>JAWUZG010000018.1:36030000-40830000 GCA_036785705.1 Acanthornis magna | reverse complement strand
AACAGCTTCAGATGTCACAACAAAGCAACCAACGTCAGTGTACTACTCACTGCTTTGAAAAATGACAAGAGGAACAGTGTCAGCGAAGTGTGAACTGGAACCTCACAGTCATATTCTAGAAAGTGCAGCACTTCTCTTAGATAGCACCAGAATAAGTACTGAGGCTCTGCACAGCTAAATCTTTGAGTGCCTATATATTATCTTGTAAATGATTCAGGTTTTTAAGCATTTTAATGGACTAGGTTCCTTTTTCATTACAGAGAAGTAACTTACAGATACCAGGCACAGTTCAAGTTACGTAGAAATGAAATGTTGGAGACTGGCTCTAAAAACAGCTGGGTAAAAAGAAGCACCATAGTTCAGTTCATAAAAAAGTACAGTTGGAAATCAGAATGACTGAGTACATCTTAAGTATTAGCATGATTAAACACCTAAATTCAGAATGGGATGGCAGGGAAACATTATCATTCTGCTGTTTATATGAGAACATGAGTTACAGGAGAGGTCACATAGATGCAGTAAAAGCCTGTCCTTTTAGCCTGTTGGGGTTTTTTTTAGAAAAAACAACCACTGAAGGATGTACCTAAAGCACAGAAGTTATCAGGCACGTGCTGGGCAATCTCCCAAACAAAACAGCATTTGAAACTTGGGGCCTTGTTCCTACAGCTCTGAGGTTATTTAGCTGAAGATCACTTATCAAAATCTTTCTGTGGCAATAAACATTCATATCAGTCTATTTTTTATACTAGCTCCCTTTTCCATATGTGAGAACACTAATGCTATTTCTGTGCAAGTTGACAACCATTAAAGCCACTCCTGATAAAAGAATAAAGTCCAACTAGATGTAATAAGATAGAACCATTTCTAACATTTCAAAATGTACTGCTGAATCCTGAGTAAACTATTAACCTGTTTAACTGGAAGACTAATTGCAATACTATAGTATAGGAATCCCTCTGAAAATGAATACCCAGTTTCCATTCAAGCAATGTACTTAGAGCCAAAGTTCACTTAGAGCCAACAGCTGTGGCTACTTGTGCTCAAAATACTGCAAATCTATCAGCCCAAGTCTAAAACAGGACAGTACCTTGACACTATTTGCATAACCAGACTTATTGATTAGGGTTCCCTCACTGCCACCCTCATACAGCTGCAAAGTCATCTGTTTTATACTTTTGGGCAGCAGAAGAGGACAGGAGAGTTAAACCCAGATATCCTCAGGGTAATATGGATGGGAGGAAGCACAGCTTGGCTTTTCCACTCCAGTTGGAGAGACTGGCCAACAGTGGAGTGGATTATCTTCACAGTGAAGCCAGTGTGAAGAAAGGGAAACAATACTAAATCAGGAGGAAATAATTTTATTCTCCACACCTGTTCTTCATTGGTATGAAAGTGAAACATCTGTTCCTATTTATAAGTGAGCAATGAAGCTGCCACAGAGTAAGACAATGGAAGCTTGTCCTCATGAGAATAGCAAAAGCACCTTTTCAAGATAGGCAGCTCAAGAAAGCAGCATGGGTTTCCACATTCTGGAACAGGAAGGTAAATCATAATCTGATATAAAAATCCCTCAGAGCCATATTTCCAACACTGCTGGGTTACTTAACTCACAGCTTTTGGAATTCGATTATATAAAGTGTAGAAATAATCACACAGCTCTGGGGACAGGCATAAACACAGGTCTGGTCCTGGCTGCTCTTACATTGATAGGAGATGGACACGAGAGGCTGCACAAGGATGAGGAAATTGAATCAGAAGTGTTATACATCTGTCATTGAGTCATGCAGGTGCCAAAAAATAAACTAACCAAAACCAACCAGATTTCTTCATTAACTGCCCAGCCAGGGAAATATTTTTACATATATCCATCCTCCACAGCATATATATAGAAATCTGTCATCAGGCCTCACCTTAGAAAGCAAGTTCCTTTAGCCATCACCTCCTTTGACCACTCTCTTCCCAGCGCTTTTATTCAGAGCAGTTGAGGCCATTTCCTCTGTTCCCTGGTCATTGCCTGGCTTCACCTCTTTCTTTCTGGGTGAGGTCGTAAATCCCAGCAGATCAAGGGATTTAGAACTGTATTTAAGAGACTAGTTCATGCTGTTCCCGGGTGGAAGGCGGCTTTAGTGATTTGCTGAATAAAAGCACTTTCTTTCCCTTGTTGCAATGATTTCTGACACCCCTAAGGCTGTGAATCTGTGCTGGAAAACACCTGAGAAGGTGAACTTTACACATTTTCCCTTGGTAAAAAGCCCTGACGTGTGAGGGGCTTTACTGACCACAAAAGAGGAATGCAAAGGCTGTGAGAAGACATTATATTTAGTGTTGCCGAAGCAAATCAGAGACAGTAGAAACGATGGTCTGTCTGAATTGAGCTAATTCCCAAGGACTTGATTAGCAAACAGTTATGAGCAGACAGATCCCTTACTGGGGAGGACAGTACCCCATTTAGCCACTCACAGGGGCTGGGCTATAGGGCTGAATGTGGAATCAGCGCTGCTTGGAAGAACCGCTCTAATCCCTGCTACACTGGGTGCTCTGCCCAGGGTGAGGCTGTGGGATTAGTGCTAAATTTTATTTTCTAGAGGAATGATGGAGCCCTGCATTTACAGTCATCAGATAAAAGGCACTAGGCCATAAAGAGAATTTGCTTGGACACCACTGCTAGCCACGTGCATGACCTGAAGCAACTTAACAACTCTCCTTTTCTTCAGGAGTTTTTCAGTATATTTCAGGAGACAAAAAGTCCTGAGTATTACTATACTGCAGGAAAGGACTGGCACAAGGTGAATGCAGACACCTAGCTCAATCTGGCAATGGCAATAATCCAAATGATCAGAGAACATAACCAGAATATTTTTGTTAAAATGAAGCTGCAAGCCTGAAAGCCTAGATCTAGTCAAGGGTGTTACACTGGGTTTGACAGGATTGCAGGAGTGAGGAGCTGCAGCATATAATACATACAAGCTTTCAGGATAACCTTGAAAAGCATGTACTGATTTTTCTTTCTACTACTTACATTTTCTTGTAAATTAAATTACAATTGTATTGATTTGGTGGTTAGATGTTTTGGTTTTGGTTGGGTTTGTTTGTTTGTTTTTTCTGTTTTTTGGGGGGTTTTTTTGGTTGGTTTTTTGGGGGGGAGTTTTGTTTGTTGGGGTTTTTTCTGTTATTTAATTTTTTTTCTGGAGATTCAGTGCTGAATTGGATGCTTGAGTTCATTAGGAAGCACTTGAATAACTGGGCTGCTTGTTAAAATGGTTCATGTGAATCTGGGAGTCTCAGATGAGTGTGTGCCAAAATAGTGCCACAGGACAATAGGAAACAGCTTGTGCAGCATGTTAAACAATAGTGAGTCTGCCTGAAGGCAAGGCTCTGAACTCTGCTTTCTCTCCAGTATTAAATGTGCAGCTGCCTCTTAGAGGAAGATAAGAATTAAGAAAACCAAACTCCATCTTGGCAAAGCAGAAAAAGGCCTTTCTATTTCTCTATCTAGAACATTTAGAGGTTTTTACCTGATATAGATAAAACACTACTAAAATGTTCCACATAGTCAGAAGCATTCCTTTGAAATCTAGGTGAAATGTCCTCAGAATATCAGCAATTCAGATATCTGTCCAGGACTGCGACAATGGACAAATGGAAAATTAAGAAGGAAGGACTGGGGGATGGAAATAGACTTCAGTGTTCTTTTACATTACCAACTTCATTACAAAGATTGTAAAAAGACAGTTTTGTTTTGAGCCACTCCATAACTTGTGGTTAGCTTTAGTGTGTTTTCCCATGTTTCTCCCCTGCGGTCCATGTGTGAAGATTTGAACATCTTTGTCAGTAACAAATATATTACAGACCAAAAGACATGGAAGGAAGTGGGTGGCATAAGTCTAGGAAAAAAGAACAGCTGACCCTCCAGCTGTGGAGCAGACAGACTTGGCTCCTGTACGGAGATGCCCTTATAGTCAACTTGCTGTACAAATTTTTATATAAAATTAAGAAAATTACTACAGTTTTGTCTCTGAGCTAGCTTTTTGTTGATGTGTACCACTCTAGTAGTGTATCTTCCTCAAAAAACTAATTTCCATTCTAAAAGTCACGTTGAACTCAGAGGTGTGAGGAGGATTTAAATAGATTGCACTTTGATTTACTGTTATCCTAAGCATATGCTTCAGAAGCAACCTTCTAATCTTGGAAAAGTAAGATATAGTTATTGTAAAATTATGCTGAGCAGTTTGTCCTTTGACTTTTTAATCTTTAGACCGATTCATTAGTGTTGAAAAACATTGTTGACTGCACCATTGATATGAGTTCTGATAATTCAGTTGGTGATTGCTTTGAGAGTCCAAGAAGTGTTCTTCATGGCTGAGCAGACATTTTAATGGAATTATTTAATTTAAAAGAACTTCATTTGAAGTCATGTCACTATGAGAAGGAAACCAACAGAATGAGAGTCTATCATGTAATATGAATTACATGTAATCCAAATTACATATGCTGGATTACAAATAATCAAGATGAACAGCACATTCCTACCTGCCCACGTGGCTATGCCGATCTCATTGTCCTATCACTTAATTTCATACCCCCTTTCATTTTTTAGTGCTCTACTTTTCCCTTGTATCTAAAACCAGCAGATACAACCTCTGGGCAAGGACCAGGCCTCTGCTCTTGCCCCTTAATACTAAAACCATTAGGCTGCTCTTGAGTGAATGTGTATAAATAGGAGAAGGTTCTGTGAGGGAGAAGCATCCAACATTCTATCTCTAAGCCTTGCCCTTAGATCTAGAGTAGTAGAAGTAGAGCAATTCTCTGCTCTACTTCTTGGACACTGCAGTGAATAGAAACGGTACTATTGACTTCAGAAGGGACAAAAAATAGCCTGAAAACAGCATATACAAATTGTGGTTTATGTTTCTAAAAGACATTAGGACGGAGGCTGAAAAGTTTATTTTTTAATTCATACATATCATTGATATAGAGCACGAATATAGATCCATAATTTATATTATTTTGCTGTATCATTTCTGTTTCTTGGTAATTTTTGTGGCTTGTATTGCCAGAAGTTCTTGGAAGGAATTTCCTTATAATAAAGGTAGGTTCCTGTTAAAGTCTGTCACTGGGATTTGAGGAAAAGGAAAATACAAAAGTGAATTAAAGTAAGAAAGGAAAGAAGACTATGCAGGAAATACCAAGCTGTATAATATCCCATCCTGTGGCTTATCCTGTAAAACACCAGTACTTAAACTTCTCCATGGGCAGCAGAGGCAGCAATCCTACAAAATTAAAAGTGAATTGGCACATATGATCCACTCTCATTTGACATCTGATTAGCAATGGAAAAGGTCTTGGACAAGAGGTTAAAACCTTGAATAGAATGCAGATAGCCCAAGACACTATTAGGTTATTTCCCCAACAGTAAGCCTCCTTGGCTCCATTTGGTGTTGGATACAAAGGATGAAACTCCTTATTTGGTTTTAGAAGGAAGATGAAATACTTATCATCTGTAAGACCTCAAATACCTGTGTTTCTTTGATTTTGCTTGTGCCACTTTTTCTTCAGTGCAATCTTTACCAAGTGCTAATTTTGCTGGTCTGTTCATTTATGTCCTTGGCAACTTTTTCTGCCACACACAAGCTCAAAATAACCTGTTATATACCTGAAGAGTAAAGATGTCCTCAACTTTGTGTGGAAACACCTATTATTTTGATTGCTGCTTGCCATCATAAAAATTAATTTAGATATGAGAACTTACTGTTGGCCAAAAAAATATACTCTCACGTCAGCTTGGGTTTGCTAAAATGGAAAAGAATTATATTCTTTCTGTGTGAAAACATTTGGCTGATTCTTGCTCTGAAGGACTGCTTTCACCTTCAGAAGCCAGGGCAAGTTCAGAGGTAAGAAAAAAGAAAATGAAGCATTAGTCAGCCCACAGTGTCTGCTCAGCCTGCAGTGAAGGATGTGACTTCCAAATAACATGAAATAAATATTGCTTGTTTCAGAGACCTCTGCCTAATGTGACACCTCTTTCAGTCAAATGTGCTATCTGGTACTGCCAGTGCATACACCTCACCACCCCTTGCACACATCCCTGTTTGTGAAAGTGTGGGTGATGAGCGATTTAGGAACTTGTCTGGGGATCAATCCACTGATCTCTGCCTGTCTCCTGCTCTACCCAACCACTGCAGCACCTGTCGCCAGTGTGCATGGGGAGGTAAGGACTGATGAAAACAGATCTAGTCTGACTGAGAAAGACATATTGTATGCAGAGCAAAACAGATGAAGCAAATGTGGTGGAAGTCCCAAAGACATAGCTTGTTCTGTTTCCATTTTGCACTCAAAGAGATTCAACTGGGAGGGAGGATGGGAAGAGAGCGAAATCTGTAATTGCTGACTTTCTTTCATACCCCAATCTCTTGATTCATTTTGAAATGCCTTAATATAACCACAATCCTGTTTGCAAAGGGGGAAAAAGAGGATTTCTTTTATATAATAGTAAACTAAACAGTCTATGCAACTGCAATTGTTTTTCATCAGCTTCATCACCCTGGCCAAGAAAATGAAACAGGTATCAGACTTGGAAGTAACCTAAACACATGTTGACAGACAATCGCCCTGAGATTACATCTCCAACCAAGCAAAAATGTTAAACTCTTGTCATATCCTCTTTCACTTGCTTGGTTTCACTTAAGAGATTTTTCTAGTGCTGGAAATCACACAAGCAATTATTTATCTGCAACTTGGAATAACTTCTGATGCAGCTTCAGCAGCAAAGGATCACATGAATTTACACAGCAGAAGAGATCAGAAATCTTCTCGGTATGCTGTTCTGCTTCTACGTGGCTGGCATTAGATGCTTCATAAACAGCATCTATGGCCCTTCACTATCAATGCTACTATGAATGAGATATATTTGAGATTAAGATGAAAGGTTTCCTTCTCATTTGTGCCGAATTTACTACCTGTGAAAGTCCTGTGAGTTTCCTTGCTATTATATTATAGCATTGTCAAGCTTTCTTAACCTAAGCTACACGTTATTTTTACCCTGTTACTATGTGATATTGGTGTTTTTCAGATTCTCAAGAACTTTCCTATTGACTGTTATGGAATTGCCCCCAGTGCCCACAGTTGTATGAGTGCAAGATTCACTCTCTTAATCTCTTTTAGTAATTAAAAAAATGATTGATCCTTCCATTTTGCCTTGCCAGTTAGTTTGATGACTTCTTTTATTTCCACGGTATCTTTTTTACCAAGATGAGAAACCCACAACTTACTGTAAGTGAAAACATGCCTTCAACTGAAAATACTGTTTTCCACAGTAATCTCCATTACCTGCCCAATGAAGCCAGTACCATACTTGGATTTAGCACTTTCTGCTCCATGCTGAGCAGACACCACTACTGAGCTGACTGATGATTGGTTTTCACTCATTTACCCTCTGAACATCCCCCGATTTTCAAAGGAGAAAGCAAGCACAAATAGGCTTGCCCTGAAGGTTAGCAGTTTCAATCTGGGACCAGTCAAGACAGGAAGGAAATCTTACACATCTCCTCCAACAAAATGCTTTCCTTCTTGTGCTCTACTTTCTAGACATAGGAGCAGATCAATATAAGCGCACGCTGAGTGACACAGCGGTGCCCGAGGGCAGAGGTGGCACCTCAGGGAACTGCAACTCATATCAAGTAGATTAAAAGTACTGCCCTGAATTGCAAGTGGAGAGAGGAGGTCTTGTAAGACATCACCCTCACTCACAAAACGAAGTGAAGAGAGTGGAAAGCAAGTTTCTCATTCTGTGAGGATAAAATGCCTCCAAAAGTTCATCACAGATTTTCACATGGAATTCCTAAAATGCAGTATTTTGTTTCCCCGTGGATCTGCTGGTATGCCAACATATCCTGGAAGTTACACTGGAACAGCTTGTTTCTCACTTTTGTTTAGGAAGTTGTTAAAAAAGAAGCAAGTTGAGTAAGTTTGGAAAAATTGTCTGTATAAGTTAAATCATAATTTGTTAATAAAGTAGAACTCTCCTGAGGCATATTTTAAAATACATTGGAAGGTGAAGAGTGCAGAGCCACAAACTGTAACTATTTTAAGGACCACTGTTGACAATAAAAATGTAAAAATATTAAAACATGGTAGAATTGGAAAGTTGGAACTGTATTCACCAAGATCCAGAGTATTCTGGTTTTGTATTAAAGGGTAATGATTAGAATGAAAAAGCACAAGGAATCTCATCTTGGTAGCATTGCAGCAGAAGATGAAATTATGTAATAGAGTATGACAAGATATCACATGAAACCATATCATCATGATTAAGTTGCAGAGGAACATCTTACAAGGGCATATAGGGACAGGACAAGGGGTAATGGCTTTAAACTGACAGGGTAGGTTCAGATTAGATTTTAGGAAGAAATTCTTCACTGTGAGGATGGTGAGACACACCCCATTCCTGGAAGTGTTCAAGGCCAGGTTGGATGGGGCTTTGAGCAACCTGATCTAGTGGAAGATGTCCCTGGTCATGGCAGGAGGGTTAGGACTAGATGATGCTTAAGGTCCCTTCTATGATTTTACAGTAAGTGTTCATTTGATAAGATACATGATAAGATATCTTATCACAGACATAATATGATAGAGCAAACCAAATGAATGCAGTTTGACTTGCTTTGTGTACACAAATAGTATAAGAGATGGCATTTACATTTCAAGGCACAGAATCTACAGAATCTACATCTGGGACCTTGAAACAGGAAAAAAAGGAAGGCAGGAAATAAAGACTCTACTGAGGGTAAATCAAAGTACTTCACTGAGAACAGGCTTTGAGGTAACTCCCCTCATCCTGAACCCAAGTGAAAAACACAACATCTAGCACTGACCTTCTGGGGGAACACAGCAGAACCCAGAATAAGTTGTGGGGCTGTACTTCACTTCAGCTGGTGTGTTACAGACAGAACTGCAGTCAGGCTGCAGCAGGAAGTAATGCAGTCCTCCCAAGGCACTGCATCCAACAGTATCCCACAACTTCAGTCCAGATTTAAAAGATCTAAATGGGAAAACAATTATGGCTAAACAAATCCTGACTGTTTTCCTCAAGTCAGTTCAAAACATTTGCACTTTCAAACAACATAAACCCAAAAGAACTTGTTTTGGAGTTAAAAACTGTCAGAGAGAAGATTATGAGTGGAACAAGTACCACTGCTAGCCAGTAAATACTAAGACTTGTGAACTCCAAGGGATTAATGATTACTAGAGGATACTCAAAGCCAAAACCTAGAGACAAAATCAGTCATTACAGACATAGGAAAACACGGGACAAAGGAATTATTTCTGACAACATTCGTTTGTGACCTGGTGGAACAACACTCTAACCAGTATCACATTTTTTAAATTAATCTCCTAAAGATTTTTTCATAGGGGGCCACAGGGGAGAAATCTACAAGTGCAGCTCAGCCAGAAAGCAGTCACTGCAGCAGATTGCTTCATGTCTTCTTATTTTGCAATGAAAAATTGAAGGAGTGTTATTTTAGCATAAAGAGAGACAAATTCCTCCTGATGGAGGCAGAGAGGATCCATTTATTATTCCAAAATCTTGCAGCAAGGGCAGCTCAAAAAGCAGAAAGGAATCAGATGTCCTTAGACTCTGCTGCCCTCATGTTGCCTTAAAGTCCCTGGACACAGGGAGACAAAGAGCTCTTTGGCATAGGCCCAGTAAGTGTTTCATGTTATTCCAAGGATGACTTGGCTCAGAGAGTTTCATTTGTTGTGAGTTGCAGTGGAGTTTTTCCCCCCTTTTATTTTTTTAATTTTAATATACTTCATTTATTTTCATGTCTTTGATGCTTTCCAGAGCAGCTCTTTTCTCATTGTCAGCTTCAATTAAGGATATCCTGGGAGTATGTGACATCTCCCTGCAGGCCTGGAGCAGGCCTTTCCTAGTGCTGATCCTGGTTGTCACTTGCAGAAATTTTATTCCACTTTCCATACTTAAAATTGGAAATTACATTGGAAATGAATGGCTGACAACTTGTGGATAAAAATTAGCGTTCATTACGTTCCTCGTAGCTGTCTGAAAAATTATCTGGATACTGCTCCTACAAGCATATACACGTCCACACCAGCAATGTCACGGCAGAGCAGGAGGATTCCATATCCCCCTGCATTTTATGTATCCAAAGAGGCAGGGTTAAGCTAGTTGTGGGGACTCTGGTGCTAACTGGGAAATAAATCCTAGCCTGAGGTGAAATTGGTTGGACAAAAAAGTCAACACCAAACAAATTATAACATGTGTTAGCATTGCCCAGGTGACTGCAAAGACTGTTTAAATTGCTTTTCTAGAAGTTAAACTACAGCAATCTAAGCCAATCCAAGCTTGGCCACCACTTGCCTGCAGTGGTGCTTGTAGTTTGTGCTGGAGAAGCTTGGGAGGAGCTTTCTTTGACTTTCTAGAGGGGTATCCAGCATTTTATGCTGGTGGGGAGAGAGTAAACAAAGTATCTATACCTTGTCCATGAAGGCCATGGTGCTCTTCTCTCTGGGGGATAGATCCTGTTTCCTGCCCCTTTCTGCCTGGAGACAGCCAGACCAGGAATGCTGACATTGCTTTTGGGAGTTCGGCCCTCCTGCATTGCTCCTGTGTAGAGGAATTAATAGTTTGGGCCCTGCTTATCCTTGGACCCAATGTATCTTGGGTCCCTGGCAGCTGGGAGGCTTGTTAGCACTGCTGGCTGACTGCAGAAGTGTCAGTAACAAATTTTGGATGTGGGAGGGGCAAGCGTGCTCATAGCTACCCACACCAGAAATATATCTAGTTTTGGCTGCAACTAGGTTGGAACATCAGTTATTAAAAAGAGAAGATCAATGCTAGAACTTGTGCATAACTACACTACTGCTCTTGACTGACAGCTTGTAATGGATTTGCTACTAGTGTTGTCTTCAAGGCTTAGGATAAGAAATACATATACGTTTGCTGCTTAGGACTAGCTCACCCACATTTGTTTTCTAGCTCTTTCTGAAAGAGGTAATTTTTACCAGTGAAGAAATCTTCAAGTCTCTTCAAAACTACAGCAAATAACCTGCTCTGCAGTCTGTAAGTTCAAACAGCATTTTTCATCTTCAGATTAAAAATGTAACAGGAAAGCTCCTGGCTAAGGAAGATGAAAATGGGAGTGATGTAAAAAGCATGTCTGAAATCAAGACACATTTACTATCTCATCACTTATGGCCTGCTCTGGCTAAACATGTCTTACTCAAAATCTGTTGTAACTCTTTCTCCTTGTCCTGCCCAATCAGAACAAAAGAAAAGATGAAATGCTTTTAAATGTTAAGACTATGATCTTCAGTGCTGGCTCTGTTGCTAGAAGTTGAATTCTTACTCAATCCATTAAAGGGCACTGGTTTCCCATGTCATATCTAGTTTTGATCACAGCAGAGAAATGGGAAACAATAAAAACAGGCATAATGTGAAACAGATTTTTAGCTTTCTGCTTCATTTTTTTTGCATCAGTTTTTCACTTTTGAAAATATTTAAGAGTTAATGTGGTGCTCTGCAGAAAAAGAAAAAAAGACCTTTTTATTTCTCTGTTCCTGTAGGAAACCCTTGCCTTTAAAACAAGATGACATATAAATAGCAGTGTGCTGGAAGAGTGCTGATGCAAACTGGGTGGCTAAAGTTCCCTGTGGTGACTGACAATATTTTGAAGTGTGTCTTATGAGCGGAACCATTTCTAAACAGACTGAGTTAAATCTTTTCTGGAAAGGCTCCTTCCCCGATTTAGTGAATCTTACTTGAAGCATGTGTTAACAGATTCTAAAGCCTAAGTCAATCCATTCAGGTGAAACTTCATCCATCTGAAAAAAAAAAAAGGGAAGGGAAGGGAAGGGAAGGGAAGGGAAGGGAAGGGAAGGGAAGGGAAGGGAAGGGAAGGGAAGGGAAGGGAAGGGAAGGGAAGGGAAGGGAAGGGAAGGGAAGGGAAGGGAAGGGAAGGGAAGAGAAGAGAAGAGACAAGGAAAAGAAGAGAAGAGACAAGGAAAGGAAGAGAGAGAAAAGAAAGAAAAGTAAAGAAAAGTAAAGAAAAGAAGAGAAGAGAAGAGAAGAGAAGAGAAGAGAAGAGAAAAGAAAAGAAAAGAAAAGAAAAGAAAAGAAAAGAAAAGAAAAGAAAAGAAAAGAAAAGAAAAGGAGCAAGGCTAAGTAGTCAGAGAGTTGTAACCGATGGAAAGAGTGGTAATAATATCTCCTAATAAACTAAATCAGAAGGCATGAAGCCAAACTGACATGCCTCATTAAAAAATCGACTCAAGTGGACTACCTAAGTGGAGAAATAGGGTTAAGAGATGCAGGGATTGACATTCTATTCTACACTATTTTCCGATAGTCCAGTTTCAAACAAGGTCAAGACTACTGCTGTGCTCAGTTTTATACTGCATTAGCAACATCTTGCTTGCAGGCTTAGCAGGGCCTTGCTTACAATAAGTTCCCTCAAGCAGAATCAGGCTCTATTCAATTAATTTGCTTCAATGAAGTGCCACATTGTGATGACAAGCAATAAATGCTAAATTAGATCTTTAGTGCATAAATCATACTTAGAAGTGTCCCTCACAGCAAGGGCTCACAGGCAGCACTGTAATTGTGCTGACTAACAAAGCAATGCTATCCCAGGCTACCAGCTTGCATGCATGGTTATGGTCAATCTCCTGGAAAACTGGCCCTTTGAGGGGGAGAGGAATTAGACAATTTTAAAGTTTGAAGTCAGTGATCAAAATTTATGGTTCCACTGTGCATTCATCTGTGCGTGACTGCCTTGAGTTACTTGGCAAAGGTAAATGAGCCCAGAAAAGAGGGGAAACAACTGAAAGATATATGTGATTTTTGCAAGTTTTGAGATGTCATTTCACAAACTATAGGGTAGAAGTTCAAGGAAATCTTTGTTAGTAACAAGATTCAAAAAAACCCGACCCAAACCTCAAAAACCTAAACAAGACACAGCAGAGGAAAAAAGGAAGAGGTAGTGGTGAAGGTTGAGGGTTTGGAGCAATTACACCTCTATCTGCAAACTCCTTCTGAAAGCTGCTGACAGAGCTTTGGCATCTGATCATCTCCTGACTGCTGATTAACATAGCACTGTTTTATATTTAACTCAGGCCAGAACAGGAGGGGCTGGGGGGTGGGGTTGCACTGCTTATAAGGGGAGCACGGCGGGAACAATGTTCTTCTGTGTCAGTTCTCTCTGTCTCCCAGCCCAGCTGCACTTCTTTTGATCATTCACATTTCCTCCAAATGCATGTTGTCTTTAATTAATTGAGTGTCTCGTGGAAAGCGAGGTGCAGGAGACAGGCAGAGAACAGCTATAGCTACACAATTAAAATACAAACCAAGACTGCTGAATTTACTGAATGCAAGTGCTGAAGTGACTAATAACCTTTTTTGTGGTTAATGTTTTGCTCTGAGAACAGACCCAGAAGCAGAAATGGAGGGCATGGATTTTGAGGATGAGAAGTCCAAGAGGTACTGCATGAAGACAAAGCACGTGGCTATCATCTGTGGCGTCGTGGTCATTGTAGGACTTGCTGTGGGACTTGGTGTGGGATTGACCAGACCTAAACCTCAGGATCCTCCAAAGGGAACAGATCAACCAACAACAGATCAGCCTCCTCCCCCAGTGGATTTGGGTCCCTGTCCTTCCAAGAATGATGAGACTGGAGACTGGAGAGATTTTAGGCTGCCCACTTATGTCAAGCCTGTCCACTATGATCTGGAAATCAAGCCTGAAATGGAGAAAGACACGTACACCGGGACAGTCAATATATCTATTGCTTTGGAAAAACCAACCAGCTCCCTGTGGCTTCACCTACGAGAGACCAAGGTTACAGAAATACCCACACTCCGGAAATCTTCAGGACAGCAGATTGCTCTGAATGACTGCTTTGAGTACAAGCCACAAGAATACATAGTGATGAAGGCAGCAGCAGAGCTCCCTGTCACAGATGAAAGAGATCCCTATGTGCTCACCCTGAAGTTTCAAGGCTGGCTGAATGGTTCGCTGGTTGGGTTTTATAGGACCACCTATACTGAGAAAGGACAGATCAAGTAAAGCAGTTTTATTTATTAAACTTTCTTCTCTATTTTTACTTGCTCAGGCCTGCTCTATTCCTGTTTCAGCTTTTCAGTCTTGTCTCTCACTAACTTGCTGGCATTTCTGGCCTCTTCTTTAGTTTTTTCATTCCCCTAAGAAAGATGCTGTATTCAAAACCCTTTGGCTGCTGACTAGTGAATGTGGGCTGGAGAGATGAGGGATTTGTTATTATTATTATTCTGAAAAACCTTTTCAAACTCAACTGGTCCCAGATTACCTTTGAACTAAATGACTCCCTCAAAGAGCTGGGGGAATCAAGGCCTGTTTTTATCTCTATAGTGCAATAAACAACATCCAACTATCACCACTCTCTCCTGTTATCCCTAAGGTAACAGTTTCGGTGTAAAATGTTCTTCTGATAGCTCTCCTGATAGCATACCTCCTTGATGTTGTAAGCCTGAGGAATATTCAAACCAGAACTTCCCTGTCTCTCCCGCAGCTGGTTTAAATTATGTGTAGGAAAGTCCAAACAGTTAAGGTTATCTTTTACTTTTTTTTGTGCTCCATCTCTTCCTTATTAATGTATCAACAGTTATTGAAAGATTGCAGAGCATCTACCAGTTCAGCTAACCCATTCCGCTTGCCAGGTTTGCGCTACTTCAAGGTGGAAGCTTGAAAAAACCATTACCCACTGCTCAAAGGCTTTTCTCTGCAGTTAATGTATGGAGAGGACGCTCATCCATTTTCCAATATTTACATTTCTGAAGTGACTCATTCCAGCCTTTACAGCTGGGAGATAAACTTGGCTAGGGTTTCCCAAGGCCCTGTAGCAGGAGCATGGAGACAAACACTGGTGCGTTTTCATGGCATTTATTTGCCCTCCTGGGACAATGGTGTAATGAGTGAGAGTCTCATCAGTTCCATTCAATTGCTGACAGGCAATGCCAGGAGTAGCAGCAGTGACAGGCACCAGCAGCAGCAAATCCAAGAGGTAGAGCATAAATCAAGCATTGATTTTTCTTATGGAGAAGTGATGCAGGGAACAGCTCAAACCCCAGGCAGCTCTTTTCCTCTTGTTTTCCTCCATCTATGACCTCAACATTGCTCTGACTTGAAAGGTGCTTTGGTTTTGAGCACATCAAGCAGCTTTGGTTTCATACCTTGAGCATCTGACATCTCCACAGCAGTTTTAAAATGCATCCTCCTAGCATCCTTCTAACTTGAGGTGTGTTACTTCCTTTTCATTGGGGAAGGATATCTGGATATTAGATTTGTAGCCCCAGGTCTGTCCCAGCACTAGAACAGCATGACCAAAACACAGGTCTGCTGAGTTGCAGAGCAGGAGAGGTGAGTGCCTGTCCCTCAAATCTGGACAGTATAGGAGAACTTTACAAACTGAAGAAAGCATAAAATGTGAGCTCATTTTGACTGTTCCTACTTTTTGAATGCAATGCTGGAAGCTACAATTGCAAGGATGATCCTAGCCAGCAGTCTAAAAACTCTCAATACAGAAAGGAACTTGAGGATGTGAGTTTGTTAGGCTTGAGAAGGGCTTTAATAAGAATGAGGGAATGGTGAATTCTGAAATATTTTTCATGTGATTGAGTTTGGGCAGATTGTTTGTGGGGGTGGCAGAGACAATATATAGTGGTAAGTTCAGCTTTGAAAGTAAAGCAGCCACCAGCCAAGCTGCTGCTATGCAGCAGAGGGTAGGGGATAGGATGGGGTGAGGAAGGACAGTGAGGGAAGAGTTTTATTACTTAGTAAAAATGCATTTTTTCCGTGGACTTCTGCTCAAAAGCAATGCTGACTGGAATTAGGTTTTTTATTTTGCCTTTGCCTGAGGTAGACACTAGCCCTGGAAAATTTCAACCCAAATAGTTCAGTTCTTGTCATGTTGCAGGTATGAATCAGATCAGGTAACACCAATGATCAAACAAGTCTATTAATAGTGGATGTTAAAGAGAAGGGGGCTGAGGTGAAAATGAGATCCAACATGTACTTAACCTACTCTATTATCCCTTCTGTACAGTCTTAGAAGCAGCACAGTCTTTTGAGAGACTTAATAACACTGGAAAGTCAGCTCCTAGAGCTGAGCTGCTCCCCAGATGTTTATCTGTAAAGGCAAAGGTTTGCCAAAGTATTGCTATAAGGCCTTTTGTTTACAAACTGGGCACACGTCCAGGCTCTTCTGTTGCTTAGATTCAAATCTGCCACCACGCTCTGTGGAAAACAGGTAGATATGTGCTGAACATGTCTCTAGGTCTGGGATCCTTGAGAGGATTAGGGAGAAGAATGCCTCATTTGGGAATCCTGTTCAGACAGATCACACAATCCCCATCAGGAAAAAGGTGGTTTTGGACATGTCCTGAAGTGGATCTTGAGATACCTTGGAATCATGACTATTTAAATTGATGTGCACCTGCAGGTAGGGAGCAGGAAAGCAGAAACTTTGTAAACTTAGATTTTGGACATAGACCTGCCTAGATCCTCCTGTGGGTTCCCAAATCTAGCCATGAGCACTTAAGCCCTTTGGTAAAACTATTCCTCTGTCTGTGTATTTCATTTCCACATTGATGAAAAAGGAGTAACAGTCCCTCCCTATTTTGCGCGATGCAGGGAGCATAACTACATTACACTTGTATTGGTTTCGGATACTATGGAAAGGAGCAAAAGAAGAGTCCTTGCCTGGTGTAGTGGGTTATTTCAAGTCATTAGTTTCTCTCAAGGAATGTGATAAATCTCCCTTGTAATTTTTCCTTAATATTACAAATAATACAAACATGTCACAGCAGCTGGCGTGGATTTTGCACTACTATTAGTGACAATTATGGCTTCTCTTTTGTAAGAATTCTCTCTGTTGTCTGCAAGAGAACAAGAAGCTGGCACAGGGCTAACAGGGATGTATTTAGGATTTTATTGAATAGAGAAGGGCAAAATTTTCTTCTATGTACAAAAGTAAGACTCCTGATTTTTTCCTCAAGGAGAAAGTTTTCTCAGAAGAAGCAATGAATCTGGATTTTAAGACTAGGAGAAAAATGCTTTCATTAGTTCAGGGAGGAAGGATTTCACACTAATGCCTTGTACTTCGGGGGAGTGGAAAAAAGGAAAATGCATCATGGTTCTAAATTCATCACTGTTTTATTTTGAGAACAGCTGGATGCAGTCTCAGCCAGATCTTCACTTCTTATGACTATGATGTTTACAACTGTCATCTCTAGCTCCCATTTAAAGGTCTCGACATCAACTGGAAGAGCAGAAGCCACCAGGCAGTGAGGCAAATCTTATCTAAAAGCTACATTATGCAGTTTGAAAGTGAATAGAGACAATAGAGATTTCTCATGTCTCTATTGCCACTTTTATACATGCCATAGTCTGGAGTTCTCATCATCTAGCCTATAGGGAGGGTAATGCTAAGGTTTTTCACTCCTAATGCCTGTCTGCCTCCAAAACATATGAGGATAAATGGATTATCACCTTATAAATCAATAGATGTATTACGTTGTAAGTCTGTAGGAACAAGACATAAATGTGTCAAAATGTAAAGCCAATTTTTTAACCAATAGCTGTGAAGCATTGCCCTGGAGGCTTGGAGTTAATTGTGAAATAGCTCTCAAATCCTATGAAAAGTAGAGAGTGACAGCAAAGAATGCACCAAGCAAAAGAAACTCTATTGAGTCTGAAATTATGTTAAGGTGAATGTTCATTTTGCTTTCTGCCCATGAACCTTTGAGCTACTGTTTCAAGGAGCATGAATGGAGACAACCCAGACATATTACCTCTGTCAGGCTTGTAAATGACCCTTGCTGCTACAAGTTCCTAATGACCAGTTTAGTATTTTAACTGTCACAGGGAAATGCCGCGGGCAACAGAAACATTGGAAAATTGGTTGTCAAGTGAGCTTGTAGGATTGCTGCAGGTCTGTAATTTATGATGTACACTTTTAATTACTTTTTGGAAAGAAAAACTACCTCAATATAGTTGGAGCAGCTGTAGAAGTGCTGTCAGAAAATGCTCAGCATTCCAGATTAATTGAAGGAGCATCTGTGATCCCTTTCACCATCAATCACAGAGAATATGCTCTGCCACTGTGTGGATCATTAATGGGGGAGCCCAATGTCATGGAGAGAAGCAAGCACAATATGAACTTGAACAACCTTCACCTTGTGTTTTTACGTGACCCCTATTGTCTAGCTTCTCCAGCTGGTTTTGGATAACTAGATGACTTTCTAACCCCCCCAACACAGCTTGCATAATGTCTAGCATTATGTACTAGGATGTTCACCAGAACTTTCATGCTTTCTCCAGCAGTTCCACTAATGGAGTCAGGGTAACATAACAGCACCAGGAGAAAACTGTATGTAGTAAATCCAGAAAAAGAAACACACAAGCAGGATGAGATTTATTGGCATTTACACAATTTCAAGGTGTTGTTTCAGGAGATGTTCAAGACCCTAATCCCAAAATATGCTGTAGTGGGTAAACAACTCTTGGAGTGACTTATTTCCTTTGAGGTGATATCATCAGTACTTTATTTTAGGTGCATAAATCAATTGGAAAGCTCAGCAGGAGGGTGAGCAAAATTTTCTCTGTCCATGTGGGGTCATGCCTATCTTATTGCCTGGCTCCCAAAAATGTTTGATGATAAGCAGTTTGCTTTAGCTTTTGCTCTGAAATGTAGAGGATGTTGATGACAGACTGATTATGTGATGTCAGCTTGTGCATTTCTCATGTCACCTGCTTTTATGAATGGACAAATACACAAGAATATTTGTAGTAGAATTTAGTTTGTGAAATTGTAAAAAAAAATATGCTTAGAAATGACAAACAATATTTCAAAGCTATATAATGAAGTCTTGCCAATGTGTTGCGTGTTTCAGGAGCATTGCAGCTACTGATCATGAGCCAACAGACGCGCGGAAATCATTTCCCTGCTTTGACGAGCCAAACAAAAAGGCAACTTACAACATATCTATCATCCATCGAAATGAGTACAAAGCACTTTCAAACATGCCGGTACAGGTATGTATTTCCCAATTGTTGCCTAAGTGGAATGGTTCTGTAGAGCCACTGAAAGGTCGCCAGGTTCTTGCATGTTCGCAGACTCTACCAGCCAGGCACCATAAAACTCATGGTTAATAAACATCCCATGAACAGAACTGGTTGGCTAGGTAGGACATGAAGTGGTCCACCAGCACACAACATGGCAGTGCAGAGTCAAATCCAGACCAAAAATGGAACATCTCTTCTGTCGTTAGCCAGCTGACCCTCTGTTCAGCAATTCTAGGTGAGCAACCCCTACTAACTAAAAGTAGATATTGGCAGGTTCTTCAGTCAGACTCTGAGAATGAGTACTGTGAAAGACAGCTGCTTCCCAGATGGAAGGTCTAAAATAATCACTAAAACTGCATAATGGTCCGAAACGAGGGTCTGCTGATCACAATTTAATGGCAAAGAATCCTGCTAGCCAGAAAAACTAAGATTATTATTTTTGATAATGGAGGACCTGAAACCCCATCTGTCAGCTCATGGGTGAGGACATTTGTCATTGCACCATGTCTATAATTTCCTAAATAATCCATTTCTAGACCTAGTGTGTCAAATTCCGAGTTTTGTATGAAATTCAATGACATCAATTATCTACCTCCGGGCCTTTTGGAAGAAGACTGAATGGCTTTCAGATGAGAGAGTTTCTACTGAGTAGTTCAGCTGAATGTGTAGTCTATTGTATAATTTCTACTAATAAGTTCTGAAGTAGGAGATAAAGCGCCAAGTTTAAAAAAAAAAAAAAAGAAAGAAAAAAGAGCTTCCAGCCTCCAGGCTGTTGGCATTTGCATCTTTCCAATCACTCCCCCACCCAGAAAACAAAGGTCTGCTTTACTATGTTCTGTTTTATTTAGAGTCCCCCAAACTTATTCTCCTACCAGTGCAGCTGAGATATCTACTACCAGGCTGATACAGATGCATCCATACCCTTCGCGCATTTAAAGCTCTGACCCATTGTTATTAAAAATATTCCTATGATACCTAAAAGAGCACCAGGCACTTTGATGAACAACACATGAAAGGAGAGTGCTGTACCTTTCCTCACAGATGTCAGATAAGTGAGGGTACCAGCAAGGAAGTAAAAGGACAGCACTGTATGTTATCAAGATTTATTGGTTTTGAGATTTACTTTACACCATGACATGTGGACCTTGCCTCTAGTATGGACCTAAAATAATAAGCTTGCCAAGGGCTAACTACTGCTTCTTAATTAATTTGCTAAAAAAGAAGTACAGATAAGAAAATGTAGATTATGTTGAATTCATATTGAGGTTTGACTAAGGGATTATGGCAGGGCACTTTTTCATCTGGTCAAGGTCAGTAGCTCTTATCTTAGTCGTGAAAGATCTTTGGGAAAGATCTTTTCCACAGATGGAAAGGCAACAGTTTGTAAATACAAGGCACATTGTGTGTTACATGTCATATAGTGGGTTTGGTGGTGTTGAGCTTTATAATCAGCATGGCAAAGTCAGATCAGCAAAATCAGAAGCTTGTACATTTCATTTGCATTTTTCACTGGAGTTGATTTTTTTTTTTTCAAATTTTTTTTCCACTTAAGTCCTGACTTTATTGAAATAACAAAAGATATTAAAATAGATAAGATATAAAATATCAAAATGGGTAAAATAATGGAAAATTAGATAGTGAATATCTTTGTGAAAAGGTTTTTTTACTCATGTAATCATATTACTTGTAACATTAACTGTGCTTTATTTGTGTTTATAACAAACAAATCTCATGAACCACTGTATCTCTAGAAGGCTAATATCTAATATAAGTGTTGTCAGCAAACTTAGAGGAAAAACCATATGGGACAATCAGAAAGGTTTTTTAGTTGATTTGCAAAATAAAAACTATGATCAGCACTAGATTTTATGAACATTTAAGCAACTCATCAATTAGCAGTGCTCATTTGTATTTGAATTAGTTCAGGATCTCTGATCTCATTAGACTGGTCTTTATCCCAGGTGGCATCCCTGTATCATGGCTTAAATATGTGGTGCATGTATTTAAGAGAGGGGAGAATTCAGTCTCTTCTCTGCTCTGTCCAAAGTGATGTTATTTTATGCAACTATTGCAAGAACAAAACATACTAGCAAGCACAGGAAAACTCCTGTTGGGAAAATTTCTGTTCATGTGAATGATTTCAAATCCATGATGAAAATTAGAACCAGGTAAATCTATCTAGTGCCAAAAAGCAAAGTCCCATTTCATGTATTGCAAAAGCAAAATATGTTGTCTGTTCTCATGCCTTCAGCAATGAAATGCCACAGGAGGTGAACCTGGAGAGGTGATTTATTGTTCCTATGCAGTTGCAGCCTTCATACAAATATTGTATTCTCTTATGCATGTGCTTGCAATTTCAGAAATCAATTTGATTATTCTCCCATTTCTGCAGAAAACTGTACAGCTTCCTGATGGCTGGACTCGAACAACTTTTGAGAAGTCAGTTCCCATGAGTACTTACTTGGTATGCTTTGCGGTGCACCAGTTTGACTGGGTAGAGAGGATATCCGCCAGCGGAAAACCTGTAAGTCCTGCTGCAGCCTGAACGTGGTTCAGATGACACATGTGCCTTGATTTGCTTTTTCTTTTTTTTCTTAAATCTCTTTTTATAAGACAGGGACATATTTTTCCTTTTCCTATAGCTTATTTTATGCAGCCTGTTTTATCAGATTAAGTGTTCACAATGGTCCCTCTGACATTGACTACACAGAGTGTTTTTGCAGTCATTCCCTGTCTCCTGTCCTTGTGAGATCCCAGTCAGTACCTCCCATATAAGCACACAGGTGAGGAAAGAGCATTCTTTCTCCCAACTCATCCCTGACTTGAAGCCCAGTGACTGAAGGAATGCACAAGTTAAGGGGTACAGGAGAGTCACAGGCCATGAATACAAATACTTTCTACTTTTCTGTGGGTTAAAAAGTGTGAATCTAAGCATTTGATGTTCTTACAGCCATTGAGACATGGGACTACTGTGCTAGGTGCCATTATGTATTGACTTTCTGTACTTTGCAACAGTGGCAACAGGCAAGTGCTCAGTGTAAGTTCTTCACAAGTAAGCATAGAAGTGATAGTGTCTGCCTAAACAGCTGCATATTTGGTAGATGGCTAAAGAAATGTATAGGTTTGAATCTGGATCCATTAAATTAAAATAGCTTTATTTAGATGCAGTGGGCAGGCCAATACAAATTCTTGCTTAGATTCGAGTCTCCTGAAAGTCTAGCTGATCAGGCATAAAGAGATCACAAGACATTACATTGAATCACAAACTGAAATCCAAAATACAACTTACCCCTCAACAAAAACTCCTCATTTAGCCTAAACCTAATTTGAGATGCTCAACCTGCCGTTAATTGTTCATTGGTTTAGACCTTTTCCTCATCTGATACAGAAAGTGATTCCCAGGGCTGTTTGCTCTTGCTTCTTCCCCTTCTTTTCCCGGTATGTAACACATGGTCTTGTTGTTCACATAAGCTGGTTGTGCTTTCCTCCTTTTCTGGAGACAGCGCTGCAAATTGACAGGGACTCTAGAATAAAATCCCAGCCAGGCCACTGTTCCCTTAGCAGGTTAGCTCTTCCTGAGTTCATCAGAAAAAGCTCATCAAATCCTTCCCTGCTTAAGTCTGTTCGTTGATGTCAGAATCTGTCTCGTAGAAATCAAAGTTCTGATTCCGCTCTTAGCAAAGACTTCCTGTCTCTCTTCACTGTGCTGAGGCCTCCCTTTGTGCCTCCCTAGTGTCATGCTGTATGCTTACTTTATTACTTGACAAATAACTAAAGCTAAATTACAGAAAAGCAGAAAAGCAAATGGAGCCCGGTTTGAGATAAGAGATGTAGTATTCTTAGTTCCTGGCTGTTTGGCTAAGTAATTCACACGACAGGAGTGCATTTTTAGGCCACCCAGTCACACAGTTTCGTTAACCAGTTGCTCTTCAGCATAGCTGATCCACTCATTATCACAGACAGGACTTTGACTATTTAGTCTCAATAGATATTCTCTAGAGTTTAGTTCCTTCAAGAATCAGAATTTGTCTAGATTTTTGTGCAGAACACCATGCAGTAGGGAAAAAAAAATGTACTGAAGAAGTGTATAACACCGTTTTCTACATTCAGAAGTTAAACATTCGCTACTTGTCCATGCCACGCTCCACAGTATGGCCCTGAGGTCACTATTTGTTTTTCTTCCCTAAGCAAAACAGTACAGCCCACAATGTTCCTGACTGGTTGTAGCTTTTCTAAATAGAAGGGAGTGTTCACTGAAACATGGTAATTAAAGTGTGTGTGTGTAGAAGCAGGGGTATTCATGTCAGTACAGAGGTTGCCTGAAGAAACATCTTCTAATTCAGGCCTCAGTCACTACGTGTTTTATTAATGCTGTTCACTAAACAATGTCTGAGGACTTGCCTGCACTAGAACACATGGTGTTTAAGTGAGGTTAAAATTATAACTGTTTCCTTTCTCTTAACATGGACATAGTTTTGCCAAAATAAAACACATGTGTAAGATCCATCACTAAAAATTATCTTTTGCCCAGGAAAACCAGACTATCTTTAGGGTTTTTAATTAAATATATAGAAAGTTACTCTTCTAATCTTTCCAAGGCTTCCTGTCCAAGAACTTTGAAGCCCAGCTGAACAATGAGGTATTTAGATTCATCAGCTACTGAAAAGAATATTCCATAGTTTACTGTGTAAATTTCTAACAATAAATCCCTCATCCAACAGAAAGTATCCACATGATCCATAAATTACTTTCATTAACAACAGCAAGAGCATATAACTCACATGACATGGCAAATTATTTAAAAACTATGCCATTCACTCCGAAGGCCCTAACAAAGACATTCATGAAATCAATGGTGGGAAATGTGCCTACAGCTGGAAACAATGCTCCTCTGCTGATTACCTGTCAGGTACCAAATGTCTGGTTTGGAAAATCACACAGGAGATTATACAAATGAAACCCGAAGTCTAGTTCTAGTGCATGCTGAATGTTTTGGAAACCATTAATATGGATCAGCTAGGGGACTGAAGACTGCTAAATTGGGTAAAGAGCTTACAGGAGTGGAAATTGCAGATTGTAATTGCAAACTTGCCCTGGGGGAAATCCCCTGGCTGGAATGGATTCCCGATTGAATTTCATAAGCTTTTTTTGGTTTTGGTTTGTTTTTTTTATCATTCCAGCTTTATTTCTGACCACTTTCCCATCCTCCCCTCTCATTGGAGGAAGCGTAATTTCATGGTATTGGAATCAATGTGTTGTCAGGCTCCAAAAGAGCTCCTGGAATAGACCAGCTCCTTTGCTCAGCTTGGGCCCTAAACTTCTGGCTCTAAGACAGCACTGAAGGAGTAAACAAGCCACACCAATGTAGTCAGATGAAAGTGGCCCATTCATTAGAGTCACAGAGCTGGCAAAATTAGATGGATCAGTTTTCTCAAAACCAGAAACTTCCCCCCATATGGAAATCTCTTATTCACACTGGACATTTTCAGGGACAGGGAAAAGAACAGCCTATAGCTCCAGCAGGCTTTGGGACAAGGAAATTGAGGGAAAGTCCCCCAAAAGAGTCCATAAATTCTGAACTCAAACTTTGTCTTTACAATGTGAAGTGAAGTTACAATGTGAACTTCCCAAAAGGTTATCAACTCCAAAAGTTCTCAAAAGGTGTCCCAGGCACCAAGCTTCAGGGATAGAAAGGTCAACATTCAACACATCATTTTTTGCATTCAGATATGCAAGAGGAGCATAGCAGTGGTCACTCATCACAGACAGAGCTACAAAATGTGCCAGTTTTCCTGGTCTTGCCTGGTCATAAAAGAGAGAGCTGATTTTTGCCTGTGATTTCTCGGGACGCAGCAGCCCAGAAGGCACCAAACTCTGACTGGGTGGCTGTGTGGCCCAAGGTCCTGGCCAAACAGCCACTCAACCTGCATGGGCCAGCATGCCTGGGAAGAGTGACAGACCTGGTAAATGCACTGTCTTCAGTGGGTCTGAGATCTTCAAACATACAAGGACAAGAGGAAACTATGATGATAGTACGTAGGAAAGGTAGGAAGAAGTTGAATAAAATATGGTGTTATGGGCTTCTGACACATTTCAGTACAGATGTGCTCCTAAAGTTTGGGCTGATGGGATCAGTCAAGGTCATTGAACTGTTCAGAACAAGTGGATCCTCTTTGACTGTGCTTGCCCGGGTTTCCTTGAGAAAACAGGCTGTGTGGAAGTAGGGGCTGCTCCAGGCCCCGCTCCAGGCTTGGCTACTTTGAGCTTCTGGACACGGGTATTGTCAGTTTTACAATTCAGATGAACAATGGAAAGTGTGCACAGATTATGTTGACTTGGTCTCTCTTATGTGCCATATTTGAAAAACTTTGTTGAATAAATCTGATAGGGAACAGAGTTCAATGTTCAGGCCAGTCTCAGAGAAAACCTGCAGTGTTATAGAGATGTATGCTAAATGCCTTTTCAATGTTTGACACCTGATTTCTTTTAACTGAAAACTTCTCTAATTGTCTCTTTGTATTTTACAGCTGAGAGTTTACGCCCAGCCAGAGCAAATACACACGGCAGAATATGCAGCAAATGTAACAAAAATTGTATTTGACTTCTTTGAACAGTACTTTAATTTGAGCTATTCACTTCCAAAACTAGGTGATTATTAACATTTATATTTTTCATTTTGTTAATTCAGTGTCATGCTTATGTTGCTCCTACACATCTCTGTGCTTTGGTGGAAAACAGTGTGCTAACTGCTGATATTATGTCAGGATGTTTTAAGATTGTACCTATATAGTTCAAGATGTTTCTAAATGTCATGATGGATGAGTTGGTCTCAGTTACTGTTTAGTTACCAGTTCTCCCAGTTCAGTTTGCTGAACTGAAGAATTGGTTCTGGCATGTTTATTTTAAAGTGTCATGGGGAAATCAAAGGAAACATTGGTGTCATTGGCAAAGGACCATCATGAGTTAAAACAGAGCTAGACGTTTCAGAAAAATATGTACCACTTCCATGTGAACTTCTGGACAAAAGTCAGCAGTGAGATAAGTGAAGATGTAAACTGCCAGAGAGTATGTCATATTATTTATTAACCTTAGTGCAAAGTGGGTGTGTATCCACTTCTTAGAGAGACGAATGTGGTGCAGCATATAATTTGTAGTTTCTACTGCTGGGCTAAATAAAGATTCAGAACTAAATAAGACCGGGCATGCTCTCAAATTTTGCCCATGGTTACAAAACAAGCAAAGAGAAAGTAGACAATTTGGGCATCCTTTTCCTTGGAATATCTGGACTCTGGTTCTCATTCATGCAGTTAAAATACACAATAATCAAGTTGGGAACACAATCAGACTTTTGGAAATTCTCCCTCCTAAGACCTTCAAAGAGGTAATTCAGTTAGGTTCATGAATATAAAAGGATGGAAAAACACTAACTGCAAACAAGACAATATAATGGGGAAAAAAGTCCTCAAAACCTTGAAGACAATTAATAATGCCGTGCAAACCTTTTGTTGGCTATTTGTACCTGTACCTATCAGGCTAACCTATATTACTTTAACAAAAGATTTTTACCTCCTCCTTCCGAAACAGCACCTGAGTTTATTGTAAATATCTGTTTGCATTTCAATGGCAACTGAATAAAGGGAAAGCAGTACAATATGTTGTTCTTTCACACACTAGCCCCCAGTAATAATAGGTACTATATCTCACCTGTGTTTTATATTCAAACTTACGTTGTTATGAAAGCCTGATGACTTTGCCATGGCAGCATATGGATAAAGGCCTGTTTGTGTGACAGGGTAGACTGGTATCTCCAGGTCCACAGTACCACAGAATAGATGCTTTTGAAGATTCTATACTGTTTTCCCCAGAATGTCTATTTGTTGGATTGCTAGTCTTGACTTACCATGTTGTTCCCTCATTATTAGAAGTTATCCAGGTCAAACCTGATAACTCAAATATGTTTCTGTGTAATGGTTTATTTAAATATTGTATTTCACATTGATTTATGGCTTCTGGCATTACCTTTCTCCTTGCATCCTCATTTTGGCTGCCAATGAAGCCCTTGCCAAATTATCAGCTTTGATTCTGTAATCAAGTTGTTTAATTTAAAATAAGTAATTCCTATCTTCTGTTAGAGTGGGGTGAGGGGTTTTCATTCTATTCAGTTTTAAATCCATCTGTACTTTTTCACTAACCCACATAGAAAGCCTGTGGTCATTATTTGCAGAAGAAAATGCCAGTTCAATTGAGTCTGCAATTCTCATTTAAACCTGTATTGATTACTGACCATAAATGACTGACCCCCACAAATTGCCAGGCGTAGAAGCAGATGTTGTTCATTGCATGGGGGATTTACTTCAGTTAACATGTCGATAAATATTTTTAATACAACAGTGTGACAAACAATGTCATGCCTCATTATGTTACAAATAGTTTCAGGAGGTTTACTGCCTACAGCACATCCCTAGACAATAGTATTAATTTTTGGAGCCAAAATTAAGTAATGTATGATACGCACATTCCCAGGAGACGGCATAGCATCATGTCCCAGGACAGATCCTCAGCTAGTGCAACTGATCTTACCTCTATTTATCTCAGCAGAGCCAGGACACTTGTTATCAGCTGCTGTAGGCCAGTTCTCTTCTTAAACACAGATTATAGCCTGAAGTCCACAGTAGAAAGCCAGAATCACAAATGGTAAACAAAACAGGCTGTAAATACACAGAGAGAGGACAAGGTAATTGATTTAAAGGATACAGTGGTAATCGTGTTCTCTTTTTTTCAATGCAGATAAAATAGCTATTCCAGATTTTGGGACAGGTGCTATGGAGAACTGGGGGCTGATCACGTACCGAGAAACAAACCTGCTGTATGATCCTGAGGAGTCAGCCACATCCAACAAACAGAGAGTAGCTGCTGTGATAGCCCATGAGCTCGTTCATCAGGTATATTTTAGGACATGAGTCACTTTTACAGTGTTTCAAATATATAGTCACAATATTTTAATCTTGAAAATACTGTCATTAACTTCATCTCAGTATCTTCTACATGTGCTCAAAATCTGATTGCAAAACATCATTTTAAAACGGATCCCCATTATAGCTTTAAAATACCATGACTACTGCCTTGGAATTTTTCTCAGGAAGTTAGATGCTTGGGCTCAGACTGTCAGCCAGCTTACGAAAATCTGTCTGAAATGTCTTGGAGAAACTAATTTACGTGTGCAGATGTCTCTTTTGGGCAAGCAAACAGGGACAACGATACACTGTGGAGGCTGTCTGAAAACATATCCTTAAAAGCATAAATCATCAAATCAAGAGGAAGAAACTAAAAATATTTTCAGTGGCACATGAATCATTAGCAATCTCCCCAGTAATATGTAATTTTATAATAAAAGTGATGTTTTAACACAAGGCAAGGCCGTAATTCCTATTCAAACCCCAGAATTATGATAATTTTCATCTGGCAGCAGGAAAAATGTAAGCAAATGAATGTTCTATATGGAGATGTGAAATACTGAACTGTACATGTACTATTTATCTAAATCTACGTCTTTATGTTTATAATTGTAGTGGTTTGGAAATATTGTAACCATGGACTGGTGGGATGACTTGTGGTTAAATGAAGGATTTGCCAGTTATTTTGAGTTCCTCGGAGCAAATGCAGCAGAACCAGACTGGGAAATGGTAATTATTTCTGCCTTGTGGAGGGTTGGCGGGGCTGGGAGGAACATTTTGGAAGGGAGTAAAATTTAGACAAGAATGATGAAGACTTACAGTATATTTATAGAAAACTAACATAGTATGGTGCAACATAAAGAAAAGCTTTTGATTCAAGCTTTTTCTTCTTCCTGTGTTATGGTCTGAAACCAGTCAGAGTAAACTTTATGAAGTTTTAGTCCGCAGGGAAGAGTGATTTTTTTTTTAACAAGTGAGTCAAATGTTTGTTTATTATGGCAAATAACACCTAGGTGGGTTCTGGACATAGCTTTAACAATTTTGCAAGGTTGCTTGAAGGTCTAACTGTTAGGATGGAGATTTTCCTGTATTTATTTAGTTGGGCTGTACTCTCTTCATGGGACTTAGGATCGTTATCCGATCTGGTAAGCGTTGGGAAGCTGGGCCTGTCTCCACAGCTTGGGCAATTATCAAGGAAAATATTGAACTCCCATTCAGATTCTGCCATCATTCTAAGTGTCATTTCAAATGCTCCAACTCAGACAATCTCTACTCTGTGCAGTGCAAAAATAAGTAGTGACAGTGGATGGCCAAAGTGCTAAATGTGGCAACTCCAGAAGCTTTAAGGGTGTTGCAAAGAAGGTGCATTATATTCTGAGGAATTATAGCAATGTGTGAATAAAGCGAATTTTCTTGCTCCTTCCTTCCTCCCTTCCCAAACAGATGTGATGGCACATAGCTTGCATATTTTCCCCCAGCTGTCCAGGTGTAATGAAGTTCTGGGTACTAGGACAAACACTACATATGCCAGTGGAAGGGAGCAGAGTAGGTTTTGCATAGGTTGAGCCTGTTGAAATCTACTGTCCCCTGAGCCTGGTGACTTTAGAAGCAGACAGTGCATACTTTCTGCTTTCCCTGCCTCTCTCCCTGCAGAGAGGTTGAGAACAAAATGATTCTTGGGTCACTTTTACACTTTGAAGTAGAAGATCTGTGGTCCTAACTATGTAAGAAACATTCTAATTAATGAGTTAAAAATTTAAAAGACTTTTTGGTATCTAGATACTATGTTCATCTAAGATCTAGAGATGTTTCAATGTTATCCTAGTGAGTATTAGGAGAGCTAAATTGAAATTCAGTCTTTTTTGGTCAATATTGGTTAGGAAGCAAGGGGATTTTGACTGCTGGCTACTTATCTTCTTTAAAAAATTAAAATCACTTCAAAAAATATTATAAGCCTTGGGACGGGGAAGCCTGCCTCCTTCTTCCCTCCCTCCCTTCCTACCCAGCTCCATTTTTGCAAGAGGAGAACATAATGCTTTGAAAATACTGTCACACTTCTGAAATTGGTAGCACAGGCTACTTTTGCCTGCTGGGGGAAAGGGAGGGTGTAATGGGTGTGTCTGTGTCACGATACAGACAGGAAAACAGGATCTGCAAAAGGTAATTTATCTTAGCTAAGGAAAAGTTGTATCCCTCCCCTCTCAGATGTAAAAGTAAGAGTTTGCAAGAGTTTCATGCCCTTCTTTAGAGGGCATGGAATTTCATTCCATTCCGAATTGCTTAGAGAAGTTGCAGTTCAAGCTACTTCAGAAGTAGGCATATACTCTTGCCTTTGTTTCTATTCTAATGTCTTCTCTTTCTCAGCTTGAACAGGTTTTAATTGAGGACGTGCTTCCTGTACTGAAGGATGACTCTTTGCTGTCTTCCCACCCAATTGTAGTTGATGTGTCATCTCCAGCTGAAATCACCTCTGTGTTTGATGGGATATCCTACAGTAAGGTAGGATATCCCCCTGCTGTGACTTTGGATGCAAGGGAAGTCGTGACTTCGGAAAGGAGCTAAAAGTCAGGGGTGCTCATAATCAGGACTCCTAATTCATTTGAGCTGTGTTAGTGCAGATCTTTCTTCGGGGGCATTCCCAACTGTTGTCAGTGTTGACGTAGTTAAAAGCAGCCATGAGAGGAGCAGTGCAGCAGAGCCTCGTCAGCCACTGTGCACCACGCAGGCCTGCACACAGCACACAGTGGTGCAGGGAAAGCATGGTGTCACCAGCCTCTGCCTCTAGAGTGTTGGGTTCAAAATTAAACTAAAGCAAATACTCAGCACATACTTCTCCCATCACCTCATGCTGATGCACCCAGTTAATGTCAAATCTCATAACTTAACGCAAGGGCAGATACCCAGGTATCCTTTCTCTCACTTCTCTATCACACTTTCAGGCCAGTATAACTTCTGTTTTGAGGAAGCAAGGCATGGAATCAAGCACTGAAAACAGCAGTTACTTTTTATCTCACATTGCTCACAGTATCCCAGCCACCCAAAAAGCCTTAGCAAAGATGAGTTACACCAGCCTCTACTGGCATTGGCCCTAAACTGGGAGGCAAGTTAATTCTGGATTTAATGAAAGTTGTGGAGCTCAGGACTGCCTTGGAGTGCAGTAGTCTGTAGTCCAGGAGGTGGTAAAAGGCACTCCATTAGGTATTTGACAGGATTTTTGTTTATCCTGTCCCAGTCAGTGACAGTGGGGACCCGTGCCTCTGAAGACTCCCTAAGGACCTAGCTGGAACTGACTGGAAGAGTACCTTGGGTCTACCTGAGCAGAGAGACACTGAAATGCTGGAGTCATCCAGCCACTGTTGTGAGGAGGGCTCACAGAGGCCTTCCGGAGCCCATGACCTCTGGCAGTACATGCTGTGTGGGGCAGCAGCCCAGAGCTCAGCGCTTGTGGGAATGTGCTGTGAGGTCCAGAGCATAAGGGACACCAGCAGCTGTGCTGAGGACCACCACTTTGATGTGGTCACCAAGAACCAGCTTAAGGGGCTGAGGCCATCTCATCTCCCCCCATATCAGATGTAGCCAAAGCCACTGTGTCCTTAGACAAGCCTTAGACTTGGAGCAAGGCAGGTGTCCCCCCTGGAGTCTCTTGACTCGAGGGCCCCAGCAATGCTGTTCCCTCCAGTCATTTTTCGCAGTGCATCAAGAAGCAAGCACAAAGAAGCACAGGAGGAAACACCCCTGTCCCTATTCCCTCTCACTGCCACATATGCCACCAAGGCAAGGAAGGAGCTGGGACTCTGTTCACTCTTCTCCTTAAGCAGCCATCTACCATGCTGCTTCTGAACCTGATACACCATATTTATATTGGCAGCTTCTTGTATAACTCTGTCAGTGTTCCCTATCTGATGCCATTACACGCTTCCACTGAACACACAAACCCCACCATTATTAAATGCTGCTTGTTGCTTTCCTTCCAAGCTCTCATTATCAACTAAAGTATATGCTGCCTTGGCTTTAGCTTTAGCTGTGCTACAGTCTGTAACCATTGATACTACTTTTATTAGCTAGACTTGATCTATCCATTTCCATCAGTTTTCTGTTTTCAATTGTTAAATCCTCTATCCAACAATACAATCAGTATTTATTGCATCATAAATGCCTCACAGTCAAATCATAAACCATGTAAAAACCTGCATTGTGTAACACTGTTTTTAAATCAAACTAACAAAAGTCACGAAATATACAGAGCTAAATCAAATGCTCTGGATCAAAATGTATTTTAGTGGTGAGCTAATCAAAAGACATACTTTTGCAGGGTCTGAAAAAACAATGGAGAAAAAAATCCTAGCTTTTGCTCATCTCTTTGTGCCTAGATAATTGTTACATTAACTCATTTTTTTTAAGTGAAAACATTCAAGAACTTGTGTATTGTTTGGGAACAGTTTGCTTGGGATATAATTTGGCTTGGGTTATAATTTGGCTTGAAAGAGAAAGTCTTTGCGTAGATTTAGCTCAAATTACTGTTGGTATTTATATATAAATGCATGACAAAATTAACTTGTTTCTTTTTGGCTTTATTTTGGCTTCTCTTTTGCATTTTTCTTATAAAAACAATCTTCTCATGATAATATTCATCACTAAACAAATAAAGCATAATTTGGAATGCTCTCTGTTAGTCTTACTGAAACAACTAGAGGGCTTATACAATCCTAAAACTAATGAATTGCCTAAGGGTCTATGCAGTCATTGCAGCATATTCTGTAAGAGATCCTGTAATTGCTGTGTGATTGGTAGGGCATTATATGCTTAGGAAAGCCCTACTAGAGTAGAGCTGGTGAGTAAACAATTAATGTATATAATTGTTTTAATCTGCTTTTTAAAGTATTTGCATCTCATCTCTTTCCCACTTTAATCCTCTCTCTTAGTTTGGAAGATTTTAAAGTAACAGTGATTTTTTTTGTCTTAAATAAGTTCTGTTAGAAATTTGCTCTTGGACCCCCACATTTTTGGAACTTCCCAGCTACAGAAGTTGAGGATTCATGTTTCACATTTCTCCCACAAACAAATCTTGTCATGTACTTGGCAATTACTATGAAATTATGTGGGTGTTGATAAAAGACTCCCCCCTATACCCCCATCAGAGAGCGTCAGCTATTTAAATCAAGGTCACTTTCCTGAGCCTCCCCAAATAGTTGTAAGAAAGGGAAGTTATTAAAGTACTGGAGCTCCTATAATCAGTGATTTTTTGTTAGGATGGGTTTTTCTCAAACACACTCCATCATGGGCTACAGGGGAATGACAAAAGTAGGGGGAAGAAACTGAAAAACAATAGTAGAATGTGCAAGTGACTAACTATACACTGCAATTTAAAGCTAAGTAAGTCTCCACTGTTACCAAATGTATGTACAAGTGTTTATTTATACTTTGGCTTTTAATGTAAATGGCAGGGGATGGTTTATGAGAGGTGATATCAGATAAGTGGCTGATAAAGCTGAGGAACTGAGGTACCCTCATGCATACTCATGGCCTTACAATCACCATTGATCATAAGGAGCCTTATAATTACCACTGATGGATATCTGTCCTAAATTTTGCTGAATTGTTTTTTAACATATTCCATGGCAAACACATAAAATTTCTGTCTTGGAAAACAGTCATCTGCTGAGCACCTTGACTCTCCAACAATAGCCTGGAAAACATATCTGTTCAAACAGTCCCTCTGCCATGACTCGTCCAGTTGTTTTTCTCAGACACATAAACAGAGGAAACAGGATTTACTGAGAATTCAGATAACATTCTCGTTTTCATGGGACAACTGGATTTTTAAACCATTCATAGCATTAGGCTCTCAATTGCCCCTTGATTTAGCTCAGAAAATGAAAACATGCTAATCCTAAAATCGTATTTTGCATCTTAGAATGAGTTTGCACTGCTTTTTTTAAATTCATCCTTTTGTGCACACTCTGTTCTTTCTTCCACATGGCTCTTCTCTCTTCTGTCTTCCTTTCATTTCTTTCTTCTTTCAAAGTCCTAATTGGATTTTTTCTGTGACACCCAAGTAAGCAACTTCTCTGATCCCAGTTCTACCCTGCTTCAGAGGCCAGAGCTCTTACACCAATCCTCAGCAAATCTCATTCCTCATCTTGAGGTGGCATACCTAACATGTAAAGCCCCAGACTTGCAGCATTTTTAGAGTTCCCTTCCTGTTGTGTGCACAGATGAGGTCACTGCCTCTCTCAGGCTGTTCCCCCGACAGGGGTAGTCCCCAGCTTCCCTCACTCCTATCCTGTTGAACACGAAACAGGGAGCCCTGTTCACACAAACTGGTAGAGTGGCAGGACAGTAACCTGCAGCAGCAGGGCTCGGGAGCTGAACATAGAAACAAGTGTCTGATCACAGCTAAAGACTGATTCTCACACCCAGATTTAAGCTCCACCAGATAGGAATGCCATCCCATGAAGGAATTAGAAAAAACACTTCTTTAGTCTGATGGATGGTTTCTAATTTTGTCTTATAAAATACTCACTAACATGTTGCTTTTAAGATTATTGGAAATCCAGTGTTAGAGGAGTGTGGATTGACCTTCTCCCCTTTCCCTTTGTCCTCAGGGTGCATCGATCCTCCGAATGATTCAAGACTGGATTACACCAGAGCTCTTCCAGAAAGGCTGTCAGGTAAAGGTGGCACCAAAACCTACCAGAAATGCAGCCCATCTTCATGTGACAATAGCACAGGCATTATTCAAAAAGAGAATATCAGAGATCCTGGTATTAGTAGCAAAAGTACTTAATGCATTTCAGTACTGAGTGGACCACATGGAGGGGAAGAAGTTCCATGATCCTACAGAAACAGGAATGTGAACTGCATTAAGATCTGATAGCTGGACAGTGAGGACCTACATTCCTGACAGCTTTTATTGGAAAAACATCCTCTACCCCACTGTTATGCTGGTGTCAGCTGGGATCCCCTCATTCAGCTGTAAAGTGTGTCTGCAGCTTCATATGGCCAGGATCCTTCAACCCACGCAAGCCTGATATGTAGGGACACTCTTAGAGGCATAAGCTCATCTGTGACCTGATGCAGGGACATCCAGCCCTAGAAAGTCACCATAATAGGGAGAAGAAAAAGGATAGATTGTGCAGTTCATAATCCTTTCTTTTGGAGAAAAAACGTGGTACTATAAAATTATGGAAAGACAAAGTGGGAGAAAGGAGCCTTCCAGAAGAAGAAAGGTTGTCTGTCCTTTCCTCTGAACCAGCATTGGCCATCTCTGAAGTTACAGTGCAGGTTTACCACATTTGTTCTTACTTTCCTCCCTCATGAAGAGCACATTCATGGACTGGTACAAGACAGTTGTATTTTCCTGCACTTCCCCATTCATATATTCAATCAGAACAGTTACCCATAATGGGAAAATACAGCCATCTTGTTCCCAAGAGCCTAACCCTTCCCTTCTGCTCAGAGCCTTCACGAACACTTAGGCAGCTGTGGCCAACAGCAAAACAAATAGCACCATCTACTGACTGAACACCACCAGGAGCAGGTGACAGGGGAGGAAAACACCTGCAAAGCAGCCAGGAAAGACACAGGACAGGAATAAAGTTTAGGCAGTGCAAACTCTTTGCTGAATACCATAATTCCTTGTAACAGTCGTTTTGATCAAAACTTAGAGGTGACTAGACTTTCCTACTTCCACTCTGAGTTTACAGGTAGTGAAATCTCCTGAAATAGCCTCCTCCTGCACAACAACCTCCTACATTAGTCCAAAATTTGCAACAGGGTATAGTGGTGTCCATTCAAACAAAACACAAAGAACTTTTCAAGTACAAATTTATTTCATACAAAGAAGTCACTCTGGAAAAGGCTGACTTTCAGTGTTATGGGACGCATTGGAGAGCAAAGGAACTGAATACTGATCTGTTTACAGAGAGGTACTCTCTGTACCCTATATGACTGAATATGTGTATTGTTTTCATAGGCAAAGAACAACTGGTAGTATTTTCACAGTCTTCTACCTCTCTCTAGGAATATTTGAAGAAACACCATTTCCAGAATGCCAAGACACAACAGTTTTGGGAAGCTCTGGAAGAGGTATCTTTTACATCCCCCAAAACCCTTGCTAAAAAGTGTTTCATATCTCACCACTGATTTCAGTATTTCAAACCTTTTATATTCTGTAGCTCTTCTGTCAATGAGAGATCACACGCTAGGCAGCCTCCCAGTATATTCCAATATATCTTATTTCTAGCAAACATGTATTATTTCCTCCTTTTTTTTTTTTTTTTTTTTTTTTTTTTTGCATAAGACTGTGGGAGTGGAGTAAGAAACAAGAAAGGAGGCCTTGCTAACAGCTTGCTACTGAAACATTTCCCCTGCAACTCAAACTCATTTCATGTGTGAAAACACCTTTCATCCACCACATGCAGGCACCCCATACTCTCCCTTTTCTCTATTCAGATTCAGCTGTTTGAAGGCTGTCAATACTATCAATCCCCAAGTAAGTTTGGTGCTTATCTTCCTCTCTAGCTTCTGAGTCCTCTCTAGCTTCTGAGCTGGGTTATCATCTGTGCCACCATTTTCTGATCTTTCCTGTTCCTTGAGTCTGGACTATTTTTTTCCATCTATCTCATTACCCCCAAAAGCCCACCTGCATACTGCCAGGTTCTTCCCTGATATTATTTCCTTTTCTTCCAACTCTGTGGACACTCACACAGCCTAAATTGTGCTTTTGTGTCTCTTTTCTAGTTGCTGTGTTCTCCTTAGTCCCAGACTTCTTCCTGCTGAGCAGAACTTCCTACTTTTCTCTCTAGTGCTCTGCATCTTCACACCATCTACCTCATCTGGAGAAGGAAACACTAGAAGTGACCCTAGATCACTTCCCTCACAGGTGGCATCCTGGGGAGGCAGCGACAGCTTTCTCCAGCCCCAGCTCCTAGGACAGATGTTCACAATTCATAGAATTAATCAAATTTTACATTGCTGCAGCTGCTGGTGGTTAATACTGGCTCTTCCTTTACAGTCAAAAAAGGACACACTGCAAGAAGGCTTCTAGCTTTGAAAAATCTCCGAGTCCTTTCTGTCCTATTCAGTTTTTCTGTGGAGAGGTCTTAGAGCATGTAAGCAGCCTCAAAGGTTCCTCAGTATTTCTTGTCCATGTCACTGGCCAGTGTATTGCCTACACATTTCTCATTTCTTCTGTGGGTGTTCAAGTTTCCAACTCATTTCTTCCTTTAACGACATGAACCATAAAAGGATTTAATGGACGATGTTTTGTTCTGAACCTGCTCTTTCTTCTGTCCCTTTCTGCTCTTCTTTTTCTTAATATGAGAGATTTTTTCTTTCACCATTTTCACCATAACCTTCTCCATCATTCATAGGCAAGTAATAAACCTGTGAAGGAAGTCATGGACACATGGACTAGGCAGATGGGCTACCCTGTTTTAGAGATGGGAGCTAATTCAGTATTCACACAGAAACGTTTTCTTTTGGATCCTAATGCAAATGCTTCTCATCCTCCTTCTGATCTTGGGTAAGTTCCTACTGCAAATGTCAATTCAAAACAAATACATTCTATACAGAGTCTTCTCTGCAGGTCTTAAAACCATGAGTTACTGTGAAGTAGATGGTCGTGTATAAATGTCATTAATCCTCATCAAGAGCTTTTTTTCCCCATTTTACTTAGGAACATATTGCTTCATTTTACCCATTCAGAAGATAGTTATTCAGTCAAAGTTAGCCATCTTGGGCTCTCATGTGGCCTGTTTAAGGCAGGTGGGATACTGTACTGGAGTATATTTGTTAAATAGCAGGTGATTAACCTGAAGGGAAATGAACTTTACCTGTGGGTTTGTGGATGTGCACAGGAAAATGGTTTGGCTGCACCATGGCATTAACCAGCTGATTAACTTTTCTGACCTGGCATTCTGTAATTTCTTAGCCAGCCCCAATTCTGAGGCAGTATGACTTTGCTAATGTTTCAGTGAAAGAGATTCAAATTAATCCTCATTAAGAAGGTTTTGCTCCTTGAACTGGACCAATAAATTAATCAGTAAAATTTGCCAGTATGAACCAGAATTAAATCTACCCAAATGCATTTTTTTCCATTAATTTCTACTAGCTCTTTTAATACAAAGGGCAAGAGCAAGGAGAAAATTAAGAAACAGAAGAAATCAGTTGTGACCACTCTATTTCCCCTGATTAAAAAGAAAAAAGAAATGATCACTGAGAAGACTCAGCTATTGGCAGTTTTGGATTGTCATGAAAAGAATTGGAATTAGATAACTACCCATGTATTTACAACAGTGCATTTCTCACAACCTAAGCAGAAAATTCCATAGACAAAAAGCACAGCACTGTGCCATCTGCAGGATGGTGTTACAAACTATTTAGGCAAAATTACTTCATGTCAAAAAATTTGACTTACTGCACTATGTGCTAAGGTAACAGACTCAGGAATCCTACTTTTTCTTGACTTCAAGTTTTACAGTACATTGCCATTTGTCATTTCTTGAGTAGAAATCCTAGCACTGTTCCTACCTTAATCTGTCAAGAAGCTGAGCTGTGTACTGTCTCTGCTATTGCCAAAGTGAGAGGGGAATTTGTTTCTGAACATTTAGTTTTTATAAGTGACTTAAAAATAAAATGTCATAATATAATATTATAATGTCGATGTTATCTATCCTGGAACACACTTACTCCCTTTCCCAAAAGTGAATTCACTGAACATCAATATCTCCTTTTTTGATTTAAGAAGTGAAAACTCCAGTTCTTGTGTGTGCTTTATTCTCTGAATAGTCTCCTGAGCTGCTGGCCTGTTCCAAGTTTGTTTGGCTTGAAAGAGTCCTCTCCTGCATGCCAGGACTCCAAAGAAATTGAAGTTCAAAAACCTGTGCTCTCAAAGTAGTGCTGCTGGGCAAATGTGTAGCTGCAGCATAGCATATTAGGAACACATACTCAATATGCACACTTAACAGGACACAGCTATTGTATCTTATGCTCAGAAGTACTTATGAATGTAGTCTTGGGAACACATAAAGAAAGCTAAATAAAGTCTACCTCATTAAATGCAGTTACAAAAACAAGTTTAGAAAAAAAAGTCTGGGTTTTCTCTTGGGAGACACAATACCTCTCCAAATTCCATCATAGTAAGTTCCTTAAGAGAACTAGTAAAACTAGAAGTGTATAAATCTGTTAAGATATTTTGTTTAGGAGATACAAAAGAATAAATCTTTCTTCCTGGAGGTAGGAGGAGATACCATAACCTTCATCTTTTTATTTTCTGGAAGTTAATGACCATTCACTTAACCCAAGGTTATAAAGATGACTTATATTTTCCCATAGCACTTGTCACCAAGGGGTAATCTCCCTGGGATAAACTATATCATGGTTACATGGAACAGCAGGAGACTGCTTAAAAGGGCTTAATAATTTTAGCAGCCCTATGCAGGTGGCTGTAGTTATTCTCACAGCATGCTCTGCTGTCCCACTTTCCTGAGTGCCTGGTCACAGTCTTGGTCAGGCTGTGCCAGGGCTCCATTCCTGCCCAAATTTCTCAGCATTGTGCTGGGCGTGCCCTGGACTGAGGAGTCTGCACCTACCCAATAAAGGTATACAAGGAATTGAAGAGCACGAAGTCAGGTCACATTCGTCTCCCAGTGTTTTACAATGAAGGAATTAGGGTTATCTTGGAGAAGAAAAATAGGCTGGAAAAGGCAAGAGGTCCTATTAACTGTATCACAGTGGCTGCATAAACTCTTTAATTTTTTCAATCTGTAAAAAAGTTTTGTAATACTTAACCACTTATTTCAAGTCAGCATTGCAAAGATTAGCTAGTGTCTGCACAAAGCTGTAGACACGTCAACATAAACTCTGACACCAACCATTCCCATATAATCATCTTTTACTAAATTAATTGCTTTGTATCCTGCTAGATTATTGCCTGACATATTATTTAGTAAATGTATATGTACATAAGCACATAGTTGGCTTCATAAAACAAGATGTAAGCATTAAAACAAACAAACAAACAAACAAACAAAGACATATTGGAGGGGGTTTTTTAGCATTTGGTTACAAATGTAATTTGATTTTCTTTCCCCTTAAATAATTTCAGTTACAAATGGAATATACCAATCAAATGGAAGGTTGGGAATTCCTCATCTTATACTTTCTACAATGCATCAGATTCTACAGGTAAATGTCTTCTTCTCTTTTAAGGATAATGAATGGATAAAGGATAAAACTTTTCAATATCCTTTGCATTAAATAGAACACAGAATTAACTTTCATACTTTCCAGTTTTTAGATCTGGGAGCTAGCACACAGCTTGGTTGTACTGCAGTTACTAGTAATTTCTGTGATAAGATTACTATTTCCCCTATACAAACATTATGTCGATTTAGGCTCAGTTCAGTATAGTGCTTAAACATGTGTTTAAATACAGTCCTATTCAAGGAAACATCTATGCATACTCTTAATTATAATGTGCTAAAATAAATTTGTCTTAGATATACCCTTTGTTGAGTTAATGAAAAGAGGTGAAGTGGGAGGCTGATGAAAGTGTCTGTGGCATGGTAAATTGGCAATCTGATTTCAATTAAAGAAAAAGAACTACAAATGATTAATCACCTTTCCTAATGCTGATTTCAGAACTGAGAAAATTCCTACATGTGTTTTTTTTATCATTGTTGTATTATGCAGTCAAAATTTAATTTCTTGTTCTACACCTCCAGTGGACAAAAATGTGGGGAAAAATTACTGACTTTTTTCCGATTTTAAATTACATCACATTGAATTTCAGAAATATTACAATCACCTCATCTTTTCTTGTACTTGTTTGTTACTTATTTAAATTGTAATTTATCTTTTGTTCTGTTGGTTTTTTTTAACCTGGTTGCTTTTAGTATCCATGCAAATGTAAACAAAAAACATCTTATGTCATTATACAAGTCAGAAGTTAACACAAAGAAATTTTCTTTTTCTGATTTCCACATGACATTATGGTGGGCTGCAAGGGGCTATTAACTTGGCAAAGCCTGCAAAGCCTTGATTAAGTGGTTACTTCTACACCCATAAAATTTCTGGCTTGCAGGGCAAACAGCAACTGTAGGGAAAAATGCCTTTAGAAATACTTTGTATGTACCATCCAAACAGAAATGTGCTTTTAACTACAGCCACCCTCAAACCACAGATTGAAGACCACTTCAATGGGAAATAGAAAAACTTTCATACCTAGCATCACCAACTGGACCAGGCCAAGCTTCAGAGAAAGAAACATTTTTCAAAATTAATTTTTCATTCATTTTAAATGGGAAAATCCTTAAAGATCAGTGCTTGCATAAAGTCTCAACCTATTTTCTAAATCCCTTATCAATAGCTACAAAAATAGAATCAAAAAAGAGTACAGGAAAGAAAAGTTAAATTTAGTTGAAACAAACTGAAAAATGAAAGTAATGGAGGATAAAATATGAGAACTTTTAAACTAATAATGCACATGAGGATGAAAAACTTAAAAAAATATATATTTGCAAGAACTTCTTGTTTGCAATTTTTTATTTCTTACAATGACACTAAATCTCATCATCCTCACCCTACTCACAATGATCTCCATTTTAAATTTAACAAACTAGCTGGCTCAAGTAATTACCACAATTCATTGTTCTAATATGAGTGCTGTCATTTATCAAAATCTGTAATAACTCTTCTTTACTCAGAGCCATTTAGAAATAAATAAATAAATAGATAAATAAATAAATAAATAGATAAATAAATAAATAAAATTAAGGTTTGGTCCTTATTTTGATATCCGTTAAAACCAAATAATACTTTTGGAGTCAAGGAATCTCCCGTGAGTTCTGTGTCATATAAGGTACACGAACTGATCACTGTTTGTTTGTTTTGTAGGAATTACAATAGCAGCTTCTTCTGATGATTTTCTGAACGTTAATCCAGACCACATTGGATTCTTTCGGGTGAATTATGACAGTCAAAACTGGGCCAGGTTAAGCGGTCTTCTGCTCACAAACCACACAGTGAGTGTCGTAATGTCTAACCTGTCTGGGGGGGTCTCTTAGAAAAAGTTTGTAGAGGCTGGTTCTTTTCTGCAAATAATCTGTATATTCTTGATCCCTCTTTTCCTCTTTTCACACAGGCATTTTCAACTGCTGATCGCGCTGGGATTTTGGATGACGCTTTTTCTTTAGCAAGGTAAACTAATTCCCTGCAGAGATTTCAACACAAATTTTTCACTTTCTGTCGCCTAATAATTAGAATTCACCCAGCCCAGGTGGTTGAAAGAAATTTTCTGAATTTGATAAAGCTTTAATTCTTTCTTGCTTTATCTTGTCCTCCAAAATGGGTGCATTTAAGTATGCATTGGCAACTTGCATTACCAATGCAATCAAGAGAAATTCCCCCTTTCAGTACCATGGCAAGAAAAAAATAAGGCTTTAATTGCAAAGGTGTTTGAAGTGAATATAATTCACAATAATACAAGCACTCCAGAAGTTAGGTATCCAGAAAAGCAGACGCATGCCTACAATGCATACCAAGGTATTGGGTAGCTACCACCTCAGCTATTTTGTTTAGAAACTTGATTGGAAACGTCTAGATCTTGTGGCCAGCCATGCTGACACAGGTAAATTTTAGGCAATCTGTAACAGCCTCTAAGTCTAAGTCACCTCAGCCTTTCAGGGTGTCTCCAACCAGCAATTCCTTTCTTTTCTGTGATATTAATGTAGTCAGTTAAGGGCTGTCCACTTCTAGGCACACTGGACTGCTGTGCAATGTGAGCAGTCTCCTCATAACGGCACAAATCCTGTGGTTAGGCATTGATCAACAGTGACCCTCCATTATCTCTTTGGAAAACACTTTCCAAGTTACATTCCAGACTACTTTTTCCCTCACAAACTTTACTATTTCAGGCCTTCTAAAGTAAGCAGGAAATCTAATCTAAGCAAGTTCTTCAAATTCATTAAAATAACAGAAGTTATGTTTTCTCCTTCCACAGACCTGGACTTGTGAATTACACTGTTCCTCTGGAGCTCACAAAATACCTAAGAAAAGAAACAGAGTATCTACCTTGGCATAGAGCTGTATCAGCTGTAACCTACCTAGCAAACATGCTTGAAGATGATAAAAATCTCTATCCCCAGTTTCAGGTGATGAAGCAAAATAAAAGCCAATCCAGCTTGGGACCTGATAGTTCAGAATCTCTAAGAATAATACTAAAGTTCAAGTGATTTTCAGTGTTGCTGAACTATTAATATTTACTTTCGCTGTTCTCTTAAAATAAACCACTAAGCACTGCTTAGTACTGGTATCTGAATTGCCTGGATTCAGCATTCAGGACCATACACTTGGAGAAACGAAATTATACCTAATTATTCTAATAATCTGTCACCATAAGGCATGTTACAGATATTTATTAGTCAAGGCTGTCCTGCATTCAATAAAGAAGTATGTATAGGGCAGCAAAATCTCTGACACCTGTCCTCAGCACGAAGGATGGCTGTATCTCTATGAGCAGGTTTGTTAGTCAACCTAAAATACTGAACATGATTTAATCGTCACTAAAGCATGTCCTGAACTCTCTATCGTCTCTGGAAAACAGTTGTGGCAGTGTCACCTTGCTGTACCCCAGCCTTCATCTGGGAGCACAGACAAGGCTGGAGAGAAGCAGGTTGGCTTTGTCCTATCTGCACATCAGTATTGAAAGCATTCAGACTTGGGGATCTGGAAAGACCTGGGGATCAGAACTGTGGGGAACTGGAAAGATTGTGTGTGTGTGCCAGTTTATGTTACTCTTCGTTCAAGAGATGTTAGTTCTGGGGAAAAATGAAGGAAAATAAACTATGAAATTAAATGTATTATTTAAAGACATCTACATAAGTAACCAACACCATTTTTCTACCTCAGGCATATTTTCGCAATCTGGTAAAACCCATTGTGGATCAACTGCGCTGGGATGATTCTGGAGACCATTTGCAGAGGTGGAACAGTCTTTATTTTTTCCTTTTCATGTTATTGATGCATTCAAAGAATAGATAGCAGTAAGAAAATGTCTCCCTCCCTCTCTCTCTTTTTCCTAGGCTTCTTCGTGCATCTGTTCTAGACTTTGCCTGCAGTATGAATGACACAGAATCTTTGAACAATGCTTCTCAACTCTTCGATAGATGGTTACAAGGAGAAACGTGAGTGCTCGCATCTTTTGTGGTTTGTGAAGAGCACAGCATGTGACTGGGTCACTGATCTCAAGTAGGAAAGGGAGAAGAATATTAAAGTACAATTTCTTTATTTTAGTATTGCCGCAAATCTCCGGCTCATAGTGTATCGCTACGGGATGCAGAACTCAGGCAATGAGACATCATGGAATTACATGTTCCAGAAATACCAAGAAACTTCACTAGCCCAAGAAAAAGAAAAGCTGCTATACGGCCTGGCATCAGTGAAGAACATCACCCTTTTGGACAGGTGATTTAAACACACACAGATTTCTCTTTTCCTGTGGAAACATCTGGTCACTGTTCGCTCATTCCCCTCTTCCTCTCTTCTGTGCTGTCAGTTTGGTCAGATTACAGCATGAGGAATGCAACACATTTTCAAGCCCAGTTATCTAGTGTGCCCCTCTGAGATTGTAGTACAGTGGGGGAAAAAGCCTTGTTCTTTTAGTGGAAAGATATTGAAGATGTGGTAGTTGCTGCACACAATCAACAACCTTCAGCTCTTCCAACAGTGCATTTACCCAGTGCAATTTTAGTTGCTTAATAGTTAAGCATCAGGAGTAAATTAGTCATCCATTTCCTCTTTAATCAGTGAAGGGAGGCCAGACCTACAGAGCACTGCTTATCCCCGACCAGGAAAGAGGCTTAAAATCAATAGAAAGAATTGCTTTCGGGTGTTTTCAGTCACCCTCCATTGGCTCCAGTTTGCTTAGCCTAGATGTCTACCTTCTAAGTAGCTAAAATTAAGCAAACAGCCTTGAGCAATTGTTACGAACAGTCATCCATGTGAACAGAAGGCATCCATGTGAACTTGCAATGCTCTCTGAAGTGTTGTGCAGAAGTACTCAAGCTAGAACCAAAAATATTGAAATCATGCTGCCATGGCAATGCTGATGAGCATGGATACTGCCCTAGACTGGTCCAGCTGTCAGACTGGGCAAGTATCTCACCAGGCTGTCGCTCTGCATAGGCACACCAGCTACTTGAAGCTTATCTGATAACTTTGCATGTTGTTGTATCATGTAGCAAACATGCAAAGAAAGATCTACACCAGGGCCATTCACCACTGTATTGGAGCCCTATCTAAATAGCATAACATGGAGCAGCCTCTACTTGAAAGAGTTCCAGATTTGAAGAGGGTGAAACAAGGAAGTATGGGAGGTTCAGGAAGAGTAAATGTAAGAGTTACAGTAATTAAAAAAATGGTAGGAAGCAGCTGCATTCCTAAATTCTTGTGACCACAAGAGCCATAATCTAAAGCCATTAAATAACTAATGGCTGGCATAATTAGGACATAAATTAATCAGCTAGATCAGCCTACATTTGCAGAAAATAAAAAATCCCTCCTAAAGCAGGGAAAGCTTGTCTCTTAATTTATTATTGAAATAACAAGCAAGGATAAAAGAGCAAACAGATTGAACAAAATCATTCATTACATATAGGAAAAAAGAAGACAATCCTTAATCCCAACACACAATAGCTTGAAAGAGTGTTCTTCTGCAGCTGCTGCTGTGAATCCATGACCATGCTACTCATCTCCCTGCAAACGTGTGCTTCACCCTGTCAGTCAAAACAATCTGTGCTGTAACTGGAAGTATAACTGCAGAACTTGTAGGCATGCTCTGCCCAATGATTTTAATTTTGTATGGATAAAAGTTTCCAAACAAACAGCACAGATGACAGTGTGAGCAAGCTGCCTGGGCATGGATTCATGGTCCCTGTAAGATCTTTAAAGTCTGGACTATTACTTTTTTTGGTGCTTGACTGAACAGGCTGAACTATTAACTAATCCAATCTTGTTTTCTCTACTTCATTAAAATACAGGAATAATAATGGGGTTTGGCTGTTTTCAAGTAGATACATAAACCCTACCTACTTTGCTAAAGAGATTCCTAACTAAGATTTCGCTCAATACAATTATCTCTTGACACAGTTATGTTTTAGATGTTTAAAATGCTGTAGGAAAAAAATAATATTCCTATTTGGAAATGGCTCTCATCGATTCTTATGGCATTTCCCTTAGGTATATGAAATATATTTACAACACCAGCCTCATCAAAAGCCAAGATGTGTTCACAGTCCTGAGATACATCTCATATAACACCTATGGGAAAACAATGGCCTGGGACTGGATACGACTGAACTGGGAGTACTTAGTTGACAGGTACTCTAATGAATTCATTGGAAACTACATCCACCTATAAATCTTGTTACATGCCATGCTTTTGTGTTTTCATTATACAGCTATAATTACTGGCCTTCGCAAAATGAAAGCGGAAAGCTTATTCAGCACAATTATATCAATTTGCTGTGAAAAAGTACTTTGTTGCTAACTCTAAAACCATTCTTTCCCTAAATGATCACTACTAGTAAATGGTAAAAAGTAGAAGAAGTTTTACCAAGGCCATAGAAATCTGGTTATTGCATGGAAATTAGTGAATCAAGTCTCCACTCCTGTGACTGATTTCATAACAAGAGTATAGAACTGTTTTGGTTTTTTTTATTTTATTCTAATGGTAACAGCAAGCAGCAGACATACAGATAAGCAATGGAAGTAATAGCAAACCTTCTAGCTTTGCTCCTCACTGTTTGAGTGACTTCTCTCTCCTTCCATCTCCTTTCTAAGTGCTTGGTGAGGGCACAGAAGGAAGGTACACCTGCAAGCCCACAGCTGTGAACTGGACAGTTTTTGTATTGCCAAACAGCAATATTCCTAATTTCTAGCTTGAGACAATCAGTAATTACTTTAAAAAAAAAAATTCCACTACAAGAGATCACTCCATTAGTAAACATATTTAAGAACAGCTCAGATATTATGTAGGGGTGTTATTGTTGAGCTATTTTAAAAAATACTTAAAATTGAGTGCATCTGCTTTATTGTAGCACAATTAGAAGTTTAAGGTTCAGATAATTATGGGTTTTCATCAAACATAATTTCTTAAAATGTTTTTCCAGATTCACTATAAATGACAGGACCCTTGGTCGAATAGTAACTATCTCCCAAACCTTCAACACTGAGCTCCAGCTTTGGCAGGTATGGTGACATCAATTCTCTTGGATTTAATTCAATATATTTAACAATCATCTGGCCAGGAAACTTTAATTTTTTGTCCTCTAAATGCATAAATCAGCAGGAGTTAACTGTAAAACTATTCCAGTGCTACTAGAATGAGCTTATAGATCTCTCCCAGCCAAAATTACCCTTGACAGTGTCTTTGTAAAAAGCCGCTTGCCCAATAGCAACATTATTTACTTCATATCAATTCTTTTTCTCTTTTCCAGATGGAGAATTTCTTTGAAAAATATCCTAATGCTGGGGCAGGAGAATTACCCAGGAGTCAGTCACTGGAGCAAGTGAAGAGCAACATTAAGTGGCTAAAAGAAAACAAGGAGGAAATACAAACATGGCTGAAAGAACAGTAAGACTTCAAAGTCTTACTTAGTGAAAAAGATCAGGCACTCAAAACTTCAAAGATGTTTAGCAATGTGGATTTCTCACCTAGGTACCTTAGAGGACCAAGACCTAACATTTTTTTCTACAAACACTCAGGAGACCACTGCCAGAGCAATGTTTGTGTAGTTACTTAGCAGGAATAGCCTTATATGTTGAGAGCTGAATCTGCCTGAACAAACAGGACAGAGATTTAAGTCACTGAAGGCAGAAGTGATGGCAGAACTGGAGTCCTTGCTGATCACTCTGGTCTCACTCCTTATGCACACCACTCTCAAAAGCTACTTCTTGGTTCGCACAGAAGTATATCTAGTACACTCAGGGATTCCTTTCCAAGTGCACCTCATAGGAGCTCTCTCCTGAAGGAAAGGGAATTAAACAGTAATTTTAACATTGTCTGAAAATCATCCCCTATATTTATAGCTGTAAAAATTCTACATCTGGGTTTTAGGTTTGCTTTCTGATACTACAGAAAGGCCAGTTAAGCTTTCCTCTCAATTGATTTTTGAAGTTTAACTACCAGTACACAAGGGATCAATATTATCTACTTCTTTTTCAATGTTATTAGTTGGGATTCTGTAGCTTAGGGTTGGGGTTGTCTTGGTTATTTTTGTCTTACTTCTAAATCTTTTCCAAAAAAAAAAAAAAAAAAGAACTTGTGGCAGCCAATACCACAAACAAAACATGCTTTACTTACTGTTTCTTTTCTTATAGAAAAATAAAATTTAAAAAATCTACCTGAAATCTCAGTCTCTTTCTAATGAAGTGATGAAACTTCCTGGGTTATAGAAAAACAACTGTTACATAGCTCAGCTGTGCCATACATATACCTTCAGTGACTTCTGAGGGGGGAAAAAATCTATTAACTCCTCTGAGAAAACACAGAAAAAATGGCAAAAGCACTCAGAAGGATCAGATGAGTCCCACTGATGCAATTCAATCTATTGCAAGATTACAGTCAGCAAAGAAAGAATTCTCAGTCTCAAGTCCCTCTGCCCTTGTGATGCTGGAGAAGGCATCGAGGCTACTCTGCCTGTCTCTCCCAAGCTGGAAGCAGGGGTGCTTTGGAGTTCCCAGATATCCATATGCTGTGTCCTGACACTGTGTGACAAGCAAATGTGAGCACCTCCTTGCCTTCTTTCTGGTGTCCTGAGCAGAGAACATAACCAGCCAGAGCCAGTGTCTGTCCAGATGTCCTGGGAGCAGGATCACAGAACACCGCACAGTAGGTAGCCCTGGGAGATTTCATGCACAGCTGTCAGGAAACTCTGCAGCTGGATTGGAGGACAGAAGCATGGAAAGACACTTCTCTTGCCTTCAACCTGCAATGCTATTCAAAGGGAAGAGGAGACGACTCTAAGGTACAGAAATTTTGGTACAGGCTATGTGCCTGCCTCTGGGCCATGGTACGGCACAGAGAACTCCAGAACAACTTACATAGTCCCAGATGGAAACACTTTACCCCACTTCCACACTTCATTCAAGGCTGGTACAATTTTGGGCCCTTCTCTAGACACCCAAAAAGCTGTGACTAGCCCAGACAAAGCAGGTGACAAAGTCAGTTGTCCTGTCGTGCTGGCTTTGGCTGGGATAGAGTTAATTTTCTTCACAGTAGCTGGTGTGGGCTATGTTTTGTATTTGTGCTGGAAACAGTGTTGATTAAACAGGGATGTTTTCATTGCTGCTGAGCAGTGCTTACACAGGGCCAGGGCCTTTTCTGCCTCTCACACCACCCCACCAAGGAGGAGACTGAGTATGCACAAACTGGGAGGGGACACAGCTCAGATAGCTGATCCCAACTCACCCAAGGGATATTCCATACCACAGTGCATCATGCTCAGCACGTAGAGATAGAGGGGAGAAGGAGGAAGGGAGGGATGTTCAGAGTGATGGCGTTTGTGTTCCCAAGTAACCATTACGTGTGATGGAGTCCTGCTTTCAGAGATGGCTGAACACCTGCCAGCTCATGGGAAGTGAAGGAATTTCTTGTTTTACTTTACTTGCATCCTCAACTTTTGCTTTAATTATTAAACTATCTTTATCTCAACCCATGAGTTTTCTCAGCTTTACCTGTTATATTTTCTCCCCCATCCCACCAAGAAGGAGTGAGCGAGTGGCTGTGTGAGGCTGAGATGCCAGCTGGGGTTAAAACACAAGACCTGCCAAAGGAAAATGTCAGTCATTTGCCTCCTGCAAACAAAACATGGCAGGATTTTGACTCACAGTGGTTACAGCTTGCTAGGGACACCAGCTGTTCTTCAAGGTAAGGAGTTGGCAAAGGGCCAGGCAGTTTCTTTCAGTTTTTCTTGTTGCTCAGATTCACACACAGAGGACAGTGAAAGTGAAGCAGCTGCTCACACCTAAAACTACCAGCAGCACACAGGGAGCAGATTGTCCCTGGGCAGCTGCCAGCTCAGTACAACATATGACAACTTACCTTCACTATTTTATGCTTTTGATGAACTGAAGGAGTAGGAGCCAAACAACAACTCTCTTGGTTTCAAGGTCACAAACAGGTTTGGTAGCATCACATAGTAATGCTATCAGCGCATTGTATCACTGTAACTATCAATAGTACAATCATGTCTGAAAAATCTTCTGTTCACAGTCGGTATGTTTTGATTGATGGTTTTTAACTTCAGCTGGCCATGATGCACAACAATGCAAAACCAGTATGAAGATATCTAGGCACATAGCTTAGCCATTTTCCCTTTCAGAGACGATTTAATGAAACTTGGCAAAAAGACCTGACTTTCTTATTATTCATACACTTCTGCCACAAGCTGCTGTAGAAAGAAAAGTATTACTATTATGGGAATGGTACAAGATTAAGAAGTTATTTTAAGATATTTTTATCCCTTGTTACTTGTAGCCCCTACTTCCACCAAGTGGGACCAGGCTGGCCAACCTTGTTGGCTTACAGAAGTAGGCTTTCATCAAGGAAAACATAGGAAGTAATGAAGATTTCTATGATGCTGGAAAGCTACAGCCAAAGCAGCCTTCATCCAAATCACACAGACAATACCACTGTTTCAGACAAGACATATATTAATAGCATTGTGTATTGCTGTAGCAGAAAGAATAAAAAAGGTCAGTCAGAGAGAGAGAAAAAAAAACACACCAGTGAAGCACAGAGAGGAAGAGAAGCCAAGGACAAGCCTGAACAACTACTGAGCTTATGATCCTGGGTGAATGGGGGAGAGAAGGAGATTTAAAGAGTGGATCAAGCAATTGCCACCTGTCATTTGATTCTCATTCTGTTCAGGAAGTTGGGACCAAGCGCAGCTTTTGTGCCCGAGCCACATCGGATCAGAGAGAGTTTCAACTAGTCCTTGGATGGTTTTGATGGTACAGAAAGGTTAGCTGGATTTCTACACTGATTTTAAGTGGGTAGAGGAACATGGAAGTAAGTCCAAAAGCCCCAGAAGGCAGCTGCTTTTATGATAGGGTAAAGGTTCTGTCAATTTTAAATAATGTTCTCTAGATTATGCAGTGCTCTTGCTACCATTAAATGGCTCATGGAGAATGTACTCTATGGCATGTGCCTCTTTCAGACTGTTTGTCCGAGAAGGATAACAAATCTGGTACATGCTAAATCTTTCAGTCAGGAACTAGTGCATTTACAAATGGTCTGTGATAAGCTTAAGAATGCCAATTTGAAACTGAATCCAAAGAAATGTGAACTGTTTTAAAAAGAGATAATTTTCCCTCGGTCATTCGATCAGTGAGGAAGGAATTTCTACTGATAAAGCCAAGTGAGGGAGTGCAGAACCAGCTGGCCCTTTAGATCCACACAGCTTTCTGAGGCTCTGCTGTTCCTATTGTACCATACCAAAAGCTATTGCATTCAGTGAGGCAGAGAAACATTTTGAGTAATCGAAGTGCAATGTGGTGGAGTTAAAGGGGGGCCACTTATAACTTTTGCAGTGTTGCCTTACATGAGCTCTGCAAATCCATCTCATATCAGCCACAGCTGTGCGTCCTATAGAGCCTGAGCCCATGGGCCCCGGGAGGCTGTAAGCCAGATAGGAGCATGAAAATGCTTTATCTTGATAATTCAGGTAAAGAAACAACTGAAAACTTTGTATTACTGCACAGAGCAAAAAAATGAATAGCACCAGTGGGAACACCAAGGCGCCTACAACTCCCCGATGGAGCCAGTTTCTAAACCACCAGTTAAGATCAGTATGAGTATGCAGAAACAAAAAAAAGACCCCCACCTTAAACATATGGCATGTCTGTTGAAACAGAATGTGACTGAAAAGTATCCCTCCCGTCTTCCCACAATAACCAGGGCCATTTCTTAGCATTTTGTGTGATGGCATCTTCCAGCATCTTTTGGGACTCAAGGTGAGAGAGAAAATGCCAGCCTGTGATGGGCACTGGAAAGCCTAGATAAACAGGGTCTGAAGGATAGGACCTTATTTGGTTGCTAGCAGCAACCACACCATACTGCCAGATTAAAACTATGTCTTGTGTTATATGTATCCAATTATGAAAATTAGTCAAACAAGGTTGTGTTTGCTTTCCCAAGTGTTTACACAGAATCCAGTTGACCTAGAGGTATTCCATTAGAAGTCAGTTGTCCTGGATATATTTCAACTTCACATCCACACCTATGGCAGCTGAATGTATGCCTGTTTTTGGAAAACTGGTACAGAAAGATATGGCTATATGAGACTAAGGAAATATTCTCTAGCTCACAGGGACTACCGTGATTCACAAGGCTGCCCAGATATTGAATTTTTCCAAGATGTCCTTCAGAAACCACCCCCCCTCAGCCCCCCAATTATATTTATAAAGCATCTGAAATGTATATGGTTCAGGTCAGTCTGAGAGTTTCTGGCCTCCCAGTGTACATTCCAAAGAGTCATGAGGGAAGAGAAAATCCTGAAAAATATGACCACAATATAATATCTGAGAAATACCATTAGTAAGCAGCACTCACTAGCTGTTTCAGTAATCCCTCACCTGCAGAAAACCTTTCCATATCAACCCTCTCTTCTTCCCAAATTGATGTCCAGAGACCGCTATCAAGCTAACGTCTGCTTGCTGATGGTTTAATGATCCTGAAACAATATGAATGGATGGTCTCAAGAACCAGGTAGTCAGGGGAAGGAAGACATCCAGGCATGAGAGAGGACTGGAGCTCAACTCTCTTAACTCTTAACTCAAAAGGAAGGCTGTAGGTACAGGGTCATTCTTTTAGTAAAAAGCAAAAGTTACTTTGAAATAGATGTTGCAGTTATTATATCCACCACACAACCTTCACCCTGCTTAAACCATCAATGTTCATTTTCCTTCAGAGATGGCCAGGTGACTTCTAAATATCCTTTCCAGTATTTTCTTTAACTGTTTGCAGTGAACAAGGGACTGGTCACTGATATGATTTCTTCCAAGAAGTGCAAGGCCAGACATGGGCCAGACATGATGAGGTTCTGCCATTCCAGAATTCCCATTCTGTTTTGTCTACTGTCAAATGCATTTGTACACCACAGGTCAGCAAAGAAGCCTCTCCAACCAGGAACTGCAAACCCCTGAGTAACAGAGCTCATATCTGTAGCAGCTCTGCAACTTGGGGCTGCTTTTTATGTCTTTCTCAAAGAGGGATCCTGAAACCAAGAAACTGCAGGATGCACTCCAGAGGGTAGCTAACGTAGCTATTAGCCAGAGCAAAAGTTGCAGAACGTCATGCCAAAAAAGGCGTTAAGCTGTAGGTCAAGTTCTCATAAGCCAAAGGCGTTACTGTGGCAGCCTAAGAGGAAGATTTTCCAGGTGTCTGGTGGGCAGCCAAAAACTGATTGGATTCATTTATTTTAGCAAATAGTTACTTTCAGCAAACTGAAATTATGGCCCACCCAAGTTCCTTAAGCATATTCAGCTGGAGAAAACACTACGGACCTGAAGTTACATAAACCCTGATGAAAAGTCATCATCCCCACTTTTTCTTGGGCTGGAGCACTTGCAAAGAAAGCAAACAGATCAAGGTTCAGCTCTGCCTCCTCCAAAGAAATGCACATGAACTCTTCCACCTGAGTCCACTGGGCCTGGTCTTTCAAATTTTCCCATGGTACTTAAATAATAGCCAGAATCAAAAGTAATTAGTTACTTCCTAGTTCATTGCTTCACATGAGCACCTGAGAACACAGGATTGACAGACTTTTTTATTAGTATTTTATTACAGAGTATTTTTATCATTACTTTAAGTAAAGATGGATATCTTTAACAGAGGCTGCTAATGAGCTTGGATCTCTATCAATAGGCCCTAAATAATTAGAAATGTAGAGGAGCATCATTCCATTGTACAGTGGTTTGAGTAATAGCCTGAAAGGGCAGATGTGGTTTAAAATTCTCTCCAGCAGAAACAATAATTCATGAAGTCTTCCACTTCCTGCACAAGATCTCCAACAACCACATGTAAGAGGCATTCCTCTCCTCCAGTGCTCTTGTAAATGCACCTCAACAGCTCTAAACCAAAATGCTCAGTCCTGTGAAAGGGAGTATTTCTGTGTCAGGTGAGACAAGATTTCAGCTTTTCATTTCCTCAGCAGAAAAAAAGAGCATCATTCAAGCTGCACAGACACACTCCCCTTCTCCCTAGCTGAGAAAAAAAACCAACCAAACAAAAATGTGCTCCTCCAGTGAATGCCCCAAAATAACATGACTATTGGCTTCAGAGACAAGTTGTTCAGCTCCCTGGCCCAATTGCAACAGAGGAAAGACAAGCTCCAGGCATAAAAGACAACCAGTGCAAACTAGGAGGTGAACCAGAGCAAACTACCCCCCCAGGTATCACCCTAGGCACAAAAGAGAAGCACACAATTGAGCAATTTGAGAAGGGCTGATGCAAGCCAGGACTGGTTTTAATGAACATCGAGTAAGTCACCAAGTATTACAAAAAGAAACAGGCAGCAGAGCCAACAACACATAGTTAACATTGAAATGCCACAACCAAGGGCAAGGTCAGCCATGGCTCAAATCAGATTGTAGGAAGGGGAAATCAGGTACAACTCCAAAGAGCACATCTTAGCCAGCACTAGTGTGGCCCAGTCAGAAAAGTCGGGGCTAGGCCGAAGGATGGTACTCATGCAAGCAAGGTGCTACACTAACACACCAATACAGTGCCTTCTGCTCTGCTCTGCACCCCGGACAGACCCCTCCTCATGTCCCCTACTCATGGCTGCAGATGCACTGCTAGGCAAAAGCAGAGCAAGGAAGGCTTGGCCATCTTCGCAGCTTGAATGAACAGAAAACAACTCATTTGGCCAAAACTGTTCATTCTGATCTAATGGATCGGTGGGTTTACTCAGCAAAAAGACATTTTGAGGTGCCTTCTGGGCTGCCCAGGTGAACACGGAAACGGTGTGCAGCACAGGGAAACAGGCAGTTAAGTTATGAAAGCAAGTTGACACCCATGTCCTAATGATACACACAGCTTATGTCTTGTTTATTTAAACACACTTGGCTTAAAGGTTAACAGTTCTGCAGAAAATTTAATTCTTTGCAAAATATTGAAGATATTTTTATTCTTTAATAAGGACTCCTTGCATAGGAAATTAATGCAATCTGCCCAAGACAAATCAGATGGGGAAGATTAGGGACAGAAAAAAAGCAAGCATCAGAAAACATACTAGTGAGGTATCATTAAGTTTTTACTATGAGAAATATATTATTCCAAAAACATGTTAAAATGAAACATAAATTTCTTAGTATAATTAGGAGTTTTTGCTCAAATACTTCTTAAAATGCAATACAAAAATTTTGATCTATTTTCTGTGTTCAATAGAAAAACAATGAGTATTGGTGGTCTGGGAAGTACAGTTTGTCCTTGGATTGGATTGTAATAGTTAGAGTGAATTTATGGTTAAACAAATCTTTAGCAATGGAAATAAATAGGATAATCATGAAAATGCATCATGGTGATGAACTTCTTTTCCTCTCATTAAAGAAAGAAAAAAATCTACTTTATGGGAGATAGAAGACGTGTAGTGAATTTTTCCCCTCTTTTCACTTCTTCACAGTGTATTAAGAGCAGCCTCTAGTGACAGTTGGTAGCCATTACATTTAATTACACTGGCTTTAGCACAGCACGCAGAAACAGAAACACCTCCTTAATCGTCTTCAAAAAATAAACTAAACAGCCCCAACCTGGTCTTAGAGACCAGTCATTAGGCACACAGAGGCTTCTAAGAAATATTGCATAAAACTACTTAACGTAGAATAAATGGCAATCATTAAGGCTAAAATTTATAGGTATGAAAAAAAATAACAACCAACCCATATAACAAGCTTTTATGTCACTTAGTAAAGTTACTTTTAACCATTTTCATCATGGAATGGCCTAGCTTGGAAGGGGCCTTAAAGATCATCTAGTTCAACCCCCTTGCTGTGGGCAGAGACACCTTCCACTAGACCAGGTTACTCAAAGGCCCATCCAGCCTGGCCTTGAACACTTGCAGGGATGGGGCACCCACAGCTTCTCTTGACAGCCTGTGCCAGTGCCTCACCACCCTCACGATAAAGAATTTACTCCAAATATCCAATTTAAACCTACCCTCCTTCAGCTTAAAGCCATTCCTCCTTGTCCTATCCCTACATGCCTTTGCATAACATTCTAGCTCCCTTATAGGCTCCCCTCAGGTACTGGAAGTCCTGTAAGGTCTCCCCAGAGCCTTCTCCAGGCTGAACCCCAGCTCTTTCAGTCTGTCTTCATAGGAGTGATGCTTCAGTCCTCTGAGCATCTTTTTGACCGTACTCCAGTTTTGGTGCAACAGGTCCATGCCTTTCTTATAGGGCTAGGGCTGAACATGGTATTCCTGGTGGGGTCTCATGAAAGCAGAGTAGAAGGGGAGTATCCCCTCCCTGGTCCTACTGGCCACACTACTTTGGATGCAGCCCAGGACACAGTTTGGCTTTCTGGACTGCAAACGCACATTCCTGGGTCATGGTGACCTTCTCATCCACCAACATCCCCAAGTCCTCCTCAGGACCACTCTCAATCCATTCACTATTCAGCCTGTATTTGTGCTTGGGATTGCCCTTACCCAGGTGCAGGACCTTGGCACTTGTCCTTGCTGAACTTCATGATGTTCACACAAGACCATTTCTCAAGCCAAGTCCCACTGCATGGCATCCCTTCCCTCCAGTGTGTTGACCACATCACACAGCTTGGTGTTATTGGCAAACTGCCTGAGAGTGAACTCAATCCCATTGTCCGTGTTGCCAACAAAAATGTTAAATGGTGTTGGTCCCAATACCAACCTCTGAGGAACGCCACTCGTCATCAGAAATTGCTGAAAATGCAAGTCATGTTTCAAAAAAGCAGTGGGCACTGCCATGATGAACAAGAAGGCCCAATGCTCAGAACACAAGACAGTCACAATGAGCTTGCATCATATCTGTATGCAGAAGGTGTGCTGGATTCTGGCATGATGGCTGTTTTACCTCACGCAGTTGTTTACAACGAAAAAAGGGGGAAAAATCTTCCTAGCAAAACCAGGCATTTGTAATTTGCAACAATCATAAATGCCCATTAACTCATTCTGAGGTAGGCATTTTTTAGGTTTTTTTCACCGATAGCAACTGAGACATTAGGAAGATATTATGTCTTCTTGCAAACTTGACTTACTTTTTGGACACACACACACACACACACACACACACACACACACACACACGCTTGTCCTTTGAGGGATTGTGGAAAGAAGTGCCTGCCTGTGATCATGTGGGGTGCCTGTGCTCAGCAAAATGCTGAGGGGTCATGGCAGGACCCAAACAAGCTCTGGCTGCCTGAGGTGTGGCAGGGAATGGCAAAGCCTGTTCCCCCCAGAAGCAGTGCCAGTAGCACATAACAATGCCTTTAGCATTTCCAAAACAGGCTTATGTTTGGTTTTTTAATCCATTGCTTTGGAGATTCACATGTTCTTTTCTTCCTCACTGAAAAGAAGTTAAGAAATATTTGTTTAAGAAGCCTGAGCACCTGCCTTTGAGTAATTTCTTCATTTACAGAAGAAGGACTCATCTACCACTGCCTGTGGTGGCTGCTCTCCTGCAGACATGGCTCTGCCCAGACCTCTGGAGAATTGCTCCAGCCAGTCAAGCTTTGCTTATAGAAAATGAACCCAGGCTCACAGTCATGCTAGTGTCTGTAGCCTCAGCATTTCAGCAACACTTCTGCAGCATTACAAAGGGAGGCCGGAGAGACAGGGAGAGCTCGGGAATGTTGTGCTAGACAGGACAGCAGCAAGGCATCGGGCCCCTGTCCTCTCAGCAGCACAGGGCAGCACCTGGCACAGGCGGTGCAGCCCCTCGCCCTCAGCCAGCCGGACAGGCAGGCCGCAAGGGGAAGCTGCCAGAGCGATGTGCTATGGAGAACAAAGCCTTGCACCCGGTGCTGGGGCAGTGCTCGCCCTGGCGGGCATGAGCGTTTGGAACATCCGGTCCCGGTTTTCAGGCGCGTCTGCTGCCTCCCCTCACATGTAACCTCCTCTGAGGGGGTGGCCTTGCTCTTATGCAGCCTGAGGGGGCTGAGGCCTCTTCCAGACACTCATCTCACACCAGTCGAGCTGCTGGTTCACTCTTTTGAAGTACAAAGCCTCCCCTGAGAGTGCAGGTGGAGGCTCTGCCCTGCCGCTGGGCTCGGGGCTACAGCTGAGGGGGGTTCTGTGGCCTGGCATCCCCTGCAGCTGCCACCCTCCAGCGCTTGGGGTGGCCCTGGCTTCACCTCCCGTCCCTGGCTCTCCCAAGGTCACCACCGGGAGGGAAATCTCTCTTAGGGGGTCCTGGAGCCTGCCAAGTGTTTGTGTCGCCAGGTAGCAGGCAGGGCTGTGGGAGAGAGAAGGAAAGGCCCTGCCGCCACCCTGCGTGATCTGAATTGCACAGTCCCCCTGCACCAGGCTGGGCAGCACCCAAACCTTGGGCAGGTCGGGCCCCGCACGCCGCTGGTGCGCCCGGGAGGGCAGGGGCGGGTGGCCGGCTGCTCTCCTTACAGCCACTCATCGGCCGCTAATCCAATCATCCCGCTAATGAAATCAGGCTGTGCCGCTAATGAAATCACCCTGCAGCAGCCAGCAGGGCTTCCCAGCGCTGCCTCTCTCAGCACTGGCTCGGCTGTGCTGGTGGGCACCCTCTGCCGAGAGCCCCCCAGAGCCGCTCCTGCAGAAGGGCCCGTGCCAGCCGCTCCAGCAGCACGGGCTCCAGGCCTCTGCCACAGCAGGGCTTGTCCTGCCAGCCGGCAGAAGGGAGCAGAGAGCAGGATGGCTCAGAATAAAACACCGGTTTCTGGTTTTCCAGTTCCCTTCCAGTGTAGGTTTGCTCGGGGAGCTGCTGTCCGAGTGTCCTGGGAGGGGACACTGCCTTGGCAGAGCCCCCCTCGGGTGATGATGGCCTGCCCAGACCCTGTGGTACAGATGCTCGGGGAGTGAGCTGGTGTCTGCAGCACTCGTGGCAACTGCACAGCCAGCTGCGGGATAATGCTGCGAATGAATATCTCCCACAGATTAGCAGAGAAGCATCCCAGCACCTTGGTCCTGGCCTCTCTGGGACTTATTCCCAAGTGTTCCTTGAGTATTGATCAAAATGAGAAAGGGCACCCTTTTCCTTATGAAATGCTTTACTTCTGATACTATGATGCCAACAGGCTAGAAAGGAATAAAGAGAATGCTAATGCTGTTTATTTTAAATGTCATTTTTCTTAAGGGACTTTTGAACGTGCCACAAAATATGCCATATTAATGTTTCTTTTTTACTTTAAAAGCTGCTGGATGCAGGGGAGCAAATTAAAGCATCCAGCTCATGTTTGGAGCAAGGTCTACCTTAAATGGGATTTCTTTTTTTTTTCCTTTTTTAGCAACTTGGAGATGAAAGAAATGAAGGAGATGGTGATAACAGTATTGTTTGTATGAAACTTATTCATAGCAAAGGCTTTAGCATTCTGCAAGCTAGTGTGCTCCTCCAAAGGTCTGCTAGTTAATTGGTGCATTGTTTAAGGGAAGATTTTAATGGTGTAGGAGGCATAAGCCTTTGTAAATAATATTATCTTAAGTGCAGAAGGCCTTATCGTGCACTCCTTGCTCAGGCAAGTCTCGTCTTGAGATCGAGTTTTGTGTAGAAGCAGGGAATCAAGTCCGTAATAAGCCAACTGCTTGATCGAGTGGTACAGAGAAACACATTCAAACAGTTTTCAGGCACATCTGCTAGACATCAGTACTGCCGTGATCTCACTAGAGGGAGCAATTTATTTTGAAATATTAGTCAATATTAGCTCAGCGCTTAGCTGGGCCACCAGTGGGTCAAAATTAAGAAGACTTTTCTCAAGCAAATACACATTTTAAGATACAAAGACAAACAAGGGGAATAGAGAAATGAAAAGACAGTGATAGTTAAAAATCCCAGCTTCTGAAACAATGAGTTGTAAACAGCAAAAGGATTTTATGCAACATATGGAGATGATTTTTATAATGTTTTTCCTGCTGAAACATCTACAGTAGAGGTTCTGTTCCTGTTTCCAGTAGAAATTCCTGTTTTCAGGAATTACAGATCATTTTGGTTGGCCCTTGATGTGAAATTTTAAAGCATGGATAAGCTATTCGCTTTTTTTATCATAGGCTGTAAAAGGAAATAAATTCCCAGATGCATCGAGATTCTGAGAAGCATTGCTAGCACTCAGACTCTGTCAACATTTCCATCTTAAACTATTATTTAATGTTGAGTCATAAACACCTTTCTGTAAACATTTATTTAGTGCCTGACAAGATCTCCCCTCTAAAGGGGTGGGGGATGGTGTTGTTCCAAAAAAACTGGGGTTTAAAACATTTTTAATGATATCTTTAAAGGCTGTGTTCTAAATCCGTCATGGTTCAATACTGTCCTTATTCAAATTCTATATTGGGGTAAGTTTGTTCTGGACTCATACAGTGCCTGGCACAGTAAGGTTCTCAGAGACCCAAGGCACTGCAGCGAAAGCAAATAATACGGATTTAATACTGACTGTGTTTATGCAGTCTGACCCTGAGTACTGCTTAGCTCCTGGGTCCTGCTGTCTGGCTCAGCTATGTCTTGACTCTATGTTGGGGTGAAATGTGGGAATGTGATCCCTCTGCTTTGCCCCCTGCCCAGTCTGGAGGGAGGAAAGGGGGTCTATGGACTAGCAGGGAGCCAGAGCAACCTCCCTGAGGTGCGGTAATATGGAGCACCACTGTCCCACAGGCAAGACACAGCCACAGGGATTTAATCCCTCCTCACAAAGCCCAAATGATCAGCTTGTGCATCTGTGTGAGCAGAAGCTAGGTCTTTGTTTCATGTGCTCAGCAGTCTCTGTATGCAAGATCACTGAGTCTGTTTGCTCTGGTGGGTTTTGGATACAGCCTTTAAAAGCCCTAAACGTGCCATCTGGTCCACTGAATAGGAGCCTTCTTTCTATGGAGCACCAACTGAGTGATACAATTTGCAGGATAAGAGCTGAAAAGTTCTGTGTGTTAGTAAGTGAAATGACATCGCTGCCACCTCCTAGATGTATTAGACCAAAATTATTATTCTGAGGAGAAATTACAAGTATCCCAGTTAGTTGGAGATGGTGCTGGCTCAGTGCCTTATTGAAACAAAAATCAGTTGTTATTTTCCAGATCTGACAGACACAAAGGAGGGCTTACACCCATACCCTCGCTGCATTTCAGGAGGCTGGATGGAGGTATGTACTCCACGCTCCCCCAGGCTCCGGCCGCGTGCTGGTACAGAGAGCACAATGTTATGCTTAAGGAAGCCGTGCTGGCGATACAGCAGGATCCCTCTGGACCTGGGTGCCATTTATCACTGGGTGAGAAACTGACCCCAAGGAAGGGAAGAGGAAGAGGAGGGCTGTGCAATTTTAATCTCTATCACAACCTGCAAGAGAAGCCTTGCTTTTACTGCTGCTGACATTTTAGTGTTGAGAAAATCAAATCTTAGTTTTCAGTGGAAAATTTAAAAGAATGGTAAATGCAAGTGAGTGCAGATTTAAGGCTACCTTCAAAAGTGATTGAATAGTGGAAGAAAATAACTTTCTATAGTTTTAATCTCTGCTAATCCACAAGGTTGGGGGGGTTTTGTTTCAGACTGAAATTTTCTGAAATTTTTATAATACTTTATAAAAACAAATCCAGTCCTGGTTTATTCTACTTACTTTAGTCTACAGGTGAATAGAGATTTAGTAGATGTGCTGTCAGGCAAGGAGGAAGCAAAATCTGACAGACCGACAGAACGTGACTAATAACCAGGTCATACAGAAAGTCCTTTTGTTAACATAAATGTAACTCCTTTGCTAAGAGAGCAGGCAAAAATCTGCTTGGTTCTTTCAGCAAAGCACAGAAGCACAAATCTAAACTTAACTATGTGAATATCACCGAGCTTTTATATGTATAGCTAGTGTTAGAAATTTCAAACTATTTGTATATTCATTTAATTGCTGAGGGATCTCCCACTGCTTCAAGAAAATTTCCAGAAAGAAAATTCTGAATACTTAAAAGGATATTTTAAAATACTAAACAAACATGGGTACAAATTGCCTTCACATGCCTCCCTTCCAGCTTGCAATAATTTCTGGAGGCACATGCTAATGTGTGTGTATATATATATATATGTATATTTCTGTTCTCTTAGAATTACTCCAGCACTTACCTTTATTGCATTGGTCAGACAGTACTGATGTAATTGAATGGCAAGTAGCACATAGGAGACCATGTAATATCTAAAAATTCCTTTAGCAGCTTAGCTCAAGTGAGGCAGCAGCAATAGCCTGGGTTCTGGAATGCTTGATTTCTATTATTGAAAATCTGAGTGGCCTAAAACCCAATCTAAACAAGTATGTGTGTAAAGTGCACTAAAATGTACCTAATCCTTTAATATTTAATAAATCCATAATATTTAGTTGTCCATTTCATAAGAAACTTTATGGACCAAGCTCCTTTGGCAGCAATGTTAACAGGACCAAGTTAGCTCTTAACATAACAAATTTATGGTTTTGTTTCTCATTAAAATGTGTTGCCAGATTAATGGAGATTGAGATTCTTAGCATTACAGACATTTTAGGAAAACTTCAGAGGGCTCTATATTGCTATTATTTTTAAATGTTGGGTATTATATGTAAAGCCAAACATGTTATGCATAAAAAATAGAGATGTTGCATTTTTTTGCAATCCTGAACTTAAGCACAAATTTCTCCCTTTCCCACATTTGGTTGCAGGAAGGGGGGTTAAGCCTCTGCATCCACCAAACTACACCTAGTTCACATGAGCAGATTGCTGTACAAAATCCACAAAGGCATCCAGTAATCAATTCTTTGGAGGAAAGTGGGTTCATCTATTTTTGCTACAAGGAAAAGTTGTTCTTTGTAAAAAGCCCTTTGCCCTTTGCCATGTGAATTAGCAGTACACTGCTGTTAGTCTAAGTGGATTAAAAAAGGGTAAAGACTCCTGGTCCATGAAAGCCTGCTCTATAGCTAGATTTTGTACTTGTGTAACTGTGTCGGCTGTGTGAGAGACCTGGTGAGGGGGAAGCACAAGGGGGGTCTTTTAACTTCATCTACAGCTCCTGGTATCAATGCACTTACAGTGGCAGGAAGGTGCTTGCAATTCATTCCTTTTCCTGGTGAAGAATAACAGCATCGGTATGGGGTCTTTATGTTGGTATAATGGCAGTCACGATATGGGGGAGAGGGGAGTGGTTGTGTTTGTGCTCTTATGCCCGAGTGGTGGAAGAGACACAGCTTCTGTGTGCAGACACAGCAGAAATAATGCACTTCCCAAGGAAGACAACAGTGCCATTCTGCAGCTATAAAGCACTGGGCTTAAGAATTTTGCTTGTGAGCGTATCAAGGAGCTTGGCATGCTGACTAGATAAATGTTTAAAAATAAGTCTAGTGGCCAAGCTGACAAGCTTGTGCCTTTTTGAATATATTAATCTGAAGAAAAAAATGGATTTATCTGGAAGTTTGTTTCATTTGACTGAGGCTCACATCAGGGATGGAACGCGTACTTGCCATTTTCTTTACTCACCTGAATATTTTTGGTATCTCGAAACAAGGAAGATAAAGAGGGTTGTATTCTATTAATCACCCTTCTCTTTGTTCTCAAGCTACCTCTGTTCCTCCTATCCGTCTTCCAACCATACCTCCCTTGCCAAATCTTTAGAAAAAAAGGTACCACTGCTATATTCTTTCAGGGACTCTAGCACTTACTGGTACAACATATAATTCTTGTGTCTAATTTGCCTTTTTTTGTCGGCTGAGTGGGAGCCAGTGAAAAAAATCACATTGAAATGGAATTTTATAAGTAACAGATGTGAGCTCTTTTTTTGTGAAAAATGTTTGGGTTTTAAAATGTTCAGTTTTTAAGGAAGAAACCAATCTAATTCTGTTTGCGTATTTTGATTTTCCTTATTTTTCTTTTGTTGCTGTCTCTATCTTCCTGAGCTTAGAGGGCAAATAAAATTTTCCCAAGCAAGACAAAGAGGAAGAGTATTGTCTTTGGTTTTATCATGGTGAAGTAAGCACAGAGAGGGTTAAGTCAAGAATTTTCCACAAAATTGGGATACCAGAGGGGTTACATTGTATTCTTCAGGTACTCACCATTACATGGTGCAAATTCCACTGGCCTTATTCACTAGAAACACATCTAGCAATTATTTTCACTGGACGAAATAGCGTTTGAAGAAGGAGTTTTGCAGAAAATTGTGTGGTTTGGTGTTACCTTAGAGCCAACACTTTTGATAGCCTTTTTCTATGAGTGTCTGAGGGGCACTGATTACAAACCTCCTGAACTCCAGCTCCCCACCCCTCCCTTCTCTAGCCATCATAGCAACGAATTATAATTTCCATGCATAGGTATAATGCTGCTCATCTCCAGAGATATAAACCACTAACTGCCAATGCTGACTTCTCGCAGAGCCACAGTGTGCCCTCAGGTCTCCATCCCAGGGCTATTGCAGCTCCATGCCAGGCACGGGAAGTATTGCACAGCAAGGTCCTGACATGGCATGGGCTGGGGACATCATTGGGACACATACATGCACAGTGAGAGTCTAAAGGGCTGTCAGTCCTAAACGTGTAGACACTGTCCTGGGGGCTGAAGTCTGCACACAAGTACTGCTCTTTGGCCCCCTGTTCCCACCCACGAGTAAACACTCAGTTTGAGGCTTCTCACCCGTTTTCTCCCCGTTTTCTTCTCCTGGTATAAGAAGAGAAAGACAGAGGAGGCCCAGTTTGCCACACAGAGGGAAGAGAAAATGGGATAGGCTGGAACTGGGTTCCTGTATGCAAAATCCTGGGGGTGGAAGCACGTCATTCCCAGACCGACTGATAGTGACAGCCTCGCCGTCTCTCCAGCCACAGCAGCTGCCACCTCAGCCCTGAGCCCTTCCTGGGTGGAAACAGCAGCCACCTGGCTTTGCATGGCTGTGGCTGAGGTGATAACAGGGAGTGGTGCCCATTCAGGCTGAGCCCTTTCCCCAGCATGCTCTTCACCATGACGATGGAAAATCTCCTCTAACCAAAATCACTGTTGCTGCCTTCCTTATCCATGCTGATTGCCCACTACTCACACTTACAAACTCCAGAGGGGATACAACCCATCACAGTTCTTCCCAATGCCACAGTGCCCTTGGCACTGTGCTGTCTCTCGTGGTCTCTGGCTGTGAGTGTTCTGATTCAAACAATGTTTAATTCCCCACCATCTCTACAGAGAAAGTGCACAGCCCTCCCTAAATTTCAGCCTGGCCTGGATAATTTAATTCTTTTGTCAAGTTCTGCTTTAAAAAAAGTGGTGATTCCAGCTGTCACTTGACCACAAACTCCCTTTAAGATCTTCCAAGCTGGCCAAGGAAAAGCCTGCCCAGCCCAGTGGAGCCTGGGCTGGATAGCTGGGGTTCAGAAGGACAGCCTGCGGGTCTGTTTGACAGATGCCTGGCTGGTTCCAAGAAGTGAAGCAAGCAGCAGCCCCCTCTTGCCACCAGTGCAGGGAGCTGGCTGGGACGTACTGCAGCAGCTTGCCTTTGTAACACATCAGTGCATGTTTCCTACAGCAGCCACAGTTTGATGCAAGCTGGGAGGTACCACACATGTAAGCTTCAGATAATTTAGCTGCCCAGCTGTAAGAAGTCTTTCTAGAGTACATACAAACTAGAATTTCAGAAATTTGGCTGATAATATTTAGGAAAGGAAAGGGCATGCTCCTCACACCAGAATAACCTTTTCAGCAAATTCATATCCCTGCTCCTAAGCATATACAAGCCATTGCTTTGCAGCAGGATGAGAAGGTTTTTCTCTCTTTGGAAAATGAGTGAAATGATAGATTAATTTCATTATCCCTGGAAACACTGGATGAGCCATTTGTGTTGAATCTTTAACCAAAAGATGCATAAATCAGCAACCAGAGATAGACAACCATCATGGATGTTTTTAGTATGAAGGAAAGCAGAAAAATTTTTAAGTGCCTAAAATAGTCATTTAAATGAGGCAGCTTTACATTTTAATGGATGCAATGTAGTGCCATATTTCCCAATAACAGCATTTACTAATACAGGCATCTGTGTCACACCTTTTGCTAAAGCACTAATTCAAGCAACATATTTCACAAGTAGTGTGTTAAAAATTATCTCTCTTTTCTTAACATATTAGCAGTGAATTTAAATATGCTTTATAATGGTGTCTTCCCCCAGCTGCTCAGATCCCATTATTCCAAGAACCTCCTGTATTCTGCCTTCCTCTCCCCTCCCGTAGATAAATTAAACTGTCGCTATCCTATTCCCATCTTTCCCTTGCAGCTACGGCTACAAGAAACCGAGTTGCAGGCAAAAATATCAGTGGCTCCTCTGATGGCTTGAAGGTGCCTAAGAGAATAAAGTCTGGTCTGGGTCTTCATGATGGGCTAGCATCATCCTCCCCCTCAAGGGTCTTCAAAGCAGCTACAACCAGCAGTATCCTAGGAATGCCATTTCCACGCAACACTTCTTTTTGGTGGCAACGTCTAGTCTACTGAACATGATCCCGTAGGATTCACAGCTCATTGGGGAGAAAAAAACTTCTCCCAGAATCTTCACAAGCAGATCCCTGGAAGGGTCAAAGGGTCTGGATCTATGCCAAAAGAAGTAGAAACTTTCTGTGAATAAGAAATCATTGTTGCCTTTTGCATATAAATGCACTGAGGTGGGGAGTTTAACCAATAAGCACTTATAGGTTAAGCCTTATAACTTTTAACTTATATAAGCCTTATAACTCCCAGGGTTATAAGGCAACCAAGTGGTAGAGCAGAAACAGACATCTGGCATCCTGACTCCTATTTGTCTCTAGTTTCTATTCTCTCTTTCACTAATGCTTTCAAATCTGTAGTTAACATTGCTGTAATGCATTCAGAAATGAATACAAATAAGTATTTTTTTCTTGCAGGCAATAAAGATGAGTTGATTTTGCACAGTTGTAAAATTCTGTTATGTATAAAGGATTCTTTATTTTATAATAGCTATTAGAATGTTTGTTTGTGGGATTTTCTTGGGCTGGAAACTTCAGATGGAGCATTGCTTTGAGCTAATCATTTAGCAAAGGACAAAGATGCCTTAGATTGCTGACTCGTCCTATAGTTAATGGTTCTCTCAGACTTTTCTCTGTCAAATGTGGCAACTATGACATCAAATGTTATCTCTGTAAACACATGCCAACTCAAAATAGCACATGGGGGGGAAGGACAAAGAGTTCCTTATCCTATATTTTAGCCAAGATTATGGTCACCAGCATATTCCTCTAGCACAGAAAAAAATAGACTTCACTTCACCTACATTTTACAAAAGTTAATTTTCAAAAATAAATGACTGATGCAACAAACCACATTCAAATTAGCCACATTAGAGGATCATATAAGTGCATAAAATATGGAATTCTTTTTTTTTGGGATGTCAGAATTTGAGTTATGATATACCACCTGCAGAGGGACTACTGTAGGCATGAGGATAGCTACAGCTATTAGAGACCTTTTTCTAAAGATTTCCCAGGGCAGTAGACTGGCACTTCAGACAACCAGACTGTTTTGTTGGTCTGCCACTGATCTGCCATGTGACCTTGAGCAAGTCTTTTCACTTTCCTCTAGCTCTGTTTCTCCTCCTACAATTTGCCTTATCTATTTAAATGGCAGCCTTTCTGAGCAGGGAATTTCTCACCTTGTGCTAGCTAGCAGTGCTTAGCTGAATGTGAACCCGTCTTCCTTGGGATTATTGTATTGCAAAGCCAGCAAGTAACTACCAATTAAAAGCACTAGTATAAAATACTAATAAGCTATTTTCCCAGAGGGGATGTTAGTGAAGTCGGAGAAACAGTGATGCCTCCTTCTCCAGTACTTCTCTTCTGCTGCTATCCATATCTGGAACCTGAAGCAGTGACACAGCATCACCAGCCCTGCCACTTTACAGTCAAAGTTTTTGGAGGCAAGCCTCAAAACCATGAAGATGTGGGGTGTAGCAGCATGAAGCAGAGCTGGCCAAGCTGTGGCTGCTGAGCTGCACTTGGCTTAGGAACAGATCAAATCCACTCCCATGCTGGGTTTTATCAAGGAGCATGAGAGGTGCTCCTAATCCTGGCCGTGAGTGAAAGTGAGTTTGCAGAGCTGCCAAGGCTCTAGCTGCAGTGCTGGACCTCAGCCACCCGTGCTGACAGCCCTGGGCTGGCAGTGTGTATAGCCACAGGGGCTGGGTACCTCCAGTGATGGCCAGCTCCAAGGAGGATCAGGCTCGCAGGCAGCACAGCCATGCTGAGCCAGGCAGACCAAAGTCAGCAAAGCTCTCTCCCTTTAACCTGCACACACCGTGTGGAGTGGCAGAGGACAAATAACCCAGGTGGTGCACAGCCCACCAAGACCTCTGTGCCTGAGGAGGTGATTTAGAGGCAGCTGAATGGCATGACTGCTCAACAGCAAAAAGTGACAGCCTGCCCTAATTTTTCCAGTGTGGATAATTGTCACTGGCACTGTCTCATAATGAAACACACTGTGAATAAGAACAGGTACAGAGTACAGAAGCCTGCTTCAGAGTCCTGGGCAATGGTGCACCTCTCCAGAATTTATAAGCGAGAGCCTCGCATAACTTAATTTACATGTGTGACACCTGTTCCTGCACATTGAAAAAAGTGTAAAATAAAAAACACCCTAAATGAACTTTTCTTCATTTTTCATGGTTTATTGTCCATAGACATCTCCAAGCAAGCAATCTGTACAGCCTGTGGAGTCACATCCCACCAGACTTTTGGTTAGGGACTTTGACCTATAGACCAGTAGTGCGGGGAAGCTCTTGTCTTCTCCCAGAATTAATGGCATTAAACCCTGTTTGGAATAAAGAGGTTTTCTGGGGATGAACCATAATTTCTGGATGGAAGGTGTTTTTTGGTGGTGATATAATATGTGCTACAGACTATGTTGACTTTGGTAAAGCTGCTTATTATCCTAACAAGGAGTAGTTTGCAAATTTGTCCAGAAATATCTAATATATTTTACAAGCTAGGTGCAAGTTGTCAGCCCACAGTAGAGCTGTTTCCTCAGCATTCTTCCCATAAATTAGACAAATGCCCAGAGTGTTTAAGGCAGCAGTTCACTTCACAGAACAGGATTTCTTAACACAGGTCCCAGGAGAAATGTTACTGCCTAACTCATCGGAACAATTTGGGAAGCTGAGCCTTTCTCCCAAAAGGGTTGTATGGCACAGGCTCACCATCCTCACAGCATCCTTTTCCCAACCAAGCAGACACTTTCCCCCTCCATCTGCAAGCTGGGGAGAGTAAGCACAGGGGAGTGTAGCCTGTGCCTTTCTCTTGCACACGCACATGGTAAATCCCAGACCTTTCTGCCTGGAATCCCCCTGAGTCAGTAAACAGCTGGATTTGTATCCCAGTCAGGAGGCAGCTCTCAGAGGAACATCTGGCTCCGGTCTCTATCTTGTCTGCTGTTCTTCACACATCTACTTCCTTAAAAAGAGCTTACTGGGGTGAGCAGGACGGAAAACTGGTTCCAGGCCCTTTTGGCTACTTAAAGAGGACCACCCTGTTGCACTGTCAAACAAAAGTTATATATTTCCTACAAAAAAATATAATACTTAAATAAGGGAGACAATTAGATGTAGTTGCCTATTGCAATGCAGCTCGAACATCTTTGTAATGGCTCGGAAGTTTATATGTGCAAGAATGCTGGCTGCTGCTTACCTTCTCTTCAGTTTCATCTTCCAGGCTGTTAGAGAAAGGGCTCTGCACAGAAAGGAGTGAGCGAAATTTTTGGGTGTTTGGAGGAATTGTGTTAAATATTAAGCAGAGATGACAGTCCACCCAGACTTCCAGATTAAATCCTTGCTTTGCAAATTGCCCCAAAAGAGGCTAGTGGCAATATTTTTAGAGGCTCATATTGCGTAGTGTGAATGACAGCACTTGAGTGTCTTCTCCAACAATTTCCAAATAAGCACAAGCCTAATGAGAAAGAAGAAGAACAAAGAACAGTGCTGTGGGGCAATAGATTTGAGGGAAAAAATTGTGATTTTGTGGTCAGTCAAATATGGAATGTGCTGATGGTTCCTTAAGATTTTCTAAGGGAAAAATCATAAGCTGCAAATAGTTAAATCAGAGTCTCTGTTTCTCAGCAAACATCTTAAATTACACATAAAAAATCTCTTAAACACTTTAGCTTAAGGGAGGCCCTGTCTAGCTCTAGATCCTTTGCCTTTCGGGAATTTCGCAGCAGACCACCCACTGGGAAAAAGAAAAGTTGTCATCTCAGACACCGTGGCACTTTTTCTGGAGACGAGCCCCTAAAATGCTGTGCTCTTTTCCCTGGGAAGACCAAATGAAAAGGTCTGACTTGGTCAACATGATTTGACAAAGTAGAGAGGTATAAATCACTCATGGCATAGTACCTAAACTATTAGGTACTCTATTTACATGTATTTGGACCAAATGTCCTGCTTCACCCCGCTACTTACATATAATGTAATCAGCTCACACTTGTCTACAATTTCACAGAGAGACATGCTATATGCTGTAGATGCCTTGTCTCAGATAATGAGCTAGTTGTACTAATTATTATAAATCTGTCCCAGCCTATTAAAGTCTTTCCTTAATGATATTGCAGTGAGGTGGCAGCTTCATTCTGAGTCAGTTTTTCCCGTAGCTATGCCTTTCTTTTTGATTGAACCTTTTGTGGTTCCTCGGTGAAGGTAGCCAATTTCCAGTTTATAGGAAACAAGCCACTTTGTCTCCAGACAATTTTATGAAGATTATGTTTTTCACCAGAATAAAAGGTCTGGAGTTGGAACTTTAATGTTATGCATTAAAAAACAATAGCAATAACAACAACAACAAAAATTTAAAATAATTTTTTTTAAACCCACAGAAAAATAAAGTGTGCATTATGCATAGGAAGTATCCATTTCTAGACAGAAATTAGGGATTTAATTTGCTGTCCATATGCTGAAATGCTCTTCCTTACCAAGTTAACTGAGCATTTCACAACCACCTATGCACTTTTATCTTTGCACCATATAGGAGACAATTGTTGCTCTAGTCAGGCAATTTTTGCCTAAAGGGCAGCTGAAAAATAATGTCTTCATGGCATGTGAACTACATGGGACCTTGTGAGTGCCCATCTCCTTTGGCACACACCAAGGGCCTGATGAGAACACCTTGTAATTCCTTCTAAGCTTGCTTGCATGCCTGATTGCCTTCCTGTAGTTGAAGGCATAGGGTTATTCAACATGCTTTTGACTGCTTAAAGCATTACACCAATCTAGATGGCCAGGATAGGCACTTGGATCTGAAGGTCTTGGTGCATCCCACTTTAAACATCATAGTGGCTCGAAATTGTCCATGTGTCTGAAACATGAACGAGTGCTGGTGTCCTGCATTTCACTGAGTTCAGCCTATGTGCAGCCTATTTGCAACCTAGTTGGCTAGGCTCAGCTTCAGAACCTGCCCATTTTTTAGGACGGGCCGGTAACACCATGGCCAAGGGCCCTCTGTGTAGAAGGGTCCAGGAGACACGGTGTGTCTGTGTGACCCTCTTTGCTAAAGGCAAAATACAGGATCATTCTGCACTCATGTGACATATCCAGCAACTGTCTCACCCCCTGGGTGCTGGGGGCCCAAACGCAACACAGCCACCCACTCCCTTGGGGTTTTACTGTTTTCTCACAGAGGGAGTTGGTAAGCAGGGTTCCTTTCCAGAGGAAGGAGACATCCCATCCATAAACACTTCACAGGGGAATATGGGAGAGTGGGAAGCAGCTGAAAGAGGAGTTACTACCGTGCCTCCAGTCAACAGCAACTGTCGCAGACTCTTGGCTATGGTCTAAAACAACAAGAGCCCCTTGGGGTACTGTAAGTGTGTCCAACACCAGTTACTACGCCAGATTGCATGACAGGGGTTTAATCACAGAGGCCACGGAGCCAGGATTACATATCTAATGTCATGCCTCTAAGAGTTCAGCAGTGTTGGGCTATAGCATTATGCGTAGATGAGTGTCGGATACTGTCTTGAGTTTCTTGCCAAGATACCAAGAACCGCTTTTTGCGATTTTATACTTTTCACTCATTTGGCTAAAGTCCATATTTCTAGCCTCAAATCACACATCTCCTAATGGACAGAGGGAGGCTTTTCTTTGTACCTCCGGGAGACCTCAGTGCCCTGAAAACAAATCCTCGAGCAGGTACCTTCTCAAGCACCCTGAAGTTCCGTCCAATGGAAAAAATGGCAGGGCAGGACTGGAGGATTACTTCTTGAGGCCTGTTCTAGGCTTTGCTTTTTCCTGTGTAACAGCCTGACATTCCTTACCCTCTGGGATAGTCAGGATGGGCATTCTGCCCACAACACTCCACACGTTCTGCTGGTATATACATGTAAACTAAATTTTGCGGTGAAATGAATCAGAAGCGATGAAGAATAACAAAGAATAAATTATGAGTATCTTCATTACATTTATAGAACCTACATTGAGATTACCAACTTAGCTGTCCTATTTTCCCTCTGCAGGCTTATTTCAATTAGATTTCTTTTAAGAAAGTGAAAATGTGCCACTAAAATAAATCAGTAAAACAAAATTGCTTGGGTTACATCACCAAAGAATTAGATTCAGAATTATCACTCTTGTAACATACCACCCCTGAGATGATCTAGAGAGCATACAGATTTTTCTTAATATGACAGCACATTGGTTTCAGTGGCGTTGTATTCAATGAAGGTTTCTTCTTGTGATAGTCACCACACAAGACATCTCACAGGAACCAGAAATAAGTTCTCTTTTCTTCTTCTCAAACTGTTTCATCTTTTCTTCTTACTCACTCTTTGACTTCATTTCTTGAGCCATAAGAGAGAAGTAAGGGAACCCCTCTGATTTGTAAAGTGACGTGTTTCTAACATGCATCTGCATGGTGTCTCCTCACGCTTGCCGCCTCCACACAGGGTCAGCATGGTCTTCATAGCCTGGGCAGCACGGTCTCTTCCTTCCCCCATGAAAAGCCTTTGCAGAGCTGTTTTAGAGGATTTTCTCCAATTTCTATCTATTTGCCTAAACATGAGACATACCCTGGTTCCAAACAGCTGATTGATTTCTGTGGCCAGAGATAAAGTATTTTCTGGTTGGGAGTTTTTTATTTCTGGTGCTATAGAACCTCCAGTTATTCTCCTTGCCCAGCCATGCAAGACTAAATGAGCCTGTCTGAGATCATTTAAAGGGAAGCTGTTCCCAGTCCTTCCTCTCCAGCCTTGGAGCCAGGTCCTGGTTCAGCATGTTCTGTGGACATATACTCCATTCCTGCTGTCTTCCAGTATGAGTTGCACTCATCCTGTTCAAATGCCATCAGAAGCCAGTGGGATTTATATAAATGCATATGTGCCCCATTGGATCGACAAGCATGTCACAGCTTCTGCTCCTTCCAGCACAAGGAGGAAAACACTACACTGACCAGTGTAGGCCCATATTTCCATGTAAACAATGCTTGCTTGGGTCCCCAAGCTGTGTTATTTATGTCCCCAGAATTGCCAGCTCTACCAGAGGGAATTTGAGTGGTCTCAAATAGCAGTGCCTGGCCATCACAAGAATTAAGTACTCCATTGTCATGGAAAGAATTGTTAGAGCTGTGCTCCAGTTTCAGAAGCCTTTTTGTTCAGAAGACAGAAAAATGCAACTTGTCCTGTGCCCTAGATAATTCAAAGGAAACACCCCACAAGTTTCTGAGAACCTACAGCTGTCACTAAATGAGCAATGAGAGCACTTTTAAAGGTAATTAATATCCTTTTTTGTTGTGAAAAAAGACCCAAACCAAAATAAAACAAAACCACCCCTGTCAGTGGAAGCCAATTTTTCTGCTCTGCATCAGAGGCTGAAGTTTTAAACAGCATCTCAGGTGCATGGTCCAGGACTAAAAAAATTACCTGTGCTGTGAAACATCCCTCCCCAAGTCCTTTACTTGGACTCACTGAGCCATAGCTGTTGACATGTGAGAATGGCTGTCGCCCTGATCGTGTCACGCCAACATTATTTGTCAGGGATGTTGCCGGTCACCCACTGATTACAAGCTAAAGTCTGACCTCCTGGCTCAGCCAGCAGTTACAAGTACATCAAGTAGGACAAAGGTGTCCCTTAACATCCAAATAAACCATGAGAATAAAGTCCAACTGCCTGTTGGTGTTAACAAAACACATGGAGTATTTTTATCTCTGGAAAGCTATTTCCTATTTGTAATACTACTTGAAACCCCTTCGAAGTTTTCATTTGATGTTATTTGCATTCATGTATTTTATATATCTTATTTTCATTTTCCAAACATGTATATTAAAAAATGTTCTCAGGGTGATGGGCCTTGTGGTAGGAATTTCTGTTTTGGGGGAAGAATGCCAGAGTTGGTGTTTTTTGCCAGAAGGATGTGAAAGCTGAAGGAAATAACAATGACTGGGGCTAGAGATTTGTCACAGGGAGTTAGAACGTGAAAATTTACAGTCTGGCCATGAGAGAGTCCAGGCTAAAGCCATGAATTTATAGGAAGCATTGCCAAAAGCTGGATACTATTATTTTGCTCAAACTCTGTTTTACTTTGCATTAAAAAAAAAAAAAAAAAGAAAAAAAAAAGAGAGAATTGCCAGAGACTTTGGCTCTGCATATGGAAGAGAAAGGGCAGAAAAGCCACCTCCTTCTCCACTGCTCTTCCCATCCCAGCTGAGGAGTGGGAAGCACGCATGACCTTCCCTGGAGAAATCATGGGAATTCAACCACCCCAAACCTCATAGGGAGAGTTTCTGCTTGCTTGGGAACTGCCCTTGCACTGAGCACTCCCAGCTCAGGCTCTGCTGACTTCAAAGGAGCACCAAACAGCTGGGACCCACTCACACTGACACATCACCCTCCATCCTGGCAAGAAATTCCTTCATTCCTTAGTTCTGCATCCACCAAAAGAGATGCAAGAGTCTGTGGCTCAGAAGGTTGAAAACAGGCTTGTAGATTCCTGCTCCTCTCCAGATAATGCAGCCCTGAAAGTGCCCATCAAGGCTTTTCATAAAGGAAAGGCTCTATACTCCTTTATGTTTTTATTGTCCCAGTGACCTTAATTGTTGGTGGCATTGGTTTTTTTAATTGAATGAAACGAAAGAGTTCTCTTCACTTTTATCTTAAAAGTATGAGGTCTGGATCTGCTGGAAAATTACTTGTGAGACCTCTGGATCTCTTACTTGCACAGAAGTAGCCACTTATATTTATTGCTTTACATATGGCCACAATCCAGCAAATCACTCAAGCATGTGAATAACTTTCAGCATGGAAGTAGTCCCCTGTGAGGCAGCGGGACTACCACCCCACTAAATATACGCATCGAGTGATGAGCTCGGCTCCACCCTTGTGTTTTCCCGAGTGCTGCCATTTCTCCACATGCACACCCAGCAGGCCAGGGGTTTGTTCCTTGGGTTCCTTTCCAATTGCGTAAATCTCAGTTGCAGATTTGTGCTGCGGGCTGCATTGATGGATGTGCGCTCATTGATCCTTGCCCGCGTCTGCCCACCGAGGCTATGCAGTACTGTGCTCCAATCAGATTAGATATTCTTCCTTTTTTCCCTTTAATCCCGAGAAAAAAACATACCGAATTTGCAGGGGGGAGCCTTGATGAGTTTTATAGAGCCTTGCTGCAGTGTACGAGTAGCTCTTCTTATCACAGGCAGAGAGACACAGACCCCTCGAAGGGCGGGAACAGCAGGGACAGCTGCGAGCCGCCCCACCTAGGCTGGCCCCGGGGGGTGGGGGCTCCTGCCGCCCCAGAGGGTTAAGGGCCAGGCCTGTCCCGCTTGCTTTTCTCCCTCGCCGTAGTTTGGAGGGAGCGAGGCGGCCCCAGCGCCCCGACGGTTGCGACCCTCGGGGGTCCCCCGCGGGACTTCGCTCTCCTCAGGGAGTGAGGGAGACTGCATCCCAGGGCTTGCGGACCCAGGGTTAGGACCGCAGACAGACAGCAGGATTTCGGGGGAGAGAAAAAGGGGGAGAGGAGGGAATGGCAAATACTACGTAGCAACGGTAAGACGTGAAGCCGAGAGCACTAAGTGCATACCAGGATTTATAGGTGGACTTTACAGGACATTTTACTACAACCTGGGAGATGATTCATTTTTATACGTAGCCTGTTGCACCGCGGGGCCGCTCCAGCCGGTTAATGTTCAACGCGGGCCGGGCTTAGCGGTGGGCGCAAGCCCGTGGCCGGGGAAGGGGCTGCGGCCATCGGCCTCGCTCCGCGCCCGGCCCCGCCACGGGCCCTCAGCCCCTCAGAAAAACCTCAAAAAAGGTCAAGCTGCAGGAGAGACTGGAAGGCGATCACGCCCCCCCATTCTGATAAGGCGTGTGTTTCACCGTCGCGGTCTGTATATGACCAGTCCCTGCTAAAGCCTCCGGAGCATCCCTCTCATCTGCGGGCGGCGGCTGCAGAGCACAGCCCGCACAGCCCTCTGTATATGTGTGCGCGTGTGTGTCTGTGTATCTGTGTAAAATATGCATGATTGTGCCACAGATATGTGTGTGTGTGTGTTTGTATTAGACATGTATGTGTGCAGATGTACGGGGGAATAGATCTGAGATGTTTCCCCGCTGCCGTCCAGTCTGGTGGAGAGCCACGCTGGGCCGGGGCCAGATCTCTCCCACATTCTTGCACACTTGCGCACACACTCAGACACACACAGGGCTCACACGACTCCTTCCTCAGGGCCGCACCCCTCCGCCCGGGCAGGGGGGTGTCTCCAAAGAGCGCTCGGGTCTTCCTCACCGCCGGAGCGAGGCAGTCGCGGCCTCCTGCTCCCGGGTGGGCTACTGGGGAGTTTGTGGCAGGTTTTTTTTTTTTTCATCCTTTGTTTTTTTGGTTTTTTTTTTTCCTTTCTCCTAGTTTTGGGTTGGCCATCAGCCGCCTCCATACCCCGCTCCCGACGGGAGGCTCCAGCCGCGCCGCTCGCCCAAAACTCCCGGGGAAATGGCTTTGTAGAGTCGCGGCCGCGCAGGGCCTGCCGAGCAGCCGCCTCCCCGCGTGGGGTCCGGCCCAGGCTCTTGCTGAGGCGGTGCCGCGGGAGGATACCTGTCCCCACCTCGGTCACGCTGCCTCCCTCCCGTGGGGCTGAAGACCGGGAGGCCCCGCTCGCACGCTGCCACCGCCGGGCTGCGCCGCAAGAGCCGCCGGGCACGGACTGGTGGCGGCCGTGCGAGGTCGCGGGGCCGGGGTCGGGCCGGTGGCCCCCCCGCGCAGTCGCAGCCCGCCCCCCGAGAAGGCAGGGTCGGCTCGGATCCCTCTGTGGCTGCGGCTGCCTTTGCCCTGCCCCGCCTGGCTCCGCGGCGGCGGGAGCGACCCGCGCTGCCCCCTGCGCTTCGGGGCAGGCCGGGGGTGGTCACGGCCACAAGGGAGGAAGCGACCAACAAGCCACCCTCGCCCCCGAAATCACGGATCGATGCGAGGGACGTTCGTCGAGCACCGCCAGAGGGCTGGCTCCCTGCGCAGGAGCGCGGAGCGCTGGCTTCGTTCTGCCCGCTGCAGTCCCACGGATCTGCCTGGCACAAGTGGGGCCGAGGTCCCGAAAAGCGGCCTCAAATGCCTTGTTTTTTTCATTGAAAAACCCCAACAAAACAAAACAAACAAACGAAAAAATACCCCAAAAGATAAAAAATACTCCCTTGCCGCTTAAAAATTGCAAGTGAGAGTTCATTTTATTTCCTTTTTCTTCCTCCCTTAGAAGTAGATGCAGGAGGCCGGAGAAATTAATTCCAAAAGGGGTTCGCATTTAGAAAACTTCAGATTTACCAATCAATTAGTCCGGCATTGTATGGAGCTCCGAAGGTGTAAATCCTCCCAAGTTTCTGGATTATTGACTGTTACGCTCTATCGGGTGCCTAATATCCAGACCTACATGTGTAATACGCGTACCAAAGCAGGCATTTAGCAAGGTAAATTATATGCCCCGAAAAAGCGTGTTAGCAGCAGTGCGCCGTGAGCCGGTCCCCAGTCCTCCTTCCTTGACTTAAACCGGGATGTGAGACCCCCCCCACGCCACTCGCACACGCCGCACAACCCCGTCCGCGGCGGCGGCGGAAGGCGGGCTGCAAACCTGCAAGCTCTCGCTCCACAACGGAGCATTATTGAAACAAAAAAAAAAACCAAAAAAAAAAAAACCAAAAAAAACAAAAAAAAAAAAAGAAAAAATGCCCCCAAAACGCGGCTTATTGAATTTAAAAAAACCCCAACAACGAACTCTTCCCCGGGCTGAGATGTCAACTGTTTTCCCAAGGAAGTTACTTCCCTCCAAAAATGCTAATCAATGGCGAGGGGAAAAAGTTCTTTTATTTTATAGGTAGAAACAGCTGTACAGGTATGTAAAGATCGGTATCTCGCTGTTTTGGGACGGCACACGCGGATGAGCGCGCACGTACTAAAAACAAAGCAAGGAGAGGACAACGCGAAGCACAGAAAATAACCAAAAGGAGATACATCCATATGTGCACGTTATTTTGACCTTTGCGAGGCGAGGCACTCCGATCTGACGACGAGGGACTCGCGCACGCCGCCGGGGTTCAAAGTGCGGGAAGGCACCGTCCGAAAACAAAAGAACGGAGCAGGGCCGGGACACGGCCACGGGGCGCCAGCGCGGGGAGGGGGAGCCCGGGGACCCCCCGCCCCCGGCTGGAAGGGGCGCGCTCCCGGCACTGCTCCGCGGCCGCAGCTCTGATCGGGGGACGGTGGGGGCTGCGCGGGCCGGCGGGATTGTGGATTGGGATGTGGATTGGGATGTGGATTGGGAGGCAGACGGCGCTGCCCGCTCGCACGCCCGGCGCGGGGGGTTGCGCAGCAGGCGGCCTGAACCGGCCTTTCCTAGGGCCGAGGGGGGTGCGAGGGGCTGTGATCCCCTTGTTTAACCACTCTCCCACCCGCTTCTGCAAATAGATATTTTGCAAATTCCCCATTTCGTTGTGGCTTTTTCTCCCCCTCTTTGCGGCCTCCATTGTTCCAGGTTCACACTGCCACCGCCGATAAGGAGAAAGAAAGCCCCCGGAAAAAGAAAAAGAAAACCTGAAAGAGAAAAAAAAGCCCACCACGACCCAAGATTTTGATTTACGACCTAATCAAAACATTATATCTTTGGTCAAGTGGCACAGAAAAATGATGACCCTCAAGGCTTCAGCTAGGGGGAGAAAGAGAAATTCAGATTACTCTCGGAGTGATTTATGTCCTCTCTGAGCGGTCACGTTGATATTTCATCGTTTGAGCCATTACACAGTAGAGTGAAAAACTCTGATCCAAATTTTTTTTTTTTTTTTTTGGTCCGGAATCGGTATATATTATTCTTCTAAATGTATATGCATATGCTATGTATTATATATCTAATATTTGTCCACGCACACACATATTCTAGAGATATATATACCGACATTTTATATGTGTATATATATATTTTTATATTTGTAAGAGAGGACTATAAATAACCAAAGCCACCGAGAAGAAACGAGAGCCGAAAAGAGCGTGTAAAATACCGTGCCGATACCCGCAGCGATCTGCTCGCTGATTTCCAAGCCCGTCCCGCCGAGAGCGTTTGGGCAGAAAAGCTCTCTCGTTTCTCCGGCTTCCCTGATCCCCGAGGGGGGCTCCCGGGCTGCCAGCCCTTCGCCGCCGTCACCCTCAGACTTTTCGCCCGCAGCCCAGTGAGGAACAGGAGGAGGAGGAGAAGGAGGAGGAAGAGAACATTTTTGGCAGCCCCTGGCACTCACCCGGGTGAGGTGTTGACACGGTGCGGAAAAACCGAGGGGAGCTGCGTTGGGTCGGGGCGGCGGCGAGGCCGGACAAGCCGGGGGGGGGCCTCCCGCCTCCCTCCCGTCCCAAACACGGAGGTTCTTTCTCTCCACCGACCCCCTGGCAAGAGCACACAGAGGAAAAGAAAACAGAAAGACGCGTAAAATATTAAAATAATTGTAAAAACCCCCAACCACACAACAAAATGAGAGAGACAAAAAAATACCTAATAAAAACGTGATGACGAAGAAAAAAAAAGAGGGGAAGAAAATAAAAAATAAGGGGTGTTAAAAGGAAATAAAAAATGGGGGGGGGGGAGGGAAGTGGAGGCTGGGGTTTGCCCACACTGCAAATGGACCCACGGGAGAGTACCCTGATTTCGTGTGGGGGGAAGCATTTTCCTCGTAGGAAAGCGCAGGGCGCTGACCTCTCCCCTCGCCCTCTCTTCTCCTCTCCTCTTCCCGTCTAACCGCTGGGGGGGGAAGGAATCCCCTCCGCCGTGTCCGCCCACCCCCGGGATACCTTGGCGGCTCCTCCCGACCTCACAAAGGCGCGCAACGAGCGCGCAAAGGCCGCTCCCGGAGCAAGCTCGCCTTCACCGCGTAGAGTTTCCTCCCTGCCGTCCCCTGCGCCCCTCGCCAGTTTACGCGCCTGCGGAATTTCTTCGTGTCTCGATATTCCCTCCGGATCCTGGGGCTGCCCACCCTCTCGGCAGCCCCTCCTCGCCCGCCCGGGGTGTGAGCCGATGGGAGGGCCGAGCAGCAATTCATCTTGATTTGTTTCAATTGTCTGGCGATGGCAAAGTTATAATCCTGTATAATTTCACGAACAAGCAGGTTGAGAATGAATGGGTCAATATTATTTAAAACAAAACACACGAGAGCACGACCTTTCCCTTCAACGACGTGTTGCAGCACGAAGTCGCAGGAAACTCGGGCTAACCTCTCACCCCCCGCGCTCCACGGGGTTGCGGTTATTTGGGCTGCTCTTTGTTTCTCTTCATGTCTGAAAGGGGGATTTGGAAATAGAAATGTAATATTACATGAAGGATCTCCCCGCTGAAGGGAAAAGGTGAGCGCAGGGGGCGGCAAAGGGGACAGATTATTTTGAACAGGAGCAGTTTGTTTGCAAGCTGGCTTGTTATAATTTGCTTTTTTTTTTTTTTTTTCCCCTTCCACTCCCTTTTCTTTAATGTAATAAAAGCTTCCTTCACAGCAGGACAAATTTACGCTCGAGATACAGCAGCTTTGTGGCTGGTAATTCTCGAGTCCAACGATGTCAAATAATCCATTTTCTTGGGGCTGTGCGGGGAAATAAATGGACCCAAGGGGTCCGAGTTCCATGTTTCTCTAGTATACAACGTTAGTGCGAGGGATTTTTTTTTTTTTAATGCGGGAAAAAAAAATGCCAGCATTTATTTGCATTGCAAAAGTACTACCCCGAGTTGCCAGAGAACGAGATCCAGTGTCAACTATCAGTCAATCATTGCAGACTAGTTACCACTGCACAGCTTGGCTCAGTAAATAAAAAATCCAGACAGAACTGTATGCTGTATATTTTACTCCCATGAAATAAAACACATTTTTTTCATGTTTGCTGAGAAGTAAAACAATAATATTGTACGAAATGTTATACACAGGGCATGTTTTACATTGCAATATCAGAAACATCATTGCATCCACCAGAGGTACTATTCTAAAACTGATATTCACACAAATTTTTTAATAATTATATGTTAGAAACATACAGTGTCGCATTTAGTATATACATTCCCTTGCTCGCAAGCGAAAAAATCCTAATCGCTTCTGTGTAACATGCTTTATTTTAAAGCCTAACCTTTTAAAAACACTGTTGTGATATTACTAACAACTGCTTTTATAAAATTAATTTGACATTTCGATATATATACATCCTTTCAGTCATTTTTATGTTAACAATGCTAAACTTAAAAAATAACAAGCTTATAGTAACATTAAAATGTCATATCATATCCAGTCAAACATTTGTCCATATATATATATATATATATGTCCTTGTAACTGTTGAAATACTCTTAGTGAAAGAAAGATCTCAGAAACTGTAGGAGGTCCTTTGAAAACAAAGGAACTATCTTATTTCAGTGGTTTCCTCTTTTTTTTTTTTCTCCTCTCTCTCTTTCTCTCTCTCTTCCTCTCTGCTTCTGATTTTTCCTCCTTTCTCTTTCTCTCTAGTGCCCATTACTTTCTAGTGAAATTCTCAGTCTCTGCGGGAAATGGGGAGGGATTCCCACGCAGTGTTTCCTACTTGGATGTTTCACACGGGTCTGTCCACTGCGTACTGGCAAGCGCTCAGGTTGGAAGCGGGGTTCTGCACACTGGCATAGCCAAAACTGGAGTGCTGCTTGGCTTTAAGTCTCAGACTCGCCAAGCTCGAGTTACATGTGTCCCTATAAACATACGGAGGTGTTGGAGGAGCATAAGGACAGGCTGGCGTTGGCACTGCAGAATTCAGGGAGGGATTGCTCAAGTTGTTCAAGTTATTCAGGCTGTTGAGGCTGGAGCCGGGCACCCCGGTGACTGCAGAAGGTACCATGCTTGAAGACATGCTCATGGAGGATATGGAGTTTGGAGGGGAGAACATGCTCTGAGAAGACAGAGGGTTGACATTCATGGAGTTGAAAAAAGGAAAGCTTTTGGTGGAGAGGGAAGCGGAGGTCAGGCCCTTGGCTGCCCAGTTGTTGTACGAGTAGCCGGGGTACATGTCATCGTAGGGCTGCATGAGGCCGTTAAACTGGGGACCGAAGCCGTTTTTGCAGAGCTCGGCTTGCTGGTTCCTTTCTCTCTTTCTCCATTTGGCTCTGCGGTTCTTGAACCAAACCTTTGGGAACGGGGGAAGAGGGAGGGAGATGCAAGTTAGTCAGGAACCATCATCACCAGCACGGCAGCCCTTTGCAGGTTCTCGGGGCAACAGCCGAGCCTGTCCGTATATAAGTTATATATAAAAATGTGTTCGAATTCACAGATATGTATATATCTCCATATATAGGTTCACCTCCTCCTCTGTGGAGCCCTGCGCTGGGCCGGGGCAGGGATGCGCTGCCGGGACAGCCGAGCATCCTCGGGGCTGCCCGGGTGTAACAAGGCAGATTCGCGGCCGCATCATTCCACCCTCCCCACGGCACCCCCTCACCCCCTTCCAACTCTCCCCCCCCCGCAGCCCTCCGCATAATTTGTGATGCTCTAATTCGCGCCACAGTGGCCAACGCTTCCTTCTTATTCTCTGTCTTCTCTCCTGACCCTCGGGCTTTCATTTCTCTCTTGGAGTTTTTTTTTTCCCTTCTCTCTTGGCTTTTTCTGCACGGAAGCCACCCAGGAAAAATACAAAAGTGCAAAACGCCTGGAAACCTGCCTAATATTTAAGACGATTGTACGGGAAAGGAGGGGGAAGCCAGCAACTAATAAATCCTTGCTTCAGTTTGTTAAAGCTACAAGTTCCTCTTGCATGAAAGCTTCCAGAGCCGAAAACTACTTTCTAAACAAACTTGTTCGACTGCTCTTTGGAGGGGGGGAAGAAAGAAAAAAAAAAAAAAAAAAAAAAAAAAAAAAAAAAAAGAAGAAGAAAATAAGAAGGGGGAAAAAAATCACCGTTTAACAACGTGCTAAATGAGATCTAAGGGACTCTTCCCGCAGACAATGGGAAAAACGTGCCCTTTCCCAATCCACATCTGGGTGTCTGACCCGTCGGGCAACCTCCAGCAGCCGCCTTACCGTGTGTATTGAAACCACCCCGGCCCCGGGGGTGTTTGTGGTAACCCCCACCCCGGTCGAGCCGGGCTCGGGCCGCCCGGGCACCACGGGGACGGGCCCCGTCTGGAGGCACCGCGCGGACCGATACAAAAACTTCCGCAAAAGCCGCGCCGCGACCGACAGCGCTTCGAGCTCCAGGAGGACACCGGCCCTGGCCCGGCCCGGCCCGGCCCCGCTCCCGCCGCGTGGCTGCCCCGGAGCCAACACCACCGGCCCGGGACTGAGAGACGGCCCCGCTCGCTGCCGCCCCCAGTTCTCACTGTCTCGCTTTCCTCAAGCGACCTCGGGGAGAGGATTTATGTGAGATTTCAAAAAAGCTGAAGGTTCGGCCCTTTTATAGGCTTCTTTTTGTGTGCGTGCGTTGGGATTTGCTGTCTTTCTTTTTTTTTTTCCCCAGCGCGGCGTTTGCAGGCAAGCAGGATCCGGCCGCGGTATCGCTGCAGCGCCGCGATGGTCCCATAAATCTCAGAAGGGGGTAGAGGGTGGAGAGAGACGCTCGTCGAATTGTGAAACCAAAAGAAATAGAAAATGCAAGGAAGGGCACGTTGGGAGTGCCTCGGAGTCAAGCAAAAGCTCTTGTGTATTTTGCATCTTTTTCTCATTAGAGACAGCGCAGGTTGCAGCCTGTTCCAAGTTGGTTTCTTGGCTAATGTTTTCATTAGCGTTTCGATCAAAAGGAGCGGGACGCATTGCACGGTGAGGGCGAAACGTGCAGCAAACCATATTTCAGAGACACAGAGAGAGATCCCAATCTATCTCGTTTTGACAGAAATGTCCTGCTCTGCTCTGCTTTTGTGCAAAGGCTCTGAAGTTTACATACAAGCCGAAATCGAAAGCAGCTGCAAATATTTCAGCCCTCCTTCTCTTTCCCCACCCTCCCTGACCCCCGCTGCTCCGAGCCGGGGTGCCTTGTCGGGACTTACCCTAACCCTGGCCTCGGTGAGGTTGGTCCAGACGGCGATCTCCTCCCGGGTGGACATGTCCGGGTAGCGATTCCGCTGGAAGGTGGCCTCCAGCTCCTGCAACTGCTGGCTGGTGAAGTGAGTCCGCTGCCGCCGCTGCCTCTTCTTCTTGGAGGGGTCCTCGGGCCCCGCATCCTCATTCTTGCTCTGTTGGCTCTTGTCTTTCTCTGTAAGTGGGGGAAACAAAAAAAAACAAGGCGGAAAACGAGGGCGCCTCAGCCTCCTCAGCCTCCTCTCCAGCGGCTGGGGAAAGGCTTGTCCCCAGCGCTGCTGGATCCCGCAGACTGCCCCGAACGCGACTCGACGCTGTAATGATTAACCCGCGCCGGCCTCCCGCCGCCGCGGCCCCTCCGCGCCCCGCGGGCACCCACGGGTGGCTCCTCCCGGTGGAACAGCCACCGCCGGGTCAGCGGGATGGAGCCGCCTCTCCTTATACAAGCTTTCTGCCTATCTGTATGCATATTATTCTCCCGTCTGCATACACGTAATTAGTTTTATTTGCTTATCTACACCCGCATTATTCGCCCGCCTGTAACAATAATCTTCATCCGTATATACCCATATTTGTCCTCCTGTATCGATATTAGTCGCCCATCAGCCCCCATGTTAATTGCCGAGCTGTACCCGTGTAACTCGCCTACCAGTATATATGCTATTCGCCTATCCTTACACATGTCATTGTCTTCCTATACGCCGACACCAAGACACCGCACGCGAAAAAGCACGAAACGTATCTCGGCTCGGGTGCGGGGCGCTCCCGGGCAGAGGGGCGGCGGCGCATCGCGGTCCGCGGGGCTGCCAGCCGGGCCGGTGCAGGACAGGGCGGCGGGGCGTCCACCGGGCTGGGGTCCCTGCCTCTCACCCGCTCTTACCTGCGGCCTCGGGGCTGGAGGTGTCGGAGATGGTGTGCACCTCCAGCCGGTGCTTGGCGGACTCCAGGGAGGAGCGCGCCTGCCCCGGCGCCAGCGCCGTCGCCATGGCCAGCGCGGGCTGGTGGTGATGGCAGGATGATGAAGAGGAGGAGGAGGAGGAAGGTGAGGAGGAGCACAGCTTATTCCCAGCTCCCAGGCGCTCCAGGCTTAACGGGTCCTTCATGCAGTTCATCGGCAAAAGGACGCCAAAGTCTACGTGCGCGCCTGGGGGGTCGATAGGAGAAGGTGTGCGTGTGTCTGTAGGTGTCGGTACGTGTAGGAGGGTCCGCGCAGCGCCCCCTCCGCGGACGCGGAGCAGTCCCGCGGCTCCGGGGGTCAGGGCTGCCGACCGGGAAGCCGCGCCGGGGCGGGCGACGTTCGACTAGCGCCCGGGCGGCACGGCGAGCCTCGAAGCCCCCGCCGCCCGGGGGGGCGCGGCGGCGGCGACAGGAGAGCGGGCGAGTCCGGTCCTGTAAGAGCCGTCACGGCGACACGGCTGCTCCCCGGCCGGCGGCCCCCGGCCCACCGCGGGGCTCCGCGGGGCGGGGGCGGCGAGGCGCGGCGGCGCTCCGCGGGGCGCTCCTCTCCGCTGCCCGCGCATGGACCCACGCCGCGGCCGGCCCCGCACCGCATCAGCTCAGCCGCTTCCCTCTTGGCCTGACATCTTAAACCGGCGGCGGCCTTCCCCGTGCCGCACGTCACCCACCCCGCCCCGCACCGCCCCCGCCCCGCCCCTTCACCGCCCCTTCACCGCCCCGCCCGCGCCCCGCCCCGCTCGCACGGCCCTGAGCGTCCCGCGCCGCCCCCCGCGCTCTCCCGCTGATGGGCACACCCGCCCCCCCCAAAAACCTCCGCCCGGTGTGCCCCGCGGGGGGTACCCGCGTCTGCAGAGAGCGGCCTCCGCCGCCGGCTCACGGGGCACCCCGTCGGAGCGGCACCGAACGCGTCCGCTCCGCGCCTCGCCGCACTCCCCAGCCGGGGAGTGAGGAGCGGGGAGCTCGGCACTGCCAGAGCCGATGCAGTAGGGTGGAGGAAAGCCCGATTCCCTCCTTTCGGAGGGGGTGGAAAACAAACGGGGCGGGGGCGCGGCCAGTTAGACGGCGGACCTTGGGCTGGTAACAGCGACAGCTAAACACAAATGACAACAACCTCCCCTCTGCGACACAGCTACGGAAAGCTTCACACCGCGCTCGGAGGCCCCCGAACTCTTGTAGCCCCCGCGCTCGCCGGCTTTCTGGTCTTCCTCTGCCTACACCGAAGGAGGAGAACACGGGGGGAATATCCTCTCCTTGGTTCTGCCATTCCCGCCCCTTCCCTGTAACCGGGTTCCCAAAAGCTAGCCCCCAAGGAGGCTTTTCCATCCGGGTTTTACAACTTACTCGCACAGTAATCCGCGGGATCTTTCCCCCTCTCGGCGTGGACCCGGAGGTACCGTCCCGCGGCCCCGCGGCGCCCGGAGCAGCCCACGAACCCGCGCCCACGCGAGCCGTTCACAGAGTTTGGCCAAGTCCCATACAGGGCCGGGCGCCGGCACACAAACGTCTCACACCCCTCTCCGAGATTTGGGGACAGGATTTGACCCCTCGCCCGCGTAGCGGCAGTAGTGGGACTGGCTACGCTGTCCCGCTGGCCCCACTGGTGGGACAGCTTATAGCGCCGGGGTGAGGCTGCTGTGGACCTGTGTCTCGCAGGAAGGAGGTGCGGGGCTATTTCACGCGCATCTAAGACGGGGGCAGGTTGCCTTCCCATGCTGGTCAGGTCCTCCTGGGGCAGAGGAGTCTGTCCCCGAGCCCTAATCCACAGAGACGACACTGCCCCAGGGGGGTCGTGGCCGTGGTAGGGATGGGGATTCCGAAGGAGTCCAGGAGAGGGAAATGCAGGTTTGCGTCTCTATCTTCAATTTATCTGCCTGGTCACTGGTATTGAAAAGTTACCGAAAGCTTCCCCTTGACGTGGCCCTATATCTCTGCATCCCAGCGCCCAAACTTTTCTGTGTCCCGTTCCCGTCGCGTCCGCCACACCCCACCCCCACCTCCCGCAAGGGTCTTCCTTAGTCACTGGTTCTCGTTCGAGGTAGGTATCATCCATCGCAATCTTAGTTATCGCTAAATTATATATATTACTTTCGCAGCCTGTTAGTAAAGAAGGTTAAATTAATTTACATTCTGCTCATTATCTGGTGTTTAAATGACGTGTTTTTATCCCTGAGATTTGGCAAAGAATCTCTTTCCTCAGACCCCACAGCGTTTCGATGGAGACAATGCTCTTACATTTGTAGTGGATTTTAATCTGATAAGACTCTAATTTGCTTAAGTCTTTTAAATAGGGGGTTTAAAATGATTTTAGCCGTTTTCTTATTGAATTTCCTCTAATTCCCCCAAGATCATAAAGTATATGTGTAAAGTAAATATTTCCTCCCTTTGCACCGGCAGCAGATGACCTATAACTAAGTCAATATGAATCCAGCTCCATTCTGCACAATTTGTTTACCAATCATATCCCAGTTTCTTCTTAACCTCTCGCTACCTCTGTGGTCCCGCACCGAGAACCGCCCCCCCGGCCTTTCCCCATGGCGGGGCCGTGCCAAGACCGCGAGCAGGGGGCTGCCCCAGCCCCGGCCAAGCGGGCGCGGCCTCGGCCTCTCTGCGAGGGGCACTTGGGTGGGGGCGCTGCCCTTCTCCAGCCCCCACGTCGGGGTTATAACCAGTGTGCAAAGCCCTGGGGAGGGGGAGCCAGAGGGAGAGGTGAGACGGTGGTATCTCCTCCTCCCCCCGCTTTTTTTTTTCAAACGGGGCAGTGCATCCCTGTCGTAGACGACACCCATCAACACTTCTTTTTAATTTTTTTTTTTTTTAAATTATTATTATTATTTAGTCATTTTGGGGCAACACTGGCTTTTTCCGCCGCGACTCCAACGAAAAGTCCCACCCGCCTGCGGGGCGCAGAGTGCTTGTAACGCGCTTGATGCCCCTGCAGGGCGAGCGCCTGTGGCCGCCGGTGGCCGCCAGCCGCAGCCTCTCTGTCTCGGGACATTTGGAGGGGGCAGGCGGTTCCCGGCGCGCTCCCCCAAGGAACGAGGAGAGGAGGAGCAGGTCCCGGCCACCGCGCAGCCCTCTCACATCTTCCCTAGCTCCAGCCCCGTGTTCCACAGCCACAGGCGGGACAGATCCTTCAGCCTTCCCCGCGCCCCGAAAAGCAGACTGGCCCGGGCCCCGGCAGCCCAAAGGGAGAGGCTGTCGGCATTTCCTTATGTGCCTTTGATTAAAACTCCCCCACCCCGGGCAGGAGGGGAGCTACCACACAGCATTAGTTGTCATGGTGACCATAAATCACGTAAATCCAAAAATACCCACCTATAATCTGAGATGAAGCTTTTATTTCCCAAGTGAAATAATATCTTAAAAGCTGTCAACCAACCGAAAAACAACCTAATTGTAGTCACCCAGGTAATATATTAGCGGTAAAGGTTTCAATTAAAATGTCAAGTGTTTTAAATTTTTTTTCTTTATTTATTTTTTTTTTTTTCTGGTGGAAGCTCCCATCGCCTCTCGGGTTCGGGTCCTGGCCACAAAGCCGTCCGTGCCAGCTCACCCGCGTACCGACTTTCCGCGCCTGCTGCGCGTGGCTGCCATCACAAAAAAAAAAAACCCCAAAAAAACCCAAACCAAAACCCCAATACAATTTTGGGAATTATTCTCTTCCCCTTTCTCCCTGCGCTGCAAGCCCCGTCAGGGACGCACCCAGATGGACTGGACGGCAGCCGCCGCCTGCAAAAAACTGGGAATCGGGGCTACTCCCCACTCCGCTTCACCTTTTTAATTTCCTGGGAATTTTGGTGTGGGTTTTTTTGTTTGTTTGTTTAGTTGGGGGTATTTTCATGTGTGTCTGTGTGTTTGTGTGTCTTTTTTTTTTTTCTCCAAGGTGTTTTTTGAGCTCACCCGGGATGCCCGGTGCCCGCCCCGGTGTGGAAGGCAGGAGGGCCGAGAGCAGGGCCGGGAGCTGAGCGGCTCGGCTGGGGGTGCCGGAGGGTGGCCAGACCTACTGCGGGTATTTATTTTCCCACTTTTCTTTTATCTCCTCACGAGATCTTTGTTTCTAGGCGTAATACTCCCCTAAATGGATAAATTGGTTCTTATGTAGAGCCTCCAACTAGTCCTGTTGTCTTTTACCTTTGGCTTGTTGTCTTTCGCCTATCTCGGATTACCGGGTATTCTCCTCGATGAAGAGCCATTAATTACCCATTCAGTCAATATTAGGAAGACTACAGAGCTTTTTACATAGGATTAAGAAGACATCAGATTGTTCCGTTAGTATATTCCTACTCACGAATAAGCTTTCGTTATACATTTAGTTTTCCCTGGAGTGAGGCTAACAACTGCTGCATATATTATTCTCAGACGACAACCGGGGAGGGGGAAAATTCTATAAGCGAAGCGCAATAAATAACTTCTAATTTGCGCTTGGCAGGGGGTGCGGGATGGGGCGCGCACCTTCCGCGGTGCCGCGCAGGGGCAGCGCACCAGAGGAGCGCTTGCGCCCTGGGCAGGGGACATCCCGGCTCCACGGCTCGGGTCACAATTCCGGGGACAAATTTAGCCATACTATGTGGAGGGGAGGGTGCCGCTCGGCACTGCCTGGCGGCCCAGCGGCGGCAGCGACGCTCCGGCTCCGCCTCGTCCCCCCCGCGCTGGCTCCCTCCCGCGGGGGCAGAGGCTGCGCGCCCACCTCGTCCCGAGGCTCAAAAAAGGCACCGGCGACCTTTGCTTTGCACGCTGCGGTGTGTTCAGCCGGTCTGAATGGAAAGCTGAATCAGAGTTAGGTTTTTAAATTTTTGTTTTTGAAAATATTCGGTTGTGGAATATTCAGACCAATTTTTTTTTTTTTTTTTTTTTTTTTTTTTTTTTTTTTTTGTCGAGAGAGTTGAAACAATCAATTTGGGATGCTGAATGGTGATCTAAGACGAAATGTAATTCCAACGTTTTATGCTGGAAGCTGCTGTTTCAGCAATACCCAGATTATCGATTACAGGGAAGGATTCCTTAAGTAGAATTCACAGAGCTAACAAATCGTATGGATTACATATATATACACGTACACACAAACAGCTTAAACATCCTTTCTCCCTGCATAAAAATTATTCAAATAAACCCACCACCGACAACCATTTACATGTGCCGTGAGTCTGCCGAAGCATGTGCTGAAGTTTTGCCTAATTTTGTGGGACTGGTCACCCAGCAGCAATTTCCCCGTCCCTCTGAAGAAACCTGACACCCGCCGGGCTGCGTTTGACACTCTAGGCTGCAATAATATTTTCATACTTTCCCATTTTCCTTTCCTCGGCGTGGCCAGGGACTCGTTTCTTCTGGAATAACCCTCCCCCTCCGCGCCCCATTCCCCGCGGGAACCCGGCATGCTGTGTCGTTTTGGAGAGTCTCCTACTGAATTTCGTTTCCTTCTTTCGTAAAACCATCGATTTGACCAAACAGTCGCACGTTTTGCTCTTACTGCCAGTGGTTCTAGTTAGCGATCATTCTCCTTGTGGCCACCGACGGTGCCTAACTCGCGAAATTACCTCACCGCCCTCGTAATTTCCAAAGCTGAACTGTGGCAGAGGGGGGTCCCCAATCACCCCTGCTCCCTTCCCCCCAGCCAGCCCTAAGGATCAGACTTTTTGCAAAGTAAATCCCAAAAGCATGACGTCCTTACGGTCAGGTAAGACAAAAATCAACGAGTACCGCGCGGTTTTAAGCAAATAAAAGCCAAGACCCAGCAAACCCCTCCGGTATCACGAGAAAACGTCTGTAATTTCTACGATTTACAGCAAGTCGCCCGAGCAGCTCAGGGCGTCTCGGGATTTGCCATTATCCATCGCACAGAGGCAGGGACTGAGGCAGCACACAGGGTTGGTCCCCACATCTGCAGGGATATTTTCCCATATCTGCAGGGATATATCCGTATCCGAGGTCGTCGCGCATCCCTTCCCCGAAAATGGGAACGTTTCAATGGTCAGGCGACACCGCGTTGCCTCTTGGACTCGGACGTATATTTTAATTAATGGCATTAAAGGTGTTTAGATAGCAATTTCCCCTGCAGCCCGGCGAGTGAAAAACAGACCGGCTGGTACGGTAACAAGGCAGGAAATTTTGCGTGTACTACAATAATCCAGGTTCATAATTGATGTTTAAGAAAATAACCATTTGTTTCTCGGCAGAGGAAGTTAAAGTTACCGTGTCAGGGAGCATATGTGGATATTACTTTTATAAATACTTAGTCGAATAAAGCTGACTTGGAAGGGCTCATAAATTTATTATATCAGAAAGGTCCCCACTTTCCCATTAGATCGTGCTAAGGGCTTTGATTAAGACCACCTGTTCATCGGGAAGAAAAGGCAGGGGAGGGTAAAAAGGCCTTTCTTATTTGCAAACCATATATAAAGCAATGTCACCCTTCCTTTCCACATTATTTAACACTTATTACTGGCCGAGGGAAAAAGTGCCAGACACTGGTAAAGCCTATTTGTGCACAATTTAATATCGTGTATGTTTCCGGGATTAAAAATTATCGGCTCGTAATACTTTCACGTTTGGAATTACCCCGGATTTTGCTCGCTAACCTTCCTTTAGCCTAAGTGTTTCTTCTTCTAGGGGTTTTGATGTCCAGCTAGCAAATCCTGTTTAAAGTCCCCGGGGGCGTGTGGACTCTGGAAGGGGACGTGGCCTCTCCTGAAATCATTGGATGTTATTTGAGAAATAGCGAACTGTTTGGCCAAACAGGGTTAATACAGTATTCTTACAAGGAAGTGTTTAACCACGAGACCAGGAATACGTGCATTATTAATTCACTCTAGTTTCCTGTATTATTAATTCAGGTTAATGTATTTTATTTAAACAAAATTACGTTTATCTTGGATTAAACAGTCTCTCGAAATACAGAGCGCTTGTTTTCTTCTTTGTAATGTGTTTGCATTGCTGTTTTTCTTTACCACCCCTCGGCCTCTCCTATCAGACCCCCTGAAATGGGCAGGGGAAGAGAGGCAGGAACTCGCTCTGCCTGCAGACGGGGCGCTGTGGGGGTGCCTACCTCTGGGGGCAGGAGAGGGCTGGCATCTTGTTTACTGGCGAGGGGGTGGTGTCAAAAAATAGAAAATAAAAATAAATACGAGAGCGACGCTGCGGGTGTCTAAACGGCGCGCTGACAGCGATGCTTTTTTGGGGGACACGCGCTGGCGGCGGGAGCTGGTGCGCGGCTGCAGCCGCGGGGGTGCGCGCACCCCCTTTCCCCTCGCCCTTCCCTCTCCCGCGGCCGCGCACCGCCAGGCGCAAGCGGCACCCTGCGCACGGCGCGCCGCCGGCGGGCAGCAGAGGGCGCCCTGGCGCCGCGCAGGCGGGCCCGACCCGGCGCTGCCGCCGCCAGCCCGCAGCGCGCCCGCGGAGCGGCGCGGAGGGGCCGCCGCGTGTCACTGGCGCTGGGGGGCGGCCGCCCGGACACCGTGCTGCCGGCGGGCTCCGTGCGGCCCTCCGGCGCCTCGCTGCTCTCCCCCTTTAGATGTCCGCCTTCTCGGAAAAAATACACTCGACGGCGGCGGGCTGCACCCCTGGGGACGGGGACATGGGGCGGGGGGGCAGGGGAGAGGTAGCTGGGTGGGTGGGTGGTCAGTGCCCGACGCTGCGCAGCCCTTCGCGGAGGCGGCGCCGCTTCCCGGGGGCCGGACCGCCTGGCTCCACACCCGCGCACCGCTCCCCACGACAGCGGGGCCGCTGTGCCTCCGGCCCGGCGGGCGGTGGTGTCTCTTACCTAGCTGAACACAGGCGGAGACAAGTTTGCGGCAGTTGGACTCCATTACCCGTTATCTGCAAAAAATGAAGGCACGGGAGTTTTAAAACAATTATTTTGGGATTGAAAAATACATTCAAAAAACCGAAACCCAGCCGCCCCGGGAGCTACGTCGCAACGGTGCAGGCTGGATCCCGCACCTTTCTCCAGTGATACGCGCAGAGTATCCCTTCTCCCTGCCTCAACCTCGGGTCCCACCTAAGTCACACCACAGGACAGGCGCAAACACCCGTGGCTGTTTCCCAGCCCATCGAACCGTCCAGCCTCCCTCCACTTCCAGTTATTTAGGGTCGTGGAGGAGAGTCCCCTAACCTCGTCGCCGTGCTCTGCCGCGGGACAGGCCGGCCCCGGTGGCGGGGGTGTCGTAGGGCAGCGGGTACCAGCAGCCGCTCCCCCACGGCGGCGGAAGTTGCGCGGCAGCGGCTGCGCCTCCGCGCTCCCCGGCCGCCACCGCCGCCTCCCTCTATCTGAGAGATCGGGCAGTAAAATCACAGGATTAGTGCCTGATTGAGATGTCTGTTCGTGAGATATTACAAAATTCATTATCACAGCTCTCTACTAACTCGATATGAAGTAACACAGATGGGATTTTATTAGTCCAGGCTTCAAATGTTTACTTATGATAATTTCGGGGGAAATTTGCATGTCACCATCATTTCGGTAATCTTTCTTCTTCTTCGCTTCTTTTTTAATGTCTGGACCGGGCGCATTATTAGCTGGTGCTTAGAAATCCGGCAGCCTGGAGCCGAGGCATGTTTGGGATGAGGAGCGCCAGACGCAGCACTCACCGAGAAGGGCCCCGTGGCCTCGGCCCTGCCTCCCTCCGCCGGGCAGGCAGGATGAGGCCGTGGAAAGAGGGGAGAAAAGGAAGGGAATTCATTTAAAAAAAAAAAAAAAAAAAAAGAAAAAGAGGGAGAAAAGGAAAGGGGAAGGTGCGGTTTTCGGGATTCTTCGGGGTCGTGTCGTGACATGGCGATTTATATTCCAAGCTGAACGACTCCAGGGAGGAACTTCGCTCCCTCCAGCAGCCGGGCCTAGCACATGAGCAGTGCCTAAATTAATCGGGAAGGCGATTAAGAGAACCTTAATTCTTCGCCGATGGTCCTTATTTCGGGATCGGGCTCCATCAAGATTAGTCCTGCGTGACAAATGCCCTCCCCCGCGGCCTGCCTCTATGGTTGATTTATCTCACGAGTGGAGACACACTGCTCCCCCCACACACACGCACTGCCACAGAGGGGAAGTTTTTCCTCTCTACTGAAATGCCGGTCTCCTCGGAGAAAAGTGCCTTTCTCGGACGGATTATTATTCTTTCCTCGCTCTCAGTTGCCCGTATTGCTGCTTCTCTTTCTCCTTTCCATATCCTCTTAATTTTTGTTGCAAGGCACATCGCAGCACGGGGCCAAGGGGAGCATTTTCCCATTGTCTCCAGCCTGGCGACTCAAACGAAAGCAACTCCACTTGCTTTTCCACTTCCCTTTCTCCGAGCACTCAGATTTAAGTACCTCCGCACCTCTGCGCGCCCACAGCCCCAGCAAACGCACCAGCCGTGCGACCTTCCCTTTCTCTGCGGCTGGGCCCTCTCAGCAGCAACCTGCTCGGAGAAACTGCAGGGCGCGGACAGGAAAGCGGTGTTACACGGAATTACTTTTTTTTCTTATGGGTATCTATCACTATTCTTACGGGGAAAAAAAAAAAAATCCACAGTCCCCAAAAAACGCGAGTCGCCTGGCAAGGATCTCAGCACCGCTCAAAATGCTGTGATCCGTGATTTTGGCGGGAGGCTTTCCGCCAGAGGCCCGCGGCCGCTGGCTCTCAAACGAAAGGGGGTTCCGTGCGGGGCCTACCCCTCCGCGGTGCCCGTGGGGCAGCCGTGCCCCGCCGATCTCTCGCGGGCGGTGCTGGTGGCTCCCAGCCGCAGACCCCGCAGCCGTCTCGGCAGACCCGCCCGCATCGCTTTTGGGCGGCCCGTGCCCGTACCGGCACCGCTGCCGCCCCCCGCCCGGGTCCGCGTCCCCGCGGCAGGAAAGCGCTGCCTGCGCGCCGGTTCCTCGGCGCCCGCCCCGCCGGGGGAGGTGCGGACCAGGACGGCGGGCAATCGGCGCGGGAGCAGGGCTCGCTTCCCTCGCTGACAGCCCTGCGGGACGGACCGCAGCCGCCCAGGAGGACATCAGCAACTCGAGTCCGCTGGACCCTGCCCAGCCGGCCCGCGGTCTCGCCGCTCGTCCCGGGGTGCGCAGAGCCGGGACCTGCCGGGTTCACAGCCCCGAGCCCGTCCCGCCGATACCCCCGAACCTCCCGCACTCACCGGGGCCGGTTGCGCTGCCCTCCCCTCTGTTCTCGCTGCTGGTGCCTGTGCTGGCGGGGGCGGCGGGGCCGCGCCGGGCTCCTGCGCTGGCTGCGGGGCCGCGGAGCCGCCGCTGGCTCCCTCCTTCCCCGGCCCTCCCGCGCCCCCGCCCCGCCCCGCCCGCCTCCCCGGGCCCTGACGTCACACAGGCTCCGCCGAGCGCTCCCCGCCACCGCGGGGCTGGGCCGGGCCGGGGCGGGCGGCTCCGCGGCTCTCCGCGGGCACGGGCGCAGCGGCGGCGGCGGCAGCCCCCGTGCGCCGAGGGGGCAGGGGGAAGGAGGAAGGACAAAAGTCGGCGGAGGCTGCGCGGCGGCGGGCTAGGTAGCCAGAGGAAAACCGAGGTGAGCGAGGACGGCCGTGGCCTCTCCGCGCCCGCGCAGGGCGCGCCCTGCTCCGCCCGGCTGGGGAGGGGGGCACAAGTAACTGTGGCCGAAGTTTCCCGGGCCAGGCCGGCGGCTGTCCTTGCACCAGGTGTGAAGAGGGATCGGCAACCTACTGGGAGAGGTCTCGGTTTCCTGTTTTATCCTGCTTTTTTTTTTTTTTTAATTTTTTCTTATTTCTTCTATATAGATTTTTTTTTTTTTTTTTTTTTTTTTTTTTTTTTTTTTTTTTTAATTCGGGATGTTCTTGTTCATGCCTGTATCGGTAGCCCAGTGGCGGGATAGCCGAAATCCTGCCGCTCCTCTCTGTTACTCGCCCTGCATCATTTACACACGATAGCGAGAAAACGCTACTCTCTCTTCCCTTTTCCCCAAAGGACACCGAGCTGCCTCGAGGGGGAAATTTATTTTCGATTTTGTGGTGTTTTCCGTGTTTAAGAAAATATCGAAGTCGGATTTCTCTATTCAGATCAATCTAAAGCTATCGCTTTTTCTCGCAGCATTTCCGCGGCTTTGTTTATAGAGGAACCAAGCGAAAATAAAATAGGCGCTTTACTAATTCGGAGGCTACACCTGATCTCTTTGTGGCTATTTTTAAATTATTTCAGCCTGGAGTGAATTTTAGTTATTTATAGGCGTGGGCAGGGGGCTAGGCAATTATTGCTGGAGGGGAAAGCGAACCCTTGGAAGAGGCCAAGTTTTCCGCGGGTCGTTAAGTCAGCGGCTCCTGGGGAAGCCCAGCCGCACCCGGCAGCACCGGCGCTCCACGGCGTGCCCAGAAAAGCCCTTTGATTGCGACGCCGCAGCGGTTGCCGCGCCAAGCGGAGGGGGTGACTTTCTCTCGCAAGAAATGAGATCATGTGGGAAAATCTAGAGAGAAATAAATTAGTAAACTGCGTCCTTGGCTACATGCGTTTCTATCCCTGGGAGCGCTCTGCCAGGTGAAATCCATTTTCTCCGCGCATCCGAAGAAAGAGCGGGAGCGAGAGTGACTCCCAGCTCCCACCTCTCACTTTTGTTTACCCGGGAAAAGGAAACTGCTTGCGCCGTTGTGCATCTTCCCCACACCCCCAGCCCCGTTGTGTGCTGGGCAGGGAGGGCTGGGCCGCCCGCCTTGGCAGCGCGGCCGCGGAGCGGGACCGCCCGCCGTTCATCGACCGCCTCCGCGCCGGGCGGCAGCGGTCTCCGTCCGCCCCGGAGAGGCTAAAGTGAGCAGCTGGTGGGAAATGCAAATGGCTCCTGGAGAAACATAAGATACTGGATGATTTTCATTCCCTCCTCGAGTGTGTGGAAGGAGCTGGACATACGTTTCACGCTCCTAATCCTTCTTTTACATTTTTAGTCATACTCCTATTAAACAACTAATTAATGCCTAGAATCACCAGGGAATACATTAGACATGCTGCCGTGGAAGAGGGGTTCCAGGGTGTCTGGAAACTATGGAGCCGACTTAATACGAGGATTTCAATTTTTTTTTTCCCCCTTCTGTCAAAGCAATAAATGTAATAATAGATTTCGGGGCGAGCAAAGGCCGCGACGGCTGTATTTATAGTCTATCTCCTCCCTTTCGCCAACGCGATGACAACAGCTTTAAAACCCCCGAGGAGGCTCGGGAGCCGTTCCTCGGCGGGCTGAGGCGGCAGCGGTGGAGGCTCGCAGCTGCCCCGGCCCGGCTGGGGCGCGAAGAGCCGCGCGGAGAGCCCACCGTCCCGGCCTCCGGCTTTCCGAGCCGCTCGGAAAGACGGTCGGAGTTATTTATCGCCCCGACAGACGAAAAAGCTGTTTTCTTAAAACTTATCGCGGCTATCCATTTGCAGGCACCTGGCGCAGCCAGCGGTGCTCCCGACTGCGGCTGGTGCCGTGGGGCTTTACCCCGGGTGATCCCGGGTCACAGAGTGGGTGAGGCAAAGGAGAGACCGGCCTGTTTCCCCGCTGTCCAGGGACGAAGGAAGGGGGAAAAAAAGGCAAAAAAGCCTCTCCCAAACAAACAAAAAATTAAAACCACCCCAAAAAACAGCCGAAACCCAAAAAACCAAACCAACCAACAAACAGCAAACCCCCCAAAGTGTATGTAGCGGTTACGGAGCGCAGAGCCCGGCCGTGTTTCGGGCGGCTCTCAGCGTCTGGCGCAGGCCGCCAGCGCTGGGGGACCGGCGGAAAAGGGAGTTATCCTCCGAAGTGTGCGATGGGGCAATTCACGACCATTTACTTTCTTCATTCCCGGATTATGATCTCAGACCTCGCAAGCAAACCCTCCCGTCTCCCCCCCAGCCTCTCCTCCCACCTCTCTGAGCTCCTTATCTGTCAGCAAACGAGTATGTAAATACCTATAGCTGGCTATGTTAACACACTCAAACATTATTGATTTGTTGGGCTGCTCGAATATTTTCTTCCTGTCCAGATCTGGTTTCAAATTGCTCATTCAGGCTGTTCGTCCCGATGCTACAATACAGTAATTGTTAAAAAATTAAGCATTTCAAATGGACCCATTGATTTGCATATAAATTAAAATTATTACGCATCGCGAATTCCAGTGGTTTATAATCATTTTGAAATTAGCGCTTAACCACTTGATCTGAAAGAAAATATAAATGTCTGTATTGACTTACTAATGAATTGCCTAATTAAAACGTCCCGAGGACGTCGTTCGTTAGGAAGATTGTTAAATCGGGGCACATTAGGGGTAGGGATTACGGTGCGAACCGGAGCGAAGCAATCTCTGTTAACACAGAGTAACATAAGCAGTGATTCTCATATTTATTTTCCTTTGCTTCGGTCCCTTGCCCCTCTTCTATTATTTCCTTTAAAAAAATATTTATTTACTCTTTCCCTTTCTTTCTCTCTTTCCTTCTCTATTTATTTATTAATTTTTATTTATAATGAAGTAAAAAGAAGAAGAAGAAGCGCAAATATCTTCCTCTGTGCTCCGAGCCTGCCGTCGTCGCTTCCCGGGCGGGCGTGGATGCCCTCGGCCGGGGCCACTCTCGGCTCGCAGTTTCCCGGCAGCGACCGGCTGCTGGAAGCAGGAAAGCGCAATCAGAGCCGGCGAGGCCCGTCCCGCCAAAGAGATGCTAACAGGGCACTTACCTTCGTCATGAAACTAGGGATAAAAAGATAGCTCTTCCTAGGAGAGGCAGTGCAAAGGAATGCGAGAAGTTCAGGGAAAGAAAAAAAAAAAGAAAAAAAAACCAAAAAAAAAAAAAAAAAAAAAAAAGAAAGAAAAAAGAAAAAAAAGACCGGCGGTGCGAAAATCTGTAGCCTCGGGGGCTAGCCAGCAACCCCTTTCATTTCAAGCACTTATTGATTTGCTGTTGTCATCTTTGGCGACGCAGAAGGACACTTGAAAGAATTTCTGATGGGGCTCTGATCTGAGAAACGAGGTGACCTGACCGGGCTCTCACCAAATTCTTAATTACCACATCAACTGCCTTAAAAATAAAAAGAAAAAAAAAAGGGGGGGGGGAAGGGGGAGGGAAGAGTGGGGGGGGAGAAAGGAGGGCAATATTTGACAGCACCAGAGTTTGCTTATCCGAACTTTTTTAACCACTCAGAAACTCTCCTTGTCTCCTGCTCCCACCGTTGTAACCGCAGCCCTGCATCCAGATACCCCCATTCCCTCCTCCCGCAGCCTCTGCTCCCCGCAACCCCGAGCTCTCGGTCCACCGGCGCAGTGCTCCGGCGAGCCTGCGGGCGCGGAGCAGCCGCGGGGCGCTGCGGAGGGTCCAGCGCTGTGAAACCGCTCTTCCTCCCGGCGGTCAAGGCTGCGCGCAGCCCCCGAAGACCCCTTTCCTTTGCCCAGACTGAAAGCAGGTTTGGGTAGCAGCCCTCCGTGGGCCAGGGAGGCAAGCCTGGGAAGGGAGTTGCTAAAGAAAACACTTCAAATGCAGCAGATCTCAGAGGAGAAGGGGAGAGAGGTCAGGACAAGGGGTGTGTGTGTGTGTGTGTGTGTGTGTGTGTGTGTTACACTCAGCCAGACATGCAAGCCTGCGACTTGTCTGCAGCCAACTGTTTGAGTGTCATCAAAACTAGATGTATACAATTTGAGCAGGGGAGCAAAAAGGAAAATTCAGATGAGGAAATCAACACGAAAAACATATTGTCAAAGGCACTGGAAGGCAAGTAGTGTTTGGTTTGCTTGTACACAGGCGTACAATGCTGACTGATGACAGCATGCTCTTGGCTGAAGAGAAATACACTGCCTTTGTCCCACATGGTGTACACACACATGCACGTTCCTTCTTCCTACTCTGGCTGCTGTTTCTGCAGGACAAAGCAAACCCCATCCTCTATAAGCCGTTTTTCTTTCTATTTTTTTCACATACACACACACACACACACCCACACTGACACCCCACCCCTCCATTTGTGGTTGTTCTTTATTTTAGTATCAGAAAGCTGAGGGATGAGATTAGCAGCTCTTTTAGAATCTCTGATTCTGTCCACCTCACAGCAGTGGTCTGACCCAGGCTGTGCAAGCCCAGCAGGCTGTTGCTTAGCATTTTGTACCCTTGTTAACTCTGAAGGGGCATTGCCCTTTCCAAGCAAATGCCAGTCCCATCAGATCACATCTGCCCATCAACTGAGGCTAATGACGTCCCTCTTTTCTGTTTTTGCCATCCCTTTTCCATTTCCAGTGGGTCAGCTGCTCGGCTGTGGCAACCATGACTGTGTTAGTCTTACACTCTCTGTTGAGCCTCAGCTCCTCAAAATTCTGGTTCTTAGGATGGCACCACCCATTGGTAGAAATTAGACAGCCTAGTATTTGTTTTCAAGCCTCATTGTATGGCTTTAGTCATTTGTGACAGAACTTTTCAGCTCATAGCTTGTTCACATCTTGTGCCCAGTACAGTGTACTTAACACATCTGTCTTCTCCCTACATGCTTGACACTTTGCAATACTGTCACTGAACTTCTTTCTCAGCAGTGTCATGTTGTAGCAAGGGGAATGAATGAAACCACCCCTTGTTATCTTATCGGAGCCAGATTCAAATTTGAAAGTTTTGGGAGTTTAGTAGACAAACCCTAGAAGAGGTGCCACTCGGATATTTTTTGACATGACTCTCTATGTTGCTTTGAAAAACTTTTCCAAAGCTTGTGGAAACCCAGGATCTCTGTGTAGCTACTTAATTTATTTTCATCCATACTTGGTAAAATTAGACCTTTTGGTAAGTGCTGCAGGTGTAGGCTGAAGGGGATGTCACATTTTTCAAAAAACAGGTACTACAGTACAACAGTGCTGCCAGTGTTGGGGTGTCACGGTTTCCCTGCCACTTCCATCTGGAAAGCAGGAAAGGTGTCACATCTCCTGTCCGTCACAGCACGGAGGAATCCATCCCTCATACCATGAGTGCTGGCAGTGTTTGTGCTCACCCTCTTCAGGGAGTCTCTGTCATGCTCATCGAGTGACTGCTTCTCCTGTGTCTCACTTGCCTTTGTTGCTGCCAGTGCATCTCTCAAGCTGCAAAATGCTCCACTTAAAATGTGTGATCTCTGGCTGTGGCCTTTGAGTGTTTCTGAAGGAGAAGGGGGAGAAATGGTGCCAAAATGACCCTAAATTATCTGTATATTGCGATTTTGTTACAGAACAGTACTCTTTCCTTCTCTGGGCATAACACAAGTGTGATGAAGCTTGTTGAAGCAGATGAAGTAAATGTGCATTACATGGACTTTGCTCTCCCCTCACACATGATTTCATGATCATTCAGTGTGATGATGTGCAATCGATCCATTCCTGGGTCTTGGTATCTTTTCTGAGCTACACGTGGCTGAAAAGGTAGATGCATGCTTTAAGTATCTGCCTCTGTCTGATCTCACATCATTCCTTACAGCAAACCTTTCTATCTCCTTTCTGCCTTCTGTCCGCCATCCCTGCCCTGGTGAGGATCTCCCACACCCTCAGGCCCTCACGGCACTTGTGTGCCCTCACCATGGATGCCCCCGGAACACACCTTCCACCCTGGCTGCTGGGGTTTTTTTGGGTAAGAATGTTTGGGAAGGGGTGTTGGGTGTGCTTTGAAGTTCTGATGTGAGTTTTTGGGATGCAGCAGTCAGGTTTTGGTAGGCGGCAGGACTGTCACACTATCTGGCCTTTGGAGACGGCTGGAGCTGCCAGTGACGGGCCCTGGGCGGCTCGTGGCTGCCTGAGGGGCGGCTGCACAGCACCCTCACTGCAGCCACTGCTGTGCCTCCTCACCCATGGCTGGGACACCTACAAACCCACCCAGGAGTGTAGGATATCACACACCCCCGTCCCTGCTGGCAGTGGGGTGGGGAGAAGGAGGGGAAAATCCCACCTGGCCTAGGGAAGCTTTGCTCCTGTGTTGGAAATGGCGCCTATCACTGCCTTCCCCTGTGGAGTGAGGTGATGGGATGTGGCCAGAGTCAAGACAGGCTTCAGTGCCTGAGGAGCTGGCTGAAAGCAAGGAAACAGAGCTTAACAGCAGCCCAGCTGTTTCATTGGGACCGCCTGGTGATCCTTGTCACTGTGAGGGGACGCTCCAGCCCCGATGCCCCTGACCCACCGGGAAAGATTTGCTGCCCTGGTGCCAGCCCCTCAGCAGCACTCCCACCAGCGCAGGGTGGCTGCTGGGCGGTCAGAACGGCTGGTCAGGCTGTGTCCCAGCCTTTGGAAAGTCTCCACTCTTTAGGAAGGTTAAAGTATTGAGTGGCATTTGGGGAAATCATTTGAGGAAGGGCAAAGGTGGCAGCACCCCGTGGGTCGTTCTCTGGGAGCGTGGCCAAGCTCTCTTACTCACTGTAATACACTGTGTCCAAGTGCTGGCTCCTTATTAGACACTGCATTAAAAAAGTATTTCATTTGGAAATGTAATGCTAAATTTTCTTCACCAGCTGAGGGCTGCTTCTCTACTTTATTTTTATTTTCCCTTTCCCTCCTTTCATATGGAGCTGTTCTGACATCCTCCATCAGAGAAGATGTTGAATGTTTTCAGAAAAATATTTGTTCTGATGGAATTTATGATGTGATCTGCTCTTCAAATTTATGGTTAGTTTGATGTGGGAGGTTAGGTAAAATGGTTCTTGATGACATTGTGGCAATCACATAAAGCCACATATTTTTAGGCATGTTTGGACAGGTTACCAAGAAGCATTTGGAAACACAATGTGGGTATAATATAATAAAGAATAGAGCTGGAAAGATTGCAAGGTTAAAAAACACCACAGAGTCCAAAACCTAAGCTAAAAGACAAGTTTATGGGTACACTGTAGGAATGTCTTAAAATTCCCCAGGTAGAAGAAACACTTACTTTGAGGTCAAACTTGAAGAGAAAAGGGAAAATGTTCTTAGTATTAATTTTGGGGAAAATTTTCATTTTGGGAATGAGTGTGTTCAAATCACTCCAGCTGACAAGAAAGCAGAAGATGAGAGCCTGCCAGCAGGTTTCTCTCCCACATTTCTCTGCTTTCAGAAATCTTTCTTACCAGGAGAACAGTGTGTGTGCTGGTTCTACCAGTGTTGTACCACCCCGCTGAACACTGAGGCAGCTTGGTGCAGCCAGAGGCAATCTTCCTCCCAGCTGCTTTCACTGGTGGTGTTGATAGAATCTCCTGAGGACAGCATGCCACATAAACCGGTTCTCCATTCAGCTGGATCATCCCTGCCATCCCTTCACCTTTGATTCTGTCTAGTGATGCTCCACGAACCATCATGGAACACATGTAGGTATCATGCTCATGGTATCTACAGCCGTTGATCTCACGACTGTAGTCTTTACGCACCTGCTTATCTCAATTTTTCCTGTGTGCTCTCTACTGGACTTATTTTGCAGACTTTTAACATCCTGGGCAGGGTTTACTCATGCCACTGTTTCTAGGGATAAGAGTCATGTTGCCTTTCTCAGTTTAGCATCATGCTATTTAAAAGAATGTGTCCCCCATGCAAACTTTTGGGAGAAAAGAAAGAGACCTTTTAAATTTGGCAGACTGCTAGAGACTGAAGATCTTTCTGCGGCTGATTTATCTGTCTCTGCCTGCTACTGAGCAGCTATAGCACATTTTGGTTATTGTTTTCTCTCTGGATTTCTGAGACCAAACATTTTCACACAGCCTATTTGTCTTTAACTGATTTTTCTTTTTGCCTGAGAGTACTGGGAACACAAGGGGCCATGAACACTTTGTCGCAATTACCTTGCCATGAAAGGAAAGCCCAAATTAAAACAGGGAGGCTCAGAAAACACAGCATTTTAAGAACAGCCAGGAAGTTATTTCTGTCTTCTCAGATTTTAGAAGCTACTGAATATACCTGTGATTATAAGTGAGCTGTAGGTCAACAAAAATTGCTGTTAGTGCTTTCATTATAATCTCAATTGTTGGGAGTTTACTTAGCACAAACATTTGCTTTGTGGTGAAAGTATGGCATGTAAGCCTTTTGATCTGCAAGCAGTAAAAAAAAAAAAAAAAACCAACCAAATTTTTTGCTTTGTTTTCATTCCCTCCAAACACACTTTATAAACTGCGTTCTGATGTTTGAGCTATAAAACATGGCAAGAATATAGATGACACTGGCCACTCCCCCTTTGCTTGGTTTGGGAGAAAAATCTTTTCAAAAGGCATGATAAGATCTCTTTTGAGTGTGCTCAGTAGCAGACTGCACTCCTCTGCAAAAAGATGAGAAGCCTGAAATATGGGCTTTGCCTTATGTATAGGCAGTGATAGGCAGAGGCACTCCCCCTGCAGCTCTGAGAGCTGCAAGATGACAGAGAAAGGCTTAAAATACAGTGAGTGTGAAGATTTTAAGATTTTTGAGTTCACAAAGGGCAATGGACCAGTGAAAAGTCCTGAGCTGAATTTCTTTTTTTCTTTTTTTTTTTCTCCCCAGTTATAAAGGCTCCTCCTCTCCCACAGAAAAGGAAAGCAGCCCACTTGTTGCTTCTCTAGGCCTTTCCAAAGAAATCAGCAATGCAATGCTGAACAGCTGGGCTCCTTCTTGGCACTTCACAGACAGGAGGGTGAGAGAAAAAGATTTCCAGATACTTAAGCAGGAGTTGCAGCTGCTGCTATGGCCGAAGCTTTCCTGTGAACGAGCAGGTAGGGATTTTTGTAGTGCCTGGGCAGGCTGAAATTTCACAATGGGCACAGAAATGGGCATGATGGGCAGTAGCATCACTGCCTGCCAAACTGTCCCTGCCTGGTACCTGGAAAGGCCAGGCAGTGTCAGTTCACATGGAGTGGAGTCTGTGGCTACCCAGACAGTATCAAATGACAGGCTGTTTCTTTAGAAAACCTGTCTGTGGGTTTTCCTAATCTGCTGAAGCACAATGAAACACAACACGTTTCACTTTTGGGCTGTTTGTCACGCCTGCTGAGCTATGGTACAAGCAATAAGTAATCCTGTATTTGCAGGTGATATAATAATACAAAAGGAAGGTGTCTTCACATCATTTAGGCATTCCTGAAGGGTGTTTTTTTGTCCTTGGAAGGATGAACTACAGAGCTGATTGTGATCTTCCTATTCCATCACTTTGCCAGAGGATTCACTTTTTGGATATTTTTCCTTGTTTCTATGGTCTCTCCAGCCTACACCAGCTTTCCTTGCACATTTACTCCATTCTGGAAATATTTACATACAATTTATACAAGGCTTAAAATTCAGGCTTATGCATTTTTCTAGAGGTACAGAAAACTCACCCTAATTCAGAACCTTACCTTGCCCCATATGCTACATGTTACTGAAAAAGAGACTTTAAAAAAATATGTAAATTTTTGAGAGAGAAGAAAGATTTTATCTTTCTCTTCAGTAAGTTACTGGCTTATTAAAGGCTGAATTTTTTCCTAGAATGGTGCTTCAACACAGAAGAGTGCTGCGTTCCCATCTAAAACTTAGCATTGTTACAGGCAACCAAAAATATTAGTCTTACAACGGGCACTGCCAGAAAGCCTGAATGCAAGAGGAAAACACACAGAGCAGCAATCAACAGCACCATTTCCATAACTGCTAACACCTGTTAACTCCAGTCAGGTGTTGGCACTTTAAATATCAGCTCTGGGAGGACTATTTTTGCTGGGATTGAGGGCCTATTCATCTTGGGAAGATGAAGATTTAGAGAATCTTTTCTCCATCTCAAAAATTAGTTGTGGAGGAAGAGTTGGTTTCAGCAATTCTACCACTTTCTTTCCACACCAGCTCCCATCCTTAAGGTTAGTGTAAGTGTGTATATATATTTACCAGAAAAATCTGATACTCCTTGATCTTTTGATGGATTTGATGTTTGCTGGAGATTTTTTTTCTCTTCCACTGAGGTAATGTTTAGTTACTCAGATTTCTAAATGAGTCCTGATAATGAGCAGAACTAGGGTTTGAGTTCATATCCAGAAAAAGTCTTTAAAGCTAAAACTCAGTTCAAAAAGGTATGCTGCAAATACCTTAAACCCATAGAGCTGATGTTTCATCCTAAATTTTTTATTTCTCAGGTGGCTTCATTGTGTGGGTGGTCAAGTTAGTTTATGTCTTCTAGAAACTGCATTGTACAAACCAGAGGGGACCAGCCTGTCCTTGCTGGTGGAATGCTAACTGTTTTCTGACTGGGTAATATGACAGAATGGGAGTTAGGAAGTACACACATGCTTAAGGAGTGGACTAGGTTGACCTATGGTCAAAAGGATTTTAACTGGGGCTGATGTGGTTGATAAAACCCTGTGGATCGGTCTTATTAGCAAATACTTCTACTAAGCATAAAACTTCTGCTCTTCTATAGTCTCACATTTTCCTTTAGTTCCAGATTTGGCAATTTCTCTGTATATCTGAGATGTTTGGTTTCCTGGTTTGTGTTATCCTTTCCTTAACTCTTTAGCTGGCATAAGATTTTTCAAGGGAAGTTGGGGACTGGGGGTGTTTGGAGTATTTCTGCTCATTGGTAAAACTCGTTGGTCTTGTGTATTTTTTTTTTTCTCCTAAGAAAAGAAAGCAAATTAGCTCTCCTTTTCTTTCCTCCTCCTTTCTGGCTTCATTATGGATTTCTTTGATACTGTACTGAGTGTGTTCAGCTTACTACATTTCTGACTTAATAATATTAATATATCAAATATGTGTAAATGCATACACAAGAGAATTGTGCTCTACTTTTATAAGCAAGTAACAGAAAAAATTAGCTTTATCTTTCTTATTTTATTACTATCTTAAATATGTCAAACTCTTCACTGTTCCCTTATTAAAGGTTAGACAGTCCCAGTTTTAGCAGTGACACAGGAGATGGTGTTTTTTGACAAAGTAAAACTGAATTTTAATGTATTATGGAACTTTATATTAGCAGGTTAGTATTTAAAGATTGTTAACGAACCTTGGATTTCTACATCATTGAGCTGTCGTATTATATGATAACTTTTGTTTCATGCATGTAAAAATGGTTTTTTTTGAGATTAAAGCATATCTGTGTGTTCTTCCTGAGTAAAAGAAACTGGTTGTACTAATTCAACACATACTGTTTGAAAATAATATTTTTTGTGTGTAGGGTAGAATGCCAATTGGGTATCAGGAGGCTGCTGCATCTTTGAGGGTTTATTAAATGTACCTGTAATGTAGATGTTAGAAGGTACTCTTTAGTTCTATAAAAAGTGTGACCCGAGGGGAGGGAGGGAAATGTAATAATAAGAGTAGGTTTAGAAGTGTCAAAATTAATGTCAAAATTAGTGCTCAGGTGCTTAACTTCTAATATATCTAGTACAATCTGTAGATGTGCTAAATGCTAGGCATTCTTATTAGTGTCAATGAAATAAAGATACTGTGGAGTGAAAGGGTTTTAAAACTTACTCTTCCTGATCATCTAATTATAATAAAAATGCTACTTTTAATTTATCCCAGCTGATCATTACATGAGAAAGAGTTGAAGTAAGAGTCTAATGTTTTGTCCTGTCTGAAAAATAGAAATACCACGTTTTTTTAGTAGTCTGCAGCTGCGAACCCTGTAACTGGTGAAGAACACAAATGATTTAACTGTAATTAGAACACTGGTTTTTTTTCTCCCTTCTTCACCCCTCGTCCCCCACACCCACCTACGTTTTGTCCTTGTTTATAGGATCGTTATTAGGAAGAATAAATGAGATTTTGGGTTTCTGTAAATGTTTATGACCTAGCAGCATATTGACTTCTCTCTCGTTGTTGTTTGAAATCTTAGATGGTTTCTGGTGTACCAAGGCTATTTTAAGACTGAGATGCTTTGGTTCACGTGCAAATAGAAGCTGTCAACTGTTCAGCAGAACCAGGATACTTTCAGCTCCCCAGCTGAAGGCTGCCATATACTTTCAGCATGTCCTTGTCTGTCTGAAAAAGTTCACAGCTGGTTAATTGAATGACATGGAGGGACTTTTTTCTTTCGTGACACAGCTGGTGCTAACTAGGAAGAAGTAGTAGAGGAGAATAAGAATGATGATCTTCAACAAGGAACAAAATGTTAATTTAAGCCCCCCAAAAAGGCCAGATTTGGAGGTTTCTGTAAATTGCAGTTCAAAACCAGAGGAAGAGCTCCCTTTTCCTTTTCTGAAGTGAAATTCTCTTTTGGTATCAAATTAAAAATTTGACAGTGAAGTGGCCCCTTGTTCCATTTCCGTAGTGTTTAAATATATTTGATTGGACACTGTTTTAGAGATAGTTTTCTTTGTTCAGAAATTGTTCTACATCTCCTGAAAGGCAAGCTTTTTTTTTTTGTACAAGCTCAAGGAGGTTTCCTAAAATTGCTAGTTGCCTGTGAAATATTGTCTTTTTTTTTTTTTGATTAGAAGTGTCCTAAGTAACATACCAATGGATATTGTATTCCTGCTGACTATTTTCTGTCATTTTACAAGTGTGTTTTTAAATTAAGCATCTGCTAGAAAGAAATGGTAGTTAATGACTTAGTTTCTTGGCCAGGACAAAGTTTAGTTTCCTTTTGTTATTAGTTCTGTGTCATCACAGAAAGTAGACTAATGTTATTTTGAGTTTGTCTTCCTTTTTTTTTTTTCTGGACATATTGGGCTGAATAGCTCAACATAACAAATTATTCCATGTGCTTTAGTTTCAAATTTTTCATGTAGAATCCAAGTTTTAGCATCAGGATTCAATTAAATGATAGTTTGATTTGACTGAAAAATTAATGGTCCAGAACTGAAACCTCGTAGTGTTTTTTAAAGTTCTTATTTTCAGTACTCCTGTTTTGAATAAAAATCTGGACTCAGCCCAGTAACATAAAGCTACATGTTCTCTCATCAGCTAAACATACATAATGGTTAAATTTAACAGTGATTGTTTTCTCATTGCTTCTTTTGGCTGCATAGGTATCATTCTGCATTCATGAAATTAATTCCCTGGCTATAAGTGGCACTATCCTGACTTGCTGTGAAAAGTTTCTTGCTACTGTCTGTTGTCCTTTTCAGGAAACAATGATTTGCCAAGTACAAATCATATTCAATAATTATATGTCATCTTCAATGACAGCTTGAACATTCAACTCCTGTTTATGCTTGAATTGGACATATTGATTTTTCATTTTAATGATAAACAGATTGGCATGTAGTACATTCGACAATACATCTGCTTAAAATGTGTTAAGATTGCTGAATGAAAAAAGGGGTTTGCAATGCAGGCTAGTGGAGGCACTCAAGCCAAAAGTAAAATGAGGATGCATGCTACACTAGGTAATTCCCAACAAAAGAGTGCAGTCCCTTTAATATGGTATCATAGCAGGCATATTTATAATTGACTTTTCTGGTTTGCTTTTAGTCTGTCTTCTTGCCAGGAGAGATTCTTCAGCCAAGATACTGGGAGTATTTAAAAAAATATATTGTGGCTTTACTTGAAAAATGTTTATGGGTTTGAATTTTGATTTGTTCTCGTATTCAGAATATACTACAAATAAAAATGGAATTTGGCCTAGCTACAGAGTTTAATCTTTTTTTACCTGTACATTCAGTCCCAAATAATTCCATCTTTGGTGTTCTGTACATATGTGTATATATATCTTAACGTGTTAGGGGAATGTGTACTGAGTGTATTTAAAACTCCTTCTACTGAGCTGGTGCTTTTGGATAAAGATGAAAGTTTCCAGGAATATCCACTTTTGCTGATCATAATGTTTTACTTAACCCCCTTAAGTTTCTTTAGAACATAAACAGATACCTTAAATTTGAGTTCTTAAAATTTTTCCTGTGGACTTGCATGTAAAACTGAATGCTAGACTTTATTATATGTTATCGAAATGTTAGTAAAAGCCAGTTATACAGTTTTAGTTTTAGCAGGCACTGTGATGTAATACTTGTTTCCAAGTACAGTATTCCTATCAGATACCAGGTACAACATAAAACCATGGAAGTATATATATACACACACATATACATGCTGTGTGCACACTCAAAAACAAATGATTAGTCAATGTTTGAAATGCTGTGGATAGAGCAGATTTAACCAGAAAATTACTGACATCATTTGACAAAAAACCCACAAAAACTATAGTGGTGGAACTGGTTGTGAATGAAGCAGTGTCTCAAGTGAAAGGATACTGAAAGAATGTCTAAGTATTTATAATAAACTGTAAGGTTTTTATAGTTTGCAAAGCATGGATTTGAGAGCTTTGTGTAATCTTGATATTTGGACCTCTGTGCTTCCTCTCACGGAACATCTTGAGGCTCTTCTCGATTAGTGAGGATGTTGCATGTGTTCTGTCCTGAACCTCTGTGTTCACAGTGATTTTTAAGGCTAGTTCTTTCTTCAGACTTTCATAATTTGAAACTTGAAGACAAGTGGTTCATAGCCCTGTACCACAGAAGAACATATTTTTTTATTTTTAAATAGAGCATGAACAGTTTCAGAGTAACAGCAGTTATTTTGTTCCTCAAAGTGGAGTGAACCTGAACAGTTTGTCTGAGAGCCTTTCCTAGGCTGTCTTTGATGGGTGTGTGTGTGTGTTTGTGCTCAGGCTTGGTTTTTAGCATAAAGGCGATGCAATGATTCCACAAAGAGCTCTAGGGGTACCATATTTCTGCGGTTAGTTTGTTGCTGGTGTTTATTCTATTTGAGCCCCATGGTCTTTACTTTGTGGCTTACTAATATTTTTTTTGTACTTCCATGTTTTCTTTGATCTCATTTCCTTGTATTTTCAGGATGCTGCTTTTATGAGTACTGCTGTGTTTAATCACACCGAGGATAAACCCATATTCAGGTTCTGTGGTCTTTGAGCATGGCCTGTCATGACTTTACTTATATTTCTGAAGATTCATAGAGTATAAGACTCTGCAGATTCTGTATGGTCCTGTGCTTTATTCAGCTGCTACAGTGTGGAAGTGAAGTATCCATGTCTGAAAAAAAAATTGTAAACTGAGTATTGATTAATTGTGGTCAGTTAATGGGGAAGGTGTAGAGGATACTTCAAGGAATATAAAGATCACAGATGGTTGCTTTTGCAACAGAAAGGCATTTTTCAATTAAAGAAGGAACCTCACACCTTAAAAAATTGTAGCTGTTAAAGAAAAGTATAAAGAAGCAAGGAGTTGCTCGTTATATTTTTTAAATTCAGTGGTGGTATAGCGTCTCTCCCAAACAAATGTACCTTTCCTGACAGTCAGGTATCTCAGTTGGGATGGGGAGGATAAAAAAACCAAGCTTTCAGGCATGTAAGACTTTCTTTATGCTTGACTAGATGCACTGCACAAATACCACAGGTCCTGCAGGCACATGGTTCTGGTACACTACACTTGTACAGCAGTGGTATCAGCTTCTGCGTATAAAATGTTCATTTAAGTGCATAAAACAACAGAGATGGTATCTTAAATTTGTTGTTAGTAAAATATGTCAGCTTATCTTAATTTTCTCATTAGTGAGATATATGATAAATTACTGGAGTCTTAGCTGCTGTGGCATTATTTATGTTAACTGATACAGCATAATAGTGTGATGATGAAAAGGACCTGGGAGAGGAAGAGGGAAAGCAGAATTTGGACAGCTATCTACTGAAATGAAAGGAATCTTGACTGCCCACTGGGTTCTAAGTTTTTCTCAATTGCAAAAGACGCATTTTGATGATATTACTAAAAATTAACACATACCTCACCCCCCAAAAAAACCTAAACAAAGCCCACAGAAAATCGACCATAGCAAAACCTGGGGCTGTTACTGCCTAGAGTTACATCACTTGATGTAACTCTAGGCAGTTCAGTAGCTGTTTTGACTTGGATTTGCATCTAGTTCTAAACAGTAAAATTTAGAGTTGCCATTTCAAATAGACTTTCTCATTTTTTTCTCTTTCCTTCTGTGACAACATGCTAATTTCTGAAAAAGGGCAGGAGCTCTTTGATGAGTTGGTGCCTGGCTGTTGATACATAGCTCATCAAGGCAGAGATCTAAATGCCAACTGTGAATAGTAAAGAGTCTGTACATTCTATTAAAATATCTTTGCTAGCTACAAATAAAAGGGTAGGAGATGAGCCACCTGGCAATGTCCCAAGTACATCTCAGGTCATGGAAGCCTCCTGGCAGACACAGAAGGAAAGAAAACTCATGTCATATATGATTGTTGTTGAGGTGAGGATTGAGGTACGTGTGCATTAGTTGGGGGGGGAGCGTTGCTGTTTAGAGCACAGCTCCAGAAACAGTGGAAAAAGATAATTTGGTTTATGACTTGTGTTTGGCACATAGCAATGAGCAGAAACCTTCTTGGCAGACCCCCTGCTCCTCTTCAGAACCCACAAAAATAATAGAAATGGGCTGTTGGAAAAGGAAAGATGGATGTTTGTAAAGGGCACTTGAAACTGGCAAAAATTAAACACCACCAAGTCGTTGAGCTGAGCCCTCCCTTCTCCTCCTGCTCTCCAGCTGATTTTAATATGATTTGCTTGTTACTTGGGTTGTTCCTATAGTCAGATTACATGTGGGTATTTATAATTATCCCTGCTATTTCTTTTCTTTGTGGATTTTTTTTGGTCACACTTGCATACATTTTGTCTCTTCAGTTATGTCGTAAACCCTGAACTGTGGGATGTGGGAAGGATTTGCCTTCTCTCCAGTCTGACGGGGGTCTAACCTCTGGAAGGTGGCTTTTCATTATGCTTAAAACACACAAGAGAGCAGGAATGGGGATGACTGTTTTTTGGTTACCCATGTTCTTCTCAACTGCAGCTGCTTCTCTTCCTCCTAGACTTTCTTTCAGAGCCAGTGAAACCCTAATCTAGCCGGCAGTCTTCTAGGGTGCCATACTGTGGAGTGGGCAAACACTTCTCTGTTGTTTAATTTGTGGTTGGGCACAATGAAAGTAAAGTGGTGCTTGCTGCTCTGATGCTGGATTGGAGAGCTGCTGGACACTGGTGCATTTGAAATATGAGTCCAAACGTTGCTGCTTATATCTTTTTCTGCCTAAAGATGCCTGCCTGTGTGTCTTTTTGCTCCCACTGCCTAATTCAGCAGCTGTGAGCTGCAGGCAGCAGCACATGTGCATTGGCTAAAATAACCAGCCAGCCTCTCCCTTTGCTCTTGCCAGAGTCTCATGTTGTTGAAAAGAGTTTTTAGGATCAGATCCGGCTTCTCAATTTACCTTATTCCTTTGCTCAAGACCAGCAGGAAGGCCTCATCAGGGTGGCCTGTCCTCTTATTCTTTTCTATATCAAGTTTAAAAAATAGTAATTTGGGGAATTTAGTACAGTAGCTAAGTGGTTCTTATTTTAACTTTAAAGTAGTATTGCATATCAGGAAAATGTCTTTTACGAACAGGTTTTAGGGGTTTTTTTGGTAGGCTTTTTTTAAGAGCTCATTTTTATTTTTACGCTTTTTTTTTTTTAAATGTTAAAATACTACTTTTCTACATAATACGTTTCTACATGACTTTCACTTTACTGTAGGAAGCAAGGACTTTTGTTCTTCAGTTGCCCAGTGCAGACTTACAGGGCAGGTAGATAGAAATGCAGGTTACTTGCTATTCTCTTGAAACTGACCCCACATATGTGAATGATGTGAATACAAACTTTGTAAATGCAAATAGCATCTTTTCAGGGAGAGCGCCTGGACACTATGTCCAGAGGAAAATGCACGCTCCTGTGTCTGTGGGCACTTGCTTGTATATTCTGGTCTGAGCATTCTTATGCCAAGATGCATCCTGAATCAAATTTTTATTTTTGAGTTATAAGACCCTGAAAACTGTTTTTATAATGGATATGTTGAAAGGCCAACAAATTTAGGACCAGGCACAGCTATAATTTTACAGGCATTAGGCATCTGAAATAACTTTGTCTAAAGATTACACCTGGATTTGTCATCTCTTTTCTAGGAAATACTTAAACTTGAACTGTATTTTATGCACACAAAAAGACTTACTTCGTAAGATAAGGAGCTCTGAAATTTACATTCCAATAGTCCACAACACTTTTAAGTGCTTTTTTCATTCTCATAGTAGAGCTGTCATAAACTGTATTTTAAACATATCAAACAAAATTTATGAAAAAATTCTACATGCAATCTTGATCCTGCATATTTGAAGTGGAAAGTGTCCCATAAGGTTAGGTCACCTTTTTAAAAACCACATCTATTAACAGAGAGTCTTGCAGATTTGCTTATTATTTAAGTAGCGGCCTTAAATTACATTTTTATCTATGAATGCTTGATGTGTGAGGAAGGTTCCCTGGGGCTGCATCTTGCACTCCAGGAGGAAGCAAATGAAGAGTTGCTGTTTCATCAAACAGGCAAAACACTTGCAATATGCTTGGGTGCAGTGGAAGAAATTCTCCTCACAGGCTGGAATGAGGGCAAGGCCTGTAAGGAGGTTGTATTCCAGCAAAAGGATGTGTGTCCAATTCCTGCATCAGCCAGCTGTTGATGTGCACTCCCTTGACATAAGGAACAGCAATGCATCACTGTCAGAATGTCACGCTGGCTTTTAGGGGTCAATTCTATGTTGCTTGGATGTCTTGTAGTGACTGAAGTTCTGTCATTTAGGGCAGTAAAAGGTTTTTTCTTTTCAAATTTGACTTCAAGCGGTACTAGACCTCCTATTTCGAGGGATAATCTATTCTCTTTATAGTGTAGACAATGTCTTTTGCAGAAAAGATATTGAAATTCTTCCCTTAGGTTGCTGTAAATGACAGAGAATGGAGAGCAGGTTATGTGCCACAGATCTCTGAGCAAGAATGCAGTAATGTGACTGAATCAGCTAAGTAATCTCATTGGGCTGCATCCTCAAAGGGTGTCATGAATCAGTGTCTTGGGTAGCTCAGAGAGTCACAGTGTGGCCTAGGTGGGATGGTTGTGGTGGTACCACCACAGAGTGTGACACACACTCTACACTAAATGAAGACTCAAATGTTTCTGGCTGTGCTGGGATGTTCTGGATTTATTTTCAGACAGATGCTCTTACTACAGACTTAATTAACAAGTGTCATTGCATGAACCTTACTTGACTGTGCAAAGTTCAGTTCAATGTGTGTGTGCTGCGGGGGAGAGATAAGGGTGATCAATGCATGTCTAAATTTCACTTTCTTTTCACTTCTCTTTAGTTATTTCTTTGGAAGTTGGGATGATATAGGTGGTTTAAAAACCTAAATCATTAAGGTTACTGTAAAAATAGTCTTTGCAGAGATTTCCCGTGATCTGGAAAGGCTGCCCTTACAGCAAGGAATATTGAGGGGAAAGCTCTCATTAGTTGAATATTTCAGTGAAGTGTGAGTTGAACCACACATGAATTTAGCAGTGTAAATTATTGTAGTGATAACATAACTGAAGAGATAGGCATTGCCATCATTCTTGTTGGTGATTAATCACTTACCAAATTAGGGAGAAATTGTAAGGAGAGTTGATTATATTGCTACTTCTCCCAGCAGAGCAAATAAGCAGTGGCTGAAGGAGTTACCTACCTGTCTGTGGGAGGTAAATATGTGAGTAGAAAGGAGGGAGGAAACTGGTGACTCTTAATAGGTGATGTAATGATTTTTGTACACTGAATATAAAACCCCCAGCATCTAAAAACTCCCGTGTTATTTTTTTTCTCCTTTTTTATCAATAAAAATGTTGTTGATCTTGTAATACTTCCTGTTTCAAGTTCACTCAAAAAATCCATTTATTTAAAGACTGAAAGCTGCATATTTAGTTATTTCCTACATGCACATTTTAGGAGTTTGTCTCCTCAGTTCTTGTAAATAGGTAAACCTTTCAACTGTCCAATAAATCATGACCACCTTGCTCTAAAATAATTTGCTAGCATCAGGGGAGATAAAGTTGTTCACTTTCTTAAAGTTCTTCCCTACTTCTATCATTTTTTGTCAAGTATCATTCATATCTCCACGCTCTCTTCCTGATCAGGAAAACCCATTTGTGAAGATTTTGGGTAAAATCTTGGTCCTCCTCAAGAGGATGACAAAGTTTTCCCTGCAAAGCCAGAAATACAACCCATTCCCACTGAAAGCGATTTAAACAGACAGTGTGGATCAGCGTCTCACATTCTTGCATAGAAGCACACTTGCAGTTTGAGGAAGGGCTGGGTTTTGCCATGCATGACCAGCTTGTGGCCTCACCATGGCTGTGTGTCTGGAAGGTTGTAGCTTTGGTGTGTACCTATGGTGTGCTAAGTAACATGGTCTACTTGAGCAAGAACCAACGGAGCTGAGTCTGGGAGCAGCTTCTTTGTGTCAACAAGGTACTGGACCCCACCGGTGTGGGTCCAGCACTGCACTGAGGTGGTGTTGTGGTGCTGGAAACACTTGCATCACACAGTGTGTGGAGCTTTGCTGCTATCAGAACTTGCTCAAAAGGCCCCGGAGAATGTTGTTGTGTTGCCTCATGTAGGAATGTAGGATCTGCTAAGCTTCTTGTAGGCAGAGAGGTAGGAGTAGCTTTATTATTGTACTTTTGCAGATAACGGGCATGATTGTTTCGCTCAAGACTCTGCTGCAGGTCTCTGTGGTAGAGGTAGGAGATCAGTGTGTTCAAACCTTCGAGTACCTTATCCATGATGACTTCACCAGTTTAATAGGCCTCAGATGTAAATAATCTGTGTTGACTATTTGGCTGATGAATTGTTTCACACCTGCTTTCCCCTGCCCTTTTTTTTTTTTTTTTTTTTTGGATGGTGGAGTTATCTAGGGAAAACTGCAGATCAGGTGAAGTTGAAACTTGAATAACAAGTGTCAAATAAAAATTATGGGAAAGGCTTTCAAAAGTGACAGAAGCACAATCATGACTGCAGTTAGATACGTGAGTACTTTTTGAAGAATATACATGCGGTTGGTCACTTCAGAAAAATATATATCTGGAGAGGCATACAGATTCGGGTACAGAAAACATGGAGCATATCTCTAATAATGGATGTGCTTCATTTATCAACTTTATGAAGTCATGTTAATTAGTAAAAATGGAAGCAGGGTGGTGGCATTGTTAACGTTATGTCTAACTTACTCTGCTTAAAACCCAGAATGTGAATCATATTTATAAGGGTATCCCAAGAAAGGTATGTGTTGAATTGTCCAGATGTGTGAGTTCATGGTGTGTTATTTATCTGTTGTAGGCTCAAATGATGAATAATGGGGGTACTAGAGACCAGCTGTCCTGGAGGTGCTGGTGAGACTGCTTTATTCTAACTGTGAGCTCTTTCATTTCCTGAACGATACAAATGGATGATTTCTTATCACTTATTTAGGCATTTCTAAATAAGTGCAGGAAATCATTCTGTGAACTGTAACTTTATGATATACTTTTTAACAATGTCTGAAAACATTTCTGAATAGGCCTAAACCACTGAAGTCCTCAAAGTTTTATGGAAGGTCAGAATTGACACTAATCAAATTTACTACAGCAGTTTTTTTGAGATATAGTGTGTGGTTGAACAAAATTATTTGAATTGGAGTAAAAGATTTGCCAAAAAGGAGCTGGAGCAAGACTGTGCATGCTTTTCCTGGTAGAAACAGGAATTTTGCAGTGCACGTTTGTATAACTGATATTAAAAAAAGCCACCACTACTGGGCTTTTTTTATAGTGGCAGATGAACAGCTAAGAATGTCAGTTCAACTAAAATATTAATTTTTACCTCCAAGATTAACATAAAATCTGAATCTAATATCTGAAGAAAATAATCAATGCCTATTTGTTTAAGAATAGGTTGAAATTATACATTCAATTTCTTGAATGTGCGGGGATTTTATCAAAAACAACCAAAGCTGCATTAGAAAGAGTGTGTATATGTGGATAGTGTGCAAGTTTAGTGTGCAAATTTAGTAGTAGATTGATAGGTATTATTCTGGTAGGTGAATATAGATTAGGCTATTCCAACTTTTTTTTTTGTTTTGCTTTTCCCCGTGGTTTTTAAATGTACTGATATTCTTTATTGTATGCTTTGCCGCAAGTCAATTTTTATTAAAATGGCTGTTGACATGGGAGCTATAACAATCACTTTTGATGGGACTGGGGGCACTTCTCTGTAGCACTGATTAAAAAAAACCATCCCAAACCTTGAATTGAATTGGAGGGGAGTATTAAATATAATACCTTTTCTTAAGTCTGTGTGATACTTTAATATCTCTTATTGACTTGGAGAATTTTATCCAACATTTCAAGTGTCCTGTAAGTGTGTTATAGTATGTTTTGTTTTGAAGCCATAATAACCAATGTTTGCAAAAATACGCACTGAGAATTTTGTTTCTAAATCCAGAGATGGGGAAGGAACAGAATTTTAAAAACATGGAGTGCTGATATTCTCTTAGTATCAACTCTAATGAGCATCTTCTTGTGTGCAGTCTGGCAGCTACCAATTCCAAGCCTAGAAGGGCTCACAGAGTCTGCTAAATGCCTGAAATAAAGCCAGCAAACCACTGTGAGCAGCAGGCATATGGGAGCAATCTTAAAACCTCCTGCACCTGCCACATGTGTCCAGTCACTGCAGATCGGAGCATGAAAAGCTTGCTGGGTACCTGTGGGAGGGAGGGCTAGGCACACTCGTGCTCCTGCTGCACATTATTGTATCTGTCAACATATCATATCTGTTGCTAGATTTATGTGGCGTTACTGACTAAACTTACTCTGTTTGTGCTGCCTGTCAAAGGTCATTTATTTATTTATTTATTTATTTATTTATTTATTTATTTATTTATTCTAGACTGCAGAAAAGATGGGCAGACAGGTCTCCAGCTCAGCTACCTGGCAGTGTGAAGTAGCTGTAATATTGGCTTAATCCATGGCTGAAAGACTTCTCTGTTGACAGAAGGTTACCAGGATGGCACTTCTGCTGCCTGAAAAGGCTTCTGCTTTCCTGTTCAGTGTACGCACCCTTTTCCTGAGCAAAAGTGAGTAGCCTGTAACATTTCAATGTGCTAGGAACTCCTGGCTGCCAGAAGAGCACTCTCAGTCCATATGAAGCTAGGTGTTATCTATTGTGCGTGGGACTAGCCCAGGGATAAAATGTGAAGGTGATCTAAAACTGCTGCTGCTTCAACTTTTCTCCTCTGAGGAGGCACAATAAGAAAACAGCTTAGACTTGAGGCCAAGCTCTTTTCAGTAGGGATTTTGCCATATAATTTGATGTGTAGGGAATGAGTGGGAAATAATATAAAAGAGGGTGACATGTTGGGGTGGGGGGAGTTAATATCCACTCCTTGGTATGCCTAGTTCAGATGAATAAGGTATTAATTGGCTTCTATTGTTTCATTTTTTTATTATTTGCTTCCTGATTTTTAGATGATATCTCACACCTATCTGATCCAAAGGAATATAGGATTTAAAAAGGAAAGTGTTAATATAAGGCAGAGAAACCTTCAGATCCCCAGTGCAGAGAGGTGATGCCAGTTGCTGAATGAACAGTAAAGGCACAACTTCTCTGAAAAAGATCATCTGAGGTTTGAACGTTGTCTGCGTTGAGTGGTGATAGGGTTTTGTGGAGCTGAGATTAGCATTGCGTATCAGTACCTGTAAAACTGCAGTGCTGCTCTGAAGGATATTTGTCCCTCATGAGAATGTTAGCAGATTTGGACATGAGGTTGCCTTTAAGGCTTTGTGTACCAGCAGTCCCCTTTCTGACAAGTTGCTTCTCAGCGCTTTCCAAAACAAGCACGAATTTTGACAACTCATGCTATAACAGTGCTGTGTGAGGCTTTAAAAGATCAAGTTTACTGAATGTGGATTTTATTGTCCGTATGTTGGCAAAAAGTAGCCATTGAGGCTTCATGGAAGACAAAATTTTCAGATATTGATGTCCATATTCCTTGCAAGATGTAAAATTTTTCTGGATATCTTAGGCATTTTTGACCTGTCTTTTGATAATAATCCAAATATTCAGCATCAGTTTTACCAATCTTGAGTCAAAGTTCCTGCTGCCAGCTTTATGGCAGCCATTCCTTTAATATTGTTGGATGAGAGAATGTGGACAATATGGAGATGGCCAGAAGAGTCAGTGGTTGTTTGGTGGTGGCGGGGGAAAGGTTTAATACAAAGGACAAAAATAATCCTAGAAGGCGTTAGTTCATTTGTCCCTGTTGGAAAATGAAAGATGTAGTTCAGCTTCCTTTGTCATCAAAGGAAGTAATGCCAGTAATTTCAAGCATTTCATATATAAATTTTGCATCTGGTTTAGTTTTAAATATAAAAATTTGTGCGAGGTATTCTGTGGGTTTTCACCAAAAGTCTTAAACAGACAGCCAAATGAACTTGGGAAGTTAGTGTTTGATGTTTGAGAGGGAATTTTGAGAAGCAAAAATAGGCAAGTTCAGCTCTTGCAGAAGACGTGGGCAGAGCTGTAAGTGCTGTAAAATGAGTATTATAAACCTGACCAAAGTCAGAGCTTTGTAAATGCATGCAGACTGTCTGAGGATCTTGGACAGATGTTTCAGATGTTAAAACAGGATAGGCTTTGCCCATCCAAACAATCTGTCACTGTGCGTGTGTTCAATAGGCAAATAAGAGGGAACGCCAGCTTTTTTCATGTAAATCTCCAGGGATTTTCCTCTAGGGTTCAGAGCTCTGGCAAAAAGCTGTCTGCAGGAATAATTAAATGTGCGGGGGGAAAGACCCCTCCAAAATTTAAACAAAATATCCGGCCCACAAACACAGCATATGTGCATCTTTGAATTCAACATATCAGTGCTTACAATTAGAAAAAAAAAAATATCCTTTAAAAATTCCTTGTAAAATTAGGTACTTTGAGGCAGTCTAAAGGAGCACGTGGTTTTGTACTGGGAATTGGTCTCTATCCAGTATGCTTTACATGTATTTGTTGAAGGATACAATGCACTTGTATTATCGCACAGATTTCATTCTTGGATGATTTCCCCTTTGGCATACTAGTGGCAGTTTTTCATTGGTTATTCATTTATATTATTGATTAACACCTACTGGACCAATTTATTAGTCCCTCTGAATCCATTTTAAGTATCAGCGTTTTCTAATGGAGAAATATCCTTTACAGAATACTAACATCACACTTGTAAAACATTCATTGGCTTCACTTATTTTACTATGTATAGCATAAACCATACATCAACAAGTAGATGTTCTTTTGTTACAGGTCTCCAGTTTTGCAAGCCTTCTGGCTTTTTTGATATGGAAATGTTACCTGGAGCATAAGTGAAACCTATTCTCCTCTGAGACTTGTGGGGCTCTTCTTGTCTATCATGGAAGGGTTAGCAGTCTTTCAAGGAAGGAGCTTTTGTCTTGTTCTGGTCTACTTGCACTTATGGTATTGCTTGTTGTGTTTGGGGAAAATGTGGAGATTGCCTTTGTTTGTATCTTAGGAAGTATGGAGCGAACCTGTTAAAATGAGAGAATTCTTTCTTCTGGAGTAACTTAAGCAGAGAATGGTTCAAGTACATGGCACAGTGAAATAATTCTTTAGGAAAGCTCTTGGGTTAAGGCATTGTAACTGACATAAAAGTACAGGCCTTATCTTCAGAAACTCCTGATGGGCTGATAATATTAAGTACTGTGATTTAGCATGGGTTCCCTATTCTTTTTGGGGAAATATCTTTGCACATCACTAGGTACATATATACATACATATATGTATTTTCTTTTTTTAAGCGAGTTGTCAAAAACCTCGTATGCATGTGCCAAAATTAATGATTAAAGGCCTAAAAATTGGATGGTAGTGAAATTTTACCAGTCTCCAAAGCTTAGATGATGTTGCTCAGTACATCTGTGAGCAACCTCGGCCCATGTGTTCCAGTAAGTAGCCATCCAGTTTGTTTTCCTTATTAGCAGATAAAAGTTGTTTTACTCATAAGTTCCTACCTTTGCTGCAGCTAGTGATGGACATGCTCTTGATGATTGACAGGTGTGTGCTTACAAGATTTTTGCATGATGCCTGGGGCAGGCCTAAGTATATGGGGGAGAAAGGCAGGGTTCAAAAAAAGTTATGAATAAGGCTAGTGTTCTGAATTTCAGCTGTTTCCCTCCAGAATGGAGTAATACTAGAAACTGTCTCTCTCTACATTAAAAAAATGGACTGCCATTGGACCTTTCTGATCTGATGTGCCTAAAACAAATAAACAAAATATTAACTGTAACAGATTAAAAGAAATATCTGTAATTAGTGTAATAGCAATTAAGATAGAAAAATAATTATGGAATTTTTATACTCTAATCCTTCAGTACATCTGAGATCTCCTTCCAGCAGACCATTTTGGAATGAAGCTTGTACTTTACCAAGGGCACATAACTGGTGAGGGTTTGCAGTAGGGCTGTGATTCAAGACACAAACAGATGTAGGGCAGTAATGTGGCTGTGGCAGATGAATAGGTGATGAATCAGGAGAGCTTTGCATAGTACAAAGGATAAATGTTGTCAGTGCAAGTTGTCCTGTTTCTTTTCTTTAAAGACACCTCATTTGGGATGTGTTCTTTTCACCAAATGAAACCTAATGACTGTCTTCTGACATGGTAACTACTTTGAAACTGGGTAAAGCATAGGCTGCAATTATGAATTAGTATTTACTGAAGCTGAGCATGCAATTCATGGTGTTATATTGCTTTGAAGCCCAACAGTTCATATTTGACACATTTAATAGGATCAAAAATGAATATTTTAGTAAATGAAAGTGTGCCAGAAAAGTCACATGAACTTGAACTTAAATTTTATTTTTCAATGTCCTCTTTAGACAACATTCTGGAGTCATGTAGTGCAATGAGATTTGCAAAGCAGGAAACCTTTATGCTAGGATATTCCCTAACCTTCATATTCAGTCTCTTCAGAAACATAATTTCTTGCTGCCTGTGGGGTCCAAAGAGAGCTTAGGGAAATCCAAGGCCTTTGACTAGGGAGGAAGAGGGCTGGATTAATAAATGTCCATAGACTGTGGAAAGAATTTGATGCTGACTAGCATTTTCCTCATGGGCCCCCTTCTGCAGTAAGAAACTGCATTTCACGGGGTATTTGCAGAAAGCTCCATCAGAACAGCTCCACAGAGTTACACGGTCTAGAGTGCTACGGGATGAACAAATGTTAAGCCTGGTATGGAGTGGAGGGGCTCCATGGAGATAGGGTCTGCTGCACTTTACAGCAGTCAGTGGATTATTTCTTCGTTAAAAAAAAAAGAGATCAGTGCATCCCAGTCATCTCTCCTGAACATATACTTTAGTTATTTTCTTCCTCTTCTGCCTTCAGCATTTCCCACTCTGTTCCTGCCATGGGGGATTTGTGCCTGTGCAGAAGAAATGCAGGAAGGCTGTCTGGTGGACACAATATTCAGTTTCTTCATGGGTTTTAGTGGAAAACCCTAAGAAACTAAGGGCATGGGTTCTCATGACTGCAATGATTCATGCTCTCGGTAAGGGAGTATAAGCCCAGGCTTTTAGTGAGCAAATTAGTTTTTATGTGCTAGTGACTATATAATTATTTGGACTTACTAATATTTTGGCGCTTATACAAGATAACCTTCTAGTTTCTTTTTGCTCACTTGACATTCCCCTGTTTGTGGAAAACAGTGCTCAGAATGAATGTACAATGTGTGGAATAGATTCTAATTTGATTTTAATTATTTGCTCCATATATTCCAGTGCATTTTGTGGGACCCTGAACAGACTGGATGGCAGGTTAATCACAGGATGTCTATCTACAAGTGCTGTTGAAACTGGCTTAAAGGATGGATTTGTTGGGAATAACTTGCCCTTGTGCTGTCACTGAGCCATTTGTAGGTTCCTGTCTAGGTTTCTGAAGCGTCCCATGTTGTGAAACATGTACACAGCATGCATGTAATGTTTTGACTTTTGGCAAAGGCAACTTCCAGAGACAGGGTAGCTCTTACTGGGCAGGGCTGAAGTTGGAAGACAGAACTGTTTAAAGCCAGTTTACCTGTAAAAGAGCAACTTGGAGCTGCAGTTTTAGCTTGTGATTTAACAATCCTCCCTGCCAGATCTCTGCTAATACTAATTAGGGCTGGATCAGTGTGTGGGCTCAGTTGTGCTGTGTTGAGCCAGGCGCAGCACAAGCTGTGCTGTTGCTACCAGCCCAATGCCAGCTGCAGTAGCGCAGACGATACCTGATCCAGCATAAAGTGAAGACTGGTGTAGACAGATGACACCTGATCTTGCCCAGTCTGCTGGGACAGCTACTCCTTGAACATTTTTAACAAATCTGAAATGACAAAGCAAGTTTTCACTGGCTGTGCAGTCTGTGTCATGGCTTCAGCGCTCCTGATACAGCAGTAAGCATCTTAAAGCAATATTCTTCATCTTGCAAAAGCATACCTATGTTATCTCAGTAAACATCTGCCTGTGCCCTAGGGAGTTTAGTGAATATACCTTGTAGATAGGAGATTAAACTCCACAAATTCTAGTTCAGATTGGGCATGATTATTGCTTAGTTGTCGGACAGTTTTGTGCCAAGTGCCTGTTCCTGTAAATGCTTAAGAGTTAGGAGAGTTTTGTTGCCTTCAGTGAGAACTTTACTTATCAGGCTAACACGTTAGCTGTTGGTGTCTGGATCCTAAGCCAAAGAAAGTTTTCCATGGTAAGAAGGTAAAGACCATAGACACCAGCTATTTTAATTTAATTGGGATTTAGTTGGAGTCTAATTGCAAGTATATCCTTGCAAAAGTTATGCAAAAATTTCATTGAAAGTTGGACTGTGATCTAATGACACTAGAGGACATTTTTGATATATATTACTATTAATATCTTGGTTTTACATCTGTCATCCAAAAGAGTTTGTGATGTTTAATAAACGACAGTTTCCGTGTCTGTGTTTATAAGCAGGTTTGGGGGCTCTGGTTTTTCTTTTTGAGGTGCAGTTCTCTGTTAATAATATAGGAGAAGTGTGGCTTGTCTTCTCATGGCACTAAAAGTGAGATAATCCCTGTGTAAGGAATCAGTAAGTATGGTCCGCTTAATCTAGTCCCAGTGTGAAACTGTTGACATTTGTTCTTTTTTTTCTATCATTATGTGACTGGGCCTGTTTTGTGCTGGATTAGGCACAAATCTCCTATGCAGCACATTTGGCATGTTACTAGTAGTTTAACTTCATTAATAATGTATGAAGGAAATGTAATCCATGACAAGGAAGGAAAGAAAAGTATTTTTGCGGCTACCAAATCCTCTGGAATGGGTAATTATTCAAGATTTGATGTTTGATGTTATAGTTTACAACTGAGCTCCTTCCACAGAGTAAAAATAAAAATAAAATGTACGTACATACAAATACAGTAGCACTGTAAGAAATATGCTTCTTCCTATTTGAGGTTGCATTCTAAACCAATACATGCATCAACTGCAGATAGAAATGTAGATTGTAAAGAGATTGTGCTTTATTTTACATGTTTTAAGCAGCACTGTGTTCTGATCTCAATGAAAACAAGCTCAGACAATATAGCAAGCTTTTTAAAGGGGAGGGAAAAAGGCAATGGCAGCTACTCAGTTATGTTGACCTTGCATAAGAAAGATTAATTGTTTATGTCTGTCAGCTACAAAACATAGAGCCCGTATTGGTCTATGTGCTGCTTCAAATGAATTTTCTTATTTAGAAATTCAATAGCATTCTTGGTATTCCCTCTCACCTGCAAGTCAGTCCTAAACAGCCTCAATATTTGAGGTGGCTGAAAAGTCACAGTGTGCTGCACGGAGCCTAAACCAGCCCCAAAGCAGCAGTCGCTTGCAACTACTTTTGTGTTCTGCACTCCTGTCACATTTGTGCTATCAGAGCAACAGCTGGGGAGACTTTTTCAACAAAGATGAGTGTCAGATAATCCTGATGAGATTCCACATCCAACATCTTTTGTAATTATGTCACATTCAGCTGTAATGGAATAATTCAAGCTGAAAGGACAAGCTTTGATCCTTTCTTAAACCTTTCCCTGTGGACTGGCTATCTAAAAGATTTAAAGATATTTCTGTTACAAGATCTAGTGTTTCCTCAGAGAAGTCATGTTTCTGAAGCAGTAAGATCTGCAAGAGCAATATTATTTGCCAAATACATCTCTCAGAGCATTTTTGCAAAATAAAGATGTCAATAAGAGTATGCCTTCCATAACCAACAAGGAATTTAGAATTAATTTTAATATTCTTTAAATCATTTGCATGCACAGAAAATGGACTCTATTTGTTAACAAATCACAGTGCTGCAATCTATAAATATTGTTGTAAAATATGTTTGTGCTGAAGGAAATACAAATTTGTTTAGGCAAGGATCATACATGTTGGGAATATCTATTTAGAGAAGTAAATGTTTCTGAAGAACCACTTTTACAAATAATTAGTTGACACTCGAATTTTTGAAATAAGGTTTAGTGGCCAGTTTCCTATTGAATTTCAATACAATTTCAGTTCTTTATGCCCCTAGGCCCTTTTGGTAAACTTAATTAACTTGGAAAGGCCTTTGGGTCTACATAAAAAAGGAGTTCTTCAAAGGAATCTTTCTTATTTCAGGACAATATTCTGTATTCTTTAGTGTTATAGAACATGCCACTAGCTATTTTATGTTTCTGAACAGAGTAGTGTGGCTATGGATATGGAAACTACTGTAGAAGATCTTTCCCTGAGATCCTTTTGGCCTCAGTTTGGAGGATAGAGTTTGGATCCCTAATTTTTCTGTGTGTCAGATTTATGCCAATGTAAATCCCTTGACTTCAGTGAACGTTTTTCATTTGTTTCCTGGCCTCCACTGGAAAGAGAACTGTTTCTTAAGATTTTCACACATGGACTACATTAAGGGGTCACATTCAGATGATACTCTTCTGGCATTTCGATCAGCCAGGGGTCAATGAAGTGCTATCTGGGCTAAGGATATAGGGTTGGGCATGTGTTTAGTCAGCTCCAAATTTCCCATCTGTCAGACATGAGAAATTCAATGTCTTTTCGTGCATGCCTGTTTGTTTAGGGTCTAAGAATCAGTGTGGCAGGGGTCATTTCTGAGGGCTGTGCTGGTGGAGTCCTTTGGTATGCCTCCAAACAACCTGGTGCGTGCCTCACTTCTGTCTACTGGTGTTTAATGCTCACTCATCTTTACGGTCCTGAATTTGTGAGGCCTATGATAGAAGCTGACCTCTTCAGAGGTATACAAATGGGAGAGGCTTGCTTTCACACAGTCTCTTCTCCAAGTTTCTGCTACACATGTAGAATGTTATTAATTTTGCCTTAGCTTGAGTTTAGTTAATAAATAAAATCAATAACCAAGGTCCTGGGAGAATATTTTTCTCTCTTTCCCAGGATGTATTTCAGTTTATCTGCAAGCTAATAAATGGTAGTGACTAATGATTGGTATGAGCAAACCTCAAAAGCATCAATTCAGAAAGCAACCTCGAGTCTGGACACTTACCCAAGTTAGTTGTGTCTCTTGAGTGATCAATCTGGTCTGAAAGCTTGAAGGATTTCTTCCTCCATTTTGCTAGTTGAAACAAATTGTTCTGCCTCCAGTTCAGGAGAGCAAAATTCTGGGATGTAATACGCAAAGTTGGTCTTGTACCTCTAAGGATGGATGCTGAGAAGGCTGAATTTTTAACTCTTTCCCATCCATTGTCACTCAATGGGACATTTGCATGGTACTGCAGTTAATACCCCTGAAAAAGTGTGATGTTTCTGCATGGATAGGAAAGTAAGCCTTGGACTTCTCCCATGTCATTTGAATCTGTCCTTGGCCATAGTGATTTATTCAGTTGTTCAATAAATACCTCTAGAATTTGTGCAGAGTGGATGAGGTACTAAAAAACTGAGGAAAAGGACAGTGCTTACTTATGTTTAAAATAGTAAGGGGCTGATGAGAGGAAAGGAGCAGGACACCTTCTAGACTAGTCAGACAGATTTTAATCTTTGGCACAATCTTGTAACAAGTTTTGCCAGTTGTACATATACAGTTTGGAAATATCTAGGAAACAGAGGATGAAGAGCAGCCAGAAATACCTCAAAAACATATCACATCTAACTAATAAAACCCCTTCTATGATAGGGCAAAATATGTGTGGATAGAGGCAAAGCAATAAATTCCTCTATATTTTGGATTCAGAAAAGCTTTTAAAACAGTCTTACGCAACAGTTTTGCAATAATTTTGAGACATGTTGTCTAGGTGAAAATATTGTAAGGTAGACTCCCAACCAGTTGGGCAATTTTACCACAGAGGAGTTATTTGTGCTCAGAATAAAAGGGTCTACCAAACAGACATTTTAAGGTCTATTTGGAGCCCCATTCTGTCTGAGGATTTCTGATTGATAACTTGGCTGTTTTATTAAAGGCTGTAATGAAGCAAACATGGCGTGAATTGCAACTGTTTGAGGGTGGGATCAGGATTCAAAATGAATTCTAAATCAATTCAAAGTAAGTTTGGTAAATTAGAAGTGAAGTTAGCTGAAAAGTATAAGATGAAATGTAGGTGGGTTGAATGATCAGGGGTAGTAATTGCTTGCATAAGTATGGATGAGGAGCAATGGAGTAAGCAGAGGTTCTGTGGAGAAAGATCGAATGCAAAGTTACAAGAGAAACATGACTTAGCTGTGTTGCTTTATTGATAAAGATTTGAACAGAACTGTAACAGGAAGGACATTTATTTTCCTCCCCTCTTGCCATTGTAAGCCTTCAGCTGGGATGCTGTGTCCCATTTCGAACATTACATTTCTAGAAAGACTTTACAAACAGGAAGGTTGGAAGGAACCACTGGAGATCATTTAGTCCAACCTCCCTGTTCAAACAGGTTCCCTAGAGCACATTACTTAGGATTGCATCCAGATGGCTTTTGAATATCTCCACGGAATGAGACTCTAACACCTTCCTGGGCAATTTGTTCAGTGTTCAGTCACTGTCACAGTAAAGAAATTCTTATATTTAAGTGAAACTTCCTGTGCATTGGTTTCTGCCCATTGGCTCTTTTCCTGTTGCTTGGCACCACCAAGAACCACCTGCCTTCCTGTTCATGACACCCTCTTTTCAGATACTTATAGAAATTGATGAGGTTCCCTCTCAGTTATCTTTTCTTGAGGCCAAACAGGCCAAGCTCCCTCAGTCTTTCCTCTTAAGTGAGGTGCTCCAGTCCCTTTGCCCTCTTTGTAGATCTCTGCTGGTCTTGCCCCAGGAGCTCCAGGTATCTCTGTACTGAGGAGCCCAGAACTGGACACAGCACTCCAGATACGGCTTCACCAGGGATGAGTAGGGGGACAGGATCACCTCTCTCAATCTGCTGGCAGTGCTCTTCCTAATGCACCCCAAGATACCATCAGCCTTCGTGGCCACAAGGACACTGCTGGCTCATGGGCAGCTTGTTATCCTCCAGGACCTCCAGGAACTTCACAGCAGAGCTGCTTTCCAGCAGGTTGGCCCTCACCCTGTACTGGTGCACGAGGCTCTTCCTTCCCAAAAGGTTTCAAAAGGTTTTCTCTGCCCACCCCTCCAGTGCATGAGATCCTTCTGAAGGGGTGTGCAGCCCTCTAGTATTAGCCACTCCTCTCAGCTTTGTATCCTCAACAGATTTGCAGACAAGGCACTCTATCCCTTCATCCAAGTTGATGGATAAGCTAAACAATAATGAGTCCAGTGTCAGCCCTTGGGGGACACCACTCGTTACAGGCCTCCAACTAGACTGTGATGCTGATAAAACCCTGAGCCCTGCCATTCAGCCAGTTCTCAATCTGCCTCACTGTCTACTTTTCCAGCCTGCAGTTTTTGGGCTTGCTTATGAGGACATCATGGGAAACAGTGTCAAAAGCCTTTGTGGAAGTTCAGATAGACAACATTCACTGCTTTCCCCTCATCTATCCAAATAGTTGTCACAAGATAAAGGCAATTGGGTCTGAACTGGTTTCAGAGAAATGAAGGAAAAGCACTGAGTATCTCTGATGTTAGGAGGATGAGGACAGACTGAATGGATTGGGTTCTTTAACCTGATAAAGGCAGTACCAGAGGGGGTGATATAATGGTCTGCAAGCCTACTCTATAACCAGAATAACAATCGTTGTGGTGAGTAGGGCAAGTAGTAATGGACTTGAACTTCAGGAAGATGGATCAATAGTAATTTTTAGTGATATTCTCTTGAAAAAAAAAAAAAAAGAAAAAGAAATGTTTAAATATCTTGTTGGGAGACTTTGGTCTATTCTTGGAGAAAAATGAAAATAAGTAATTGCCTATTGAGAATGATCAAAGCATGGTTTATACTATGCTTGAAGCAAGGTACAGAAATTACCTCTTAATGAGCCTTATGGCAGTATTCAAAAACCTGTGGTCAGTTCTCTGTGATAAAATATCTAGATAAAAGTAACTAGAAGTATGGCCGGAATTTGGGTATTGGTGTACCAGTGCCAATGACACTAATTTGCAAACTTTTCTGGAGTCCCATCTGTGTATGATCACTAAAGAGTCAGTTCTTCAGCTGCCGGAATTAAAGACAGGCTCCTGGGGTGAATTTGCAAGGATTTGGTCTTGTAACTTTTAAGCGCATTGGCCAACATAAGAATTAGTGTAGGTTTGGCAAAAGAGTTCATTAAAGCTTAGGTGTAGATGCAATCCCAAGGGGAAATCCATATTTGTATGCAGCGGGTAAAGTTCCACTGAATTGAATGCGTGATTGCGCTTTGGCAAAATCGAAGCAAATGTAACCATCTCAGTGCACCGAAGTGCCATTTCAGCACCAAACTGACAGTTGTGCATGTGCAGCTGCCTCTGTGTGTTGGTATTTCCTTTGCTAAATCTCTTTATATGTTTGGAGATAATGTATTGCCTAGCAGGAAACTAGCTTGGCTCATTTTATGTACTGGAAGGTACAGTATTGATAAAATCCAGCCATTCTAAAAGGATAGGGACTGACTTTGGTCTGTCAGCTAACTGCAGAATACATAAGGTTAGTGGGCAAAGCCGATAGTACACGAGTGATGCTGCAAAGTGCTGGTGAAAGACTGTTCAGAGGAAAGCAAGCAAGACACTCTTCTCATTGACACACTACAATGGTAGTGATAAGGCTTAAAGACTTCTGATCTAATTCCTATTTCTGCATTGTTTCTACCTGCTGGGGCTTTGATTACTGCAATAAATCTGTTATTCTACTGTTTAAACTTTCTCTAGTTGGGAAGCTTTTTGGAAAAGTTTGTGACTGGCAACGGAATTATTCAAATGAGTGCAGTTACAGGGCTGAGAAATACTCTGGTAAATTTATTTTATTGAGGTAGTTTGCTGTATATATTAATGAAAGGATATTTTGTATCTCAAATACTTAATCTGTTTTGTATGATGTGGAAAATTGATCCATTATATGTCTGTTAAAAATATTTTTATATGTGATGGTTAAATTAAGAACATAAGAAACATAATTATTTCCCCCCCTCTTTAGATGGGTTACCAGGGTAATTTGTTTAGCAGAGGTGACTTTAAATTTTTAGTGAAGCTACAACTTGTAGCTTTTGAAAAATTTAACCATTGGACTTGTTAGTTTTTATATATATTGTACATTTGGCTCAAATACTCACACTCATGCTTAATCACTTGGATGAATAAATCCCAGTATTGTGAGGTACAGTGCACTCCTAAGGGCAACATCTCTCTATTAGAGATCATGATGTTTTTACTCTTCATCATGAAGTCTAGGATTTCTTGCAAATGAAATGCATTTTAATAGTAATTTAAATACAGTAAAATTCTGTGATTTCAAAGCACTTGTAAAGGTCAATATGCTACCAACACTAGACTGTGTTTGAAAGTAATGAGAACTAGTGATTTCAGAACACTTAATAAGATACTATATTTGTGTCTTTAGATGCACACAAAACCCGCAATTATGACTACATAAAGCTCTGTGAATCTTAAAAAAAAAAAAAAAGTGGTGATTCTAGACCTCTACCCTGTTGGGAGTAAAGCCTCTGAACCAAAAGTATGATACAGTGCAGTGCAAAAGAAGTTGCTTTGCAAAACCGGAATAGAGCCTCAGCAATCTCAAATGCATATGGGTAGATGTGAAATTGGCATGTCTTGTTAATATTAACTTTAAATTTCTTGAGGAATTCCCCTGGAAATTAATACCTACTGATATTTTTATGCTGCATAATGATGGACATCAGAAGTGAATTATTATGTGGTTTATTTTATTCATAAATATTAATAAAATGCAAAGCTTTGCTTCAGAAATCTGTAAGTATGTGAAGAATGCAATTTTTTTTCATAAGCTTTGAACTACTGGTTTGGTTTTTTCTTCCTTTTTGCTTGTTCTAGTTTCCCAGATTTTGCAACTAGAATTAGTGGAATTTCACTGTCCTCTAACTCATCTTATGAGCAAATGGTTAAAAAAAAGTTTCAATATGCTTGGGCCTGAAGTTGCACGTGTTGCTCATCAGAAAAACGTGATTAAAAATAAAAAAAACGTAGACATTAATTAAAGTTCTGGGTATGACTGACTAAATATGGAGAAAGATAGAGAGATATCTTAAATCTATGCCATGCTTATGCATGCTTTGGACCTTAGAAACAAATAGCCTTTTTAGAGTGAACATTGTTTGTCCAAGTTGTGCTGATATTTCCTATCTCATCTGAACCCAGGAAACAGAGCAGCTTATTTCTGTTTAAATCAGCTAAAATTAACCATAATTCTACAAGTCACAAATTTACATCACTGCTGTAGCTGTTGATAATTTATGTCAAGTTTTTATTATACCTATGCGTGATTCCTAAATAAGCTGTTTGCTGTGAAGCTTAGCTAACCACTGGGTGACCTTTTGCTCATAATTGTGTGTGCATAATAGAATAAAGTTCCTCTGCTGCTCCTAAAGTCCACATTTACATAATTTCACATTTCTCAGTGAGAGCTCCATCAGCTTAGTGGGTAAAAAATCTCCCTTTTCACTTCTTTCAGTTGAAGTATTTCATGGATATCAAAAATAATGGTGTTAGCCATCAATTTCATTCCTATGGATCATCTTAGATAAAAAACATAAATTACATTTTAGGTTTGTAAAGTCTACGTTACATTAAAGTTTTAGGTGATTACCACAGAATATGCACATAAAAGGTAGCCTTAAATCAAGAATCAGACTATTGACTGAAGCTCTGATTTCTGCTTTTCTCTCTTCCCCCACACAAGCCATTTCTCCCCATATGTTAGAAAGCTGAATCCTTTTGGAAATGGAACTAATCATATCCCTTCCAGCTCTGCTGCATTTTCCTAAAGGCTATTCATTTTTAGTTTCTCTCAGCTCCTCTCCTTCTCAGAGCTGAATGCTTTCTGGAGTGTAGGAATGTCTTTCTAACTTGTCCAGATACTTTGGCGTTTTTTTCCTCCAAGAGTACTTCCGACAGATGTAGAAATGAATCTTTTGTTCAGAAGACTAAACAACTACCCAGTGTGTTTTTGGCTTTATATTATGCTAAATATGTTTCAGGCCTTCCTTAGTTTTTCACAGCCCTAGATTGTCTTCAAGCTTACCTGCCTATTTTGTTTTAAACTGTTCATGTGATTGAAAGTGTTTCTAAAGTACCTTCCTTACCACCAGAGCTGTCACCTGCTGAAATGCGTGATATTAACAGCACAGGATGTGCTTTTTGAGTATGTTCAGGGCTGGGGAAGTTTCTGCTTTAGTTTATGCTGACTTCATCATACTGCTGAGGTCTCCTTCTACTAAGCGCTGAACTCTGTATGTCTGTTTGGAAAGGATCAGAGGCAAGAGCCAGGAGAACAAGACTTCTTTCTTATCAAGTAACAGAAGATAGGGCACACAAACCAAATGATGTGAAATATTTTTGTTCACTGAATAGGTAGAAAGAAATCAGGGAAAAACAGCCATTAACCAAGTTAATGAGAAAGAAAAATATATTTTATTAATTCTATACATATTATAGCTAATAAGGCAGTTCTTGTAGAACAAGATTTCAAAGTCACCTGTTACCTGTAGATTTCAAATAATTTCCCAAGAGTGGGCAAGTATAATTTTCCTGCCTAGACTGGGGAGTGAAGGCATAAAACTGATCATTTCAGAGCTCCCATTGTAGAGTCCCATTCTCTAAGCTCTGATTAGAGAAGATGCTGTGAATGACTGTATTTCACTTTTGTCGTCTTTCTTTTTGCTTCTTACTGATTTGAAACATTAAAGCATCTTTACAAATGTGTTTTCTTGCATGACTGTCCCTGTTTCATATGTATAAAAAGCCAGAGAGACTTTTTTCACGTTATAGGTACTGGGTTGTACAGTTTAAGTACAGTAAGTAATGTTATTTCATCTGATTGACCAATAGTGACTTCACATTGTTCCTCCTGCCATTATGTTTTTCATGGTTTAGCATGTTTGTAGGGGAAAAGGAGCTAGAAAAAGGTCTCAGGTTTTCTTGTCTGAGACAACTGATAGGATTTTACTCCATTCTTTCTTTTTTCAGTGTGATTTCACTTTAACCTCTAAGTACAATGTCAGGAATTATATATAATGGGTATGTGTAGAGGACCTATTTTTAATTTTGTTTTGTGAAATTGCTTTATTGTTACTGCCATTTCAATAATGTAGTATCACATGTTAACATTGATTAATGTGTAATAGTCATTTTACCTGACAAAGTTCTTGAGAGAAGATCCATCACTGGCATCATGTGCCTCCTGCGACTGGTAGACCTCAGTATCTGCATTTAAGAGAATTTTCTGAGGATGCTGGGATGTGTTTTTCAGGATCTGAGCATGATTTTAAGCTTCCATTCTAAGAACAATGTATTTGACCTATCTTCTATTTTTGCTAAATTATATAAAAATGATAAAACAGGTAATAAAACATGTAATCACTGCACAGTTGTGTTGGCCTGAAAAGCAATTAAAGTTGTCATGCGAGTAGTATTTTTTTTCTTTTTTAAGCATATCACTAAAAGCGATTGTTTTGGATAATGCAGTGAGAAATCGCAGTTTCTTCTCCTTCCTTTTCTTTCTATTTGGCTAAAGGAGAGTTTAAGTATAGCATTATTCCTAGTAACATCAAGATGTAAATATTCTTTGTTCTCTGTTCCATTTGGTTCTGAGAGATGATAGCTGTATCATTTGCCCCAAAAGGAACAGAAGAGACATTTGGAAGAAAATTGTCAGTTTGTTCCTTTGCCCTTTCTCACTGAGAAGCAAAATCCTACTGAAATGCCCACATTGATCTAAAAAATAAACCAGTGAACTCTGCCTTTTCCTAACCCAACTATATAGCCCAGTGATGATACCCGTTTTCCCTGCAATCTAAAGAAATATTTCACATAGTAACTTTTCAAAAAAGAATACTCAGAGGGTTTGGTGGGATAGACTGCGGTCTGGGCAGGTAATCTTGCATCTCTGGAATTGAATTTAAATTGCTAGTGAGCATATTTGGTCTTTTGTCCATAAACAAATGTGTATTCGGTGCTTTGTTCCAAGATTGCATTTTGATAGTGGCATCAGATGGACTGTTTAACTTTTTATCAAGCAGAAGAAAACATGTAGTAATTGCCATATTGGATTGTGCTTGTGGTCTGTCTAATGTACTACCATTTCTCTGATGACCATACCAGATGCTTGAGATGAGGATGGTAGACCCCATAGGAATTACAGGCTTCTATGAAAATTTCATTCTAATCCCTTCTAATGAGAAATTGAGCTAAAACTGAAGCAGGAGCTTTTATCCTTTCCAGCAGTCTTCTTAGGTTGGTGACTCTAACGTCTCTAAATATTCTTATCTGTGTCCAGATTTGATCTGCCTTTGGACAGTAGTGTTTGGGTTTATTTATTTTAAACTTGTGGCAATGAACTGCATGAGTGGTGGTAAAATCAGTGTAAATTCTTCTGATGTAATTGAAGGTCCCTTTTCCTCTTGAATCAGTCTTCTCAAATGTATCGCACACCACATTGTGGTTCACGGAGTAAATAACAATGTAGAAGGCAGCTACTATCTCCATGTTTTCTCACTGAGGATAGTCTAACTACAGTGGTAGCCTAACTATTGTTTGTACATACAGTCTGAGAAGTTCAGTACCTCCTCCACACCCATCTTCTCAAAATCCTGTTTCTTGAGTATTTCAAATTGGGCACCCCAAATCATTGAATTGAAAACTTCCATTGATTCTGTGACTTCCCCAGTGAGTATTGGTTTAATGAGGATATAATTTTATTTTAGACTTCGATGCTATATTGTAGCTAAAAGATGTATTTTCGCTACTTGTTTGGAGCAGATGTGGACTGATAAGTGGGCTATATCTGAAGACTGCTTCAAGGTCTATGGTGTGTGATTAGATGCTCTCATTCCCAGGTGAAATCTTAGATGTAGTTGTCAGTAATGAAGATATTTTATAAAGCAAGCTTGTGTGCTGTCTCTAACCCATCTTTCCTAGCAGGGGATAACCTGCTTTTGCATATCTGTGTTATATCCAGTCGTGTCATATAAAACACAGACTTGGATTGGAGTGGGGGAACCTCCTTGGTGATAAGCAATAGTCTCTTTCCAGTTACATCTGTGGAAGTCTGGATTTTTATCCTCTGTTCTCAAAGATATTGCTTAGTGGAATTCTGGATGTAGTTGGGACTCTAACTGGAGTGGCTGGCTGTGTAATGTTAGAGTGAGTATCTGGTGGGTTGGGTCTTGCTGGAGTCTACCGCCTTGCCTGGGACTGGAAATGCTCTCATCTGACTCAAGAAGTCAGATGCCAGAAAATATCTCTATTTGCAAGAGCCATTTGACCGGGATAGGGCTTTGCTGACACTAGTATCAGTTGCATGTGCATGCTGGTTGGGAACCTAATGAGTGGAAAATAGTGACTTCAGAGGATTGGAGGGAGTTCATTCAAGGGACTGCAAATCTCTGCCAAATAGGCTGTCTCTAAAGAAAGAGATCTGTAAATTCCTTAATTACAGTAATCATCTCTTGAGTTTATCCTAGAGCTCTACACAAAGAAAACTTGACCATGATTATTGAAAATGTAAATGCTATTAGTCACCTACCATTTCCAGTTTCTGGATTGCACTTTATTTTTTGTTAAACCCAGGCTGTCTCTGTACATAATTAAAGAGCACATTCTTTATCCAGCAATTAAATGGAATACATTGTATGAAGTATTAAAATGGACTGAATTTATTAATTTCAAGATCAGGGTATGTCTCGGTACCATTAAAGCCATGCTTATTAGGATAGACCTTTCTGATGACTTCAACACTGAAATGGTACTTACAATGAAGTCTTGGTGCATGAAATCCCACAACCTTCCCACTCTCTTGTGAAAGTATCTGTCTGATTTTCACTCTTAGCCCTCCTTATTTTCCCCAATTCTAAATTCTTTCCTGTTGGTTACAGTGTTGTTGGTTAAATATCTTTTTTATCTGAATGTTGACACTTTATGAAGCCTAGGACTCTATTACACAAGATTCTTCATGGATATGGCTAAAAAAAGGTCTCAATGGTTACAAGTAAAATACAGTGAATGACAACAGTACCCATGGATGTAAAATTTGCACCTCCAGTGGCCTCAAAGTTGATTTTTTTGTTTGTTTTTTTATTTGTTTGTGATGATTTTGGTAGAGGAGAACTTTAGAAAGGAACTTTTATGTCCCCAATAGCATCTCAGAAGAGTAATACAGGTAAACACTATGGAGGAATAAGTCTGGAAAACGATTTTGATTTTTTTTTTTTCCTATTGCTTGCTTCAAAAATGCATTTTCAAAAATGCAATTTTTTTCTGCACTGGAATTTCATTTGTGGCTGAATATTAGCAACAATATTGTAGAAAACTGACTCAGAATACTAGTGTAAGGCTATTTAAGTATATATTTAAAATGGTGGGGAAAAATTCAAAAAGACACCCCCCCAAAAAAGACTTCCCAATGATTTTCTGCCTTTTTAATTTTGAATAAGGAAGAGCAAAGATACCATGAACACTTTACAGGAACTGAACAGCCCCAGTGTATTTTAAGAAGACTTTTTATACTACAGCATTCAAAAACACAAAGGCTAAATAACGAAGAATGTTTAAGCTATCCCAGAAATGTGTGTATGTATTGTCTAAACAAAAAATGTCCTGGTTAAATTTAAAGTTGGTTGATAAGAAGATTAGTCAAGGCAAGCTCTGCTTGGACATCCCAGTCATAATTTTCCAGCACTTAAATTTAACTCAATTGTTTTAACCTCAGCTTGTTAAAGCCTGAAGAGTCTTGACACTAATTTTGGGAGCAACCAAAATTGTTATAGTGCCTGAGCAACCAGTGCTGTTTTCTCTGTAGATCCTGTTGAAGAGATGGGTATTTGTCTTGGTCACAGAGCTGGCAGACTAAAATTTCCTAGGTTTTGGTGGCTGCCATAAAGAAAGGTTTGTTATCTCTGATGGGAATTTTCATGTTTATATAAAGTTGTTAGTATTTGTAACCTTTGCAATTATAGACTATTAAAAAAAAAAGAAAAAATATATTTAATCTGTTTTCCATCCTGTATTTTTCCAATCACTGTAAGACATCAAATATTAGATCTGTGTTCCAATGCTTTATTTTTGTACCGTAAGAAATAACTGCTTCTACCAGAAGACTTATTTTACTGAAATAATGCTTTGTTCTTAGACAAAATATTTTGCTGAATTCAGATCTAAACTTCAGGGAAAGCCTTAGGAACTAATGTATTTTTCTCATCTTATTAAAAAATCACATGATCTAAAACTGGGAGAAACACTTTTTCTAGATTTTTCTAATATTTTGGGTTCGTGCTCACTTTCTAGTTACACTGGTTAATTTTCAACCTCATTGCAAAAACAAAATTAGAAAAGTACCTTAGAAATAATGATGGAGCTCCACGTCTTCCCTTAAAGGTGGCAGTTCTTTGGGACTGATTGGTCTCTGCATAGAAGTAGAGCAAGCTTTCAACAAACGTCAGCTGTTGTTATCCATTCCACTTGGGCAGGGGGTGTGGTGCACATCTTGACACAGCATGGATGCAGATGGAGGTGGGACAAAAAAAGTGGGAGGGCAGAAAACACCAAGCTGTGGAAAAGATCAAGGGTGAGGAGGCCTAAAGCATACTTAACTTGTTCTTCACCAAGTCTTGAAGTCCCAAAGTGATTCTGCTGGTGTCAGGATACAAACAGGCTGATATAATCATTGGCCAGCAAGAAAGAGGGGTGAGGCTGTCCCCACCTCCCACCTCAGTGGCGAAGGTCAAGGGCCTTGTGCAGATACTAAAAATCTTTACTGATTTGCTACCAAACCACCTCTGTGTGGAATTCTTCAAGGTCCCCTTGTTTTCAAAAATTTCTGCATGGGTTTTCCAGTGTCACAGCCAGGAGTAAATTGTCAGGGGACATAAACTGACAGGCTGGGAGTTCTTCCCAGTCAGGTTAATGATTTCCTAGGTTATTGGTTTGAATCCTGTTTTAACACAGACTTGCTTTTCATGGTAGACATACTATCCTGTAAGCCTCTAATGCTTGTTAAATACAAGTAAGCTTCAGAGTAGAGATGGACTTGAGTAGAGCAGAGAACATTTGGAGCCCATCATGCATCACACTCTTACATGTTGTTTAGGATGTAAAATTTATAACTGATCTAAATCCACTGGCTATGTGTGCTTAAGTATGCAGTCATGGGTGTATAGATTTCCTGTTTTCAGTAAGGCATGGAGCATAAACATATTTTTGAGAAATGCATTTTTAATTTTTTTTTTAGTAAATTAGCTGCGGTATCTGTGGAGCACCAAGAGCCATACCATGTAATTCTAGAAATCTGCAGGAGTCTCCAGACATTTCAAAATGCCAACTGTCTCCAGCATTTGCAACCCTGCTTGAGTCAGAAACAATAGATGAGCTGTGCTTGCAACTTTGCCCATTTCTTTTTTTTCCTTTTCTTGCTGGTGGGATACTGTAGATTTTAGTAGTAATGACTTTCATATGAAATAACATTTAAGTAATTATCAAAAATTATTTGCAGAAACTGTCTAAAGCCGTAAAGTTAAACCAACAAATGCATTTCGATAAAAACCACTTGTGTTCTATCAAAGGAATTGTCTTTTTTACAGCATACTTGCAGATGACAATTCCTGAATATACAGAAAAACAACTATTGAAAAAGCTAAGGGCAAGCCCTTCTGCAAAGGCTAATTATAACATAAGATGTGAGGAATGGATATTTTCTATGTGGGGCTTCAGAGGAAATACTTAAACATTTATGTGACTTTCTGGGACACCTGGCACAGGTTTTTACTTGTGAGCAAGAGGCATCAACAAAAAATGCTTCTAAAGGCCAGAAAAACCCAAACCCACCTTTTATTCGCTCAAGATCATTCACATCAAAGGAACCCATCATTTCTTTCATGCAAATGCTGTGGGGATTGCTTCACCCAGGACTGGAAAGCAGCCAGGCTGCATAGCATGACAGCTATTCAGCAGTCCACAGCAAAGCTATACACCACGAAGGAGCAGGAATGAATTGCTGGTTTTAAATCTGATACACATTTGCAGCAAATGTTCAGAAAGGACTTCATTTCTGTCTTTTGACCATATCTTCTCTAATGTACCATTTCATGAGCCTTATGGTACAACCTCAAATCTTCACTTTTTTTCCATCTCTACACAATTAAGCAGTCTTACAGAACTGTGTGACTACTCCATCTTTTAATAGCTGCAAAATGGCATCCTTACCTTTGCAACCACTATTGGAGATTTGTCTATGCTTTTTTACTAGACATTAAGTTGTATCCAAAACAAGCTACGGTTTTTCTTGGTTTTGGTTTACTCACAATATTTCTAGAACTTCTTATAAAATTTATTATGTCATGTGTGACTTCTCAGACCTGCACATTGAGGAAAATTACTGAATTCTTCCAACCTGAAGTCTTTATCTTAATGCAGCATACTTAGTTTTCAAATATTAAAAATTAAACCTTGTAACTCATTGTTAATTTCAAAATAAACTTTATTAGAAGTAAAAATTCTACTGCTGAAAGTATTCTGCATTTCTCCTCATGCATTTTCCACCGGGCTTGAGGCAATGGATGTTCTGGCATTTCAAATAGAATAATCTAAATTCTTATGGGGGTCCATGCCACTCCATGCACCACACACAGACACAGAAGCATTAAGTTTTTAGATATAGAAGATCTTTCCATTGAGCATTAGTGAGCAAACCTGAAATTATCAAGTAGGGCTGCTCCACCATTTATGTTTTATATAAGAAAAAGTGAGAAGGATCTAAGGAATTAACTGAAATGAGAATGTATGCAGTCTCTTATTCTTTCCTATCAGGAAGAAAGCAGTCTCTTATTCTTTCCTATCAGGAAGAAAACTCTCATATGAGGAGAAGTTGTTTAATCCTGTACTTGCCTCCAGAACTTCAAGTTAATTCATCTCAGTCTATTTTTAGACTCCATTTTTAAATATCAAACATGATCCCTGCTACATAGTTGCATTGATGCGTATTTGAATACTTGTGTACAACAAATATAAAGAAAAACTTCCTGCAGCACAAAGAAAATGCAAAGGTTTCTTTCCAAAGAAATGTGAAAATGCAGGTGACATCCTCCTCATTGTGAGGTGTCTGTTTGCTTCTTGCCCTTTGAGTATCAAGGTATTTACAGAACACACAGCAAGTAATGCACCTTGTTCTTTAGAGCCTTTACAGACTATAAATGTAGCAGGAGTTTGTTTTGGGAAGGTGCTGTGGTAATGTTTTCTTTAGAAATGCTGCTTTTGGATTACAGCAAAATCATGTGGTCAAGATTTCATTTTTGAGTTGTATGCAAGGAAACATGCATGACAGCATAATATTAATGTGTTGAATATGTACTTGCCATAGCAAAGAGTTTCACTAATTTGATATGTGGGACTGTTGCAGTTACGGCATCTGCTGTCTATCACTTCATGAGGCATTTGGATTTATTTGGATTTTCCAGAACTGTATTTACTGATGCTCTGTACATGTAAAAATAACTTTTTAAAAGTGTCTCAATGATTTTCAAACACAGATGTATTAAGGCAAGTCTGTACCTTGTATTTGCAATCGCTTTTTTCCAAAAATGTACTTTAACATGAAAGCCTTTAGTTTTGGCTTGATGAAATTTTCACAGTGGTTAGATGTAGAATTATGGGGCAATAGGCTGAAAAGGTAACAGAAGGGATCAGTTCTGCAAGGCAGCACATGACATAGAACTCCACAACTGAGTCACGAGACTATGAAAAGAATGCTTTGAGAGAGATTTGATGCATCAATAAAAGTTAGAGACATGGGTAACTATTAGATGCAGTGGCTCGAATGAAAAGTGTTGTGTACTCCTGGAAACATTGAAGGCACTGGGATATATGGGGCAAAGATTGCTCTCTTCAACCTTTTTTTTTAATTACATCTTTTTACCTGGTCATGCCCTTCACAATTAGCCTTGCTAGGCCCTTATTTGATTTGGTCTAGCTGCTCTTAGTTTCTCAGGTTTGTATCAGTATGCTTATAACTGTCTTGTTATAAGCCAGTTAAACACTAGTGCTATAAAACACTAGTGCTGGCTCCACAGATGGCTGAAGCCAAAAAGATCAGGCTTTTGCATCTCTTTTGTTGTCATTATAACAAGAGATTTTAAAACATACGGTGTATTTGCAGGGCCCAGGTAAACTTAAATCTTAACCAATGATATGTTAGAGAAACACCCTGAAAATAAGGAAAAAACTCACAAAAACCAAGAGGAGCAAAATACTCAATAGATGTCCAAAATATGTATTTAGAGATGTAAATCCTCCTAAATCTTGATAGGTTTGTGCACAGCTGTGTTCTTGATTTGCTTATGAAAGAGGATCATGATGCTGCTTTTTCAGTGATGGGTGCTGTATTATCTGATACCAAAGTGATAAAATTAAGCACGTGACCAGCTAAAGATGGTGATCAGTTGTTTAGTTGAAACTCTTGGTAAGTTGAAACATGTTATTTTTTGAAGGAGCAATTTCTTCAGGGCTGTATTTGCTTATGAGGCTAGAAAATGAGAAAAAAAAAATCAGTGTTTGGATGTTTAGTCTTTGGCTTATTTCTTGAGAGCACAGTTGTCAAAGAGGCTTCTATTCTGCAAACAAGGGTGGCGGAACAAAGTTAGTTTTTGCAGCCTGTCAGAGGAAGAATGGATATGCTAGAGGTACACTTGGCATCTCTACTCAAACCTTGCAAGGGTGAAAAAGGATCTGGAGAATACTGAATTGCAGTCACTTATGAGCTGTCGTCAAGGTTGCTGCAGCATTGTGGCTCATGGAAATCAGAAAGAAATTCCTCCCATGCCCGCAATGGAAACACATCAGGTATTCCTACTCAGCTGTGTCTCATGGCTTATATCTCTTTTATGTTGTTCTCACTAGAGCTGGTGGCTTTGCTGGATCTTTGAGGGAAGAACAATAGTGGTAGCAGCTACAAGGGAGTTTAACAGTGCGCTTTCCTTTTTACTGTTGGATGTCCCTGGTACTCTCATTATTAACAAACTAAATCAGACTTCTACGAACATGAATTGTGTGTTACATTTTTTCCCCTCCTCTCCCTGCCCACTACTGTATTGGAAGACAAAATGCTTTAGAAAGTATTGAAGTAGTATGTGGGGTAGTTTTTTTTCCCCCAAGTTGTTTTGCTTGATTTTCCTCTCCCTAATTTCCTTTGACTCTTTGTCTCCTACATCTTTGACAGGTAGCTCATCAGTTTGCATCCCTTATAGACAGTTTTGCTCATGTACAGTTCAAGCTTGTTGAACTTGCACTGCTTGTGCAGCTCAGGGTGTGTTTCCTTGTAGGAAACATTCTGTTGCAAATGGCTTCTCAGGAGAGGCTTGTTAATCTAGTTTCCCAGAAATTCTTTTTGTTGTAAAAGCCGATTTAGAGGGTTGATATGTTTAATTGTTTTGCCATTATGAATTTTAAGTAAAAGCATTCTCTTTGAAAAACTAGTAACACACTTATGCACAGCTGTTTAGTAGATCAAAGTGCCTTACAGAGATACAGATAATGAAAGAATATTATGCTCCAGGCAGACTGGGCTAACTGAGCACTGCTGTCTACAAACACTATTGGACTTTACAGGCCATCTCTATCAGCCTGTGTCCATAGCCTGTAGGTTTAGATAGCTGGACTGTGTTCAGAGGGCCAATGGTTATTACAGGTTTGTATATTTTTAGCACTCTGTGTCATCCTAATTGATGGACGTAGATTGGCATTATATATTAAGCTTGATTCCTGGGATATATTTGGCTTATTTAACAATGCTATCTTTAGAATATCATCAGCATGCTAATCCTCATTAGTTGTATGAATGGCATATCTTGGTGTCATTTAACTAGACAAATTGGTACTGCTGGCCTATGCTACTCTACTGTTTTTTTCTTTTTTAAGCTTGTATAGTAGCCTTTTTTAAGCTTGTGTAGTCCTTAGCTTAATAGAGCTAAGAATTTTGTTTATATTTTCTTAATTTCTTCCTGTTTTTAAACCTATGTTGTTATGCAAAGGGTGAAATTTTGATGGCTTTTTTAGTCACAACTTTCAGTCTGTTCATTTACTACCGCTGCATTTATCTCTCAATGTACAACTATGACTTCTGTTGTGACCGAGTATTATGTAGCTATGGGATTAGTTTGATATGTTGGGCTATAAGCAATGCAATGAAACACAAATTGTGCTGCTTATCAAGGTCATCATTACAATTTGCAATATGTGGAATGAAGAGCTCTAGCTAAAATAACTCAGAAGAATATCTTATTCTGCTGGTGATTGAACTCTTCAGGGACTTAAGGATGAGCATTGTGTCCTGGATGAAAGTCACATATGGGACTTTGTGATGTCTCTGAGTCTGCTGAGCTGCAGATAGGTAGAATTATAAGTAACAGTATAAATATGAGATGTTTGCTTGCCTGCCTGCTTTCTCAGCAACTGTACCTTGGGCTCACACCATGGTCTTCTGTGTGTTTGCTAGTATTTTTATAATAATTTCATGCTCTCACTGTTCAGCTGATGTCTGGGTGAATGTTCTACAAGTGCCTCCAGACCTTTCTGAATCATTATAATGAATGAAAAACTCATCTTGAAGTAGATAAGTTATTTTGTGACTTTGCTGTTTAGTGTTTTCTGGGCTATTTACTTATATGATGTGCATAACATTTTATACAAAATATTGTAGGATTCCACAGTAAAAGCTCATTAGTAAATTACTTACCTTGATTTTCTTAAAAAGAAAAGTAAAAAGTTCCGGACTCTGAGGTGTGGCTTCTTCAGAGCATCATATAAGAGGTGTTACCATCAGGGCATCAGGGCATATAACTATATGAGCAATTTACCTGCAGATGTGTGAATGGGTTAATCTGTCACTGTTAAGTTTTTTGGTTTTGTTTTTGACTTTTTTGTTTGTTCCAATTTACCTGTGCTCTTTTAACTACATCCTTCAGTCTAAGTCACTTCAGTGTGGCACTGCTGTTATCGTTGAGGTAAATTGCAAACACACAGGAATCTAGGATTTACTTTTAGGATTTTGAAATACCAAGATATTGAGGACAGGACAGTGCTGACTGTGCCTTCACATGGGAGAGGAGTGCAGGGAATTAGTAGCGTGATGGGTTCATGGTGGCATTGACCTTAAGGACTTTTTTCATTTGTTAGGTCTGGAAAAAGGCCAATGTGAAATTAATAAATCTAAAAAAAATGTTTTAGGAAAGTGGGGGTACAGTGATACTTATTTTGTATTATTACCCCAAACACTCTAACATCTTTGTTTAAAGGAAGTATTGACATGATATGCCTTTTCTAAAATAACATTTGGATTGCTTTCTTCAGTAACCAAATGCAAAGGTGTGACAGTGAAATACCACGGTGATGCTAAATATTGAATGAGCTGACCAAAGATGTGACTGAGCAACTTGTGTGGCCAGTAGAAACTCTGTGTGGTATAGTCTAATCTACTTGCTAGTGCAAGCAAGAAAATGCAGGAGAAATTAATTTGAAAAATTAGTGGAAAAAGACATTTAAGGATGTTGTAGAGCAATTTAGGTTGAAAAGGATCTCTGAAAATCACCTGGTCCAGTCCTACTCTGAAGCAGAGCTGGCTGCGGTTCTTGAAGTGTTTCTTGCAGTTGTGCTTATAGCAAGGTGCTTAATGTGCCACATAAGAAAGAAACAATGGTTTTAATTTTAGTCATTCCAGAATAACTGGTAGAAATGGACCTAGTAAATGTAAAGGCTATTCATTTGGGCAATGCCTAAATTTAATTTGATAACTAACACTGTGGTACCCCAAAGACTGCGAAAGTAGAATAAATAAAGTGCCACGGTTTCACATAATTTCTCTATTTCAATGTAACCTTTTAACATTGTATTTTTAATTTTTTAAAATGAAATAGCATTTAAACTGCCTAATGAGGCCAGAGCCAATGGAATGTTTTGAAAGGGAAGAATATGTTTTGGCAATTCTGCTTGATACATGTCAGAATGTTTAGAGTCTGATCCAGGTTAGAATTGAAACCATATCCCTCTACTACCATGAAGTTACACATTGTTGAGGCTGCTTCCAAATAGCAAAATGTCTCTATCTGGTTTTGCTCTCTGTCCTGAGTGCTTAAACAAGCTGAGTGGCTTTTATGTGTGAAAAAATAATTCAAGTGTCTTGTTATTTATGTGCAAAAAATAAGTTAGGTTCCTTCCAAGTACAAGTTAGAGATAATCACACAGATAACTTCACTTGATGTAATTTTTTGGGGGCATCCTAGGAGAAAAACAGTAGTAAAGAGGGGAGTAACTGTGCTGTTAAAATGCTTGATTTCAGCAACAGCAGCTCAAAACGCTAATGAAAGAACATTAGTTCTTATGTCACTTGAAGAAATTAAGTGTATTTGACCTTTTGATCATCAAATAAAGGAAGAAATATACATCCAGCCTCTGGGGAGGTGTGGTTACATAATAAAAGGTTTCTAGGGCTGAACATCAAAACAGGCTTGCTCAATGTCTATCTGGAGCAAATCACCTTGTCCTTAGTGATGATTTTGTGGATTTTTTTCTCCATTACAGAGGCTATGTGCTAGCTTTTGAAATAAAATGTGGGACACTGCCTCGACTGTTGTTGTTGCCAAGTATTTACACTGACCTGTTTCCATCACTTACTCAGAACACATTTTCAATCTGGCTGAGTACAGTGCAGATGTGAAACAGTTGGATATTCTTAAATATGGTGTGAGTTTTTTGTTGTTGTTTTTCTGAAGACACGGCTGTGAGGCTCATACAGCCCCTGACACAGATGATGAGGAATGAGATGTGCTGGCAGTTGAAAGTGAGAGCTGATCATTATGAGAAGGAGACATCTTGAGTATGAATTCAAAGGTACTGCAGTAGCCCTAAAGAGTCCTGAAGATAATCAGTGAAGCAAGGACTGGATAAAAGCCAAGGCAAGATATTCAACTGAAAAATCTATTTTCCACCATTTTATTGTTTTATTATCAAAAGGAGTTTTGGTTTGCCCTCCTGTGCTGACACATCCATTGTGTATGATGAAACAAAAATAGTTTCGGGAAGAGTAGAAAGAGGTGTGGTCTTGCAGTCTGCAGACTAGGTCTGCGGTCCTGCCCTTTTAAAACATGCAAAGCCTATGGAGACACATTCCCCTGCAAGCTATTGAACCACTGTAGGACAGACATCCCCTTTCTGAAGTAATGAAGGCTCAAAAGGCTAGAATTTTTTAAACAGCATATGCTAAAACAAGTTTTAGTGTTCACTGTGGAGCCTGTCGACACCCATGTGAGAGGTGCTATGTCAGTGACTAGCACAGCTACAGTGTGAATTTACAGTTGGTATAGATTTAGCAGAGTGGAGAAGAGTTATTTTCCATGTTTCTCTATGAGAAATCAAAGAGGGCCAAAAAAAATGATGCTTCCGAGGTCCCAGGAAGTCTCTGCTATAGACAAAAGTTGAATGTATGTTTCCCAAATCCTGATCCAGTGCTTAAGTGATATAAAAATTGGATAATCATACAAATCACATTGACTGAATTTTCCTAACCTAATAATGGTCCTTTCAGAGGTGCTGTAGGCGGTCTAGCAGGAAGTTTCTTTCCTTTTGGGCTTGCTTTGCAGCAAAGTCTGTGATATTGTAAGTCATGGTTTACTACTTATGATATTGCATAAGCTAAGGGTACTACCTCAGTGATTATGCAGTGGAAGTAGTGCTTCTTAGCTTTAAAACACCAGCTCTTCTTCATTATGGAGACCTTCAGCCTCCAAACCCAAGGAAAGTCCTGTTGGGACAATGGATTTACAGCAGCAGTTTACAGCTGCTGATATCTAAATAAAAAATCAGATGCCACAATAGAGCTGGACTGAGAGAATATTGCAAATTTCTCTTTAGTCTTTTAATACTTTCAGGCGTCTTTGTTAGCAAGCCTATTGTGAGTATTCCACTGGTAATATCCATCATCTGATCTACCCTCTTCCTGATTCCATGGCTTACTCCAAAACAGTCTCTTGAGTATGAAGCTCTCTTCTTAATAAGTACCATCTTTCAAGCTGATGTTGATTGGCATTAGGCCATGTTTGCCTCTCCTGGGCATGTTTCAGTCTCCAATATTTTGTTTTCATTGGGTTTTACTGCTTTAGCTTTTTCTCACTTTTAAGTTCTCCAATAATTTAAGCTCTCCTGTGATTCTGCCAGTCTTTTTCTACTTAAAACCAAGCTCAGTCACTTGGCAGATTTTCCCAAATGCTCAGGTTCTGAAAATATCCCCCTGACTCTGAAGCAAAATATATCGAGGGGGGACTTTTTTCAAGTCGCGTTTTATGTTTCATCCCTTAGAGCCACTTTCTCTTACAAGTCAGAATTGCTTCAGGTTGGCTGTTCAAAGAGCTCTGCCTAAATATTGACTTCCCTTGGAATAGATTGAGAGTAGGAATGAATGAAATGTTATGGAAATTTACTTTGTTCCTTTGTTCAACAGAAAAAAGCATCTGTTGATATTCTGTGGAACATTGTAGAATCACAGAATGGTTTGGGTTGAAAGGTACCTTAAAGATCACCTAATTCCACGCCCCTTACTGTGGACAGGGATATCTACCGCTACACCAAGTTGCTCAGAGCTCCATCCAATATGGCACAGAGCACTTCCAGGGATGGCATTCACAACTTCTCTGAGAAACCTATTCCAGTGCCTCACCACCCTCACAGTTAAGAATTTCTTCTTCATATCTAATCTAAAATTACTCTCAGTTTGAATCCATTCCACCTTGTCCTGTCCCTACACACTCTTGTAAAATCTTTCTTGTAGGCTCCCTGCAGTACTGCAAGGCCACACTTAGGTCACCACAAAGCCTTTGTTTTCCAGGCTGAGCAAACCCAATGCTTTCGGTCCTTCTCTGTAGGAGAGGTGCTTCATTTCTCTAATCAACTTCGTGGCCTCCTCTGGACTTGTTCCAAGAGGTCCATGTCCTTCCTGTGATGGCAACCCCAGAGCTGATGCAGCACTACAGGGGAGGTCTCACCAGAGTTGAGCAGAGGGGCAGAATCCTCTCCTTTGATGTGTTAGAAATGTTTGGCTTTCTGGGCTGCAAGTGCACATTGCTGGGTCATGTCCAGCCTCTCCTTCATCAGCACCCCCAAGCTGGCAGGAGTGCTCTTGATCCATTCATCCCCCAGCCTGTGGTGAAATGCAATTTAGTCTGTAGGTGCACATAGCCAGTAGTGCTGTCCTTTACGTACATGTGTAGTGAGGATGATTACAGTGACTAGAAAATATTCTTATTTACATCTGTTTCAGTATAGTGAAGTAGGTTGCAATTAATTAGGAAGTTTCTGGTGTGGTAAAAATCATCATAGAGGAGGAATGCAAACACATGATTTTCAAAGAGGAATGGAATTCCATATGTGTTGTGCCCTTTTCCAGCCAGGAATTAATTGCAAGTTTAAAAGAAGATTTGATTATGTCTGTTTGAAAAAAAAAAAAATAAAAATCAGTGACAAACCCCAACTCTCTCCTCTCTCTTCCATGCATAGCCACATTTTCAATACTGAGGATATTTAAATGATTCTAATTTAAACTTTTCTTTCATTACTTTTCTTGAGTTGAGAGAGTGCTTTGATCAACCTTTGAGTTATATAATTTATTAGAGTTAAGGGAAGAGGATAACCCTCAGATGTCTTCTGTGGTAAAGCACTGATGCTGAAAATGTTAAGTGTTTGCAGACTGAGAGCATGCTTGACTGGAAAGGCCAAAAAAGAATAAACAAAATGTGACATGTTTTATTTTGTTATTTAATCCCAAGTAAGAATACAAAACAAAAGTAAAAATAAATCATATCTTATTCAAAACATGGGCATGAGTTGTCTGGAGTGCACCTCTTTGTGGTGGTGTACTCCCATACCGTATATGATGTCAAGACATATGCAGTTAGCTTTAAGGTTGTCAGTACAACAATTTTGTTAAATCCTTCTAGCTTCTTAATATATACATTGTAAATCCCATGAAGGACACTTGTATATCCTTATTGACACATGTCAGAGACTGCTGTTCTGCTACATTCTGTATACCAGTGGCTCTGGTTGCATTTTCCATAGGTTGGTACTTGCTGCTTTCCTCAGGTGTTTCATTCAATTCACTCAATTTTGCAACTTTCAACTGTGGTATAAATGTGAGCACCTAAATCCATAATTCTTTGGCTGCTGGTGCTGACAGAATAATTAGGAACAAGAGCATTCAGATTTGCATTTCTAATTCATTGTGGGGGCACAAATTAAACCAGTTGAAAACGTCGTGTGCAGACGATGTAGTGGCTGACAGGGTGAGTTAGAGTGCGGAAAAGGGACGCTATGCAACATGATAGTATGGATCTGGGTGAAACCCTCTCTCTGAGCTGCCAAAGTAACTCTTGTGGTACAGCTGTCCTTTCAGTAGCGTGACATTCCCACTAATGTCCAATGAATGGATAAGAATAGCTGCCTTCTCTCAGGTGCTGCTGAGCATCAGTCAGGCTTACTGAAATGACACACCCTATGAAACATAATGTTAAAGGCTGGCTCTTTTACAGAGGAAATTAATATGCAAAACTGGAAGTGCTGAGGTCACTCTGTGAATAGCATATTTTAATGCACAGTGCTTGAAATTCAGTGCTAGCTTGTGCAAATATCAGCCCTCAAAGATACTGATGGACTTGCAGGTGACATGTTTATTGCTCGTCTTGCTCATCATCCTCATTGTTTGCTTGGGGAGAACACATCACAACAGAGTTACTTCTAAGAGTTACAGCAATAGCTTATGCTGCTATTGTCTTCTGGGATGGAAGCTATTGGGATGGCAAGCTTCTTAGTCATCCTCACGTGTAGTTAACCTTTTCATGTAGTTAAGTGATTTCTTTGGTCTACTGATTCAGTGTTCATTTATACCAGTTAGTGACCAACAGTAATTTAATTCTGTTCTTCACTAGGTTACCTAGCAGGCTGTGGGGTCCCTTCTGTTTGCAAGTCTTAAGAGTGGTTTAAACAGAACAATTTAGGTACACTTAGTTTTGCCTCAGTGTTGAGTGTTTGCCAAGATGATTTAATGCAGTCCTGATCTTATGTACAGTATGTACATATGTACATATGTAATGTACTGTACTATGTACAGTAACTTCAAAAGCTGGATCTAGGTTAGGTTCCTAATAGTCTTTCAAATTTCTGTTTGAACCACGTAACTGCACAGGAGAGGTGCAGGATGGTGAAACTGTGCTAACATAATCTTTTTTTCCTGAGGGAAAAGATGTAAAACATGTGGTAGTGCTATTTACACAATAACGAGCTGCATACAAAGAGTAAAGTGATGTTTGAGTGGAAAGTGGAAAATGGTAATATGTCATCTGCCAGTTGCAAGGCAAGAAGAATATATAACAAAATGTGGATTAGTCTTAGGCGTAAGTATGAGTAAATGGAATATCTGTTTTGGAGTCGTATGGAACTTGCAACCAGAACTGCAAGCACAAGATGCAGAGGACTAAGGGCCAGGAGAGACTCTGATCTGATCTGATCTAACTGCCTGTGTTCATCAGGACAGAAAACCTGATAGAAACAATATACAGGCCTTGATCTCCACTGCTCATTTTTGGTTGAAACACATCTTCCCAAGATAGTCTTGATTTGAAACAATCAAAACTGTTCCTTTTCTACTTTAGTTGCTAACAAGTTTAATCAGCTTCACTGTTCAAAAACCAGAATACTATTTTATTTTATCTGCATTTTCTGGCTTTACTTGCAAGGTACTATTTATAACTTCTATCATTGGTTCAAAGAAGGATTTAGTACTTTTTATGAGGTGACACCAGCATAGTCTGATTTAATAAATAGTTATAGCCTTTTAAGTCTACTGTATTTGCCTTGCATGTGTGCCTTGCAAACTTATCATTCTTTAGCCAGTTTCCAACAGATGATCCATGAGAAATGGGATTTTCCATTCATATAATCTCTTCAGCAGGACTGTGATGTGAAGATCCACGCTACCAAAATCTTCAGCTTCACCAGCTGTACTGTTCACCTCACGGCAGGTGAGGGGAATGTATTTCTTAGACAGGAATTTGGCTTGGTTTTTCCTCTTCAACTCTTTCATAGTCCGTGAAGTTCTTTAAGATGTCATTCTATCCTGGAGTCTTTTCTATTTGTTGACATGCAATGGAAAAAATGATGTCATTAGTAGAGATATATAAGATACACAAAGGCTCAACAGGATTATGACTCGAGGTAAAACTTTTTCCTCTCCTGTCTTGTTTTCTTTTTTTCTCAGTTATCAAAATAATTTGGTTTTTGTTCCAGTTTAGAATAGTTGATTACTGCTTTTAGTAAGAACTTTGAGGCAGATTGTGGAAAACTCTGTTTCATCAAATTTTTTTTTCTGGAATTTGTCTTAAACCTTATGGGATGTAATTTAATAACTTTCTGAAGTTAATTGTCAGTACTAACTCTATATCCACCTGTATATATTATTCTGTTTGAATAACTCCTGCAGCATATAATTCCTTGGTCTAGTGGTGTATTGCATGATGGTGTTTCTGTTGAGTGATTTTTGAATTTTCCAGGACCTCACAAATTTGAATAAGTCTCTTCGTTTTGAATCTAGATAAGGAAAAATAGCTGTTGTGACCATCTTCTGCATACCTCACTCTGTAACTTTTTTCCTGTGTGCTGGCTTTATTTGTTTCTTGTCTGAAATATGTCCAACTGCTTCAGCTTCCAACCTTACAGAAAGTCCTTCCCCCATTCCTTCCCTATTCCCTCATTCTCATCAGCTTTGTCTCTGTACCCTCTGATTTTGCAATATTTTTTAAAAATAGAGGGATTGTGCATAAGTAAGTAGGGAATCCACTGTGAGTTCCGAATATTGGATATTTAAGTGAAGAAGAAACAGGCCAAATGGAACTTAGATTAAAACAAATAGTACACTTAGAAATTATATTTTCATTACAATCTTTAAATAAATGGGGGGCAGAGAAATCAAAATCAGTTAAGTTAGAAGGAAGTAGTTGATAATTTGAGTGAATGCAACATAAGACTGGCTATATTGTAAAGGAGAGAAGCAACTTCTTGATTTTGCAAGGAAACAGAAAACCAGATCCCTGTGAATGTGGGCGTCCTGCTTGGGTCTTGCCTTTTTTTACTAGGTGACCTGATATACTGGGCACTCTGGAATCTATTGGGAAGTTTCCTTTGATGTGTGTGTTTGCAGTGGGGAACAAAGCAATTATGGCAGTAGGCTGGAAATATGTAAGATTTGGGGCCAGTGGAGGGAAATCCAAAGCGGGAATTGGATCGGAGACTCGCATGTTGAATGCGTATGACTTGACAGGTTGGAAGAAGCGCGTCGTTTTGGTTTTACCCCTTAGCTTTTAAGATGTGCTGGGTGTGCACACAAATGGTCACAGAAGTGCATTCCTTCACAAGAAGCCTGTGCAGCAGCTGGGCTTTGTCCCTGTGCATTGTCAGCATGCAGTGCTTAGCAGTCTTTCTGCAAAAAGTCCTATATCACAGTGGTGTATCAGTTGTAGAGGAAAAGGGATTTGACACAAGTTGAGCAGGCATATTGATGGTCCTCAGCCTGCCTGCCTGCTTGGTTCTTCCTGTTAGGTGACCCTGCTTCACTCAGACATGCACACACGATGGCAATATGACGGCAACTTTCTTAGTCTCATATGGGACCAGGATTTTGAGCCTGGTGAGTGTCAATCCCTCATTTCAGGCAGTCTGTTGAAGGCACAGCACATGGAGAAAAAGATGATGTTGACTTTGTGCTTTAGGGCTTCTTAGAACTCTTTATTGCGTGCTTTGCTCTGCAGCATTTCCTTGCTGAGTCCTTGAATGCTTTGTACAAGCTCTTGTATGGTCAGAGAAGGATTTTTTTCCTAAACCTATGTATCTTTAAAGCACTGAAAACTGAAGTTAATTGAAACAAGTGTTCAGGCAAACTGATGGAGAGAGCTCTGTGGGTAGGTAAACCAAGCTGGTTTTGAAATGTTGCAAGGTGGATTTCAAGTCTCCCTTGTATCGCTCATCTGGTCAGGAGAAGTGCAGCTCCCGGCTTGGAGTCCTGTGGCTTGTGGATCTGTGCTGAGGAGGGAGAGAGAGGCCCATGTTATACGGCAGCATAGGCCCAGTTAGAAAATAAAAGTGCCTCCTTCCATACAGGCTTTGGCTAACAGGATAGGAACGCTTGAGCTGCACAGGCACACACAAACAATATGCTTTAGGGAAAGACCACAAATATGCTAAAAATTATAATGTGATAAACTCAGATGCTTTCAAAATACAAATGTCCTGTCATTTCTTTTCATAACAAAAATGATCACTTAAGACTTTACCGCAGCTTAAATATTCACAATCTAAACATCAACAAAACTGATGATTTTTTCAGCACCTAATGTGCCTTTCACTGTGGAAATAAATGTTTTGGCACCCGATCTTTCCATATGGTATTTCCAATAGGAACCCACAGTACAGAATCACCATTTGGTTAGACAGCTGAAGTAAAGCAGATTAGATATGCAGATATGGAGACTTCTTTTCCAGACCATTTTCCATTTCTGAAACTTGTTTTGTTATCACCATTTTAATCTTTTCAATGCAATCAGAAATTTCTTTCCAAACTCCTGAGCCTGTCTTCTCTTGAAGAACAGAATAGTTTATGACTTCTCAATTTTTTTTCTCACCCGAGACCCAAACCAGCTGCAGGCTCCACTTTGTTTCTGCTTCTTCCCTCCCAGCCAGATTAAAATCCCAGCATCTTGGGTCTTGGCAAGAAAGTGCAGAAGTTTTTTTTTTGCTGTGTGGGTTATTGGGGGCTGGGTGTAGAGGAATGACATGGAATTGGGTATCCATGCCTGCCTGTACTGCATGTGCAACCAAAAGCAGCTGTTACGGAGTACCCAGCTGGATTAGGGGGGCTAATTTGGTACATGACTGGTGAAGTGCCCCGTACTGCTGCTTTGTCATGGTACTGGTGAGATTTGAGTTACTTTCTTAGCCAATTCTGCTCAGCATAGGATCCCTTTCCTGGATACTGTTTCTGAATAGGCTTTGTTATTTAAGATGCACTGATCTTAGTAATTTATGCTATTGTTCCATAGATGCATCATTTTTCTGTGGCTTCATGTTTCTACTGCCATTCAGATCATATTAAACATGGTTTTTCCTTTTTAAATACTAACATCTAGGATTAATTTAATCCCACATTTTTTCCTGGATAACTTAAAGTTTTGGATGAATCACTCCCAAAAAAATATTAACGTGTCCAAACCTCAGCCTAAATGTGAAATTGAACCAGAATTCAATAGGTTTGGATGAGAGCCTGCTCTTGGGCCCTCCTCAGAGTACACACTGAATCAATGTTGAATCTGTCTTAACAAGTCTGACAGCCTTGCTGTATTGCCCATTACTTTCAGATCTTCTGTGTTTGGGAGTTTCTTCTGCGTGATCCATATCTGAAGCATCTCAAACTCAGACGAGCAAAACTTCTGAGAATTAGACGGAATTAGTCAGAGAATGGAAAGGGATTATTACTGAAACCTGATGTTGCCAATTTGTAACTTATTTTTCTTGCAGGTAAGACTTTTTAGTACCTTTTTCAACAAAGGGAAATGTTTCCGAAGAATTTTTCACTTCAGGCTCCAACTATTATAAAAGAAAGAGTTGAAAGTAGTCAGAGCTCCCCCGCAAGAGAAATTTTGGTAGGGAAAACCTGGAAGGCACCAGATAAAGTCAGCAATTGAGTGTGACATGCATTCAATTGCATGACACACCTACAAGAGGCAGGAACTTTTAATTCTCCTAGGCTGAGCTAGGGCATCACATTACCAATGTTCTTCTGCTTCCCAGTTTCTTGGAAATTCCCTGAATTTTCTCTCAGCTCTAAACATGACTGCTGGTGTGTTGTTCTTTTATTGATTAGCATTACCCTTTCCTTCATTGTGGAAAATGTACTCCACTTTGTTGAAGAGACATCTGAGGAACCATGAGAAGTTCTGTGTCACATATAAAACTGTAGTATTGTAAGCAATATATGTATTATTCAGCTATAAATCAATGGAAAAGCTTACCCTTTCATTACAGTAAAGCAGAACCATCTGTAATGCCACCTAATATGGATGAAAGGAGCACACTGGAACTGACAGTTGTTAAAAGCAAAAGAGAGAAAAGTAAGGGTTGTAAAGACCTTGGCAATTTCACTGAAAAGGAGATAATTCTTTTTCTACAAGCTGATCTTTAATTTTATTAAAAAAGGAAAATGTAGTTGATCTGGGGATAGGAAGAGAAAGATAGTAAGGACAACAAGTATTAGAAGGAATAAGGGTAGAAATTTCAAATTGCTCAGAATTTATTTGAGTGGAACTACATTTTGTAATCCACCACCAGAGTAATGATTTGTTTACCTTATAAACATCTGAAATTTTTTGGGTTCTCCAGTAACAGTGCAAATTCCTACACTTCCTTTTTTTGAAGTTAGAATGGGTTCATCATATGGCTGCTGTCTTTCTTCTTCTGGTCTGTTTCTGTTCTCACTGAGAGTCTCCTTTTCTCCTGTTTTTCACAAACTTTGCAGTCTCTGTTTCCAAGATATGTGTATCTCTTTCACCTTGCTTCTTGATGGGAGTCCTTTATCTCTGCCTTTCATCTCTCTTGCTTTCCAGTATGGAAGATGTATTTTATTCCCTCCCGCCCCTTATGATGGGCTGTTACCTATCACTTATTCTGACAGACAAGTTGCAACCCTTACAAAGGTCAGACCAAGGGGTGAAGTTTGTGTCCATCTCTGTCTTCAGAAAGATGAGAAGCTTGTGGCTGTGCTGCTTTCTGAATTGCATAGTAAAATTGGGGCAAAAGAAGGGAGGTGTAACAGGTAAGTAATCCCTTGTCCTGACACAAGGCTCCAACCAGGTAAAGTTAAGGAAGGCTGAGCAGTGATCCTTGTGTGCAATAGTGTTCCATAGCTCACTGTCTCTTGTTTGGTTTGGTTCATGACAATTTTTATCTAAATAGACTTGATATTTATGTCCCAGTGCATGTGTTGTCGTGAAATACACTGTTTAAATTGTGAGTGTCAGTTTGGGTTGTTGAATGCAGTGTCCTTGCCCTTAAGCAAAGTAAAAACCAGACTCAGTGCACACTTACAGTGCAGGGAGGAACGTGGATATAACCTTATGATAATTCATCTAATATAGTTGAAGCCAGTGGTACTCACCAGCATTGGGCTGTGGGCCAAAATTCAGCCTCAGAGCACTTCAACACAGAGTTGTCCTGTTGGCTACACTCCCCCTCTGTTCTCCTCCCTCCCCCTCCTCTTCCCTTTACTTCAGTGTCTGAATTAAGCGGTTTGGCAGACAGGAGAATTAACTCTTTAAGGCTGGAAAAGAATGGGGATGTAACCCACTCCAGCGAGGCTGGGGTCTTCCAGGCTGCATATAATTGTTGAAACTATTAATAATAATAGTTTTAAGCTTAACATTTGGGAAAGCCTGGGGACAACTGTGTGTTAATGTTGTACAGCCTTTTGAAAACAGGGGAAGAATGTAGTCTTTGGCAACAATAACTCTGCAGTAAAGCAAAAGTGAAGGGGCACCAACACCAGTTCTCATCATTGCTGCCTCCTCTAGCACACTCAAAGCACCACCAATGTCACCAGCACGGAGGCATTACCTTTGTTCTGCCCAAGAATCTGATTTTCTTACAGTGTTCATAGTTTTGTAAAGCCTAGCATTGCAGGATCTCAAATACCTTTTTCCTGACGGAGTTGGAGCCCTCCTCATGATAAGTTTTGGGAAGTACCAAGACCAATGGCATCCTGGCTTGTAACAGGAATGGCATGACCAGCAGAACTCGGAAGGGATTATTCTCTGTACGAGGCACTGCTGAGGTCACACCTCAAGTGCTGTACCCAGTTCTGTGCCCCTCACTACAGGAAAGACATTGAGGTGCTGGAGTGAGTGCAGAGAAGGGCAATGGAGCTGATGACATGTCTGGAGAACAAATCCTGTGAGGGGTGGCTGAGGGAGCTGGGGATGTTTAGCCTGGAGAAAAGGAGGCTTGGAAGAGCTTCTGACACTACCACTACCCGGAAGGAGGTTGTAGTGACGTAGGGGTTGGTCTCTTCTCCTAAATAACAAGGAATAGGATGAGAGGAAATGGTCTCAAGTTCTGCCTGGGGAGGTTTAGACTGGATATTAGGAAAAATTTCTTCACACAAAGGGTTATCAAGCATTGGAACAGACTTCACAGGGAAGTGATGAAGGTGTTTAAAAGATACGTAGAGGTGACACTTAGGGACACAGTTTAGTTGTAGACTTGGCAGTGAGTTAACTCAGAGTTAATAGTTGGACTCAACACTCTTAAAGGTCTTTGCCAATCTAAATTATTCTGTGATTCCATAGGTACCTCTGGTCATGGCCAACAAGCATCAGTATTCCAGAATTTTTATCTTCTTTCCCTGCTTGTTTTTATTCTGATGTTTGAATATAATGTTGGGGCACTGAACGCTAGTCCCAATGATCTCTTCAGTGTAAATACTATGTATTTCTCTTTATTCTTAATCTGTTCTTATGCCCACTTGATATCTTGCCTTTTTTGCCCCATCACATTAATCTGTTTTCCCTTTTTTTCTTCGCATTATTCTATTGTCCTTTTTTCCCTCTTCAAATCTTTATTTGCTTCACCAGGTTCAAGCTCTCCCCCTTGGTACTTGACTTTCACCCTATTTTTCTTCACCATGTAAGTGTTTCCACTGCTCACATCATCTCCCAGCTCAGTCTGCTGTCTTTGTTTTCAGGCAGCAATCTTTTCACTCTGCTGGGAGGATGCAGCAGCCTTGCTTTATTGGATGAACTGGGAAGTGGTTTGTGTAATAATTTCTAGGTGGTGGGTCAGCCCCTGCTTCTGTGAGATCTTGGCTTTCTGAGAGGTGCTGAGCTGCCTGCTCCATAGTGTGTCTCCTCTGCTCCTTACCAGGTCACAGGGACTGTGTCTTGTAACTGCTGGAGAGAGAGTGGAAGATGCTGGCCAATGTCCCTGAGAGCTGTGGCCAGCAGTTTGTGTGGGGGGCTTCTTTTTCAGTCATTCAGTATTTTCAGAATTTCTGTAAACTCCACTAGGAAGGAATGGTTTCCTTCTGCTGACTTGTCAGGATGGGGCCAAAACTTCAGCTGGTTTTTGGGCCTGCTGCAAAACAGCATCTTTAGTAAGAAAGGGTCAAACTGTTGGGGTCCTGAAAATTTTCAAAAGTCCTGAATTTTCAAGGGTGGTGGTTGTCACCTATGTGCAGAGTACTTCAACAAATGAGAAGGACATCACTGCTGCCATTTAGAGATGTATTTTTGTGTTTGAGAGTGTGTGGGGAAAGCGAGACCTGGAAACCAGCGTCAGGAAACCAGCATGAAACCAGCGGTCAGGAAAAGGCTCTGTGACAGCTTGTGCCGACAGTGGGGTGTTTTGCACTGCGGCTCAGCTTTAGGCTGTGTGGTGGCTTTGGCTCAGCAAATGCTGTTTGCCTAGAGTGCGGGTGACTGGTTTGGAGGTTTTGCATTAATATAAGTTAGTCCTACAGCCACATCTCCATCCTCTCATTCCAGAGCAGCCTGCTGTTATACCAGTGGAATTACTGTGCACTCCAGACTTTAAACCCATAAATTGCTAATGCCAGACTGTTCTGATGAGCAGCTTTTTGATATCCTTTACATGTTAAAAAGTACTCAGGCCTGTTGACAAAGCAAAGAAATGGTGTCAAAAATAATTTTAAAACCTTTTGACCTGCAAGGTTTAAGAGAATTAGGCACAGATTCTTTGCTTTAAGCCTCTTGGTGACAAGAAATATGGTCCTATGCTAGCCAATTTGATTGACAGTGGCGTTTGTAGTTTCAGCTGCTAATACAGTATGCTCCTTGTATATTCCTAGTGTGTAAATATAGAAGACTATTTGTCACCTGGGTTGATGGATTATGCATAAGTGAGACAATGTGGTTAAAATTCTAAAGCATAAATGAAAAAGCATAAACTTTACATAACTCATAAAGTAATGCTTAATACTCATAATGAAGTATCCTTATTTTAATAAAGGGAAACTGTCAGACTTTCAAATAAGCAAAGATTATGCAGCTGGCATGGTGTGTGGGGCTTTTTATAGCTCCATGCTACTAACCTGCATCATTGGATTTTTGACAACCATAATAAAATGTATTGGAAAATTGATTAGTTTTAAGAGACTCCTCATAGCCAGCTGCTTTTATTTGTAAATGTCATGTATTCAGCCGTTGTAGGCTTCATCTCTTCAAGTGGAATTCTTGGCTGAGTGTGAACCTTTGCATAGGTATAAAAGTACTTTCGTTTCACATTCTTCAATTAGTTTTCAGCATTTTCATGTGCACTTGCAGAAGCAAAATTTTCCTGAAAGCTTTCCCACCATAGTTGTTGGCTGCTTACTTATTTCCAACCATGCCATAATTACAAATTATTTGTGTTCTTGAGATGTTGTAAATTTGTAATAATACCAAGATGACTTTGTAATTGATACTTTTAGAAAATTCCAGTCTTTCTTTCAAGAAAAAGAGCATGGTTATGTTATTGATTTTTGGATAGAAAAAAGAGAATTTGCAGCGAAAATTGTTATCACCTCTTGAAATATGCAGTAAAATTGGCATTTTCAGCATGCTGCTCTTATCTTTATTTGCTGATAGAGAGAATATCCAGAATTTTTTAGCTTTAAGGGAAAGGCTATGGTTAGGTTTATATTACTCACCATTTAATAAGTATGAAGTACAAGAAAAGGAGACATGTCCTAGTACTATAACCTTTCACAGATTTTGTTTAAGGAAAGCACTTTTCATTGTGTAAATTAATCGAAATAAATGAAAGTCCAAAATGGCATCTGTTTTAATATTTTAATCATAAAAATCTGTCTCCTGAAGCCCTTTTATAGACTAAACTATCCTGCTGATCTGTGAAGGTTCTGTACGAGCAAGAGGTGCAGGATTTGCCTGTAAACTGGTATGTTGTTTGTAAACCCCTCCGAAGCAGTTTGTTTTGTGAGGCCACATCCTGCTCTTTTTTGCTGTACACCGAGTCTCAACAGATGTTAATGGCAATTTCATGCATGTTTTGAGAGACAGGCTGTGGCCCTTCAGTATTATTTTGTTCTACAGAGATACTATAACAGAGTGTTTGGTTTCTGATTAGATTCTAAGGTTTTTTTTAAAATTTTATTTTATAATGCAATGAGTTTTCTGTGGCTGACTGCTGGTATTTAACAAAAAAAGCCTAGACTCAGAAGATACCAAAGTGGATATGAACATAGGTATCAGCATGATTAAGATTATTTTATTTGGTTTCAACAATGAGGGATTCAATTAGACACATTTTATCATTTGTTCTGTTAGCTCATATATTTGCTTTGTTACTTTAGAAACCAACTTCTGAACCCAAGCCTGCCCACAGCTGAAATGAGATGTATTCTCAGATGAAATGTTTTAAAATGTTAGTTATCTTCAATGGATTATTTTAACTAGCTGCAGTAGCTTCTTTTATATGTTTGAGTCTCTACTGTATTCTGGGCTGGAGGGTCCAATTGTTGCATTGCTTTGTGTCAGTTTGTGCATTTCTCACCTGTTCAGTGAAACCCTAGAACAAATCATTTGGCAACATGGGTTAGAAGAGAAATGTTACATTCACTGCAGTTTATTGACACCATGCACCTATAGTTTGAGAATATATAACATTTATTAAACATTTTGCACAGAAAAATGTGCTAAGAATGTTGCTATAGTAAGACTAGATCATAAAAAATAACAATAAAAAAAGTCTTAAAAAAAAAGATGGTTAGCCCGTGTTTCATTTGGTGTGGATGTTACTTCTAAGTTTTTAGTAGACTTTTTAACTTCTATACCTGGAGGAATTGTATTTATGGCTAGATGCTATGGACCAGGCTTATTTATGTTCTGTGGATAAAATCACTTAAGTAAAAAAAGAAATAAGCTCCATTGTTAAGACCTGAGAGGAGTACTTGCCCTTAACTTTTTCTTATTTCATTCTTTGAACTTGATGTGGTTATTTGAAGACAGGGAAGTTGAAAAGGGGCTATTTAAATAAGGTTCCTTGAGCTCCTAGCTGTTATAGCTTATTATTCTTTGACCCTTCGCTCTATAAATATTGAGCTCCATGCCTTTCCAGGTTGCTTAATTTAGTGTAAAAGAAGTTATCTAGTCTGTGTGGGAAGATGCCAAAAGATAACTGTGCTGTTGATTGACTACCAGCTCTCTTGAAAAAAAAAGTAATTTCATTCACTTCAATTTGTTTTCCTTCAACATCCAGGTGTAGATTTCTATTACATTTTTCAGTGATTTGGTTAATTTTGGACTCTTAATACGTTCCTAAAGTGGAAAAAGAAAGCTCTTGGTCACTCACCCCGTTGTTCATTCTTGAGGAATCTGCCTTATTAGACATCTTCCCCAGTATGTACAGTATTTTAAGATCAGTTTTGACAAACTTTAAAAGTCAGGTTCACCTTTCCCCACATATCAAAAGAACCCGTATGTTTGTTTTCCTGCAGGCTGGCATTTAAAAGCATATGTCAAGCTGTCCATTATAACTCCATCCAGCAACCTCAAAGATGATGAAAGCAACATCCACACTTTAATGCTTCTCTATCATTTCTCCATTTCCCCTCTTCTAGTTATGATTTGTTTGAAGTATTTTTTCCTAAGTATAACTCTGATATATACAAAGATCCTGACACATTTCTTCTTTCTAAAAAAAAAAAAAAAAAAAAAAAAAGAAGAAAAATATTTAAAAATTCAGTATTCTGCTTTTTGTGCATCTGACAGGATGTAAAGATTCATGAAAACATATCCTTTCAAGTGATATAAAAATGTTATACCTAGACCGGCTGCAAAGTGTAAATGCAATCTATGGTGGGATTTTTTTCAAGTTGAAAACTGACAGATGAAGATACAAAGCAAGCAATACTAAAAATAAAGCCTTAAGTGGGAATCCTTGTTCGCATGGCTAATGAACAGAAACATTAATAGTTGATGGCCATGGTTGTCATCCAGTTTATAGCTTTTCCTTTTTTTCAATTAGAATCAAGAAATGCCAACAAACAAAAGCAGATGTGTAATTGAACATTTAAGGCCTTCCAAGTGTTGCCAAATTCTGGGCTGGTACTGTAAGGAAGACTGAACCTCTAACTTTTGTATTTTGGGGGTTGAGATTTATTCTAAGAGAAAACCTGGGGAGGTAGCTTGGCTGATAAAAGTGGGCTGATGTGCCAGGGCTTGGTTTTTCCATGCTGTAGAAACTGATGCTCCTGGTGTAATGCTGGAATCACGTCAATGTTGCAGTAACTTTTACTTTGAGGCACACTGCTCTGCTTACATTGAAAGATTGAGGCATGCATTTTCTTCCCTCTGAGCTCTTGCTGCTTGGGTATTTGTTATAAGCTTTAAATCAAGCAAATTCGTGAAATGGATTGAATAATAGGTAATGGGTTGATTTGGTTTGATTTCTTTGTTGTTGAAGTCAGTGTGGTTTGGTGAATTAGAGAAAAGTCAGGCATTTGTCTGTTTAATGAAACCATTTCTGAAGTGAAGGGGAATGAATAGAAATAGGAAGTCATTAATTTCTGACATTGCATATTGCACTAAGACTTCATTATTATGTCAATTTATGTCAAAAACAACATTGTGTACTAATGTATCAGAGTACAAATGTCATTCTCTCAGACTACGGTTTTTTGCATTTCTTCATCTCTTGGTCTCATAATAAAGTGGTTTTCTAGCTCTGAAAGGTTCAGTACTCTTAATCCCAAGTGCTGGATTATCCTGGACAGAATTATTGAAATAACATACCTCTATGAGAGAATAATGTAATTCACTGAGAAATGAAGTAACTCATGTTGCAGATGGACTGAATGTTGTACTTCATGTTTTAGCCAGTGAAACCAAAAACATCCCTTGTTTCCCATGAGCAAAATCTGTCCCGAGTCTGCTATAATGTAGGGAATCTGTCCACATGCTTGTTATCAATCCTTGCTGACAACTATGATGCTGCAGTATTATCAGTGTAATCCCTAGATATTTGACCGAATAGGCTTAAATCTCTCTTGTAAATTGTCATTTACCCTTTGTGCTTCCCATTTGGATGGGAGTGTCTTGGAACTGAACTCTGAGGAAATCTGCCTTTTCTGAAGGGAGAATACACAAATAAGTGAATTTGCTGTGTACTCCTATTGAGCTAAGCAGGAAAGTGAAGGGATCAAGACTTGTTGAGGATGAAGGAACCTGGCTGCACAAAAAGGAGAGAAGGCACAATTCAAACAGAAGGGTGGGCTGCAGGAGCAGAAATCTGTCTGCTCATCTATGTTCTCGCATTGTGATGGGCAAAATAACAAGAAATTATTATTGTAAATATCAAACTTTGCTTGCAATGGACTGTTTTGTGTCCTTGATAATTGTACATTTAGGGAACAGAGTGTTGAAGGTCTGAAAACTTATTCTTATATCAATGCACAACCAAATATACAAGAGTATAAGGGTGTTGGTGCCATTCTACTGAGAGCCCCCCTGGCATGTTTTGCAGGGAAGGGCTTTCTATCAGGAGGCCAGTGGGAGAAAATCTGCTGGGACCTAAACCAGCTCAAGGACTTGTGAACACATGTGCCTAGAAAGTGACTCTCCACTGTAACAGCCTGTGCGGTGTCCTTGTGGGTTGTTATTTTATGGAAACCCTGATTTTAAGCTGGCTGCAGATGGCAAAGTAAGTGACATCATCATATCACAAAGAAAATAAATGCTTGCTACTTATTTCTGTTACGCAGTAACTATATTTCTTTCCCTTACTTCTGTGTATAGTTTATTATGTAATTGTTTTCTCAAGGAAGTTAACAAGGGAGTGTTGGGGGAAAAAATAGAAAAAGTGTGGAATACATCAATTGTTGTTGATTAATATTTTCTTTCCAAGAGCCTGCTTAGCTTTTATCTGCACAATAGCTACAAAACCCAATGCAGTAGCTTGTTAAAATACATTAAATGATACAAAAACCCAACAAACAAAAAACCTCTGAAGCCTTCCTCCTGCTGTGTTTAAAACCCCACTCTATCTAGGACAACTGAGAACTCTGTGCCACATGGAGGGCACAGCACTTTTGAAAGGAAAATATTGCCTTGTCATATTAATATTTTTTCCATTTAGAACATCCAGCTACTCTCAGGCTTCTAGCAGCAAAGTAAAAGAATACTTTGCACCCGTCGACTAATTTTAGCTAACACAAACCAAACATTTCCCTCTTCAACCAAATGACCTTGTGGCTGCCTAGAAATGCTTACATGAAACAGCACAGAGGCTGTTTGGAGGTGTTGATCCTGGCAGGGGGATGATTTCATGGGCCTCTGCTGATGTTCTGAGTCAGGTGATGTGCCTCACAGACCCGGGAGGCAGGCAGTCAAGGAGGTCATCTAGGCCATGAACTTGAACTGTCCTGATGGAAACAGCAGGAACACCCCACGGGAAGAAGCATTTTGAAATGAACTTTAGTCTGTAAAACTGTCTCCAGACTAGATCAACCTGTCCACTTTAATCACGTTGAAGTGGGGGATGATTGTAAATTACACAGATTTTAGAGAAGGACAGTGGTGGTCTGCTTCATGGCCTGGGAAACACCAGCAATGAAGACTGGTGAGCTTTAAGTTTAAAATTACTCACCCCTGCTTACTGCTGAATTTACTTGGCTCCTTTCCAATACAAGGAAGCACAAGAGCACTACCAGAGGAGCATCTCCACAGTGCTCTTGGTACCTGCTGAGCTGTGTGTGGGTGTTACCCATGTGGAGCTCTAGCAGCTGTGGGTGGTCTTTCCTCCATGCAGTAGTGTTGCACAGGGACATTTGGGTTGTCCCATCTGCAGGGAGTAAATACCTGACAGCCAATTTCAGCTGGTTGGAATCTATTTTGCAGTGGGAGAGTGGGAGTGAGGAAGAACATGGCTTTATCCCATGGTGTTGCCAGATATAAGTGTTGTGTGTGCATCCTGTTTTGATGATCATTGAGCATTACCATTACATTTCTACCATTCACTTGCATGCAATGCTTTTAATATAGTGCTGCTCTCTCTCTTAAAACAAGCAAGGACCCCAAAGAAAAAGCAGCAACAAAACCAAACCACCTACTAGTATTGATAGTCTTATACATCTTAATTGTGAATAACAGTAACCTCAGAACAAATTTCTGAATAATTTTTTCATTACAGAGGTTCTGAGGCTGATAGTTCTGGAGGGCAGCAGGGGCTATTAATCACACTGCGTAAGGCAGTGAATTTCCTGGTGTTTCTTGCAGCTGGTTAAGTAACTTGTGACCGAATTAGCTGAGTATGGTTTTTGAACACATAGAAGGAATCTCCTTTTATTGATCAGAAGAGGGATGACTACTGTAGTTTTGTGTTTTAGTTCAAAGCAGTACCTGATGGGGAATAAGAGTCAACTGAACAGTAAATGGGTGCAAGGAAGAGAGACGAGGAGGTTTTCAGGGATGTACTGCTAACACAGTATTCCAGCGGGAATGTAAACCGCATATGTGGGCAGAAGAAAAGCACCACTACAAACCTTTTCCTCAGCATATATTGAGGAAAGGAATATTTCATGTCTTGCTGGAGCTGGGGGTAGTGTAATTGAGAGATTGAGGGTATGACAAAAGGTTTGGAAGGCCAGGGCTAAGTTGTTTTGGCAGAGATGTTGTAGGAAAACATGCAAATATCTATTGTTAATCCTGTTACTGAAAGATGCCATTGCATAGGCTGGAAGAGGCATTAAACATATTCCTCACACAGCTCTGGCAGTGGATCTCCTTCCCACTTTAAAAACTTCAGAATATTGCGATCTCATTCTTCTGTTTGTGTTTGTGCATGATGGGCAGGGCTGCTAACGCTACCTATGCTTAAGGTTGCTTAACGCTTTCAGCCAGAAGGTCGTGTTTTTAACTGTCTGTGTTAATGCTGTCAAAGCTTAAACAATTTAGGCTGAGATTTTCCAGATGGGTGTCTTCATTCAGGAGAGGTGGGGAGGGGTTTCAGCCAGGCTTATATTGGTGTATTTCTCAGAATAAGCTGACAGAAAATGGTCTATTTTTTTCATATTACAACAGGAAAACATCCCTTCACTGGGAGAGGCTGGGGGAGAAACTTTACAATCCATGCTTTTCCACTTGAAATCTGGCAGGCAGCATTTGCTCTTACTTGGGGAGAGGAGAGAGGAGAAGTAAATGATAAAATAATGAAAGATTGCGCCTTAGCAGAAAGATAAGATTTACAATGTCTGTCTTAAGAGACTAAATTTTTAAATAAAACCTTAACTCTGGTGTTTTCCTGCATCTTTGAATGCCTGACTGTGCAACCTTTATGTCGCTTTAAGGTGCTTAAAATGTGATATTGCTTCTTCTTTTCATAACAAAGTGAGCTAAGCAAAGCTCCATCAAGTGATATAATTTTGGCGCCTATGCCTTTCACTTGCTCTGCCAAAGTCTTCACATCTCTTCCACTGAAGTAGATGGAGCAGTGTACAGTGGCTGTGATTCTGCACGGGCATCTCAGCAGAGCCAAATCAGGTACACTTAGCAAGCAGGTATTAGAGCTCTTCCTTAAAACCACAGGGCTGCTAAGACACAGGCCTCTTGGGCTTTAATGTAAGCTCTGGCTGGATTGTTACTTAGGTATAAACCTTTTTACTCCTTTCCTTCCTTTTCTGAACTACTATGCTTATAATATTGTTCAGTTTATTCTCTTTCCAAAATACCTTCAGGGTAAAAACCATCATGGAATGAGGCTTCAAGAAAGCCTGGGATCAGGAAGTAAATTTTATTCCTTCTTCACTCACAGCACTTTAATTAGCCTTCATGTTTCTGTACTTCCTTTTTAAATGTATATAAGGAAAAACCTAAGGATGACTGAGCAAAATAATTGCTTTTACAACACTTGAGCTCTGGTAGTGGAGGTGAAGCAGAGAATAGGTATATGTGTAAGAGGATGTATCAGGGAAACCAAAGGAGAGCCACAGGAAAAGGTGTTTGTATGGTCCTAAAGAAATGGATTATTTAACCTAGTGAGGGAATTTCTCAGCAGAGTAACAGCTCATACCACTGTTCTTTGTCTTGAATAATAGAGAGAATTTTGAAATATTTACTCTTCAGTGACAAAGGCTTTAGACCTGGTAAGGTGACAAGAAAAACAAGGGGAGAAGACAAGGCAGCAGTTTTCATTTTTCACTGAATTATCAGAACTGTTGTAAAATTGGGTTGTTATCTAGTGTCTTATTTTCTGAATATTATTTTTGGAAGTACAGTGTGGTTATTTTACTTCTTAAAGACTGATGGAGTACACACAGCAGTCTGCAGGCTTATCAGTTTGATCTAGAGTTTTTGCCAGAGTATGCTTGAAATTGTCTTGATTTCTTTCTCTCTTTTTAGTTCTTCTTCCCCTTTCCAAGTGTCTGGTCTGTAGAGACTGGAAAGTAAGTAGAATTACAAGAAGAATGAAGTTATCCCATTAACCTTTTAACATTCTGTTATGCAGAACAACTTCTGATCAAATCATTCAACAGTAACTCACTTTTTCCTGGGAGATACATTGAGGTGAGAAAAAGGGCTTCATTCCACATGTACGTGCTTGTGTGTACATATATATTTGAACTTTTTTTCTGGCTCTCTTAATTGCTCTTTCTTTAAAAGAAATTGTCTGCTTGAGAGTTTTTTGAGGACTTCACCTACGTTTTATCTAAGTCCAAACTGCAAGCAGATTTGAGCACAGATTACATTTCTGCTGCTTGTCTGTGCAATATCCATAAAGCATAAATAAAAAATTGCTCTAGTAAGAAGAAATACAGAGTTATTTTATTTTATCTTTGTGAGAAATAGGTAAATTATTTATTTAATCCTGGATAACAAAGGGTTTTGTAGTATCACTGCATGTTTAAATTTCCTTTCACTTTTCATGAATTCTGTCTTGCAAGCCATATCTGGAATTGGCATCCCCTTCCAGCCTGATTTATTCTGTGGTTCTTCCATCTACAAATAACACATGCTCATTAATTAGATCTTCAGCTAAAGAATTTCTTGTGCAGTATAATCATATAAACTTCAGTATCTCTTCCTTTTGGGTTTATAATTACTGTAATTGATGTGACTATATCAACCATAGATGTAAAAATATACAGGTAACATAGTAAAAAATTTCTTTTGGTTTTCAGTGCTTGACTGTCAAATATTCTCCTCAATTCTACAGAGAAGCAGGTGTCACATTGTTCAAAGGTCCCTGTCTCCTCAGACCTCTGGAAAACCCCACGGAAAACTATAGCTGTAGAGGCTGTAGGGGGGTGCTCAAGCCTTTTTTTGTGAATATGGTGCAAAGTTGTTAAACTAAACCTGTCATTTTGGGGTCCAAGGTAACTTCACAGCTGTCATTCAGGACAAGTTATGGGCTGTGAATGATCACTTGTTGTTCATGTCAAAGTTTTCTACCCAGATTCTTGGCTGTGCTGGCTACAATTGCAGCCATAGTGAAAGGAAGCAAATCAAACAAGGGTATCAAGTTCAGCCAATCTATTTTAATCAAGGTATTTGACACAAAGTGCTAGAGTGAAGATTATTAATATTTTAAAGAAAAATAAATTGGATCATTTGCATTTGTTAATAGTATCTATTAAGAGGGTGTTTTAAGGATTTTTAATATATGGTAGATTAGCTCCATATCCTGGTATGACTCAATTAGAATGGTAGGAATATTTTTGCCAGGCTCATACTCCGACCTGGCCTTTGACCTAGAAGACTAAGATGGGGAGAACAGTCTGGGGCCAGAGCATCCTAGCTTCACTCTTACCTTTTTTCCCCCCCACCAAATGTCTTCCTCCCACCCAAATAAAGCTCTCTGTTAGCCGCTTTTATTTTCACAGAAAAAGGAGCATCAGAAGTAGCTGAGGGGTGGTACCGAATACTGTTACCACTGGAAAACTGGGTTTGTTGAGAGTTTCTGTGGGATTCTCTGAGAAGAGCATCATTGTTTGTCCTGATTCCACTCATATGTTTTGCAATGAAATATGTGGGTTTTGGCTTTCACTCAATAAAGCCACTTACACATTTGCTTAATCTGAAGTAAGCTAACATGACCTAGAATCAATTGTATTGCTTATACATGTGAAATAGAGCATGCCTTGTTGAGTCATGACAGGCTCTGTTCTTATTAGGAAATATTGTAGAGCAGAATTGATAGTTGATTTTTTCCACTTCTGCTAAAATTTTTACTTGCTAAAAGAGTTAGTTAGATGATCATGTCCTTCACCTGCTATTTCCATCTGTCTCATAACCGTCATTATTTGGGAAACTTTTTAGGGGTGTTATTGACTAATCTGTACCTGTTTGCTACAATCTTTCAGTTTTAAGCTCCTGAGGGGCAGTACTGTCTTTTTATAGCATGACTGTGAGCACAACAACAATCTCCAGGGTCAAGCAGCCCTGACTAGGGCTCATTGATGCCATTTGATTATTCTAGTAATAAGATAGATCCCGTTCTGCACACAAGGTTGCTTTCAGGCTGCATCTTCTCTCTAATTTTTGCATGTATGTAGCCTTCTACTGTGTCTCAAAGGGAGCAATTGGCATAGATATGCACTCGGGAAGGATTTTCTTCTCTAGCTGCAAAAAGATCAGTTCTCATTAGTTCAGTGTACTGAGAGAGGGGTGCAGAAAAGCACTTTCCTATATAAAGATCCCCCAAACACTTAGGCAAGAGCTACACTCTACCCTTGCTACAGACTGAGGCAGGTGAGGACTTCCTAAAACATGCAGGTTTTTCCTGGCAATTTTTCTCTGTGTGTTCTGGTGTAAGAGCTAACAATAGATCAAACCTTTTTTGTTGTTATTCCTGCAATTTGATTGCAAGTATATTTGTGAAGCCAGTTGGCGCATGTCATAAAATCTGATTGATTGAACAGTTAATCCTTGAAAGCTTCCCTCTGAAATATTGCCAAGGTCAACAAGGGATAGTGCCCATGTATACATGTCATAGAAATTACCTGTTTTGCCATTTTTATCTACGCCTTTATAGCTATGACATGCACAGCCTTCTGGTCTTGTCATGCAAAACATTCTTTCTCCAAAATACTAGTTTTAGTGATCTGTGCTCTGTTTTGTTCTAGAAAAAATTTCTTAGCTATGAAGGAGATGATGAGTAAATTTGAGCATTTCTTATAAATTTTGGGGTCTTTTTTCAGGTCAGAAGAGTTTGTGGAACAGGTTATTTTATGGGAAAGAAATACTGTGAACAGTTTTGGAAAATCAGTTATTTTCATGTTTCCTGGGAGTTTTGTCATGTCGTCTTGGACATAAGTTGTCATTTACATAAATGTACCACATTGGAGATTTTACTCAGTGCCCCAAGAGGTGCCTTCTGAATGCCATACTTGTTATGTGAAATGAGGTGCTGTTCAGGAGAATAAAAACTGCATGCCACTGATGCACTGTAAGCTAAATGGAAGAATTCATACTTTTCTGCTGTTCTTAAGCAATAACAGAGCTTACTTTTTTTCTATTTGGCCTTAGGCACTACTCTTGTGAATTTATTCAGTTTTTGTCAATAATTCAGTTGCTTGCTACTGATATATATTAGCTTTATGCCAAACTTTGCAGAAAATCCAGGCAATTCTTGGAAGACCCAAACCCCAATGTCTTTTTCGAAGGTTGTTGGAAATTATTTAAAATGCCTTTATAGTGGCTCCCAGGCACTAATGTCCTATTATGCTTCTCTGAAACAGGATGAATGACCTCCTGAGACCTTGTCATAGTACACAAGTTTTCCTAGGTGACTCTGGCAAATAGATAACCTGTTGTGTCAGCTCTCAGTGAACTGAGCCAAGGTCTGTGTACCCTTCCTGGCTATGTGAAGAGATGATCCTTGTGCTGTGGATGGCATTCTATGCTGCATTCCAGGAACATGGCCCTTCTTGACAGCTGTCACATATCGCAAATATCCACTGAGCTCTTTGTATGAACTACTAGTAGGGGAAACCAGAAGCATATAAGAAAATTTTGGTAACTCATTTATCATAACTCAAACTAATTGAAATGTACAGTTTCATAAGATAGAAATGGGAGGGAAGGAAGATGGTGTGATCATCACTGAGCTTTGTCAGCGAGCAGGGAACTTGATATAAAAAAATTACCAATATTGGCCAATATGAAAATCCCTGTCCTTTGCAGAATGTTGTGGCAGCGATTCACTTCCCTGTTGTTCTGAGGATTATTGCCCTGGGAAATTAGTGTGTCTTGGTCTTCTAAGGAAGAGAAATTAAAAATCGGCAATTAGTCCTTTACAGAAATGGTGCAATAAGAATCAAAATGTGCCAGAAAGATAGCGATGCAATGCTGATTGTTGCACCCAAATGTATTCTTGTAGGACCACTCTGCAGTGATCTTGTTCTGCTGGTTTTAGAAATGGAGGGCTTTTGAGCTTTGGCAAAATATAATTTATGCCCTTTAGGTACCTAAAAAGCTAGGAAAGAAAATCCAAACTAATTTTAATTAGATGGGAAGTTCTATACTCCCTGCTTTTTTGTTCATTTGCTTTTAGCTGGTATGGGATACTCCTTGGGGGAAATAGTCTTTGAATTACTTTTACTACAAGCCAAACTCATGCATGATTTAGAGGAAGGAATAGCTGAACAGCAGTCTGCATTGTAATTGTAAAGGAAAAGACATAAAATGCAGTCAAATTTATCAGCAAAGGCACTGCTGCCAACTCTGAAGAGCACCTGGCTAGGTATTAAAGGACACAAACATGATCCCCTTACTGAGCAGTGTTTTATAGATTGTAGTTCAGAGCCAAAGAAAACAGCTTTTGTAGCTTTTAGGGGTGTCCATAAACAGCTAGATAAATATGAGGAAGCCAAAATAAGGGATGAACAAGGTAGGTAACTATCAGCTTGCCATATTGCCTTTTGGAGCTCCCCAAATACCCAACTGAACTTGGAGCATGTTACTTCCCCAGCATTCTTATTGCTTTCCATGATTCCTGGAGGTGGCATCCCTAGCGTCAGAGAGAGAGGGTCAATGGAGCAATGTCATTATATAAACTCAAGCTGTGTCCTGTCATCTGTATAATTGCTAGGATTGCATAGTTGACCATATTTCATGTGAGTTGGCAGTGACCACCAGTCTGTAGTCAGGATAGGGATTTGGAAGAAGAGCTGCACCTATGGTCTCTGATCTCCCTCTTGTAGCTTCTGCCAGCATTCAAAGCATTGCAAACGGGTTTCATAAACAAATCTCATTAAATGTTTTTAGACAGAGGAAAGCACATAGCCATAAATAGAAAACTGATAAGTGGGCAACTGTTAAAAATAGCTCAGTAAGAAATGGTAAGTGGAGAAATAATATGGATATGATAGCATAAAGTATATTCTACACACATACTTGAAGCCTTTAGCAGTTGCCAAAACTCTGATGAAGTGAATGAAGAGCAAATGGGTTGTATTTCAAACACATACCATTACACTGAGCAACAGTAACGTTTTATTGCTTCAGTCACATTTTTTGACTGAAGTAATAAAATTTGTAAAATATAAAGAAAAATACAGGATTTATCTCTCCCTCCTGTCCTATTCTTCCTCCCCCCCCATTTCAAATTCAAAGCAGATTTCATGGTTAACAGTATTGGCACTCAAGTTATGGAGATGTTTAAAAAAATCACTTGACAGCTTCAGATAAACATTCAGGTCAGTACACAACTAGAGTAATAAGAAATACTTTTTAAAATATGAATTTTATGGTCATAGCTCATGTCTGGTGAAGCAAGAGAAGAAACTACTACAAAGCTGGTTTCAGCCACAGTCCTAAAAAGATTTAAGTCTTGTCCTGTAGAAGTAGTCAAAGGCAGGTAAATTACAAGGTGGAAAAAGCTGGTTACATGTTAAATTTTTTTGGTCTGTATTTTATTCAGGTTTGGTCTGAGTGGTTACATTAATTAATCTGAATGACCTTATTCAATGTGAGCTGCTTTGCAGGTGTTGCTTTATGCTATTGCCTTGTAAAATGGAATTCACTTTACCAGATATAGTTCTGTATTACCTGTGGCAATTATGCAGCCTTCTGTTTTTAAATCTATTGTTTGTTTTAAAATGTTGGAGGATCTGCAATATATTCCTAACATGAAGTCAAACCATCAGAGTATTAGGGTTTCTGAATGCTTTGCTTATTTAATTTTAAGCAATACTTAATGTTATTGTCATCACCACTGAATGAACAGTGATAAACATAATGGCTAATCTTACAGTGCATACAAATTCTTAAAATTTGAGTTATGCACATTTTCATTCTATTGTCCAAAGCCAAAATTTAAAATACAATTTATGAGCATCCTTTCTTCTGCTGTTCTTGCTGAAATGTCAGTGTGAAATAAATAACCGTTTATGCTAAAATGTTTTTTCCCAAAGTGTCTTCACATAGGGATAAGGATGGAAAGCCTAATACGGAGAGGATGATCCTAGGTGCAAAATGCTCCCCTCAACATGAAAAGTGTACCTAACATTTTTCTCTCACTCTTCTCTTTATTTCTCCTCTGGACTGAAAGAAACATAAATTATAACGAATATCCTTTGTTCTGTAGGTTCTTCTTTCAGGTCTTTTCTAAGAGGGTGGTCGTGAGTGCTGTGCTTTAGCGTCCCTGGCAGCTGTAGTGCTTGCATGCACCCTATCCTCTGCTGAGGAAATATGAAACACTCAGCTTTGTGGCAGAGGTTTATGCAGTTAACAGCTGGATGTTGTCTCTGTTTTAGGTGCCAGGGACATATGTTGCAATAGGAGGTTTCAAGAACCTGTTTTTGATGCACTAAGTAGCCACAAATTTGTTTAAAATGCTCCATGTTTGCAGAGTGCTTTACAACCCTAGAGAATAACAAATCACAGTGGATTAGTGACATGCCATCCTGATTTTGGTCTGAGATACAGTCACTTGCTTGATCCTGAACTGGGTTTTTGCATCAGGGCTGAGGCATTACTGTGCCACGCTTTTTCTTCCTTAACAATGGCTTTCCAATGGAACTGTTTAATGGTCTAATGTATATTAATACAGTGGTATAATATACAGTCTAGGCTAACGAAGGACCTGTGTAAATAGAGTACCATAACCATTGCCTAAACTCAGGAACAAACAATCTGCAGGGGGACTACCTGTGCATATATTTATGTCTTAATTTCTGTTAAAAAGCTTTGAGTAGCAGCACTAAATACCTGAGCCAGATGTAACTGTGCAATTCTGTTCTACTCTTTCATACCTCTACACATCTTTTTGCTTTTCCATTGAGGATTTCCTGTTGTTCTTTGTGGAAACTCAGAAAGAACTTCGTGGTTTAGTACTTTTTACTTAGAGTCAAATCAATGGTGATCGTCAAATGAGTTATGTTGATACTGGTAACTGTACATTTAACCAAAGGAGAGTATGTGAAAATTCTTTGTAGACACTTTGTGAGTTCATTCACGCTTCAGTGATTAATTGAAATTGATAATTCTTTTAGAAAGGTATATGTTTTCCTTCTTAATCTATGTGCTAATCTGTGTTCCTCTGACAAATTAATAAGCAAAGGGGTTACATTATGGTTGTAAACCAGACAAACCAAAACCAGACTGCTACCTAATGAAATGTCACTTTTATTTTTTTTTTCTTTCAGAACAGACAAGTTTGCATTATGTTCTTGCTTTGAAATGCAGCATTACTTGCACATCTGTCAGTATTTCTCTTCAACTAGGAGGAGTATTTCATAACTTCCTTTAATTATGAAGCAGCAAATATCCAGACTTATGAAAACAATTTGAATTTGGGAAATCCGGAGTACTATATGGAAGACATTCTCTTTTCTGTGCTTTTTTTTGTATGAGCTTGTTTCTATGTTAATGCATGGCTCATGAGGGATTTACAAAGGGGACTGCTGCCACGTTGTCTTGTACAGTGTCTTTCAAAGAAAGTAGTTGATTCCTGCCTGCTCCTCAAAAGAATGTGTAGTTATACTACAGAAAAACATTTTGGTCTTTGGATCCTGAACGTCCGTGACAAAAGGCACCTCAGCCCAGAATATCCCCTGCTGTGTACTCGTTCACAATCTTACGGTGGTAGACATGAGGGACTCAAATTATTAACTTTTTTTCTTTTTCATTCTGAGATATTGTTTTCTGCTTGCATTGAGTTGAGCTGGAGGTCTGATTTAGTAGCCTTGAGCCCACTACAAGAGCTGCAAACCTGGTTTCCTGCCTTGGATTGCAGACAGACTGCTATTCTCCTGCACCTCTTTGGGTTTAAAGACTAATATTGTCTGAATATGTTTCCCCTGAAGCACCAGTGATGCTTCTTTTGCCATCAGGATCTCTGTGGTCAAAAATCTGGTAAGGTTCAGAGCTACCTGCACTCATCAGATAAACGAGGCTGTGCCTGAAATGTACTGCTAGCAAAAAGAAGACTCTAGTGTTGATGGTATAGAACTGAGTGGTTGTATACATATATAGGCACACGTGCCTAATTATGCCTATGTATGCATTTAGGACCAGGACCAGCAATGCAACCCGTGTAACTGAATCCTAAGACTGAAATATTCTTCATAACTTGCAAGAATAACGTGTTCCACTACAATAAACACTCGCCACGATAATTGCTGCTGTAATAGATAAGTAGTAGATAAGCTGTGCTTCGCTCATAACAGCAGTTTTCCCCTTACAGCATCAAATTAAATAGCAGGAAAGTGATCCTTCTATTACTGAGTTGTAACCCAATGAACTAAATAGTAGTGTCACCTCTATTTTCAGAAGCTTTGTTACTAAAAACAGATCTTTACTCTGTGGACTTCTTTAGCCTTTCCCAAAGTGACAGCATTTCATTAGAAATAGCTTGCTGGGCCTTCTTGCCCAGCTCCACTGTAGTGCCCAGTCCGTGAGAGCAGACAGCTGGGGGAGTTTAGTGTTTTGAAGGTTATGATCACAGCAGTTTCGTAAGTGCTTTATTTCAGTTCTGTTCTGGCTGTGCTGGGGACAGGTGCGGTCTGGTTCTGATTTCACTGTTCTTAATTTCTTATCTGACCTGGTAGTTAATCAAGGGCATGAGAGAGGAACAAGGGAAAGCGGGAAAGGAACGTCCTGAGACGGGCAGACAGCGAGAGTGTAATGCTGAGCATCTGACTTTTCTCATCCAGAAACTGGCAGATCTGCCTGTCATTCAGTGCTTCTCTGTGTACTGACACTGCCCTGTGCAGAATGGATTTCTGGGAGTTAACCATCGTGTTCTTCTTTTCCAAAGGGTCTTCTGTAGGATTTCATTTGCAGAGCACAGAGGGCAATATCTAGGGTAATTCCAGGGCTTAGTGACTGTGATCTTTTGTCAACTCTACTTGTGAGTGAAATTAAACTTGGTATGAGCACCCACAATCTGAGCTTGTGCAACACAATTCCTGGCCAATGAGTGAAAAATGATAAACCTGACAAGTATTTATGAGAGAGAAAAATGAGATGTCATATTATAACAGGAATATATTCATTAAATCTATCAATTTCATGGAAACCATGAATTCCCTCTTCAGTAAAAGGCTTTGAGTAGGTTTATAAAGTCAGATATTCTTTTATGAGTTGTAACTTTCTTATGCTAAAACACAATGTGTTTAAAGTCAGGTCAGTATTTTCTAAGGGAACTAATTACAAAAAGGCTGAGATAATGTGATGTTACAGTAGCCACTCTGTTTTTGAGAGGATATTGGCCAATGTCTGAATCATCTTATTGCAGCTGGAACCATACCTTGAAAAAACCTTACAAAAGCAATAAGCCTGGCAGGGGTAAACTTTCAATGTCAGTGGCCTTATGCTACTTCCCATCATCGGAGGATTTGATGCAGCAGGAATATAGCAAAGATTTCAAAGAACAATTTCCAGTAGTCTTTCCCACATGAGGGAGATTTTTCCTGGAAGAACTTGGGGTGTGAACTCCACAGAGTCTTCTTGCCTGTCTGCAGGAGCAGAGGGATGTCTTTCCTGTCAGAGTGAAGATAGTCCCCAAAACTGAAAATCTGGCCTTCTTCAGCTTCTTGAGGGCATTTACTTATGCAGTCAGATTTTCAGGAGTAGTAGTCAGTGTGGTGGTGATGTGAGGTACTGAATGCTATAAGTACACAATGTAATATCAGTTCATACTGTAAAATTAATTCTACTGCTACTGGCAGTAAATCTTTGCTAGTGTTGAGGTTCCAGCACAAAGTTTTCCAACAGAAACCAAAGCACTGAGTGAGACAAGTTATAGCAGCGTATGATGGAGTTGGCCAACTTGCACCCTGGGAAGTGGCCCTGGCTTGCTGCAGCTTCAAGTCAGCTCATTAGTCTCCTGTGTAAACCTTTATAACTGGCAAGATTCAGACCATTTTGGCAAAAGGGATGCAGTGCAAGAGGTGGCTAAGCTGTCTGTGGGATCTAGTATGCCAATATGGATGGACAGGTAAGGTATGGTCAACAGAGGAAAAAAGACTGGAGTAGAAGCAAAGTTCAGCTGTATCTGTACCAGATGAACGTCACAAACCAATATCTAAGTGTAACTGGGCTGGTGTTAGCAGGTTAGATTGGCACCTGTTGCTGACAGAGAGGGGCTCTGTGCTGTTCCCAGCCCGGTGGGTGTTATATCTGTCTCACTCAGTTCTCCAGCCTCTTGCTTCTTTCCATATGATGGCAGCATGCTGTGAGGAAGCTGCTGGTATGGTCTGTGTTACTCTGGTTCCAGCTGCTAATGGTTAGAAAAACAGGAGGTTTGGGGTTTCTTATTTTGATTTTTTGTTTGTTTGGTATTTTTGTTTGGTTTGGGGTTTGGGTTTTTTTTTTTTTTTTGTTTGTTAGCACTTAAAACACGTTTTTGTATTAATTAAGTAATGATTGTAATCCCTGTGCTAAGGCAGTTTACAGGGAATTACTGCTCAGTTTTGCTACAACTGTATTTCCAGATGCTACACAGATGCCCTATTCTTTGTTATTCTGGCACTCATTCTTAACCATAAACTGTCCTGTATGGGATCTAAAACTGTGAAGAGTGGAAAAAGCATGGATAGAGACTGAAGAAAGGAGGCTTTTACTGCTCAAATCCCTCCACTGCTTAGTTTTCTTTAACAGATAGCAAACACACAGAGTTAGATTAGCATGGACTAGAAAAGTGCGTGCACACCTATGTGATAATGTGTCATGGATGTTAATGCATAAAAACCTATAAAAGAAAAATTATCTGTACAGGGTGCGTGGGATTCATGTTCGACTCACAAAGTCAAGAAACACCTCTGATGTTTTAACAAAGCTCACATCTAAGTGTACTTTATTGTTTGACAGCGACACAACTTACCTATTGCACCTAGGAATATTAACTCCTAAAAGTATCTGCTTACAAATGGCAGCCTTGACTTTATTGTAAACTTAGTATTTGCACTAAATGTCCTTTCAGAGGAATTAATTCACCAGTGTCATGAACAAATATGAAGTTAAAAAAAGTACAATCATATATGGCTGAGTAACTAGTAAAAGCCTCAAAAACCTATTTTTCCAAGTGGAATTTAAACTCTGTTGTCTGAATAAATTGGATTTTCACTGAAAAGTAATGAAAGCTTTTAGCTGTAGACCAAATGTAAAACTCTTGAGAGAGAAGTTGTATTGTGTGAGAACTGACTTTAATACATGTAAACCCTCACCAAATGATACCACTTTTGTTTATTTGCCCATGGGCCACATTTAGATTGATCTGTGGGAACTTTGGTGTTTCCTGTCACCCCGTCACACAAAAAATGACTGTGTGTCTTCAAAAGAAACCTGGACCTCAGTCCTCTGTAGGGTTACATCTTGTAGTACTAATGGCATCATGCTTATGGTGTGCAGAGATCAAAATACAAAATCCTTAATCATTCCTCTATTTCTGAACTTTGAGTGCTTTCAGTAATACGTTTTAATGTTCAACAAGGTTGCTGCTGGATAGTCAGGGTAGCGGTGACAAAGTCTATCACCACTTACAAATGTAACGATTAAGTTCAAAGCCTTGGGACAGGGTTGTTTGTTAACAAAGAGAGCTTGGAAACTGAGACAAAGTATTAACAATCAGGGAGCAAAGGGTGATGTGTTGTGACAGCTAGAGGCATTGTGCTAATAGCCTGGTAACCCAGCTGAGACAGCCATTATTTGTGTTTCTCTGTTATTCAGATCATTTCCTCTTGTAGTAAATGAGGATTTACTTTGAGTTCTTCCGGTTATGCCCATATAAGTGAAACCAAAAAGGTAAATAAATCAATAAATGCTGTGTACAAGCAAAATGCTTTCAGGAAGCTGCCTAGCTTTCTTTTTGCATGGAGAGAATGACCTGCTTAGTTGAACTTTTTAGGTCAATTTTAGCATTTCAAAAATTTTGGGAGTTTGATTTTTTTTTTTTTTTTTTTTAACCTGGTTGTGGTGGCTGAATGACAGCTCCTCTTGACCCACCCAGCACTGCATTTGCTGATGCTCAGGCAGGGAAATCCCACGGAAGGAGGAGCGGTGTGCTGTAGCCAGCCACAATCCAGACAGCGAGGAGCATAGGGTGCCCTAGGGACACGCTCAGCAAAGGTTGAATTACCTGTCAGGGCCTTGAAGACATGTGTGGCAGAGGGCACTTTGCTGGTGCCCTGGAATGGAGCAGCACACTCCTTTTTGTTGCATGCTGTTGACAGCAGGACACTGGATACCCGTCAGGAAAATAGATAGCCTTTTACATTCCATGTTGCCATTCCAAGTGCTGGCATGACACCTTCCCCCTTTCCCTCCCTCCTCCCTTTCTCAACCTTCCGAGTGCTGAGCTTCAGTGCTCTTCAGAAAGTGCCCCATGACATCCCATGGCGGTTCAGATGCTGGTGTTCCCCCAGTCCAGGTCAATGTCCCAAACACAAGCAGGAGCAAGGTGCCTGGTGAAGCACTATCTTCTGGAATGCTGGGTTACTGAGGGTGACCTGAGTGGGAATGCTGGCAGCCTGGCAGGGGTTTGCTGTGAACCTCCCCCTGGGCAGGCTCTGCGTGTTGCAAGCTGCCTCCTGTGAGTTCTGCTGCCCTGCCTGGCCCTCATTGCTGAGATGGGTGTAGATGGTGGGAGTCCTTCCTGTTCACTAAAGTGGAAATGTTCCTCCCCAACAGCTTTCTGCTACTTAAGTATTTCTGTCCTTTCCTCTTGTGATGCAGTGGGCAAACTTCTAGGAAAAAACATCAAGGTTGCTCTTAGAAGTTTCCACTAATGTTCAGAGGTCTAAGAAGTGAAGAATTTCATTTCCCTTCAAGCCAGGGCCTTGACATAACCTGTTGGGGTGGGCTTGTGCTCTAGCCATTCTCTTTGTCTGAAAGAAGTCTAAAGTACTATGGTAGCACCTTGAGACAACAAAATGACTTTAGAAAAACTGTAATTAAAAAATATCTCTATTTTTAAAGCAGTTCCTAGAAGACAAGCTCTGTCTGCCTTCTAGGCTGGTCAGGAGCTGAAGGTCCTCTCTGTGCAACAGAACCACTTAGGGATGGATACAGGTGCACATCAGTGAATTTGGGGAATGTGTAATAATCCAATTGGCTATCACCAAAAGGTGGCAGCGTCTACATCTGCTTTTCATTATAGCCCATGCTGCTAGTTAAGCCAAATATCCCAGATTAAGGTGCAGCGGGAACAGGGCAGTAGCAATTGGTGCTGGATGAGCAATAACGGCAGTTCCATGTTTGCTTAGTCTTGATGTTTTGTTGGCCAACCAAATCAGGATAAATAGGCAGACAAACAGATTAATGCTACTGATGGGCTCTGAAAAGTCATACACGTCTATATTTCTTCTCTTCATGGTGGCCCCATGCTAATCCCTGGGTCAGGAGACTTCCACATCTGGGGATTCAAAGTCCTGGTCTGAGTGTGAGACTGGCCAGAAACAAGTGCTGGAAAGCGTTGGCAACAGTGTTTCTACAGCAGGAAATGAGCAGTACAGGCTCAGCAGTGCTGCGTCATGAGATACTAAGCAAAACACTCAAGTTAGGCTCTAAAGGAAAAGAACTAGTGCATCTTGACGAAAATAATCTTCCTCTCTCTCCTAGAAATACCCTCTACACAGCAAAAATAAAAGCATTTGTACATATTTATATTTTTGACTTTGCTAGTAAACCATTCTTGTAGTAAAATATCTGATGATTGTCTTCAGGTTTTGTCTCATTTTTAGTTATCATATGAAAGAAAAAAATATTTAGTCAGATTGAATTCCTTCATCTCTCCTTAAAGGATAAATTTCTGTCAGAGTCCCTTAATGTTTTTCCTTTAGAGAAATATTCAGTAAAATTGCTATGTTGCTCTTTTAATTTCCTTGTACCTTTTTCTGAACTGCTGTGTTGCCCCAAGGCAACACATTAATTAAATTAGGATAAAAACTATGTTGCAGTGCAGAAAAAGAATTGGGCATGTTTGTTTGTTCTATGAAGGAATTTTCTTTTTTACTTTTTATCCTATAAGACCTTTCCAAAGTGCAACATTGACTGAAATCTTTGCAAACAGCACTTTGCATTTTGAGGCCTGATGTTTAAGTGCTGTTAAAAGCAACAGATTCAGTTGTAAAGGATGGGAGCCAGAGTTTGCTTTGAAAGTCTCCTACAGCAGTTTACCTGCAGAGAAGTCCTGGTACTGGGGGGGAGGTTAAAGTGTCTCTCTATCTCACGGCATCAGATGAAGTCAATGTTAATAGTACACTCATGTACTCAGAGACTGGCCTTATGAATTTTATACATACATTCAGAGATTATTTTCGTTTTCTGAATCTTATTTTCATGTTATATAACTGCCTCTTGCTACATAAAAGGCTATGCCCATGCCTTGTAAACAAGAAATCAAAGGCTAGGGGCAAGCAGCCTTAGAAAATAACACACCCATATGTGATTGTTTTGTCATGTGCTTACAGGAGCAGTGTAAAATTTTCCAAATGATGAATATTGTCTGTGGAATCCCAATGAAAAATATTATAGACTTTGTCTCTGATCATAGTTTTAATAAGGTAAATAACTGAAAATAATACTGCTTGTTGAGAAGGGTGTCATCCTAGCCTTAGAGATTCCCAAGGTTTCCTCAACTGGTACCAAATCCATCCCTGGAACAATATAATGCACTAGAGGCTTTTGGATAATGCTTCTGGTTTAGTATTAAGTAATTGAGACAGAAATTTGGAGCAACAATGAGCAATAATAATATTGATCAAATGAATTGCTGGGCCCAGAAAAAGTTTTGAACAGTTTATAACTAAAATGAGACTCAAAAAATATTTCTGTATTATAACCCATTTGTGGACCCTTATTTCTTAGGTAAAATGATTATTTTGGCTAAAAGCTCATGCCGTACTTTCAGGTTTTTTTCTGTTTTTAAATAACTACTATATTTCAATGCATAATTTAAATAAGCAACTACTGTTTTCGTGTTTATGTTTATTAGAACATGCCAGGTTTATGGCACAATATGTAACAGCAAAACCAAAATGTGTTTACATATCAGAACTTGTCCTTTGTGACAAAATTTGACGGAAAATGTTTCTGAGATTTTGAAATATTTTGTTTCCTGTTTCAGCATCTCACATGCATCGTCATTTAGCCAAGTGAGTATGCAATATTTATACGCCTTGCAATTTTTTCACATAAGTAGAAATGAAGTAGTTGAATCAAGATTATAATATAACATGAGCAATTCAATATTAGCATAAAAATTGAAAGATTTCATGTAAAGCCTTGGAGCAAGGTTAGAATTTTTGCCCTGGTTTTTAGAGTTTCTTGTCCTTGTTTTAAAATGTTTTCAAAAATAACAATGGGAAAGAGGAACTCTCATTGTAGTTGTCTCATTTATTGGATCAAGGTCTACAAGACTGCCAAAATTCCTGACATTTCTTATTAATGACTTTGAAATTGTATCCCTGACTCAGTTCTTGGAAGCCTTAAGAAATGTACTTAGAAATTTCCCTTTTCCTGAAGGAAATTAGCAACCTTAACTGCACCATGCTAATAAAGTCTGCAGGAATTGAACTTACTAGGTGACCCTGGGGAAAAAAAGGAAGGCTACCTTTCCCATTGCCTCCCATTTTCAGTGGAAAAATCTGTAGATTCCAAAACCCCTAGTATCAGCTAGTTATAGTCAGATGAAGAGTAGTGGAATGCTTTGCATCTCCTTTGTTATCAACCTCTTCCCATCCCGATTCACTATTTAGTGAAAAGTGTATACCTGTTGCTTGGGCCAGGAATCCTTGTTTTTCATTCATAACCTCTTCATAATGTGAGACCACAGCTTTAAACCCCCAGCTTGTTTCTCTCCATCAGTCTTGAAGTGATCTCTGCTTTTCACAAACTAGTAAATCCTGAAAGCTACAGGGGAAAAAAAGTTACCTTCTTACTCTAAGACCCCTGAGGTCCTCCTCATCCTACCTGATACTTGTAGGCAAGAGGTTTTCGCTGATCACCAACTATGCAAGTAATCCTGCTTTGGGAGGAAGCATGAAGGTGCTCCCAATTCTCCCTACCTATATGCAGAAACTGCACCTTTATGGAGTATCTATAGGAATGAACATGACTCAGCCCCACCTCCCTGATGAGTCTCTCCTTCACTTGGTCTCTGCTGTGCTGCCTACAGTACCCTTGCTGTGTGGCTGATGGCAACCAAGAGTTCTGCAGTTCCTAGAGGTCCATCCAGTGCATCCTGAGTTCTCCTGTGTCTCTCTATACCTGATATAGAGAGTGTTATGGGGTTAATTTCTTATATTGATACTGCCAGTGTCTGAGCTGCAATCAGAGGTGGCACAGTGAGAACATTTTAAATCTCGTTGGATACCTGGCAGCACAGCATTTGGCACTGTGGGAATGGTGCAGGTTACACCAAGCCACCCAGGATGCTGGGCCTTTCTTTCAAGGACTCTTTTGACTTGGTCTGTAAGGTCTGTTGGTCATTGTTTTAACTGGACCCACTAGCCACATTAGTAAAGTTGTATTAATCTTCACATACTTTGCAAAATGCCATTCTAAGTATGTGGACACTTGACTTCATCCAAGTATGCCTGGTGAATCATAGACTGCACTATGAAATTTTTTTGGAGAATTGTCTGCTTGCCAGGAATGAGACACTTCTCTGTCTCCAGTCTCATAGGGAAGGAAAAGAGCAAAAAGACAGGCAATGCATCTGGAATGGCGCATAAAGTCTGAGTATTTTTGTTTATTGAAGTAAAAATTCCTCAGGCACATCCTTTTTTTTTTTTTTTTTTTTTTGGAATCACAACTTGATTCTCAGTTACCAGCTTTTGGAAAGCCTCTCCCAAGTGTCCTGAAACTGTATTCTGCACTTTGGAAAATATCCAGAGTGATTAGGGAATATCCCAGGAAAAACAGGCTAACATTGTACAAAACATCACATTTTTAATTTTTCCATGATTTTTAGCAGCTTCCAAGATTTTATTTTAAAGTCCTTAAGACAAAAGTCTCTTCTTGCATAATACTACTGGTAGTTACATCATGAAAATAGAAAGCAACCTGACCTGAGATAGTTTCCATTTCTGTTATAAATATAGCTTTCCCTGTGTAAATCTATTTTCATTTGCTTTATTAAGTCTGTATAGAAAGTTGCTCCTGCACAGTCTGATGGTGTGAATGCAAGTATCATGCCTCCAGAGAGCAGCTGAAAACCCCACCTGTTTGGGCAAGCACTGAAGGAAGATGACAGATTTCGGTGTGACTGGCTTGTGCAGATGCCCTCACGTATTTATCCATTCATTGCCTACACTCTGTCTTTTCCTGCCATGCAGCCAGGATCGGAGGGAGGTTGAGCCTTTTCTGCCCTATTAACTTTGGCATGTTTGCTTTGCTTTTATCTCCCAGTCTCCTCTCCCCAGTAGCAACTGCCTTGCCCTCAGTCCGGAGGATGGCCCCATGACTCCTTTGTTTAACTGCTGTTATAAGCTGCTGCACAAATTGCTTGGCAGAGGGTGATTTGTAGTGACAAGACTTGAACCTTATCCCTGGAGATTCACCAGATACCTCTGCAATGCTCTGCATCTCTCAGGATGGGGAATAGGAAGCCCGGCTCCCTCTTCCAAGCCTGACCTTGCATCATTCCAGCTATTGCATAACAGTTTAGCTGAGATGCAATGGCATGTCCTCCTTCTCTCTGTTCCCTTCATGTGGCTCTGCTTGCTCACAGGAGGTGAGCTGATCCCTTTTTCCTCTTATTTATGGATCAGTACGCATAGAGTGACTTACACACATCCTTTAAGCATTATAGTGATAGATCAATCTGATCAGCAAAAATTATACTCTTTAAAAATCTTTTGAGGAGAAACAGGTAATTTTAAAAAGAATGTATGGGTTGAAAATTAGTCTTATGTATACCTTGAAGTATCACAGTTTAATTCACAGTTTACAAATATTGAGAAAATGACAGAGGATTAGTTTGGAAGACCATTTAACTTGTGTCTTCCTTTCTTTGCTTTCAAGTTTCATGTTTTGCTTCTCTTTCTCATTTTTTCACTGAATTTGTGATAGGTGTCAATTTTCTGTTGCAGACTTGTTGCTGTTACCTAACTTTGCCTGATTTTCACATCACATTTTGAAATCTGATGATTGCATGATCTATTTTAACTCCTTAACGCTTGAAACTTCTCTTTTGTGATGATCTTCCTTTCATGTTTTTAAATTCTATTTGATTCCTCTTTTTCCTGCTAGAACTAAACCAACACCATTCTCTTTCCCATCATGTCTTAGGGTCCCAGATCTGATGTCTTCTCAGCCTCTCAAGCCTTCAAACAATAACAAAACAAAATTACAGACCTCCTCTCCTTATTCATCTTTCTGCTGCAGAAATACTTAAATGGCAAGCAGAAGCATGTGTGTGGAGTTGCGTGGCAGTCATGGGAGGTTTTGGCCAACAGGCTGCAAAATTACCAAGTGTCTTTTCTATTGTTCTGAGGGGGTGGATTGTAACATTTAAAGGTGGCATGGGAAGAAGCTGATGGAAGTTCTGTTGCTGAAATTGGGATAAGGAGTCACCACAGGCAATCTTCCATTGTTGTTCATGACTAAATCCCAGAGATTCATTCAGCTTGTCCTAGTGGCCATGAGGTTACTTACAGGTAAATGAGAAAATGAACATAATTTCTCTTACATCCCTGGATTAACCTCCTTGTATTTTGCTGCTCTGATTATATTGACACTAAGATCCAGTGAATAGTTAGGAAGGTTGAAGGTGTTGGTAATTTTCCTGTCTTATGATCTTGAAGTATGGGCAGAGCTGTCTTGGTGATAAGGTGGTGAACAGAAAGGGGTATCTCCATATTCTCTGTCTCCTTCATTTCAGCCATCAGGAAAAGACTTTTGACTTTGACTTATCCAGGGAACAACCTACAGTTTCACAAGTCAGCTTAATGTTGTCAGAGCTCATGGCAGGCTTATGGCCTCAGGACTAAAAACCCAAGAGAAATAAAACACCAATGGCTTTGAATTAAGAGGTTCAGTTATAGGCTTGAATACTTTCTTTATAGTTGTAAGAACATATGCAAATTTTAAGAATTATGAGTGGACTTTGAGACTAAAGTAATTCAATTTACTTTGAAAAACATAGCTAGGGTTCCTGTTTGTTTCGCTAGAGAAAGTAACTAAACTAATTGATGTATGTCTGGAGAAAGAAAGTCTGGCCTTGGACATGACTGGTATTTTACATGCACTGTGTCACTGTATTGGTTATTTATATTGCAGAAGTATTTAGAAAACTCACCAAAATGACTATAGCCTTAAAGCACACAAAACTAAAACAGTTACTGCCTCAAAAAAAGGGTTTTTTTGTACAACTCTTAATCGTCTGATAAATTGGAAATATTGAAAAATTGTTTGTACAATGAATATATTGTCTCATTATGTGCTGTGCACAGATTTCCTTTAGCACCAGGGACATTAAGGATGTCACATTCACTATATTTTTAAGATGCATTTAAAACGTCTTTGCTGAAAAGTTAGAAGAAGTTTTTCTTTGTGTATTAAAAGTGTCACACAATCACCAGCACAAAAGCACAGATGTTCTGTGGCTGACACAGAGGCTTGGGAGTGCTTGTTTCTGCATCCAGATATTGTCTAACTAGATAAAACAGCTAAACATTTTTTTTTTTCTGTCAGAGATCTAAAGAGATGAATGACAGGTCTTATAATAATGGTAAATATGCTTGGGGCAATGCAGAGGCCAAAGACCATGACCCTGCATTGGTAGAACACTGTTTTCTGGGAGAATCTTAAGAATTTTTAGTAGACTCAAACATGCATGGGAACATTTGGGATGGTTTCAGTTTTTTCTTTTTTTATCTCTTTGGATTAACTTACAAATATTTAAGAATGCCCCTACGACATGTCTGGTCCTGTGTGAAAAAACTTAAGGGAATATATTTTAGAATTGTTTATAAGGACCATTGTAAGTTTAGAAATCCCCCCAAAAGCATTAATTTATAATTGTGCTGGAATTCTTATATGTAGCTAAGAAGGAAAATCCTGCTTTACAGGTCTAAACTAATCTGCATGTCTCAGGGAATGAAATAAGTGGAATAAAATGGCCAGAAGAATTACGGAATAGTTTGAATAGGAAAAGACCTTTAAGATTGTTGAGTCAAACTGTTAGCCCAGCACAGCCAAGTCCACCACTAAACCATGTCCCTAAGTGCCACCTCTACATTTCTTTTAAACACCTGCCGGGATGATGACTCCACCACTTCTCTGTGCAGCTTCTTCCAATGCTTAATCACTCTTTCTGTGAAGAGATTTTTCCTAATATCCAGTCTAAACCCACCCTAGTGCAACTTGAGGCTGTTTTGTTTTGTCCTATTGCTTGTTGAAGAAAGACTGATCCCCACCTCGCTTAAAGCTCCTTTCAGGTAGCTACAGAGAGTGACACGATCTCCCCTGAGCCTCCTTTGGTCCGGACTAAACAATCCCAACATGCTCAGAAGTCCCTCATAAGACTTGGGCTCCAGAGGCTGACTCCACTGCCCTTCTCTGGACATGCTCCAGCACTTCAATGTCCTTCTGGTAGTGAGGAGCCTAGAGCTGGACACAGCACTTGAGGTGTGGCCTCAGCGGTGCCACATATGGGGGGCAATCACTGCCCTGGTCCTGCTATTGCTGATACAAACCAGAACGTCATTGGTGTTCTTGGCTGTCTGGGAACACGCTGGCTCATGTTCAGCTGCTGGCAACCAGCACTCCCTGATCCCTTTTTTGCAGGGCAGTTTTCCAGCCACTCTGCCTCAAGCCTGTAGTTTTTTACATGGTGTTGTTGTGACCCAGGATAGGACCCTTGTTTAACCCTTCACCTTGTTGAACCTCATCCAAATGGCCTTGGACCATGGATGCAACCTGTTCAGATCCCTCTTCAGAGCCTTCCTACCTTCCAGCAGACCAACACTCCCATCCAAATTAGTGTCGTCTGCGAACTGACTGGGTGTGCACTCGATCCCCTTGTCGAGATCATTTATAAAAATTTTAAGCAGGGCCGACCCCAATATTGAGCCCCAGGGAACCCCACTAGTGATTATCTGCCAGCTGGATGTAATTTCATTTACCAACACCCTCTGGGCCCAGCCACTCAGCCAGTTTTTTACCCAGTGAACAGTGCACCTGACCAAGCCATGAGCATCCAGTTTCTCTAGGAGAATGCTGTGGGAATCTGTGACAAAGGCTTTAGTAAAGTTCAGGTAAACAGGATCTGCCCACTTCCCTTTATTAGACAGGACTGCCAATAAAGATAGGAAGTGATTTGGTGAGAACTTCTGTCAGATTCCTCAGCACACTTGGGTGGATCCTATCCAGCTGCATAGGCTTGAGTGTGTCCAAGATGTGTATCTGGTTTCTGACCTTTCCTCCCAGGCTTACGGGGGCTTCATTCTGCTCCCTGTCTCTGTCTTCCAGCTCAGAGGGCTGGGTACCCACAGAACAAGTGTTAGTAACTGTTGAAGAATGAGACAAATAAGTGAAGTACCTCAACCTTTTTCTCAGGCTTCATCACTCCGTATCTAGTAAAGGATGTAGATTCTTAGCCCTCTTTTTGTTGCTGATGTAGAAACACTTCTTATTTTCTTTCATGGCAATAGCCGCAGTAATAAAAAACAATGGGAGCTGCCTTGCAGTGTAGATTGAAGTGTCAGTGCAGAACTAAGTGGCACAGCAGGAAAAGAACACTGAAGCACGTGTGTGATGAAAAAAGTAAATATAAATGAGGTGACAGTGACACTTCTCACTGAAGGTATGTTAGTGTTTAAATGGCTCCTGCAGTTTCCTTGAGGTTTGGAGCAGAACAGAGTCTACACCAGCAGACTCAAAGCTGAGCTGCAGTTTAACACAAGCAAGCTGTCAGCAGCTTGGTCACATCATCAAAGCTCATATAAATACACCAAAATGACTGAGTTGCTCAGTGTCTGAAAAGTATCATGTAAGGGGATTTATCAGTTGCAAAGAGATAGGATTGAGCCCACAGTGATCTGATTGTTTGATGTGCTGCTTAATGGTGATATAAATCTGGTTATTTGAAAGGGGACTCGCCAATAAAAATATTGTGTTCACACATGAACTGGAGTGAATTTAATTGCAGGGGAAAAACACTATGAATGCATGAGATTGTTGATTTTTTTTGTTTGTTTGTTTTGTTTTTAATCAGATACCTTTTAACCTTAATTATGAACTTCTAAAGAACCTCTAGAACTTCTTGAAAAATAATACATTTTTCATCAGTTGGCTTTTATTTCCAGCTATTTACTTTCAATAATTATGGAATAGCACTAATAATTCCACTTCTTAGTACTCTCTGAATCCCAAGTAAACTTTTCTAACACTATGCAAGTCCTTAAGGATTTATTTTACCAACATATTCATGCATATAAATACCTCCATACTATCTCAAGGGTCACAGAAATCAGCTGAATTTCTTCTACTGATATCATTGGACATCAACTGAAAGCTTAGAATAGTAAAGAGAACTAGATTGTCTCATTGTACTGCCTACAAAGTATACAGGAATGTAAAAAGATATTGTCAAAGTGGAACTCTTTTGAGTGGTACCAATTTCCAAAATTTGTGACTGGAATAATTAGATGGCATTTTTCTTTGGACTTTTTTGTTGTTGTTTTGTTTGGTTTTTTGTTTTGTTTTGTTTTTGTTTTGTTTGTTTTTAATATAGCACATAATTTCATTTTCATTTTGCTGGAAATGTATTTGGATCTTTTGGAATGAGTTGAAAAAGCACATGTTCTTTTATAACTCCAGATGAATCTTTGTTTAAATGCATATACATCTTGATAAATCTTTCAGCTTCTGAGAGAATGCATTCTTTCATCTACTGCTGTTTATTAATATACCACTTGAACATTTTAGTCATAATATCGTGACACCTAGTGTCCCTTTTTGCATTTTATTTGTGAGCAAGGCAGTGTTGTAATCTTACATATTTAGGCAATTTTAGGTCTGTGTTGTAGTCGTGTCCGTAAATGAGCCCTACAGCAGAGATGATCATCCAACATGTATGGCAATTGTAATTTTCAAAGACTTCAGCACTTGTTTGTATGGAATAACAAGCCATAATAAGCAGGGAAAAGAGAAGGAAATTTTTGTTATATGGTTTCCTTTACTCAGAGCTTTTGAAATCCGCCTTGAAAGCCACAAGCCCTGATTGCTCCACCCTGTGCCAAGGGAGCAATGGAAAGGCAAGAGGTTGCTCTGTCTGCTGTGAATGGAGACGTGGTCCCTGGGTAAGGGAGGGTAGATATGTATCCCAAGGGGACAGGTGGTGGCTGCAAGCGTCCTGTCAGGGACTAGGGTGTCCACAATGACAAAGTGATGGTTTGCAACACCTAAGGATAAACCATGTGTCCTCTCCCTTTTACAGTGAAACTTGTGGGCTAAGGGCTAGGACAAAGAGTACTTTCCAAAGGCCCAAATGCTGGCTATATTTCAGTTGAAAAGATTATACATATCACTTGCTATCTTGCATTAGAATATTTCTACTTAACTTTTTTTGGGTAGTTTGGTGTGAGTTGCATGGGTGTAAGTCCAGCATTTCTTTGCAATTGCTCACGCCACATTAATTTTTATCTTTCAATAACAGAATGAAGGAAGGTGGGAACTGTTTGTAGGATCTGGTGATGGTGACAATATTTGTCTTCAGCTGGCACATAGGTGTTATTGCTGAACATGTTTCCAGACTGTAAGCTGGCTGTTTAATCAGCTCTCAAACTTTTTGGGTAAACGACAGATTGGAATCACTTGCTTGACAGTACTATGGCTATTGTATTTTCTTCCTCAGAGAACTGCCAGATTGGACTGGACTCAGCCATGTTTGCTGTTGGAGTTCCGAGTGTTTGTTTAAAAAACGAATATTCTGAAAGCTCAAGAGGTCTGTTATCATTTTCATCTGCATACATAACTTTCAATGACTGTAATGGGAAATACGGAGAGGGAACAGATTGCCTAAGAATGTCTGTCTTTAAAGCAATTAGTTTGATAAATGACCTGACTGAGACTGGTCAGATAGACAACAGAAGAGAGACTTATCTATGAAGAGGTACCAAATCACAGTGACCATTCAGGACTCCTCTGCACTGGAAAAGATATAAAACTTTTTGTCTCTACAGTGCTTTTTTTTTTTCTGGTACTAATCCATGCGTTTCCAGCCTTTGGAGCAGTTGCTGTTATTCCCTGCATTTAAGGCTAAGGGAAATGGAAGCAGGAAGCCTCAGGAGTTCTCCTGATAGAGAAGTTATAGGGTCTTATCTGTGGAATTTCTGGGGGTTCTTCCATTTATTGACGGTTGGACAGTTGGTTACTGGGCTGTATAGGGTGAGCAGCATCCCAAGCTACATATAGGTTTTGCTGATGCCATAAATCTTGAGGGGATTCAACTCCAGTGTCCTTCAGCTCCCGTGGCTGAAGCCCATGGTGTGATGCAAATGTCACGTCAGATGACTCATGTCACTATGACCTGTTACTTCGATAGAAAGCTATAAAAAATTAGTGGTTCTAGGGAGATTTTACACAATTAGGTCTGTGTTATCTGCTGCACAAAACTTAAAGGAATGCTGAGAATGAAGCCCTGTTTTCTGGCTTTCCCCTATTGTTTTCTCAAGAGGTCTTCAGATGCTCAGGAAAGACAAGTACTGTAAACAGCATATAAATGACAACACATACTTAAGTTCCTAACATCAATAAATTATAAAAAAGATATTTTAGTTTACATTTTCATATTTTCAAGGTTTCTACCAACAAAGCTGTTTTGGTTTGGGTTTTTTCCTTTCCTGTCTGTGAAAGAACAGCTGGTTGGGGTAGATTGGTGCAATTCTTTGGTGAAATATTTTTCCATTGATGTACGGTGTTTAATAAATAGTTGTTCCTCAACAAAAAAAATATGTGCTCTTCCCCCTAGAATTTTTCAGGGAAAAAGCACCAAATACACAAATCTGTAACCATGGTTATTAAAACGGAAAGTTCAGTTTCTTAATTTCAGTTTCTTAATTTCAAATTATATAAATTTTTTTAAATTTCTAAATTGCTGTGAAATTATTTTCAATACGTTTTCCTTTCTATTTGGGGCAAATTCCAGGACGTTCAGGTTTCCTGTGGAGGATAAATCCTGAGCCTAAACCAGTAGAGGACTCAGTTTTATCTCAAACACTCAAGTTTGTATTCAAGAAAATGCTGTCATTATGCAAAATTATTGAGGAATTGTTACGGGTCTATGTGCAGCTCTTACTTCTGTGAGCCTTTAAGAATGTCGTTACTTCAATTTGAGCCAGCGATAAGAGTTTTGAAGTATGACATTTGTCATTTAACAACACAGGGAAACCCAAGGGGGAGAGAGGTGTAGTTTCCCATGAAGTGCAGAAGGACCCTTAGTGCTGGGTAGGAATCTGAATGCGGCATTTTTTAAAAGGCAGATTTTCAATTCTTATCCCTGTTCTTCTTTTACCCCTTCCTCTTTGCTGCCTCACCACTTGGATGAGACTTCCAAGCAATTCCAGCAGCAAATTCAATTATATTAGTGTTTTGAAAGAGGATTTTTCAAGAGAGGCCTTGGTTCCCAAGTTCTTAAGTTTTCTGTTGAATACATCATGTCCTTTGGTTCTTCCTCCTTGGTTTCGCTTGTTCTAAGTTTAGCCCATGATAACCTCTTACAATTAGAGAAACCCGGGCAAATAATAGGGTCACAGGAGGTTGCAAAAGTCTGTTCATCAGGATCTCATGGCACAACACAACCTTTACAGTATAATGAGTTTAGATGCAAAATCTTTGTCAGCCAAATGAGATGGGGACTTACACATTGCAGATTTTGTGTATTTGTGTCAAAAATGTGTAAATTAACACAAATTTCTTTCCAAAAGAGTTATGGCTTATCCAAGGCTCAATGCTCTCTCTGTGTTTCGTACTGAATCAACATACTGTCATGGCATTTCCTTCTAAGGTTTGCATTTGCAAGCTGAAACATGATTTAAAACTGAAAGCCGCATCTATATGACAAGTTCTTTTGCTTGTGCCTGTGATACCATAGATACAGACCTGCTTTTGGTTTGGGTTTGTTTTTTTTTTTTTGGTGGAAGTGGGGAAAAGTGATTATTGCTAGAGATTCAGTACAACAATCTAAGTTTTTTTCCTCTCTCTCATACTCTCAGTGATGCTTGTCCTTCTGTGGACAGTCTAATTCTTTGCTTTACTTTTAAAAGGAGTGTTACCTTTTTTTGGCTAATTACTTGTCTTTTTGTCTCAGCAAGACTGCTCATTAAGTTGCAACTAAAATCGTGAAATGCATGCCTAGATCCCAAAACCTCTTTACGTCTGGAGTGTATTCACCTTTTTCACCTTTTTTTTTTTTTTTTAATTTTTTTTTTTTTTAAATAACCTTATCTCCGGCCATTGACATGATGCCTATTTATGGATACAAGCTGGCTCCTTTCTGAGTCACTATGAGTTTTGCTATTGTCTCCAGTGGAAGTTGGGGTTGTGCACTTGCACATAAAAAATTTGATGAAGTCTCTAATTAAGTTTGTGTAAATCATCAGAGGATGATAACCTTTCATCCCTCCTGACCTCCGCTGGATTTTGAACTGGCTACCTAAAGGTTAAAAATTCTGTATTCCTTTTGCAATGCTTTGATCCAGGAAGCCCATTTTATTTTAAAATCCTTTAAATTTCCCGTTTTCTGGCTTTATTTTAAATGGTGGTGGGTGGTTCTTCTGCTTTAATTTCCTGCTCGTCATTCTTCCCCATGCATCCCCTCTAAACAAGGTTGCTTGTGGGATTCAGTCCAGTTATTAGGCAGCCTTGCTGTAGCACTCTCCTTGAGGCTTTGTCTTCTCTAGAGTAGACAAGACAAGGTCTTTGTGCAGAAAAAGTCTTGGATAATGCAGTTTTGTGTGTCGAGAAACACTTGAATAAATCCCATACCTTGGGCTTTAGTGTAGTTTGGAATCTAGTATAATGTCCAGTCAGAAATCAGGAAAATGGGAGTTAAACTGACTTGAGGAGAAGGCTGGGAAATGGGAGCTAAACCCTTCTGCCATTTAAAAAATTTCTCCCAAATCTTGTGAAGAAGAGTTTTCCTTTATTGGTACTTTGGCAATTCTCAGTCCTTCCATGCAATCTATAACCTGATACCAAGGTGTTCTGCCTATGTTTTACATATTTGTAAATATGTAAAATACATTTGGTCTGAAGTTTGGTTAGTCTGAAATAAGAGGCAAATTTCTCATTGCTTTCTACAGATTTAGGAAAAGAGGCTTTCAGGTCCACACAGTTGAGCTCCCTGTTCTGGGATAAAAGCCTTCTTGTTAAATTGCAAGTTTAAAAAAATGAACTCTGCTTTCAGTCCTAGCTGCAAATCTTTTTGGGGTCATACTTGCTTTATTTACTTTGAATTCCAGATCAAGATGGAAAGCAACAGTGAAATGTACTCAGCCTCTCCAGGATCCCTACTTGCCTTTAGTCTGGATTAAAGTTTGGGTAAAGTGTTAATTTTCCTGCTTGATTTTTCTTATCCTGCTGTAGAAGCAGAATAACTTCTTTGGATCTGCAGATTATGACTGATTTCTAGCCTTACAGTATCCTGAACCCAAACCCCAGATGCTAATACTATCAAAATGTCAAAAGCTGGAATAGACATTTGGATTCAAAGCCAAATGTTGTGACTTCTAATAATTTTTAAATATACTAGATATGCTTATCCTTCCTTCTCCAACACACTCTAATTTCATTAGGAGAAACACCCACTTACTTTTGTTGATGCAATAATTGAAATTAATTAAATGTTATGACTCTCTTGTCTTTCTTTTCTGCTGTAGTGTGTTGATTTATTGAAAATAAAATGCTCTTTTTCTGGCATTCTGTCCTCACAATGGCAAAATCCTATCTAATCTTTTGTTAACAAATTGATCACTCCTTTAATAGTTTTAAGCCTTCAGTTTTGACTCTTAAGGGTCCAGGTAAATCCTACAAGCCAAGGCTGACTCCATTTATCTATCATTGATCTTTTCACATGTGCAATCAGCATTACACTGGGAAATACATGGGGATGGGGTAACCATCAGTAAGCCACCAGTTCTAATATCTTTTCTAGTCATGAAAGATTCTTATACCTTTTAAACATCTTATTGTTTGTACAATACTGATCTTTTCAACCCTTCTACTAATTATGTTTCTAAAATCTTGAAGGCAGTTGTTCAGATAAATCCTCTTTCATCGAGTTGAAGGTAGTCTTCGTTTGGGACTACAGCAGCCTGCAGGAGCTATGAATGGGAGCAATTTGGTTGGTTTCTTGGCTATAGATTGAGAAGCCAAAGAGTAATGATTCTGCAGCTTGTAAAACTAGAAATTCTGGTAAAGAATTTTCATCATAATTTTTTTATTGAAAAGAAGAAGAAAATTTGAACAATTGAAAAAATATTTATAAACATAAAGAAATGCTTGTTCTTTGTACAGTGATTTTTGCAAACCATTATGCTGACTCAACCATTTGCATGTTAAATTAAAGCTGAAGATGTAAATATTCTAGATATTATTTACTCTTCAATAGGAAGCATTGAAGGGATATGAAGTTTTTTTTTCGTTATTTTGCTTTTCTTTTAGTAGCCAACCAAGTCTAATGAGCTTTTGCATTGTCTGAAGTCACCAACCACTCATTTGTGGAAGTAAATGGTCTCATTCAGTGCAATAGGAAATCCTTTACAGAAATGTAGCGCAGTTTTACTCCTTAAACAGGACACCAAAGGCAGTGACGTTATCTTACATCCCAGAAAAACATGGAATGGGATGGGTGGGATTTCTCTGAAGTATCCTAGTATCTACTCCCTCAGTTAGTCACATTCCCAGTAATAACTTTTCTTGAACAGAACCAAGACTATGTGATTTATATAGTGGAATGTTGCTCAGCCCATCTAAAGTTCAGTAATTTTTTCACTGCACAGTAAAGTTACTGTGGCAGTACCCTGTAATACTTTTTGAATACAATTTTGCATGCTGCTGCTATGTGAAGGTAGGGTGCTCTACTGTTGATAAACGTGAGAGAACTGACATGGGAAAATCCCTCTTAAATTATTTACCAAAATATTCTCTTTGGTTTAATTGCCTTTTGAGAGTTGCTGACAAACTAAAGTCTGTTTTAATGGTAACATCTCCAAAAGCGTTTTATGTTAAGAGGCAGCTTTAGGGATTTGAAATGTCCTTTTATTGTTTTTCTGTAGATCCAATCTGTGAACAACAATTCTCAAAAGAGGTAAAGGAGCCATCTTTGATTCTACCTTAGAAATGAAGACAAGATCTTAAAAATTCTGGCTGTAAGCAAGACAGTTTTAGAACTTGCATAAGGAATAAGAAACAATTAGGAAAAATTAGAAACATTTGCATCTTTTTGCTTAGCAGCTTAGCTCCTCCATGTTTGTTTACACCCCATCTAATTTCTGAAGGTTTTGCAGCCTGTCACTTGATACATTCATCAATCCTGTTCAGAGTTGCTAATGTTTTCTTAACTGAATTTTAAAAGTCCTCTAGTCTAGTCAACAGCTCTGCTCAGACAACCCCCTCAAGTTTGGATTTCTTGCTATTTAAAGGTGCAATACAGGCAACTTCAAAATCCTAGAGATTTCTTTTGTTTGACAGACTCCACAATATTGGAGAAAAGTCCACAGAAAATCCCCTTTATATAATATCAGATGTAATTCATGGACGAATCAAGCCAATAAACCTGCCATAGGAAGAAAGGCAGCTTCTCTGCTGTGTTCCATCCCCTTCTGCATTGAGTTGGGAGAACAGGAGTGATTAGTTTTGTGAACATAAACTTACACAGTTGATATCATTTTGGGACATAAGTCATTGCTAGTACACAAGACCTTTGTTTTGAGGCAAATAAAAATATGATATTGAAAAAATACAAGTTAGAGGATTTACACAACTACTGCACCTTTGAACCTAATGCTTTACAGGAAAGGATAAGGCTCAACCCAAATTGTGTTTCAGTCTCTCCTGTGTATATGTGAAGTATCTGCTAATGTCTGCTGAGGGCTGATGCATTCCTGTTTTCATATGTACCTCTCCTACCACAGGGATGCAGGACTTCTCAAACATGTTGCTAACTGGGGGCTCCATTGTGGCCTTTCCACATGGACTGGAGATTTTATGGTCTTGTAAATTCAAGGGAAAGAAAGAAATCTTGCATATTTTTTATCATATTGCATAACATAGAACTATTTTAAGCCAACAAACTGAACATAGGTATTACAAAATTGTCCCTTGTAAAATTAAGGGATGTGTCGGGCTCATGTTCAGCCAAACTCTTTGAAGTTTCTCAGTGTTTTGATATATTTAACAAAATCCTACACATTATATAAAGCTGGGAAAGTATCACAGGAAAAAGTGATGTTAACAAAAGAAACCAATAATAGCTGAAGTGCAAATTTAAACAGGTGATGAAGCTAGTATAAAGTACATATACATGCAGTGTATTGCATCACTGATTAATTTAGAGGGAGAAGAATTATAGCCATCTATGCCGTTAAAAAACAGTTAAATGGGATCTTTCACCGTGATAACTGAGTGGCCAGAAAAGAGGAGCATAATGGTAGTGCATGTGGAGTTCAAGTCCTACCAAATGGCACTGGGGTTAAACTCTGGGTATGCTGCCCACTGTTTAAATATGAACTACTCAAAAGAAAGATACAGAAGTTTAAAATAACAGCATGCAGATTTCTTTATAGAATTTAAAGAATGAAAAACACTTGAAAAAATATCAGCAGGCAAGGGCAGGAAGAACAAACGGTAACCAAATTGGTTCCTGTGACAAACCATAACATTTACTTTAAAGCATCAGCGTGCTAGTCAGTAAAAGTCAAGCTACTACTCTTTTAATAGATCCCAGGCCTTCTTAAACTCACTGGTCTGCAAGTATTACCCAGGTCAAGAGCAGGTCAAAAAGTGAAAACCCATGTGAAAGTAAACTTTAAATATCTGCTTTTGAAGAGCTATAGCAGACTGTCTCTGCTATAGTAAATATATTTCCTCTGTTTGTATGGTCTTATACAGTACACTGGACTTACAACATTGATATTTTTTGCATCATTTGTTCAGTCAAGAATTAAGAATCTCCCTCATTACAGTTTTGCATAAGCCAAATTTATTTTGCTCTCAAGGTTTTGGGGGATTTAATTTAAATTGTCATGGCATTTGACTAGATTTTTTTCTCCAAGCATACTACCATTATTTATTGTAACTTCCACTGTGTTTTCCAGACCATGTCTCTCAGTTAAAGACCTCTTTTTTAACTATGTGTATACAAGTGCACTTAGGCAAGTTGAATTTCTGGCCTTACTGCCTGATGATAATACAAGACCAAGATCCAGGGAGCTGAAAATAAAATCCTGGACTTAATTCCAAAATTGTAAACAATACTGCAGTGATACAAGGTATATTTTAAAAATCCCTCTTCCTTTTTTAACATCACTGGAATACCACGGGTTTTGTGTTTGATTTTTTTTTATTTTTAATTTTTTTATTTTTTTGTCTTAAAGATTTAAAAATATCACTGTTGTATGTTGGCATTTTCAATTTGTGGTCTGAGTCCTATTCAGAATTGATGTTTCTTTGAGCTGAAACTCCTGTTTCCCCACAGAATGAAGAGAATCTGACTCCCTGTTTTGAATTTATTTACCTAGTAGAATGTGTATTAATTTGGCCTGAAATACACTTGCTTCTGCTTTTGCTGGAGTGAAAGGTCATACTCTGTAGCTGGTTTTCATTTTGTTTTATATGTGTTAATGTAATACCTTATGAATTACCCTGGATTTTTTTTCTGACAGCTAAAAAGCATAATCATTTTTCCTTCCAGGAGGACTGAAAGAAAAGCAATAATTCCTTTTTGGGAGATGATTTAAATTGTTTTCCCTCATCTTTTCCTCCATATATAAGCGGTTAGTGAGATTCTGGCTCTGTTTAAGTTGGTGGCAAGGCTCCCATGGATTTTCATTGGGCTGGGATATTGCTAACTGTTATTGTAGTTCTCAGCGTCGTTATCCTTGCACGTGAAATCTTTGCCAGCTCAATAAAATAGCACAGATCTGAAATGAGCTGAGCTGCTGTTTTGTGGTTCCACAAGGGCCCATTCTGCTGCTGTTATGGAGGCAGAAGTCCCAATAAAGGGACTTCCCAGTCTTTCAAGGATGATGAGGTTTAAGAGGAGGAAAATAAATGTAATCTCTGTCTCTCATGCAGTTGTCTTCAAGTTTGATGCAAATTTGTGGTAAACATATGCCTGAGATGGGACAAAAATGTGAAATTATAGGTGATGGGGGAGATACAACCTACATTTGAGATTTTTGTCTTCCCTGTCTCTTGATGTCTTGGTATTTGACTAATGATATGTGTTTTGCTTATTGGTTGGGGAGAAGAAGATTCAATGGATACCTAGGGAAGTAGGTATTATGCCAGAAAATATATGATTTTGTCTTGCTTGTTGCTATTTTTGAAAGCTGGGATGCTTCAGATGTTTAAAATAAGAACATGTGCAGTTGCAAATTTAATTTCCAGAAACTAGAGAGGAAACAGAAGTTTAGACAGAAATTTGGGTCAAAGAACTGCTCTCTCTGTTCAGAAGAAGAGAGTAAAAAGCCAGAACCAGACACGGGTGGTTGAAACCTGACTGCTGCACAAGGCACTTCTAATAGAGGTCACACTTGACTGCCTTTGGTGCATTTTGGGGAAAAACTTCACATTAAATTTGCTTCTCCAAATGCATGAGTGTAGAATGGAAGTTCCCACATAAATGATGGGAACTCAATGGAGAAGAATGTCTTTCTTGGAAAGAAGTATAATTTGTGTAATAAGGTCAATTAGCTTTGTACTTTTTCATGACTTACCTTAACCCCTCTCTAGATGGTTGGCTTTTCTTTATTTTTTCCAGTGAAGCTAAATCTTCACTTTAATGTCTGTATTATGTTAGGTTTTTACCATTTTATTATAGAGAATGAATTTGAGAAGTATATGTAAGATCCATATCAATATGTAGGTGCTGCATGTGAGCTTTCGTGAAGGAAAAGGCTAGTAAAATGCCAGCTGTGACTCAGGAAACTGTTTCATCTCTTTGCCCCCTCACAGATATTTAAGTGTGCTTAGATACTGCTCAGGTCAGCATTGCAGAACCTAAGTGATGTAGGAACTGAAATTTCTCAGGAGAAAAGCACAGGAAAGCTTATTTACAGCATTGAGGGTCATACTGGTCATGCAATATTTCAGTAGTGCCCTACATCTAGATGCCTTTGGACAGTTGAATGGAGTAACCTTTAAAAATTACCTGTTTTCAGAGAACACGTCAATCAGGTGTGGATATAAACACAAAAATGAAAGGAGATGGAATTGTCTCTGAAAGCTGGTCATTTTTAAGTCTCAGTACACATGTATGCATGCATGTGCTGAACCAGCTGTACTACCTGTGTTACTGAGGAGTCAGTCCCAAAGCAGCTACCCAAGTACAGCACAAGTCCTCATAAAAGACTTCACTCTCTGGCAATGCGGTTGTCTTCTCAAGTTTTTTGTTGGGATGGAGGGATTGGGGGTTTTTTCCCTTCCTCTTCTTTTTTTTTTTCTTCTTTTTTTTCTTTTATTTTCTTCCTTTTTTTTTTTTTTTTTTTTTTTTGCTCTGGGCTTGCTTACACTTCACTGAGGTAGCAACGTGGGTTATATCCCATTGACTAAACAGTAAAGGTGTATAGCTTTTCTGGCAAAATGGTGCTCTCTATTGCTTTGTGTCCCAACCACCAACTAAGCCAAGCATACATGTCATGTTGCACTTGATCAGTAGCACTGTGTCTACCCTAAGGATTCCTGCTGGTGTGGATCAGCTAGCCACAGGTTGGACTTCTTCAAAATATTTTATGCCACTGTCCCTCTCTATCTGTTTATGTACGTACATGATTTATGTATCAGTGCTGAACTGGAGACAGTGTGCTGACATGAAACCATCCAGGTATTTGTTTTTCTTTTCTGCCAAAAACTCTGCTTAAAGAAAACTTTAATATGTTATCTTTTCAAAATTTTGTCAGTGATTGCAGTTTTAAAAATAGAAATGTTTAAGTAAAATTACTTTTTTAAGCCTGTTTTTGTTCAGATTTCCCAGAGACACTGTTGGAAGTGAACGTTTGTTTCTTTTAAATAATGTTTTTGCCCATGAAGCTTAAAATTCAAATGCTCTCTGTATTTTTCTTTCTCTTCTCTCTTCTTTTCCTACCTGTTTTTCATTCTTACAGCACTAACATTAGTGTAAAATCAGGCAATGAGGAGTGAATTGTATTCCCTTTGCCTATCACCCCACTTTTGTGATCATCTAGTTCATAGATGTTTTCAATTATCCTGCTGTTTGTTTTGCCTTGTGATCTTGCCCAGTCAGTATTTAGACAGTGATGCAATGTATGTACAATCCCTTCAGGTATTTAACAATACCTCTTTGCACTTTGTCAAGCTTCTTCCCCCAAATGTGCCTTGAATACCTTTGCAGCAGAGAAGTCAGATTAATTTCAAGAAACTACAATAACAAATTTTAAAAGTCTGTACTTTCAGGTTCACAGTTTAAAAAAACCCCAAAAACCACAAACCTCCCCTTCAAAACAAACATCTCAAACATAAACCCCCCAGCTAATCGATCCGCTTTATAGCTATAGGTATGTTTTACCTAGGCTGGCTAATAGTTTCTGTGTGGAAAATTGGAGTGTGGGCTGTTTGTTTACAGGGATATAAACGTGTATTTTTATAACTTCTCTGCTGTCATAATGAATTACTAGCCGTAAGCTGTCCTTTGTTGGTTTTCGAGAAAATCAAATGAAACCCAGCAGGAGCTCCCAGAGTGCATTGTCCAAGAGTGTAAAAATGCTGTGTTGATGACAGATCATACTGTTTTTATTAAAGCTAAGAACACTGACTTTACTTTGCTTTTTGACCTTAGTGCTTTACTGTCAAGGTGATTTTATTTCTACAAATTTTCCTTCTGCAGGCCTCATCAACGATTCACCATAAAACATTAGACAAATTCCCATCATCTGTATATGATTAGAGCAGGTTCTGTTGTGCTGCTTGCCACAACTTAGAGAGATGTTTTCCAGCTTTTTCTGAAAAGGAGTCAATTTACCAGCCTTCATTCATAACACAATGTCTCCTTGTTTTCATATCAATTTTCTTTGGTTCTTTTTAAGCTGATAAGAACATAATTGAAGGAATTTTAATGCATTGTTTGCTAAAGACTGCAACCAGTTTTTAAATTCTACTGTCTAAAAAATGTTACCTTAAAAAAAATGGTCCTGTACAAATGCCCTGATAGATGAGCAGGATGCATATGTGAGAGTCTGCTCTGAGAAAAGTATAAGTTTATTGAAATACTATTGAGAAAAATCTTCCCAAATTAAACACATGCTGACACTGCAAGGTTTTTCATAGAAAATTTCAGGTTTTTTTCTATAAGAATTTCTCAAGTGAATGATATCTAATCTTACACTAAAAACCCACCCCCATGCCAGAGTCAGAGTAATTAATTATAGTGCTGTGAATTTTCCACATCTTTTTTTACCCAAACAATTAATTTAATGCAATATATGTGTATTGAAACTGTATTTTTATTATTTTCAAATAGAAATATTTTAAGAATGGAAAAATGTTTTTCACAGAACCCTATATATTATGTAGTTTTAGCAATAAGTTTAGAAAAAATTCCATAGAGCATAGCTATGAGATAGAAGAGGAAGAGTGATAACTCTTGTTTTTATATTTTTATATCAATGCGCACAATCCAGTCTTGCATGTTACAGAAATGGACTTGATACAGGCTTATATACAATTCCCACCAATTTCTGTCTGTGGTTTAGGATTAACCACCTTTTTCTTGAAAGAGAGAGAAAGAAAGGCTGGCACAGTGAATCTTTCATGGTGATCTGGATGTTCATCAAGTATTGGCTTCTTGGATTAGAGATTTCTTGTCTGATCTGCAAAGAACCCAGAAAATTCAGACTCACAGTTCTGGACCAGGCATTTATTTTGTCACTCTTCCTGCCTTCTGATTTAAGCACTTCGTGGCCAAAGAAGCACTCAGGTGGTCTTACGCATCTCCTCACTCCCCCACATGCAACTCAATTTGGCATCTAATATAAGCTTTGAATTAATTTATTTTTTTCTGTTCTATTAGGTTAGAGTACTAGTACAGTCATAAGCTGTGTCAAAGTGGTATATATCTGCTTATTGACTGCTTTACAAAATCACTTCTCTTGAATGAATGCTTCATATAATACTGTAGGCTTTGGATTTTTAGTGTTTTTTCTCTCCATATTGCCAATTGTGGTACAAGACAAGATACTAGTGATTCATTTTAGAAGACTTCAAACTACCCTAGGGTACCCCTGATTTATGCATACCTTTACTCCAATGTGACATTACTAATGATGGTTTTTCTCTGTAAGCCTTCTCTGAGATATTTTTTTCCTCATTCTACCTCTTCTTTTCACCATTATGAATGAGGACAAATCTTAAAACCCAGGGATGGATCAGCTGTAGGTAGACTCTCTTCTTAGATTTATTTGTAAAATTTAGCAAATACATGAAAAAGCATACATTATACACAGCAATAGAATTTTATAGAGAGGATTTGGCACTGAAATCCCCAAAAATGCTTCATGGCAAACTTTGCAGAGCAGCCGTATGCAGTAAATTAATGTGTGGTATGATCTCATTCTTGCAGTCCTAGTTCAAGATTGTTGGCTTCCCTCATCTTGGAAGACTCTCACTGGTAAACATAGTTAAATGGTCACTAATATAGTGAAGATCTTTAGAAAATTTGCATTTTGGAAACTGAAATTAAAAATGCCAATGTACTGAGGTAAATGTTTAATAAGAGATTGATTGTACGACATCAGGTTGAATCTCTGCCTGTATTAGGAAAACTGCATATGTCAAAAATCAATGCAAGTTTCAGACGCCAAATAACTTGTGGACTGAGGCTGTTTTCCTCTGCGTTACTCAGTCTGTGAGTTATGTCAACAGGAAAGCCAAGCATTTTGCACATTTTAAATTGCTGGCAAAAATCACAGGTTATTCAGCAGGAAACACAGTGAGACAAATTATGTACTCAAAAAAATATGCAGAAGCACTTTTTGGACTGGAAAAACAATTGTTTTGAGAAGTGCTAGGTCTTTTGTTTGGCTTGTTCTCAAGGAAGGCGGATGCCTTGGACCCCATGGACTCAACCAGTAGCACTTATGCTGCAAAGGGCATTTAGAGATATGGTTTTTTTAATGGAGAAAGAATGATTTTTACTGCTCGTCAATTACAAATATCTTTTGGATAAGCATAAGCAAGAACTGTTTTGCCACGTACGGTCTCTGTTGCTCAGTCCCATGAAGTTCACCTGTGGTTTTGGGGATCTGCATATGCAGAAGAAATAGACCAAAACTGGAAGTGGAAATAAGCCACACCAGGAAAGCTGGGGATAGTAGGATTTTTTAAAAGAACTTCCATTTAGGTACTGATTATGCTGTGGTGTCATCTGGGAAAGTGCTATTGACCTGAGCTCTGGAGGCAAGGATGAACATGGGAGAGAAAGGCTGGAATTTATATAGTTGGGCTGCGCAGCCTGTGGCTGTCATCCTATTTATCTTTTAGCACTGGGGGTCCTTCATCTGGACATAGGATTTCTTTGTCTGAGGTCCCCCATATAGAAGTGCATCCAGTGCCCACTCCCTCCTGCTCTCAGTCAGCTGTCTGTGGCTCCCAGCTCTGTGTGAGCAGCTGAGCCAAAGGCTCAAAGCCTCCCCTCTGTTCTAAAAACCTACCCACTGGAGAGGCATAGTAATTCTGTTATTAACCTTTCAATTTGGCCTTCTCCCTGGGAGGAAAGAATCTGCCTTGGAACAGATGTACTGCTCAGTTTTCCTCTGTTTTCATTTAGTTTGCTTTTTTTTTTTAGTTGGTAGAAAATTGGTGATATAATAATTCATTGTGCAAATGAGGGTGCTGTTATGCTACATTTCATCTTTCCCAAGTTGGATGCTGAAGCTCATCCACCAAAATGCAGTGGTGGCTAGGAGCCAGTGCTTCTTGAGAGTATTGACAACATCTTGTCCCTTGAATCCAGGTGATCTTGAACGAAGAAGCTTCCAGCTCTGACTATATCTGTGTCTTGGGGGGCCATCATAGTTTTTTTCCCACCAGTGATTCCCACAAGGCTCTCAAGGCCATGGAGCTGTTTGGTTGCTTCAAGGGTGTCTGTGCCCTGATTTGGCCCCTGTGCTGTCTGGTGATCTGATCTCTTGCCAAAGATATATTTTAACAGTATTGTCATGGAAATCTGTGCTCCATACAACCCGTAGGGCATTTAAAGACATCCCTGTGGTTAGTTTTCATTTTTTTTTTCTGAGAAAGGGATTATGAGGTGATAGAGTTATTGATATTCTTGTTTTAGTAATAAGTCTTATGTCTTATGAAGTTGATATTAAAATTTATATTTATTATCCTAAAATATTTTACTTAGGGTGTACTTCAGCAGAAAAGAGTGGACTTTCTGAAAAATGATACATTGTAGTTAAATCAGCCACTTAAAATGTAGTGATATAACTGTATTTAATTTGTCTGCTAATGAGAGGTCGGTCACAAAATTCAAACTGCCCATTTATATTTCACTGCAAAATTTTCAATCTTCAAGTCCTTGAAGACTGAGTTCCTCATCTTATACTGTATTTTTAAATATGTAAATTTGGAAACACAGAACCTGATGTGCAAATTTACACATGCTAAATATTAAATATGAAACAGTCATGTAAATGTGAGGTAAACCTGTTAAATAGCAGATGTCTGTGGGCCCACCATGCTGTGCTTAGGCAACCCAGCAGCCATTCCAGCAGTACATAAGGTTTGTGCTGCACAGTTTAGGAGAATGGCTTCGTATCTCTTATTTCTGCTCTGACTCTCTCTGACAGACTGATAAAATTAGCAAGCAATGCAGAGGATTTTAACTGTAAATGGGTATTTTCTAGGATATTTTTTACTGCTCACCACATCTGTGAGGCTGAACTGGGCACCGGCACCCACAGTCATGGAACAACTTGTATGAGTGAGTACATGGTAGTGTGACTCACTCAAAATACTAGATCCTTTCATTTAGTATCCCCATTCCTGCAATTAGGGCTGCCAAATTGGTCTTCTACAAAAGCACCTCATCTCAGTAATCTCATAATCCCATACATCTGTGTGTTAACACAGATGCATTCCAGGAGAACTAGGATGGATGTGCATGTGTATCACAGGGAAAGTTACACCTTTAAGTATGGTGTGATATAGTGTTGGTCATATCTGTGCCTCTTTGTGAAATGAACAGCTTCTGAAATTAATTTAAAAATAATCTTTTGGCAGAAGGCATCTGAAGTTAATGTATAACTAGTAGTTTTGCTATGCATTTTTAAAATTCATGTGGTTTTAGTTCCCAGTTTTGTCTTTGTTGTTCTTTGATAATCTGTATTTTGTAAATAAAGAAAATATTATTTTCTTTCATAAAAAATCATCATACAGTCCTGGAACATATAAGAATGAACAGAATTCATTCTTATATGCTAGAAGGCATTTTATTGTACTCTTTGACATTAATGCAACACATACATTATATAGGTTATGTCTCTATGTATTTAGGTACACATGAATCACTCTTTTCATCTCACATGAAGAAAAAAAAGATAGTTCTGACCAAAGTGGACCAGCTTGACATTTTGGGATCTCAGGCTCAGTGGCAGGTTGACCTTCGCTGGCTGCCAGCCAGATGCCCACCCAGCTGCTCTTTCAGTCTCCTTTCTCAATGGGACCGTGTAGTAAAATAGATGGAAAGGCTCATGAGTTGAGATAAAGCAGGGAGGTCACCTAACAATTACCATCATGAACAGGCTTGATGTGGGAAAATTTAATTTATTGCCAGTTGAAACAGAGCTGGACACAGAGTTGGACAGCAAAGACCCCTCCCCTTTGTACTGGAACCAGCAATATCTGGCTCAGGGTAGCCCCTGGCCTCCTCTCACAGAAACCATTGGAACTACTGGGCAGCCTCATTTCCTGGTCCCTGGTGGACTCTCCTGCTGAGGGCAGGGGTCTGGCAGTGCAAGGGACAAGGAAGAGGAGTTGAGGGCAAGCTCCAGCTGCCACATGTCAGACTCTCCATGGGCTGACTGGGACGAGCAGCAGGCAACTTATCAGCTGAGGCTGAGCTCCATCAGTGAACCTCCCAGTGCTGCTTCCCTGTGCGTGATTAGCCTCAGCTAAGGATGGCTGCAGAAATACCTATGTGACCTTGGCAGATCTGCTGGGTTTCTGTAGCCTCACTGTATGGCATCTGTCTGTATGTGACCGTTGCAGTAGGAAAAGTAGAAGGTATAATCTCCTACTGCTAAGGGTCTATCCACCTCTAATGGCTCAGATCCTCTGCTGTTTCTTGCCTCAGTCTATGCACTGCACACTGTATGTACAGGGTCCCATTAGCAATCTACTGAGAGGTTTTACCACTCACACAATCATAGTGCCTCCTGGCCAGGTTCAGCAAAGCACATAAGTATATGTTTAAGTTTAAGCACATGTTTAAGTCCTATCAGTATTTATGGGAGTACAATGTGAGCTTGTATTTAGGTACTTGCTTAAAAATGATTTATTGAGGAGAGATAAAATTAAGCCTATATTTAAGAGCTTTGCTCATTTAGAGAGTAGAATATTTACATTTGCTCCAAACACATGCTTGAGTCATTAGGACTTGTGACATATATGTGTGATTTGCTACTCTTTTGTTTTCTTGCAGTTGGTTAAGGAGAGACCAAGGTGCACACGTATGATGTTTTATTGGTGGATTCTCTAAAGTGGTTTCTTGTATAAAAACCTGGCTAAAAGCTGATGGGTTTTACTTTCATTCCTCTGTCTCTTTAAATGTGGATAGTGGGGCCAGGTCCACAGATGGGCCGTAGAGAGGAAGGTGCTGGGTTCTCTGCCTGAGGGGAGCCTCCACTGTGAATGCTGCCTTGGAGCTTGCAGGTACTGCAACAGTTTTTAAGGTTTTGTGACTTTTGATTTGCCTTTTTTTCCCCCACCCTTCTATTGCATCTGAATTTATGTGCTCAGAAATGCTAGCTATGAGTTACGGCCATAAGTGTGTGTGCAGAAAAGCTGTGGCACACAGTTGCATAGTGGAAAACAGTTGGGTTTGCTCTGCTGTGTTGCAGAGCTCTTACTGGAGGAGGTAAATACTTGGGAAATTAAAGATAGCATTTATGTGCTTTCTTGTGGGGAGAACTGGAGCTTCTTAAGTTTTGACTAGCTGGAGAAGTTTTATTGCAGGCTTCGGAAGAGTGTTCTATGGGTGGTTGCTTCTCTGCTGCTTGTTCACTGTCTTATTGAAAATTAAGCTGTTTCATATGGTTTTGGGATTTTTTCAGAAAATGTCCAGCTCTTGGAGGCAAGTGGCAAGGGTTGAGTCACAGCTTTCATTGTGTAAAGAGGCATCTGCTGGAGTTTAGTATTTCTGGAAAAAAATCCAGTTAAAATGTGAGCTAATGAATCTTTTCAAAACTGGGCCTTCAAAAGTTACTGTAAAAGAGACCAAGTTTTGCTCCTACCTTGTGATTTCTTTAAAGGTCTCTTTCATGATCTGAGGCTCCCACTCATGATTTATCCTGAATGCTTGGGGTTTGGCAGTACCCTTGCTGCATAGGACCAGAGGCATTTGATATACTATTTGCTTCTGTTGATTCTGAGGAGTTTAAAATATATGTTCAGTTTTATGGTGCAAAGCAGCTATTGGCTTTCTGGAAGGCTTCCACAGCAAACTAGGTCTCCGAATGTGCACATGTGCCCCCAAAGCCTCCTCACACAGCCCTGATCTGTGAGCGTAATGCATGCAGGAACTCTGGGCTGCCAGAAAAGCAGATATTCACAGGCATTACCATAAACCATATTTGCATATCAATCATTCATACTTGAAAGCAGGGGTTAGTAACCCTTTCTTTCTAAGCTGGCATGCTCCACTGTGTGTTCTGCCACTATGGCTTTGATCTGTAGAAAAGCATGTTTACTTTTTGAACCACAAAACAGTAGTTCTCTTTTAATCGGGATGTGTATGTCTGCTACAGTGAAACAAAACATTTGAAATGAAGACCTAATATTTTCAGATGAGGGCTGTCTTTTATTATGAAGAAAAATGCATCCTTCAAAGATGCAGGCTAGTTAATATCTAAATGGGTCCGCTTCGTCTCAGGTCTGTTTTCTTTCACTTGATCATCAAAATCAGAAAATCTGAGCTTGTTTCTTGGAGGCATTAGGACCATACGGAGCAGAGCTGATAAATGTGTGCAAATCTGCCTCATTTTGTCTAAGGAAGCACCTTTGGCAAAGATGGCATTGCTTACTGAAAAACAACTTGTACATCACATTTATTTTGCTTGTGGCCTCTGTTTGTAAGAGCTTTACAAGGCTTTGCAGGCCAATTGATGTAACTCACCTTTGCTCAGGAAACCTGTAGCTGCTGAAACTGAGTACACTGTAAGCAGGTAGTGTTGTTCATGGCATAAAGGTTTGTGATCCAGGCATGTTCCAGGTACTCCAAGCTCTTATCTCTGTGTGATCTTAGGCACATGTCCTGACTACTGCTTGTTTCATTCACCCAGCTGTGAAATTGGGTAAAGTACATGAGCATTTTGAAAACTTGATGGTGTATCTGAGTTGAGCTTTCCTGGTTAAAAAAGGATTCCTTAAGTTGTTTTTCTTAACCTGTGTTTGGTGGGCAAGTGTATTTTGGCAGTTTCTCCTCTTCATTTGAAGCTGAAGGTAGTGCAAAAGAATGGGGTCATCATATGAAAATCACCTACAAGAGCCTCTCCACAAGTGCACTAGGGAAAATTTGAAGACAGCCTGATTTAGTGTGGTGGGTCAAAGTCTCCTCAGGGTAGATGATGGGTGTTTTGGTAAAGAAAACCTTGCAAGAATAAAAGAGAAGAATCCAGTACAGGACCATAGTGAGCTGATCTGAGTTTTTAGTGAATTTGCCTGGGTTATGTTTACATCCCTTTTTTTTTTTCTTTCTTTTTTAATACATAGCTTGTGGGCATGAACAGTCCCATAAACAGGAAACCCTGTGTGTCTCTTGGAGACAGGCCTCAGAAAGGGAATTTTCAAGTTTCTTGCGAGAGACCACATTGCATCAGCTTACAGTTTCCTTTAAGACTTGGATATGAAATTGTTCGCGTGTGTGTTTCTAAAATAGAGAATGGGATTAAAGAAAAGTTTAATCAAGTCTCACAAATGTCATCACCATCACAGCTTGAATGCGGTTAGCTAGATATAGGCACAGATGTTACCATCTCTCACTATTCTGCTACCACTGGAAGCAATGAATTTTCTTGTAAGTTTAGTACCCAGTAACTGAAAAAATTGCTTAGCAAACAGCTCTGCAAATAGCCCTCACTACTGGGCACACCCCAACAAGAATGTTTGTTGCAGCTGTGAAATGCACGGAGGAACTCGACTGAAATTTCTCAACTCATTTGATTTGGCATCAGCATCTTCTGTGCTGGTGGGTTGAATATGGGATGTCTTTCCTGATATAACACTGCACTGTTCCTTTGGTTTCAATGTGTTATGAAATGCTCAGAATGTCTGTTTCTGGTTTTTCATTAGTATAGAAATATAAGATTAAAAGATCATTAATTAGTAACCAAGGTCAAGCATCAGCTTTGAAATTAGTACTGATTGTACTAAAGTATTACAACACTGTAAGCAAAAACATGTAGTTCTGGACAAGAGTGAAAAGGCTCTGTCCAAAAAGAATAAATAAATAAGCCACAAAAAGACCCCAAACACCCACAGTGAATCCTCCCCCAGAAAACTCAAGGTGCTTATAGTCTGACTAATAGGGCTGGGTTTCTGTTCTACACAATGGACTTGTTTTAAATTTCTCCTATTTAATTTCACATTTTACAGGTCAGTCAAATCTCTTCATTTGGCACCTGCTTTCTGCTTTAAGGGCAATTAATCTCCTGCAGCTGGACATACTGGCTCCATAACAGTAGGACCACCCTGTCCAATGCTGGTTGCTGCCAGTGCAGCCTCCTTATGCATGCTGCCTTAAGCTCCTGATAGCACACGCTGCTCTCTTCTGAGTGATCTCAAAAGAGAGTGTGGTGGGCTCCCTTCCGGACTCCTCCCTAGCCTTCCCAGACCCCCCTTCCTGAGGCTAATGTGGGCAGATCTGTATAGGGCATGAGGCTGGGATGGGCCAGCCGTGCTGGGCTCAAGCCAGGATGCAGCAGGAGTCTGAGCTGAGTTACGACACACTGCATGTTGTAACACAGCTCCTGTTTTGAAGACCATAGAGATGTTGTCAGTTTTGGAGAGAGCTAGAAATGATCATTTAAACTGACTGTGAATTAGGAACCCGTGCCCCCTCCCCCTCCGCAAACTACGTTGTTACATGTCACTTAAAATCATCTTCCAGTTATATCTTTAAATATATTGCTATATATACACTTTCTGTAGTTACAGAACTGACAGATATATTTTTCAAAACTATGTATGCCCATGTCTGCATAGATTAATAATTAATATACCTGGACATACATGTGTACTTCTATCTATTTTTGTTATGCAGCATGAACATTTTCTGCCAGAAAATCCCTGTTATTTTTATTAATCTTTGATGATGAATGAAAGCACATATTTTAAACACCTCTTCTTTGTAGCGCAGGAAATTGTATTTGCTTTGTTCATTGCTAGCACCAATCTATTCTGACGGATCTGTGACACAGATAGAAAGCAGAAGCATCTTGAGTACTGACTTCTACATTTATTTTCTCAAAGCAGAGGGCAAAGAAGCTAAACATTTAAAATGCATGGATTCCTCTGAAATCTTTAAACCTATTAGGACAGATGCACTGCAACTTTGCACACAGATTGCCCCCAAAGTAAGTCTTGATTTTAGGACTAAGCCAAGCTGGCATGCAAGAGCAGTTGCTGTTGATCTTTTATACTAATTTTGGATTAATTGTGATCTACAGCACTGCGTAAACACGCTAACCTAGTACTTCAGCTTCACCACAGCTAAACATTAATCCTTCTTAATGCTCTAAGTCAACTTTTAGTCCTTAGCAGAATTTACCTTAATCTCTGGCTAGGAAGCTAACTGATTTACGAAACATAATCCAAGAGCTCCAGAATCTTAAGGAAAATATGCAGAGAAGCAATCCATCTATGCAGAATAATATGCTTCCCTGGTATCCTTCCCAAGGCAGTACTGGCAGTAATTCTTCAAAGATATCAAGACCTGTAGTATAAAGGTGTCTTTCCTTTTTAAAGATAAAATATGTACAAAAATTCAATTCATCACATAGCTTCTTTCTCCACCACATTACCTTTTTCATACCCCTTTATCTATGTTACTGATTGCTATGAAATTTTTTATTTGTATGCGCTTTTATATGCCGTATACGTTAATATCGATAAACAAGCCTGTAGTGCTGAAATATTTGAATTTTATTATCCTTACCTCATTTTTGTGTAGTATTTTAATGACGCTCTAAAAATCAGATTGTTCCAGAGAGCTTTGGCAGTAATTTGGAGAGTGGTGGTTTTCTTGTGTTACTTTTTGGTGAAGGGTGCTTGATAGCTGAGGAGTATCTGGGGAGTATCTGGGGAGTAGTTTTATGGCTGGGAGTATCTGAGGAAACCACTTGTTGAGAGGATGTTCTGCAACAGAACTGGGAGAACTCCTGGATGAGAACCAGTTAATGCTCCAGACTGCCATCACCCAAAATGTCAAGACTCAATAAAGGAAAGGGTGCAGAGTTGAATATAAAAGAGCGTGGAAGAACTCAACTTGGTCTTCATGACTCTTGTATAATATTACTATTATGCCTTTCAAAGGCTGGGCTGTTATGGAACCTGTCTGCTTCCTAAAAATCAGAGTTGTCTTCAGTCCTTGCTGAGAGCCTCTGCTTGTGGGACATCAGTGTCTGGAACTGACTGATTGCTTTTTGCTGTGTTCTCATGCTCTAATTTCCTCCATCACCTTTATTTGCTTGTATACTTATTTTCCTCAGTCATCTGATCTTTTTTTTTACCAGGTTAATTTCCTAGCTTGACTATTTTATCTGCATCACAGATTATGAGCTTTTGCTAAAAAACTAAGGAGCTGGATCTGTGCTGAGGAGGTTGGGGAAGAAGGTGTAGTGACAGCCAATACCTCACACCCACTTAGGGAAGCATTCCCAGAATAAATGAGGCATGTTCATGCCTTGGGCATCTCTCCTTGAATCTGAAGGAGAAATCTTTGCTGTGTGCTGTTTTGTTTTTGACAGCTTTAATTCTTCTTCAGATTTCTGTCTTCCACCTAACAGTAAGAATCCAATTTTCACTGAGATTTGAGTAAAATTTAGATTTTCCATAGCAAATTTTAGAGTGATTTTTGAGGTGCAGCGTAGAGACTGCTGTGTCCAGGGTGACGTGGATCAGGGGGCTGTGATTCTGTCCAGCTGAAGTTCAAGCAGCCTGAAGACTGCTCTGCAATGTTCCATCTGAGTGAGACGTCCTGAGGGAACAAGGCACCGTGCAAGACAACTTCTGCTCCAGCTCACCGCCTGCTTGGTGGCTGCAGGAAGGTGTTGTGAGAGCGTCACCAGCAGTCAGGAGGGTGCTGGACTGGGAGTCCCAGCAGCGGGGCCTGTATGTGGAGCTGTTTAGCACATGCCAGCTAGCAGCAGGAAGGGTGCCGGCCGCAGAAGCTGCCCCTCGGGGTTCAGGTTACTGAACTAAGCTGGTAATGGCCTGGACCTATATTTAGGTCTGGAATCTGTACCAGTGTGGTAGAAAGCTCATGTACACACCATCCTCAGGTAACCCCTCTGGCCTTTGCCCTGAGAAAGCCTCCTGACTGCTTTTCAGGGTCCAGCAGTGAGTGGCTCTCCTCCCATGTGGTGCAAAGCATGGGGGTTATTTTCACCTCTTTACATGCTACATGCCCCAGAGGGAGGCTCTCAGAAAGCCCCTCGAAGACTCCCTGAAAGCCCAGCACACCTTGTCCCTTATGGCTCTGAGTGTAGAGAGGCTCCCATGGACCCTCCACGCTCCACCATTGCCCCCAGCACAGCCTCAGGCAGGGCAGCCCCTGGCTGACACTTTCCCATGCCTGCAATGGGGTAGAAGGAAACAGCAAAGAGCTGTAACTCTTGGCCTTTTAATCCAAAGGGGAAATCAGAGTGTCTCGGGGATTTTGATTTAACCAGATGCAAAACTTCAGACCACTTTATTTGGGTCAGTTTGTGATAGATTTTAGTACTTTGATACATCATAGATGTTTTACTCTCTAGTTTCCTTATTGATTGGTTTTCCAGAAAGACTAGTGAGCAGGATTTTCTGTAATGGGCTGATCTAAGTATTTAAAATACATATATGTTTTTGTCACTGCAGCATCTTCCTTGTGTTATATATTTACACTTTGCTTTACCCTGTACTCTGGCTGGCTAACACACCTGACAGGAAAGGAAAAATATATAATTTTAGGGAAATTCCCTTAAAGCTGAGCACAAATGGACTTGGATTCTTTTAACTACATCTGCTTGTCTTAATATGGTGTAAAATCCATGCTGATAGTTCACGATTCTGTTTTTACCAAAGCTCTAAGTTTTCAAACAAAGGAAACCAGATTGTTAAAGTTGAAGATTTGATAAGTCACTGTTTTGGGCTCTAACCCAAAATGTTGTAACTTTGACATAAAATTGGCAGGAGAGTAATCAATTTCCAAAGCAGTGTCTTGAATTCATTCATTTTTCAAAAGTGGTTTCTGCCCTACATTTGTCTGTTCACACTCATAACAATTTTAAAATAGCAGTAATCTGATTTTGTAGCTTTGGTAATTTTTTTTCATCCTTAACAAGCTGGGCCAAACACTAAACTGTTAAACAGTGTAAATATTTATCTGTAGGGCAGATATGTGCATTGGAGAGAACTGATCTTAAAATTCATTGCTTTAGAAAATGGAGCTGTAGATAAAAGTTATCAAAATCATGTGATTAACAGATTATTTATGGGCATTTTTTCTTTATGTATTATAATGTTTGGAATTTTTTGCACTCCTGATGGTATCACCTGGCATGATTTGTAAGGCACAGATGACTTCATTCACTCATCCTGAAATACTGAAATAGATTTTGGGAGAGACCTCATTCAGCCTTTGGAAGGGAGATACGATGCCTAAAAATGCAGACGCTCAGGGTCAGGTGTTTAGAGAGACAAATTCTTTCCTTCTTGAACAGAAGCTAGAGTTGGGAGACATTGCGTGAAGCCAGACAGGGAGAAAATTATTCTCTCTGGTCCTAGAAAGAGGAGACACTGGGGGGGAGGTGCAAGGTAGGTGTGGGAAACAGGTGCATTGAATAAAAGGAATCTGAGAGGAAATTTCATCCCTGTATGTTTACAGATTTTTTTTTTTTTTTTTTTTTTTTTTTTTTTTTTTTTTTTTTTTTTTTGGTGTGTTCTGAAAAGTGATTTTGTTTCATGTGTGGATCTAGCAGGGCTTTGTTGTTTAACAACTGCCTGATTTATTCCTGGATACATTACTTCTGCTTATATCTGGCTGCTGAAATTCGTTAATTGTACCACTTATTGCACTAATTTATGTTCTCCAAGACCTGAGGAACCCACAGCATGTTAAATGCCCACATGGCTCCAATGATTGGGATGACTGAAGGGTTGTTTATTTTCCCCTCTTGGGTTTGTGTTGCAGTTGTCACGCTGTTTGCCAACACTAACCAATTTCTGTGTGCTGCTGCTCACACAAATTCAGAGCCCTTTGAAGGAAGGAAGGCAGACATGACATTTAGGGGGTTATGGTCTTGCTTGAGAATTGGACACTTCATGAGCACTTTAACCTGAGGGAAAGTCTCACTGCTAAGAAAGGCTCATTTAGACTTCCTAGCAGGGATGCTACTTATTAATGAACTTGGTTTTAATTTAATTCACTTGGAGCTTCTTAGCCTGAGAAGTGCCAAATGAGGCCGCACAAGCTTTCCTTCTTCCACATTAAGTGACCCCTGAGAAGAGGTGCAGAAATGGATCTGACTCCTGCCACCTCATAATCTTGGTAGCTGTAAATCCTTTCGTCATGTACTGGAAGCTTTATCAGAAACAGCATGGAAGTTCAGGTTCTTTTAATAGATACTTGTTATTGAGACAACATAATCGGCCATAATGATTTTTTCTTTTTCTTTTTCTTCTTCCTTTCTTTAATTTTTCTTCGGACCACTGACCACCCTGTAATAAACCACATCATCTTTGGGCATTTTTGGGGACTAAGTTAGGCCTCTTTGGGGCATATGACTTTTTGCTATATGAGTGCAGCAACTTGTATACAGTAAAATGTAAAAAAAAAAGAATCTATTTTTACATCTTTGTTAAAGTTTCTGTGCCATGTTTCTGCAGGCCATTAAAAGGGTTAAAAAAAAAAGGGAGTAAAAGTGATTACAGCGTGCTGTGCCCTTATGTTCAGGCTAGGATCCCAAATGGTTATTAATTATATTATATTTTCTTTCTGAGTTTCCACATGTGACAAATCTTGTCCCTTAAACTAAATACAATTAATAATGAAACCTTAAAAAATGTCTGTAACATATAAATCTTGATCATAGTGTCACTTCGGAACTGGAAGTTGCTAGAAAATAAACACTTTTCTTGTACCTGAATGCTGTGGAATATGTAACCCACATGGAATGGCTGCTTAAGGAGGAGAAAGAAAAGAGTCTGTACCTTCTTGACAGGCAAACGCATTTTATGATGTATAACCCAGCCTGGTGTAATCATGTTGATGTGCAAATCATGTGGTGGATGGAAAAGGGTGACATGTGAGTTGAAGAAGCAGATGTAAGTGCCTGATCTGTTGTGTATCTGCAAGCCTTTATGTCATCTTCCCAAAGTCCTTCCATGTCAATAGGTATTGCTAAATGTCACTTCTTAAAGAGATCTTGTCATATTTGTATTTCTGACAGGTGTACATGATTTAAAACATGGTTTTGAAATCTTATTTTTTGCCATTTAAGAACACATTTAATGTAGATTGCAAATATGAGAATACTACATCTGCAAATAAGGATCTTTTCCTCCTTTAAGGGATATTAAAAAAAGCAGAAGTATTTTATTCCTTAAGGAAATGAAACATATATTAATAAATATTAACATATATTAATGAAAACATCTTTTAATATATGTTTAAATTTGTTTTGATAATGCCAGTGTTTTAGGACTATATGTTGTTAGCAATAGTAGCTTAAAGTTTTTTCTTTTTTTGTGGTAGCAGTAGTCGTGGAGTGGTGGGAGGAAGACACATCAAGATATAATGTAAAGTGTTCATTATTTCCTAACTTAATAACATCAAGGTCATCCAACCTCTGATTTATTTAATTTGAGGGCAATTTTATTATGAAACTGTTCTCACTTCAAGTGTTTATGAAAATATCTTGTCATCCTATTCCTGGTGTTTCCAGCAAGGCTTATTTGCAGGGATGGTGACACCACAAACTTCCAGGAAGGCCAAATAAAAAAAGGGTTAGAAAATGACAAACATATGTGACAAATAGGCTTCAATGCGTAGTTCTAGATCACACCACTGCTTGAGAGGTTGTGAGGATAATAATCAGTTTTGTTTAAAAAAGTATTTTGTTTGTACAGAATCCAGAGATACATCCGCTGTTCTGTAACTGCCAGACTTTTATTTTAGGTTAGATAAGTGAAAATAAATTGAAGAAATTATGTCGTGTATAGTCTATAATATTTAGTCTTACATATACATGAAGATGGATAAAAGTATGTGTATACACAAGCGATTTGCTATGATTAGCTGACAAGCTGAGGCATGATACAACACTTAATAATGTCTAGTAAACCTCTAAATGATGTCAGTGTATCACAGAGTTCTTTTCATGATATTATCAGCAGTCATTAAAGTTATTTATTGCTGTCATCATGCATTTTTGTAACCCGTGGCAACTTGGCAGAAAAGACATTGCTAGCACAGCTGATGATAGATTCAGTTTCAGATTTTGTATATGACAATCTGAATGTATTAATGGTATTTTTATGCTTATTGGCAAACTATGCTTTCCAAGGCACGATGTATTTCAAATACAAAACATAAAATAAATAAAGCATTTATGCATCTTTCATGCTGCATATTAGCAGCATCTGCCCTTTAATAAAGAATGATTAATCTGCAGATTTTGGGGTGGCCTGTTGAGATGGAAAAACATCACTACCTCTGTTTTACAGATACAGGAAAGTGAGATAGAGGCATTTGTATGTCAAGCTGGCTGAACTGAGACAGCGTCCTCAAAGAGGAGTGCTCCATTGCTGGGGTGCTGCTGCTCCATCCTACACCTGCACATGTTACTTTGAGGGCAACACCTGTACTCTCATGTCTTTAACTCTCCCATTTGCCAAAATTACGATGTTAGGCAGTTAAGTTGCTACAAACCTATTCCAACATAGAGCTACGATTATCTTGTTTTTTTAGGAAACACGTGATATTTATTCAGAGAATCTGTTTCATGAAGGGAGAAAATGGAGATTAATAAATTTGTTCTTTCCATGAGTCTTTAACTCAGACTAATTGGCTAAGCAGAATGAATTCAGCTTGGTGTGCAAGTGTGAAGGCTTTAGCTGCTCTTCCGCAACAGCACTTATTCTCAAGGACTTTTAAATATTTTGGTATCTAGCAATAAGTTAACAATTATAGAGGTTGGAAAGAAAAAAAAGGTAGAAGGAGGAAATGCATGATTTGATTTAGGGATTTCAAAAGGAGGAATTTTGACTCTGCTCATGCATTGTCAGATGTCTTTTTTTAAAAAAAAATTTTAGTTCTCTCTGGTGAGATTAGTATACAGCTTTTAGAGTTTGCTATTTTTGGACATACTGCTGCGGGGAGACACTGGTGTCTAAATATATTCCCCCTGATAAACTTCTTTTTCTTCCACCCTGTCTATGGGGCAGGGTTAGGTGTCTTATTAACACTGCAGCAGTTATAGTGTACGCAAATGATACGACAAAGATGTGGCCATGATGTATTTGCAGAATTTGGTTCCTGCATGAGACAGGAGAGCTCAAATTCCTGAAGAGAGCCCAAGTTCAAATGGAGTTTGGTATTTTCACCTGTCATTATGTCCTTCAGGGCTTTCAACTTTGAATTTCTTCTTCTGTCAGGCTGTGGGTCTGGTTGGTGCTGCAGGAGCAGGCGCAGGCAGGGGCAGGTCAGGGAGATGGGCATGGGTTGTGCATGGGAAATGGGAAAACAAACAATCAGTAAAGCAAAGGGCAGGTCATATTTGAAATGCAGTTCCACAACCCTACCAAATCATTTGGCTTGATTTATGCTAAATAAAAGTGTAATTTATGCTTGAGCAACATGCTCGCCTACTTAGAATAAATACAAATTATTCTGGTTTCTGAGTTTTGACATAGTTTTTGAAGTTTCCTAAAAGTTATTATTATCAGATGAACTTAATTACAGAGTACTTTACATATACTCATCTGGTAAATGTCATACAACAGACAGTCAAAGGGAAGGTATGCAGGATTTTCAGTTTCCCTCTTCTTGTTATGCTCCTTTATATTGCCATTTGAGCTTTAAGCATGCCTGTCTGAGCTGTTCCTCTTGTAAGGAAAAGAACAATCCCTCTGCCTCTCCCTTGTCACCTTCCCTCCCCCTGCAAAAAAAACCCCCAAACCCAAAGACAACAACAACAAACAAAACAAGGCAAAACTCAGACTGTTGCCTGCTCAGAAAGGGAATGTCTCCCAGTTCACGAAAATAACTGCCTAGGGAAATCCCCAGAGCAGGCAGAGCATCACCTCTCCTCCACTGCTTACTCCAGCAGTAGCAGGGAGCCTCTCCCTTGGGTGGGAAGGGTGCAGTGTGCATCTCCCTTCTGGCAGTGACAGTTTTGCTGCCTCTCGGTATTTGGGGAAGAGAAAGGGGCTGGGATGGGACATGTCTGAGAAATCAAATGCTGTTGCAGCAAGCTTGGCTGGACCCCCACCCTGAGTACACAGCCATGGTCTCTGTTTGGGACATGCTGGACATGGAAGTTGAAGCAACCTCTCCTGAGGTGTGCTTGGCTCCTCCCAGGGATGCCTCCTTTACAGCACTGTTCCAATTTCTGCCTTACTCTTTTCACTATGGCTCAGTAAACTTTGTATTGGAGCTTCTAAGAACTTAGTATTTAAGCAGATTGTCTTTTCTTTTGCAGAGAATGCAGTTCAGTGTGTGAATATCTTGTTGCTTCAGACTGGTGGAAAAGTGGCCAAATGGTTTCTTTAGAACTGAGTCAGTGCAATTTCCAGTGGTACTGTATACATTAGCAGTGATAAGGGCATCCCTTAATCTACAGGGTCATCTCTTCCTACTGTAGTAAAGTAGTTTTAGCATGTGTAAAGTAAGTTCGAGTTGCTTCATACAAAGAGGGTCTGACAGTCGTGTAGGGGTGTGTAAATATATAAATATATTTCAAGACACAAGGTTAAGCTCCTTGAGGCACACGCCACCCAATACTAACATGTTCGTATTTCTATTCCAGGTGATGTTACACAAAGTATAGCAGTATAGTTTTTCCTCTTGCAAATAGCTGACATCTAATAACTAATTGTTATTCCTCCAAAGTTTTATTATCTATGCTCTACACTATGCTACATACTGTAATTGGTACTGTATTTCCAGGTAAAAAAAGTGTCATCTGGAATACCCTGAACAAATCTATTCCAAAAGAATATTCCAGAAAACAACTGTTGAATTACCCCTGTTTGTAGAAGTGTCAGCACTCACAGGAAGAGTAACTATTTTCTTGGAAAAGATCTGCAACTGAGACAGCACTGACTATTTTTTTTCCTTTCACAGAAAGCTGCTTTCAGGTGGCAATGTGCAATACTCTTTGTTTTGGCATGTTTTATCTGACTCTTAATGGAAAGTCTTGTTTTTCTTTTTCTTTCCTTTTTTTTTTTTAATTTTAACTTAAAAAGCATCCTGATTAAACTGTGCCATCTAGTTAATAAGTAACAAGTGGCTCTAATAAGTCTGCTGTCATGATTTTTATTTACAGTCTATGCAGAAATTAAGAGGAGGGGAGGAAACAAATCTGGAGTGAATTTCCGTCACCCATAGTGGTTTTTGCTAAGAAAACAGTCTTTCAATGTAAACAACATCTGTATTTTTCATGTTGTCTTTCTAAATAATAGTTCTGTAAATAACTTGCCCCCACAGTAGGGCAACAGTTAGATTCCTTAATCTCTCAGTCATCCAGGGCTCTGTGCAGAATGCAGACTTCTAGCATATTTAAACATACATCTCTCAAACTTTTGATATCCTTTCCTCACGGCAGGATTTCAAAAGGTGGATGACTGCAAAATGCACTTTCATTCTCTGTGTTAGTGCTTTAACATTAGCCTGACTTTAATAGGCTGGGATGATTTCAGCTTATAAATCTTCAACTGGAGGATAAAGTTCAAGTAGATAAAATCAAACAGATGTTGGTGGGAGGATTTCTTCATGACCCATAAAAGTGCTATCATCAAAGCCTAGAATCATTTGTTTTGAATTATTACATTGTTATCAAAAGGACTGTAGCAGTCTGTTTGTTGAGAAATTGGATCTGTTTATCTGAAAACAGAACAAAGATGCCATGCTAAGACGTCCCTGGGAAAGTGTGGGTTAGATGATGGCTGACACGGTAGGGTAGCTGTGAGACATTTTGATTGACAGCTGTCTAAATAACTGCCAGGCCTGAAAGCTTCTGCATATGATTATATTATTGAAAATGGCATCTGATTAAAATTTTAAGTGATGCTTTTTAAAATTAAATATATTTTTCCTTTATTTTGCATAAGTGAAGATTTTCAAAAGCTTTTATTCTTTTTTTTCTGTAACACAGTGGAAAATGAGGTTACTTTTCAGTAGTAATTTTAAGTCATGACTGAAAAGTATTGAAGATTTTGCTGAAGTGACATTTTATGCTTTTTCTTAGACTTAAGCACTATCCTGTTAAACAAGTTACACCTGCATAAATTTAAAAAAAGGTTCTTTTTATCACTCACTGAAAAACCTTTACTCTTTTACTCATAATTTATTTTAAAAAAAATTGGCACATAAGGGACACATGTACCAATGTTTGGAGTGAATCTAAGACCAGTGCTCAGATTTAAGAGGACAGCATGTAGAAGCATGAGAAAATCACTTTTAAAATCCTGCAGCCACTACATATGTGCGTGTGCATACAGAGCACAGCTCAAGCTTCACAGACAACAAGGGCTTTATAAGAGCCTTCCCTTTCCTTCAGAAAACTGCTGACTAAAAACTGGAATGGGTCAGGGAAACATTTTGCCTCATGTGTGAATACTCTGTGGGAGGACTTGAACATTGCCCTGGAGCCCTCAATGGGGAATGGGGCGAAGCATCTGCACGGGGCTGCAAAGATGTGCTTCTCCATTGTGATTCTTCCAGGGACACAGCTTCAGTGTGCAAACACTGAATTTTGAGTTTTTTTCTTTAGAGCTTTCTTTTCTTGGAGCTGAGTGTGAGAGTAAATGTTGTGAACTGGATGCAGAAATGGTCCTCACTTGAAGCCACAGGGAGGGGTTCAGCCCCATCTCCACTGGAGAACTCAGAACTGTGCAGAGAAGGCAGTGAATAGTTTTACGGAAGTTTTTTCTAGTCAAAATATTTGCAAGGCTTTTCTATTTTCCAAGTTAAAGTCACAATAATGCCTAAAGAAAGGTATAGGTCTGAGTCATTGTTAAACATTTCAGTCTTCAGATTTTCCCAAATGTTTCTCTAGGTGGATACCTTCATCCAGGCCATTTTCTGTTGCTTCAGGGTCTTCTTTGTGTCATGCACAGAGGTTGCAGTGGACCTGGCCAAGTGCAACATGAGGTGGGCCTAGGCCATGTGCAGGCATAGGGAAAATGTATGCAAAAATCAGACATTTCCTAGGAACTGCCTTCTCTGTTTCCATGGAGGGTCAAAGGCATGCACAAAACTTTTTTGAGCTTAGTGTTTTTTGATGCCAGTTCTCAGTCGGGAGAATGCAAGCCGTTGGGAATTGCATGTCATAACGCTGCTTGGTCTTACTGCAGTAAAATGCCTTGGCTTGCTGTCCTTTTAAATGGCTTTTATCTTCCTACGTGTTTCAGTTGTGACAGTAACTGTGGCTCTGGTAGAGCTGCATCTGATAAAAATCAGTGACAATGAGTTTGCTGAGATACTTGCGACCATGTACGTTTTAGCAAAATTCTTTTTTGAATTCAAAATCTATGTTTAAATTTCCAGATAATGTTGAACTCTAATTTGCAAATATCAAGATACTTACCTGAGTGTATTGGAGATTATTTTAGTGTTAATAAATAACAGGATTTATATATTGGTGCCTTTTTCTTTTTTAAAAGGCTATATTTCGGAATATCTTTAAAGCTTTGATATAGAAAGCTTAGTTTTAGAGTTACAGCCCTGTTTTGAAGAAAACTTGCAGGCAGACCTTGGCCCAATCCTGCAGTGGTTTTGCAGTCTGCTATGTCTGTATAAAGTTTGCCAGGCTTCAGAAACAGCTTAAAGCAGTCCAATGGGGTAGTTATGTATGACAGATTGTTGATTTTACTCTAAGTGTGGAGAGAAATAGTTCTCCCTTTCGTTTAATATTTTAAAATTCCACTTTTTCCTCTGCTTTGCAAAGACTAAAAAGCTTGTTATGTGTAAAATACTGAGTCCTCATGGCCCATTTCATTATCACTATGAGTGCAAGCTCTTTCCTTCTAACAGCCTGTGCATCCAAAGAAAGCACAATGTGTGCCTAGAGGTGGCCCCTTCAAGAATGAGTAGGTGAGGGAGACAAGGCTGGGAGCAGTTTCTGATTACTGGGGCAGGGAGATGATACAGATGTGTGGAGAAGCTTGTTGAGACCCAAGACGGGCACAGGACCCTGTAGCAGCTCCTCTTGATGTTTGCTGGGGCCAGGAAGGGAGTTGGGAAGAAGTTCCCTTGAGAGGAATTTGGGGAATGTTTTGGAGCAAGTCAAGAAGGTCTTCCTTGTGTTGCAGACCCAGCAAGCTGGCCAAGACCTGGACATAAGGGTATTTTGGATGGTGAGAGGGACAAACCTTCGAGGGACTCCATTTTAAGCTTTGAGAACTTTGTAAGTACTATTCTGTCAGTGAGGGGAAAATGGTGTTGAATCTTCTCTCCACATGGATACTAGAAAATCAAGAGGCAAAGCAAAGCTGTGCTCTCCCTTGTGGCAAGGACACCTTCACAGGACTGAGTTGGGCAATAATTGATTACTGAAGTTTATGTGGAAGCTAATGAGATGAAAAGCAAACTTGTCCTCACTTTGAGATCTTTCACATTCAGAAAATGTATTAAAGGAAAATATAAAATCAGTTATTCCAAATTGTATTTTAATGCGTTGTTTTCTCTGAGGTACCGAACTTGCTGACAGTGCACATGGTTTTGCATTGAGTGAAGAGCTCTTAGCAAAAAGTTAACTTATGAAGCGAAGATGGACAGAAAATATTTATAAGGCCTGACCTCCTTGTGGTTCAAGATGCTTTCCTACTTGCATTGCCAGGTCTAGTAAATTACTACAGTTTAGAGAGCTACTTCTTTATAGTTTATGATAAAACATAACTTTACAGCTTTTGTTGAAAAGGAATCTTGAAAAAGTTTTTTCAACTAAAGCAAAAACACGGCACATTATGCAAGTGGACAAGGACAATTTACTCCGCCCTGGGAGTGCAGAGCTTAGTCTCCAGGACTTTTCCTCAGCTGAAATTCAGACTCATTCCTCATATCAATTGTGAGTGATCAAAGTCATGTGAGACAAATTTGGAAAACAAGTAAAATCTCCTGAAGTTTTTGGTTAATTGGGAATGTAGAGACTGAATTTTGCCTTTGTTTGCTTAGGAAATCAGCTCCTTTCAGAGACCTATGGTTAGAGAAGTATGGGTTGTTTTTTTTCGCTTGCAATGTGTTAGCAGTGTAAGGGAGAGCCAGCCACACCACTTGACTTTTCTCTCTATGTTCCAAAGTTGTGTGCTCCAGTTGTCTTCTGATGTTGAGGTAAGATTAGAAAAGTTATTCTTTGGAAAATTTTCCCTGAGAAAACAGACGTACTCATTATACTTCTAGAGAAGTTTGGGTTTTAGGGAAGACATTCATGGACTCTGACTGCTTTAAAGCCCAAGATAAAAAATTAGTTGTCTGGGGACAAGGTGAAGGTGAGGGAAAGAATGCTGCTAAAGAATGTTGTAGCCTAAAGCAGCAAATGCCGGAGAAATAGGTGATTGTAAATGGATGAATTTCCTTTATCTAATCACTTGCTCTTAGTCCTTAAGGATCTCCCTCCTCAAGCTAAGTGGTGTTATGCCTCAAAAGCAAGTAAAAAGCCTAGAAGTAACCAAGTGGCACTGTATTCCTAAACTCAGAATAATAATAGATTTTATAGATATTTACCTTGTGTCATTATCAATAGTGCATGGTAAAGCTCTAGAACTTTAAAAAACTTTTTCTTTTATGAGGCAGCATTCTGTTATACATGTGCTATGTTAACCACCTACTGCACGGTCCTTCTGTGCTGTGGTATTTTGCCACTTTCACTATTTTTCATGTGAAAGACAAAGGGACACCTTGAGAGACAATGAAAATTCTACATAGTGTCTCTTTTGGCCATTCAGGTTTTCCACACATTGAGTTTGATCAGAAGACTAGAGAGCAACATCATGGGAGCATACGCAGAAATGCAGAGCTTATGAAACTCCCTCCATTCCTTTCAGGCAACACACTGTTCTTGCTCTCTATTGAAAAGTAACTAACAGGAGGTGTTTTCTATCTGACACATACATGGTATCAGTTGCTAATACACAGCTGTGAGTAGCCGTTATCTAAATAATAGAAATAGAATATTTCAGGTGGAAGAGACATAAAATAATAGTCTAGTCCATCTGCCTGAGAGACAAAAGACACTTACCCTCAATGAGCATTATAATTAAACAACTTGCCTATAATGAGCTGCCCCTCAAGCATCTGTGCATTAAGATACAGATTATTTTTAAAAGCTTCATGTGTACTGTGCCCTTTCAGAGGTCTTCAAAGCTCTGTGAATTGTGAAGGCAATAAGTAGCTTCAAAGTAAAGGCAAGTTGTTGGTGCTGGTGATGGCCAGGGATCAGATGTGAATTGGGACAAGAAGGATGAAATCCAGGCAAACTTGCAGGTAATTTCAAAGCAAAAAATGAAATTTATAAATGATCTTACAAGGGACAGAGTGTTCTCAGGATTAATTTCCTCTTTGGATCAGTCTCCCCTCTGCCCCCAGCTTCCTGTGCTGGTCCTGAGAGGAGACTGATAGCTCTTTGCCTGTGAGTTTTCTATAAATCTCAGGGGTGTGGTGTGAAGAAGGACTAGGATCTGGTACTGTGTGGAATTCTCTTCATGAAGAAGACTTGCTTAGGTGAGGATGTATTTTTTTACATCCTCACCTAAGGTTGTTGAGGTTTTTTACCCTGTTTGGTTGATTTCTTCTTCCCCTGAATGTGAGGTCAAAAGGAGTCAATTTTTGAGGATATCCAAAATCAGTGATTAAGGAGGCTGGCCATGGAAAGACATACCTTATTCAAGTGTAATCAAGAAACTGTAGAAACAGTTCAGAAGACTGTTGCATTGTGCACTATGGCAAACCTGTGTGATGATCCTTAAATGAGGAATTAATCTGTGGTACTTTAGAGGGAAAAAAGAGTGAAATATGCAAGATCTCAAAGGAGAAAGGTAAAAAATGTGTATGTTAACTTTACCATGTGTTGTTAAAATGTGCAAAGTTAATGAACTTACTCAAGTAAATGAAGAATGGAACCAGAAAATCCTCTGTGGGAATTTTTCCAAATGATTGCTGAGAAGCTTGGAGAGAAAATCATTATAATGAAATTAGTGGGGGACAAATAAAATGGGATACAAGAAACTGAGTTCCTCAGTGAGACTGGAGAATGGGTAGACAATGGGTCACAGTAAAAATAACTTGTCACTTGGGTTATAAGAGCAAAGAAATAATTTGCAGTCAAAAACCAAATTTCGTAGCTGGGAATCCCCAAACAAGACTTTGTAAGATTTATGCAAGAGAAAAAACTCAAACCAAACAGCAGGAAAACAACTCTTTTGGTGTGATACAGTGTTGGAAACAAAATAATGCCTTGGAGATGGAAAATGGCATCCAGAATGCCAAAGAAAATTTTACACAGCTGAAGATTTCAGGTTCCAATAAGTCAAACTTGCAGCAACTGATTTTTATAGTAGCCTCATAAATTAAATGAAATCATACTTAAAGTACACGATGCACTATAGCTTTGCTTCTGAAACTTCTGAAAGAAAACAAAGGGTTTTTTTTCTAAAAGCCTGGGATGCTTCCAGATATTCTAGTCTTCAAAACAGAGGATAATTATTCAGTCTATCCAGCATCTGTCTAGGAGTGTAAGTGAAAAATTGATGCATCTGTGCAAGATAAAAAGATACAGTGACATTTCTAAAGGGACAGTGCTGTAAAAGTTTGACACGTGCACTAATAGCCATGGAGAAGGCATTTTACGTTTGGATAGATCTGAGCAATTGACTTGTTAGAGATCCCCGACCAAACACCTACACTTGAATAAATATTATCCAGCTTAGTTAAAAGAAAAAGATGTTCTGAACTCAGTGTCAAATATTGCTGGTAAAGAAAGTAGTTACCAAATCACAGTGAACATTGGCAGAGAAATGAATATTCTACGTGGGATGAAACCTTCAGCAGAAAGATCCTATTGCCACCCATGAGGCTAACAAATAGGCATATGTAGCAGCACCAAGGGTGATGACATTCTGATGTATAGGTGCCGAGACAGTAGGATAGAAGATGTGGCACATCACACTCACAGTCTCATATGTCTGCTAGTAAAAGCCAGGGGAGTAAATCTAGAATTGAAATAAAACAGTGAAATTTTGAGAGACTGTAGCTTCATGTGTGGAACAGTTCTGACCTCCTAAGAGCTAAAACCTGACCTCCAAAAGGTAAAAGCAATACAGGAAAGCCTACTACTAAAGATATTAAATCAGTTCAGAGATTATTAGGGTTTATAAACTCAGACTGAATTTTTTTTCTAATCGGTCTCAGATGTGTGCGAATTCCTGCGGCAACTGCTAGGCAGAGGCACATGCTGGAAGCAAGTCCCTTCATATGACATGCTGTACCCCATGCACCAAAGGCTGATGAGCACATATGCCAGAGTTTCAGGTTTATCTTTTAGTTGATTCTCTTTACAAATAGGAGGATAACAGACATTTCTGAGGGCTTTTTTTTTAAAATTAAGCCCATGTTGTCCAAGTTGGATTATAAAAAATTCCATGAGCATTTGTAATGATTGTTCTGCAATCTGACTGCTTTTTGCACTGTGCAGGGGAGCCTTGCATTTGCTGTAGCAGTTGCATATTTCACCTGCCAAAAATGCAGCAGCAGCTCATGTGAAGGAGCCCACTAACCAGTGGGTAATCAGAGGCTCAGGGTAAGTTCAGGGTATAGACATGCTGTTTGCCTGGTGTTTCTTTGCTGGCTCCACTATTATTCCCATTACAAGCTCCCTGCTGCTAAAGAGGTGATGTGTGCCAACAGCTATTGAAGTGAGGGTGAGGTGAAGAGAGGATGGACCTTCTGACAAAAATAATTGTGCTTGTATTTTGTGTGAGGAAGAATGGCAATTTCTGCAGTTAATGGGAAAGTTTTCTATAATGTCATGTCAGATGCTGGATTCTTTCCTGTCCTCACTCCCCCTTGCTGCTAGAGGAAGCAGAGTAGGATGATGAGGTGGAGTGAGAGAATTTTTCTGTGCTGGCATTGCAAGTACACATGTTCCAGTGAGATATCAGACCAGTGGTAAGGCAGGCAGAAGTAGAACTGCATATACGGGTTACAGCATTATGTCTGTTCCTTTCAGGGTTGCCTGGCTCTAGAACAGGTCAGTGATAGTGAAAAACTGAGGACATGAAACAAATGCTCAGAGCAGAGCAAACCAGTTTCAAAAACCTCCCAAAAATTGCTGTAAGTGGTGGCCTGTGGGCTGGAGGATTGGCTAAAAGTGAGTGAATGTAGCTTCATGTATGGAACAGTTCTGACCTCCTAAGAGCCAATTTTTTCTTTTTTTAATATAGTTCTCTGGTGGGATACTGTGGCTTTAATAGGTGCTGAAAATTGAAGTATTGAAGTCCCAGCTTCTCTCTCTATTGCCATGTTGGAAAGTTTGGCTGTCCTGGGGGAGCAAAATGTTGTGGGTTTGATCCTGGCTAAATGTACCTTTGTACATTTGCATTTGTAATCTTTGTACCCTACCCTACTCACTAGCAAAAACTGGGCCAAGCCAAAACCACCACACAAGGGGAATGACTTGAGGGTGTCTTGATTTTTGTCAGGGACCAGCAAATGCCAAGCCCTTGGCCCCCAGTGCTGGCCTCATGCCTCAGCCTGGTGGCTGCCCATGGAGGGAGCCATGGGCTGAACATGCTCCTTGTTGGGCCTTGTTGCCTGAAGCCAAACTGGTGGTGGCCCAGTCAGGCACCAAGACTTTTTCCTCTGGCAGCTCCTCTTGTCTACCACAGCCACCGTTGCCACAGATCTCCCTGCCATGCTTTAAACAGGTGATGGGAAATTGCTTCCATGGAAAATAGAATTGCCATTGTAGAGTGGCACTCATGCAGAAGGTGTGGGGGAACCAGCCACAGGAGTGACAGGTTTGAGCTTTTTTCCAAGACTGCCTCATTAACCAAATGCACGTAATATATTAAGATTTACGTGTTTTTGGGGTCATACTGAAAAACTGGATATTTGATGGTGTTTTTATGAAATGAAAGAAGGAGGCTTTTGGACCACTCACCAGGTCCTGAGTCTCCTGTTTCCCTTCGCTAGCGGCCCAGCCTTTTTCCCCCGGCAAGTCACAGATCTGCAGTAACTGCTTCATTAAGCTGCTGTGTGTCACGGTGGTGACTCCACAAATTTAAATTGGCTGGTTTTGTCCACAAGGGTGTGAAACTGGAGGACCAGGAGAACCAGCTCTGCAGCTGTATTTTCCACGTGCTGAGTTGGGGTTGATATAAACAAAAAGCTTTTCCTTCGGGGTTTTGGCAGCTCTTGCCCAATCTGTCGGATAAATGGTTATGACTATTTCTCTGCTCTCAGATGAGGCTGTTGAAAACTTACAGCCTCTCTGGGAATTTCGGCTTCTTTCCATGGACCAGTAATAAAATCCAGTTTCATGTTATGTTTAATTGCAGACAATTTCAAATGTTAAGAAGTCTCTCTTGGCAGATGTAAAAAGATGGGGAAAAAACCCAAAACAAACCAAACCTACCCCACCTGCCCCTTTTTCTGTCAAGCCTAAATACTTGTTCTTTTTGACAATACCCACAAGTTTTATATTACTTGACTGGCTGTTCTGAGAAGCTGCTCACAGCGGATATTTGCTATAACTTATGTTGTAATTTTCTTTTTTGTTGCTTTTTTTGCTTCATTTCTAAACAAATATTTTTCTCAAATTATATTAATTTAGCCTAAATCATTCCTTTAAGAAATTTTGTTTCTGCTATAAACTTTTTTATTGACTGATAACTTATATTTTTGCAATGCCTTTTAGTTAAACTGTAATTGTAACAAAAGTAATAGATATATGTTAAAAAAAGCCCTTAGGCGGTGAGCAATAAAATACAAAGTCATACCCAGGGAAGAATTAATGCAGCATCAGCATCATATTAGAAGTGATCAAATGAACCAAAATTATTAAAATTTGATTTTTTCAATCCGCCTACCCTGTTTTTTAAATTTTTTTTTAAAAAGCACACCACATTAAAAATGTTCCTGAATGAGATTTCATTTCAGAAGGTGTTTGCAGAAAGCAAATACGAAATCCACAGATGTACAAGAGGATATTCATACCTTACAATGGTTGTGTCATGTTTTTTTGTAAAATGTTTACTTTTCCCATGATAAATTTATACCTCTGGATATTGATAGTTTCAAGGGTTTTTTATGGCTAGAAGCAGCTTTCACAACCACAGACTATACACCCATCCAGATAGGAAGCAGAAAATAACAAGACAACAGCAAATGTTTTTGAACAGGTGGCTAAAATGACAGTGAAAATGGAGAATAAATATGTGATAATTACAACTGCTTGCAAATAACTTTTTATATGGTATCACATTGAAGAAAATAATGTTTAAGTGTCATTCTTTATGATTAAACTGCTCACTGGAAATGTTTCTCCTGCCTGTTCAATGCAAGATAATTTAAAAAGTGCCTTGGAAGAAAATTTGCTTTATGCTGCTGTCAAATATATCACTTTCAATGAACTTGGTTAGAGTTTTGATGCCAAAGTATCAGTGCAAGTGGTAGCCTGGGCTTTGAATAACAGAACTTTCCAGGAAAGATGGATCCATCCTGAAACTGATATAATTTGGCAGCTGACTGAGTGATATGGCTTTGAGACTTATATCCTCATGACAGATAATATTTACTATATTCTCAGTGAGACTAGAATATCAGGATGCCTATTCTGGGAAGTGCTCAAGATAAAAGAAGAGCTGGATAGTGTAATGGTAAACTTGAAAGAGGAACTATGCTTTATTTTAAATTTGCTGCTACTTGTTATTCCTGAACATAACTCTCTGTCCTGGTTTTCACGTGGGTTTTGTTTTGACAAACTATTATATTACAATTGTAAATCACAACCAATCTATCTATTAGGTACAAAAAAAGACTATCAAGGTTAAAGTAATTACATTAGTGATTCATCTTTAGAGAAGTCTTTTCAGCTAAGAAGTGGTGGGATCAGACAGTGGTAGGACCACCATCAATGCAGTTGTCGTCAGTGCTTATGCCTAGGATGCTCTTCTTCCTGCTGCAAATTTTGCAAATACACAGCCCCACCTCCAGTGAAGCAATGCCCAGTTGGTGACTGGGGATATGTTCATGACAAGGATGTGAGTTCTGGGTGGTTGTTATTGAACAATGTGGCCCGTATTTTAATGTTAAGGGACACAATTGCTCATTACTTTGTGCTTTGTCCTTATCACGAGGCCTTACTGTGACTTTGCATTTCTTTCATTTAAGTATGTGATAAGAGGTTTGAACAAAAGCATAGAGATTTGAAGGAAAATAGCTTAAATTTCAAACTTCTCAGTAAATATTTCAACCAAGTATGCCTGATATATACAGATGAGGACTTTGAACAAAATATTTTTAACCTTTATGATTTCATTGCTTTAAGTTGAATTCAGAAAAGGAAATCCAGTGTCATAGCAATTACTGTATCTATCACATTTCACTGTCATTGCCTGTGATCATAGTGGCTCACATATGTTTCCTAACTAAGCAATGTGACATTCTCGCTAATGAATAGTACTTTAAGTAAAGTTACTTTTTTCTTTTTTTTAATGGGGACATTTAAATGGCTGCTTACACAGGCCATTGACTTAATGGGAGATTTTCTGAAGTTCATTTAAATCCTGAACAATTCTGCATTTCAAGATAGGTAATAACCACTACCCTTAACACTAAAATAGCATGTAAATTCTTAGCGGTTTGATGAAGACTGTCTTCCTTGTCCCCAGATATGCAAGACATACTTGATTGGAGTTGTGCCTAATTTCTGGGAGCTACTGTTTCTCCCAGAGATACTGCAGGTTCTGAGGTTATCTGGGGGTAGGAGGAGGCTGGGAACTTGGCTCCTGTTCCATCCATTGCTGCCTTGCCTTCCTATTCTTTTCCTCTTCTATAAGGGAGGGAGAGTGCTTGTTCCCTTTGTGCTGACTATCACAATTTAGGCATTGACTTTGGAAATGTCTGGTGTAAAGCAGGCTTTCCGTAAGCAGCCTAGTGTAAATCAGGTAATCTGTTTGGATAGAGGATGTAGAACAATGTCAGTTGCTCAGAGCTTGCGAAGACTTCAATAGCTGCTCTTGGGTTTTGAGGTAAAACAATGAAGTGTACCTCTCTTCCCTGCTCTATTCTGATCCAGTACTTTTATGAGTCAAGCAATTTTGTTCGTAAGTTGGTTTTATTGATGCTCAGTAGTATTTAGGGAGGTAGTGTTGGGAGAGATTGTCTTGGAAACCTGGTTGCCACCTGTGGATTTGCAAGGTTTGGGGGATCTGGAATGTAGGACTGCAGATATTAGGTATGATACACCTGGGCAGGAGTTTCAAGGAGAGAAGCAATGTGGAAACAGGTATTTGAATTGCTATTGGGACTCTAGTGTTGAAAGTTATTTTTAATAATAACAGCGGACTGTATTGTGACAAGTCCTGCCCCAAGAAGCATTCAGGAGATGACATGACCCGAGTCTGCAGGGCAGGGTGCCCTGCCCTCACTGAGCAAAAATAGATGGCAGAATGTACCCAGTCAGCAATTCCCTTCTTCTTGCCAAAGTGCATGTTTGCATCCCTTGGGCAGTTTAGAAAACATGGCATGGGCTGATGTATTGCCACAACTGTTTCTCAGGAGGTGTTTCCTTGTCTTGTTTCCTTTGTAAAATTTTTCAGAGTTTCATGACAAAACTTGAGTTCATCATTGATTAGTTGTGTGCAATTATCTTTCATTTATATTGATGGGAGAGGGAGACACTCAATAACATTCAGAAATAGATTGTTGTAAATTAGTCCTGTTTGCCCTTGTACAGCATAAACAAGTACACTAGCAGTAATAACTCTTGTTATTATTAAATACAGTTGTAAAGATGAATGAAAAGCTAGTGGTTTCCATGAAAAACTCTGGAATGATTTCTATGATATCTTTTAGTAAAAAAGTATTAATTAGTTTTGGATCCAATTATGCTTTCCTTTAAAGAAGGTCTCTCGACTCCAATCTCAGAAATCCTCAGGTGGAACTGAAACATTTGGGAGGATGGTGATTGATTTGCATACTACTTATATGATGGGAAAACAGTCGTAGAAGTCTGGTTTTCCTTCCATTTCTAATAAAAGAGGTAATTATAACAAGGAAAAATACCTGCTCATTTTATTAATGCAAATGTATGCAAGCTCTCTATTTTTTTAGTAGTGTGAACTCAAGAAAATTTAATAGAGACATTTTGGAAAGATTTTTAGACTGAACTGTGTTTTTTTTCCCCTGAGCTGTAGCAACTGACTAGTACTGAAGACAGTCTGAGCAGGGACTTTATCATGGTAATGAGCCAAAAAGTCACGACTCTCATCTAACAATATCTTCCGACAGAGGGCTCAATTCAGAGAAGCATCCAGCCCTACAGTGTGATTGCTCAGTAGTGAGGGTGATCCGTGGCAATGGGGATAACTCAAATGAGGCAATGTGGTCTCCTGGGATGCTTTAGCTCCTTCTGTTCTCCCAAAGGCACTGCATGCTCCTGGGAGCACAGCTACTTGAGCTGGCACTTTGTACCTGCTTTCGCCTGCAGTCCTTAGGTTCTCCTGCAGTCATGTTGCTCAGATTGCCAAACCAGATCTAGGGTGTCTCTGCACACTTGTTTGAGATAGCCTTGTGATAGCCTTGCCAACCCCAAGGGTGTTGAGAATCACCATGGGGAACTTTGTGTTTGGACACTGTTGAAGAGGAATCTCTGTTGCTCCAAACCTTATGAACATCACAAATGGTGCTTGACCTCATTCTTCAGCATGAATAAGTATAGCAATTCTGGGAGATGTTTGGCATCTAGAACCTCCAGTCATAGCCTGCTGTGACTTCTCTTTCCTATATACCTTTTATCTTGGTATCAGGCCGCCCAAGAGTCAGATCGATACCACACAGTGAGCATGTCAAAGTGCTTGCTTTCTTCTTAAAGTCTTGGTTCCCTGTCTGCTTCTTTCCATCTCTCCCTGTTGTAACAAGCTCTTGGGGTTTTTTCCTTTCTTTTTTGTTTGTTTGTGTTTTTGCTTGTTTATTTTTTTCCTCAAATTTGATACTCATTCAAGCCACTTGAAATGACCAACCTGGTAGGAAAAAATAATCTGACAAAATCAATTATGAAGTTATTTCCTTGGCAGTTGAGCTGAATAGATCCCCGGAATCAGTGCCACATTCACAAAAGGATGAAATTAGAGGGTTGGGAGCAAAGACAGAAAGACAGGGAAAACAAGGAACAACAACCCTTTCTGTCATCTCAGTTATTTGCAAAGTTGCCATACTGCACTTCTTTCCCACCCCTTCTATTACTTCCTCCTGCCTGGTCTGGCTAGTAATGTATGCCTGTATATGTGTATGTTTAATTCTCTATATAAATAATCTAAATATCTCTCTAAATATTTCTCTATATTGTGATAATAAAATATGTTTTTCAACACCTTTGGACATTCGCTCATGGTAGACAGATGCACCACCAAATTTCATGGAGAAGTAAAATAGATTTGAATTAAATTATGAATCGTTTGTATGAAATTTCGTTAACTGCTTTGGATATTCATTTGTACAAAAAGAAATGGGGTTTACATAAGTAAACATTTATTGAAATAATATCTTCTGTAAGTTATTAGAATTATTATTCTAACAACTGTAACTTATAAAAAATACCTTTATCCCGGACAGAAACCGTTAGGTGACTTGTTAAAAAGAAAAAGAAAAACAAAAAAAAGAAAAAAAAAGGGTACTGCTAATCTTCAAATTGCAACTTGTATCTCTAATTCTGCTGTGACTTCACAAAAATGTAAAAATGACCAATCTTATCTCATATCATGCAGAACCACGTGCTGGAGCCATGGTGTGAAGTGTCTGAAAAGCTGACCATCCAGTGTTTTGAGTCTGTTCAAAGGGAACACCAGCAGCTCTGGATTTAATGATTTTGCTCTAAAATGTGAGTATATATGATTTTATATCCCATGAGTATAATTTGCTACAGGTTGGTTAGACCTTTCAAATATTATCGTTTGAAGTAGTTAGTGTATGTGGAATACAGCACAACACAGATAACTTTATTGTACATCATATTATTAACTTTCCAGTATAGATCCAAAAAGAATTTAAATTGCTTATGTGCTGTAATATGTGTGGGCTTCTTAATATATGTGTCACTGTGCCATGACTCAGTAGCATATTTCCTATATATAGCAAACGAAGCAACAAAAGCTGTGGAGGCTTTGGAAGTTCTGTCAAACTGAATACAAAATATTCTTTGAAAGGAGTACTTATTTTAACTGTATACTCCAAAATTATGATGGATGATTTTTGACCTGCAGTGAATGAAGCCAAGTCTTTGCACACCCTGTTCTTAAAGTGAGAAGTGCAGCTCACAAGCTGATCACACAAAACAACAGTGTAAATGAGGCAACTTTTCTGAAAATCAAAATGTGTCCAAAGATGTCCAAATGTTCGGGGTGGGGCAGAATAACATGGGGTGGGTTGGTTGGTTTGATTAGATGTATTTTTGGTTTGTTGGTTTTTGGGGTTTGTTTTGTTTTGCTGGGTTTTTAAAATTTGTTTGTTTGTTTTTGTTTTGGCTTTTTTTGGGGGGGGGGGGTGGGGGGGTTTCATTTTCATGGGTTCCCCAAATCTCAAAGGAGTTATACTAAGACCATATCTCTAGCAGACCAGATACATAAGCTTTCCCCAAAATAATGCACCTTGTTGAATATTGCCTGGTCCATTACTACATAGGAAGAAACATTTTGGGGTACCACCTACAGGTAGGTCAAAAACATAGGAGATGGGATAATTTTGCAAGCCCAGAAGTTGAATAAAAAACAATGAGGAAGAAGCTTGACAGGTGAGGAATAGTATAAAATATTAATAGTCAAGTTAGAGGTCAAGGAGAGGAATAAGACACAAAACTTATGAAGCTAAGAGAGTGGCAAGCTTTGTAGCCGTTAGATTTTCTGAATCTGATTCTATTACATATCACTTCAGAGGTGTGAAAGCCATCGAGGTCCAGGAATGGAATTGTTTTTGTTTCCTGTTCTATTTTGATGATATTTGCATTAAATAAAGCAAATAAAATAGAACTTTTCAAAATCCTCAGCAAAAGTTGCAAAAGAAATTTTAAGCATTTCTAAAATGTCTATTCAGTGGAAATGAAATGCTGAAAAATATTTTGGAGTCCTACACCATTTTTGAAAAACATACACTTGATTTACAGTTCTAAGTTTTTATAAAATGTTTGTAAAACTTTTTTTTCATTGCAGCATAAAAAGTAGTTATTTAGTAATTAAAATATTTCATATATTTGGGGTTCCAGTAGTCAAAATAGCAATAAAGCTTCTAAGGCACTAGCTGCAAAGAATATGAAATATTGGATATCTAGTGAATTTAATGGAAGAAGTGGAACAGCACAAAACCAGTGAGCTTATAGAGTTCTTTTAACAGAATGTTCAACTATAATTACATGGAAAAATATACTTTTTTTTTTGTTTCAAAGAACCAATTTTGTTATGAAAGCTAGTTTCAATCTATGCTTTCACATTGTGCAGAATAAGGCAATTCATATCAGTAAAATTCTTCTGTTCTCAAAGTCAACAGTTAATTTTAATATACTGATGCAGCGATAGAGAGAGAGTATACATCAAAGTTTATATGTAAACACTCTAAGAACATAATAAATGTTTATTAAAGATATGGTTTGAGATATGTTTCCTATTTAAATCATATGGTATTTACTTTGTTCAGTTCTTAAGACATTTTTGTGTCTATCTCCTAGAAATTCTTACTAAGTAAGAAACTTAGTGAGTTTGATTGTGAATTCAAGCTGTTGTCTTCTTTTATTGCTTCTCCAAGATTGCATTTTGACTTTGAAAATAGTCTTCATAATGTCTACAACTAGTAGTTGCTTGGCACCTCTGTGGAATTTTTTAATATTGTTTAGCTTATTTTAAAATTGGAAGTGGCCCTTTCTTCCTGTGTTATATTTATTGGCTATTTCTTTTGCTGTTGGTACTTCTTGGGTGTTTATAGTAAATAGACAGGTAAGTGAGACTGATTTTGGTGATAGAGGAAATTACAATTAACATGTTTTCTTTTTGTTGATTTATAAATGATATATACTTGTACATATCCACCATTCTTTGATTCTTTGAGGATGTGACTTTTGAATGTGGTATTGTTAAAGGCGTTTGTTATTGCCATTTTTATGTGTGGGCAGTGAATTGATTAATTTATGCTAGAAAAAAAGATCTTCACAAATTAACTCTGTGTGTGTGAGTATGATTATACATGACTTGGTCAAAAATCTTTTCTTATCCAGAAAAAAGTTGATTGAACTATTAATAAAAAAGAAGTAGTTTTAATTCTTTATTTAAAAATCTAATACACTTTTCCATATCGTGTAAATCATAGGTTTACTAAGAAAAATATGACAAACGTGGAAAGGTTTTTATTAAGGTCAGACATTTGCGAAATGATCTGCTTTTACAGTACATGTGTTGGGAGGGAGGGGGGAAGAAGAGAACAAAGGCAAAAAAAGCAGCGCTTTTAAAGGATGATTGGTCTGTTCTTTCAGAACCTGAGTTCTAATGAAGAAAATTTTATAATTTTTCTTAAAAGCTAGAAAAGTATTTTTTCATACATTCACTTAGGAAAGGAAGAGTTCATAAAAATTTTATAAATTAAGTAGTACATACAAGGTACGTGTAATGGCAGTGCTGAGAGTATTTGACTAGAGACAGCCTTTTCCAAGCCTTTGGAAGGGTGAATATGAGGAAGATAGAGAACAAAGGAAAAATGAGACGTGGGAGGAGAGATTAAGGAAAGAAAAAAGGAAACAGTGTATCTTATCAGTTTTCTTTTCATGAGGAGCAATCTGAAAATGAATGAAATTGTAGCTCAAAAAAGAAATATTTTTACATCGCTCTACCTCAGGGAAGAATACCTAATATTATTAGAAATTAATTCTGATGTTATCTTTTGAAGGTCAAGTGAAATAGTTCTCTTGGATATAGACTACAAGTCAGGCATGTTTTCTGTGCAATTAGAAGCAACATGCTCCACTAAAGAGAGTGAAAACTATTCAAATTTACTCGGAGGGAAGAATATATGTACTCATTTTATTACAACAGTATTTCCAAGTGTAACAACATTAATCTCTAGTTTTATACTTCACTTAGTTCTGCAAAGACACATTATAAGACTTAAGAAAACAAAGATTAGAAAATGGGAACATGATTTTCAGGCTTTTTTTGTAAGTAGAGTCAGCAGCTCACAATTTTTTCTTTTCATGTATTTATAAAATGTGAAGTAATAACCTCATGTGAACATTCAGTACAGGAAAGGGAAATTGGTAAATGAAATCATTTATCTCTAACAAAAAGATAGATTCCAAATAGTGTGTTGTAATATATAATGTATTTAATTTCTCTAAATTATTCTGCTGGGACTTGGGGTGTTTTTTTCTTTCCTTTGTCATCCTCTCTGCACCACTCCTTCCCACCGCCCCATCCCACATTTCTAGGTGTATTGTATGGAAATTGCATGTTTTCATAATTTTAAATCTTAGGGTTTTAAATTCACCCCTCAGACCTAATTAAGTTCATCCTGTTTCTTTCAAAGGTGCTGAACTGTGTCTCTCAGAGAAGGGGCTCAGTAGTGCTCAGCACTTCTGCAAATAACGTACTGGAAATGTAGGCGCTTTTATTTTAGATAGTTAAATATTGATTCAGAAGGCTCATCTTAAGCCTTTTCATTTGGAAATATAGCTTTTGACGGGCTCCTTAATTTCTAAATTCTGCACTTCTATAGCTTGAGTGGGCTGCTGGTGGGACTAAACTGTTGGGAGAAGTGGTCAAGTAGATGTGATTAAGGAACTGGAGGCTGATATGCTTAAGATGATTGTTCTTTTCATATTTGAGTAGTAAAAATTTAAGTTGTGCTCCCACAATATCAGCCTTTCCTTTGGTATATGCCAACACTGTAGCATTTCAATTACTTTAATTTCAACATTTTAATATAAGACTACTTGATATTATGGGGCAAATATGTTTGAATTATTTCATCAAATATAAAGGAAGTGTTTCAGTTTGTGGAAAGGACATTTAAAAAGAAATTAAATACACAATTTATTTGTATTGGGGGACTTCTCAAGGCTAAAAATAGCTTTGGATCAGAATCCATGTGAATAAAGGACACTCAAGACTACTTAGGTTCTTGTTGACATAACTTGGTTTTATACAGTGCTTTTGTAGTAAATGATTTTGAATATGCAAGGGTATCGAATACTGTAACTGGTGGATCCATGCACACATGTCCCTGTCTTGCCTTTCCTGCTTCACCCTCATCAGCGATGCTGCGCCCCAGCCCCTGCCTGTGCTCGTGGTGAGCTGCCCTGCATGGCAGCTCTGCCTGTGCCCTTCAGCTCCAGCTGCCATAACGCAGCATTTAAATGACACGGATAATCTGGTACTGACCTAGCAGATCTGCAGGATATTTGCGTGACTTGCAAAGGTCTAGGAAAGGGGCTGTGCCTTTTGTACGTCTGCGTGATTTACATTGGTGCATAAACTTTGAGCTGAGGCTGGTTTTTAATGTTAGTGCAAGAAATCTGTCATATGGAGACAAATATTTCTATAACTCTTGTATCTTTCCTAACACAGTCTCTGAGTCTTCTGAAATGAGAACTTCGAAAGTAATGTTAATGCACCATTTGATATATGATAGACTGTAGTGAGAATAATTTCTACTTCTCATTCATTCATCATTTGAAAAAAACAAAGCAAACAAAGAAAAACCCCAAACAAAATAAAAACCCCATCAAAATTATTCTGAATTTTATAATAAACGAAATGGATAAATGAAATTGTAAAACCAGGACATACAATTATTTTTAATAATATTCTAAAAACTCTGGTGTTAAAATTGCACCAGAAGAAATTGTTGCAGTAGTTGGCTGTATCCTAAATATTTTTGTTCTCATTGATAAATTTCATATAAATTAAACCACAAACTATATTAATTTACATTGCAATTCAGTTGTCCATTACAATCGACAATAATTTATATTTCAATTTTTCTGATTGCTGATGTATTGAACTGATTTTCATTGCTTGTTTCCCTGAAAAATGTCCAGTAATCCTATGGAAAAAAATAAGGAAGGGGCTGTTTTTTAACTGTCTTGTTGTTTATGGCTTTGGGATTATTCACTTATCTGAGATGATGTACCCATGCACAGCTAATTACACTTTATGTTACTGCATGTTAGCATTTTTAGTTTCTCTTTTTCTTTAAGGGCCTTGCAAATCCTGTGACTTAACTGTCAATTTTGCTTTCAAAGGCCAGCTTTAGATAAAAGCCAGAATTTAGCATTTGAAAATTATTTTGGAAACTTTGTGACAAACTGTGTAAAAATAACTCCTTTTCAAAGGAGAGGGCTAACAGTTGTGTTTGCCGTAACTGTGGCAATAAATGACCCTTTCAGCTACATTCAAGATGTAGAATAATCTAGCTTTAAAAACAAACAAACAAACAAACAAAAACCCATACAAACCCCCCCCCAACCCCCCCCCCCCCCCGGAAAACTGATAACAAATATAAGACCTAACTGGCAGTTATTTTGGGACTGGCCAAGTTGTGTCACTGATTTCAAGCATTTAAATGCATGTGTCTCTAGTTTTGTTTTTGAAGTTTTTCTCCATGCTTTAATGTTAAATATTTCATCCTTTCTTTGAAATGTGAATTAACTTCTGGTATGGTATGAGCTGAGGCTCTGAAAATCACATGGGAAGCCTTAAACAGAAGGGTTTAGTCTGCACTATGAAGATTCTCATGTCCTTGTGTTGTCTGTTGTTTAAAAGAGTTTCATTTATAATTGAAACAGTACATCCCATTTCCAATTTTGTTCAGGACTTAATGCTAACAAAGGGTTAAAGGTTTAGAAATGGACCTAAAATGTTGAGCAGCAGTGCTGATCCCAGAAGAGGGAAATTTGTTCTGGCATGAAAAGTATCTTCAAGATTCATTTTATCTAACAGAAATTTCTCCCTGTGTCATTTCTAATAGTTGGGAGGTTTAGGAGAGTGTGTGCTAAGAGGGAAGGGCAACATATATGAGAAAGGGCCCTCTCTCCAAACTCCTGAGCAGCAGATGGGATTTTCTGGAAATACTTAGATCATACCAATAAATAAAGACTAGCACATAGTCCTAAGAAACAATGTTTTTGCATATACAGTAAAAAAATAATAATCTAGTCTCAGAGTCACAGCTGCAATGGCACAATGACTCATAGTCTCTGAAGTGTGGGATACTCCCTTTATAAAATGGAGTGGAATGAGCTGCTGCTCAGATGCAAAATCTTCTCTAAGACCCACAACTGAGCTTTGAACAGAAATGTTTTGACTTGTCAGCAAAAAGTGGCTTACTTCAGAAGTAGAAAGAAGCAGGGAGCAGGATGAAAAAGCATACGAGTAAGATACGAACGTAAAGTGCATTTCCCCCCTCCCCACGAATTTTTAAGCAAGAAATTGAGATTCATAATTTGGTGGTTTGATCCCCTTCTTATTAACCCCTCTGGATTTAAAAATTAAAAATAATAAAAAAGTCACTATTAGACATATCTTAATGAAATTCTTCCTTGGGGCATTTTTCATGTTCAGTCTCTTCAAGCTGAAGAGACACTATAGAAAAAAATGGTATTTTCTGTTCTCAATTAAAGATGTTTTCAGCAGACATTAAAATTACTACAGTTTAACCTTGGCCTTATAGGTAGATATTTTGCTTTAAGACTACAGTACTTGAGAAAAAAAAAAGTAGTTTTATTTAGACTTGCTACTGTTTGCCAGCAGTAGCATTGTTTCTTTGATGGTTCTGGACTATAAACAAGATTCATAGTGAAGGAACATGCAGTTTTTGGACTGATATAATTGTAAAAAAGGGTCTACTGCTGAACGTGCAAATCCTTCTTTAAGTCACTTATTACTAGTGCTTTAAATCCTTGTTACTTTACGCCTGTTTAAAGTATAGCAGTTAGTTAATAATATCAATGTATCATACTCGGCTGCTTGCCAAGCTGCTGTGTATGAAGTCCAAGCAGCTAAACAGGACATCTGCTTCCAGGGGTGCAGGCGTGGCAGACAAGAGGAACCCATGCATGGCGTAGTCTGGTGTAGCAGTGGTCCCTGGGGTGCTTGCACACAACCAAACTTTTCTTCCATGGTTCAGACTGTATGGAAGTTAATGAAGTTGTGCATCTCTCTTTATTTTTTAATTGAGTTTAAAACAAAACCCCAAAAACGCAACAGCTAATTTCCTTCGCAACAGTGCAAATAATACAGCACAGTTTATATTATGAAACTCTAATGGAGAGAATTAAAAGTCCAAAGAGGATCCCTGTATGGCTCAGATTTCCCTGGCGGAAGGAAACAGAAAGAAAGGCTTCCTAGAGGAGCCTGTGGAAGGGACGGTCTCTGTACCTGAAATCTTTTGCAGCGTCAGTCAGCAGGAGGGCCTGTGGAAGCCAGAGCATGGGTCTTGTTGAGATGGACCCTTTGGTGGGCTGTACATTGTGACATTGGCTGTGCTATGCAATACACTGCAAATATTAACCTTAAACATTGCTGTATTAACGTAGTAATGTGCCCCTAGTACAGCAGACACGCAGCCCTGTCTGTCTGGACACCCTCTCAGTCCTGCTTTCCGACGACCTCTGGCGAGTGGAGCAGCTAGTATTTCCAATGTTCTATTTGTTTGTAGGCCCATGCACTTGGAAATGAAAATTGGGAGAAACTTTACATCATCTGGTGCCACTTGCATTCATATGGAAATATAAAGCTCAGTTCTCCACTGCAGTCTGATTTCCATTGCATTTAAGTGCCAAACAAATCAAACAAAACCAAAACCAACCCTACCCCTATCTATAAAAGGAACTGTGTTCATGTATGATATGATCAAATCCTTAACAGTGATACCTGTAGGCTTTCATTGCCATGCCCCTCTACTTGGGTTTTTTGGAAAGATTCAGAACGCCCATATAGAAGTTATCATTTCTATGATCTGAAACAATAGTAGTGTAGTAACTTTCAGAGGAAAATGAATAGTCGTACTTGGTGCTTAGGAACAAAGTTCCTGGTACTAAGGTAAGCTGTGCCTGTGTATTAGGAAGCTCAAGTGGATAGCAAAATTATCAGTGTTAAACATGTGAGACTGTAAGAAGGGAATATTTTGAAATTTTACCTTTCAAGAAATAATAGACCGTATTAATTAAACCCCTTAATATTAGCTGAAACGTGCCAGGGACAGTCTTTTATTATTTGGTGCCATCTTCTATCCATTTGGAAAACCACCAATGTTTAAGAATTCATTCTTCAAAGATATCCCATAGTTGTGGACATATTTCTATTTGACTCTGTGCCAAATGAAGGAAAGAAAAAATTTTTACAAAGTACGAAGTAACATCCCGAGCACCAACACAGCTAAAGATAGGTTTTATGGGAAAAATATATCCATATGCAAATAAAATGTAGCCAATAATGGCACAGTCATGAAATTGCATATGCATACAAAGCCTTCCTTACATAGTGCATGTTTCTGTGCCTTTGCTGAAGATTCAAAGCTTTTTGTAGGTACTGTTTGAGTAGCGAAATTTTCATTCAGATGCTTGCAAAATATAAAGGATCTGTAAACTACTTTAAAAAGAGAACCAATGCTGTGTTGTTTAACTCTCCAAAGCACAGACATAAAAACCCCCATACAACAACTCTGCGGAGAACACGAAAAAAATCTACATAAATCAAAAAGATGTTGTAAGGATTCAGATTTATACTTTTGGTGAATCTGAGACACTGCTGCTTCTTATAAAGAAAAATGTTCCTAGAAGTGGAGCAATGTTAATTTTCTTACAAACGATAATTTTCTTACTAATAATGCATTCACAACATTATTACTGTATCTTTCTTTCAAGACAGAGTACTGTTTCCTCAATTCCAAAATACTCAGAATGTGTGTGTATATATATGTGTGTGTGTGTGTGTGTAAATATAAAAATATATTTAAAAAATCTGTGGATCTCATTCTTTTAAAAATTCAGTTTTCAAAACTGAAAAACAGCATAATTCTGAGTTTGAGTACTTTGACTAAATAATGATGCTGTTTCTACACAGAATTTCTCACTTGTATGATAGCAAAGATGCAGTGTCTCTCTGTCTGGTCCTGTACAACATGAAGCCTGCTACTTGCCAACACATAATTTTAGAATTTCAGTGTTGCAGGAGCCTATACTTTTAGCCCTGGTGCAGCTGCTATGGACATGTTTAAGCTTATAAAAAAGCTCATACACATAATAAAACAAGAAGTCATAAAACTAGATGCTATAAAACAACATAGAAATAAGCACTCATGTTTTCAGTTTCTTAATACATATCTTGATAAAATATTTAGTAAGGTGAACTGTGTCACAGGCGAATGCTGTGCGGGCATCTTGTTTTAATTCTGGTCTGCACTCACTAGCTCTGCAGGCTTGCATTTGATCTCTGAGCCAAGATAAAGCTCACAATGAGAACCAAACAGGGCAAATAAACAGAAATGTCTGCTTTGGTAAAGGGTGTAAAACAAAAGTATTCCACTAGGTCCAAGAGTGTGTGCCACCAGGCTCTGTTATTCTCCCAGCCATAGTTCTGAGACAGCATCCTCAGACAGGGGTGACAAATTGTGGTAGCAGAGGAGACGTGGCTGCTGAACTCCAGGGAAAGTTGAGAGAGGCGGCTGCTGGTGCTCGGGAGAGGCACAGCTGCCCAGGGCACTGCAGTCGCTACTGTGCTGCAAACATCGCTTTGCTTGTAGTCTGGTTTAGGTTACCATGGTGGGCAAGGACGAACATAAAACTAATGGATTTTCATTACCCTTTCCCAAATGCAACTTTAATGTGCCTTACCCATCGGAGTCTTGGAGTTTTATGTGATACTTCTGTAAAAATGTTTTTTCTTAATTAGTAATCCCTAAGAAACTGGTCATTATCAGCAGTTTATGAGTAGTTTGAAACTTAGGTATGTTAGAGGATTATTTCCTCAAAAAGATGGGGGTTTGGGACATGTTACTTTTTTAATAGTTTCCAACTCTTTGTTTGGTGGAGCTAGATTTGGATACTGCTAGAACATTTGTTCAGGATAATCTGTGGCTTCAGACTGCTTTCCATCATCTGAGGAAACATGAGAGACTAAGTTCTTCGAACTCTAACCTTCCCCTTGTCTCCCTGTCTGAAAGGATGAGGGAACACATTTCAGAGTACAGTCGTTTAAATATTTAGTGGTGACTTTACTGCTTACTGCTCTTCATTTCAAAGGGGTTAGCCCCAGAAATAACCGCAGCTGCTGCATACTCAGGAGTAAGTGTTTTCAGGATGGCGCCTTAACGCAGCATTTGTACAGGACTTGTATGGTATTAACAATTTTAGGTCCTGAACCTGCAAACACTTACGTGTTTCAGTAATTTTACTCTTGAGAGCAGTCTAGCAGTACTCACATGAGTGTGATTACGGACACCAGTAAGTGCTCACAAGATCCCGGCATTAGTTTTCAAAGGGACTGTAAACTCTATGGACCACTGCAGAAATATATATACTGCAATGACCTGTGAAATTGCCACATGTATATGTAGCTATACGAAGTAAACTATGCAATTCCTTGTACTCAATTTTGTGAACGTTTAAATGAATGAGTAGATTTACTCATGCAAGTAAACCCAAGCAAACATAAGAAGTGATACGGGCTTGTTTACAAGGGTAAAGCTGGACACGAATTTATATTTGTAGGTCTGTCCTGCACACTTTACTGTTAAAAGCTGTGGTTTTATTCCATATGTGAAATCACAAATGCAGTGCTCTGGATTCAAATACCATGAGAAAAATAAGCTAGTGACTTTGCAGAGTGACACAGAAGCTACCAAAAATCTCTGCTGAAAAGGTATCTGGTAACTGCAGTGATGGTAAATCAAAAATTACTAGAAAAACTAGTAATTTTAATTTTCTTTTTAGATTTTAAAAAAATGAATGTATATAAAATCTGGAAACATTAAATGATGTCACTGGACCAAAAATGGCACAATGACATTTTTAGTTCCTGCTTCTTTTTGTTCCCTGTCTTCTGTTGCATTTGGGTGAAATCCCCCAAAATGTTAGTTATAAACAGTAATACATTGTCTAATTATCTTTTCATTAGGAAATAATCAGCATTTCATGTTTCTGAGCTCTTAAAGATAAGAAAAATCAAGAAAAGGCAATATCTCTGTGTTTTTTAGTATATAGGGCAGATAATATAGAAGGCAATAACAGAAAGAGGTTTTTTTCTTATTAGGAATGGAAAAACAAATAATTTCTTAAAACAAAACAGTGAGGTAGCTCTTGGACATAGCCTGAAGTCATGGAAAGCCATGTTTATAGCTGTGCTGAGATAATGACCTAGCTTGTTCTCTAATAGATGTAAGAGAGACAATTCCATAAAAACAACTTAAATATTTTCATCATGTTTTATAAAGCATTCTTGTTAGTCTGTCCCATTAGTCAGAGTGCACAATATGGATATATGATCTCTGTGTTCAGATGCAAACCAGGCTTTTGCTTCACAGAGGTACCTGAATTTAAAATATCAGTGTCTGAGAAGTGAGTAATTCATTCTACTGTTTAAGAAAGTTGTGCTAACATATTAAGCATTTAAATATCAGAGATGCTTTTCTGAGCTATTATTGGAGAGTTACTTGGGGACTGCTATTATGCTTTGTAGTTGCTATGGAAACTTTTTAATACATGCAGTTTGGGAACAAGAAATTGGAAGTAATTTTTACATTCCTAAATCCAGTTTCCTAGTAATAAAAGGGACAATTGTGGATTATCAGATTGCTACCAAAGCTTTCCACAAGATATTAAGGTTATTAATCTCTAGAAACAGGAGAGAAAAATTATACTAATAAACTTCTGCAAAGAAATAGGAAGAAATTATGATAACAATTTTTTCATCATGTGGAGACTAATCAATTCAAACCCCAGGATTTTAATACATAGCATGAAAATGAATAGCTGATCAAAAAGTGGGTTTTGTAGAAACCCAAAAAACTTTAAAATTATTTTAGTAAAAAGATAAGTATGAGTAAAAATCATGAATTATTACATAAAACATATATGTTTTTAAAGTATTTAATTTACTTTCTTTATTCACTTAATGTAATCTTGTTATAATAGAAAACACTTCTTAATATGATGCAGATTTTATACTCATTTAGAAGTCTGATCACAGAGGTCTTTTTTTATTTGTGGATTTCAATGCAGTAACATACCTAGAAAGAGTGAAAATTGTTGAAAGAGTTTTGAGAACAAAAACACTTGAGCTGGCTAGTATTTTTTTTAATATTAATAGGTAAACCAAACCTATTGAAGAGCAATAATGATTTTAATTTCGTTGCAAAATTATTTTTAAAGTGGTGCTTTCTTTTACTTTCCAGTTAAAAAAGATTATTTTAGTTTTTTAGAGTATTTAATTGATCCTTATGCTCTAATAATTTTGTCGTTAATTTCTAGTGATAGAATATTAGTAAAAAAGATTTAAAGGAAAATATTCTTTCTACTTTACTTTGAAAAATTGTTTCCCAACAGATTTTTTTATTAATAAAATTGTTGTTTCGGTGTTTATTCAATTTTGTAAAAGTTTGTCTGATTTTTTCCTGGTAAAGTAATTTAATTTTAGATAGAGAAGTCTAACTACTTAAAAAAAATTATAGTACTGCTGCTCCTCTCTTTGAAAAGAATGGCTTTTTTAAGGATCATAATTGGAATTTTAAAAAAGTCACGTCAGAAATAAAGCATTGACAAATGCAACCTGCATAGGTACTGAAAATTTTCTTAGATCTTTTCATTTTAATAATATATTTTTGTTTCAAACTACTTTAAATTTCAGCTGGAGGCTTTGTGTTTGAGGAGGCACATAATGTTTTATAAAATTAATGTTCAAAGATATAGTAGCATAAAAATTTGAATTTAAATATTGATTAGATCTCTTCATTTTGCTTTCTTGCTTGTGAACTTGTCAATTGATTTCCACAGGGATATGAAAAATAGGTTTTAGACAGAGATAATCCACTATAATCCCAAAACAGAAATCAGAGGACAAAATGGTCACAGCAATAAATTATTCTTTTAAACATTCTTGTTACCTTGATTCCTCCAAAATTTTCCAAATCCCCTGCTTAAGGTCACAGGAAATATGAACCTCACAAAAAACCTAAAATAAAGAGGTTGATACTACATAAAAAAATTAATAGACTATTTAAAATAACATTAGTTAATTGTGTTAATTACCATTTATTTTTTTCATTTGCTAGTCATAGTTATAGTAGCGGAATTTTTTACTATATCTCCATGGCCTGGAAATTCTGTTTCCATTGATTAGATAAAGCTTTAAAATATTCCAGAAAGTTCAAAGTTGGCTCCAGTCATTTCACATCAATCTATACAAAACATGTGTTCTCACAGACAGATGGGCACAGACCAACCTCTGTGAATGGAGTCCTGTAGGTAGAATTTTAAGGTGGGGGAGACTGAATTCTTGATCGTGTTTTTGTGATTTTCCCCTCCCTCCTTATTTCAGTTAGCCTAGAGTTAGAAAAATTAATCTCTTAATGCAACACACGTATTCTGTCTTCTGTAGATATATGATGACTGTCGTTTGTTTGTAAAAGAAGCTGTTTTGCACAAGTTACCATCTGTTTTAGGGTAGCCAATATTGTGCACACATCATGCTCTAATATGATCATAGAGATGCAAATAAAGTTTTAGGAGGGAAGAATAAAGATTTAGGAACAGAAATTTGGTATGGTAAATATAGGCATTTTTTCAGTTGCCTTAAATATGGACATAAGTGATGATGGTAGGACTTGTGTTTCAAATGTTTGCCATGTAATTTGTTGCTAGTAATCAATATATTTGGTAGAGGGAATGTGTAATTTTGAATTTGAATATTGTACAGATGTTGAATATTGTATAGATATTTGAATATTGTATAGATGTTTTATGGACTAATAACTTAATTTGCAGTGCATATAAACTATCATCCAGAAAAATTTCCCTTTAATTAGAGGCATGAATTACAAGTAGAAATTTCTGTTCAATAGTATTCCTTCAAGAATCAAGGATATAGGGGAGTTAGCACATTTCACCGTGCACTAATTTAAGACACATAATGAGTCATCCGTCACTCAAAATTTGGAATTTGTACTCCTCTAGTATTTTAACTTTAGCTTTATTTCAGTGTAATTATTCAAATATTGTTAAAGCATTCATCAAACTGACTATGACAGATGATATTGCGTTAGAGGGTGCATGAATTGAAAGGATTCTGGCTGAAAGGAGGATTCAAAATCAGTACGTTCTCAGCAGCGAGGTAAATTTGAGCCAAGCTGACCTCTCTTTGCAGCTAATGTACAAGCTAGGAATTATTAGTGTTCACTCAGAGAAAAGTTTTAATGCAAACTGAAAATACTTATTTTAGAGCAAACATGGAAAATTGAAGGACTTGCTTATCTATTTGATTAAATGCAAAAGCGAGACTGCACATAGGATTTTGTTGTGCTGTGATAAAACTTATTTTACCAGTCACTTTCATAACCTTTAAACAGCCTTAAATAGTACATATGAAAAACACATTCATAACAGATTCCCCATAGGGAATTTTCTTTGGTTTAAGAAAATTTTATTAAAGATTGGCATTGCAAATAACATTTTTCATAACTATATGTAGACCTGTTAAAATTTTTATTAAAACTGGAGTTTGGCCTGTTCTTTTTCATCATTCTATCAGATATTAAACTCCAGCAGCAGCTGTAGGAAATGGAGAAAGGGATTTTCAAAGGGATTTGAGTCTCCCTGTCTCCGTGCCTTTAGTGATCATATTATCATAACTATCACACATAACAAAGCTCTAAATCTGTAATTCAGATAAAGTAGTCAGGACTTTGAAATACAAAAATCCAAACATATGCTGTAACATTTTTTTTGCAATGCTGGTTCCTTTAACACGGATTTTGTAAACTTGGGGAGGTATCTAACAGATTTTGTATACTAACACATGCTAAACGACTTTATCACTTAAATTTTTGATGGAGATTTAATTAAAGGTATGTTCTATTATACCTACAGTAGTTCCACTAAGAGTATACGAAATGCTGTTCTACCAGATGTTGAGCAAACCACTAAAGGTTAATAAGAAATGATGTTAGAAGATTTTTTTTTGGACTGAATTATGTAAGCTAAACTGCTGAGGAGGCAATGCCCATCTTTTCAACAGTGTGTGAGTCCTGTTTCATGAGGGGACAGCTCAGCATAATGTTGTGTTGAAATGGTAAGTGTGAACACAATTCTCTGATGAACTTATAAAGCTAAAGATGCAATGTAATAAAAGTTAAGGAGGCTAATTTGTAAAGTAAAAGCAATGTAGGACAAAAGAAATGGTTTCCAAAGTATTTTAAATACGTCTCTGAAGTTATTTACATTGAGAAGATGCTTTTGGTATGAAGCGCCTGGGGAAAACAGTAGATGTATTGTGAAAAGTTAGGAAAACTCTAAATCTCAATATCAAACCAGCTTGTAAATGAGTAGTCGCATATATATTTATTGTAACACTGCCTTCTGCTGGTCACACCTCATTTATGATGTAAGTGAAGGTACTGGATAATAATGAGATGTTGTGTTTATCTCAAATTATTCTCAATATGAAATATTTGGTGCTTAGGAAATATTTATATGGAGATAATATACATCTATCAAATATGTATGCATCAATGATAAACCCATTGTATCTGTGTTATATTCTTACAGTTTTAAATTTGATATTTTCTTGACCTCAGTTGATTGAAAATTTTTCATGTATAGCATACCAGAGAGTTATCAAATTCTTATGCTTTGTTGTTAAATTTATTCCTGTTTTAGTTGTTTCCAGAGAATTAGAATTTTTGCTTGTTTCTGGCTTTTCAGCTGGGGGGTTTCGGGTGTCAGAGAGCATATACCAAGCAAGACATCTGCTGAAAAATTTCTGTTTCATAACGGAATGTCTATATGTAATAGAAGTTAGAAGAATGCTGGATCTGTGTGTTTATGTACACATTTTAACAAGTGTTTGCATAAGCTGCACTTTTTGTTACTAAGTACTTTATTATTCCTCACTTGGTCATTCAAAATACACACATATATTATGATAATTACTCCTTCGAGGAAAAATACAGGATTTTGAACATGGTTTCTGTTTTACTTTCTAGCACGTCAAACATATTTTCCTCTTAAAAAATCCAACAAACTGCCATAAGAAGCATTTTCTATTTCCTTAGGCATGCATAAATGGTGAAAACTGTAATGTGAATTTATATATATTTGACTGCATGTCTATCAAAATTTGGGAAAATATTTATCAAGGTATAGTAGCTTCATCATAACAGATTTAGGAGGTATGAAATAATAATCTATTTCAGTCTGACATAAAACCCCAAAATTAAAAAACAAATATTTAGTAGGAGTTAACTTCAGTTGCACAGAACATAATGGTTAAACCACACATTTACTTAGTGAAAACATTGGCATGCATGTCTGGCTGCCTCCAGTAAAATTAATGACTAGATTGTGCAGTGTGGGAAAATTTTTATTTTACTTTGGTTTTCCTCAAGAACTGAAATCCTGCTTCAGTTGCCTGAGGCTACATTTTTAAGCACCTTTATTACAGCACAGATAAAAACCCAGCTATCTGACAAAATGCATTCTGTTTTATTACAAAGGATTACTTCAAAAAGCACAATTCTGTACATTCTGGGAATAATTTAAACACCAAGAATCCCTATTGTATGGCAAATAAAAAGTAATTATCCATAATGCATACTAAAATTGCATTTTAATGGACAAGACCTATCAGAAGATGTGCAGATTGAGAAATTTCCATTTTTAAGTTCCTTCCCAGAATTTGTGGGCCTTGCCCGACTGCTCGAGGAGGATTGTACCCTGACTCCATGGGATCTCTGTCTGAGTAGCAACTGCAGCAGATTCCAGCCCTGCAGTCCTCAGAGGATCCCTGTGGTCCCATCTGACCCTTGTAGTCTATGAACCTTAAGGTTTTAATAATCAAAGACCAGCCTAACCCCATGTGTGCATGTTTTTAAATTCCAAATCTCATCTTAGATGTAACAGTAATTAAAAAGTCACTTGCAAAGTGATAATAGAGTCAGACTTGTAAGAGCAGATATAACAACACGCATAATAAAGTACTCCATGGCTGTGCTAGGAAAGACTAGGTGCCATTAAAGATATAAAAGGAGGGAGAATCAAATATCTGTAAGGTTTTAATCTTTGGTGGCAGAAAAATAAAATTTCAATGGACACACAGCCCATCAGGAACAATTTTGCATGAAAGGAGTTGCCGTTATCTTTTTATGGATAAGATTTAAACGGAATGGTGTTTCTAGATTAACAGATTTTCGAGGAGATCCCTCATTCCTTTATATTTTTGTGTGTCTTTTATTTGCAAGCATCTGTCTGCGTGATTTGTTCGCTTGCATGTATGTGAGCTCATTTGTGTGTGTACACACAATATACATGAGAATGAAAATCCCAGAGTGAGTTTGTGTTTAGGGTGGTCACAGCAGCACATAAACATGTTTAAACCTGAATGTTAAAGTGTGAGTATCCAGAGAGATAATATGTGATACTGGGCAGCATAATTCACTCTCATTTCCCTGTGTTAGAAATGACTGCATAATTCATGAATGGCAGAACAAAGTCAAGCCAGGCGTGAGTCACACGTGGACATCCCTAATGAATGTGCATACTACCTACTGCCCATCAGATAATACTTAAATCATTGCTATTTTGTGTGGGCACTCCCTTCTCCATTTTTAGTTGTCAAAGCGGTTTTCCAATATTGTACTTATAAAAGTTTTCTTGCATTGTCTATGAGAAAGCGTGTATGGGATTCCTGACTCTTGCTCAGGTCTGTTTGTATGTTAAGGCAGCAGAGTGTATTTGGCTTTTACGTTTTCAGCAGTATCTTTATGCACATCTGTATTTTGCCTTCACATTTATGTCTTTTGGCCCAAATTTCTATGTTTTACCTACATTTATTCTTATGCATTGTCCCTTTATTTCAGTCTTTTGTTTTGGTGGTGTTTTTTTTGTTTTGTTTTGGGGTGTTTTTTTTGTACCATATTTAGAGCTTTTTAGAAGTTCACTTACTATATACAGGCAAGTAGAAAAACAGCAGTTGTTGATTACTTTTTACATAGCAGCCTTAATAAGTAAGGTCCAAACATATATTATTGAGTGTGATCATTAATGTAATGAAACATATTTCAAAGGTTTAGAAATAGGAGTGGAATTTTATTAAATATGTAGATAGTACTTCAAAGACAAAAAAAAATGTAAGCAAATCAGCAATGGTATTTTGCTTTCCTCAACATAGAAACATAAAAGCAATTTTCAGTCCAGTTTTTTTGTTCATTCTGTCTGGAATTTGGAAAGAATAAAGCAGTCGTAAAATGGTTAAGTAAATTTTTTTCTCCTCATTTTTATTGATCTAACTTATTTACTAAATGAAATATTTTATTGTGTATAACACGGAAGTGTTAAAATGTGGATGAAACTCTTCCATTTGTAATATGGATTGCAGATTATACATAAAAACATACGGATTACGATGATTAAATATGTATAAAATCAGCATAATCCATTCATATGTTTGTAAGGGCCCAGAGTCCTCCAGAGAGAGTCACAAATCCACTTGATGTTCTTGAGTGCTGGATTTTTTTTCCTCCCTGATTTTATCTAAAATATGTGTAAAAATTCAAAAGTCAAAGGGATCCCTGTTGGTTACAGCTAAGTAGTCTCAAACACGTATATTTATCCTACCTAGATTTGGTAAAGTCCTGTGCTTACATGTGTGGAGCAGTTTTGGTTTTGGGTTTTTTCTTTGGTTTTGGTTTCTTTGGGGGGAGGTTTTCTTTTGAAGAATTCTCCATGTCCATTTCAGCGAGCAGTACCTGTCTTTAAGGTTAAAAATAGATAATTTCTAAGTAAAGTATCTCTCTTAGGGACATCCTTCCTCATGTGTGTGTATGCAATGAGAAGAGGTTCTGCATATTTTGAGCAGGCTGTGTACTGTTTCATCATATTTTAAATAAAACAGCTTCTTTCAAGGCTTCCATCTACCTATTTTGTCCAGATTTTCAGAAAACTGTAATATGAACAGATGGGTAAAATAATTCAACCAATCACATGAAATACTAATCTAATTTATTTGCAAGCTTTTATTATTTTGGTTTTTTGCTATAATTTCAAATTAGTAACCCAAAAATATGAGTTATGCTTTTCCGGGAGAAAAACAAAAAGGTGCCTGTGTAAGAGCATGTGTCATGCATGTGCTTATGTGTAATTATGCATGTAATATAGGGAGAACCATCCCCCATTATGTCCAGGTGTGACTCTTGTCCTTTTGGCACCAGTTTTACACCTATATGATACTTTTGATTGTCTCATACATTCTAATCATCTCTCCTAGCTTCCACAGGAGTTGAGTGAACTAACAGAATAAACACTCTGCTGTGTGATTACTGTATTCCATAAAAACTTTTAAAAAAATTTCTTCAGAAGCATAAAATGTTTCCAACATATTTCATCTGCATTGGTAAGAATCAAACGAGTTGATTCTTTTCTTAACTAAGTGGAACAGAATAAGTGTAATTTTTCAAGATAGCCATTGCTGAAAATCCTGTAAGCAATATTATTGCGATCATTTTAGGGGCATCAGACAGGTATTTAACAATTTGGTTCAGGTTGCCTAGGACAAAAAAATGCCACTATGCCGCATCTCAAAGCTTCTGGGATGAAATGAGTTGTGACATACCAGTGAAGATTAAATTTGTAACAGATAGAACACCTTTGAAGTACTAGCTTATGATTTCACAGTGGCATTAGGAGACTTACTGCAGTATTTAAGCAGTTAGAAAGAATGCTGGTTATTAGTGTTTGAATTTTGTAAAATAGGGTTTTATTGTCTTTTAAATAGCCATGACAGCAGTTTGTGTTATCCAAGCACAACATTTTTATTGCTGTGTATTACTGTTGGAGAAGAGTTTTTCACAGTCCCATGTAGAAAAGCAAGGCACTTAAGCAGGTGAATACTTTTTGTCTGTTGTTCGCATTCAGCATTAAATTATGCAGCATTTTTCTTGGGGTTTTTTTTGTTTTCCTTCTTCCCTCTTTTCCTGGTCAGTGGCTTAGACGGGAAAGAACAGAAACATTCAGTGTTTGTCTCAGATAACACTGGGAGATCAGATGTCCAAAAATGTTCTAGGCCTGCACATTTTTACATATGGTAAATTACTTTTAAAAAATAATAGCATAATTTCAGATGTCAGATATGCCTTTATCATATGGCTTTATGACATGACATTACCAGGACATAAAGTTACTATGCTTTATGTCTGAATCGGATCAGATCAAAATTTCCTGCCATATCATGTAACAGAAATAGAAACTTGTTCCTAAAAATAATGTCTAGAAATCTTCAAGTATTCATTAAACCATTTGAGGGGAAGCAGGCATGAGCCTCTTTCTCTGCAGTAATCTCTTAAGGATCACTAGGCTCCATATTACAATTTCCAGTGTTACTAATTTGTGAAAGTTACTTTAAAATATTAATCTCTGCATTGGCAGGATTTTTTAATGAGCCTCTAGACTTCAATGGGTTAATTTTCAATGAGGGTCGGGTTTTATATGTTTATATTTTCTTAGCCTTGGTCAGGAGAAGTGGCTTTGCTTGCCCTTGTGCTGTGCCAAAGTGATAGGGTTTCATTCTTTTGAAAACCTAGCACATCCCAAGAGGTTACCTTGGTGTAGATTTCTTTCTTTCTGTATTAAATCGCTCATTGTCGCAAAGTGACTGGTGCTGCTGGGCTTTGAAAAGAACTTCTAAGAGGTTAAAAAAAAGCTTCTGTATAGAAGGATTTTTCAGTTCTGCAGACAGAATACAGTTTGCAGCTGTTTGACTTGCGACAGTGATATGGATCTGATTGTATACAGTATACTAGGAGCCATGGATGCAGCTGGAATAGAGGTTATAAATTTTAAAAGCAATGCAGATTTTGGCCATTAATTGGCTGCTAATAAAAGCAAACTCAATGGATTCTAACTGTGGGAGCCTGTAGCTCTGTATCTGATATCAGGAATTCATACACATTACACAGTTTTAGTGATTCAGACCACGACTAATTGAAATATGAGGCATACTGATCAAATTTAGCATTACCAGCATGCACTCTGGTTTGGGACTGTATGGCGACAAGGTAGCATTTATTACTTATTCTCCATAACACTGCCTGATTGAAATATCTAGCTATGTTGTCAGCAGAGGCCCAGCTGGGCTTTAGTACAGCTAATTAAGTCATTAAAAGAGAGGTCAAGCAATCTAACTCTTGCATACTAAACTACATAAAAGTCTTTATTATTTTTTTTAATAAGTCAAGATTTGAATTTTTAAAGAAGTTTGTTTTAATAATAAATGCATTTGCTGACTGCTTTGTCTGGAGCTTGATTAAAATACGCATTTGTTAGCAACAAAGTGAAAACTTCTTGAGGCTTAGTTTAATAAAAAAAAGCCAGCAGAACTAAATCTTGTGCAATTTTTTTAAGTGTCTGAAAACTAAGCCTAACTCAGGATGATAACAAAACATGACTGTCTTTGTGCAGGCAGACAGAACTTGGTTCTCAAACTGCAGAAGGTACCAAGGCACAATCTGTGTTGAAACCACTTGTGTTTCCTAATGGAATATCTGTTCATTGACAAATTGTGTGGAAGAAACACACCTAAAGGGAGAGGTTTCATGAAAACTAAGTATGCAATAATGTTGGATGACCATTGCTACCTATTTTATGAATTAAGATAGAAGAGAGTGTAAGATGAAATTAAGCAGCAACAATTTATACTTGGACTTTGAAGAGTGACAGGCTGTGGGTTGCCTGAATTTGGAAGAGTAAAGCAGGGAAAGGATAAGAGTACTAGTGGTTGGCATCACAGATGCTGTGAGATCCTGCTCTGTGGGGCTTATCCTTCACAACTTGCATTAACAACCTTGCACGTTCCTATCAGTGCAACATTAGAGCATGGGGACCACAAACATAAAGATGACAAAGGTATTCTGGAGCTGCAAACGGCAGTATTGATGATTTTGCGACTCAGTGAAACGCCTGTGAGGCACTCAGCTATTTCCTTGGTAAATTTAATGTGTTTTGGTTTAGAAATACAAAGTCTGGTCTCCCATGTCCTTTCTTCTGTATGTTTTGTTACCGCAACTGGGAAGAGACATTGGTAGGTTAGATTGGTTGTGGATTCAAAGCAAATGCCTGGTAGAACACCAAGAAATGAGGAATTGCTGGTTTTGTTGTTTTGGTTTTTGGGTTGGTCCACCCCCCCCACCCCCCGCCCCAGTTTATACATTATCCTTTTACAGCTAAAAGAAGCAAGTCTTAAAACCCCAAATCCCTGATATTAATCAAGTGGTTCCTCTGAGGTCAGGCTTTACTGCTGTGAAGTGGGAAAGTGCAACTCAGCAAGGCATATATTTCTAATGGTAGCACATATTAGTAATGACAGGCTGCATATTTCCAGTGTTGTAGCAAATGGATCTGACTCCTCTTCTGTTTCTTTCTTTGTTTCAAATTTTGAAATTTGTTGCTCTCAATCTCTGAGTAAACCATACAAATTGTAGTGTCTGGTTTAAAAATATGGTCCTTTCAGAAATAAAAATCATGACAAAAAAGGTGATTAGGGATTTGGAATACAGGTAAAAGGAAGCAAAGTTATTGAAGGGAAGTTAATAAAAAATCCCAGAGGGGAGTTATATAATATTTTTCTCTTATTAAAGTGATGTAGTATTTTCAGAGAAGAGTACCTTTATAGAGTATGAAGAGGGTTATGATAGTAAATGTTTTGTTCCCTATACCTTAAAAATCTGACACAAATCAACTTCTTCTGTTCTTCCTTATGCTACAACCACTGATTTACTGTGAATATTTTCCTGGTTAGGTTCATTTTATTATTTGGAACACACATGGTATATTTGCACCTCATTTTACTTACCAGAAGATGCAATGGTATGAGCAAAGAAGATACCTTGAGAGCAGTTTTCTGAACATCAGAAGATGCAGTAACTCTGTACTGAAGTAGCGGAGGTCTGCGTGGGGTTGCCTTGTGAATTTATATTTTCTTGTATAAATATCAGAGTTGCTTCCTACCAGAATAATTAGAATTCTTTATGTTTTCCATTAATCCTTTGGAAAGATTAAAAAAATTATAAACTGTAAAGTCATTATGCTCATTGCAGGCAATGGATCTAAAATATATTGGATTTTGAAAATCTCTTCTTCATTACAATGATGAGAGAGAAATTTCAGAATAACAAAGGCCATCTACTTAAAAAAAACATTCTTGAATTTTTAGCTTTTGCAAGTGACTTGTTCACCACATAGTATTTCAGACCTTTGCTCTTTTTCATTGCTCTATTTCTCAAACTAAAGCGAAGATCCAGATGCAAAAATCTAAATGTTTATATATGTGTTAAAAGATGTACATATTAAGTAGGAACTCCAAAATAAGGAGGTTTTTTACATCTTTCTCCCTCTTAAAATTAGTAAATTATTGGTATAGACAGTAATTTTCTTTTTCATTTGGAATCTTTGGCAGGTTTGAGCAGACAGTTAAATTTTGCATACTGCCATAAAGAAATATTGCTAAGATCAGTGAATGGACATAATTCATAATAACGTCAAGTAAGAGAATGTAATGGTCAAAGTGATGATGTGTGTCTGACTGGTCCAACAAAATGGACTGGAGCAGTAGCAGTGAGAGAACTTCTAGCTCAACTCGTGGTCTGTCTCCGATGATGGCCCTAAGTGTGTGCCAAGCAAAGAGCAAGAAGAGAACTAGTGTCTATAAGAACACTTTGCTTTAATGTCCTCTTGGCCTCTGATAATTTTAGAAGTTATCCAGAGCTTGTTACAGATTGTCTATCTAATGTTTCCTAATGGCTTTCTCTTCCAAATAATTATTCCACCTTCACTAGTCTCCTTCTCTATGACACCTATTTACTCTGAGCCGGTGGGAGACACAGAGTCAAAATAAAGAAACATGAGCATTCAGAAGTAAATTCAAGTGGGAATGAAGCCTAGGAGTAACTATTACACTGAGCTAGAATAATGTACATTCTTTATTGTCAGTGAGAACAGCAAGGTATGATTATGATGAGCTGGGCTGTAATTATTGTTCTGGTATTCCTGACTAAATTGGTACCAGGGAATCTTATAATCTGTTCTAATGGAAGAAACTATCACTGTTTTTACAAAGAAAATTCAGAAGTGTTCTCATAATCGTTTGCTGTCTTTGCATTTTCTCCTCAGAACCCATCCTCCAAACCTGTTGAGATGTGTCTGTGAGTATTATGCATATGGGTGTGCATCTCAGTACTCTGTGTTGACTGTAATTAATAATTCATATTATGTGATCATATTTCACTGTTCTTCTAAGTGCAGAACAAAGCCATACACAGGATGAATTCCACAGTTGAAATCAAAGACAAAACCTCTGTAAGCTTCAACAGGGTCAGAATTTCATCTCACACGTTAATACAGTTGTTTGCAAAGTAAAGATAAATTTCAACAGCATATTTTTCCCTTCCTTGAAATTTGTGTGATACCTGGAGATTCTATTTCCCCAATGAGAGTTATTTTTTTTATTATAGTTTTCAAAGTAATTTTTAAACTATTTTTTACCACTATAAAAGAAAATTATTTGAAGGATTTATAAGTAACACTAGGGCTAGTACATTTAGGCTAGCTGGGAATGTGCTGAGGTCTTTATATTAGGGTTGTGTGTCTGTCTCCATTTGTCTGTGAGACAGAGAAAAGCTCAGAGGTGGTTTTGTGGTTCCAGCAGAGGTGGAGCTTCATGTAATAGAAATGTGGGTAGAGTAGGACGATGTGCAGTGTTATACCTCTGTATGACAACTGGGTGAATATAGAGGAGTTTTATTTACCTGTTCCTTTTTTCCCCTCAAAAAGTATCATAGAAACTCTATAGCAAAAGTGTACTGTGGGGTGACAGAGTGAAACACTTCAGTGCTATCACAATGACCGTGCTCAGAAACTTTAAATCTCTCCTTCATGTGGGTAATGCAGTTTTTAAACAAGCTATAGCATTCCTATTTTCCAAAATTATGCACATCTCAGTTTTCCATTTCTTCACTGAGATTTGGTGTCAAGTTTTCCCCATCTTAATGTCTCTTAGGATAGTAGATACAGGGTTAGATTTAGTCTTATTCTATAAAGGTATTATTTGCAGTAATGTATCTGTCTCTTCTTGTTTCCTTTTGTCTTGTAACTCTGTTCCCGTGTATCATTATCAGTGGAAATGAAGAGTAAGATAATAAAAATAACCATCAGTAAACCATAGTAATTAATACACCTGGAGCTCATCATCTGTGGTTTTAGGCTACCAAGAAACAGCTCACCCGTGGAGAAGTAACAGCTCAAGCCACAGATTTCATGGTCTCTTTCAGGAGTGTTGGTTCAACAGTAATGAAAAAATGCAGCATTTTAAACAAGCTGTGCTGTTCTTCTTGAGACATTAGTCTGACTGAAAAATGAAGTGGTAGAGATAAAGGCCATTGATGCACTGCTGAAACTCTCTTGTTTTTTAAATGCCCTGCTCAGGGTGAGTGGTTATGGTTCTGGACTGATTGTAGAACCAAAAAAAAAAAAAAAACACCCAAAACAAAACAAAAAACAAACCCGCTGTGGGAATTCTGTGTTTTTTCCCCCTTTAATAAATTTGGTTTATTCAGGACTGATGGATGTTTTCACCTCTTTGTTTCATTGAGAACATCCTTCACAAATACATGAGACAGCCTTGTACAAAAGGAGAGGACTTGAGATGATTCTTAGAGGCACAAACAGAAAAGTCTTAGACTCGTATGCTTTCTAGGAAAACAGAGGGGCAAACATGGCTCCACACTTTATCCAAAGAGAGTGTTCAGTTTCCTCAGCAGGATAAAGGTTTCTTCCAGTCCCAGCATGCATTTCAACTTGGTACTTTCTACTCTGACAAACCACTTCATCATTAGCTTAAATTCTAAGGGCTATAAGAGATGGGGCTGAAAGGAATCCAGGTGGGAACGGAGGGGAAGAAGAAAGACGGTAACACCTTCATCCTAATTTTTTGTCCATTTCTTTTTTGTCATTTGTCACTTATGTTTTCTTGGTGATTCTGATCATTGAGTGATGATTCAAATCAAACCAGACTGTCTTGTAAGGAAGTCTTTTCTGAGCCATATCCACTTCTCCCAGTGAAGACTGAAGAAAACCAGATGAGCTGGGTTGTTCAAGCTGTTGCATGCCATCTGAAGTGACCAACATTTATGTTGCTCATGGATTTGCCTAGTAGTCTTCACCCATTCATGGTGACTAGTGTCATAGTTGCCTTTCAGTGTCAGTTACTGCTCTTCATTTTATTCACTTTGTTCTCCTTGACACATAGGGACTCTTCCTACCCCTTTCCCCTGTTGTCTCTGAATAACACCAAGTTCTTGCTGAAATAGCTTCTTTCTCAGGAAAGAATAATTTTGTCATTATTTCATCATTGTTTTGTAACAGTGTTGAAAAATCTCCTGCATACTTATTATCTTCCAGAAACTTTCAAGCTTTCCTTACTATTCAGGGCACATTAACTCCATGTGAAATATGACAATTCCTTGCAATTGTTTAACAATATCCATTTTTAAACAATAGATTGTATTAAGCTCTTTCTGCATTTTGCACGTCACCCACTGGCAGTAGCAGTAAGTTTTTGACATAATGTTGTCAATCTTGTCAATAGATCTTCCACCCCCTCTTGATCTCACGCCCCCAGTTGGGAAAGGGTTAGGTAAGACCTGGTTTTGATTTTGTTTAGATGAAATAAAATGCAAACTGATAAAAACTTTTTATTATCCTTTCCAGGGCTGCTAGGCAGTCAGTTTACAGTACAATGACTAGAGCAAGAACACTGATGCCAAGGAGTGCTTGAAACCACAAATCTGTAACTTTAAAATCCTAAACCAGGATTTTTGGTGCCAGCTGACCTGTGGCAGGATGCTGTCATATACACAACACATGCCAAATGCTGTGATACCTTTTTCCCAGTCTCTGACCTAAAGTAAAACTATTCCTCCTCCTGCCCCTGCCCTTAAAATATTTTGTGTTTCTGTTTGATAAGGCCAATGGAAAAGACCATGAGAGTTTGGAAAAAAAAGTTGCATTTCTCACGAAAGAGTATTTTGTTTCATGCCTCTTTTTGGCCATAATTTTCCTGGGCAGAGCTGCCAGCCAAATTTATTCCTTTTGCCTTAAATCTGAAACCCATTAGGCTTACCACTAAAGATCTACACAGGCAATTTCCTTCCAGGGCTAAAGTACCTGGGTAAGTATTTTAAGCTTTCCCAGTCTCCCTTCCACCACCATTTCTAAAAAAAAAATTGTGCGGTCTCTTTTCTCCCATCCCTTTGCATAGCCTTCCATCCTGCTTTGTCCTTTCCTGAGCTGTTGCTCACAATCACAGGATTTATCCCATTCAAGCTGATGCTAGGCACAGGCTGACAGCCCTCCTCTGGGAGCTGCCCATACCCAGGGAGCCTCAAAGGCCTCACCCTGACCATCAGACTTCTCCCTTGCAGAGTTGTCTCCCTTAGTAAGTTACTGTTGTTGAAAGAATACAGAGAAGGAGTGAGGCCTTTCTGTTCTGGGGCTTCAACCTTTGGGAGAGAAAGACCAGACCAGAGTTTTAAATTATTGAAGAGGAAAAATTTTAGAGCCACTCGTGAATAATGATGCTAATTATAATAGCAGAATTCAGAGAAGCTCTGAAAGGATTTTAATCTAGGTGTTATAAGTGAAGTGCTCAGAAAATCCTGTCTTTACATAGTGTTCAATATGTTTAAAATCCTGCCATTTTGAGGTTACTTATTTGTCACTTGGAAATGCAGATAATGCTGGAATAATATTATTTCTGCTTTTTCCTGTTAGTGGTCTGTGATTCCAGAGAGTTTCATAAGGAGGTTGTGATTAAGTTGATGATAAGATACAGTATAATTAAAAATCCTGTCACTCCAGCAGAACAAGAGGTTCACTCCAAACGATCTGTATTTATACTTCTAAAAAACATTGCTTTTACAATGCATTTTTTGTTCTGTCAGACACTTGGCAATATTTTACATTACATTTTGTAAGTCAAACACCATGGTATAGAGTCTAAATTCTTTGTCTGAAAGTCTTTTTGTTCTCAACCGTCAGAGAATATAAAAAAATCAGCTGTGGTATTTTCAGTCATCTCATATTTCAAATGCCTTTTACTCAGTTCTTTTATGACCAGTTGCTTGACAACATATAGATATAGTTACTTCATGTGAACAATGCCCCTGTGCAATTGGTGCTGGTATGTATTTTTCAGGGCATATATCGATATACAGTAGTTCCCAGCCAAACGAGTTTTTTTGAAAGGGCTTTGCTACAGCACATTTTTACATGGTGAAGTGATGTTTTCATTGAAACCCTTCCATGACATCCTCTCTAGGTTGCATCTATTTTAAGATACAAGTTTTAATAATCTGAAGTATGCTAGGTCCTAGTGGTGCAGCATTTTAATGTTTAAAGCATCTTTTACATGATGTTATCATGGTGTTACAATACAAATGAAAGCAAACAAACAAGCAAACAACAACAACAAAAAAGCAAAAAAACCCCAAAAAACAACAACCAAAAAACCACCAAAAACCATTCAAGAAATTATGAAAGCCTCTTTTGCTAAAAAGACTTTATTGGTGAAAGGGAAAGGATAACATTAAGAGAGAAAAATAAAAAAGTGTCAACAGAAATACTAAAAAACCTTTCTATGCTCACTTTCACTTAATATGATAAAATAAATGATGTCCTTTCCAGGAAAGATTTCTGTGAAAAGTAATTATATTCTATGGGAGTTTGAAATAATCTTTTAGAAAAAAATTATAACCTTGCTATATGCCATATGATAGTTGTGAGGAGCCTATAGAAAGTATATGATTACATGGTAAATGCTACCTCTTTTTGTACTAATTTCTACAAAATCCCACTTAATTTCTGTAGAACTCCAGCAATTTTATGCTTACTGTATTCCTTTTTCATGAGGAATTTGAGATTATTGTTTTAACCTTTTTCCCCCACTGAGTGGACAATAAGTGAGAATGACTGCAGGATTGTTTTTTTTTAAAAAAAAAAATTGTATTGTCAGCTCCATCTGCGATTTTTACACATTTCATAAAAGGGATTAGGCATGAGTACATTAAAATAGAAATAAGTACATTAGTCTGGAGAAGTTTGAGCATGCTGCCTTTCTGAGTAGTGAGTGTTTATTTTTTTGGGCTATTTCCAAAAAATGGCAGAATTATTGTACAGGGAACAAACTCTGGAAAACCCCAAATGTAAACATTACTGTAAATTTACTAGCCTTCAGGTCCTGGTTCGTTTACTTGAAATTTAAGGTTTTCTGTCTTTGACAAGCATCTTTGCTTGTCAGGTAAATTCATTTAAACAGAACAGAAAGGGTTTAAACCTTTACATGTGTTTATAAATTTGCTCACCACTGACTTTTGGTTCATTGGCATCAAGTACCTGGGGATTCCTTCTCTGTCTCCTAGTGCAAGAGAGCCAGCATTTTGCATTTTTTCTGTTCCATGTAACGAATAGTCATGGGTGTGAATAAAAGTGGTACAGTACAAAATTGAAAGGCTCAGTAAAACCATATATAGCTTCCAAAGTAGTTCTGACGTGATTGCAGGTAGGATAATCCATTATATTTTTATTTTAGTGAATAATTTAAGGTAAGTTACTAAGACTATTTGTGTGGCAGTAAAGATGTTCTTGGGAAATGTGTTGTATTAACGGAGTAGTGCAGCCATATTCAGTGTTGATCCTGAGCAGTTGGGTTTTTTCCTGATACATCAAATATAGTTTAGTGGGCCACCAAACAGTAGATTTATACAAAGAAAAAACTAGTTGATGGCAAACACAGAGAACTGATATGTTTTCAAGGACTAGCCTGCTGCACTTGCAAGTGATGATAGATGTGTGTGAAATATAATCCTGATTAAAAATGCATGTGTGAAACTGTTTCGAAAAAATGCTGTGTCTGACAACATGTTCAGAGCTCCTTTATGTGAGAAATGCAGGGTAATGTAACAGCCCTTGTACCATTCACTTTCTCTTCATCACTTGCTCAACTCATTGTTCTTCCAAAATTTTCAGCTGTTGTAATGCCAGAGTTATGAATGCAGAAAGCAGCATGAGGAATTGTAAGGGATTCGCATTGGAAGTAGAGATTTTGAAAATGCACCTAAACCAAACTACTTCTCACATATGTCCAGCCTCTGCTTTTATCTGTGATAAGAAGTGCCACATCTGGGATGAGGGGACAGACGTGGTCATTTGGCAACTTCTAGGACCTCTCAGGTATTAAAATACACACGAGGCGTTTTTGCTAGCTGTTAGCAACTGTATTGGAAACATTTATCCAAGTTAAAGCGGTGGAAACTGGTAATGAATATTTGCTTTTAGGGCCAGATGAAGCTTCAGTCAAAGGGGCTGAGTGGCATGTGACAGTCCTGTCCCTGTATAAGTAGGAAGTTGACAGAAATGGCAACCACACAAGAAATGGGGTGGTGTGTGCTGTTTACAGGGCCAGATCCTGCAACCATTTATACATATGCACATGTGTTTTGCTTTTCGAGGAGGCCTTTACTCTTGATCCCCCAAGGCTGTTGCTTGGATTTTGCTTGCAGGAGCTCCAGCAAGCGGCAATTGACTGAATTATGAGGTTGCTGAGAAGCTGTTTATGTGTTGTTCCCTAACTTCTTCTGACTTCACTGACTGTGGATTTTCTGTATCCCAGGTTTTCCCTTAAATAGGTTCGTAACTGCTAGTGAGGATTCATGATTCCTTTGGTAAAGTGCTCCCTCTAAGCAAAGACTGCAGGATAGCCAGGCTGGGGTGGCTAACGCTTGAAAGCTGCATTTTGGTGGAACTGTGCTCTTACAGGCACCTTTAATTCTAAGGTAAAAAACTGGAGCTGTGCCATGTCAAATGATGCCTAGGGAAGAGCTATGAGTTTGAGAGGCATTTCTTTCCTCTCTTTCTCCCTTCCTTGCTTGCCGTTATTAAAGGCCAGGGTCCACTCAGCTGTGCAGCCTGTGACATTTGAGATTCGCTGCTCTGCCCCTTCCTCACGCCTTGGAGGCAGCTTCGCATCCAACTGCGTGAGAGGGTTTAGTGCTGTGCTCGGTCCAACACCTGCAGCAGCCATTGAGGTGGAAAGAAGTCACCTGTGGGAATGTGGAAGAAAGAAAAGGGGTATCAGCCCCTCTTGCAGCATGTGAGCTATTAAAGCGGCATCTGGGGCCATTTTTAGAGGTATCCAGATGCCTACAGGTGCTGATAGGCACCCAAAGGGATTTTCCAAAGCTCACACTTTTAAAGGTATTTAGGCATTAATCCAATGTTGGAACGTCTAATTCTCAATTTCAAAAGTGCCTAAGGGCCAGATTCTTAAAGATCTTTAGGTAGCAGGCTCCCCCTGAAATCAAAGAAAAGTTACAACAAATGATCTTATTTCCCAGGACAGTATTCTTAAAGAAGAATATTAATGCATTAAAGACCCAATTGATCTGAATTGGGAGGATATCCACAAGTTACTGTACATGTCAGCTTTACTCAGAAACCATGTCTTAAAAGATTCATTCTTGGATAAGGATCTGCTTGCTCTTTAGCAATCTGGCATGATGACAACCTCCTATTAAGTTTGTACCTTAACTCAAAATAACTCGACATTCATTACGTGCTTTTAATATATAATTTTTGTGAATTATAGAGGTTATGAGTGAGCAATGGCTAAGAGCCAGGATGAATATAGTGTGTATTTCAGGCAGGTATTGTGCAGTCTTCCTGCCCAGCACATTATTTTCTCAGTTATGACAATGTTTTTCCCACAACTTGAGGTTACAAACTTGATGCTGGTTTTATGTGTCTAAGTACGTATATGGTCAAGTCTTGAGTGATCCTCTTCACTTTGAATTCAACCTGAATTTTGAACACAGGCCTCAGAGAGGGAAGAAAATACTCAGGTTAAACAACAATTTCAAGCTCTTTTTTTTTTTTTTTCCTTTCTTTTTCTCTCCTTTGAAATTTAATTGCAAGTATTTCCACTTAGGCAAATGCTCATAGAAGTAAATTTCCCTGTGCACAGTAACCCGTGTGTTTATATTTGCCTATCATATTTAGCCCTTTACACAGGGCACTGAGATATGGCAAACTCTCACTGTGCAAGGAGATTTTAGTAAAGCTCCTGACCCGTGAAGAAATGGAGCTGTGTGATGAGCCCTGGGTGCTCTTTCTGCTCTGCCTCCTCTCTGACCACCTGCAGAAGAGAAACTGAGTCAGGAAGTTAAGAAACTAAGGCACAAGAGCAAATTAAATCCCTTATTCTTGGCATTGGAGCTGAGCTGGAAATACAGTTCAGCCACATGTTTTGGAGCAGGGGACCAGACTGCCTGCCTGTACCTGCCCTCTCCTGCTGCAGATGCCGCTGACGCCCACTCTGCTTCCCCTGCATGCAGGTATGAATGTCCCGCATGTGATGTGGCAGAGAAAATGCAGGTCAGCAGCGTTTGGTGAATTTTCAAATAAAAGCCTGATCTAGCAGCTGTTATTCGCAGGAGGGAACATGTGCAGGATCAGTCCCTGAAAGAGGGCTGAGGAAATTCAGTACAAGCATTATTGCTTTCTTGATCTGCATGAAGAACAAGTAGCTGTAAATATCAGAGAGGAAAGGTATAACTTCTTGCTTTTTCCTGCTGTCTCCCGTCACTGCTGGAGGGAGCTAGTTTGCCATAACTTATACAATTACCAATAGTCTTTTTTAATTTGACATTTTAAGAGCTGTGTTGGGCAGAGGATAATTAATAGCACTTGCTTGCTTTGAAGTTGAGCTTTAAATTATATATAGCATAATTATGTCTAAAGCCTCTAACTCACTACTTACCCTAGTAGATATTTCATCTGTGTTTTACTGTAACACAGCTCTTTCTGTACAGCAGCACTAATTCTTTACCTGGACTACTTAAGCTCAGAAACATTGATTACATGTTGTGATTTTCCTGCAATAACCTTAATTAATTCCCGATGTCTCTACCTTGTTTCAATTATTTTGAGTTTCAGCTCAATATTAAGAGAAATAAAATGGTGGATGAAATTTCATAACAAAATTTGTTGCAGGTAAAAACCAATGAATAAAAATTACTGTCTTCAAGACCCAAACCCACCAACCTTCTAAAACCTTTAAGACCCTGAATATTTTTTCTAATCCCTGGGTGCCTTTTAACAACTGAAACTATTTTTTATTTTTTATAAAATTGTCAATGGCTTTTCTTCAGATTTATTGTGGCTTCTGTTTAGCTTCAATAGTTGACTTCTGTGTTCCAACGATATATGCACTAATACTTCTGTATGTGATTGCATTTTTTTTCTATTATCCTGATAGCAGAGGAAATAAAGATGTAAAAATGAAGACTCCACTTGTATAACCTACATGGAAAATGGTACAGTTGGGGTTCATTTATTCATTGCACACACATTCACACAATCTGCTTTCCAATAAATATGCAGACATTAGTGACAATGAAATCTTGCTTATCCTTAGTATTCTGCAAATATTAATTTGCAATTAATTGTCTTACCAGGTTACATCTATATTAGTATATGTTTCCCTTCAAATTCTAAAGAGAGTAGAGTCTCTAATTTATTTCCCATCCTGCAGTTGATATAAGCAGGGTTTTAATGCTGGTGATCTCTTTCTTAGTTACAAATACACACTCTGAGTGCTCTGAGATTTATGTAAGAACCTGGAATTCAGACATGGGGTTTTGTACTGCTTCTTCAGTTAAGATTAATTAGCAATTATTATTAATAAAATTCGCAGTGTGAATAAAGTGTTGTCTTTCTAGTCTCTCTTGCAGCCTCTTTTATTTGGACTTCAATATTGACATGGCTGTGAATAGTGAGGGATGCTGTTGCTACCACAGTCACAAAAATTTATATTAAGGAAAGACAGATGGTTGCTTAATATTAAGCAAGGGGCAAATTGCAGTCTTGATTTAATTTTGGTTTAGGTGATTTTAGGAGTAGGGAGGGAAATCAGTGACTGCAGAAAACACAAATGTACTTTTAAATATTTTAAATTTCTAATGAGCTTCAGCTTCTCAACTGAATTTAAAATGAGTAAGCCTTTCACTGTGCTCTAGATAATGAAGCTTGAAAACAGTGTTTACTAGAAAGATGCTGTGCTATCTGAGGCATCATTTTAGAGCATAATTGAAATAAAGTCCCTTAATAATAGAAAATATTATGTGACACCAAAAGTGCTGCCATAAACTTTTGTTTTATTGCTGACAGTGAGTTGAAAAAGTAAATAAATATACTGTTTATATTGATAAAAGCAATATAACATTAAAAGTCGTGTGAGCCATATAATTTATCTTGAGAATGCAAATTTGCTGAAAATGAATTAGTTTAACTGGAAAATGCACAAGTTTGCTTTGTCTTTCTCTCCCTCTCCCTCTCCCTCTCCCTCTCCCTCTCCCTCTCCCTCTCCCTCTCCCTCTCCCTCTCCCTCTCCCTCTCCCTCTCCCTCTCATCCTTGTTTCATTTTGGTTTTTTAAAATGTTTGGACCTGAGAAGTTTGTCCAGAGGAGATGAAGGATTCATCCCTGCATTTTAACGGAGAAGAATTAATTTCCCACTGCCAAATTGCACACAGCAGACTTTCTCTTGAATGATGATATGAGCTGGCTTTGGTGGCCAGCAGCTCCTAGGAAAAGGCTGTGTCAATGCTTGAGGTCAGATAGGCTGTCACAGGTGTGGGGCTAGGAGGGAGCCATTTGGGGGCATGTAATTGTTGGGAGCATTTGCTTCTGCAGGAGAGAAGCTCGGCCGGTTCTGGGCACGTTGTAAATAAGGATTAGACAAATTACCCTTTGGTTCTGATTGACCTTTCCAATATGCGCTATACATAGGGAGGTTGTATACCTTAAATGGCTTGTAATACTGATTGCTTATATAATAAATAAATTTTCCAAGTAAATGTGTTTCTTCTTAACCCTAACCAATGGCTACAGAGAATGATAACATGCCTACTGGCCCATAGTCCTTAGTTAAATCATCAGTTTGTTAACTGCTGTTTGCAACCTAAACCCTCCCTCTGGAATGGACTTCTTTAAAGCAAAATGAAATAAAATAAAGGTAAGTAAAAGTAAATAGATTTTCCTATTGAAAGTTATTACTTCAGGAATGAAGAAGATGGATATTGATCCACACCATCCTTTGCCATTACAGTCAGGTTCACATAGATAGCTCAGACACTTTATTCTAAGCAAACAGCTATTTTCTCTTCTGACTTGGATTCCAGTGAGAATTGAAAAAAGTAAAAGGTTTGTAAAAACATTTTTCTGTCCTTCTTACAGGGACAATTTATGTTGAAGTAACAGTTTCTGAGATACTTGCACCTGTTATTGATTTATTTCTTCTTTGTCATGAACAAGCTCCTGTTTTATAATATAGTTACCCTTGTATGCTGCCCTAAGGTAGTTATTCAGAAATAGTTTTACTACAAAAAAGTCCCAAAAGACTTCAAAAGATAAAAAAGCATTCTGAATAAAGGAACGGCCATTTGTCTATACATTGGGGGTTTTGCATCTTATATGGCCTGTCTCAGTAAATTTAGTGTTTGTTTCAAATAGTAGTGAAGGGGACAACAAGATGTGCAATCGTCATAACCCTGCAAATGATGCTGGGAATCTATAAGGTCCTTTTCCAGCTTGAAAAATGACCTTGGGAGTCCATGGAATGGAATGCAATTGAGAAAGTGAAACAAAACAAACTGAAATTGTTAAGTGAATAAAAATAACATGATTTCTAGGTGCTGCAATCTGAAGTACACCTGTTTCTTTCAGAAAAAAAATACGTTGCATCTGATAATGAATTGGATGTGAATGTAGGGTGGAAAAATAAACATTTTTCAGATATTAATGTACATGTAGGCATGCATAATTGTGTGCTTGTTTTAGTAAAATATTTCCATTTTTCCTCTACTGTGCACTATTTTATAGTTAGAGATATATGTGTGAGCTCTGCCTTCTTGACTTCAACTGATTATTACAGAGGAATTATTCTGTTTTTACTTTTTATCACATCTTCTGACATTTTAGTGAATAATACTTGACAGCTATGAACATCTGCAAAAGTTATTGTTATCATAACTTGAGCTCAACAGAATTACTGTCTCTGATATTTAGGAGAGATCACATTGCAAAAAAGGTGGGGAGTGTGTTTACGTTCTCTTTTTAAAAATTCTTGTTGAATTTACATTAGGAACATTTTATTAGTGCACTTTTTCATCAGTGAAGACACATCTCTCTTAGATTTAAAAAGGATAGGTGTAACACTTATGTTGCTTAACCATAAGTTTGCAGTCTAGCTAGGCTGCTTGATGAAGCAGTTTTCTTTCACGTAAGGTTTTTACACGCATTATGGAACAAATAGAATTTTTTTTGTTTTGGTGTTTTTTTCCCCTTTCCCTTTTCATCACTCTTTTTTTCAGTCTACTGGGCAAAGAGCTATTCGCGGGCTAAGAGTCTCAATGCAGATTTAAATAGTACAGACTTGTGAGTTATTTGTGTTAAAATAATTCCTCTTTGTCCGATTGCTTATTCAGTATGCACCCGAGGAAACTGTTAGAGTCTCCTTGAAGACAGCAATGGAGACAGCAAATGCAGATAGTCATTTATGTGCATATTACAGTATAAATCACAAAGATTAAGGGCAGTCATTTTTGGGAGCACTGCAATTTTGCAACCAAAAGCACTTAAATAATTACCTTTTTAAGCAACTTTTATTGACTATGTAGGAGGATAAAAAGTAATCTTACTTGTTTTAAATGGCATAAAGCAACCAAATGCCATTAACAGAGTGTTACATTTCTTATTTCACTCAGATTGCTGAAGCTTACCAGCAAGAGATAAAAAATGTATAAATTCAGGAGCACTGGCTAGCAATATCCCAAGCCATTGTCAGTGGACTCCTACTTTCCCCTGCCAAAATATGTGGAAGCATGCATGGATTGTGCTAGATTAGTACGAAGGGCTTGTTTCCGTGGCATTAGCCAGGTATCTTAGCAACAGGATCATACCAGATTCTCGCAGTGCTCTGTGGTGGTGCATGTAATATCCTGGACATAATCTGTCTTTTAATTTTCTTTGGATTGTAGTGATATTACAGATACATGTGTTCAGTTATAGATCTTTATTTAATAAGAAGAATGCTTTAGCTGAAGATTTGTACTATGTCAGAAGTGGGCAACTCACAATAATGTTACTGGAGGTTTAGCCCAGGTACAGCCTTGTCTTGCATTTCAGATTGACAGGAAAACTTACTCCCTTCATTAAGATGTGCCTCGTAGTTCATATCTTTATGCTATGGAGACAGGGATGCTGCCAGAATTCATAATAATGAGAACGTTATTTAATGTCAGATAGAATGCAAATTGCTTGTACAATTGAAATGTCATCTAAAACATGCCACCGTATGCAACACCACTTTATTATAAGTCACTGAGAGCAATATCTTAAATTTGGAATTGCACTAATCCTTCATCTGCTTTTGTTTACCTTTCATCTATAATAGAGATGTCGAATTTCCTCCAAACTGCATTTGCATGTTTTAACTGCTTGCACACACAGCTGAAAATGTGTGGGAGAGGCATGAACAAGAACTTGCTTTTGATTTTCATCATTTTTTGCTTGTTTGTTCAAAGCAAATTAATAGGAAAATACAGCTTTCAAACACAAGACACAATGCCATGTCAACCCTTTTTTAAAAATAAGCTGAAGCTCAGATGAGAACACTTTTTGATTTAAAGTATGAATTGTAATACAAATTTGATAGTATTGATTAGATTGTAATTGATTTTCTTAGTAGTTTAGTTCCATACAGTAGTTTGTTTCATATAATTGAAATAACAATAACTTCACAATATTAACTTGCTTCACAGTAAGATGACATTTAATGTATTTAAGATTTTTGGCATATTTTTCTTGGAAAAAGACATCCAGAACAATTACTTTGTAAATGCAATATATGCCAGCGTGGAAAACACAGTTAGTGCACCAGGCAGGGCTGCACAACTTTGCTTATAAATATCAGTCCAAGCTGAAACCCTTTTAATTGGAAAGGTCATTTTTTAAATATTTGAAAAAAACCCTATGGTGGCATCTTCCATCTCCTACTCTGCCCTGGCAGCCCTTCTTCCTATGCTTCCATGTGAGTCTCTTGAACAGCAGGGGAGGTGAGAGGGGGAAAATGTAGTCCTGCTTCCCATTCTAAAATGTGTCTACTGAGGTGCCACTACCCCACCCATCTGGACACCTCTGTAAATGCAACAGCTGCTTTCTTTTTTTCCTTGACAGTGATTGGAGCCGGGGAATCCCATACTGAACACTCTGGGAATCTGATTTTACAGAAAAAAATTGTCTGGCTGGGGTTCTCTGGAGGTCCTGTACAGCCCCAGAGTTGGCAGGCTCTGGGCAGTGCCTTTGCACTGAAGCCAGCTGCAGCCTCTCCTTCTGGTTGCCTTGTGGTCAAGAAAGAAAAAGAAGATGCTGGGGACAGGCTGTCAGATTTAGGAGCTGCAAGTTTGCCAGGTGTGCTAAAAGTTTTAGCTTTTGACTTATTTAGTCTAAGACTAAGGAAATGTTGGAAAAGTTGTTTCAAAAATGTTCACATTGAAGAATAATAGAAGCTCTTTAAAGCTGAAAATCTATTCTTTTAGGAAGCACTTCTTGCCAGAATTATGCAATATTACTTAAACGCAGACTTATTTTCCTGGACAAAAAGGATAACACGAGTAAGGCAAGGAATAATGCATTTTCTGTCTGGAGGTTCATCTTCCAAGTCGAAACTTACACTGGCAAAATCTATTCTGTTGTATCCATATGCTTTACGTCAGAGCCGGATCTCGTTTTGAGGATGCACCTCTTGGTTCACAAGGAATTTAATTTTATCAAACTGATTCATTTATAAATTGTCTGGATTTTTCATTCAATGAGTGGTACAATGCCGTGCTGATCCCTGGGACATCAACCCTTGCTCCTGGCTCTCTTCTGCTCCTTTTCTCTTCCTCAAGTCATAGATTGGCTGAAACATCTACTAGTAGAAACAGCTAGCCTTTCGGTGAAGACAGGAAATATTTAATTTGCATTTGCTGTGTAATTCATTTGTCTGCCACATTTCCCAATGTGGGCCTTCTGACCCTTGTTTTACAATTGAGGAAAAAATGTGACCAGTTGTTTCAGTGGCAAACATGGTGTCCGAAAAAGCTATGTCTCAGATACAAAGAGCACTTTGATATTTCAGTTGTGGTAGCATTTGTTACAGAGAGCAAATAAATTGTCTGCAGTTTTGCTTCAAGTGGAACAGAGAATATTCAAGTATGACTGGGTACTTAGTGAGGTTTGCCTGACATCTTAAATGCATGTGGGACCACTTCTCCTGGCTGGAAGTGCTCCCCTAGATACAGTACTGCAGAGAAATTTACAAATTAGTTACATGGCTTTCTCTTTGTGCTTCAAAGTTCTTGGAAGATAAATACAGCACTTAAAATGTTGGTAGAACAAAGCTTTATCATCATCTAAATGGAGCGATGGCATGAAGCCTTGAAAACATGACCCAGTGGCCTAAAGCAGCACTCTCAGAGTGCCTCAGAAAGGGCATATGTGGTGCAAGGCTGGAATTTCTAATCTGATGTATTAATTCTGCTTTAATGGAGATACATGAGGCTACAGCCTGCAGGGTCTTGTTGTTTGGGGCTGGGTTTTTTCATATGTATAAGATTTTTAATTTTCAGTTAGAGCTGATGCTCCTCTCAAGAAAACAGTGTTACCTTTTTTATTTAACTGGTTCATGGATTTCTGACCATGCTGAATACTGCTGTGGTTGGGAACAAAATAAATGAGCTAGATGAAAAAATTGTATTCATACACAGAGCTTCAAAATTTTGTGTTTCTCTCTTTCATCCATCTTAGGGCCCTTTCTGTAGTATTTTTTTTTCTCTTTCCTATTGCAAATAATTTCTAAGCCATTCCAAAAGTATGAAAGACAGTCTTTGCCTCCATGTTATAGATGACTGACTGCTGCAGAGCCCTTTCACGAGTCTCCTTACAAACCCAAATTGACTCTTTATTTAAATCCTAATTGTATTTGTGGCCTAGAGCTGTCAGCCAGTCTTACTCTCCTATGCTAGACACTAAGCAAACATATAAGCTAATGATGGCCTCCACTCTTAAGAGCTTAAAATCTTTAAAAGACAAGACCTCCCAGATAGATAAGACAAATAAATGGGCCAGGTAACAAAACTCAAACGCACATGTGCCTTCTCTGCTTTTCATCTTCAATTTTGTGGATTTTCTCTTTTTTTACTGTGAGTAGGAGGGATGCTCAGGGCTGCCTGTCCTTGAATAAATTCATACCCAGAGATTTGATAATGAATTATTATCTTTGTTGGTTTCTCAGCTCCTTTTCATGGGGAACTGGCTGAACAACGAATTTACACTGACTTTTTTGTACCTGCTTTTAGGATTGTGTTAATTGACTGTCTGTAAGAACTTAATTTCTTCATTTGTTTTGTTGGAACCCTTAAAAATATTTTTTTTCCTTCTTCATTGATCTCTCCCAATCTCTATCATAAGCCTGAAATTGTTTCCTTAAGGCAACTTGATTTCTTTATCAATTATGGTTTCTTCCTTCAGAGTTATATTCACAGATGTTGTTTCACATTATTCTAGGCTGAGTTACTCTTGTATTTGGCAACTCTTAGGGATAGTTATCAGAGAAATGTTAGACAAATGAAAATGATTATATGTGCCTGCAGCACAGATGCTAATGCCTTTTCAGCTGATACCTATGGGGAACTCAACACCCTGGTCTGAGATACTTGAAGGGTGAAATGTGATCAATTTAACAAAGCCAAGAGACACTATAAAATAATTTGGAATATGAAGAGAAAAATATCACAGCTCTAAAAATGTACAAGAAAATTAACTTCTGAAAAATGTAATTTTTGAGATTTCAGTTGCCGGTTTTTTCAGGGCCCTTTTCCATAAATTTGTTTACCACATTCTAAAGGCTAAGGATTTCTGGACGATGGCAGAAAACTTATAAGTAACCTTCTGGATGGAGTGATGTGAAGGGGATAAAAGTTCTTAATTGAATTTAGAGTTAATTTCAGAATGGTATGCCTACTCTTATTAATCAGGCTGAAGAGATGACTATTTCCATTTGTAATTCTAAAAATGTTTTAATTTTTTGTTTCTGTTAATTGTCATCTTTGGGTTTACAGAACATGACTTTAAGTTTTATATAACAGAAATGGCAGACCACTCGGTTTGCAATCAGGCAACTGATTTTTACAATTGCATTTTAAAATGTCATCATTTGGTCTTGAAGTTTCCACTGTATTCCTATTGAGCAAAGATAACATTACTTTGTATCTGAGTACAAAGAAATGTTTATGCAAGGTTAATTCATTTCTTTGGTAAATGCTCTTTATAGCATACACAGCTGATTTTAATTTTTATTTGTGATTTGTAATTCGTCATTAATGAAATACTTTTTTGTTTTGTTTTGTTTAATCTCAATTACCCAATGGTCTGTTAACACTGGTATGCAGCATGCTGGCTCCTTTCAGGGGAAGAAGCAGATTCAGTGCGGGGGATTTAGCTCTTGCACCTTGACAGTACTTTGGGTGGAGCATAAGAAGGCAGGAAGAACTAAAATGGTTGTAAACTGGCTCTTAGGTGGAAGTTGAGCCAATGAGTTGAGTTAAATGTTTAGACTTGAGTGTGGAAGGCTCGGTTAATGAGAACAGAGTGACCAGAAAACTTTTGACCTCTCGTTTTCCACCAAATCATTGCCCAAACCCCAATTAAGGAGAGAATACAGTTACACTGGAATTCTTCTCTTAGGCCCATGTTTGTTACTGGGTTTCATTTGAAAATTCACCCTTATGAAGATTGTAGGAGTGTGCATCTTTTTCATAATCTGCGTCTAATATTATTGGTTTTAAAGATTTTGTTAACTGTAGCCAATCGTCATAGCTAAATTCTGTCATCTGTTACTGTATACACTGGACTAGTATCAAAGAGGGTTTTTCCTCACGAATATTAAAGAATTTCTGAGTGACAATTTGACTTTTTGGGGATCTTTTCTTCCTGACTTAACAAAATGTTCAAAACACAGGTATCACTAAATGCAGAAATATGACTCGTTCTTGATCACAAGATGAGCTGTCACAAAATGTATGCTAAGATTCAGCCTATGGAGACAGCTCTGCCTTTTCATGGGAAATGAACTGAAATGATCCTTGTGAGCTATGGGGCCATGGAATAGAGCAGGTAACTAATTTTACCATATGTCTGATCTTAAACTGGCTCCATCAAACTAGGCTTAGCATGCCTGTGCAGGGAGCTTAGCCCATTTATCTGAACTATGTGAAATAAAAAGTACATATTTGTTTGTTCAACGCTCTGTTAACTCAGATTGTTAAGTAGTGGTTCCTTTGAAAATGCTTCCTTATTTTGAAAAACATGCTTTTACACACAGAGGCTGATGATAAAAGAACTGAAGTAATTTGTCTGACATGTTGGAGTCAGTGAATATCATTGTAAAGTAATGCTACTACCAGTATCTGTTGGACTTTGTAAATCAATGTTCATTTTTACCAAATACTGTTCAACAAATACCAACCCCAGAAGAGGTGACCCTTTTAATTCCTTAGTATAGGCTACAGTTCGGTTTGATTTACGGAAGACCAGTAGTCTATTTATAAAAGATGTATCTGCAAGATGCCCTTTATGAGAAACTTGGCTTTTGGGACACATTAATTCTAAGTGCAGATGCAACTTTCATGTTTTATAATATAGCCCTGACAGCTGTAATTTCAGATTAAAGATTTTTCATTCACATTCCCATCCTGATTGCACTGCATGGTCCTTATATTACCTTATTGTCAATAGCAAGTGTTCATCCTATTGGGAGTCATTTAATAACCAGCTGCCATTTAAAGCGTAGACAGAACATTTGTCTCAGCCAGCTCATCTCAAGTGTAGTTTCTCTGCATGAGGAGCTGGGACTTCTTCAAGAAAAACAACAGCTGGACCTCACTATTGTTCCTTGCCTCTTTTTTGGTAGTGTCAAGTTAAAACAAACATGGGTATTCTTTATGAATTTTCTGATTGCATTTGTAGCGCTGGTTTGTTTATTTATTTATTTTTCAGAAATGAAGTATTCTCTCTATGAAATACAGTTGTCCTTTCTTATACCAGACAGATCTGCAGTGCTCATTTTGTATTATTTAAAGATGTTTGCTGAAACTTAAGTTTCAAGAGCCTAGGTTTTGTGCCACTCCACAGAACTTCTGCATTCCTACATCATTATTTCCACTATATCAAGCTACTTTGCTTTCAAAGTATTTTAAAGCCCATCTTAAAACAATAGTTTAAGGGCATCACTTTTTTTTCAGATGTGATTTTCCAACCAAAGTCATTGGGAAATAAGTATAACTGGTATATATGAAAATAAATTCATGACTGGTAACGATTTTTTTTAGAACCTACCTTTTAAATTTCCTTAACTTGACAGCTGGGGATTATCCTTTGTGGCAGTGATCTGTAACAAAAAAGGGGGGGAGGAAAGCCTTCAGAAAAAAAAATTGACTCTTTCATGGCTAATTAAACTGGAATACAGATCAATCAGCAGAAATAGCTGATGAATTTATTATGTCTGTGCAAGTTTACTGTATCTTAATGTGTTTGATGTTCACTAAAATTACTATTCCCATCATCTTATAGGGTAATCGTTTACCTTAAGCTTTACCTTTATCTATAATATTGATCTGAGACTCTCGGGCAAGTAATGGAAGTTTGGGTTTATGTAAGTGTGCAGGTTATAAACACTAGAGCCATGTCAACTTGGAAAACCTGTCCTCGTGATTAAACCCTGTATTTTTCTTTTCAGATCAAGTTCTCGAGGTCCCCCAGGCTTGTAAACCGATGGGTTAGCTTAATTAAGTTAATGGAAGGGTGGATGAAGAGGTGTAACCACTGAGAAGCTGTTTCAACCCAGTTTCTATAAACATTTTGCCATGTAACATTTGTCCACGTATCATTGTACACTGTGCCTTACAAATACTTCTGTCGGTGTACTCAAACATACGGGAGTTTGAATGCATTATAAATGTTACTTGGAAAAATGTCCAGCAGCCAGGGGTTATAGAGAGAAATATATACCACAATGTTGGAACATTTTGAAAATTAGTTTGGAAATTTGAATGCTTTTGCTCAGTTATATTCAACATCTGAATGCTGGGGTCATGTAGCTGCTGACATGTTTGTTGTTTGGTTAACTGTCATAACAGACTTCCCTCATGCCCTCCCTTCGCTTCTGAGGTGATGAGTGGGGCTCATCTGAAGTGTTACAAATACGCCTGGCAATGGATTCAAAACTTCTAGGGATTTCAGAAGAAACTGATGCATGTCCTGTATAGAAACTTCATTGAGTCATGCTAAGAAGAATTTTGTTAATGTATTAGTAAGATAAATATACGTGATGGGCATCTTACACAAAGTATTTGCTGGTTCTTTATTTTGGAAATGACTAATGAAATGTACAGATTCATTTCCATTGCTCAATCTTATCATTTCCCCTTCCCTTTTGCCATGTACTTAGCCATACTTGAGATTGGTTATGTAGTCATCCTTCAACTACTGTTTTACAGCTCACCTCAGCCCCTCAAGATGAGAAACTCAATTCTCCCCCTTAGCTCAAGCTCAAGTTAGTTTCTGCAAGACTACTAAGACTTTCTTTTCCATTCAATCCCTGGTTCCAAGGAAAAGAGCTACATTTGGACTAGTGTCCAAGTCACGTGTTGCTTGAGCAAAGAATGAGATCAGCTACTTGCAGTGTACGTCTTCTGACTGCAGATATGTATGAATAATAAATTATATTGTCTTTGTTAACAAAGGGTCAGAAGCGAATCCAGTCTCCAAACAGAGCAGTCACCGGGCTGTATGCAAACCATATGCAGAGGAGGAAGCAATCTTTCCCCCAAGAGTCTAAGAGAGGGGGACTCACCCTGGTGTGCCACTAAGGTGATAACAACACACAGCGTGGATTTCAGACTTTATTGGATCTTCTCTCTAAACCAATCCCAACATCTCATTCTTTTCTATAAACTGTAGTATTTACCCAAATCTGTTCCACAGTCTGCGGGTTCTGGATGCAAAACTTGGTGATTCCATTTCATTTAGTACATGCTAGAGCAAAGTGTTGAAAGGCTGGAGAACAATAACAAACATTTGCATAAATGGATAATGCTTGGTTAATGAAGGTTAGCACTCTCCCTTGATAATCCCATGAAAATGTTATATATATTGTTTGTCGACATTTACTTGCTTTTGAAAATGTAGTTGTTTTGATTGAAGGCTCTTTAACAAAAAAACACCAACCGAACTTAAATTACTGCTAATTTTAAATGATTGCATTTTCATCAGTGTTATTTTCTTCTTAAAAGGAATAAAACAATACCCACAACTCCTCCCCCCCCCCCCCCCAAACCCCAAACATCCAAATGTTCCTGAAACAGAAGGGGGAAAAACCTCCTCAGCATTTCCTGTTCATCCCTCCACTGGCAGTGGTCTAGTATTTACTGTAAACAAACTATACTGTCTTCTGAGGCTAATGGGGCTGTTGATTGGTGTTTGCTCATCACAGCAGGATCTGGTGTGTGATATCTAGTGCTCCTGTGTATTGATGAGTGTGGGCTGCCGGTGGGAGGTACAGCCTGCCCGAGGACAGGGAGGGGGGCACAGGGGCTTGTTAGCTCTTTGTGGCTGGGTGGAATGGGAGACCTTGTTTATTTAGCATTCTTAGCAAGTCCACCAGGACCCTTGCAAAGTCTACTAAAGTGGAAGTCCCCCTATTCCCATGGATCTTTGTAGAAGTATCTAGCTGTTGAAAGACCAGACAAGATAGTTGCATGCTTACTTAAAATAACCTCCATGCATCTGATCAAACATCTACTCTCATCTGAAACAGCTTAGGACCTCCATAGAGGCTTATTAAGCAGGTAGCAATTTAGAGTATGTCCCTGTCAGAGTTGTGTGTAATAGTTTGTTTATATTCTCTCACGCAATAATGCAAAGACAGAAAGAATTTTTGCCTGACATTAGGGGCTTCAATCAGGTTTAGGTTCCTAAGAACACAACTTTTTAAAAACTGCTATTAAATTTTAAGTGCTAAATTAAGTGCTATTAAATTATTAATTAAATTACTATCACACACTCATATAGTAACCAGAAAATTAGGAGCTTATTTACAGACTTATGTGTCTAAATACAAGAAGTAAAGCAAATTATTTTGACTAATACAAAAGGACAAAGAAAGGTGAGAAATAGTAATTTTATCGCAACTTGCTTTGTAATTCTTTTTCACTTTCATTTTTTCTAATTTGATAGTCTGTTGTACTACTGATAGAAAGACATAATGGGGTACTTTTCATGGCTTTTTTAGAAAGCAATATGTGTGTTAAGAGAGAACTCAGTTAAAAAAATTTAAAGCAAGGTAAGTACAGGCATATTAGTTCTACTGATAAGAAAATTTTAGAAAGTATTATTAATAATCAGGACTTCCTTGTTATTTGTTTCTCCCATCACAGAAAAGCTTGCAATGGAAGGTGAATATTTGTGGTTGTCCTCCCCTCAAATTCTTTTATACTTTTAATTTTTATATATATATATATATATATATATATATTTTTTTTTTATATATATATATATATATAAAAATATATATATATACACATATACACCCCCTTTTGGTGTTTTCTACATTTATTGCAAATTTTTGTGCTGTGTGGCTGAGAACTCTGGTCTGGTCAGTGCATAATTTGGAGATCTGAATTTTTTCCTTTTCCACAACACTAACCACTGTTGAGAAGCCGCAACAATGCAAAAATGTGCTGCTTAAAGATGGCCTGAGCTCAAAGCTCATGTACCGACATCTCGTTTATCCTAAAATGAGAGAATACATAAAAAAGTTGAAGCACCTGGATTTCAACAGTCAGAATTGGATGGGACTGGTAATGTCAAGAAGAAGCAGCCCTAATAAGTATCTTTTCTCTTTTGTGATGTTCTGTTTCTATAATATTTTCTGTCTCATTTAATAGTATTCATGAAGTTATGTAGACTAAATGGTTTTTAAAATAAAAGAGTGAATCTTAAACCTTGAACAGACATCTAGGAAGCAACATTAAGCTGAGGGTCTGCAGGAGACAGAGAGAGTCTGTCAAGAGATTTGAAAGAGCAAAACCTACTTCTCATTTATGATCACTTCTGAGAGGGTAAACATGTTCAAGGACACCGAAGACCCATTAGAAGGAGTCACAGAAGGATTGTATGTTGCTGTGGAGATCACCATAAGGTGTTTTCTAAAAATAAGACAAACTTCTTTCTTACTAGAGTACTTTAAAAATAATTTTAGAGTTACTTAATGACATTTATGTCAACGTTAAGGTAACATATAAAACCTATTAGCAATAATAATGAAACATACCCTAACTGAGGATGCACTGTTATATGTGTCTTTTCTTGGCATTCTCTGTAACTGCCTTTCAGGATGATGTTGCATCTTGTTCTTTGAGCTTGGCTAGCCCTAAATCTCTTGTAGTGTCTCCAAAAAGGAGAGTTTGTATCCCTTCTTCCCTCCTCTTCTGTCTGATGTAGGGCCATATAACCCTCCCTCTCTCAGAGGAACTTGAGCTGATTCAACTCACTAATCTGGCAGAAAAGTAATCCCACCAAAAAATGTCTGTGCTTTTGCTGGGGGAAGTGAGCTGAATTGGCTCAGCAGAGACATGCTCCTGCTGGCACATGGAAAGGGTCAGGTCAAGCCTGGAGGAGGAACGGCAGCTGAAAGTAAGAAGGGAAGGAAGATCTTCCTGTTCTGGTGCCTACAAGGTATTATGTTGTCTATAATGTGTAATTTCGGTCTCAGTTAAGATGACACATTGTTTGGAGGGCTGTTCTGTCAACAAGATGATGAATGTAGGGGCAAGCTGGCTTTGCTGTCAAAAGAGGCATTTGTGAAAATGCACTCTTGGACTAGGATCTCTTTCCTCAGTGTTCCAACTGTCTATGTTTGGTAACACTAGCTATTCAGGTTTTCTGGATTTCATGTGGATTTCTCCCTTTTCTCTTGAGGGACACATTGGGAAGGGAAATCTTGGACAGACAGAAAGTGCTTGGAATTTAACAAAAGTTGTTTGACATGATATATAAAACTGAAAATAGATTCTATGATTTTCTTACAGATTTTGTTTAAGTTTCAAGCTGACACTGCTTTATTTCTTCCTTTGAAGGAAAAAGGATTGATAGATTGCAATAAGAAAGTATCCAGTATTTTTACCTTATCTGAATATGACCCATCCTTAGGACAGATCAAAAAATATGACTAAATACTCAAATTTAATGATCAGCATTTATGCATGTGGGACTAAACCAAAAGTAATTAATAAGAATCTTTTCAGCATCTGATTAGTGCCCTCACCTGCTGCTGAATGATATCAGACCTGCTAAAGTGTGAGTTCAATACTTCACCCTCTAGAGGCCAGTTGACCAAAAGTGGATATGAGCAATCTGCAGCACTCCCCTCTCTTCCGCTTGAGATAACCTCTCACTTATTTAGTCTCAAGTTAGAGAGACTCATGCTTCACTCATGCTTCAGTGGCTGCTGTCCAGAGCTGCGTTAACTTTATGTATTTTCCAAGACTCTAGATAATGTTTTTTTTAAACAATGTAAGAACACTTACATTTTCAAACATAATATACTGAAGAACAGACTTTTTCATGAAAGAACTTGAAACTTTGTTGACATTAAAAATCGTGTCAGTTGGGAGCAGGAATACTGAGAACATTTTTCATTCAAACATTTTGGGAAATTTTTCAAAAATATTTCAAAAGTTAAAACTAAATTCCATACATTCAGTAAAAGTAGTCCTGGTTTTTAGCAGTGAATATTGAGGTAAATTGAAGCAAAAAATAGTCAGTGATGATTACAGGGAGTTTGAGGATTGTCCAGCCTCAGGTATTGCCCCTTCTTTCTCCGTATCAATCCCTCCACATTAATGGCTGGATACTCCTTCCTTCCTTGGCTTTAGTGGGACATTCGCAACTGCCTGGACTGCTTTGCCGGGACACTTTTTGGCCTAACTGCCCTGTCAGTTACAATTAAAAGAGTTAATATGACAGTCAAAGGTCATAAATTGCTTGTGGCTAGTGTTCGCTGCTTGTCTCGCACAATGGCAACCAGGAAATTGCCCTGTCAGTTACAATTAGAGGTGTTAATATGGTGGCTAAGGGTCAAAATGCTTCAGTAGGAGGAAGGAGTTGCAGAGGACATTTGGTTTACATTAAGTGATGGTTCAGGAAAACTTTGCTTAAACGGAATGGTCACTAAATCGGGATGTATGTCAATGTGAGTAAGAACCCCAATTAATGTTTCTACCACATTGATCTCGTAATATTAAGTGTTGGAATTACACCATTTTGGGGGCTTTCTAAAGTTTACACAAATGCCCCACTGGCAAAAAAAAAAGTTAGTAGATCCCATACTTTCTGGTGAAATATTTGCTGAGATGTAGATATGATGCAGGAAAAAACAATGAAGAAAAATAACACTACTATTTCTTATTGAAATTTGTGAGCAAAAAAGTATTTTTAGTGCAAATGTGAATGAAGGCAGTGGGTATAAAACCTCAGAGTGTTGGCCCTTCTTGGTCAAGCTGACCATGTAGAAAAATTCTTGTACCAGTGAAGGACGAACCAAACAACTGAGAGAAAAAAACACATATCAGACAAGAACTTTGTATTATTATTCGACCCCTGACCCTGGTTGGCTTTTGGTAACACATATGTTTTAGAAAAAAATCTGATGTCCCAAATATCCCTGGCTGGCATAGCACAGTAGGGCCTTTGACTTTAGCAGAACTTGACCCCAGAGAATTTGATGTTCTGTCCTCAAAACAGGAGACTACTTTGTCCCTGATGTGCCCCAGAGTCCACAGGATGTAGCAGGGTAGAGGTTACAGTGTCAGATGTAGAGGCAGCTTGCCAGGTGATACAGTGATCTGTCCTTGTGGTGCCATTTCTGTTGTAAGTGAGCACCTGCAGCGCATTTATCTCCACAGCACCCATCCCTAAAGGGAAGTGTATTTCTTCTTATTGGGTAGCTGAAGAGACTGAGGAAGTACTGCTTGAAAGATGGTGGATGTGGCCTATGAAAGAACAATGAATTGAGCTTGGCTCTCAACACACAGGACCCATATTTAGTGCATATCACACCTGTGCACATTTCCATGCTATCAGGTTGTTGAGATCAGTGGAGGTGGACAATGACAATGTTGTATTGCTCCTATGCAATGAATTTGATGTGTTTGAATATTCCAGTCAGCAATTTCAGGTGGGAAGGGTTTGGCTGGAGGTCTGGCACTGCCTGTGCATCTTGCCACAGTTTAGGTCCTGTTATACTGGTTTTTACAATTTCTGCTTTAAAAAAGAACAGTAGCAACTTTTCTGTGTGAATTCACAAAAGTTTAAGACAAAACTTCAGTCTATAGTACATTTTGATCTAAACAGGGAAAACCAACTAATTTTCAAGCCATTCCTTATTTTACAGAAATTAATATACCAAGACCAATGAGTACTGTCTTTGTATCCTTATGGTGTAAAATGCTTCTTAATTCAAAATATTTAAAAGTCTTATTTCTCAGGACTTTTTGTATGTTCTTTTAGCATGTGGATATTCTAGGAAGGCATATCCAAAAATAGGCCAAGCATAGTATTTTGTTCTAGATAGTCCTACATATTTGATGTTTTTAAAAAGTTTTTTTTTTATATCTACATATTCTTGAAGTAAATTAAGGAAACATCTTTTAATTTACCATCCTTAAATTTCCAGGGATGAATGACTATGAATAAGAATTAATTTGAATCTTTCTTCACAAAAGGCTGAAGCATATAATTTCAAAGTTGTAAGATAAAAGATTCAGCTATTTAAAAAACTTATAATAATGTCTAATAATTTCTTCCATCAGTAAAATGAGAATTAAGAATGTATTCGAAAGCAAAAATAAATATAGCAAAATATCCTCCATGATAAAAAGTCAAGAAAGAAAAAAGGCTCTGTCTCATCAAATTAGTCAAAACACTTTTATTAGAGATAGGATAATTATTTATGTGATTCACTTCCCCTAAAAGCATACTAGAAATGTGGTCTTCATTCTTGGACTGAGAGATTGGTATGTTAGTTCTCTGACTTTTAGAACAACTGCTTCTTATGTTTCATCTCGGAATTGAGGTCTAAATATCCTTGGTTTTATCCCCCTTAACATGAGCATCTTATAGATCTTATGCATTTAAAAGGTAAATCAGTCAGCAGTTATGAAAACCAGTTTTCCCTGTTATCTGACTTTTATAAATAATTTAAACAAACTGCAGGCAAAGCAAGGTACTGAAGAGAAACTGAGTCCTTAATTCTGGTATCCCATATCAACTGTTGGCAAATCATCTATGTATGAAGATGTATGGACATGAAATCAAATTTCTGTGTTACATTTCTTCCAAGTCATATGTACAAGATATATGTTGTTGGACTGATGTGAGGCAGAGACCAGTTTTGTCCCACTTACTCCACAACACCTGACTATACAGCAAAATGAATTCTGTGTTCAGTCTGTTTCATTTTTTGTTATGTGAGAGTATTTGCTAGTCACGTTTTGAAAGAAGTATCTATTGCATGGGTTTTCAAGTCTGGGGGTCCTTTAGTCGTGCTTGATATATTTAAGGGAATAGTTTGAAGGGCAGTGGACACAGAGGGAAGAGCTTCTAGAAGATAACATTTCAATAAACTAGGAAAAAAAAGAAAGCTTTGTTACAGAAGCATAAAGATTAGATCCTACACTTCAAATTTGATGTAGGGACAAAAGGAAGTTCTTGAAGCGTGTAAATATTAACAACTTTTCTAATTAATGAAATTCTATTCAGTGTTCCTTGGGTTAATGATTTTAGTCCTATCCATGTTCATGGTGCTGATTTCTTTCATGGGAATACCGCAAAAATCCATACATTTTCTCAACTGCAAGAGCCCCCCACACTTCTCTGGGTGTTTTTTATGTGCAAAGCTGGGACAGAAAAGTCTTAAAGAAACCTGGTTTTGTTCTGTCCTCTCCCACCCTAAGGACAGAGGACAAAAAATGTGTTCATGGAACTCTACAGTTACTCACAAGATAAATGCAGTTTATATTTGTCTCCTAATTCTGTTCTGTGAAGAGGAACTTTTCCTCAGTAAAGCCAAATTAGCAGGATATAACAAAATGGATACAAACTTCTAGTACACTGACAAGATGCTTTTAAAGGCTGAGAAATATGTTTTATCATGATCTAACTGGGGACCTGAACAGAGAGTTAATAGTCTCTGTTGCTGAGGTACTGATAATTCATGACTCTCAGCAGGGGTGCTGTTGTGATCATTACCTAAAATCAGCTCATGATCAGTGTTAAAAATCACAGCACTAAACCATTGCTACTGCAAAAAATGGTTCCCTTTCTTGAATCAAGCATATTATGTTTCGAATGACCAGTTGCTCTCCTAACATCTGAAATAAGTTAGAAGAGGGTGGAAAAACGTAATACCTTGATGGCTGTCTATAAACAAACATTGTCACTCAGAAGGTGTTTTCAAAAGGCTTTTTTTACTCTTAAAAATAAACTTACTGCTAATTATTTAAGGCTTGCCTTTCTCCTGTAGGTAAACAGTGTTAATGAACTTAATTGGTCACTAATTGCTTTATTGGTTTTGTGCCTTCTTTCTGGGAACCTCTCCACTTATCTAGACCTGATGGGAAACCGTAGTCTTCGCAGTGAGAAGTGGCGTTATCCAGGAAGCGGTGGTGTGGAAACAAGCTTGAGGTCATGATTAGGAGAGGGGAGTTCTGGGATGGTATTTGTTGCCATCCTATAGTGTTCTCTTCTCTGGGGGAAGAAACCTGCTGTGTCAGAGCTGTGCAGGTAACCAAAACCAGAGCAATTCCTAGCTCATCTTTTGTTGGGTGACTATCTGGCAGAAAGTTGTTTGCTTGGGTTTAAAATGGTTTCTGTTATGGCACTGTGAAGACACGCAGCTACAGTGCAGAAACTGAGTTTCAATGCATTGTAGCAAGTGAAAAGCAAGGCATTTGGGAGAGGCTGCTCTGTGGTTGAAGTGCAGTGTGTCGGGTTAGTCTAGGTGTTTATCAGGATATGCTTCACCCTCCTCCTGTAGCTGCTGTCACCCAGTACTGGAGCCCAACAACAGCAATAAGTTGTGTTTCTATCAAGAGTAGTGAAGCAAAGCATATATTTTAATTTGGGTCCAGTATTTGCTTGGTGAATACAGCTTGTTTTTATTTTATTTTATTTTTTGGAATTGTTGAAATTTTGCAGTCTATAGAGATGGGTGAGGAAACCAGGCAAGAGCGTTTTAATAAGTAATTTAAATATTTTTAAAGACAATAATATCCCTATGTTGTTGTTCAAGGAACATCTTCCCAGTATCCATGTGAATTCTGTGATCTCTAAAGATTTCAGTTTCTAAAGAAAATAATCCTTTCTGTGTAGTATTGTTGCTGTGGCTTTCCCTCTCTCTTTGAAATGTACATCTAAGAAAACACGCATCTTCAGCATCGTCTGTGGCAGAACTGGCAGGCTGTGTCCTGCAGTGGTGACAGCTCCACTTTTCACTACAGAACTGTGCTTCATCATGGCACAACCTGCAGAAGCATGGGGAATTAGTGAAGCATTTTGGATTAGAACAATTTAATTTCCAAAATTTTTTGTTAAAGTGTTCCTATATGAGAATTTGAAAGAATTTCTGTACATATTAAAACTCTCCCGGCTTTTCTGAGGGGAAATTCTGACTTTTCATGAGTAGTCCAAAGACTAGATCCTCCCAATATAATTTTCTTTTTTTTTAACCATCTCAAACCAGTGCTAGCTAAGCAATTCAGAGTTAATAGAGCTTAACAGCTCTAATTTTTTTATTTTCTGCTCTTTTAATTTTAAAGTAGAAAAGCTGGAAAAGAAGGAGGAGAGAACATGAGATGAAGGAAGAAGAATTATTTGCAGATGGAAAAGGCAACACAACATACATACTTGGTTTAATTTCTTTGGGATATAAAAGATTATTTTTTGACTGTATGTGCCTACATGTGTGTAATCAAAAACAATTTTTGCAAGCTATCAGAGCACGTATTTTATAGGCAATCTCAACTTTCCCAGTTATTTTAAAGATAACCTCCTGTTCCATGGTAAATTATTTTATTAAATCTAAGATTTTAAGCATTGCAGATAAATGAGACTGCTGAGATCTACTGAAAGGGACCAGTTAGAGACTGATCATGGTTTAGAATAACATTTGTGATATGTTCTATCCCAAAAGAAGATCTGTTAATCGTGCTAGCACTATGGAGGGAGCTGCTTCTGGGGTGCTATCAAACCCACTGGTTGGGGCACCTGTAAAAGCGTGCTGGCTGCACCCTAAGAACACTGTGGTGGTGGTAGCTATAACATCACAGAATCACTCTGGTTGAAAAGGACCACAGTGTGTCATCTGGTGAAGCCTCTCTGCTCAAGCAGGACACCAGATTTTTCCAGACAGTTCTTGAAAATATCTCTAGCATGGGACACTTCATAATTTCCCTGGGCAATCTCTTCCAGTGCTCAGTCACACCACACAGTAAGGAAATTCTTCCTCATGTTCAGGTGGAACTTCCTGTGCATCAGTTTCTGCCTGCTGCCTCTCGTCCTATTGCTCAAGGACACCCCCAAGCAGAGCCTGGCTCCATCCTCTTGACACCCTCCTTCAGCTACTGATAGATGCTGACTCAATCCTCTCTCAGTTGTTTCTTCTCCAGGCTGAGCAGCCCAACTCCCTCAGACTATCCTCATGAGTGAGGTGTTCCAGTCCCCTAGACACTTTCACAGCCCTCTGCTGGACTTCCTCCAGCAGCTCCATGTCTCTCTTGTCCTGAGGAGCTCAGACAACACTCCAGATGTGCCTCACCAGGGCTGAGTAGAGGGGCAGCATCACCTCCCTGCTGGCAACGCTCTTCCTAGTGCATTCAATGGTAGTCCTAGAGCTGACACGTTGGGATGCTGTTGCCAGAAGCTGTCCGTTCAGTCCTGAACCAAAGACTACTGCCTCCTTTGCAAGAGCAGCAAGAATAAATGGGCTCCTGATCTTCAGCTGCTGTGATTCACGGGCAGGTGGATAAGTCTGGGACACAGATGCATTGACTAAGTAATGAAGGTGGTTTAGAAAATATGTCAGGCTGCGAATTGTAGCGGCTGAAGGTCTGGCACAAGATTATTCCTGCTGCTGCTAAGTTTAGAGGTGGGTGACAGCTGCCAGTGGTGACATCTTAAATCACAGTATCTAAATACTCCAGAGCTGAGTGTCACCCCAGAGCCTAGATGATCCATCGACGAAACAGTTTTTTGTGTCACTAGCATGAATGTAAGTGTAAACAGTGAAGTAATGATATAATTGGTATAGCTTGCTTACCCTGGCTCCTTTTTGTTACAAAAGATTTCAGAAATGAAGTTGCATCTTTATTTTCAAAATGTGAAACAAAAACTGCAGTCAAGATAAGTTGCAGCTGCTACCATTTGATATGAAATAAAGTACAGGGGTAGTAGGTGATGTCCCATGCACTCTTATTTTCAAGTGACGTGCTTGTGTAAATGTGTCATAAAAATGCTAGTTTAAGATTGAAGCTCTCACTTTCTTTTCAGGACAAGAAGCTGTATCTTTCATCAGGTAAAAATCTGGTATCTCAGTGTTTGTCCATGTTCTCCATTTTTGCATGGTCATGTGTAGACTACATGGCTATTCTAATCTTGGCCTCCAAAATGAATCTGCCAGAAAAGCTTTCACTCTTTTGCCACGTGAACAATTGTCTGTTGGGAATTGAATGGAGATTGCCGATCTCATTTTGCCTAGATTAACAAGAAATTGTTGTAAGGTTTTGTGCTTCCTCTAACTAAGAATGGGGTACAGTGATTTTAGTTGCCCTGCTGTAAAATAAAGTTTTGCATAGTTAAATGATGCTGTTACTGGTATTAACAGGTTTTAACAGAGTTCCTTGAATTTGAATTAATTTTTTCTTTCCCTATAGCAACTAAATTAAAAAAAAAAAAAAAGTATAAAATATTTAGCAACTGTGGAGTGTATTTTCCCCTTGATGTGTATTCTTAATTCCCATTAAACTGAAATAGGAGAGACTACACCGCTGAATGTGCATGTAACATTTTGATATGCTCCCAGTTGGTAAGAATGAGAGCGACACTGACAGCTGCTAACAGTGTCAACAGTCTTGCAGGATGAAGTGTGGCGAGCCCCCAACTGTTTCCCATTCAAATGAGTTATGAGCTCTCTCTGCTCTGGGGCACCTTGATAAGAGACCATTTGAGTAGAGTTGTGAGACTTGGGGAATATCCACCTGTCAGGATGGTCGCCATCCTTCAAATAAAGTAAAATGGGGGAAAACATCTCAGGAGAGAGAGAGCGAGAGAGTTAAAATAAGGAGAGAGGATGTCAAAACCCCACTAAGGAGAGCTCAGGGGAGAAGTTGCCCCTGGTTCAGGGAATAGGATGTGCTAGGGATGGGGAATGCTCTAAAGGAAATGCAATGAGGCAACATGAGATGACTTGGGGGCCTACCCACCATCCAACATCAAAGTCTGACTGCAGAGAATGTTTGGTCATGTGCTGCTTAATGTTACATGCTCTATATTGATGCCAAAATTTTTGGCCTGCCTTCTTAGTGCTACTTATAGTACTTCATTCAATTTGCTTGCTTTCCTATTCCCTTGTAATTTTCCCTTTTCCCAAGAAACATCATGTGAGGACAATAAAGTACTTACTCTTGATGAAGAAGAACCAATATTATCTGCAGTCTGCACTTGTGTTCCTTTCCATTTAGAATACTCCCAAGTTATTTCCTTTTCCTGCCATGTAAATAAAGTGTGAAGTATTTCATAGAACCATTCATTATGAAAGGTGCCTGACAGATTTTGTAGTCTGTTTCCTGGGATTATGACAGAATTAATTTCATTATCCCTAAGCACTCCATGACAGATGGGTGTTTAGCCTGGCCTGAAAAATTACTAAAAGCTTGTATTTCCCCAAAACTGTACCTTTGGATAGTTTGTTCTTGCAATTACCAAGTATTCCATCAGAATTTTCCATAGTAGGTTCTGAAGCTCTTACTCCTTTACTTTTCAGATACTTCAGACTTTCAGACCAGGGGCTTTTTTAAAATCACTCTTTTCATCACCAAAAATTACTGGGTTTGTTCTCTTATTCTAAAATTATGGATCTTTGAATCTCAATATCTGTTTGTAGTTTAATCAAAAATTAAATGATACTTTGAATTTGGGTGTGATTTTTTTTTTTTTTAATGTCGGGACTTCGTAACTAATGCAACTCTGGAGCATGCTTTCCTTTCAGAAAAGGAGTACTCTTGGTTTGTCAGCCACAAGTTCCTCAGTCTATTACTCTTTATTCCTCTCTGTAAATTTTCCATTTCTTTAGGCTTTGCAGTCCATCTGTATTTGTTCTTTTTGTGTTGTGTTGGTGTTTTTAATGTGTTTCTAACCACCGCTTTAAAATTACTTTTTTAATCGTTGATCCCTCCCTGCTGGCTTAACTATGACCATTAGGAATTATTTGTGGTCAGATGTTTATCCAGTGATGTGTTTTCTTTATCATGCTGGAAAACCTTACTCTTGAGATTGATCCAAGAGTGATGTCATCCAGACATCGTCCGTTGGTTTTCATCTGCTGCTTCTCCTTTCCCATGTCAACTAGTTAGGGAAAGTAAGGAATAAAAACAGTTGAATTGCTGCTAATGTTTTGGCTTCAGTTAGGCGGCTGAATAGTTGCCAAACAATCTTTCCTGTTCCTGGGGTGGAAAAAAAATCCAGAACAACTAAACAAAATAACTGCTTATCTTTAACCGACCAAACCCCAGCCTCTTTCTCCCTCTTCTGTAAAATATTAGTCTGTCAGAAAACCCATTGGAGACCCTAGGCATCCCAAGAGAGCTTGTCCCATCTCCCATCACCTCTGGAATTCTGAAAGACAGAAGTTTTCCCAACTCAGGCCACCTCATGCACCCATCCTGAAAATATATGAACTGCAGGGAGAACTGTGAATAAAGAGATAAAGTCATCCTATCTTCCCTTCAAAATGCGTAGTAGTTCTTTTATTCTTCCTATTTTGTTTGCACATCAGATGGCAGATTTGGCATATTTAGTTAGCAACTGAAATGAATACATTTATATGGTTGTAAATGTAACATACACTTTAAGATTCTAAGCTGCATTCTCATGTCGGCTGAAAGCATGGCTGACTGGTGCATTATTAGAAGGTGTGGAGGTCATAAAAAGCTTCAGTGTGGAAAACCATGACACTGATGGTGGCTGCTGGTGGTGGAGGCTGCTTGAAAGTACCTGTGGACATACCTGTGTCCGCCAAAGTTGTGCTTCCTTCCATAGCCACAAAACAGCTTGCGTAAGATGCATGCAGCTGAGCTTTTTTTGAAATTTCAAGCGAGTGTTTTATCCATTAAGCCACCCAGTGTTTGGCTGCTACCAAAGATATTTGTGGGATTTGTGTTAGCTGTGGGAGGGCTCTCTTACCAAGTCTCTCTGTGCAATATGAATACATTGACAAAGACAGGAAAAAACCTACAAATATTTTTTAAAAAACCTACAAATATTTAAACATAAAAGGGTAAACTAAAAAAAAATCTTTTTTTCATTTCATATTAAAGCCAGTGTTAAAAGTGTTGCAGAACTCACACTTTACACCATGTCTAATTTTGCCATCTCTGTGTTGAATTAATCTTTGTATCAGATAATTCTAGCACAAAATGGTTATAAGAATTTATATGTGCAATGCCCTTCTGCTATCAAGCATCAGGAATAATATTCTTTTGATGTTTTGAGCTACAGTATATCTCCAGAAATAAAACTAGATTAGCAGTAGTATTCTGTTTAGCTGGTAAATAGGGAAAAGTTTGATTCTTCTTGTGAGAAGAACAGTGCTGATTTTTAGATGCTTGATGTTATTAAATACTTTTAAAATAACTCAGTTGTTGGAACATTGGCAATTGCTATCCAAATAATTACCATTTCATTTCCACTGACCGTATTGTAGTGCTTGCAACAAAATCAAATTTATTCTTAGGGTTTCTAGATAAATAAAAAAAAAAATCAATATAGTTAATCTACAAGGGGACATGATCAGCTAGTCATCTGATACATATTTGCCAAATATTTAATTTTTTTGAAAGCTTTAATGGCTCTAAGGATTTTGTTCCATTGATTAAATGCTCTTAATTAAAATAACATGCCTTATTATTTTCAGGCTATGCCCAAAACCTGCTATCGAGCATTATATTTTCCCTTGGGTATTTTCAGCTGGGGAAACCAATGTTTCCAGGTCTTTTGTTCATGCTTGCAGTTTCCAGTCGAGTCCTAGTGGCAACATTCTCAATAAATTAACCTGCAGAGAGTCTTTCAGAGTAGGGTGATATGGTTCATTTTTCAAATGCTACTTGTTATTCTCTTTCTCTTTTTTTTTTTCCAACTATCCTTTTCAAATTGTAAATTCTTTTAATACAAGTACCAAAACCCCTTTCTCTTTTTATATATGACTAGCAATAAGGAGAAGTCCTAGTTCAGGAGAGTGTGGAAACATTTGTAAAACTGTAGTCACACAGTTAAACCTCACTGAGCTGATACTTCATGAAATACTTAATTTCAGTATGTACCTAATCGCTGTTGGCTGAGACAGAGCAGAATATCTTTACTGTGATAATGAACCAAGTGGACTAGGCAATGCCCTTGAATTGTTTTGACTTAATGTAACTTATTTCCCAGGTATGTTTGCTCAGTAAGCCATATAAATGTCTGGCAGTTGTCACGTGCTTGTGGATTTTTTCATTGTTGTGTTGCTTTTCACTTGTTAAAATTTTTACATAACCAGAATTTGAGGGTCAGTAGCCCCAGAGCATTTATGTTCTTTAGTGGTTCTCTGTTACAGTTTTATAGACTTTCATATGTATAATGACAAGGTCTAGTACTATGTAAATAATAATCTGTATGTATCCATACTAAATCCCTTGAAGATATGTCTAAGAGTAGTTTCAAGTTCTTGTTTCAAGTCTCTTTTACAAGGAGTTGTTTGCCCTATTCCATGCTATAAATTAGACCACTGTAACACTTTTCTTACTTACTTTCTATAGGAGTAATGATTTATTTGAAGTACACAAAAAGTCTGAACTCCAAAAAGGAAAAAAGTTATGCTATTTATACCATTTGGCTTAGAAGTTTGTAGAAAGTTGTAGAAACATGTGAAGATGAGATTTATATTTTTCCCAAAGCCCAGTTAGAGATAGGGAAGAAACAGTCTGGGCATGATACTGGATTAAAAGTGAACAATAAGAAGTTAGTGGATTATAAAAGCAGGAAAGAGTAATCTTCAAACACTTTGTTGGGCTTAGTCCATGTGTCAAGTGTCAACTGCTTTTTTTCTTTTTCTCTGAATGCTTTCGAAAGACAACGGTATTGTTTATAGTTTCTCCTGAGTATTTGCAAGGTGGCTTTGTTGGACTTTGCTGAGCTGTGTTCAGCATGTTGAGGTGTGGCCACATGGTAAGAAACAGAAAGGAAATGTCAAGGCAGCACCTCTAGAATGATAATACCTGTTTACATTTTCTGCTGCTACCGAAAGGAGACTTGTTGAATCATGAAAGAAATCCTTGAGGCCACATTTATGTCATAAGTTCCGTGTGTTATATGGGATGAAGCCTTGTCCCATCTCTGTGACAGCTTAAACCTCAGCTAAATATGTTTGTACAGCCACATCACCTTGAGTAGTGATTTTTGTCAGACATTTGAAGCAAAGAAATGTCAAGTATTTCAACGGAGTAACCTTAGACAAAATGCAGGATTGGTAATTTCACTGGGACAGAAGTAACATCAGTCTCTGATGTTGGTTTAAATGGTGCTGAACAGCAAAAGAGGAAGTGTAAAACTAAGATGAAAACTGTAGCTTCAATATTAAGTCCGTAAGTAATAGCAGGCATGTCTATTTTTTTTTTCCCCACATGTTACAAGCTGTTCTGGAAGAATTAACAGAAAATGTGCTATCATTTAACTTGTGCAGATCTGCTAATGATGATTTTATAGGAATCTGAACTGGAAATTATTTTATAAGTTGATATATGCATTTGAAATAGATTCTGATCATGGTTGAAGCCAAAAAGAGCTTTTCCCTTAATAGCTGGGACTCCAACCTGGAGAGTTTTGGATTTTTAGCATGCCTTGGAAGTCTTTGGAAGGGTGACATATGTATTATAAATTGCAGTTTAAGGTTCTAGGTATGCTAACACAGGGAGTTAACTCAGTTAATTTTATTTTCTGGACACCACACAGTGAACTTTTAAGATAAACAATCATCTGTTGAATCTTGTCTAGTCTTTAAAGATACACTTCCTGTTTTCTTGATTTAAACTGGACCCTGACAACTAAGGAGGAAAAAATTACTAGGAATCAGATCATACTGCATTCCTTTTGGTAACTGAAATTTCAAGTCAGATGTAATAAATGGAAGCAGAACTTACTAAGATGGGGTGGGCTGCCAGGGATTGTCAGAGTAATGGCTTTATGCTACAAAAGCACTTTGAAGGTGGGGAGTCCTGGGTGGACATTAATGAACCTCCACTGTGCCTCTTTGAGAGGTTCTCCATTTCATAGATGGAGACATGGAGGCATAAAGTGACAGTGAACACAAATCCTTGATTTACTCATATTGATTGGTAAAATTGACTGTTTCTTGTTTCCAGTTTCTTCTGAATTCATTCTTCTCCTAATGTAGGTTTGGTTTTGTTTGGTGGGTTTTTTTGGAGACTTTGTCTCCGAACCTATTTGTCACAGTCTGTAAGCAGCAAGGATGGTGGTAGCTGGTGGGGAGGAGGAATAAGAGGGGTCTTGACTCCAGTGCTCCTTTATGTTTTGTAATACAGAATGATGATGGCTGAATACTGGATGTCAGTTCCTTGCTACACTATATTTCTATAACAGTATATACAATAGGTTTGTGTATAACTCACTATGAATTGCCATTTGTAACATGTGCTTTGTCAAACACTTCACAGATAAAACAGACGTTTTGAGATAATGTGACAGATACTCTACATTTGTTATGCACCCAGTGAGGTAGGAGACAAGTGAACATTGCACATTCATTCTGGGGCTGATATGGTGGGTTTAGTGTAATGGATGAAATGCATTATTATTGCATGATGATGAACGGACTATCTGCCTGCATTACAAATTATTTAAAACAGCTAAATTGTTATCTAGAGCAATGTTTCTCAAAACAGGAATCCTTCAGGAGGAGGCTCAGGCAAAGCCATCAAAGATAAATGAAAAAGAAAGAAACATTGGTTGCTCTGTTTTGTTTAATCCTTATTGGAAATCAGAAGCACTGGAATCATATATCATTTGTAGGGCAGTGGCATGTGCAGGTCAGATCCTAAAGGCAGGTGTGACAACTCCCCATAGCTCCCCACATCTTTTGCAAGTGCAGCTCACTCTGTTCTGAGACATTCCCCAGTGTCTGTACCTCAGTCCTAGTCCTGCTCTTGGAAGGCTCTTGCTGGCACTGGCTGCACACAGCTGGGGCCTCCAGCAGCTGCCTGTGCAGGGGTCTCCTGGGTCTGCCTCTAGAAAACTTGTGCCATCTTTACATCCTCTAGATTCTCAGCTGCTCTGCAGGTCAGAAAAGCTGCTGGCTGCTTTAAATGATGGCAGCCCATCCCAGGCTGCTTCTAGGGTTGCTGTATCGCCCCCAGTCCTTAAAGCATGCCTAATTCTGCCCCTTGGCACATTTCCTCTGCAGGTGCATGCAAGGAGAGAGCAAGCAGCTTCACGGTGTGATTTATGATTGCAGCTCCCAAACAAACCTTTGCAATGGCAATGCATTAAGGGACTTGGGCAGGGAACCAAATCCATGGGCAGTGAAGAGTGGATCTAGCTGCATTTAATTTAGTTTACATTTCTCACTGGAAAAAGGTGGCAGTGGTAAAGCATCTTTTTTCCTCTCTACTACATATGCAATGTGCATCTTTGAAATGCATCACTCTTTCCATTTCTATTTCTTTCTGAGAATGGTTCTTGCACTCTTCTCTTCCAAGATTGTCTTTTGGGAGATTTACATATCATTTATACGTCTTTGGGGAAAAGTGTTGCCTGGGACTAGATTTGAGAAATGTGGACCAAGCCAAATGTGGCAGTTTTCCAGCCTGTAATTGTATTATATTTTAAGGCAAAATGATTTTACAGTAGTTATGCAACAATCATATGTAATATATATATATATGTACGATTTGTGTAATTCATCAGACATTTGAAGCAGAGCAATTTGAAATAAAAAGTTGGCTCTCACCTTAAAGCTAAAGGAAATAATTTTGACAAAAACAAAGAAAAAAGCTTCTGCCCTAAATCTTGGAAGTCAGCAAACCCATCCTGCAGAGCATACCCATTTCTTCATGACACAGTGCATTACTGTCACCGTGTTCTAAATATGATCATGACTTCCAGCTCAGGATATGAAAATTGGGCTTTCTAACAAAAGCAAAAGAAACATCTTGTGAAATTAATTTGTTGCCATTTTGATATGCTGGATACTCTATGGGACGCATTTGTTTAAATTTCAGTTGCTCCATACACTGTACATAGGAAAAAATGACTGCAGTGTGTTAACATAAATCATCAAAAAAGGCATAAATTGGATTAACTAAGTTTTCTTGGAGCCCCTTGGAAAATGTGCTGATTTTTGTTTCTGCGAGCTTGGGATGCTCTGGGTGAGTGATATCACATGTGGTGGTGAGAGCCATGTAATTAGTATGTGTTCCTTAGGTATCTTTGACCACTCATCTTCCAGAACTGCCTTCCACAGTTTCTGAAGTTACCACTGGGCATTTTTTTACTTTGCTTTTCTTTTTTTTCTCGGAACACTTGCAAACTTTCCCAACATGCCTCATTTTTTTTGTAACATGAAGAGCACCTCATGTTGGATTATTGACTTCTCATAGAGATGAATGTAATACTGAAAGTTACTTTGAATGACTTCTAGAAAACATTTCAACGTATCTTTTTCAGTAAACTTTCCTGTCTCCCAATGATATTGTCATGTTACTAATTGTTGTCAAAATTCTTATCTTTCTGTTGAGTTTTTATTGTATTTTCCAGTATACGATTATAGAAACACTCCCATACATGGACCTTGATGCAGGTTTTGATCTTGGAATAATAAGTTTTCTGAGGATGAAGAATGTTTCGTACTAATGTCTATAAAATGCTGCATTTACTTACAAGGTACAGATATTTTATTAATATTAATGAGTCTGTAATTGAAATTAGCAAGTTCCCTTGGAAAGGTAAACTATTCCCTCTGTGTTTTGGTTTTAAAATAGATCTTTATTTCTTAAAGAACACTTCTAATCTGTCATTCTGCTGGCATATAACTCCCATTCTGTTCCCCTGAAATTCAGTCTTCCAACTTCTATACAAAAAGAATTATCTCAAGAGAAAGAATCGTGCTCAAAAAGGTTTTTTTCCTGGATATTTTTTGGTGACATTCAATCTGAGAGTCATAGTAAAATGGCTGAATGTTTGGATCTAGGTCTGAGGAAGAAAAAAAGGACAGGGGCTTCTGAGTGGTACTATCAGGAGAAAGAGAAGTTCCACACACATCTATGAATGTCCTATTTGTAAAGCTGCCGGGCAATCATTTTTAGGAATGTTTAAATCACAGCGTTTTATTGAGTAGTGACAAGTGGGAAGATATTACCATGGAGCTTTTAATGTTCTGTGTTCATTGAGCCTATAGCTCACATACAGGGTTATTTATTTTTAGTGTCAGAGGGATCCAATATGATCATCTATCCCAAACAGCATTATACAAGCCAGAGAACCAAACCTCATATGCATTGCCGAGAGCCTGGTATTTTTTTTTTTGTTAAATTATAGAAAAGGAACTTGGTCTAAGCATGTTTCATGGTGGTGAATCCCCTACCTCTTCAGTGAAATGCTCCAACAGTCAATAACCCTCTTGAAATCAGTGTTTCTAATATCAGCTTCCTTCCACAAGATGTCCTTTTGTCTTCCTCTCTTCAAGATATATTGCAGAGCTCCCTGTTATCATAAATGTCTTCCTTATGTTGTGACCTGGAATCTGTGGTCAATCACCACTTGGATTTGTCTGTGATGAACTAATTGGGTTGAATTTCTTCAGTCTCTTATTATAAGACAGTATTTTCTAGATGTTGAATCACTTTGTGGCTCTCATCTGAGCTATCACCAGTTTGCTGAATTCTTTTGGGGAGCTCCCAGTGTAGTACTTAAGGTCTCACTAATGCTATATGCAGAGGGTAATACCAGCTCATTACTCCTACTTGTTATATGCTAGCTCCCTCCTCATGCATTAAAGGATTGTATTAGGTTTCTTGGCCAGGGTACCTCCCCCTGAGATTTATTGCTGGGAGGACTTGGATAAAGCTCAGAGATACTCAGACAGCGGTTGGGAAGACCTTATTCCCTAGTAATGGCTGGGACTTCTTCAAGAAATTTGTCAGCAATCTGGAAGTTTTACAGTAGTGATAGAAATGAATGCAAGTCCTGGCTGCACCTCTCCTTGAGAAATACTCTGGTTTGCTTTCCAGCTAAAACACAGTTCATTCCTGTGGTGCCAAATTCTACAGCTTTCTTTCCAGACCCAGAAGAGCTGCAGCATCACACATATGCATCATGCAAATACAATCCTGCTTAGCTCAACAGCCAGTCAGCGGCTGCTGCTCCCATGGCAGTGCAGAGAATTAGAAAATGGTGTTCAGCCTTCTCTGTCTTTGCCTGCAGAAATATCTGTGGTGGCTTTATTTTTCCTACCTCCGTGACTCAGAAAATGCTTTTAACTCATTTCCCCCCATATACAAAATAGTTTTTTTGAGGTCTAACGAAGTCCTCAAATGAAGCAGTTGGGAGCCCTCATGTGTGACATTACTGGTGCCATCAGGAGATTATTGCCCCCTTCTGAAGCAGTAGAAACACGTCCATATGTTATATGGACAGTTATATGCCAAAACTGTCAATCCAACCAAATGCCAAGCAAGCTGTATCTTTGCTGAGTACCAATGTGTTTACCAAGAAAGTGGCCATAAAAGAAGGTTTTGACCTGTTTAGTTTTGTTGTCATTGTTTGGTTTTGAGGGTTTTGTTGTTGTTGTTAGTTGTTTGGGGGTTGTTGTTGTTGTTGTTGTTTTGGGTTTGTTTGGTTCTCTTTTAGTTTTTGTTACATGTTTTTCATGGCTTACAAAAAATGGAATAGTGAAAAGGGTTTTGTAAAAATTGTGACAGATAATTTTTTTCAATAATATCTTATTTCTAGTGGTGATTTTGCTTATTACTAGTGCCATATACTGTTATGGAAAACAGTAGATTTTGGTTTAGGGTGTCTGGGCTACAAGTTGTAAAGGAATAAAATATGACTAAGAAAAGGATGCTGTTATGACCTGAAAACCATTGACTAATCTTCGCATATAATCAGAAGCAGGTTTGTACACTCACTGAGAAACTCTTCTGGAGTTTCAAATTGAACAATAGTGAAAATTGGTCATGCAAGGTGGATACTGGTGATCAACAACTATTTTCAGCATCAGTTCAACTTGGAAAAAAACAGGTGTGTCATATGCCTGCAATTTTTTCTTTCGAAGTTTGGAACTGGAATTTCTCAGTTTGCTCTTTCTTTGTTTTGCTTTCTCCGGCTATGTGAGAAAATAACCCTCCTCTTTGTGATGTGATTGGATCTCAGTCAAAGCCACCCTCAGACTTGTACCAGCCATGTGGTTTTTCCCTGTTGGCAAAGAAAATGCAGAACTGAGGAGATGAAAAAGTGGTGATTTAAATTTTTTTTTTCCTTTCTAAATTTATATCAGTTCAGGGAGCAAATAAGTCTTCATAGGAGTACAGTGGGCACAGATACCCTACAAGCACAGGTTTTGAAGGAGGATATTGTCAAAATTGCACCTCCTTCCATTGTGATTTCCAGACTAATATGAAAAATAGTGTCTATAAGGCTGACAGAGTATGCAGACACTGTGAACTACAAAGAACCCTGTCTTTTCTAAGTCTTCATTAGAAGAGTAAGGAGCCTTCTTTCATGTGTAAAATTATTGTCTAGGATTATCCCAAGTCTGAATTAAACTTCATTTGGCTTCCATTCTTATCTCATGTATGTTTTTATTCTTGTTATTTTTATTAATTAGAAAATTTTGATGGATGATTTTGGGTAAAAAACCCATCACAGTGAACCTTGCTTTCATTTGTTCAAAAGGAAACTCTCTACTGTTTTCTTGTTTAGCCATTATCGTTACCCTCCAGATTCCTCCAGATCATTTATTCCAGTTTTACCCCAAAACTTAGAAATTACAAGCTTCATTGAGTAGTGCAGCATACAAAAGCTTTAGTTTAATATCATAAAATATCTTACTATCTCTCATATCAGAAAATCTCTTACTATGGCTTACCTGCAAATTGTCATGCGCCTGTTTTGTTGAATATCAGTAAGTCACTTTAGTAGAGTTGGTTTAGAAAGGCTCAAACCTCTCAGTTAGAAACAAAGTGAATTCTGTGTGATTTAAATCATCTGTGGTGCTACACTGACCTAGGTGTGAGTAAACCAGTTTAAATTTGGATTTTAGAAAAATTAGTTTTCCCAATTAAAGAGACGTGTGATTCTTTCCTGCATGCCTGATTTTGTATCTAGCCACAAGATCAATCCTTTGTGCTTTTGTCTCATTTATTTTTTATTTCTACTTTTTTACTCCCCCCCCCAACCCCCGTTTGCATGTTTGAATTACTAGATCATAATGAAGGATAGGGCATGCTAGATTTCTGTGCTCAGTTTGGCAGTTTGGGAATGACAAATGAAAGCAACTTGTCATTTGATTTTCCTGCCCATCTGCTTTAATCATTAAAAAGAAAACCCAATGAAATTTAATTTTTATCACAGAAAAATAGGAAACTTATAATTGGGTTTAAATCTTGGCAGAGACCAAAATCATCCTGTGTTCTGCATGACCCAACTCTACACTTCATGCTTTTCACAAATGGACTCTAGCAAAGCAGTAAACCTGTGCATTTCTGGTGCTCCTCAAAGGTGAGTTACTGCAAGTGCTGCAGCAGTGACAGCTTCATTCTGCCCAGCCTAGAGCCTGGACTCTTAAGTGCTATGAATGCTTTTATTTTCCTAACAAAATGTGAAGCCTTGAGAAAATAAGGGAATCAGAGCACATTAATCAGAATTACCAATGTGAAGACTGTGACAGAAATTTGAAAAAAACCCAACCGCATAAACAATGGCTCCTTTGTAAGAAAAATCATTTCAACCCAGTAAAAAATTGATTGGTAATTCAAACCAGAAATTGCCCTGACTGTTGAACATATATTGAAATATTTCATGGGCTGTTTTATCATTGCAACTTGTTGACATTATTTTGTACTTGTAACTTCATAGACTATAGCCATTTATCACATCAGCATCAGACATCTGCACAAGCATTTGTCATGCTGCTGTTGATTTTTTTCTTTTTCTTTTTTTCTTCCCCCCCCACCCCCCCCGGCTGATGGAAAGCTATAGCTAATAGAACAATACAGTGGAATGTGAAGGCTATCATTAGGGGGCAAAAACAGACTTCAAAGAGGAAGCACATATGGTTTTGACTTTTATAAAAATGGCAGGTGGACATGAAGAAAGGTTGATTTCAAATTTATTTTCATGATAGCTGAAACGTCTTAAAAGTCCAAGGTGATTAATTTTCAATTTGGCATTCCTAATATCTGAAACAAAATCACAGTTTTACAACTTCCTGAGGCAGAGAACGAGAGTGACGAGGTTATGTTGGCATAAACCAATGGCAACCCAAAGCAGGAGGGTTCTTGAGCAGCAAGAAACATTTTGTAAAAGGTTTTCTGAAAGTAAAGCATGTATATGAAGCAAAATGTTTCTGAAGTCAGTCTGTTGTGAAGCATAGGTTAAACTTTAGTATGCTGGGTTTGATTTGAAAGCAGAACCTTTTGTTTATAGACTACTAAGTGTCACTTATGTTACTAACTGAAATAGCTGTTGAACACAAAAGACTTGAAACAAAATGGAGCACCACCACCGCTCCAAAAATGCTGTCTTCCCCTTAGTGATAGGTGTTTCTTTTTATATGAAGGAATACATGACACTTAATTTTCATTTCTGGATTATCATATGTCATTTTAAATCTAGTATCTGAAATCCTTGTGGCTGGAAAGCCAGAGCTCTCCACACCTGTGGGTGACTTGCTGATGATGTGAAAGAATAAGCAACTGTCATTTCTAAGTACAAGTCGGATTTATCCTTCTTATAGATGCTGTATATGGTATTTTAATTGAAAAAGAATGTTACCCATCTTGCCTATATATGTTAATATATTAAAACCAGTAGATTTGATAGAAAATATTTCTGGTGGGATGCTGTGTTCAATTATTCTCAGAAATACGGCAGTGCTATTACCTCTGGCTCAAATGTAACTGCAGCCTGCATGTGACTGACTTTGGATCCCTCTCCCAGCTTTGTTGTTCCTCTGATGAGAAAATTTCTTCTACCTCGTTCAGTTCCTATTTCTTGAATCTAGTTCTGAAATTGTGGACTACTCAGAATGTGTCATGACTAAACCTCACCCAAAAGGGCATATATTTCCACAAAGTATAAATGATATAAAAATAATGATGGTATCTTACATGGATGGATATTTATCATTTCTTCTAAAGCCAATGTTGTATCACGGTGGGATATATTACAATAACGCCATTCTTCAGTGAAAAACAAATGAACAAAAACCCCCCAAACTTTATTCTGTCTTGTTATTTATCCTCTCTGAAAGTGTCAAGAAAGGCTTAGTTTTCCCTAAATAATAAATATGTGAATGCCTTTTATTAAGAGGTTGGAGCTGCAATAGGACTGTATACTGGTAGTTGCCTGCAGACTGGGACTTGATTATTCCTTGTTCCTGCAGAAAGACAAGATTGCTGTTTCTTATAATCAGATATTTTCTTACTTCTCTGAGAATAGTACTATAGTGTTCCCTCTAGTCAGAAGTATTACTTTAGTACCTGAGACATTAAGCTGCTAAATTTTGTCTGTCCTCAAGAAACAGTCTCCAGGAATGGCTTTGTGAGGTTTTCTTTTGAGGGTGGTCTTTATTTTATTTCATTCATGGTTATGTGGGTTTTTTATGGCAAATTAAAGAAATGAGAACTTACATGAAAGAAATGAGATGTTGGTCCACGACACTCCGTCTCCTGCCATTGAATTTGAAGAAAGAAATATTTTGTCAGGAATTTAGTTTTCAGTGCTCAGATTGTGGGACACAAGTCCTTCCTAACTAAAAGCAAGTATTTCTGGGTGTTTGCCTTCTGTATCAGGCAAACACTCCCACCAGACTAATAAAGCCTATAAAGCTCCTACCCAGTTCCCTGGAATAAAACCACTCTCTGGAGCACTTGGACAGAGTGGGGACCATGGTGGTTGAACTGAGAATGGCCCCACGCCTCCATCCTCTCTGAGGTCCCATCAATTTCCTCCACTGGAAGCCTGGTAGCAACATTTTCAAGGGTTCCCTGAAGGCAGATACAATCATCAAAGAATGTTTAACTTGAGCACACTTCTTCTTACATCTGAATCAGTTTGCCCAGCTTCCTCATGAGTATAGAAAAATGTTTCCTTTTGTCAGTTAACATAGCATGTTCTCGAGTGCTGTCAGGATCTGTCTTCAGACTACTTCCTTGCTAGAAAATTTTGTACCACTGGAGCTGCAGGATAATAATAATAGAGGTGTTAAGCCTGTCCAAGGGGTAAGAAAATGCAACCACTGAGCCCTTCTATCTCTTTCAATGGGGTTGACTATCAGAAATCAGCACGGATATTTTCAGGAGTTGCTGAATGGATCGTGCATCTGCTCATAAATTTATTCTTAACATACACAGAGGAACATTTAAAAATCAAGCTGCACTCTTTCCATTGATAATAGAAGCACACCAATTGTACTTGTAAAATTTTAAAAGCTTCCTCCTTTAGGGAATCATGAAGGTACTGTTGGCAGAGCTGTTCATTCTTTCTAGCTTAGTTCCTCTTAGTTTCCTAATATCTGTCTTGATGAGAAATCTTCAGAAAATTCTTCATTTTTCCAGTGAAAAATCAGTGTGAAAGAAGGGGCAGGAGAAATTAATTTTTGCCCTGTAAAAAATAGAGACTATTGATTCAATGTTTGACCATAAATGGACTGATTTAGGTTTTGACCTCTTCTGGGAAAGCAAGCAGTCCCACAGCTTGTTTAGTTTAGCCAAAACTCAGGTGTGACTCAGTTTTCCACCATATAATATCTGAATTAATAAATTTGAATTAGACTGCATTATTGTGTGCACAAACTTATATATAAGTGTCTTTAAACAAGGTATGTATGAAGCATCTTGATTAAAAATTCTTTTCTTTATCTTAATTAAGTGAAAAAGATTGGTCTACACTGGAAAAGTATTGAGGTAGGTTGAATTAGGGAATGTAGCATGGAAACAAAACCAGGGAAAATATTTTAATTAGAAATTGCAGTTGTCTCAGTCAGAATGATTATAAATCCAGTAAAAACCAGTCTTCAATGTGTTATGGAGAAAGCAGACATGATCTGTGGAAAAGTAGCCAGTCACCAACTAATTTTCTATTGAGAAAAATAATTTTAACCAAAACCACTTTTTTACCAGGCCTAGAAGGACATTTGTTGTTTCGTTCTGTTGTGGTTTAACCCCAGCTGGCAGGTAAGCACCACACAACCCCTCATTCATTCCCTACTGATGGGATGGAGGAAAGAACGGTAAGGGCAAAAGTGAGAAAACCCATGGGTTCAGATAAAAGACAGTTTAATAGCTAAAGCAAAAGCCAAAATGAGCAAAGCAAATCAAGCAATTCCTTCAATGCTTCCCATGGGCAGACAGGTGTTCAGCCACCTCCAGGAAAGCAGGGCTCCTTCACATGTAATGGTGGCTTAGGAAGGCTATTGCCATCATTCTGAATGTCCCCTCTTTCCTTATTTCCCCAGCTTTATGGGCTGAGCATAGCACCATATGGTCTGGAATATCCCTTGGGTCATTTTGGGTCAGCTGTCCTGGCTTGTTCACCCCCAGCCTCCTTCCTGGTGAGGTGGGGTGAGAAGCAGAAAAGACTCTGCATGAGCTCAGCAGTAACAAAACCATCTCTGTGTTATCAGTCCTGCATCCAGTACAAGCCCAAAGCATAGCCCCATATCAGATGCTATGAAGAAAATTCTCTCTATCCCAGACAAAACCAGCATGCACTCACTTTCTCCAAGAGTACACATAACACTGTACTTTTGGAATATAGGGCTAAAAGCAACTTCCATGTACTCTCTTTCTAACCCTCAGAAGAGTTCTCTATAATGGTGTTCTTGATGGACTTCTGTCCAGGCGATTCTCCATGATCCCTGGTGTGGGAGATGCTTTATTCCTCAGAACAGTCTACTGCAGTCTTTCACTATCCTTACATTTTCCAACATCTAATCTCTTTGAGTAATTTTAGCCACCTCACCCATTCACCAAAGACCCAAAGCAGAATAAGCTTTTCAGCTATTTGAAGACCTATAATGTACCTCTCTTCCTGAGTAAATTAGTACAGATTTTCCTAAATTTCTTCTTGTACTATGTTGATACTGTCTCTTCTCTCTTGTCTTTCAGTGCTCTGAAGTTGGTCCTCATAAAAAACACCCCTAACCAGTTATTTCTCATCCTCTATTTGTGCAGTCAGTTATTTATATATACCTTACATTTTTCCTAAATTTTAGAGTGTTTCACCAGCTTACAAAATTGTTTTAAAGTCTGTGTTTGCTTTCTGGCATATCTGCATTTGGCTTCATGCTAAGAGCAAATTTAAGAAACATACTTACTGACGAATATATTCCTTTTGCTCAGTGAATGATTCTGGGTGATCTTACAGTAAATGTAAATAAAACAATGAGGAGCACACCTGCCTATTAATGTAGTAACATCGATTAGAAGAAAAAAAAAAGTGAAAGCAAATGATTTCAAAGTCATCATTTACACAGGGTGGATGGAGTGATGCTTAAAGTAAAAATCTAGGAGCTGCATAGAAGCTGTTACTATTTGTTGGAAATCTTAGATTCTGAAGAAGTATACTATTTTGAATTGGTCTTAAATAAAAAGATAAAGTATTAATTGATGTTTTCTAAATAAAAATGTGTAGTCAACAAACCCAGAAATTCTCTGTACCATGTCTGCATGGTTTGACAATACATCTTCCAGAGATCCCTTCCAACCTCAGCTATTCTGTGATGGGCTTCAGGGTTTTTGATTTTAAAGATATCGCACACTACAGTTTATGAAGTAGTGCTATTGTCACACCAGGAGGTATCTCCAAGGCTCTCAGTTCTTGGATTATTTCAAAGTCTTTGGGACCCTTTTGGTCCCTTAGGAAGTATTGCAAAATGCATGAGGAGACTGTTTTCCAGTAGCCAGTAAAAGCAGCTGAGAGAACGCTTGAGAGACCCTGCATCCAAAGGGGGGAAAAAAAAACTGTCTCTCTGTGTCTCTCTGCGTGTCTCTCTCTGTCAGGGAGTGGTAAGGATCAAACATGCAGGAGTCTTTGCCTGTCATCAAGACAAGTTGTCAGTAACATGCAGGTGAGTAGATGTCAATATTCAGGGGTGTTGTTCATATCTCCTTAGATAAGTACACATGCACATCCAGAATATAGTACCAAGTAAGCAAGAGTTTACATGTGCACAAAGATGTAGCACCTGATATTGCTCTTATTTTTTGCCCCAGCTACAGCTAACTGCCCAGAACTGTGGTGTTCTGTCCTCTCTTTTTTGAGAGCCAACTCACAATGTTCTCCCATAGCTCCTGTTCTCCTCTTGGCATGATGAAGAAAACATAGAAACCATAAACCACCATGAAAGCCTAGTTTTGCTGTTTATTATTGCTGAGCATGAGAGCATGCTTAGCAAAGTCCCCATGGTCTAATTGTTATTGTGGAGCCTCAGGAACGTTAAGTTATTAAACAAAATAGTCTGTGTCCCTTATTTGATAAATTTCTGAAATAATTCCTAAAATTAAGATGTAAATACTTTTCTTTGTTTGTGATTCAGCTTCCAGTGGCTGCTAAAGTATTCAATTGAGGCGTAACATTTTAAAGCCTTTTAAGAGCCAAATAAAATTATTACTTATAAATTATTAAAAGCCTCCCACAAGTGGAAAAATACTTACTGGAAAGTCCTTCATAAATAATGTTCAAACTAAATTAAGTAGTAGTACAAGGAATGCATTAAAGTTTGCAAATTAGATATTAGCAGTGTGCTCCCTTAACCTTAAAGTTATGATGGCTGGAGCACTTGCTACCCCTCTGAAACCTTACGACTCCAAGCCATGGCTCACTCTGGGAAAGAAACATGTGGTGCTACTGGAGATTGGAAAAAGAGCTCAAGGTCAGGGGTCGACACAGTAAGGGAGTTTGCTCTTTAAGAGGTTATCTGTGGATCTGCAAAGCCAAAGTGCAATTGGGTTCTGTGATGTGATTTTAGTGAGTAATTGTATATGATCGTAGGTAGTTTCAAAGACAAGGTTGGAAGATTTTTCTAGCCTGCTTGTGATATCAATTTTGGGGAGTCTGTGTAGCTTGAGATGGACAATGCAGTTTCTTCAGAAATTGTCATCTGAAGTAATAGAGCTGGTAACTGATTCATTTTAATTATAAATTTAGCAGACTGGTAATATGTTTTTTTCTTTCTCCTCCCTGTCATACCTGTTGTGTAAAATAGCAGATTTGTAGTCTCGTATATTTTTTGCCACTGGTAAACTCATGTTTGCTTTTGAGCTGGTAGTGCATCAGAGAAAATTTTGCATCTTTATTAAGCCAGTACAAGTCACTGTAATTGATCTGTCTGGATATTGCTTTTTCTTTGGTCTACGAGTAGATAGTTTTCCAGTGGGTTATCAAGTTACTGGCTCTTGATTATTCAAAACAATATGAAACAAACATTTCCTATTGTTTTAGTTGTTTAGGGTTTCCTTGATTAAGCTGTCACCGCTGTCAGTTATGTTCTTATAAGCCTGCTCGGATCTATTTCATGTTAAGAAAAAGCTCAGATAAATCCAGGAAAGCTTAATGTTTATCCAATGTGAAAATAATTACTCAAAAGTGTTATTCTTAATCCAGATAATTAGAGTGAGGAAGGAGAGATCAGTGTCATTGTGAATTATGCCCTGGCAATTGACTCTTGGTCCTTGTAAGTTTCAGGTGAAGATGTGAATGGATAAAGGTTAGATTAACCGTAATCCAAAGTAGCTGCAACCTAAATCTGTTATGATACAAGGATGATCACTTAAAAAGAGCTGGATTGTGGGATTGTTTCTGGTTGGATAAGATGCCGCTCGACTGGGACTAGTCTTAAAACATGCTTAGCACCATGTCACTGCAGCTGTAAGCACTTGTGCACGGTTTCAGGCTGCCGCAGACTGCTGGGCTCTCCCTGAGCAGTGTAATACTACACTGCATTGCAATATCTGTACTTTACATTAACATGCTTTTCCCTGTACTTCATGGAAAATAGATGGTAACTTATGCAGAGTGATTTGCTCAGTGATCACTTCTGTGTGCTGTTAAACATATTTCTTTGTGTTCCCCATTTTAAACATTCCATGCACCTACATGTAGTATAGTGTACAGTGGTACAGGTACACAGTTATAAAAAATGACCAATAAAAAATGTAAAAGAAACAAAATGTTTACTCTCTCTATTTTAGTCTATACCATGATTTTGTAGGGTTACTAATTATTAGAAAAGAAAAAAAGTAACAATATACTCTATGTAAGGATAAGGTTTGAAGATTTTTTCTCTTCGAAGTTGCACAGTTTTCAGAAATCCATTACAAATGAACAAGAGTAATTCAAAACAAATTCACTCTGAATGCAGGAAAAGTAGCATTAAAAAGGAGACATGCATGTCGTAGCACACACTGGGAGCAGAAAGTACTTGATGCCTCAGACTTCCCTGTTTATAGATATAGACATAATGGTGACAGCTCAGATGATAGTATGTGTGCTAATTGTTCATAAATATATAGACTCTTGAATGTCAGTGGTTACTTATTGGGAATAACACTGCTGAAAGAGGACGAGAAGCGGGTGAAAGACAGGCCATTTCTTGAAAAACACTACAGGAAATATTTGGTCTCAGCAGATAATTTAATTGCATGGCCCAGCCTTTTTCATTGTTTCAGTACAAATGGAAAATAAGATAAAGACTTTTTTTTCTTCTTGTTTAATTTTTGTAATAAATTACATGCATTTATTCTGAAGTGATACATTTGTGCAGATCTCCTTCATCCTTGCTGAAAAACTGCAAGCAGCGTTCCTTGATGCATAGTTAAGGTGAGGAAATAGTTAAAAAATTAATTAATTGAATGCAAAAGCTAATAAGAGCAAAGTACTTTAATACACACTTGAGCTAGAATCTTCTCTGTGAATAATTAAAATTATTTAAAGTTTATTTCTGGATTTTTAATAAAGTATGTCTCAATAAGACTTGCTCCTAGTTTTAAACCATTCTACACTTAACTCACTACTTCTTTTTGTAGTCATTTTTATAACTGTATTACTTTTTCTTAAAAGGAGGCTTAGTTAGTATTTGTGTTTGTCTGTGTTTAAAAAGTAAATTCTGCAAGAGGCATAAGTTTTCCAAATTTTGTTCCTAACATAAAAATTATCCATTTGGAGCATCAGATGAAAGTATTATATTTCTAATGCTACATTATATGCTATGGATTTGTGCCTATATAATTATTGTGTTCTCCTGCAGCCTAAACTCCCTGCCTTTAAAATAATGTTTCATGGAAGTGTATGTCACTAATAAAAATTCTCATACTTACATCGGAAAAGATTTTAGGGTGAGGATTTAAGTTTTCAAGCTTTAGAATATAAGTCAAACTTCAATTAAAGTAGGTGAGGAAGAACCTTCCCCACTTGATAGCTCATTACAAGTGTGTATGGCGCAGGTTCCCCACACTTTTCAGCAAAGGCTTTTAGTGATTGATACTGAAGGGACCACTGGTCTCATGTAACATAGTGATCCATAAGTTAGAGAAAGAGGAGTGTAAGAGAAATTCCCACTGTATAAAGGGCAATAAGAACTAAATGTAGAATTGCTAATGAAAATTCTGACTCTGAAAATATTACCACAGAAAAACTGGGTAATAAGGCAAAATGTCTCTTCAGGATTGAAACTGCAGAGACGTCAATGTCTGGACATAGGTGGGGTGTGCAGTTTTTCTTAGTGGAAAAGATGAGTTAGGGTGGAAATGCAATGATAGAGCTGGGTGTTGAGCACTCTCAGTGCCTTCTGCATTTTACAAGTAGACTAGTAGACAGCTGACTGTCTAAGTCACAGAAATGTTGTTATTGATATATAAGGAAAATAAACAATAAAAAGGAAAATAATAACACTAGTAAAAACCTTAAAAGTTTTAAAAAATTAAAAAATCAGTGAAACAAAACCAGAAATGATACCAATTTACTCTGTTGAAAAGAAAGAGAAAGTCCTGTGAGAGTGTTTGTAGCATCAAAGACCACGGTCAGCTGTGTACCGATATCTGTAACTTTGGGTTCTTTAAGTAGCTTGAAATTGCTTAAGTATTAGGGATCATAGAAACTAACAGTAATTAACACAAAGGAAATAATTTAACTAGACCTATCAAAAGAGAAATAATGAAATAATTTAAACATCAAGTTGCAAATAGTCACAGAAGATAGAAGGTTGTGCTCTGAGGAAACTGAAGTAGCTGGTAAAAATGTGACATTTATCACATTTAAGCAGCTTCAGTGTTGAATGATGACCAAACTCTGTCAGGTTTTTTGAGTAGTGATGATCCCAGGAAGCTCAGGGAATAGGAAAAGAGTTTCTGATGAATCAGTCTGACTTTTGCTACAGGGTGAACAGATTGTTTCCCTGTTCAGCTTCTCTGAGGTCTGGAAGCCATACGTCAGTGGAAAAAGCCTTGGCTGATTTCTCTAATTTCCCAGGATTAGTGGGGTTTTAAGCTAAAATTATGATCTTCTGTAAGTCCCATTAATGTACCAGAAAACATAGTCCAAGAATAAAACAATTATTTTATTGACTTTAAATTTTATCTACTTACTTGCATGTTAAACATGCATCAACCAGCTATACTAGTAATTCAAAATTTTATGTTTATTTTTATTATAAAATAATACAGAAAGAAATGTTAGAATATCTCTTGTTCTGAGACAGCATAGTAATTTACTGACCATGGACAATTAAGAAAGAAGTAGGTACCTAAGGACAACCATGAAACCAGTGCAGAGTAGTCACAGCTAATCTATTCTTGTAACCCAACATAGCTTTTCAGTTTCAGGGAAAGAGGAATTTTACTTGTGTTTAAGACTAGTTCAAAGCAATTTGAACATTCAGGGAATTCTCATTGAACATAATTCAAGTTTCTTAATTTGTAAGAAATTGAAGCATTTTTTAAACAAAAATTGTGGAAATGCATAAAATATTTTTATTTCTAGAAAACATAAATGTTTTCATCAGTTTTTCTAATATTTTGTTCTTCCATCCCACTAAACAAAATTAAACCCATTTTCTTGGTGTTTTGGCAGAGAATATGAGTGACTCTTTTGAATCGCGAGAAGTACATTTTGTCCATTAGCCTATTTCTGACAGTGGCCAGTGAGTTAGTACAAGAAAATGTCCAGTAGAGAATATTTTCCATCTTCTAATGATCTCAGCTTTAGAGATTTCTTTCCATAGGTTTTACCATATTGTTGTATTTTAGTGCCCTTGATTGTCCTCTGTTCATTAAATTTGCCCTGTTGCACTTTAATTCTATTTACACTTGTGGCAAGATGTAGCAATGACTTAGGTTAAACAACTAATTTAATTATGAATTATTTGAAAAAAGAATTCCTGGTAAAGTGCTTATTTTAAATCATCTGCCTAACAATTTAATTTGATATTCCCCAGTTCTCCTGTTGTGAGACAGTGGAAATTTTTACATGAGAACACAAAGGGAACAAATTCTCTTGCACACCATGTTTTCACAGTGTTGAAAGGTTCCAAGTCTAATTAATTTATCTTTCTAGAATAGCATTTGTAACTGTGTTCATTCTTTGTCATCTTCAGTATGCTTTGTATTTTTTGAGGCTTTGCTATATTTCTATGAACATCATCTGATCTTCAAGAAGTGGCTGCTACACCAATGATTTACACTGCCCTCTATTACTTACAGAAAAAAAAATAATTTTATTTGTATTTTTTTTCTTTTGCCACACATTGAGCAGGTGCTTACTGTCCACTATGTGTCCACAGTAGCCTTCCTTAAACTTGACACTATTATCTGTTGTGGTATTATTTGAATTGCCTTTCCTGTCTATATTCTACTTCATATTCATTGAAAGTAAAATTTTCTGTCCCAATCTTGTAATCATGAGATATTTCTGCAACTGAATTATTAATTTTTGTGGTGTCAAAATTATTTTTGAAGGTCATTTATAAGGCAGTTGAACTGCACAGAATCCTACGGAAATCCACTGGCAATTGTCCTCCATTTTGAAATCTGGGGTTTTTAAAGGCTGTCTTCTTATTTAAAATATTCTTTTTCATTATATGGCCTTTTTTCTTACTCTGCAAAAGATTGCCCTAAAAACTACTGGCAAGGATCCCATTTTGTTTCTTAAATTTTATTAAATTAATGTATTTCCAGGCAGTTTACCTGTCCTAGTGATCTGTTTCTACTTCTAGTCTAGCTGAGCACAGACACATTTGATTAAAAGGTTGGACAGCCTGTGTGCAGTTTTATTTTGCAGCCAGTGCTCATCTTGCTCAGATAAACTTTTACTTCTGCGCCAGATCTTTGGGAAGATAATGGTTGACTTCTAAGTTAAAGGATCAGACCTTACATTTGGTTTGAGCTGTGAGCAGCATGTCCGTTTGGCTGCCATTTTGTTTGGCTGCTGCTTCAGTCAGAATAATAAAATACGTGGGAATTTGATTCCTCAAAATAGGAAACCCTTGTCTCGGTAAAGATGTTGAATAGCGGTGAGCTCTCCCTGAAGCTCTCTGTCTTAAGGAGATTCTTTCTATGCAATTCAATAGTCTATGTTAAGAAACTAAAAGTAACATCAAATTGTTTATTTAACTTTGTCTTTTGATTACTGTTTCTTCACTCCTGTGTTACTTGGAACAGCCTTACAAGATTGTTCAGTAAATTCTCATTGTTGGGGTAGGTTTTTAGAAAAATATGTCTATTGAAAGTCCATTACTCCAGCACGAGTTTTTTGGTAAATATTGTAGATATTTCCTGCATTATCTTAATGAAAACAGAATATCCCTAGTTTAGACAAGAGGGGTAACAACATAAACACCTACTAGTGTACACATATGTATATGTTTTATAAATGGTGTATAAGTTTCTAAAAGTACTGTTACCTAAGATAAAAACTATTCTGCTCTACAAGGCAAAATGACTGAAACTACATTTAATAGACACAAACACACACACACACACACACACACACATATATATATATGTACACAATAAAAATTTCATTAAAGGAAACAGAACTAGCCATGTCCTGTAGTTTCTTCTGTTTCATTGTTCTGTACTGATGAAATATGGCTTCTGCCTTCTTCACAGTCCCTTCACACAGAGGGTTTTTCTGTTAAGCACAAGGTGACTATGAATGTTTGATCCAAGCAGGCTTCTGCCCTGTTAAAAGCAGAAATTTTAATACAATTACTTTTTAGAATTTACAATATAAAATTACTAAGTTAATAAATGCTTCTTGTTCTAAAAGAAATTAATTCAGAGTCATTTTGTCGTGAAATCAATAGTTATGGCATTTGCAAAAAAGGACTTGTGTTCTCTAAATTGGTGTGGTTTTTTCCTTTTTTCCCTCAAATGGTAGATCTCCCATGTATGATGTGTTTTAAGGCATTGTTAGTGTTAGGTTGTTTTTTTTTTTTTTTCCCTTCTAAATTCCATTGTGGCTTCAGGCTTGCAAGTCAAATGGGACACTTACAGTAATTTTTATAATATGAAACTAACAATTTTATGTCCTATTGTATGTGAAATGTTTGAACTAAATGTTTGATGTTTGAAGTAATAAATCCTATGATCTCTGCAGTGACCCTGTCAGGTGATTAATGTACATTTTGGACTAGCAAAGTCAAATAAGAAATTTTCTTTGGTTGGGACACCTGTCCCAGAACACGTACCCTATGGCATAGTATTTCTGGAGCTCATCCTATTCATTGTCATGCCCATAAAGAAAACTTTTTGCAAATTCCATAGGTGTCACGTATGGCAATAATGTAATATACAATGCAGAGAGAGAGTAGAGAAAAAATCTGTTTCTGTTTTTGCATGCTCTTCAAATGCAAGTCTTTCAAATGCTGTGAGATACAAGGCTGTGCTCATTTCGGTATTTCTCATGTGCCTGGTGGTGTCTGGATGCTGTTTGCTCCAATGAAGATGAAGTTCCTCTCTTGAGAACAAGCTTTCTTGTAAGTTTTCTCAGGCTTTCTAGTTCTGATCAAAGGACTATTACTGCAAAATTCTTTATGCATTCCTGATTCCCATCCTAATAATAAAAAATATGCACAAAAGAAGAGACTGTAAACCAAATTTATCTGCTTGTTTCAAGTTAGAGCATTCAGGCTAGCTTTAGTTTGGAACTTCAAGTGCTATTTCAGGTAATTTCTAGCAGTATCTGAAATATTTTACAAATTATAAATTTACTAGGAGTCTCATTTTCAGATAATTTCTTGGGTGTGTTTTTCTTCCCCAGCTTAAAGATGAAAGGTTCTCAAACAATAGTCTCAAACAATACTCTTCTTTGAAACGGGTCTGTGATATGGCAGTGTACACACATCTACTCTTTCCTTTTACATATTTCCCCTTATTTCAAAGATCTAAAATAATAAGAATGCATTTCTATTTTCTTTCTATGACGATTGCTCTATATTCTTTTTTTTTTCTTTCTTTTTTTCCTTCCTTTTTATTTTTAAATTTTTTTTAATGTACACTGGACCTTGGTTTGTTGCAGGTTACAGTGTTGCATAGACCTCATAATCTGTGAATCCTTCTGGACTCTTATTGTGCAGTTACCTTTGTGTGTGAGAGATGGGACTCAAAACAGTAGATGGTGCCCTGAAATCCTGTTCCTAAATCCCTATGAAAAATAACATCAGTCCACAGAGTTGAAGTTTATATCATGAGTTAAGCACCTCAAAGTTAGTAGTTTATCCCTAATTTTCTGTTCAGGAAACCTGAGGCATTCGCTGCATGTGTGCATAGGTAAATCATGGCAGCATTAGGTGCTAGAAAGCACAATTCTTGTTGCAGGTTCAGGGGCTCAAAAACAGCTTGTCCTGTAGAAGAGAACTTCTGCAATGCCAACTTCACTGGTAAAATAAAGCAGTGAAATATAACATATGGGAGATTTGCTTTGTTGATCTACTCAAAGGGGCCAAGTATAAACTCCTCCTCTTATTCTGTGCCATTTACTATCCAAATCAGAAATTGTCTAGGTACAGGGCAAAAAGGCATTTCTGGTCCATGATTTGATACAGGTCGAAACACACCTTGTGTGCCTGAAATAAAGTTGGTATTGCACCAATTAATGTCACTCTTTCTGATGTGGGACTGTTTCCAAAGCCAAAAAAACATTTATGTGACAAAATCTAGGTAATTGAGTTCCAGTAGGCATGCAGTGAATATAATTTGATTTTGTGGTACTTAAATTTACATTCTGGACCTTTAGGAGTCCAGAACCAGAAAGGGGGAGGATCATGAGCATGGCGTATAGTGAGGATTCCTGTTTAACTGAGCATAGCAGAAGTGCAAAGGAGTGTAGCAAAACCCAAGCACAGTATATAATCATTTTCTTCTGCAGAGCTAGGCATGGTTTAAGTGTGAATTTGTTAAAGCAAACCAAGATGTTTCTTCACTTGCTTCTTTGAATATTGATGCATCCTTCTCTCATACAAGAAGCCATTGAGTCATCATCATGTGCTGTGGCTACAATGCTCTGTATGTAGATGTCTGCATCTGAACGAGTGTATCCTCTTCCAAAATCATTGGAAATCAAATGACGCTTTTAGGGTGCATTTCTTCTTTTAACACAAATATATAAAATTTGTCAGATGATCTATCCTGGTCATCTGCCTATTTCTTTAATCTGAATATGAAGGGATGACCAGCTCAGATCTGAAGGTCTGTATTTTTACCACCAATCGTAGGGGCTATGAATCCTGCCCATTGTGACTGATAGGATAATTCTTAGGAAGGTTCAGGGAGAAAAAACTACAGCTGCATTGTCTCTTAACTACCTACTGTGTTTATCTGCCCACTCAGAAATTGCTCAGAAGGTAGGTGAAGTGTGATGTATTGTTAGTTTTTTCTGTTTTGTCTTTAGGGTAAAGAGAGCAGCTAGAGAAATAATGAAAAAGCTGTGTTCGCAGAGTAGCCCACAGCTGTAAAATAAGTTATATCTGCCTCTAGCTTGGGTAACTTTAGACTGTTGGGGTTTATTTAAGCTTTAATTGTTTTATTTTTAGGAGTACAGTTTGCTAAGCAGAACCTGTATGAATATGCTGGTTTTGGCAAGCCCTTCTTCTTTTCATGTCACACTATCTCATCCTTTGCCTTTCTCTCACATCCCCCCCATTTCTTGCTTTCGTTGCTAATGTATAAAACACCTGCACACCTCGTGACTAACTTTCTCTTAGAGGAGACTCCAGTGTTTGGTTAAATCACAGGAGACGTGGGGATTTGTGCAGTCCTCTCGCTTACATGCTGCGGAAGTGATGACAGAATAGTCCCGACAGTCACTAGAGAAACTGACACATCACACCCAATTATGTGGCCTCCCTGGCCCCTCACGCCATTCTTCCCTGAAATATAAGCTTTCTGTCTCACACTCTATTTTTTTTTTTTAAATAAATTTGTTATGTAAAAGAAAAGGAAAAATGGTGTGTGTGGGGGGAAGGAGTTAGTGTATCATTCTAAAGAAAGCTATTATAGAGTAAGTCTTCAGGGACATTCAATATATCAGCTTAAACATAATTTAAACACTTAGAAATATTTTTTTTAGAATTCACACAGGAAAAAATACCAAATTTAACTGATGATAATAGAGGAGTCAAACCTTGTCATTTACTGTGACACTGCCCATCAACTGTTGTGACCTAGTGGGAGTTATTCGTCAGTAACGATAAAGTACAAATATATACACTAATCTTTATCTGCTGGGGATCCCCCACAACATACAGCTAGCTGTAGAAAAAGCAGATTCTTTTTCGTGTTAGTACCACATATGGCATAAAATGCAGTCATGATTATCTTTCCTCATCCCTAGAATAATCTATCCCTTGAAAGTGAGATTGCATGAGTGTCACAGCTTCTTTCCTTCTCCTTGTACAACAACAGCTGATACAACAGAAGAACAAAACTAGCTTTCAGCCATTTGATTATACTTGTAAGAAGAGGAATAATTAGAAATAAAAATACATATTGCAGTGATAATTAGGTGCATTTGGGCTAAAACTGGATTCCAGGTTATAGACAAGGAGCAGTGATAGCATTTTATAAAATTGCTTTAGAAGAATCTCTCTCCTGAACTTTCATGGAAAACTTTTATATTACAAAATCTGCTGCAACTGGAGGGGTTTTTTCCCCAGTAGCTAGTATTTAAGGTGCACAAATGGCAGTGGTTTGGGGTTTTTTTGTTCCTTATTTAGTTATATTCCCATCTTTTAATTTTGACAGCTATCTTATGACAGCAGAAATATAACATTCATGTTGTGACTATTTGGCAGTAATTGTAATACAAATTATACACATATCTTTGCTGTGAATTGCATAGTAAGAACTTCAGAAGTCATTAAGCAACAAAGACTTCTGCTGCTCTTTCCAGGATGAGAAAAGAAACATTCAATACATACAGGATCAAAGAGGAAAAGAGCCAAGTCCAAGAATATGGAACGAGTGATTAAAATCACCACATGAGGATATAAACTCATCTGAAATGAGTACAAACTCTTCAGAAGAAGAAAAGAGTGTATTTTCCTGCCTTCTCAACTATTTCAGCAGCAGAGCTTCTAAAGGGGAGATTGGTACAAGAGTTAAACCATGTGCACATTTTTTGACTTTCTGTTTTGCAGCTACAGGAGTTAAAAGGGCTGGAACATCAGTGAACCAGCCTCCCAGGGGAGCTTGTGAGGTGCCCTCATCCCCTCTGCCTAGGCGTCACCAAGACCTTGGGACAGCGTCCATCATCTCCTCTTGACTCCCGCAGCACTACAAGGGAAGATCACGCTGTCTCAGCACCCCTGTGGCCTGAGGAGCCAACTGGCAAACCTAAACTCCTCCTTTTGCTCCTTTTCAATGTTCTTAGATCTGCAACAGGGAGAAGCAGCTGCATGCCACTTCAGTGAGCAATGTAAAATTAGGCAGTACAGAGTATCAACCTTTTCTTGTCTTCAGCTCTTTGACAGTGCCATAAACATTTGCGTCCTTTCCAGTGACTGCCACGAGCACTTGCTACTTCCCTCTCCACTCTTAATTGTCTTTCCCCATATTTGAAACTTTGACATGTGAAAATACTTGATGAGCAGCTTTGCAGTCCCCTTAACACTCAGGCAGGCAAGGTGGCACTGTACAATACAAGAGGTGCCATGTATTTGTTAATATCTGCTTGAGGAAGGTGTGTTCATCTATCTGAAATGGCTGGGGCAAAGTCAGGATTTCTGCAGGGTCTGGAAACCCAGCAGACACAGACATTGCTAAAACAGATGAATTCCAAGCTCCTGAACTGTGTTGGGCTTGGTATTGAGCGAATTCATTGCACATAAACAGCCAGGTCCTCCCTTCTTCACAGATGACTGTCCAAGTGTTGAGGGAGATCATTTATTCCTGAACAAAGAGGCTGCAAATTTAGTGTAGGTTCTGGAAGTCTAACACATGTATCAGTCTTGACTAGCTCTCCTTTGGACCCCTTGTGACAGCACCTATGACAGCTCCACTTTTTCTTTCTCCCTGTACCCCAGGTTCCTTGGTCTACCCAATCAGTCTACCCAGGCACAGTGCGGGTGATGGACAATGGAATGTTGCCTTCTGTTGCAAGGAAAATGACTGAAAACATTCCCCAGCCCACTGCACACTCAAGCTAAGGCTACAATATTGTCCTACAAATAATAATTAGGTGAGAATTTATTTTCTGTATTTTTCTATATAAAAACAATTTTAAAAAATAATCTTTAGTTGCATATAGTAAGAAAATATGTGAGTTTGCAAAAATTTGTTTTATTTTTTTGTGGGTTTATTAGTAAAATTCTAACACTGATGCATACTTGGAAGCTGAATATAGAGGAACAATTTCATTCTTATTCATATCAATTCATCCACTACTGTACACATAATGAAATGGATTCAGTCACTCAATAGCACAAGACTATTTATGGTATGGAAAGATCTTCACTATTTAGTGTAGACATCCAATAGATGCCATCCTATTTTTCAGTATTGCAAGTTGTTATCAACTGCTTTTTAACAGAAGTCTTTTTAAAACCCTTTTATACTTACTTATTTGCAAAGGCTAAAGAGGCACCCTGGACTCTCTGGGATTTATAGAGAGCCAGAAATATTGTCTGGACAGATTTTATTGTTTAGACAAGAACTGTGAAATACTCCCTGTTCGGTTTGCATTTGCTGGCCAAAATCATTTAGCCAGGCCATGTGGCACATGCTTGTCTGTAATATTGTCAGCCTTAGGTCTGGTGACTCACTTGCTGTGCATCCTAGTGGAGCCTCAGGGAAATGGGGTGTGATGATCAGTCCCCATAAATTCAAAACAAATATGCTACCCATAACAAAACATCAGTTTTGTTATGGGGAGCCTGATGGCTAAGAGTTAACCATTGGCAAGATTATCAGGGTCTTGCAGTGGGGATACACCACATGACAATCCAAAGATATCTGAAGATTCAAAGTGATGTGTCTGAAGTAGATGGAAAAAAAAGGAAATTCCAATTTTAAGTCCATTTTTGTGGTACAGTGGAGTCAAACTGGGAGTGGGTGTTTTCATCAAGGAGTCAGAGTATTGCAAGCACAGTTTTATATACCTGTTTGCTAAAGGAATGATGAGGCAATGGTTATGTTGAATTGAATAGCCTGTGTCCCAAGTGCATTAGGTAGGGAGCAACGAGGTCTAAGCACATGAAGGATATGTGAGGGATGGCATTAGAAATAGGCTGTTTAGACATTCAGTGGGGTATGTATTTCGTGCATGCAGAAGGTTATCTAATGATTTGGGCTGAAGCATGGTTTGAGGGATTGTCCATTCAAAAGCTAATATGTTATCCCCCGTTTCCTCTGTATGGGAATGGGTTACCTTTTCTGTGTGAAACCACACATTACATGTTCTGCTGAGATACAGAAGAATTTGTAGTGTTTGTGTTCTTTCCAGAAGCCTCTTGTCTTTAAAACTGGTTGCCTGAAGTCTCCATGAAAGGAGAGTAAAACACGGAATATATTTAGAAATACTTAAATATAACTTGAAATAGTTTTCCCATTCATTAAAAGTTTGCTTGACCCAAAATGTCAGGACCCACCAGTGTGAAAAGCAAGAGATTAATATCTCTTGTATCACCTTTCCATTTGTATAAACCCCCAACTTCAAGCCTGCTGGAACAGGAGGTGTCTGGAGTTAATCCTGTAACTACAACTGCTTCTTGCAACTCAGCCTCTGTGTATTTTGAGATTTAAGTCCACAATTGAGGAGGAAGAAGGAAACATTCATGATGATTTTTTTCCATAGCAGCTGTTTGAAACTGTTAACATGCTTGTACCTTTAAAAGTAGATCCCAGGGGAAAGAGACTGAGAGGCAGATTACAGTTAGAGGGCTAAGAGGCACACAATAAATGTAGGTAAATTCAGAGTTCTCTCAGATAAATATGTCATTGTTCATTGAGAGAAGAGATGAAATTGTGTAAAGAGATTTGCACACACATTTTTGGTTCTTGTGGGGACACATGGTGCACCTACTGAACACAGAAAAAAAAATCTTTGTGTGCAAAAGATTGCTACTAAACCATAAATAAAAAAGTAAAGTTGTATCTTCACAGACATAGTTTTATAAAAAAGGTAATTTTATTGCCATTAGAGAACACACTTTTGATAAATCAAACATACTTAGCAATTATAGTTTAGAAAACTCTCTGAAAATATGGACCTGTGTTTTAAATCAAGTTTAAAATAATGGTTTTTAAAATCACATTGTAGAAATGTTATGAAGGCTGCACATAACTTTTGTATTTTTGATGTTAGCTAGCATTGGTAAGATATATCTGGGATACACTGTATGTGATCTAGACTGCTGCTGGGAAAAGACTATTTTCCTTTCTTAATCTTGAGTATCATGCAGAGTAACTTTTGAAGGATATGCCCAAAAATCTGAAGGGAAGATATACAGACAGATTTCACACTATTTTTTTACTGATTGCTGTTGTTTTTTTCAGAAGTTTTTATACATAAGGTTCTTATTGTACTTGTAGAAAAAGGGAGGTAGAATCAATTTCCTCTTTAACATATTGATAAACAACTCCAGATATGGTGGTAGGGGGAGGAGGAAACTACATTTACCTTTGTGTGACCTATATAGGAATGCTGGAAAAATTAATTCCAGAATATTATGGCTACATTCCTTTAAGTTGTGGATATGATTTACATAGTAGGTCTTCTTGAGCCATCCAGCTTCTTTCATCTTTATACTGTAAATTGCTTTCATCCCCTGCCCTGCCCCCCCCCCGCCAATCTGTATGCTTGAGGTATTGTTGTGATAAATTATGGAGGTACAGAACTGAAAATGGTGTGTAGATTGTCTAAGAAATTGAGTGCAGTCAGCCTTCAAAGTGGTGGATGATGTGCTAAAACAGCTACCTTCCCCTGGTCAGGTCGCACATGTCGTCAACAAGCAGCTGCTTTTAACTTTGCCTTTTGCCCAGAGCACTGAAAGCAGCTGGATTTATTGAATTAATAACTGCTCCATTTGGGGTGTTTTGTTTTCCCATGACCGTGAAATCTGGTTATAATGTTAGCAAAGTGTAAGACACGTCTCCTTCACCAAACTAGGTGGTGTCTTTTTTGTTCTTATATGGTATTTAATCTGAAAGGCAGAAAATAATTGGAAAACCGTTCTTGGGGGGGAATAAAATAATGAAATGTCTCTTGGTAAACAGAGTTAAAGGGGAGAAGCACATTTAAAATGACGCAGCCGATACGCACATGCTGAGTGTGATTTTGAGGATGCTTGTACCAGTCCTCAAATTCATCTCTTTGGTTGCAATGTTTAGTAGTGATCTCATTAAATCACCTGATGTATTTTAAACAGTGTGGGAATGTTAGTGGTGGTGGTCGGATAAATAGTTCCTGTGCTTTGGACTAATTTTTTTCTGAAGGCTCTGAATTTCGTGAGACTGGTTGACAAATGGTGGCAGTGTGTTATGCAGATGGAGGTGGCTGAACCTGTGGTCTCTGGTTCCTCTGACCACAAAGGCATAAAGAATGTCCTACTACAGAGCTTTGAGCCAATCCCTCTTAATAAGATTTTGTGTGGAGTTATTGTAGGTAGGGGTCACTCATTCTCTAGAGACAATTCATGAGGTAACACCTTCAGGTTTTATAAGTCATGGCACATGTAGAGTAATCATTCTCATGTTATGGCTAGTCTACATGCAGAAAGTGCTGGAGTTATCTTCTTATTAATAATTTTTTAAAAATTAATAAAATATGGGGGAAGTTGTTTAGCTACATTCTTGGGATAGAAAAAGAAAAGAGAAAGTAGGAGTTATTGAGAACTTGAATCCATGTGTAAAACATCTTGCAAGCCCTAATTGTTGCAAGTGGTGCCTTGTATCAAATCCTGATCCTGTGTCTTTCTCAGCTTCTGAAAGGGGAATTACTGAAGAACTCCAGGCCATGCTGACTTGGCTTCCTGTAAAAGGATGACATGAGCTAGGGAGAAATGGGATTGAATGTCAAGCTGCCATTTCTAACTACAGCTGTACCTGTTAGCTAAGCATAGAACTTGTCCAACAAGGATGTGTGGGGCTCTTCTGTATTCCTGGCAGAGGTTATTTGCAGATATTTTATCTTCCTAAAGACTCTTTAGGAAAGGCAGAGGAGATCTGACCTGCTAGAGCCAAAGAGCTGCATCAAACTTTCATAAGCTCTCCAGTCCTCATCAGACCTATCCTCCTAAGTGCTAGTACTGGCATCTGCCAGCCTGCTGCTGCATTTTCCAATTCTGAAGATTCTCCCTTGATGAAATCTAAAGTTTTACCAAAACTGTGCAATCTCCTTTACAGAGCATGGTGAAATTATCAGTGCTTTACTTTTCAGTTTACTCATATTCCTTATCTGTGTTTTATGTCTCTGGAGTTTCAGGGTTCTGCAAATAGATATAAAATCTATCTATCTATCTATCTATCTATCTATCTATCTATCTATCTATCTACTTATATTGTATAGAGATATTTATGTCTTTATTGTGGAAATAACTGCTCCGGTAACTTAAAAATATGCAACTCTTAGGAGTAGAAATGACCACTTTACCCAACCAGTTTTAAAATTGCTGCACAGGTAGTAAAAAGAAAGTTATGATGCGCCCAGTATTTCCTTCATTTGCTTTTAAATTGTCACAGAATATCAGAATGATTCAATGTGTTCCTTCCAGAAAGTTGGAAAGTTCAAATTCCAAATGGGAAGAAAGGCAATTTGTTCATAAACTAGCCATCCAGTTTGCAAAACAATTTCCAAGACACTTGCGAGGGGTTAAGATAACAAAACACAATAACTTGTATCCTTCTTTTGTGTGTACTTTGTAAGTAAATAGTTCTATCATCAGCTCTTCCTCCTATGAAAACAACTTTTTATTTAGGTTAAAGATGTCTTGTGTCTCCTCATCCAGTACTTTTAACTTTTTTCCTTTTCTTCAGAATATATGGTATGTACTTAAAATGCACAAAATAACCCAGGAGTGGGGTATTCGGCAGATCAGCACCTTCAGCTCATGTTCAGATGCCTACTTAGCAATGCCTAGCTCATCTGCCTTTGAAAGGGGTGTTTACAGAGATGGATATTTCTGAAGAAGCCAATTCTCAAGTGTGAACTGTTCTGACAATAAGATCACCTCTCATCATATTCTGCGCTAGTCACCTTCCATAATTGCAGATTTGGTAACTTTTGTAATGGATGAAGTAGTTACTGCTGTTGCTTTCAAAGTTTGGATTCATGTCCAGAGGAGACTGATTCTGTACAATGAGTGACGAGAGAGATTTGAGAAAACAAGACAGGTTTGTGTTATTAAAAACTGAATTTGTGTTATTAAACAGTGTCAGATATAGGAGGTGGAGGAGTGGGGAACTGGAGTAAGAAAGGGTTATGGTTAGAGTTTTCTGAATGAAACTAATTTCTGCAGGGCAGTTACAAGCTTGATAAACTAGTGTTTTCTAAGGAAGAACATTTAGCTCCAAATTCCACATTTAATCCCATCTATTCTGTCCCTATCCCTTTCTCTATGAAGTACTCATCACATTTCTTCCCTCTTTTCTCTGCTTAAATATCCATCAGGCTTTTTCTTGTGAATTCTGCATCTCCCTCCTTGTAGTTTTCCATCGTGTTGGCTTCCAGCTCCAGCAGCTTCTCCTCACTTCTATAAGAAGCCTTAATAAGGAGTATGAGAAATGCTGGTAATGCCTTGCTCCTAACTATAGGACCTGGCAGCAGTCCTGAAAAGAGCAGCACTTCGAGAGAAAATTTTAGAAATGTTTCCAGGTCACTCTTGCCCTAAATTTGTGCCCATCCTGTCTTTTGTGGGGGTAAGAGTGCTATCAATAAGGTATAATCTTCAGAGTGTTCACTTTGGAAACTGCTTCTTAAAAGTGGAAACTATTTTTAGTAAGACTGTTCTGAAGTGTAGGTTTTGTTTTTTTTTTTTTTTTTTTTTTTTGTTGGTTGGTTGGTTGGTTTTATGGGGCTTTTTTTGTTTTTTTTCTGTGGTGTTGTTGCTGTTGTTGTTGTTGTTGTTGTTGTTGTTGCTGTTGTTTCTCCGTTTCTCCTCACAAAGTTTTCCAATTTGGCCAGTTGAAGGCATTTTTAAGTAAGTGGTAACAAGCCATCCCTGCTTTGAGTATAGTGGCATTCTTGCCCTTCAAAAACAGGAGGCAAGATGTCGAGATATTTTCCAGAGTAACAACATCAGTGTGGAAAATGTTATCCTTGGGAGTTAATTTTGCAAAATTTTAAGCAATGCGTAAAGAAGGTTTTGCAACAAGAAGGATGTGGTAGTTTTGGGAACAGGCTGAACTGTTTTTCCTCCCTGTAAGAATTTTTGACATTTATTTTAAGTCTGATGGGCAAAAGCTTCACAGTGGAAATCCAACAAAAAGAAATGTGAGATAGATAGATAGATAGATAGATAGATAGATAGATAGATAGATAGATAGATAGATAGATATACACATATATACATATATATACATATAATTATTTAACTAGAAAAAGAAAGTGCATCTGTCTGCTAGGTCAAAATTGGTAGTAATAATAATAACAAGCAATAGGTACACCTTGACAGATGCAGAAATTTATTATGCTAACTTGGAAAACACACTCATAAGCTTATTCTGCTTTACCTACATAAACAATCTGCCCTAAAGAGCAGGTCTTAAGTTTAAATTGTCTCTTCCTCTAAATTCCTAGTAATTTCTAGTACCCAGACTGCTCATCTAGTTTTATGATCCTCTTTGATCTTGGTCAAGATAGGTAATCCAGTAACATGTATTTATTAATATAACTAAAAATGAGCAAAATTACCCTAAGGATTGAAATTCTTAGGGGATCTTTATATTTTTTAAAAATTTTATGTGATCATTTTGCTCTTCTCTGACAGACTGCGAATCCAAATTTACCTGTGCAGAATGTGATACGGCAAAAATATTTGCTTGCCTGTTAAATACAGTGTCTTGAATCTGAACTTTAAGTCAAACTATAATTGAGTCCTAAAATTGTTGTGAACTTTTAAACTCTGATAACATTGATGAAATATGAAGGAGCTCAGGTGGGGTGGTGTTCTGTGTCTTGCCGGTATAACCTTTAGTTGAATGAATTGTTAACCAGAGCAGAAGCCAAGAAAGTGATTTAAGCCAAAATTGCTGACCCTGTCTGTAGCTTTACCTTCAAACACTTCATAGTATTGTTTGTAAATTTTTTTCCCCAATTTTAGCATAATGTTTGGACAAGGTAGAATGCTTTGCATAGTAATTAACAGCTGATTTTCATGGCACCAAGTAGATTATTTTTAACTACATTATTTTCACTAAGATAAAACAAATCGAAACAGCATCATTTAATGGCCACTTTCTGCAAGGGAATGTGCATTCACCTGGTCTGCTTGTGTTCTCTCTAGGCTGATACTTTGTAGGAAAAAAAAAGGCACCTAAAATTGTTTTAATCCTTTACAGTTACATTAAAATGATGTGGCTGTCCAGCTGATAAATTGATTCCATCATATCTGTTCTGAATTTATATAGATAGCAAAGTTCTGCACGGTCATAAATGATTTATCTTTTGTATTTGGAGGAGAGTCATAATCATTCACTCTTTTTCAAGTCTAGTTTGGCAACTTTATCTCACTTGCAGTTTGCATTTCTGAAAGTGGAAATATATTCTGCAGCTTTTGATGTGTTGATTGGTAAGAAGGTAAAGACAGCTGCACACATGTCTCCAGAGACTCAGCTCAATGGCTAAATGAAGACCTCTAGTGCTTTCTTGTTAGCCAAGATAGATCTACATCCAGATGAACCACAATTAGTCAATAGTGAAGGCTATAGGTTCATGTGATCAGAAGCCACAAATCAGTTTTCCCTAGGACTTAGTTATTGGCAGATAGTGCCTTAGGCTATGCCTTGCTGCTGCTAGCCTGACTGTAATTTTTCCCCTAGTGAAGTTTTTAAAGTCACATACTGAGGCAGGAGCTGTGATCTCCTGACAACATGGCTGTCACTGGCCTGTCAAATATCAATTGCTTATCAAACAAATTGTCTGCTACTTTAATGTACCTGGCTCCTTGCTATTAACAAAGCTTAAAATGCTGCTGGTTTCTGAACAGCTATTTACTCTGTTAGTGCCTATCTGCTTACCCACATACACCATAGTTTTTATGTGGCATGGGCCAAATCCGTCCTTCCTGTGACATTGATGGCAGCACACTGGAATGACTTATAGCCAAGGTGGCTGTGTATCATTGTGAACTTGTGAAACTGTATCAGCAAACCAGGAAGGAGACCTAATTCCTGCTGGAATCTAAACCCTGGGCCAAAAATATTTTTGTTTCAGAATGTTCGGTTAATGCATTTATTTGCCTGGCTAGCCTCACTCTGTAGGCTACTTTGCGTTTGGTTTTGGCTAAAATTAAAAGCAAAAATATACTGTGAGGAAATTCCATTTCAGGTTTTCCAAGAATTTGAGGGTTGATGGGCTGGAAAACTGCACAATGCTCACAAGTGACAGATAAATATGATTTCCTAATTTCATGGGTAGCTAAAATAAGTCTCAGAGAAGCTGCATTACTTCCTCACACAGTGAAAGAGTTGCAGATGGAGACCAAAGGTCTTATTATCTGCCCCTATTTGTAGTTACCAGCCAGTCTGTCTCCTGTGCAGATGATTTACATGCCAAAATGGCTTCTAGGCAGCACACTAGTTGAATCAAATCACACCTTTCTCATTGCTGCTATGCAAATAAAGGAAAAATTAAGGCCAGTAGAACTAAAAGTAATTCTTCAATGAACTGAGCATATAAAACGTGCTTTAAAATTTCCAGCACCCTGCAGTGATGGTGATTAGTTAAAGAAACACCACAGCCTTGTTACTGTCACATCTTTCAAAACCTTTCTACATTACACAAAGATGGTCTAAGAAATTAATTAAAATGTTGGACAATAACATAATCAGGGATATCTATATTTGCAGTCTTTTCTCTGTGCTTGCATACATCTTTTATCTGTCAAGTACAGCAAATAGCTAATTAGCCCCCTTTTAAGTGCTTCACTGCTTATATTGGAGCTATAGTCATGCCCTAGTGGGATGGTTTCCAGGAAACCTGATATATATATTCTCAGCTGAAGGAGCATAAGCTTATTTGTAGGCTGTTAAGAAATGGGTAGAGATTAAAAAATGATCATTTAAAAAATGCAGTTGTTTGTGCCTCTCAAAGCACATCTGATCTGTTGACATTTTAAAAACAGAGCAAGCCAAAACCCAAGGTCCTTACATGGCTCCTACACAGCAAAAACTTTGCCCATGTCCATCAGAGGGTTACTAAATATGAGCTCCTGGATATCACCTAATGTCTTCCCTAAAAGGTAGGGTTTTAAATGACTGGTGTGACTCATCATGTTAAAATCTTGCTTTTATTCACTCATTTTCTGCTTGGGCAAAAGTCCAACATTGTTCAAACTGAACTAATATGTACTTATTTTGACAAGCTGCCTTAAAAGTATTAGCTAGATAACACCACCATGTATTAGCATTAATTAATTTGACAAATAAACAAATCACCTTAATTTTACATGATGATCAAGAACGTTACAACTCTAAGTGATGTTGGGAGATTCCACTCCCCCCTCTTTCTGCATTAAAATCTTTACGACAGAAAGGCCTCTTTGAGGGTTACTATAACATAGAATGTCACATGCCATCTCATGCTGACCACAAAAATAACTCAAGGCGCCTCTCTGCTGCAATTAGCAGCTGTAAGATTATGATGTTTTGACACAGGTGAGGCAAAGACTTCCAGGCACAAATAGAGTTAAAGTATGAGTTACACAACTATTTCCTCACAAAAATACCATGTATTATTTATACACCAAAAATGTAATAAGAAAGGGCTTTTATTCAGGTACCTGAAACTGAGTTTGGCCACCAATTGATTTGCAATGTAACTACAGAATTTGACCACAGTTATTAAGAAATTTCTGCTACTTTGTTTGCCTTCTGAATAAATTTGCTTGTGTATGCTGCTCTCCCTCACTGAAAAGTATCAATTATGGTAGAAGGTGATTGAATACCAACATTTGCTTATGTCCCACTGTCTTTTATAATTGTGAGGTAGACTCTATTCCCCTTTATACACTGAGCAGTATTTTACTGCAAGTGGTGTGGCTGAAGATGTGCTGGGCTACTTATGATGTAGAATATTGTATATTTGAAAATAATAATCACATAGCTCTCTTTGGGTCTGGTGAAAGGACATCTTACAGATACCAAGCAAGTATTTTCCATGATAGCTGTTTGAGATGTATATAGACTACACGGATTTTTAAATGTAACCTGGGAGCAGATCATTATGTTAAAAAAAATGTATAAAAAGGCATGAGATAGTCACCTCATTCTTCCTTTCAGTGCAAGTCTGTTTTGCAAGATTTGGCATTTCCCTGATATACACCCCTACAATACCTCTTCTCTAATATTTAAATAATTTATTTTTTGATTTTAAAAATCTGGAATTTGCAGCTGCAGTAAAAAGAACACAGGGCTAATATATCAGATGAGTTACTTCCACAGTAAAAGTCCTCACACATGTCTAGGAGCAGTTCCACAGTGCATAAAAATAAATTTCATGTTGGCCCATCCTGCTCCACAGATTTCCACAGGTTGTTTGCCAAAGCTGAGTTCTGCAAAAGGAAAATAACCCTGTTGGAGCTGTGTTCCCCTGAGAGGGGGGTACCAGGCTGTGAGTCTCTGTCATCCATATCCTACTCTTAAGGCTCAGGGAGCTGGTCCTGGTCTGAGCCTTCCATATGCAGCTTTTTTTGGGCAAAAGAGAGGGATAGATTACAATCCTGCAGCCTTGGTATTAAGGTAGATTTGTAGGAAGGAAGGCTTCCACATTGCACTCCTCAATACAAAGTAACTGAAGCACTCACTGGGATGGCACTGGGGTGTTAAAACCTCTCCCCACCACCACTGCCAGTTAATTGAGTTGCCCTAACCCTAGCGTTGTTTAGTTTGAAAGCTTTAATAAACGTTCCCGTATAGCAGGAGAGGCTGCAAAATGAAACATGCCCAGCATTCTGCTGCTGGGCAGCCAAGTGGGAGATGCTGGACTGACTGGATGGCTCCAGGCTGAATTTTTGATTTCTAGAACAGGAAATTAAAACAGTTTTTTGTCCCACTGAAGTGTCATGAGTTTTCACATTCTAATACCCTTGAAATGCTTTGTTCCGTGGTGAGTGGGAGAACAGGTAGATGGTAGAACATGCTCTCCATCCTGCCTTTGTGCTCACTCTTGTCTACACAACCGTATAGAATCATAGAATGGTTTAGGTTGGAAAAGACCTTTAATTTTGCTGAGTCCAGCCATTATCCCAGCACTGCCAAGTTCAACACTAAAACTTGTCCCTAAGTGCTGCATCTACTCATCTTCTAAATACCTCCAGGGGTGGTGACTCCACTGCTTCCCTGGGCAGCCTGTTCCAAGATTGGCAAAAGATCATGAGGACATACATAACCATACAAATATACCTATTCAGAGAAGAGTGTGGATCAGTTTTGGTTCCTTTCCATTCTCTGGGAAGCTTTTTTTTGAGTGATGTGTTTTAGCATTAAAGTGAATGAATGAAACTCTATACTTAAGCAGCATTCGCAGAAGCGAAGAGAGAGAGAGGGGTGTTAGAGAAAGGTAAAGAGCACATAAAACTGGATAATGTCACCTGCTGCTCCCCATCATGCAACCTAAGCAATGCACAGGAATTTACAATGTACAAATGTTCTGCTTTGTAACTACTGAATTTCATGGTTGCGTATTTGCCACTTGTGAATTTGTAACTGGATATTAGCAATACCAAATGGCTGGGATGTTTCTGCACACGTAGCACTTGAAAAAGTATAGTAAATGTATGAGAGAACCTGAGTATTCACTGTAGAGGGCACAAAAGGAAACAGAAATGCTAAGAACGGTTGTGCAGTGAGCCATTAAACTGGAACAACCACGTTAAATATGAAAGCATGAGCTGATATGATCCACAAAGCATTTCCACATGGGTGTAATAGAAATAGTTATATTGTCCAAGTAAGAGGCTCAAGCCAAAGAGTTTTGGGCAAGATGGTAAAAATGTAATGAAGTCATTAAAAACTATTGCTAGGGGAAAACCCAACTATTATTTGATCCCCTCATGTTGCTTTCTACAGAATGGGATTAGATCCAACCTGCCAGTGGTACTGGGTTTATACACCAATATGTGAGAGGTAAAATTTGCGTTCTGACTTCATTCACCTCTTCTGGAATATTGCAAGTGTTACTTTTATGGGAGACACTTTCTTTCAAAAATATAAAATATAAATATTATGCTCACACTAAGTATTAGATGACCAGAATGTAATATATCACAACTACCATGTAATATAGTGACACGCGGTGGTTGTAGAACTGTAGATTTATTATTATTATTGTTGTTGTTGTTGTTGTTGTTATTCTTTTGCTGTTACTATGAAAGTGTTAGAAATTGCCTTTTTATTTTATGTTTTCTGAACACATATTACATCAAGACTGTCTGGACATCCTTCATCCTACTATCCTATCCTAATTTTTCCATTTTAATATTATTAGGTCGTATCTTATTATCAAATCCTTGATCATACCATAGAGATGTGTGGATTTAAAAAAGACAAATTTGAAAAGAATGCAAAATTTTAACTAATTTTAAACCCCAGCTATTAAATTATCAGAAATTAATGGTTTTCTAAAACATAGTTTTTAAAACAAACATAAATCCTTTCCTTCTGATTATGATTTGATTTCTTAAAATCATCCTGATTCAGAAGGAAAACTAATGTCAATGTTGAACAAAAAGTCCAATTAGAAATTAACATTAAAAATATACATACTGTATGATGCATTCATGCCATATGGCAAAAAGCTTGAATTATCTGCTTCTAGTGATATTTGTGCATAACAATCAAACCAATGGTTAGCAGACTGAGGAGTTCATTTCCCCTTTCCTTTATTATTTTCAACCTTTTCCCCTCCATACTTCTGGATTAGGAAGTTTTCCCCTTTTCTTTAAGGCCCTTTGTTTGTGATCTGCTGGCCAAATTCATCTGTATGCATCATTTTCAGTAATATTGAGAGTTGTACCTTCCACGAGTCTTTGGCACTGCATGATGAAGCGCTCTATTTATATTAAAATGAAGAAGTTCCTAAGGGAGACATAGAACAGAATGAAACAACAAACAGAGCTTTAGAGAGTGGATATGCGAAGTGACAGTGACAGCAAAATGGTAGCTCTCGTTACAGAGTGGCCCAAAGGGCTGCAGGAAGACTTATAGCATGAGCCACACTGGCTTGAACTTGGCAGCTCTTAGAGGCTTAAGTACTTGCCACAAGGAGATGTTTTACAAGGCGGAAGTTAATCAAACAATTTCTCAAGATTGCACCTCCTGATTTGGGATGTCATTGACAAAATACTTTGTGTGAGGCTGTGCTATATATAAATTAGAGGAATTATTTTAACATCAAACCATATTTCTTCATTTAAATCAGCGCACAACTATATTGCTGTTGTTATGATTTACTTAGTCGAGATAATAGGAGAAACAAGACATGGACGTCACATTATACGGCAACTAATGTTCTGTTTTCAACTCGAGGGAAGCAAGAAAGTGAATTAAGCTGCTACTGAAATGTGCCCTGCAGGTCAACTTGGATCGGATAAGAGCACTATAAAGTGGTTTATTGTGGCGGCCAGGAAGCTGTTGTTAAATTGCCTGGAGAACTGTCTCAAACCATTCATGGTAAGGACCGCAGTGAGGCTGCTGTGCCCTCTCTTCTGATGGTTCAAGCAATCTACATGGCCATCCAGAGGCACAGGAGGAGCAAATAGATGGGAATTATTAAAGGTGAATTTCAAAGAAAAATAGTACCTTGCAAATTGGGAAAGAAGATCAGATATGATTTTTTTGAAGAAAAAAAAAAAGAGATGGAGGAAGCAGGAGAGTGCATTGCAAATCACAGTTTTCTTTGCATATCAAGGCCCTGTCTGGGCCAGCAGGTGGGTGGATATGGTGCTACCATGAGGGGAGAGCTAAGACTCAGTATCTGCAAAGGGAATACTCTTTTATCTCTCTGTTTTCATCATGTGATACTTGACTTCGTGTTCTCTATATAGAAAATATTTTGGAAGATTCAACCTGTCACTTTTCAGGTTGTCAATTAGCCAGTTACAACTTCCCACTAAAAATCAGGGGTAGAGCCTGTGCTTCATTCCAGCACAAATGGGGGGCAGGCTGCTCTTGCTATTCCCCTATGCTGATAGCATATGCACAAGTAACTTATTTTCAGTTTCAATATCTGCTACAAAGGAGAGCACCATCTATTGGAAATAAATAAAGTTATAGTCAGATACTTTAATGAGCAAACTTGTTTGGGAAGAAATTAATTGCTCCCTGTGGACACAGGCTTGCAGATGCTTACAGCACTGCAAGAGGAGTGGAAAGATCACTTTTTACGATGCAAAGGCATAATTTATCCTGTTCTTAGCCCACAGGAAGTTAAGCCCAGGGCATATTCTTCACATACTTTTTTTCCTAAGACCATTTCTATGAAAAACAAATGAAACAGAAGTTTGAAATATCTAAAGCAACTTTCCATCTTTTAACACGACCTTCCCTTTGTTTGAGAATGTCTTTTTCGTTAACAGTTATTGCAGAGGACAGGTATTGTCAGTCACGTAGGAAAAGTTCCAAGAAGCAAAAGGTAGACTTCTTTTTCCGGGATCTAGTCCCTTACTATATCTGCCTTGGGTCATGTTGTCTGATATACCAGCATCCCTGCCACAGAAAACGTGCACCAAACAAGAATTTCTTGTCCCCACTTACTTAGGGATCCATCACCATGGAACTCCCTTCGCATCCCATCCTCTTGCCATCACCCTGAGATTAGCAGGACCCTCTGGAGCTGTTTTTCACTGCTAATGTTGATACCCTCAAAATAGTGGAAAGGGATATTGGAGGTAAAGATTTGGATGTTATTTTCCAAATAGTAGAGTATGGGAGTTAATTGTTTTCTTTGCAATCAAGAATAAGAGCCTTATAAAGAGATTCAGGACTTTGTAAACTGCCCAGGGACAGCTGTGCAAATTGTCCATAAAGGACAAAGTTTGAAGAGAATCTCCTCCTCCAAAAGGACTTCTTTTCTTAAAGATTTTGAATTCTAGCCATGGAATATGTGCACAGTTTTTATAAAGTGCTTTCTTTCCTCAAGATTTACAAGCCTTTTTACCAAACATTTTGGCCATTCTATCTTGATCACGCTCCTCATTCAAAATTTGATCAGATTTAGTGTTAAAATGACAAAATTTGTAAAGAGATTGTATGTGAGAGAGGCTTGGGGTATTTTTTATGCATCAGCCAGTCCGGAGTATATATTTGTCTCTGCTCTTGGAGATGGCTGCCAAATGATCTGACCTCCATTTGTCATGTCAGACTGTCTTTCAGGCATCTACCTTCAAAATACCTGGAGAGAGTGCAGCTAATCAATTGGAGAATGGCAGTGATGTGGGACTTCTTCCTTCTCGCAAACAACTGCAGAAGAGGTGCTCCTTTTATTTCCACATATTTGCATTTGTTTCTCCACATAAGCCAATTTTTCTGAGCTACTTTGGATGTCTTGGAAAATGTCCTTGTGTCATTAATGTGTTTTGGCTGCAGTACAGGTTTAATTTCTCTGGCATATATTTCTGTATTTTCTTGATGGAAATAACATCTCTGTCAATGAAACAGAGAAATCTTAAAGTTTGATAATGGACAAGCATAAAATAGGCATTCCAGAAGAGATTAGGGAAGGCAATGAATCAATGGGACTACTGCCTATTTGGAGTCAGACACAGGAAGAAATTAAGAAATTTTTTAAAAAAATGTGTTTCATTCAAAGATTGTTGCAGAGCCTTAAACATACATCCTTAAAAAGCAGAATATTATGCCATCTTCAGTTAATTCTTCAGAGTTCATGGAGTGGCTAATCCAGCTAAGAGGGAAAATACTGTGGGATGTGCCCCTTGTGACCTCTAAGGGTGAGATGGACCCCAGAACTTGGCATCAGACTCCCATCAATCCAGAATATCCATATGGAGAAATAAAATGCTCCTACTTTAAAAATGCAACTAAATTGTCCCACCTGCTGATCATCAGGCCAAGTACATAGTTTAATCAAGAAGTCTGTAAAAATCAGCTGGAAACCATGTATACTTCATCATGATTAATATTCTTGAGACACTAAGCGACACTATGTAACAGCAATTACACATTATTGCTTAGATCTCCTGCTAATGTAATTTCAAGTAACTGTGTTTGAGGCCATGTTTCTCTAAGTCACTCTGTAAAGATTTCAAGTAAGAGAGATCAATTTTAATTAAGCATATGTTTTAGAGATCGCATAAAAGTGGAAAGAAAAAGTACTTTTCTTTTACTAGAGTGTTATTGAATACATTGTAGAAGATTAATGTTCTGAATTTGTTAATTAGTCTTTTTTATGATGTTAAAGAATTTGGAATTAAAAAAGATCAGGAAAAAGCTAATTGTTATCTGCGAAAATTTATCAAAGAATTATATATATTAAATTCAGATGCAGAGATAAAGCTACATTTATTCTATGATAACTGTTACAGCAAATATCTTTATGTGAAATAATTTGCTGTCTAAACTTGTTAAAGTAAAATAGTTTAACTAAATTATACTTTGAGTAGACAGCAAAATATTCAGATGGCAAAACATTTTCTTCTTGAATGACTCAGCACTTTAGTGTAACTCTGAGTTTTATTGTGTATAATTTTCTGTCTCCTGTAGTTATTCCTTCAGACAAATCAATTCTTCCTTTCCTGACTATAGAATATGACTACAAAAAAAATCACTGAGAAGAAAAGAATGGTATTTCCAATGTGTAAAATGCATTTTCAAAGAAAGAAAGAAAGAAGAAAAAATAACCCAACAGGATCCATAAATTGGCCACTGACAGCATACAGATAGCAGCAGGGTAAGCACTACCTCTTTCTTACAGGCCTGTGCTTGACTGCTTCTTTACCTGTCTGCCACTGCAAATGGATCGTCCCAGGTTTCTTGCTCTGTGGATTTATTAATGACCTTCGTGTTTCAATGGGCTGGTGGAACATGTCTTCTAGCATGTGAGCACCAGCAGCAAAGCCTGCCCTGGCCTTGCCTTCCCTTCTCACATGAAGTATCTCAGGTCAGCCTACCACAACTGCCCTACAAAGCTCAGCTCAGACATCCCTGGGGCCTCTTGCTTTTGCTTTCTGAGTCGCATGCATGATCAGAGGTCTTTGTGGGTGATAGTTAAAGTGTAGCGCAGGGTCCTTACTTATGGAAGGAGAACTTCTCACCAGTAGTCTTCTGCATTGTTACAAAATTTAGAATTAGTGAATATCAAGAGAAAGGCAATTTTTAATATAAGGAAGTTGCAATAATGAAAAAAACCCATGGTATGCAAGGTTAATGAACTTCCTCCAGAAATAAGTGGAAGAGCAATTTCAACGCACTTTGATTCATCAGGTTTTAGTTGCTGCTGTAATCATTTGACATTATATATGTGACCACCCTGAACAGCCTGGTCACTAAGGGTCACTGGGTTAAAGCAACGTTTTGTACCAGGTTTTGAGGAAATTGTGTTTATTTTATTGTTCATAGTTGTGCTCCTGTTGCTATATTTTGATGTAAAATTTATCGTATCTTTTTGTAGAAGATCAAAACCAGAGATACTTTATGCAATAACTGGCCAAATTTGCCTCTTTGCTATAAATAATCACTGTAGGAAAATTAAGGTGCAAAACCATGCCTGCTGTAATTGTTGCATACTTATTAGCAGCTTTCCCTTTCCAGATTCTCTGGGTATTTGTTGCCCATGATAATGTGAATACTTAAGGGGAAAATGTAATTAGCGACTCTGTAGTTCATTCAGTAAACATTTCTGAGCTGTTTGATGTGACTGAACTGAGCGTCACATATAATTTTACACTTTTATCCTACCAGGCAACTGACAGGTCTCTAATCTCAGCCTCAGAGCTTTCACTCTGCTTGAACTTTGCTTCATAGAGGTCATTTTCCAACCACTTGGGAGCAGGAGCCACGTCCATTAAATCCCACAGAGTCGATAGATGCGATAATAGCTTTAGGCACATTTTCTTAGAACTCGAGGGAAAAGACAATTTCAATAAATGTAAAGCTATACTATCTACAATCCACAGAATATGTAAGCAAATCTCATAGGAACACATATTTCTTTTACCTCCTGACAAAAATCTCTTTAATAATAAGATGTATTTGTTTATTTTCACTATCAACACTTGATAGGGCTGAAAAGTCACATAAGACGCTTTAAGAGAATAAAGAGGAGGAGAATACACAAGCAGAGATGACGAATAAAACATTCCCTCAGGTTTGGATATTGTAGAATATTAAATAGTCTAATGCATATTTCTGCCCTCAAAGAAAGGCAGGGTGTGTGTATGGCAATCTGACCATCATATTGCAAATAGGAAGCCAAATGTTAGCTCAACATACAAACTATGGTTAGGAGAAAAGCAGAGACCAAGCATCTCTAAATACATGCTATTAGCATGCCAAGTATGCTTGTACACATAACACTTCAATACATTTTTTATTTTATAGATCACAGCTTATCAAAATAAACTTGCAGGTTGTATCTGTCAAGATAATTAACAGACAGTTCCTCTGGAGCAGGTGTCTGAGATAAGTAGGAAGGACAGTTCTTCCCTTGACATGGCATCAAAGGAGAAACAACTAATATTAAAGTAAAATAATGTGAGTTATCTCAGTTTGATCATAGCTGCCTATCACAAAACCTCCCTCCACAATAAAACAAACAATCCCTGCTTGACTGTCAAACTCTCACAATGAGATTGAAAATAAACTTTCCAGTTCTTTCAACATTTTTGCCATTGTCTTTGATTTTTTTTCCTTTATATATTTGTGGTGCAAAGGAATAAACCTTGAAAGTAAAGTATCCCCTCCAGCAAAATATTTTACACCATTTGCCTTGGAGAATTCACCGCAGGGAAGAGAAAAGGAAGGGAAAAAAAACCCTGCAGAGTAGCTGGAAGAGTTTCAAATTCAATAGCCTATGAGATTTTCCTTTAAATGATCCTTCTAAATGTAACAGTTCAATAGATCAGTGGTCAATATGAATGTTATCTGCAAGCTGGAGCTATTCATTTCTGCTACACTGTTCCAATGCTAAATGTTAGCCTGATGTTTTATAAGCCAGAACACTCACACATACACTTATGTGAACATTAGGCATAAACAGCTGAGCAAGTGGGGCTGGTGTTCCCACACTAAAAGGAAAAAATAGCTGCTAGATCACAACACAGAATTTTAAATTTATTTATTTTTATCTTTTAAAGGTCCTTTGAGGAATGGTCAACCTGAACAGAAGAATGTTTCTGACGGTGAGTGAGAATTTGTACAGCTTCTTGACAAAGATGGAAGAAACACAGATAAGAATTCTGTAGAATAATTCAACTCCATAGTAAGATATGGCAATTGTATTTAGTGTCTGTACAGGAGCACAAGGTTGAAGACTTTTAGCAAATAAATTTTGAAATGGAAAATGTATTAGGCTCTGGGAGCACAATGTGAGCTAGGAGCTGCTCCCTGCTTTAGTGGCTGCTCTGGCAGAGGCAGTGCTGCAAAGAGCTTTGCTCTGGTCTGGGCCCCCAGGGTTGGACTTGTGCTGATGCAGGAGATGCAGGGGGACTGCAACCCAACATGAAGCATGGACCCCCGAGAATTCCTGGTGGCAGAAAAGGGAGGTGAGCTCCCTTCCCTGTTCTGAGAGGTGTTGGGCTTGGGGGAGGACATAGGAGACAACATTTGCCAGAATTGATGGCATCCCTGCCCCAGTTTACCCACTTATTTTGGAAAGTAGCAGCCTGCAAGTGTTACAGCATCTGCAAGTGACACAGATAACAAAGCTGACCCACCTGCCACATCACATTTTTGCACTGTTGATGTGTAGGCTGTGAGCCACTGCCCTGCTAGGTCCTGGTTTAAAACACATTTAAAATACTTGGCCTTCCTTGTTTCTGCTTGCCACTCTGAACACCATTTTCTGTGCACAGTTCACATTGCCTAGGAAGAGTTATATGAGATCTCTCTTTGTCCTAAGATTAGTATTTGTTCTTGCAAGTTCATCTGTGGCTGTCCAGTGACTGGAGGGCACTGAGTGTTGTGACACTTGTTTCAGACTTGATCAAAACATGAAAAGTCTGAACACAACAGGCAGTGTGCACAGCCTGACATCTCTGCAGTTTACTTTGCCCTTTCAGATGCATCACATGGGAAACCACAGAAGCAGGTCTTCAGTTTTTATCTTGTAAACAGCATAAAGTGACATTCTTATTTTCTCCTAAATTTCTAAGCAAGAAAAGTCAATCGTGTCCTCCAGAAATTCACTGGGTTGCAGTTATCGGAGTGCAAGGCCCTAACCTGTTGAGTGAGCCATGTGCTAGAAATTGATACTTCCTTGGGGAATCAAAGCAGGACAGCTAGTTCTGGGATATAATTTGGCTCTACAGGTACTTTGTGCATTTCAGTGGTAGTACAAGAGCCCAGAGAAAATTTCTAGGAGAAAACATCAGAGAATCACTATGGATGGAGGGAAAATACTGCCAAAGAAACTAATTAAAGAGAGGAAAAGAGCTCAAAAGGTTTGCTCCCTGCTGTACTGAACCTGGTTATTCTGTTTCGAATCACGAGTGCTGAGCTGATTTTTCTGTTACAATATTTGTGGTTGCAGTCAGGCCAGAGGTGCATATTCACACTCAGAGGACCTTATTCTTGTCTTTATTTCTGTCTTTTGAGTGACAATTTTATTTAAGCAAGCTGCCACCTCTACTTCATTACTCTGGATCTGTTTTCTTCTATTCAAGCTCGTACCTTGGCCACTATTTTTGCCATTTCCTCTTACATGTTTTTCATCACCTCTCACTCAAAGATTTATAACTTCTATTTCCTCTTGCCACTGCCTCCTGCTTCAGTCATTATAAACAAGTCAGGTGAGTCTCACTTTCCAATAGTCAGTCAATTCTATTCAACCCACCCATCTTTGATCAGCTTTTCTCATCCAAGGTCCTCTCACCCAAGCCCTAGGAGACAATATTCTTCCTGATGTTATAAGCTTGGGTCTTTCCTACACACATTCACCTACTGTCATAGACAGTTTTCTTCATTTGGTGGTTTGATGGCCTTCTCTTCTAGCTACATGTGTCTCTGTCTTCTATTCATCCAAATCTTGGCAGCACTGCCCTAGAAAGCACATCACACGCCATGTTTTGATGTGCTGTATAGAATACTGCAAGAAGTCAAAAGCTGATCTTTTCAAGTTTGTTGTTTATTTAAGCAATTCTCATGTCTGAGAAACCAAGTGTGGAGTGATTTATTTATGGATATCACTTTGCTGATACATGTCCAGAATTTATTTTTCTCACAATATATCCCATGTATTCATAATAAATATAACTGAAATAATAACAGATTTACTATTTTTATGATTAGTTTATGTCCCCATGTGATTTTAATAAGAAGAACCCATGCTGGAAAAGAAGCCATGAAGTTTTGTTATGTCTGTACTCTAATCCTAACCCTCCAATTCAGAGCAAAATCATCTATGCCAGAAAATATCACGTGGAAACCAGAGACCTTTCAGTTTTTACTGCTGCTGTCCCAAATGGAGGTATATATGTGAACACTGCTAAACTCAGAATTATGGTCCATGACCAGAAGTGACATATGCAGTGCCAGAAGACCTTATTCATTACAGGGACAGGTTTAACATGTTTATGCTTTGCTTGAACGTAGGGCTGATGATGGCTCCCAAGAATTGTACTGGCACACAGGGATTTCTGGGAAGAAAATTTCTCCTTTATTTTTGCCAAATTCCCCCTAGCAGAGAAACAGTGAAGAAGGATGCGTTGTTGGTCCTGTGTTGCTCATCATTGCTCCCAGGCATTTCTCATTTGCAGGCCCTATTGCTTTTCCATTAACTTGCTCTTGTGAACTGGTACAAAAAGTTATCTTTATAACTTGGAGTCGGAGAAAAAAATTTCCTTTTTAAAGCTTTAACATGCTTTAAAGAGTAAAGTATGCTAATTATTTTTGTTGCAAAATTTAATAGCTCTTCTGGACTTGTTGCAGTGCATTAGATAAGCAACCTTCTAACACAGGAGCTCCTAAACTGTAATTTACTTAATAGAGTATATTGATGGTCTAAAAGAGCTTGTTTCCAAAATTTGTTTAAAAAAACCCTTATTTAATATGAAAGCATAAATACAACTGAGGCATCAGATGCAATTAGTGAATTCACTGAATTATCAATTCAAATCAAAATATATTTGAAACGCTCTAAGGCATGTTTCTATATCTGCAAATCTAAAATGATCTCTGGGAAAAGTGTTTTCTTTCTTAAAATGTAGACAGAGAAAAGGAGTTGAAAAATGTAAAAATGGTTTCTATGGCATAAAAGCTGAGAGAAAAAGCTACGAATGGGATCAATCTGCCTTGCTCTTGCTGCCTTAATCCAGCACCTCAAGAATCAATGTCTCAAGTCAATCCTTCCATATGAGGTGCTGATTGAGTTCCAGTCACTTGCAATGGCAGAAAGGGGGTTTCTTTTAAAAATAAAGAGTCAATCTCCTCTGAAGAGTAACTTTATCTTATGTAAAATGCTAAAAGAGCCATTTCTGCTATGGGAGAATGTGGAGGGCTGAGTGTCGGTTTGCAGCGTGGAACAGAGCTCACCATCATCATCTCAGCCAAATCTTACTGTCTTTAGTCATATAAAAATTTCATGAGAGAGTTGTGACTAAAAGGCATAGTTGAGTTATGTGTCTCTGTTTTTCACCCTGTAATTTCTGGCTTATTCGACTCTCTCACAAAGGAAATATTACAAAATACTAACTCTTAGAGATGCAGTGTTGGGAATGTTGGTGAGGCTGTTCATCTCATAGGAAAGAAAACAAAAAAATACCAGGAAAAGAACTTAAATCTATCTGGTAAACTTCTAAAATATCCATGTCAGGGATTTAAGAACTGAGAACACTTCCTCCTGATTCATTAAGGCTTTGTCCTTCTGTCTACAAAGAGCCATATATTGCTGGTAAGCAGCCCTTTGAAAGGTGTGTGATCATCCAGCAGTTTTTCTTTTCTGCAGGTTTTGTAGATGCATCTTGTGCTAGAGTACATTCCCCAGGGGCCATGGACTGTGACTATCATCTGAAAAATACTGGCATCTACAGGGAAGCCACTGAGGCCACAGAAATGTTGTTGTTCTGCTAGAGCACCTGTTAGCACTTCAGCAAGTTGTGTATTTAGTAATGGAACAAAACCAACATTTAGCTGATGGTTTTTGATCTCTCAAAAGCCTGGGGCAGGCTTGCAGTGGAGAATGAATCATTATAAATGTATTTTATCTGGAGAATAACCCTCTGACATCATCATATAAAGATCAGAGTGATGCCAACCCAATCCTGAAATGTGAATAGGTGTGTTCATTGTGGAAAAGGTGGATTGTGTGTGTGTGAGAGTTGGGGTTTGCCACCTAACATTCGTGGATTGTGCTAAATATGCTAGAAAGGTAATCTTTATGCTGGCAAAATGCAGAGCTATTTTAGCACCATGCCTCTCCTCTGGTAGCATGTCCTGCCGTCCCAGAAGACCTAAAGAGGCCAAACATGGAAGACCAGGCTGGCAGGAAAGTTACCTTTTTGTGCTGCTCTCCCCTGCTTACAAGGAAGATTCTCAGCTGTCATGGCTCCACCACCATTATGAATTATCTGCAAACTGCAGTAGCCAGTTGCTTCTTTCCTTTCTGCTTGTGATTTGGCATAAAAGAGTTAAGTTTATTCCCTGTCTTTAGCTGCACATATCTTCCTGTGTGGACAATGTACCTCAAAGCTCAGCATGGCTGAAGAAATCTTTGGATGTCTGTATGAGGCTCCGCAGAGAAATTTCTTTCATTAGCATGCCTGAAAATAAAACAAAGGAAATCCATTCTGAGCTTTCCTCAATCCTGCTCAAAGAGCACAAAGCCTTCAAAAACCCCTATGGTAGAAAAAAAAGTTATGGTGGTTGCCAAGTCATGCACTGAGAAGTTAGTAAATATTAAAATGGAGTCTTCTTTAATAATGCTGTTCTTTCATGCATGTAACTGGGGACTTAGCTTTCAACTGAATAAGCAATTGAGAATGCAAAATGCTATTATAATTGTTATCTCATTATAATAATATGGTGCTCAAGAACTTTTCATCATGCAATGTGTGGGATATATTCCACTTTGGGACAAATAGAAAATGTGTCAAGGAGAATTTTGGCCAGACGTCCCTTAGTTCAGTTCAGGAAGAAGTTGTCCCAGTGCTTTGAAGCTGTCTGATGTTAGAGGAATGTTCACTCCAGAAAAGATGAGGAGTAAATTAAGGAAACTTCAGAGCAAGGTTTGAATGCTTTTCAGTGTTTGCTTAATATTATATAATGCTTTATTACAGTTCTGTAATGTTTATGTGTGATGTGAATCAAGTGCCCAAACAGAGATACCTTGTGTCATTCTAGATAATCCAACTGAAGGGATCCATGTGAGGCTGGTACAGATGATCCAGGATGGATTGGAGGTCTAAGCCCTTCTGCAATAATTGGGAGAAAGGGATATCCCAGGTAGGCCAAATGACACTCAGTATCTGTGTTTATGCACATCGTAGTTACTCTGATGATTACGGGCTTGCTTCAGGGAAGGAATATGTGAATGGAAAAAGTAACTATAAACAGTTTGAATTTTTTTTTTTTTAATTAAAGAGAACAGTTAATTATGGGATTGAGTTTTCATGAGGAAAGGACTTACTTTATCTGTCTGAATGCACCTGGAGGTCTTAAACCAAGCCCTTAAATATGGACTGCTCTCATTCACTGCAAACAAGATTGACACAATGTCTTCATCTTCCTTTGTTTGCCCTCATGTAATCCAAGCTGAGGTTTCAAGAGGAATCAATTTGGTACCTTTTACATACATACACACTGTACCCATCAAACCGTCCCCACAGACCAGTGACAGACCAGTCACCATGGCAGAATGAATTTGTTTATATTCATACTCACTTTGCCTTGCTCTTGGGTTTGGTGGTCCTTGGATAGATAATATTAGAAATTTTTGTTCTCTTTATAAATGTGATCATTGATGCATGGACAGCATGACATTAGAAAGTGGGGTTTTTTACCATTACTAGGATATGCTAAAAGGCATATCTGACTTTAATCTTGTAAGCGTGCTAACCATAGGTTTTAACTAACTTTCAAACCTAGGCAATGATATTCCAGCTTTTATGTATGCTAGGACAATTTGAAAATACACAAAATATAGGAAAACAAGGGTGTAAGGACAGGAGAATGATTCCCCACTTCATTAACAGAACTGAGGAAACAATTTAGTTTTTCTGTGCTGACACCTGTATTTTCACATGTATTTCTGAGCTAAGTTTCTGTTTTCTCACAAGCAGAGGAATTAACTTTGTTCAAATTAAACAAAACATATTTAAATGAATCACAGAACACTTCCAGTGGATTCATTTGGCTTTGAGTCAGGATTCAGATCAATTTCACCAGCAGCAGGCAACATTGGGAAGAGCATATCCTTTGAGAACAGGAAAACATTGATTTATTTTACATGTCCAATTAGTTCCATAAATTTAGCAACTGTGCTCAAGTATGTAAAACAGCACTGCTTTCAAAGCTGAGGGACCTGTAAAATCTTGTAAGAACTGGACCTTCCTGTGGAAAAGGTGGCCTGATTGGAAGTGATTGGAAGCCACTGGAAAGATTCCCATTGATGCTGGGGCAAGCTTGTCGCAAAGGATCACATATTTATCTTTCAACATAAATGAATCCTCTGGGTTTTTTTCTTTTTTGGTTTTTTTGGTTTTTAACTCCACAGAAACCTTTTTGTTGGTTTTATAAGTCTGCTCATTTTAAATGAAGCTGTGACTTGACTCTGTCTCATGAAGTTGCTGAAAAACGTCAACATCGAACAATCAACATTGTAACAAGAAGCAGCATCAGACCTGTAAAAATGTATTGCACCTTAAATGTTGGGTTTTCCCTTTGGGGACAACTTGTATTTCTTTGTCAATGTAAAAATATTCACCCAAGTGCAGCTCAAGCCACTGAGCCTCCTCCTCGTGAGGGTGAAGGTTGCCACGCCAAGCACAAGCAATTAGCGGCGCGGCGCTCGTGCGACTGCTGGCCCCGGCCTGGCTGATTGCCCAGAGCTCCAGTGCTGCTCACAATGCAAATTGTGTCTGGTCCCCCGGTAATCGGGATCAGCGCTGCCTTGTCCGTCCACTCGCTGCTCATGCCCCCTCCACACTGCGATAATGGTTTTGGGGGGCAATCAGGGAAGGTGCCTTCTTGACTCATCTCTCATAATAGATTGTCCTCCTCAGGCAAAATTGAATAACCCCCGACATGGCCTGAAGGCAAGCAGTACGAATTCAATAAGTCTGCAGGGTCAATGTCCTCTCATTTTTGGCAAGCAAGTAATTATTCTGCACTAACATTCAGTAATAGGAGCAGGAAGCTGCTGGAGACACCTTCCTCCGTGCTGAGAATAGCCACCTTAATAGGATATTCCTCTAATAAGTAATTCTGCCTCATCCCAATGCCCCTTGCTTTCAGGTTCACTTTTCATGCACATTTCATGTACAAATTCTGCAGAGGCATTTTACCAACAGCATCTGTGGGAAAGTTTAACAGTTTCACTGTCTGTTGTTTAATATTTTCCACTTTTATGGGTTACAGTTGTCCTGTCTATTTGCTTTTACTGATTTGTGAAAGATTTATTATAAACCAAATACAGCTGTTCTCTCCTTTCATAAACTGAAACTATTTTGGCAAAACCTATTTTCCACTATGAAAATAAATTTTAAATTGCTTCCCTCACCCAGCTTTCCAAGCATCAGCATCCAGTTGTTATTTAGTGGTGCAGAATAGGTGCCAGGGTGGTTGTAAGCTCACTTAAGGGAAAGAAAATGCCTGTTTCAAAAATAAACAGCAGAAATATTTTTTTTCCTTCCATCGCCTTCCTTTTCCAGGGGATTTAATATTTTTATCAGGAGATCTCAAGAGTTATGAATTTGAATATAAAAACTTTGTCAGATTCAAACCATTTTTGTACTCTGATTTTGAATTTATTCTGAGGATTTTATGCATTTTATTTAGATACTTAACCTTTATCTTAAACTATATTATTGTCAACCTTCTAATAGAATTAATTTTTTTTTCATGGCTTAAAATAGCCCTCTGCTTGCTCTGAAAGGGCACACATTTCATTGGATCATTTTCCACCAACAAAATTTGGATCAGTGCACTATTTCCTGTCATTTTGAAAGCAAATAGCAAGTTCTAAATTCTTCAAGAATATTTTGGTATGGATTATAATATCCTTCCCCCTTGCCTAAATTGGAAAATTTAGGATGCTGCATTTTTAAATGTAGTATGAAATAGAAGGATGGGAATCCTACTAGTGCTGCTTCAATCTACATATTTTGGTATTTTTCTCTTGCTTTGTATTTTCTTGTTTCGTATTTTCTTAGATTTAAATGTGTCCACTCCATGGCAACTATGCTTTATTCATTGGAAGAAGCCTTTATCTCTTATCTCTTGAGAACAGTGCACATATATTAAATTAAGATCTTTTATAATGGAAGAATAAGCTCTTTCTATGACCAATTGATGATTGATTATTGTAGGGCTGTAGCTGCACGTCACAATGCTTTTTGGCAAGCAGCATTCATTCCCAACATGAGAAGTTTGTTTTGGTCTGTACTGGTTCTGTTTACTAACTGGGACAAAACTTAGGCTAATATTGCTCATGTTCATTTGTCAGCATTGATTGAAACTGCAAGTATAAGAAAATCCTCTTCTAATAATAGATCAAATTTTTTGTGAAATTCTTGTTGTTATTGGCGCTGTTTACCATTTTGCACCAATAGTGATTGTTTTTCCTCTCCTCAATACTTTTAAAACACCATTTGCAGTACAGATTCAATATGATTTAATTTTACCATTGGAATGTGCTTCTTGCTCCTCTGTTGACAGCCCCAAGTAAGATCTATCTCCATTTGTTTGTTTGCCAGCTTGGCTCCATAACACATACTGCTTCAGCCTTTGGATCATGAAGGGATTTAAGGATTTTTTTTCACTAGTACAAAGTTACCTTTCCTAGTGCTCCAGCCAAAGTGCCCAAGATTCATGGTGCTTGTCCTAAAGCTTACAAACGCACATACTTTGTCCATGAAAAAGTTTCTTTGTGTGCATTGCTTCATTGCAAAAGAGTAATGGTTTTCTAAAAGATCTGTATTATTGAGAACTGCAACAAAGGAGGGGTGTAATTTCCAGAAATAAAATCATGGAATAATTCTGGACTACTGTGACGGCTTTTAGATGCAGTTCCATATGTATGTCTTGGACCCCTCTGTAGAATGTAATATAAAAGCCACCAATTTTCTTAGGCAGAGCAAATCACTGATTTTAACTTCTGCTCAAAAACTGTTGGCACAAGAAGCCAGAAAGAAAGATATACACTTTGCTTAGTACAGAAATGCTCTAAGAAAAATTGTCATCGTCTGTGGCCAGAAACGCTATTTTAAAAATGTGTCTTTATGTACCTTTTATGTTTTACCTTGTGCTGTAACTATTGTCTGTGGCTTGTGATATCAATGAATTTATATCAATTTCTTCACCTTGTATAGAAATATTCCTTTTTCATGCATAATGCACACACATGTATTTGTATGCGTACAGCTATGTATTTTCTTTTAAAGTGTATTTTGAAGCAAGGGAAAGCTGAAAAAGGTTGGACAGTTTTAAAACATATGGATGCTAAACCCCAAGCTTATGAACAGACAGAGAAATTACTGTTGCTTTCTTAGGTTTATCTTCTGTCCTTTCTACAGCCTGATTAACTCATAAGTATATGTACTGTATTTTACCTCAGGCTTTTGAAGGCATTTAGTTTTAAATCTGTTTCAATATGACAGATAAAAATTAGGACCTGATCCTGTAAATCCTTTTCTGCTGGTCTTGTCTTTACGTGACTAATTTGTCCCATTGATAAATGAATGCGCGTGCAGTGCTTTGAAATACCTGGGTGGTTATTACTGACCTGAAGTGACTACTCATGTGTAGAAAGGTTGCAAGGTCAGCCTCTTTTTTTTTTTTTTTTATTTTTTAAGAACCTTAAGTTTGAGCATGGTACAATGGGGTTTTTTCCACATATATTTTACTCAAGCTCTGCTGAATAAAAAACTGAACTTCACACAGCCAGTGTGTTTTTAGCTTTAGTTAGTGCATAAACACTACTGACAGTAGCAAAATGCTTCTTTTATTTGAATTGAGAATAAAGAAAGGAGGCTCGTAAAAACTACACTTTATCATTTGTTGGCACAAAGTTTCAAGCCTTCCTGTTCGCCTCTCCCAGCTGTCTCTCCTTACTTCTGCTTTTATTTAATCCAGAATTCCTTCTGTTTCTTAAATGTGTGTTTGTACATCAAATATTAATGTCCTTTGAATTGTTTGGGTTTGCTTTTGTGTGCCGTATTAATGCTACTGTGAAACATTCCAATTTTAAACCTAAGGGCAAGACGTCATTCCAGAAATCTGCTAGTGAGCCTGACATTTTTTATTATTTATTATTTTAATATTTTCCTAGCTTGCTTTTTTTTAATATTATTTCTTAGGAACAGACAAGATTCCAAGAATCTCAACAGAGGAGCAGACTGCCCAAATTTCAAAATACATGCATTCAGACATAAGTACAGATTCCAGAAGATTTGGTCATGAAGAGATCTCTTATCATCTGCTCTGATGGACACATACGAGGGACAAAAAAGGCTACAAGGTAAGCACCAGGGACAAAGGTGCCAGCAAAGCCAAAAGAGCCTCATACAAGCTAAGCATTCAAAGCCAGGTTCTCGTGTGTCTGTCCCTCCTGTGTGGGCGCAGAGAGGTACGGAGACATGTCTGCATCACCAACTTCCTTGCTTAAGGGGATGTTGCTTAGGAGTGTAATATTATTTTCTGGCATAGATTTTTTTCTCACAGATGTATTTGGTAGTTACACAGATGGTTATTTCCCATTGATGTCAGAGACGAGGAGATGAAAGGCAATAAAAGTGAGCTAGTTCTTCACTGAGACAGCATCCACCTTAAAGAAGCAATTGCTGAAAAAAGTGTTTCCCTAAAGCTCTGCAAGTGGAAATCATATAAAAATGAAGAAGTATAAAAAGTAACACTATAGCATGCAACACAGCTAACTGTCCAAATGGTCTTGGAAGACGGGGTAAGCATGACTGTGGGCCAAAGTCATCACCAGAGGACAACAATTTCCTGACTTTATATTACTGTTTCTGTCTGACATGCTGTGTGTCATCTGCATTTCTCCCTCTCATTTCCTATGACTGTTTCTTTTCCTCCCTGCTTTTAGCTCTTGCTTGTTTGTTTGGACTGGGGAGCAGGGGGGGAGTGTGGGAGTTTTTTGTAGCTTTTTTTTCCTTTTGTGACCAGAAGTATTTTAAAAAGAAGGTATAAAATATCATCTTAAGATGTGATTTTTTATTTCATTTGACTTTGTTTCCAACACACACACACACACAGACACACCACTTTCTTGAATTTGCTAGTGATTTTTTATATCACATCCCAGAAAACTTCAATGAAGTTCTTAAGTTCTTCTATTATTGTTGTTCCCGTTATTATTACAGTTTCTCGTTGTTTCTTTTCACTACCACCACGAATCAGAGAGGACTCATGGGTCAGGAACCTGATCAGAGGTAGGTGGTTGTAATCTACCACAGCCACAAGAACTGATCCTGACAAGGGTAGATAGAGTATTGTCTCCCCTATTTTATCTCAGTGATGAAACAGAAAATAATAATAAAACAAACTAATTAAATGCCATAAAAAGTTATTATTTCATCAATATTTGCCATCCTCCCCACATTTCTGCCTTTTCATTTCCTATCTGTACAATTTCTATCCATTTCCTCACAAATCCCTCTTCCCCATAATTAATTCATTAACAGCTTATTTCATCAGCCAGTTTAGACTCTATCTTTCCACATATTGGTCTTGAACTGAGTCTAGAAATTTCAAATGTGGTAAGAATGAAAATTAAATACTCAGAAGATACTTTTAAAGCCTATTTAGTGTCTTCACTATCATTTGGAAATCACATTGGTATTTGGGAATTTGGATTAGAGGTGTATAGTGAAGTAAAGTATAAAAGTTGATGGCAGAACTACAGAGACAACCTTTGTTCTCCATCTTTCTGTAATGCCATGTGGCTCTTGCTACTGGCTGCTGCTGGAAATAAAGCAAGGAGGTTGTCATGCAGGAGCCATGCATTTAAACAGGTATTTCCCTCACTTTGCAGAGACTTGAGTTCAATTGTAATGAGTGAGGTATAGTGAGTCAGGTGTTTAATCCATCGCACAAGGTCAAATAATTCACTTTTTATTCCCAAATGAAACATGTTTCTGTGTGAGAAAAAAAAAAATTACTCCTGGGAAACTTATTCTTTAAAAGAGTTAGGTTTGTTTTGGAGGAAAAGTAAGGTACACATGAGCAATAACATAAATCTGGTAGATTATTTTATTTTTAAAACCACACTCAGTGCCGCAATAACTTTCCATTGACAGATTTTTCCACTAATTTCTTAGAAAATACTTCAGTGTGGATTTCTTTAGACCTTTTGTGGATTCTTGTTTTTACTGTAATAATAAAAATGTATCAACATTTATGGTGAAAAACTAAGACAAAAACCTCCTGTCTTTACAGCTATATGTCTAAGATATGAGACTCCCATGCAAATACATAGTAAATACAGACCTAGCTTGTGGGAAAAGGGGATGATTACACTGTGATTAAAACCTCTGTTACTAGTCTGTTAATTTTTTTTTCTAATGCAACTGTGGTGTACATCATCTGCATGATTTCTACTTCTTTCATATTCTCAGAGAAGCTGAAATGGATATAATGTCCTTTGAGTCTGAGCTGGAATGCAGATTCAGCAACACTGAATCTGTAAGAGAAATGGTATTTAATACATTTATTGGAAAAGGGATAATTTGGAACCCACATGGTTGAAGTGAGTATATACAGGGCTGGGCTGAGCTTACTGAACTAAGTACTTTTCTGGTGTAAACAGCATGGACCCGACTCAATTTCACCCCATAGGTGCCTTAGATTACACTATTTTGACTGCTGACCTGAGGTTAAGTTGTTCTCCAGCAATGTAAAATTCCATGATTTTTTAAAATTTGAAAATGCAAATCCAGTATAACATAAACAGAGTACTGTCACAAGTGGTGAAGAGTTGCAGTACTGGCTGAACTGGTCACTTACCTGTTCAGCTTTGTTCATGTTTATAAAAAGTGTGTGGTTGTCTCCCCTGAAGGGATGAAAAAGTAGAATATAATATTCATCTGGCTGTAGAGCATGAGGGTTTTCCCTGAAATCTCACTCACTGCACTGGAAAGTATAGTTCAGAACGTAAAAGTTCGTGGAAGCATCTGCCAACTCTTGAAATCTGCACCTAAATAACTTTATAGAAACAAAACTCTGCTTGGTGAATTGTCAGTGCATGGGTCCAAGGCAGAAATAGTAAAAAATTCACTCCACGAAATTATAGGCAAGAAAAGGGGATTGTCTATTCTCCCACACACTTCCAAGTCCTACACTACAACCACGTATTTGCTCCTTCACTGTTTTAAAAAAGTTACTGCTTACTGCTTCTAGTGTGTGACTATAAAGGGAGTCAGAGCCGCCAGTTCATGTGCTCTGCCTGAATCATCAGATCCCTTGCAAGTAAGAGCATTTGCTCTCCTGATTCATATGTCTCGTTCTCATGGCATAGATCTCTGATCTCCTACTTTACATGCTAGTGTGGTTTTTACTAGCTTGTTTGGCTTGTTTATATGACAGCTTATTCATTTGTTTGATATTTTGCTGTGTGCTTTATTTATGCAGTTGCCTGTTGGGGTTGGGAGAGGATTTCCCGTAATGGTAGATTGGCTAGTCAGACTGGATTTTTCAGATTCCTCATAGTAGTGGTACTAAATGTTAGTGATTAAGTATAACCTTATGTCAGATATCAATAACAGTAACCAAGGCTGGTTCAATAATATGTCTAGGGGACCCTTCCTAAAATAAATAAAACATATGGCTCAAGCCCTTGCCTAAAGCTCCCAGGCTTTAGGGACTTAAAAATTAAGCCCTGTAGTCACCTTTACAGGTATTTCTTCCCCAGTCTCACTCTTGGGAATATGAAACCACAGGCACATAGCGTAACACAGATATTTATATTAAAAATGAATTGAAGCATACCTTGAATATTGCCATGGAGGCAATACCAACCTCTGAATCACAATTATTATTTGCCCCACTGTCTGAGACCTAGTCAGCGTTTTTCATATCCATAGGACATTTTGTGCTCTTTTATTTCATCCACCTCTCTCTTCACTGTGAATTTTAACAGGCTCTGGGATGTCTGACCATGCTTTAAGGGCTCTCCTCTGGCCTGTGGGGTCTGCGGAGGCTTGGGGAGTCACCCCCAATGCAGTGTCCTGAGTTGGGCTCCACAGCTGTATCAGCTGCCCTGCTGCATCTCTTGCAGGGGATGCTGCTCCACCACCACCCTGGCTGGCAGCATGGGGGCAGAGTTAGTCCCTTCAAGGGCTGCCCCATCTTGTCCACGTCAGTTCTGCACAGGGTAGGAGTCTAATCCAGGGTAAAAGAGCGGCTCAGTCGACTGAAGCAATTTTTTTATTTGTCTGAGTGGGCAGCTTTGTACAGGGTATGTGTCTTCTAAATATTATTGTCTCTTTCCTGCAGCTTCCCTACCGTGCAGTGTTTCCTCAGCAGTTTTAAATTACAGAAACATGCAAATGGATATCATCTCGATTTTGATTGCAAAGGCAAATGCTCAATATGTAGCAAATGGCAGAATTAAATTTCACTGTTGTGCTACCAAAAATTTAATATATCTAAATATATGACCATGTGCTACTTTCTTTTATTTTTCCTACAGGATGCCCATTTAGTTCATGGGTTCCAGTACTGGAGTGATGAATTGTCTAAAATCTATTTACAGGGAATTGCCTTTGTTTGAATGTATCTGGTGAATTTGAAAGCATTTCATATTTCTCACATCCTGGAACAAAACAGACAACTCAATTAAGGTAATTAAAAGGAGTTTTAAATGCTGGTTGGGCTTTGTATTGATATGTTCATATCTTTCTTGTATATTGCACAAGGAAAGACAACTGAAAGAACAGCCACTTAAAACATATTCTGACTAATTAATAGCCTAATAATAAGCAGGATGGTTGTAAATGAAAAAATAAATTAATTACAGTAGTAGAAATATTATTTGTTTATATGATGATGAATATCAACCTCATTCCTTCCTTTCAACCTTCACAGAATAACATGAAGACTCCAAAACATTGCCAATGCAACACCCTAAAATGATGGTGCTGTTTGTGCAGTTTCAGACAGTAAAGCATATAACTAATTCAGTCTTAATTGCAGTTAATGTCCTATCTGAAAGATTTCCTAAGCCTGTTTATTACTTTCCTGATAAGCAAACATATTGACAGAGGGTATTTTGTGTTGTGTGTACTTAACTTGCTTGAAGATAAACCTATTGTTGTGGTTTGTATAAAGCCTAAATTGTATACATATGCAAACATGCAAACACAGCTCTCAAAAAAGTGTTAACTCCTTTGGATAGCTAAACAGGTATTTCCTCTGTTGACATTATTTTGGGTACAGTGTATAGTGAGTAAAAGGAAAACAGAAAACCTACTTTCAGGTATCTCAAAGCAACATTTTCCACTTTACAAATACAAACCTTGGAAGTATTCAGTATCTAGGAATGGACATTTTTAGAAAACATTGCTGTCTTATTCAGCATTTTCAGAAGAACTAAAAGTGTGCTGTAGCAAAGTTGGATACAGCAAAGTTATAATTATTTTTGAAATATCATGAACATGAAATATCATGTTGATTTGAAATATCGTCATTTATAAATGAGCCATTGCTATGGTAAGTCAGCCAATAACTTTTAAAGCAGAAAAATAAAAGAAGGACTTTTTTTAAAATCTTGTAATTTAAAATGTTTCTGCCCACTTATTGTTTTAATTCTCTGAGTTAACTAATTTGCAGTGAGCCTCCAGATCTTTGCTAAAGAGTGGATGTGCAAACTTGTTTATATCTGTTGGCAGCATCACCATCATAAATTGCTTGAGCCATTGAAAAACAATAAACTGAACATGCTTCAAGAGGAACTAGTGCCTCTCATTGGTATTACCTTTTTCAAGATGACAGGAGATCTCAAGAGGCCTGAGAGTTCTTGGTTGTATGAGTTTGTGACTAATAGGTGGTTTGATAGGACGAGCGCTCACTACCTAGGGAAATTGAAGCATCTTTGAGCTCGATACCCTTTGTGTCTCATTCTTTTGTAGGTTATCGTTGGGAAGCCTGCGGGGACCTCTTTTACGGTTTGCATCCAAAGACATATGCGATCAGCAAAATCTTTTTAGTTTTACTGTTCCTATTGATCTGCTGCTATTCTGTGCTGTGGCTAATTTGCTTGTTAGCAGTAATTTTAAAAGGTAATCACAGTTTTATAGTCTGTCCAACTCTCATATATTTATTTCTTGCCTAATTAAAAGTTACAATCTTAGCAGTGGAAGGCCTACTTTTAGCAAATGAGGAACAGTTTGTTTCCTGATTTTTCATTTCTCTCCTAATCTGAAGATTACACTGAGGCTAGATGGAGGCGACTTCATAGTTTGCTAAAATATTTGCATTTAAGAAACCCAAGTTCTATAAGGTTGTAAATAGCATAATGACTTGCCAAGGGTTCACAAGAAACTCATGCACATGTTAAACAGAGTAATAGCTTGTGAGAGATCCCGTTCTAGCAGAGCTCACAGACAAGAGGAGCACATTGTTAGAGTTTGCCTAGGTGTCTTGTACATTTTTCTTATCATATAATAATGAAATAAAAAGTGGAAGAAATATGATAGCTAAATTACATGCACTATAAATTGAATTAAGCTCATCTGAATGTCTGGCTAAATCCCCAGCCTTGAAACTGAGCTGGGTTTCTCGCTGAATTTGTCTTTCTAATGGAGTTAAAGAGCTGTTTGATTTTGGTATGACTAGAAACATACAGAAGTGAAACACATTCTGGAAAGGATACAAGGTGTATGCTGAGGGGTTTCACACAGTTTTAACCCTTCTATGACTCTCAGCCAGCCTCATTGTGGATGGGCAGCTGCACATTTGGGCTGGAGTGGCACAATCAGCTTCCACTGCTCACACGCAAGAGGGAAAACGCAAGATTAGAATTTTCGCTCTTGTCAAAGGACTCTTTAACAGTCCCATTTGGCTTGGGAGGCAGAGTTTTATCCTGTAATTGTCTTTAATAAAATTCCAATGTTTACTACCAACAGTGGCAACCAGAGTCCTCCAATTTAAAAGTTAACTATGCTTATTATTTAAAATAAAAAAATCAACCTGAGTTGCACGTGCGATTTGGGAGCACTTGTATAACACCATGTTTTCCCAATTCCTTAGATAATACCCTGCCCTTGAGCAGCTTTACAGCCCAAATCTCTGCCCATGAGATTGTCAGCACAAGTACTTAACAAGTCAGTCCAGCAATGGTTTGAAATAATACCCCCCATTTTTCTTATTTTGCTGCATTCATCCAAGATCCAAGATCTACAGAACTCCTGCCTTTCTCCCCAAAGCAGTGATCCCAGGAAACTGCTGTGACCACAAGCACTGAGCAGACTAGAAAGCTGTGGGCTCTAGAAAGAAAGCTCTGTCATTGATCCCTGTCTGCAGGTAACCCACGTATTTGACTTAGCCCATCCTGTTCAAAGCTCACCAAAGTACTGTGTTTATCCTAGATGTATTTCTCCACAGATTTACCACGAACTAGTAAATTTTACTTGCTCAGGGGTCTGTCATAAACATTTTGCTCAATAGGGTGGCTAATGACCAAAATGGAAAAAAGTGTTGATCCAAGTGTCCTAAGCACTGTTTTACATGGCACTTGCAGTAACCATCAGCAGATAACAAAGTCCACTGTAACAGTAGGGAGACTTGAGTTACTCTCAGAAATGCCAGATTATTATATCATGTATTTACAGCTCTCTTAATGTGACTGGCAGATTGAGGATTCTTCTCAGTGAAGCAAAAAGCTTTGGTTTATTTTTCCTTCCTGATAAGTTGCCTATTATGGCAGATTTTCATTAAGACCCAATCTAGATAATATTGAAATAGATATGGGTTAAAACAATACTTGAAAATGTACAGTCTCATCAAGACCTCTTTGACTAGTTGTATTCTTTCAGCCCTGGCAGATTTCCTGGCTCTAGAATATGTGTCTTTACAACTAATGTAGCAAAAATGTTTAAAAATAGATGTCTGCAACAGAAAAAGAGGCCGAACAAGTGCAGTTAGCCATTGTTAATTACTTGCTCTTGCTGTGTTACTTGTTTTCAGTCCTTATCAGCCAGCTGGGGCTTGTTGAGCCAATAACCAGACACTACTAGAAGTATCTGGGAGGCCCAAGAGACTTCTAAGTGTCTTCCCACCACCATTTTTTTTTTTTTAAATAATTAATAAAAAGAGGGAAACATGGTGCAGATTCATCTTTTCAATATTTTTTCTTATTATTTTTTACCTTAAATTATAATTTATAGTATTGTTTTTCTTCCACATCCTCTATCGGTATTCCCAGTTCTTCATACCTGCTTCTTTACTACGTCTTACATCTGCTGAAACCTGAAGTCAGTGGAAACACAAACTCTTTCAAATAAGTAGCACTCATGAAGTATAGAATGGTCTTCAAGGAGGATTCTAATATTTTGTTCAAGTGAGATCTTGAGTATTCTATTAATTGGATCTTATGAAATTTGTGAAAATTCTGAATTTCATAGGTGTTTTATTCCCATATCAGTTTCCATTTTCAAGCTATTGGTCAGATGTGCTGATAGCTGAACAGCTGATAGCACTGTTAGCTGACTATTTCTGCTGACTGCTTGTGCTGCAGCTGTACAAGGAATTGTCCTTCACTCCTCTTAGGGATTACCTTTTTTATTCCTCTGTTCTAGCACTATCTTGATGAAAAAGTGCTAATAGAGCAATTAAAATACATGCAATGCTATGTTTTCATAGAGACGTGCATTTTCTGTTATCCCAAATTTCTAAGCAGTACACATGGATTCAGCCACTCAGCTTTTATTAAAGTCAGTGAGTCAAAGGACACGTAATATTTTGGAAGTCTTAAACCAAATAGCTCCATAATGCATTTTATTCATGGAAGCTGCTCAGGTGTTTTTGAGACCACGATAATCTTTGTCTTAAAAAAAAATTATTCTTTGTTTCATATCTGAGTTAATGAGACACAACATAGGTTGCTTTAATTGCATATCTGACAGCTAATTGACTCTTCAACATAACAAGGCACAATTTCAAGTAATAGATGTTAGAACAACCTTTGATTGCCTTTTGGCCTCATTCCTATCCCAAAGGATCCCTAGGCTCTAATGGGTAGAGCAAAGACCTCTGGGTGAAATTGTTACAGAGGATGTGGGTCCACCTAGGCAAGCTCCGTGGAGGGCAGAAACTAGAGGAGGATGGAAGAGATCCATAAGAAGCTGCCAGGAGTATAATCCAGCATCTGTAACTGTTCAAAGTCTTACACTACCCCAGTGAAATCAGTAGGATTTTCTCGGGATGAATGATAGCCAGTCTGATGATATTATTATGCTGATTAAGACAATAGTCGCAGGAAACAGAATCAAAAGGATTGCTTGCATCAGTGCACTAACAGTGATGTTTTCAAATACAACAGCTATGAAAAGTTCCGGTAAAGCTAAGAGTCTCTGGATCTTGTTAGTTCAGATTATGAAACAGAAAAAAAGTGTCATCTAAGGAGTTCAGTAAAAGAAAGTACCTGATATCTAAAATGAGTTTTCTCACACCTGCTTGTAATGCTCGCATGCACTCTGTGTGAACTTGTCCTATATAAATCACAGGTGTTCTTGCTTGTAGAACCATAAACATTTTATTTTTTACATCTAGGATGATGTTTCCTAATTTTAAAATCCTTCACTGAACTTCAGTAAATCACTTGTTGAACCTAACTCACTTACTGCCTCCGTGAAGTTCAGAGGTAAATCAGAGCAACTCCAGTTTCTGAGGAAATTTGGTTTGATATTCTGGGTTTGTGAAACCTTGTGGAGATGAACCAAAGCCACAAATGTCAGCCCACATCTAAATCCCCCAGAGTTCAAAGTGATTCAGATCTGCTGCTCAATGATTCTGCTCAAAATCCAAGTTGGTCTATTATTCGTATCACACCCCATAAATGTAAGTCACAGTGGCAATTTCCATGTACTTAAGTTACGTGTAATTGGTTCCTAAAGCTGCCTGCCACTGAAAACAAGCATATTAAATTCAGACTTAAAAAATTCCTTATGTCCAATCCCCATTTAGGTGGGGTGGGTTTTTTTGTTTGTTGCTCTGTTAGAAGCAGTGCTGTTGTTGGGGTTTTTTTCAGCATAGCTAATAAAGAATAAAAAATTTTAGAACTCCAGGTCATTAAGCTGTCAGGAAATCTATAAAAGGCATTTAATGTTGTAGACCAGATTTAAAAAGAATTAAAACAAAAACCTTCATAATGACTCTTGAAGCCTCTGAGTAGTTAAAAAAATCAGACAAGGAAAATAAAAAAGAGATAGTGCAGGGAAGTAGTTTTTTTCAGGCATCAGTATGAAAACTATTATTTTTTGCACCCCTGTCTGGGATATAGTAGTTATTAAAAAAAAAAAAAGAAAGATGTGGAGAGCATTAAAACTACCAGAAAACCTTATCAGATCAAATGCTCTACATGTTTTGTAAAAGATGTATTAATCTCATCTCACAGGAGCTGTCACTATTACGACTAACCCTGGAGCTGTAAAATGAGCTGTAAAATGGATTTGATTCCATAATATTACAAGTTCTGTCATTATGGGTAAGATTAACAACATAGCCTGATGGAGGTCCACTGCTCTTGCTGATGCCAGGATGTGTAGGGCAAGAAAAGGCTTCATAATTATAGCTGTCTTAGTGGAAAGAAAAGGGCAAAAAGGGAGCACATTGAAATAATTATGAGTAATAGGGAGATGAATGCTCTGAGCAAGGGACTAGTGAAATAATTTAATAGGAACAGGTTATAGAAAAGGGTATGTCCCAAGTAAGTTAACAGCTTTAATACTGGAATAAAGTTCTAATGTCTGTATGACTGAATGATGTGCTAGAGCATTGCATATTCTGAGATTTATCTTCAGAGCTTATAGGCCCCTTTATATGTTCCATTGTCATTCATGCCTTCGGGATGTAAATACCAAAATACTCATGTGTGAAGACAATGGGAAGCTCATCACATGCTGGGATTTTTGAAAGAAATGTTTTCTGCACAGTTTCTTTGCAGGTTGAAGGCTATCTGTGTATACATTGCATATATGACACTTCCTGACATTTGAATTGGTTTTACATACATCAAATGCTTCATTATTAGTCATCTATTTTTGTAGGTCTACTATGGCTAGCTTTTAACTAAGTGGCTAAGTGAGTACATAGCTCTTCCTTCACATATTGAGAATGCAGATCTGGAAAAATGGTTTAGTCAGTTGGCAAACGGCAAATGACAAATCTGGGTCTAATTAAATAGACCCAGATTCCCAGTCTTGAACTGGCATCCCCACTACAGGGGGGAATTTTTTCTCTGACTTCAGCAGCAAGGACATCTCTGTGCTGGCTCTTGGTGGGCATTGTTGCACATCACAAGGACATCAGCTGGGGCATGGGAAATAACTCTGTTGAACACCAGCCTCCATAATGTATGTTGCATTCCCCACACCCACAGTTATGCACTCCTGCAGCACATTTACTGACACAAGCGTGTTCAGCACTGCCAGGAGAAAACTGTGCAACTGGGATGTAGCGTGTCAGGAGCCGTACAAGTGCCAGCCTACATTCAGCCACTCACAGGAAGGACCAGGACAGAGAAGGAGGTCCCTAGGGTGAAAAAAAAAAAAAAAAAAAAAAAGCTGCAAAACACCAGAAAGTTGAAAAATATGGGGTATTTTCCCTACACTGATTGGTTTGAAAGTATGAGCCAAAATTCACAGTCTGAGTTGTCACTGCATTTCTTTAATCTTAGTTTTTTCCAGCCCCTGTAAGACACATTACAAACCTTGTAGGAAAAGAGAGCAGACAATGATGCAACTTAGAAATCTACTATAAATTAAACAGTGTTACAATGTCAGCATGTGGATATTTTACAAAAATTTCAATTTCTCATTTGTGTTATACCAGAAAGACTGTGAGGAGAAAGATTAGATACAGAACACTACATTATCTCCACTTAGCCATACAAATGATATTCATATATTAGGTCTTTTTCTCTAATTGAATTTTTGCTTCTTCCTTCAGAAACAAAAATGCCTCAATTAAATGAAACTGAACCTTAAGAAATTATGTTTTCCCAAGTTCTTTCCCTCTCGCTGACTTTTTCCTCTTGATGGCTTTTTCCTCCTTCTGGCTTATGTTCATCTGGGTTTTAGCCAGTGTGATAGTTGTGATAATGTGGATCATTTGTCTCCATGGCCTTGTACACTTACACATAAATTACAACTGCAGAAGCCGCATGTGTGTGGTAGGATGGAAAAATGTGTTTGCCTTAATTCTGCCAGGATTGGGTCCAATGATGCAGTTTGGTTTTTCTTTTGAAGATGAAGGGACGATAGCACATGTGAGAACGTAGCCACATTTCAACTCTGAGATGCCAAAATCATAGTCCTGGAGGGAGGTTCATCTTAGATAAGTCCCTTGGCCATGGCTCTTTATGGGAGCAATTCTCATATAACCAGCTGGTATAGCCTCAAAACACAGTCAGGGTTCTTGAAAGTAGGACAGACCTAGGCCACACTGGCTTCAGTGACCTGTGTCCCTGGCTTCCATGAGTCTGGGATAGTCTTTAAACAGAAAGTTTATAAGTACGAAAGCCTATAATTTTAAAATTACTTCTTAGGGTACCACAGTTGATTTTCACTTTTCTTTAGAGCAACCAACATTGCAAATAGTTGGGGAAACATGACAGTGTCAGGAGTGAAACAGAGCAAGAAATGCAATGCAAGACACAAAAATCTTCTGCTGAAGAAAAAGGAGATTTTTCACATGCACACTGTTTTATCACAAGGGTTCAGAGAGAGACAATGTATTGGAGTTAATCTGTATCTCAAAGCAGTGACTACTGGGAACAGTTAATAACATTTTTGCTATGACTTGTTTCTGCAGTCCATTCAGTTTGGTGTCTAGTAGCAGGGCTGTGATCTCTAAGAGCTTGCAATCATTACATCTGAGTTCAGCTTCTCAATTTGTATTGGTGTTAACAGGGATCATGCAGCTTAAGAGCCGAGGCAGCATTTTAGAAATGAAGGAGTGTCGGATCACGGAGTGCATCCCTTGCCAGTTCTCAACAGTGAGTTGTTATGTTTTTAATTGTTGGCTGACGCCACTGCTGCTGAAGGTTTGTTGTGGCACTGGAATTAGAATGGAAAACCAACTCTGTGTTATTTGCTGAACTGCCCGACCCAAGAACTAAAAGAAAATGTGGTGAAATTCCTGAATACTAGGAAAACATGATAATTAAGGAGAAACATAAGAATTCTTCATGCTTAGTATGTAATGCAAATTTGGGTTAATTTCTGTAGCAAAATAACTCTGTGATCTCAGGTTCATAATTCTTTGTGTTAATGTAAATAATTTTCATTAACAGACTGGAGTTTTGTTTGTGGGGAAGAATATTTCTCTTTGTGCACAAGAAACGCATTTGTTCTGATATGAAGCATGGTTGAAAGACAGGAGAATAAAACTCAGTGAAATTCTCATACCAGTGGTCGTAGTCAGACTACTAACTATTTCTAGGGCCCTTCATCGCACGAGAAGCTCCAAGTATTAGTATGCACCAAGGGTTTTTGAGATATAGTGAAAACACTGATGCTGCCCTGCTGTGGTAATTTACACACAGTATATGGTGTAATGGACTTTGATTATGTATACACCTAATTCCCTCCTTGTGATGGACTGTGATCTGATCTACATTCATAATCCTTTTGTAATGCAGTGTGTGGTTGCTGAAGGTTAATTGATAGCAATTGACTAATAAGGTATTTCGCTATTGGAAACAGGTGGCACTAGCTTGGAACAAAGGCGGTATGGAAGGCTCTGAAAACAGCAAGAGAAAGATATGGTTTATAATTAGAGATACATGATTTAAAGTGTGTCCTCGGAGGCAACTTATTATCGTGAGGAGGGATAGAACTTCTTCAGGAATCTAGATGGCTTGGTTTTTCTCTGCAGGCCTTTTCAAGACACAAGTAGTGATAAGAACAGCACTGAGAAAGAAACAGCACCAGTGACCACAAAAATGCAAAAAAAGTGGTGATGACTAACTTAAATCCATATTAAAGAAATCAAATGAGCCCAAGGTATGTATATATTACATCATATATTTGTGCTGTTTCTTTCTTCCCCTACTGCCCTATCAAATATCGTATGTCTGCAAATTGCAATATCAACAGAAAAAAAAGAGTGTGTCCAGTAAACATGCTCAGTCTGACTCTTGGACTGCTGTAGAGCAAGCCAGCATTGATGTTTAAAAAACTTATCTAAAACACAATGAACTTATAATTGTGTCTTATCACCTTCACCATCAGTGTCTTAACCCTCTGCTTAATGTTTTAAGCTGTGAGTTTATCGTAGAATCAGGTGTGCAATTAGTCTAAGCGTGTGATTATCGTAGCAAAGTGATTTTTGTGTGCTAGCCAAATTACTTTAAACCCTTAGTGCTTTTATTCATTGGATTAACGTTTGGTGTTGAATAATTATGTGGCTATACTTCTCTTTTTGATGTCATGCTCTCAGACTCTCCAGATTTTTGTTTTCTTGATATCTTTGATTGCAGTTAATGTAGACTCTTTAGGTGACTTTAATTTAGTCAGAAATTCCTTAATTATTAGAAGCACTGACACAAATATATCATAGTATTACAGATCTGTTTATGCATGATTAATAAATATTTTACTGCTATAGAAAACTTTTTCTTTTTAAGCCCAAATAATTGCAATTTGAATAATTTAAAATCTTAATCCTAATTACTACAGAGTCAGGGGACCATGTCTTTATACGAGACAAATGATACAAATTATAGAAGGGAGACCAATAAAATACTGTTTTTATATCTGTGAGCATTTTGTGTCTCATTCAGAGGACCTCACACATTGCTTCTGGAAAATATTCTCTGTAAAACATTTTAAAGCTTCAGTGTCAGTACTTAGAATTTTCTGAGTAACACACAAGGTCTTACTTTCACAGGAAATTAATCAGCCGCTCTTCAGCTGTGGTCCAAACATTGTGTTGGAAACAATTTTGACTTTAAAAGCAGGGAAAAAAATAACCGAAATCACTAGACATCAGTGTCTGTGTGTAGTCATACAACAGAGACTGCCTGAATCTTAAGAGAGTGGTTTGAGGAGAAGGGAATGTAAGGCAGAAGACCACGGTACTCCTGCTTCTCATCACTGGCAAGGAAATTTCAAAGGCTGCTGTGCCTTTGCTAGGGCCAAAATAGTCTTCTCGTGCCCAGAAGAGAGATGGGGGAAATGATTCACAAATTAAACCCCCAACACAAAAGCAATTACATCAGAAATAGATGTCTCTCCAATATATTATGCATGGACTAATTAAACTGTGACCTGGAATTTACATGCAGAGAACTAGAGTATATCACATGCTGCATACTATCCATGAGTGGTATATAAGGGCAAATATTACTAGAGTAGCACGATGTTAATCTTATTAATTCATACCTTGTTTAACTAAGGGAAGGGCCTCTGCTCCAGAGGCTGATGCAGTTCCATCAAAATGCATGTGTGTAACTGGTAAAATATCTCATAGTCATATGGGATGTTAAAATTTTGACAGTTTATATTCACATTTCTTTCAGCGTCATTGGTGCCTGAGCAAATTGATAGTTAAAATTTTATTAATGGGGCAATTAAAACACCCGCTCTTGGGGATCTAGGTTGTATATAAGATTTAGAGTTCTCCACAGGAAAATGTGCAGCCCCCTTGTACAACTGGCAACATTGTTGTAATGCTGCTGCTGTTGTGCTGAGGGGTTTTTGGGTAGAATCCAACCTGGAGTGCTGGTCAGGACCCCCTGCAGTAGCACAGACCCCATTGGATCTGTGCAGTCCCTGTGAGCTCACGGCTTTGGTCTGTTTGCACAAACAGCCTTATCTGGATGGGCACCTGGTTTTTCTTCCAACAGATCAGGATGTCAGGATAAAAGGAGTCTGTGCATGGCAAAAGAGACAGACCTTATGTTTGTCTACCTGCTGCTGTCCTCCTCTCTGCAGATGCCTCAGAAATGCTTTTCAGGTGGAGGTGCGCCAGTGCTGAAGCCAATTCCTCTCTGGTAAGTGGGCAGGGCACTGACATTTAGGTAATTTGTTTTTAGCTATCTTGGCCTTATTTAATTTATTCTAGTCTGTCTGACAATTTTTATTGCAAGCATTACTTCCATCATTTTTTTTCCTCTGGATTTCAGATTGCAAGAAATATCTGTAATACTCAAAGGCTTTTCAAAGCAGAAATTTGCAAGCAAACTCTGAATGGTTCCTAACACCATGGGCCTCTGTAAGTAACTGAACACCTAATCACTCCAAATAAAACTAATTGCTACTAAGCAATACTATACTGAAACATCACACTGTCATAAATTGATATGTAAACTTTGGTAATGCCAACAACAGCTGCTTTATTAGAGTTATTGTGACTATCTATCAAGGCTCAATGTCTGAACCCTACTTGTGGATCATTTTTCAATCCTGTCCTAGTATGCAGCAAGTGCTTTGTTTTTTAAAAAACTTAGGAGCATTACATTTCTTTTCCACCTGTCCAGGTTTCTTTAGGGAAATGCTTCAAGAATAGAGTGTTTAAAGAGCTCTCTGGCCATGCTGGTTCAGATGGCATAGGTAAAATGAACGAAGAGTGTCTTGATAAAGTATTGATTAGTTCTAACTCTGGAAAAACAGACACGTTTCCACGAAAATTTAAACTTCTTTTTTGAAGCATATAAAAGTTGGGAGGTTTTGAGTGAAGAGTCTGATATCTCAGTTTTGGAGGTAAAACTCATGGATTGAGATAAAAACAGTTTAATAGGATGGAAAAGGAAGGGAAAATTATAATAATAATTAAAGAATATCCAAGACAAGTGATTCACAGTGCAATTGTTTACCACCTCTGACAGATTTGCAGTCTGTCCCCAAGCAGCAATTGGCACATCTCAGCCAACTCCCCACAGTTTTATTGTTCAGCATGGTGCCTGTGGTATGGAATGTCCCTTGGGTCAGGTGGGGTCAGCTGTCTTGGCTGTATCCCCTCCCAACTTCTCGTGCACCCTAAGCTGGTGGGGGAGCATGAGAAGCAGAAATGTTCTTGATTTAGTGTAACCACTGCTCAGAAACAGCTTAAATATCAGTGTGTTATCAGCGTTATTCTCATCCTAAATCCAATCCACAGTACTGTATCAGATACTGAGGAGAAAATTAACTCTATCCCTGCTGAAACCAGGACACTCATCCATTTTTTTACTGTACTAAAACTTTTTCTTTGCTTATAACAGATCCAGCCTGGAAAAGTTCCCTGCTTCTGACACTGTTTAGATACTCCCTGAGAGGCACAGTTTCAGGTCAGTTTATTCAAATTCTCCATTAAGACTTCATTTTTAGAACACATCTGTGCAACTTCCTACTTGTAGCTGCAGTAGAGACTGCTGCTGGTGAGCACAACACCAAGGAAGACTTTGGCCAAATTCAGCAGGGAAGTGAATTAAGGACCCACTTAAGTTGAATTCTCTGACCTGGAAATGTCATCCAACCACACTTTATTAGTAAACTCTGCAGGAGACCTAGTTTGCTTTGCCTTTGTTCTTTGCTGTTTCAGTGTAAATCAAATAAATAAGCATCAAAAGGTGGGAGATAACGTTCCCAGGCCTCCACTGACTCGGACACATAAAGTCGGAGATGTGAGCTCTGAGCCCAGACCACTGTCTCTACCACTGTGTCTCGCTGCCTTCATCTCCTGCTTCAGTTTGTTTGACATCCCCATGAGCTGGTGGGCTGGTTTGTTTGTTTGTTCTTGCTTTTTAGCACTGTGCTTCTTCCAGTGAGGTAAATAACAGGGAGGCCTACAATAAATTTCACATGTCTCCAGCGTGATTGCTGAGGCCTATGATCAATTCTCCATCTGAAGGTGTTTATTGGCACTTATTCTTGGGTAAACCAGATGTCGCTCTTAAGTGTGATCATAACCTTTCTTCTGAAAACACACCCTCATTTTTCATCCATGTTGTTTTGGGTCCATCAGAACACCCAGCTCCACAGAAGTCAGTTCAAAACCTAGCATTATTTCAGTTAAACTTTAAACTAACGTGTGTTCAAATTTGCTGTGCTACGTATTATTCCCCTGATTCTGTCCTGCGCACTTCAAGTCTGTTAGGATCTTTTGTAAAGAGAGAAAGTGTGGAAGAGAACATTGGTTTAGGCAATTAAAACTCATCATTTCATAAGATCAGGGGATTCTGAGGTATCCTTTTTCCAAGGTATTTTCAGGGGGCTTATAGGGTAATGTCGAGATAATGATGATGGAAATAATGCAGTTGTCAAGAATTGCAGATATGCCTGAGTCTTCTCATGTTATTAGGAGATTCCTTCTTTTTATCTCTTCTCTTTTTTCCACCCATCTTCCCCCTTGGAATATTCTTATCCAATGAATGCCCAAACATGTAATTTTAGATTGTGGGCTTTTGGTATGTGAGTATGCACTGGTGGTAGGGTTTCTGTATAATGACTTGATAAACCTGTCAGGATTTTACTAGTAATGCATAATAAATGTGGTTATTATAGAAGATATCCCTTTTCCAACAGTGGCTATTGGGTCTTTAGCAGGTTAGGAATGTTAATTCTTCTGTAATTCTCTTTCTCTCTTTTCTCCTCACCTTTTCTCTTCCTCTTCATTGATTAAGAACTTCAGTAGATTGTAGTGTCACATCTTCCAGCCTTTGGATAAGAAAAAACACTGATGGTACACATGCAGTTTCTTGTAAATACTTATTTTATTTCTATTTTTGCTGAAGTTATTTAAACTATACACATTGTGAATGGTTTAGAATGAAGTTCAATAATTTAATATGTCTATTTGTTTGTTTGTTGTTCTATTACAACACCTCCTCCAAAGCATCAGTGCAAACATATAACTCACCCTTAGGCCACCGCTGTTTTCCAGAGGAAATGCAATGCTGTAGAAGACTTTTGGAAGCTGCCTGTGCTTTCTTCCAAATGTCTCTAGTGATGTTGTGGGAGCAGTTGGATAGAAAGGCCCAAGCTTTCACACCAAAGGCCTTCAATACCACAGGAGCACACATTTCCTGGAAGCCTCTGCTACAGTAATCTTCTGAAGAGGATTATGCATTTTAAACAGCTAATTAGGTTGTGATTAGGAACAAAAGCTCGACCGATCCCAATGACGGAAGGGAAGGAATGCAGGCAAACTGACAGCTGTTCATGGATGAATAAAGCACCATAAATGGTCAAGAAGTTACAAGCAAAGGGAAAAGAATGGGCCTGTAAAGGGAGAGGACGAAATTATTGATTTAAGGTCACAGTTTTGAACTGGCAGCAAAACCCTGCTAATCTGGGTCCCAGAGCAGAGCATTAAACTCTCAAGCATTCTCTGAAATCACAGAAAAATTGCCTGCTTTGCAGGGAGATAGGAATTATTTTCTGCAGAAAGCTATGGAAACATTTTAAGTGACACATGGCTCCTAATTATTGTCCTGATTTTGCCATTCTGCAAAGCAAGGTGTTTGAAAAGTATGGTAACTTTGAACAAATAGACCAAACAAATAGAGCTATGCAAATGTATAGTTTTCAGTAACTTTTTCACTGAATCATATTGAAATGTACAACCCCTGTCCCAAAAAATTAAGTCCAGACACAGGCTCACGTGTAATAAATAAATGTCTTTAATCATTGACATTTAATTTTCAGAAAATGCTATACTGTTCACCTCAGTTGAGTAAGCTGTAAATTAAATCTATGTCTCTGTTGAAGTTCTGGTCGACAGAGATGATCCTTTGAAATCTAGTCAAGATACTTTCCTTCCTCTTTTTTATGAGTAAATATAAGCTTGATTATTAATGCTGACTACAATGGCAAACTTCTATTTCTAAATAAACACCCCACTGGATTTCTGTTCCTCTTCTCTCTCACTGCATTTCAACTTACATGATTTTGTTACGTGGTACATGCATTGTGAAGTGCCAGTATGAAAATCTGTTGGCTGAGGTTCTTCTGCACAGACTTTCACATCATAAAGAGTGGGCCAACACCAAAAGTAGTAAATACTCTCTGTAGTGCTTGTCCATTTTTGAGTGTTTTCTAAATAGTGAAGATACAAGTAGGATTGTGGGTGTGTCTCCTTTTTCTTTTCCATCTCTGCAGTTAGAAGGGGCTCTCGTTGAGCCACAACCATGTAGACTTCTCAGTGTCATGTTGAAAAAGGGCTGCAATCACTTTGGTCTGCTGATTCACTGCATCCTCATCCATATTGTTGATGTGCCGTATATGTGGCCAAAAAGAAGTTTGGGTTTTTTGGGTTTTTTTTTTTTGGGGGGGGGGGGGTTGGTGGTTTTTTTTTTTGTTTGGGGGGGGTGGTTTGTGGGTGTGGGGTTTTTTTTGGTTTGTTTTTTTTTTTTACCAGCTTAGGGTCTCCATTAACCTGATGCAAGTCAGGAAACTGAACTAAACAGTCATTCTTCTTCAGCCACAAAGTGAGACCCATATCTCACCCATTCTGTTGCTATGGGTCAGACAAGACCTAAGAGTGTATGCAAAAGACAAGGAACTAGATACCCTTTGCATGCTTGTGAAATAGCCATGAACTGATCATCATTCTGTAGGAATGATTATATTATTTTTAATAAGCTTAATTTGTTATTAATGTGATTAAATCTTTCCAAGCACAAAGAGTGTTCTGTTCTTCATAAAACCAGAGTGGCAGACACTTGAGTTTTGGCATTTGCCATTGCTTTTTGGGTTTTCCCTTTTTCTCTGTAGAACTAAAATAATACATGTTGCACATTATCTTACAGCACAGTCAGGAAAACATTTATGTTCTCTTACAAAAAAAAAGGTACAAGGAAATTTATGTGAAAAAGTGTATGCCAAAAAAAGGTAAAATACTGTACAAGAAAATTTATGTGAAAAAGTGCATGCCAAAAAAAGGCAAAATACTGTTGACAGATTTCTGCACTATGCAGCAGCTACTATTTGAGATATAGATAACTAACAATTTTAATCTTGAATGAAACACAACTGACTTCTGCTTCATTCCTGGCCAATAAATGAGCTCACAATGTAGACAAGTGTGGTGAACCCAAGGGATTTACGGAGCATCATAAATGCATTTTATTGAGCACTCCAATGCTGTCATCTACAGCTAGCTAACAAATAAGATAGGTTTTTAATATAATCCACCATGTCCCTGCCAGTGCTCCTCATCTGTTACGTCATCTCGCTTTGGGCCAAGCGTTTGTTTTCCCCAGATGGCCATCACAGAGCTGCTGACAGCTCTCCTGACTGAGAAGCTGTAGCACAGTGATCTTCCAATTCATTTAGCACTACTGACAAAGGGAAAGCTGTTGATGTCCCAATGCAAAAGCACTCTATCAGGCATTACATAGTGTCTGTGTTCTCAGCATGTTTGGGGCGTGATAAGTTATAGCACATGCTTTTTGACATCTTCCTGCCTTTCGCTGCAGTGTAGGATTTCTCAGAGCTGGAATTCAGGTGGCAGAAAAGATGAAAAAAGCCAAGTGTGATATCATCAGCAACTGGTAGCAGTCATGCAATCATAAATAATATTTTGTAGATTTGAGTGAAAAATAAATCCTCTTAGAGATGGTGCACTGCCGTTCTTGCCTCAAATTTTGCCCTCCTGAGTAGCCTGAGTTGCGTAGACTTTTGAAAGTGATACCTAGCCAAGCTATTAATGTCTAGGGAAGTCTTTCTTCTCAGAATGCATAGAAAATGCTTTTATTACTCAATTGTTGTATTCCATCCTATCTAATTGTATCCATGGAGTATAGATGGATTAGGAAGTGGCTGAGCGCCCTTATTTCTGTCACAGCCTCACACTCAAGTTAGTCGGATGTGTGGGAAATGCTGAATTCCCATTCCACGTGAGAGGGTCTTGGTAGACTGTGGGACATGACGTAAGATTGCTCTGTCTTGTGCGTGGGATGACTGGGACAGCAGGAGTTGTGCCTGCCAGGGTACACCCTGGGCCTCACCTTCCTACGGGGGGCAGCTGAAGCAGTCTGCTCCCTTTTATGAAAATCAGATGCAGCTGTCAGGCTCCTGGCAGCTTGTTCATGCAGCATTTGCTTAGAGAGACTCTGGATGCCTAAACTTCAGCATTTTGCTGCCAGTATTTATTTTATAACAAAATTCCTTTTTTAAAATAATACATAGAAGAAAATTTTCTTTAGGGTACCATAACCAACTCCAAAAAAAAAATTGCAGGGAGGTTTTTTTTCTAATTTTTTCAGATACTTGAATGAATAGGTGGTCATTGTAACTAATTGAAAATTATTCTATTCATCATCTCTTACTGGCAGATTGAGCAGGAGGGTAACCAAGACTGTTCAGGTGCTCCACAAAAGGTCAAAGGGTCACTCTGGCAACAGCAGTGAGGGGTTCTCTCCCTGGTAATCTGCCCACCACAGTCATCAGGTAGTTTAAATTGTGTCCATCAGTGCCTGTAGCAGCTCTGAGTAAGCGCAATTATTTCAACTGTGTTATTTCAAGTGGGATGAATCTCAGTGCCTGAGTTCAAATTGGGTTTAAAACATAAAACAAAAATGTAAAAATCGAGTAACCCTTCCACTTCCTGATTCTTCAGCTTCCAAAATACTCCCAGATTCTCCAGCTCTCCAGCTAATGCTTCCACAGCTGAAACATGCTTGAAAGTTACTTTATTTCACTCCAGAAACTGTTGTAGTGGAGCTGGCATAACTTCTAGTTGTCAGGTAAAAAAGTGCTAAGCCTGTAGTATAGGCAGCAGCCCCAGGTCTTTCTTCCTAATGCTGTTTTTTTTTTTCCCCTCTGCTCTTTCAAGAGTAGGGTGTTTGTATTACAGTTTGTCATTTTGGAAGAAAATGGTTGTTTATTGTAGAAGAAAACAAAATAAAATGTGATATAGTGAAGAGAGGACACTGAATTCTTGGATAACTACAGCAAGCCCATTAGAGTAGGGTTCAAAAAGAGATTAACAGAAAATTCTATGTCAGTGACGAAGCATGAAATGTAGCCCTTTGTATCTCACTCTAGGTCTGTATGTATCTGCTTAATGTGCCACCTTTTCTACTGTTTGGTTTTCCATCTGTTCTGTTCTTGTAATTTGTGTGTTGGGACAGTCTTGTGTATCTATCACTCATATTGATCTTAAATTGTCAACATATTCTTCCTTTTCCCTTCAACTCTTTCTTACATCAGAGAGCTGCCTCTTACAGAGGAGAATGGTTTGCCAATACTGATTGTATTATATGGGAGCTTCAGCAGAGTTATGCAAAGAAAGCCCACAGAACAGTTGAAGACAGGCAAATTGTTTAAAAATAAAAGTAAAATTATATATATGCATGCATATATATATATATATATAAAGGATCAAAATGTCAAATTCTGAAATGAAAGATTTCAGCTGAAAACAATCTTTTTTCCTTTGTGGTTCCAAACTTGATTTATGAAAATGTATGAGCAAATCACTTGCACAAACAGAACTGCTTTCTGTTGAACACACTGTATTATTAGACTATGTTTCTCAAAAAGTGTGTTTGCTCCTGAAGTGCATAAGCCAGCCAGCAACAAGCACTCACATTAAGCAATGGAGCAGTTTATTCTAGTTGAGGGCTGCTGCAAAAGACCTCAACAGAAGTTTTTCAGGAAACTAAGGAAAGACATATGTATGTTTTTCCTTATTCTAGTGATGTTCCCAATTTAGAATAGAAGTCCATTCGTGGTTATTAATTCCGCTCACATGACATGCAGTGCAATGTGGAATCTTAGCCAAGAAAGTGTGTTCTTGAGATGTTACCTTGAAAAGTTGCTACTCTGTGAGATTGAAGACTTTCCTATTCATAGCATATCTTATTAAAAGTGGAATTGTTTTGGAAGTGTAACCCTCTGGGACCTAAAGGTTAGATTTTTTGTCATGTAAACCCTTTTATTTTACATGATGGCTTCTATAAATGCATTGCATGGAACAGCTGAAATGTGATGCATAGCATTTGTTTTCCAGGATTGGCAGATATTACCTGAAATGTGCAATGTTACATGAACATCATCTTTTGCTCGTAAGTGTTGAATTTTAAAAAGTCTGCTGTTCCTGGGTGGTCACTCTAGAGATAGCTCCAAGCATACAAAATATAAAAAGTATGCATGAAATATGCCAGTATATTAAATTAACATCCTGCAAAAGCTCCCTTTTTAAAATCCAGATGCTTATATTGCTTTTGACAGACTCTAGGCGGTAAAGTTTTAACTTTAAAGAAGGGGCTTTCTGTTTCTGTTTTCAAGTTAAAAATAATGAAAGGAAAACACACTGAAATTCCCACATTATTAAATAAAACATTTAAGTGGCATGGAGCCAATCATTGTCACGCCATGAACAAATGCCTTACGGTAATATGTTCCATAACTGTTTGCTAAAAACTACCAATTTTAACACATTTGCACATGATTAGACACAATAAAAAGTTACTTATTGAAGTCAGTGCCACAGTAGTGTTACTTAGGCCCAAGGGGAGGGAAACCTGAAGGAGAGGAGTGGTGTGAAATGGGTTCCATGCTGTGAAAACACATCGTCAGGAGGGTCTCTCGGTGATGGAGTTGGCTCCCATGGCCAGGAGTTCACAGGGCTGCCCCTGTGGCGGGGAGCAGGGCTGGGTGGATACATATGGGGAAGACATGGTGACGTGAGTGAGCGGATGAAGAAACAGCTACCAAGTGTTGTTTTGAAGTGCTCCTTCTTATCCGGGCACTGGCCTACCAGCAGGGTGCATTTCAAAATGGTTGGGCTGTAATTGCAAGATTTCTGGGCATGTTCCTCTTTCTCTTAATAATCAAGGAAAGCGCTTCAAAGGTCTGTGTTTGTAGCTGCCAGCCTGTTAAGATATGTTTATGTCACTGAAACTGATTAGCCAGAATGAGAACAAGAAGAAATAGGTCTTTCTATTTGTAATGGAAGGAGTTCAGCTTTGTTACTTACACTTTCCTGATTGAAATAGCGGTATATAATTTTCATAATTTCAAAGTAATTTATTCAAAGTGTAATTCTGCCTAAATATTCATTTAGATTTCAAATATTTTTGCTGAAGTAAATAAAATTTAGATGAGGTAATTTCTTTCTATCAGCCTCACAGACCACTTCAATCTCGGTTTATTTTTCTCTTTCAGGCCTTTGGATTAAGAACCTGCTGTTATGCTTCAGTTTTTCAGAAAATGTGACACTTCACATCTTCCACATTCATGTGAGAAGAGTTATCAAAACTGTCCTGAATTAATTAAAAGTAAGTGTAATCTCCACAAACATGTGGGAGCCAGGGGGCAGGGAGGTGGGGGAGAAGAAAGAGATAAATCTGCAGGGAGAAATTCTAAGTAGGAGTTAATGGTTACATTAGCAGAGATAATTTTTGCTTTGTGGCATCTGCACATTGGGATTCACAAGGGAGTTTCTAACTTCTTGGGATTTTACATATCTATCAGCTATTGCAAATCTGAGAAGCCCATGAAAAATTATATGAGTCTGAGATGCACTCTTGAGGGTTTTGTACCCATAAAGTAATTTATGCATTGCAACTGGGGATAAACATTTGCGTTCAGAGGAGAACAACCCAAATCTTCCCCTCACTCAGGGGTTGAGCCAGATCCAGAAGACACCCAGGGTTATGAAACAATTTCATAGTGATGTCCACATGTCCAGAAGGTGATGGGGCTCTCCATCCCAGCTTCCTTCTCCTCCCACTGGCTGTAGTTTTCTCCCTGTCCCTAGTATACACGTTTTTCAAAGTAGTCAAAACACTGCACCCACCAAGCTCCTGGGGAGAAGAGGGTGTGATGCCTGTGGACTGTGGCAAGAACAAACACAGAGCAAGTTGTACTGCATGTTGCTTGTGCCATGCAGAAAGTTGAGTCACCCACACAGTGCTGTTTGCATTCTCCCCCTCTTCACCAAACTTGATGACAGGATTTGGGACTGGCAGTTTCCCCAGTGCTCCTGTGGTGCACGGGATAAGGTGCCCCTGTAAACAAAATCTTCTCACCAAGCTCCAGGGACTGATAGTGAAAGTGCTGCTACTGGTCTCCCTTACTGCGTAGGGGGAATTATATGTTCAGCTGCCATGCTCTTCTGGTCTGAGCACATACAACAAAAAAACCCACTACCAATAAAAAGTAAACATTAAGCATTGAGTTGAAGAAAGATTAAATAAAACAGCCCTTCACAGTGCCTCACGGTTTTCTGTGTTGCACAAAATGCTGCCAGAAAGGCAGAAGATGAGCAGAAGGTCTGTGCTTCATCTCCTAAAAAATGACTTAAGGGCAAGACAGGTCCTCAGTCTTTACACAACTTTTTGCACCCCCTGGTTTCCACCACTTTTTTATTTCCATGTAGGAAAGAGAGGTTTTGGATTCATCTGTTTCTTGGGTGGCAGAGAGGTTGAGAAATCAATGTTTAATGTCAAGCATATGAATAGCAGGTGTTTGCTTTCCTGTCACAGCAGCCAGCTTTCATTCACAGCCCTTGGCTCCTGGTGCCTCACGCAGGGCGGTAGCGATCCCTGCACCAGAGCCGCACCCTGGGTTTCCATAGGGTGCCTTGTTTATACCTAGCCAGGTGGGTTTATCCTGAGGGTGTGATGCTGAAGTGGAAAGGAGTGGATGCTTTCCAAAATTGGGTGTGTGCAAGCTCTTTCTCAGCATTTAGCCTTCCCCCTTCTCTTGCTTTTGTTTCAGTTGGCAGCAGTGAGGAGGGGAAGGATGGGAAATAATCCCAACTCCTTTCCCTGGTTGCTCAAGTACTGGACTTATTTCACAGTGTGCCACTTAAAATGAAAATATACCTCTTTCCCCACTGCCCCCCTAACTTATTTATATCAAAAAAGTCTTACAAAACAATATAGCAGTGTGACAGTCATCTTACAGGAAGGGAGACACAGGCAGAGGAAGGAAAATGGTTGCCCTAAAAGCCTGCAAATCTTACTGTTGCAATGAGACTCTTCAGCTCAGTCTGAGCATGGTAAAGCACATCAAGGGATGAATTCAGTGCTGCGTTTTCTGAAAGCTGTTATGAGACACATACCTGGGAAATACCTTCTTTACAGTTATTTCCCAAAGGTATATTTGGAGCATTGAAAACTGGAAAGCTCTCCTACCACAAAATGTAGCTGTGCACAATGCTAACAGCTGGGAGGCACCTTGAGGAAGTGAGTGTCACGAAAAAGAGTTAACCAACAAAAGCAATCCTATGTCTTTTTGTGGTGGTGCCAGAAACTGGAGAGAACTGGGTGTATTATCCACAGCCCCATTTATCATTTCAGACGAGTGGACAAGGTATCACTTGAAGGTGAAAGATGGCATTTTTGGATTTGCTTGAAAGGAACAGCTGTGTTTGCGTGAAAGTGTCTTTCAGATGTCTCTTCTGTGAGGGGAAAAGCCATTCCTGCTGAGACAACTCTTTCCCAGGCTCAGCAGCTGGCAGTACACTGAATCTCAAGTGGGCCCTTTGCATGTCTTTGGTAAATCCTGTCCATTGTCTGGACCCTCTAAAGGTGTCCTACTGGAAAGAGCTGTCAGGAATGTCTGCACTCCGTTCTTGTGGCTCCTTGACCCAGAGGTACAGGGCCAACTTGGTTTAGAAGCAGAACAAAACAAAGTGTTCTACTCAGAGAAACTGATGGTCAGATTCAAAACAATACTCCAGAAGCAAAATCAGATATGACTTATAGTCCTGGTAAGCATATTAAATGGTTAACTGTCCTCATGTTCAAGCATTTATTTTTTTATTATTTTCTTTTTTCCCTTTTTTATTATTTTTATAATTAACCACAGATATATGCAGGCTGTTAGAAGTGTGAGCTAGAACACACCATAATGCCCACTGGTGAATGCAGCTGCAGGCACGTAGCTAGGGAAGTGATGGACATGGGTCCCCTCCTGCTGCTGGCAACTCTCTCAGAGCTCCTTCCTCATGCCCAGTTTCATGTTTCTGCTGTATCAATGCTGGTTGCTTGTTATCTATTAGTGTGCTGCTGCACCCACCTGTGACAGCCAAGCAAGGAGGTGTCACAAGGACATGTTGGGATCGTGGCACTAAATTGTCACAGGAATGATGACTACGTTGAAAGTTTTGGTATATTAAGAAAATAAAATAGGAAAATTATCTAAGAGATTACTAGAGAGAGGCATGATCCACTCTGATGAAACACCATCACCCAGGTGCCTAGCTGAAGTCGAGCTCCAGCAGGATACAACGTAAGTTCAGTTTTGACAATGAGCAGAAATGCAGATTATAATGTTATTAATGGCTTCCTGGTTAGAAAATTTGACAAGGACATTGATTCAAGAACTTCCACTGCCAGTTTCCCTCTATATTAACTTTTGTGGCTGCAGGAAAAGTGCAGGAAAGATTTGCTTGTCAGAAGTGGCTCTTAGCCATTCATATTGCCCATAAATTTAGAAGGAAGGAAGCAAAGTACAAGATGGGGTTATGATGGAGAAACTTTATTAAAAGCTATAAACTGCATTGTAAATGAACAAATGAAGCAAGATGCAATAGATTTTAAGTAATTTTCATATCTTGGCACGCTTGTCCCATTTTGGTGTTTATAAGTATAGGGCATAAGAAGCTGTCCCAAGACAAATCAGGAAGTTCATTTATGTTCATCATGATATCTGAAAGCCAGGTTATTCTTAGTTTTGCATGAATAAGAAGGGGAGAAGCATCCTCCTTCTGTTGCGCTTGGATCCTCTGCCAGGAGTAGACACTCTTAGTGAGCATGTGAAGGTTCGGTATTTTATTCACACACAGGATTTTCCCAGAAGTTTAATTTTTCCTTTTTTTTTCTCAATTTTAAGGAAAGCCCAAATAGTTGTATATTAACCATTACTGAGTTTGAAGAAAGTCTGAAGTAGACAAGAAAGAGTTAGTGCTGGTCATTTTCTTGTAACCGTCTTCAAAAACCTCTATAGACAAAACAGCTGAAGACTCAAATTATTCATGGGGTCTGAATCAACTTGGAATCAGAGATGAATCATGAGCAAAGGAAAATCTCACAGCAGTGATTATTAACTAGTGAGTTGATGTGAAAGACAGCCTTTATCCAGGACTTGCATGTGTGACTGTCACTTTGTTACTGCATGAAAAGTACAGAGAAACACGCAATCTCAAATTAGTAGGAACAGCTGGAGTCAGAGGAAGGTTTCTTTTTAAGTAGCATGCTTGTGATGGATAAAGATGTATCTATGTGTGTGTGCTAGGTAGGCCTGGTGACAGGGTTGTGAGGCCTCATCTGCTGCCTCAAATAAATTTTGTCATTTGGAAAGGCCATTTGTGTTGTGGTGGAAGAGTGGCTGCCCTGATACCACTTCCACGGCAGCCAAAACTGCCTTTAAAAACCCAGGCTTGTGCCTTCGGTTCACCAATTTCTCTGATTTGGTAGGCCTGGTGCCCCTCTCTGCATTCAAAATCTTCTGAGCTCAGCTTGAAGAAGTCAATAGTATTTTCAACCTCATTGTAGCTTTATTGAAATCTTCATCATCTCTTCTGCTGTCCCCGTGCAAAAATTTCAAATGGTAAATTGTGCCTCTATACACTATATATTAATCTCTCAGTGAATTGCTATTTCTATAATATTCAACAATTATTACTCCTTAGTTCATTTTCTTGATCTTAAGGTAGGGCTCAGTGCTCAATAAAGCCAAATTTATTTGAAACATTTGAAGAAGTTCACCTTGATACTCTCCATCTTTCTCTGACAGCTCATTATAATGAGACCATAGATTATTATAGTTGTACTTGAAGCCTGCATATTTCTTCTTCAGTTTTCCCCAAATGACTGAAGAAACACCAGATGGTATTAGGTAACTAATCTTGACTCCCAGTTTTCTTATTCGTGCTGGGGAGCTACTCAGTGTGGAAATAATTCCTGTTTTTATTAGGTTTGTTTGTGAAGTTATAAATCTACAAAGCAGCATGCGTCGGGAAACAAAGCTGCACTTTGTCTGATCAATGTGCTCTGGTGTTTCCTCTTTGACACTGCCTGGCTGTACCCTGGGATCTCTGAGGGCCATCTCATTCCAGATGTGCCCCCTGACCAGCCTCCATCTCCCTGTTTGGACAAGGCTCAGATGACTATCCCTCCCTTGTTTCCATGGGAAGGAAACACAAGTGAATAGGCTGAGAGGAAAAGAGCCACTCCATGTTCCAGGTGATCCCTCAGTCCAGGAAATAGAAGCAACGCCATCACAAAAGGGTTGTCTGCAGCCCGGGAACAGCCAAAATGCTGAAGCGCCTCTTTATTCAAGTCTGTGGGTATTTCCTAGAGTATGGTATGAGTACAGCTTACTTGTCAAAAGCCGCATCAAGACCTGATCTTTTTAAAGGCCTCGGCTCCTGGTGGCTGTCTCTAAGGTTTCAGCAGTACTGAGCTCTGAGGAATCACTGCAGAATGTGAGTGCTCAAAACTTATGATCAAGTTATCTTCGATTGAATACTCATGAAAAGAGACACATTAAACAGTGGTGGTTTTGGAAAGCTTGGCTCTGTTTCGGGCAGACCTGTCCTGCTGTAACCAGATACTATCAATCATGTTCCACTCTTTTGTAGGACAAATACCCTTAACCTTAGTGGTTGCTTCAGAAGGAGTTTAAAAAGCTTCTTTTTCTTCTGTGTTTTCTGCAATAATATCTGCCTCCTCCCTGCTCTGTACACAAAGCCTGTGATTACTTTAAAAGAGATTGTTGGAGGGAAGGAACTCAAGTAGGAAAATACTTACAATATATGAGCTTGATTTCCAAATGCAGCAAAACCCTACAAATCAGCTCTGAGGACAAGAATCCCTCTGCCTCCATCGTGCTTTCCCATGAGGATTGCTCCCGCTTCTTCCTCAGCTGACAATGTCTGGCGTTTGGTAGATCAGAAGCCAAGGGCAAGAACTCCTTTACTGTGAAAACCTCCCACCTTCACATCCTGGTTTATTTTCTTTAAAACAGGATAAAGTGGATAAAAGAGTGAAAAATGTACTCTCCCGTTCAGTTTGTCTTAACAAACTGTTTTGAAATATCATTTATCTGGAAAAGCTTCTCATGTAGACCAATTAGTATGAATCTTTCTGACTTTCTTTGGTCTTGATTCTCCATTTTTCAAATGATAAATGTTTATACCACAATCATAGTCTTTTTGAAGAAAAAAAAGTGTCGTAGGAGACTTCATTTTTTCCTGCAATGAGAACATTCAAATTTCTCAATCACCTGTTCTGATCTGATATTGATTTCCTTTAGTATTTCTTCTTCCTCCTTAGGGAAATAAATCTGTTTCTGGTATCTATCAGCGATTTTTCCCTTTGATAAAAGAATTCATATAATTCTTAAGTAATGCTAAATCTTCTGTCAACAAATTAGTCTTGTCATCAGCCATAAGGGGCCTCATGATCTTCTTGGTGACCTCTTGCTTCTATAAAAACTTGAGAAAAAAAATCCATGCCTAATAATTCCTGGTTATTCCTGTAAATTTTCTACTTTTATTCAAAACTTTTAATGATATTTTGGAGCAAACTGGCTATTTTTTTCCCTCAAACAAAACTGGAAACTTTAAAAAATACCCTGTTCGTGAGTATGATGGCGGGGGCTTAAGACAGCAAATGAATATATGTGTAAGGTTAATTCAATATGTGCAGGTTAATTCAGTAAAATCAATAATTTAGTGGCTAGAGTGCTGCTTGGAGATAAATGGGTTGTATGAGATATGGGATCAAGTTTTCTTTGTCCCATTCCAGATAAGTGCCCAAATCACTAGATTATATGATCAGTCTGTCTTTTTCTAGTCAAAGAAGTATTTATCCACTGTTCTTCAACAGTAGAGAGAATTGGTTTAATACCTTCCCAAAAAGTCACATGCATACCCCAGCTCTTGGGTTTTTAGCTGTTTTTTCTCCATGTTTTGATCAAAAATTTAATAAGGAACTCTCTTTACATGATTAAAAAAGGTTCCAACACTTTCTAATGCAAAATGAAAAATGTACCTTTTTTCCAGTCTGCGCCATCCCATGACATCACTATTTTGCTGTTTACATTTAGTAGGCTCGAGATTTCAGTTTTATTGTTTAAGGTCTTGCAAGTTGCTTTGCTTCGCTTAAGGCATAAAAACAAAGTACAGGCTCTGTGACTAAAGCCATAGTCCATCACAATGGTAAAAAGTACAAAAGGATGTGTTCCCTTCTTAGCTTAAATTGTGGGTTTTGTTTTTTTTTCCTCTGATTTCATATAAACTCAACTGGTACTCCACACACTATTCAAACTTTGACATATTTAAAACATTATTTTTTGCAGATGGTATCTCCCTACATATTTGTAATTTTTTAAACATTATTTGTCATTTTTCACAAATGCATTTCCCATGAAAAAGTACTGTTTGCTTCTAGTTAAATTTTAACTGGAACTGTCATTCCTAATGCCTTAGTAATCTTTAGATGCATTGTATGGGTCTGAAGTTGCTTAAACTCAGCCTTATACTGTTGTCAGGCTTTCCAGATTTTCAGTGGTGTGGGTTTGCAGATTTACCTCTTCATCTCCAATATGTGTCCGGCTGATTCTTAAAAACTCTGTCAAAAATTGCTATCATTTCACAAATTATAAAGGAAAACACAGCTCTGCACCATGTGCTCAGAGCTATTGCTTGATTTATTTCTTCCACTTAATATGCCCCAGATTATATCCAGCACTTGAATACTCCCATTTCTACTTAGTTTTCTGTCTCCTTTCAAAACCATATTAGTTTATTGTTGCCTTCTGTGCAGTTCCATCTACCATCTTACTTCTTTTAACTCAGGTTTTGAACCCTGGTAATTGTAACCAGCTGGTAACGTCTCCTGGGGTTCCTGCCTCTGTAAATTTTACTTCCATTTTGCACCTGGACACATTCTCCACCTTGCCTGCTCTCTGAAGAGCAGAGATTTGAAGGGGGTAGGACAGAGAGTAACTACTGCACTGTCTCTTGAACTGGAAGTTTCCATGATCAAAATTAAGTGCAAAGCAATTGTATTGTGTGATCTCTATACAGTGTCAGACACAGGAAGGAACAAAATTTTCTTGCATTCTGAAATCACCATGTTAGCAGGTTTAGTTTTTCTGAGTCTTGCCCCGAAAAACAATTGGATTCTGCTGATCCTAAATGAATATATTATCTCTTTTATTGTGTGTTCTCTGATGGGGTTTTCTCTGGTGAAAATCAAACTGGTTTCCATGCTATGGTACATCTGAAAACTGATAATTCACTTTAATTTACAAATTTCTGCTGTTTCTGCATCTTTTGCTTAGTTGAAAACCACTCTAAGGCACAGTGGTATTGTCAGCATCATACTGATTATACAGAATCAGTCATATGCCTATTTGTATGTTATATCTCTTGTGCTTTTTTTTTTCTCTAACTACAAGATTCAACTACATTTTCTCCTATAAATAAACAAATAGCAGAAATCAGGAGTTAAAGAGCTGTGAATTGGATTTTTTAAAGTATTGCCCGTGTTGATTTAAAGCATGTGCAATCATATATGCACCAAGTAACTGGCTAGTATGGAAGCACAATTTCAGAGGCATGTCGCCTAAAAAAAAATCTTTGAATTCAGAATTTGTGAACTTAGAATACAGTGTTTCAGATCTATTTTAAAGCATGCATTAGTTATAGCTAATAAATGCAAAACACTAATGCTACCTAATTTACTTTGTCCATGTGGCAAAACTTTAATATTAAACACTTGAGTTTTCCTGCTGTGATAACTGAATGTGATGTCATAAGCATGAATTATGAGCTGGTCATGCCAGGGAATTTAGACCAGGAATTTAAAGTATCTGAAGAAAATTTTCTCATATTCGTCTTTTTTACTCCCCCAGTAGAATATGCCTCATGATCTCCGGCACCTCAGACAGGAGCAAGAAGCGCAACCAGGTAAAGGAAATCTGCTGTGGACTGGCCTCTACACAGCAGAAAAGAACAAAAAACAGAGCTTGCCCGTGGATGAACAAAGCTGCCTATGCCTGAAACAGGAGTGCAGCCTGGAGGGCCAGGAGTACCCAGGTAGGCTCTTGCCTTTCACGTCCCTCCAAGGTTCCTGATCACACAAGCAAACCAAAACTGGCAATTTTGCCAGTGGGAGGAGAGGTATTTTCAGACTCACAATGGGTTTCATATGGAAGAAACTTTCCCCAGTGCCGAAGCTCTCACCAAGTAGCTCAGGATTGCTCACAGAGCAGTCACTGTTAGAGGCACAAGAGAGCTGTGGGCTTGTTTCCCAAGCGCATTGGTGGCCACTACTGAAAACGGAGCACCTGATGAGGTGTAACTCACCTGGGTACCATGCTGGTAGAGCACACTCTGGAGGGTACTTATGATTCAGGTGATGCACCAGGATGATTGTCTAGGCATAGCTGTAGTAAAACCTGAGCCATCAGAAGGCAATTTGCTGAATTGGTGAGTGCTCAACTCTGAGGTGAGCACTCAACACAGAACAGTACCTATATTTTGTTGTTCTAGTCTAGTCTAGAGGGTAATTATATTTTGTGAGGCTGATGTATCAAGAATCTCACTGGAGGTCCAATAACAGTGTTTATAGCTGTCATGTATATGGACTGAAAACACTGACTGCCATCTTCAGCTCTACCAAGCCATTCAGGGTCTCCAGCCAAATCATTACAGACAAGGAGTGCAGTGATCACAAGAAATTGGCAGATTCCTATTGGAGAGGGGCATTTTTCCCTTCTTTTCAAGCTGATTTTTCAGGCTTGGGTATGGCCCTGAGGAACTCAGGTTAACAATTTCTGTCTCATCTGCAACAGGAGCGAGCTCTGCGAACATCCTTTCAGAAAAATAATATTTTGAAACCATATGAATGTTTACACAGAGCAAGAGGAAAGGGTGTAAACATTGTAAAAGGAGTTTGTAACTCCTGTGCTGTTGCTTTTTGGAAGGCTGTGCTTGGATTTTGCAGTATTTGCCCTGCTCTTATTATGCTTTAATATTTCAGTGTGGGGAAAATCATTCTAACGTCGGAAGAGTGGAGCACTCGTGTGCTCTTTCCTGGACATACACATACACACATATATATGTATAAAATAAATGAAACCTTACTTTTTATTAAGGGAAAAGATATTCTTGGCAACTTACATTGGGAGGTTATTGGGGGAAAATAGCTCTCTTTAAGAAAAGTAAGTAAAGTAGGTGCGGGCAGTGACTTTAAATTGGACATTAAACTAATCCAGGGCTATACTTTAATAAAGGCTAGTGCTGGGAATTCTTATGGATTTTCTAGCTCATTGCTGGGATGACAGAGAAATACAATAAATGTTCTATTACTTACACAAGCTGCTGGTTTTCAGAAAATTAGTCACCAGTGACCTTTTACCCTTTGTCTTGCTCTCTTTCTCAGTAAAAGTACCTGATCAGAATCAAATGCAGCCCTGCTGTATGATGGCATCCCTGCAGGCTGCACAGGGCATCACTGTGAATATGACTCTTAACATAGCGTAAGATCAGCTTATTTTTCTCACTGTGTAACAGCAATATTGGGGGGACAGGAGGGGAGAGGGAAGGGACAGAGGAAGAAAATAATCTTTTCATTGTCTGTTGTTCTTTCTAAGTATAGAAGGAAAAGAAGGCACAGTTCAACATTTCTTAGTAAGGAATGAAGCCCGAATCATAAAACATAACCAATCAAACTGCTCAGAACTAAAATTTGAGAACTGGGATATGACTTGGTGATATCCCTAACCTCACAAATCATAAATCTTTGTGTTTGGTTGATATTTTTTTTATTTTCCATGAGTATCAAAACACAATGTTTATATTCTCTACAATGAGGCACAGACTTTTGCTGAGGGGGAGGGGACTATATTACTTGGTGTATACTAGCCCTTTGGTAGAATTATATTGATTAGTTTTCCAGTTAGCAGTGAGACCTCCTTCTGACCCTATTTTCAGGGTCAGTAGATCATAATGCAGAAGCACTAAGAAACTGGCATCCCTCCCCACATTGCTTTTTGAAGAGAGTATGGATGAGAAAATAATAATTTTATATATATAAATAAATATATATATATATAAATATATATATAATATGTGTTTATATATATATAAATAAAATCTCTACCTGTACAAAAAGAGTGGGGTTAGAATCTGCTCTGCAAATGCAGGTATAAGTTATATATGATTCACAATAACATTTTTATGTGAAAAGGAAATACATCCAGCCCCTACAGTACAATTTTAAAAGTTAATTTTATCATAAGCTGGGTATTTTTTAAAATAGAAGAGGAATACCTCATGACTGAGCACAATAAGGACAGATGTGAAAGAGGAACACACATCTATATTTGAAATGAAACTATTGTTCTGGGATATTTAGTCTGAGAGCACTCAGACATGAACTCACAAGACAAAAAGTTACAATCTCAGTCCCATTACAGGCACTCCAAGGATGTCCCATGAGCAATCTGTTGACTTCCATCTCGTATTGTATGTCAACCATACATACCTCTAATTAAACAAGAAATCATTTGTCAAAACTCACTGCATTTTTCATATCCAACACTTTACATGGCAGGTGTGTAACAGACAAAGAACAAGGACAACATGAAATAACTAAAGAATGCTTTTAGTTGCTATTTTTAATTGCTATTTGAAGCTTACATTTGAAATCCTTGGTCCTGTAAAAGGATAAGGACTGGAGTCAAGGACTCAAATATCCTCACCCTAACACCAGGACCTTGCAGAATGCTTTTGAACTCTGGTGCTCCCTGAGCACTCTGTAACTGTAGGAGACTGTGCTACTGCCCCAGTAAGAGCCAATCTGCTTTTATCATATTAAGAAAAAGAAGCTTGACTTCTAACAGCTGCTGCCTCTGGTTTTCTCTATTTCCTTACTGAACTGCAGACTACGAGGAGCTAATTAATATATTCCGTGTTAATAATTGAAATCACCATCTGGAGAAATAAAGGACTGGAAATAACTCTGGGGGGGAAAAAAGTCAGGTAAGGTGTTAGAGGCCTGAGCGCCTGCACAGCAGGGAGTACCTCTGCCCCTTGGAGATATCATGTGGATGACACTTTGCCTGCAGCTCTATTGTTAAAATTTCCTTCTTAGGGTTATCCATGTTCTGGTCTCAGGGTATCTGATTAAATCAGCATCCCAGCTATTGTTCCTTGGCTTTCCCCCAGGTCAACAGGTCTTGCTGAGAACATGCCTACTGCTTCACATAGTCCTGGTTTTTGCAAGTATGGAAATAGTATGTAGAAAACAATTAGTGAACAGGTGCTGCTCCTACATGGGCTTTTTTGTTGTGTTCAGATTTTAGTGTGGTCCAGCAGAGACGGCAAAGAGAGTATCCCCGTCTTGCAGTAGTACAGAATGCACCCTCTCTTTACTTCCTTGTCTTTACCTCTTTACCTTTTAGTCTGACAGGCCTAAGGTCTGATTCTCCTGTGTGTGATATGGAGCTCTCAGATTTGAAATTGAGACACAATGCCTTATTTATTTCTCATAGCAATATGTCACAGAGTTTCAGCATCCTGGTTTATGAACAAAAGATGTCCATAAATCCACCCTTAAGTGGCAAAGATTATCTTGTCCACTTGTTTCCCTGCTGAAACAAAGGCAATTTCTTCTTCCTACTAGTATCTTAACACACCTGGTTTTTTCTGGAAGATTTTCTAGGATTCCTAAAATGTCCTAGTAATGGCTAAACAATTGCCATTGTGGCCTCATTGCACCTGCATTCAGATCGAATAACTTCCAGGGAAGGTCAGATTCCTAACAGAAGTGAGCTGACTCCAAAGGACTTGGTGGCTGGAGCAAGCAGCTGGTCCTTCTCCAAATATTCTGGAGCACAGGTATCACCGAGCAGGCTGTCATTACATCCAGCACGTGCAACGTCAGTGTTGAAAACAGGAAAACAGCTGCTGGGTGGATAAGAGTGACCATATTCCATGCACACACTCTGCTTCAATTCTTCACCAGCCGGAATTGGAGAGACCCTTCCATTTCATCGTGGTCGAGAGCCCTTAGTGTGTCACAGGGTGCCTTCACACAGCAGCAGCCACATGCAAGAATGGTGTGACTTTCTGATGTGTTCGTCTGCTGCAGTTTTCTCTGCAAGGATCTTTTATGCTCTTTTAGTACTTGAAGGGCTCTTATAAAATAGAGGGACAATGACTTTTTTTGAAAGGGAAGATAATGATAGGATAAGGGGGAAGAATTTTAATCTATAAAATAAGAGATTTAGATTAGATGTTAGGAAGAAATTCTTCCCTGTGCGGGTAGTGAGACACTGGAACAGGTTGCTCAAAGAAGCTGTGAATACCCCAACCCTGGTAGTGTTCAAGGCCAGGCTGGATGGGGCTTTGAACAACTTGACCTACTGGTAGTTCTCCCCGCCTACGGCAGGGTGGTTGGAACAAGATGGTCTTTAATGTCCCTTCCAACGCAAATCATTCTATGGTTCTGTGAAATGTTAGTGAAAATGTTAATGAATGTTACCCTTTTCATCTCCATGTCTGTTTTAGCAATAAGGAATTATTCTGAGCCTGTCCTTGGCATGTTGGCTGAATTCATTCACAAAGTTTTCATTTAGCTGTGAGTGTTTTTCTTTCTTTCTTTTCCTGTCAAGGGCTTGTGAACCATTCAACTAACTGGTTATTCAATTGCTATGGAGAAGTGGCCTCTCTGGAGGAAGGTGAGTGGCCCTGTCACTTTCTGTCCCAGAGCTGTGTTGGCTGAGCTATCCCCACAGCTGGCACAGATGGATAGATGCTTCTGCATCAGAGCATGGGAAATTCAAAGTTCATGTGAAACTCACCTAATAAAAAAGACAAGGCAGCCCATCAGGTTAATAGGTCACTAAATAAGCAAAGCAAGTGGTGTTTCTTAACCTTTTCAGGCAAATTGTCTCACTTCATTTCATTGTCTTTTTGCTATGAGCCTTCCTGGAGCTTTGGTTAATTTTGCTAATAATTTATCTTAAAAATTAACATTGTTGCATTTTTTCAGTTTCAGCAAAAAATATTCTTAATTAAGGGCCATAACTATGTTAATAAAGCTGTAAAGAAGGAATGTTTTTAAAAGTGATTATGAAAAGGGTAAAATATTATTTTTTCCTTTAGGGGAAAATGGATTTTTATTTTCTTTTGTTACTCAACAACCTGAAAACTTTGACTGAGAGGGTAATATCCAATATCCCCTTCTTCCTTTGCCATACCTCTTTTCCACACTTCGATGGGGCAGTTATGATAAATTTGATAAATTGAAAGAAGACTAGGAAGAATGTGCCCATCAGTAACAGGAGGAGGGTGTAAGCAATTTAAATTGGCCACTCCAACACTATTTTTAAACAGCACATCACCATCTCTTACCTAGAGAACTGAGTATCAGGATCCCGGCAGCAACTTCTCACGTGTGTAAAACAAACATTTAGCCTCAATAATATATTCATCTTAGTATCTCTGCTGTTCACAGAGGATAATCCAGAGCAGAAGTCTAATACTGGATGTTTCAGTTGTCTGTTTGGAAGGGTCCTTCCTACTCCAGCATTCATTCCAAAGACCCATGCTCTCTCGGCAAAAGTTGACCTTTGCGATGAATCTTCATTCTGTGGACATTTAGTATGAAGAGTATTCTTAATTTCTATTATTTATCCTACAGCATTTTATTTCTTTAATTAAATTACTGGAATATAATTATTGCTACCTGAAAGGATGAGTATTGTTGCTCCTGTGTGGGGACAAGCTTCTTACCATAAATTCCCAGTAACAACAACTCTCTTCACCTTTCTCTCTTTAACTCCGTAGAAGGTAGAGTGGTACTTATGGTTATTTAGGACCTAAGCTTGAAAACCCTTAACCATGTGGATATTCATTGCTCCCATGGTCTAGCTATTTCATTGATTGTACTAGTTTATTTTTTCTGGGATCAAGTGAGCAATTATAAAACTAGTAAAAATCATTGAAAAATTACAAAAGTCAATTTAGAGTACAGAGAAGCACTTACATCCCATGCCTCGTGACACTTACCCAAGCAAGAGATACTCAGTCACACTCGTTAAAAAGGGCTAGTCCTGCATCCTGAAATGGGTTCTTTTTACTTCAGAAGTATTTCCTGCCATGCCTCACACTGACCTGTTTGCTCACCATTTTGCTGGCAAGTGTTGTAGGGATGGATCCTGCTGGCAGTTGCACAGGTGGGGACTGTGCAGCCAACCGGGAGATTTGTTAAATTAGTTGGGCTTATCAAGCATATCGCTGGGCTCCTGCTGCTTAACTCCTCCTAGTGATGGCTATTTTAACTTTTTATCCAGGAGTCGTCCCCTCTAGCCCAGGCACTTGTGTGCTCCTCCGTATCAGCAAGGCGGTTTTCTGTTTTCATTCCACTTGACCCCTTTGGAGAGGGTGGAAAGCCCAGACCTCTGTAGGACAGAGCCAGTAGCAGATGGGGTGGGGGAAGCCAATGTTCAGCCAAACCCCATCCAAGCCTGAGGCAGAGGAAGGGCTTTCCCCCAATCAGAGCTTAGGGAGAGAGAGTACAGGGCACCACACCCCACCCTCGACCCTTCCCAGACCTACCTTTGTGCAGGTGGGGAAGGCAGGGACCTCTCCTGGGCATTCAGACACCTCCAACCAGGCATGCAATGGCTCCAGACCCTGTTTCACAGGAAGTAGGGGCCTGGCTGGTGGCCCGAGGGGAGCTTGCAGGGTTGCCAGCTCAATGTCCAGGTTAGTGCGAGATGAATTAGACAAGGTAGCACATCGGCGTGCAAACCAAGCAGAATAAGGAATGGGTCTCGGCCAGAAAATGTGGTTTTGAACCTAAATCACAACCCAAACTTTCCCAAAGGGAATGTTTAGATTCAGGGCCATCTCTTAAAATAAATAATGAATAAATAAGGTCCTGTATAGATTTCTAACTATGTCACTTTATTAGCACTATAGATTTTTCAAACACAGAGGGGCTGTAAGAGTTGCATATACATTTCATTAGTAGGGAATTTATGACTACAAGATTGCACTTAAGGTTTGCGCTAACGCTTTATGCACCCTTTTGACCCAGTCCCTTTACTATATTCTGCCCAGTATTATTTTTCATAAGTCAGGAAACGTTTTCCATATGTTTTGTAGCATTATCCAAAGGGAGTTTGCAGCTGTACTGTTCCTACTTTATCATGTTCGTACTGACTGAAGTGCAGACCCCTCCTAGTGACAGTACCCATCTGAAAGATCATAACAACGCATTTTTGGCACATTATTGTTCTAGTTTTGTGTCAAGCCTCCCCCACGGAACAAAATTGTTTCACAGTTTTTATTAAAATTTACTATAAATGAACAGCTGAAAAAATAAACAGAAAAGTCTGTGTGTATCTTATTTACTGTCATCACAAAAAGAATATCTCTGCTGGAACATTATAACATAACCTAACAGCCAAAACTAACTTACAGAAATAAGCAGAGACATTAAAAAGGTTGAAGGTCAGGAGAGTTCATTATTTTCAGTAAGCTTAAAAAGCAACAAAGGGGCTGAGGGAGAAGAAAAAAGAAGGGCAGGAGGAAAGTTATGAAGGTACATGGGAGCTGCAGAGCTGCAGGAGGGGAAAGCTGAACCAAGAACCTATGTGGCACAAGGCAAAATAAGGGATGAAGGTACCAATATTTTAGCTACCATTGTTTTTCTACAAAAAGAAAAGTGTCTACGTTTAGCTTTCCTTTGGAAAAATAAATACATTGGCCTGAAAAGCCCTAAATAAAACCCCATCTGTGAGTTATTTGAACCAATTGTGGCACTCCACTGCTGGTTTGCAATATCTGAGCTCTGAACTCACAAGTTATTCTGTAGGGATGTGAGCTTGCTCCTGCAGGATGACTTTCAGAAACCTTGTTTGGACTTAAAATGTAGTTATTTGGGGAAAATTTTTACTGATATGCCACGGTCCAAGTCAAGACATGGTGTAAGAAGCTGCACCTTTGCTGATGGCTTCTGTGCCTCCCTGTGCTCATGCATGCTTTCACCAGATCTGAATTTGATCTCCTCGATATGCTTCAGTGGAAAGAGGTTTCTAATCGTAACTGGAAGCAGATATATCCAAACAATCAGTTTTAGTAAATCCCACTGAACTCTATCATGGCAGAGAGACAGTATAAATGCTCCCCATGAGTCCGCTAATGAAATGCCTGGCAAAGCCAAAAAGGGCAAAGAAAAAAATAGAAATCACAGCTGCAATATCAGCTTGAATAATAGAGCTAGGAACCAGAGAGTAATAAAAGATGAGCAAGAAGTCAGAAATAACACAATATGAAGGCAAAAGGAAGGAGAAGAATGCTTTCCAAAAAGTGAGGCAAAGAAGAAAAAAAGCACTTCGGGTCATATGAAATGCTCACATAAAATAATTTAAAAGAGGAAAACTAAAAAGTACTGCGAAGGCAAAGGTTAATTAATTTATTTCATGAACTGTAATATTTAACACTTCACAGCTTTGTGCTGGGATTATTCCCCGTAGAATCAGTGCTAGAGGCCAGATCTAAAATGCCGAGTCCCTAAAATGAGCCTGAAGAGACATCTAACTTCTTTGTGATACCAAGTAGTATTTTGAAGTATCAACTATCTCTTTTCTCTCTCTTTTTTTTTTTTTTAACCTTCTCTGGTTTGGGAATTCTGGTGCACAGCTTCTGATTTAATTGAGCCTTAACCTCTTTGCTGAGAAATAATTGGTAAAATTCATTTTAGGGTTTTTTTATTAATCACAGAATGTGCAGGCAAAGAAGAAAGCACTTCCATTCCCACTCCCAGGCTGATGAGAATGGGAAGGAGCCAAGGGTTACTCAGCAGAGAGCCCTTGAAAGTACAAATGGGGTCTTTCAGGGGATGGCTTAAGTTATCTAGACCTTGGTCCTTCCTGTCATTTGTGCTTCTAAGCATTAAATCAGGCATCAGTTGCTGAGGTTTAGTATTTGCATAAAGATTTGTAGTATATTCCTGTAAAAGTATGCTCCAGACAAAGTAAATTGAAAAGTTTTATGTAACAATTTGTAGCTACAGTGATAATTATTTACTTTAAGTAAGATTATAATATCAATTTTCTCCTTCAAAAATAAAAACAGTATTTCTGGGGAAGGAAATAACATTGTTAAAAAAAAGTTAGCCTCTGGGTTGTATATAATCTTATGTGATTAGCTCATTAGTTCTTCACATTTAATCTACAATTATAGTTCAATTTTTGGTGTTTAGAAGGAAAAAAGCACAGAACTTAATGTTTTTAAGTGTCAATTTAACCTTAAAATGAGAATTTTAAGGGAAATTATTATTCAATGGGAATGCACCAATGATGGCCATTACAGAGAAGAATGAAAGAAAGCACTTTTAAAGGTAGAAACCTTCCAGGTTTCAGGCTTAAAATTTAAAGAAATACAAAATATTATTAAATATGAATATCAAAATATATATAATATTTCTAATATTATCTGAATGTGGTTGCTATTCAAACTTACTGTTTTGTCTTAATGAAAATTATAGATTGTAACAACCCAAATTTAAAATTTCACCCCCAGATAGCTGCAGCATAAGTAGAATTCATAGGCACATCTCAGCTGGAAAATCTTCCATATGTCACAGTTCTTGAATCAGAATATCCAAAGTACAGCCAGGGTGCTGCCTAAACATGTCCATGCATTTACATACAAGGACATGCCATGGCCATGGCCAGGGAGGGTGGCCACACTGTCCTGCTTCATGTGCAGCCCAGGAGTCAGCTCTGTTGCTCTTTGCTGCTCCGTGGGCCCCCGAAATGTTGGCTGTCTTCTGCTGACACATTGGTTTGCATTTCCCTGTTTAAACACAAGTGTTTTCACCCTTTCTCTTTCGAGAGGATTGGCTGTACAGCCCTACTGGCAGGTTGCCCATTACCTGCCTGTACCTCTGTGCAAATTAAAAACCACTCATGACATATTGGCTGATGATATTATCTCCTTCGCCTTGGGGAAACCGCTGGAGAAGCAAAATGGCTTAAACTAGAAATGGCTTATTGAGATAGCTATTTTTGGAAACAGTGGGGCAGGAGTGCTCCTGGTGTAGGTAAGTGCCAACCCAGAGATGAAAAAAAAAACTGTGAAGTGACTGTTTCAAGTAACAGTAGCAGATAGGAGTTTCACACTGTATTTCCCATCCTTTTCCACAGGAAACGTAATATTCTTTTGCCCCTTGCTGCCCATGTATTTTCTTTTAATCCTAGACAGCTACAAACATACATCTAGGGGAAAGCCACTAATTATTTTGAGGAAGACAAGATTTGCCCTTTAGGTATTTTTATGTAGTCTTTGTTATTTAATTGGTGCAAATTGCAATGTCTCTGCACTGGATATTTAAGGTAAATGTTTGATACATAGATTATAAAGTCTATGAAGCTTTATTTTTCTCATCTAGCAGGCTTTGCACCTGAATATTTGTGATTGGTCTTTTCTCCTGTTTTTATTTGGTAATAGTGAAAACTGATCTAGAAAAGCTTGTTTTTCTTTTACGTGACATAACTGCAAAACTTATGGGTGCAAAGCCAAGCTACCACACATGCTGGCGTCTGTTCTGCCTTACATTATTGTAGTTATCCTCTGCTTTCCTCTCTCAGTATAAATGTTTGCACATATAAAAATGTTAACATACCTATAAAATACCGATACATTGTATGCAATTTTAAATGCTATCAAATTTGAAATCTCAATAAAGTGCTTTAAAATCAAATCATCATGCCTTTCAGGAAGCTTTGCCAAACCAGGTCCTGGGATTTTTTCTTCCCTCCTAATGGTAACCACACGGCTTTCAGTGCTCCTCCCTGCCTCCCAGGAGGGCTGGCTGCTCTGCATAGCAGGCATGGTCCCACTGTGACCGTGCTATAGGAATTGTGATAACCTGGAAGTTAGCAGAGAGCTGATTTGCCATGATACGTTCTTACAGGTCCCCACCTGTTTTTAAAGAGCCAAGTAGAAAGCCTTTAAAAAAAATATTATCATCAGAAATCTTGTTGGATGTTAAGCGTGCCATGGAAATGCAATAAAAATGGAAAGGCAACATTGCCCAGAAAATCTTGAGCCAAAAAGGGAAGGGAAAAAATAAGTTTACTTAGTGGTTATGAGTCAATGCAGGGTGTATGAATAAAAATGTAGGAGACCTTTATTAGATAAGAGAAACCTGACATGGCTTTAAGGCTTAGATTCTAAATAATAATCTGAAAGCAAACAGAATTTCTGATCCAAGAAAAGTATTTTTCATTGCTTTGAGGTGAATAATTTTAAAATTAAGGACTGAAAACTTATCCTGTTCTTAGATAAATAAATATCTGATCCATGCCAATTATCAAAAAACTATTTGGATATTTTATTGTGTTTGTATGACTAGTGAGAGCTATCCATGCTGTGAAAATTGTGATTTTTTTTTTTTTTTCGGTAGATGCAGACTGGTTGCAACAGGTATTAAAGAGAAGTTTCTGTTTAGTAGAAAGATATTTCAAAGTAATCAGAACAATAAGGAAAAGTAATTAGAACAATAAGGAAAGGTGTAATCAGGGGAATATAACTATAACTGAGTCACATCTGATAACTTCAGACAGTAGCTTAAAAACTTACCTGAAAATCCCAGGTTGCATATCCTACATGTTTATGAAACTAAGTAGAGGAGACAAACACATATTAACTTCCCCCCCCCCCCCCCAACTTCATGTATTTATTTTAAGAAGGGGAAAAGCTGGAATACCATAGACCTCATGGCCTTATTACACAGCCTGGAGGTCCATGACTCAGTGCCACGGCCAACACATAAAAATGATTGTTTGATAGATGAGAACCAGACTGAAGAAAATATTACATTTTACATATGTAAGGGAATTGATCAACCTTCTCTGATGCTCTCTGTCAGCTAATGTTGTGTCTGCCAGTGAAGAGTAAAGCCAGCATGAGAAGAGAGGGAGAAGAGGATGATGATAGGTGGAGAGCAGAACACGTTTACTTTTTCACTAAATGTGCTAGCTCAACAATGGGAACATCAGAATCAGGGTTTTTGGGGTTCTGGTTTAACCAGACCTTGAAAACACTTTCCCTCTTCATCTAAATCACATACAGTGTAATTTCTTAGGGTTTTAGAGACTTTTTCTTGACTACTGACAAAACAAAAAATGGAGCTGCATCTTTCTCAAGTGTTGTTTTCCCCTTTCAGTTATAAGACAGAACCTAGGGAAGATCAGGACAGTAATAATTATTCCTAGTGAAACAGACTCTGGATTCAATATTACTATTTTTTCTTAGTTTTTTTTTTCTCACAGGCAGGAGGGATGTCTGTTCCACTCTGAAAAGGCTCCCTGCCATGATTGTGAAGGTGTTCTGGATGGAGCATCATATCTGAAACCAAACAATGTGCAAAGACATGGATTCCATTGCGTCAATTTACTCCTGAATCTTCATAGAACTCGAGACTGCCTGCTTAGGTAAGTTCAGTATTTGACACTGACAAAAAGGTAAGTGCTCTATAGCTCTTGATACTGCTTAAAGGAATCTGCCTTGCAATTTATTTGGTCTGTAAAAGGGACTACATGCACGTGTTTTTGGCTTCACGGAAGAGGACATGTGCTCTTGTAAAAGAAATTATGCTGTTGGAGAGAACAGCAAATCCCTTATTTACTTTTTATCACTGGAGGATGACTTGGGGAACTTAAGAGGTTTATGCCCACAGGTCAGGTTTCATGTACATGGAGCTGTACAGTTTGCAGAAACTTTCTGCTCAGCCAAGAGATGAATTATTCCAACCGTAAGGTGGAATAAGCCAGCAATAACCTACTACTGTCTTTGTTTTGGCTGTGCTTTCTCAATCACTAGGCAGGGAAATGAAAGACAAACGGCCTCCATTGGCTTGTGCTGGCTGAAAGAAGGCTGGGAGGAATAGTTGGGAACAGACAGGTCTGGCAAAGAAATTTTTAGGTTCTTTAGACTACAGTTCCCATGTCCCAGCACTGAGTAAACAGTCAATCACTGTTGTTTCCCTAACTTTAGTGGTTGGAACCTACAGGATAAATCTGGATATGTTGTTGTACCCACCAGTATTGCAACAGAAGGTGATCAGTATACACACTAAGACAAACTCAATAGAGAGAGCATAAACTGTGACTTTTAAAGCTGCATGTATGTCTTCTAAGCCTATTGGAAAATGCCAGTATTTCACTGGAACTCTTCAAGTGATTTTCACAGGTAGCCTAAGATCATGGATGAAGCTAAGAATTAATTTACAACACAAGTCTGTACATGGTTAAACCAGGAGAGGAACATTGTTATGTCATCTTTTTGCCAGAGATGCAAGCATGCCTGTGTATAATGTGTTGGATTTGCACATAGAATAATTATCTATATCATTGTTGGGATAACTCTTGTTCTATAGGAGTTAAAGGAACTGCTTTCTATTTTTACAATTAAAGGATAAGCATGTTTAGAAGTGTACTTCCACATCATGCAAACATTTCACAAAATGGTCTGTAGCTCAGAGAATTTCCCCCAGTTAAGTCAATTTGTGCAAAGGAGATGATTATTTGCTATTCACCTATATTAGGAGATGCAGTCATTCAGAAGGATAAAATGGTTACCACACAGTGTCATAGATTAAGACGGTTTTATTCGGTATTACACATTATAAAATAGTTGGACCTTTTAACAAGCTGGTGGTCCTTTAAGGATGTAAAACCTTATATCAAAACTGTTAAAGAAAAATACACAAGAAGACAATTTGGATTATGAGTACTTAACATGAATAACTAGACTTACAAATTGTTTATGGCTACAATGTCTGAAACTCTGGTGAAAGGGCTGACTGCACTAATTGATTTTTTTTTCCCCACTGAGTGATCTTTATTTGTAATTGATGGTGCAATCCTTTGGTAGTTCTTCTGTAACAGGCACTACTACTGTGTCTTTTATTACTCAAAGCTACAAAAATGTGCTTTATTACAGGGAATTTTTATTTTTAACTACTGTTACTGGGGTTTTCTTAAACTAAAGGATAATGCTATAGAAACCTCAGATACCAAGGAAAAAAAAGGGGGGAAACCACAGAAGCAAGCTCTTCAACAGTTCTCAGGAAAAAAAAAAAAGTTCTTCATTTGCACAGTCTGTACCTCCCTGGGGTTTCTTCAAATGTGTATGTTAAGAAATATACCTATACAGAAAAAATACATCAAGGAATTGCTAACTAGTTAGAGGATATCACATTGGCTTAATCCCATGCTGTTTATACAATGACTACGTTGGGACGTATCTTTGCATAAAAGACATTAAATAAGGTCCATGATTTGACCCAAATCCACAGACATAATTACTAGTGTACAACATTGAGTATCTGTGCTAATCTGTTAACCTCACATATGTTGCTGCTGCTACTGTGTCAGTGATTTTTTAGCAGAAGGAAATACTACAGCAGTCTTAATTTCTAACCCTAGATATGTAATTTTTTTCAGAGATATATAAACCAAGCTTTTTCTTAACTAAATGTAGGAAAAACATTTCCTGGTCCTGTTCCTATTTCTTGCACTTCTCCTATCCTCTCCATTCAGTAGATACAGCCAGCAATACTTAATGGCTTATAAAACAAATAGCAATTAGAATTTGACAGCCCACAAAAGCAATGAAATTAATTAAAACCTAAAGATGTGGACAGACACCTTGGTTTGTATTATGTTACTTTGCTTAGTGAAAACAGATTCCTGATGTAAAAATCAGAAGTTACAGAAGGTCATCAAATAGCAGTATGAGCAGTTTTCCTATGCTTTGCAAGAGACTTTTCTACTTCACCATATTTGAAATGGTTTAATGACTTCAGAGCAAGAAGGGGGCTGCTGCCAAGGACTTCTGGTAGACTGGGTACAATTTCATCTGGTCAGTTTTCAGGACAATATGTTACCGTGTACTTCTGTAAATTTATTTTCCGTAAATCACAACTACAAGACCAGCTTTGGTAACAAAGAAAATATGTTGCATCCTACCAAAATAGTACAGCAGCAACAACAGCAATAGAAAGCAAGAGCTGAAAATAAACCTTGGGCAGCCTGAGAGAACTGTGCTGGTGTTTGCTTGGCAGGTCAGAGACTGCACCCAGGCTCCAATATGTACCTCACCCCTTTGAGAGCTTGTCCTAAGCCAGCCAGAGCTTCTTCCTGTAGCACTCTTAGCTTGAGCTGGGGTTTCATAAGACAGGATTTGGGAACAAACCATGCAGATTCATCATTTGCCAATTATACTTAAAACACAATGAATCACTCCCTCATCCTCTCCTATGGTGCCTGTGCCATTGCTTGCTTTCCATGGCCCACACAGGGAAGGACATTTCTGCTGTTTTCTGCTGATACCACCTGACCCCTGCCACTGACAGACAGAAAAAGGCTGTAGCCATTTCTGTGGTGCTCCCAGAAAGATCCAGAGGAAAATGCAGGCAAGGTTCCCAGCAGTCATGTCAAAGGAATACTATTCCCATTACGCAGCAGAGAATGGGACCTTTATTTCAACAGATAAAAGGTTCAAAATAATGATGGGAATCCAGGAGGAAAGCCAAGATGGATACTACAACAAAATACTGGGTTTTTTACTTCTGCCAAAGTCCTGTAATCAAAAATTTGGTCTCAAATTTTCTTTCAAGGGGATTCAAGATCAAAAATACAGGTGACAGCCTGAGCAACTCTAAGTGGAAGGCGTGTCCAGCCCAGACAGTAACTGTCAGTATCAGTCTGAGGACTGACAGATGTGGGGAAGCCCATCCAAAGGAGTGAGCACAACTGGCTGCAGTGCCTGCCAGCGTCCAGATGCTCCTGTTGGGAAATATCTTTCAAAAGTTTGGCATCTCCACTCTGAGGCAGTTCACAGAGCAATGAGCTGAACAGGTGTCTCACATCACTTCTTCTCACAGATTTTTAATTGATGTTTAATTGTTTTATTGTGTTGTGGTTTTGTTATTGGTCATATCTAGCTGATATTACTGGCCTAATATTAGGCCAGTAATAATTACTGGCCAGTATAATTACTGGCCTGATATTATCTGGCCTCATATTACTGAAAGACTCAGTACAATTACACACACAGCCAGATTTTCAGAAGTAAAGAACAATTCCTATCATATGGAATTTTTTATGTGTACATTTTCAAAATATCTCATTATGGCAGGTGTGAAATTTTTTTAAATTTGTGTGTCCTTCTCAGGTACTCAAATAAGATCTGAAAATCTGAATTCAGCTGTGATTATTGTGTCATCCTAGAAACTCTCACTGTGCTGTGCAGCAGCCTTGCAACCCCCTTTGAACACATCTACTTTCCCTCCCAGTCCTTTATCAGTCTCATTAATGTGAAAACTAACAATATTTTATTTTCATATCAGCTGAAAATATGCCTCTGGGGAGGGTAAAGCAGACTCATTGAATGTTGCAATGCATATGCAGTATCTTGGTTTGGCTTCTGATATTACTCTGTGCTTGAGTTTCCTAACTCTCTAGTGCAATAATAACACAACTTGATTAGCCTAGCAGCTGCATTTAGAAGGATGATGTCAAGAAATAATCTATCCCAGGGTTCCAGATGCCTAATATGAACTTTTAGAAAGCTGTTTGGGTTTTCCTTCTCAAATGCACATGGAGAAGTTGCTGAAAAACTCAACTGTAGATATATTTGACATGTACTCTGTGTTTCCTTGAAGATACAGAGTTGGAAAAATAAGCTCTTTTCAGATAATTTGTAGAGAATCATTTTAGAATTTTATAACATCATAGTGTAGTGCTTTTTTTTGCCCTTCATCCCTTTTTCTTATTCTTCTCCTCCTTCTGCCTTTTCCTCTCTTTCTCTCTGTTGCATCTGCATGAATGAAAAAATCAGGCATAACAAGTAACCTGGATAACAAAGATTATTGTTTCTGCAATACACTACAAGGTCCTAACCCTGCAGTCCCTATGAAAACACAACTACACTGAAGAGGTAAAGGAAGGGCTGAGCACTGGACCTGTATTAATGTGTCTTTACCTTTGGCAGAAGGTCTACCCCTGCTTGGGTGTATTAGTAAACATAGACTCTACTTGATTAATAAGAAGTCGGGATCCTCCACATGCAATACATGGAGAAGCAATGTATTTTTATATGTATATACACATATACATGTGTAAAAATATATAGATGAGTGCATGGGCTACCCAAGCGTTCGTTTTGTAAATGAGTATTAAACTTCAAACAGCAGCTTAGCGTGATTTTAGACAGCAAGATGCATTAAGACAAGCATGATGCATTAAGTGTTTAAGTGTATTAAATGCCTTTTTTCCTGTTTACATAATGATATGCTGTGTTTATCTTACAAGTGCTGTAAAAATTAGTTAGGAGTCATAAATAGAGTCCTGATAAAACGATACTACTTTCCAGAACTGCTAATCTGTGTTAATGCCACTTCGATACAGGTCCTGTAACAGCTGTTAGAATTTTGTCCCCTGTAGGTCAGAGAGAGAAGATGGGAAAATCCTTAATAAAATGTTGTTAGAAGCTACAGGTGGGAAATAAAGAAGCTCTTGTGACCTGTAATCTTATTCCCTCATAAAGTCATGGAGTGCACAGCAGCTTCTGTGGCTGAAATTAGACAACACGCTAGCGGCTTTTCAATCTCAACTTTTGCAGTTCAGTTATATCATTTTCAGTGAAGAACAAATGAAGGATACAGCAAGCACTGCCCCTGACCTTCCTTGCTGTTTTTAATAAGCACATTCAACAGCATGAGCTTCTCTGTCTTAAATGAATATATCCATGTATTGGAAAGAAAATACAGTAGTGTTTATCTTCTGCATGCATTGTACTGTCAGATTTTAATTAACACTCAGCTTCAGGTAAAGAAAATATGCTAATTTTAATAGTCTTATAATTACTGTGGGGCAAATTCCACCATCCAAATGCAGAAGGGTACCCAGTCTTGCACAGAGCGTCCCCAGCTTCAGCTGAGCTAATGAGAGAGGAAGGGGCTACTGCCGTGCCATTTTCCAGGACTGCAGGAAAGAAAAAATGGAAAAGTACAAGAGGTAGAAGTCAGGAATGAAGCAGTGAATGGGTAACCTATTACCAAAAACAGATTAGATTATGGAACAGGTCCATTTGTATGTTTTACAATCAGCCTTCTATACGGACTTAATTTTTCTTTTTTGATGAGAGGTATATTCTACATGCTTCTATAAAAACAATGTATACTCTTTGGATATTATGACTCTTGCAGGCCTCCCCTTTGCATCCTTTCAATTTTCCCTTTTGATATCTCCATTGCCTTGTCAGACTACAATACTGTCAAATATGAAAATAATTCTATTTTTTTCATTGTATTTATTAAATAATTTTTAAAAAACCCAACAGTGCAGGACAACATACAGGGTAATACACAGCTATCTAAATTCCTATAATAAATCTTATTTATCCAGCTGAGAGAGAATTATCTCCTAATTTAAACATTTAAGCTACCTGAATGAAATAGAGCCATGGATAGAATGAGCTTTCTTTTTACACTATTTTTATCAAAAGTGTGAAAAGACTTATTTAAAAATATTCAGTTAATATACTATAATGCAATCAAATATTTGCAGCTTTAAAGTCACAATAATTTGCTTGACTGTAATTATGTGTACGTTTTAGTAAAATGGTGCAGGTTTGTTGAAATATGATACAATGATAACTAATTGGCTGCTGATACAATGAGTTGTCATTTCTGAAAATTTAATGTCATCAAAGCTCTTTTTCCAATAGCACAAGGAGCACTATTGCTAATAGACTTCAGAGCTTGAAATAAATAAATCTTTGGAATCCTGTTGCATCTCTTGGGGTGTGACATTTGACAGTCTTTTATAGCGCAGAACGAAACAAGTTTGTGAGCTGGAATTCAATTGTGGTGTATTGATTCCTTGCATCAGTCATTATTCCCTGCTGATTGACAGCTGAAAATTGGTTACGTTAAGTATTTCATATGTTATATTGGCTGACATTTGCTTGCCTGCTCCTGTGTCAATATTGTTGTAAAGATCTCCAGCTCTATGAGATAGCAATATACACTGACTGTGGCTTTTGTGTGATGTTCCAGTGTTTTTCCTGACATAATTTAAGACATATTAAAAACCAGCAGCATCTTCCCTCTTGAGAAGCTTAATGCCAATATTATTGTCTTCCAAGGGAAGATCATGTATGCTCATAATCGGGTGCTAATTTCCACCCATACGCTCATGTTTAGGCATTAGGCACTATAACTGTAAAATTGAGCCTGCTTGATTGATTCATGTCAAGCCTCATCTCGGCTCCTGCAGTGGAAGTCATCCAGCTGACCCTTTTTACACTAAAAGAAGAGATTTGTGTTCCTTTCTTTCACCTGGAACCATCAAATTGACTGAATAATCTGTAATACATTAGTGCTGACATTTGTTAGGCAAGAATTAAACAAGACACAGTAATCATTCCCCTGAATAAAAATTGTGTTTGATTTCCAGCAGAGTTCTATTAAAAGGACGGCACAGCCCATCTCCTCCAAAGTGGGAAATGTTGAATATTTTCTATGTTAATGAATCGAGTTAACACTTTAATGACAGATGGATGATCCCTAGCTGCTCCTGACAAAAGCTGCTGAGGACTTTTGGGGGAGGATGTCGTTCCTGTGCCTGCCATGAGGACTAAAATGAGCTCTGTGGAAATCCTTCATGCTGAATGTATAAAGGTGATCATAGTGAAGTTTGATCACTTACCTAAAATGAGACAAAAGGGAGAATGGTGGTTTTCCTACAGCTAAAGCTGGATAGCCCCAGGAAAACCAGTTCCTAAAGTCAATAGGGGAGAATTCCCTATTTACAGTCAACATTAATAAACATGATGCTCTAAAAGGATGGAGTCAATGGTGTTGGTTTCCATCTCCTCCTGACAATGCAGTGTACAGGGTGGAGTAATTCCACCTGAAGTCAGAGGGAATACAACAGTATACACCTGGTATGACCACAGTCTGACCTGGTGTCTTTGAGATCCCAGTGTTACTACTGCATTTGGCAATGTAAAACTACATTGCTGAAGGGATGCCCACTGCTTGTCTGGCAGTCCTGTACTCTCCAGTCAGGGCCAGGCTGTAGTGGTGCTTAATGATTTTAACCTTAAGGCAATATATGAAAAGTATCATTTGGAGGTGCACCTGTTGGCTCCGTAGATGACCTGACCAGTTTCCACCTCAGAGGTGCATTTAGAAACACATTTATTCCTTGTGCTGGTGCTGAGTCTAGATTTTTTCCAGCTGGGTTCTTGGCTGCAAGCTGAAAGCGAAGATGGGTTCCACATGAAGCACTCTCTGGAAATAGGCTTTTTCTCTTGATTAGCCTATGTGGGAGACTATGGGAGCATCACCATTGTGCTAACATGACTCTGGGCTGACCACATCGAAAACAGTGGCACTGACTTGGCACAAAGATGTATGAAATTATATAAAGCAGGAAAAAAGCTCTGATCAAAAAAAAAGATCTGGAGCAGTTTTCTCCTGCGGTAAGCAATAGGAAATTTTTCAAGCCAGTCAGGATCCTTCCAGCTGCTACTTCATCATCATTGTGTTTTCTCTTTGCTTAGTGCTGAGTGGCACTAGCCTAACCCAAAACAGCAAACATTGATAGGGATTGCAATTCATTAAGAGCATAAGGCTTACCTGAAGCTTCACCTGAAGCCTTTTAAGGAGCAAGTAAAGAGGGACAGGTTTATGCAATCAGTCTTCCTGATGGCAGCTGCTGCCTATTGCATTAGGGCAGCTGCCCTGTGGGGGAAGGAGAGGGGGTGGATGGCTCTTACAAGTGATTTCTGCTGCCTCAGGATGGTTGGAGATGCTGCTTGCCTGAAAAACACTCCCGTGGGGCAATTTAAAACTTGGAGGTGCTTATGAAGAATCCCCTACAAATGGGAATGCAATGTAAAAAGGAATTAACTGAATTCTGGCTGGATGTGCCAAATCTTGGATGGTGTGAGGTCTGGGGGAATGTGCCTAACCCAGCCAGGAGGGCTGCAGCTGCTGGTGAGTGGTTTTGGAATCTTTCTGCTAGAGGATAGAGCATGCTGTGGCGAGAAATGTATCCTGGTGTCCTTATACTTGGTCTGGGTTGCCCCTCTGGAGGGAGGGTGGTTTCTGGCCCAGCCACAGTGTTTCTCCTTGGCTTTTGTTTCAGCAAGTGCTACCCTTTCCAGTAGTGCTTCCTGTTGTTGCCTTTCAGCTGGTCTTAGAATTATGAGGCAGACATGGCTAAATGGCTAAAAGGGTTTTACCTTGGTATTGTAATAGAATTTTAGGTGCACAGCTTTTCAAAGGTGGAACATGCTGAGATGCACGCATTGTATAACGTACATATAATTTTTATAGATCTTGTAAATTCGCATATGTGTTTATAATTTCCCAATAAGAAACTTAATAAATGAAGTCATGTCTTCCTATTCTAAAGAATCTCCCCTCGAAAGAGAATAAAGCTCAGTTTACAAAATATATTCTAGAGAGACGGTTTCAACTAAGGTTGAAACCTTGAGTTTTTTTATAACATAGGGCTCTCTGGTCTCCTGTGAATGTTTGGTCTTTCTGCCTTGTAGAACTCTAAAACTAAGCCAGAATATTAGACTACAAAAATTACAAGCATGTAGGCTAAGGGTATAGAGGATATATAAAAGCTATAAAAATTTATAAAAGGGCATATAAAAAGGCAAAAATTATCAGGTATCACTTCAGCCTACCCCAAACATTGCCTCTGCTGTGGGGTGGGTTTCTTCTGGCAAAGAGCTCAAACCCAGACCTTATTCTGGCTCTGCCCCATTGGTGTCACCTTCTGCAGTGCATTAGAGGTACTCTCTGGGGTTTGGACTGCTCCACTTGTAATTCTGCTTCTAGCTGCACATGGCAGCTTCTGTAGCAGTTCCTTTGAATATCATCCTGATGCTTGCATTGCAAGTGAAAATTTTTTAGAAGTCTTGTTAAATATTAGAAAACCTTGGAAGCGTGCCACACAACCAAGTGAACATGAAAAAAATATCCAACTGCTCAATGCAGGCATTAACTTCTGAGCATGTGGCTTGTTTGGGTCTATCTGGGGTGCAAAAGTATCTGTTGAAATGATGCCCAAAACATAAAATTTGGAGTGTTGCTTGCTCTCAGACTTGTAATTTCCTCATTTAATTTTCAATTATGGAACAAACAAGTGCACTCTTATTTCTTGTGCCATACAATTATTAAATGGTTTTAATATTTCATAGCCACAAACTGTTCATGTTAATCTGTGAATTTATTGTTATAAATAACTAATAGGTGTATAATGAATCATAGCAATGATTTATGGAAGATTCATAGATAGGAAAAAAGTATGCTGAAAAATGCTTTACAAGGGATAATACTGCAGCACTAGCTTTTTCATCCAAGGCAAACAAACATTGCTTGTGCTCTACATGTGCCGCTCTTCCTGGTTTTGTACCACATTCAGAACAGCAACTCAAGGTTTTCTGTGGGGGACTGTACCTTTCAAAAGCTTTGAAACAATTTTTCCTCTTTCATGTCAGCTGATGCACAACACTGGTGTTTTGAATGTGCGTGTTGAACATGGGTCTTTGCAGCTTCTTGAGAGGTCAATGAGAAAAGGATACAGAGGGAAGGGAAAGCCTACAAAAAGCAGTGTGACAAATCAACAGTTAAATATCTTCCCTGTATCCAAGCTCCAGGTCTTCTGCTGGAGTCCCTGCATTATAAAGTGACCCCTGTCTATGTGCTTGTATCTGTTAAAGGAGAGGGAGTTAAAAGGCATTGATAGTAGTGGAAATATTTGTTATGAAACAATTTTACGATTAAGTAGAAGAAAAAGAAAGATGAAACGGCTAGAGAAAAGTGAAGAATTCTGTACTTGATATTATTAAAAACCCCAAAAAAACTAAAAAGTTAAAAGATATAATGTTTTGTTTTCAGCTAAGATGAAAAAAATTTCAACCCCTAAGGTACCAAAAGTTTGATGGGCTAATTAAAATTTCCATAGGATCCTAATCCCAGAAGTAGTCTGTTCTTTGTTTTGAAATATCCTGGACTAATATCCACGAACAAATAGATTCTGCTAGACTAGAGAGATCATGTAATTACAGCTGAGCTATCAGGGAAATAATTGTTGCCAGGCATTGTGAGTCTGCTAGCAAACCCAAGATACAGCAAAACTGCCAGACCACCTTCAAATCAGGCGTGCAGGGCTGTGAGCAGAGCAGACCCAACGCAACCCTGGGCCTCTGGAAACAAATTTTAAAAAAGGAAAAGAGGAAATGGCCTCAGGCTGTGCCAGGGGAGGTTCAGGTCAGATATTAAGGAAGAGTTTCACAGAAGGGTTGATTAGACATTGGAATGGGCTGCCCAGGGACATGATGGAGTCACTGTCCCTGGAGGTGTGTAAGGAAAGACTGGACATGGCACTCAGTGCCATGGTCCAGTTGATATGGTGGTGTTCAGGCATAGGTTGGACTCAATGAGCTCAGAGGTCTTTGCCAACCTAATTGACTCTACAGTTCTGTGGTGTTACAAAGAAGGTGAAGACAATGTCAGTTGCTCAGACAATTCCTTTATAGGCATGTCAATGCTGGGTGTACAAGCAATGTGTAGCTAAGGAAAGCTTTTAAAGGTTTTTATAGAGTAATTGTGCCCAACTATATGAAAGTCAGCAGAGTGCTAGAAATAGTGATGTAAGTTCTAAAAGAAAAAGTATTGGCACAGAAGTTAAAAACTTGGGTTTTACAGCAATGAGAATATTCTTCTGGAATGGGACCTACCTTTGGGTGGAGTAAAGGAACTTATAATATTATTGGCTAAATAAGAACCAAAAAAAAGTGCATGGACAGGCTTGAGTGCTGAAATTTTGAGAAGTACCACATGGATAATGGAAAGTGATACTTAGGTACATAAAATGATTCATGCTGAGCAGAACTTTCCTCACAGGTGGTAAACCAAAGTGTTTAAGAATACCTAATAGACATGTTACCTCTACGTGGTTTCAAAATGACTGACTTAAGTTTTATTAAGATATCTGACTTGTCATGGATTACCTGAGTTTTGAAAATAAGTCAAAGAAATTATGTTCTTGCATTAAACAGTTTCTCTTGCTGAGTAAATGAACATTGACTGATCCAGAATGCCTTGGGCTTTGGTTTTAACTTGAATGGCCAATATTCTGTCTTGGTATTTTGTTCAATGTTAGCAAAATGGGAACTTCTAAGGTGTTGAATATCAAAGGAATAAGTGTTTGTTAAAGTAGTAAAGTAAATTCTGAATAATGTTTGTGGATGCAGCTAAACTGCATAAAGGAATTGGTCCTTGCAGTGGAAAAACATGGAAAACACAGCATTGTGTGATGGCATAGTTGCTGAGGAATCAGAGGTGTTTGAGGATACTGACATGAAACAAAACAAAAATTTCTGTCAGTTCCATGTAAAAGATACTTCTCATAAAGAAGAAGGATGCTGTCATGTACTAGAGTCCTGTACTAAAACTTCTTTCAAAGCCTGGAGACAGAAAACTGCCCCTCCTGATATAGCTTCCCAAGGAGGTCACTGCCCTTATGGCATGGCTTTGAGAGAGCTGAACCTCACAACACAGCACCAGAAAAGGATGAGGATATTTACAACAGGGTAGAAATGCTGCTTCAGGTGTAAGGGGGTCTACTGTCCTAATTTTGCTGCTAGTCTGGCTGCTAGATCATGATAAGGAAAACCCTAGCTGCCTCATGAAGTTCACAGCTTGCACCTTGGAATGTGCCTGGGCTAAACTCACTGAACTGAGCCCTGAAATCCAGGGCGCAAACCATCAATGAAACTTGAGAATTAATGGGGAGGGGGAAAAAAAGATGAAGAACAGTAAGAATTGTAAACAGCCTTGTTCCTTTTGATCCCTTAGTATTCTCTTTTTTTTATATATGATGAAATATAGTTATTTTCTTGATATAATGCAACAATGGCTTTTAAAAAGTAAGAAAAATCATGTATTCTGGTTATGTCTGTGGGTTACCTGTCACGTAACCAGCACTGCGCATGTTGGCCTTGAAAAGCTTGCAGTGCCTTCTAGGTTTCTTGTGACAAATGGGAGTTGATACAAGAGCAAGACAAATAGTGCAGAAAAATAGCAAGTGATGAACTCACCTCAGTAACATTTTCTGTAAGCATTTATGTGAGTGTTTGTGTTTGCAAGAAAGTCTGTGTGGAGTGGCATATCCCTGGATGTATGCAAGGGTTCATGCCATGAACCTTTGCAAGACAATCGTGAGTTCCCTACTCCTGTTTATAAAAGGTTCAGTCAATCGATCAGGGAACAAAAGCAATAGTGTGTGTCTTAGGTGAAGAGTTAGCTGCCAAACAGCACGCAGCACACAGGGCAGCAGGTCTGCCTCACAAGGCAGTGTCGGTCTTTGGTTACATTGGTTGGATTATCAGGACGTGGACTTGGGCAACGCAGAAGGACAGATCAGAGGGTTGGGCAACTGAAAGTCTTCTGACAGAATTGGGTTAGTATTGTGCTAGTATAGGAAACTCCAGGTTAATTGCTTCTGAGTTTTTTTTCTTCTGCTGAAGGGGTAAGATTTAATTTTGTTTTTTTACTTCAAAATTTTATTTTCAAAAGGTCTGATTTTCACATTCTGATAAAATTATGCCCTCTGATATAGCACTTAGCTGATGTTGAGATTAATCCTGAGCTGTGTAATCAAAGGCAGGTATTTTGGAGACTGCTCACTGTCTTGATCCATCTGAAACCAATGACAGGACATTGGTTCGCAATTGGTGGGTTCCTCTGATCCAAAGTAGTGCCCCCATTATGTCGCTTGGGGGAGGAAAAGAGGAGTGGAGAAGCGCAGGAAGTCCTACAAATGTTTCTTCTGATCTGGTAAAGCTAACTCTGCCTTTGGCACAGAAATGTACTTGCTTCTCTGCAAGAGCAGCTGGTACAGACCACTGCAATCACCTTATTGCCAGTATTAAACCAATTCTTTAAAGAAGTAATACATGGTACAGGCTTTGTTTGGGTATTCTGCAGGCCTGACTTGAGTTATGGGCCCTGCTTGAGGATCAAGAACATGGGAGTTAAACAGGTAGTTACAGGTCACAGTCAGTACTGTGATACTTCAATTCTTTCATGGAATTAGCCCCAACCATGCAAAACTGGATATTCCAAACGTTATGAATGTCAAATTAATTTACATTTGTACTTTCTTCTGGAAAAGTAAATATTGAATAGTGCAGTATGTCAGTGTGGATAGATGCAGTTTCCGGCGGCTAACAGGACTACAATGTACTATAAACCTGGTGCAGTAGATCACAGTCAGCCAGTGGAGGATGCTGATAGCTGTGAGTCCCACAGGTAGCTGGGCATCCTCGTAAACAGGTAGCCATTATGGCCCTATTTATGCTCCTGAAATCTCAGAGTGTTCAAGCATAAAACCCCTGTATAACAATAAAAAGCTGGCTCCTCAGAGACCCATCTTAGAGCTGATGTAAAGGTCAGCTCTGGGTGCCTGTTTCATAGTATTCACTGAGCAACATATTTGCCCAGTAAGGCTGCTGGCACAATTTTGATTAGATTAAAGCTCAAGGACTGCTATGGAACAAAGTCAGCTCTGTAACTGCATTTGCACACATACCATTGCCTCACTGCATTCCCTCCACCAGCTGCAGCTCAGGACGTGCCAGATACTTTTAGTGCGGAACTCTGAGTCAGGACAGAAGCACAATGTTTGGGAGAGGCTGTAGTGCAAGGGTATGGGCAGGATATGGGGAAGATGGTGGTAGTGGGAGGCAGCATGATGGAATTCACTGCACTCTTGCTGCCTGTGGCTATAGGGTGGTGATGCTTTTACAAGCACCCATACAGTAGCACTGAGCATTTTGGTATGCTAAATACCTGGGATTTTTGTTCCCCTTTGCTATCCTGAGACGTTTGCTTGATGTGTGTATTTACAGTGGATGTAATATCCTAGAGAAATCTGTGTGCTGTAGGAACGGTATATGTTTAAATAAAATTCTATGAGCAATATGTGGGATACATTTGGTCCAATCCAAGTTTGTTAGTGGTGTGAGTTTAGTGCCACAATTAATTAAATTAAAAAAAGCTGATTTCTGATACTTATTTTCTCCTAGAAATATTAGAAGCTGTTAGTAACTTAGCTCAAGTAGCCTTTGGAGATTGCGGTATGACATCACTTTTCTTCTTGTTTTTGTCAAATGAGACAGAATCCATCCACCCTAGGTTAAGTAGCAAAATGATTTATTGTCACAGGCTACAGGTACTACTTGTGCTAAATCTCTGTCTTGTCATTGGCCTGAAAAACTATTCCAATTAATGCCCCTTTGCACTTGCCATGAAGCTGCAGAGGGTGACAGCTCTCAATTTCTGTAGCTGCCATTGGATAGCCAATGCCCATCACTAAAATTTTAACAGGTCGTTCAAAGCTAGTCAAAAAAAGACCCATGAAGCCTCATTTCACACCAATTACTACTTAGCATATGTACACAAATTGATTTAAAAAAATTCTCAGGGACTCCTCTATGTTATAATCTTGCCACACGTCAGACCAGGTGTGCCCCAGCGCTATTTAAACTCCCCGTTCCAAAGGGCCGCTTCAGTTTTCTGGCCAGAAAACCTTGGGATTGCAAAGCAGGCTCCTGGCCAAACTCCAGCTGGGTGGCATGCCTGGGGGCTGCTCTGTTCCTCCTGTTGCCATTCTCACCCTTTCAAAAGATATGGCCCTCTCCCTCTTTATTGTTCTGCTTATTTTGGGCACTGATGCTTTGTTAGATTTCACAACGTTTCTTGCCACTTTCCTGTATGAACTGTTATGATAGTTTGTTGAGCATCTCAGGTGTTTTCTTTGCAGTAGGAGAATAAGCATTTATTATTTGTTGCTAGGGGTTTACTTACATGTTATATGCCAATCTTGAGGCTTTAAACTTCCATCTAAACTATTATTTCATTCTCTAGTTTGTACAGATAATTTGTAGTGAGGGAGGCTTTTTAAAGCAAATTTTCTTTATCAATAGAAACAAACGAAAAAACCTCACCAAAAAACCCCACTCAAGATATAACAACTTCATGAAATTATGTGGTTTTGGACCAGTAGCATAACTTTTCAAATGATCTCTGGAAAATCAGGACAACTGGAGGGTGCAAATAATGCTTTGTTCTTACACAGGGAGAATCTCTGCTTTTTTCTCAGGTCGTTTTTTCCATTTCTAAATTGCCATGAGAGTAAAGTTGCCTGCAGCAACTGTTGGGCTAAGTATTCCCCATCCATCTCCTGAGTGTCACCTGCTAAGGTGAGGAGTCTGAAAAAGCCTGGACACATTATGTATGGGTGGCCTTTTGTTTATGACAGACAAAGGCAAAATCCTCTGGATTACTAGAAGGTATCATATAACACACAAGATGGAGTTACTATTATTCTTTTCTAAGGCATATTGTGTTTCCCTTGGGCAGGGAAAAGAAAGTGCAGCCAATCCTGGAAGGGTAGCTCCTATTAAAGATTTATGCAAGCCTGAATTATTTGGCTTTAAACTTTTTTCTCTCTTTAATAGGAGGGATGCTTTCTTTAGGCACAGCATACTGAAGGAGATGGTATCACTGGTAATCCTTGTCTTAGGCACAGAGCTCCTAAATGGTTTGAATTAGGTAGGTGATGAGACTTTGATTTATTTTTTTCCTTCCACATTTTTTTTTTGTTTTTTTTTTTGTTGTTTCTACATTTAAGGTTTCACTGCAAACTTTCCCACTGAAGTAGCAATTTGGCCCCCTACATCTAAGTCTTTTTTAGATGTATTCATTCAGTGAAACAGCTTTGAAGCTGTTGAACTGTGCAAATGTTATATTAACATTTTTGTTTGCAATTATAGACATTTACTTGCTCTTGTTGAAATAGCCCTTTCAAGGGGAAGAGAAGAAAGCAGAAAGTGAAAGTACATAAAGAAATAGAAAAGTAGCCATGTGCTTGATTTCATTTTTGAAATAATTTCAACCTTTAATTTGCACTTCTCTAAGCTAGTAGTTAAGGATAAACAAAGAATACTGGAGAAAATAATTTCATTTTGTTCCTTTCTTGCATTAGATCACTTAATTTTCACCTGTTAATTTGCATATGGAGATTTGTCCAATAAGTCCCACTTTTTGAATTTAAGCAACACAGAGGAAATCTCTGGGAGGCTCGTGTTCATCGGCCTGCAATTCACAAGATACAAAATGACAAGCAATTGCCCAAAATCAAGATGACAAATAATGTGAATTAGCTATTAGTCCAGAGGGTTTCAAGCTCCTGTGGCTTGATTAAATTAAGTGTAGTGTGCTTAACTCAAAGTGGCAACTAATCCTTTAGGAAAAAGCCCTACATAATCTAATACAAATTATGTTCTTTTTATGGGTTATTTAAAACGACCAATGTATTTAATGGAAGAAATTTTTTGTGGCATTCTGCTGGGTCATGTTATAATTTCTAGGTAATGTAGTAATTTCTGTAGATAACGTCCACAGAGCTCAACTTAATCTCTCCTCATTTATTCTCACTTTATTCCATGTTTTTCAAACCAGTGATATTTGTCCTCTGAATACACCTTGCCATGTGACAATTACATCTGTAGCAGAATTTCTGATGAAAAGTGCAACTAATATTTCAGCGTTAAGTTTGTGCGATGTGGCTTCTTCTCTCTTCTATCGGTGGTTATTATTTCAACAGATTATTTTTTTCTACTGCCATGCCAATGCCAGGAGCCTATTTGTGTTGTTACTGTTGCTCAGCAACTGTGATCTCTTCACTAGGTCTGACAGTTGCTTTCTCTCCAGGAGAGCAGAGATGCAAGAAGGACAGATGCATTGATCCTCAACGCATTATCAGATCTTGTCACACACTCGCTTTGAAAAGCTGATAGCATCTAATAATCTTACTCAAGGCTCATTTTACACATCATTGGGCTTTTACAGTTAAACTTAGAAAAATGTATTGTCTTGCTCTGTCAAGGCAGGGAGGTCAATAATTAGGCCACTTTTCATCAAAAAAAGAATAAACTGTATCCTTTTAAAGAAGCTTGGTCTATACAGAATGGTATTTTATCCCATTTAGAAGCTGCAGATACATTAATTTCTCTATCAGTCCTCCCCTGTGATCTATGTCTTGATTCAATTGACCTTTGTGTGGTGGAGCTTCTGCTTAACAGTATAAGCATGGTATCAATCAGAAAATGAGTCATATTGTTGTATTTTAATCCAGAATAACTAGGAACAGTAATTGCATTATCCTCATAGGAATCCATTACAGGTGAAAAGATACTCTTTACACAGTAAAAAGGATGTCCAAAAGAGAAAAATAGCCTTAAATAGATAAAATACTACCCTGCAGTCTAGTAGGTCAAGATTAAAAAACAAATTACTGAATATTGTTAATAATAAATTACTTCAAACCCAATGTAACAAAGACCTGCAGAATAGTCTAAGCCTGGTGAATAACTGAAGAGTTAAAAAGAGTATTTAAGATTCTGAGGGCCATAATGAAACGTGATTAAAGCCAAGTTGGTGATCTGTCAGCAAGCAGGACTTGCTCTGGAGGCACTTTGTGATGCTCTGACCATGAAGCATTGTGTCTTTGGGAACACACAATGCTTCACACACACATCAAGTTAAAGTTCCAGAAAAAGATATTTTGGATCAAATCCAAATGGGTATTATGAATCGACAGGGCCAGACAGAACTTACCCTGAGTTTAAAGGGACTCTGCACAAACTTTTTGGGCAGTCAACAGTGGCTTCAGGCTGGCCTTGCAAGCAGGGGACAGGGAGGTGGTGAGCACAGCCTGACCCTTCTGGGAAGGGTTCCGGCACCACCCACAGGGTGGCAGGTGGTGGCGAGTATGACTGGCTGTAAAAAAATCTGGTATGGTATTATAATAAGGGAAGTTATGATCACCTTGAATGTGATATGCTAGTAGTCAGCATTGCTCCTTCAGAGGAGGAAAACAATGAACTACAACTCCCATAGGGTTTTTTGGAACCAGCAACGGAGACTGCTACAGGCTATAACTTGCAAGGGTATCTCCTGGTGTTTCAGGCTGGAGATCATCCTTGAAAGTCTCCAGCCCCAATACTTGAGTTCCTTTTCATGGAAGGCAGATACAAACACCAGCCTTGCCAAGGCAAGGAGGCTGACTCAGTGGTCACCTGCCTTATGCCTGGGTTGGGACAAGTTTACAGGTCTTAAGTCATTTAAGCACTGTTCTAGTTACTGAAGAATGGGAGAGGGTCTTCTCATCCAGAGGAAAACAAAACACAAAGAAACCCCAAAAAACACTGAAGTGAAGTTGTCATAGAACCAATAGGAAGATACTTTCATGAGATGGGAAAGAAAGCAAATGAAGAATGAGACTAAATGGTGAGAGGGACAGGACAGTCTCTGAAGAGGTTTAACTGATTTTATTTTTTCAGTTTAAAACATAAAAATTTGGAAAGTTGTTCACAGAAGCCAGTTATGGATTGTGAGGAAGATTAGATAAAAAGCAGCAGTATTGTCTGTACTGCATGAACTAGGGCACACTATTACAAATAACCACTAAAGCAGCACATTTAAAACAGCTACTGGGAGTGGGGTTTTCTTAGCCATGGTAAATCTGAAGTGTTCTGGGGTTTTTTACCCATAGTAAAGGATGGGTTATAATTGTCAAACTTAGTGTTAAAGGATGCATTGGGTGCTGAAGTCATTGAAGTGTTCATATCTTGACTTGACAGAGTAATAGAGAAAGAGTTAATATTTTTTGTATCTATTTTTATATATTTTACCTGTGTATATATATATATGTAGCCACTTAAATGTGCGGTTATCACAGGAAGCAAAGAGGGTATGTGGTAATCTTCCATTGGCATCTGGGAGCTCAGGGAGGAAAGAGTACTTCAAGCAAGCCAAGGGGCCATTGCAGCAAAATCACATCTCTGTTCAATGCCTGGATGTGTTCTTGGGTATCTTAATTTACTTTATATATAATTAGTTAGAGATGATGAAATTTTGCAAAAAATCTGCTGCTCTCTTTGTGATGTGTTGGCCAATTATTGCACATAGATAAAAAGCAAACACATTTGGTAGTCAAACATGGAACAGTGTGTGTTAAGTGCAACCTGGCTTTTAAAGCAGGTTTGCAAATTATCAGTGCTATTTCATGGACCTCTGTCAATCTGACACAACAGACACCGAGAGAGAGTCTTTGCAAATGAGACTCCTGAACTAGTGTACGGCACAGCTGGAGAAGCAGTAGCAGTTCTTTATAGTCTCTTTGTATATGTGTACACACACAGGAGCCAAAAATGTTCTATAAATGCTATGACAAATTTTCTACTATGTATAAAGGCTGCATATGTATTACAAAACCTATAGCAGGTGTTACTCTTTCTTTCTCAATATACAAACTAATACCATTTTTTTAGAAGTTCTCTGCACATTTTTCTGAAGAATCAGGGATGATGACCCTGTGTTCATGAAAGGAACTTGAATATGCTGAGTGTGTTTATTATTAGTTAAGTAATTAAAAGCCAAGCTCACTAGTTTGTAGTCCAAATGCTCATTAACTGCCCAAAAGATTGATCTGGAACTGCAAGGAGAGGTTTTCCCTGTAACTATTTCTATTTGTATCTTCATCACTCCAAAAATGCTATGTTACCTTACACAGGTATCTTTCCAAAGCCAAACCCAGAACTCAAGTGTCTAGAATCAGCTGCTAGTTGGAGAATGCATTAAGTTTTGTTCTTTTCTTTAATACAGCATCTGTAATATTGCACTAACATTTAATTGTGGGAAGACAAGGAGCTCCTTGGGTAGCAAAGCCCTTCTGTTTGAAACACAGTTCTCAAATATGTCTAAAATCTCATGTTATGTTTTGAGTGTTTTTTACTTCCTGTTGTCTTTAACAACACTGTGGCCTATGCAACATGGTTAATACCTGTGGCATCTGGTTAACTCTTTACATTCTGGGGATGTTCTAAACTGTTGCTGAAGTCAGAGGAGAAAAAGCATTCAGGGCCCTTTGTTCATCTTTCAGTGACTGTCAGCAAACTATTTCACTATTCTTGTTTATATCATTTCCCTGTGATGAGACAGGAGCAGTCCGACACCAGCAGGTAATGGGGAGGGGATACATGTTCATGTGTAATACCTACAAACAATTCTAAAATAGCATATACTGGTTCCAATTTCCATCTCTGAAACAAAACTGAGGCCATCTGGGCTTCATTTGCTGTTTTGGGGGTTTCTTAAGAGTTCATTGGTAGTGGGATAAGGCAGCCCCTTCCTCCACTAGTATAAAGAAAGAATGGGCTGTCAGCTGGAAGGATAGCACGGGTCAGTAAAATAAAGTGGACTCCATCCATAGGTAGTCTTGCTTAAGCTCTTTTAATTGTCATTAAGGAAAAGAGGGAGGATTGGAAGGAAAGCAGTGGCACAGGTTTAGAGACACTTGTAGGGATCAGCCTCATTGGAAATAAAATGGAATAAATGTGAATTTCCCTCCTGGCAAAGCAAGCTGACTCCCAGGGCTCACCAAAGCTGGGAAGCTGGATGGAAATTAACTTTAAAGGGAGTTTGTGCAAAAGACTGAGTCTTCAGTCTTTGTGCAAAAGACCCTTAAGAACAAGTTCACAGTGACTGAAAGTGTGCTTTCCTAAGCGCTCATTGGGCCGACGAGGTAAATATTTCCAGTTGGCATGGAAGTTAATAGATGAGGAAACATCCCTTAGGTGTTGCACCAAATCTGTAGAACATTACTCACTCAGTGCATGCTTAAAACTCTTGAGTTCCCAGAGTTCAGATGACAGCCCCAAAAAGAAATTACTTAATTGGATATGCCTGCCTTTTGCTACCTTTCTTAATTTTATCTTTAGCTTTTATTCTCAGCCAGTTTCCGAACTGTTGGGTCACTTTAACTTGTGCAGAAGTTTGCACTGGCGCACATTTGTTCTTTATCATTGGATTAGTGCAGCTGAAAGGGCACCAGTGGCCTTTCCTCCTCCCTTGTGGATGTATCACACCAATTTTTTTTCATCAGTCTGGCCTATAGTGATGTTTCTATTATGTGAGATGGCTGCTGCCTTGCAGACTTTACGAAGGGGAAAAGACTTTTCTTATGTGAACGTTATTGTGGAAACTATTAGATAAGAGTCCTTGCTTTGATATCAAGGGCAGAACTGGTCAATTCCTTGCCTCGCATTACTCTGTAATGGCTTCACACATGGCCAAAAGACTTAATACTGCAGGAAACCAAATTCTTTGAATACATGTAATTATTTTAATATCCATGGCATTCCTTATGAAACACGGAAAGCCATGTTGGTTCCTATGCAGGGAATAAAGCACAACGTGTGATTATTGTCAGTATTCTGTTTCTTGATTGGCCATATATGGCTCAAGTCTCCTACATCAATATAAAAATATTTAGAAGAGGTTAAAACTAACAAAATGCAAACAAGGAAAATCTAGAATGCTAGTTTGTGTAAAATACAACTTTTTTTGTTGAGACATCTGCAAGGCTATGCCTGGAATCCCTGCTGTCTGCCTTGCTCCACACAAGGAATATTTTGTTTATTACAGTTTAAGCAATGATAAAGTAGTCCATGATTGAGCTCTGGTGTTTGTTTATCTGTGTTATAATTTGAGGCATGATGTCATTAGGCTTAAAGGCTATGCTTAATCTGTGTTTATTCTTCTTATGACTTGATGTATTACTCAATACCTCAGTGTATTATTAGCTGATCTTAATGGACCTTTTTATTACTGTTGGAGCTTTTTAATGTTTCAGGTGACTTGCCTGTGTTCCACGCAGGGCTTCTACAGTACTGAAGAAGCTGCTTTTAATTCATTGAAAGTACACGTGAAAAACCTCAGGCATTATTATGATATGAAATAGACATCTAAATTGTAGTGAAGAAATTCTAATTGGAGATAAACCTGTGAAAATCCCATGGTTTTGGGATTTTTGTTTTGCTTTGTTTTGTTGGGGGTTTTTAAAGTTAAGAGAGTAGGTGACAAAAATGAGTGAAAACACATTAAAAAATTGTGGCATGTTGGAGGAAGGTCCTCAAAGCATTCAAACCACATCTCTACGCTCAAAAACTTCCATCTAAAAGCATTTTTTTTTTTTAAATCAAATGTGAAGAGGGAAACAAAGAAAAACTACTGTTTAAGGTACATTGGTTTTTTTTAGTCCTTCTGTCTATCCCTAATGCTTAATAGGGAAAGGCACTGGACTACTTAAGCAACTGTGCTTTTTCATACCTCACTGTGAAGAGGACAATTCATGTGAAATGTAGCTATAACTATGTACATACCTTTCCTATATCCATATCTATCTCCAGCTTTATTTCCTAAACACCTTGCAAATCCTGTAGAGGGTGATTCTATGTGTTTTGTCTGATTCATAATTACATGTAATTTCAATGTAATTATCAATGATCTTTGTAGATTTTTTCCCCATCTTCTAAAACTGTGTAATAATATTTTTGAATACTAATTCCTTTCAAGGAAACAAAATATTTTGACAGCTGAGCCAGCCTGTTTGTTATGTATAACAAGCAAAAAGTTTCCCCAACAGTTTAAATCTCACACACAATATTTTTGATGGGAGATGGAGAGTAAAACTCCTGCACATTAGGCTTTTATGGTTTGTTGTAAAACTAGAAATGAACAGTAAGGTTTTTTTTCACCAGCCAGTGTGGGTCACATCTCCTGGACCAAAACCCACAGGAGCCAAGATACCATTTCCTTCCTTCCCACTCCTGTGCCTCCCCATATACCTAATTTCTTTGAAACCTGTGAATCTAGAGAGGGTTACATATACCCTCAGAGTAGAAAGGGTTTGTGCTTATAGAGCAAAGTTTTGTGATGGTGTTGGGCTCTGACAATTCTTTCAGGTTAAAGTCCTTTTTTTCTCGTAATGCAGGGGACAATATTGGCAGAATTTCGCTAGTAAGCTTAGTAGAAGCTAGTAAAAATCTGAAAAAATAATAAAAAATAAATGTTGTTAATAACCTTAAAAACAGGTGGGGCTGATCAGTAATCTTGATGAGCCAAATAATGGCATACTGATGTTTATCAGGTACATGTTTACTTGGTATGGTTATGTGTATCCCACAGAACTGTCCCTTTAATTACAAACAGTGTACCAAAGCTGTGCTGAGATAAAACAGGCTCCTGTTATAAAGGAGCCATAAAGTAATGGGTGGGTTACTCTGTTACAGACTTTCCTTTTTTATAGCGTATTTTTTACCAGTGCAACACAAACTTAAATTTTCAAGTAAAAAATCTTGACATAGTGAACCACAAGGAGGGTTGGCTGGTTTCTTGCTGGGTCTCTAAATCTTTTGGATTGTGTTAGTTAGCTGCAGATAATCGTCAACATACAGATGTCTTAGGTATCCATGGATGTGATGAAGGCACAAAATTCTTGTGTGAGCAAATGCATATTGACCACCTACAGCTATGTGCATCTACATTTACAATGTGAATGAATTCTTGTAAAATTTATTGTTATAAATGTTAGTGCTAGCTATCTACTTTCTTATCAGCTGTATATAATAAGAGCAAGATATTCATAAACAGAGTATTTTCCCCAATCTTTGTGTGGTCTTTTTAAGGTTGGTTTTGGTCCTTTGAAGCAGTTGCTGTTTTTTCTTGCATGTAATTATATAATAAAAATTAACTTTTATTTACAAAAACCCATCTATTTACTCATCCAACTTTTACACTTTCAACTGCTTCTCTGAGGTCATTGGTTGTGCTGTCACTCCCTGTTTAGTGCCAAACACATGAGGAAATCAGAAAATAATGAATTCAATCAAGTTAATCCATGCTTCATTTAGGTTTATAATAGTATTTGCACATCTGTAGAAAACTGTTGGTCCCATAGTATCATTTTAAGGCAAAATTTCTGCCCATGTAAATATCTAAGTCCATTGTAGGTGCTTGTTATATGGAAGAAAGGCTTTGGAAATATTACCAGGAATTCCAATCAGGAAGGAAAGCCATACACAGAAAATGTTGTTTATATGACACCATACATCCTTGATGCCTCTTGTTTGTGTATTTCTGTGGTTCTAGTCTCAGAAAAAACACCCCATCCTGCATTGAAATTCCAAGGAGAAAACCTGATGATCTGACTTTTTGTGCAGCCCTCAGTCCAGTTTCAAAGAGCCTCCTTATCTGTCTCAGAAGGTCAGACTGTGTAGTCCAGAAAAGACGGTCTGGGTTACATTTGATGCAAAGTATGGATGCTTTATGCACCTGTGGCTGAGAAGCCTGTCCCTGAATTTAACCTCTGTACATGGTCATTTTACCAGTACCCATAATCTTGCTTTATTTTGAAAGCTGCATGGGGCTGGCTGCCTTTACTGAAAGATGAATGAAGCACTTGTGATGCTGAGACTGCAGCTGGGGTTTGGAGGTGACAACAGCCTGTGTGGTAGGGACTTAGTGCCACCAGCCTAGAGCACGGAGAGGGGGAGAAAGGACCTGTTGGAAAAATTACAGTTGAACATAAGTAGGTGTCAGGAGGTTTTGTTTGGGCATATACCAAAGCCATTGATTATGAAGAGATTTGCTGTTCAAGGTTCTTTATTTACAGTATAACTGAAGTCAACTATTGCAGTCCTGAAGCAAGGACTGTGATTTTTAGAGGGTTTTTTAGAGTCTTCCATGGAGTCTCAAGCATAAACTTTGAAATGACATTGGATAAGAAAGGCAATATCCTTTCCTTTCCACATATTTGTTGTGTTGCATCCTGCTCTATTGCACATGGGATAAATCTGGAGTTAGCACTGGGATGTTCAAAGCACTGATCCCCCATATATGCCAGAGTAACCAACAGCAGAAATGGGGCTAGGCAACTTAATAAACTCTTCAGATGTTGAGTCTGTCCTACCCACTGTCTTTTTTCAAAGTTACGTTATTATTGTCTAGTTTCAGCGGAGCCTCACATGTCATTTTAAGGGCAATCTTTACTCATTTTTTTCTCTTATAGTCTATTTCCCTTTTGTAGACTGTACAAGTAGATTTTGCAACACCAAACACCAGAAAAAATGCACCAGGTTCTTCAGACTGATGCCAGGGAGGAAGATAATGTTACTCTGCAAACATGGCACTTCTCTTTTAGATGCTACTAAAATATGTAAATTCACATCACTGATTCAGTTTGCACTTCTTACTTTTTGAGGAGGAGAAGGGTAAATAAGGTGGAAGATAAATATGAATTAAACAACCAGGTAAAGGGGCTGTTCTCAAATAGTATCACTGGAAGGTGATGTACCAATGAATTGAAAGCTGTGAGGAGTAACAGGCTTTGACATCGTCTAACCTCACCAGGGAAGCAAGATCATGACAAAATGCTTAAAAATGCATTGCAAAAGGAACAAACAAACAAACCAAAAAAACAACTAAATGAACCTATGCATGTGTATTCAGGGGTCTTTCAGTCATCAAGTAAGGTGCTAATCATATCTTTAAAATTGTGTTTCTATCCGTTTGGGACATTTTTTGTAAATTCACAAATGGTTTTAAAGAACTTCAATAGTATCAATGTAATTTCTTGATTAAGTAGACTGCCATGAAAGTCTTTTTTTTTTTTTTTTTTTTTTAATGCACAAAATATTCACAGTTAACTGGTTTTAGTAGAGAGAAGAGATCTGTACCTCATCTCCCTGACATGCCAGAATTAACTAGCACAGAAAGATGTCTGTAAAACATACAGCTGCTTCTGCAGATGGATGGTTTTGCACACAAAAGAATACTACCAGGCACATCTGCTCCTGCCTTAAATACTTCCAGTATTTTTCTACCACAGCATTAGCAACTGGTGCTTTACCAGCAGGGCTTTCATGCCCAGGCTCTCAAGACAAAGTGCTTGAGTTTAATTTTTTCCTGAGGCTTTTGCTATTATTTCACATGCTTAATTACCTAAACCCTTGGATGAAAAACATCCTTAACATTCATTTATGTACAAATGCATATGACATAGTCAGTCATAAAAACAAGAACAGAAAGTAAGAACACTGTACTGAGACATCCCTTCCCTCTGATATTAGTATTTGAAATAATATCATTAAAATACCCTGAGATAAACTGAGCAGTTAATTATCAGGTAACTGCTCATTTTATTTCATTCCAGTTTAAAATTAGCAGTTAATGCTGAGCCAAATGCTATAGACTTGGGTCTTAGTAGCAAATAAAAGATTCTGATATTAAATCAGGTGTGTGTGTGTAAGTGCTTCTTCCACAACAAAAAAGTTGTAGTTATGTTTCTGGCCACTTACCTGCAGCATTTTGCTAGTGATGGCAGTGCATTAGGTAAAGTGTTATCTGTGTCTTCAGGTTGTTATTTAGGTGGCATTTCTGATTCGTTACACTCTAGAAAAAATCTGAATCTGTACTGAGGGGGAGGAATGGGTAGTCAATTTTAAGCAAAACTGAGCTGTTCAGCTTTCAAAAGTTGAATGGTTTTCCCAAACAGGCAGTTTGTTCCCTTGATAATGAATGAGTTTGATTCTTGGACTTTCTGAAAGACCAAGCTATGTCAGGACTTAGAAGAAGGAAATGTTGCCAAAGAGGCTGCAAAGATGTAAGAAACTGTATTTGGAAAGAAGAAAGGACAATTAATTTTTCTCCTTTGCAAAAGATTGAATGAGGAAAAAAAGGCAAGAGGTGGGAGCTTATTAGATAAGACAGTATAGTATAGCCTGTAGAAAAAAATTGAGTGACCATTTAAGTTTGCCTTAATTTCCTTAATCTTTCTCCTTAAAGCCTAGCTTTTTTCTCTGTGTACCTCTTATACAGTATTAGCCTCCTTTTGTTAACTGCTTTCAGTACCGGAGAAAAAAATTCCTTTTATCTTTTCAGGATGTTACTTGGGTCAGTTCACTGGTGACAGTTTTTGCTCTAGTTAGTTAGAAACTCTTAACCTCAGCCTGATGTAAGTGGAGAACTTAATCTATTTTTTAAAGTATTTTGTCACTGTAGGGTGATTTTTACGGGTCCAGTAGGGTTACTGGCAAAACCCTGGGATGTCCTGGTCAACAGCAAAGTATCAGCTGCTTTCAGGGTGCCAGAAGTGTGTGTCACAGGCTGACTACTGGCTAGGGAAATCTGAAGTAATCTTTCTACTCTATAAGTTTCCTTGTAGCAGAGAGAAATCAAGGGCATTTTGGCGTATGAGTTTGGGATAGCTTGCACTGCTGCCACCTTTATGGTCTACAAATGAAGATTTCATGCTATTGATTTGGTTTCTCTCAAAATAATTATGCTTCCTTCTCCCCATTGAGCCCACAAAAAAGGAGAGAACAAATTGTACTCTTGGTTGAAACATCAATACTTAGTCTTTCTGCATTCACTGTAGTTTTTGATGACAGTCCACAAAAAATGAAGAACTAGGTCAACAGGAATGATGAAAGCTTTCTGCTGTGGTGTGCTGCTAATCATCCTCATGGCAATCATCTTATTGATGTTAGAGACAGTTTAAATGTTGTCTATTCAAAGCTGAAGCGAAGCTAATTAACCATCCACTCTGCTGTGGTTATACATGGCCAGTAGATTCCTGCACAACTTGAAACTTCAAAAGAAGAAACAGGTCCTTTTCACCTGTGACTTAAGAAATAGTTTAAGTTTAAAAAAAAAAAAAAACAACCTTAATTTCAAAAATATACCCTATAATAAATGATGAGAGAAGTCCTGCTACTCTAGTGAACACCAGAGAACACCAGAATATATGTTACAGCACATATTATGGTATCATTATGTGCTAAAATATACGCTTTCACTTTGATTATTAAAAATTAAAAGTTCTTCACTTACACAAGCATGAATACTGTTCCCTGCCAAGGTTTGAGAATTAAGCAATCCTGTTTAATCAATTATTTCTCAACATTTTTAGATCACAAGTAGTCATACGTACTAGAGTTGCAATGTGCTGCTACAGACTTGGCTAATGAATGAAATATTAAGCATACCTAGTTATTTCTATTTCAGCTTCATCTCTGTAAACTGGTATTGAGTTTCTGGCAATTTACATTAAAAATAAATAAGCTTAATAATAAATAAAAAAGTCTAACTGATTTGGGAAGAGAGGACTTGTTTCCCAAAATTATTAAATAAGAGCTGTCTGAGAAACACTTGAAGAGCAGGAAGAAAGTGTTTAATTTTTTTTTTAAATCACGTATAGAAAGGACAGGACTGGTTAGTGGACAATGACAGTAAGTCAAGAGACAATTGGGCAACACTGAAAAGGCAAAGAGAAAAAGATTTGCTGGTAAGCTCCAGCAACTTAGTTCTGGTAATACAGTCTGGCCATAAACTCAGTTTTAAACTCCAAGTCAAGCTTGCAGCTGCTTTGCATAATCTGAGGACTGCGAAGAGTTGCAGCGAAGCAGTTGCACTATAGCCGTGAGTTGAGGCTCTTAGTTGGTTATTCAGATAATGCTTTTTCCACATAATGAAAGGTCGGTCTTAATATGAAAGTGCAAATGACAGCTTGAGGAATGAGCACAGTTGTCTCACCTTTTCATAAACTGTGCATGTTTCTACTTGTATTAAAGAACAGAGTGTGAATGCTCTTGGGCACTGAAATTTTATTGGGATTTTTTTCTCTGTCTGTCCTTCCAGGGAAGCTTGTTCTGCCTCAGTCTCACCCCTCTGTATAAAGACTGGCATGTAAACACATGCCAGACTGTATGGGGTAGTTTTGTTATAGGCAAATATCCAAAAAGGATCACAACAAGACCATCACAGTGCTCTGGCATAACTTGCAGAAGGCTAAGTTCACAGGTTAGAGTCCTATATACAGCATGCCCTGTTGTGAAGGGGTTTGCTCTTTTTGTTCTTTTTTTCCCCTGCTTTTTAAGACTTGTTTTAGAAGAGTCACATTTGCCTGTCCTTGCCAGTTCCCTTTGCTTCCAGCCCACATACCAGTTTGCACCCTCCAGCCTGTTTTGATCCAAGCTGACAAAAGCTGAAGATCTGAGAGATGATGCGTATACAAGCTTTATCAAAGAACTTAAATGCAAAAAGCACTGTATTTCCACACCTGTCCAAGTCACAACACATATGTTGCTGGCCACTTGGCAGCTGCAGATTTTGAAAGGGAAGAGGCATTAGGGGACAAAGCTAAGTGGGAATCTCTGAAGATGTAGAGCACAAATTTGAGGGAAACCAGGCTATGCCAGTACTGTATGCTATGTAACAGTTTGATTTGCCTATATTTCAGTCTATGTATTTCTGCAGTATTTTAATGTAAATTGACTTTCTTCGGCTAACAAAATTAACTGTAATGACCCCACATATGTAGATATCACCCTTCCTACCTCTTGATTATTTCTGTGATTTTAGGTTGTGTTGCTCATTGCCAAGCACAGAGATGCAGATTCAGTTCTGCAATGTGAAATGCCTACAGCAGAGTTTCCCAAAAGTATTGGTAAGCAAGTGGCACCTTGTTTCTTGCAAAGGGCAGGATTGTGTTAAATTATTTCAGTTTATGAGCACACTGTTTGACAAGTCATACTTAGAGCAGTATAGCTGTAAGCAATCTTCAGATTCACTGCTGCTTGTGTGACAGCACTGTGGGGACTGGCAGTGCCACATCTGGCTTGTCTAAACCAACAGATGCTGTTTTGTTGTTGCTGTATACAATATGCTGACCTGCATGTGTGGCATCTAGGAGGAAAAAGTACTCCTGCTATGGTCTGTTAGTAAAACATCTATTATAAAATTTTTAATCAAATTACAGATCGTACATAGGCATCCTCTTTATATATTCATCTTGAGACGTGCCTTCATTCATTTAAAAACTTGGTCCTTCTGAACTCTTAAATGTCCTTACCTGTAACATTTAATGTGTTAGCCTTAAATGATGTGGTGTTTTCCCTTTAGCTGAGTGTTTGAATTGGGAACGCTGAGTAGATCTTCTCCTCAGCGGTACAAGCTGAACAGAGACTACAAAGGTGTGTCTGCTGTGGATACTTCTGAAAAGGGAGAATTTCTTCTTTTCAGCACCTGTGCAGCTGTTGCTGGCAGAGCAAGCTCCACACTACCCTGTAAACACCCAGGGCAGTAGATCATATGCCAGGGCAAAAGGGTAGGAGTGATTAAGACAATATGTGGTTTGATTGTCCTCACCTGGTAATCGGTCTGTAGAGAAGGATACACAGTTTGCTTTACCCTGAAGCGGTGCTGAGCCTGTGTCAGGAGTGGGGAGATGTTATTGGCACAGTGACAAATCCCCACATCTCCTGCAAACACGTGAAACCTGCACGGATTTTGTGCTCCACCTCTGCAGCACTGATGCTCTGCTGGCATTGGGATATCTCACGTGGGCTTTTAAACCTGCCAGTAAAGAAAAGTGCAACAATTGTGTACAAACTCCAGTGGGCTGGGGCTGTGAAGGAAAAGCTGCGGAAGCATGAAGAATCATTAATTTTTCCCATGGTGTTTGACTCAGCATGTGATCTTTTGGCCAGGAAAATACTTGAGGCAGCACAGTTAGTAACACTTCTCCCAGAGGCTGTCATAACCATGCTTTAGACACTGAGTCACAGATGTTTACTCAATCATCATCGCACACCCTGGTTTCTAAGAATTACACAGAGATGGGCTCAGCAAGACTCATTTCGTGAATGGCCCTTTCTGATAGCAGGCACCCCGTGTATAAATTCTCCCCATACATTTTCCTGCAGTTCAAATTACAGTGCTTGATTAATTGATTTGACTGAAGAGAATGCACCAAGTAAAGTTCAAATGGAAAGAGTAAGCAGCTGGACACATGTTCGCTTTCTTTCACAGTCTTGTTAGTTAATTTTGGCTGATGATTTCATGCAAACTGTGGTACTGAAGAGTATTCACAGTGCTGTCTCACTGAATATAGATAAAGTTCCCGAGCTGTTGAAAGTGTGAAATACATTTCATATAGGGCCAAATTCTAGTCCTGTTGATATCTGTGGGAGAATTGCTGTGCTTTCAGGGGATTGGTATTTGGCCCTTGATGCCCTCTTTGAAAGTTGTTGACTTGAGGTTGTCTTTTTTGTTATTATTTTTTACCAGAAATGGGTATTTGGAGGGTATATAGTGCATCAGAAACATTTTGTTGTTGCACATACAAAATTCCTGTCAACAGGCTGATTTTAGCAAGCTTGCTGAATGAGTTTTCTAAGTCATTCAGACAGAACACTTGCTTTAAAAGTCTGGCTTATGCTCTTTAAAGGAAGTTGATATCATCAAATTTCAAAGGAGTAGGAGATTTGCTGCCTTTTTGTACTATAAGCAAGCTTCCTTCTAGAAGTCCCAAACCTAAAGCTGGCAAAGCCTGTGATATATCCATGATAGCTCTTTGGTTTGAGCTTTTATTGTGTGCCATCAATAGGCAGAAGCAGGTCTTACTGATTCAGAATCCTGACTAGTCCTGAAGTCTTATAGTGGTATTTTATGTCCTTCCCCCCAGCAAAATTTTGCATTCAGTGCAGCTCCCTGGTAAATGAAAATAATCTTCTGTATTAGGATAGACTTAGGCATTGTATAATTATTATTCTTTCCATACATGTGAGGATGACACCTGTGTAGCATCAGCCCCTAGCCCTGTTTCCCGTGGCTAAGCTGACCACTGCCTAAGGAGAACAGTGGGGGCAGGAAAAGTCCCTGTGAGAGCAAGCAGTGGCTGCCAGGGACACCCAGTGTGTCACACTGCTGTTGCTCTGCCTGCAGAGGTGAGACAGACACATGTGGAAAACCTCTAGTTACTTCCTTTTGTGGACTGCACAAAACCTGTGTGAAACAGGAGAGTATTAATTACTAATCTCAAGCAAAGTTCCAAGGTCTGAGTAAAGAGTTTTAAAGAGCAGAGAAAAAAGCAATAGAGTCTGGAAAAGCAGCTATGGGTCCTCTAATCATGCTCTAAAACTACCAACCTACCACTCAGAAGCATTAAATACTTTTTCCCTCCAGTCTCACCAAGTTTTCCTTCACTGTCAGAGACTGTATTCCTTCCTGGGCACTTTTTGTGGGAAGGAGGACAGTTTTGCTCTGAAAGCAGAAGAGAGAAGTTCAGGTTCATCTTTAGAAATGAGATGTGCTGAAAGACATTTAGTAGACCACACCTGCTCTAAATTAATGGCTGAGGGTTTACCTTGGTGAAATTTTAGCAAGTATCACATTTCCTTAGGACACTCTCCTCTCTCTCTCTTGCCTCTCTCAGCAAATCAGTTTAATGAAAATCTTTTTATATTTCTAAGCTAGTGTGAGATACCAAGTAATGCTGTTAGGGAATTGCAGCCCAGCTGAGTGACAACTGCTTGGAAAGGATCTTCTTGAAGCTGTCTCTACCTCTTTACTACATTGTCACATTTTGTGACAGAAATGGTCAATAGTGATGGGAAGGTTTACATTCCACTTTCACATACTAACTTTGCTTGTAAAGGAGGAGAAACTCCAGCTTCTGAAATGGTAAAAATTAATAAAAGCTTCTCAATGTGAATTTTGGAGGCATAAGAATAGCTGATGAATCAATTTTGTAAAAGCCCACCTTCTGTACTGTACCATTGCAGCTACACCTGAATGGCACTGTGGACTTCAGCCAGTCCTTTTCCGTGTAATAGGGGGTCTTACAGTTTTACAGACTTGGTCCAGGGATGTCAGCTTGAGGGCACTGCTGCTCCTTTCCTATAGGGTGACCATGTCTCCAGAAGGTAGTTCATTGCACTTAGTTAGGATACACATCGAGATTAAGCACATTTTCCTCTCTTCCTCCTAAATTAAAGAAGACGCATGAAAAGTTAGAAGAGAGAATCAAACCCCATAGGATTTATGCCAATATGGTCTCTGATGTGTTCATGGCTGGGCTCATGCCCCTGGAGATGTGGCTGCTGTGAAGCTGCAGGATTTATAGCAGCCCAAGGCTGAACCTGGTCTAGTCTCCAATAGGAAAGTGTAATAAGAGAAATTCTTCAAGAGAAATTAAGTAAAGCAATCAGGAACTTGTATCCAATGTAGCATGCTACATCAGATTTCACTCCTAAGCTGGGTTTTAAGCATCACTGAGCACTTTCAGTGGTGTTGGAGAAGTGTGTGCGGGGTGCAGGCAGTGTGTCAGCTGTTCCTCCCCCAGACTGCAACACCATGGGAGGACTGGCAGCAACAAAAAAGGTGTTGTCAACCTGGACAGATTGATACAAGGGATTTGACCTCTTTAAGTGCTAGAAAAGGGAAACGAAAACTCAAACATAGCATGCTTGTTAGTCTTTGTGTCAGATCAAATAATATGTTCCTCTATAGACTGAAGTATATTAATGGAGTTGTGAGGTTAAGAAGAAAAAAAAAAAAAAAAGGATGACTAAAATATGTATATGTAGCTTGACAGTATATTTTCTTTTAGGAAAATCTGGAATAAAAGCAACATTTATGCACACAAAGCAGATGTTTATGATTAGTTCTTATTTAACATCACCCAGCTGGCCATAGATGGCTTTATGGTGGGGAGAACATTTGAGAATGTCACATGTTTATAGTAATCAAGAACATGGCAGTCATGATACTGAGGCAAAAATGCTACATTTCCCATTTTAGGTAACTCTTCCAAATCACATCACAGGACAGTGAAGTAGAATGTTGTCACCAACGGAGAGTTTTAAATTTCCTGTAATGACATGATGTATCTCCATGCATTAAAGCTCATTCTGAGGATTAGACACAAATGTGTATCTGTATACACATATCTGTAAACATCTTTTGTCAAATTGGAGGAAATAAGTAGATAAAACATTTGAGGTGTTTTTCTAATTGGCTTAGAAAATACTTAATTGCAAATACAATATGAATATAATCTACTATTTAATAATGGGGGTTTTGTTAATATATTTTCTGTATAGGTCAGAAGATGGACTATGAGATTTTAGGAATGTGAAACGTTCATCAGAACCTTTAAACTGTTTTCCTGTTCATGGAAAACATGCCTTTACAGGAAGATTAGCTATTGATTGCATGGGTACCCTCCTCATACAGGAATATAAATAATAGTTTTGTGCATAATATATTTGCCATATCCCCAGTCATAAAGTTATTATGAATTATTATATATTTTCAGAAATATATAGAAAGCATTTAGCTCCTCGTTAACAAAAAATATTAAGCCAAAAGTGATCCTACTAGGCGAAAAGGCTGAAAGGATAAATAAATCTGTGTTACTTGTTTTTTGATGAAATTTTATTCTTTGTTCAAAAGGGTTTTGTAAATTTTCACTTTATCCTAAGTACATAAATGTTGCCAGTGCCAATTCCAGCTCAGAAAAAGAATCCCCCTTGTTTATTAGTCTCCTTGGAGAAAATTTGGAGGAGAGCACTCATCCACAAACCTGAGTCAAGGCTATTTAACTTCTTCCATGACCAACGTTGGCTGAAGTATTTGAATTTTTTTCCATTCTGAGGTGTCTTTCAAGTAAGATAGTATGAAACATTTCAAAAATATTCAAAGATGTTGTTATGTGGTTCTAATTTAAATAAAGCACTTTGAAAAATTTCTTTGTAGAATTGAACCTTATAAAAAAAATCAAAGAAGAAAGGGAGGAGTCAACATTTTCCTTTATTAAGCAATTTACTTCATTTTTTGGTATCTGGTTTTCATTCCTTGAACTTCATGACCACTCAACCACTTCCTTGTGCCTTGCTTTACAAAGTTGGATGCAGAACTGAAGTGGAGGGGCTTTGGAAGCAGAGACAGTTCTGGCTAAACAAACCCAGTGTGCAGCCAGTGTTTCCCAGGGCTCTTGCTTGGCATTGACGCCCTGAGCACAGGAATGTGTGGGAGCAGGGCTGGTGGGGGCTGCTCAGGAAACCCCACAAAGAAGTGGCTTTGCAGGGGCCTGGAGTTCAGACCCAGTTGCACTGTGCCCAGTGCTGGTAAATCCAATACAGCTCCTGCTGCCAACTTGTTCTGTGGTGGGATGCCTAAATTCCTTTGGCCTTGTGTTTACTGGGAAGGTGATGCCAGTTCAAAGGTGTTTTGCAGACACCCTCTCAGGGAGGAGTGACACGAGTGTGACATGAAAAAGTTGGGTCACTTTCAGCCTTCTGCAGGCATGGTGTGTCTAGGCCCACATAATTCAGTTCTCCAGTTCAAATAAAGATACACACAAGTACTGCTGTCTAAAAATAATAGACCTTTGTGTCTGGCTTCATAACAAAAATCTATTTAAGCTGAATTTTTTTCTTTCCTAATTCATAGATAATATAGCTGTATATCTAGTGATTTTCTGGAAACAGGTTTTAACTTTTATGTAGTTCTAAAGGCATGCAAATGATGCAAACAAAATCCTTAGAATTTGAACCATTCACATTTTTGTAATGTTGTGTGAGTTACAATTAAACCATAGCATGTACATGCATTTTGTGCAACATGGAAAGGCAGTTTTAAAATTGTGTTAATGCTATTTAGTGTAGCTCAAGTTAACTTGTTCTTCTGGACAGTTTATTTTGTGGTCATTAAGAGAATATTAAGTTCCAGAACAATAGGATGTCTTTTTCTGGCCTCATTCTCCTAATGTGTCTTATATCAAAGAGTATCAATCAAGCACCTCTGTGTGCAGACATGAGCGAAGCTTTGAAGGATGAGAATGATGACATTTCCTGAGCAATTACTACAATTAAACTGGAGAATAAATGAACAATTCCAGAGAGGAGTCAGTGCTTCCTTCTGTAGTATAAGCAGTGTATCTCAAAACTGGTTATGGAAGAATGCAATTCACTCTCTGGTCTGCAAAAATGTATAATTGATAGATATGCTCTTACATCTGAACTTGGCAAAAGCTGTTAGGGTACTATGCTTGACAAATTGTTTAGCTTCGTGTACTTAAAAACACAGTAAACTAAAGCAGGGGTTTCAAAACCTGTAAACTTTGTTAAGCATAGGGTTAAGGCGTGAATGGAGCACAGTAATCTGAATGGAAAAATAAAGAAATCTACACTGGCTTCTGTTGACTTTCAAAAACTTGCAAAGAAAGGTGACATGCATAAACCCACCACTACCACTGATTCTTAGAGCAGGTAATCTACAAAACCATGCAAGTGCAAAATTGCCAAGGACGACTAGCAAAACCCCCTTAAGCGCTGAACCCTTCCTTGCAGCTGCAGAAGGTATGGCACAGGAATCCAAAACTGATGCCTGTGTTGGAGTTATCCTTGCCCACTTTTTTCCTGACTTTAGTGTGACGGTTACTAATAAGATGGGGCAAAATGTTGTGAAGTTATTGCCATTCAAAGTGTGGAACTGAGAAGTTTTAATTGTTGCTAGGAATTTTGGAGCTCATAGTCTTCCAACTTGCTTTGTTAATAGCACTTTATATCATTTCTCTCCACATTTGTAAGGTCTCTCTCCATTAATGTTAAGGTTTACATAGGCTCTTCTCTCAAAGTAGGAATTACTGAGATGTTTTGTGAGTCTTACCCACCTTCATATAGCCAAATTTAATCAACAGGCTCAGCAACAAATTACTTTTAAATTTTTGGCCCCTTATGTTCAGCCAGACAGGTATTATCCAGCGTGCAGAAAACAGGGTAGGGGTCATTAAAAAAAGACCATGAGGGGTAGTTTAACAGAGAAATGCCAAGGATTCTTGTTCAATGCACAAATATATTTTCCTTTTGTACAGAAGTACTTGGTTTGACACCACCAAACTGGGTTTATATTAGGACACTGAAATGAATGTCCACCAATGAAAATGTTTCAAATCTATTTTTTAAAAACTATATCACTGAAAATGGCAACTTATTTCTTTGAAGTTAGAAGTTCATGCATTTTAAATTTAGTTGGCTGGTTTTGTATATAAAATGGAAAAAAACCCCAAAAACAGAATGACCTTTTGACTGTCAGGTATAAAGATTATTATGTTCATCTGATTTTTGCCAGGTGTTATTTGTTGGGTTTTTGCCTTTTTTTTTTTTTTTTTTTTTTCTGCTTAGTCAAAGAATCTCATCTCCTCCCTTCTGCTGAAATGTTGGAGAGTTTTAGCTATTGATTTCAGTGGTGGCAGAACCAGACCTCTCATTATTGATGCTTCCTTCAGGCATTGAGAAAGAAAACTGTTCAAAATGCTCAGATTTTGTTGGAGATACAACCTTTGGAAAAGTTAGTCTCTATCATAAATATTAATCACAGCGCAGCAGTAGGTCTATAATACTCAACAGATGGGATTTAATTGATAGAAGGAGTCTGCTGTTAGCAGTTATGAGCAACAACGTGGATTGCTGTCCACATTAGAACTTTTACTTTGGGTTATGGTAATTATATTTTAACACTCTGGCATCAGAAGTCCTGTGGTGTATTTACACTCACTAGAACTCTGCCATTGCCACATGGGAGCTCAGCCTGGCTGCTGTCAGCTGATCAGTGCCTGTGTGTTGGGTGTCCCAGCAGCGGGAAGCTGATTTCTCCCTCTGCAGGCCACCTTTCTGGAAGGCCACCAACCTGGAAGCGTTGTCAGCAGCTTGGTGAAGGGTCCTCACAACAAGCCCTGGGCCATGTGGTCTTGAAAACCTCTCATGCTCTGCTCAGTGAGCAGCAGACACCTGGGAAGCTTGAGTCTCCATTCAGACAAAAACCTGTACCACTGGTTACAACCCAGCCAGGAACTGGGACAACTTTCCTCAGGGGCACGTGCTGCTACCAGCAGCACTTGGCAAACTAGGTTACATTTAATTCAGCAGTGCTAAAAGCAGCAAATCCTGATGCAATAGAAGATATGATGTAGAAAGAAAAGTAATTTTTACAGAGGTTCTTTGGGGTTTTTTTTAATCTCTACATGATACATTAAGATAGTAGTAAACAATTTAGCCTGAAGTCCAGACTTTACCCCCTATATCAGCAGATCTGGAAATTGCATCCACTCCAATGCTGTGTGAAACTCCTGAATGTATGAGTGTGTTTGACTGTAAAAACAATTTCATAAGAGGTCAGGAAACTCCACGTGTAAGTTCAGTGTCCCATTCTGTTTTAATTGCTAGTCCAGTATGTTCAGCAATGTCTCTGTCTTGGGCCAGCAGTTCACATCTGAGTCTGGATGAGTCAAAGCTATCAAAGAAAGACTGGCAAATTCAGGAGTTTACTTCAAATAAGCACTCTGGCAAACAGTCTAGAAAGGATTATTCTTGACATAAAATGTTAAAATATGATTTCACATTGCCTTTGCTGAACAGTTAATTGCTTTCAGTTTCCTTTGTCAGTGTATATGTATATATACATATATATACATGTGTGCAGTGCATATCAGCAGACGACTCTAGCTAAAGTGGTAACAGCCCTTAGTGCCAACAGTTTTAAGTGATTCATCAGCTCAACAGGGAGATTTTCAAGCCACCGAACACTTCCAAAATCATCTCTTGAGATCCAAGAAACTATAGTTCCTCCTACTGGCTCCTGTGTTTGTAGGGAGGATGAACCACTACCTAGAACAAACCAGTCTGAGTATAAAGTACACTGGAATTTAATACTGTGCTACTTGAGTCTTAGAAAAACTAAAGGAATAAAATTGGTTTAAATGTCCAAAATTAAGTTATATAAACCTAATGCTCTGGGTTTGGAAACCATTTAACAGAGATATATATTTTTATGTCACTAAGAGAGTTCTTTCCACAATGCCTGATGTACTAGCTGTAGTGTCACAGGCATGGCAATAGAGAGGCAAGCTGCAATGACAAATCAGAACCATTTAAATACATGCCCTTGTTATATGCTACTGAATTATGTTAACAAAGAGGAGAAATCAGTTTAATAACCAGCTAGATGTGTTTTTTCACATGAGCCAGGTTATACCACTGGGACTCACATTCTTTGAAAAAGTAGCTGCACAGATGGTTTGCAGACTTTAAGTACTTGGCTACAACAAAAATCTCTGTGGTTTCTGTGGTTCTGTTTTTACCCTAAATATTCTAACATCTTGTGACATATTTAGATAATTGATGTCGCTTCCATCAGGGTGCAATACGCCTTCCAAAAAAAAAAAAAAAAAAAAAAGCAGTGAAAGCCTCAGATTTTAAATCTTTTAAATAAAGGTAGGTGGAGTTCAGTCAAAAAAATCCTGATCACTTACATGGCAATGTTGATATTCAGTTGATGTTCAGGATTAGCATCCTCCTCTGGCTCCTAGATTCTGTGATTCTGCCACCATGAATTGCACTGCCCTAGAAAGGAATATAAGAAATTGTGTGACCATGAAATAGGCCCTGTCTCCTTGGATGGAGAAGTAACAAGAGGTTGAAATTTTTAATATTCCTCTCAAAAACACATTCCTCAGGACAAAGCTCCACCAAGTTCTGGGGAGTGCTATTTTTTTTTAAAGCAATAATAATAATAATAATATCCTGGTTAATTTTAAAGTGAGAAACAGGTTTGTGCAGCTTCAGAAAGTGTATCTGGGGCAATTAATAATAACTGTTAATCAGCTTCCTTTGGGTATTACAGCTGATGTACCTGACTGGAGATGCCGGCATTGTCTTTGTGTGGCTGGTGCCAGCAGTTCTGTACCTGGTTTGCATTTCACTGCTGCCTCTAACTTGTGTGTCTCTCTTTCATCCCTGAAGGTTAAGTGTTGAATACGGCTCTAGATGGGGCTTTAAGTCACATTTTCCATTCATGTGGAAGTAAGGAGTTGCAAATGTACTTGGTGCTCATTTCCCTCATTGACACCAGGCAGGAGGGCTGCAGGGAGAACAGTTCTTGTCTTGTACACTCCAAACAGTCTTTGTCAAAGCCTCTGACGTATTGAAGGTTAGACAGAGTTCTTTGAGAGGAATGTCCCAGAGACATGTCAGTTTGCTACCAGATTAAAATGACAGAAATTTAATATTAAATTGAGTGTGGGAGAGAAAGTGATTTTCAATAAGTTAATGTTCAAATAACTAAAAAAATAACTGTTGAAAACAGTATTCTGCAAAACGGTTCACCAAACAGCTTTATATATGTTTATATATGAATAAGCATACTATGTTGTAACCTTATATTTGCAATAATTCCTCTAAACCTTAGTATTCCCAGAGAAACATCCCAAATCTAGATAAATTTTCTTCCTAAATTTTATGAAGTGCAGAGGGATGCACTTTTCACACCATGCTGGACTTAACCTTAACCATATAAAGGGAAGAAATATGTTGTCTAGGTCAATGAATATCTGCAGTGTCAGGAAGTCATTGGAGAGATTACTTTCTTCTGGAAGTGATGTCCTGAGTTTTCTGTTTCTTAGGGTATATTTTCTTAAAATAGGTCTGACTCAGAAATTGGTATGGAAATCATACTGAGTGGTCACAGAGGGAAAGTACATTATTATTGATGCAGATTCTCAATCTTGGACAGATTGGTGTCGTGACTTACTTTTAAATACAAAAAATCCTGAGTATTCCTTCTACTGTTCCCTAGAGGTTACTTTAAGCTTTAGAGTCAAATATGTGTTGCACACTATTTTCTAAGCTAAATGTATGGCAATTTTGAATTCTTCAGTACATGTTAAATTTGTTTTAAAATTCTTGATCAAATAACTCAAAGGAAATCATAATAAAAAACTAGTTTCCTGCTCTCTAGAGAAAATTTTTTTCTAATTCAGACAGTCATCCTATTTAGATCTGGGTGTGCTTGGAAAGGACTTGGGATACATTGTGTGTGGGTTGTCTGTGCAAAGGCAGAAGCATAAAGTATGAAAATATTGGTAAGAGACAAGCAGAAGTCTTCTCAAAGAACTTCTGCAGCATCTCAGGTTACAATGGCAAGCCCTCTCTGCTATTCCAGCTCTTGGAAAGATGTTGTTGTGCCGAATCTCTTTGACGTGTCAGGCCCTTTGGTAGCTCATTGCAATGTGGGTGGGTGCTCACTGGACATTTGGCTGCTGCTAAAGAATTATTTTATTCATGACTGGAGCAATGCTTGAACCTCTGCCATCAGTTCCTGGCCCTGCTGACATCAGTGAGACTTTGCTGTGGACTTCAACAGAACCAGGGTCCCACCTCAGGTCTCCAGATGTGAAAGGTTAATGCATTAACCCACTGCAGCATTTAGCTGCCTGGGCTTGATACCTATTTCAATATACTTTAGTGCAAGTCTGTAAATATGACATTCAGAGGTAGCTCCCAAGAGAACTGGGTACATCAGAAATGGTGCTAGTGTGAATAATGTATATCACAAGGATTTGTGAGACTGTCCAAAGGGGAGATATGACTTACCCAGAGCTTGTGTTTGAGGCAGTAGTGTAGGAATTGTAATTGACAGAGCCTTTAAGAATTTCCATATGCTTAAACATAGATTATCCAGACCCCACTGTGCCAGGCACTATTCAAATACAGTCTTTCTCCACAGAACTTGCAGTGTAGGCATATAAGATGTGTGAAACATTGAATAATGAAGTCTTGTTATTCTTATTTTACAAGCTTGGAACCAGAGCCTAGAAAGGGTTAGTGTTTTGCACAGGAGTTCAAAGGATTTCTGTGATAGAGCTATGGTTTGAATCCAGATTAGCAACTTCCTTGACCAATTCCTTAATGAAATAACTGCTTAACAATCAAAACTATCCCTATTTAAAAACCTATGCTGAGAGCAGAAGGAAAATGAATCTGAAAGTTCTTCCAATAGCATAGTGATTATCTCTTCGAAGTATTAATATATTGCAACTTGAAGTGATACACTTGCTCTCATGCCTGCTTTTGTAACTTCAGTTTTTGTCAGAAAAAGAGTGATGTTTTTCCTATTAAACTGAAGTTAAGATACTCTCTATTTCATTGATTGGTTATCCCACAAATGCTAAAGTTCTCTAGCACACACAGTACTACGCTAATGCAGCAGGAATGTGCAAAATCTTGTGTGCATTCAAGTGATGCACATCTAAGCCAGAAAAAATGAGGCTTCAGCTTGGACTCACCTGTTCAGTGAACTATTTTCACTAGAGTATGCGTGTATTTTATATGGTAAATTGCACCTTCTTTGCACATCATAGGTAGCTCTTTTTCAGAGCTTGGGAAACTGCAGTGCTTCAGGGATGGAACTTTTCTTTTCAAGATGGTTAAATCCTGGGATCTAGTTTCTAATCTCTCTAGTGTCCTGTTGTTTCCTTATTTTCCAAGGTGAAGAAAAAAAAGACATTATTAACTCTTCCACTGCCTTCTGTCAGTGTAAGTCATGGAAACAGGTCCAGACTTACTCAAGTTGCATAGCTACTGTCAAGATGAAAAAACTATACTTTCCAGTGAAATTTTTAATCCATTAGTGTTTCAATAACATCAGAGGTTTTTAAAGAAGCTTTTGCAGCCAAGAGAATGTGGATCTATTTTTTAGGTCATTGGCTTTGCTTATTTAAAACTTTCTCTTTCCCCAAATAATTTCAGTTCCAAGTTTCCTTCTCTCTATTTTTTCTTCTGTGAATAAGACCATGTAAAGGAAAAATATGAAAGACTTTTTTAAATTGGAAAAATCTGGCTATAAAATCATGAAAAGCACCTGGGCCATTTTAAAAGTCTGAAACTACTTTTTTCTGTGTTTCAATAAACTCTCTAGATCTCGGGTTAATAAGTTTGTGCAACAGAAGTCATCAACAATTTTTGGCTTTGTAGCTAGAAAAATAACTAACCAATGAGAGCTGAGAGGCTGAACACATTGTCTTAGCTCTCATATCACAAAGTACAAGACAGCTGACAAAAACAGGCTTACAAGAGGATCCAGTTTTGCACCCTTTAGTGTTTACCTTTAAAATCACTCCAGCAAAGCCAAAGACTTGTAATTAATAAGCAGAGAAAACTATGAAAGCTACAGACTCTGAAATCCTCAAGAAAACAATCTGCATTTCTTCGATAGTAGAACACCACCTAAAAAGGTCTTTAGAGACAGTTGAAATTCAGAATAGAAATTTTAAAGTGTTTTAAGAAGTTCAAACTTTAGTAATAAAATGAACTGCACCTTTGCAAAACTACTGAGAGATGTAAAAAACGGTTATTTAAAACATCTTCAATGCAGCTGTTTATGTAATGTTGTTATTTAAGGAAGAAATTTGGTTATCGAGTTTATACTGTTATAAATCATACTAGTACAAATTTTACACACACATTGTCAGAATTTTAGGGTCACAAGTCCAAACACATACACTCACACATGGAAATTATTCACGTAAAATTCAATTCAAAAACCAAAAGATCACTTCAATAGTTGTCTGTGAAAGTGTCTCGCACATCAAGCTTCCAACTTTCAGCTGCCACCTTCTTTGTTCACTAGAAAATGACAAAAAAAGGCACAGACATATATCAGGTGCAGTCCTGGCCTGAAAAATCAAGTCATTCTACAAATTATGTTCTCTTGCTCCAGAAACCTGATTGCTGTGTAGATAGCTATACCTGACTCCTGTGAGAAAATCAATTCTTACTACCCTTTAATCCTGCTCACTCTGCAAAGCCACGGCAGTGATTTGAAAGGGAGTTCAGACTTTCTGTATCATCCATGCAGTTTTCTTATTTCTATCTGTCCATGCCAGCCATGGGTGGCAATAGCATTATAAAGGGGTTAACTATGGCCTTGCTCAGCCTTTGAAATACCAACTAGTAGTAGCAATAAAAAGGAACGACAAATATTCAGAGAAATCTGCAGAGCTGAGAGAGAAAAGGACATTTTCTACTGAGTAGGCAGTGACTTAAACCTGGAAATAAACAAAGACGATGCACTTGGATCCTGCAACACAGTTTTTACAGAGCTCTGCTTTGTGAGTTGCTTAAGGTGAGAGAGGAAATAATCTGGAAGTCCAATATCCAGGCATCCATTGAAGTAACTTTTTTGTTATCTTCCCTGAATTGTACTTCTCTACTGGAAAGGGAAACTGGATCTTTAAAGGGTGTCTTAATTTGGTTCTCTTGGTAAGGGCTGTGCAAATTCCTGGGGGTCTTACCAAATACTTTCAGCTGCAGCTTCCTTCCAAATCCCAGAAAGAAATTGTACTTGGTTGTTTCTCTTGCTGTAAACTCAAGATATAAATTATGCTTAAAGGAGATCCTCAGGAGTGTTTAAGTGAAAACGTGTGTAAGTGAATTTGGATAGGAATTTGAGCTGTTTTGAGGAACCTGATGCAATGCTTTGCAAAATCCAGGTATACAATTCAGACTGAAACCTCTTTCTCAGAATCAGTGAATCACACCTCTGAAAACCTGACACTAGGCCAAAGTAGATGGAAGCTTTTTTAGGTAGCTTACAGTTGCATAATGTGTAACAGTCTTTTGACTTACTGTCTTGGAACTTGTAATCATGTGTCTTGTTTTAGTGCAGAGTTGATATTTGATGATTAGTAAATCCAGGAGATATCAACACAGTTTGAAAATGAAGTTCACAGTGCATTTACTGCTGAACTGCCAAAAAAAAAATTCAAGTGCATAGTTCTATTCTCTCAGATGAAAAGAAAATGGCTAGGGTTACTGGCTGGCTCTGTGCAGCATGTGGAGTACTGTAGTTTTACTGTGTGATAATCATTGCTTCAGAACCTGTTTTCAATTACCAGCAAGTCCCAAGTGCTGCTGACTCTGTCCCAGACATACAGTGTTTAGCACGATTTGGAGCATTGCATAACACAGAATGGAAGGTAAAAGCTCTCTGAAAATTTCCCAAGCTATTACTATTGGTCTTCTAATCTGTGAGAAAATTCTCTTATTCTGAGAATTTAAGTGTTGAGATTGAGTCCAACTTGAAGTCATTAGGCTCTATTTTATTAATTCGGCCTCTGTGATGCTGATCTCTACCATTTGTTTTTCTTAATTTATGTGCATTAAAGCATTGCCCAGAGGCTTGAGACATGTAGAGAGTGCTTTCAGAAGGACAGAACATCAATGCCTATCAGTGAATGAAATACTTAATAGGAGCAAGAGTTCATTCCTTGCCTTAAATGGGCAACCGAATTCTTCAAAGCATATGTCTGTGGAAGCCAGTCTCCAAACAGAATAAATGAAAGAGGAGCTGGCTAAGGAGAAAGGAAGGTAATAATGACTGCGAGAAGTAAGAATAAGAGAAGTAGCTGAGAAAGAAATGTAAAAATGTGGGGAGACATGACTCAGTGTTATCAGAAGAGGCACATGTATCCATATATATCTATATCTTTATATACACTTTCTTTTCTCTTAAATGACTGATGTGCAAATTGAGGGTCTGAGGCACAGTTCAGTTATAAAGATTTCACTACTCTACTGTGAGCACCTCTCCATTGCAGTTGCTCTAAACCTGCTGTGACAGCAAGGTCATATGTATTACTAAAAGTTAAGCCATGTTATCCTGCAGTTATAGACTCATAGAATGGTTTAGGTTGGAAGGGACCTTAAAGACCATCTAGTTCCTACCCTGCTGCCACAGGCAGAGACATCTTGCAGTAGACCACATTGTTCAAATCTGCATCCAGCCTGGCTTTGAACACTTCCAGGGATAGAGACCATAGATGTGGACAAAGAGTTTACAAGTAACTTGTTGCTACAGGTCAGCTGCTGTTACCTGTTTCATCACTGTAACCTAGGCAAGCCAAGCCCTAAGGGGCAAATAGAGACAGAACTCATTGGTATGGATGAGAGAGAGTTTTCAGGGAAGGAATACTAGTTTTGCATGTTCTCATCTTCCTACTTGTCTAGTACTGCTGTTGGTTCCGATATAACAAATCTGAACCCTTCCTAGGCAAACAGATCTTATTCGGCGCTGTATTACAAGTACTTTTTTCTTTGTCCAACCTCCATGATCCTGCTTTCCATTAGTTCCTCCTCTGTTTGGCACTAGGGTGGAGGGAGGCATCCTGGCTGGGACTATCTCATTGATCATGCCAACATATATGCTGGCAATGACTAAACAGTACATCTAACAATGATATGGCTGGTATTGCTAACATAAGTATTTCTCCCTTTTCTTCTGAATAACTTTGTATTTAAGGAGTCCTCAAGCTTTGACAAATTCTGGCAACAGCTATAAATCAACTTCATTTAATACCCAGTATTTCCCTAAGGCATTTTCTTTCAAAGGCTCTTAGTCTCCTTTCTGTACTTTTGGTAAATTTCCAGCTTTTATGTCCTTGCAATAAAATGGAAATAACACAGTTGGGTCTATATAAATGGCCATATAATAATAATATATCAACGGAAACTTTGCTAGGAGAGGACCCTGTAAAACGTAGTTGTAACAGAGCTCCCAGGCAGAATGTACCAGACAGAACAAACAAGTAGAATGAGACCAAGAATATTCTTCATTTCAGATGTGAGTGTTGGCAACTGGACCTGGTCTCCCTCTACATGAACCAACTGAAGCAGCTGAAAAATTATATACACACAGCCCTCATACTAAGCTAAAATCAGATGTATAGTGTACTGCACAGCATCCCAGAGTAGGTTAGAGAGAATGTACGGTGATTTAAATGGCAAGAGGGCCAGGGGGATGCAACCACACTAAAATATTTAATATTTCCTGGAAGAATCAGAGGCTGGCTGTGGCAGGCAGTAAGTTGATTACCAGGCATCCCAGTACTGGCATATGGCAACACAAATCTCTGAGCCAGTAGGCTTGCCCTTATAATTGTAAGGAGAGTTCAAGTAAAACAAAGAAGATTCAGCACTCTCCCTTTTTTGGGGATTAGAGTTAGCTATTTCTGAACTAATAGGGTATTAAACAAGTATGAACACACTATAATTGATTCAGTTATTTCCAATTGACTCTTTGTCAGGAACTTCTAAAACAAAAGTATACCCATAAAATTACATTCAGGAAACACTGGTATTGTTTAACCATAAAAAAAATTCATCGGCTTTTTTAAACCCAAGTGTAAGAGAAGCAACCAGTAAGAGACTTTTTTCTAGCACCTGAAAAAGAAAAATCTTACAGACGGTTTCCATTTGCAAAAGAAATTTTAGTAACCAAAAATGTGTTTGCTTAAAACCACAATTAACATAGCCTATTTAATCTATATCTATATATAGTAATTCTTCAGCCTTGGAATAAGAAAATGTTTTTTATAATAATGAAGTGAAATACTTGACCAAATATGTTTTTTTCCAGTCTAAACTGGAATTGATAATCACTGTAAGATTTATGCACTGAATAAGATGACTGTTTATATGCACCAGGTTATATTTACCTTGTTTAAGAGGAATTATGGCCACTGGAGTTTAGGGCAAAACATTTAGGACTGGCCATGGAGTTGGGCTTGTGCACCCCAAAGAAAAGGAGGCTCAGAGGAGACCTTATCTTTGAGGTCTCTTCCAACCCAAATGATTCTATGATTTCTTATATCAAATTATGGTCTTAATCTCTGCCTTCTCTTGTACTTTTTCATGGGGAAAGGCAACTGCCTCAATGGTTTCAATCCTTCTCTGAAGCACAAAGTAACTAGGATCCTACAGGAATCTGCCTGAATCATAACTTCTGCCTAAGAACTCAGGCTAAAAGAGGTTTGACCAAGATTTGGGTTCTTATCCAAACTGAAAAAATACTTATTTTTGGAAGTTCATGCTTCAGGCTCACTTGCAACCAAAATTAAGCATAGTTTATCCTGCTCTCTCCCTTGGAAACTGTTTTTGCATTTTATCTTGAGCATCTTGGCTAGGCCAAATATGCAGCATTATCAATTATTCCTTCAGTGCAGTGAAACATTCATCATGGAAGGACAAAACACAAACGAATTTTGTATATATTCATACAAATACCTCATGATGATTTGCTATCAAGGTTAGAACCCAACTAATTGCATAATTTCCATATGCAGTGAATTAAGAACTATTGCATCAATATCTATGTAAGCAGAGCCTAGAGACTTTGCTCATCAATTACTTTTAAAAAGCAGATTCTGAGATATCACATTTAAAAGAAAAATCTGAAAAAAGAAACATTCAGTTGGTGTATGCATTCTTTTGATCCTTTACGTGGCAAGCCAAGAAATACAAATAAAGCAGGTGCTCTTCTAACTCACCAGTCCTTTAGTACTCATATTTTTAATCCCTTTTCTCTTGGAACTTGAGGTCAGGGATGTTACTGTGATTGCATTTTTATATTTTTTCTTTTTTTCCTGTTATGTTCAATCTTCAAATGACTGGGTCCCTGGTTTTTTGCTTGCTTGGTTTCAGTACAGTTTTTGTAGGATTCAGTAAGATTACAAGGGTCCTGTTCATTAAAAATTATATATTATTCAAGCAATGTCTAACAATTGCTTGACAATTGCTGTTACTTTCAAAAGTGTGGAATGTGTTTGGATATGTCCAGATATGGTTTGTAGTTCATTTAATCACACTTCCCTTACATAAAAGTGAGAACCTCTTCATCATTCAGAAAGTGTATAATTCTAGTAAGAATTATGTAGAAAGAAGCACTGAAGAGCAAGACAGGCATACTTGATAAACTTTAAAGAGATACAACCATTTCTTTTTTTTTCTCCACAAACAGAAGAGCACAAACTGAAAACCTAGACTGGGAATAAACTGCACATAAGCAAATAACAACATTCATGAATTAATTTGCTTAGCAACTGAAATAAGATCTTCTAAGTTTGTCTTGCTTTCATGTCAGCCTATATTAGATGCTCTGGAAGAAAGTTCAAACAATTCATCTCCAATTCTGTAAATATGTTATATATTGAGGAGGAGCTCCACTCTTTCAAGCAATCGCCATAAGCATGTCATGTAAAACTGGGGTAGGTAAACGAATTCAGTCCTGTGAATATTTATATTCTTTCACATGATGTGAGTCAGGGATAACTGTACTGAAATAATCTTCTGCAGGTACAATTTCAATCAAGGTAGCATTGAGAATAATTAATTCCAGGATGAAAAATATGTGAAAGCCATTGGAACATTTAATAGCAAATTGATAGTGACTGATACTGCTCCCACTCTGTCAATGCTCGGGAATAAGGCCTTATTGTATGGGCTTAAGGTTTTCTTCAGACTTGTTTAGAGGGTATCCAAAACTTTTGTAGTTGCTTCAGACCGACCTCTGATTTAAGCACATGAAAGAATGCTGCCCAAAATAGTGAGATGCACAGAATCCACAAGGTCAGGGAGAACTCTTCCCTCCTGTGGATGTCAGGGAGCATATTACCATAGAATGGCTGGGGTTGAAAGGACCTTAAAGATTGAGCTCCAAGCCCCTGCCATGGACAGAGACACTAGACTGGGTTGGTTAGAGCTCCATCCAAACTGGCATGAAACACAGGGCATGAGGCATCCACAGCATCTCTGGGCAGCCTGCTCCAGTGCCTCACCACCTGCACAGAGATATTTTTCCTAATATCTCATCTAAACCTACTCTCTTTCATGCTCTGCACAGAGATGGGAATCTCATTTGTGTGCAATATTTTGCAATAATAGGTTGACAATAGTAAATGGGCTTCTTTAAATCATTAAAAATGTTTGACTTATGAGATACATCTTGAGTAAATTTTCTTGTTTCTTAAACCGCGTGTTTTTCGTATTGAACGTGACTAGTGTCAAAATTAGCTCAATTCACAGAAAAAGACTTATTGGCAGTGTATCCTTTCTTCATTATAATTTCTAGTGCAAAATCTTCATGTCTCTAGATCATACTCTTTTAACGTTTAAGTTTTGCATGAAAAATTTTGAGGCAAGGCTAGGTCATCTCTATTTGTGGTTAAGAATTTAGCAATCTCTAAACACTAAGTGATACTGATGCAGTTTAGTCTGTTTTGATGTCAGCACATTTAAAATGGTGTTGAAAAATTTGAGGGCAAAGAGGGCATGGAAATTAATTTGGGATAAAGAGAGTGAATGTGCTGTGGTGAGGGAATTAAGGAGATCCAATTTATAGAAAGGAACACAGATATCATTTAATTACAATGTTAAATATCTTTATGTGGAGAAGAGGGCTGGATAATAAAAGGGCTTTTCAATCTAGCAGAGCAGCATGACAAGAAATTATGTCCTTCTAGTTGAAAATGAACTACAAGGGTTTGAGAGAGAATGACCAAGTAGGAGGGGAGACCTTGGCAGCAATAATGGAGTCAATTCTCCATATTTTATATGTAAGAAGAAACATATTTTCAGAACGAATCCTCAAAAAGTAACTTTTTGATTGCATGTAGGCACAATTCAGTTGCTTTTATTGCTTTTCTGGGAAAGTGTAAAAGATTGGTCTTTTCTAGATCATTAACATTTTGTGGTTTTGTGGTAGTTCTTGTTGTTTGGGGGGGAGTTGTTTTATTTTGCTTTGATTTTGTTTTTATTCCTAAAATAAAGCTAAAACCATGGGATGCCTTACATGTATACTGGGTTTTTAGGTACCTCTAGTACACTGTATTAATATCTTGGAGTGCTTAACAATAATCTTACATAATCTTAGAGGTTCTCCAAACTGCTAAAGTAATCTGTTTTGTCTCTCTATGCTGGTTACAGGTCCTATTCTTTAGTTAACATGTAGTAGGTATTACCTTTTTCTGCCCCATATTTCTTGCAGAAAGAGATGTTTAGGTGAAAAACGAAACCACTGCCTGTTGTTTATCTTTTACCCCAAACCTTAGTAATATTTTTTTGTCATTGTGAAATTTGCGTACCTGCCTAGTCTCTGAAACTGCTCTTCCAGCCTGCCTAAAAGGCAAACGTAGATTAGGTACACAGCTGGCCTGAACTGGTGCTCAAATTGTTTTTTGGCTGCTTCATTGGAAAGCTCCATTCCTCCCTGGAGCTGCTTTTTCTTACCCTTCACTCATTCAGCACGGTCTATCAACAGAGAAATCTGGGTGTACCTGTGGTTCTTTGCAGTGCTTTTTCTAGAGAAGAGTGCCCAGCGCAGCACAGTGACTCCTAACAAGAGTTATGACAAAGCCCCATCCTCACACACAAATGCACAAGCCAGTACAGGGTACCAGAATTACATTATGACCCTGATGCTGCAGAACTGTTTGGATAACAGGAGAGTTGGCCTTGACTGTATCATGCAGAGGAGAGTGGCTGTAGGCTTGGTGGGTGTTTCTTCATAATCAGTTCTCTCTTTTTGATGCAAAGAATTTGTCTGGCAGACTCGTTTTGTAGCTTAAGCTTCAGCCCAATGCAATGCTGAGGGAATGAGCTTGGCTTATTTTATTCAGAAAATAAGATATAGCACAATTTCCTGGTCTTGAGGGGTTTGTAGGTCATTCAATAGGACTAACACAACAAAACAGGAACTGCAGGATGGGCTTTGGAGTCTAACGGAGTTCTCCTTTTTTTTTTTTTTTTAATTTTTTTTTTTAAATTTTATTTTTAAATCCTCCTTTTACCCGAGCACTTTGAGATTTACTACCACAGTACAGTCCCCACTCTGAACAAAATAACAAAATGTGAGCATGCCCCTTTCTTTTACCTTGTTTTGGCATTTTTCTGGACTATAGAACAGGAAAGTTGTAGCACGTCCTGGCTCTTTAACTTTCTTGCATGTCTTGCTAGAGCAAGTGGCCAGGCAGAGCTTGGTAGCAGGCTAGGAGTCTGGGCAGGATTTAAACAGGAAAATGAGAGGTTAATGACTGAGAAAAAGGCAGAGCAGGGAAAGACTGGGCTACATCAGGCTATACACTTAGTACAGAACAGGTAATAGTATTTATGTCATAAATAATGATGTCCTTTTAGCTCAATAAAAATTATATAAAGATCAGACACCAAAAACCCCGAACAGACAACAAAGTGACACTCAGCAGAGATGCTCTGCTAAATAAGGATTTGCTTCCAGCTATTCAATCCTGCTAAAACTGGCTACACAATTCCTGTACAGGATCTGTAGGTGCAGTGTGAAGCATATGTGAAAATAGGGCTAGACTGAGAAATATGTCATTATGGCCTGACAAAACACAGGTATACCAAATGCTGGCTGGTTTTTAGATGTTTTGATGGCTTGTGTCACACCAGAAGCCCAGGTTTTCTTCTACTTTTGGCCAAATTAAGCTTCCTTTGAAGTAGAAGGGTATTGACAGGGCTGTGTTTCAGTAAATAATCTATACATTTGCACTTACATTTTGGGAAAGTCTAGAGAACTGTAATTAATTATTTTGCACATTCACCTTCTCAACCCTATTGAAGAATCAATAGATAAAATCATTTTATAGCATGTTTTTCCTGAAAGGCTGCTACTACTACTTGTTTTATAGTGTATACTGTGAGAAGCGATGTCTTTTTAAATGTAAAATTTGTAAAATGTACAGTTATTGCTGCAATATTTTTAATATAAATGCCAAAATACATGTTTTTTTCTGAGATTTTTATTTTTAATCAAAAACTTTTCAGAAAGAAAATGTACATAGAATTAATTACCTGCAAAAATGACTCATACCTTTTAATCAATATTTTATGAGATGACTATGTATTTTACAATGATCTTAAGGATTAAAATTGTTTGTTCCCACACAGAAGTTTCATGAGGAAAAAAAACCTTCTGATCAGTTTAGCCTCTAGTGGAAAGAGCACTACCAACAAGGATACAGGAAATCATGCACCTTTTTCAATTCTGTTTAAATGCTTAGATACTCCTTACCTCTCCAAAATGCTTTAAAATTCTCTGGGTATTGTAATAGCCATAGACTGCTGAACAACATTATTGATTAGTTTCAAGAAATCACTATATAGCAGAATATCAGTTGTCAGTTACTTTAAAAAAAATAAAGAAAGCAAGCATTGAATATATCCAGTCACACCAGAATGGAAGGTTTAATTCCATGAACCACCAGCGAGAGCATATTGTGACAGAGTCAGTATCGCCATGCAGCCACAGGACTGATTTGCACTGGCACTGGGGACTGGAGGCAGAAGGAGGGAGAGAGAGAGAGAGAGGGTCTGGGAATTATAACGCCTCATCTGCTCAGGCCATTCAGTGCCTTGCAAGTTTAATCAGGCTTTCTTCATCCTCCATTACACTCATTAGGTCCTGTTAGGTTAGTGCTCAATGTTGATCTGTATCTTGGTCAAGACAATTGTTGCTGATTAACCATAATTACCAGTAATGGTCCCAACCTGCTTTCAAGCAGACTGCTGCTGTCATCTTGTCCAGGCCCCTGCTCTGTGATGAGCAGTCCAAATCTGCTAACTGTTTGCTCGCTTGCTGTTTGAACCAACAAGTTGCTTCTTGTGTGGGCTCATCCCCCCAGCCCTGTACCTGCCATCTGTAAACATCCCCACTCTGCTTGAGCCATGCAAAAATGTGCAGGTAAGGAAAACAGGAATGACTGGTATGGGAAGGGGGAAACTGCAGAAGCAAAGAATTAAAAATTAAATACAAAATAGGACAACTGAGGACTAAAAAGGCTATAAAGCTCAGTAATAGCAAAAAAATCTAGTACACTGTGCTTTGCAGTCCGAAGTATTAAATTAAAAACTAGGGCCTGATCTCAAAATGTGTCCTTGTGTGAATAATCTTCATTTGAGTCTGCTCTCCTATGTATTTCCATTAGATTATTTTGGGAATAGCTGTCCTTAGGATCAGAGGATCAGATTTTCTATATTGCAAATATTGCTCAAGGCAATTTTAAGTTGTGGATGGTTTTCTGGTTAGCCTTGTGAAAGCCTCTAGATGCTTACACTTCAGAAAGATGATGAATAATCATGAGTTGAGTCAGACTTTATAGTTAATTGTGGTGTGAATGCCAAGGTCATATAAATGTGTGTTTATGTTCCCGATTCATAGTTACAAATAATGCCTGCTAAATTTCAAAAAAACTAAGTACAAATAATTCGGGGGATGAAACTGAACCCTAGTTATTTATGCCTCTTTTCTGCAGGCATCAAAAGAATTATTGTCTTGAAAACAACGACAAAAAGCATTGCCGCAATTTGGGCATAAGGGCAGTGTGTGAGCCTACCCTGGGCAGTCAGCATAATGAGCGCACTTCAGAAACTCTGAGCATGTATCCACACTCATAACACCCAGATTTCAAGCCTGCACCTAATACAGCAGTCTGCGAGGCAAATTCAGTAATTGCACCTAGAGGGGAGAGACCCACAGAGACTCCCTGGAGCTAAAACTCTCTTGTGTGTCTGTAGACAAGCCTGTAATTGCACCTTCTGGTAGCAGTTCTCACGATGAGATGAGCGCTGTAGATGGTGTGAGCGTGAGCTCCCTCAGCCTAAGCTGTAGCAAGCTAAGGTGGTCACACAACTCCCAGGCAGAATCTGGCTCTTGCCTGGCCAGCCTGCAGTGGGAAGGCACAGCATGTGCTCACGGGTGTGCACCTGGCAGATCTGACAGAGCCAAGAACCAGGGATGCTGGAATTTGATAGAGACTGTGGCAGCTCCGTTTATGCGCATTTCCAAATTATGCTCCAGACCGCGGACTTAGTGTGGTTTTCAAAAGAATAATTTAAGGCAAGAAATTTATGAGGAAGGAGGATACAGTGAAGAAGTCCCAATACTTACGTATTTACTCAAAGTTTACCTAAAAAATTCCCCTGGATCATTAAGCCATTAAGGTTGCAAAGTTAAAGGCTTCAAAGTTGCATCTGTTTGTCTAGCATTAATTGCATTAGGAGTGGATCTCACTCAAAGCACTGAATAAAGCAAGGAAAATTAATATTCTCAAGTAATGAAAGACGATGAAGTAATTGGAGTTTTATATATTTATATATTATTTATATATTTATATATTTATATATTTATATATTTTATATTTATTGTTTTCTAACATATTCAGCATTTACTATGCTACATTTAAAGAAAGGAAAAATAAATTCTTTCTGCTGCTTTAGCAGCTCTTATTATGGTTACAGTTTTATTGAAGCTTCTAAGCCACCCAATGTTATTGATATCAGAATGTGTTCAGAAGAACTGCCATTTTTTAAAGACAACTGTGTGCCTACAACTGCATGTTTGCTCTTTATGTGGTAAAATGTTATGGCAATCAATGCTGCTTTACAGCTGCGTCATGTCTCTGCAAGAGATTGGTATCTTTCAATGCAACAACGTGCAAGAGCAAGTTTGTTTTTAAATAAACATCTGCAAAAAATTATTTTTCTCTAGTACATATAGTGCCTGCAAAAGGCATTTGACAAACTGGAAAAGCACCCATTATCTCTTCAGTCCTGAGCTGAGCTAGACAGCTATTTTCAACGTAGTTTTCCTTGAAACACGCGCATCTCAAATTTCCTCATAAAAGAATCTTTTATATCATAGTAAAGCACCTTCAATGTATAATACACATGAGGCTTATCTACATTTATGTACTCTAGTCATACTTGTATAAACAAATACACACTGCATAAATGTATGTGTTCCACTTCTGGGAGTATTTATGGTCCTAATGCATATGTACTTTCAGGATCTGCACTTTTATATACCTAAATATTTGTGCATGACATGTATGTGTTTTATAGATGCAGATGTAAAACACACTACATGCTCTGTGTAGTTTAATTTTTCTGTCAAGTGTTTTAGTTCCTCACTGAAGTGATTATTTGACCTGTAAAATTAAGTCAGTTTCTAGGCAAGAAATAATAACATTTTAGCATAAAGAAATTTAATGGACACAATATATAGGAAATATATTCACATTGGGGCTGCCAGATTGCATTTCATTGAGACTGGCCAATTATTTTTCAAACACTGGCAATAGCTTTAAAGAGGATTCTTTTACATACATTATCTATATATACATTGGTGTGCATCTATGTAAAAAGGTATGTATATATAGAGAGAGATATTTTACAGAGAATACTTTTTTTTTTTTTTTTTAAAATCCCAAAATCACTAACTCTTTTTGCAGTTTTTGGAAGGAAATGGAAACTGCTGGCCAGGAAATCGCATCCCAGAAAGATCACGTTCTTGTGACAATTTATCATGGAAAAAGCCACGTCTTTCAATTGAGATGTAAAGCTGTGGTCTTGCAGTTTGTGGTCAATGAAGATGCTTGGGGATTTTTTTGCTATCTCTTGCAAGAAAAGCATTATTAGCCCCTGAAGTCTTGGTTGCATTCCAATTTTAATAACTATATTTTGCCTACATAATTCCCACTGTAGCTTCAGGTGGATTGTGGAATTTTCTTCACTTCCTGTCATAAACTATTCTGTGGTGTTGCTGTGTGCTGTGTAGCAGCTGCTGTGCTCCTCTGCTACTGTTCAGTGCTTCTCCCCAAACTTCTGACCCTCTTTATTTAATCTTACATCGTCTTTTGCTGAGTTTGTACCAGTATTTCAAACAGAACATATTACAAACCATTGCCAAATGGGGGTTAATACAAAAGCTTAGTGTACTATTTTCCAGTTGCATCTTTTAGATCTGCTTGACTCTCTATGCGTAGTCTATTAAGGACTTGAAAAAACATTAGCAGCAAACAGTTTTGGGGGGCCCCACTGCTCAGTGAGTCTCATCCATTAGTGATAAATGGGGATTAAACAGCTATTAAATGCACTGCAGACAGATTGAACCCATGCAGAGTTGTTAGGACTCTTCTTGAACGTGGAGCATGTAATTCTTGCAGAAGAAGCTGAGGGAGCAGGGCAAAAGGAGGGTGTTAGTTGATTTTTCTTTTTTCTCCCCCTCCCCTGCCCCCCACCCACCAAAATAATAATATCTTTACTGGAATTTTGTTCAAAAGGTATTTAGGATTTTTGATCTTTCCTGTACTTATTTTAGGGATCTTGTTGGCAAAAAAAAGATGCTTATTATTTACACTTTTTCTCCAATAGTTTATTTCTTGATTTATTTGAGGGGTTTTTTGCCATTTTTGCTGTTTGTTTCATCTGAACTTCTTAATTCATACATGTTCTTGTTTTTATTTAATAGCCAGAGCAGTGTTTTTTTCTGTTTAGGATTGATTGACAGTGGAATTTTCTGGCTAAGGGCTGGAGTCAAACCACAGACCGAGACACTGTACAGACTGTACATCCTTGGAGTCTGCCAGCAGACCGTTCCTTGCAAAATATTACCAAGTCTAACTATGAATTCTGGAATAACAATTTCTTGGCTATTTGTAAAGACAATGTAGAGTATAGTTACTAAGTTTACATTTCTTGCCAGAAAACCATAATTCAATGCTTGAGTTGATACATGAGAAACCTTTGCTATGATTATTTGTCGTCAGTTGTTGTGCATGTAAGAAGTGTGTGCTTTCATTCATTGGCATACTCCATGCTTGTACATCCTCTGGGCCTCGTTGTTCCCAGTTTGATGAAGTAGGGAAATTGCAGCACCTTCCAGCAGTGCATTCCTCACTGTGGGAGTGCACAGGTACTGCTTTCTAGGTGGATTCCTTCTTGTTTGTGCTTCCTTCTAACAGCACCTGCGTGGTTTGTACCTGCACAAGACAGGATTCCAGTGACTGTCCCCTGGATGGGCAATACTCTGAAGGAAGGACATAAAAATTAGTGGGTTCTGCCTGCAGCTGTTTTTGCAGGGGGTGGTATGTAGGGAGAGCTTCATAAGGGGCTCCGTTAGTGCTCAGGCTGTGCCTCTGGAAGGACAGCGTGGCAGCAGCTGAGAGCCCCTTGCTTGCATGGTAGCTCACAAACTGTAGGGCTTGCCTGTTTGTTTGCAAGACAGTTTTACATGAAGGTTATTTCACATGAATTATCTCCCTATCTTTTTTAAGCAGTGCAGAGATGGAAAGCTGTGAACTGGTAACTATTCATGCTAGTCGTGTTGCTTTATGTCATAAGAGATCTGCAAAATGAACTATACACAAACTGTGAACAAACTTGAATTACTTGGTAAGAGCAGCTCTCCTTTCTTTATTATTATCATCATGATCATGTCTAAATAAATACTACTGAGACTGACTCTTAGCTGTCATTTTGAAGGACTTAATTGTTGCTGTTTGATACTGCAAATAAGTTGCAAGGAAATAATTTGTCATGTAAAGCAAAACATAATTGTTTTGTAGAAAACAAGACACCTGTGACAAACATATTGCGCCACTTCTTTACACTCAGCCCTACTGCTCCTGAGGTCAGTGAACAAAATCCCATCCTCTTCCCTGGCAGGAGGTGATACTTAAATATTTATCTCCTGAAATGGTAGACTTCACGGCATTTCTGTCAGTTTCACTGTGGTGATTTTGTCTCCGGTCTGCGTCTCGCTGCGGTGGGGGGGTGTAATTTTTGATATTCTCCCCGTCCTTCCCGCGCGCACCCCGGCGTAGCGCAGCCCGGGGCGGTGCGGCAGCCGCGCAGAGCGGCGGTGCGCTCTCGGGCCGAGCGCCGAGCCCCGGGCCGGGCCCGCTGCCGGAGCTCGCTCCCCTCGCCGCCTCCCGGCATTCCGCAAGCCCGTGCTGCCATCTCGTGCCCGGGACGGGAATGCGCCGCGGCGGCGGCCGCGAATGGCCGGAGCGCGGCCGGCGCGGTGCCCGGGCAGCGGCCGAGCCCCTCCGGCAGCCGAGCCGCCCCGAGCGGGCGGGCAGCGGCAGCGGCACCGCGCCCCCGGGGCAGCGCGGGTGGGCGGCGAGAGCTCGCTGCCCCGCACGGGGCTCCGGGAGCGCAGCCGGCAAAGGGCAGAGGCGCAACCCCTCTGTGCGAGGTCCTGCTCGTGAGAGGCTGTTTTGGTAGCGTGGCCTTGGTTTATTTGTGCCTTGGATTGTCGTGTTGTAAGATGCTTTTAATTTTAAAAAGCTTTTTGTCGTGCGGTACCAGTCTGACACTCGGGTATTTTTAATAGCAAAATCGGCTTTAAAAACCTGGCATAAGTAGGTGTTTTGTAATTTGCTCGTTAGTACGGAGAAGTGGGGGTTTGGTTTTAATTCGATTCAGAAATTTTGCTGCAGTTTTCCTAAGCTAAATCCTCAACCAGGATGGTCCCAGCAGTGACAACCATAAATTTAATATAACCAAACAAAAAAGAAAAATGGTTTCCCCTTAGTCATAGTGAATGGCATACACAAAGGTAACTGAGAACTGAAGAACTTCAGCATTAATTATTTATATATGCCTTCAGAATGTGATTCCTAAGAACTAAGTGTATCATGCCAGTTTTTACATATACGTAATTAACACCACACTATCTGTTGATGGAGCTGCAATCCTGCGTAACATAAAAGTGCTGCATCTTAACTTTGCACTAACACTTTTGCCTGCCTCTGGTCACCACGGACAAGATCTAAAAAAACAAGAAAGAATTTTCTCAGATCTGTGTAGCAGCAATCGTCTTTAATATCCTGCTCTCCTGGGTCTCCAATGAGGAGAGAGAACAGTTTTACACTTGATATTTGAAGCAAAAAAACATTCTTCCCATCATAAATGCTGAAGTGTGTTTTCTCTCTTCTATACATTTGGATTTTGAGTCTGGGAAATACATGATGCTTTGAATAATTCGTAGCATGGCTTTTTGAGGGTTGAGAAGCCAGTTTTAAGAGACTCTTTTTAAGTATTCTTCTTTAAATTTGAAATCTAGGGTGGGATGTTTTTGTGAAATTTCAGGGTACAATACTCTGGTCTTATTTTGGTCTCTCTCCTTTTCAGTTCAAATGCTGGGGACCTGATAGGCAAAAAAACCCCAAAAACCAGTGGACGGTCAAAGAAGATGATTTTGGAGAAGACGCATAACCTGCGGTAAGTGAGGAACAATGTTGGGGGAAGGATGAAGTGTGAGTCAGCATGACACAAATGTGTCCACTTGGAAACCACAGCAAGATCTTCCCACTACACTGTGTGAGCCTCTTAAAAGCAAAATCCAGACAAAGTCTGTTTCTCTATAAATCTTTCCCTCCTTTCCATTACTAGTTGGGTATTGTTGGCTTTAAGCCACCTGATTTTACTATGATTTATTAACTGCTATGCATTATATATGAGATTCAGGTTTACTGAAGAGTTATCCTTATGGTTAATGTTGCATACAAATCAGCTACTGTTAGAGAGGTTTATTGCATCTTTTTTATGCAGCTAAGGAGTTTTGTTAGGTAGTGTTAGAATTTGTGACTTGTAGAACAATATCTAAAAAACCCTCATCTGTATTTCACATGGTGCATGTATTACAGAGTTCATCATATAGTGCTGTTTGGATTATGAACATTCTTTAAAACCTGAGTATTCGGGGGTGGGAAGGTGGGATGGGACAGACTGACATTTCACAAAATTCCTAGTAAGCACAGAAAGTTACATAAAAGGGTGTTTTGTACCAAAAGAGAAAATGTTCTATTGCGTTGAAGCATGACTTGTAAAAGTATCTGTGATTTACTTGTTAATATGGCACATTTGAGAGACGCTGCTTGCTGAAGAAGTTACACTGTAATGAATTTGCTCACTGTGATTCTTTCTCACATGACTTGGTGGAAGCTCTGCAGAAGAGTTTGGCCTTTTGTCATGTCCTTATTGCTGAATATTCCAAGGATGACCAGTGTCTCTGTTTCAACACCAAGTATTGCTTTATGACATCTTTGTTTTTTTTCATTATCTGCATGCAGATTAGATGTGATCTGAGGGTGAGTAAGTTAATCTAGAGAGGGGGGGAAAAAAGAATAAAAAGGTTGGTTTTAAATTCACCATAAAATAATTTTAAGATGTGACCATTTTTCAACAGTTTTGGAATTTAATGCAAAGGGTTGCGGGGGAGGGCAGGAAGAAGAAAGAGCTTATGCCTTTTTTAATTAAATAGTAGAGTAAGTTGCAGAGGCAGAAATTACCATAGGGATGTCAAAAGGATGCTGTCAGGATAAAATACAGAGTTTCATCATGCCTGAAATTTTGCTGTTATATTCAAACCACAAGGAGTGCAATCTTTTTCAGACTGATATGTGTTATGAAGTATAAGGAATAATAAAGGAATTATTCTTAGTAAAAGCATTATGTACCAAACCAGAGTTAAGCAAATATTTCTGATATTGTTTCCTTCTGACAGATACTCCCAACAAACTACAGAAATGTTTATAGGCACTATCTTTTATGTACGTTTTCCTTCTATTACACTCTGTCATTTTTAATTCATTTAGTAGTGGAAAAAATTGAAAGAATTAGTGACTTAAATTATCTTTTTACCAAATTATGTTGCAAATGTAGACACTGTTCCTAGAAGGTAGTTTATAGAGAGCCATGTTATGAGAATATGAAAGACAGGAAAGAGATTCTTACTTCTCAGGATATGAATTTGGTGTCGTTTCATGTGTTCCAGATACAAATAGCCTGAAAGCTTCAGGCAACATATAACTGACTCTCCTAACACTATTTACTTGTGGTTATACTGTTTCATTTTGTTTTGTTTTGTTTTTCCGAAAGAATGGAAGAATCTGTTGGAAGAGGAAACTTTATGGGGGCTCTGCAGTGATTATATCCCATTAAAGATATTTAACCAGGCAGAGGTTACCCAGGAAAGATTTCAGATTAACTTTTTAGAATTCCTGTGAGTTGTTTCATTTAAGGGTTTTTATAAATAATACCAGCTTCTGCATTTGAAGTATATTTGAACATATAAACGCTGTCTTCCGAAGCCTGTCTTATTTTTTATATACGGATGAAATAGAAGACAAATTTTTTAAAAACCCAAACAACAAAACATATTATTTGAGTTTGTCTAAATGCAGGGCTAATGTTGAAATACATTCTGTTCCTCTTTCACTGACACTTGGAACTGGCCCAAAGTCCTCTATCCTTGGTGAAGCAGACACTGTTCTACAGATAAAAACCTAATTAAACTGAGTGCTACCTGTGGCAAGGACATTTAGGAATTCACAGAGTTCAAGCAAACAAAACAAAGCATTGGTTTTCAGCTTTCAGATGTGGTCTCGATAGCATGCTGCACAGGTTTTTATCTGATGTTTTTTTGAGAACTGTGGTCTTATAAAAGCCCAAAATGAGGCAGTGTTTAATAGTAGCAAATATTCTTCTTGTATGTCATTGTTTCTGTTTCTTTTTTATGTGTTCTTTAAAATAATACTCTCTCATAAGGGAAAACTTGTGCAGAGAAATCAGATAAATAGAAGTGAAACATTTAACAGATGACTAGAACAATGTTATTAGCTACTGAAATGATATGGCTTGATGAAATCACGGCACTGAGACAATGTTTTGACTGACTTTTTCAGTTTCCTGTGTGAGTGACACAGCAAAAATGTCATGGCTTCTTACACTGGCATTTCAAATACTCCTTGTCAAAGTTAGTGGAAACATAGCATTCTTTTATGCCCTTTCCATTTGAGAATAAAAGGCAAGGAAGCTCATCAGTTCATCTCTGATCTTCTTGCAGTCCTCATCCACCCATTTGTATGTTTTCCTACTTTATCAAAGCCAAAGAGTAAAAGAGGATCCCTACTGAAATATAGTGAAAAGAACATTTTGAGGACAGCATTAACATCACAAGAAACCTCCTATCTGTGCGGGGAGGGTTGAAATAGATATCTGTGTTTCTTGAGTGCATTACACAGTTACTAGGGTGTTATTGACTGAACAGGACAAAAAAGGAATGAATGAATAAATGTTGTGATATTGATATGTATCTGATTATAGTGAGTATAAAATTTTCAGCTCAGAACATAATTGTGAAGTGTTCCAAGATAATCTGAAGACATGGTGCTTTTTTAAGGCAAAGATACTGGCATCTGATATGGCGATCTTGTGCCATGTTGTCATGAGAGAGGTTACTATGTAGCAACAATTCAATATCATCCTTTGGACTTTTCTGATAGACCACTTAACTATCTCAGCTTTTCCAGTGATCATCTCATTTATCTAGGATTATTGCAGTGAATTTACTGTTTGGTTTTCTTCCAGAACTGAAATGTCAAGTCCAGTGTCATGTATGCAGTAGCTTTGTGCTGTGAGAGCTCAACAGATCCACCAAAAGCTGCTAGTAGTTGATCTTTGGATAGAGCTAGAAATAAATAAATCCTCTTTAGCAGATCAATATTCATCCCATTTAATGCTTGATGTGAAACTTGTGGATTTGAAGTAGTAATGCTGATGTACAGCTAATCGTTGAAATGGGCATTAGGGCTTTTACAGCATAGCAACATATTGTCAAACAGGAAGGGGGAAAGTGGTGAGTGCATCCTAAGGTGGGAGAAAAACTCTGTAACAATATTTAATTTAATGCACATTCATAATGTCCTACATTGCAATGATTTGCTAGGTTGCAGGCTAATACTGTACATCCAGTGTTTATTCCACTTTACCTAGTAAAGCAGATGATTCCCCCTTCAGTGGATCTTTCAGAGTCTATATATAATCACCTAGTCATATTTCAAGATATAATTTTCCTCTTCAGTACTCTCTACTCAACTAGTGGCTTACCTATCCATCTCCATAAGTATATGGAATGTGCACTTCCCATGGCACAGAATACATAAGTATTAAAGTATCTAGTAATGAACTTGTGTATACATTCATGTAGGTGTGTATTACTTGCTTGTTAGGTTTCTGTCTAGAATTTGTATTGGACAAGTTCTGGAGAAACAGAAGAAGAATTTCCAGAGAAAGGATAAAACATCAATAAAAAAGTTCTGGGACAGTTTAAAAGCATATTTGAAAAAGCTTTGTGGGTTTGCTGCTTTTTTTTTTTTTTTTTTAAGATGTGGTTTAAGAAGTTTTTTTTTCTTCCTCTTTAGTCTGCCTTAGTAATTAAATATTTGAGGCCGTTATCTTCTTTCTTGAAATTAATAAATAAAAGCCTTGTTAAGTGAATAATTGTACTAAACCAGATATTGACAAACATAAAGAAAGCTGAGGGTTGAATTTTCCTCTGTGCCAAAACTAGGCTCTGATCTTTATTGTCATATGTGTCACTGTAAATAGCTTTCTTATATTTTGCCACAGTGAGCTCTGGCATTCAATTTCAGCTGCAAAGTTTCCAGATGCTGTGCTGGCCAGTATATACCTTGGTGAATCATTCCTGTAAGATGATGCAAGCAAAATGAGCCTCCTTGGCAGACCTCAGTCCTTTGGCAATTGTAGGAAATAGCCCATTCCTTTTTCATCAGAGAGAAAAGCTTCCGCAGCATTGAGAATTCTCATTATCTTTAAAGGTGAAGGAAAAAATGCCGTTGTTTCATTCTCCTCTTACATTAGAGCTTCTGGTATAGAACACACATTTATGTTTATGCAATATGACAGAATATGTTTATATCACAATTCTTTGTCCTTGTCATTAGCTGTTTTGCTAAGGAGTACTTTAATCTTAAACCTACAAGAGACAGACAGAGTAATACCTGCTGACACAACATGTAGTGAACTTCTATCCCTCTGAAGACAAGGTAAGGGGTGGTAGGGCTGTTACCTTCCTTTATAGTAGCAAATCTATATTCCTTTTAATAAGTCTTTCCTAGGTCTGCATTTTTGCAAAAAAATCATGTGGGAGACTGGGGAGGATTAAATTTATCTACAGAGCAGTAAATCACTGGGAAGGAAAGAAATGTCTAGTTATATTTCATACCATGGGAGGGAGATGGTTTGGAGGGCATAGGTAGTGACAGAGTGGGAACTCTGTCTCTTTCAGCGGAGGTTAAATAGTCTGGTTAAGCACTCTTCTAATCCTGCTTCAGTGCCCATGATGAAAAGTGATATGGACAATAGGTGTTTCCTGCATGGTGAGGAAGGATTTTCTCATATTCACCAACCTCTTTTTTTCTGCTGCCTTCTTGCATTACTTGCAGAGATATTGTTTGTTCTTTATTATTAAGAAAATGTAATAAAAATAAAAGCCATTCTATTTATAAACACTTCTGTAAGCTTAAAAACTTCAGAACATGGCAAGAATAATTATTTTCCCTTGCTATAATGAAAAACAAAAAAGGCCAGGAAAATGTACATCTGCTTTTTTCCCAAAGAATTATAAAGGAAGATCTATGCTGCTCTGGAAGCTGAATAGAATGTTCTGGCCCATTTAGGAAGCAAAAGTGTGCCTTGGCACTACCAAAGACAGGACAAATGCAAACACAACCAAATGAAAAAATACCCATAACAAATAAACAAAAAAAACCCATCAACAACAAAAAAAGCCCCAAACAAACAAAAAACAAAACCTTTATTGTTGACACACCATATATTGGTATAAAGGGAGCACGTACAACTTACTGTGTGTGGAAATGTAAGATCTGGTTAAAGCCCTACTGTTGTATTCTCTTCCTATAGTGGGAGAAGGGAGTGGGCTAATAATAGGGGTTCTGTTGGAAAGGCTGCCATTGACATCACATGGACATTAGTGACTTCTGAGGCACCATGGTGCTTCCTTTATTGCTTTTACTGGGGCTGGGAAGTTAGCCGTGTTGTGGCAAGATTGGCCAGATCAGGGTGCTTGGGTAGATCATAAATTCAGAGTGAGAGAGAGATGTTCTGGCCTCTCCAGCATAAGGGGGTACTTCACAGGAGTGCTCACCAGGTGACAATCATTTGATCACTTCTGTGTAAGGCCTACTTTCCCGAATACAGAATGTGACCTATACAGGTCTGCTGAGTGCTTTGAAGACTTTGCAGTTGTCATTTATATTTGCATATAGCAGTCTGAAGTTAAAATAGGGGGCAAGATAGAGGTATAGGTTCACACATCCTTCCTTACTCCACTGCCCATATGTACAGATGATCTCAATAAGTTGAAATTTGCAAACATGAGGTTCTCCACTGTGCATAAGAGGTGGTCAGTCTGGTCCTAGATTTTTATCTGTTATTAATTAAGTTCTTAGGAAATGTAATTCTCACATCTATTAGTCACTACTACTGTGTTTAAATATTGAGAAGAATCTTTTTTTTTAATAACTTACTGATATTTTAAACTAAGAAATAAATAATAGCTTTTTGGTTTATTTTGTGGATTTCTAAATCAACTCTTGCTCATAAGGAAAAATAATCAGGTCCTTAGCCTTGCCTCAGTGAGGTTGTTTTAACTCTAATGATGCAAACCTTGCAGTTTCTTCCCCATGCTGTACAGAGATTGGGGTTTCCCACTATTTTGAGGGCTCAAATCTGATTCTAGAAAAGACCCTGACACCATGTGATGAAGCCAAGGAATAACTAGGATTCTGCACTGTTCATTTTTTGGGGGGGGGTTGAAACATTCTTTGAAGTTCGACCTGCATAGCAAATGTTTTGGTGTTTTTTTAAATGGCTGTTTGCCAAATTTTTGGGGTTTTTTTCATTCTGCTTTGAGAACGCATAGGCGGGTTGAGACAGGAAGCGCAGCCTGAAAGCCTAGGCCAGATCCGGAGGGATTAGTTGCAGCAAAAGGCTGCTCTGTGATCCTGTGTTACTTTCTTAGTAGTATGGCAGAAAAAGAAAACACACACATTCTTGTATGTGTCCAGATCTTCATGCAAAGCAAATCCAGCAGACAGATGGAAAATTAAATCATCCTGATAAGGCATTTAGAAACATTCTTGTCAATGTGAATGCTGATGGTGGTGTCCTTTTCTTTTGGGCTTTAAAAAGCAGGTGATTTTTATGAAACAAAGTCAAGTTTCTATTTAACCATGGTTTCCAATGACGGCACAGCAATTATGTTTTTCTACTCTGGCTTTTGGAAAAGCTTTATGCTTAAAGGGGGAATTAATACTTTTTGCTTAAGGTAGAAGTTCAAAGGTAAGTTTTCATGTAATTGCAGATGTGTTGAAAATGGATAGAATGTATTTCTCCTTTTTTTTCTTTTCTTTTTCTTTTGTTTCATTTTCCTTGGTGGCCAGTGAAAAATAATTTTTGAAAGTGCCAAGACCTTAAACTTTTGTGCCTAGCTACTTAAGTGAAAAAAGGAAGTTTTGACCCTCTCTTTACATTAACACCTGGTGTTTTTTACTGTTTTGTACCTTCTTATAGTGAATGCAGAGAAGTTCTTGGAATTACCTTTAGGTAATTCTCTATATGCACTAAAGATTTTAAAAGAGTCCAGATTTATGTTCTTGTATGCAAATGTTTCCTACCCAATTTATCCACAATTTTAATAAAAATAGGAAAGAAAGACAAAATTTTTTGTAAGGCTGCTTTAGATGGCCAACAAAACAACTTCAAACCGAAGTAAGGAGAAACCTTTGGTTATTTTGAGGGGTGGGGAGCGCCGCTGCTGTGCTGCTGTTGTTTTTTCCATTACTAAAAAATAGAGCAGAATTTGTTACATTCTTTCAGTGTGAGATGTGGCTTTTTTGTACTCCGCAAGTTGTGAAGGTATGAAGGAACATCCAAAGAGGTTTCACAATTAGCACTGATTGTAAAAACTTTGTTTCCTGCATCAAGCTGCCCAAATGTCATTCCTAGTAAAACCTGTAAAAATAAGACATTATTTGAAATCACCAGCTCATGTAGAATATTAGCTAACTGGCTTTTTTTGCTGAAGTGCTTTTACTGCCTTCAGTATAGAACAGTTATTTTATTTCTTTTGTTGTCATAGTCCAAATAAGACATCTGCTATGTAAATACTTGTATATAAATACCATATATTTGCCTGAAATAATGATCTCGTATTCAGAGGTCTAATATTGAGGCCAAAGGACTGAGCTGGCACAGAGGAACAGGGAAGATAATTTGCCGTGCCCTGGAAGCAAGTCGAAAGCCTCTTTCCCTTCCTCCTCCGCAAAAGGAAAGCGGTGGTTTGGTTTGCTTAATTGGGCTTTTTCCCCTTTTGTAGTTCTGCAAACAAAAGGAACAGCAGAGGTCGCCCCTGCCTGGCGTAACTGGCGGGGCTGCGGAGCGCGGCGGCAGCGCGGGCAGGGAGCGCCGCACCTTGGCCGCCCCCGCCGGAGCCTCCCGCCGGGCGCCGGGCGGTGCTGCTGTGCCGGACACCCGGCAGCATCGCCAGGCCAGTTCTTTAATTAGCCTTGGAAGTCAATCCAGAGTTTGGAATGGGCTGCCCAGGGAGGTGCTGGAGGCACCGGCCCTGGAGGCGTTTAAGGAAAGACACAGTGGCACTCAGTGCCATGGTCTGGCTGACACGGTGGTGTTTGGTCATAGGTTGGACTCGGTGATCTCAGAGGTCTTTTCCAACCTAATTGATTCTATGATTCTGTGATTTGAATGTGTCATATACTAAGTAAGCATTTCTCATGCGTGCAGATTATGTATTTTTATGTGTAATGTGTTAAGGAAAATTACCCTATGTATATCAATATATAGAATCCTGTCTTTTAGGTATCTGTCTTCTGTCAGCATCATTTGCAGAGTTACTGAATATCTTCCACCAACGTTACGTTGCACTGTATGCTCACAGGCAGTTTTATGCCAAATGCATTGGTTGCTTCACCTTTGGATGATTTTTGTAAGCATGTGACTGAACATGACAGACAGTACTAATGCAAACCTGAGAGGCAGATCTGGCATGAAAATGTCCCATAGTGCCAGTCTTTAAAGATGTGTTGAAATAGGCTTAATTTTTTAATTCTTATTCATAAAAAAAATACGGTGTGCTGTTCAAGACACTATGCTACTGTTAAGCTGTAGCTGGTCAGTTATTTGTTGAAAAAGCTTTTCTATTGCAGAATGACTCATTAGTCTGTATACTCATCTGAATGTATTTATTTTGAGATGTTTCATGATAGATGTTCTATATAGAGTTAGACACCTCAAAACAGCAAGTTTCTTAGAGAGGGTCCCGTATGTTTATAACAGAAAGAGAATTCAAATGTGCCAACAAATAACACTGGACTATTAGTTTGGTTTTTATCTTTCCCACTCCTAAAGGTCTTGAAAGGACTTGACTTAACCTCGCTGTAGTGGAAATTGTTGACGTATGAAAATTTCTAAGATGGGAAAACTACTGCTTGTCCCATGAATATATAATGATAACGAAAGATCATATGCAGCCAGCCACCCTTATTGCCTCCCTGTTAAACAGAGCGAAAAACATGGGGGTCTCAAAGGCCATAAAAGAGTTAAGATCCAGATTATGATGAGATTCCTACACTTGTACCTGCATTTAATACCTGTTTGGACAGAAACATAGGAGATTTTTTTTTTTTGTATTTATAGGTGAGCTTGTTATTTATGCAGAGGACTATGTCTGTGCAGATCAACCTCTGGGCTGTTCCCTGCAGGCAGGTGCATTCCTCCATCAAGCTCCACAAGTCTTACTACATCTTTCCATTTAACAATTTTCATTGCTGTGTGAGCACGGGATTTGCCAGGATCAGAGGTTACTAGCACAATGCCTTTACTGCTGTTTCACTGTGGCCTGAGTGAGCCAGTCCTGAAATCTGTCTTTTATTTCTCTTTTGTGTTATTGTTGGTGGGAGATTTATTTCTATCCTGTTCCTGCTGTCGTTATTTTATATAGGCTCTTGTTAGTCTTTTGTGTTTTTCATTTTCAGCCTCAGGTCAATTTGAGTCCTGTGATTCTAAATCCTCCTTGCTTCAAATGTAAGAGTGTTCACCTCTATGTCTGTCCTAAAACTGTAATTACATCAGACAAATTGTGTAATAATGTAACTGGCATCGGTTGGAGACAGGGCCTATAAGGACAATGTCCTTATTTTTCTTTTAATGTTACTGGCTTAATTTAGTGGTGTTCTAATCCCTTCTACCTCTTTTCCCTCTGATGTATTTAGTTGTAGAAGTTTACTGTAAGAGTCCAAAATTGTCTGCTCATCTTTACTTTTCTATCAGTCATTTGTCTGGTTTTGGTTCGAAACTTAACTGACTGTTGATTGATTTAAGACATCTCATTTCATTAATCTTTGTGTGTCATAATTTCTACTTTTTATTGAGTAATACAAATTATCTAAGGAATGCTGATTCCCAGACTGAGCTGATGGTCCATTCTTGAGTCATATTTAATGCAAGGACCTGTTTCTTCAGCAGGTCTGGGAATTAACCTGTCTGAACTTGCTGCTGTGCTGTATCAGCACCCAGCAGGTCAAAGCAGCATCACTTTCAACTCTACCATGTAATGGAGCAGTCAGTCCCTGTCTGTCCCCACACCACAGTCATGTGTCCTACGGAGAGCTAAAGAAATAGCTTTCTGTATTTTTTATAATAGTATCTGATCTGATTCTAGCTCAGTCCTCAGATGTGCTACAGCCATGCTACATGAATCTAATGTGCCATGTTTTTCTCTTTCATTGAAAGCATCATCAGCTGTGAGCAAACTCACACAAAGATCATGTGTTGGTTTTGGACATTTGTAAGATGATAGGGGTTTGTGTGTGTGCTTAGCTTTTGGGATATGAGTAGCTCCTCTGAAGCCAGTGGAACTCTTCATGTGTTTGACTTTAAACATGTTTGAAAGATCAGATCCCTAGTGGCCAATTCTGTTCCTGATGAACAAGCAGAAACAAAACACAGCCTTCACGTCAAAGCTGCAGGACTAGGCAAATACATGTTGTTTTCACTAAAGCTGGTAGGCTTTATAGCTTGGAGTGATTAAAAAAAAAAGTACCTTTTGTGCAGACCAGATTTATAAGTAGAATTAAATACTAAGTTAATTTACACAGTTGCAGACTTATTGGTGGAAATATTAAATGAAGTTACAAGTCCTGAAGCTTCTCATCTATCTGTTTTAATTTCTGAAGCTTTGTCAATCAACTCACTTCTGTCTTTGTAAGCATGAAGGAGATGAAAAAAGTCTGTGAATTAATATAGTGCATTTTCATATCTGAGAAGAGAGAAGTTAACCAAAATGGTTTCCAGGAATGCATTTCCCTACAGTTAATTCCTTTTTGTTTGGTAAATTTCTACTGTGCTTTAGAAGTACTTTATGATGTTGAATGACCTTTTCTTCCTGGTGTCTTTTTTTTTTTTTTTTTGCAATAACCTTTTCATAGGTTTTCATTCACTTCGCCTTCTGTGTGAATGTGGCAGCTGTCAGTAATGCATTCATTTTATGAACTTTCTGGTAAAATGCTTCTGGTTTATCACAAAATGTGTATATGAAGATCTGCAAATAGAGGCATCTGTTCAAAAGAACCGGAAAGGAGGTTGTAGTGAGGTGGAGGTCATCTCTTCTCCCAAGTAAAAAGCAGTAGGACAAAGGAAATGGCCTCAAGTGGACTTGTGGACATTTAGATTGGATACTAGGAAAAATGCCTTCATGGAAAAGATTGTCAAGCATTGGAGCAGGCTGCCCAGGGAAGTGGTGGCATGGCCACCCCTGAGAGTCTTCAAAAGACATGTAGGTGTGGTGCTTGGAAACATGGCTTATTGGTGGACTCGGCAGTTCTGGGTTAATGATTGATCTTGCTGATCTTGGAGGTCTTTTCCAACCTTAATGATCTATGATTCTATGAAAAGGTTATTTACAAAACTTGTCTATTGCAACAACAGTGACATAGCTTTTCTTAAGGCACAGACTTCAAAATATAAATTATGCAAGTTCATACTGGAAGCTCATGAGCTTGATATGTCATCTTAATGAGTGAGATTTTTCCTTTTTAGATTTCCTAAAAATTCAAAGTGCTTGTAAGCCATGCTGTTTTGATGCTAACATTTCTTTGCTATTTGATGGCAGATTGCTGCAACTCAATGCACAGTGTACCACGTAACACATCTCCAATGTTAATGTTAACATTTTTCTAATCACCTGTCGTACAGAGAATGCATTGATGATGACTTGATAAAAACATCTCATCATGTTATATAACATTCATTTCCTTAACTGGAGGCTTTACAATTTGCACATCTATATTATCTGAGCATAAAGAACAAGAGTATAAAATGCCAGTGTCCTAGCTCAAGGGTAACATGGAAATGAGTTGTTCCAGCTACTGACCTGTTGGGTGTATGTGTCTCATTTCATGCCTTATTTTGCTAGCTTTGTATTAATATGTCTATAAATTATGTATAATGTAAATGTATTCATAGTTTTCCCTTGATAACAAAACAATTACTTGTATTGATATTTCTGACATATATGCACTGGGAATGTGGAAAGTTGTTTCATGCTGCAACACCTGAAGTTTTTTCAAACATTGTAGCCAGCAAAAATGTGACTTGATGCATTTTCCTCTATAAACAATGAATATGTAGAGATCCAGGTTTCTTTCAAAGTATATTCCACAGTCAAAGTACCAAGTTCATAAGTAAACCAGTATTTTATTTTTCTATCTGTTGGTCTTAAGGGTTCCGTTGCTTTTCTGTCCTGTAACATCACTAATAGCAAAGATTCGCTAAGGCGCACTGCTTGAATCCATGCAACCTTGATTTTAGGTGTGAAAATATGAAGCTTCCAAAAAAAAAAAAAAATAAACCTTAAAAAAAAAAAAAAAAAAAAAAAAAAACAAAAAAACCCACCCACAAAACATTAGAGGAAGGGTTAGAAGTTCATTTTGCATTATAGCTATTTCTATCAGTTTGAGTTTTTCACTTGAAGAAAACGCTATTCACATACGCTTTGTAACCACTGTAAAATACATACCAAGATTTGTAAGTGCTTATATTTTTCCTCCTGGATCTAAAAACCTTTCCCAGGCTTTCTCAGCAAATGGTTACTTGGGCCCTGGTGCCAATGACTAGATTCACAGGCAGAGAGCTGAGGCTAGTAAGCTGTGAAATTCTCAGAGACCCTCTGTTTCATTTTGATTGCAAAAGATGTGTCCTCATGACTGCTGCAGTGCAAACTGGATCAGTGTACATGTTGTTTTTCACCATTTCTTGTGCAAACATAAACTACTTAGTCCGTTCAAAGATGCTTTGTCGAGTCATGTAAATCTCAGTATTCTGTAGCTAGACAGAGGAACAAAACTCCTTGTTTATTCCAAATTTCAATCCCTTTCAAGTCTTATTCTAACTCATGTGCCATTTGACTCCTTGTCATTTTATAGGACAAGGTCAGCTAGGTGACTTTCCAGTTGCTATAAATTGCTTAGATTCTAATGTTATTATTATTCCTTTTCATAATCTCTTGACTATTAGGGGAAAAAGCCAAAACCACCAGGTTGTAAATCTCATTTGTGCCTTTCTTTCTTACCAGATATGCTAATGGAAGCCACATTTCTTCAGATACTGATATTAAACTGGGATATACTAAAAAACAAATAGATAATATTTTCTACTTTTGAATTTCACTGTTGTTCTAGCTTATTCATACTTTCTTTGTCTCTGTATTTTTATTCCATGTTTTCCTTTCCCTGTCTGAATCACAGATGGTCTACCATCAGCAGTAGTGCTTGTGTAAATCAGTACAGCTCAGCAGATATCTTCCTGATATAGATGGTGTCAAAGCGTTCTTCTTAATAGGCTGAATTTTAGTTTAATTCCATCATTGTATATTTCCAAATTATTTACTCTCTGGGTTGAATGTACGTGAAGCTCAGTTTAATAGTTTAGAACCTGATTAGCAAGAGATCTTGGCAAATGTGATACTGATCTACAAGAATGGCTGGAAGGACAATCTGGGAAGGTCTGTCAGTTTGACATCGGTTCTGGGGAAAGAAGAGATCATGTCGAGTTGCCATCACATGGCACAAGGGGATCAGGCCCAGGCAACATGGGTTCATGAAAGACAGGTCCTGCTTGACCAACCTGATCTACTTCTATGGCAAGGTGTTGGTTGGTGGATGAGGGAAAGTCTGTGGGTGTGTCTGCCTAGACTGTAGTAAAGCCTTTGACACTGTTTCCCACAGCATTTTCCTAAAGAAACTGGCTGCTCATGGTTTGGATACGTGCACTGTTCACTGGGTAAAACACTGTCTGAGTGGGCAGGCCCCGAGGGTGTTGGTGAATGGTTCCACATCCAGCAGGTGTCTGGTCACTAGTGGGATTCCCCAGGGCTCGGTGTTGGGGTCAGTTGTGTTTAATATCTTTATCAATGATCTGGACGAGGGGATCAAGTGCACCCTTACTGAGTTCACAGACAGCACTGCTGATTGGGAGCGTTGATCTGCTGGAGGGCTGGAAGGGTCAGCAGAGGGATCTGGACAGGCTGGATCCATGGGCCATGGCCAGTTGCAGGTGGTTCAATAAGGTGAGGTACCTTAGGTTAGCTTTTGGAGTGCTGGCTGCTGTGGTAGTACTCAGTAACAGCCCAGTCTTCCCATGTGAGCCAGCTTTTTGGACAGAATAGTGAGGTGTCTATCAGCCAGAATCTGCATGTGCTTTGCCTTTGTGTAAAGGTGTGCTTTACAAATGAAATACCCCTCTCTGAGCTGAACTTACTCTGTTTTAGGAATGTACTACTCCTTTGAGGGTGGGTTTGTTCCCATTAAAATTTGATTATGGCCTTAATCCCTTGCTGTCAGATGACATGCTCTCACTCAAATCTTTTAAGGTTTTATTTTACAAACTACATCTGCAGACTTGCAGTTGTCCTCTTTTACAAAAATTAAAATCTGAGTTTAGAAAAAAGGAAAGTGCCCTTTTTTGCCTTTCTAAGATGCAATTAAAAAGTCTAGAACAGAAAGTGAACTTCATCCACAGAGTGTTGAAGTGCCTACCTTGCTTTGGGCTTCATATCAGTACTGCTAATGACAGCAAACTGATTGATCTTTCCAAGCATGCAAACTTGGAAAATTGAAATATGTCTCATTTTGGTGTAATCCACTAGGAAAGTCAGTCATGCAAGAGCAATTTCTGTCCAGATCAGTAAACAAAGCAGACCTGTGGACAAGCTTTTTTAACTCTTTAATTATTATTTTCTTATTTAAATCATTATATTTAATGGAATTACCACCTCATTTGTATTCCCAGAAAGAGTGATGTTTATTGCTGCCCTTAATCTCTGAAGAAAAATAATCCTGTTTTAAATCAAACCCTTGTTTATATGGTCTAATAGAAAACACCAGGCTCTATATCAAACTCAAATGGAAAACAGATGTATTAAATTGACAGTAAGAATAAATTTGTCACAGCTCTAAATGCTTATTGAGATATATGTTTATATACATAAGTGTGTGTACATATATAATTCCCTCTTTTTTGAGGCTTGGTGGAGAGGACAGGAAAAGAACATTCCTTTAGGGAACATCACCAAAGGGATGCAGTGTAATTGCTTCAGATTTAAAATGATCTGTTAAGAGAGTATGGAAACGGAAAGTAGGCACATATGGAGTTTAAAATTAAGGGTTTGAAGATTTAATTTCAGGGTTGGAGAGTTTAATTTTTTTAAGTAGTCCAAAGTGTGTTTTGCAAATTTTTTTGAACTACAAAGAATGCGGTAAGCCCAAAGTACTTGGGGAAAAATACTGCATTGAACTGATACAAGTCATTCCGTTTTGGGAAAGAAGCACCTCCAGAAAGCTCCACAACCAGCTCTCAGCTAGCCATTTTTTATTTTAGATGGTGACCCAAATCTTGCGATGGGCAGACTTGTAAGACCTCATTTACACACCCACTTTTCCTTCATGAGCACACTCTTAAAAACAAGTCTCAAATGTTTTACACACATTTAAATGTAACTGTCAAATTAATCCAGTCCTGAAGCACAGATGTGTCCTTTCCTGTCCTGTGTCAGGTTCCAGCTCAATATTTTACTATCAGCAGTTTTCATTTCACTGTACACTACCTGTGCAATTTGATGACCTTTTAAATAGCTGGGACATGCTATACCATTCTTCCACTCCTCAAAAAAATTTGGATAGCTTCTCTTTGATTTGCTACACCTAGAATTTTTTCTGTTCCTTTCAGACTGCATCTGACATTATGCAGCAGTTTGACTAAAGGTTTTAAAACCTATTTCGTCCAATGTGCTGTACAACTCAGGTGATAGAGGATGTGTGAATGTTGCCTCTAATGTCTAAGCCCTCACAACACAGGGCAGTAGGAATCCTGGAACAGGTGAAACTTCCTGATGTTGGACTTCTCATTGGGGGAGCTACCCAGCAGCATCTGAGCCTTCCTGGTGTTCCTGCACCCATCTTTACTGAGCCATAAATCCAGCTAGTTCTGCTGAAATGCCAATAAAGATTCAGCTATTGATTTTCACCCACTGCCACCCATATGGATTTACCGAGCAACATCTGTTGGTCATGGGTGGTCATCTGTTATATGTATCATCAAAACTGCATTTCCCTGATGCCTATTTTCATCATCTAGTCTTCTCCTGGGTCATTAGAGCTGCAATATAGGCTCTTGTGTTAAGAAACCTAGAATTATGCTCTTAATTTCATGTCCTTTTTAATGTTTAAAATTTTGGGAGGCAGGGGATTAGGCACAGTGTAAGTGAGCATTGATGTAAGTATCGGTAGTGATTTACAAAATGCGTATTGGAGAATATGGTTCACTCTAAGATTATTGATCATATAGCTGGATGATGTTAATATTCTAGTGGTACATGAAGAGAGATTGTGCAGTGGCAGTTATGTAATCGGTTGTAAAACCCCTCAATTCCTATCTTTTTAGGGGATAATTACTTATTTGGAAAAGCATCTGCATGTCCAGTGCTTATTACGGGCATGTGCACACTGGAATAATCAAGAAGAGTTAGAGAAATTTTAGAATACTGTCTTCTTAACTACATATGGAGCACTCTTTCTTTTTTTTTTTTTCCTGAGGATGGCCTAGTGAAAAAGTAGTGACACACTCTACTGAATTGGAAAAGAGTAGAGGCAGCCCTGCACAAACAGGCCTGTCAGCTGTTTCCTGGTTTGTCCAGGGTCTTTTCCCCCTGTTTCTTGACAGAGTTCAGCTCACATACTGAGCAAGTGCTTTGAAGAAACCTTGAACATTCTGGTTGCATGTTCAGTACTTATTGGTTCTGAAATCTGAATTATTAGTCCTAAATCCAAACGCTGCATACTGCTGTTGTAATGTATGTTTCATAAGGAAATGAAGGCATGTAAAGTGGTGTGCCCAAGGATGCAGACAGGGTTATGAAGGAAGTGCAGGAGACTGATTCCTGACCCCTCATGTTAAAACACAAGTAGCAGACAATGAATTACAAACACATGAGCCACTGCACAATATCCTTTTAGATTGATATTTAAAATAATAATGCAAAAGAAAAATTCCAGACATCTTTCCTGTCTGCCAATTATACTCCCTCACTTCCTCTAAATCCTAGTACTCTCTTCTTGTCGATTTTATTTCAGTATACACTATCTATTCCTCTAACCTGATATTCTTTCTCGATTAGCTTTATTTCATCTCCACTAGCTTCAGCGTGCTACATCCTCTTACAGCTATCTCACTGCTTTCCTTCATGATCCTGGTTATGCTGGAATGTCAGTGACCCTTTGGCATATGTAAAATTTTTTTACGTGAGGCATAGGTAAATAAGGAATGGGGAGGAGGGGAAGTGAGGCAATCACAGCACCAGCCAGCCAGAGCTCAAGAAACATTTGGACAATGCTCTCAGGCATGTGGTGTGATTCTTGGGTTTGTCCTGTGTGGGGCCAGGAACTGAACTTTGATTATCCCCGTGGGTCCCTTCCAACTCAGAGTATTGACTCTATTATTCTATGATTCTATTATTCTAATAGTAGGCACTTGAATATCTTATAACAGTTATTGTTATATAACATTATAAACCAGCTAACAGATTATTGTAACCTTGGACTTTGTTTCACTGCCTCCTTGATCTACACCATTCTTTTATCTTGAAACTAGATTAGTTCTCTATATTTGTTCCAGGTTTAGGCCTCTAATGCATTTAATAGTAATTAATAAATAACGCTAGTCATAACTAGTCACTTATAACTAATTCTAATTAAGCATAGTAGTGATGTCACAACTACAATGCAGATGGATCAGGAACACAAAGTTTGTGAACCTGTTGGGGAGGAAGAAATAGGAAAATCTTATGATTACCTGGCAAAAGATACTGAGAATATAGAAACTATAAGCTAGATTGAAATGAAGACAAGCTTTGAGATACCAAACCCCAGTTACTGAATAACAGGAAAACAATGGTATGGCCACTGAAGGTAATCCACTCCTTGATTAGACAATAGTCTCTGCTTGCTCCAGGTCCAAGGGTCAGAGCAGACCCTACCAACTCAAGCAGAGAGTACAAAAAGCAGCATTAAGGGTTTAAAATGTAACGCCACATGGTAATACAAGGATGCTCATAGGCTGTATGTAAATGCTATAGAATTTGTATCTTGTCCTAGATTGGTTAATGAAAATTAGAATATTCCGCACAGAACATGATTTATTGTATTGTAAGCAGCGACCACAGGACCCTTACACCCTTACCCTTACGCCCTTAACCCTGACCCTTCTATTCACCCTTACCCCTTACTCCCTTTCCCCATTCCCGTATCCTGTACTTCTCTTTCTCTTTCTCTTTCTCTCTCTCTCTCACTCTCACTCTCACCTCTCTGACCTGCTCTGGGCCGCGCCTGGTGGTTCATAGCAGGTCTCTTACCCCCACGCTCTTGATTACAATAAACCCCATGCTCTAAGACCAGACTCCAGAGATCTCTGTCTCCGTCCAAACCACATCCCTACACCTCAGAGGCAATCCAACGGGCGCCCAGATTTCTTCATGAACCTCTCTTGTTTTTTAGCCTGGCTATTATCCACAGTTGGAAACAGGCAGAAGAAGACACTCTCAACACAAATCCAGATGTCCACAAACAGAACATCTGTTTCAAGTATGCATAACATGCATGCCCTTATTTAAGGGCAGTTGGCCACTCATGATTTCTACCTGTGACTTATGTTTTATTAGTTCTCCTTCTATAGGTTTTGCAGGCAGCAAGCCTCTTCAAAGAAAAGATTTTTTACACAGAAGGGAAAGCATCCAGAGAAAACAAAATATAGGGAGAAATATATTGTGCAGGTGAGGGAAAATAAATGTGCAAAAATAAATGTGCAAGTGAGGGAGGTCTTTCTGTAGCTGAACCAATAAAAGCTAGCATGACTTAGAGTTGGAGCTTCCTTTTAAGAGGAGTGTCTCACATGCTGTGTCAGTCCTAGTCTGTGTTGTACTAGAGCCTAAGAGACCTTTTGAAAAATGTCGTGGAATAAAAGGGAAATGCTGTCTGTCAGAAACTCAACTTTACTGTCTCTATAGAAAAAGTTATTATTTAAAAGCAGTACCATTAAACAAACGGGTGGAAGTTGATAACCAAGGTCAATAATAATTTTGCGAGGTTGTATATCTGTGAACCATTGATCCCATTACACTATTGTTGCAAAAATCACTGAATGATTTTTATTAATGGCATCAGCTTGTGTAAAGTTCAGCTGGCTCATTTATGTTCTACTCCTACACTGTCATAAAGTCACTGCCCTTGCGGTCATATCAACCATTCTCTTATCAGAGCATACCTTTCTCTTAATAGCGCCAGTTGCACTATTTGCTGTAGTTGTTATTTTAATTTTTATTACTCCTTTATCTGTTACACTGGAACACAGAGGCATATTGCTACTCAGAAGGAGCTTTTGTGTGAGTCCTGTTGATACAATGGTGCACACATAACACAACAGGTGTGGAGGATGCAGAGTTGATTGTTATCCTCCTTGGCTGTGCCATAATATTAAAAAAAAACCCAAAACAAAGCAAAAAAACCACTCATCAAATAAGTAAGTCTAGCTTTGAAACATTGCTAAAGAAGTCAATTTAGTTATAATATGTAGTGTTTAAATTTCCAGAAAATCATAAATGTTCCCAAAATGTTCAGAATTTTTTTTCCCCTCATAACGTGTAACAGAGATACTTTCAAAGTAGTCTCTCTGGAAAGTAAACAGGTATTGCTAATTGTTGGGCCAGCTCATGAATTTGATAATATATGAATACAGAACTTTGAAACATTGACAGGGTATTATAGCTTAATTTATTATTCCCTTAATTATTATAGCTTCATTTCTGTTTGCACCCTTAAATTCAAAACATGGGAAAACTCTGTGAAAGAAAATAAAGATGAATTTGTGTTTATTTTGTCATATTTTTAACATGTTAACAGCAAATGAGGCAATTCTAAATTGTTAGGCATATTGAATTTGTAGCTATGTAGTTGTATTTTAGCTACTGCCTCTATCTCTTAAGTTTGTTTTATATTTGGTTTTCAACATGGTGAAAATCATAGAATTCATTTGCTTAAACTGAGGCTTGTACTTTGTAATATTCCTTGAGTTTTGCCTATACCATTTTCTTCATTAGTATTCAGTAAAATACAGTATTCATACAATTAATATGCTGCAGAGTACTAGAGAATGTCTGTCTTTTAAAGATCAGAGGTGATTCTTGTTCTGCTCCTCAAAGACAAGTTGAATGAGAGACAAAAATTAATCCTAGTGTTTCCATTGTTTAAACTCACTTTTCTGATTATGCTACTTTAGCAATAGAGTACTCAGCACCGCTTATTTCATATCCAAAAATTGTATTAATTCATATTTTAGAAAATAAACAGGAGTTTAAAATACAATCCTCTAGGGTCTTTTGTTGTTTTGAAATCTGAAGGGCTCAATAATCCTTTAAACCTGTAAACACTAACAAAGAGCCCATTGTCACAAAACAAATTCATCTTTGTAGTAACAGCATGCTGCAGAGCTCCTCGTGGATAATAAATGCTATTTAGTGAGCCAGCTTCACCTCTGGTATAGCTGCAGTGCCCTAGTACTCCAATCAGCAATCACTTTAGCTAATATCTTGAAAATTAATAAATGCTTATGAAGCAGTGAGTTGAACACTTCCCAGCTCCTTGCTTGAATAGTTTTTTTCTTTATCATTTCTGTAGACTGTTGCTTTGTTTAACATTTAAGGTTATGTTAGGTCAATTCTTAATACAATAGCGTATTTGGCAAGAGTAGATGAGGATTAATTAGTAATGTTTGCAGAAGACTTTGAAAATGTGAAGTGCTATAGGGACATAAATGAATGTATCTTCTTTTCTCTGGTCTACGAATAGGTGGTGTCTGCAGAAAGCTATTCTCGTGGTTGAAAAGCATTAGTTTTCATGGATCTTACCATAAATAAATTCTGAGTTTTAAAGTTAAATGTTTATGCTTTGAATCAGTGGTTCATAACTCTTCTGAGGCTGTTTTTAAGCAGCCTCCAAAAATATTCAGATAAGTAGTTAGTTTACAGCAAGCTACACATGTGAAATTCATAAAAGGACTCAAACAGCCAGTGGAAATATGTTGAGGAGTCCTGAAGTAAAGATCTGTGAATCCACTGGATGTATTTATAACAGGGAGTTTGGCATTTGTCAGAGGACATGCAGGTCTTCAGAAGTATCAGATTATTTATGAAGCAGATATTATGCAATTTATGAGTTTTCTCACACTGACTTGCAAATGTTGCATCTTCCCTGAAGAGGAGGCTTCCTGCTGTTCCTTCCTCCCTGCGAGGCTTGTTGCGAGCTATAACCAGCTGAGGTTCTGGTAACGTAGGGGTTTGTGTCAAAATTTATATCCAAGGGAGATACAGAAAAGCTTCAAAGCATCATCTCTAGTGCTTTAAGTGAGCTAGACTTACACTGCAGTTTCGAGGTGAAAGGTCATTGTGCCCAACTCTGTCTCTTGGAAATGTTTGATCCCCTACACTTTTACCTTTTCCAAGAGTTAGACTATACGTTGATATTTTCAGCAGTACTCCTCTGTACAAGATAGTAAGTTTTCACATCTAAATGTTCCTAGAAAAAACAAATGATGGATTGCACAGTGGACATATTCCCATCTTCCTTTCACACTAGCTTCAATAATTCTGGCTTGTAATTCTTGGAGATGAGTTACGAGACTTCAACTGAGGACAGCAACAGACAAAAATTTAGAGGCAGAGCAATTCCTTCAAACAGATGTTTCCCAGACAAACTGATAATACTTCAACTTTCAAGTGACACCTCTTCTTAAAATCTCTCTAATTACAAGAAAAAATGATACAATGTCATACAGCATCAGGTGCGAAGTAAAACTTGATTCATCTTTAACATTTGATTATTTCTCATTTACAGGCTGAGTTTAAACAAATAGCATTTTTTTCAACCTCTCTGTTTCGACAAAAGGTGTGGATGTCTCATATGTCTCCTCTGGTTTCTTTTTGTTTACTAACCCAACCATTTCCTTGCAATTATGGATTTCCCTTCCTAACATCTTTTGACATCTTATTATTTTCTGTTTTCTTTAGAAGTAAATATACCCTATTTTGCGGGTAGGGTACCATCAAAATTTGCAGCTCAGGTTATATTATGAAAAAATTAGGGGTTTTTAATAAGACTTTTTTAAAAGCACAAAACTATTACAGGGTAAGGGAAGTGAAGGGCACTTCACCCTCTTGATATTTCGCAGTTAAAAAGAAAAGGTGTAAAAAGCTAAAGTGGAAAAGCATAACTTCAAACCACTTCTGGATTTCTCAGAACAAGGAACTCTGATCCTACCTATATAAACAATATTTTGTTGCTATATGCAAGAAATATCCTGTTAGTGGTAAAAGATCTAATTTGTGGTTTCTTTTCCTTTTTATTTCATTCTAAAGAGATTTGCCGTAGTCTATTGTACTTTTTTGTACTCTATTTTATTGTTCATTTCTCCTCAACTGTAATGCAAACTATTTTTGACCCTTGAGTTTTTTTTTTCTCTGATCTCAGTGATGGAAATATTGGTAACTGCGAGGACCAAGGATGGATGTTCAAGGGAGTGAATCTCTTTTCATTAGCATTAAAAATTAAAGCCTTGTCTACAAGGGCAGTGGCTCAGAAGTTCCACTGTTCTCTGTAAAATGCAAACATTAACAACATTGCATTAATAACATTGCATTAACCTAGAAAAAGCTAGCAGTACATGGCTAGACCTGATTCCCTTATTATACTACATGATTGCCTCCTCCTGTCTTTGAGAAACCGCAAGTGGAGCTTCTTCCATCTGTATACAACATCCTATTTAAAAGAAAACAGAATATGTAGCCATAATGTAAGTGCCCTTTTTTCAAAATCTTACCCCCACAGTTGTACTAAAAGTTCCACACAACTAATCACTAATATTTTTGGTTTTATCTATCTACATGTATAGAAACTTGACCTAGATTTGACAGATGTGTGTTCTACTCTTAAATATTTTTGACAGAGGTTTCTACAAATATTGCTGAGTTACAAATTATCGAATGAACATATTTTTTAGATTTCTCACTTTTTTAGATCCCTTTAGAGATAGATCCATGCTGCTCTTGAATGGGAGATTGAATAATGAAGTTGATGTCAAGCATGAGCATTAGTCCTGCTCAATAATAACCTATGCTGTGTGTAGGGAGGAGAGAGCAGCAAAATGAAAGCAGGAGTGCTCCCAATTCTTTTCTTAGATTTCTCACTTTTATAAACCCATCATCATTCTCTGTTAAGGGCTTAGACACCAATATAATTATTACCATAAAGCTTATCCTGCTTCAATCCTTCCTGTAGTTTATGGTCTTTTCTGTTCCAAAGTTATAGATTATGTTGTACTTTTCTAGCTTAGTTGTTTTCTGAATTCAGTCTTCCCTGTGTACAAGTGCCTTTCTGCAATTGATATCTTTAACACCAGAGCTGTTTTCTTATCTCTGCTGCTACTTAATGCTAAACTTGTACTTCTGTTGCCTTTAAATCATATGCTGCAATATATTTATGCTAAACTGATGTAAAGGTGATAAGCTTTTCCAAGCTCACTTGGAGGATAAATGTTACTCTCAGGTTTTCACTGTCATTTTGGTAAAGGAATTACCACTTCTGTAGACTCCTTCCTGTAACCATATCGTAGCCAGTCTATTTCTGCTTTTATGAGTGTAACATTGCACAAACATTTGTTTGTTACCATGTAAAACAAACCTTTATTCCGCTATGCATTGGCATTTTTAAGAGATGTTGTTGATCTGAGAAAGACTTTTTTTCCTGATCTCTGGTTCTTTTCTGACAGTTAGGAGGATCAGTGTTTAGATTACTTCCAGAGAGGGGACAGCCCTTTCTGCAATGACTGGAAAATGTCAAGGGGTCATCTGAGAGTGCATTCGCTGTTTGAGCCCAGCAGGAATGTGTTGAGTGGTTTTTGTTGGGTTTTGGTTTAGTTCTTTAAAACTTTTCTTTCATCAAGCTCATCACTACCTGTGAAAAAGTAAGGTGTTGCAGAATGCTTAAAAATGGTTATGAACCTTAATACTAAAATGTTTATGAAGCTTAGTACTGGACAAACTAGGAGATACCACATTTGAGTTTTAAACTGAAATACCCCCAAGGCCAATAAGAAGCTTTTCCGAATTGCAGTCACCTTTCCTTTCTGTTTTTGTATCCAATAGAACAACTGTCTCTACTGGTCAGTCTCCTTGATCACTGAAGTGACAAGGAGTATTTAAGTTAAGAAACACTGAGTAAAGGAGGTTTGAAGTTGTTTCTTCTGTGGTATTACCTCAAAATTCTTTTGTTTCTCCCCTTCATTCCAACTGGTTGTTCTTCAGTGAGGGAACGGCACCATGGCAGTATTAGGCTTCATCCCTAGCCTGACTGTCGTGGCAAAAGAGTGAAAAAAATAAGGTTCATAGCAAATGCTGTAGTGTTTTTCTTCCCAAAGAAAGAGAGAACAGAGGAAGGAAAGCTGTGAACTTGACTGATGCTTTTGCTGCCTACATACTTTGAAAACTGGGAGAGTGTTTTCTGGGACGTCTCAGATCCCTGAAGCAGACAGGTATATTTTGAGACGTGTTCAATAAAAGGGGAGGTCTCAAAAGCTGAGAAACATGAAGTCCGTCAGCTGCAAATGCAGAAATGTCATCTTGTGCCCATCTTTCGGGTGTGCCCAGGGGGCTTCAGGATCCCCCATTGTAGAAAGAGGTGGTGATTAAAACCGAAAGCCTGAATGAGAGAATGAGCATGCTTCTTCCTCCTTATAAAAGCCTTTGAATACATTTATGTGCACATACAGGGCTTGAATTGCCATAGAGACTGTAAAGCTAGTAGTGAAGACCACAGGATAGATATCCAGATTGTAAAAATTGCTGTAACTCCATTGATATTTTTGTTCTAATATTTATCTCAACAGAGATAATTTCATACTACCTGGGAAATTGATCACAAATCACTGTTACAAGAATCCTAACAGGGTCACTTCCATATTTTAAGGAATGTAATAGGTTACCTGTACAATATATCTTGTTTACGGAGTATAAAAAGGGAAAAAGTCTATTTTGGCTTACACTTTGTATTGTCCTGATGTAAACTGTGGGAATACAGGTCATGTACAAAAAGGCTATCTATAGGAAATCCTATTTTTCTCTCATTTGGGTTTTACTTTTTTTCTGTAACCAGCAGTACTTTGTCTAAATGAAAGGCTGTGCAGGAGATTCCAGGAACCAATTTGCACAGCCCTGTCAGAAAACATGGTCAAAACTACTAGCTGTTAATAATGTGACTTGTATCTCAGTGGGGTGTCCTAGGAAGCGGATTAGCATTGCTCTAAACATCATCAGGGATAAAAACCAGGAAAGTCACACTGAGTGTGCCAGTAGCTTAGTATAAACTCCCAGAAAGAGCTTCAGGCAAGACTTGATCTTAATAAATATACCAATATTGAATCTGAGGGGCTCTAAATTCAGTTTGCAAGATTGCCAACACATGTTGAAATTCTTCCCAGGGCCTGGCACTGCTGTAACTTCCCTCCAAAGCAACCAAACAGTAGTGGGCTGGAGAAAAGCTTTAAATCTGGATTTAATTTCTGGCAAATGAAACAAATATGTCTTTTTGAATGCTTTCTCCTCTTATACCAAAGGACAAAGAAGTAAAAGTCTGATTGTTTCTTGATTAGCCTGGGGATTTTCTTGTTTAAAATAAGGAACTGTGCTGTCCTTTATTTAAGGGGCTTCTTCAAAAGAAGAGAAAAATTGTCCAAGGGACCTCATGCTTTGAAAAAGCACACATTTTGCACTGTCAAAAAACCCCATGTTTCTACTTTGCTATGGCAAATTTTGGTCCAAGTGCACCAAGGAAGTATACCCAAATGAGTAATTTCATTGTCCTGCAGTGTTGTTGGCCTGCTTATCCAGTACATGCATTACTGTGACTTCTAGACTATAATTTCAGGTTGCATTTTTCATAGGGAAACTACAATACATGCCCTATTCAATATGGATTTTTGATGTCAGTGTAGTACTTGTGGGTGGTGAAGCTGCAGGTGAATTACTCAAGGCATGTGCAAGCCTGTAAAACCATTGCCTGAAATCACACCATCACATATTTTGTATATTCAGCATAGGAAAACTGCATTAAGAATGACTTATAAAAAGTAAAATATTTGTGACTGTTTTGCGTATCTTTCCATCTTAAGTAAGATATCCTAGCTACTCTGGCTCCAAGAAGACAGAAATTCCTCACTTTGAAGTCCTCATTCTTGAGACATCGAAGAGTTAATGGCAGGTGCTCTGCATTTGGTTAGGAAGCTCTCACATTCTCAAAACTTGGTAGCATTTAGGTGTGTAGAAATGGATGTGATTATTATAGGGCAATAATTAATTTTGCTCCATAGTGAATTGCATAAAGGTTGCTTTAAATTTGATGAAAGGCATCTCTGATCTCTTTTCTGATCATCCCCAGCCCTACCTGTCAGTGTGGAATGGCAAGCTGTCCCCTTGACAGAAATCCTATGAAAGGACATCTGTGCTGTGTGACAATGTCATATGGAAGGATTACTGGTTTAATAGAGTTGAGTTTTGTTCTTGCTCAAACAGATGCATCTGTCAGTCAGGCTAAAAAAAAAGGAACCATGTTTTGTGGCAATAATTTTCACTTTGAAATTTCCATGCAAATACAGTAAAAAAAGGAACAAAAACTATAAACAATTTCTCCCAGAAATATGGTTTGTGTAGCTGTTAAAAAACAAACAGCAGTAACTGCACTTGGAGTATCACATGCATGATATTAACCAAGTATGACAAGGAATCATTAGTACAACAGATATATTCTAGGCTGTAACTTCGACAGCTTCTAAACACAGCTTGAAAACCTGTGTTTAGAAGATCACTTTCCAATACCCCATCTCCCCATTTTTTCCAAGCTGTTTTTTCCTCCTTTACTTTTCTATTTCCCTTTCCTAATTTCCAAACCAATCCTGTCTTTGGATCCTTCCTCTTTATATATATATGTTTGTGTGTACACAGGTGTGTGTATGCACATTTTTTTTTATGAACTGAAGAGAAAAACACAATACTTTTGCCACTAAGGAACTGTGTGCTTTTTGATTTTTTTTGTCTATGCCAAATTTTTTATTTCAATAGTTACAATATTGCATGTACACAGGATAGGATATGATGACTGTCTGATGCATATGAAGACCTTCTGTGTGGTAAAAGGCTGGTTTGTAGCCAGGTCTTTTGCTCAACTGAACTTAATATCAAGACCATAATATCAAGGAGCTGGATCCTTAGAAACATTCATATAAACACAGTGATAGTAGAAAACAGATGCCTCAGCATCTACTGCAGATGGGAATGTTCTCTTTCTTTTTGTGGGGGGATGAAAAAGAAAGTTTCCATGGTTTTAAGATAGGCATTTTTTGGTGAAGTATATCAAAGCTTGCCTCCAATAATCTGTAGCTGTTATTTATATCTGCCAAGGAGAGCTATAAATTCAGCCTTGACATGGTTTCAATAGTGTGAACCTCCAGATCTGCACTAATCCCAAGATTAGATACTGAAGTGCTGCTTCAATTGTGCAGTATTATCACGTACTATCACTTGGCCCTATTTCAAACTGTAGTTTTATTGACAATAGTTTCAAAGCTGTTGCTAAGTTGTGAGCACTCTGCTTTATCTAATGCTGCTTTTACAACTCCAGCTAGGTATACTTTCTTGCAGGAAGCACCATGCTAATAATAATCACCAGACAAAACAATGATCTGTGTTTAACCTTTTTTCATACAGGAGACTGTTCTATTCACAGAGTTTTTTGTGTCCCTAAAAATTTAGACTGCATTTCCCTTATGCCCTGTTGTTACTGTCACTTCCACCTGGACAATTCTTCAAAGCAATCCTAAAAAGCTCTGTATTTATATCATAGAAGTGATCAGTCTAAATTTAACTCATGTTGTTGGGTGGCTGTTCTTTCTTTCCAAAACGTCACGATCCATTACTACCTTCAGTCATAAGACTTTTCAACAAAGTGTTGTTAAATGGGTCTGTTTCAATTCCTAGAAGTTGTGTAAGGATTATATGCAAAATACAGATGAATAAAATAGCAGATACGTTCATTAACCAAGGCAGAGTAGAGAGAAAACTCAAGTTATGTGTGCCTCCTGTCAAAAACAAAAGGGGCACGTTAATAATTCCTGGGCCATCTCTAGAGCAGAAAACTGCAGTTGGTTGAATCCTTTGGGATGCAAAGGGACTAAACTGGATTTTAAGAACCTGCCTGGAAGAGACACTGTAAGAAAGCAACTGCCCATCCTAATGTCCGGGGTGAATGGCTGCCAAAACAGCTGCTGACAAAGCTGTGTTTATTTTGGGAAGGTCTGTTAGCTGTTGTGCTGCCAATGTGCTGAATAGGTTGCAGGGGAAAGCACTGCTGCTCGGTGTGGGGGATATGACACAGATGATCGCTTCAGAAGAGAAATGTGGCCGCACAACTGCTCCTTTGAAGCCTTGGTGGCAGCTCCATTTCTTTCTCTGTCACGCACCTACATGTTAACCTGGAGGGGGTCAGCAGTCACCTCTGCTGCTGCTCACTCACCTCCTTTTTTTCCTTTCTTCTATATCTGGTCTACAAGACTTCAGGGTGGGGACCACTGCCCCTGTTTCATTTGTAGAGACTGTAATACAGTTGGTTCTGTGTTTTGCACACAATTAACAGCATGAAAATAGAGTTGAATAATGGGAAATCTTGAACCATCACTGCTGTTCTTATAAGCCATCAGTAGGATGGAATACTGCCCTTTGACTTCATTCAGATGCTGAAGTCTGCAGAGATATATGCTTTGGCAACAACAACAAAAGATTTTAACTGAAATGAAGAGTACTGATGCCAGCTTAAAAAAGTGAATACTCATTCAGAAAAATGACATTTACACCTGAACTTCTCCCATGTTTTTATAGGCCAGAAGTCTTAATGCATACAATGTTAACTAGCATTGTTATGCCTCTGCTCTACTCAGGGTCAATTTGCATAATGGGACGTTCTTTTATTACAAGCTTTAGTTACAAGTAAATGCATAGTAACTCAACTTATCGTTGTGGTTTCACTCTTGGTTATCACTCATTAACACACATGGTACTGATTAATGAGACTTTAAGAAAGTAGTTTTCCTCCTTAGACACGATAACTGGAAGTATTTATTTTTAATAGTAGCTTAAACTCTCAGCAGCAACTGAGCAGTCTGCTGTGTTCCTAAATTTATCCTCTGTACTCTCCTACTTGTTGAGAACATTGTCAATATGCATAACCTCATATGATGGACTCTGGATTGGTTGGTGTACTCAAGACTAAACCAGTTTTACTTACCTGATTTCCCTTTTCTTGTGAATAACTGAATTTATCATATATCTTAGTGAATCTTTCTGTATCCTTGAGTTTGCAATCTTATTGCTATGCTACTGCACCACAAAAACAATTTAGTGCACTATGCTGTAAAAGCTTTTCAGAGTAATTGATTCTGTTCAGAGTCTATTCTATATTTTCTATAACTTTTTTTTAAAATCACACCAATGCAAAAAGAGTACATAAAGTTATGTCACTTATCAGTGAACAGTATTCCTTTGCATTATCAGTTTATACAGTATAAATTCTGTGAACACTTGTTGATACATTTGCACCCAAGTAAATGTAGAAAAGTCTTATCTTAGAGCCTTGGGTATCCTGTTTTTATACATATCAAAGCACTCTTTCTCTTATGGGAAACATGGATCATAGCCAATAGCACAGCTTCACTTCACTTCATCTCATGGTTAGGGCATACAGTTGTATTGCCTTACATACATACTGGGATAAAAACGTTTTGTATGAAAAATGAGGATTTCCCTCTGAACATAAAGTCTGAATGTTGTGAGGAGTATAGGCGCCTTTCAGACCTGAGAATTAGCCATCTATGGGGTATATATTGAGATTCATATATCTTTATATCTATAGCTATATATAATATATATATCTTTGTTTTTGAGTGTGCCTGAGCACATGCTTTTTCTTTATGCATGTGTTTAGTTATACACTTCAAATAGATATTTTTGCTCCTTACATACATTGTACTGTGCTTCTACCAGGCTTTCTGTGGGCTGTTCAAGATTGCCAGCTACGATATTCGACCGGTTTCAAGTTGATCCAGTTTACAGGTTTGAATTTACAGGACTTGGCTGTCTAAGGATGCTATGCCATGTGAAACAAGTCACTGGATTTTGTTAGTTGTTGGAAGGATAACAGAACATAACTGCCTGACTGATCCCTGCAATGCAGGGACCTCAGGTTCACAAATTTCTGCAGACCACAAATGCTCCTGGCAACCCAGACCATCTGATAGAGGTAGAGGTGCAACCTAATGTCATTCCATTGTGGAGTTTGCCATTGAAAAGCAGTGTTTGTTGAGAAAAGGTATTGTCTGTGTTCTGTAGAATGCTTCTGCTGTAATCTCATTTGGGGGTTGAAAAGGCTGCAAATGAAAAGAGAGTTTCCACAAGTAGAGCAGATGAGTTATGACGGCCCAGAAGACCTGTGCATAACCTTAATGGCCTACATGATCACAATGACAGCTATAGACACCTGCAGCTATAGATAGGATGCAGTTACCTCAGAAAAGTTTAAAACGCTATCACTACTTTCCTGTACTGTGACACACATCTGCAGACTAGCTCTCTTGTGATTCCATTAAGTTATACTGTAAAGGTGTCATGGTACTATGGACTTATTGCAAAATTATTTTGGAGTAAGTGGAACTAAAACATGTGTCTAAACCTAACCCCCTTATTTGTTTCCTGAGTTGCTCTAATTATTGGGTTTTGTGGGACTTTGTTGCTGCAAGAACTCTCAATGCGCTGTCTGTTTGAATGGGTCAGTTTAAACTGTGGTAGTTGTGAAATAGTCATGGAGGGAGAGAACAGCTGGAGAACACCTGAGAAATTTTCTCAAATACTCATGTCTATTAAGAGTTTTAAAAGGTAACATTGCTAGTTGAGTAAAATAATAAATCTGAAGAGTCTTACAGCAAAAATTACTGTTACTACATTATTTTCATTTGTTTTTTTTTTCATCAAATGAAAAAATAGGAGTTTGTATCAGTTTTTCAAGTGGAAAAATAGGAATAGGAACACTGGGCTCTGTACTGGCATTTTGAAAAGGATTGTCAAGGAGAAGCTTTTTGCAAGAGAGGAAAAAGGCAGGAATGAAGTCAGACTTGCAATAACATGTTTTCCTGAGAGTCTTGGGGAAGTGGCCTGAAGTGGGGATTATGAGCCAAAGCTGAGAGAGAGATAAGGAAAGGATAAAAGAGTATGCGTGTGTGTCTGTGTGTGTGTGTGTGCGTGCATGTAGCGCAGAGGATTGAAAAGAGAACTGAGCACCAGTTTCTTGCTCATAGTCCTTGCCTGGAACCTGCAAGCAGGTACAAAGAAGTCTCGTTTTGAGAAAACCCAGTATAAAGGTGTTAGCAGAGTAAAACAGTGTAAAACTGCTGTGTCTAAAGGGAACAAGCAATTGCTGAAGTAAATATCTCCCCTTTATCAGTTAGAGTCACTGAGAAGTAAGGTTTTATAGCTAGATGTCGTGCAAAGGGCTTAATGTAGGGCCCATATGACTGAATTTCACAAAGTAACATAGGTATCAAAAGCACTGTCAGTAATAAGGACTCATTAAAGAAAAGCCTTTGGCTTAAAAAGCATATTTTGAGAAAGGATGCTGGAAATTCCTAGTTACACCCTGAAACAATAGAAATAACAGCAAGATGAGGTTCTGAGAAGGGAAGTAATGAGCTTCACCATAATTCCACTGAAGCTCTAACAAGCATGTAAGCATTGCAGGCTATGCAGCCAACTTCGTAGGATTGTTCTTAATTAGAGTAGATCTGCAAGCTCCCTTCCAGCCAGATCAGTGCATCTCAAAAGAACACAACACGGTAAAATAGGCACCCATTCCAGTGAACACTTCCCAAGAGACTTGTCATACCTGTTTTCCTGGCACAAAAATCAATACAAGCATTTGGTACATCCCAAAACGGAAACCTCAACATCTCCCCATCATCATTCAAGGTGTCAGTAGATGGGTTTTTTTAGAGGTCATTGTTTTAGATATTCTTTGATTATAAATTATTAACAACATAATTAGACTGTTAAACACTAAAGGAAAGCAACTTTTGCAAGATATTTCAAAACGTGTATCAACGGGTTTACAACACAATAGCCCTAGAAGAATAGATCTGTATGGTTTGAAAAGCAATATTAGCTCAGTCATTGGATATATCGTACAGCTAAGAATAGCTCCATCATCATCATTCTGTCAGCATGTGAAGGGATAGGGTTTCACAAGGTCACACAAGAACTTCAGTCAGAAAAAAATAAAAGCAGCTTAAACAAGAAAAGCCAATGCAAGAAGCTTCTGGAGCACTTGGCAAGATTTCTGCTTTGAGGGGAAAATTTCCTTTTTATTTCGTTGTTACAGCTCATCGTGAATACAATATACAGTTAGCAATTATTGTAAGCCTCTGCTGTAAGGGTTGTCTACAGGAAGGATGCTTTGTTGGCTTTTTAAAGACAGCCTCAGATGATCTTGTAGCATGCCACTCCTCTGCAGGCCACCCCCATTTCTGCTACATCTCCTTTTGACCTCTTTTCAAGGACATGCCCTGACACAGCACAGATGCACCATTTTCATTTGCTGGTATTGCACATCCACTGCCTGCACATGCAAGTGCCTGCAAATGATGGGGGCACAGGAATCCTGGATTCCGTGCACAGTCAAAGCGATGTGGGGAGAGACTGAGCATTTGTTGTATGCCAATTTTAGATTTAATACCATCATTAAATTTTGTATGAAACTGAAACAAGGAATGGCTGACATGAAGTTGCAGTGGTTTTTAACTCTTGGTCTTGTCACCATATTGGAGCATCTTTTGCCAAATCCCTCATCAGTCACATTTGTCCTTCTACTTGCCCTTCGTTAGTAATGAAGATACTGAAAAGAGATCAGAGTTTATTTGCTCTGGCTTGTGTCTTCTCTCCATTGAAAGGGAACTTTCTAGTTTACCTTCCTCTTTTACTTATTCCTGCCCCTGAGCAGCTTGGGAACTTAAAATGACGTTAATCAATTCATTCCATTTAAAATTATTATGAAACTCTGCTTGAGAGGAAAAGATGGTTTGTTTGGTTTGGGTTTTTTTGAGTTTTTTTTGTTACTCTGAATTTCTCTATCAGTAAAAGAAGTAAACTAAAAGAACTTTGAATGTGGTGAAGTAGAATGTAGTTTTGAATATCCTATAGCTGTTTAGGTGTTGGCTACCTATAGTTCCTCTAAAATATTATTAACTTATGAGCTTTATGCTACAGTTATAGCTTTGGAATCTGACTGTGACTTTTAATGGCATTTCTTCCTCCCAGATGTAATTATATTATGTGTCTCTTCTGTTTTACTTTTCAAAGTTTCCATCAGGACTACATGGCCCTTTAGACTTTGGTCTATAATTTCAGTTCAGAAATAACAAATTGATTTAGAGAGTCCAATATCCATCTGTATATTTTAAAGTGTTTTCTAGCTGAAGTCTGAGTGCTGTAGCACAATAAGTAACCTATTACCCTTTAACTTTATTGCCTCAAAAAATGGCTAGTGCTCCAGTTTGTGGGATGTTGCATAACACGAGACTCCCATGTATGATTTATAACATTCACATCACAGTCTGTGCTGGTTAATGTCAGCCCTGGACTGCTGCTTTATATCAGCAACTATCAAGCTTATTCCTTATCAATAAATAAGAAATGCCAAATAGTTTCATTAGCTTTTTTGAAAAATGTTGCACTCTTTTTTTATTTTGCACTATAGGTATTAATATTATTGTATATTATATTAATCAGGGAAGGAAGAAACACAAAGGAAGTGACTCCATTTTCGTAGTGTTTATTCTCATTGGCAAGATCTCTTTTGCCTTTCTACCCCCACATACCTTCATCTGGGGCTGAATTCATTCCACACAGATGTGAGGACGCAGTGACGGTGGCTTGTATTTTTCCATTTCATGAAATTACCCTGTTTCCATCTGACCTTCTGCACAAGTTAAAGCAGTTATTGAAGTCAGGGTTTGGGGTGAAAGATGGTCCATTTTCCTCCCATCTTAGAAAGCTCTTCCTGCAGCCAACTTCGCATCTGCAAACGTGCCCTCGGTCCTTTGGAGTCAAGCAGGGGAACGACTTCCTTGTGGCCAGATGCTGGGTTAGCACATCATCAATTCAGCTTCAATTCATGACAAACAGAGGTGCAAGCTGAGCTGTGCTTGAATGAGCCTCTCTTAGCCCAGCCATGGCGGTGACTGTGGGGTGGCATCCTGACATCTGGTATCTGCCCATGTGCTTGCAGGCACTTACTGATGTTATGCATGTTCCTGCTCTGATGTCTGCAGGGCTCTTCTCATAAATACAGTTTCAGGGACTGGGTCTTTGTTTCTCTCTTATCTGCCTGTGTGTTTGTCTAAAGCCTCACTGTATTAGGAGAGAAGAGGTCACCGGAGGGGTGAAGGAAATATTCTTGTGCAAATCAAAAAATGGATTTGGGCTTCTTAAAGTTCTCATAAGGTTTATTTTTGTATAAAACAAATTATATTTATTTTTTTACATTTATTTATGCTGGAACTTTTCACCGTTGGCCAGGTACTTAATAGTACTGTCCTCATTTTTAATTACTTTGGTTTAATACAAGGGTTTTATATGTTAGAGCAATGGCATGGTGCCATTTCAATTACTATCCTAATTTGGATGAAGATCATTACATTGGGCTGTGGTCAAAGGTCCTCTTCTAAGTCCTGTTAAATCTTGAACCTCAATTTGTCTTCTTTTTCTTGAAGTTCTCTCTGAGGCTTCTTTCTGAGAAAATTCTCAGTTTTAAAAAAAATTTTAAAAATTGCTGGTCCAGTGAAGATTGGCCAGTTGTCAAACTTAAGGAAATTAAATGTGTTATTGTAAGCGGGAGCTGCTGGTAGAGCTTTGCGGAACAAGAAGAGTTATCCCCAAACCCTCACAGCATCCACTGGACCTTTTTGTTGAATTCATGCCACCCAGTTTGTAACTGCAGCTTTTTTTCTGAAATTCAGTGTGAAGTTACATAGGAAAAGGTAATAGTTTTTCTCAGTCTCTTGGGTTTAGTGAGGTGTAACATGAAACACAGGATTTGAAAGACTGGGGTTAGTCACATAATTTAGATCACTGAATATATGCAAATTCCCATCTCTTTGAACTGTATTTTAAGACCACTTTTCATGGTTATATTGTAAGTCTCATAATATCTTTTTATTTACCTAATGCTTGACATTCTAAATGTGAGAACATGAGAACCTTACTTAGAGGGCTTTCTAGTGAGCTTCTGGGGTTCAAATGTGATTTTTTGTTCTCTGCCAGAACACAGTTCAAAATTTCATAACAAGAGAAGGGAAATCCAAAGAACTCAAAATGCTGAGAGAGTGAGGAAGAAAAGAAGGGGAAAAACAAAAAAAAAAAAGAACAAGACATGATTTGGGGGAGGTAGGCCCTGAGCCATCTGTCATGGTTGAGCCCACTTTGGGCTGGGGGATTATACTACAGACCTCCAGAAGTGCTTTTCAGCCTCAGATACTCTGTGATTTGCTGCCCAATTCTGCACAACCTGAAGGCAGGGTTTCAAAACCTGCTAAGTGTTTCCATTGTGCTTTGTTTTCCATCTGAGTTGCCATTGGCAGATCAGTCACTGACAAATTAGGTCTCAACAAAATTAATCCAACAGTTTGGATCAGGGTATATGAATGATTCCTAGAGTCCTATATAGTATTTCTGCTGTGCGTTACTTAGCTGTACTGCCCTTCTACCTTGTGGTTGTGCTTTTTCCTTTAGATTAATGATTAGAGAGCTTTTTGGGTACTGTAAATAATCAGTAGTCATGTGCTTTCAGACAGGTAACATGGTCCTTGAGTAAAGGACAGAATGAACCTGCCCTGTTATTCACAGGTATTCTCTGTCTGTTATTTGACTGACTTCAGTGTGAGAGGTTTTTGTAATGTAATGGACTAGATCACTAATTAGATCATAATAAAAAAGACTAGATCCTGAGAATACATTATGCATCTGGATATATTCATGCTAGACCACAGAGCTATTAATGTGAACTCAGATACTTGCAGAAGCCTCTGCAGAGCAGCAGTTATGTCAAATTTTCTTCTGGATTGGAGTATTGTGATTTATTCAGCTAACAAAAAGCAGGGAGATTGTGTGAATAAAACATGTAAAACTAATGGGCTTGAAGCCTGTATGTTAGTACAGAAAAACAGGAATTAAATTAAAATGGAAAATCTTCCCTATAATCTTCCATGGTGTTACAGTTTCTCCAAACATAGGGATGTTACTACATAGTTAAGGAAGCTGTGAATGTATGAAGCATCAGCTATGGTATGTTAGCTTCCCCACATGCACACACAATAATGAAATTAGTTCCAGGTTGGAGGGATTATCCCCTTTTCAAAATAGAGTAAAAAGTGCTGCAGAGAGCTGCTTACACAGGAAATGTGTATGTGTTGCTGACAACATGGGAAAGTCGCACTGAATTCCTGCAGAGTGAGTTCCCCGTGGACACAAAGGCTTAGAAGAATAGGCTCTTTGCAGCAAAAAAATATTTTTGCCTGTGAATTAGAGGGAGCATCTAGCTAAGATTTGCATATCATTGACTGCTTACCTTTTTCCTTTTACTCTACCTAAGTTATGCTTCTATGATTTTTGCCATTTGTATACAACTATTGTATTTCACATACATATTGGCAGTAAAACAATTTTATTCAGAAGACTTTCACAGTGCAAGATTACTGGAGTTGGCTGTGAGATTAGAGCATTACCTACAAATGTGTGCTTTACTGTCACTGGTAATAATATGCAAGCATGACTTAAAACTGAAAGCAAACATTCAGAAATTATCTAGTAGATACAGACTAAAGCTAGTTACTCAAGTTGCTCTTCATTTATTTGTATGAAAAAGATTTCTTAGAGCTTCAGTTTTCTGCAATAAAGGAGGGATATATATGTGTGTGTAGCTAAATACATATTTTAAACTTACATATTTAAATCTTGTGTATCTATATATAGCAATCATATATGAAAACCATGTATCTAGATAACAATATACGTATCATTCAAATATGAGAAAGGTAAAAAAAAAGGTAAATATAAATCTGAGCTTCTTGTCCAACCTTTAGTATGAGAGATCAGTGCAAAATCAATGTAAAAAAACCTGTCTAAATTTCATAGTGGCTTTGTAAGCATGTCTGTGACTAGGAGACGATGCAAAGCAGTGTAGAATCAGACTCCTGGTAGAATTTCATTCAACTGGTTCTTAGTCTTTTCATGATACTCCTTGTCATTACTGTTGTCATTCACAGTTTCCACCTTCAAAGCACAGGTCATTTAGACTGGTTGTGTCTTGTCGCCTAAAAGCCATATTCTAATAATAAACCTCCATCTCATAGCAGTCTCCTTCCCTGATGAGAGTGAAATAGTCATTTGCAGATTTCACCAAACCTGTTTGATTCATGGGGGGCTGTGACCTGGCAGTGAAATGTTTGACAATTGGCATAATTCATTCAAGAGCCCATGTAGCTTTTATTTAGAAATGCTTGGTTCTGAAAGGAATTAAAAGGAGCAACCTTCCTAAATAATTTTTAAAGTACCCCATGATGCAGTACTTTTTTAACATACAGAAAAATCTTGACCTTTGTTTACATGCTAACTTCATTAGTTTTTCCAGGAAAAAGTCAGAGTGTTTCTCTAAATTTGATATATCAGCTACCTCCAGCACAAATAGAATTAAATAATTTTTTTCATCCTAAACTGAACCTTGATAATTTGCTCATATTCTTTATTTACTGGATTTTTTAAAAATAGTGTATTCTGATTTAAATACTAAATTCTAAATATTATGCAGTTTACTGACACAAATACATTAAAGCCATTGGCAGAACTCATTTATGTGAGATAGTTCACATGGCATGAGCAATTTGCCTTATCTGGATACTTTGTGAAGCTAGCCAGACTCTCAGAGTAAAATCAGCAAAAATGAGAAGTCTACACAAAGATACTGTTACCACTCCCACATGTGGCATTTTAAATGGATATGTAAATTGTGAGGTAAAAAACACTACCTCCAGAAATAAATTCATTCACCTGAAGAAATTAGTTGTAATTAACACTTAGGAATGAAGAGAGGTTGTGCATCGCCCCATTAAAAGTAATATCGTTTATTTAGCTCAGATCTCACTTGCAGTATAAGAAAATTTGTTGCCTTCAAGATAAAATTAATTGGCAGGTCTGAATCAGTTGATCTTTTATATTTACAGACATTTCACAACAGACTTAAAAAAGTAGTATTTCACAGCAGCTCTTTTTCAAATATGAACAAAAGGCTGCGCAGAGGAAGGATGACCTTTTTATCTTTGCAGTCAAAAAGCTCATAGATTTATTTTTAGACATGATGCATATGGTAAAGTAGCTGAAAATTTTCCCCAAGTGCCAGGTTGTGCGTGGTTCTGAGGCAGAAGGAAGAATTTTGTTAAAGGAAATACTGTGGTGAATGCATGAAACACTTTACTATAATAAAGATGAGGAGGAGGGTGAAGGGAGGAGAGAGTGAAATGTACAGCTAAATGTCTCTGTCTCCTAAACACACACAGAAGTGCTGTTTGAAATTGAGCAGGAATGAGCAAGCCTCACATTCCTCCTGTGGTCGTAGAGCTTCCCACTCTTCTAATGCACTCCAGTAGACTCGCAGAGTTCAGCTGCCACTGCAGAGCTCACATCTGGTATGGAGAGCATGCTTTAATAATCCTAGAAATAATTTAGAAATACCTACTTGTCTTGGAAGCAGTTCTCCTTTGAGACAGGAGGCCACAGTGACCTACACTGAGGCCCTGCAGTCCCCCACAATCGATTTTCAGTGCACAAGAGCCATGTCAGATATGTTGCGGCTACCGTGCATCCCCTGTGCACTTGTGGGAGAGTTCTGAATTCCAGTGCCTAAAGCTTTAGGCTGCCAAGCAGGATTGTTCTCCAGAGTCCTGGAGGTGCTGGGTTCTGTGTTTGCACAGAAAGCTGATCTGCAGTGAACCCAGTCTCCACCTACCCTGTTCAATGATCTGCGTGCCCGTGTGTTCCTATGCTAATTTGGGGGTGTATCACAGAATTATAGAATGGCTTGGCTCGGGAGAGTCCTTAAAGAGCAGCTGGAGGCAGCATTCCCGGCAGGGTCTCATGAGAGCTGAGCAGAGGAGGAGCCCTGGCCCTGCTGCCCGCACTGCTCTGGATGCAGCTCAGGACACCTTTGCTTTCTGAGTGCCCATTGCCAGGGCAGGTTGAGATTCTTGTCAAACACCCTCGGCTCTTCCCCCAAGTGTTCATGTAAGGTCCGATTTATGCTTGAGTATCATGGACAATAAGATTCTTTTGGCTTCCTAATTTCTTGCTGAAGTCAATGAAGGTCTGATTCTGCCCATGCTGAACAAACACTTCAGCTCAGCTCAAAACTCTGTTATGAGGTTTCATTTCTAGTGGGGGAAGTAGAGATACATTCTGTCGAGGTTCCCTGGAGTTGCTCTGTCACCGCCTAAGGTCTGGGCATCTGTAAATCAAAATTATATGATTATCAATATTTTCATGTTTGTTTTTCTGGTTTATGCACTTATGCTGAAGGTGAAATACTGAATAAATATATTCATCCTGTGCATAGCTGAGAACCAACTATTTAATTAATACATTTGTTTTCTTTTTATTATTTATTCCTGCTCAAGTCAAAAAATATCTGATTCAAAGATAGATCAAGTTTTTTCCGGCCTAAATCTGGAGAGTTTTTCAGGTATATTTTTTGCAACAGTTTATTCCTGCCTATGATAAAAAATGCAGGTTTTAGTAGGCATTCAAACTCAATGAATAATAAAGATTTTAGCAGAAGAATAGTGTTTTGTGCAATCTAAAATTACTGTCCCATATTCTTCCACAGATCTTCTACCAGAATCAGTGGAGCTTCTTAAGTACAATTGAAGAAAAAGGAACTGATTCTTAACCATAAAATCAGAAATCTTAATATATTTTGTCAGATTTAGCAAGTAGGTTAGTTAGAAAAAATACGGTTTCAGGACTGTCCTATTAAGATTTGATAAATAACTCCTGGCTACTGAGCAAGAGCAGTCTTTCATAAAGCTTCTGACAGGCTCATGGTGCTTATGATGAAAAAAAAAAAAGTTTTGCAGGGCCTAAAAAGCACGGTGGCAAGTTTTTACAGGATTAGACCCTGAATTAGAATAATTCCACATTTAGGAAAGAATACATCTGGTAGACAGAAACATAACCTGCATATATATTTACCCAGGAAGACATAAACTGAGTTTAAGATTATTTGTAGGCCTGTGACAGAGAGTTGGAAGTATGAAGGTTTGGCTTTTCTTTATACTTACGGTAAGACAGTTCAGAATGGACTGCCGAATTGAGCTAATGAAAGGTATGCATCCAAGCCTCCCGTGTGCCACGGGGAGGAAGGAATTTTGTTGGCTGACTTTCTGAACAACAGGGCCATAGCTGCACCTGTGGGACGCTTTCATGAGGGGTGTGAGAATGGCTGTGGTATGTACATCACAGCTCAGGACACATGGAAGCAGCACGCTGAAAGGATGGCTTGCACTTGTGTAGTGAAATTAGACCTGTCTCAAGCTGTCTGAGGGTAATTTAGGAGAAATGGTGCTCCTTCAGAACCTGAGGATTTGGATTTCCACTGGAATCTAGTCTGGTAAAGATTTAAACTTGATAAGGAGCCAGAGCACAGTCCTTAAACCTTCCTCTTTCTCCAAATCAGTGTGGAGACTTGGCTTTGTTACATACCAAGGTCATTTTTCTACTGCTAATGTGCAGTGATGTGAGAACTGCTCAGTCTGGTCATTGCCCACTGGATGGCCTTTGCACAGTGGAATTTTCCTCCTAAATGGTTTTACAGAGAAATAGATGATGCCTCTCTAGAAGCTCATTCTGTGTGACTCTTTCTATTTTTAAGTGTTGCCTGTATCTTAGTATTTGTAGTTGTAAGCTGCCTGGAGAGGACTTCTGGAGAAAGGGTCAGACTGATAGTTAGTGTTACTCGTAGGTAATTATGTTTTTACATATGCTTACAATTCTTACATTTCCAGATATCAAAAAACAACAACAACAACAACAAAGCCTCAGTCTCCCCCAAATTAAATTGAATAAAAAGCTAATTTCACTGAATTGTATAAAAAGAGAAAAAGATGTGGAGTTTCGTATACCTTCTGTCAATCAGTACTGGTTGTGATTCTCCTGTTCCTCTCAGCTTCTTCTTTATCTATTACCTTTAAATCAATGACCTGTAACTACAGAAATCGCTTGTATCCTCTAGCAGATAACAAGACTGTTTCTTTATTGTGTTGCATCAAATCACAATTATTTAAATTCTTACCATGAGTCTCCCATATCTATGTATAACTTTATTAAAAATTTGTTACCAGAACAAACCCAAAAATTTCTCAAGAAATGTATTTGCAATAGATAAATTTTGCTGAACTCCCCCATCACTTATCATAATTCAAAACTGTTTAAAGATCATAATTTATCACTGTCCATGATGTAAATCAGAACAGAAAGGTTCATTATTCAGCCATTCAACATTAAAAGTTATTACACTTCTTATATTTTTTCGTGCTGAAAAAACATCACAAAGCTGTGTCCATTAATTGTGGCAAACAGTGCTTGACTTAGGTTGTTTGGGGGGGAATGGTACCACCTGATATTCAATATGATAAATTAGTCTCATCTTAAGGACTCTGTGTAATGATCCATGTACTTAGAGATGCAATATGCAATTTCAGGAGGAAATTTTTAGAGGTTTTTGTTCTAAGAGAGAAAGATTCTAGAAAGAAAGACTCAATTGGTGTCAGATGATGAGAGCTCAAGTCCATGAGTAAATATTATACATACACATGCCTTTTTTGTAACTTGCATACTGCTACAGGATACAGAACAATTTCATATCCATTTGGGGAGAAAGCTGACTATTTTAATAAAAAGAGCACTTTATGTGTTAGATTGACAGATGTGAAATTCTTCTGTTTGTATTCTGAATTATTAATGTGAGTATATAGAAACTAATCCCACATCCTTGCTCATGTAGAAGAGGTCTCTCCGTGATATGCTGCTGTGTTTAAATGACTTCTTGTTAACAAAGCATTATTTTGATCACCTATTGTGTTAGATGATTTTGTCTCTTATTTTTCTGTGCTTCAGTGTTTTCTGTGCTGCTATTTTGTAGCTTTCAGTTATCCTTTCAGGACAACTGCCTTTGCAGCTACCATTCTGCAGTTACAAAATCCATCATAAAAGCTAATATGCATTTAAAATATAAACATACACTGCTAGATGAAAGGATTGTGAAACAGATAAACAGAGGCAGATGGTGCAGATTTAATTAATAAAAAATACAAACAGGAAAATAAATCTGCTGCATTGATTTAATGCCTAATTTAATTAAGAAAAAAAATCTTGGAGTTTAGTTATTGCCAGGAAATTATATACTACGTTGTTTCTATTTGGGGAGATATGTTTTGTATAAACTTTATATCATTTTATTTTATGAAGAACCTGACACATTCTGACTGAATTCCAAGAAATTTTGTCCATTGCGAGGGACAAAATTCAAGAGAAACAAGGAACGAGGCTCAGGTCGCTAGGTTAGAGGTACAGAGATGGAGTTTGAGGCTGAGCCCTCAAGTACCAGCTTAACACCTTGGCTGTCATGCTGCTGACTCTTTAACTAGTAGGTCTTATAGCTCAGTTTGACCAGAAGTTTAACATCGTACAAAGGAACCCTCCCCACTGAAAATGTTTTTGAAGTTAGTGGATAAACATATGGAGCACAGGGCTGTTTTCCCAAATTGACATGTTTCTAGAGGGCAGGTGAAAGAAAACAAATGCCTTTTATGTAAAAAAAAAAATAAAATTTATGCTAACTGCGACTCTAACCAATTTATTAGATATATTCACAAATTACTAGAACTGGTTAAAAGATGGTAAAAATCTGGAAAGGCATCAAGTGAAAAAAAAAGTATGCAGTTCTTTACTCATTGCTTTGGATCTTGTTATTTGTTGCTGCTTTCTTTTTACAAATAAAAATGTGAGGACTATATATGCATAAAGCAATGATATGGCATTGGCAATGATATGGCTGATACAAGTTCAAAATTATTTAACCCATATGGAGTAGTTTGATTTTGAAATTGGATCAATTCTCTAAGCTGATAAATAAAATCCTATTTTACAAGTGATTTATTCTCTGGAGATAATATATTGTTGATTCTATTACAACATTGGAGCTTTTCTCGTGAGATTTTTCTCCATTGCTCATACATGCACAGTGTCATAAGTGACCAATATTGGAATTGAGTTAATTTTTGTTTCTTCAGGACTTCACTGTCTGGAAAACAAAAATAAGAGAGAGAACATTTTGGGATCACACAGGAGATGAGTCTGTGGAATAAAAACCCCAATAAATTCAGGTTACATTTGTTGGGAAGTTCTAAATTATTCATTTGGGGAAAGACTAGCAAGGAGATAAGTGTGTGACTGTGCTTATGGTTTCAGAATATCATTGTTTAGGGTACTGTAGTTTTCTGAAATAGACCTTATCATTGACAGTCCCAAATGGAAGAAAACAAGGAGAAATAGTTCTCCTGTTGCTGTTGAATCAAAGAAATTTTACTGCTTTTTCCTCAATAAATAATTTTTTTTTTTTTTAAATCAAGCTAAGGTTAATTTCCTTTTCATTGCCTCTTTTAGTCAAAGCTAAAATATCAGCAGTTGTTAGACTCTCTTCAGAGCGTCACACAGGCCACTGGAGACTGGTAGGAAAGACATCAGTTCACATGCAGCTTTGCTTTACTGAAATCTGCTAAAACAGCGCCCCTGCACACTCTCAAGGGCCTGGGAGTGACATGGGGACATCAGCCCTGTCTGACCCAGGTCGCAGGCAAGCTCTGCTCTCAGGATGCCCTGCAGACAGTGTGGGGTCACAGGGGGCTGCAGGGATGGAGGCATGGAGGGGTGACGTCTCCAGCCTCCAGTCACGCAGCTGCTCATGGTTTTTCAAGCACTGGTTATGTTGATTGAGAGCAGTCCCAGGGTGACAGCATCATTCTTATCAATCTGCTTTCTGCTTCCATTTGCCGCACAGAAAGGGCTGTAGCTGCTTTCCTTGAGTTGCTGATGTCTCGTCACCACTGTCAGTCTGTCTTCCTGGCTGAGTGAGGGCAGATTCCTGGCTCTGGGAGCATTTTTAGCAGGGCGTGTGTTCCCTGCTGCTTCCTCCTTTGGTTCTATATCCTCTGTTTGTCTCTGTGTGTGTATGTGTAAGAGGCTGAGATCTTCTCCTTGGCTTATGTTTAGGTACTCTATGATTTGATAGGTAAACAATTTTGTAAAAACACTATTAAAAAGTTCAATACTCCTCTCACAACTTTATTTAAATAATTTTATCATTATCAGAGTACCACTCTGGTCCAGTCTATAGCCATCAGGAAACTAAATCTTTATTTCTAACAGCTATTATGAATTAGTGTTGTAGAATAGGTTGAGTAACTCAAAATACTTCAAATATTGTAGAAAGTGCTTTCCTCTACTGATGTTCCATATGGTCTGTCTGTTGCTTTTATATTCCTTTCCAATGTTTTATACGTTGTCTGTTACTCATTCTGTATAAAAAGAAAAACATTCTGTATAAAAAGAAAAATTCTCCTTTTATCTGCCACATTTAAAACTAGATTTGAAGAAAATCTCCCTTGTAGTGTTCTACTGTTTTATATTGGAATCATAGTCCTCTAGCATAGGTACTGATTATTATCAGGTTATGGAACAAAATTTAAAGCAGAAGAATCATTTGGTTTTTCTGCTGAGCTGAAAGAAGTGGCATTAATATCTTTCCACCAGGATTTGTTCTTGTTTACTGAAGCAAAATAAATTTCAGAAATGGAACTAAAAATCTAAATTAGAATGGTTTAAAGGGAACTAAACGTGATGTTAAAATAACACTGAAAATATTTTATTCTGGCATTTTTTCTTTTTTTTAATGCATTTAAATGAAATAGTACTTTATCATTTGTGATATAGGAGATGAGGAATGCAGTATGATCATTTGTGCAGATATTTACAGGACAATATACATATGGGAGTGAACCTTACTTGCCACCTTCTACATCACCTAATGTTCATTTAGCAATCTCTGTAGTATAAACTGCTCACAAGAAGACTGTCACATTCCTCTTCTACAGCATTCTTAAACATTTGTCTTGCTGTCGGACTGTTTTAGGTTTTTAATAGGTGTTCAAAATCTTGCAGACTTGTAAATCTCCTAAAACATTCACATGAATAATGCAGAAGTTAAAATTCACATGGGTGAGAAGTTTCACAGATAAGAGACTATCTACTAAAAAAGCATGTGGTTGCCCTGTGAGTGCAATTGGAGTTGTAAACATTATCTGGTAAAAGTGAGGTTTCCTGGGGCTGCAGTAAGTAAAGCCTGTTACATCTTCTGGTATTAATCATAATAAGTGTTTTATCTTTGGCTGTCATGTTTAGTTTCTGCATGCAATTTACCTCTCAGGCAAGCTGTTCACGGTATCGGCCAAGCTTATCTCTGAACTTATGGTCTTCAAGTACCTAAATGTATTTCCACCAGAGTTCCCACAGTTAATGTGACAAAAGCCAACATAAGTGCTATTTTAAAACCACACTGCATCCTTCTACAGAAAAATAGTGTTGTTGTATTCTGATCACTCCTATCAAATAAAGCTTAACTGCCTTTACTAGACTTACTCTCTACTGCAATTTTGTTATGACCTATTTTCAGATTGACTTTCTATACACGCATATTTTATCTTGACTTCAATGTCCCTCACGCATGTTATCTCCTATCCTCCAAAGTGCCTTTACTGCCACAGGACTTCCACATACAAAGCACGTTATTATGTGTCTGACTCCAAAGGTATGGTGAGCAGGATGCAAAATCATGAAGGAAACACGTGGTCCCTGTCCCAAAAAGCCTACCAGCAAAACAATCAGATTGCTTCAGGAGATCCAGAGATAGATCTCTGAGAGGAAGGAGGAAGAAGAAAATGCCTTGAACATTTTAGTGAGTAGCTCCATTTGCATGATGATTCCAAAATGATACGGAGAAAGTGGTCAAAGATTAGACAGCTCTTAATATTCTGCTCTGCGTGACCCTATCTCACCGCAATACTCCCATGATCTGATAATAATCCTTTATAATTAAGCTTCCAGCCTAATATTAAAATGTAATCCACATGAGCACTAGTCAGAGCATACAGCAAGAAGTGAAGTGGTTACCACTTCGAGTTGTGCATGGCAGGCACTATGCAGTTTTAATGTAAAAGCTTTAAAACATTTGGCCCTTGATGTAAAGACAAATTAAGTTTCACTTCTGATATACACAAATACTGTACAACACATCTAGTTCAGATCTGTTGCTGTGACACTTTGCCTGCACAATGCTTGCCAAAAGAACATGGAAACATTGCTTCTGTGAAAATGGAGACTGTGCTTGATAGCTACCTTGACATTTACACAGAGTATGAATGCCAAACAGATTTTGTAGCAGCCCATAAAATAAATACCCCAGCTTCATAGTTGGTAAAATTTGAATTTGGCCTTCTGGATTGGTTTTATATACAAGCTTTAGGAGTTTGTCATAGTAATCACCACTGTTTTCTCTTTGCACTGTAAGTCTAAGAGCTCAGCTGAAGTACAGTGTTACAACAAATGTAACAAGAAGCAACATTTTCTCTATTCCACTTTTTATGGCAGATTCTGTAGTTTCTTATACCTCTCACTAGAATGACTGGGATATTTTGCACATTAAAATTAATGGTTTCCTTTCCTTCTTTTTTTCCCTTACACCCTTACATCAGAAATCTCCCTATAGCAATATTTGTATTCCAAACAATTGTTCTGAACAATTTACTTTTTGCTCTGAAAAAGAAGAAAAAGAAAAAACCCCAAAACCAAAAAATAAACCACAAAAAACCAAAACCCAGTCCAACCTACCTGACCAATGTAAGAGAAGCAACTTTTCCAGAATGGAGGTAAATATTTGCATGTGTCACAGTCTTTAGTCTAAAAGATTTATAAGCTAACTATTGCCATGAGACTGCAGAACATAAAATGGAAACTCACCTGCGGCATTAAGCACCCCGAAGAGTTCAAGGTAATGTGCAATGGGAATATTAGTTCATAGGAATTATTTTATTGGCTTTTTCAAATAGAAAAGGGCAGTTTTATCTCATACAAATTAAGCCAGTGTAAGCCCGTTGTGAACCATGGTTTTTCCATTTGAATAATACAGGAAAAGACTGTAGCTTAAAATGTTGATAGTATTTCTCATTTCTTTCGTGAAGTTTTGCTAACAAGCTACGAATGTTTTCCACTGATTGCATATGGTGGAATTCTAAACATCTAATTAGTGTCCAGAGAGCTGACTAAGAACTACCAGTGATATTAATATCTAATATATATTGCTTTAATTAGCCAAATCCGTAGGTCAACATTAACACCAATTTTCCAGTCCTGGAATACTTCATTACAGAATTTGACACTCCAGTTTCTGCAGCTGCCAAGCAGTCTCCATGAATGGCCAGGGCAAACTGAGGCAAGAGGGTGAAGGGCATGAGAATGGATATTGCTTTGAGCAGAAAGATGGGTTGCCAAACATTGTCCACGTGTCACTGTAGAGTGGAATTGCTTTCCAATTTTGGAAGGAACAAGTTGTGACAAGAGAAGCTTTGTGTCATCAATGGTGAGATTGCCAGAAAGGGTGCAAAGGACATTTCAGAATAAAATGGCACATCAGAGACCACTTGCAGCAGCTATTGAGGCCAGGTTTAGTGCTTTAAAGCCGCTGTTACTTTTCTTATACTCCAGTTTCCTTTGTCTTCCAGGAACGGTGATATTCATTACTATCTTTTAGCACTATCTTCTTTTTTTTCTTTTCTTTTTTTTTTTTTCTTTTTTTTTTTTTTTTTTTTAATTATTTTCTTTTCAAGACAAAAAGGACCCATAGAAGGAAGGAGCAAGCAGACAAAAAAAAGACCAACTTACTTCCTTGGGCATGTTATTGTCTTGAACCTTACATTAGGATTTAATTTTGTTCCCTGATTCTTCCTTTGTTTTAATATCTAGATGAAACTGCAGGAAACAGCAGTAAACAAAACTGAACCCATATTTTCAGGAGGGGGCTTGAACTGACCAGGGGAAGTAGCCTAGCCATGATTTTTCAGTTCATTGCATAATAGCATGGTAGGTAGATTGTTCATCCTTTGTGGGTAGAAATACACTACAGTTTTTCTTTGTTTTAAATATTTGCTACATTTGCAAAGCAATACAATTAAATATATGTAGTGTATTTCAATAATAGGTGTCATTGTTGAACCACAATCAGTAACTAAGGCCCGCACAGCTGCTCACTCACTCCCCCTCCTCCTCCATGGCACAGGGAGGAGAATTGGAAAAAATAGGTAAAACTCATCGGTTGAAATAAGAAGTTGTTAATTACTGGGGGGGAAAAGTACAGTATTATAATAATAATTGTGATAAAAAGAGAAAGAAAGGGGGAAACCCAAGAAACAAAAGCGATGCTCAATACAGTTGTTCGCCACCCACTGACCAATGCCCGGCGTGTCCCTGAGTAGCAATCGGCCCTTCTGGGCCAGCATCCCTCCAGCACATAGACCAAGCATGATCTCTATGGTGTGGAATATCCCTTTGGTCAGTTCAAGCCAGCTGTCCTCTAAGCTTTTTGTGCACCTTCTCACTGTCAGAGTATGGGAAACTAAAAATCCTCAATTTAGAATAAGCAATACTGAACAACAACTAAAACATCAGTGCGTTATCCACATTATTTTCACACCCTGAACTAACACTGCCACCAGCTACTAGGAAGAAAATTTACTCTATCTCAGACAAAACCAGGACACCAGGAAAGTATTTATTATTGGCTTCTAAGTAATTAGATTTAAGCAGCTTGAAAAATGTGGAGAGTCACATTTCCAAGAACATGTATAAATCTATGATATAATCTCAAAGTAGCACAACAGAACAAACAAAAAAAAGGGCTTGGTTATACATAAAATATAAAATAATAATAATAATTATGATAATAATCCTTATTTGCTTATTATGTGCAATCTTTGTGGTTCTTATGATGTATTACTTGATGTAATCTCCTTGAAAGAGGAGCCGTTGAAAACTTCAAAATATGTTTGAAAACCTTGGTTAGTATATGTGTTGGGGGACTTAGTAAAAGTATTAGCATTTCCTTAAATTGTAAGTAACCTGTGACTAGGATGCTACCTTGCTCTGAATATATTATTCATGTAAATCATATTAATGGAAAAAGTTGGATTAGTAACTAGATTAGAGAACAAAACAATAAATGCTTGATGCAGTAAATTTATTTACCTGCCATTAAGCCTGATCTTAAAATATGTGTGATTATACCTTGTTCTGCAGTTAAAAAAAAAAGGAGGTAGCAGTCAAAAAGTTTGTAGGGGAGAAGGCAAGAAGCTTGTTGCTTATGTAACAGTGAGGTTAGCTCTTGATGGTCTAGAAGACGATGTGGTTTTGGAGTCATTTCCCACCTTGTAATCCCACTGGATTACACTGCATTGTACCAGAGGGAGCAGGCTCTGATGATTCTTAAACCCTATGCAGGCATGAAGTAATCAAAGGAAACAAGGAAAGTGTTTCTGTGTGTTTCCCACAGTAACTAGTCTATCTACCTTGTCATAGTAACTGAGAAACCTGTAACTATTCCTACAATATCTCAGACCACACAGAGGTGAAAGCTTGGGGAGTTTGCTAGAATAAGGACTCAATAATTAACATACAGAGACCTAAATATCAGACTGAATTCTGACAGGGTAAAATGCCTGCTATTATGGCCCTTAATTCTAGAGTGATTGCTGGTTATAGGCCATGATTGTCCTGGCTTTGTATTTAACTTAGGCTGAGCTTTTGGGAGATGCTTTTCCTCAGATGCTGCCTCAGTTTGTTTTGAGAAGCTGCATCATGAGTATTATTGGCTGATGTAGATGTTCTACTCCACATAAAGAGGATGTAGGGACACAAGACAGCTGGGTTACAACTCTGTGCATACTGTGATGGCACTGTCAGTAGAAATACTTCAGGCTTTAGATTAAACTTTACAAGTCAGTTCTGTTAATTTTCGTTTTTATTGAAACTATGATTTTCTGCAATATGGATTCTCCACACACAAAAATGTTTCATGTAAATCAGCTTTTTTCCTCTTGCAAAAACATTAGAAATTTCAGGAAAAAAAGACATGTTTGAGCACTGGTTCATATTGGGATGAAGAGCTCAAGTTACTGGGAATGTAGTGTGGCTAAGCAGGAGATGCGGAATGACAAAAAAATTGTAGGGGATCAGATCATCATGAGCTGCCTCCTAGGTAAAAACCTTGAACTGAAAAGTGTTAGTGTTTATGCTTGACTGCAAACTTAACTTCCTTTTCTTATCAGTTTACTTGCTGATGTATACATATTTGTATGTAGAGTCCTACCAGATTCATCAGACAGGTACACTTAAATCTACATTTGAGTCTGACTCTGCACTTGAAAATTTTATTAAAAATATACTGGAGACTAAATCTGAATATATACAGAGAACTGAATTTTTTGTAGATCTTTTTAAGTATTCTAAAGTGTTAGTTCATATTTTCTGAAAACCTCTACTGAGGTTTGGTGCAGAATTTCCGTTTCGATTTTCACACTACAAGACACATTCTGTCTGCTTTTTACAGGTTTTGCTGCCAACTCCTCGTAGTACGAGCTCTACTTCCAATCTGTCCTCAGGGAAACCACTCTAAGATAGGGGTGTTGTTTATTTTTATGCTTTTGAAACTTACCTTTTGCTAAGTACTAGAACCAGTGAAAATTAAATCAGGTCTTCCTCTTACTTCTATAGATTTTAGACCAGGCTCTAAGTGCTATTTCAAACCTATAAAGTTTGGGCCCTTTTCCCCTTCAGATGTCTTGACCAAAATTGAAATCCAAATAACAATGAAATTACTTTTAGTGCTTCTCCTCTCCCTGTCTTACTCCCCCTTCTGCCCAATACCAAAAGGTTAATGAACCAAGTCCACACTGTTTAGATTTTGTACCAAGTACAAAGAAATATGTTGTGTATAGCTGATAAGTGGCATGATCAATAATAGGGAAACATCTTCCAGCTGGTGTTATATAAGGAAAAATTATCAACAAAGAACCTGGCATTGTCAACGTTGGTTTGTAATATATTGATAAGTTGCAGATTAGTCACTGCATTTTAAACAGTTGTAATGTTGACCACTGAACCGTGTATATTTGGGTCATCAACCATGCTAAAACTCCATTTCTGAGTGTAATGGCAGACCTTTAAGTTGTGCCTAATGAACTTCTCCATAGCATAAACTTAGTAGCTTTCTAAGAGACCTTTTTCAAACATTGCTTGCTATTATGAACCTAATTCAAAACAGTAAGTACAAAAGCAAAGAGGTGTTTCAGCTTAAAAGCAGGCATTTTCTAGGTGGCTGAGGTATGGTTCTTTTTAAACACATTTGCTCAGTGTCTCTGAAGACTGAATGCTATTTGGCAATCATGAATAAAATTCTTGAACAGCAACTCTGTGAGTCCTGTGGCACTATATTTTAACTAACAAAGTAGCTGACGGCTGTTCTCTAAAAATTCTGATGCTGTGGGCATTTAATAGAGACTAAGAACATTTGCAAAATGTCAATTAATTAAATTAAAATTATTTTTAGGAGGAAACAGTATCTTACAGGATATCCTATGGATATAATGCTAAAATTTGTTATGGAACAGTGTCAAATTTATTTTGCATCAGTAATGTACGTAATTTGTGTAGATGAAATACTAAGCACAAGCACATGCTGTTGCATGCACAACTCTGTTGTGTATTAATTAATTGCCCAGAAGGATTCATGTCTTCAAGACAATGCGCAAAATCTTGGTCCTAGAAAAGCTGATGTGGGTTTCAATACTTGTGGAGTCAGGGTTTTATCAAAACAAAAATAAAAAGGATTGTTGTATCAAGGCTGATTTTCCACAATCCATTCACAATTTCAATTTTATTCTGACTAGTAATGAATAAATTATATAGAAAAATTATTTTAGAGGGAAGAAAATTAAAAGTTCTCATTTTGAGGAAAATTATCTGACGGAGAGATAAGATATAGCTTTTAAACTACTGGCTTCTCCCTAACAAAAGTTGTCAACTCCCCAAAGACAAACTGCTGCCGCAGACCTTAATGAACTTTTCTGTCAACAAAATAACTGTTGTTTTGAGAAGAGCTGGGAGGGAAAAAGCACAGATAGTGAAAAAAGTTTGCTTTAGTTATTTTTTCAGATAAATTTATTTTAGAAGTAACAAATTTTTTTGCCAAATATTTGTTTCTATGCTGCTTACGTATGGGCTTGCTGGGATGTAAAAATTGCAATGAGGGCAAATTTAAAATTTTATTAATATTTAACACTTCTTGTGTATATAAAAAGTAGGAAAAACATTAGAATGAGTAACACATCTAGGAAGAATGGGATTTTCAAACTACCTCTGCATTTAAAAGCAGCAAGGGTATTTTAAACATCTCTGGAATCTGTAGCATTTATAAGATCTATTTATTAGCTGCTACAAGCATAACACTTCTAAGAATGAATAAAACCATTTAAACATTTTCCAGGACTGCTGAGACCGAGATGTGTGCTTTGCATGTATATGTAAAGCATAAATGTGAATGTGTCTAAGTGTGTAGGAGGGAAGAACAATTTTCCCTTCTTCCTCTCAAGAGAATGCCTGAAATTTAATTGAGGTAAAATAAATGTTCTTATCAGAAGGCACAATGGACCTTCCCAGTTGTTTGTGGCAGAGTTCAGGAGCCCTCCCCATGGCTTACTCTACCTTCCCCCACTTCAGATATTAACCTGGACATCATGCCTTCCAAACATTAAATGAGCTGTGCGATGTTTTATTACATTTCTCATGTGGCTGAGCTTAGTGTGGCTTTTAAGTGTTCCTCGGTATGCCGTGCTTACGCAAGTTATTTTCTGCTGTGGATTGTTGATGCTGCAGCAGCAGATAGAGTGATGTGCCTTGAATTCCAATGAGGAGAAGGCGTTGGTTTATTTGGGTTTTTTGAGTACAGAGTGAGTATCTTGAAAAGATTTGTAACTCAGATTTTTCTCTATTTCAGGCTTAAAGCATTAGAAATGAATTTTTTTAAGTGCTGCTGGGAAATAATTATATGTCTTTAGAAAGTAAAGTAATTTAAAATGTCATTATTTGTAAAGTATGCTATTTAGGAAAATCTCTTTTAGCTAGTGATTTATATTACATTCAGTGTGGATCTCCACAAAGAAAAGCTAGTTTTTATGAAGCTGATATTTATGGAAATGGACAAAAGCAATGGGTATAAAGTTTACCATCGTGAAGCTGAATTGTAACTAAATTAAGCTTGCTTTCATGTACTAAAATTACTTCTGATCTTGTTCTGGCAATTAGGGAAAATTTTTAAGCAATGAGGTGGGCAATTGAAGTGATGCGTATATTTTCTCAAACTCCTTTAGCGGATTAAAACCTTTCAGTGTGTTCTATCCATCTGCTTATTTAGTGCTTGTATTACTGGAAGCAATCCTTTCCTCTTCCAGCAGCGATGCTTAGATCCCTAGTTCTTAAGGGCTGTGTATGAAACAGATTTTAAGGGATCCAGCCCTGATTAGAACAGTTAGCCTGTTAACGTCCTATGTATTTACAGTGGATTATTTGAAGGGAAGCAGGGGTTAAGTCAGCAGGTCTCTCGGCTTCCCCAGGGGTTAACCTGGCAGCCTGTTTGGCACACACAGGAGGGCTGACAGGTAGCAGGATTTGTCTAAGCAGTGTGCATGAGAGCCAACAAGGAAAACTGAATGCTCTGGATTAGTTTTGGATTATGTTGTCAGAGTGAAGCCTGACGGACAAACTGCAGAGGAATAAAATGCAATCTGTTTGGGGAAAGAGACAGCGTGCATAGCTTTCATTTTTCAAGAAATGACAAGAAAAATCATTAATAATTTGTAAATCCATGTCCATTAACTTTTCTCTTTGTTATCCCAAGACAGTCTTTTTAACATGATTTTGCCACTGTTCTCTATCTGTTCTTTCTTGTGACAGATGGCACAATAAATATAAAATTACAATAGTATGCTACTAACCAAAGAGAAAATAATCTAGAAATCGTAGCCCTTGGAATTGCTTAATGTGGAATATTGGAGGTGTCTTTTTGTGCTAGAGGATAAATTTGAATATAATTTACATACTTTTCCTATGCTGTAGTTTCCTTACGTTGATCATAATTTACTTCAAAATATTGGAAGCAGCATTCCATTTTTTCCCCATTAAAACAATTGGATTACCAATATTATTGACATAGTAGATTCCCTATTTGTCTTCATCTGGTTATTCCATTCTTTTACTGCTCAAGTACTTCAAGTACCTAATATCTTAGAAGAAGAGGGGGGAAACATTTTAAAAATAAACCAAACTGCAAAACAACAAAACCCAACTTTTTTTTCCACTAGGAAGAATTCCATCATTTTTCATTAAAGTAGTATTTTTCCTTTCAAATGTCACTTAGTTTTTTAAAATTATGTCTTTGGCAATAGAATAGTTCTTGTCAATGAACTTCAGTCAGAATTGATTTTCAGAAGGCTACATGGAGGGAGGATAGGGGTGGGGGTCTTCTGCAATTCCTTTTTTATAATAAAAATAGAAGACTCCAAATGAAAGCTAGCAAATAAGCACTTAAGGACCAAATAAAGTCAGGGAAAGAATGTAAAAAAAGTACTGCAGACTTAGTCTTTGTTAGCCAAGTGTCCAGACTTGTTCAGTTTTTTTTGAATGGTGTCTTTATTTTTACTAAAATGCCAAAAGCATTTTATGGCATCCTTAATACAAGAAAAAATAGTTCATCAGTTACAACTGATTGGATTATGCTCTTGCTGGGGTGTTAGCAGAGTAAAACAATTTCATAAATGCATTAATACTAGAATAGTAATAGTACAGCAAAATAATTTTTATTCATATTATTTTCTTTTTTTTCTGCTGATGGATTATCCAAATGTAATATTGATGCATTTGGTTTAGGAAGAACGGTCTGTGAATTTACCTTGATCTTTTTATATCTGCATGCAGATTTTGTGGCTACCCAGTGTATCAAATTTGAGGTGAGTTGGATTTGTTTTCAATGAGCATATGAAATGTACATTAAGATTCTGTGTCCTAATTTCTGATACGAGAAAGTTTTTGATGTTAACATTTCCAGATCCCTTATATTTCCCTAAAATGTGTTCAATATATGAAAGCAGTCTTATTAGCTGTTTCATTTACTCAATTCTTGAAAAGTAGGTAGAAAAAAATTTGAGGAACTGCTGTAGCTGACTTTTGCTTATCATTGTAGAATTTGTTTTTTGTTAGTAACTCAGCTTTGGTTTAAAGTAATGTTGTATTTCCCCTTGCTGCAGTGAGGTCATCTGCATACATGACATCACAGCATCTCTATTAAATTATAAAGAGTAATATTCGTAGGAAGTTGTTCTGATTTAAATGAATGCTGTTTTGTGCAAGTTAAATTATAGTTTCCAATTAGCTGGTAGTGGCTTTGTTTTATAAGGGAAGAATAGAGGAATATCTTTGGGTTCATAACGAATGCTTTGTAGAAAATTTCTGGAGACTATGTCTCAGCTGAAGGAATGGGAAAGAAGGAACCCTTGGCTCCCATGCTGAAGTCTTATCCCCTCAGTTTAAAACAGTGCAGTGGATGATGTAACACAATATCACTGTTTTAATATTAGATGCTACATAAGTGAGTGTGCATATGTACATCAGCCTATCTCTAAAATAATCTCAGGGTATTTATCTTCCATTTAATGCTTTTGAAGTATTAGTTGACTAGCTGGGAGTCTGAGTAAACCAGTGGTAAAAATACCTCCTATAGAGTAAAATGTTTATGCAAACTCATCCTAAGTTCCTCCGCCTCCTATATGCTGTTGGCTGACTCTGTAGATCTTTAGAACTGCTTCCTTAATAGGAAACAACAGCCCAGAGTAGAAGTCAGGCTGGATTAATTTGGACCATATTGCATGTCAAATTTCAACCCACTAAATATTCTTTTAATATTAAGCATGCGCTTCATTGCTTGTCTGACTCAGCGTGACTAGATTTGGTCCTGGAAGCACTGTTGTTGCTGCATTTTATTCTGAATAGATAAAAGTCTTGTAGAGTCCATGTAATCTTACTGGGCTTCTCTTTGCTCTTGAAATAGTATTTCATAGAAGTTTTAGAGATTGAAAAATAAGCTTTGGGGTTCTTTTCTGGATAAAAGTTAAATTATTTAAATTTACATTATTGCCAGCACTTTTAACTAATCAAACCTTTCAAAAGTAGTCATATTGTATTTCCATTTCTAAACTTTTAATCCAGATGAAAGTTTTAGTGGCATTATAAATCCTTGTTCTAGTTATGGCTGTTCATCAAGAAGGCTTCTACAAATGCTTATTAACTATTTTGAAATTAACAAATATTAAGATTGGGATGGCAGTGCAGTTTTGTTTGTTTCACATTAAAGATAAAAGTGTCTGGGGGAGAGTGATAGAGTAACAAAGAAAGGATTTAAAAGGAAAAAAAAACCCCAAAACTGTAAATGGTTTGCTTTTTAACCAGCTGTCAACAATGACAAACTTGAATTTCTTGCATCCTTTTCCACTAAGATAAATACTGCAAGTTCAAATTTTTAAATCATGTATTTTGTCTACTCTGTTTATATACAAAAGAGCTATAAAGCTATGAAACAAGATAATTCACTTGTTTATTATTCTTTTTCTGCGGACACTCACAATCTCCATATTCACATTCTGAAGTATTTGAACTAGCGAATATGCCTGTGACATTTGTCATGCTGCATGTTTCAAATATATCTTGCAAACATCTCCATAATCTGTAGTTGTCAAGAGGTTATTGTATTTGCTGCTGAAGTAAAGTGAAAACTCATCAAATGAACACATTAATGGGGGCCAAAGATCAAACACAACTGCAGGAAATACATAGGGGTATATGCAGTATAACTTCTGTAAGTAATTTCATATGCAGATGCTCACAGTAATGTAAAGCAACATCTGAAGGTGAATGATAGTCAAGACTTTGGTAGCAGTTAATTGAGAAAAGACATCATTTCCACTAGCACAGCATTTTGTAATATAATTTAAATTAATCAGTAAAGGATACTACCGAAGTGAGGGCCAGCAGGAGATGCATGTTGGAACAGTTTGTCCTTCCTGAGCACTGGTCTATTCCAGGCTTGCATAAAACTTCTCAGAACTGATGGGAATCACATTAGATTTTGCTATGGCTGCAAATCATTGTTCCATGGGAATGCAAACAAGAGAAATACTGTTATTTCTGTTACTCAGCTTTTTAGCCTATCCACTTTGGTTCGAATTGTCTGACCAAATTTGGGTTAGTCATTTCTTCCTTTGTCATGAATTTATGGGAAGTGACAGAGAACAATAAAAAAATTCAGAATGCTCCTCTTTGTGACATTAGTAATAGCAGCTTTAGGAAAGCTTTAATATCCTGTTTCCTTTTCATACAGGAAAAGTTAGACAATAACACATAGAAGTAACTGAAATAATAAATTATCAAGGAACATACAGTTTTAATGGAAATAAATCCACAAAACTATTGCATATATCTTCCTGTTTCAGGGGAACAAAAGTCCGCATGAGTTATCTTTTAGGTGTACACACTATAAAAATCCTTCCAAGCTGCTGAAAAATATGACCTCAATATTGTTAGCTCTGCTTTAACAAGTAGTGATGCAAGGACTAAGCAAAACACCTGTTTTCCTTTAGTTGATTGTTTGTCCATGGCATTTTAGGCTGCAATGTTCATCCTTGATTTTGTGAAGTTTAAATTCATTGTTGGTTCCAAACCTCATCTCAAAAAGAAAGACATCTCCCAGCACTCAGTTCACATTGTCTGTAACTCAGTCTCCTGCTGACTACTGGGATGTCCCTTTAGGCAATTCTTAGGCGTAAGAGCATATTCCAGAACTACAACTCTAGTCCTATTCTGTGGTGGTACAGGCTGTATGCAAAAGCTCTTTTCATCTCTACTTGAATATCATAAACAGGGTGATCAAATATTCTGGTATGTCTAGCAATGCAGGCTCTGTGCTGTACTTCAAGGACTGCTCTCCGGATGCAGTTTTTGTTAGGGATGTTGACTTTTGCCAGCTGGTTGCACTTGCAATGCTGCAGCAAGAGCTGATGCATTCCCAGGGCTGTGGTAAGAGAGGAGCCTCCATGAGCAGACAGGAGCTGTGCCTCAAACATGAAGCACTGCAAAGCGTCCCCTCTTGTCTCTCCCTAATATCATGTTCCATGGCCTTCTGTGAAATGAGTTTTCAGCACATTACACTACAGCTTTGTGCTCCATTTCTTTTAAATTAACTTTTAATCTGACTTCCTAAGCAAAAGCCAGAGGCACTTTCTCAACAGCCACCTCAGAGTTGTGTAGTCTCAGAATTAGTGCTGAGAGCCATAGAGGAAGTGGAAGGGTATTTTGTGTGTATTTGATGCCAGCACAGGTTCTGAGTCCTGGTTCTGGAAGAACCACAGCCTTAAGGGTTATGCCAGCCAAAAAGAGCTCATCTTTTGAGACTCCAGTGCTTTCCAAGGCGGTAAGTGAGAGATAGCAGAGTTTTATCTATGAAAATAGCTGATATGAAATTGTAAAGAGACAAAAATAGCATGAGCTGAAAGAATCACTTATTACAGAAATGAGAGGGTTCTTGTCTTTCTCCTTCCTCTCTCTCCTTTCACTGTATTCTTTGAAAAGAAAACAGTGATCACGAAAATACTTTTCACAAGGTCACAATTTTTTTCTGACTCAGCTCAGAAAAAAAACCCTTTAGAATACGATCTTCAAAGATCACATTGCAACATTACAGAAAAGAGCTCTCCATTGTTCACACACAAATTTATGCTTCAAGGCTCCTCCAGGCTACAACTGGGAGTTCTTTTCTGGTTTTGAATTTTCCTGCATCTAAGTGTTAATTCTCCCAATTTCCCAAACATTTTCATCTTTATTATCTTCTTCCTGATACTGAATTCATAGCGTGCTTCCTTCCAATCTTCCAATTTCTGCATCTAAACATAAACGCATAGTATATATATAGTTTATAGAAGTTTGCAAGTTGTAAGAATGCATGGATGATGCACCTCTTATTTCTCCCTTAGTCTTGTGATATTTCTCAGTATGTGCAGGCCTGTGAGATACTGAGAGAGAGATCAGTGTTTCAGTATTAGCTTTTTTATACATAGAGCAGTCTTCCTACATTTACAGGTCATCCAAACTACTTAAGCAGTGACATCCAGTGCACAGGTTTGAGAGGGCTTGCAGGGTTAATTCTGTCATTACTGTGTTGACATGAGGCATGTTACAGCTTTCAGCTGAAAATGTTACTTGTAATCTTTTAATCCCAAATTAGGTCAACATTTTATCAAGTTAATCTAACATGAAGATTAATTAGGCTAGTTAACACACGCACAGAGGTTATTTGTTTTGAGTCTACATTTAATCAAGGAGTTAGTCCTTAATACAATAGACAGCCTCTCCCCTGCCCCCTAACCCGAGCTACGGCTCATTCCATCGTTTTGATATCATGCACTCTTTAGGACATTAAAATTAGGAAAAGGGCAAATTGGATTTTTTATTCAATCCACCCACAATCTCTTGTAGTATGAGAGAGATTAATTTCCAAAAATTGTAATGATTTGCAAAGCTAGATGTATCATGGATTGTTATTTAGTTGGGTTTTTTTCAGGAAAAAATGCCATTAATATTACAATGCCTGAAATTCATTTTTATGCAACTACAGAGCATTTTGAGATAATTCTTCATCTAAGAATTATCAGCATGTGAAATACAGAAGATGCATGATATTTTCTAAAGCAAGATTAATGGTACCATTAAATCCTTAAGGCTACCAAATGCAGAATGGTGGAAAAAAGTTAAGATAAATGTGCCAGGCAAAATGGAAATTTTATCAAGAGAGTTTCTTGGGTCTGCATTGGAGTTTCTCTCAAAATCAGACTGTCTCAACAGCTAAGACTTTGCCTGGTAGAGCACTCATCTAAACCGTAAGAACCCTGGTTTGGAGTACCGTTACTGAGCATGTTTTGCAGCAAATTTTTGACTCAGTCTCTCAGTCTCAGGTAAATTTCAGTAAACAGCAGACAACTAAAAACTATAAGGGTAGGGAACTTTGTCCATTTTGTACAGTATTTGCCATTCTGAAAACTGTTTCCCCACACAGAGGAAAGCACTTTTCAATTTTGTGGGTACATCCCTACAGTTAAGAAAAACTGTCCTTAACAATAGTGAAAGAAAGTACTACTGTTCCCTACGGCAGGATGTCTTTTAATAATAAATTTTATTTATACTAGGACCCTTGAAATTACCTGCTGCATTCTTGCGGTCTTTTATTTCTGTTACCCAAAAAGCTTGCTGCTCTTGTGGTCTTTTAAAAAGATCAATAGCATTAGCAGAGTGGAATAAAGAACTTGGCTGGTTTCTTTCTTTAATATTTTCATGCTATATCCCTTCTAATATCCCTTATTATATCCTTTATAACTTTATCTTTTAGTATAGTTACTCTCAAATTAAATATCAAAAAAGAGGAAAGAGAAGGCAGTTTGTATAGAGGGAGGTGGCATAAATCTGCTAACGGGGTCATTAGACCGGACAAATGCCTTTCTCCCCTGAGTTTCCTAGATAAGGAGAACCTATCTAGTAGTTAAAAATTCCAAGAGTCATTCTGGATAGCATTACCGACCCCCCTGGGTGTTGCTGCAGAGTTCATGCCCTGTTTCATCAAATACTCAGTGACATTCACCAGGGGCCATGCTAATTATAGGGATTTAGCAGACAATGTCTAAGAACATTTCATCACAAAATAACATGTCTTTGTCTGCAAGTATTGGTTTGTTGATGTGCTAAGTTAGCAAAAAACTGGAGGTAAAATGATTCTGCAGTTTCTTAGTGTATCTTTATAGCAACATTAATCAACATATTGAAATGTTAAGGTACAATCTCCCCGGCGTTTAGTGCCAGCAATACTGTGCTGTTTTGCAATTACATGGAGGAGAAAGGATCAAGGTAGCTTAAAAATTCATGGATTATACATTAGTTCAATGTCTTCTAACCCAATTGTTTTAATGAGCTACATGGTTGATTCACTATAAAACATTTGTCTTTTACTTATGCCAGACCACTTCAGTAGTGTCTCGACAGAAATCAGGTGGCAGGGGAGGGTGTAAAATAAGGGATGCAATTCAAACTTCCATTTTGCTTCACTGCAAGTTGACTTGCTGTTTGATTCTCTGAGAGCAAAGCTTGTGATTACAGAGTGAAGTCCCTTACTCAGGGCCAAGTGCAGGAAGAGACATAAGCAAAGGCACAAGTTAGATTTACTTGAGTTCAATGTATAGGCTTTCCTTGCACAATACACAGGAGCAGGGTCTCTCAGAAAGCTGTAAAATAGCCAGCTTCTGAATAGTGAGTAGCCTCCTCTACTCACCTCAAAAGGCTGCGAAGAAAAATACATCTTATAACCCTCCAGGCAAAGAGGGGCTTAGCCCCTTTGCCGTTGTCACTGGAAGCCTCTCTTGGATGCAGGTACATGACTCACTTGCAAAATGTTGGCAGTGATAGCGTGGTATCTTCAGTGTTTGGGTCCAGTCATTGCAGCACAGTCCATACCCATATTTTAACTCTGTTTTTGAAAGGGAATAATTCCAGAAAAAATATATGCATTGCCCCACTCACAGTGGCTTATGGTGTGGTGCTTCCAGCACTGTCCAGGGATCCGATGGACAGGAGGGTCACACCAGTACCACTCTGATTCTAAGAATGCCCCAAGTGAGGTGTCCTGTACCAAATGTGCCTCACAAATTTATATCTCCATCAGACTGATAAGGGGATTTATAGAAGAGAGTTTATTAACATAATTCAAAGGATTGTAGGGATTGTACAAAACCTAATCTAATTTTCTCTTTCCTGCATATCATATAGTTTGTAGATACTACACTCAGTTTCTATATTGTGGAATAACTTGAAATTAGCAGCCAATATCTCTCTGACACACATATTTTTATTTTTACATTAGCATCTATTAAAATCTATTCATCAATTTACAGTAGTTATGATTGCTTTATTAAGCATTTAGGTATGGAGGTAACAACTGTCAGAGGGGATGGACTCAGTTGCGCAGTACAGAACAGACATTATAAAATGACCATTCCTGCATTTTGATGGGAGCAATCACAGGTAATTATTTGGTTAATAAAAATTTTGAAGTGTACTTTAAGAGGACATAAAATTAGCTTCAATGAAAACATATGGATGTTCAGGACTCCTGGAAATTAACTCAACTATGTAAGCACCTTGGAGAATAACTTCAAGCTGGCAAAAATCCATCAGATATATTAATGATGATGGAAATAATAGTGAGATAAATATACACGAATCATGAAGGAGAAGAATTTGGATTGACAAATAGCTAGTGAGACAATCGTAAAAAAACTGGTGCACAGCATAGAAATCGCCTATCATTGAATTTCAGGAATGTTTGACTTTATTAGTAGATATATCTCGATCACCAGGAGGATATTTCTGTTTCCTCCTCTCCCCATCCCCCTTCTCTTTCTTCACCTTTATTTTTCCTGTTATTAACATCTTTTCTAAACTGAAGCTCATCTCATTTGCCTATTTATTCTTTTCTGAGAATACTCTGTAAGAGGCATTTATCTCATGCTCTATGCTGTAGCATTTGTTAGCAGAGCTACAAGGCCATGGGCAACACTGATCTCCAAGAAATGACTGCACTGGGGAGCACAAAGTGTTTCAAGCCATTGTGACACTTCTGTATCTTCATTGCAGCTTCCCTAAAGAGTTTTAGTGAGAACAGTCTTTATGTCCTCCTCATTCTCCAAAGCAAAGAACCTGTAGTTCTTACATGGTACAGTATATAAGTGGTAAAGGATTAGTAGTGGGCAGGAAGGAGATCTGGAGCCAGCTCTCACCTTACTGCATTCACACTGGGTATAACCCACAAACAACTTTTATTTACTTAGTCTGTTTTATAGTGCCCAACACATATAAGTCTGAGATATGTAACCACATAATTTTTGTATATTCTACAGTTTTATCCTTTTGATTTGATGGTTGGGAATAAGAGATATTTAGTTCCATGACACCTGAACTCCCCACTGTACTTATTTCTCTAAGAATTTAGCCTCCTTTTTAAAAATCTTCTTGCAATATCCTATTTCTGCAATTTCTTTTCTTTTTAACTGTGGGGGAAAAGCAGAACACTTCTATTGAACTCACTGAAAGTTGTCAAAGAAATGCACTGGCAGATGTGTTCGTGTTTAATGGCTCCATGGAGTGTTACTGACAATTCTGATCATATAAGTTTTTGCAGATACACTCAAACCCAGACTATGCAAGTCAGATGACATAATCACACCAGGTTTCACTTTCCAAAGTTGTTTGTTGTTTGGGTTTTGGTTGGGATTTTGGTTGGTTGGTTTCTTTTTTTAATTTTTTTTAAAAAAAACTTCTAATGAGTGTATTTGGAGACGTAACAGCTTGTTACAGATTAATGTGATTTTTAGTTTTTTAATGCAAAAGACCATACAATGAAAATGTTGAGTCTCTGGGGTGTGGAAGTGATTTCTCAATTATGGTGCTGGAAAGTCATTGCTTTAGTTAATAAATCAGAGAGTGGTTTTAAGACATACAGATTTCTATTATTTGTTTTTCCTCCTAAAATATTTCAGTATTGTTGTCTAAAGAGAGAAGAGATTTTGATCAATTTGTAAGTCATTATTTTCCTCTAGCCAGAAATGAACATTGCATGTAAAGTTTTCTTCCTGGAGATGGTCCTAAGGGGAGCACTTATCTTGTTGTTATGAGAGGCACTCAGTTATACTCTAACACAAATAGCCTGGCACACAGAACCCTTTATAAAGGGAATGTATACAATTTTATAAAAGGGATTTTTCTAAAACCTTCTGAAGTTAAAAGGAGTGTAAAACAAGTGCATTAAAAAAAAAAAAAAAAAAAAAAAAAAAAAAAGGAAAAATTATAAAAAGAAGAAAAAAAAAAAAAAGGAAAAAAGATAATCTCCAAAGCCTTTTTCCTGTGGGTATTCATAAAGGATAGAATCATTTCAAATGCTCACTCACCTACAGGATACGGATTTCTTTCTTCCAAACTAACTTATTGCTTCAGTATATGTGTGCTTAATGGGCTTCTGTGACATGGAAGTGCTACAGGGACTCATTGTCTTCATCTCTTCCTGCTGTCCTTTAAGTCAATATTAGTTTATAGAGAAGTGCCAGAGTGCAATTAATTTGTCCTTCAAAGAATTCAGATTAATAAATCAGCCTCTTTCTCCCTCTCCTCCTCTCTTTTTCTGCACGCTTCATGGTGAGGTAAACATTTGCGACAGCCAAAACTCAAAAGGCTGAAAGATCTAATTCAGAAAGGGTTTCCCAAACAGGATGCTTATCTTAAGCATACAAATTTATCCAAACCTTTGCATGTTTACCTTTTTCCATGTGCCATTATTTTCTTTCCACCTTATTCAGACTATGCTCGTTACCTTCATACTTTTTTTTAACAGTTTTTTCTGTTAAATATGGATGAATTAATTCTTTTAAAACTACTCCAGTCTTCATTTTACTGAACTAAATGCAAACAATTTCTGGATTCATTAAATCTCAGATAAATACTTCCCTGCCTCTCTGTGACTTCCAGTAGTCCTCTTTAACTCTGTCTTGCTGAAATCCTTCCCCACATATCAGAGAGGCTAACAATCTCCTCTGCACAGGCTACTGTCTTCAGATCTTGTTAGTTCTTGGGAACCCCAGGGAGACACCAAGTGTTAGGCTGTGAATGAAGTAGGCTACCAGAGAAGGTGACAGGTTGGAGACGTGCACCCCATTCGTCACATCACACTTTAAGATCAGGGCATATATCAGGTCAGGTAACTCCCTAGGTCAGGTTGGGAGCTATGGATTCTCCTGAGGTTTGTAAATTAGGAAGGAGAAGAATGAAATGGAAGTATTGGGAAAAAAAAAAAAAGCTGGGGAAAAAAGAACAGATGCATCTCAAAGGACAGAGGCAAAAGATCTTAAAACAGGAAGAAGCCAAGTTTCTCAGAACTTTTTCAGAAATCCTTGACTCTCACTGATCTCTGCCTTCATCGATAATCCCTTATTTTTCAGACTCCCTCAGGTCTCTCCTATGACTCCAGAGAAACTTGCATCCTCTTTTAAATCTGATTCTCATTCTGCAATGCAGGAAGCTAACATTAGGGAGAAGGTGTTGCTGTCAGTTCTTCTCTCCTACTTTATTTACAAATGAAGGGGGTTTTTTCATGCCTTTTGTTCTTCCTGCCCCTTCTACGAGGAGTACAAACAGAATTTTCTTCAGACAGTAGCATGGACATAGGAACATACTACTGTGTTAACTGTCTACGTTTCGGGGTTCACAAGTTTGCTTTGAATTGATTTGGGGGGTGGGGGGAAGGGGGTACTGTATTGAGGACTAGAGTGCCAGCATTTATGAATGCAAAGATGGATGTTATTCCAGTTTCAATCCACTTCTTGGGATGTTACTGTGGAATAAGGAGTAAGTGATATTAGCAGCACATCTTTCAAATGCTCTGCAGTTAGTACTGCATCCTGATGAAATATATGTGGTGACGCCTCCCACTCCACCAAATGAATTTTTGGCATGTGTGATTATTACTAGACTGGAATGATTTTCGGCCTTTCATACAGAATCACAGAATATTCTGTGTTGAAAGGGACCACAAGGATCATCGAGTCTAACTCTAAAATGAATTAAAAGAATGAAATTAAAACCCACAGCCATGGTGTTATTAGTACCATGCTCTAACCCATCGAGCTCATCTCAGGTGATTCTATCTGTACTGAAAGAGGAATAAAGCACCTCTCTAAATGAAATATTGCATGTTCATTACAGCAGTGTCTTGATGATAGGGATTTAGACATCTTTGAGACAAGGGAAAACCAAATCCAAGTTACCATATCCTAAATGTTCTAGCAACAGCTCTGGAGAAAACCCACAAGCGAAAAGATTCCACTATGTAAGTACAAACAGAAATGAAACAGTTATTACATGATGAGACCTGCAACTTTTGGAAGTTTTTATTTTTAAAGAGACTTTGCACCCAAAATGGAAGGATTATATTTCAGTGATAGTTTACAAAACAAAGGATTTGAACAATCCAAGAGCTCCAAACCATGTTTATCAGTTTTCTGTATGGCAGTACTCAAGAAACTTAAACTTATGCCTTCAAAGAGTTCTTGGAGACTTCAAGGGGTGGTGTTCAAGTACAATAGCCCCCTATTCACTGCCTGAAGAAAACAGCATTCATTATTCATAAAATCACAGAGCCTCTTTGCTTGGAAAAAATCTAGTCCATTGAGTCCAACTGTTAACCCAGCACTGCTACGCCCACCACTAAAGCATGACCCCAAGTGCCACATCTACAGTTCTTTTAAATACCTCCGTGGTTGGTGACTGTGACTTCCCTGGGCAGCCTGTTCCAATGCTTAACACTTTTGGTGAAAAAATAATTGCTCATATGAAATTCATTCATCCTAAACTCAGAGATTACATCCTTGAACACAGGCCTCTTTGAAAATCCTGTGCTTATATACTTGTGCTTTTTGCACTCCTCTTGATACAACAGAAATGGAGAAAATACAAAGGAAATGGAGAACATTACAAATCTAGAGGTTAACATGGGAACTCACACTCTTTTCACAGAATCACAGAATGGTTCAGATTAGAAAGGACCACAGTGGCTCATCTGGTCCAACCTCCCTGCTCAAGCAGGGTCATCCTAGAGCACATGGCACAGGATTGCATCCAGTTTTTTTGCTAAAAAGCAAAAAATGCATAACATGGAAAATGTAAAAGGGAAAAAATGTGAGAAGGTTCTCTTTCCAATAGCTCTGCAAAAATGTAATCATTAAAGTGAGAACATTAAATACTTACTACCAATTTTTTTCTCTTTTAAATGGAAAACTACTTAATGGTCCCAGCCTAATTTCGTCAGAGTCCCAAAGTCCTAATTTTATTGCAATCTCTGCTCAAAGTGAGTAGAAAATTTCAGGACATAGAACTGCATAAAACAACATCCATTTCCCTTTACGTATATGTAAGCCCTTAAAACAAAAGTGCAGTCATAGTTATCAGACTATTTCCTATAGGTATTAGCATTCTTATATATCAAGTGAGTAAAACGCATATAAATCATGAGTGAGCATCTCAGTCCCACGGTCATGCTTTAATCCAGGTCTTAAGCTTCCGAGGGAAGAGAAATATTCTCTCAAAGGTTATTTCCATATCTGTCAGTTACCTACATAGATGACATTACAGGTGGTAAAATATGCTCTTGTGAACAGGCGAAATAAAGGGGGGTCCTGTTAGGAAGTTAGCTTGTAAAGTTTAAAAAATTACTTGACATTGGCTGCAGAATAAACTTGTGTGCAAATGTTGTTAAGCAAAATAAAAATTCTCTGCAAGTTCACACTCATTTTATGGTAGTTTATTTATTAATTAATAATGTGAAACACCAGTTATTCAAACTGCCAAATTTTATTTTAATTGTCCTTAAAAAAGGAATGAGGGATCTGGAAACACTTCCCTAAAGTTAGATCTATGACGGAGGAAAAAAGGAATGGAAGTGAGAGAGGAAGCAGGTGGAAAAAATGTAGTGCAAGTTCAAAGTGAGCTTGTGGCAAGCCCTCAGTTGGGGATTTAGGAAACAGTCATGTAGTAACTAAGCTTGCTACTAGGGCTGGCTGAAAGCTGAATTGTCATTCATTTGATAATATTGTTATTATGTTGTTGTTTCCTGAGGTAAGATGAAAAGCAAAATAGCAAGCATCCTTTCCACAAATAAAGTTCAAAAAACACTTAAAAATATTCTTGTCTTTAGTCAATCATTATCATTTATCATGATGAATTATTGCAGTGTCTCCCTCTCTTTCTACCTAAAGTGTTCGTTTAATAATTGTCAAAAACATCTTAACAGAAAGTTCTATAACCAGCATTCAAAACTGAATCTCCTTCTTGTGGGATTGACACTCTCTCTTCAATATTTAAGACATTTTAGATGGAAAATATTGGTAGGAAAATGTATTGATCAATTTTATGCATCTGTGAAGGAAATGTAACTGTGAAAGAAAAATATACAGCTCCGGTAGTCCCATACTATTTGCTATTAATTATACCATGTAAATTTGTTCAAAAATATAGACATCTAATCTGGAAATAGAGAATTTGTTTACTCATGTTTAAAAGCTAGGTGTCCCCCTAATTAATACAACATTGGTTAAAAACTCAATTGAAGGGGATTTCCTGACTGGAAATTGTTAGCCTTATTGGTGAGACATAGTACTACAATTTCTGCAGCAACGAGGGTAGTTTTTTTCCTAGCTGAATATTCCAGTCAAGCTGAGATCAAACATCCTGATTATTTTTGGCAAAAGAATATCTGAAGCTTATTGAATTATTCTGCAATATTACTTACTGTTTGTCTTCTTGGGACTTTGCACTGTTTCTACTCAGTACTCGGCTGGAACCACTTTCCAGGAGTTTCACTAGAAGATTTCATTACCAGTTTAATCTCTATTTCTTTCCTTTTTCTTGTTTTCCTGTGATCCCATTTTCCACAATAAATTATTTACTTTTTTTTGTTTTTAATTTGTGTAGCAGAGATTCTATGACCAATCAGAAGCACCACGATTGTTCTTTGTATATGAATCTACCTCTCTCTTAGGGGTGGATTTTAATGCCTTGTCTGGGAATAAATTTATGTTTACATTTGCTGCTTTATGAATTTGGCTGTATTATACAAAAGGAGAAATTATTGGGTCCCCTTATACAGAGCCTTACCTAATGTTTAATGTTTAAAACAAATGTCTTAGTTTTTGTTTCCTTTTGCCATTCTTTCTCTTGTGTTTCAAATCCACAGTGTCTGTTAGATAGATTTTTATGGCAGAAGTTAATTCATTTCTCCTCTGATAATAGAAAGTAAAATCCTGAGCTTAATTCCTTGTTTGAGCTGTTTACAGTTTATTTGTAGCACCAAACTGAAAAACCTGTATTGATAACCCGAAGGAACTGCAGATAGAATGAAGCTGGGTGAGTTACCATACCATTCTGATAGTGGACAGTATTTCGTGAAATGGTTGGACAGACTGCTATTTTGCAAGCTACCACATCAAAGCATTGGGGCTTTCCTCTCTCCTATTAAAAGGAACTGATGTGAATTGGAGAATGATAGACAGTATTCTTAATTCAGGCCTTTGAAAGTTGGATAGTCTCAACCTATTAATAAAAGAAGAATATTGTGACCATATGTTTCATCTGTCCGATATTTGGCTTCAAAATCGTGTGATGCTACAAACACACACAGGCTGCCTTCATGTATCTGGGAATTGCCAGTGGTCATAAAGTAATAACATTTTTCTTACTCTAAAATGCCACATCAGAAGAAGCTGACTGCAGCTTAACAATAACTAATTTACTTTCTTATTCTTCCAAAAACTGTTGGTGGTTGTGAGAGATATACTCTACTTTTAGTTCTTTTAAAATGGATTTTTCTATAATCTATATTTACTTTGCTACAATGCTAATCTGTAGCACTACTGAAACATGTTCAATTACAATAGTGAATAATAATTTATCATCGTCTCATTCCAAAATAAATGAATAGTCAGATAAAATCCCAAAGGTCAGGGAACAAAGTGAAACAGACCACCTGGTCCTGGGGCTGCATGGGAGGAATGGTTTCTCAATTAGAGACACTTAAGGTGGGAAAAAGATGTTCCTGAATTGATCACTAGGACATCATGTTGTTGTGATGTTTATGATGTAGATACTGCTAAAATAGGAGATGAAAAATGAGTCCTGCCAGTTTGAGTTGGTGAATCTGGATAGATTTGTAAGGATACCAAAGAATCTGAATACAATCCAAGTTTTAGATTGTTTCTGTGCAAATTTGCAGCATCTGGTAGAGTTGGTATAAATCCAAAGACTGAACTGGATCCTAGTCTGGTGCCCATTCCATGAACGAAATGAGATGGGATTGACAACAGAAATCTGACTTGGAGGGGAAAAGGAGATCTGCCATTAATTTGTACATGCTGTACCAAAGCTGAACACATAAGCAGGACTGCATTCCACCTTTACAACCCCTCTTTCCTGATTCCAAAACAATGAGGACTTCTTCCAATCTCTGACATAAAGTAATGCAGATTAATTACAGTTCTACCTTTTGGTTTTGTTTCTCACTAAGAAGGTTGTTTTGTGGACAAGCATTAACTGAACAGGTTCTTTAAATACACCATTTCCCTGGCCTTACTCTGACCAGACAGATTTTAAGTACAGAGCTGTCTTGCTAATTCTATGCCACATTAAGTGAACCTTGTGCTGGGGCAAATACCTAGAATCTTTATTCTCCTCCTTAACTTATTGCAGAGTGAATGGCAAGAGTTTTCGCTTTTGGAAACAGCGTGCCTTTGATTTGAAAAATTTCAGAGGGAACCCAAATCAAAGTTATTCATTTCAAGAATGGCTTGCACCTGGAAGGTGCATGTGCTGTTCATCGACCAGAGCATGATTCAAACATCAAGTCAGTGTGTGGTTTGGAATGTTTGTTCTCTCACAGGGCTGGGGTGCATGCTGCTGGTTATTAGCTGTAATCTAAGTCAGACTTCAGTTGCACAGCTACTAATGGGGAAGTGACCTTTCCTTCCAGCCTTGTATAGCTTTACAGTTCCTGCATTAGCCTTGCAAAACAAAGGTGATTAGCTCATCTGACCTTACAAGCCACATATGAAATCCTCATGTGGCTGAGCTCTGTTGGACTGAATATGCAGTCTAGGACTGTGGTAAATGGGTGCCCCAGAACCCATTTCACACTTACCACACCAGTTGGGAGTTTGACCAAGCCCCAGCCTGAGCCAGTGATAGCAGAAGCTGCTGGCTCATTTCCTCCTACCACTGACAAATTGTCTGTTCTCCTGCCACTCTTCGCTGATCACACATTCTTGTCTCAGCACAAATGGTAGAGCTGAATTGCTTTCAAGCCAGATGTGGCCCATGGACCACAGCTTGCCACCCTGGTTCTACAGAGGAGGAGGAAAAAGTCATCTGTGAGAAATTAAAATGCTTTTCACGGGTTGGAAAAGCAGTTTCACTTCTGCTTAGAGTGTAAATATGTACCAAACTTTAGGGAGAATAGAACTGTCAAAATTTTCATTGAATAGAAACATACAAATAGTTGTGTGTCCATATTGTCCTAATATTACATGTGAAATATATTTACGTGCCATAATTTTATATAAACATGTAAAAAACACCGTAGATTCATACAATATATTATACTTTGTAGTATGTATAGGCTAGAATGGCTATATCAGTTTATGAAAAATTTAAACTTTGTAGTAAAAACACATATATTATCTGGAAAAACACTACTAAAGGGTTAACTGTCCCTGTCTAGAAATTGCAGTATATTCCCAATCTATATCTATATAAAGTTTTATTTTGCACTATCTGCCACCTGTATCTTAATGAAAAAAATGTAATAAATGCTTTGCCTCTGAAATTTTAACACAAATACATTCTTCTTACAACAGGGAATGCACTTTAGTTTTTTCCATCTTGCACTTTCTTCTTTTACTTTCTTCCACTTCCTATACTTCATCTCTCAATCATTTTTATCTTCCAATCCCCAAAGAGATTTTGTCATATAGTTAATACTAACTTCTCTGTCAATAGCTTCCATCAGCTTGCAGTTGCTCAAGCAAATGGAATATAATGATGTTTCACAGTTTAAGGGTGGGAGGAAGAGAATGGACAACTCACAAGTTGTATTTATATTTTTTTAAAGTGTTAAACATGTACTGTAGCATTGAAAATCTATCAGAGTTATGCTGCTAAAAATTAAGTCCATATAGCCATAAAGCTCTGAGACAATATATTCCATACTGATAAGATTTTCTCTCTGGCAGACTTGTATTTGTAGCAGGGGTGTGGAGATGGCCCTATTTTCTTGTAGAAAATAGTTTATTTTCCAAGTAATGTTGCATTTTTAGGATGACTGACAATGGTTTTCATAGAGTTAATTTTTTCCCCAACCCTGTTTCTGGCATGTTTCTAAATTCCATGTCATAATACTAGGAATACATACTGGGAAGGTCAAAGGCAAAGGGAGCAATGAGGCTTCACAGAGGGTACTAGTGAGCCATTCTAAATTGATTAGGAAGATGAAGGAATTTAACACATTATAGATAAACTCTATAGAGAGAAATAGTAGCTATAAGAAAAGCTCAAAATGGTAACAGATAGAGTCAGCAAACACAGACTGGAGATAAGATAGTGTCTGTGATACAGTGATAATAGAATACATATTGTGTAATGCTCAGAGCTAAGTTTTATCCAGATCATCCTTCACCTTCAAATACCTGTCCAGCTTTAGAGGAACATACTTGTCAATTGATTGATAGATACGTGCATATGCACACACATGAGAAAGCTTTTTTTTTTTTTGATATGTGTAAAATACAATCATATCATTAATTGTATATTGAGTGCCAAGAAGAAAAATTCACTCTCCAGTAATACACGTGCACACACACACAAAAAGAAGCTGTTTTAAATGCCATGGTGTAGTAGCCCTTGTGTCATTAAAGTTTATTCTTGGAAGGTACATTTAGGAATACTACGGCCAAAGAGAAAAAGAAAATAAGCCTTCTTATGTACAGGAAAAAAAGTGGGCAAAACCTTCTTTAATTAGTGCTTACAGCAATTTCAACAAGGAACTCAAAACTGAAATAGACTTGATTTTATGTACATTGGATCTTAAAGTTATTAAAAACTGTAAGGCTAAAATTCAGACGCTGAATTTTTGAAATATAAAGAAACTGCATTTGATTTGACTTAGATGTCTGTAAAGCCAACTGTAGCCACATCTATCGTGGGAATTGAATGTGAAATATTTTCATTACTAATCTGGTGTTGATGGAAATCTTTTATGATTTTGGCATGCCTACTGTCAGATTAAAAAACATGAATATAGTAAGAAGAATGGATTTATTATTTGTTTCTGTTTCCCCGTCTATAAGTGTCTCTGTGCAACTATTCTATTACTATTATGGCAGTATAATTGGGTAACTGAAGATGTCTGCCTGATTTTAAAAGCCCTCTAATAAGGTGAGGCCAAATTGCAAACTGTTATGCCCACAGATGCTTTGAGGGAAACAAATCTGAAAGTGTAGAATGTGATATCCATATGTTATTTTAGATCAAATAATCAGCATTGATCGGTCTAGTATGGGCATAAATTGTATCTTTGGCAGCAGGTCTTGTAGAAAGCACGAAATTTATCTGACTGAAGATCCTTTCTTATCAGCAGCCAGTATTTAGGTAGGACAATGGAAGTTTAATGCTGGTCATTTCCATATTTACCAGCCACCTCACCCTGCCGGCTGGTACTCCCACAATGGCCATTTCCCAGAAGCAGTGTTTTTGCAGACTGTCAAGTGTTTAATCATTTAGCATCGGTAAAGCAGAGGTTCTCTCTCCAGAAGCTTATGGTAATAAAGAGAAAATGTGGAAATATTCTTACTTCACAGGATATAGTGGAAGTATCTAAAATGTTCTAAACTAATCTCATCTCTGCTCTACAAGCAGTGGAGAGCTGCTTGACAGCATTTTATTTAACAGCCATTGCAAGATTTAGCATCTGATTATGTTTTATGGAAACTTGGCAGAATGTGTCAAATTCCTCTCATTCTCTTACTCTCACTTCTTTTCCATACTTTCATACTGTATATGCCATATCGCCTTTCAGAACAACAGTGAGTGACTTCAGACATTTTTCAGGGATTATCACACATCTTGAGCAGCTGTATAATCCAAGGTATCTAAAAATCCCCCAGAAATGCATTGCTTGAAGTATCTTGCTGCTAAAATGGGGCTAGAGGTACTCCATCTCACCTCCTACCTGCTGAAACAGGCAGATATTGAAAAGAGGCAAAACAAGAGATTTATTCTTGTTCACAGTAGAAAATCAAAGCAGCACACACTACCTCAAAAAATTGAATCTGAATTATGGCCTTGTGCAGTCTGCCTGAGTTCCTGTTAACTTTGGAGAGTTGGGGGGGGTAAGATTAATCTTCACTTCACAGTGTATTCTCAGCTTCTTTTAGTAAGCAGCTGTCATAGACAGATACAGTTTGCTGGTTTGCTCTAAAGTGCAATTGATTGCAAGAGAAATATAAATCTCCATTTTTAGCTGCTACTGAGAAACTATGAAGGGGCCATTTAAAGACACTAATTTATGCAGTTTGGGTTTGTGTCACATCCATTTGTCAGAAGTCCAGTGTAGTGGAAAAACTTCCCCTCCTGAATTGTTTTCTTGGGATTTATTGAGAGGCCCAAAGTACCAGAATGTACTTCAGGGTTTAGTTCTGTATTAGTGAGTGAGGCTGATCCCAGATGGAGATGAGTTGTGCCATTTTGCCCTGTTTTTACAGCTTTACATCCCAGTGTTGGTCTGAGTTAATTCCTCTGCTGATTCCCTTCCTTAAATTTGGCTTTTTCCATTATGAAGTCATGATGTGAGAAAAATCACAAAAAGTATGCCCCTCATCAGGCATGCCCTTTTGCTGCCTTTTTTATATGGATGATTTTAGTGATGCCAGATGCCATATACAATGTTGCTTAATGTGCTTGTTAATTATTATCTCAACTTCTAAACATAAGATGACTAGTTCTATTGTATCCTCTGTCTACAAAGTGGAAGGCTTGTGTAAGTTGGCACAGAATTTGGACATAAACCAGAATTTTTTTTTTACTTTGAAAGCTATCAGGAAAGTGTTTTTGCATTTTCTCTGTTTGTGCAAAGTCCAACAGAGTGAAACCCCTTTTTCCCTAAGGCAGTGTCTTGATAGAAATATTAAATAGCAATAGAAGTACAAGACTTTTCAAAAATTATATGACCAGTACAAGCACTCTCTCTGCCTGAAAGCATTCAGTCACTTGCCGCAAACTGCCTTGACTTTTGAAAATATAATGGAAAAATAGCCTTGTTTTCTGGTTACTCCATGAGTTGTTGTACTCCAGTGGCCCTTTCTCACCTTAATTTCATCCCTCTCCTGGTATAAATCGAATTTTCTTGCTCAGGCACCATCTTATCTTTGGCTAAAAAATTCAATTCATACAAGAGACTCTGTGTAGCTTATATAATAAAGGCCTCTCACAAACTCCCCAGCTACATACTGAAGATTTGAAAGATTTGAAAAGTAGAAAAACATTCCTGCTTTGCATGGATGTAACAATGAGACCTCATATTGTCATCCTCCATCATATTTTTATGAAGTAACACAGTCTTTTGTTATGTTTCCCTCTTCTGCATTGCAAAACTATTCAGAAATTGTCGAGACATGGACACAATATTTTCCTCTTTTTGCCTAGGAAGACTGGTCAAAGGATGCAACAATATTTTTTATGTTCTATAATAATGCTCTTGCTATAGTGAGTTTTAGTAATTTCCATGCCTGTAGAGGTCAGGCTTAGAATACTCATCAGGAAAAGAATTCCCCATCGCTCTGAGGAAAAGGTAAGGGAGATTTTTTACCCTTGTGAGCAGGCATTTGCTTGTAGATGTCTCAGTGCACCCAAAAGTCTGCAATTCCCTGGTGGAACATGTAGCAGAGAAATGCGGATACAAGGAAAGAGATAAATAAAAGAGAATGAAGACCAGCACAGGTGCAGGGAGTACTCAGAAAGCTTCTCTGTTGATATATTTAGTACCTCATAGAGGTAACTCCACAACTTCCAGATACCTGTGCTGGAAAATAGCCCAGTGCCACCAGCTCTGTGTAGAAAACGTCATTTATCTTTTTTAAAGCTCCATTTTTCCACACTGCTGGACTTTAGGACACCACTATTTTGCAGGTTTAAAGTCCGTCAGTATAAGCTTTTCTGGTCTTCTCCATCAAATCATACCCCTAGTGAGTCCATATTCCCCTGAAGGAAATATGGACTTGGGCAGCTTGCTGTGTTATCACCAGAAAGTGATAGCCTAAGAACCTGTAAAATTCATTTATATTTTAATGAAAACCATGAAACTTAAAATAGTAATTCATCATGACTCATAGAAGGGCGTTTCAGTTTGCTGTTGATTTCTGTATGTTTTTACTACTAGAGTGGGTGGTTCTTCTCAATTGCTTGGAGCCAATGTGGACCTTGGGGAGTGGTTATGTGTCAGGGAGACCCCTAAAGCCACTTCAGGGCAGAGCTCAGCTTGCAAAAGCGACCGCCTGAATCACTTGCTCATGTTAGACAGCCAGGAGCACATCAATCCTCCTGATTCCCACAAAGCCCAAGGGATGGCTGCGATATAGACAGTGCAGGACTCCTTCTCTTAATATTTATGGGTAAAGGAATTGCAATTGTGTTCCCCTATGGAGAATCAATCCTCTCTTTTATCATCTGTAAACAACAACCTTTTTCTAACAATTTTGGGGATGGGGATGGTATAGTCTTTTATGGTTTTGATGGTTCTACTGTCTGCTATGCAAAACTACATCACAACATTCCTGGGAGCTCTTCCAGAAGCAGGTTGATTGACCTGGGCCCATATTGAAATACTGTGAGATGGAGATGAGAGGCCACTGACAAGGCCAGTGCCATTCCAGAGCCGTGCAGCTGCTGCCTTTGGGAATGCTGCTGAAACACCTACTGTCTTGGGAGCACATGAGCAGCCAGGTCATTGTCTTGACAGCCTTGTGTCTTAGTTCCAGGAAGAGCTGGAGTATTTCTGGCATAGGCTATTAATGGATAAAAAGCATGTGAACTTCATAGATCAGTCTGCTGTGCGATATCCCAGGGCAAAGATGAGCAAGATCCACTTTAGAAAAGACGGGGAGAGGGGCGGGAAACAATGGATCAAGCCAAGTGGGGTCTGTACCTTATATTTTTACTGGCAGAAACACAGCTATCGTCTTTTGCAGAGCTTCAGAGTTCTCAACTTACTGTGGATAGCTCTTGGATCAAGCTATCAAAATGTAGTTTTTAAAACTCAAGAGATTCAGGACATGGAAATTATTAAGGCATATACCAGACAATCCCATGATTTGTTTTAAAACTTCAGGGTCCTATAAACAGACTCTTCTGCCTTCTTGGTATTTGTACTCTCTAACTAAGTGTCCATGAAAGATATGGGACATGACATTAGTGGTTGTCTGTCTAAATTCTTATTCTGCTTCTGTGATTTCAATATCACTTGATCACTACACTTATTAGTAAGCTCTTTTTATGTAATCATGTGTTCAATCTTTTCAAAGAAGAAAAGAGTCTGCTGAAAAGCAATAACTTTTTTTTTTATTACAATCAAGAAGTAATTGATTTTTTCTTTTCCTTCAAGTCCAAAGTAGGGAGGGGAGAAGAAAACCACTTCAGCTTTAAGGTGCATATGGAAGCGTGTTGCTATAAGTATTTTAATAGAAATATACAGAAGAAGCCAGAAATATTTGTTAGTAGTAAAGAAAAGTGTCAAATACAAAAAAACCCGACTCTGTGTTTGCAGTCTGTTAAGGCCAAGGAATTTTTTTTCATGTTATTCTATTTTAAAAAAAACATTAAATATATGCATTTAATATATAAATTTAAAATTATAAAATTAAGTAGCCTGAGAGCCAAATAGCCATTTCACATATACTTATTAACACCAGTTCCTTTTCAGCCAGTGGGAATACAGTGGTGTGGGATCAGTTCTTGATTTGTCAAGGTCAGTCATCTAAACAGCATGTGAAAATCATACATTTGCAAGGAAAGACAATCCCTTAATTGCTAGCAGAGGGTGGTGACATCTGAAAGTGGATAGGCAAAACTGTCATAGGTCCAAGACCAGAGCCAGTTCAGAGCATCTGGTAAAGATCACAGAGTGTTAAACTTGCATCTGCCTGTGACACAGAGCCTTGTCTGTTAACTGGACTCCTGCATATCAAGTTGCACAAGCAAACGTGGATTTTAAGATCACTTATAAGGTGTCTACTTTACAAGCTCCATTCTCTGTCTTCAACTCTAGTGCTGTATCAAACATTCCAGGGGACAGGTGGCTATTTTATTTGAACTGTATAAAAGCAAAAATATTACTTGGAGTTTCTCTTTTATGCATTTCTCTTTATGTATATGCATATATTATTCAGCTGCATACAAAGATCATCTGTTTCATGTATCTGTAAATTACAAGGATAGTATAGAACAGCAGTTGTATATTTATATTTCAAAAGTTCTCACAGTGTTGCAATAAATGTGAGTAATTAGAGCTCTTGGAAGAAATGGCTAGCAAAATTGTGAAGCAATGCAAAACACCCTTTTCAGGTTTTCTGAAAAAATCATTTTAGTAAAGCAAGATATGGACTTATTCTCTGATTGTAATGACTTTGAAATAGAGCTTTTCTTTAAGTGAAGAAGGCCAGGAAATTCATGGCTTACTAAGACAAACATTGTATATGTGAATCAGTTTGGCTAATATCCTTCCTCTTTTCTGAATTTGTGCTTACGTTGGTTATTTTCTAGTTAGCAGAACCATGCAATTTACAGACCTTAAAATCTAATGCCTTGTTCAGATTTACTCACCTGCAGGTATAATATATATTCCCTTTGATACCATAGTAAACTGATGCCAAATTTGACACTGGGCCCCAAAATTGTGTACCAACATTTCCATCCAGTAATAGGCGATAGCTGCTCAAAAATGCCACGTTGCAACATTTTCCCTAGTAAGCCGTCAAGGGATAAGCAAACTGGGTGTGCGGTAATATAACCTCACTAATATGCAAAGCCTTTATCAGAGTTCCTGCTGAAGGTCTTTTCGGACAGACACCAGGGTAGGGTTTCAGCAATTAAACATCTGAAGAGAGGACTCCAGAAATTAAGTGGGTTTGTGCATGTACACGTGCAGCTGAGTGTGCCCCTAGAAGCTGGCAAAGCCCATGCAGTTCTGTCCTCCCATCAGCTTTTGAGGTTCCCTTTTGGTGACAGAAACTTAGGAGATGAAGGTGAGATAATACAGTACTACTCTCAGCTCAGACTGAGGAGATTTACCAGGCAAAGGTAAAGCCAAAACCTGTAAATCAGGACATTTGCTCAGTTATGGACCAACTGAAATGCAACAGTAGGGTACGCTTAAGGGAATGGCCTGACTGTGTCTCCCATGCTGTGAGAAGAGGTGGCAGCACAGACCTGCACAGATAAGCACAGATAAGACAGTGCTTAGCCAGATCAACTTCTTTTATTGTGTGACCAGTCCTGGTTCGTTCAGCCTCTAAGAATCAGGAAGGCTGCCTGCCAATGCTGCCACTGCTGCCTGCTGCCATGGTTGGCTTGTGCCCTGTGCTCAGAGGCACAGACCCCTTCTGCTCACTCCTGCAGATCATCTGTGCTGCAGGGGTTGGGGAGGTGGAGAAAAGCAGGGCTAGGAATTGAACTCTTGCTTGCTGGAGAAGTGTGGACTAAGTCCTGAGAAGAAGAGTTTGGGAAAGCTGGCAGAGTAGCAAGTTAGAGAGAGCTTCCTCTTTAAACGGGTTGTATCAAACAGAAGCTATTTACGGCCTTAATTTTTTAGAAGTTAAAAGCTGCTTAGAGTGGAACTTATATTGGAGCTGCTTACTGAAAAACCCTGTCTAATACTTTTGTTGCTTTATCAGTTTTTTTCTGGGAAAACAATTGCTTCATATGTTATGTGGAGATCAGCATTGACTAATGCAGGTCTCAGGGCAGAAAGCAGCTGAGGAAAGAATGCTGCATAGGAAAAGTTGCCTCATAACACAGTCCTACATAGTAAGTTTTGTAGTTAGATTTATATGCTGAGAAATCAAGTAATCACTGATGTTTCATGCAAGTGTCTCCAAAGCTTGGGTTTAACTGGATCATATCAACTGAGGGAGAAGAAACAGAAACAGCTTTCTAAAGCTGGAAAAAAACAGGACAGGGCAGGAGAACAGTACAGGAAGAAATTATGTGTGATGCACATGGCATCTGATTTCAATATGATGACTTTTTCTGCCCTCTTTGAGTGTGTATCTGGAGTATGCCATTTGTTTTAATGCCCACAGATTGCTGGGTTATTAAATTAAACATGACCTCTGCATTTCTATCAACCTTAAAAGGGACTGCTGCTTTTGTAACTTTATAGATGGTTTTGTCAAGCACATTTATAGCCTATTTATTCAAATAGTTTTTATTATCTTCAAAAGATATTCCAGCAAGTCTGGCACCTTGCAGTAGCTTTGTACCTTTGCTGTAATTTAAATGAAGAGTTTGAAGATGATAGTTTCTTTTCTGCTCTCTGAGATACAATCTTTCTGTCCTTACCCCTACCTATTTCTTCCCTGGTATTCTGGCTGCCAGTTTTAGTTCCTTGGACAGCACTGCGGCCTTTGAAGTCAGAAGAAGAATGTATCTTTCCACATGATCAATAGGCATTTGGCCACCACTTCTCCACAACACTATTTTTAAAAATAATTACAGAAGTTTCTTCTGAGAGAGAGGAAAATAAATTCTTGAATGGCTAGGCATTCATCAGATGAGGTTGAGATAAGCAGATGAAATAGGGAGGCTGGATCAAACTTCTACAGCATTACATCTTTATGCTTTTACTTTAACATTTTTTGCTAGATGAGTTAACACTTGGCCCATTTGTACTGTGTATTTAGGGTTTGGGTTTTTTGTGGGGTTTTTTTAATGTATTCTTCCTTTTTCCAGTTGCTAATAAAAAGTAGTGAAATGCCAACATCTCCCCTTACATTGTAACCTTTTGAGATGTATATTCAAGCCGAGACTGGCACACTGAACTTAAGCAGACACGTCTTGTCCAGGGAAATCCTATGGTTGTGACAGCCAATGATTTAAAGGCTCAGCTTGCCAGTCTAGGTCAACCCCTAATAGTCAGGAAGTTTTGGGGGACTAAGAGGCAAATGCAAACTGGGGGAGGGAGGGGAGGCAGCACAAGAAAAATGAAGATGGAGCTCATTAAAGAAAAGAATCTCTAGTTTGTGTGAGATTCAGAGTGCAGACAGAGCTGGCAGTGAAAGCCTGACTGATGGTCAAGTTAGAAAAAATGGGCACACTGTTGAAATGACTGCACATGGTAATAGGTGGTAAATAGGGAATGAATCATATATGTCTACTAAAAAATAATCACAACTGATAGCACACTTTTCCTACTGTGAGTACATGTAGTGATGCACTAAAGAAGCAGACTAATTATGACTGCAATGTATCCTTTCATAGAGGGCTACAGAGCGACACATTTACTAGAGAGATGTAAAGTGCAGCTATCACCTGCTTGAAAGGCAACAAGATTGTATGTTGCATACACCTAACCAAATACATGTCCTTTTTTTTTTTATATAAGCAAAATACACCAATCATAAATTCGATTTTTCCAGTTTCAGGGAATTCTCATTTATTTCATTTAATGGGGGCTAGAGATATCACATATTCATGCTCTTACAGATAAAAAATTATGCAGTTTTCAGTGTAACTGTTTTGTAGAAATAAGGGATCTAGTAATAAATTACTTTAAGGATGAATAAGAGTACAGTAAAGAGTGTCAAATTGTATAGCAGTTTGTAACAAGGAGTAAGCACCAGGAATATGTTGGATAGTGGAATATAGGCAGAAGAAATATGGCAGTCAAGAACAGAATGAATGGAATAGAGTAGAACAGAATAGGAGAGAATGTTGGAAGGGACCTGCAAGTCCAACCTTGCCACCTCAGGGCTGATTATTAAGGGCATTGTCCAAATTTCCTTTAAACACTGACTTGGGGCTTGGGGCTCCAACCACCTCTCTAGGAAGCCTCTTTCAGTGTTTGACCAACTTCTCAGCAAAGAAATGGTTCCTAATATCCAGGCTAAACCTCCCCTGGCGCCGCTTTGAGCCATTCCCATGTGTCCTGTCACTGGATCCCAGGCAGAAGAGTTCAGCAACTTCCTGTCCAACCCCTCCTCCTCAGGAAGCTGCAGGGTCACGAGGTCAAACGTCAGCCTATTTTTCTCCAAACTGGACAAACCCAAAATCCTTACTTGCCCCTCCACAGGACATGTCTTCTAGCCCTTACTCCAACTTTTTTCCTCTCCTCTGGATATATTCCAGTGCCTTAACATCCTTTTTAAACTGTGGGGCCCAGGCTGATTATGCAGTGGTTATTGCATCCTGACAATGTAGATTATGTCTCTTAACTGAATCTCCTTGTCTAGTTCCGTTTTCAGTGTAAAGAGTTATGAATATTCACCAAAAAAACCCAAACAAACAAAGCAAAACCAAATTAAAAAAAAAAATCACAAACGAAAACAGTGAAAAGTGTGAAAAGGGAACCAAATTAATGACTAAGAATTTCTGGTTCCTGGCAGGTTTTTGTTTTGGGGGGTTTTTTTGTTTGTTTTTGGGGGGGGTTGTTTGTTTTGTTTTTTGGGGGTTTTTTTTGGTGCACTTATTGTTGCTCCTGTGTGAGAAAAGCTTATCTAGAGGGAAGTCCTTAAGGCAAATGCTGCCATCTAGAGAGAAGCAGAAAGAAAGTGCATGAGCTTAGTGAAACGATTTTCATTTACAAAGAGCCCCAGGAGAAGCTGGACGCAGAATGTCCACAGAAAGAACTGCAGTGACAGAGATGGGACCCATCAGGGTGTCTTTTCAACAGCTGTTGACTGAAAATATTTAGGTAATTCCAGCAGACACTGAGCAAAAAAACACTGAGAAAATCCTGGCAAAGGATTTTGAGTATGTATCAAAGATATAGAATGCCTCTTCTTAGACAGTTAAAATAATTTCATGTTGCACAATTTTTTCTCAGTGTTTCATTTTTTTCTGAGAAAAGCTATCACTCTAAATTTATTTGGTTTAAAGGAAGAAATGCAAAAGAAGCTTGCATTTTATGTTATTTATTGTTCATCTGCCTTTTTTTTTCACATCACAAAGCCTCTGTTTACTCTTCAGCTGGTTTTGAGAATTAGGATTGCAAAATTCAAATAGAATGACAAACACAAAGAAACCACTGAAAATACCTGAAAGACAAGAAAGAAAAGTGGGGATTTACCTTGTCTCAGTATATTATGTGTGCAGCTATATAAACATCCCAGTGTGTTCAAAGACTGAGCTATATATGTTAAGCCTGAATGGCAAAAATGAATTCTTGTAGGTGCTTTCAAAACTCTGCTAGCAATAACATTTCTCTGGGTATAATGAAGATGACTCATTATGAACAAGTGACTTAGAGGAGCCTGCAAATAATGCTGCACATGTTCAACCTTGTTGTGGCCATTCATTTCACTGAAATGATTTGTACAGTTCCCTGTAAGTTATTCAAAGTTCTAGTTTAAAACATTCAAGGGAATAAAAATAAGGGTACTTCATTTGTTTCAGAAAGATAAGTTTCAGTGTCACTGTGTAAAACTATGTAGTGTGTTGACAAGGTCTCTGTGTGGATTATTCTTAATTTCCACTTTTATTTTATGCGTTGTGCTGTTAATGGCTATCTGGGCGTTGTCTTGGTAATGATGTGGGTAAGCAGCACGTGAGAAGGAAAATAAGGCAAATTGTCTGCACCCAAATAACATTTGCAATCTGATACTTTAGAATAACTTAGCTGCTTCTCCCTAAGTGGTGTCCTGCAAGTGAAAAAGAATTATGGGAGGACCCTGGTTTTTCCAAAATGTGCATATTTGCTGAGAAGTGTATTTACAGGACAGGTAGTTGTTACTTTCATTGAAAATTGTGAAGGAGCTGGAGGCACTTTGAAGAAATACCACTAATAATTCCTTTATTTTAGGTGTATTTGTTACATATATAATGCTAGCAGGTTCTGTGTGTCTTGGATTTGCTGTGATTTCAGGAAAGATGGTGGGTTTTTTTGTGGAAACTGTAAATGTAGAGATCTTCAGAGCTCTGTAATGAACTCAAAGAAAATAATTTTACAAAGCAATACTGGTTTTAAATATTAGTTGATACGTGGGTGGGACATTTTCTGAGTGTTTGTAATGCATATTGGCATCAGTAATACCTCCCACCTGGAAACTTTTTCACCTTTCATATTTCATATCCAAATCCTTTTCTGTAGTATAATTATACTGTAAATTGCTCAAGCATAACCTATACACAACATGAAGGAGTCAGAGGAAGGCTAGTTCTACCCTATACCATAAAATATTCTGAAGTCACAGAACAGATTCTTTTCTTTTCACCACAATTCTTCCTGGACTTTTGATACTGATGTTTGTGTCCAAAAGCCTTGACATGTTAAACATACTGTTCATTCGTTCTTTTAGTCATGAGGTTAGCTGGGTTTTAAGCACCAGACATGGGAACTGTTGCAGCCCAAAGGCAATACTTATCAGCCATTTTTGCTTCATTGGTGAGGAGGTTTCAAGTTTGAGGCACTACAGGAAGCTCAGGCTATCCCTTTAAATACGCCGAAAAAATACAGTAAGTTTTAAAATATATTTCTCTCTGGCTGTCACAGAGGATTAGAGAAATGAAATACGCTTTTCATAGTAATGCAAGGGCATGTTGTAAAGTAACAGTTCCATATGTTGCAACAACAACAACAACAAAAAGGGGAGCAGGAGGAGGGGGAAAAAAAGAAAAAATCAAGGAAATCACAGATGCATGAAAATGATGGGGTAGCTTGTGAGCTTCCACAAACATGTGAAAAGTTTCCAAAGGCAAATTCCTGGCTTGCTTTAAAAAGCCCATGAGTCTCTTCTGTTCTCTCGCATATGGTAGTGCCTTTGAAAAATTTCAGCCTTCCAGAATGGCAATGATGTAAATAGAATCCTGCATTCTTGCAGTGAAATATTTTTGCTCTTATTTAGGGTTATTTATTTACTCTGCCAGATCCTCTTCTTGCAGTTGTTCACTGTGGTAGGGTCACTTGGTTATTATGACTGGGGAGGTGCATCTTAGAAAAAACCAAGAACAACAGTTACTACAGATTGAGTTTAAAGTAAGTAAAATTTAACAGATAAATTTGGCAATAAAAGGCAGGTTCTTCCAGGATTAGAAACCCATCTTAAGGCATGTGATTTCTTGGTTTGGTTTGGGGTTTTGGTTTTTTGGCAATTTGGTGTTCTTTGCTTATGGGTTTTTTAATTTTGTGTCTCTCCGTGTGTTATTAGAATGGTTAGAATTAGGTTTATTACTTCAGACTGAAAAGTACCTATGTCTTCAAATAGTATAATTTTTATTAGTGGCCATAAGGAGCATGCTGAAGCAGAAGGGAAAGGGCTGGACAGGGAATTATATTTGGGTCTGTTAGCCAGTCCTGTTTGCATGGGTAAAATCATCATGGGGAGGCTGCTCTTCAGGGTGAGCTTGAGAAACAAGAAAGAAACAGTGTCTATTAATCTGTGTGGGCATCTGTATTTTGCTGAAAAGTCTCTTTAGATGAAAACTGCACAATATATGCTGCGTTGGTTTTTTTCATTTTAAAAGAAAATTCAAGGGGACGAAAGTCGCATGGATTTTGAATACCTAAGATTCATTCCATTACATGATGCAAACTTGGTATCACAAGATGTCAGTGGAAAAGTCCCCACAGATTTAGTAAACTGCAGCTTCATTATCCATATTTTCAAATGTATTTTAAAACAGCTTTCCAGACCAGCCAGTAACACCTGGAATACAGTTTATGTTAAAACTTGCACTGAAATGTCCTACTTCTGACATCTCTGGATTGTTGATAGACTGGAGAGGGCACAAATCTAGACACATTAGATTCCACACAAATTCAGGACAAAATTTGATTTAATTGAAATATTCCAGAAATTAGGATCTTGGAATTAAATGCATAGCACATTCTGGTTTAGATAATCATACAATGGTATAGAAATCCCCACGATTTCTTTTCTGCCACAGTCACTGGGCATATCTCTGATTTTTAAGCAATTTTTGCTCAAAAAAACTGAACACATGCAGTGCAAATAAATAGATATAGGCATGCACAAGCGCACGTGTGAACTGGACAGTGTGTAAGTGCCCAATGCGTCTGATGTAGCTGGCATCAGCATCAGTAAGTTTCCTCTCTCTCACCTGTTCCAGAACAGCTTGCTCTATACAATGATAAGCCTTCCCCTTCTCTTCCTTTCTTTTCAAGTTAAAAGATGATACATTCAGTTCATTCCTGCAAATGTCTGTTTAGACTTAGTAAATGTGACCTCCCCTTATATTAGCAGTTCTAGGTTATGATCCTGTTGGGGTTTTATTTTAATTTACTAGCATTTTACAATAGTAACATTCTTCCTTTTTTCCTTTAAATAAACTGTTTCTAGCCCATGCCAGATAAACTTGGTATGTTCATAAGGATAAAACATTTAAAAGCAGACAAATGAAATCAAAAGATTCTTTTCACCGTGGTTTGTAAATGGTGTAAATGTAAATGTTCATTTTACAAGAACATACTGTTAGTGGCCATATTGTGTATTATGTGCCTTTCTTAGTGTATTTATCAAAAAATACAGATCCAGGCAAATTCAGTGATACTATACAGCAACACAGTGCCACAAGGACAGTGGTAGTTTATAATCACATTTCATATGCAATGTGGCTGGACCATAATGTAGATTTGAAGATCTAAGTGAAACTGCAGAGAAAAAAGAGTTATTACAGGATCTGGAATCTGGTGAAGACTGGAGATAAATTTTATTTTGGAACAAGCAGCAAAAAATCCTGACTAGCTGGGACAGTGATTTTATTTTGTCTAAAAGATGGCATCCCCAGGATATAAATTCCTAGCAGTATTCCAAAGTTCTTAGTTAAATACTGACACATAGGGAAATCTTCCAACAAACCAAAGCCAAGAACATCTATCTCATCAGACATAAGCATGCCTTGGTTTATAACTGTTCTTCTGTGACATGGTTTGGGCCTAGTTTTTCTGCTGATTTGTTCTACTTTGTATATTGAACCGTTTAGTCTGTACTAGATTCTTGGAAGGGGGGTTTATAACCTACACCATTGTGTAACAGGATTATTCTACCCCGTCAGACAATGATGATCACAGAGTGACCTACCACAAAGGTTGTGATAGGAGTTCTTCACCTCCCTCTGGAAAATGTGACAAGGAATGAATTGTTGACAAGTTTCTAAAGATTCAACTCCTTCTTCTGAAAAAGAAAAATAAGAAAAAAAGAAAAAAAAAAAAAGATTAATCAGTAAAATCCAAAAGAATATTCTATTTTCTGCAAACCAATGATTCTGTCCTGTGAGTTGAACTCTGCCCCCAACCATTCCTAAACCATTTTTGTCACCTGATTTGATTGTCCAGTGACCTATGCTTGGCTTTTGTTTGTGCTGTCTGGGCTTAATGTTTGGTTTCTATCTGTCATGATACTACCTTTCTCCTGAATGATAAACTCTGCATTCAGCTAATAGAAAGAGCTATAAAAATTAACCTAGTTAACTTTTATTGGCTTGTTTTGGTCAACTACAAACAGGGTGCGACAAGGCGCACCCCTGACCTGAGCACCTTCATCATCAACTTCTGGCATGTGACCTGCCTGCTGTGTGCCCGATAGTTATAGCTGACCTCTAAACACTATTTTCAAAAAAGCCAGGCATTAGGCAGTCTTCCACTTGTAGTCAAACTTGAATTGGAAGTGGACGAGCTTTAAGTTCCATAGCCAACAAAATCGATGAGGTAGTACGGCTTCCTGTATGGTGCAGAAGAGTACTTTTACAGACCACAAAAAACAATCTATTTCTTTTTAGACTCACTGTCTATTCTCATCTGGAAGATAAATATTGCATTCACAGAGCAGGACTCATCTGACCATACTCAGGTGTTTCCATCTAAACTGGTTGCTGCTGGCAGTCTGTGTGCTGAGAGGAAAGTGCACTGCAGGCCACCTCAGTCTGAAACGGCTGCTGGAAAACATCAGATGAATAATTGTCTGTAACTCTTTACAGACTACACAGAGAAAATAGATAGTCTGCTGGGACTCCCATCTCCAGTGTGGTCACCTGAAGTTCAGTGAGCTGGATCCTGTTCACTAAACCTTTGTTAGGCTCATTAATACAGCCCTCAAGGTATATGGCCGCAGTGAAAATATGTTTAGAGTCTGCTGCATTTTTTCCCTTAATTAAGCAAAGCTGCCTCTCTTTCAGAACATACACCATCATTTTTCTTTTATTCTTTTCTGGACATGGTCACCACATTTTTTAATACATAAATTAGAAGTGCTTTCAGCTTCCTCTAAATATGGTCCCAGTATTTCAAAACATGTAAAGCAGTGCTTTCAGGTTCCTTTAAATTTGCAGAGCAGGACTGGTATGCAAGGAACAGCCTGTATTCTGTGGGTCATTCAACTACCTACACATACCTTAATGCCTGGCCAATAAACCTAATCTCAGGGTCTGGCCTGTAATAGCCACTGTTTCTCGTGCTTCAGGATAGATTTCCATTCAATTTACATTTAAATCTTGCTACAGATACTCTCTCCTGATAACTGAATTAAGGAAATAACTAGAGCAGGAAACCAAGTTTGCCAAAATGCAGACAAACTCCAAATCCCTTCCTACTCACTTTTTGAAGCAAGAATCCTATTGCCGGGGAAAAAAAAAATATGTTGCCTAAATATTACATTTCAGGATTTAGTCCTGAATTGTTCTAATATTTACATGTATTATTTTAGAGATGGGTACAACTGGATCTAAAGATTGAGAAACAAAAGCACAATTGAAGTTTGTTAGGTGGTAGAAAATGCTGAATGTCATTAAACATATTTCAAAAAAAGTGGCTAAAACGATTAATTTAAGCAGCTGGAAAAGTGATCTCTGTGTAAAAAATGATTGGTGTATGAGTGGAAATAAATTTATTTACAGAGAAAAGGCTAATATGCTGGATTTAAGTGAGAGGTTTTGAAGCTGTCAAAAATTCTAGGAGATCAATATAAAAATTATTCCAAAATAGATTTGAAAAGAGCTGTAATTATTTTTCTCATTCATGTAAATGGACATTACATAACAAACTTACAAATTACTTTATCTGCCATAGTTTTCACAGACATTTTTCTAGTCTGCAGTGAACTGATGTGTAACTCTGCAATTATACATTTTTCATCAGACTCACAGAGCTCGCATATTAAACAACACAGGCTGTTTTAACCTGTCTCAGAAATTAAAAGTAGTCTTTATTTTTTCTCTGTTACAAAGGCAAATATATGCAATTCTAGGAGTTTACAAAATGGAGGCTTCAATTGCAAAATGAACGTGCACAAATACAAAATTAATTTTCACATTTTTATGACTTTGCCTCAGTGTCCCAACATTAATGCACAGAGGAACTCACTTTTCCCACTAAATAACCCTATTTTCCCATTCCCTCCTTCCCCCCCCCCCCAGCATTGCCACATGTATCTGTAGTTTGATGGCATCATTCCAGAGAGCGATGAACAGGTCAGATCAGCAACCAACTTTTTATCCATTGACATACAGACTGACTGATGGAAACTTCTAACAACCTTAAGACTTTAAGCCTCAGTACAAGAGTTTACATCAGACCCTTCACAGAAGGGGAAAGCCGTTTAATCCCAGAAACTGTTAAAACTTCCCACAAGACAAAATAAACTACCATGGTATAGTGTTTGTGTATTCTATTTATTATTTCTAAACAATTCACTATGAAAGATAATAAACTTAGATCTCTGTGTGTTTTTTTCTATTTAATCTGGCATTGGTACTTGAGTGATCTGCTTCAGATGGCAAGACCTTTATTCTCTGCCACTGATAGATTTTGCTCTGAGTACCTTCACTTGTCAGGTAGTGCTGGGAATCTTGCTCCCTCATTTCACTGCAAAAGGGAGATTTTTATAAATTGAGTAATTCTTTGTTACAAGTTCAAATTCCAGCTGTCAGTTCTAAGATAATTTCAGAGCATATTTCCTGCATTATTACCTTACCACAGATTCCAGTACGAGATTGCAAATTGCGGTGTATTCAGTGGAACAATATTACAGCGTAGCCTATGAAATCTAGGAAGCCTAAATGCAAACATGCTTGGGCAGTGTCTATTAGCCATCTCTAGTAACAGATGCAAGCATTATCTTGCATTCTGATTGCCAGTCAGCAGCTACAGCCACACTGCTGTGGCTTTGCCAGCCAGCCTTTGCATGGTCCCTGCCTACAGGGGACAGGGTTTTCTTCCAGGTGCAAGAAAGGTTTCAGTACTGTTTCTGTAGTGTGCAGGACTTAGATGACAGCATACAGTTTTCTGAAAGGTACAGCCATCCAGACAGCAGTGTAACTTTTGCTAAAAATGTCATCAGAATATGATTAGACACCGTCAGGGAGTTCATCAATAAATTAAGACTGTTCAGACCTTTTCAAAGCCAAAAAATATGTCTGAACTACAGAACTTTTCAAATTCTCTATTCAACCTATAATTTTGTATGATTAGTCATAGCACACATATTCAAAAATTGCAAAGCACCAAACCCTCTGCACATTATTTGCATCATTTTGCTGTTTAATGTGTACTCATATGTCATCATTGGAAATCTAAGCAGGCATACATCATCGTTTGAAGGCCAATTTAACAGAACTGTCCTACTCCTGACATCTTAATTCTCACTCTAAAGAAATAAAAATATGCCTTAGATAAAGAATTTGCTGTCCATTTTTAAAGCTTTTTGTTTGTTCATTTTCACTCAGCCTAGGCCTCATTTACCACAGGATTTGTGCGGGATCCTTCTGGAGTGCCTCGGAGTTGTTAAGTGACAATCTAAAAGCCGATTTAGGATTAGCTAGCTTAACCAGGTGAACTGAGGGTTTCACTTTGATTGGGTAGAAAAGCCGTAGCTGTGCTTGGAAGTCCATATTGTGATACTGAAGGGCTTTATCAACATCCTGAGAGAAGTGCATTCAGAATAGGTGATGATGCGAATCTCACTAATCAGTGAAGGATTATCTGAGGCTCAGAGCTATACTGCTTCTAATTCCTTCTTCATGACGCTGTTCATGCACTGCAAAATGATCTAGTGCAACACCAGAAGTATAAATATTAGATGAGACTCTTCAGTATCTTAATTAGTGCTTTCTAAGGGAGTAGTTCTTGAATAGTCAGGCATAATCAGATGTTTTTTAAAAAACAAAATTGGAATTGTAGCAGAAATCTATGATTATTTCTAACATACAGTGATTGACTCTGCATCATACTCAACATATATTACTTAATAATTTTAAAAATGGTGTCAGCATCAACACCGATGAGAAATTATTGACAGGATTTAGTATTTCTAGTCACACCATTACTGTGTTGAAGGTAGTGATTCTGCATAATTCTTTCCTCTTACTGAAATATGTGAAATTCTCCATTTACAGGTTTCTCATATATGGATTAGGAGTGTGCCAATACCCTGCACAATCATGTAAAATAGATTTCCTTATACCCTATACATATTTCTTCAACAGAAAAAAAAAGAAAGAAAGAAGACAAACAAAAAAAGGGGGAGGGAGAAAATTAATGAAACACTGAATAAAAGGGGGGTGGTTTTGTTTGTTTGGATTGTTATGTTGTCTTCTCCTAATACTTTTACCAGAGTATAATAGCCTAGGGGACAAGGGACTGATAACAAAATTGAGCAGCCTGGTCTAGTGGTAGGTGTCACTGCCCATGGCAGTGGGGTTTGGAATTAAATAATCTCTAACCTTTTGATGATTCTATCAATCTATGAAAATTTGCATTTCCTAGCACAACTTCATTGAAAACTTGCGCTTGCACTTACAGTAAATGACAGGTTTTCTAAATTGGAAAGAAAACTTATATATGTCCCTTAATGGTAAAACAAGTGTTGCACTAGTTTGTTTCACTACACACATTGTCAAAATGACAGAACAAGATATGTTTAATTCTTAACATCCAATTAGGTCCAATATCTACAAGACCACCAACAGAGTGAGGAATTGCTTCTCAGCATTTCTTGTAGTGCTTTATATTCTTCAGTCTATGTTGCTTCTTACCATCCTCCTTTTAGTCTTCTGGTCCCCAAGAAAGGTATTTACAAGTCATTTGCTGGTCTTACAATATGTTTTTATTAGAGTCTTTCTCCTCACCACAATTCAACAAGATACAGAGGAATGGTAGGTTATGAATAAAACCCTGGATTTGAGGAATCAGGAAACAGATTCTGATTTTGCAGTATAGGACCTTTCATAGAATAATTCCATATAGTAAAATTATTCATAGTTCAGGATTTTCATATTACAATTTTTTAGTTGAATTCACTCTTTAGGTAAATTAAGCTTAACAAAAAAATCAATTTCATAAATTTACCAGACAAGTGTCATTACTTATCATCAGAAACATGTATTTAAAGTTCATACAAAGTCAAAATATAACCTCTTTCTTTTTGAAGTAGAGGGGATGTTAATTTAAATTTACTCCTGTTCTTAAAATTGCGTTCACACAGGTGTATTTCTGCTCATCATGGAAAGCACATACTTTCAATTTGGCCTGCAATATTTCCATTAAAAGAAATAAAATAAACATCTTAGAGACCAGACGTTATAAACACAAGTAATGTATTTCATTTTAATACTGTTTTCAAAACCAGAGAGCAATATTTTATCTTCTGCTTTCCATGATACCAAGAAAACATACATCCAGGTAGACTTCAGATACTGTGTCAGAGGACTTCCATTTCTATCACTCCTTCATGATGAATGAGGTGGTTCTTCTAAACAAATAAGCACTTCAGAGACTTACCCTTGACAGGGCTGTTAATCCTGGGAGTCTGCCTTATCACTGTAGAATTCAAGGGCTGAAGTTGTACAGCATCCCTGCACTGCCTGTCTCTTGTGCTGCTGCTCTGGCTGAGAGCTGGGACAGAGTTATTTCACATCTTGTATGTGAAGCCATGCTCAGGCCTTCTGTTCTGGTGTACTTGCAGATAGAGGGGCTTATCATCTTAGTAGCCTTCTTTAATATCTGCCTGAATTTCTCATTCAGATGGATGTGTTATCAGCCTACTTTCACTGATAGATTGTTTCCTTCGTCGTCTTTCTTCACTGAATGCAATGAGTCTCGGACTATAGTACAAAGCTTACCTTGAGTGCTACAGAAGCTTGAGGCAAGTCAGATCACACTCTTTTGTCACAAATGAATTAAATATATGGCACTTTAGCACAATAGAACTTCACAAAATGACGATTTAGAAGAAATGCAGAAAATCTCTTGCCTTATGATTTTGCACACTTGACAGCTGCTATTGTGCTTAAGGTTGCTATTAAAACTATAAAGCCTTTAAAAAGTAACAGGTAATTGTGTAATTCTAGTGATTAAGCAGAGAATTTGGACCCATTTTCACAGAAGCGAAGCATTCTTCCAAATGTCTTTCATCCTTTCTTCCCACCACCTTTCAAATCCCTTCCACACCACCTGCCATAGAAATCTGGAACACTACCAGGATCATATAAGAATTACAAGTGAATATTTTTTTATCTCCATCAGTTTCCTTATCCCTTAAAAGGCTTAGAACAGGCATGAGACTTCAGCTGCTGAAAATCAAAGCATAATGTGTTTCCAGTTTATAAATTATAATATATTCAAAAGCACAGACTAACATTAAGGAATTGGTTACACTGCTTGATATCTGGAGCTGTTTGTTCCTTTTATCTCTCTTACTTTCCCCTCCTACTCCCTCTTTCCTTTCCTTCTTAAGGAAAGAAACACAAAGAAAATGTAAATTTTGATGCCTTGGGCCTTGGAGAGATAGGAAGGAAAAAGATAATGCCAAAAAATAAATGAGGGAGATAGGGTGACTAGAGGGTCTCTTTTGATCTGACACCAGTAGTTCTATTCACTAGTTTCATTCCTTGTCCATCAGAAAGATCCCTAATGCAAAGTGTTAGCTTTGTACAGGCTTTTCTGAACAGTGGGAACCAAACTAGGCATATACACTGTGCTAACTTTCATTCTAGTCTCTCAAAGATCAGCATAAATATTAATTGTCATCAAAGCCATGTGAGAGAGATATTTTAACATCACTTTACAGAGAGGATACTGTGAGGTGCAAATAGTTAACAAGCATAAGGAAGCAGAAGAGCATTCCAGGAATACTGAACAGAAAACGAATGTTTGGGTCTGATCTTCAGAAGCTGTTTTCTTAAGGGCCAGGAAAAGCCCTGCACTCATAGCTGATAGAAAATATGCATACCATCCCCCACAGCTGCCTGCACTGAAAAAGACAAATTCTGTTAGATGTAAAAGGTGAAATCCTCACTGAAGTGATGAGTAACTCCCTGACTTAAGCAGAGCTGAACTTTTCTTTCCATTCTTATTTCTGCTTAGTACGTAATTTGTCAAAGTGAAAAAGAGACTTAGGTTGTAGTTTATTTTCATGGATTTGATAGTGGCAAAACCACTATGAAAGTTCTCTGCTGTCCTTTACCCCAGCTTCATAATCCCACATTACAGTTTGTTCCCTTCTCAGCTGTCCTGAACTGTCTGGAAAACCAGGATTACAAATCAGGCCACTGAAATTATTTTTATTATGTTTTAAATCCTCAGGACTTTTTTAGGTGACATTGGGGAGAGAAAATTTAGTTGGGAGTGTTTTGTATTTTCTAAACCAAGATAATTTTGCTGCTCTGGATTATAGCAAATTCATCAGACAATTGCAGTGAGTGTTAGAGGTAGGAGTAAACTGGGCTGCAGTGGTATTCCTGCCAGGGTAAATATGTTTTAAAAGGCCCTGAGAATCAAAAGCATTTGGCTATTTCCATCCTGACAGATTATAGCAAGCCTGTGGATTTTTATAGGTCCTAGCGCAGTGAAAGCTTGACGCTGATTCAGGTGTTAAAATATGCCTTTAGTAATACAACGCTATTTAAATTGAGTATTCGTACAATTTTTTTAATGGAGTAATGGCATAAAGCCGTGATTTTTTTAGGACTTGCTCTATCTGCTGTCAATGACAAAAAACATGTGAACAACTATTATTTTTAAGCGACCCTTTCTGCACACACCCATGTGCAACAGGGACATGTTGCTTCTTTCTGGTCTTGGAGAAAGGTGACCTACAGTTTTGAGCGTACTATCCCAAACCTTGTTTTCTGTGTCGTATCTCAGCTGCCTTTATAGCCCTTTATCTTTTAGCTAAGCAAATGCTTGAATATTTGCCATATCCCTGACATGATGTTTCTAAAAGCTATATATCAGAACTGCAAATTAGACTCAAAATCGTTTTTGCTGATGAGAATTCTATTTGCTTTCAACAGATATGTACCAATAGAGAGGCAAATACACCCCTCTTGATTGCTCTTATTTTGTCTTCCTGCATCTATTGATTAGGACATTTATCTAAAGAATAAACAACAGCATCTTGAATAGTGTTATCAAATGTGAAGTAATCATGGCATACAGAGATTGTCATGTTTTCCTAACTTTGTTATCTGGCAAACACATCATTCTGTGTTTAATTCTAGTCTTACCTCTGCAATAATTAACATTCCTTATTTTATAATAGGTTAGATGTAACTTATTTTGATCTATTTAGCTGTTATATGTAATTGATTGGGGTAAATGATGATAGTTAACTGTCATTTAGTGATTCAGAACTTGTGGGAAAGCATTATATTGACCACATATTATTATAGGATGAGTATATAAAATTGATTTTGTGTTATATGGGGTTCATGCTCTCCATTTAGCACTTTATATTATAAATGCCTGTTAGTGCCTGTTTACTTTTTTTTTTTAAATCAACCAGGCAGAAAATACATTCTTTTTCTCCTTATTTTACAAAGCCAAAGGCTTGACCTATAGCTAAAGGAGGCAGAGCACTAAAGCATTGCGTGTCTGGTCTTTGAAAGCCTCAGGGTCTGCTACAGCTCCTATTGAAGTCACTGGGAGTTTTGCCATAGATTTCAATAGGACTGGGAGGAGAGCCTATGTTTATTGTTAACTGAGATATACTGGAGTTCTGTTCACAGTGAAATAGAATGATGGGTCTGAATTGTTTCAGAGGTTTATTATGTGCAGGCTGCAATTCCAGAGAACCTCTGTTTACAGGAGCAAAAGAATTCTGCATTCCTCCTACAGTCAGAATTTCCACTGAAGTCAATGAAATCTTTGCCTGAGTAAGGATAAACACTTGCAACCAAAGTAGACGATTTAGTGAAAAACAAGCACGTTACTGAAGTGCCTGTTGGCTGTGTTCCTGTATTTTCTGTCATTTAGATTTGAAAAGTTATCCAATACTAATAGATTTCTGTTACTTACATTCACTTACTGTTGGTCACTTTACAGCGACTACACACTACCACCTTTCTTACAAGGAATACTTACAAGGATTGTTTGTGTGAGAAGAAACAGCTGAAGCTTTAACTGGTTTCTCAGACAAATTCTGGTTGATTCGAAACATGCTGACATGCCCTCACTTCATTTCCCATTGATTTCTGTTGAGACCCTGATGGTTGTATGAAACCCACAATGTACTTGTAAATTTGTGTATGCCAGGGATCCAAGCTTCGGAAGAGTGACAATGTCAGGGTGCTTTTTCCTTCAAACACCTAGGCTACATCAGCTATAGCCTAGTCTCAGGCACTTTTCGTATATAAGCACTTCCGTGTATAAGCATGCTGAACCCTGATGTCCCAACAGTTTTATCACTGCAAATTAACTTCTCAGTGCTCTTCCAGGATTATTGCTCTGTGACATGTGTGCCAAGTACTGCAAAACTGGGCTGCCACAAATTGCCAATCCAAATATGAGTAATTTTGTATTAAAGTAGAAAATACAAATAGGTGCCTTAAATGAAGCAGATTATAATTAGAGATGAATCTGTCTTCCCTACTAAGTCTAAATCTTCAGAGATAATATAATACCTCAATTTGCCCCATATATGTATGCAATAGAGTTTTGAGAACCTTCTTGGTCAGGGGCTTAATAGTGCTCATCCCTCTGTGCCTTCAGCATGCACTGGGACCAGGCAAAGTCTGCAGCAACAGTAGTACAGTAGGGACCTCCACAGGAGGTGAGGAGTGGGCTGGAATTACTGCCATGTGTTTCAGAGTGTTTCTCAAGCTTACTGGTCTGATGTAAAAGAGAAATGATCTTCCTAAGATACATTAACCCTGGGGTTGATGGCAAAAGAAAGTGATTAGGATTTGCAGAGAAGAGATGTTGAAAAAAAAATAACAAAACCAAAATTGTAATTTCATATTGGGGGTGATATACTGCATGCTGAGAATAAGAGATGCTAAGAAAACAAAATACTTAATTTGGAATACATTAATTTCTCCACAGTCTGTATTATTCTCTGTCAAATATACTGGGAACACAAATCTGCATCTGCATTGATTGGATGAATTTCAAAGACCTTTTACCTGCTCTCTGTTTGTGTTGCCTCATATCTTTATGACATGGAATGAACTGCTTGGCGCCACGTTGCTGTTATCCATTAACCATTCCTGTTTTCCTAATCATCTTAGACCCCATCTTTCTCTGTCCTATCTGTTATTGTCTTCTGCAAAGAGATGTGATGTTCCTGTAGCCTGTTCTGGTTTGCATGACATGATTTGTGTTTCTGCCTACAAGGGTTTCTCTACTGAACCCTGTACATTATCTTCCCCCAGCCCCCCTCCTCTGTAACCAGGAGAAGAGGGTCATACATCTGTAAAATGACAGCACTTATGAAAAATGGGAGTTTGGTACACATGGCTCTCATCAGACACAGACTCATCTTCCATGCCACAGACACTACTTGTTTCCTTGCAATGCAGACTGTAGCTGGAAACACAGGAAACACCTAATAAATTGCCTGACCTATCAAATTAACAAGTCATCAAGAAACTATTTTGGTAATCAATGAGCAAAGCAGAATTGTTTGCTTTCAGGCCAGGCAAGAAGAATGCATGGAGATGGAGCAATTAATGTTCTTCATCTCTCTTCTATAAACAGTGTTTAACTGGATTGTAAGTTTGTTGCAATACATGGAAAAATGTGAGGAATCTATTTTTAGAATTAGGAGAGCTCAGACCTAGAGGCATGCATTGGCCTAAGTTTATGGCTGAGTACAGAACTCAAAAAAAACTCAGATATGCACAGATATATGATATATGTCATCACTATTTCTGGTGAAGGTGGTTTTAGTTCTGATTATAATAAACACATAACAGAAATTAAATATTGTGGTTTTAAGTATGGTGTGAGTTGAAGTAAGCCTCAGTTCAGTCCCTATGCTTGCAGCCTCACAGAATTACAAAGTATAAAATTTTCAACCTTCATCTAAAGCACCTAATAAAATTAAAATTAATAAATTACAATGAACGAGGAAGCAGACATTTTCTTCTTCTACCTGATGTGCCCTGTGAAATAGAAATAGGTTGCCTCTTACTTCTGGTTAGAAAAGGCAGATGTTGGAACTGCTGAGTATGAAGTTGTTGTGCTGGTTGCGCAGGCAACTGCCAAGGATAACTGGAGCATTTACTGCCCAGTTGGGATAGTGCAGCAAAGACTGTTCCCGTGAAATAAGAACAGCATATAAAAACCAGAGACAGACTGGAAACCTGGGAATTTTGCCTGTAGCTGCCAAGGATGTTGTGCCCAGCAAAGCTTGTATAGGAGACAGCAAGATGTTAAAGTAGGTGTCATTTATGCTGTGAGCTTAATAGTAGATGTCTGCTTGAGTACTCTTGTCAAACTGTGGCCTCAAAAATAATTGAATTATTTGGAAATTTATAGAACACCAGTAATGTTGCTACCACTGTGACATCTTCTTGCCTTTCTTGGGCATTTCTGTGCTTCTTACCTTCCCGTTTCAATGACAGACCCTTACCAAATCTCCATCACATTTGTAGAGGCTCTTGGAAGATTTGCATCATTTCAGCTGATCATTTACTTCATTACTTTTTTATTTAAATGAAAATCACAAAATCAAAATCCTGATAGGATAGAATAGACCTCTCTAGATTATCAGGGTATTAACTATGGCCCTCATTTTCCATTGCCTTCTGACAATGAGAGGATAGAACTACTGCTACAGAGGAGTAAATGGGAGAATGCAGGAATCCTTCTGACAAAAATTATAAATACATTTTGTTGTGGAAATTTGTGACATGCCTCTAGCAAATTCTTCTTATTCATTTTTTTTAAAGTTTGCTTTGAAGTTACATGTACTTTTTTCTGTCTAAACTCAGTTCCCTGCCTGTAGACCCAGTTCAATAAGATGCTTAAGCATACGGACTTTGGTAACAATTTTTATGTTTTAAATCTGTTTTAAATAATTGTGGGGAAATTTTGTTGTTGTTTTGTGGTCAAGGGATGAGGGGTGGTGTGTGTGTAAATTTCCCACTTCTGTCAGTGTTATTTTGACATTGGTGTGCAGAATTCTTTTTGTTGATGTAAGTGAAGTTTGGGAAGATCGTGTGATAAACGTATGTTTTAATGATAATTCTTATTCATACATGTAAATGCCTTTTAATGCCAAAAACACATGACAGGGTTGCTCTCCCCCCTCCCCATTTTTATGTAAATTGTGGTCAAACAGAAGAACTTATAGCTCACGTGGTTATTATAATAATTAAAATTGGCCAAAATTAGGATTGTGAAACTTGGCACTAAGTTTCAGATGGGATAAAAATATGGGTTCCACCGACAGCAGTTTACAACTGTCGAAATCCAGAAGTGCACCAGAGCCAATGACTCATGGCCTCATTCCATGTGTCCTGAGCAGTGTCTCCAATCTGTGTATAGAAAACTTTTAAATTGTGCTGTTGTAGAACGTGCAGACAAATGGAAATATCTGGGTATTAATTATTTATTTTTTTAAGAGGGAAAAGCAGTGAATGAAATGTAACTAATTGACCAACTATGGCATTTAAGTAACTTTTAAACTAAAAAAAAAATGTGTGTAAGCACTGAGTTATGGCAGGTAAGGTTTCTACTCCAAAATATCCCAAACAGAAATTGTATATGATATACATCAAGATACAATAAAGGACACTGATTACTGGAATATTTGTTGAAGGAAGCATACATTCATGTTAGATTTATTACTAAATTTTAAAAATACTTGTATCACGTAAATGCTAGAAATTGTTTCCTCCCTCCTCAAACTCTGATTCAAAAATACCACAAATCTTGTCGTATCAGAACACATGCTATTAGACAATCAAGACTTGATTTTCATCTTTTCATTGTTACTGCTTAATAGAATAGAATCACCTTTTTAATTTTTTTAATCTACAGGAAGTTTGAGATATAATTAATTTTCTTCTTAAAAATGGGCAGAAACCTAAATACTTCTTTTATTTGTTCAATATCCTTCCTTAGTTTAGAATTTTTTCTAGCAGGTTCGGTCTGTATCACCAGAAGTAGTTTGTTTATTCACAATTTTACATTTCAGAAAGACAAATAGCTGTAGATGAGCATCTTCCAGTTTCTTAACTTCTTAAAACTTCTGTCATATGCCAGGACATTCAGTTTGCAACCTTGAAAGTCCAGGTTAACCATGTAAACATATGATAGGAGAGCAATGTTTGTTTGATCTTAACTTTATTTAATAGTAACTGTAATAGTTATTTTGCTTTTTTGCATTATGTTATCACTCTGCTAAATTTAATGGTCCTTGGTATGGGACTGTTCAGTTCGTGGGAGTTATGCACTTCTCAAGTCAACTTCTGGTTTAACAGATGTTTGTTTTAAGAGTTCCTTAGCAGTATAAATTATAGAGGACTAAATTGCTCATTTAAGGGCATGACAAAGTAACTCTCAGAGCATGCTCTGGTATGTGAAGCAAGCTGGGTAAGTGCAAAAAGCAGCACATGGATCTCCATGAAAAAAGTCCTCTTTCCTATGTTTTAGAAAAGAACTCTGTCATACAAAAGTTATGCCTCCTGCTAAAGTAGTTGAACCAGCTGCATCCCATGTGCTGAAAACACTCTTGTCTCTTATTTCTCTTGTTCAATTATTGTGTCTATAAATTGCAGTGGGCCACCTGTGCAATGCACTCATCCAGAATAGCCCCAGAGGAAGCATTAACATATCAAGGCTCATAAAGCACAAATCCTTAAATGTAAAAACTGACACTTTCATCCTACTCCAGCCTACATCTATATAGACTTTAAAACAGAAAGGAATAAAGAATATTTTGCTATGCAATTTAAAGGCCTTGCTCTCTCCTTGCAGAGGTCAGCAGCAAAACTCCTCTTGATTTTTGCTTGGGAACAGGATCAAGGCATAAAAAGCAGGAATTCTAGCTGCATATTTTAGGAACTTATTCTGACTTTTGCCATCTATCAAGTTTGATACACCTACTAAAAAAATGAAAGGAAGACTTCTGTTCTTGACATTAACCATATTTTTATTATTCCCAGTCTAAAAGAATTATATTAGATCTCTCTGGAAAGGGGACTGTGGGTTTGGACTGACCAGAGGAAGATCTCCAAATTAGCAAAGCTGCTTCTTCCAGCTCTAATACTCCCTCTTTAGAAAAGGTTTAAGAATGATTATTCTTTTCTTGACATGTCCAGGATAAACCAACAAATGCTGAGACTGCTTTTTTAACCTCTGGGCATAGCCATTGGCCAGAATGGATGTAAAGATGGCAGTTTTCCAGTTACTGCAATCTGCAGCACAGGTAACTTCCAACAGGGACAGAGGAAGGTGAGAGCAGACATTTTCAATCACCTTGAGCACTTCTTGAGAAACATCCTTGAGCAAAGAAGCTCTCTGGAGAAGCAACCTTCTCTGTGCATTTTTGTCCGATGCATACAAAGTATCATTGGCCAGTAGATAACATAAATAATTGCAGTATAGACAGCATTTCTCTGTTCTTGGCATCAATTGGTAAGATACCCTCTGCTTCACTCCATTCCATCTCTAAATTTATGGATGCTTTCAATTAAGACTTTCCCCAGTATGTATGCATATTTTCTCCAATGTATATATATTCTTAAGGACCTCTTATGAGAAGTGTGCTACCACATGCGACAGGGTTGTGCTTTGAAGGAAATGGGTTTGGGTACAGAAGATGCAGATCATGACTGTGTGTGCAGAGGGAAGCAAATCAAGGCAAGTGTTTCATAAGGTCAGCATACAACTCGGTGATGCACATTTCCCAAAACTAAAGAAGAGTCAAGGCAGATTCGCCATGCTGAAAGCAGATAGGGCTGTTTTGGAGCTGGTTGCATACCTAAGAATACAGACCCACTTAATCTCAATTTGGGATTCTGCCTAAACAGCATATTCACATTTCCCTATCTTGGTCATTTGATGTTTATTTGAAATGGCTGCATGTTTGATTCAGCCCTTCATAAACAACGCTTTCCTTCATTACCTTGGTGTTTAACTGTTTGGTTCTTTTTTTTTCTTTTTTACTAATGCCCTAGCTCCAGCTCTTAAGACAGTTTCTAACACATCCCCACACTGTAAACCTTTTCCTCTCTGCAGCACAATTAGACCCCTGACCTTCTATTCCCCAAAGCTAAAGAAATGCCAAATTGCCACCAGCACTTCATTATGTTTATATATCTGTCCCATGAGACTTGAATTTTCTCTGGCTGTCCACATCCCTCTTTTTATTTCCTGTTTACTGGCATCATACAACTTTCTGTTATATCCAGTGTTCTTGAAATAAGACATGTATTTTTTTAATCAGGTAAGGTTATTTGCAGTTAATGATTTTCTCTTTTTTCTAAAATTTTATCTTCAATATGAAAAACTGTGAATTAATAACTATTACAAAATCTAAAGAAAGAAGAAATAAAATTAGACTTCAGTAACCTTGAGCACAGTACAAGAAGATTTCGTGGGTTTGGATCAAGATCCTGCATATGTGTGTTCTCTGTTAGTCACATGCGTAGCCTCTTCAGGACATTACTGAACCCCAATTTTCAAGTGCATCCTTGCAAAAGCTTTCACATTAAACCTTCTTAACCGCAGATAGAAAACTACCTACAAATGAACACATTTTCCCTGAAGAAGACAGGTCAGTGAAATTCAGTCAGTAAAGGATTCAAAGTATGTTTTATCAAATTTAATACATATTACTGTTTAATACATCTTCTGTTTAATCAATCCTACATGAGCATTTTTTGTGGCTGTGAAGCACATGAAATTACGTGTGTGCAGTGATCACAATCTTCATCCTTAACTCTGCCCTGAAAACAAAACAGAAAAGAAAAAAATCTTATCCTTCTGATATGTTAATCCTTATGCTTACTTCTTGGTGTAAAAACAGTGACTATTGATGTTAGCAGGAATTCTATCATTCCTTTAGTGAATCAGATGTTTTAAAATGGCATTACCCTAGGCTTTGAGAGGAACTCCTTCTGTAGCTTCTAAGATCCTGCTCATATCCATTTTTCTGTTGTCATTGCAGCCTTTGCTTTTCGTACTCACCCTTCCATATATTCCCAATAGACACTGGTAGCAGGTTCTGGTAGATTTTTTTTTCACTGATCAGTTCCTATTTCAATTTTTCACCTAGTTAAGAACAGCACAAACAATTAACCAAAGATGTCCATCTTTATGCAAAATTCTATGCAGTTCAAATACCATATTTTTGGCACAAAACTCTGTAATATCTTGCGACCCCTACTAGAACTCAAGGTCAGGCTAAAACTATAGTAATGGTCACTTCTGGGCTTAAAATCTATTAATCTATTTTCATTATTTGTAAATGCATAAGATTAGAGGTATATGAGCAGACATGGCAATAGAATAAAATAACATCCTGTTAGTTCAGGCCCATAGGCATCTTGGAAGAGTCTGTAATTCAGCCTTGACCTCACTCAGAGATAGGAGTAGTCAATATACAGGAGTGCTCTTGATGGAGGACTCTTCAGCAAGGGGGTTTTCCCGTGGGTACACGCTGATTCTTTACTAATTTCTTTTAAAATTCAGCCTATTTTTCATGGCTTAAGAGCCCTACAGGTAGAGTTTAAAATTACCAGTTCAGAGTGGTCAGTGAAAACATGCACCTCTCTGGGGCTTTCCTCTGTGTTGAGACAGTAGTTGTTTATTTGTAAAATAGTAATAACCCAGTTTGATGTTGTCCAAAATTAGGTTTGGAAGTCAACTCCTGACTTCCTTTGCCTATAAAAAGTTCAGATTTTGCCTATGAATATCTTGATTGTGTTTGAAAAACCTGTTGCTTAGCTAAACAGAGCTGCCTTTCTCCTTGAGCTCATAACCACACACCATTTGCAAAATATTTGTACTTATCATGATCATGCTTGGAAATGTCTGATTACTCTAAACTTAGCATCAGTTTTTTAAGGAGATTTAGAAATCAAAACAGTCTGAAAATTATCAACACACTTTATGTATTGCATGAAAATTGCTGTAGAACTACTAACAGAAAGTTTACCACCCAGGTCTGTGAAATCCTTCTTAGGTAGCTGCAGATGGAAAGATCTGACACATGGCAGAAAGATGTGTGGTATTAATAGATCAATTTTTAAGGGGAAAGGTGTAAAAAATATTTGTCTCTGGTTTATAATAAAATGTCCTAGAGAAAATATGAGACATATTCTCATTTCTGGCATTAGTTCTTTTCATGAAATCTGCTCTTTTGTTATTCCTGGGAATAAGAAATACCAGAGGATGGGTTGAGAATATCAGAGTGACCTTGATGATTGTATCTAAACTTGAAGATTGCATTCCTTTTAAACAAGCATTTTCCCTGTTTCTCTTAATTTCTTCACTTGACATAGTTTGGCAATGGTATGATGAGAAACATCAAATTTTTCATGTAGACTTTTTCAAATTTGAAAAGGTGAATTTGCAGGGTTCAGATCCCATGTTCACATTGGGAATTTACCTCTGAGTTTACCCTTTCATGCAAGAGATGCTAGCTGAGGTAATGATAGGACTGTATGTCTTGATTACAATATCCTGGAATTGCTGGATCCTTAGCAAGATTGCTGACACTGTGCACTGGTGACTTTGTATGCAAATGTCATTATCATTTTCTTATCATCTGTCAGAATGTTCTTGTATTGCCCTTTCCAAAAAAATGTAATATCATTGGTGATTGCAGTCTGGTCCCAGTGAATCATTATGCTACAAAAGTGGCCTCAAGAATTAATTGAAATTGTATTCATCAGTCTTTGAAGAATTCTCAGGTAGATTCAAATAGAAATAAGTGCAGTTGACTCACTTAACCTCTCCGGTGGACTCTGTACCTATATTTCAAATGGGGGGAGTTTGAAACCCAGATACAGTTCTAAAATCTGTGTGTAAGACTTTGGTTTCTCTTCAAAAGACCTAGAGTGAATAATTTTGAGGGAGGTTTATTTTGACATAAAAGTAAAATAGAGCAGTATCAACCTAATTTGCTCCAAATACAGTCTTTCAACGTCAGTGAAATTACAAACTGGATGTTAACTCAAGCTGGGATGAAGGCAAAATATTTCTCAGTTGGCTCAAGCTGAAATTTGGCTGCAAAAGACTCATAGCCAAGCCAAAAATTTCAGAACAAGTAGGACTGAACCCTGTGTAGTTTGTGAGATACATACTCACATAGAGTAATTATCTCCATGCTCATTAAGAGATGCCTTCAATTAATATCATCACTTAAACACAAGTTCAGATTTATAGCACTTACAAGCCTTTAGGGTTATCCAGAGCTTGGGCTATGACTTGGACCCTCTTAATACATTTCAGAGTTTTTTCATTGTTTCCAGTGACATTTTCTGTATACTATTTTAGTAGGCTTGTAAACCAAACCTTCCTTCAAACTGAGATATTTTCTCTTTGATGAATAGTACACAGTGCATACTGTTTATTTGTTCAATAATTACTACTTTTTAATGTATTTCAACTGGCACTGAATTGGTTAGTCTCCCTGCCCTGGGGTACAACTGTGGGATAGCAAGGACATTGTCCTTGAGAAGATTAAAGAAAATAGCAACATTTCTTCATAAGTCACTCAAACACTGAACTGTCCCCCTGTGACTTTTAGCTTCTGTTAGTCACACATGTGCATGGAGATGAATTTTGAGACAGAAATGCTCTTTGGTAGCAGAGTGCACCTGCCATTTTCATCATGGGCAGCAGCAACTCCACAGCAAGCAGTAAATCTGTCAGTGGCACCAAGCAGTGGATGGCACTAGTGGTTTCACATCCAGCTATTTTGAGTCAAGCAGCTGAGTGATTTTTTTTCCTCTGAGCTGACATAATGAAAATAATTTTCTTTAGTGTTTCTCTTGTTCTGCCCAGCCCCCAATAGGCTTCACATTCTAATTCTTTCATTCTGGGTTTCCAGATTCTATAAAATCTAATTTTTGAAAACAATTTTCCTCTTTCCCAGCACAATGCCCAAGAATGCCCATTCGATTTCTTTTTTCTATCACCACTTGATTACTGAAGATTGACATAAAAATCAGTGGGTTTAAATGTAACTCACTTAGTAAACATTTAAAATACCTGTATTTTAGAGAATCCAAAGAGCTCCAGGGCAGAGACCAGAGAGGTGCAGAACCAATAAGGGATCTCACAAACATAAGCCTTGTATGACTTCCATCAAACTCTAGTGGTCTCTTTCACTCATCTAAAACCTGCTTATCTATGGTACCAGTCTGAAAAGTTGTAGCACCTGATCTTAAGGAACAAATGCAAAACACAGAAAAAAACTGAAAAAATCATGTCTAAGTGATAATCACATCAAGTTACAAAATTAACCATAGTATCAAGCCAGAAATTGTAAAACTAAGTTGTCTATGGATACAAACATGCTTTCATGCAGATAGTGTGATAAAAAGGCAGGTCTGAATAGAGTCACTTTACAGATGCTTTTCACAATCCTTTAACAATTTTGGGGGAAACAAAAAAAAAAAAAAGGGTGTCTGATTCATAGAGTTGCATTGACTCCTACACAGGAACAGAGTAGCTTTGGATTTGAGTTGCTTCATTTTGTACTGTTGCTTTTTAGACAAGAGTAGAAAATATGTTAAGTATCACTTGTTGAAAAGAGTGGTCACTAGAAATACGAGAAACTTTTCCAGTCATGTCTTTCATGATATCAGACTAAAGGTGCTTCTCTAGAAGCAGAAGGCAGGAAATTTAGAGCCAGTAAAGCTTTTTTTTTTTTTTTTTTAACTCAAGCCTAAAATGAATCTGTGAAACTCCTTTCCATAAAACAGACAGGTTGAGGGAAAAAAAATTACTTACATTTTAAAGCACTTTTTTTTGCAATAGTACACATTTTCAAAAGACAAAGTAAAAAAGAGAAAAAAAGTGTTTTAGACGTAATTAACTTGCAGAGGTTATGAGGCAGTTTTTTATAGCAGAGACTTATCTGTGACCTCCAGTTGGTTCTTCCTTAGACTTTGTGGTCTTAACCACTGCTGAGGGAATGGCTCTGGGCAGAACCAGCTGCTGGTCTGGTTCAAATTGAGAGCTTCTATGTTGTGTCTCACACTTCTCATAATTTTCTTCAAAGACTGTGGGAGCACACACACACAAATGTGTAGAAACAGGATTGTCTCTGCTTTTGGCCTCAAGTTTGTATTTACAAAAGCCTTTCCATTGAGTTGCTCGGAAATTTGTTTTCACTGGGAACAGCAAGTGACAACACAATTTTTCAAGATTTATGTTCTTACAACATAATTTGCAAGCTGAACTGCGGCAAAATGCAGTGCGATGTTCAGGCTTTGAATTCCTAAAGTTCCTTTTGTGATTTGATTGGAAATATATGTTTAGCTGGGTGAAAAGCAGTGAAAAATCCCTGGCAAATTTCAAAGGCAGACTCTTCATGACCTCCACAGGAAGTCATGTAGAATCTGCATGGTTTATATAGATGGTAGAACTTCCTCTTCATCCTTTTGGCAGCAGTGTGAGGAAGTAAAGTCCTATATTTGAATGCATGTTGAGTCTTCATGGCATCATAGAATGATTTGTGTCGGAAGGGACCTTTAGAGGTCATCTGGTTCAGTTCCCCTGTAATGAGCAGGGACATCTTCAACCAGATCGGGTTGCTCAAGTCCCATCCAGCATCCAACATTGAATGTTTCCAGGAATGAAGCACCTATCCCTTCTCTGGGTACTTCCAGTGTGTTACCACCCTTATAAGACTTTGATTCTAAGAGGGCAGGAAGAAAGAAATCCATCAGTAAGGGATGCCAAGAAAGTACTGTGTAAGGATTGTCTGAGTACAACTTCTCTACACACCCTAAATGCAGGGTTAGACCTCCCATGAGATGCTGATTTTTATTCAAAACTGAAAGGATACAAAACTTGTTTTGGACACCCCATCAATATATGCAAATTTTGAAAAGGAGTGGGAGTTCCTACATGGGATAGGAGGTGGAACCCATTGCTAATAAGAACCAACAACAAAGAGACAACTTTTCTTATGAACTTTTCTTATGAAGCCTACTATCATCATGCTAATAATTGCATGCACATTTCATTCAGGAAGCTGAATCTTAATCAAATAATAATGTGTATCCTCTTTGAAATGCCTCTTCATCTTGCTTTGAAGTGCCAGACTGCAGCCAGAAGAATACTTCTGCGCTTCTTACTTGACATGTTCCCATCTGGTACCATCAAAACTGACTTTCTCTCCCTCACTGTTTTCCCCTCTTCACTTCCTTCCTATTCTCCCCAAATACATTTTTAAGATGAAGACCAAAGATTTCTGCAACTGATAGGGCAAAGACTTGTCAACTGCATAAAGCTTTGTGTAAACAGTTCTGCCTCATGGATAAGAAATTTGAAAAGTAGCAAGAAAGATAATCTCCCTTTTATTGGCTTCATTCATATTGAAATGTACGATCAGAGTCAAAGTCTTAATCTTCACCTCACTTTCACAGCTGCTCAGCTAACCTTAGTGTGTATGCCAGCCCTCTGTGAGAAAGCAAGGCCCCTGTGATTGGATTAAGGGGCAAAGAAAGTGAATGTCCTGTTACCCCTTTAGGCAGCCCAGGCTCTCAGAAAGAAGCTCAAATAACAAAAGGTGAGAAATCTGACACAGCAAAAGTATGGCAGGGTCCATCAGACTTCAGCTCGCTGTGCCAGCTACAATGAGGTCACTTTTGACACTCTGTATGAGATGACTTCTCAATTTGTACTAAATCCTTTCTTTTCCCAACAGAAGGCAGGAGGAGGTCTCTCCACGCCTTTCTACTGTGACAAGCCAATCAGCAACCCAGAAGGATAAACCAGATTATTGATGTTTCCCTTGTAAGGCTTCCTGTTAACAATTATCAGCTCCTAAAATGTTAAAGAAAAATATTGACTGCAGTTCACAATATAAATTTATCTAACAAATTGCACAAAGAAATCTTTTCTTTTTTTCTGATGCCTGAGCAGCAACGCCAAGCCCAAGCTTTGGTGGCTTCTCCATCACATTTCTTTAGCTCCTTACATCAGAAGTTACTAATAAGTAGCTTGTTTGGATTTAAGAGTACGCCCATTCACAGTCAAAAAACAAAAAGCTGGAAATTTGCCATTGCTCTTGATGAAGACATGCAAAAGGGAAAAGACTCTATGGTAACCAGATCCCATTAAAATTTATTTCTTTTAAATAATTGCTATACTTCACCAAGTGTAAACTGCCCTCACTTAGCAGTAAAGCTCTGGAGAAGGAATCCTCAAATAACCTACAAATAACCCACATGGTCTCAGAGGCCCCCCTGCCTCTGGTCAGGTCAGATCTGGGGGAGGGCAGTCCAAGTGAGGCAAGTTATGAAGAGCCAGCTCTCAGTACATATTAGAGAAGAAAGGGCTGTCGTAGCCCTCCACATCTGAATACCCAACTGCAGTATTGATTCAAATGTTTTTTGAGAGGAGTCTTTTAGTCAAACTTGTGAAAACATAATATGAGCAACTATTACCAAAAAAAAAAAAACAAAATCAAAAGTGGGCTGAGCTTCAGGTGCTTGCAGCAGAGATCAACATTTTGAAAATATCATTTTCTAAATTAAAAGATAATTGAGCAAAATGAAAAATGTCTGAATCACAAAACATATTTTAGAGAGAAGCCTCACCTCAGCGCATGACACAACTCTGTACTGAGAGGTCAATGAACTTCTGCATCCATTCAAGTTAGGCTCAGATCTCCTCTGTCATTCAACCTCCCTACAATATGGTAGAAAGAACTTAAGTAATTAACAAATGTTAAGTCTTGTCCCTGGAATTAATCCTTGACTCAGGCACCTACAAACACTTGATGCTGCAAGTCTGTCATTGCAAACGCAGATTTGGCAGAGAGAAGCTGCTCTGAATTAATTGTGTTGAGGCCAGGCCTTTGGACAGTCTCCAGTGACTAACTCCCTTTTTACTAGCCCTTTATAAACCTATCCTTTGTTAGAGCAATCCTCAAGGGATGAAGAATCACTGCTATTCCAGGTCACCTTTATTTCTGTTGTAGTTCAGGTCTAGGTAGTGCCATGGTTATGGTGTCCTGTGAATCCCTGGGTGTTCAGAACTATCCCCCAGGAGCTTTATTTTGCTGCCAGTTATTGCTTTGATACTCCAGGCTTTGCAAAAGTGGTTTAAAAACACCTTTTCCCTCCACTTCCTGATCTCGAGTTAAATGTTGGTCAGCTGGACTGAGGGATTAAGTATTTTTGAACGTAATGAATATCTGATGAACATCAGACTTTATGAGAAACCTTTTTTTCAGTCCTACTGGAAAGAAGTGCAGTCTCTCCTCCTCCAGACCAGCACCTCAGGACCGTACACAGACAAAATACCTAAATTCAACAAGAGAGTTTCCAGGAGGCTGCTGCTGTGGCAGCAGAAATGGAGACATAGTTAGTGACATGTCAATCAGCTCCCTGCTGCTCTTTTGAAAAAAGAGATGAAGAGACAGTGTTTATTTTCAAATAACATTTTTTGCTGAGGTTCTAGAAAGATGGATGAACTGAAACTGACTTTGATTTGGAGCTAATGGCCCAAATCAATCACTATAACTGGCCACTGCCTTACCTCAGGTGGAGGCATTAGCTGGTGATGTTTGGGCAACATACAAGCTGACAGCCTTATATTTGCTGATGTGTTTACCTCAGCCGTAAACAAACCTTTAAGAGATTGGCCTATTGATAGCTGGATTCTCAGTTTACATTTATTATGATAATATATGTGTGAATAACCATGGAAAATATTTCCAGCCTAAAAAGTTATTATAGAGTGTAGAGAAATAGGGTTCATATATTCTGTACAGTGGAAGAAAAAAGGGCTTGTAGTCCACGTATAAATGCTTGTAGAGCACATATAAATTTGTACCCTTTGCCTTGTGCTAAGCTATAATATTGGCTTTCATGCAGAAATGAATAATAGCTTTATTCACCCTCTCTAGATTGCCCTAACATGCTGCAACTTGATTAAGGGCATGAATTCAGGGCATGAATCTTACTGATATAGTCAGATTATTGAAATTATCCCAAAAGAGCATGTTTGCTGCTCTGCATGCAAAGATCTTCCATTGTCTCCTTAAGAATACACAAGACAGGTCAAGAGAAGCTTAATTAATATGGAATTAGCACAAGTCAATTTTGGTTTTTTATATTGTCTTGCCCTTTGTGGCTGTAGGGCAGCTCGCAGTTCGAGGAGATCATGCTCATATAAGTGTATTGATCAAACGTTTTTAGTTAAAGCTTATTTGTGTGCTATCTTTAGGGCAGCAGAACAGGAATTCTATACAGCACATAGTGCTAGGCAGAAAAGACCAACAGGTTTCTGCATTTTGTCAAGTCTGGTTTAAGGCGAATAAGTAGCTGAGCTTTTCAGCAGAGAAAAGGCAAGAAAACAAGGTTTTGGATTAACTCTGTAGCTACATGAGGCATTTCCTGCCTTGTTTAACACTGCATTGCAATCAAACAGCTTCCCCTTTCAAACTACCATGTCTGTGTAAGATCATTTAATATCACTCGGTCATCTGCCAGGTTCCAGTACCTAGTTTGCAGAAATAATTGGGTTTCTTTAATGTCATTTATTCTCAAATTTATTGGACAAGGACAAGCAAAAACAGGCTATTCATCTAATTGACTGAGCACTACTCTCTTTGAATATCATATTACCATTATGTCTAAGCTCTCAGGAGCCAAACTTAGCATTTGCCAAGAACTTATTTCTCATTATTTATCCATATTGCATGACAGCACAGGGATTCAGAAAAGATCATTCTGTCATCTTCACTATTCATTTCTCTTGATAGTTATACCAAGTTCATAGTGAGGCAACTGAATTAATCCTCGTATTTAATGATGCTGTGCCATGCAAAATTCTCATTGACTTAGTGGATCCCCTGTGGAAGGTACTACACAAGAGAAGGAATCTTTTCCGGAATATGCTTTCTCAGCATTCCTTCTCCACAGCAGTAAAAACACAGCACAGCCAAGGACCTTAGAGACAATGAATCCACACTAATCAAGTCCCTGAACAACTGTTGCAGTTACTTTGTGCATGTGGAACATTTCCACAAAATCTGTCATAGATGCACACAGCATATTCTTATATGGCCCTGCATTCAACCTGATGTTCCTTGGGGCTTGTACAGTTCCTCACTAGCTCAGTTCTTAGACTTGGAAATATGTGATTTGTTCTTTTTTTATTTAGTTTTATGAAAAATATCTTCTCTGGGTCATCAGGTCTTTGCAATGGGCTTATTCCCATCACCAGAACCACAATGATTTATGGTTTTAAAACAGAGTTACTTTTTTTTCCCCCACAACTCAGAAGGAAATATTCACCCACAAAACCTCCAAAGTATTTTAGGCTTCCTGCCATGTGCCTGTTCAGTTGTGCCTGTGTCAGTCCAGGTCTTTTGTCTCACCCAGATCTGGATTTTGAAGTTTTAGAGAATTTGGGGGAAGAACAAGAGAGGAGAATATATCAGTTAGGCCATTTATAATCTTTTTTTTTTGGGATAGTATGAGTGTGACAGCTATCACATGTCTTTCACAATCTGAGAAAACAAACCTGGACAAGTTGAAAAGTCCCCTTCATGCACATGAACAAATACAAATACACACATGCAAGCACATGCATCATCTTTTTGCTCTTTCTCTCAATTCTGCTCTTTACATCACTGCAATTAACATTATGAGCAATAACTGAATTAATTTGACAGTAATCCCAAGCTTAACAATGAACTTCACATTTAAATTAGTTCCATGTCTCTGTTAGTACGTGAAATGCACATGGGGTAGCAGAGAACTGCCATGAGCAAAACCCCACCATCTTAAAATTAAAATCCCTCGCATAGAATCAGATAGGTTATTTCTTTGCATTCTTTTTGGCAGCTCTTGTTTTATAAACTGGAAATTTGATCAGTGTACATTGAAACAGTTACTTCTATCTGTTATGCAAAGGTAGCAAGGAACAGTATTTAGAGCAAAACCAGTAATTAAACCTCAGTGAAGTGGGGCTAGGCAAAAACACTGTCCAAGAGTAATCTCCCTTTGATGTAAATTATATAAATTGGGTCAGCTTTAACTTCTAGACATGTGAGGCTGGGCTCTGCAAAGTTCTGTAATGCTTTATAAACATCTGCTTTGAAAAGCATTTACGAAAAACCTCTTACACTCCCTGCAAACTAATGTCAATCATTTTGAAATGACAGAAAATATTCATATATATATTTATTGTTATAAAATATTTTGTTGCTGTTTATGATGTTGTGGGAGATAGTTTGATTATTTTCATATCACAGCTGTTCAGAAACATTTCTTTAGATTTTTTTCCTACTTTTCAAAGCAATTGACTTCATAATTCGGGCAAAACCTACTTATTCCAAAAAATATTTTAACAAAAGACCTGCAATACCCAGAGTGAAATGGAGTAGAATAAGTCTGAACCTGAACACACTAAACTAATTGCTTTGGGTGATCATTGGGATACTGGTTTATATCATAAATTGTTCTGATTCATTTTCAGGAAACGTGGCTTATTTTTATGTTAATGTTTTTCTTTTCTCCAAAGAGGTTCTATGAATTATCCCAAATAGATTAATGTGCTGACCTTTGATCCCTAGAAACCAGAGGCTGGATTACAGCTGTGCACGCCTTGAGAAGCTTAACTTCTACCGTTGAGTTAAGATGTGAGCTGCAGCATTGAGAGATGCCTGAACCTGACATTCTAAGGAAACAGTAAAATTAGCACAAGATTTTTCCAAGACTATTTATGCATCTTATGAAATACAGAATAAGGCTGATTGTAGCCATTGAAGAGTATTCACACAAGAGGCAGATCACTGCTACAGGAGAATAAAATCCTGCAGTCATTCTTTCGGCTTAGTGAAAGTAATTTTCTTATATGCACTCAGCCCAGCAGTATTTTTGCAGATGCTATAAGCAGCTGCAAGTCATCTTTGCTCAATAGCCACACTAAGTTGGTGCTTTTTCAACAAAATATGTTGTCCTGTCTCTGTAAGGCACCTTATCCTCATCAATACTCAGCCATACATACGTTGCTTAGTAAGGATTTTGTCTGGTCAGTGTTAGGGAAAGAAGCTGAAAACCCAAACAGGAGGATTGCAGCTTACTGTAACTCAGCTGACAGACATGGCAATTCCCTTGCATTCACACAATCTCTCTGGATCTTGGGCACAAATGCAAAGGAAAAAGTAGTTTCTTTTTCTCTGGAGCAGAAAATAGCATGTGAGTGAGCTGTCTATGGAAATTAAGGAAGAAATAAGGTAAAATTTAGCCATTGTAGTTCAAGAATGACAATTGTCAGGGAACAGGGGGAGGAAGGTGGGGAGAAAGATGTGATAGGTCTGATACTTATATCTCCCAGAATTACAGTTCAGTACAGAAGGTTTAAGATAAAAATTAAGATAAAACTTGGCTGCTTATGAGCAAAAAATATGTAAAAATAAGTACCATGTTTGCTGCAAAGCTAGGTATGATTGGCAACTTCTCTTGGCAAGTTTTTTAAAGTTTCCATAATACAATACAGGATTTTTAGCTTCATTGATATAAAAAAATTCTAAACTGCACAGGATTTTAATCCCACAAGCCTAATGAAATCCCAGCAGTCAAAGCCTTTTTGCATTCCTTGCGTCCCTGCACATCATGAAATGAAAATTGTTAACTCTAGTGTGTTAGTAAATGAGTAATTTCCAATAAAATAAAAATCAGAAAATGCTGGTCCTAAGACTCTTCTCATGGCATTTTCAACTTGTCTGAAACCAGGAAGTGTCAAAAGCGTTACAAGAAAACCTGTTCATAACTTATTTGATTTATAGACTCCAAGAGGTTGAGCTGTATTGGGACAATAATTTCATTTTCTGGAAGGTGATCAAAACAAAACTTTCAAACGTTCTGAGGTTCACCCAGTGCTGGAGGGTTGAGTGGTTGCCATGTCTGCCATATGCACTATATCAGTTATTCATCAGCTGTCTTTTTGATGTATAGAGTTCATATGATACAGGGAGTTTTAGTCCACATTCATTCATTTCATTTTACAGTACTAAATGTTCTTCAGGCATTAGAGCTAATTTAAAAGAAAAAATTACTTAAGAGTATCACTTAAAAGAAGTTGCACTTATAAATTTCAGAAAAAATCCAGACTCCATTATTCACATCTGGTTGCTATTGTATAATTGTACAACAATGGCAAACTCCGGATTATTAAATGAAATATTTCTATCAAATAAAATTTCAGTAGTTTCTCATATTGTCTTTTGCTCACCACTGGTGAGCAAGGGCTGTGCATTATTTGCCATGGTGAATGCTAACACTGGAGAGTAAGAGCAACCCTACCTGCAGAAAAAGCATTCTAAACCTGCCTTTCTATGAGGTGTCTATTCATGGATGGTTCTGTATGATTGCAGTTAGAAATAAGCTATTTTTCTTCCTAACCACAAAGTATATTATATAGAAGGGAAGCCTGAAAGAGAGTTCTAGTTCTGGGTGTTTTCTTAAGCTAGGAATCTATTTTTGTATGAGTCTCATGGCTAAGGTGCAAACTCATTATCTTATTATTTGTATTGTGCTTCTTTTGGAGGCATTTTCTCTCACAAAAGAAATATTTTACTTCATTTTTATTTGAAAAAATTTAAATTAATATCAGGCTTGGTACAGAACTGTAGGTGAGCAGCAGTATGGTATGATTCTCAGGCAGATCATGCTGACTTAAGAGTTGTAGTTGTTCATACAGAGAACTAAACGAAGATTTTGATGTGGGTTTCAGTGTCTCACACCCAGGTCCATGACCAACTTGACTAATGTGTGCTTTTTAACTAGGGATTTCACTTTTTCCGTAGCTTACCAGAAACTCTAATGAATTCTTCATGTGAAATCTTTCAGGCTTGTGTGTATTATCAAACAGATGCGATGGTCTGCTCTATGAGCAATTAAAAAAATTATGCTGTGTAGGTAACCAGGGGTCAATGTTGTGCCTGTTGGTGGGAAGCTCAATGAATCTATGTTATTACACTCCATAGCATTTACTGGCCAGAGATCTCAGTCTAAGCAAACAACTGCATTGCAAAGCTTACCATCGCATCAGGTAGATGTGATAGCAGTACCAAGGAAAGCTGTAAATCTAAAAGACTCACTGGAAGCAGGATGGAGTTAGAGTTTTTCTAAGTAAGCTGTGTGGTGCATTCGCTGTGTGTACAGTAGGCTTCACAGAACAAACAGAGGCCCAGGAGCCCAGGACTTTGCTATCTTTTCAGTGCAGCACATTCACAGTATAACTGGTAAGTGATCAAAGTGATGCTTCAACAAATCAAAGTTAAGACAAAAATTGAGCTCTAAGCATCCCTAGATGTGATTTTGAACAGTAGCGTAGCTTTGGGATTTGTTTAGAATGTAATTTATTTGCTTGCTTGTTTGCTTTCAGAGGGGTGAGTCTTAAAAGGATTTGATGGCTTTGTACTGTTCAGTCATCTTGAAGACCTAAAACTTGAAACATTGTCTGTTGACTTCCTGTTGGGAAAGACTTCTAATTGTTACAAATCACTAGAGCCTGTTCATACAGCCATCAACACTTATCTTTCTTGGAACCACAAATGGAAAAGAAAAACACTGTTTGCCAGCTTCTTTCTTCTCAAACCTGTATCAAGGGTGTCCAAAGCAGTAAAGGGGAGCAGGGAGCAAGAAAAGTGGGAAGGAAGATCTTCAGGTCTGAAGAAGTGATGCTGCCTTCAGGTGTGTTAGAATTCAAATCCAAGTATTTCATATTTGTACAGTCCTTCATTTGTTTTTCTGGATCAGTAAAATATTTAAAACATACAAACCCTTCCTTAAGCTTCTTTATTTTATGAATCAATTGTAAATAACCTTTGAAATGCATTCGGGTGATGGAAACCATTTGTTTGTTTGGAAAAGGTAATTTTCCCAAGCACAGAGAGGAATAGGCAGTCCTTTCTAGCAAATCCTTTAAAACACTGTGAGAAATTATGGTCTAGATAGCTGGAGTGACCTCTCGTGGTCTTCACGGGAACTAAGGCACCTCCCTACTCTCTTAGCCTCTTTTTAGCAGATACAGATGAAGGATGCTGGTACTAAATGAAATAAGGACCTAGAAGCACAGCTCCATCAGGAGAGTGCAGGACATGCAAATGTTAAAATGTGGCTCACAGTGTGCTCCGAACTTAATTGATATCCAGAACATACTATTTTAGCCTTTGAGTGTCTCTCAGTGTCACACACTGCGAGTGCTCTCAGCTGCTCCAAGAAATGCTTTCCTGATATGGCAGTGTGGTTCCCTCCTAGCATGTCTCCTCTGTATTTTTTTAATGTTGGGTAACAAAAGTTCAGGTCTTTTAAAAAGAGGTTAACATCTTCCTAAGCCACTGGAAATGGGAGCAATCAACCCTTCATAAGGAATCAACTAGTAGTGGTGTAAGTAGCTGAAATACTCTAGCAGATGCCTGCAATACTTTTCACTACCATCTTGCTTTTATTTTCCCATTCCTATGAGTCAGCTGGTTCTAGATGACAGTGAGAAATTTCCATCAAATGTTTACAGACTGGAAAAAACAGTGCATATTTTCATTGCAGCAGCTTCATCTCAGCACCCAAGAGATTTTTGTTTTCTTTAAGGGTTGTTTGGTTTTTGTTTTTTCTAGGGGGGGTGGGGGGGAAGAGAAGGAGGCAGGTTAGGACTATTGCTTAAAATTACATTAAGATATATTTATAAGTAATTCTTTTTTTCAACCTGAATTAATTTCACTTGTTAAAACCCAAGCTTTGAAGACCAGATGTCCCCCATCACTTCAGGTTGTCCTACGCCCTGTATTGACCAGTGCATTAGATGCCTGGGAAAGTATTTGTGATTTGTATGATCCATTTCTTGAGAGGGGCAGCTGTTGCACTGGGATTCCTCTATCCCTTCTTCATGTACCACCTACATTTCTCTAATTTTTAAAAATAACCAAGATATATAGTTTATGAACTGTTTTATATTGTTAGATGAATATCTATATACATCTGTATTGAGTAGAGAAGGCTGAACCAAACTACAAGTGTACACCCCTATTCACTCCCCAAACAATACCATCAGAGTCCAAACCCAGAATTCAGTTTCACACTTTGCTCATGTTCATAAACTCCATACAACACTTAATAGAAAAATCCCCTTACAATCATAGTTCAAGAGTTGAACACTTGAAAACCAGATCATGGTCTTAATCAGACAGCTTAGGCCTGTTTCTAATATTGGTAGCTCTGCTACATAGAGAAGACAATTAACAATATCTCTACCTTTCTCAATGGTAGGGTATAAGGAGAAAAATATTAATAGTCTCTAGAGACACAAGTAAGTGTCTATTGAATGGCTTTGCATTCGTTCTCCCTGCCATCTGTTCTTTTAATCTTCTATATGAGAATCACATACTGAAACAGCATCAGTGCAATTGTCAGTTCTTTTAAATTTCTATTTTCCCTTTTCTATTATTTTAGTGCTGACTGACTTTTCGCATATTTCTTCAAGTTTCTTTTCCATGTGATTCTTCCTGTGGCTTTTGTAATGTCTTAGGGCTTTTTTTTAGAGATGAAGTTCAGCATCTGGATACTGAAAATGGATGGGTATGTTGCTTAATAATAAAAAGATCAAATATTTAATTTCATTATTTATAGCTACAAGACCTTTCCAGCTATTTTCCAGACTTCAGTCACACACAGTATATAATAGAAGAGTTCAATTATTCTCTCTCATTTCCATCTCCTACAAAAAGTAAGAAAGTGTCCTACGTTCTTTTGACACTAATACAGTAGCTTTTGAGATACGAGTCCAGACATGTCAAATGTCTCAGTGCAGAGAACAGGATGTGCTCTTCAGTACAACACAGACTGTCTGAACTTACTGCCAAAGCCCATCTGACTTTTTGTATAAGAACTTAAGTTAACAGAATATGTTATTTTAAGTGAGTGAGTTCTCTTAAAAATTCTCATCTCTTTAGCCAAATCTAGCTCTCAGAGTAAAAAAAACCTGCCTTTACTCTAAAAGTTCCTTGAGTGACATCTCTTTGGGCTTTGTTTCTGTTCGATATGGTGTCCAACAGGGAACTCTGAATTCCTCTTAGAAGGCATCAGAGGAACATTTATTAAGAATATCTTTAGTTCAATGTTTTCAGTATTGTCAATAAGACCCGCTTCTAGGAAGGCAGCAATTTCAGCCTGCAATGCTCTCCTACAGTCTGATATCTACCAGGTGATTCAGGTCTCCTTTATTATTTGAGATCTGGAATAAGGATAGTAGTAACAATTAAGATTGCTATAGATCACAGGTGAAAACACATGTATGTATGCATGCATGAAATGTCTCTGTAGCTGATTCCTGTAGGGTTTTTTCATTATTAATCTTACAAGCATAAATATTTACAGCATTTATCTACCTCCTGAAATAGTCTCATTTCCATGCTTATTTAAATGGACTAGCTTGGCTGCTAGTGGCGCTTATTTGTGGTGCTTATTTTTACAGTTGAATAGAGGCTTCCAAGAATTTGTTAACTCAAAATGCAATCCAAATGTTTAGCATATAGATGAGAGAAGATATTTTAGGGTCATTGCTTTGCTATTACAAGTCTTCCATTTCATGTCATTGCCCTATTTTTACTCCCCTCCCGTTTCTTCCATTTTCTTCACTACTGGGTGGAATTTTATGGCAGAAAATGCACCTTTGAACACCATCACAGATTCCTATCACAGGTGTTGGAAGTAATGAAAGTAGAGAGAGAGAGAGAGAGAGAGAGAGAGAGAGAGAGAGAGAGAAAGGAATAAAAGCCAAGAATTGATGCACCATCCGTTTTTTTGCCACCCTGTGACCAACCCAGCCCAGCCCCCAGCAGCATTTGGTGCATTCTGGCCAACTCCCTCCTCATTTATAGGCTGAGCATGATGCTCTATGCCATAGAATATTCCTATGCCCAGTTTAGATCAGCTGTCCTGCCCATGCTGCCTCCCAGCTTCTTGCGCACCTCCTCCCTGGCAGAGCATGGGAAACTGAAAATCCTTGACTTAGAGGATGCACTGTTCAGCAGTCATTAAAACTTTAGTGTGTTATCAACATTATTCTCACAATAAATCCAATTCTGCACTAGCTACTGAAAAGAGAATTAACTCTCTCCCAGCTGAAACCAGGTCAATTCTGCTTAAGTAAAATAATTTCTAACTCAATATCTTTCCTTCAGGCAATGTTTTATGTTGCTGCCTAAGCCAAGCGCAGTTTGTAAGTTTTGCACACCATGTACATACATGGAGGTAATTATAAATGCAAATGAAATGTTAGTTTTTAAAACAGCAGTACAACAACTTAATTATGTTTAACTATTTGAAGATGTACCTTAGTGTATAGAGAGAGAATGAGCAGCAGTAGCATAAGAATTTCCATTCTAACCATCCTTTTCCATTTCTTGTATTGTCAAACTTTCAAGGCCTGCTTCCTTCCCCCTGCAGAAACTGTGCTTTTCATTCTGAGCAAACACGTCTTAGGTATTTCCTCAATGTGTACTATTAGCAATGTCTAGTGGCCAAAGTGGCAGGAAGGGATCTAATACACCTTAGTTCTGTTCCCACTTTTGGGCTGACTGAATGAGTTTGCAGTCACCTTGCCTGTTTCCCCAATTACCAAATATTGCTGTCCTGTACTAAGCAATTTAAGATCTCCCAATTTTAAAAGTAAGCAAACAGAAAACTCCCAGCTTGCCACTGCTTTAGTTTAACAAAAGAGCAAATACACACTTTTTGTGGTTACAAAAACTTTACAACTCTTTTATTTGGGTCTTTTTTAATAAGTCTGGTATCTCAAAGTATAAAAGCTGAACATAAGGCATAAATTAGGTTCCCTTACTTCTGCTGGTGTTCTGGTGAAATCCATTGAAGGTTAGAAATATTTTAAGTACCCTGGGCCCACGCCACAAGTTTTAAATTCGAAAAAAATGGAATTTATTTCTCACTATTCTGTGTTATAAAGTATGAATGCTAAAAGCTGAGTGCTTACAGAAAAGCTTTAGATGTCTTTGGAGACATATTTCATGAACTTTGAATCAACCTTTCTATGATCAGCAGAAGCTGTACTACTGCTCTGTCTTCAGAGCTAACCAGTAGAATTTTTAGTGGCTGTTTCTATTTCTACCACACTGACCAGTGTCATCTTTTCACGTTTTACTTATCTTTTTCTCTGCAATAAACCTAGGAAATTAATGACTCTAAAGAAAAATGTAAGGCGAAAATTTAAGAAATGCTAGTTAAGGCAGTCCATAAAATCTTACTTCCATTCTCTAGAATATTTTGCCCCTTTCTTCATTCTCCTATTTATTTTCTGGCTTTCATTAGGGCTCTGTCTCTGCAAGTGCAATGCTGTGAAGTGGAAGGAGTGGGATGTCTAGGAAACTCCATGAGCAACTGGAGAATCTGAAGTTCTGACCCTAGCTGCAGTTTCTGGATGCACATCTAGAATGGCTGTGTACTTATCCATGAGCCCCAAACTTGTATAGCCACAGTAACTGGTAGTATATTTGAGATCAGGGCTGGGTAGAGTTGTGCTCTGAAAGGCAAGAGAGAAGGCTGCTGTGCAGGGGGTGGCTACTCCTCTGTCACAATGCGATGCCTATACCTGCAGGTGCCTATCCCCTTCTGAAGGTGCATCTCTACCTCCTCTCTTCATCCCCACAGTAACTGGAATTGTGGCATGCCAGATCCCATTAAGCAGCCTTTGAACTTGGGGGCGAAACTTTCTTTTGCGTTGGTTCTTATAAGCCAGAAACATTTTTCATTTAAAATATAGTCAGGCATAGAAAATAAGCCATTCCGGAAACAGCCTTGCTCCCACTGGAATTAATGGCAATAATCCATCTACTGAAAAGTCTGTCTAGAAAAATCCACAGCTGCAAACCTGAATAAGATCAGACTTTGTTGTCTGGTTTTTTCCCAATGATTTTCATTTCCTTTCTTTTCCAAAGAAACAAAAAGCAGTAAGGAGCTGGATGGACAGATAGACACTTGCTTAAAGTCAAACCTACTTAACAAGATTAAGTGGTAATCTTTTAAGTGTATTGCCAAACATACCACAATAAGATTTGAAATGGCTCTGAAGCGCAAAAAGCTGATGAGATGTGGTTACAGCACACCTCAAAATGTTTCTAAGTGAGCCTAAGACTTAAAAATGTAACTTTCATCTTACTGGAGAGTGCATGAAATCTCAAAAGGTTTAAAGCTTTCTTCTTACTAAATGTTTTCTCTTTTCTTTCAACTGAAGGCTTTTAATACTAGAAATTTTTTACCTTAATGAAGAAATTACTCCTTCTTCAATGAAGATAGGAGTTAAAAATGCCTCTAATCTACTTGAATTTACATAAAACACTTCACATTGTATCTTTCATGAATTTCTAAATCAAAAAAATTGCATTTAACTTGTTATATTTCTGTTAGTTTTGGTTATTGAGAGTTATTCCTAGGCAAGGAACTCAGCAAACAGAGAGAAAAAGTCTTTTTAGAAATGCTGATACAACTTTAAAACATATCTTAAAAACATGTATACCTTGTATATCTTTAAAACATGTCTACATCTTTTTGTAGACATTTCTATTTTCTGCCTGCTTTCATTGACATACCAATAGGGATTGAAGTGTACACAGGTTCAGAATACCTGCCAGTATGAACTAGAAAAATGATATGAACATCACTGAAGTTTAGATGTCAAGGCTGCTTCTGATACATCAGTAGAAAAATATTATTTCAGTAAACCACACAAATAAAAAAGATTCAAATTCAGAGTTGAGTCTGTTCTGACTTTTACTGCTATTCCATCTGTAGTGTTTTCAGTGTTAGTTTTCACCCTGTATTATATCTTTTTCACTCCCTGTTGTATTTTCAGTTCCCTAACTCAGTCAGGCTCCTGGACCTAGAGGACACCTGCTTTCTGTTTTGTCTAGAAGGCTTTGGGTGGTTGTAGTGTATAGGCTGATTGAAGGGAGCAATGAGCTCTACTCACACAGTATTACCTATCATCCCTGATTTTACTCCTAAAGACATGCCTTAAGAAATACACATTTTAGAAAAGGGTGAAAAAGAAAGGATTTTTGGAATTACCATGAGTCCTTTGTTCCCTTGTGGAGAGCAGAAAAAATTACTTTATCTCCCTTTTACTGGTCTTTATAGTGATGGTCAACTTTTCCCATATTTTAACACATAAAAACTACCTAGAGGCAGCACCAGTGATTTCTTATATTGTTTGCTCTGAGGAATGAGGCATGAACTCTTGCAAGTATTACAGCCACAGTTTCTGTTCCTGCCCTATTTTTCACCCCTCTGTGGCAACCTCCAACCCAGGCGAGCAGACTGAGCTGCAGCACCTCAGCACAAATTCCAGCCCTCCAGCCAAAAGCCATTTTCCTTGACAGTCTAAGCAGGAACACCATGGTGAGCTGAGCACCCTCCCTTCTGCTGCCTGAACTATGGAAATCTAGATGTTGCTGAGGATATCCACTTCTTAAACCTGTAAAAACCCATCAGTTTATTCATGTCCTAAGTCTCACAGTTACTTACTTGCACTGAATGTGCCACTTCTTTTTTCCTTCCATTCTTTACCTTTTTATTTTCTTTACCATAGGGAGTTACCTCAAAGTCTTAGCAGCCGAATGACAGTGATGTCCAGAGAGAACAAAGGATAAATCATCCCTTTTATTATCCAGGTCATTATTGGAATAATTCTCTTAATATTCCAGGAATGCTGCCCTTATTGCTGCTGTAAATCAGAAAAAAAAAAAAAAAAAAAGAAAAAAAAAAAAGGAGATACAGAGCATACCCTGAGGTATTTTTACAATGTGATACTCTCAAAAAAAAAAAAAGTAATTTTGAAATAGTACCCACAAACCTCAAGCTCAGAACACATCCCACCTCTGTCTCTTTGGTGGAATTATTTGCCTTTAAAATCATAAGTTTGTTCATTACTGCAAGGTACAGGCTGCTACAGGGTCAGCCTTGAGGATTTGAAATTCTGCCAGCAACCTGTAGAAGATTTAATTTTATTTAGTAAATTAGCAACAAAAACCTAACATTCCTACTGAAGGCAGAAATAACACATTAGAAATCCAGTGTATCCAGTCATGTAGACATAGGTCTGATTTCACTACAGTTTGTGCTGCAGGAGAGTATCCCCTGTTAGCTTTAAATTTCATTTTTATAGCATTCAAGTTGTTACACAAACTCAATCAAGATTCCTTACTGTTCAAACAAAGGAAGCAGAAAATTGTTCCCATATTGTGTTACAAATGTAATCAAATTCTCTACATTTTGTCATATCAAATCTGGTGTGACACAATCAAGTGTCTGAAGGAAAAGTCAGAATGAATATTTAGTTCAGTAGTAGTTAAAAATTAAGAAGCTGTGCCAGTTAACCTGCAGCTCACAAATATTTTGATCCTGTTTACTGAACTTTCACTTAATTCTTCCTTTTGGTGTCAAAATGCTAGTCTGTACTAAGTCTTTAGCTTTCCTATATACTCCCACCTGTAAAACGTGAAAAAATGTCCCAGGTGGAAGTTCAGAGGTTATATTCATGTTTGAAAATTACTGAAAGAACCCCTGCCTGCTATGAACAACCCAGGATTCGGAGGTGTTTTCATTTTGCAAGGGAAATTCACATTCCAATCTCAGGGAAATAAGTGATAAAATTCCCTTGGATTTTAAATGTGCTGATATTTGTCCAGAATTGCAAAGTACGCTATTAATTTACGTTTGCCATTGATAAAGCCTAAGCCATTTTCATAAGTTTCAAAAGCAGTCTTTCGGAATATAGACTGAAGCATATCTTCCAGTGTCTGTTGTCTGAATCAATAAAATCCTGACTTGGGAAAGGGCTTATGTGCTGCCTGCATACCATTTGGAAGCCTTCATTTGGAAAGAACTGTCACATTACTCTGGCCTGAAAGCATTGTCAGGATAAAATAGCTGAAATATACCACTCTTTTAACCAGGCCAAAGCAGTGCCCCTTCTTATCTAGGAATGTGTTATGGTTATGTCTAATAAACCAATTCAATAAGCACAGGATAAATTTAGTTTGTCAGTTTAATAGAGTTATGGTTCTTTGCATGTTTAAGTAATAGTAGATGTATGTAGATATAATTGAGAGAAAACCTCCATTTCAGACAGGATGTGCAAAAATAGGGATTTATACATAAGTAGGAATATACACTAAAATAACAGCAGTGAACATTCAGGAAAGATGCCTGTTTACAGACAGGTCAATGCAATATGATTGAAATCAAGAAAATCTTAAGGTAGTTTGAACTGGCATGGGAGGCATAAGTTTAAACAGATGTTTTCCTTAAACGGGGAAGCATGTAAGCAGTTGTCTTTTATCAGACGGAGAGAAAGAGAATGGATTCTGCTTTAATTCACTCCTTTGTATTTGTTTTAATAGGGTCCTACCAAAATTTAACCTGCATAATGTGCATCATTAGGAAAAGGGCAATATTTTACAGTTGCCTGGATTGTTTGATTTGGAAGGGATTCAAAGACTCTGTGAACTGCACTTATTCTGTAAGTTTGTGGTTTAGACACTACCAAGCACAGATGAACCAAACTTGAATTGAGTAAGCTTTGGGTTTTGCACTATGTGCATAAACCATACTCCTTTGACCCTGAAGTCCCACAGTATTTATTTATACAATGGCAAAACGTGGCTTTGAGATCAAATAACAGAGCTCTTTTACCCCAGCAAACACACAGCCTAGGCTGAGTGTGACATCACATTCCTGAGTCTCACTGCTGACCAACTCCACATCACAGTTTTAGTGAAGAATGCTCTCATTCTGAAATGGCTTTCACACAGACATGGGTTCACACAGACATGCTTGCCTAGAATTAAGAATACAGCAAATAATTTAATACTGGGAATTATCTGTTATTTCTTGAGAATTTTGGAGAGAAAATGCAACTTTAACTCTTCAGCAAGTTAGTAAATCTCACAGAGCAGGTGTAAGGGCCAAGGCGAGTACCATACAAAATGGGAGAAGGTCAGTATGAGTTCTCTCATGCTGCCTGAGGTGCTCTGTGCCTCTTTCTGGGCTGTTAAACAATTTTCACACAGTTTCTGTGTCAGAGTTATGGCTATCAAATTGGGGATGTGTGTGTGGTGTGGTATGTGAAAATTGAGCTGTGAAAGGACAGCAACCATAACTGGTCAAGTACAGGCCTGTTTAGTACAGGTAGTTGTTCATTTATTACAACATGAGGCTTCTGTTGTACAGATTACATTAGTAATCATCATTAAATAAGGAAGCTTTAAAAAGTGGCAGTCTGTTTACAGATATTTTGAGAAAGGAAAGAAACAATCTATCATATAAAAGATGCCATGTTTTTGACAAAAGCTGTGTGATACTTCCTGCATTTTGTACATTAATTGTGTGTATCCAGGTAGTACTAGGAGTTCTGTAAGGAGAGACCATGGTAGCTCAGGAACCTTTCAGGTTTGTGTTTCTTAAACTTTTGTCCTGAAGCCAGAGGGTAGTAACTTGCATTTTAAAGTCAAAGCTCAGGTTCTCTCGTGTTGAGATAGTGCTCTAAAAAATAATAGAGTATGCAAGAAAAACTTGAGGAAGCTGGCTATGCCACCTCCACCTCCACAAAGATAAAATTTCTTTCGTTGCCTATTTCTGACTTGATAGTGACATTGTCTGGTCATAAAGGATCCATACTGTAGTGTCTAGAAGGCCTGATAATGCTCACGGTTACTGCAGTGAGAAAGTATTCTGAAGACTGCACCAAAGCCTGCTCACACAATTTATTCTCACTCTGTTCCTGCTGGAGGTTACATGAGAAACTGAAATTGAGCCCTGTTAAACTGAAATGTATGGTCTGTGTGTTAACCTAGACAAACAGAAACATTTGTTGTTTTATCTTGTAGCTGGACCAGATTAAAAAAAAAATATTTGTGCTAAAAGGAAGTAAAATCTTTCACCTACCATGTCTGCATTACTGCTGGTGAGCAAAATGTTTGCAGGAACAGAGGTATTCTTCGGTGAATTGGAGAAAATATTTTTAAGCCCACTCTCTCCAAGTTTTAAAGCAATAGATTCAGTCTTCATGGCATAAAATTATTAGTGTTGTTGCGGTAGCTGTTTTCCACTCTTACTATTAATTAGTCTAATTAGTGGTTAGCAGTTCACGTAGGCCTTCCTAGGCTGAAACATAATGCTGAAACACGTAGGCTGAAACATAATGCTCCTGGATTTGCCACCGAGCTGGAACAGCCACTGTCACTAAACAGAGCCCACATTTGCCACCCACTCAGTCCAGCCTCTTCTGTCAGAAGCCAACACACATTTTGCTGGCCATTGATACACCCGAACATCTTATTATCTCTTCATCTCACCAGCTAGGTGGTCGGGGGTGTGCCTCCCCTCAGGGGAAATGTACCTGTTAAGGCAATATTTCTTTTGGCTTCGGTTCTAAGCCGTAGGCAGAGGGATTAGAGATTCAGCTTTTACTTGTGCTTGTCTTTTCCTCTTGCAAATGGCAATCATTCCATAGCACCTCTTGTGATATGAAATTGAAAGTTGGATTAAAGCATATTTTTGATTCCTGACCAATCTTTCTGGTCAGAAAGGCACCTTGCTTAAGACAGTGGGTGTACTTATCAGCCAGTGCAGGCTTTGGCAGCTGAGTAGTGTAGGCAAATATTGAGTAATTTCAAAACAATCCAGGCTTCACCTTCTAGAGAAGAACAGTAAGACCTGTTTTGTGTTTTTGTAGACAACACAAAGAATTATTTAGCATTGTTCATTTATTTATCAACTTCAAGTCTTTAAAGTTTTGACAGATTAATAACTTCCTTCAGGAGTTTTAAATAAACATGATGTATTAACAAACAGACCAAGAGCCTACTTAAATTGTACAAACATATAAAGCAGGCTGCCTTGTCTAATGAAAACCTGATAAGAAAAATACCTTTAAAAAAAAGGTTGTGTCTCAATTTCCGAGGAAATAATTTATCTTTATATATCCACTGGAATAACAGATGAATGGAGTCAATCAGAGTTTAAATAAACCCCAATTATACTCTGCCTGATAATTCGATTTTCTTGACACTGTATATATTTACTTATAGCTTCAATTATTTAATATTATAAATATGGTGTGTTTTGACAAACTAGGATTTGGTTTGTCCTTTTTTAATTTCAGCATAACTTCTGCAGATTAATATAATAAGGAGGAAATATTCCATGCAGAGGGGTTTGGAATGATAGCTTCAGCAAACCTTATAAGTATTGCAGCTTTGCTAGAGTCTCAGCATCAGAGGTTGTATATTTATGTAAGTTTAATTGGTGTTTAAGAACAAGCTGGATTCATCCAGCCATAGCCACTTAGTTCAATTCATATGCAAAACTGGTGTAGGTTTTGGGCCAGATGACCCAATTCTCCCCAGCAAAGATTGTTGTTTAGACCAGTTTACTGATGATTTTCAACTCTGATTTTCCATACACAGAAACATGGTTGTAAGACCCACTTACACGTTTCCCTAGTGACAGGGTAGCAGGGTGAGCATAATGTCACCACTAAACTACCGCTGTAAATCTTCCAAACCTGTGCTCTGCCCATGTAGGCTGCAGCTAGCACGTTGCTTAGCGTTTCTCAGGGGAAAACGAGCAGTGAGCTCTCGTTCGTGCCTTCAGTTTAAAAGATGTAACCCCAGAGCCCCAGCGCATCCTCACACTGGGGCGGTTTGGGAAGCCCAGGTCCAGCCGTTCCAGCAATCTCTGAGCTCATATAGCTTGGGGTTTATTGGCAGGGTTCTGTTTGCGCTGATCATAGTGTAAAACAGTGGCATGGATTTATTAACATCCTGTAAGGAAAATTACTAGATTTTGAAATGTCTTAACAGGTTTAAGAGGTGTGTTGCATAGGAGCAGAAATAGAAGGTGCAAACCAAAGAAACAAACAGTAGCCAACAAAACCAATGCTGAACCAAGGGCCGGTAAATACATGGACCAGTTTGTACAAGTAGAAAAGTGTAAATGATTTAAGGGGATCCCAAGGGTCAGACAGCAGAATGAAATGTCATTTTCTTTATCAGAACTGTTTATCACTTTAATAAAATAAATATTTCTGTATTTCATGAGTAAGTCTACAAGAAAAATGACAGGTAGTACTTGTTTGTGGTAGATATTGCATTTTGGCCCCACCAAGATCAAACACTTTATATAAAGATACACATTCCTAACACTGAACTGCTTTTGAAAATTAGATGATAATTTTTTTCTTTTTTTTTTAAAGATAAAAGTTTCTTCTCTTCCATAGCTCCTGTCATAAATCACTAAAAAAAATCTTAGTTTAGAGACCTTTTGTATTTTTGAAAGCTTTGTAATAGAAATATTTGAGTGCTGTACCTTTAAAATAAATTTTTCAGGCAAACAGTAAAACTCCATGCAATTCATTTTATGCTGAATTCACAGTTCTGCTGTTTAAGCAGTCACACTATGTTGACATCAATATTATGGAAGGAACATGAAGAAAGTGAACACTTCATTCTTTAAAATTATTTCATTAAAACTGCAGAAGATACAGAAATAGTACATGTGGGGCTTGAGGTAAGGGCCTAATAGAGTGTAATTTTGTTATCAGCATTAATTTGAATAATGTTTGGTTTAAGTCTAATAGCAGTGATTTTTTTTTTTCTATAGACAAAATAGCCTGCTTTTATTTTCATTCAATCTGTTTTGTAGGGATGCCTTATTTCTTTTGGAAAATGAAACTGCAAATTATAGCCACTGAAGGATTTTTAATTATTTAAATCCTCCTTACAATGGAAAGCCTTCAACAATGATTTCTTCCTTTTTTAAAAAACTGTACCTGTTATCACTCAACATACTACTAAAACCATAGTGTTTATTTTGGTTTATATGTTTCATTTTGGAGCTGGCTGCATCATTTTTGGGGAGAATTAGCTGAGATGTTGGAATATCAGGTTGGTTGACAGATTGGACCAAAAGTTCTGCAGGGAGCAGTGGGAGAAAACACAGGCATACCCATCCTACACAAAAATTAACACATCAACAAGGAGCTTAGAGGAATGAGAAATTTCAGAGACATGACGAAACAGACTTACATCAAGGGGTTTTTTAGCTGTGTGCTTCCTTTTACGAGTCTCTGTGGCTTATTTTGTCCATTGCTGTTTCTATTAGATTTGTCACTTAAAATTCTCTCCAAATGGAATTTCGTGAAATCCCAGAAGGCAAGGAGATTGGTAAACCTGCTCTAACTGCTCTAACAATATCATGAAACAGGGTTTGAATTACCAATACACCCGGGAATTCTAATGCAATTATGAGTGTTTACTTACACCATGTGTTTCTCACTGAGCCTCGGCTGTATCAGGATAAACCAAAGGGAGCTAATGTTTTATAGATGGTAAGACTCTGTTTGTTTTCAGTAGGGCTAAGTCTCCCAAAGCACTCAGACACACTAATTAAAGTAAACTGCAGAGGCCCATAATAAAATATATGTGTTTGGAGACTGTGAGATGAACTCCACTGGCTTATTAAAAGTCAAAAGAAAAATATACATTATTTATGACTTCAAAGGGACACATTGTGAGCTCCAGTTTATTTAAAGGATTAACTAAGCATTGGTTATTGGTGACCATCTGAACAGCTTTCCTTTCACAGTTCATTAGTTATGTCATATATGTGGGAAGTCATAATTTGGGTTTAGATCAAATATTATTAATCAACTAAATTATGGAGGGTACACCAACAATATTAAATGTAATCTTTAGGAAAATAACACCTCACAAATCCACTTTTCTCCAGTTGCCCAATTACATTTCAATACATAAACAAAAATCCAACAGATGTGTGGCAAGTTATATAGAGCTGCCGATCTCTGGAGTGTTTTGGGTTTTTTTGTCAATAAATACAACACATTTAAAATACCAAATGGAATTGGAAAGGAAGCACTTTGCAGGCCATCAAGGTCTTTGAGATATACCAGAAGTACAAACTCACCTACTGTGAGTACTGTTGTAATTTACTTAAAAGGTACCGTTTTTAAAAAAATTACCAGATTCATGGGAATGAGGGGAGACCGGGGCTTTCCAGTGAAGAGGGCACTGGGAGGCAGTATTTTCTTTCCACCTTTGTCAGTAGTGCAAAAAAGTGTATCACTATTCTCATTTTTCTAATAATTCTACTCACCAAAGTTTTCTTGTGACTTAAAAGCTGTACGGAAAGCATTTGGCCGAGCAAAGGCAAGAAGAAGCGCACACACACTCATGAGCCTGGGAAGTGATATATTTTCATTATGTTCTTCTGTCTCTCCATCTTTCATGATACGTTTAGTATAACTCAGATTTTAAGGGAGGAGAAATGAAAAGATTTAGGTTGCTAGCAATAGAGTTCAAATCAAAGGTTTCAATAAATTTTGCTCAGGCAGTTAGGTATGTAGAGTTTGCTCACATTTTAATTAAATTGTCTCTTTTAAAGTGCCAAAGTTTAATTTTTTTATGTAGCTCTTTAAATAACAAAATTAAGTCAAGATTATAAAAACACTTGTGCTTAGTATTTAATTCACAAGCGGTTTCTTAGGGGTGTTTGTGTTTTCACTGCCATGACTTAGGAGAGCAAATGAAAATTGCACTCCCTTTTGTTTTAAATATTACAGGCTGAGGTAGTTTTTTTTAATATTGTATTGTCATCTTTGGATCAACTAAACAAATATGCCAGCATTGCTACTGCCTCAAGTTTGTAGCTTCATTTATCTAATATAAACATTGGGGGGAAAAAGAATGGAGGCAACATGCTCTACAGCCCAAATCAGCATCATTCTGCTGTTCCATCACCGAACACTGTGAAAGCCTAAAATTGATGGAGACTTAACTATCATTCATATTTTTCTCTCAGTGGATCAACAAGCAGTCTGTGTTTCTGCAAATAACATCTCCTACAGAATAAAATATTCCGCAGTGGAGGTCTGCTTATTGTTGCTTTCAGTTCAGTCCTTTTGCCCAAACTACCTACAGGCAGTGGAAGTCACTTAATTCAGAAATAAGTTCTAAAATAGCAAAGCTTTGCCAAAATGTGTACAAAACTTACTTATATCCTGTTGTACAACACAATTCACTAATATAAGTATTATGATATGTATTATATATATTTGAATATTTAACATATGTAAAATTATATTTATAATAATTAAAAAACTCTTCCACAGGTCACATAATCCCATCAGGTACCTGACCTATTTTACAATTACAGATGAGAGGAAGAACACCTTACAGTGCTGGTTCTCATCTTTTGTGTTTCTGTGATGGTTTCTCCATACCACCTTTCCCAATCAGCTGACATATCTGAGGTTTCCCCAGGCATTTACCAGCCTGGGAAGTGAAGGTAATCGTGATTCCAGATCCCAGATTAGGCATTCATGGGTAAATAATCATTTCATAAGACACAACTCACATGCCTTGAGTGGAGGTGTGCCTGACACTTCAGTGCTCCTTCACAGATGATCCTTCCCAGGCTTGTAGGGAGATCTGGATTTCTTGCCAAATGTCTTCTCTTTCTGCATCATACATAAACAAATGATCTCTCAGTTTTCTCCAGGGTTATATTTTTATGAAATCTTTAGATTTATATGTCCTGTAACAGCAAGGTTTTGTTTTAAAAACTGACCTACATTTAGGGGGAAAAAAAAAAAAAAAAAAGGAAAAAAGAGGAGAAAATCCTTTGAAAGGTTTGAAGCTGAAATACAGTAAAAATTTTTTTCAAGAAAGGTTTTTGTAGATGAGTATTATTCTGTTTTATTCAACTGTTTGAGGAAAAATTATGGTTTAACATAAGACTGTAATTTATCTCAGGTAGTAAACCTAAAGCTTTATCTTTCACATAACTATATCATTCATATTTTCTTCAGCATGAAACAGAATTTTGGAGGCTGGACAAAGACAGCTTTCAAAATATGCCAGTTCTTCATCTTCTGCTATGGATTAGTATACAATCAGAATTATTGTGCTCTTTCCCCTTTTATAGCACTCTAAGTGATGGAGAAAATGACAGGAAAAGAAGTATTAGTAAATTTATAAAGTAATTAATTTACACACAAACAACATCTCACAGGAAATGTGACTTTGTGGATCTCACTGTGAAAAATACTTAATTCAAGTTAGCTTCTAAGCCTCAGGACTTCAGAGTAACGCTGTATATATTTTGAATTAAAACAATCAATTGCGAGGATACCTAGAATAAAGGGGAACTTATTCTGAGATTAAATATTTTGCCACCTCATAATGCGTAATTTACAAAGACAAATTGTCAAATTATGAACAATTAATCATGAAACAGTCATTGAACTTAGAAACAACAGTACATTTCAGAAGGTGGCCTTCAATAGATTAATGAGTGCTCCTGCCCTTTTCTATCTCCATAGCCTAATTTGTCTGAGGATGGGTTGTCTTTGAAGTCAGGTTTAATTTACTGCCTATGAGTCCTTTAATAGATTCTCTCCACAGTAGATATGTTTACGTGGAAAATCCTACATGGACCAGGTTCACACCTTACAGATAGGAAGAATGCATTATATGTACCCCTATCATAAAATTGGTAACTTTGTTTGTTTTCTGACGTCCCTAATAGTAGGCACAGACAAAAGATCAAGGTCAATAGCTAATACAAGGTTCTTAAACCGTTAATTGAGCATTAAATTGCAATAAAACTAGTCCAATTAGACAGATGTCCTCCTACATTTGACTTTATGCTTCCCTTTTTGCACCAAGTTGTACAAGCATAGCAAATTCCAGTGGTAGAAAATGGTACCTTTTTGTTTGGGATTTTTTTCTAATGTTGCATTGCATATTTTCCTGCTAGTTTATACTTTATTTTTATTATGGAGTATAGTAGATATGTAAAAGAAGTCTGTTAGGAGAAGGCTATTAAAGACAAAATTATGTTGACTAATGAATTTAGTTACTGGTTTAAGAACATAATGGTGCTTTCCTTGGAATATTTAGTATAAAAAATTCTCTTAGAATTGCTGAGTGACTAAATGAATGCAATGTTAACTTTTTATATTTAGGCAACTGTAGAATGCTTATGCACAGAGGACAAAATGATGCTCTTGGGTTCAGCACCTAAGTTTCTGTGAATAGATTCAGTGTGGATGATAAAGATTCAATTACATAAAATCCTTTTTTCATCTGTTGGAGACAAAAGAAAAAACTAGTTCTAACTAGCATATTTTTTACCTATTACACCCTCAAATAAGCAATTAAGCTTCTGCTTATAATTAAGGTATTATAAGTGATAATGAGTAATGATGATTGCTGCTCAGGTATGCTATATATATTCTGGTGGAACAACATCTGAGCCAATGCCAGGAAATTTGCCCTGATCACAGAGGCTGAAAAGGGAAAAGTGGTCTTAAGATGCAGCACTAAAATGAAGATTATGAACTCTTTCCAAGCTATTATTCACTCTAGATTATTTTATCTGCAAGCTCAATTATAGAACCCAGCAGGAGACTGATTGTGAAGCAGAAAACCTGACTCCACAAAGGCACATGGGCAAGCAGACCGCAGAGAAGAGTAAAGCTTATTTGCTTTCCAAATCCAGGAGTAGCTGGGAGTATGTAACTATACTCTCACAGCAGAGCAAGCCCTCTGCTGAATCAGTAGCTGAAGCCACTTATGCAAACAGAATCTGGCAGAACAGCCCAGCCATGAGAAGTGAAGATTAGCAGAGGTGAGCAACTTTGCCCCTTGCTTCTCTGAGAGCTGGCTTGACATGAGAGTACAATTTAGGGAAAGTGAGATTTGGGCAAGATGTGTCATAGTGGAGCCTGGAAGACTGACTGTTGTATACCTTCTGGGTCACTATTTCCTGTTGGCACAAATATGTTTATATATGGAGTTCTCACATGTTTATTTGGAGAATATTCCTTTACCCTTTTCTTTTGTGCGACACCTTTCTGAAAGAGCTTTTGAGTACTTGGAAATCAGAAAAGAAACAAATTGACTTACAAGTTACTAGTTTATTTTTGGGGACCAGAATTAAAAGCCTTACTTTACTTCAGAGCCAAGGTAGCAGAAGTAAGCAATGGCATCTTGACGTTAAGTCTGGCTTACTTCAAATGTGTGCTTGTAGATCCCATTCAAGTGAGAAACTTTGCTTGGGTAAAACTGCAGTGATACTACTGCCCAAAAAGACATCAAAATTTTCAGCTAATTAGGATTTGTGCTGGCAAACCTTATCCCTCTAAGGAATACTCAGTAAATACACAAATAGAAATGTGTTTATTTTTCTTAGACTAAGTCAAAATATGAATAGAATCCATGTCACCTTAGAGGATGACGCTGCAAATACAGGAGTGCCTTCTGGCAATTAATAGTAATGTTTCCTACAGAAATAATCAAAGTATTGAGTGCTTTTTATTCCTAAATATACACATTCAGGCTTTTTGCAGCTTCTAGAAAAACTGATATTTAAAAATAATAAGCACTTCAGGCCTCTAAAATAATAAGCACTAAAGGCCTTTAAAATAACAAGCACAGGCTTTAGAATACAGAAGCATTCAGTCTAGGCAGAAGAGGCAGACATTTCTGGAAAGCATCATCTTGTGTACCTGGTGTAGTTTCTGCTACAGTTAGATGAAGGAAGAGTGTTGAGGGATTCCTGCGATCTGGTGTTGGATACTTCTGAGACACCCCAGCATTGCTTAGGGCATGAAAAACTCTCTGCCAGTCTGTGTGCCCTGTGCCTGCACTTTGCACACTTTGTGCATTATGAAGTCCCTCTAGATTCCCCATTGTGCATCCTGCTCAGCGCAGAGAAGAGTCTGTTTAGCGAGCTAAAGGCTGTCATGGCCGATGCTTTGTTTTTGTTTCTATATGAGAAAATTCTACCTTTTTCTTAGATAATTTTTTATATTAAATAGATGTTGAACTCTGTAAAGATTTCACCTTGCCGATTCATTACATAATTTTCTAGTTATTTTCTCAGATTTTCCCATTAGTAAGAATGTGAATGGATTTACTTATTTCCAGTGAGTTGATATTTCTACAAAATGCCTGGAAGAGGGATTGCTAACTTTGTTAAATTTGTTCTCTTCATAATTAATGATAAACCCCATCTTTCCTTAAATATTACAGAGGTTTTGGGTCATTGTTTTGCTGATGATTATTACTTATAGGAGGTATATTGCTAGCTAAAATATAAATATTTTTGCATACAGCTTAAGCTTTGCTGTTTCTGTGTTGTATCCATCTTCATCTTCTCTAACGATAAGGTCAATGGCAATGCCAAACAGGAGGAGTGAGTGATTGCATTCTGATTAATTCCTAATTTCGCATTCTGGGATCGTTGTGTTCCAATAGAACAGGGTGAATAATTCATTGTGAACAATTGACCACTGTTTGCCTGTTTTTCTAAATAGCCCATGAGCTGATCATGTTTCAACAAAACCATTTCTTTGATTGCATTCACTCCACACCACTTCTTAATATTTCCTGTTCTCTAAATCAGAAATTTCCAGTATTGCTGTTGCCATCCCCTTTCAGAAATAGTTTTATCTACTCTATTTCCTTTTCATATGCACATGCCATGTACATTTCCCCCTTCTGATTCACAAACAACAGTAACTAATTGAAAATTACTCTTGAAAAAGTGAGAATAAATGGGCTATCATGGTGCATCAAATGCATTGCCAGGTCTAACAAGGCCCTGTGTCCAAGTTGCCTTTTGAGGTCCCTAGAAGATTTTTAAAAGAGCCAGCAGTACCAACCTGTCGAGGTTATGCTCATTATCTTTTCTTTCTGTGAAATGATTCTGTCACCTAATTTTGAGTCGAATATATTTTTCCCTCTGTACCATCCCAATGAAACACAGGATACAATGACATACCTTATTTTAGAGATCAAAAGGACAATTTACCACAGAAATATTGGTATTATTAAAAGATAATCTAAATGTTCATTTAGTGTTTGAAGCTTGGCACATGGAAAAGTTGTGACTTTGTAGTTTTCTTCACTGGTTAAATGATCAAAAATATTAGAACTTTCTGTAAAAAAAGGAGTTTTGGGGGAACCCTGTCACTATTAGGAGTATATCTTTTCTAGATCTATTATAGAAGTTAATTGTAGAATATATAAGCTGCAATAGAAAATTTTACTCTTTTAATTAATATTCATTCCTGTCAATGGGAAACTATTCCACAATTCCTTATAGTGAATAAATCCCTATGGCTCTTTATTCTGTCTCTATCACTACCAGGAACAGAAAATAAATATATATATAACATAAAACTGAGAACTGCCGTTTCCTCCACCAGAGAGAACTTTTTCCACTGAGTCCTAAGCATATCCTTCTCCCCCAACCTAAGCAAAATTCAGTGTTTTGTTACTCTTTCTTGATCTAGGAGACCTAAATTTCATTCACTCTTGAAGTTATTAGAGCTGTTTCTAGTGTTTGAATAGGTAACAACAGAAACACACAACCTGTTTTCTTTGAATGCTTATCTCTGTAAACTCATACCTTGCCAGTCAGCCCAGCTACTCAGTGATTTAGAGCAAGCAGCCTTTCCTTATGTCACCATGGAGCATAACCCTTAACATGTAGTAAAGCTAAACACGTATGTATTTATCTATGTGCATAAAATATTTTGAGTGAGACTGCATTGTTTGACGTCACTGGAGAAAAAAAGGCCAAAAAAAAAGCTGTTTCTGAACCATGATATGAGTTCACAGGCATCTTGTCAAATTTATCACTGCTTTGCCAACAAATCTGAGAGATAATAGTTTAGGACCTTCAGTGTGTGTGGGAGGAGACAAGGTTAAGTTTTGGCTTTATTCAGCAGCTCTTTCTGGTAGCCATTCATTGCATTTGTGTGGCATTACAAGTCTGTGGATTGACACATGTTTTGTCATGCTTGCATACCTTCCATGTGACTGGACATTTGTCAGATTTGCTTCTTTGCAAACGTTTGTTTTGAATTTGTAGATCAGGTAAGAAAAAATTTCTGAAAATTGAAGCAAAGGACTTCCGTGTAAATTTCTCCTGTCTCATTCAAAACTGCGGAAGTTCACAGTGTCTCCCTCCACCTGAACTGCAGCTCCAGTTTTGCATCAACTATGAATTCAAGTAAAACCCTATCCCAGAGCAACCTCCTTCATCACAAGCATTCAAGCCATGTAACTTGAGGCCTCTCTAAAGAAATCTTCCAGTAAAGCCATTTTGCTTTCTTTTCAGAGCTTGTAATAAGTGCTCCAGTAAAGCCATTTTGCTTTCTTTTCAGAGCTTGTAATAAGTGCTCCACAGTCTTCTAGTACAACCTTAGCCTAGGAATGAAGTGTGCTAGATTTTTTTTTTTTGGGGGGGGGGTACAGTTAATCTATTCCTCTGAGAACAGTAACTATTTTTTCAGAATGACAAATGCCCAAAGTTCTAAAAATCATGAAGCATCCCTGTGGCTTCCTTGTGGTGTGTAGTCCTTGAAATATGTCGTATAGAGTAGTAACTCATACTACCTCCTTATAGATGAAGAAGCAAAAGATGGAGAAGCAAAAGATGCCTCTCAACTTGTCAGGAGAGCTGGAGACAGGGAGTGCCCTGAAAAACTTGGCATTCTGTGCCAGTCCCTGTGACCGTGCTGCCTAGGTTCACGTGCAACAAGTTGGTGCACATTTCCTGACACACAAATAGTCAGAAGCAGCACGCAGATATCAACAGTGAAACAACTGGGATTTCTGTTCAGGGACAAGCTTCCTTTTCCTCTTAAAATTTTCTACAAAATGGTCTGATATTTAAAACATCATGCAGTATCTCTGGAAATGTGCAAAATTCACAAAAGGGCTTATTTTCTCTTCTCCCAGTGCTAAATACATAGTTTCCCCAACCACATATTAGGCCATTTCTTAGGTAATACGTGTAATTCAGTGACAAATCCACTTCAGCCTTCATAATGCCCTTCGTTTTTACTTCAAAACATTCACTGACTCTCATGGATTTGTACTATTTAACACCCAGATAAAGGTAAGCTGTCTTTTTTAATAACGATGGATTACATTTTCTCGTTACATGCTCTGATTCAATTGGATTTTTCACTGTGAGCACATCTATTCCAGAGAAAACAGTAATGCCACTGTGAGAATAATTATAGTTATTAGAAAGGTAAACAATCTAAACCAAAAATTAACATCAATGGAAATAGTCACTGCTTTAAAGGCCTGCTTTTTCCTTCCTGTTGCAGTAGTATCTCTATATTTTTCTTTTCTTTACAAGTATATAATTGGAAACAATGGAAGCAGACTATTTGGTGAGACCTTTTCTGCTAGACTGGGGCACTGCCAAAACTCTCCCACAGAGGTGACTACCAGTGCAGAGAAGAGCATCCACACCCATCAAAATAGGACTGTTCCTTGCTAGTACCCCAAGGGGGATGGTGTAGTGACAATATCCCAAACTCTTCTCTGAACATGGCAAGCCAAGTCTCTTTAAGGGAATACTGCAGTGGATGTATTTCTATATGAAAACTGTAAAAGTTCCAGTAACTTTCTGGCCCTCACAGAAGTTGTTGAGTGTTCTGCTCTCCACCTAGCTGCCTCTAGCTTTGAACACATTGCAGTGCTGGGGACTAATACATCAGAACAAAATATGCACTATTAATGTTGCAGTACATCTCTCTCCACTTAGGAAAGGTTTTGACCATATAGCTAAGTCCTACTGAAGGAAACAGCAGTTAAATGTGCACCAAACTGGTGAATTGCTGAAATGCTTTGGCTGAACTGGGGCCTTAGACAGTTATTGCTTCTTCATATGGGCAAAAAAAGGTCAACCCATTAAAATGTGTACTTTAAATGGCTTCTCCACTGAAATTCATCCAAGAAGATTTACACACTCTAATATATTTCGAGATGTTCCTCTGGGCAGAATACCATGCAGCCTGCACACCTGTCCTGCTGGACAGATGATCTCCAGGGGAGAAGAGCTCGTAAAGATCTGGTTATTTGTTTAGCCACCCTGTCTCAGACATATGGAATTATATAAGCTTGTTTTTGTAGGATTACTTTGCTAAAATAATATGAATATCATGGTTTTTTCCTCTAAAACATATTACAATATAATGTTGCCCTGAGAGAGAAAAGGGGAAGATGTGCAGCTCCTCCTGTTTCATTTCCTGCTTTCACGGATTGTTGTGTTACTAAAATATTTTTATTACAGAAGAACTTGAAGCAATATACATTGTTTGTCAGAGGATTATTTATAGTCCCTTTAAGCTGAATTTCTGTAATGAAATCCATTTACAGACATTCCACAGTGCCCTATGGTTACTTGCTTATGCAAATGAAATGTGACCCTTGAAATAAGCCTCTTGCCCTTGCTGTCACCCTCCTTGGCTTCAAAGGTCTACAGACAATCGCTTTTTAAGTGAGTGGGGCTTTTTTATTTGGTTTTGAGTGGGGGAAAGAAGAAAATGAAAAAAGAAAAACCTTTCCACTGCATGGTATTCTTGCAGAGATTCATAGTGACTGACTGGTTGTGCACTTTTGTGAGATAATACTCATTTATTTTAGATGTTAATAGGAATCCCTCCCTTATGAACATTCTTTTTAGGTTATACCCTTTTAAAAGTGAGATTTCTATATAACAATTTTGGATATATTGAAGTGATTTAAGTGCCTGGATTTAGGTTTGTTTCTTCCTCAGTTGCACTTTGGATTGCAAATTCAGATATCTGATTTCAAAGGTCATACTTCTGGGCTTACAGATGTGCAGTTTCAGCCTGACATATCTGCAGAGCCAATTCTACAGTGAAAAGAGTGTGAAAAGAAAAAGGTGTAAAATTCTGCCCTGTGAAAATGATCTTATTTTATGGCTGTGGTTGCAGTACTCTACACTGATAAAAATGACTGAGTGAAAAAATACATGAGCTACTGAAAAGATATGAAGATCCAACTATTCCAGATATGTAGAGAGAACAACTTCTAACAAAAATGGGTTCTTTTACATCCTTGATTACTATCATTTTCTGTCAGAAAAATCAAGAGAGTGCACCTTACCAAAATAATAAGGGCTATATTTGCAATTGATTGCAGGTCCCAAGTCAATGCAATATGTGTATTTCATATGTTTCTGCGATCACGGGCATCATGTTAAAATTTAGCATGCAACATCATGGCATCGACAATAATAATGTTATGATACTTTTTTGAAAATATTCCTAATAGTTCATGACCCCTTAAATCAAGCAAAATAGTAATAAAAATAATGAAACATTCTGGCTGCAGAGAGTTCTGTATGGATAGAAAGATTAAGGGAAATATACTTAGAGATGGTTAGTTATGTTCCTTTCAAAGAGGAAAATTTCAGCAAGTGCCAGTGGCAAAACCACTTCTTTCTCATTTTGATGGATGACATCTGTAAATAAAAGAAACTGACTTCAAATTAACCAAGCTGTTCACAATGATGGAATCTCAGCCATAGCCCTCATCAGGAGCATAGTAGACTTCCTTATCACCTATCTAGTTTCTTTTTCTTGTTTCATTGTAAGTGGAACTTGACTACCTGGAGTTATAGTCATGGTAATTGTAAGTATCTCATTTAATTCTGAATTATCAGAATAGCAGTGCATGAGAGCACAGGCAGCTTTTGATGGATCTTATTATTTATAGGTGATTCCAGATGGTTTTTATTACAAAATATTTGTATCTTAAGGCCATGTTGAAGATAAGTAGACAGCCATGACCCCACATAATTCTGGGACCTTTTACAGTAAGTAGTGCTCCAAAAAGATGTGAGGTAACAGCTGAGATCATCTGAACAGAGGACTGCAGCCCCACATATATTTTATAACTTGTGCAAGAATGTGGGGGAGAGAGTAATTCTCATAATTCCATGGGCACTGTGCTCTTTACCTCTTCGGGGCTTCCTCCTGTCAGCACAATAGTTCAGTGCCATTGTCCATGGACCAGAATGGAACTCCAGATTCCAATATTTCCCCATTCTTCTGTGTTCTGCAAGCATCAGCGAAATGGGCTCCCAGCCCACTCTAGTGTTTGTTACTCCAGTCTAGAGTTTGGTCTGGACACAGGGGCTAAAGTTCCATCTCTGTGACAAGACACAGAAGCATTGACAGAAAAGGCAGCTAGACAACTAGAGTAGGGAAAGAGGCACTTGGTTTTGTTGGTCCATTGAAAATATGAAATTACCTCTGAGAAGGAAGAAATGAGGTGGGAGAATAAAAGTGGCTTAGAATGAACCTTTAGTTCTTTCTTTCTAGGAATTAAAAAATAATTGCAGTGAATTATTATTATTATTGCAGTTAATTATTATTATTATAATTATTATAGGGAAATTCTTCCTTGAACAAACTACCTTTATTTTTGTGTCTTCCACAGAATTCTTCTGATTAAATATAATAGGAGAATCTTTTTAAAAGCAGATTTTTCTACTTTTTCATTCACTTTCCTGAAACACAACAGAGAAAATTGAGGTCTAATTTGTAAATATAGTGAACGTGCACAAGTGCATCTGAATTCCAAGCTAGACCTGACTATAAAAGAGAGAAAACAATTGTAGTACTCTTCAAACCCAAGAGTCAGTGTCTCAAAGTCGGGATAAGAACATGAATGAATATTGTAACCCCACATTCACCTCCCTTTGCAATGACAGGTCAATATTTGTGATACAGCTGGATACAGTATGGGTAGGACTATGAGGAAATAAATCATTCAGAATACATATCAGATCAAAATTAACATTCAGTAAATGCCTAGAGCTACTCACTCAACAGTGACACTAAGACTGATACGGCTTTGCTGTAAAGTGGGTATCACGTGTCCTACAGTCTCTGTAACACACAGGGTAAGTAAATAGTACATACCATACTGTATGGCTACAGGAGAGCTGAAATAAAGTCATACAGACTTTCAAAAGCTATGGAAAATTTTGTGTCAAGACAGGGCCTCAACTTCTTGGCATATAAAATTTGTGTAAATACTTCCTGGTGAGTGGTTGGCACAGTAGGCTTTTAAGGTCCTGCAGAGTGAGAATGCATGAAGACAGATCCTGATGAGCTCAATTATCTTCTCCCTGTGACTTCTACATAGGTTAGAGTTGTGGGTATCTCTGTCAATAAAAGAATGATCTCCTGCTGTTTATGGACAGATCTCATGAGATTTACTTGTGATTTTAGTATGATTTTAGTGTCAGGCACAGTTTTCTTCCATTAAAATTTAATACCTCATTCATTAGGAAATGCTCAGTTGCTTGTTGAAATATGTCTCTTCACCTGACTGTGTTTTGTCTAGGATTACTTGTTTGCAATGAAGTGTGACAATATGATCCCCCAGAGTACAAGTGCTTACTTCCTTTTTAGGAACCGTGCAGATGATATGAGTGTTCATTCTCCTGGATGCTCATCAGTCAGGTGAAGTGGAGAGTTGAGATTCAGGCTCTTAATTCACATAAATATCCTGGAGTTCCCACTCGAGTTAGCTAGCTGGCTAGATGCAATAAAAATTAAGAGTACAAATGCTGCACATACTTCAGCTGGCAGCCACCTGCTTTACTGCAGAAAACAGGATAATCCTTTTGTCTGATGAAAGTCCTTCACCACTTTCCCACAGTTCCTTTTGTGCTCCAGAGAAGCCAACAAGTTCTCCTGCAATCTTCTGGGAAAAAAAAAAAATAGATCCTCACTATATAGAGAAAAAAAGCTGCAGTCTACCCCACAAAAGCTATAGCTCCCCACCAGGACATACACACAGCTTTATGCTACATGGGTGAACCTGCTGCCCAATATCTAGAGATAATCACCAAAGCTAACCTTGCAAGGAAGACTAAGTTGAGACTTTTTTCCATCCATCTTCTTCAGGGATTGCTATTTCTAATCAAAGAATGCCTATAAAGTATAAAAAAAATTACTTAAACCAGCCTTCTTTGCATCCGGGTTTTGCCCGCACCAAATTCTATAAAACCAGTCACTGAATGACATGCCACACAGATACGAAATTCCTTTTTTAATATGTAGGCTGGGAGGAGTAGAAAGAAAGAAATAATAGAGTTCACAGTGACAGAGCTTTAAAAGACTCTTGAAATTACTTTTTCTTCATATTTTCAGCACTCATTTCTTTTAAACATTAACCAGAGGCACAGAGTGTAAAACCAGCTGTGCTTATTTCTTTCCTGCAAAGTTTGGTTAGATTTGAACTCTTTGTACTGAAACCCACTCATCTTTCAAACATATGTTATTCTTTTTTTTTCCTAAGTCTATGGTCTCACCCAAGCAAAATACCACTTGTGTGGATCAGTGGGGTTTGTCGCCTGGGTAAGGACTACTGTGTCTTTGTTACAGAGAAGCCCAGCTGAGCTATTTATGCCAGCAAGGACTATTTGCAAGTAATTTTCAGGATGCAGCTGCACTTGTGAAAAGTATTGTATAGTCTATAAAAATAGTGGTTATGCCTTGTAATCTTAAAGTCCTGGTATGTTTGCATGGAAACTCCACTAACGTCCCTACATTGTTTCTTATGACCTCAGAGAGGAGTAATGTACTTTCAGGAAGTCTATTCCCAGAGCTTGCCAGGGTCTGACATTTTAATTATGGAAAGCAATTCATCTTATTTTCAATACTAACTTAAGGATGACTTAATCAAATGGCAAAAATGTACCTAATGGTACTTAATTACATGACTTGAACAAATGAAAAAATATATATTTGATAAAATGTAACTGAACTGTGAAAATCATTGTAACATAAGAATTATTTCATTGTCTTTGAATCAATTTGGACATTTAAGATTGAACTCTTGGGGAAGGCAAGATTTTTCAGTGAAATACAGTTTGGATGCTCAGTATCTCACCTTTTCAAATGTTTTGCTCCCATTCCAAGTTCTATTTTACCTTAGAGAATATTATATGAAATAACATTTCCATGAAACTATGAAGCTATATTTCTGCTTTATAGTTCCAAGACAAACTAACTGTTTTTTAAAGATCTTGCTTCCCTATTTGGCTGAAGTTTTGAGGTCATATTTTTTTCAAAGCATGTATTTCCAGTGTTCTTTATGTGTTCCTTTCTGTATTCTCCTCAGTGGAAATTATGGCTAGGACATTAAACAACAATACATACATAACCTATAGATTATTCCAAAAGTACTTTTCATTAAGAAAAGAAAATTATTTGGCTTCCACATATAGTCTTACTGAAAGCTAATAAAATTATATATGCAAAGGAGTTTGCACAATGATCTGTATAGTGCACTGACTACACTGGTATGGTATCAGAGCAATGAACTATTACAAAGTAAAGCTGAGAACTAGTAAAAAACAAATTTAAAAACTTTGACTATTTATTTGTTTACTTATAGGATCAAAGAAAAAAAGTAAGGCAATTTTACGTATACACCAGGAAAGAAGATGTCACTTACTCTGTTGGCTTTCAGCACAGAGAGGTGTGTTTTGCTATATGGGAGCCATGGATATTACCAGATCTGGGGCAGGGCTGTTTCCTGCTGCAGAATAGCAAGGGTGTCTTTTTTATAGAACTACATCAGTTTATGTTGTGTCAGCATCTGATGTGCATGCAGATCTCACAGACTTCACTTCAGCAGCTATACTTCCCAAGAAATTCTATTCTTGGTCTGAGAAGATACCATACCGGTAAGAGAGGGTTTTGAGTAGATAATACTCTTAGTTTATCATGTGGGGTGACTAATTAAGAACTATAGTTACTAAAAAGGATATTATTTGCCTGCTGGACAGTCTAAGACTTAGTATGCAATTCCTGGGTGACTCTACTATTGTAAAACATTTAATTCCCTATTGTTTTTTCTGTATTTGAAGTTGTCTATGATATAAAGTTATTTTTCTGGGTTATAATAATGCTATCTAATACTAGTATATGATATTAGAGAGAGAGCAAAGGAGAGATTATGAATTAAATGGGCTGTGTGTAAAGCTCTCAGAAGCTAAACACATCTCTGAGTTGAAGACAGAGGGCTCTTCAAGTGCTGAGCTACTTCTATAATACCCAAACTCATCTTGCTCAACTTTATATGTCTGCAGTGTGAGAAGCTGCACAAAAGAGGCAGTGCTGAAAATCCTTCCCCTTTGTTGAGCTAGGTGAGAGCATATACTGACTTCCTCCCAGACCACCCTACTGCATTGCCTCAGTGTCACTTGGAGGGAGCTCCCTTCCCAATGACAGTGTGCTGGTCACACCTTAGCACCTCCTTTATCAGCAGCACTGACATGTGAACAGTGATCAAAAAGAAGAGTTTGTGCACCATAGTTGTCCTAGTTGACATTCAATTTTTCTTTGTGCTTTTTGGTCAATGGAATGCTTCTACAGCTTCTAACTTCAGAGATTCTTTGCAGAGAGCTGCAGATCTAACACTTCTAAACAGAAAATTGAGACTGTGGTCAAGGCAGATATTGGGACTGTTCAGAACAGCAAAAGGAATAATTGTATGAAATTATAATAGCTATAATTACTATCATTCCTTATTAAAAATAAGGAGACGATAGTTAAGTAGATATTTCATAGTACATCACAAACAAATAGCACTGTATGTAGCTCTCTCAGTTTGTACTAAAACAGGGCAAATATGTGTACTTCAGCAACTTTCAAGGGTTAAAGTATCATGGCACATTATATATACATTTATACCAAAGGCCAGAGGGATAGTAGTCCCATTTCATAATCGCTATGGCATTTTATAGAACTTCTGCCTCTTTATGGTTCTGTGACTTCCCTCACTCAGGAAGGCCAGAATAAAAAAAGGTCAAAATAGATGTCAGCCCAAGCAATTATGAAAGAGAGAACTTGGACATGACCCTGAGATTAGAAATGGTGACCTGTCACAGTAACAGGGGAAAACCTGCCATGCTGCCTTTATGTCAAATACAAACTATCATGGCAGTCTTAAAATGTGCTCTCATTTATTTGCATTTTAATCTCTTTCACCTCTAATATTGGGCTTTCCTTCTCATCTTCTCTCTTCTGCCGTACACAGATGTCTCAGATGGCAGAAGATAGGCATAGAGTTTAGAATATCCACATCTCTTGCAAAGAAAGGGATTGGGAAAATGGATCAAAAACTTATTTGTCTGGACATGAGGACCAGAAATAACACAGTAATCAAATTATGGCCTGACTCTGAACACTGCAAGATATATTCTAGGATTCCTTGAAGGTCAATGATATCTTCATCTCAGGTACAAAACATCCTCAAAAACAATGTAAATAGAAATGGAAGAAGAACTTGAACAGAGCAGGATTTGGAAATGAAATTTTCCTTTTTTTTTTTCTTCCCCATATTTAAGGTTTAATCATAGTAACATAGCAACATGTCTTGTTTGTTTTTTTTTATTTGTAAAGGGGATATTATAAGTTTGTTTGGTTTTTAAACATGATTTGAATTAACTGTGTCATCTTTGGACTCAATTCTTTATATAGAGAAGCATTGTCTGTGCAGTACATCTTTTATTTCACAGTTGACCATCTGAGGAAAGAATCTTGTGGAAGAGATATAGTTCATTTTCACTGGTAAAGCATGAGGGCCACTCTAAGAGAACAGAGGGATGAAGTGTTTAACTGGACCATGAATCAAAGATCTAGCAGCAGTGTGGCAAATTCTCATTAGAGAATGGGGGTTTTCTGCTAGCCAAAGAGTGGGCCATTGTGGAAGGTTGGGGGGGGGCAAGTGGAATTTTTCCCATTCTGTTGCTAAGCAACTAATGACCGGTACTTAAGGGCCATCTACGCTCACAAAGGAGACAAAGCCTTTTCGCTGGCCAGGCAGAGGAACAAGAGATGGCAAGATTTGATAAGGGGACACTCACTCACTCACTCACTCACTCACTCACTCCCTCGGGGCTCTTGGAGGAGAGAGCAGGGGAAAAAGGCGGCTCTGTTTTTTTTTTGGCTACAATTGCAGAAAAGGCCCGGTTTTGCACTGGTTTTTCTCTCTACCTGTTGGGTGAGTTCTCACTTGGGACGGGGGAGGACGGGATCCCGGTCCCTTCTACCCTCCGGGAGGGCGTATTTCCCAGCTGCGCTGCAGCAGAACGAGACCCCTCGCCTGCTGCCGCTCCTCGCCCTGCCTGCTGCCGCTCCTCGCCCTGCCTGCTGCCACCCCACGCCTTGCCTGCCACAGCTGCGGAACTCGTGCTGCCTCCTCTGCTGGCTGGCTCAGGTGAGCCCACCTGGCCGTTCCATCCCTTTGCTGCGCTTTGTCCATCTGCGCTCCACCCTGCTCCAGCCCGTCGGCCATTACGTGCGTGACACAGATCCAACCTCGCGCCACAGCGCCATCTGCAGCTTCCCGGGAATCATCGCACCTGCCCTGCTGGTCTAGGAGCCCAACAGCGCCCCTGCTGGCCGTGACCGTGACTGCACCAACCGGGAAAGTGCCTGACAGTTCAGGGACATTTGCCACCGAGTTTTTTTTGGTTTTGTTTACTGTTTTTTTGTTACTGATTGTTTACCTCATTATAGATACTAGTAAAAAAAAACTCTTATTCCTTTTCCCATACCTTTGCCTGAGAGCCCTTGTGATTCTAAAGTTATAATAATTTGGAGGGAAGGGGATTCACATTCTCTGTCCTAAGGAGGGTTCCCACCTTCCTAAGCAGACACCTGTCTATCAAACGAAGACAGCCATATTCTCAGAGGTCATCTGCCTGGTCACCAAAACTCTGATACACAAAGTACCAATGCTTTCGTAGGACAGAGTTGTCCTTTTTCACCACGGCAAAATATTTAATTTCTTTACTATTCAGGAAATTAAAATGTTCAGTTACAGAGTTTATGGTGGTTGCACCTCGAAAGTTTCTTCTTTGCCTCCAGGCTATTCCTGTGTCGATCTTTTTGTCCTATCTCAACAGCAGAAAAGTCCCATTTGACATCTGTATGTGCTTTCTGTAAACAATCAATACTCACTCTTCAGAATGGCAGACATTTCCTTATAACTTTTTATATCCTGGAAATTAATACAATAATATTCATATTGTGTTGCTAAGTCTGATTTCCTAACAATTATCTTATCCTCAAAGCTATGAACAAAATTAGATCTGCCCCCTCCTGCCTTGCTGGGACAATTTTGTGGTTATTCCAAAATGTGAGACTTGATTATAGAAGTCCTGTTCGTTGAAAAACAAATGTCTGGAAATCAGACATCTAGGAGTGGTATTCTTGATAAATTTAAACATTTCTGTCCCTAGTCTGAACCACAGATGTATGTGACTGCCTGTGAACAGTATAACCTTTTTGCCCCACTCCAGAATAACTGCTATGCCAGGAATAGGAAGAGGAAAAGCTGTAAGAAAATCAAACTTGAAAATATGAGCTAGGTCTAAAGAAGTGTTAAAGAAACACCTTAAGAGAAAAGTTATACAGGTTCCATATATGTATTATTGGTGTTCTGCCATTTTCCTGTATTCTCTAACTTTTACTAGGGTAAAGCTTAGAATTGCTGTTGAAGGTAAAGGGCCTTTTTGCTGTGTAATACTGTTGGCAGGGAGCCAGTTGTCTTTTTCTCTCTATTTATCTACTGCTTGCAAGACTTCATGCATGAAAACACACTGCCGTATGAATATATGCTATATGAATAATACGGCAAATCCTGCCGCTGTTATTAAAGGGAGGCTATTACTATTAAAAAAAAAAAAATCCGTCCTTTATTTTTTCTATCGCTACATTTCCCAGATCCTGAAATGTTGACCAATGCACATTTTTAGACGTATCTGTATCAAAATAGCTGTTCAGCTGCACATACACTTCATAAAGTTACTTCCTATTTGTACCTGCTGTGCTTTTGACTGCAGCATGTCACTGAAATATTGCCTAGGAAATGTCTGTCTGATCCCAGTTTGGGACAAAGTCTTCTTACATTTGCTATCCTGTGAAAACACAGAAATAAGTATTTGGATCACTAACATTTGAAGCTCCATTTGATAGTGTGGACACTGCACATGGAATATAACTGAGATTTAGAACTTATGTGTTGTACACTTTTCTTCTTCCAGAATTTAAAGTTAAGAAAATATAAGACCAGAGGATATGTAAAGACCATCTCAAAATTGACGTCCTCACAAAGTGCTTCTAAGCTTTGACAGAAACATCCAATATGCAGCGTATAAAAATAGGTATCCTTCCAGTTGCATTGTGAGTCTGACTATACATTCAGAATATTTGCTATGATTTTTGTCTGATCATCAGTGGATCGCACAATAGGAAAACCAGAAATACACTCTGTCCTTCCAAACACGCTGTGAATAATGACCTGAAAATATCTGTGTGACCATGGGAGTGAAGAATGAAGCATAATTTGTATAAAAGTGAATAGATGCCATAATCAATAATTTTGATAATTTTATTTTGAAGCTAATACTCTTTCAAAATATATCTTTTTTCCTGGACTTATATAAAGAGATTGCATTTAAAAGCTCTTGTAAGTTTCCACTAATTTGAATTCTATCCCTTGTTGTTACTACTGGGAACATTGAAAAAGAAATACATATTCATGCAATTTAGGACTCCCTGGTATAGAATAATTGCAAGATAGGTAAAAGAACAGTGTGCTGGCAGTTTGTGGTTTTAAATTGGCAAAATTGATCTTGCAGTTTCATGTGTATATCTGTATAAAATAAAGGACGTATAACTTCTTTTACTCTGAGAAGTTGTGACTGCTTTTAAGAAATCAGGCAAGTGGGTGCAATTTTTTTCTTGAAAGCTTAATCTTATTTTAATCACTTATCTTAACAGCCAGCCTTTTTTAAAGTAAGCTTTCTACCCAAATATGCAAGTTAACTGTTGTTTCAGGATGAATTTCACACATGCTGATGTGAAACCCATTTTTACAAAGTATGTATTTGTTTTATCATATGGGGAGCAGAAATTAATAATGAGTGTAGTAACCCTATATTCATAAGGTCTGAAATGAAATATACTATGGTTCATAGCAACCAAATTTTTGCAAGCAGCATTACTTTTCAGTTATAGTCTTTATGAAGCAATGCAAACTCCAGTGAAGTAACAAAAAAATTATAGTATGGAGAGAAACAATACCTTTCATGCACAAGATGTGTAGTAATAACTCAACAGAATATTTTATTTCCCAGTGCAGGTAAGCTATGAATTTAAAGAGCTAAGCTACTAACAGTAGTAATAGGTGGTGAGGCAGCACTCCAAAGCAGCATAACTGAAATACCTATAATTAGGTTTTGATAACCAGTAGTCAAGACTAAGACCACAGTGGAGAGACTCCTTCATTCCTCTATTACTGGATTTTTAGAGTCTCAAGGACAAAAAGAATGACCAGTGTGTTTCTAAATTCTAAAGATCTGGTCATTGGAGTTTTCCTTTTATGATGCAACCATGGATTATTAAGTACCAACCTCTCAGTGTGAAAGTGCAGGCAAAATCAAAATTCTTGATTTATTGCATTCTGTTCTATTCAGTGCCATTCCCCTCCAAGCCTGTCAGAAGCTCTGTGGTGAATATGGGAGCTGTACCAGACAGCTTCCATGGATGTTGGTGAAAATTGGGGGGGGGGGGGGGCGGGGGGGGGGGGCAGAAGAGAGGGACTATTGCATCAATATTCAGTGCTATGTTCAGTTCTCTCAGCTGGTTCCACATGTGCATGGAAAATTGGAAAGAAGCTAGTCCAATAACCAAGACAGGGAAGAAAGAGGTTAGAGAGTCTGTGGAGAGTCTGCTAAGGTGAAAAGGAAAAGAGTTTACCTGGAAGTATAGGAGTGAGTGGTCAAATCTATGGCTAGAAAAAGAGCTTTGGAAAGGCATTGAGAGAGATAATCAGGTACTGATTCTCTGCCTGAAACCTCTGAGTATTGTCTCAGTGAGAGGACACCGTGAGAAAATGCCTCTTTCTGGAGCACAGCATTCAGGTGAGGGGAAAAAATGCAGACTTGTTCTCAAAATAGATAAAATAATTTTGACTTCAAACTGTGTTCTGGCAAGTGCCAACTATATCTGTCTTTAAAACCACAGAATTTAAGTCTATCAAGAAGAGGCTTTTTCATGAGTTGGATTAACTTCATTCTGTTGAAAGAATGAGACATTTTGTTCACTATACTTCAGTACTGCATGGGCCAGAGAGTGTACAATATCGTATTTATGTTTGAGTTGTAATTACATGCTTGATGCCCATCAAAGTTTCTTTCTCCTATGTTTATAAAATTTGAAAAGGCATGACTTTTTTTCCTTAGTGGATGCTGAAAAATATAAAGCATGATGAGGTTTCAGTGCTGGATACAGGAGAGATGTTATTCATCAGACAGAGTAAATTGCTGAGATTTGTTGTCTAATGGGATTCTGATTGAAGAGCTTTCTTTAAACTAGGTATTTTCTGGAAAAAAAATAGCAACAAGCTGGTATCCACATCTTGCTGGCTCACTTTCATTCGTATCTAGAGGCTCAATATCCATTTCTAGATAAAATTAAATAAAAGTTTAAAATTGAAAACTCCTCATTATGGCATAAAACCTCTTCTTTTTCTGATGCTATAAAACACATGCCAAATAGCCTGTTTTCCAGCAAGTCAAAACTTCCCTGGAGGTGTAACAGGTACAGTTCTACCTACAGTGCAAGTAAGTAGGCATCTTTGTAAGCCTGGAACCACATTTTTTTCAGATTAAATCCAGCATTAACATTGACACCTGCCATATACTTGGGGAATCTGTGAGCAGTGCATTAAAGTATGCATTAAAATTATGCTTAATTGGTTAGGTAATACAATCTTCATCCTTCCTAATAATAGAACTGAATCATGTGAGATATGGAGTCTTGGATTTGGACTATGGATCCTAATATTTTTCCAAAGATACTTTTGTTAGAAACATCTATGTGCAGACATAAAGCTCACAAGGAAGAAGTCTGTACAATATGACATCAATTTAAAGAACTCCAGATGAAATTGTCATTTTTTTGTTTCGTTCCAGTGCATTCTAATGCACATCAGGCCACTGAAAGTGTCTATAGATTGCTTAAAAAAAAAAAAAAACAAAAGTCAGAAAGAAGCAAAGTGAAAAAGTTGCCAGTGGCCATTATATGTCACAAATATTAATACAGATTTGTTAGTGTTGTTGGATGTCACCATACCATTTTCTTTAGTGGTTTTTTCGACTAACAACAATCTTTGCCTGTGATAATGCCATTGACCTTGACCCTATTAGAAGGCTCACCTTTGGCTTGTAGCACACAGTTTCAACTTGCAATCAATTACTCCCAAGCAAGCTGTCAGGAGCTGAGAGTGTTGCACAAATTGTTTATCTTAATGTTTTTCTGATAAATATTCACAAAGGCAGAGATGGGGAATCACATGCAGTCAAAATAAACAGCTGCTCAGAGATTCTGAGTAAAATGGCATTGGTTTTCTCTTTATAATTCCTAGAAAATCTTACAGTTCTGTTGAACATATGACCATGTTGAAATATGGAGATATTTTCAATTACTTGGATTTGTGGTATGCTATGAACAGTCATTTCTTCCTTTTTTCTCTCTCCCCACCCTAATCTCCCAAGCACAGCAGTTATCCAAACCTAGGGGTACTGCTGATTAAAGAGGTCTGATAGAATTACAAAAAAATATATGATGGAGCAAATTAGATTTTTCAGGACTGTTTTGAAATAAGAATTTTTTTTTTAATTTTTTTTTAAAAAACACACACAAAAAAAAAAATAAAAAAACCACAGTAGATTACTGATGTAATGAGCAGATTCATTATGATGAGCAGCTTGAAAGATGATAAATTAGTAGATTGCTCTTCAATAAATCCAAATAACCACTGATTTACTCATTTGCTGAATGAATCAGAGCAAACTATCTCTGTGGTGGGAAGACAAGCAAAAATCTGCAAGACGTATTAGAACATGCAGAGAAATGATCTCATTGCCTCCACCCAAAGGTAAAGCTAAGGCTTGTAAACTTCCTTGAGAGCATTGGGCATGACAGGGAAGCAGATGAAGTGGAACGTTTCCTGTCACACATAGATCTTCCTGCTGTGTTCTGCATCTTCCTTGTGTTTAAGAATGGATTCCCACAGTGTGGGCTGCATGGCTCTGCCTCAGCTCTATACACAAAATGAGACACCATGGAAAGCCAGGAGGCTGCTGGCAGGGCTGCTGCAGAGTGTGGTACCACTTCTCTGATTTGTGTCCTGACTGTCTTCTCTCAGTCAGCCCTAGGCAGTGAATTCTCTTTTATTCAGCAGTCATTCCTGTCACTGTACTCTATTGTTATACATCTTGGTGCTGGCAAATTAGCTCCCATCAGGGAATTGCTGCCAGACTTTTTTGGAAAAGACATTGGCCAGAAATTGCCAGTGCCAGAAAGGTCAAAGGTATGGTTTCAAACCTCTTGTAAACTTCAACAGTGGGGACTTGCATGGATCCAAATTCAGAATTTTCTTTGTGATTGCTGACAATCTTTTGACCAAATTAACCCTTTATATTCACTGGCTATTCCAAATTTTGGCAATGACCACTGGACCTTCTTGGTCCTGTGTATGAAAATAATAGCAATTTTTGTGGTCCAAAATTAAAAATATTTGTAGGTATGTTTGATCCTAATTATCCTAAATAGTAAAGACCACCTTAGGTATTGTTTCTTCCTTTGTTTTTGTTTTGAAACTTCATGAAGCCTCAGGATTTAAGTCTGGTGATTAGAGAAGGTGTAGATGGTATTTTGAATTATTTATGCAGTGCTCTTTAAAAAGTTAGATAAAAAAATTAGCTGACGGCTTATTATATGAATATAAGCAGGCAAGATTTTTTTTATGACAGCAATGAAGCTTGATTAAAATCTCTTTATTAAACCTGTGCTTATGTGAGAATGGTACAGTTTATTACAAAGCAAAAACTTTGTTTATCAGCACAACGAGAAATAGTAATTGTACATCAGCTAGGTAGATAATCCAGGTAGATAATCCATTTAAAGTAAGTAATGAATTGAGCACCTTCAGGCAGTGCTTACGTGGAGCATTTTGTTGGAAGGAAGGTGAGAGTCACAGGAATGGCCATCAGTGAAGCAAACTCAGGGACCTGAGCAAACCCTTCACGTTTCTAGGAAGATATAAGTGCTCTTGCAGATACCACAGACCATACTGGACACTGTGCTGAATGTGCATATATCATGTTTATTTATGTACTTGAGCAGGCTTTACAATTACTTAGGCCCTGATTCTTCCAGTATTTTTGTACTGCTTATCTCGAGAACACGAACCATTTTTGCACACCGAAGGATTATAAAAGTCCACCAAAAGGGTGTAGGTGTTGTACCAGTGGCCAGGCTAAAAAAAAGAAATCCTATACAAGGACTTATGGCTACATTGGACCAGCTTTAAAAATCCCCTCTCATGGGGATAAACTTGGATTTGTAGAAGGCAAGAAAAGATTGACATCTGTAGCTGCATATAACAGCTTTTCTGGCATGATTAATGGAAAGAGGTCAGCTATGAATATGACATGATGACAAAATCAAATCAGTATGACCACACATAAAATATGGAAAAATAAAGAACTCCAGCTGGAGACTTTGAAATATATTAGAAATTGTACATAAATATTATATTGGTAAAAATCAAGCCTCTTGTCAGTTAGCATTCATTTAATGTCTCATTGGCTTCTTCACTTCTGGAATAAAATCTTTTATAAGTACTTGTGGAAAAAATGCATATATCATATACCCATACTTTCTAAATTTATTGTAGTATTTAGGTAAACGGCAGATAGATTCATACATAATAAAAGTAACTACAATGTCTGTTTCAATGAAGTTTGTGCTACAACTAGATATGTTCCCTTTTGTCCTCCAGAAGTTTGTAAACAGCTCCATCTTCAGGCATCATTCCCTGTGCTAAAAAAGAAAAATGCAGCAATCATAGCATAGCCAAAATTTTCAGAGACCTGTTAGCATTTTGCAGTTTACATTAACTTTTAACACTTAAACCAATGTAATGGTCTCATATAACCACTTCTCAGATGTATTAAGCTGAAAGAAAATCATTGGAATTGAACCAAGAGTCTGACAAATGAATTCTGGCAGATCAATGGCAAAGTAGATGTATGACAGGACATATCTAAATTAGACTGAAACTGCATTGCCACCACTAGAAAGTCTTTCTGTCAGCAGACAAATCCCGAAGTGCTCAAATCAAGTCAAATCAATTTTTTAAATGTGTGTGTGGCTAAACAAAACTGAATGAAGTGAGAGAGGCAGCACTCAGAAAATGTTAACATCCAGGAGACGAAATATCTAAAAATCTTGGCAAGAGTACATCCCTGAAAATCAGGCCTGCAGAATGGCCTTTTGATGACCATTCACTGTGAGAATGAAAGATATGATTTCACATGCTTGCAGGAGTGTAAATGAGGTATTAGTTGGATATTGAGGAGAGTGTAATTCTATTGTCTGATGTGTGTTTTTCTTCCCAGTGGCAGTGCCTGAATGAGCTAGTGAAATTATTTGATTTTTTTAATCTGATAACACTTTGGAATGTAGTTTGCCTCCAGAGCTTCCAAAAGGGATGTCCATTTATTTAACATGATATTTGGTAGTGGATAATATAATAATTTCTAGAATTATAAATTAAACTGAATATATCAGTCTGTCAAATATCAGTATGTCTGCCATTTTAAAATACAGTCTATTGTCTTCATAATTATTTTCTACTAATCCTGCTGGTCAGATCACTGTTTTTCTGAAGTACTGTGTGGTTCCAGGTGTACATGCTCTGATTCTCTGTGTGTAGGTGTGTGTAGGTAAACACAAAACATCTTTTTTTGTCTAGAACTTCTTCCTTTCTGCACCCATCAGACATAAGATAGGTGATTGAGAACACAAAACATAACACAAAAGATACTTGCATTGTTTCTCTGAAAGTGAAAGCACAAAGAAACCTTTTACTTCATTTCATAAAGGTTCTAATTTCACCATCTCTATCCATACATAGCCAGTCCTATCCAATTATTGGGAGTATTTCTAATCTGAAAATAGGAGCATGCTTGTATACCTTATGAAAAAAATGTGCTGTATTTCCCACACCCCAAAACATTATTTACTTTTTGTGCCAAAAGCCTAGGAAACTGAAAGGCAAGCACTATAGAAGGTACAGGATGTGGGCCCAACAATCTGTACGCAAATTTAATACATGCCTAGAGATGTCATTCCTAGTTAATGCAAAATTCTGGCTCCACTGAAGCCTGTAAATTTCCATTGACTTACATGGAGTCTGGATTTGCTCCACATCATTTTCTTGCCATATTGTAGAAATACTAAGCAAAACTATTGAATTTTAGAAAATAAAAATACTTCTGTAACTATATTGATGGGAAAATGGAGCATTTATTTGAAAGGTTAGATTTGTGGGATTTTTTTTTAATTATTTCTTCCTATTTAGAGCCTACAGGACTTTTACCTAAGGTTATGGCATTAGCTAATGGTATTAACTTTAATTGGGAAAAAAAAATGGATAATTATTGGAGTTTATGGACATTAAGTTAGAATATTAGAGTCTAGTTAAGTTACCTTGATAAGAATAGAGAATTTGTTTTTGTCATTAGAAAAAGATACCACTACTATGAGTTTCTGATTATACATCAAACTACCACCAAATTGTTCTTTTGGGGAGTATACTCTAACCTCTCCTTGACTCCTCTGCATTAGCTGGGTGGGCAAACAAAAACCATTGTGGTAGGGTTGCCAAAATGGTTAGTTAATTCTTTGAAGAGTGCTTCAAATATAGCATTGCAGATATGTGTTGTAATTTTGTTGTTAAAAAATGGGATGGATTCCCCAGAAACCAGCTGTCACATATGAGAAATACTTCTGCAGTGCCACACAGATCTCTGGTCTCAGGATATTTTCGAAGCTGTGTTCACGAGCAGAAGCAACAAAACAACTAATTCTAGCTGATAAAACGTTTTTACATGTGAAGCCATCTCCTCAAGAAATCTTTCATTTTGTAAAGAGAAAAAAAAAAGCCAAAACCTTCTTGTGAGATGACTAATTCATATACAGTTTCTGTAATTTTTATATCAATCTGTCACTGAAATTATCATCCTAATCATATATTTCTAAGAAATAAAATTGTGGGTTTGGTGAGTAAAACAAATCTAAAATCATTTTTCCATAGGTTTGAATTTAAAAAAAATAAAGTGGGATATAACTTCTTTGAGCCTTTGGCAAGAGAATCTGAAAAAAAAATCACCAAAGTGGCTTTTGTCTACCTCTAACTAGTAGCTGCTAATCCTGAATCAGTTACCTACCAAATCGCCAAAAGATTTTGACCTAAATCAGCATAAAGCTTGGATTTATTTTAAAATCTTTAATTTAAAATATTTTGACTGAAGGACTTGCTTAGCTCAAAGGGACCAGGTTGGACACAGCTCTAATTCAGATTATTGCTTAGAAGGACTGAGTTACTGAGGACCTGAAGTCTTTGGCAGGAAATGGACTTAATTCTATAGTTTTTCAGGTATGCTTTCATAGCCTGCTGTTTTACTTGCTTGGACACTCTCTTTTTCTCATTAATAAAGTCAAAAGTAGAAACTGCCTCAGCCATTCTTCCCATAGGCTTGCACCGTTGACAGTATTGCCGTATAAATCTTCTCCCTGTGCAAGCGTTCCCTTTGGTTCCTTGGAAGGGGTTTTCCAGCCTGTCTGGTGACGCACGCCGTGCGTTGCCAAGCAATAATGGAAATGAACCCATCAACTCATGGTTCCCTTCCCAGGATAATCTGCCGCCCCATCTGCGCCTTTGCAGCAAACTTCTGTTCTTCCAACATCTGCCCGCTGGTTATTATACAATCCATTTAATATATTCCCGAGGAGCCATAACCACCGCTGTGCCTAGACGGGAGACCAATGAGGCCCCAGCAGACATGCCAGAGCAGCCTCTCCAGGGGATTGAATAGCAGCCAGATTCACCATAGCCAGTTAAGTACACATTCCTTTGGTACATGTGTGGCTAATCTACTTTTAATTGAGCTCCATTGTTTTCATATATTTAGTAAACAAACGTGCATAGGTACAAAAGCTGCTGCTTGTTGACAACACAAACAGTATGCAGCTTGCTGCAGCTTTGGGCAGGCACCCTTGGCAGTAGATGTGGTAGAGTGTATTTAATGTGCAGACATATTTCTTTGTGCTTTTTGCTTTTTTATTTTTGTTTTTTGTAGTTAACATTTCCTGGATCTTTTTTGTCCCAGCAGCTTATTCTGTGTGATTATCACGGCTGAGTGTAGGTGCAAACACAGCGTCTTGCTCCATGCAGAGACATCTGTGTGCCAGCATTGTTAGAGGGTATGAAGTGGGTTTTGTCTAGGTTTGTTCTCACTTTTTTTGATTAATATGAAGCCTCTTTAGACTGGGCTAAACAGGCAGGGTTCTGTCACTATGGTGACTCTTTTATTGCCTTATAGGGAACAGAGACATGCCATTCACTTTTCACCTACCTTTAAAAGAACAAGCATTCTACATTTTATTTTCCCTATTGTTATTCAGCATTCAGCATATGATATTTAGAGAAACCTTGACATCCTTTGTTTGGTGTGTTAAGTAAATGGATGACTGTCAAAAAAAACAGGGCAGCTCCAAAACAAGGTTCAAGTCATCTACTTCCTTTTCTTGGAGATGGTTTAATTTGCTTTCTATTGCCTGTAAGGTGGTCTGGGAAGATGTGTCCACATCAGGGCTAGTACCTGGTTCCTGTTGGTGAGGGATGAGAGATGTTTGGGGCGGTTTCTGGATCAGTACTTTGCTTGGATCTATCAGATCTCCTGTGGAAGCCCAGGGGAGCTGCCCAAAAGCCATCCCACCTCCCACCAAGCCTGACCCTGTCCTTACTGTCACTGCAATGGAGGACAGGATGGATTGCTGGCAAAGACAGGGGTGTCCTCACTCCTTCCCTTGAGAGCAGTCAAAAAGATTTTAGCGGTTGGAGAGTCTTTGCTCGGACACATGTCTAGGTGGCAGCTCTTCTTCTGGCAGCTGGTCATGCATCTGTAAGCAGTGCCATGGTGCTTAATAGTCCCAGAGTTACATCCTGACCAGGGGTTCCTGCTGCAGGACGGCTCTCAGCTCTTTGCAGGGGGGATGCTGCATCCGTTCATCAGGATGCTGTCCTTCATCTTAGCAAAGTCTCAAAGTGACATCTAGTGGAATACCTAGTCTCTGTGGGGAAATTTAATTAAACCACAGTCCCTTTATACCAGCACAAATATTGTGAAGGAAAACAACTCAACTCCTTTGACATTTTTACAAATAGGTTCAGTGGAAACTGCTGTGTTTACTTTGACTGACATTTGTTTTTTCAGTCAATTATCCCCCAGCCTTTTTTTCTTCCATAATTTATTACATGCCGCTCAGCCATAATAATAAATACAAAGTTGTTTCCCCTTTCTGTTGTTGTCTTGCAGGCTATGCTATGAACAAATGAAATAAAAATGAGTGCCCCTAATCTCCCTTGCTTTTCCATCTCAGTGGTAGCCTCAAACTATTTATTATGGACCTTAGCAGTCTCATATGGAGCAGAGTTTAATCCCAAATGTGAACAGAAGATTCGTCTGCAACTCTAGTATTTTTTTTTTCCTCATGCTTATGTCCTACTTCAAAATGCATGAAAGACAGCAATGGTTGTTTGGGATTTTTTTTCATTTCAGTGGTCTTTTGAGCAAGCTCTTTAACCATAACAGTTAAAAACATCTTTTAACCAGATGACATCTTTCTGACTTAGTTGCTCTATCTGAACTAAAAGACAAACACGCCACCTTTATTCAGTTCTTTACTTCTCACTTCTATTTTTTTTTTTCAAGACTTCAGGAAATCTTTAGAACTCTCCAAAGAAAATCTACCCAAAAATCTAATTTGTAAAAGGAAAGCCCTTATAATGGGGGGTGGAATCACAGGCTGGAGTTCTGACTTCTGCAAGTCTTTCCATTGATTTCAACGCTTGGGTTGTAGCCAAAGCTGCAATGAAAAATTATTTTTCAGGTTCTTCAATGAAAAGCTGTCTGAATAGAGAAGAAACATTAGTTCTTTTTTTTTTAACTTGCTGTTTTAGAATGAAAATAATAAGATTGCAAGGGCAGAGCATGTTTTTCACAGCCCTTTGGTGTGCAGCAGCTGCGTTTTAAGTGATTTAAGAAAAAGCAGTGAAACAACAGAGTATTCTATGCACTCATTTAATCTGGAAGGTACTGTCATGCTACTACTTTCCTTTGTGCATAGAAATAGTCTGAGCTTTGGTTAAAAACTCTTATGAAGCAAACCAAATATTTTACAGCCAACAATTTTCAGCTGGTCATTTTATCTGAAAATATTTCCATTTTCTGAACAGTTATTTTTCATAAAATCCTACCAGTTGAAAGCTATTTTTCTTCCTTTATTCTTCATAAAGAGCAAAAGGAGAACCTCAAGAGCTACATAAAGCTTCATATTCCATCTGGGAAGCTCATCAGCCATCCACAGAAATGAAGCTATTTAAAGTAACAGTAAATAGAGATGTGAACATTTTGAATTTGAAAAGCTGAATCCACTGAAAATAAATTATTTTTCAAAGTCCTTTTCAACATGGCTTTTGCCAATAATACAGTGAATCTGTGACATATCTAATGATTGTATAAAAATCCTTTCTGTTCAGTCTACCAAATACTTAGGAAAACAAGAGGACAATGAAAGTGAGGAGAAAGGAAAATATATAGCAAATCAATACAGAAATTGGCTGTATTTTATCAGGATGTGTCAATGTTAATTTTTTTATTCCTTGTGACTAAAGCTCATGTGCATCTTGCTTAGAAATGTCAGTGCATTTTGCCATAAAATGTTTTCCACAGAAATATTTAGAAAATCAAGTAGGAAGAGGGATTCCCTTTAATCAGTTTGGAATGTAACAGTTCACTTATGTTTTAATTGGGATATGCTGGAAAATGATCTTCAGATGACAGTTGTCCTTATGGGCCATAGACTTACTTTGATTTCTGCAATAAATTCCACAGGTGTCAATGGAAGGGGCTTGGTATGGCTCCCAGAGGAACTGAAATAAGGAGGGGAAAAAAAGGGAAAATCAAAACAAAACCTCAAAATGTGGTATGGATTTACTGCACCGACTTTCCTACGAGTCTATTTTCCTGATCTGATACTAAACCTGGGTTTTACCATGTGTGGATGAAGAGCTTAACTTCTCTTACTCTTGACTGACTCTGGTGGGGCTTTGAAGAAATACTCTGACTTACATTAACATAAAAGCAAAACAAAGGACAAACAGGGACATATATAATTAAGTTCACCGCACAGAATGCATGTGGTCACACCTTTGCTAATGTAAATTCCCAAAGGACCTTTTTAACTGGAAAGTGAGACAAACTGCTAGAGTGCAACACAACACACTGGTGAAAGCTGAAGCGGGTAATCCTGCTCGGAGGAAGAGTGGAGAAGCCCAAAGGCTGAGGTTGTCATCCAGGGTAGAATGCTGAAACAGAGCAGTTGTAAAGAAGAGAAAGAGATCTATAGTCTTCACTGCCATGTTTTAATTTAAACACCTCAAATCAGCTTGCTTCTTTCTTTCTTTCTTTCTTTCTTTCTTTCTTTCTTTCTTTCTTTCTTTCTTTCTTTCCTTCCTTCCTTCCTTCCTTCCTTCCTTCCTTCCTTCCTTCCTTCCTTCCTTCCTTCCTTCCTTCCTTCCTTCCCACCTTAATTCATAAGGAAGCTGGCCACCTTTTTAAAGGTTGGTTTCATTGGAAATTAAGCATTTGAACAGCTCTAAAAATGTGACCCAGAAAGTTCATGTCCATTGACATTGCAAGCACAGAAAAATAGCTGAGATATCCTACTGCAACTTGTGTGAAAAGATGAGTTCAAACCTTGAGATTGAATAGCTAATTCTGTACCAAATTATGTAAAATGATATAACCTTTTTTATGAGGTACTATTTGACAGAGATATTTTTATTAGTGTTAAGTTTAAGGTAATTTGATTGAATGTATTCATTCAGATAGGATTTTAAAACTGTTATTCCACGTTTCAGGTTACCTGCTGAAAGAAAAAAATGAGTGAATGATCTTCACTTCAAATGAGACATTTATCTAGAATAAGGACCAGATCCTACCAGTTCAGTTCAAAGTAGAGACTAATGACAGCCTTCTGAGTGTGATTCTGGCCCTGGTAACAAAACCAGGGAAAAAAATGACAGCCCAAGACAGAACTACACCTGTGCTTGTCAATAAGAAGTTTCTTCAGAGAAGTTAGACAAGCATGTGACACAGACACTGCTGCATATAATTTCTAATTTCCTGAGAACCAGTTTACTTTTGACCACCAGCAGGGTTTCTTTGTTTTTCATTAGGACATGGTTAAAGCTCTCTGTGTAACCATATCCAGATTGCTAATGAAAAAATATTGTCTGGAGTCACACACGTAATCTGGAGACTGTGGGTATAATGAGGGTAGGGAGCAATGTATCAACCTGTGCATGCACTGAGTGCCTTTGTTACCCACACCACGGCCTCAACTGAGCCTATATTGTGCTGCTTATTTTGACAGATGTGTGTGAAAATCTGCCTCTAGGTGGAGTTTCCATAGACCAGTTCTTTTGCAGACTTCAAGCCCTTTCATCTTTCCTTCCTTTTTCTTTTTTTTTCTGACTCAGTGCCCTGTCCTCACTACTGAAAATTTAATTGAACTCTAATTAACTTACTAGATAGAGCATAGATTCTTATATTCTGGGAAATGTGATGCATCACAACAAAGTTGCCTCCATTTTTCATATTATGCTTCAATTGCAAATGATTCTCATCATGTACTGTAATATTTTTTAGTGAGGACTGACAGATTTTCTGAGACAGTTCTGTGCAATAAAAGCTGTACGATAAGGCAGGCTGGGCTAGGCTGTGGATAGTAACAAATCTGTCATTGCTTGTATAGCCACAAAAGCGCAGACTCCTTCACAAGTACAAAACCAGTGTGGTGCAAACAAAGGACAGATGCTTCTTGAAACCAGAATAAACCTGATTCTGATGATCTGAGGCCCTCTGAACTCACTCTCCATTTTTCCATCCAATGCCAGCGAGGCTCTAATTGTAAGATACACCATGTGCTTCTAGGGTGCTATCCTGTCTTCTTTTTTACCCTCTACTCTCCCATGCATTTCAGCCAAAGTTTTATCTACAAATGCCTCCTCACAGATCAGACCTCACCTCGTTCTTATGGTGGTGTAAAGTTGATGCCCGGGGCACAGGGGGAGAAGAAGCAGAAGAGGGAAGCAATTATTCTCTCCATACGTAGACGCTTCCTCCTTCTCTTCCACCTCTTAGAAGCTCAGGAAGTTCATCCTCAAACCATATGGTACCTAGAGATATGCTGTGAGTCTTGGGGGAATGCCAAGGGCCCAGCAGCACCCTCAGGGGTCAAGGGGGTCCTTTGCCTCACCTCCTCTCCCCAACTTTCCATGGCATGCTTTCCCTCATGAGTTCCCTTATCACACTTCTGCCAGTGCATCTCCTTCCTGGCCTGCAACACCTGTGCTGCATTACAGTGCAGAAAATAATACCCACACTGAGACAGGCAAACTGTATTTCATTTGTCAGCCTTCCTCAGCTCCAGAAAAGCCACTGGAATTAATCCACCAAGCAGCCTTTGATAGCCTGTTGCTGAGAGCCTGGGTGAAGGTACTGGGGGCACTGCGGGAAGGGTCAAGGCCTTCGGATCAAGGTTTGAGTGCACCAAGTTGTGCTTGAAGTAAGCAGCAGTAATTGTTTCATTTCTGTGATGTGCTCATTTCTCTCTAAGCTCTCCATTGGCAGTGATGTAATCAAAGTCACTTGGCATGAATTTGGCAGACACACAATGGTTTGTCTGCTTTGGCATTTGTGATCCACTTTGTTAGCAGGACCTGCTTATAATTTGAAATATATTATTTCCTTCAAAGTGGCATAGTTTTGAAAAATAGCATGTGATGCACTAATAAATTATTCAGCCTTCTGAACTGGCTACATGAAAAGCACATTTTTCCATCTGCATCTGGCTAGGCATTTGCAACTGTTTCTCTTGGATCTGTACCGCAGCCCACTTAGCCATGGTTTTGTGACCTCCAGAAAGGATTAATGCAATATGTTGTGCAAGGGGCTGCTAGTGAAGGTCATTTGGAAGTGTAGGCTAGTGCGACATGTGGCTGCCCACCTGCTCGGTGCTGTTGGGTGCAGGGAGTGTGGTATCCCACGTCTCCAAACTGCAGAGTTCAGGCACTGCCCACAGCAGCCAGAGAGTCCTGCTCCTTTCCAGCCATTTTCCAGTTAAGTGCTACAGTGCTGTTGGGTTTGCTGGGGCAATTTTTATGGGACCAGTAATAAGAGACTACATACAGTTATATCTACAGAATATCTACAGTTAATGCAATGCCACTTATAAAAATCAGAACTTGAGACCAGACCCTTAAAAGCACTTCTTGTGGAGGAAAAGGAGAACCTGCTGTGACTGCTGCCAGTAGGGAGGTCCCTTGTCATTCCTGTCAAACTTACATAAGGGGTTGGTACTACTCAGCTATTAACAAAAACTCATCCTTTGTGCTTTGATTCACCTTCAAGAAGTCAGTTTGGATTAGACACTATCTTTTGTTGAGCTCAGCTGCAGCACTCAGGATTCCAGCCTAAACCCAAGGTGTTCTTAGAAGAGGGGCATAAGGATGGTATCAGTCCAGGGGAACTGAAACCTCTCAGCAACTTAAGACTCCTTTTTACTTTTTCTTCTGTCTGGGAAATAGCGTTGTGCAGTCTGCTCTGAGATAGGAAGATTTATGGTGGAGATGGCCTTTTTTACGATTTTATTAATTAATTGTTTTCATTGTGTTGCCTGCTTACTTCCTTCAGAGGTATATTTCATCAATCAAACAAGTAGCATTTGTACATTAAATGAGTACTGGAGCAGTTTGCTTTAAGCTGTAGAAAGCCAAAATTATCTCTGTACCTTAAGCATACTGACTTTCACAGGCAGTGTACTCTGTTGTTAGGCACTGAATAAACAATGATGACACAGACTGAAAATAGAGCCACACAAACATTTTATTTTTGTGATAAAAGCTGCTCTGTGTGCCAGAAACATAACCATGATCACATTCAGCTAAAAAATATCAGGATTTAAATGCCCTGGGCCTTAATTTTGATGAAAGACTTTTGCATACCACCAAAAAGAGAAATAATCAGTACTGCCTAGGGTCTGGCATCAATCAGGCTCAAAATTATTTCTTTGCCAAGGAAAATACATCTTCCATATCTTGGGATAGGCTGGATGTCTTATGTGTTGTACTAGAAGAAAACAAAAATTGGGCATGTTTAGACTAAGATGAGAAGTTTGAGTCCTACATGACAAGGAAAAGGTGCATATTCCTGGTAACTCTGGCAAATCTGAGAAGTCAGATTTGAATCCTCATTAAATGTTTAAAAAAAATAATAACATTGAGGGAGAAAGATTAGACAGATTATGCCTTCCTATTATTTTAATATGTGATTTAGTAGAAGAAGGAGTATTAAGACAGGCCATGAATGAATATGATATACTGCACTTGGGCTAGATAAATCAGGCACAGATTTAAATGGGGAAAGGTGGGGGAATGAGTTATGATTTTTTCCCCACCACGTGCATCACCACAGTGGGGGAAATGCAGACAGCACAGCCAAGATTGTGCCTTTACCTCCCAGCTCAGACAACAGCTCCTCAGTACTTGCTGTCCCATGGCCCTCCCCTCCTTCTGTCCCAGCACCACACTGTCAAGCATCCCTTGCTTCAGCCCCACATCCACGGTGCAGAAAGGCTTTGTCAGTCGCTCCCAAAATGGCGCTCAAGTTTCAAAAAAAGCTTCCAGAAAGGCACAATTACCCGGCTGCCGTTAGCACTACTGTCTTTCCTTGTTACAAGACCTGCCCGTGCATGGGTTGATGCACAGGATCCCACACACAGCCAGAGAACACCTTGAGCCAATTGCCCCTATGTTCTTCTGCACTCTCCTGCAGCCACCCCTGCACAAAACACTCTGTGTAGTCATAAGGTCTTAGCCTGGCTCACATGGACACAAGAAGCATACATTTGGGATAGAAGTGGCTGAATCCAGTGAGACTGAGGAGTGAAGAAAACTCATAGGATCAAGGCTGAGAAAGGGTCTTACCACTCAGAAACTGTTACTGCCCCAGTAATTTTGGGGGTTGGGGAGCACAACTTTTTGTTGCCTTCTGAGTGGTGAGGCTTGCATTGCCCATATTACATAGCTCAGCCCCTGCGTGTGTGTCAGCAGATAGCCAAAGGATGATATTTCACAGCTCTGCAGTAGCTGGGCTAACCTTCTGCAAGGCTCTTAACCTTGAGCTTATAAGTATTGTCCTTCAAGGGGTAAAACATTTAACTGCAGCTGTTTACTATTTACACAAAGGGACTGACATGCAGGCCTTCCCGTCATGCAGTTTGGCCCATATGAACTCTGTTCAAAAAGAAAGGAGAACAAACGTTCAGATTTTATTACGTTTGCAATTTGTAGAGGGCAGACTGTCCTCAGCTGTCGTTTGTGAGCTCTTTCTTGAGCTTTGCTCGTTGTCAGAGACAATATTATTTTTTTCAGTCATTTTCTTTTCCATTTATTGTTTAACACCAAACCATGAAAAATGAGCACTGACGTAATGATTGATCATGGAGCTGGGGGTTGAAAGTGAACACTAGAACTGTTGGACTGTATATGAAAAGGGTTTGGGGGTTTTTCCTTTTTTTTTTTGGATGATAATATATTGTTTGTGAATGGGTTATTTATTAGAGCCATGTGTAGCCTAAAAGGTTTGTAAAGATGATTACTAAAGCATATCCATATGTGGAATGTGTGTGCATATTTGTAAACTTGGCGATTCCTCCAGAATATTTTTTTAATGTTCGTAGTAAAAAGGTCTTTGAAATTGTGTAGGGTCATTCTTTTTCTTAATAGCAGGCAACATATTTTCAAAACTACTTTGCTTTGCATAACTTATACTTTAGTTCTGACATCACATGCTTATGTACTGTTGTATACTTCTAAAATGATGAATAATCTAAATATTTGATAGTCTGGCATCAATCTTAGCAGAAAATTCTGTCTTTGCCAGTATATTGTATTCTCCAAATACTGTATTAGATCACATACAGACCTCTTAAGGCATCTGTGTTGGAAGGTAATAAAAATTGGGCATGACTAAACTACTGTTTAGTAGATCTGGTGTGCTTTTATCACAATGGAAATTTTCATGGTTTTTGTTAAATTTTGGAATCCTGGAGTGCCAGATTTTTCTTAAAGAAACATTTGGCCAGATCACACTCCTGTGAGTTTTGTAAATAGAGACTGTGGAGGCTGAGACAACAAACCAATACTCTTGTTTCCTGCTTTTAACCAGTGGGTCTAAATGCGGAGCTGTTCCACTACTGTATGCAGAGAGGTTCAGCAATAGCCCTGGTGGGGCTGAGAGCAGGACTTTCTCTGTCATATGTTCCAAGACACCCCAAATGGTAACAGGAATGGGTTGGGTTGGGTCTGACAGCATTAAATCAGGCTTTTACAAGATCTAAGCATTGTACAAAGGAGACCGTCCTGCCGAGCGCCTCAGAGGCAGGCTGCTATCTATTAATCTCATTTGAAAGGAAATGAGGAAAGCAGCACAGACAGGTGCTCCCTAGCAAGGCATCACAAACATAAAAGGGAATCCATGAGCAGATACTACAGAGAGGAAATAGGCTTGTAACTCAACATTGACAATACACAAGCAGCGGAGAGAAACCCAGGTAATTCTGCATGCAGCTAAATTCAGGCCCAGGGTAGCCTGGGGAGTTTGCATTATGTGCAATAACCTCCCCTCATGGCTCTCTGAAGCTGTGCAAATGCACTCAGCTTGTCTCTCCAAGGTGCCCGCAGCAGCACTGTGCTGGCACTCTGGGGATTGCCCTGTAAAGTCCATGCCTTGAACACTTTACTGAGTATTTTCCAGTACCTGTGTAAATTTCCAGTAAATTTCAAAGTACGAAAAGAAACAGGTAAAAGAGACTTGGGAAAAAAACAGTCTCTTTCCATGTAGTTGAGAGCTTATATTTCAGGAAATAGGGATGTGATTAAATTACACATTTATTTAAGTGCCTTGTTTTATCAAGGCATAAATATTTATTTACAATACTCTTATAAATGACGGCATGGATCATTTAGATTCATTTTCAGGTTGCCAGAATGCCTTGCTGGTTTGGACTGGAATTAAGAAAGATCAAAAAGTCATGTCAGAGACCCAGCAAATATATAAAATACAGGTTTACTAGAGAAAAAGATCTAGTAAACAGAGCAGTCTGAAACTAAATGAGAAACTTAAAAGGGATTTGGGAAGTCAAACACTGGAAGCTATGATTTGCTTCTCATGTTAAAAATAGCATCTCCTTCACATCTCCTTAGGATCAGGCTTATTTCAAACAATTCTAGTTTATGGAGACTATTCTATGGAAAAAATATTTAATATATTAATTTTCCTTTAGGCAGACATTTCAGCTGCAATAATAAACCATACCTAAATTTCATGAATGAATTAATTTTACATCAAAGCTATGGTTTATGCCCATAAAAAGTTTTGTGTTATAGTCCAATGTGGAAAAAAATATTTAAATATCCTGGAAGCATTTAATTCCTAAAATATGCAATAAATGTACTTGAAAAAGGCATACAGTATGTTGTCAGCAATGCTGTTATTTATCTTCAGCTAACAATTATGGGGAGCAATTTAAGTATCTAAATAATTGTAGCTTTTTTAACTGCAAGTTATGAAAATATATAACTAGGTTCTTATTCTTCAGCTTGGTCATATCTAGTCTCTAATTTTGTACTAACAATTTTATGGAAGAGGTTTGGAGGGGGGTTGCAGGAACTGTGTGTGTGATTGATGCCAGTTTAAAAGTCTTCAGAGCTGGCTCGTTTCATTTTTGTCAAAGATCAGCAATGGTTACACAGGGTTTAAACCATTACTGAGTGCTTAAAAATTTCTTACCGGATGTCTGTATGATTGTGTTTTCTAGTCTAATATTTAACTGAGCATCTAAGCAGGCTCTAGAATTTTTTGTGTTCACAGAAATGAAAAGCAAATGCTTTCTAAATTCATCAGATCAAATCTTTGATACATCCCATTGCTTGGTATCTTGCAATGTGGAAAATTTACCATTCCATTTCTGTCTTAGATTCTTTCATTTACTTTCATAACTTTTTGCCTTGTGACTGTCTAGGGCTTCATTAAATTCTCTAGACTTTTTGTATTCGTTTGTGTTAAATCATTGCAGCTTGTCCTCTGTATGCTGTGATGTGAACTTGCACAAGACATATTGGTGGCTACTGTACTGTAATACTTGATCAACTGCTGCTCCCCTGGGCTTTTGTACCTTCTGTCTCAACTTTTATTTCTGCCTGTTAAATTACAGCAGTCCCATTAGCGCCTAACAAATGTCTTTGTTCTCCTGGAATTGTCACTATATGTTGGTCTTCTAGCTGCTGGTTACATAGTTTCCAATTTTGCTATTATCTCAGACGCAGGTCTGGCTTGACTTTGGTTAAACGCAGCACCAAAAGTTCTCCAGCACTGTGTCAAAATATTTTCCCATCTCTTCTACGTTGTTTATTGAGTGCCTGTTTTTCCTCTTGCCTAGCTGGTCTTGTACGCTAGGGGAGAAGTGTAACAGAGATTACTTTAGAAATGTTTTCACAGATTCTGTTAGTCATCCATTCAGATTTACCATCGTTACCAGCATGAGCTCTGATCACTATATCCATTTCTCCCTTACATACCACTCCTCCAGCACACATGTAAAATTTATTTTATTTGCTCTGCTGGCAGTTAAAGGTTTCTGGCATTTGAGAAAGTAAGTGTTGGCATTCCCAGTCCTGTGATAAACAGCTGCAGGTAAGTATTCTCCTGCAGATACTCAGGGAGAGTTGTGTTACTTGCTACCTGAGCTGATAGGGTTGCAAATATAAATGCAATATAAATATAGGTTTTTAAAGCAAGAATGAGCAATTCCTTCCCTTTTCCATTTCAATTTGTATGTGAGAATGTCTATGCCATTACCAGTAATTCTTGCACAACAAATACCAGATTTTTTTTAGACAGAAGAGTTATCAAGTAAGAAAAATCATTAGGGAGTGTCATAATCTAAAAGTGCTTGCTAAAGCATCATATTCAGCATTTCTCAGAAGAATATGACGTCACTATAAGGTGGCCTTTTAGTATCTATTGTATTACTGGTAGGCTGCCTATCCTCTTGTTGTGTCGCTAGGCAGTCCTTTCATACAGAGTTGCATTTCAGCAGAGTAACAAACACCAAAAGCAATGAAATCCAAAACACATGAGATACAAAGGTTTTTCCAGTGAATTGTTTTACTTTCAGTGTCTATGGTCTATACTGCACACCTGAACCAAGGTCATGTGGCCATACTTTGGCTCATATACACGACTGGTGTGGACAGATCATTGCAGAAGCTAAAAAGGTTGGAGTTTTTAATTCCTGGTTACTACATTGTGATTATTTGTTCTAGCTGGTTTCTAGTCAGTGTAGGTCTCACTTGGCTGGGTATTAGTGGTGTAATTTTAGGGCCACTGGAGGGCTAGGAATAAGAGGGAGTGAGACAGAGAAAAAAGGAATCATCCTAAGCCTGCAAGGGATGTGTAATAATCCACAAGGTGAAAAGATAGACATTAACTGTTTGATAATGTCTAAAAAGAAGTATTTGGATGAAAGCAGAGGAGAATAATAAGCTTCTCCCTTCCCCAGAGTGTTTCTGTGACATCACACCAATGCTTTGATAAACATTGCACTTTGCATCTTTATGGATTGGCTGTTTGTTGTCATCCAAGTAACCACAGAGTGTAAACTCTTACTGGAGCTGCACCACACCATTCTAGGCACCAGCATGGCCAACACTCATTTCATTTAATTGAATGATAAATAAATTAATCAGATGGATAAAGTGAACATGTCAACAGCCTTCCTGAGAAGCAAAATATTATTGACCCACTTACTTTCTTTCACATATTCCAGTGCTAGTCAAAACATCTCCTCTCCACTTCCCTGGCAATAATTATCAAATCCTAGATAAGGGAAAGAGTATATCAGGCCCAAGCACAGCTCATATACTTGGTGCAAATGCTGGAGGGAAATGACTGTTTTATTACTGAACAGGATTCTTTGTCTAACCTGTCAGCTACCTGGCTGGGAATCTCTCATTTTGACATAATAACGAGAGAACCAGTTTTACAAATGAATGTTCAGATGCTGAAAAAAGCAAGTCCCAACTCATATGCACCAAATGTCACCTTTCTGTTTAACAAGGTGCAATTTAGATGCCTGTTCAGTGGAGGTTTCACCCCTTCCTTTTTCACTTCCAGTTAAGCATGTCAGTAGGTTGAGATGTGCATGCCCTGCAGCTGTAGCAGTCTTCCCTGAAAACAGTATAAAAAGGATTAACCACAAACACTTTTTAAAATATTCCTCCCCTTGGTTGGTTAATTTTCCATTTAAAGTTCTGATTTTATTCATTTTACTTGCTCGACTGCTGCAGTAAGGCTTAACATTGCAGTAAGACAGAAAACTCACTCATCTGGGAAGTGTGATAATCTAGCTCTCGCTATTGCTACAATACTGTCCCAAGTTACATTTCCCCAGGCTCTGTCCCTTTATTTTCAGGAAGTCAGACAACAAAATGGCAGATCTTTTCTCCTAAGCCTGATGAGCCTTTTGCATGTGTCAGGTGTCTGTCAGGTTGCTCCATTCAAGTCTGTAGGATTTGTAGTCTTCCCCAGAAAAATTATCTCACTTGTTTTGTCTGAGGTGCCTTTTACACCCACGGCTGGAATAAGTGTGCATGTGCAATCCCTTGCAATTTCAAATGTCAAAGAAAAGAGCTGTTGGATGTGGGCCCAGCTTTAGAAAAAAATAGCTTTTCAGAAATTTGTAATTGCAATGCTTATGAAGGTTTGACAGGTTGTGGCTACTACACAGAGGTGGGTGATGCAAGAACCCTCCATCACCCCTGCCTGAGACATTGAGTAGTGCCTCCACACAATGGCAGCGCCCAAGAACCTTGAAATCAGGCGGTGCTCCTCCCTTAAGGCATCAATTCTCTGTCAACAAAATGACTGGAGGTACAGAGGGACTAAGAAAAATGTAGGAAAAGCTAATGGTGCTGAGCATAGGGTCAGTGTCTGTGCTACCAAATGAAATAGGTCAAGAAGGAGGAGACAGTAATAGCAGCCTGAGTCAGTGGCTGGAGTCCAGACAACAAAGAGGCACAAGGTGAAGGTGACAAGGAAGGGACAGTGGCAGATATAGTGTCACAAAAGGACCAAAAGGGCAGCATGGACAGAGGGGAGAGACACCAGCCATCTAGGAAACAGGGAAGGGCAATTTCTTGGGGAGGAGAGGAAAGGAAATCCCATTGCTATGAGAATGACAGACTCTTGGTGACAGAAGCACTTTTCCTGAGGGATTGGTTGATCAATTAGGTGGCTTTCCTGCAGCTTTTCTATAGATGGATGAAGCACTAGCCCAAGGTAAATCAATTGCTGACAGAATCTGTGCCCTTCGTTAGACGTTGGGAGACAAAGCTGTGCCTCAGCAGGGAAGGGAACTTTGTCAGCATTTGAATAAAGCCAGTGGCCACCTGTTTCTCTACCTGAGACATTTTTTGTTTCAAATATGGCCTTTATTCAGTTTTATTCCTATCTCTCAAACTTTATTAATTGTTCTTCCACTGCTCTTCTGGTTGATCTTGGACACTACATACCTCAGTTCGTACATCTTTAAATTAAGCCTGAAATAACTCATCTAAGGATGACCTATCCACTAATATGTGGGAGCTGTGAACTTAGAAGAGGGAAAACATACTTTAATTAGATTAAGTTACCTTTATAAAAATCAAAATATTTTTGTAATGCATTTTCTTTCCATTTGAAATCCATTTTAACAAGTGTTGCATACAATTCATTAGATGTGATTTGTCACTTATCTACCTTATTTTAGATTTTACTTTATTTGACTGTAGAACAATTTGAATAGAATCCAGAAAATACCAAACATTTGTCTGATCTGTCTCTGATATTGAACAGCCACATTACAGGGGTTGTGCCTAGTCTATAATGATGACAGGTCCTGACTTTTTGAAAAACAAGGTTTGCTTATCTGACACTAAAATCTCTGGCTCTTACATCCAAAATTTAGAAGGACACTGAATGTCTGAGAAGCATATGTTCCAAATCAGCTGTCAGTAAATGACTGAGCAAATGCATGGAACAACTTAGACATTCTTCACACATTGCAAATGCATAGACACTTTCTCTTATTTTCAAGTTTTTCCTTTACACTCGTGTTCAGATGGAAACCTCTCCAAAAGCCAGGTAATGTGGTACACAATGGGAAAATAGCACTGAAAGTGATTGATTGCAAAAAATTGAAGATGTATTGTGTAATCATATGCCGGGAGAAGGAGCAGGCAACATGACTTGGTTTCCATTTCAAATAAATGGACAGTGGAACAATCGAGAAACTGCCAAAGTAAATTAATTCAGCATGGTTGGAACACCAGCACATTGCTGCTTCAGAGAAGGTTTCTGTCACAAGTTACAGAATCAGCAGTGAAAGACACTGATCTTCTGTTTTATTTTTTCACTTCCTGAGCCACACTCTGCTCTCTGTTCTTTTAACTGACATCTGGAGGAACGCCGGTGAGTTCGCTCAAAATAGTCAGAGTTTAAATTATTGTAAAATAGATCAGATCTCTGCCCACTGTCCTTGAACCCCTGAGATATGCAAAATGTCTGATGGACTCCTTCTCATGAGGATTCATACACCCGTTTAGCTGCTCTCAACAACTTCTTTACCACATTATGAGCTTTAGGGGAGAAAGAAAAAAATCTTTTAATTATGAAAAAATGATAGAAATAAAGAAGAATTAGTAGCTCTCCATGGAAATTTTAAGAGGTCCCAAGGCCATATCAGAGCACATTATTTAAATTCCAGCTTTCACCAACAGAGCTGAACTTCTCTTCCAACATGTCCAAATCTGCATTTGATCTTGTAACTTGAGATATGCCAAGTTAGAGGTTATCATACTCCTTTGCTTTAAAATCTGTCACAGCACTTCTTGTGAAAGGCTTTGATTTTGCATAAGCTGAATATAAAATCACAACATGCACAACATGCTTGACTTGCACCAAGCACTGTGTCTTTACAAACTTCACCAGCGTTGTTCAGGTGTGAGAGCAAGGATTTACCCATACACGATGTTATTCACAGCTTGTGTCAGAAGGACAGAGCACTCACACGGTATCACAGTCTATTACCTGACATGCTTTATGTGAAAGCAGGACACTCCTTCATTAGCTGAAGGTCACAGATTATAATAATGCTTGGCACTTACATTCCTGAAGGTGTTGTACTCCATCTAATTAAAATTGGCAGATACGTAGGCTTTTATGCATAGGGAAAATAAAGTAGAGATTTCCCTAAAGGCAGAGATAGAAGAGGAAAGAAGTCATAGGCACAGAATCCTAATTCTAATTCAGTTCCTGGGTACCCCATGCTTCCTCAGATTCCTGACAACACGTTCTAATAATAAGGCAACAATTTTTAATTTCATTTTAAAAAAAATACTAAGTGAGGAATAAATACTAAATCTATCACTTACGCTAAACCATGGCACAATATTTTGAAAAACAAAGAGTGTTTTCAGGAATATGAATAGAAAAGCAAAGCATAACACCCACTGTTGTTAAAATTCACAGGCTTATTACAAGCCCAAAGTTATAGCTTGTTTTTCTTACTACCACACTTCTTTCCCAGAGCAAAATCTTGGAGTAAAAGCAGAAGCTTTAAAGAACATTCACCTGTCTGCATTTGTGAACATCTAACACATTCATCTTAGACTTTGCATGTCAATGCATTTATTAAGCTGCACACTATAGCATTACTCTTTAGCCTATATTAAGCGTGGAAGCATAAGGGAAACCCAAATCTGACCAATTCCATTTTTATATTTTTTATTATTTTTTCTATCAAATTTTTTTAATAGATGCATACTTCATAATGAAATACCCAATTCTTCAGGAATCACAGTTGCATAAAGCTCACTTCGTTCTCCACACTGAACTATATGATGTGAGAGGTGTCCACAAAAGTCAGCTCCCTTGGTGCTCTCCATACTCATCTGAGGTTGGCTGTTATTGCCATTTGCAGCATCCCGGAGTTGCCAACTGAAGGGAATCATCTCCTTTGCTCAGAAAATTCCCTCACATCTGTAAAGGTAAAGAAGCATTTCAGAATTTTTCTGCAAGCACAGACAGACTCAGCTCTGTCTGGCAGAGTCACACCACTGATGTTTAGCAGACCCACGTGCAGCAGTGGGAACAATGTCTGAGCATCCTCTGTCTTTGGGATTCAACCTGGCAGTGTTTATCCAAGCAAAATGCCATGGAACTTGGCTTAAGTATGAATGTATGTTAAGGCCTATGACTCTTATTGATCACTAAAGAGAGAGGCTGTGAAGTGCAGAGTACATGCAGCTGACTGGCTGTAGCTTGCAGCTTATAGAGCCTCCTTTCCTGTTATTCTGTGTGGCAATAGCGTTAACTAGAAATGTTTAAATAATCACATGTATTTTAGTATGCCTACTCTGCTCTTAAAATTGAACACAAGAACGATCCTCCTAAAGGACTTTCTCGATCTCATTGCACGTTAGCTCAGAGAACGTCTCAACACTTAATAAATACTGTGGACTTTCAAACCATACTTTGTGCTCTTAAAACATTGTGCAAGCATCGTCTAGCAACATCTGAAAAATATGGAGACATCAAAGTTCAGTAAAGTGAATTACATATGCCTCTTTACCCTTATTCAGTGACTGTCATTTCAATCCTTCTGAAGACAAGGAGCACACAGAGTAGGCTGCCACCCCTACAGAGTTATTTTTTTTGCTACCAACTTGATTACTTTGCTCAAACTGGAATCAAAAAGGTCACCCTTAATAAAAGCAACAACTGTGGACAAGATGAATTGTACGAAATAATTAATTTTTCAAGAAAGCAGCATGTTCACTCACAGCATCTTACATTTCTCCTTGTTTTTGAAACAGAGCAATACACTGGAATAACTTCTCTTAATAGGCTACATGTGCTTTAGAAAATAGTGAAAATGATAGTGTGGAAAGTTGAGAAGTTTTCTTCCTCAAAGCACTAGCTAGAGAAGATTTCATGTAAGACTGTGGAAGACATTTTCTCGAGTTGAGTAAGCAGCGTCAGTTATTTATACTGAAAAATTCCAAAGATTAGGCTTCTTCTTTTAATGTCTCAGCCCTAAAAGGTATGTGATATATGTGTTCAGTTTGTTCCTTTTTACATTTGCCCATTAAGTGCAGTGTCCATTGATAGCCATTTAGAAAGCACTTCAGTGCCATGTGTTTTAGCAAAGCTAACAAGAGAGAGGTTTTAGACATAAGGACTAATGTTTAAAACAACCTTGTGGAATTGCTGGTTTCTACACGCTGCCAGGAATCAACCCGGAGTGGGAGTGGAGCAGGGAAGCTTCAGAGGAATTCTTAAAGAAATGAGCCATAGCCAATGCTGTCATCCATGCCAGTGAGAGTCAGACTGGCAGTTTAGTCAGGGCTTAGCAAGTGTCTGGAATTTGGGCACCCCTGAACAGAAATCCTTAATGCCAGGGAGCTCTGCAGCTGGCTGGCACTTCAGGCAGGCACACAGACATGGAGTGGCTGTCCTGCTGTGGATGACATGTTCAACCTTTGGAGAAAGTAAAGGCTCAGGTGTACATTGAAATGACAACTATTTACTTGTTTCATCCTGTCACATGGGATGGTCAGAATCACATTTATGCTTCTCTAACAGTGCATTCACACGTATTTTTTCGCCTCTCTTACTCCTGCAAGGCGTCATCCTTGCTGCTGAACAAGGCAGGATGTTGCAGGATGTTGTATTCAGTACTCCTGAGAGATGTTTAAAATGTAAGCCACCAGGTTTAATGAGGGGACAGGCCTTTTCCAGTAGTCACCAGGTCACTGAAACTTTTTCTTTGCCTTCTCTAAAGCAATACAATTTTGCTTGGTCTTGCAAGACCCCTTTTTTGGCAAAGGTTGCACGTAACACAAGAGTTCCTGGAGATGAGCACAGTGTCAAATTTGACCCACGGCAGTGATTTGATTGCAGTGTTCATGGAGGCTGAGTATGACTGAAATGCCTGAAGGTGAAGTATCTTCTGTGTTATTATCCAAGTTTGTCTACCAAACTCACAGAATTGAGGCTAGGGTTCAGTGAGGATCACGAGAGCCTTTATCAGCTGCTGAGGAGCAGAGTTCCAGAGAGATTGATGGGAACTGGTGCATCTTGATGTTTCTCAGGATCAGATCTACATCCCCTTCAGAATAACTATTGCCCCATTATTGATGCAGCTTTCAAAAATTTAGAATATATTTGCACCCTTTTTTTCAACCTAAACTACGACAGCCTTGGTCTGAAACACTTCAATGGCATGAGAAGCTGGCGAGAACTGATGGCCTAGGGCACAAACTTGGACTATTAACCTCTGACTACCATTAGTTCCCAGGAAATGCCCAGTGTTCAGTATTGCTTAATTGACTTGTAGTAAACTGACAGGAAGTTTCTCCCAATCATGTTACTTTCCAAATTGTGTCCTTTTAAAACCTTATATATATTATTCTTTAGATTTTGACCTCCCATTCATATTTCTCCTGCCATACAACAGATGAACTTCAATCTAGCATGAATTATGACAAGTGCTCATCTAGCAGGAGTTCTCATCAGCATTGCTCTTAGTTGTTCTGCCTTTAAAACGCCATGTTTCAATAGAAATGAGAAAAATGCCTTTATCCTAATTTCTCTGTGAAACACAATTTATTTGGAGGATAAGCCTAGAACTGTTATGTTAATCATAAATCAATTCTATTTATACCAAACCTGGAAATTATAAAAATACCTTTTTTCTTTATTGTGAAATCCAGTAGGATATTCACAGTAATTATGGCTTGTTTTGTACAAATCATAAGCTCAGATCATAATCATTAGAGCTACAACTGAGTATTTGTCTATCTTAGAATATTTGAAATGTCTGTTTCAGTTGCATTGAAGGTTTGGAAATTTATTTATTTTTAACAGCTAACGTAAATCCTTTCATGAACCAGATTTCCCCTTTTTATTCCTCGTGTAGCCTTTTGAGTTTAGTCAGATTTTACACGACATGAAGAAAGTGAGAAGGGAACTATGAGGTTAAGCCTGTAAAATACTATCTCTGCCCAGTACCACTGGCCATTGATTTGGCAGATAAGCACCCTGCAATATTGCTCCTTACACCTTTAGTCTGTAAATAGATTATGTCAGTCAAGCTGTCCCCACTGTTTGTTATTACTATCACTTGAACCATCCAATGTGTTTATCAGGTTTAGACCTCCTCAGTGTTCAGGAATGTACAAGGACATTCACAAAAGCTGGAAATAAAGAAATATTCTTAGTTCTTCTATATGCCTAAGTGGCTAAGATACAGAGAAAGTAAAGATACTTAATTGTCTTCATGATGCTAATTTTTTGCAGTAGGGTTTTTGAGGGTGTTTTTTTGTATGTTCATTGGGTAGGTTTGGTGTTTGGGGGTGTTTTAGGGAGTGAGGAAGGATTGGGGAGTGGTATTTGCAGTTCTGATCCCACCTGGTAAGCAAAGGTTTCAACTTACAGGAAAACAGGGAAAATGGATTGGTCTACAATCTGTAGCTTGCACATACTCTTTCCCAACCCTGTCTAAAAAGTGGCTGGGTTCATCATGGGCTTCAACTCCCTTAAAGCAATTTACCCCATTTGATACCGTGGTGCTGGGTTTGGCTCACATTGTGACTAACAGTGCCAGAGAATGAATTCTCTGCATCTTGCCTCACAGTTTAGCTGGCAAGATATCAAATAAGCACAATTCTGCTTATGAGAGTGCACATTTAACTGTCAATGTCTAGAACTCAAGCACCAGAAATATCCCATTATTCTGTGTTCATTATTAAATAAGTGTCATGGACTCATTTCTCCTGTTCTTCTTGGACTCTGTGGAATGTAAGCATGATCTTACAGTCAGGCCCTGCTGCCCTTTCCACATTAAGCACTAAACTGTCAGAATGAATGGAAACAGGTGTATGCAGAGAAAGAGAGATGGCTATATCTGAAAGAGTGATTTTGATTGTTGTAGCCACGGTTGAAATTAAATCTGGCTGAGAAGTGCAAGGAAAACTTTTCAGGCTCTTTTGTGCACCATCATGACTAGTGACCATTGTGCCTGCAAGGATGTTAATAAAAGGGCATTTCTAAAATTCCTTCTTCGTGGCAATACCCATTTCAGTTGCACATTATTTCTTTTTAAAGCCTCTGGAATATTTTGTCTTCAGTGTCTCAAAACTTCCTAATGAGTATGTCAAAAGACTTACGTAGGCCTTTATATTTCTTTCAATTCCCTAAAAATAGGTGGCTAAAATAGATCCCAGTGAGTATGCATGTAATTGCCAGTGCTGGAAAACAGGTACCTGAAGTATCCCATCATTTCTCATGCACTGTGAGATCTGCTCTGCCTGGCTCAGACTCTCTAGGTATAAAGTGCACTTTCAGGTTTACAGGCTCTGCAGGCTGAGGCTACTCTGGCATCATGCATAAAAGCAGCTGCTATTTGTGTCACAGTGCAGGTATGATAATTAATTTTGCAGGATGTGTAGCACAATGAAGAACTGAATCACTACAGACGGGTTTAAATTGACAGTTAAATTGTCTTTTGTTATCATTTTGGTGGGGAAAGGGGGACATCTGGTGGGAGATCTTTGTAAAAATTTGAACAAGGTAATTTCCTATTTGTAGTAGGTTACAAATCCCTGGGGAATTTGTATATTCTGAGTAACCTATAGATTTTGCATCATTTCTAATGAGGAGAGTTGATTAATTAAACAATAAATTGTATCAAACACACACAACAGGATGTTTTGCAGTGGTGCATACTGTAAAGCCTTCACTTCCCTTTTATCGAGCTTACAAAGAAGAATAGCCAAGCCTGGATGAATGCCCAGTACCCTCTTGTAATGAGATTTTCACAAAAGGTCTGGGAGAAAAGTGGTGGGATGAAGACTCATCCAGAAAAAGCACTTAATACCTTTTGCTCAGGGTTAGAAAATAAATATTAGAAATCCTCCAGCTTGCCTGAGTGCATAAGAAAGCAAGACATTGTGGCATTACCAAGCCTTGAGTGGACATCTTCTAAAGGATTATAACCTGTTTACTCAAGCTTTGGGCATGCAACAAGGCAGGAGGCAAAAAATACAGTAATACTTGAGCATGGCACTTAAAAATAAATTGCAGCAGATTAAAGGAAGACATAAGAATGTGGCATATCTAGGTTAAAATGCTCAGTATGCTTTGGCCCACCATGTAAATAATAAGCAATTATTGCATTTATTGATAATGAAAAGGACAACTCCAAGTCTTTGTTGTTTCCATCTTCTCTGATCCTTCCCTAGCCACAGTCAATCCAGAATACGCAGCTCACTCTGACTTTTTGCATTATAGCTGAGCTATCTCACCCACTGCAAACTGGGTGAATTTAATTTCCTGGGAATTCTGTGACAGACACATTTCTTTTCACCAAAGTCAGTACATGAGATCTGTTGCAAGCTGAGAATCAAACTGAGTGTGCTTCTTTTTCCCCTACTCCACTGCCATATTTCATTTCTTTGTCTAAATCTAAATTCATATTCTGCGTCCCATGGCAGCACTGTTACAAATTCAGATTTTTTAGTATTTTTCTGTTCTCACTAAAACATTGTCTCTGAGTGCATTCCAGATTTATCTGCAGTCTTTAAAGGGCAATAAGGGACTATCAGTGCATCTGATTTATGCTTTCATTTGTGTTTAAGTTATCATTAACATAAGGTATTAAATCAGATTGTGATTAACTTGCTTTTGCAAAGCTAAAGCAGAACTTTCTAAATGTATCTTACTGTTTTCCAAAAAGTTAATTCCATATAAAGTATGTTTATTAAATGTGCTGAACTGTTATGTAGTTCCTTTAAATTTATGAAAAGACTCAGAAACTGCTTGGCAAGAATACTTGAAATGACAATATATATCATAAATGCCTTTCATAATATATAAAGAACAGCATACATAAAGAACAACTAAAAAAGTTTAGCATGTTCACTTATGCTCTCAGTATAATATAAGCCAAACTAACTTCATTTTACATGAGGCCCTTTTTTACTCAAATATATCACTAAGCTTTATTTTATCTGTTGTATTTTCATTATTTTTGGCCAAATCTGAAGTGTGAGCATTCAGGCTTCTAAGTCTCCTGATAGAGAGGAATTTAAAAATGGAACAAGGTTCAGAACTGATGGATACATAACTTATTTTAAGAGATAGGCTTCTGAGCTTGCACAAAGAAGCAATGTTCATGTTGTGATCCTATCTGGAATGCACATTTTCATTGTCCGGACTTTTACTGCAAGCGAAGTTTCACTTCTCTCTTTCTAAAGTGAGTGATGTCATAGTTTGTTAATTTTGGCACTCAGAGCAGTTTAGTTTTGAAACATGCTACAACTGGCAAGATAAGCCATTAGGAAAATTATTAGAGCTAAGTGCCCTTTTACTGTCAAACAATGAGGAATACAATTTGTTGCACTGAGGGTTTTGTATCAGTGATGCTGTCATTTCCAAGACAGGATCTCAGAGCTGATGGTGGACAACAAAGCAACTCTGTGAAACGCCATTGCTCGACAGTTACTGCACTGACTCTTCATCAGTGCTGTGTGACAACAATGGGTGTGTGACTAACTTGTCCATTTCAAGACATGCTCAAACCAAGATTCTGGATTTGAATGACTCTTGATCAAAGAATAAGGTTTTAGCACCGAATCTGCTGTGCCATTTTTTGAGAAAATCTCGGTGAGATTGTTCTCCAGGGGAGAATACATTGGCTAAGCTGTGTAACTCCATTTTCAAGACTTGACTAGTTCAGTTGCCTGTAATCATGGAGCTTTTCATGCTTAGAAAGGTAGTTGAATTTCATCAGCAGCCTGATATGTTCTTCTATTTCTATCCCATGTTAGTCTGATGGGATTTTCTACTTTTCTGTGGGACATTGATTATTTATTATTTGCTAGTGAAAAATATCAGCCTTGATGGAAAAATCATCTGATGTCTTGTGGAAGATCAGCCTTTCTGAGCGCCACAGTGGCTAAACAGCCAGAGTAACTGCTTGCACTACCAAAGGCCAGCTGGAGGGTCAGTTAATGCTTGGCAAGGTATGCAAATGGCATCCTCCCTAAGGATGGGTTGGAGTTTCCTTACAGAGTCCAAAAATCAAAAGGTTTGCATGACTCTCCATGTGTGTGTGGACTTCTCCCTCCATGTGTGTGGAACATACAAATTTTTCAAAATACCTTCAGATTAATTTTGTGGAAATGACTCCATCTGTAAACCAGTTCTTTGTCTTAGTTGTGCAATTTTAATTGTCCCAGACTGTTCCATGAAATAACAGGTGGCTGAGATGTAGTTGTATTAGGAAAAAATAGGCCCCTTGTGGTGGTAGATTGCAGCAATCTCCAGCAGAAAAAATAAGTGACAAGGGTTTGCAATAGACTGTTTATGGACATATAAAAGAGATATTGTCAGTGATTTGGGTTAAAATGATACTAGAGTTAATGTTTACCCACTGTCTTCTCAGGAACAGGCCAATAATGAAGATATGTCTATTTTTTAATTGAGATTATGTGTCAAACCTTGTAGAAACAAATCCAAACTCTGCTGAACTCTACAAACAGAACCCATGCCAGATTAATTTTTGGTATGGTTGCTTATGAACTTAGCACACAACTGGACCATCTGTAGCAGACTGGCTGCCCAAATGACAATTTACATGACTTGTGTGCAAAATGTACACAGCTGAAGGTGTGCAATGCATGCATCCATACTTTTCAGTATAAACTCTGTGTAGGAGTCTTTCACCTTCCTGAAAAATTAACTCTTTTTCTTTGGCTGCGGAGAGGTAAAAGATACTCTGTGGGAGAATTCAAAAAAGGAAGCATTCATTTGAATTGAAAACACAGACAGGAAAATACGTGACATCTATAGCACAAGAGTTTATTTCTAAAGGATTAGCTGATGAGATTTTTAGGAATAAATACAATGTACATTAGGTTTAGAAAAGGCTTTTCCCTAGATTACTATAAGAACATTATGCCATTGATTTCTGACACTGGATTTGTAAACTTAAAAAGCAGTGTTGAATCAGTAAGCACAGCTTTCATGGAAATTAAAATACATCTCATGCAGTAATTGTTTCAGCTGTATCTCTGAAACCAGCAGAAGTGTGGGAAGTGTGATTTCTGTTCCAATTATATGATGATTTGGCTGAACTTACTAATTTCAGTGTAATTCCATAGAATTAATGAAGATACGCTAAAAGAAATTTTTTTTCTGGTCTAATTTTCAACAGGATCTTTCTTTTCATTTTTTTTTGCCCAAAGATAATTGTGAGACGGCTATACTGGTTGCATCTGTAAATGCTCATGCTAATTTAACACCTGTATCATATTGTGCACTCCTTGTTTAGGTGATGGAAATATTTATAATGAGGAGAAAAACTCAAATACCTTTGAGATACTCCTATGGTCATCATTTGTCAGAAAATAGGATTGACACATACGATTGTTTATGAGAGTGCTGGCAAAAGGGTTTGTGAAAACATCACTGAAACTATTTCTTAAAGATGGAATAATTTTTTGCAAACAAGTCTGCTTAACACATTTTAAGCTCTCCTACTTGGCAGAACAAAAACACTCCCTGCTTGGGCTTTGTTCAATTTTTTTCCATTTTAATGAAAAGAACAGTCATTTCCACATCTTGTGTGGAAGTAGCAGTAACAATGCAATATTTTCAGTAACGCTGCTGAAGGAGATGCAAGAGTGATATCCTGACACTAAAAACTCTCTTAAGATGCTCCTGTTTAGATAGTGGATAGTGAAAAGATAAGGTTCAAAGTATGCACCCAGTTCTCTTCCTGCATAGGAAAGCTACACACTGTTCTTGCCGGCCTGTTGGTCAGGCTTATCTCATATTGGAAGAATATCTAGGAAAATATGCTGTTTATGTTCTTGGAACTGATTCAATGAAACAAAAGCCTGATGTTTCCTGCTGCTGCCAAGTCTTCACTTTTAAGACAGGGTTGACTTTCGGTAAACCAGAATCTGATCTTTCATCATTTCTTGAAATATTTCTGTTTCTTTCATTATTACTTCTTCCTATTCCTTCTCCTTTTCCTTTGGCCACTGGAGAAACAGATATCAATCTATATTTCCACATACATATATGAGCCAGCCAAGAAGGCCAGTGGTATCCTGGGATGCATTAGGACAAGCAGTGCCAGCAGGTTGAGGGATGTGACCCTGCCCCTCTACTCAGCCCTGGAGTGCTGTGCCCAGTTCTGGGATCCTCAGCACTAGAGAGACATGGAGCTGCTGGAGTGGGTCCAGCAAAGGCCACAAGAGTGATGAGAAGACTGGAGCATTCCATATCAGGAATGGCTGAGGGAGCTGGGCCTGTTCAGCCTCGAGAAGAGAACTGAGAGGAGATTTCATCAACGTGTATAAATATCTAAAGTGGGGGTGCCAAAAAGATGGATCCAGGCTCTGCTCAGTGGTTCCAAGCAATAGGACACAAGGGAATGGGCAGAAACTGATGTTCATCAAGTTCCACCTGAACATGAAGAAGAACTTCTCTGCTGTGCAGGTGACTGAGCACTGGAACATATTGCCCAGAGAGGGTGTGGAGTCTCCCTTGCTGGAGATACTCAAGAACCCTCTGGACATAATCCTGTGCCATGTGCTCTAGGATGACCCTGTTTGATCACGGACATTGGACAAGGTGACTACAATTATAGTCCCTTCCAAACGTAACCATTCTGTGATCCTGTGAGATGTGTTTAAATTTATGTATAAACATATCTATGTATTAATAACCTTGCAAAAGAATCATCAGTAACTGAAATTCACTTCTCTGGAACAACTGTGCTGAGTTGACCCATCAGGAGCAAGAGAAGACCAAAGCATTAGAGAACTCACAGACTCTTTGAAGGCAACTCAGGCAAAGCAGGCCATGCACTCTCTCAGGACCAGCTCCCAGGATACAAAGAAGTTGCTGGAGTGCCTGGCCCTGCCTCAGGATGCCACCAATGCTCTGAGCCATTCTGACTTGCCAGTACATTGTTAGGAAATATTTGTATTTCAGTGGTGCACAGGAGCACAGCTCGAGATAAAGCACTATTGCGCAAGGCTCTAAGGCAAATTCAGCAATAGCACACAGACTGCTTGGGAAAGCTCACATCTATTTGGAGAGCCCTCAGGAAAATCACTCCTGTAACAGAAATTACTCATCCTCTGAACACCAAATGCTCCGTTAAGCTCTGAGATGTGCAGTAAGACACAGTAATCGCATTTTGCCCTGAAGCGTTAGGGAGTTAATAATTCTCGTAGAGAAAATCCACCTCATTCAATTCTCAGAGGAGCTCACTGTCCACACAGCCATCAGATCAGTCCAGTTTTCATCTAGAGATGTTGCTTCAAAGGGACAGCAAGTATTTAATGCTGTATGCTGGAATGTAATTCTGCATCGCTCACTCATAAGAAGATAATAATTAACAGAGACTTAAGTGACAAGGACTACAACAGCAATGGGTAATATTGGCCAACACAAACTGATGAGCACATGTGGGGCACAGAAGTGTCCCTCGGCAGCTCTGGCTTTGAGGGATACACTGCCTTCCATGCACACAATGTTAGGCCCCATTTCTGACACTCCCAGCTGCCCCCCAAGAGAAGTAGGAGCAGGCACAAGCTGGGGACTACTCACATTTCCCACTGTTCTTGCTGTGAGCATGGAGCACTTTCTCTCACATCCATGGCTCTGTGCTGGTACAAGCCTACTCGAATGGAAATGGAAATCAAGCTTTCACTGGCCCTGTGGCTCAGTTCCTTCTCTTTCAAAATATTGTGAAGGTATATTTATTTAGTATTGTTATAAACTTCAGATGCCTTAGTGACAGAAGCTTTTGACACAAATATTTGGAAGCTATTCTCATGCAAGCTTTTAAAACTTCTCTAGAGTACTCCAGGGGTCTAGACAGATTTATTTCCTCCACATATGCTTTCTTTCTCTCTTTCTCTGTTCATCTCCCCTTCCCATGTTCTGTAAAATGTATTAACTTCTTTATCCTGAAGGGTATTTGCTTTCAACTTTTTCAAGAGACAGACCCTAAACTCCATAGCTACATGAGTTAAACATCATCTAGTCTCTGGAGCTGCGAATGCTGCTATGCTGCCTTAACTCTATAAGCAGTTACAAAAAAGACATTTTCTTCCTTTCTAGTGACTCATTAGGAATTATTCTGTATTAAATATCTCCATCCACTGACTTGCATGTTTTATCAATAGTTATAAATATCCTGAAAGGGTACAAGCCAATCTAATAAATACAGCTGTTTGCTGGCTCTTGACTGAGACAAAAGACCATAATCAACCACTTTGGAGCAAAAGTATGTTTATGCAACTGACTCTTGAATTTTCTTTCTACGGTATTTTGTAAAGAGGAAGAAATACTTTTAATTTACACTGCCCCAGAGTTGTAATTATTGCACCACTTCTTTGGATTTTAATGGTGTTTTATGTCTCCATGTATCTAGTTCATAAACTCTCAGACATTTTTTCCCACTTTGGATACCTTTACCTCCTTTTGGAATGGTGGACCTCAATACCATGGAAATAAAAAATAAGCTGTTGCAGAAAAGACTGAAAGATTGATGAAGAACAGGAACTAATAAATTACCTGGAGTGAGCATATCCTGCACTTATTTCACATAATTCTTTAAAGTTATTATGATGTAATGATTTTTTTGTTCCATAAAGAGGGTTTTTGGCAAGAACTTACCTAGTGAACACATCCTAGCATTAAACTTATACTCACTTTTTTTTTTTTCCTGGCAGGAACTGGCAGAAAAAAAAAAAACCCTAAAGCTGGGAATAGGGCTGCTGGAACTCACCACCACTGTCTGATCTGCATGCTGCTTTATCAGGCTCATCATCAATCAGGTAACCCCCATGCTGTCTAAAAACCCAGCCCCTGCAGAGCTGTGTTATTTACTAACTAGTGCAAATAATAATAGTAACTTCATATCTTTCAAGCATGAGGCATCTGATTCTGACAAATCTGGTAACCAAAGTAAATGAAGCTGTACTTGAAAAAAAAAAAACTGTAGAAATATCAGAGGTGGGTACTAAAATGTATTGTTTTCAGACATGCAGTAATCCATAATAAGAAGTTAAACTGACAATTCAATGCTATTAACAGGAACTGATCCATGCCACAAATGATAAGCAAATGGCAGTAGAAGCTAAGGCTGGATGGGCTCGTTATTTTCAGCTGTAATTTGTGTAACTCCATGATCAGTCTCTCTGATTTCGGGAGCACTATCTCAATTCATCTGTCAATCATGCAAATAGGGCATTGCCTTGTTTCTGATTAAAGAAGCTTCACACATTGTGTCACAAATCTCACCTTTGAAAAAATTAAGGATTTAAAGGCAGGCACAAAGGATCTCAGCTCCAGAGCTCCAAACAGGAGGTTTACATTGAATTAAGGGTGGAAATGGTTTGGGCCCTTCCAGAAGCACCATCTGTTTCTATGGCTGGTCATTGTTTAGATTATTTATGACCATAATTTTAAATTTATCTGGTTAACCTTTGGATAGCCTCCTAAAATAACTATTGACTCTTTGAGTTTTCAAGGTAATATATTAAGATATAAGGGTTTAATGTTATTATTTTATGGAAAAAACCACAAGCCTTTTTACGTAATATATCAATACCTACAAACCCAGGAAATAGCTATACTATCACACAGCAAAAAGAACTGCAGCATCACATATTTGTTGTTCATACCATGACCTATTCAGACCGAAATTTCTTCACGAGAAAAAGCAAAGGACAGAAGGACAGCTTCTTTTTTTTTTTTTTTTTGTGAGATTCCCCCTCCCCTACAGTATCTAACTTCATGTTATAGTTTAACAGGCAGGAGTGCATAGGATGAAGCTCCTCCAAAAATAATAGAAAAGAAAAAGGAAATGGTCTTGAGGACTCATGGCTTGCATCAGATTAAAATGGATGAAAGGAGATGAAAAAAAGTCTTTTACATATTAGTGTGTATGACCTGATCCTGAACTATTAGAGGTGCTGGGAGTCTTTCCATTTTCCTTGAGAGATCAGGTCCCATAATTCAGAAACATTGTGCAAAAATAAGAAATGGACAGAGCCCTGGTTGGTTTGGCAAACATTCATCAAGGATGGTTCAAATTTAGGTTGAAAATAATCTAGTAGAAATCAGTATCTGTGGGAAAGGTTTTGTAAGACTGAGATAGGTTTAGTTGGAGTATAATTACAGTTTTCATGTTCACAAGGTTATGCATACCAATATATAGACTTCCAAATTAAAGAGCATCAGTTTTCATGAATTTGTTTGTATTTAAAGGGCAGAACTCCAACTAAATGAGAACGCTTATAGAATTTATTCCTCAAAAAGGGTGAGCCCACAATCTCATGTAGCTTTTGGCTACTGTCTGTGTAAGAGGCTAAAAACAAACCCTGAGATTGAAACACCTTACTGTTTCACTTTAGACTTTATGGCTTATTCCCAGTCTTGGACCAAAATTCATTTTACAATAGTCTGGATCCACACAGCACTGTACAAAATGTGCATTAATAAGGATATTGGTAACCATTAAAAAAAATTTAAAGCATACTGCAAGGGAGAGTTAGTCTTTTCTTAGCAAAATAAGGATAAATTAAGGAAAGTTTTTTAGTCTTCCTAATAATATACTGCATTCCTCTTCTCACCAGAGAAAATAATTTTAAATTATGAAAATCTAAAAAAATGCCTTCTTTCTGATCATCTCCTTGTATTCCCCCATCATTAAAAAATAAATCCAAGAGAGAGATTGCAGTACAGTCCTACAATAAACAATAGCCCCAGGTATTTTAGCAGGATGTCTATGTACCTGGTAGAACAAAAGAACATTAGATGAGAATCTTAAAAAAAACATGAATTCAGGGCTCCCAGGTGGTATTGCAGAAAGATCTGATTGTTTCATCTCTGTGAAAAGCAGCCAAAATGCTGCATACCTATTCTTTTTGTTACTTACCCAAATTCACTTTGGCAAATCATTTTTAGCAATAGTGAAGGCATTCAACCAACCACATTATCACACAAGGTGCCGAAGTCAAACACAGCAGATGCAGTAAACCAGGATGACTTATTTTATTGCAGCTGGTGGCTTCCCAGAATGCACTCAGTATTGTACCCTGCAGTCATGCTTACTGACAGAACAAGAGGCGATAGGCACAGATTAAAAAACACAAAATCTAAGCACAAGAAAGTCTCTTTCTTCTCCAAGGTGCTCAAAAAATGGCACAGGTCACCTAGAGGTGTTGTGTAGTCTCCATCCTTGGAAATACTCAGGACCAAGCTGGACATGGCCCTGCTTGACCAGGCATGGACTAGAAGACCTCCAGAGGTGTCTTTCAACCTCAGCCAATCTGGGATTCTGTGAAGAGGAACTTTTCTTATCATTAGTTCACCTCATTTAGCTCTAGTGTGAGATTCATGGTACAGTGTGAAGAATTAGCTTATACGGTAGTTTTTTATTCTAAACAAGATTCCTAAATGACCAAACTGTATTTAGTGAACCTTACTAATCACAAACTGATAAGGTGAGGGAAAAAGATGGGAGGAGGTTGTGTACCCTTGTCTTTGTGGTTCATCAGCTTCAAATAATGCATTTGATCCATATTAACTGAATCTTGTGAGACACATTTTTGTTCAGTGTCTTACTGATTTGAAAATGAAACAGAAGAGTGTTTTACAGTATTTCCTACAGTGCTGGTATGTGTTTTGAAGTTTGCTACAATATTTTAAAAACCTACCAGATATTGTTACATGACTTAATATCATACTACCGCCTAGTGGCTAAGGTTTAAATGAGTCACTGTGCAACTCCACTACATTTTATATATGGATAGGTACATGGTACTTGTGTATGTTATAATATTATTTTCATCCATTTTCAGAAGGCATATTATGTATATTAATTATATATTATATTATATTAATTATATTCTTTTTTCCACATAATAACAGTGTTACCAAATATAGTGAAGAGCAGGGAAATTCCCTGTTCAAGGACACTAATATTCATGTTGAGCACTACCAGTGACTGGGCACAGTCTTACTGTGAAAAGGATTTCCATTTAAACATAGTTACCATTTGAGATGAAATTATTTTTTAAATGGGCTATAGTGAAGGCCTTCAAGCTGTGATATTTGAGATATCTACCAGTGGTTATTGTTAGAAAAAAAAAAATTATTGGCGTAGATTGTATTATAAATATCCCATGAAGAGTTTCTTGCAGATTCCTGCAAAGCTCTTGTGGCCCAAACATTCATGGGCTTGGTAGTGAATAGTTTATTTTGCTCAGTTGAACAGATTTACATACATTAAGCCTTCAGGCATCTATTTCCCATTCATTGCTGTAATTCCTGTACCTTGCTAAGTTCACAAAATAAAGCCCATTAGTGTATTGAGCTTGAATAAGTAAATCCTTCAGGAGTCCCATGTTTTCCCATTTCCTCCAAACCCCATACCACGGATCCTAGCAGGAATATATGACTTAGCAAAAATTCAGGCTCTTGCAGAAGCTTAGAGGAAAACAAGAGCAGTAAAAACTACTTCTGCAGTTGACGGTGAAAACAGCTAGTTGGAGGAAAGGATTCATCCTCAGGAAAATTATTTTCCATCTGCTTGCACTACATGGCTTTTAATTCTTGGCATTCTGCGTGCGTGCCACAAAGCTGCTCCTGCTACAACTGTCAACCCTCTTTGTGAGGGCAGAAGTTAACAGTGGCAAGAAGCAATAGATGTGCACTTTGACTATGTCTGATTTTTTTTTTTTAAGCCAACATATCTATATGTAGAGCTACATATATAGAGATAAATTTTAAATTAATTGATTTAAGAAGCCTCCCTAGAGGCTTCTGTAACTCAGGTCTTGCCGGAAGAGAAATTTTAGTACACGAAGTTAGAGAACAGAAAAAAAAGTCATTTTGTCCACAAGGTGGCACTTGGGCATCGGGCCTCTATGTTTAAAAAATCACCTGAAGGCAAAAATAAACTTCAGGTTATGGTTATATGAGCTCTGAGGTATTATTGAGCAAGGATGTCTCTGTTTGTGGAAATATAATCTATCCAGATCTCTTCTGGGGAGGTCATTTTGATCTTAACTAAGGGAATGGAATTTCTGTCATTGACTTAAAAGTGACCTGGCCTCAAATAAGTGGAAGTATTAGGGAAACAGAATCTCTTCACAGTGTTGCAGGACAGACTATTTTTCTTCTCTCTGTTTGTTAGAAGAGCTACATAAGTGATGGTGAGTGATTTATATCTAGTTCAACAAAGAAGGGAAATGGAAAAGGTGACAGCCACTGAGTGGCCCAAATTCAAGAGTTTGGGACAATGAACAAGCCAAACAAGCAGGACAATTCATCCTGCGAGAGCTTCCTGCATTGATGTGAAACACCCAAGCATAGAATTTTGTAAACCTTTATTTTCACACTATTTTAATCCAACACACACATTGCTTGATGTACCTTTTCCACAATACCAGCTGAGAGTTAGGCTGCAGACATTGGTACAATGTAAAGATATTTGTATGGTGTAAATGAGGGAGAAAATTATTGGGGGAGGGGGAGGGAGGCAACACAATTGGAGTTCAGAAACTGTCCTTTTGCCAGTCACCTGTGCAGCAAGTGTAGCTGAATGCTTTTTAAAAATGTTTTATTCTATTTTGTGCATGATTAATATGAGTATGTTTAGGTTAATGTCAGGTGTAAGTGACATGCAATGTACTGATGGAAGCTGAAACTTTCCCCAGTGAAACAGATCCACCTCGTGTGGCAGCAGCCAGTGTGCAGCAGTACCCACAGCCACAGAGTCCTGGATGGACAACTTCACTTCTTACCTCATGATCCTCTCAGTTCTTTCCTCGCTTTCCATAGCAGCTCTCTGACAGTAATGACTTTCCCAGAAGCAACAGAGTGAGATCATAGAGAAGAGCTGCCAAGGCCTTTGTGCTAGGACAGGTCTCTGACACTGTTTCAGTTGGTAATTAAGGAATATTGTGTTTATGACATGGAGCTACAGAGGAGCTTTCATTTCCTGACCAGCCAACCCACATTTTGGCCTTATATTTCTGTTTGTTTTCCATCAAGGGTCATTTAGAACCATCTGTGTTTTGCTAGTCCGTTTACTTTCCAAGCTTCTCAGAGACTGAAGAAAGCATCTCAGTATACATTTCTTCTTGTGAAAATAAGAGAACTTTCTGTCTCCTTAGTGCCATACAAGTATTGAACAATTCCTGAACCCTGTCAAGTGTTGTTCTGCTGAACAGCTTGTAAGTGAATGGGAAAAAGGACGAGTAATGATTGTAAGAGCGCTTACAAGAAAACAGTATATGAGATATTTAGCTCTGTTTTTTAGAAACTATAGAAGGCTTCATCCTGTCAATGCACAAAACTTGCTTAAAAGTCCCATTTGTTTCTGCTAAGGAAAACTCTTTCCAGGGAATTTGCAAAAATTGGCTGTTCTAGGAGTGTGTGTGCAATTGTGTGCTAATCTACACCATGGAGTAGGAATCTCCCTGACCCCGTACCGTCACTGGAAGCAGACACTGAACTGGAAACAATAGTTCCAATTAGTTTACAGTCATAGAAACAAGCAGGTCCAGTAATAAGCAATTCCCAGAAACATAACAGCATCCTGGAATCATGCTGTTGCTATTTCTGATCTGAAACATTTTGCTAGAGTTCTCGTCATGAGTTCCAGCTGAGTTTTTAAATACAAATACTGTAATGAAAACTGGCACTCTTTTCTTGCCTACAAAGATAGGATACTTCTCTTAAAATTTGCTCTATCTGCTAAGCCTTAGAACCTCACAATGCAATTGTATCATTCTAATTATCCAGACACATTGAAAGTGTTTGAGGGCCTCTGCACATATATTCACATATCTTCATTATACATCTCAGAGGAACATCTTCTGATGTCAAATTTTTCCACAAAGGAACAATTTCTAACCTTCTCTTTGCTGTCATGTCTGCTTCCCTTTATACCTCCCTTCCTGCTAGTTCCGCCCTACTACTTCTCCCTCAACCCAGAATTAGTATTAGAAAGGAATTAGAGGGGCAATTTTCTTAGCTTTACAAAATAAATTCCAAAAAGTACTACAGGAACAGTACTCTAAAACTGAGAATAAGACTATACTTTATCATTGTTGCCATGGTGACCAAAACTAGGACAGTCACTTTTTTTTTTCTTTTTTTTTTTTTTCTTTTTTCAGCCTGTATTTCTGATATGCTAAAGAACTTAGTTCCTGAACAGGCATCTGATTAACTGCAAAACACCAATCTCTGAACCATGAAAAAGAAAAGAAATTAAATGGCTTATAGTTTTATGATTGTATCTCCAAAGAGGAAAGAGGGAAAAAAAAAGGTCAGGGATGAGAATGTGCTCCTACTGACAAAAGAGAGAGAGGTGACCAAAGAGAGTGAGGATGAGGCTAAGCCATGAACAAACAGAAACATTCTAAGGTGATGAGAAGTAGGCAGTCCCCTTCATGGTTTGAGCTTCCTCGTAGTGCCAGACTCCTGACCTCAGAGAACCGCAATACTAAGGAATCATAGACCAATTTTCTTGACGTATATTTCCAGGCACATATATTCCTCTTTCAGACCTCCCTTCAAAGAAAAGAAATCACTTGGTTCCACTTTCAGTCCTGAAACTGCAAATGACAATGTATTTTTCCATGACAAGACTAGGACTAAAAGCAAAATTTAGGCTTACACACGTTTTTTACAAGACCAGAGGTGTATCAATATTGTGCATTTGTAAACACAATACACCAGTAAGTTTCATGTCTATATTTTTGTCTGCCTTGATCAGTAAAGGGTATATTATAGTAACAAGAGCTATTTGATTGATATTTTAAAGAATTCGGTGGTGTTTTGTAGACTCACACATATGGCATAGCCATTACTAAACAATTGCATAAAACAATGACAACCATAGTCAAAATTCAGTTCAGCTTCTTAGTACACAACCTCATAATTTCATACTGTGGTTTGCAGAAGTGCCTCTCTATAAAGTTCATCAAGTTACAAAATCTCTCATATGGCATAAAAAGGAAAAAAAGCCAACCAGATAGGAAGGACAGAGAATTCTAATTGAAAAACTAATGATCATGTAACTTGATAAGAAACTGATCATGTGACTTGATAAGCAGGAAAGACATTGAATCGCACAAATACTTGAATTTGAATGGGGGTTAGTTTAATTTCACAGAACTTGCATTTCCAAATGTTAAAGATCAAAAGCTTTAATAGATCATAGGAACAGTTCAGCATAACTGTCTCTTAAAATTTCTGACATTTTCTCTCTACAAAATAAAGGAACTTTTTCTTTACACCATCAGGCTATGGTACTTTGGAGCAACACAAGTTCTCATTAATCTTTTCCTTGCTCATACCCTCGCTCATATGACAGTGATGAAACTGACTGGGAATTTCTACATCAGTGAGTTCAGGCTGAGGTTCCAGGTGTAGCATTGCAGGTAAATCAGCACTTCTCAAATGATCAGCCGGAGTGTCAAGGGCACTGTGATGTCACCTCAGCCTTGTGCGACATATGTAGCTTTTAGTGCCAGTTCTCCTCCCTAAAACACACACCAAACATTTCCTTCAAGCCTCAAAGCGCTGTTTCCTACCACCCGCTCACTGCTATTGCTGCAACCACACAGAGCACAAGCAGCACATTTCATCCTGGCAGCTGGCTTTGGGTCGTACTGGAAATGCCCTTAGGAGGAAAGGCTGCCAGCTGCTAAATTTGTCCAGAAAGGTCATCATGTACTTTAAACAAAATTTTGGATTCAAAACAGGCATGGATTCAACAGCTTGCCTCTTTTTTGACTAGGTGTCTTAATTCGATGAGCATCTCTCTCTTAAAATCACTGCCCTGAGTTTGTCTAAATTGAACGGCTCTTTTAGCATCTGTTAGATGAGCAGAGCTGGTCTGACTGGCTGGTCTTCATGAGATTAGACTGGATTAAGCTGTCCTACTATGAATGTTCCAGGACAATTGTCCAGAGTCAAAACTTCATTAAAAAGAAATAAATTAGCTTTACTCCAGTACTATTATGTTCTGATATTTTTAAGAGTTATAGACCAATGAAGTTTTAGTAATTAAAAAGGGAGGAATGAGGACACAAGCAAGAATATGAAATAGCTTTTAGAAAAGCTTTTCAGTAACTTTCCTTTTCCATTGTTTTTCCCTTTGGAATGAGCCATTTTCTTTCCTTGTTTTTAACAAGCAAAATAGATGTGCAGTACCAGAACAGACTTGCACTTCTTTGGGAACAATACATTTGCTCTATTCTGTTTGGATGCCTCCCTGGTTATGAAGTACAAAAATAACCTGATAAGGGAAAAAATCCTAGGGCATTTTAAAAGCTAAATACTACAGTTAGTATTTTTATTAACTACACCAGCTCTCCATAATTAGGCAATAAGTCAACTAGGCATTGAGTCTAAATACAACCTTCACTGAAGCCAAATCACGATCCCTGAGCAGCTTTAAAGACTTAACAGCTTCTGCTTTAATGTAGGTTCAAAATAATCTTTTACACTCATTCTCCAACACTGATGTGAAAGGAAAAACAAAGTTTAAAAAAAATAGTAGTGATTTCAAAGGAGAACTCATTCAGTATTCTCAGTATCTTAGTATGCAATATTTAGGCCAATTTGCTCAGGAGATGAGGAACAGAAGGCTTGGCAGCCATGAAAAACACAGTTATTTTGGATTTGTTTGGGGAATGTTCCTTCATATTTCAGAGTTTCTCCTTTCCCCCTTACTATGTTTGTCTTTTGTTGCCCCAAGGAGAAATTGTAATAGCAATAGCAGCATCTTTGCATTTCTTTAATTAAGTTGTGAGAGGTGCCAGATGCTTCCATTTGCAATCTCCCTTTCTCTTACTAAAGCACAGAGGAGTTAATCATAGAGTAGTCTTTAGTTTACACTGAACCCAGGCTGGGGCAGTGTAATTAAGTCTTGCCATTTAGTTTAAGTATAGCCTGTCATCACAGCAGGTCTCTGTTGCATTGCTTTGTGTTGTTTTTTCAATCCAATAGAGAAATATCAGATTTTATTACTCTCTGTAGTTTAAATTATTAAAGACTGGATCTGTAATTATTTCTTCTTGTCCAAGAACTAAGTGTTATAATTTGGCCCTTAGGAAGGGCCTGGTTCAGTTGTAGTGAAATGTAGGTAGTAAGGGCTTGAAAAAAAAAAAGCAGAAAAATTTCAAAGGCTGATGGTTCATATTAATTTTAATCATGTTGAGAGGTTATTTAGGTGGAAAGATACACACAGGTGTTCCCTGGGGCTTTTACAAACATCTCAGTACACTTTAAAAAAGCCTGATGTAGCATATCTGCAGCCTTAGGTGTCTAAACATTCTTTGACTAAGTTCATGACTCTTGCATCCTCTCTTCAAGGATATGGCAATGTTAAGAAAGGCAAATATTTTGGTAAATATGCCAGAAACAGCCAATGGGTTCAGTCTTTACCTTTCCTAACAGATATTTATCCAAATGTTCAGTGGTGCAACTGGGATTCAGTTCACCTCCCAGCTCTATCTTCAAGTTGACCAGACGTGGTATTTATCCCTTTACCTTTTTGCTCACCTCATCTGGTGGTCACACAAGTCAGAAGAGACCCCCAGAGCACTTTGAGCAGGTCCCCAGTTGAGGGAATGGCTACTCAGTAAACAAGGGACCTCAGCCAGTTAAACGTAACCAGCTCTACCTTCCTGCCTCACAGGATGTCTGTCAGGTGCTCACAGGGATCTAGTCATGAATTAGCTGCAGACCCAGAACTCTATTTAGAAGAAAGACTTTGCAAATAAATTTTAATAACAAATGCATTTGCATAAAACTTGCTCTGCTTAGGGGCAATTAGCAAAGATGAGAAGTGAAATTAATCAAATAAATTATCAATTGTGAATTGTTCACATTATTTTATGGAAAACCTTAAATTAGTCCAAGATACAAATTCTAATTTATTACTCCCTTCCCTGAAGCACAAGAATGTGAGAGCTTCAAATAGCCAGGCTTTGTTTAAAAAATCAAGTTTAAGCCATATCACTTAGGCCTTTCTAAATGTTTAATAAGTCCCTTGAATGAACCTTGTCAGATTTGTAGTTATGTTAAATTAATTACAGAAAATGAAACAGGGGCCAAGTCACCACCAAGCATAGGCCTGACTCCTCAGACCCAGCTTGAGTCTTGCACACATGCACATGGAGCTTTATCACAGTCTACTCTCGTCAGAAAATAAAATACTGTCTTTATTGCCAGGCTAAAAACAAAACACTAATTGTATAGGGATTCTGTCAGTCTTTCTCCCAATGTCTGTTCTTCTGTCTACTCTGGGGGGCCAGAAAGCCTTCTCAGTGAAGTACTTTGAGTAAGGCCATCCCTCTTCATTTTATTCCATCTTCCTTATCATGCACGTATATATTTATTGATATTTCTTTGAGAAAATCATGCCACCACAATCACTTTTGGTTGCCTGAGTGCTTGGGATTTTAATTGGGAATTAACATGATCTTTCCCAGTTCTAACCAAAAGGCCTCTTCTGCTGGCACATATCCCCTTGATTCTTTCTGCAGTGTAGTTTCATATGCTCAGAATTGCTTAAAACCATAATTCATTTGTCCACATGAATGAGATTTAACACACATGCACACACAAACGCCCCAAACAGCAGCCTACTATTCTGGCCTGTCCTTACTTGCACTTGGACAAATGACAGCACATTAAGGAAAGCTTAAGGTTTATTTTAGCCTAACAAATTTTGCATTATAAGCCCATACTTATTAAAGTACCCATTGGTTGAATACTCTTCTCCTCAAAACAAAAACAACAGAAAAAAAGGCTTTTTTTTTTTTTTTCATGTAGACACAAAGAGAGTCTCAGTGGAGGAGAGCAAGCATAATTAAATGTTGGGGATGAGGTCATAGATCCACAGTGTGGAGTGCTCAGCACCAGTGCCTTATTAAGGAGTTTTCCTCTCCCTTCTCTTTCTCATGCCTCGAGCCATTTGTTTCTGTTCCTATGACTCAAAGCTCCATCCTGGCTTAGTGGCAACAGAGCTGTTTGTGGGACTGAGCTAGGAATGATCACAAGTTCTTTGTCATACTTGGCCAATATGTTTGTCTCCAGTCCCACAGCAGGGTCCTCCATGCACCTGCAGCTGTGGGAGGGCAAAGGGCCACCAGGATGGGTGAGGAAGGGAGAGGCAGGGAGGGACTTGTAAAAGTGATAATGACAAAGCATCATATTGGTACCCCATCAGGCTTGTTTCAACTTAGAGATTAACCGAGAGAACAGTCCCACTGCTATGGAGCACAGCAAAAGGGGCTGCAAAAAGAAAAGGTTCTGTTCCTGTGGAAAACTGCTGGAACCACAAGAGCATTGTGAGGGGCAGCAAGCAGCAGACTGGACCCATACTTCCCATGTCCCGAAGTAATACACAAATAAATACCCTGCTGTGAATTTGGACTGTCTATACATTTTCAAAGTATTTTTTGCCTACTCTGAGCTTATGCTGCAGTGGAGTAAATGCTTATAAAAGGCTCGCGGCAGGACAAAAAAATCAAAACTCACTTCTGAGGTGGTAGCCAAGAAGAAAGGTAATAAATTAAAAAAAGATCAGAGCAATTGAAGTAAGCAAAAGTAAGGTTCTGTTTTGAAAGCCTACTAATTCTAATAGGGTGGAGGTAAATATTGATCGTGCAAGCAGGCTATGCAGAAAATTAGCCTCTCCTCAAGGATGATAAATTAACCTAACCTAAAAACAGAATGAAATTAAAAGGGAATTTTTAGACTTGATAGCCAGGGAAGAGCCTTTTGTCAGATTTTTTATACTGTGAAATAATATCCAAGGGAAATGGCAGACCTCACTTGAAACGTTTAAAAAACAAAATTACACTGGCAAATGCATTAGAAAAGGTACTACAGAAAAACAGCCTGCAATGCCTAGGAGTGCCCCAGGTGACCCCTCGTAATAGAACTTCTCCATCACTGTTTTGCTTCTCCCTTTCTGAGCCCATATACATGAACCCATGTATATTTTGCTTTGACCCTTAAATGAAATTGCATGATACATATCAACTGTTGGAGAATAGATATTGCTAATGTGAGGTGATCTTCAATGTCCTTTTGTCATTATACATGGAAGAAAAAGGAACCAAATTAATTGTTTCATTTCATTTTTATTCAGTATCCTTTAATATATTTTCATGTTTTGAATTCCAATTTCTTCTAGTTCACTTTGTATCCGGAGCTGGAAAAGCCCTTTCTTGTATTTCTTAATATGCTTGAAGGATCTAAGGAAATTACAGAATTTAACAGCTTTATTTCAAAAATCCATGTAAGAGCTGCAATGACCATCATAAGCTGCATGGTCATACTGGACAAATTGTTTTAGAGTTTAGAGAATTTACTTATATTAACATCTGGAATATAAAGTAGATAAAACCCATCAGAGAGTTCAAAATGTTCTATTCATCAGTAAATCCATTATACTGTATAAAACCACATTGACCTTTTACTAGTTATGACAAAAGTTTCCATTAACAGAGGTTTAAAGAACCTCTGTTTTTTCCAAGCCTTTTAATATTTAGATGAACTCTGGAGATGGAAGAGATTTGGATTAAACTGTGCAGTCAGCAATCTGAGTGAATCTCATACTGAAGTCAGTTATATCTGTTGGATGCATACAAAAAGAGGAAAAAAGTTTTGGGGGTTTTTTTGTTGTTTTGGGGGTTTTTTTCCCCTGCAGTCCTTAACCACATACTTCTTAAAGGAAGTTGGCTGAGTTGCCACTGATAGGAAGTGGCAGATAGCAAGCAAGTGAGAACTCTGGACATCTGCTGTATCTAATTCCTGTCCCTTCTGATTCCCCACAAGGATGAGTTTTATGTTGGGAATAACTCCAAAGGCTTGGTCTGCAGCAGATGCAGGCATACAGATGTGGATCTGTTGAATTGGTTAGTTTATGGTGATTTTAGGATGATGGTGGGTGTTCATGCCAGGTTTCTGCCAGGTGGGAGAGAGGACACACAGTGCCTGCTCTGGTGTAAGACCTTTATACATGGATAATCCATCCAAAGCGTTTGACCTGTTTGAACCAGGAAGGTGTCTGTGCACTACATGGTGATGTCCCTTTTGATCTGGAATTAAATGGCCAAAAACTGGTTTCATCATATCATCAAACCACAGCCTGCACTCTGGCAGGCTTCAGCTTTGCCTTCATGCCCTTAGGCAGGTAGCCGAGATGGGCAAGTCCTGAGGGAAGGAGCAGCTGATGCCTCTAGAGAGGGGGGGTCACTGCCCTGGCCATGACAGCAGCCAAAGGAGACATTAGTGAATGCCAGGGGCATGAAAATAAAAGTGCAGGATGCATGGTACACATTTCCCTGGGCAACAAGACCGATAGAAGCACTCTGTGTGACTCAGCTGCATGTGATTCCTGTGGTAGCATGCCTTCCTCTGCTGCCTTTGAAATACTGTTCTCATTACCAGCCCTGCACCCGGGATCAGGATGTCTTTGAACCTCAGACTACCGGAAGCCACAAGAATACTCTCAAGAAGTAGCACTGCAGCATCTGTTACTCTCTCCCCACCACCTACTGTTGGCTTTGGTTGGAGCCAGATAGAGGGAGTTTGGTCCCACTCATTCCAGCTGTCTGTGCTTTGCAGCCTAGAGAGGTGTTTCAGCAAGGCCAGTGCGCTTAGCCTGTCCTGGCTCTGAGCAAAGCTGCAGCATTCACTCTTCCTCCAGCTGCAAGCACCTATTTTTCACAAAACTCCTTTAATTATAGATTTTTAGTATTAGATTCTGACTTTCCTTAGTGACTCCCAAATAACAGAGTTGTGCAAGGTGAGCTCTCTTTATTCCTTGGGAGATATTTCATCTGTACACGTACTTACAGATAGACTACAAGTTGCCCCATGCAAAACAATTATTTTGCAGTATTTGCCCTTTAGCTTGCATCTCTGGGGTTGTTTTTTTTTGTTTGTTTTTTTGTTTGGGGTTTTTTTTTTTGTTTGTTTGTTTGGTTGGTTGGTTGGTTTTTTTTAGTGGGGGAACACATTGCTTTTCACCTATCACTTAAGTTACACTGGGATTTACCCTCACATTTTCTGAAAGTATTGCTACTGGGAGAAGACGCTATCAGAAGTAGGTCAGCCATGTCCAGAGGGTTTTGGAAAGTGGGAAACTTCCCTCAGACAGTGATCTTGAAAGGAAAGTTGCTAAGTTGTGGGCATCTCTTTTGGTGACAGTTCTTTCAGCTTGTTCTTGTGATTCGATCCTTATGAAGCTACCACACAGTGGCAAATGTTAGGAAATAATACAGATTTCAGTACGACAAAGGAGAAACATCAGTCAGAGCCATTTGCAGCAGCTCAGCTACATTCACAGACTCAGGCACCAGTGCACAGAGCACACGAAGCTTCGGAAAGCTCACCACAAGAGCTAGGGTTTGCTATGTGAGTGTGGCACTGCCTTTACTATGAGCATTTGCTACGAAGGAGAATGGATTTTTCTGAGGTTAGTGAAGTTGCACAGGTTGCAACAGTGAATGCATCCTAAGAGACCTCAGTGAGGGCTCCTGAGTCGCTGTTGTTTCCCTGAGCACTGCATCTATTGCTCCAGAGGTGCTTTCACACACAGAGAGTGCCAGGGAGCCAGAGGCAGTTCCAGTGCACTGAGTTGCTCAATGTGATGAAGCAGTCGAAGGCTGCCAGCTGCAGTAGGAAGGATTGTGGCTTTTTAAGAAATATGATGAACTTTCCTTCACTGCAGAAGTTATGGAAGAATCTTTATCTACAGGGAGATAAAATCAAACCTGTGGGACTGGAGATAAGTGAGGAAGAAAAAGTAGCACCAAGCCAGCCAACATACATTTTGCTACTGGCAGAATGGTCCTCAAGAGGAAGTGGGGTCAAAGGCTGTGCTGTGAAGAGCAATGGTGGCCTCAGCATAAACTTTTTCCAAGAAATTTCTAATGCACATTTCTGTGATCCACAAATCAGCAAAGGTTTATGGATTTAAGTGTACTGAAAAGCTCACTGAAAGGGACACCTAATCTATGTTTTAATTAAGACTTTTTTTTCCAGAGAGCTTTTACAGAATGTCAGTACTATGTGTGACACTTCATTTCTTCACAAATCGCCCACAGAGCAGAGAACCTCGGGGATGTTTTACTACACTGCTGCTGAGCAGTCATATTGTGCACAGAGATATATCACCACAGCGCTTGGTGCTGGTCCATAGGATTTTTTTCGTGTATCCAGTAATATTGCATGCCAGCAGGAACTGCAATAGTTTATGGTCACTGTCTAAACAGTGTGATATTTCTTCAAGCCTCTCCCTTTTCCTAAGAAAAAATACAAACCAACGGGTCATGGATGAGAACTCTGGGCAAGCAGTTAGTCAGGCCTTCAGGGCAAACTGGTTTTGGCCACTCTGCACCTTGGGACGCAGATCGGGCCAGTTGTTCCATCAGGATGAGGAGCCAGAGCCGAGCAGAGCAGTGGCCCCTTCCCCCAGTGCCCAGGGCCAGCTGTCCCCCGTTGGCCCTCAGCCCCCGCAGCCAAACCGAGGGGCCTGGCAAGTGCAGTGGCTTGTGTATTACTCGCCACTTAGGAAGAATACTTGCTTGTAGCCTGAAGATGTGACTATACCACAGTACACTGAGTGGTTCTTTGTGATGATTTTAGGTGTGCTACAACTGCTGCTGTTGTTTGATGCCCAACAATAATGACAGGAAGAGCCAATAAAAGGTAGAATTTGCTCCAGATGACAGTGGGATCCACACCCAGCCACCAGAAAGCCATATAATATTAATCCAAATGTCTGATTTCCACTGAATCCTACTGTTACACAACCTGTTAGCACCCCCACTAATTGCCTATGGAAAGAAAACTGAGCCAAGCAGACCTGCCACCAATAATACATGAACTGGATGAGGAGAAAAGACGCATAAAGATGACAGCAGTGGTCCCACCCCAGCTTGGGAACGCCGCATACTGAAATCCAGCTTCACTTTCATATTTTGTCCTTCCTGTGCTGGGATGGACAGCATGGATAAGGTGTGCAGGGATGGCAGGAGTGAGGGCTCTCTACAGAGGGACAGAGGTGCTCAGAGCAGGACTCAGGCACACTCCTGTGCAATGGCACTTCATTAACACAGAATGAGGGAATACTTTGGAAAAGACGTGTAAGACCACTGAGTGAACCCAGTACTGCCAAGTTCACCACTCAACCGTGTTCCCAAGTGCCACGTCTACACATCTTTTAATACCTCCAGGGATGGTGATTTCACCTGGGCAACCTGGTCCAATGCTTGACCACCCTGTCAGTGAAGAATTTTTTCCTAAAATCCAACCAAAACCTCCCCTGGCGTTGTCCCTCCACTAAGTCTTATCTTCTGGGTCTGCTGTTGCATTTCCTTCTTCCTGCTGCATATTAGTTCATTTAAAGAACAGAAGACACGACCCAAACAGCTTCGGAAGAGCGAGGCCAGTGTTTCCTCTTTCCCGAGGGAGGAACAGCAAATGCTACATCTCACACTGCCAAGAGGCAGCCGTTCCTCCCCAGGGACACGCCAACGAGGAGTGGTGTTAAATTAACGCTTTATTAACACCTGGCACTTCCTGCTTTTAACAAAAGCTTTAGAAATCGGGTGCTCGGGGTGGTTTATTTTTCGCTCGAAGGAGCAGCAGGCGGCTGCCCAGCCCAAGGCGGGAGCAGGCAGCAGGACGTTCCCCGCCCCGGGCCCCCCCATTCCCGCCGCGGGGCCGCTGCCAGGGGCCGCCCCTCGCTCCCGCGGCACCGCCTTCCCTCCTCCCTCCCTCCCTCCCTCCCTCCCTCGCTCCCCGCCGCTCCCCGGACCCCGTGACGGCCCCGTCCCGCCCCGGCAGGCGGGCGGGAGCGCGGGGAGCGCGGGGTCCGCTCGGTCGCGCTCGGCGCGGAGCAGCCATGGGCTCGGCGGCACAGCTGCCGCCGCCACCACCGCCGCTCGGGGACTGCGAGCGGGAAGCGGGGGCGGCGGCCGCCCGGCACCGGCGGCGCCCGGAGGAGCAGGTGGGTGCCGGCCGGCGAGGGGTCTGGGCGGGCGGGCCGCGGCTCCGGGGCTGCCCCCGCCGTCGGGCAGCGGGAAAGCGGAGCCGCCTTTTGCTTCCTCTCCCGTGGCATCCCCGGTACAGCCCACCCGTGTGAGCCGCTCCCGGGTAACGCTCCATTGCGGCGGGGCTTATGCAACCTGCGTGGGGCTGCCCACGCGTGGTGCTGGAGTATCCCGCCGGTGGGCCCGCCTGACACTCGTTCTTCCCTCCGGGACGCTTGGTCCGGCTGGAAGGAAATGGGAGCAGATGTACGAAGGGAGTCCCGGCACGGCATGCACATGTATCTCGCTGGAAACAACCGGGGTGCTCTTGCCATCCCCGGAATTCCCCAGTAGTTCATCTCTTGTGTTCGTGCACTTAAGTATTTTAAGCTTTGCGTCTCTTTATTACTTAGGAAACGTAATATATTGTAATTGGAGAAAAACACCAACTCTTTTATTTTTCTGCCTATTCAGGATTTGTTTTTTTATGGCATGGAAGTGGGCTTTTTGCTTACGGAATCAAAGGAGCCGTTTCCCTATTGTTAGCTGTAAACTGCCTTTCCAGGCACTCTTTGTTTTGCAGACAGCATCGTCCCGGTGTTTAGACAAAGGCAGTGCTCTTAATGCACCTTTATTGATGTTTCATGTAAAGGAAGAACACTACCCTTTTCGTGCACAATAGTAAAATGCAGTGATCTGCTCTGAAATGCACTAGCACTGGTGATTGCACAGGGGTAAACAGAGCTGCAGGGGCACATCCCAAAGTAATTTCCAGGTGGTTTTGATTTTGTTAATCATTTTTGTTGAAAATTCTTATAAGATGCTCTGCACTTAACCGTAAGTGAGCCATGTCACAGCTGAAATAGTTTAATATTGGAAAGTGTCTGGTAGTATTTGCCTGATGTTACATCTAGAAGCCGGCCACTCTGAAAGATTCTGGTGCTTGAGAATTCACTTAAGTCACATTTATGTAAGTCAGTGCATCTTCTTGCCCCTTTCTCAAGAAAAATGGGGCAGAGCACATGTCTGAATGTAGGGTAAGGACAGATGCACCAAGGGAGGCTCAGAGTTCTCTGTGTGTCCATAAGCCCTCCTGCAGGATATCAGAGGAGGCGAGTAAGGAACACTTTTGGGTCTGGTTGTTCTCCTGCCTGGAAAGAGAGGTTAAAAAGTTGCATCAGATCATCTCATGTGTTACTGTGCTGAAACTAGTTGTAACTCCTCCCCGAGGAGCTTTCCCCTGCAATTTACAACTGCTTCTTAGCGACGGATGTGTTGTGGTTTCAGGGGATAGATGGTGCAGGCTGAAGAACTGCCTTCCCATATTGCCTAAACACATTTTAAAATGAAACTGGTAAAGGTACTGCTTGGGTGGCCACATCCACTCTTGGCTGAGAAACTCTCTTTCCACTTTTCTTAGGCACAGATAGTGATCCTGGCCCTTTCTGACAAGTTGTGGTGTAACAATAAGATAGCAAGGCAGAAATTTTACAAAGGCCACAAGGAAGAAGGAGAAAACTCTTCCTATTTATTGGATATGTTTCACTGCCATGGCGTGGAGTAGTTTTTCTGCATACTGAGGTACAGTCAGCTGGGCAAATAATAAACTAGATTAGCAAATAAAGAATATCACTTGCCCTTATTTAATATACTCAAGAATGTGAATATTGTATAAAACAACAGTAAAAATAATCATAATTAGGTGGATTAGTAGGATTATTTTATCTTTATGTGTAGGGAAGACAAAAAGCATTGGTGGTACCTACACTTGCTGCAAACTTTGACAGAAAGTCCCAGATTCTCATGTTCAAGAGAAGAACAAACATGTAGCTTGATTGGAGGGGCTCCTGTGTCACCAAGTCTTGTCATGCCCTGTACCTTTTTTTGCTTTCATGAGTCTGTTCAGTTTTCTCTCAAAATAGTCAGTTTCCCCTGCCCTTTTTGCTCTCATGGAGGAATTGTTGCTGAACTCTGCTGTTCCAATGGGCAGGGATCCTGTTTCCAGGCTAGGTCCTTACTGGAGTCCCTCATGGAGGCCCAGTGCTGTCGCTGTGTTTGCTGAGGGTATTTGCACTGCTAACACAGACTCTGGTGCTTAGCCCGTGTTTTCCTGTTCCATGTTCTCTCCTGAAGTATAAACGCGTGAGCCACTTTAGTGGTGTGTGCAATGCAAAAGAGAGGAGTCAAAGTCTGCTTTGGTGTTTGTATAAATTCTTATTTCTCTCATGTGCTGCAAAATAAAGCCTGATGAGAGCAAATCCTTTGGCCTTTTTTGAGAGGGACTTTTAGGTGAGGATCTGGGGCTGCAAACCTGGGTGTGATTTAGTTTTTCCCATTTCCTGCAAAATAAACACTGTTTGTGTAAGATCATACCTTGTAATATAAAAGAATACCTTCCAGACAAGCAGGACCTAAATAATAATGTGTGCACCCTTTCCTGTAGGAAATAAATCTATTTAATGCCAAACCCTCTGGCTTTAATTTTTTATTGAAGCTTGTTATTGTGTCATCATGGGCATGCTTAATGAAATTACTGGCAGGTACATTTTTGAAAGAATAGAAGGATATGTAACTAAATGTTATACACAGCCTTTAGAATTCATTACTGCAATAGACTGTAGAATTGCCTACTTCTGTGATTAGATTTGAAAGCTGAACTGGAGGATAATTTGATACATATCCTTTGTAGGTTTGCATGCAAAGGTAATTACACCTACTTTAATCTTCAAAGCACTGCAGGACCTGGGTAGTTTCTTCCACCTCTCCTGTATTGCAGTGCTGAGGTTCAGAAGTAGTGAGTGAAGGCACCCAAAGATTCAGCTGCTCCTGAAGCCATGGGAGTGGGTTGCTGCTTTGCCCTGCAATTCACATTTTTTTCCTAACTGTTGGTAGTTATTAGTCAGATGCATAAATTGTCCTGTATTTTCAACATCACTAGAGGTAAGGACCTCAAACCTCCTTCCGTAACCTACTTTCTAAAATAGGTTAGCCACTGTCACATTACTGCACTCTAAATCTCATCAACACCTCTAAATTAAACTACTAAATACGAATAGAAAAGTGTGAGTGTGTGTTAATGAAGGATGACACAAAAGTCCTGCATTTGCATCGCCTGCATCCTGCACATGCCATTCAGCAGGGCATGAAGGTTGTATTAGTGAGGTACACAGCACCCTGTCTGTCCATAGGGGCTTTGAAGCCAAGCTGTGTGTGACATTGGAGTTCCTGAAAGCTGTGGCATTGTGGTTCCCTTCTGTACTGAGAACTGTGGGCAATTCCCTGTCTGGGCAGGAATGGGGTTTCGTTCCTTGTAATCAAAGTTGAAGGCAATGACAAAATTCCCGGTTGCTTCAGTGAGGCCAGGATCTCCACGCTGTTTTAAGATACACAGAATCCACAGAGCTGTTCTAGTGTAAAACCAAGGCTTCTAGAAAATGTTTAAGTGCAGAGTTAATATGTGATACATGTATTTGCAAAAAGATACATTAGCCTAGACAATAACCTATTCATTAACCTGAGTTTGTAATGCTTTTGTGATGTTTTATTATCATTTTGAGCAGTGTTTTATGGCTGTAAATGGAGTATTTTATCTTCTAATGGATAGTTTAGAGGTGCTGTTACAAAAAGGTTTTGAGAATTGGGAATTATGTTGAGGAGGTATGGGTGTCTTAATTAAGTTCAAGTCCTGAAGTTTTTTAACAACTTTCCAGTATTACTAGCATTTCTCCAGAATGGGGAGAATGACCAGAAACAGAACTAGAGAATAATATCAACAGACCTGTGGTATCCCTTGTGTAAAATCTTCATTAGACTGTTGGGTGGATGTGTGCTGTATTGCTCAGGATGGTATAATTCCAGTCATAAGTCAGTAGAGACTGAGAATGATTTAAAGTACACTTGTATATGTGGAACTTGTGGTGCCTAAGGCTGGAAAACTATTTCTAATTTATTCCATGCAGAGATAATCTGAAAATTGTAGGTTTGTCCTGCTCGCAGTTGTTGGAATTTGTTTCCGAAAATAGTCATACTTCACAAGGAGGACTTAATCCCAAATTTGTTCTGGCTCTACAAATAATTAACTCTGTTGCAGAGGTTCATAGCCCTAAAATAATAGGTGATAATAACTTTCTAAAAAGCATTATTATGTTTTCTGGGGCTTAACAGCATTTGAAGACAAAAAAAAAATCCAACCCTTCAAACATGCCTGTAGCGCCTACAATATAGGTAGGATAATATGCTCTGTTTGAATGATGGAAGATCCCACATTCTTAAAGAAAAAAGTATTCTGGAGATAGAAGCAAACAGAAATAGCCTCTTTAAAAGGCAAAATTAACAGCTGTTGCTTTTCAGTGAGCCAGTGCATTTGATACCACACTGAGTGTACAGGGATTGCAAATCTTTTTGCTGGGTCAAGCTGACCAGTTTTAGTGGGGGACTCTGATAAATGAAAGCCAGTGGAAATTAAGTGGTGCAGGTGTAATGGAAAAATGGATTAGATATTGCATTTGATCCAGTCTCTATGTAAAGTTGCAGCATGGATGGGATCGAGTTATAGGGACAGTAGTAGGAGCATAAGGAAGAGTGTAAACAGCATCCTAAAGTGGGGGAGATAGGCAATAGATCTTCACATGGGGCTGGCAGGTTTCCTCCCCCACCTTCCTGCCTTCTGTGCCGGGTTCTTATCTTTCTCACTTTCTCCTCTGGTGCTGTATTAGTGGGGAATTTACTCCCAAAATTATGGGACACCAACATTTTTTGTGTTTATTGAGGGAGGTCTCTATTCTTCTTGAAGCTCTCTTTGTTCCACCCATACACGAGTATCTGGAAAAGTTTTTCATCTCCTTAATGCAAAGCCTCTCCTGGTATTTCGAAGTTTGTTCCAGCAACTGTTGATTCTAAACTTGAATTGCTGTAAAAGCTGACTAAAGGGAATCCAGAGCTATTGCTTTTCTTATGTTGTTGCTTGTTTCTATAGAAACATCTTGTCTCAATTTTATAAATGATTTCTAGATTCTTGCTGTAAAATGAATGTTAACCCAATCTTTGGTTTGCAATCGTTTGTTTAAACTTCCTCTGAGTATGTCACTTTTATTGGTAGCTGCCATAAAGTACATTTGGTACTAAGAATTTTTCTAGTTTTCTTGCATTTGTTTCTTTTTCCCAGATGAAAAAGTTTTTTCTGTCTTGCTTTTCATCTGGCATTGAGGTATGGGTTTTTTTTCTCATTTCCAAATCTATTAATCTTTTCATACTTAAATATCAGATTAAAATTAGCCTAGAGAAATGAGCCCGGTTGGTTGTTTTCTTTTTTTTCTCCAGACAGTTGAAATTAATTTTGTTATCTTAATAGTCTGTTGGCTGAATATCAAGATATTTTTACTGCTTACATGTACAAGGTTAAATACAAATTGTTCGTTTTATGCTAACAAAGGATGCAAAGGGATACTGTTCTCTTCCTGTAGTAAAGAGGGAGAAAATCAGAAACGTTTCTAATAAAATTTCACTTTCCTTTAATTAACTGTAAAATATCTTTCAAGTACAAGAAGGCAGGGTGAGATCCTGATCAGATGCCAGGTGTTACTAGTAACGAAACTGTTTTGCATATGTGGAGGAGTAGAGGCAGAGAGGCGGCACCCACCCAGCCATGCATCAGCAGGGCTTGTGCTGATGCCTGCGGGGGGTGAGGCTGCAGTTCACAGGAAGAGAAGGCCAACCCCTGGGAACCTGCTGTTGGCTGCACATCTCCAAAGCCTGGCCGTGGCAATACGCTGGATGGTGGTGTGGCTGAGTACCAGAGAGAGTTCATCATTCACCCCTCCAGGAGTTCCGTGGCTGGCTACCCAGTATCAGATACTTGCAGCTCTCTGTTGGCAGGCGCGTGTCCCTATCTGCACCCAGCATACATTGGTCTCTTATTCTGGAGGGGAGAGAACTTGTGGTTTCTTCCATGCTGGTCTCTACCATCCGCTCACTTTCTCACTTTCTTCTCTTTTTTTTTTTTTTTTTTTAATAGTGGTCCTGAAGTATTTTCAGTTTTAGTTTGCATCCTCTAAAAAAGATAACTCTGGGGCACTCTCTTCTGAACATTAATGTCCAACTTACTGAGAAATACTCCTATGTTTTTGAAAGTAAGCGTGTTCTTAAAGTCATATCTCACTGGCTTTTCTGACATTTAGGTGTCTGTGGGCTTCAGCTAGCAGACACACCACCTGTTCTCTGGAGTAAAAATAACCATGACTGAAGTAAAATAGATAGTGAGCAGTTAAATATTGCAGAGAAAACTTCTTACTTGGAAAAAAACTGAAATGTGCAGATGGGTATGTAAATGTGATATCCCTGAATTTCTTTATTAGAGGGTTGGTTTTATTTAACATCTCATTCAGAAGTCATCCGTATGTTTCTTTATTACAGAGATTTTTTAACATCTCATTTAGATGTCATTAAACACTTGCTTGCTATTGAACTCAAAAGGGATTTCTTTTCTGTCTAATGTGGAAATGATTCTCTTAAATATGCCATTCTTTTTCTTTCTTTTATAACTGTATATATGGTGAACTGTGCTCCGAGGCAAGTCAAACAATTTGGAGATGCTTCTGCTTTTCTGTGTCAGAGGTGAACATTGTGTGTACCTTTGTGTCCTCTCTCATTGCCTTCTTTGCCCACCAGCACTTTTTTGACTGTAAAATCACAAGCTTTTACATGGAGAGTAGTTATTTTCCCAATTCATTGGCCTTTTCTCCTCCGTTGTTGGAGTTCAACATTTGCCTAATGCCCTTTCAGGCAGCTGATGCAAGAAAAGAGGCAATTATAGACTTGTACTCAATCTGGTGCTGCTGTTGAGTGTGGAGTGGGAATTCTTCAAGTTGTTTGAGCAAGAGAAGACTGTTGAGGTTTCTTCTATTTATTAGTCATGACAGTATAGATAGAAAAATGCTATTTGGTTTGTTTTGATGGATCTTGTACCTTCAGAGTAGTTGAATGGATTTTTATTTTCTTTTTTTTAACAAAACATCCTGAATCTTCAGGTGGAGCAGGTTCTTATGTTCATCTATTCCCTCCTCCCACGGAAGAAAGGTTATTGAACTTTATCCAATTATTTCACTCAAGTCAGTTACTTGGGGAGGGATCCGCACTCACAAAAAAATTCCAAACCAAACATGCTGTCTCAAGGTTCTTAAGCTAAGTGTGGACCAAGCTGCTGCTTCAGCAAACGAAATGCCTGGAAAACCATAACTTTACCTGTTCTCCCCACAGCCACATCAGGGGTGAGGTTACAGAACTGAAACTTGTGGTTGCTTTAGAGCTGTTCAGTCCTCCCAGCAGAAAAAATAAATTTTAAATCTATGCTCCCATGCTATTTTTGATTAGCCATGGGAAAATAACTTCCCAAGTGTGTAGGGTAGTTTTGTGTCCCTCTTGGATCCATTTATGTTCTGCATCCTCCAAGGGCTTGGCATACTTACTTGGTGTGATCTGCAAATGGTCAGGTGCAGGAACTGTGTTCTTCCAGCAATTTGAGGGGAAAAGATCTTATACAGGCTACATGACATGTAGGAGATGCAGAGAGGGATCAGTCTTAGGCCATTCAGAAAAGTTCAGTGCTAACTTTATCCTTCTCTCCTAGGGAATAGCATATGACTCACTGCAAAGATGGCTTCTTTCGGGGGGAGGATGTTCTGATGGGATCTCATATTTCACTGCATGGTCAAATCAGCCTTTGATAGGAAGGGGCCAAGCAAGAAAAAGATTGTCCTGTCAGACTAGTGTGGAGCGGCCTCTACTCGTGACATACCATGTGTTTTCCTGAATTTAGGAAGCAGTGAGTTTCAGTGAATGTGTGGAAGTTTGCTATAAGCAGGGGCAGTTAGTGGTCAGAACACAGGGAATTTTGTGTGCTATGTTGATGAAAAACATCACTGGTAAAGCCACAACCGGATGTTAGTTGGGTTCAGTAGGATGAGTAGGACTTTACCTTCTTTGTTTTAAAGCTAGTCAAGGAAAAGATTCAATTACGTGGGGGATTTTCTTTCAGAAGCACTTCGGGCATGTAGGAGCATCAGCTGTTCTGGAAGCAGACAGAATTTGGTGCTGCCTTGCAGAGTTTCTTTCTGAAAAAAGGGGATTTTATGGCATCCTGCATCACATCTGAGAGGGCACATCATGGTTCTCCTTGAAGCATCAAAGCCCCTAAGCCGTTTGGCCTTAACAGCTGGGGAAATTGAGTTACAAAGTTTTAGTATAAAAGTTTTTCAGAATTTGGATCTTCAAGTTCTCACTTTCTGCCAGTAAACAGTGGGATACAGCAAATGGTTTTGCTGATGAAAATGTGCCATTTTCAATAGGGAGGGAAATTTTGTACTGAACATCTGAATAGACCAGAGGAAATGGAGTCGTTGATGGGAACCTTCGGGTTTATGAAGGACATGGTTTGTGCATGCTGAGCAGTGGAGCAGATCAGGTGCTTCCCTTTCTGTTCCATGTGATAACTCTGTTTTTAACTTTAAATAATTTTTAAAAAATATAGAAACCAAATACAAAATTGAGTATGGAGTGCCGTATCCAGCTCTGGAGCCTTCAGCCCAGGAAAGACAGGGACCTGCTGGAATGAGTCCAGAGGAGGGCCATGAAGATGCTCAGAGATGCATGAAGATGCACCTCTCCTGTTAAGACAGGCTGACAAGAGTAGGGGCTGTTCAACCTGGAGAAGAGAAAGCTCCAAGGAGACATTATTAGCACTTTCCTGTGCCTAAATGGAGAGAGTTGGAGAGGGACGTTTTACAGGGGCGTGTTGGGATAGGACAAGGGGGAATGGTTTCAAACTGATGGAGGGTAGACTCAGACTAGGTAATCCCAGTAAGTCTAAAATAAAATTATATTGATGTAAAATTAATTTACATTACAGTAAGAAGTAATTCATTACAGTAATTTGATAAGAAACATAAGGTTAGGAAACAAATGCAATCAGCATTCCTAATACATTCTGGTTTAGACTTATTCACTTAGGAGAGCCTCATTCTCCATTCTCCTTCAGGAATAATACCATATGTATATATCTGGTGAGTGTCTTTCAGCCAGTTGGAGGAAGGGGGCAAGAGAATTCTCATCTGGGAGACAGTACTGCTGTTCCTCTCTTTTCAGGAGATATCTTGGGCATGTATTAATCTATATCCATCTAGATCTCTGTCTGCGCTCCTGTTTCCCAGTACCTCTGAATTTATCACTCCTGTGTTTCAAAGAGTGAGGAAAGGCAAACAAATGGGTGCAAATGAAGTGGCCCTCTTTTACATTCTCTCCTGAATTGTAGCAGATGAAATCTGGGAGTACCCCCTGCTTAGCAGGTGTTAATTATGAAGAGAAGAGCTGCTGGGAAGGCCTGGAAATCATGTTTTCTCTGGGCCTAGGGCAGATCAAGAAATTCCCTCTGCTCCCTCTTGATACACAATTGATTCTTAAAAGTCATGAAGCCAAGTCTGGGTTGTTGATTTTTAAAATTAGCAACTTTGAAACAGGAACTTCTGCTTTTACATGAGGAAGCTCTGTTTTGTAGAGGCAGGGGCATGCGGCTGCTGGGAATGGGTACATTTCTTTCTCCACATTTTGTCTATTATGGTAGGGTCTGCCTAGCTCAGGCTGATTCAGCAAAATTTAGTATGAAAATAGCCCTATGAAAATAGTTCTGTAAAATTAAAGAGTCAGCTGAGAACTGCATGTTCGCTGAAGACAGCCAGTTTCTAAAATTGTTTAGAAAAGTATTTTGGGGGGGGGAATAAAAGAAGAATTTGGTTCTGAGATTATGATTTGAGAGCTACTGGCACATATATGGGACTACATGCCATTTTAGTGCTGCCCTGAAAGTTAGTGAGAGAAATTCTAGCTGCAGTGTTACACCTTATTTAATATTCCGTAGCAATTTGGAGTACAGCAACATTAGTGGCCTTTGCCCTGAAGGTTCTGTTTTAGCTACACCTCTGAAGAAATTTATTTGTCCAGCGTGTGAAATATTACGCAATAGTAAAGAAAAATATGCCATCAGTGTTTCATGACTGATAATCTGTTCTCAGCTTCACTTGCTTTTTGCTGAGTTGTCTGAAGCAAGATATACTTAGCCTGAATTAACTGAAGCAGGCTTTGAAGTCTTGAGAATTTCCATGATCATTTTGAAAGGTTTTGTAAGCTATTGAAAAATATTTGGAAAAATAACTTGACACATGTTCTGTAATTAAACATACACTTGTCAGTCTCTGTGCCTGGAAGCTCCCTATGTGTGGAAGCTCTTTAGAATCCATGAATCTACCCTTGTTTGAGAAGGTGAGGGAGGGGTAATTAAAAAATGAAAAATACCTGGACAGCCTAAGTGAGGTGGAATTGACTCTGTACCCTGCTTAAGAGACCTGTGCTACTTCTTGCTTCTCAAAGCAAGTGGGGCTGCAAGTGCAATCCCATGTCCTACAGCCGCCTAATGCCAAGAAAGACATTGTTGGCATGGACACGTGTGGTTAATCCTGCTTAGCCCAGGGGGAACTGCAGAGGAGCTTGCAGACCTGTGCCTGCTGGTGGCCTCCTGCCTACTGCTGCACTTGCTCTGGGCTAAGGCTTCCAGGACCTTGCTGAGTGCCACTAACAGGCCAGGGGCAAAGGAGTGATGTGTTTGTTTTCCCCCTCTTGGTTGCCCTGGCCATGGCTAGAAAAGGTAGTGATTTCTGAACTGTTCCTCTCAGAAGTGCTCTCTGCACTGCTTGATGCTCTGATTCCCTCCGCCATCATCCACGGCATGCTCCCTCTGGTCTCTGCATGCAGGAAGCAGATAAATGTATTTTCCTTTCCCAGCACATCCTTTCTCTTTTCCCCTAGGTACTGTGGTCAGTATACCACTTAGGCTAAGAGTCTGTTTGTCTCCCTGTGCTCTTAGGGAACAGAGGATGAAAGTTCCATTGTGTTCCCAGCCCTACCGAGTTTGCAGGGGCTCACAAGAGCCTCTGCTTTTCCAGAAGAGACTGATCTTGAAATATTTGAATTACTGATGCATCAATATTTCTTTGAATTAAATAAAGCACAGTTAAAGCCAAAATGCTGAAAGACATCCAGTAAGGGTGAGAGAACAGCCTGGGCCTGAGAACTGGGCTGAAAAGAGATAAGGGGTGTTTGTCTGTACATAACCTCCAGTACTGCAGTTCTCCACTCTCAGGCTCTTCTGTAGAACCACAGAATGAGTGAACAGAATATTAGTTATGAATTAGTTATGAGCACAGTACTATTCAGGCTTCCTGCATCTATCCCTTTCTGGGATTCAGTACTGAAGATTAAACCAGATTCTTTATGAATAAATAAATTTAAAAAAAAAAATCCAGGTACTTTCAGCTGAGGGACTCTTGGGGTTTTGTTGGGTTTTTTTTCCAGCAGCAGCTGTAGACCTTTACCCAGAGCATTCAGTCAGCAGGTTCTGCATGGTGGCCTAAAGTCTGGCCCAGAAAAATAATACTGGCTTCCTTTGGTCTTTGCTGGATGTTTTTCTGTAAGCATGGGAATTCACTTTATTATTTGCTCTCTAATGGAGAGCCTGGCGCTGGTGTGAAAGGGAATTTCTGTTTCTCTACCAAGACCATGCCATGTAATAAGGGACGCAGAGTAGCTTTCATCCTTGAAGATGGAACATGTTTGCTTTGAATCTGGGAGTAGACTGATTGCACATAGAGCTTGCAGGCAATTTGTAGGACCTATTGATCAGTCGACTGAAATATTGATGAGTACCTGCTGCATGTGTTTTCACTGCTGCCTAATGGCAGCATTGGAAGACTCATGTTCATCATCTTGAAAGCATGTTCACCCTGTTTTACCCAAACACAAGGCAATAAGGTTTTGTGCAAAGAATCACAGGACACTGGGGAAGAGAGATGGCATCTCAAGCTCTAATCTAGTTACAATTTACGTGTTGAAACATTCATGTTTTCTGCACTGATGTTTACCTGTGATCTTAAAGACGGACCTCTGCCTTCCTGTGCATTTGCTGTGCCATTTTTTATTTCACAAAAAGTCCAGAACTTGTTTCCCCTTCCCTTTGTTTTTTTTATACCACTGCTTTGCATCTGTGCAGTCTGATGGGTCATCCTTGGGTAGTCTTCTTCGCCTGACTTGCATGGCTTCCTACACCAACATCAGGATAGATGTTTGTCGCTTTCCCGGTTAGATCTAGTGCCCCTCTTTCAGCACTGGTTAGTAGCCCTTCAGTTCCCTGGGCTTCAGTGCAAAATATTTCATACTTCATGTTTAATAGTTTGGTATCATGCTTGTGGTCCTGAAGATACTCTGGAAATAATTCAGCCAAATCGTCTCCTTGAAATTACAGGCAACTCATTCCATTTTGGTTGCCTTGACAACCACAGGCAGGTTGCACAGACAGGTGAGATGCATGACCTGCAGGAGAGCTTTGCACCCCGTCTAGAGTGGCATCTGGAGGGGAGACAGGCTGTCATATATTTGTAGCGCCACTTCAGATGTGCCAAGTTTGGACAAATGACATCCTTAGCATTGTACTAAGGTCACAAGCTATGTAGCTTTTCCAATGTCTTGATTTAAGGAGTATATTTATTGCATGTGTATCTTAGTTTTCTGCATTCAGATAGAAACAGATGAGAGACTTGATCAGAATCACAGTAATAAAACTGTACAACATATTTCCTCTTTTTGTTTTTTGTCTGCAGGTCCAGCAAGAGCAAAGGAATCACACCGCAGAACCTGTGATAGATGACTATAAAAAGATGGGGACCCTCTTTGGCGAACTAAACAAAAGCCTTATCAGAATAGGCTTCACAAGGATGTACTTTGGAGAACGGATAGTAGAACCCGTAATAATTATATTCTTCTGGGTTATGCTCTGGTTTCTTGGCCTACAAGCTCTTGGACTGGTGGCTGTTTTGTGCCTTGTCATTATTTATGTACAACAGTAAAATTTTATAGATACTGTTTGGATTACGTATTTCAACACTGTCACTATGTCGGTGGATTTATGTGTTTAAGTAAATGGGTGATATATCAAAAGCTGCAATGCTTCAGATTGCTGAACTTCCAATGGGGACTAAAATTATGCATTTTAAGCCAAATCAGCAGTGCCCTACTACATCTTTAAGGGGGAAAAAAGGAGACATTTGTAATATAATGGTGTGAAATGTACTGTTTTCTGCACTCTTGGGGCCTTAGCCCGAGGATTGGCTTTTCATTTTCCCCTTCCCTCTCCCCATGTTCTTGCTTTGTATAGTGAAAATTTCATGTCTTGTTTTAAGAGGACACTTATGTGAGTGTTCTATTTCACTGTTGGGGGGGTCATGTGTTGTTTGTTCCCTGAATGTGCATAATTTGTTAGTGTTTTGCTGAAAAGCTAATTCTGTGCAAGGGAGGTTTGGTAACAAACCTGCAGTGACAAACATTCGTAGGATGAATACAATTTCCCAACACAAAAGCATCTTTGGTTAGTGTAGTTTATAGTAAGCTCTCCCCCAGGAAACAAGCTATACCAGCAAAATGCTCTTATACTAATATTAGTGACTTCACACAACACTTCAGCTGTTGTTTAGGAGAAATTGCAGTCCTACATTGGCCAATGTAGCTCTGCCTTGTTTTTTTGAAATGTACTCAGCTCCTGCTGCTATTTTTCTTTCTTTATTTTTTGTACTTGCTCTTTCCCCCAGCCCTCCTTCTTAAGATAAATATTTGGATAATTCATGGAGTTTGTAGGTAGTTCCAGCTGCAGTGTTGGAGAGCTGCCATTCCAGACGGCAGTGCTAGAATGTCTGCTTCCTCTGGGTGGTATGAGAAGTGGCTGAGCAACCACATATCAGACCAGATCTCCTAATGCTTCCCGAGTTTGCTGCAGCAGGGGCCCACAAGAGCTAAAGCTTTGTGCATGTGAGCAACCTGGACCTGTTTCCTCATGCAAGGCAGGAATGTAGTTGAAACCAGGTGGTCATTTTATTTAATAGTCTTAACTGGTTCCTTTCTATCCCAGGCAACTAAAATACCTACCTGTAGGTATATGTCATGGGCCACACAACCCAGAGAATAGGTTATATACATTCAAGAGTGGGTGCAAAATTCACTCAGCTCCCCAGTAGCCACCCCAGGGGTGTACTGGGGATATTTCCAATCTAAATGCACTCATTTCTCATTAAGAGAAACAGAAAAATGAGACTGAACCTTTACTGCTTCTACTTTACAACTACAACTAAATAGGCCACCAATTTAATATTTGCTATACATTACTTTTAGTAAGAAACTTAAGTGCAAAATTGGCTTCATCTATGGTACAGTGAAATTATGTATTTGCTTAAAGAAGTTTAATAGGAGATGTGAAATTTTCAGAAAATTACTTAGCCTTTTGCAGTGACTTTTTTTCTAAATGTTTTTAAAACAATAAATTAGTTAAAAATGCTGTTTTATTCAAAGACTTTTGAAGTTAAAGGAGGTTTCTCTGTGGTCCCAGTCCTGCAACTGGATTCTCAAGGCTGACTTTATGCCTGGATCATGTTGTCTGCTAGGCTCTATTTCCAAGCCTCCTGGCCCCAGTCCTTATGGTGTTGATTGGCACCTGGTTAAATAGTTATGCTGGTGCCAGGAAAACACTGGACAGCAGAAGGTGCATCCGGGTACGGGAGTTTTGTTGTTCACAGCTTGAAGTCCCAAAGCAAACAGAAAATACAGGCTGAACTAAGAGGCAGGAGCTCTGTACTCAGAAGTGCCTAGGGGTAAGCTTTGGGTTTGTTTCAAGTCCCCTAGAAGCAGAACATCTGTTTACATCTTTGCATATTTGTATAGATAGAATGATGGGGTTATGTGTATTCTTCTTCTGTATAAGGGCTGTTTTACAAAAGCATCCTGTCATTAAAAGTAAAAAAAAAAAAAAAATCATTTCTTTATTGTCACAATCCAGTTACTGTACAAAGGATCTTCTCTAATTCCTTTCATCCCATAGGAAGAAGCGTGTCTGTGATAGCCTTGTTGCCGTAGTTCTCTTGTGTAAAGAGGCTGTGCTGTGAGATGACCTGTGGTATTTCCTTGAAGTGGTGATTTTGCTCTGTACATAAGGAATGGGGAACAGTGAATCACGGGTGTGACCAAGAACTTCAGTGAGGACATTGTTTATATGCATGTGACCTTTCAGTAGGAGCAGAACTGTGGCTGTTGCACTCATGAATTCAGTTCAGTTGGTTGTTCAGTGTTCATGTTTGTGTACATGGGGGAAAGGTAGCTGTGGGACTGAGATTGTGTTTAGTGAATGTCTTAGGTGGTTTCTCTTAAGGGTAACTTGCTATGTCTTGTCCTGTATTGAAGTTTTTCATTTTAAAAAACCTGAAAAAATAGTCCTAGTGGTGTTGGGCTGACTGAAAATGGAAAAAGAAAAATAATGTATTGCATGGACGATCCCCCTCTCCTGTTTGGTTTCATACATTCCCTTGTATATAAGAATTTGTACTGAAACGTCTGTCCTAATTTTGTGCTATTACTGTACTATCTCCTTCTCACTTGCAGGGAAGGCAGGAGGAGCTAAGGAGAAAGGGGAACTGGGATAGAATCAGACATAAAGTGTGGAAAGTGGAATGCAGTGATACAATGTCTATAAGTGTCCAAAGAAATCTGATCATAAATGTGTGCCAAAAGTGAGGGGGAAATGGGTGAACAGTCCTTGCTCACGTTCTTTATTCCATCCAGATGTAGTAGCAAGGTAGAGGAAGCAGCAAGTGCTCAAAGGATGTCCCTAGCTAAAAAAGCAGGAGGTATAATTTTAAAAAAAGAAGAAAAAAAAGACAATTTCACTGTTGTCTATATAGTAAAAATTGATAATGTTATTTATACTGTTGCATATTATTATTATTATTGATAGAACAGAAAGCACCTTTATGCATCTGTGTGTAAGACTGTATGAAAGAATTATGTCCCTTAAATCTGTGTTAAGCAGCAAACAATGTAATTCCTGTTGGTCTGTGTGACATTGCAAGCGTTTTACGTAACCTCTATTTTTTAAGGGATGGACTCTTCAGTACTGTTTCACACCTGCCAAATGCATAAATGTTTGAAATACTGCATACAGAGAAGCTCTGCAGGAGAATCTTGGAGAACCCTGTTTGCACTGAAAAATCATCACATCAAAACTGTCCATATAAAAAGGAAAAATCATATTTCTTAAAAACTCTGTCTTGAATGAATCCTATGGAAAGCACTTTGTTACTCTTTCTAATAAAAAGTATTGCCATCAATGAGATCTGTGAATCTGTGGTGCTTTTTTCAAAGTTACTTGGATCCTTTCAAAATTTCATGGTAGGTCCAGATGAAATAGGGCAGTATTCAGATATCCACTGAAATCATTTAACTTGCAGCTGGTGGAGAAAAAACTGCAGCACAAGAGGGGAATAAACTGCATCAGGTCTCTATTGTTGTATGCAGCAAGTTATGCTAAACTATAAAAGAAAATAAATGGTAGAGCTAGATGTTAACAAATAATGGTTACATTATGGTGTAAATTTTATTTCACAGCATATCTATTTTGCATTCAGAGCAGCTTCTGAAGGAACCAGATGTAGCCAGGGTTGTGCAAAATCCTTTGAAGTGACAATTGCTGTGCCACAGAAATGTTTGGGTGTTTCAGTTGTTTTGGTTTTTTTACATACACATAGAACATTATGTGGTTCAAAACAAATCTACTTCAAACTGTAGTTTTGGTTTGCTTCTGCAGGTCAAAAAGGTGTTCATTCTGCCGGATCCAGCAGACACTTAAATGTATCTGTGTTGCTCAGGATGCCCAGTGAGTTAAGCAGTTTATGATTCTTTTAAGTAGCAAAATCGAATTTTGGTCCTTTAAAGCTCTTATTGGTGAATGTACACAAAAGAAACAAGGCTCGTTCCTGAATTCAAGCCTTCAGGTTTTATTTCACTTAAAGTATCTTTGTCAGGCCTTTTATAGGGTGCACACAAATTCACAAACAACCTGGGTTTGACTGATTCTTTCCATTCTGGGCTTTACTCTAGGTTTTGGGAATTTTACTTCTTAGTCTCTTCCCTCTTCCAGAGCTGACAGCTTTATCTGCTTTGTCCATTCCTCTTTTCACTCTGGCATTGCCTTTTCTAGGGGTCTTCACTTTGGACAGTCTTTCTCTGTGCCAAGGGTTCAGGGCTTTTCATCATTCAGTCTTTTTAAAAGCTACCTACACAGAAAATCTGTTTTCAGATTGGTGTTTTGTTTGTTTTACTGTGTGCTTGAGTAACACCAGAGGGAGAAAATTAGAGAGAAGATTTTTTTAAAAATATGTGTATGCTGATCAGTCACTTCTTTTTTGCAGTGCTTATCTTCTGGTGTAGATGATGGTTACAAAACTGTGATTTGCAATCACCAAAGGTCTAAGAGAGCATTGCAGATGTGTAAGGTAAGGAGCTGTTGGGAGGTTGGCACCAGGATTTTGAGAATAGATGGGTCAAGCAGCATGTGGCTTAGGGTTGTTTCAAGCTTAAACAGGCAGGTAGACTTGTATCTTCCCTTAACTCCTCACAACACCTCAGTTACCTCCAAGAATGTCTCCAAGTGCATATAAGATCGTCATTATTCCTCCTACACTGTCTCTGAAGAAAACTGAGCTTTCATCAGCTCTGTTTTACACAGAGGAACCAAAGGGGATGAGAATGGGAAAGGGAAATTGGGCTAACAGTAGTTTTTTTTAACTTGCATGCAAGCTTCTGGTCTTTTCAAATTTTAGTCTTGTACTATCTGGGTAATGTTTGTGTCTTGTGTGCAGTTGTTACCTGTCTTTATGTCCCCCCACAGCCTATATATGTATTTTCTAATTAGTACAGAAGTGAAGCTGCTGTGATAATACGTGCTTTTTCCCAATTTATTGAGAACCACACACCCTCTTTTCCCCCTTAAGTGGCAGGAGGGGTGGGTCTGGATAAAACCCCTCTGATGACAGGAGCTGCTCTTGCTGCAGCCTCAGGGGAACCATCTCCTTGCCACGGTGCAGCAGGCTACCAGTGCTGGGCAAACATCTTGTCCAGCCCCAGGTACTGTTGAAATACCTGGAGTCCAAGTGGCAGGGAAGGGGGAGGACTGTTACACCACAGTCCAAGGGATTTGATCAGGCAGTGTTTGATCTGTTACAGAGCTGTTCCAGAGTGCAGCGTCTAGATTTTGTGTTCATTTAATGAAATTTAATTAAGCCTCATTCTTTCTTGGCTTGTCCTGGTGCATCACCTTGTGTTCGGAATGAACGTTGCTTGCGGCAAATTGTTCTGCTGCTGGAACCCATCTGTGTGTGCCTAGGCATCTTTCACCTGTACCATTTACTCTTAATTGCATTTTAAAACATTACAAGGGAAAAGGGCTCATCTTCCAGCACTCATTTGGATGACAGCTTAATTAATATATGTGAGAAGGGAGCCAAATTAGTCTCTGGCACACTGTTGAGGGCTTCCTTTCAGAGGAAAAAGATGCTAACTGATGTGCGGGTGATGAATGTAGAAGGCACATGGATTTGTATAGTGTCCGGAATGGGTGGTGGCAAGTGACCATTTTTCTGTCCTACTTCATAAATTAATTGTCTGCTTTTTAATGTCGTGATCTTCCTAAAGCTAGCTGGAACATACTTCCTAGGTGCAAGAAGTCCGTAGCAAGGAAATTAATTATTAATTATGGAAAATTCTTCGTCAACCAAAATCCTGGTCTGTAACAGAAGTCTCTTCTTGACTTGAGTAAAATTTGAGTCAGTGCTTTGGCTTATTAAATCTTTATGTTGAATATTTTGCCTGTTTATTGTTTTAAACCATTCTTTCATTCATGACCTTTCTAAAAGCTGATAATATCAGTCTAAAATTCTTGAAAGCCACTCCTCTGTCAAGAGCTGTCACCGGTAGGGCTGAAGGTAGACAGTGAATATGGAATGGCAGGTCACAGGGAGAGACTGATGTGGCTTTAATGCTACCTGGCTGGTGTTACAAAGCCTTCAAGCAGGTTTTTGGCATTTCCTTTGCTGTCACTTTCTGTATTTATGCATCTTGTTAGGTGCTGCATGAGAGCTCACATTAGTCAAGTACCTGATTTCCTCAGGCGTTTCTCTGAGCTTGTTCTGCGCTGCTGAGCAGACTCTGCCCATCTCCACGCAGCTGGGCACCCACACACCTGTCCTTTGCTTCCTGCTAAGGGTGGAAATACTGTCTGGCATCCCACGGTCATGTCCTCATCCTAATAAGATTAGGAAAAGCGTGATGATGCAGTTTTACTGAGGGAACAAACATTTCTATGCCTCTCTGAATCTTCCTGTTGCAGAAAGGGGAAAAAAATTAACAGCCTTGAGTTTACATGTGATGCTTTGTAGATAAGAGAACTAAAGGCATGCAAGTGTTTGAATATTTTTTTCATTCTGCTTCCTAGTTTCTTCATTCCATCTGTGATTAGAGAGATAAGACAGTACTTGGCTGAGCTCTTCTAGCGATAGAGTTTAACTTGGCTCTTAGTTAACAAATTCTTTTCCCGGGGTATTCAACACGTACATACAAATTGCTGTATTTTTTACCTTTCCTTCAGAATATCTATTTTTTTTCTTCTAATGAATTAGCTTAGCTTTTTTAAATTTTTTTTTAAAGAAAGAAAACCAAACATGCTTTGGGGAGACTCTGTTGCTTGCTTTGGATATACCTCAGTGGTGATGGGACTGTTGGACAATTTAGTATTTTGACCCTCATTGTTAAGACCCGCCTGTCTTGTCAGCTGGGCTTTACCAGCTGCAGAGGTGGGGGGGGTGTCTGTGCTAAGCAGCAAGTACAGTGTTTAAAGTATAGTTAAGTCTTGACATTAATTGAATTTACTTGTGCAGTGGTGGCTTTGCTGCAGTTTCCCAGGAGACTAAGCTATGTGTTGTAATGACAATGTTTTGCAAAGAGCTCTAGAAACTGAGCTAAAGATACTATATAAAGAATTCAGGTCTTCATGAGTAACTTCTGCCATTAAGGCTCTGTTCTTCCTTTGTTACTTTAAAAAAAAAAAAAATCAGTGCATTCTTACATCTTATGTTTCCCACTTAAATTCTGAGACTGGTAGCACAGATCCTTTTTGATGTAACCCTTCTCCCATCTTTTCTGAAAGCTTCTTGATTGCCACCTTTCTTTTTCCCCTCCAAATTCCTGTGTAGTACAGACACTAGAGAAAAAACAAAAAAGTGTAGCTATTCTCACATAGAAGGCACTTGCTTCCTGTGTAGCAATAGTGCAGGCTGATTTTTCCTCCCTAGGTGCTTCAGAGTTCTCCTGGGGAAACTCAGAATCTATTTAATTCAGGATCAGCTCTGCTCCTATATCATATGTGTTGTTTCTTTTTACTTGTTTTGATGAGTAACATTTTAAAGCAGGTTTGTGACTGAGCTTACTAGGGTCTGCTGCTGAAAACTCCCTTCAAATCTTCACAGTGATTTTGCAGAGAAGGGCATCTGGATGAATTCTTAAAGAAGAATAAGAGGACGAGCAGTTAGAGCAGGACAAAGAGTTGTGCTGGGGATGGGAGATGTGCCTTCCATTCCAACTTGAATTCAGCCCTGGAGACTTTATCAGAATGCTGAAAGCTGTAAAATCACTGTGAAGATTGAAAGGGAGTTTTCAACCTTCAGTAACCTTCCCTGTAACACTAAGTCATGAAGAAGTGTGCCAGAAATGTTTAACTGTCATGGGAACTGATAAAATGCAAAGGGTTTTTTGGAGTTTCCCATAAAACATTGAAGTAGTCAAATCTACTGTTAATGATTTATTTCCTACGTGCCTGGTGGTTGGGTTTTTTCCGTGTTTGTAGTCAATGAATATTAGAGTTAATTTTTATCTTCTGAGCTCTAACATTTTCCATCTTGACATTTTTGCTCTGTGTTTTTATTCAATCCACTGTCATTCATAACGAGTTGAAAGCTCATTAGATGCTGCTGTTGACAGGGGATCTCTAGCCCTGCCCAGGAAAATGTTCTTGTGTTGCCCTGTGTCAGCCTGGGGTCCAAGGTGTGTTTCCATCTCTGTGCCAAAGCTTGAGCAAGGATAATTCTGGTTCTCTCTGGGATTGTAAAGCACTTGCCTAGATTTCTGACTGATAGTTTAGGTGGAATCCTTTGCCAAGTGCATAGTTGTATGGACTAAAATAGAACAGGCTCTGAATTTTAAAAACAAACTAAGGGTTGGTTTCTGATTCTTTCCTTTGGGGCTTTCTATAAGGAATAAGTAGAATAGATTATTTCTCAAATCAAGAAGTGACATTTGAACTATTCTTTTGTAAAATGAAAACAGGGAGTCTTTCAATAACATTTCTCCTTTCACCTCCCAGGACATCCTGGGGTTTCCATATGTCCTAGCAGTTGTCCTAGCTGTGCCACAGCCTGTTTCCTTGTGGTGGCTGCGTTTCAGCAGATACCATGTGATGCCAGCTAAATGTGTGTGGGTGTCTTCTGTATGTTGCTGAATTGACATTGTTTTCTTGCTGAACTCAAAAGCACTTTATCATGAGGAGAAGAAATGGAGTTTACTGCATGAAAAATTTATACAGGCACAAGGGTCCATGCCATTATTACTGCAAAAAGCACTGAAGCATTTCATGGAAAAACTTCACAGTTAATAGTGCCTTACATTGGGATTATTATCTTTGTTCATTTCTTCCTGCTTCAATGACTTTAATAACAGCAGCAATCTGAAAAACTATTCTAGTGCTGCAGTTCACAGATATGAGATATTTGTTACCTTCCCGTCTGGACAATGAGCTGTCATAGTAAAAAAATTATTAAATGTTGGATTTGTTTCTTTCAGGAGCGCCCTCTTCATATTCTGCCCCTAATAACATACATGTGAATGGAAACTACTGGATTATTTAGAAGGTTGATGATACAATATCCAGTTTGAAAAGTCTTCACATTCACAGTATCAATTTATGTAGAATCTTATTTTCTTGAAACACAGGTCTTTCATCTTAAGCATCTGTGAAGGAGCCTCCCCCTTCCTTGAGCTGTGCCTGGCAGTTCCCTGGCTCCCATTCCAGTCCCTAGCCCCACGGTAAGTATGGGGATCTACACCTCTCTCTTCATCAGTCACGTAATAGGCTGGTCTTGAAAAGTGTCTCTCAGACACAAAAGTAAAGCTCACATGAAGATGGGAAGGAACTATCAAATTCCTTTAAGGGTCACAAAGAGGGGTGTTCAGCACTGAAAGGCATCAACATCAGAAAGCCAAGAGGGACTTTGGTGCCAGTTCAGAACAGAATCAGCTGTAGACAATGGGCTAGGTCTGGACTGACTGCTGAGTTTGGACAGCCTGAAGAGCTGTTGCATGTTTAAATTGAACTTTTGTTTGGTTTGTGTTTGGTCACTTGAGAGATCTCCAGCTCTTCTCAGCAGCATACAGCTTGGGCATGTGTGAGCCAAACTGCAAATCTGTCCTGGTGCTGAGAGAGCTTTTGTAGCAGTCTTATATAGTGCCCTCTCTGCATCAGTTCAATCACTATTTTCTCCAAAAATTAACTACTGCAAAGCTTTTTTTGAATACTTTTGGACTCAAAACATGCTAAAGCATGTTTCTGCTTTAGCATGTTGTTTCTGTTCTTCAGTGGGGCATCCTGCTTGTTTGTGGTTAAGGACAAAGCAGGAACCAAGCTCTGCAGTAGCATTAACTTGTGCAGAGAGGGAAAAAAAGATTATAAATTATTTATGTGCCTCATGCCTTACTTTTGAGCTGATCTTCAGCAAGCTCAGCTTTTTTTAAGCCTTTGATCCTTTCATAGGTGAGCCTTCTCCTTTAAGAAATTAAATAAAAATAGCTTTAAGCCTTTTCCTGTATTTGGCTTTTCCAGGAAGTTTAACACAGTTGTAGCTTTTGCTTGTGTTTCCTATTTTGCCTTTTGAACAGTGAAATTGTTGAATGGAGCACCTGAAGCCCAGACTCCTTAGAGTTAGCAGGAAACTGCTGTGCTTTTCGAAAATTGCTTGCTTGAGGCTACCTATTTCCATAACGGAAAATTTACCCTTATGCGAAAATACATAAAGTGGGGCTTTTATTTTTATTAGATGAAATAAATTTTTATTACATAAAATAAAATGTGAATTTATTTCTTAGAGCCATATACTTTTGATAACTGATTTCAGACCCAGGACAAATGTAGCAGACCTAGCCAACCTGTAAATAGTAAGGAATTTATACAATACAGGAAGAAAAGTGTAATCAAACTTCAGCTGAGACAAGGAAAATGAACAAAAGCTGTCAGACTGGAAGAAATTTTACAGGAGAACTCTTCACAGTGGGATCTGTACACCTACCCTGTTTATATTTGTAGCAGTGATGGCAGCACAGGAATTAGGCATACAGTAAACTTAGAGAAGCAATAGGAAGGGTTATGTAAAATGCCTCAACATAAAGGCCTGGAGTTATAAAAAATGGGAGAAGTAAATTTCATAGTATGATATGCAAGATCCTATAGTTCTGAATTCATGAAAAGGCACTCTAAGAGCTCATCTCTTTAAAGTGGCAGAGGATAACTGGAGCTTTAGATGCACACTGGAGAAACAGGAGCCAAGAGAAAGATGTGGCTGTCAGAAAAAAATAATCTTAGGATGTTTTGCACAATATATTTTCACTAGACATGTAACAAGTCATAACATTGCACTGATTTTTTTAAAAATCTTTTTTTAATATAATGTGGTAGAGAAATTTTCAAACATTTTCATGAAAATCTTATGGAAGCTGACTTTTTTGTAAATGTAAAATAAAGTCATGGGGCAAAGCAGAAGTGAATGGGTGATGCTGGCTGCAGGGTAATTAGGTAACAACTGTTAGTAATTTTAGTCCCGATATTAGGCAAAATTTCAAACCCTTATTTGAGTAAGATTCAGAAGGATTTACATCAGTGACAGCAAGAACTGGAAACAGCTTTTAGGATAAAGCTTGGTTGTTTCCAGAAGAGGTGCTGTGGGATGGTTGCCTGCAAGAGTGGAAGACTGGACTCTGGCTCTGAAGCAAATTTCTTCAAGTTCTGTGGTACAGCTACAACTAAAAACTGAGGTATTTTACTCACCTTCTTCCGGAGGCATCAGAGCAAGGTAAAAGTTTGAAGTCCCCGGCAGAGATTGCCTTTTTGCTCATTTCCTGTTTTGGTTGTGAGCACCTTGCAGTGATCTAACCTTGTCTTTGCTCCGAGCATGTCTGGTTTAACTGAAAGATTCATGTCTGAGATAACACAGTTGATATTTGCTTCATACTGTTCTCTGTTCCCAAGTATCTGATTTCTCCAGGTTGGAGGCAGAAGTGATATTATTTCCTGTTGAAGCCCAGCTGATATGGTTTGTGTTAGACCATTGCAGTGGAAGAAAGAAAGGAGTTAACTGATTAAGCTCTTCAGTTATTGCCCAATTCTGCTTCCTTGCATTTGTTTTGCTCAATAAACTGTACGTTGTAGCAGTGCACCCCCAGCTCCCTGGGTGGGACATTCAATTGCTTGTGACCACAAAAACTGATAATCTTGTGGCCAGTGATGTGAGCAACACTTCCCTTTCCAGTTCAACAGAAATTGCTCAACAGTGACAGTGCTTCCTGCCCTTCCACGTGCAGATCAGTCGGCACAGCCTCCCACAGGAGCCATGGCACAAGGGAAGCCTTTTCGGCTCTGGCTCTGCCTAAGGACTCCGAGCTAACCAAGCCAGCAGGAAAACCACAACCACCATCACCTCAGGGATTACTGTGCGGCTTCTGCAGCTGGACAAGATGACTCAAATGCAGCCAGTAAAGCCCTAATCTGCAAAGCAACTGTCACAGGTGGCATTGCTTGATGTAATTCTTCTTCCAGTGAGCCAAAAAATACAGGCTTATGGAAACATGGAGCCTGAATTCAGCTTTAAAGAAGGGGTAGCCCAAAGACTCCAACTTCGGGTAAATTTTTCATATAACTTGGATTAATTTCTCTTTTCTCTGTTGAAGGTGACTACCTCCCCTTTTGTAAAGGTGAAAGGAAGAAGGGCATAGATAAAACACGGCATTTAAGAGAATATGAAAGCTAAATGGGATGACATTGAGAGACTAGCAAGTTTATGCTGCTTCAGCCTACATATAATAGTTTTCCCTTACTATAATGTGCTCTTCAGAGTGCAGATTTCCCTGGAAAACATAGCACAGTAATGCAGACCTGTACTCCAAGCCTGTTGGTAGGTGTGGTTAAAACACAGCATGCAATCTTAAAACCATATACATAGCTTCTTTGTGGCTGAAGAAAACACACTGAAAAGATGTAATTGAAGAAATTTACATCCAAGTAACTTACCTGATACATTATCGGATGTCCACATAGGATCGGTGACCTCCCATGGGCAGAGTTTATTACCACAAAGGCAGCACATGGTATTATTGGTTTTCCATAAGTACCTGCAAACTTCTATGCATCTGTTGCTGCAAAATTGTGTTGTAAGAAATTTAAAAATGCAAAGGGCTGAAAACAGTAATTTTCTCGGGGAGATATGGAGTGGTTTTATTTGTGAGCTGAGACATGTCTGAGATCAAAGGAGGCTGCAGGAGAGCTCAGAACCAAGCATGGCCCTGCAGAGGTCCAGTCTCTCATTTCCCCATGTTGGTTTCCCACTCCCACTTTTACCAGAGGCTCACACTCCAGGCAGTCATTTCAGACTCTGGGAAAATATCAGTGACCAGTCTAACCTCAGCTCAGTAACAAATTACTGATCTCAGTTCCAGTAAGAAAAACACATTTTTCAACTGGTGTGTATTTTCCCCAACAATTCCTCTACAAAATGCCCGCTCGGCTGCTAAACCTGGGCACACACAGGCTGAACTCTGACCACCTGGGAAGCTATAAGCAAAATACCAGGAGTTCTGCAGGAAGGTGGTCCCAAGTATCCAACAGCACTTACATCCCATGATGTGGGCAGTTTCAGGTTGTCCAGGGGGAACACCTATAAAATAAAATAAAATAAAATAAAATAAAGTAAAATAAAATAAAATAAAATAAAATAAAATAAAATAAAATAAAATAAAATAAAATAAAATAAAATAAAATAAAACAAAATAATACGATATAATACAATATAATACAATATACTTATATATAAAACATATTATATATAATATAATTATATATTTATATGTATTATATATTATATACGATATAATTATATAATTATTATTATAATTATAATTATGTAATTCTATATTTAATATTTATATTTAAAAATCATATATAGTATTATATACAATAATATATTATAATTACATGTATTATTATAATAATGTAATAAAATACAATATAATAATATAATACAATACAAGATCATATAATACAATGTAATACAATGTAATACAATACAGTATCATATCATACCATATATTATTATAATGATATAATATTATATATTATATACAATAATATAATTATATATAACATATATGTAATATAATTATATAATTATATATTTATATTTATTATACATTATATAATATGTAATTATGTAGTTATTATAATAATTATAATTATTATGTAATTATATATTTAATATATATATAAAATGTATATCTATATGTAATGTATATACTATAATATATTATAATTATGTATCTTATTATAATAATATAATACAATACAATGTAATAATAATATAATACAATACAATATAATGCAATATAGTATAATATAGTATAGTAGAGTATAATACAATATAATATAATGTAATGTAATGTAATATAATTTATTATATATATTATATCATATTATATCAGATCATTTATTATATATTATTATATAATATATTATATAAAATAATTCTATATTACATATAATATAATTATATAATTATACATTTATTTTCATTATCCATTATATAAAATATAATTATATAATTATATATTTCATATATATAATATAATATAATCTATATTATATAATTATATATTCTATAAAAGATAGTATATAATATCTAATATTTTATAATATAATCTATTGCAATTATATACATTATTATAATAATATAATACAATACAATATCATATCATATCATGCAATATAAATCTAATATAATGCAATGTAATACAATACAACATAATATAATATATCATATCATTTATTACATATATTAGTATAATAAATTTTATTTTATATTATTACATATATAATATATTATATAATTACATGATTACATATTTATATTTATTATCTATTATATAATATATAATTATATAATCATATATTTTATATATAACATATACAATACATATAATAGAAGTATATGTAATGTATAATATAGTACATGATATATTATATTATATAATATCTTATAATTATATATATTATTATTATATAATACAATGCAATATAATTCAATACAATATAATGGAATATAATATGATATAACATAATATTATATAATGTATTGTAATGTAATATAATACAATATATATTAATATCATACAATATAATTCAATACAATATAACACAATACAATATAATGCAATATAATATAATATCATATATCCTATCATATATTTTTATAAATACATTTAATATGTTTATAGTTATAAAATATATTTATCTATAAAATAAATATATTTATTAATATATATTATTAATATATTATATAATTATATATATGGTTTTGTGCACTAATGGATAAGTCATTATCTTTCACATGGGAATCTCATTCAAAGACACAGTTCTTGCTCCAAAAAACCAATTTTGAATTCCAAGGTGCACTATTAGGTAAAGCTGTTCAGCCTCAAATATCAGCCAGTGGCTGGTATTTGAGATATTTGACAGAGATAAATGAAGAAATTATGCTGGCAGATATGACATGAAGTAAAACAAAGGCTGCCACAACCAGCTGAAGAAACAGGTGATGTCTACTACCTGTTGAAATAAAGCAGGGGTTCATTTGTCACGATTTACTGCATTGTTACAACGTCATCACAACTGTGGCTGCAGCGCTGTGCACTGTTCTGCGTTACCTTCTCAGGGGAGTCCAGATGCTGCCATGGAAATAGCACAGAGCTTTTCAGGATCTTGAGGGCTTACCTAATTGGACCATTTGTTTATATAAAGGTGAATCTAATTGACACCGTCTTTGTGAATCACAACTGCCATCACTGCTGCCCCCCAGCGAATGCTGCAAAAGACAACTGAGTGTGGCTGGGAGGATTTCTTTTTGTCTTCAAAGTGAATCAAGCAGGACAAAAAAATCAAACACATCCTCAAATTTGCATTTCTATGGCTCTTTTGAAACGAGACATGTTCCAAACCATTTCTAAGAGAATACTTATTTCTTAGTAAATAGCAAACACTAACTGGAAAGGTGATAATTCCTGTTCCATTGAAAAACATTTACCTCATATAAAATTGTTCATAAAGTCCTAGGCATAAAGAACAAGATATTTGTCTCAGCCCAAATTTCATAAGGGCAGGTTTTTTTTAATGAAATACACTTTTTTGGTGGGGTTCTGTTGCCCAGTGACTTGTCTGTGTGGGACCCCAGTGCTGCAGGGAAGGGTGACGCACACACAAGGATTTATCGCCACTACTTCCTAAACGCCAACAGGGAATTGGAGCAGTGTATGGGAGTCCCTGAAGCCCCACATTCCAGGAAATTGTGCCACTGATCTCCTCACCCAATTGCTCTTGTTAACAGTTTAATAACCTTCTGGGATATTTTGGGGCCACCAGGATATTTGTGGCCAGTTAACCCTCCTAGCACCAGGCTCCTTCCTCCCACATGGTTTCTTCTCCCCAGTGCGGCACCACATGGTGCAGGGTGGGGGCACAATATTGGTGACAAGAAACATGGGGAAGATGGCAGCTGCCGGGACTCAGATGTGCTCAGGACCTCCCTGGGCCCACAGCTCCTGTGGCCATCAAAACTGCATTGGCACTGGGCTGTGTGGAGGTTTGGGAGCTGCCTTGTGCCCCTGGACCCCCCCCAGGATCAGCTGGGGAGCCTCAGGGCTGAGCCCAGACATGCAGGGCTGGGACTCCGCTGCCAGCCTGGGGACAGCACCGTGGCCCCTGTTCCACACCCCAAAGCAGAATCACAGAATATTCTGAGTTGGAAGGGACCCAAAGGATCATGGAGTCCAACTCCTAAGTGCATAACCCATACAGGGATCAAATCCACAGCCTTGGCATTACCAGCACCAGGCTCTAACCAGCAACATCCTAGCACTGGGCTCTGTGTTTCTTGGTCTCCTGTGTTCCAAGCCCAGACTTGACCAAATGAGCCTTGTTTCAAGCCCCCAAACTGCACCACTTAATCCTCATTTCTCTACATCCTCAAACCACAGGATTTAGCCTCAGTTTCTTGGCCACAAAGTTGGCCAAATGAGCCTGGTTCCAAGTCCCCGAAAAACACATGACTTGGTGTCTGTTTCCAAGCTCAACAATGCAGGACTTGGTCTTCAATCTGCAAACCCTAAAACCGCCCAAATGAGCCTATTTCCAAGCCCCAACAATGCAGGACTTCAGGAACGTTTTTAAGTAAAACATAAAACTTGATATCAGTTTTCAAAACCTTAAACTGCCCCACATGAGACTAGTTTCAAATTTGCAAAACACAGTACTGCATTTTGTTTTTCAAGCCTGCTCAAAAAGCAGGACTTACTGTTTCTGAGCCCTAAACCTAGCCAGTTTGGAAAAGCCTTACTGGTTGCCTGAAGGGTAGATGAAAGGAAAAGGTAAATTCAATTAAAACCTCATCTAAGCCAACTTCATCATTTTTAAGGCAGTGAAGCCCAGCCACAGAATTATTTCCCACTTAGTGTTATGGTGGCATATCAATAGTTGTCACTAGTTATTGATGGATAAAAAGGTGGCATTTTAGGGGACACTTGGTCTCCTCTATTTAATAAGCTTAAGCTAGAGGAGCAGTTCTTTGTCAAGTTCTTTCTTTCTGTACCACCTGATGGCACACTTGCATTAGCACACCGCAGGCTGAATTCAGGCAGCACAAATCAACAGCACATCCTGTCCAGAGCTGTTCTACTTAGTTTCTCCTGCATCGCAAATGTACCAGTTTAATTTATCTGAGGATCTAACACTGTAGTATTGAGTAAGAATAAGCAGGGCATACAAAATAATAATACCAAGGGAGCCCTGTGTTTTGAAATTTTTATCCTAGGATAATTCATGGATTATTACCTGGATAATTCATTACTTTTGATTTTTTTCAGTAAGTTTGGTAAGAAACTTGTCATTGCCTTACTGATACTTGCTTCCACGGATGATCAATTTTCCTTGCCCTCTCTTTTCTCTATCAGAAAGTTTGTAGAAGGTTTGTCAATCACATGTTACTAAACTGTAAAGGAAATTAATTTCTGTCCTCCAAGTAATATAATCATGACTTAACTACATATCAAAGGAACATTCTCCAGCAGGCTATGTAAGAGTGTGAAGTGTTTTGATAGAATAGTTTGGGTTGGAAGGGCCCTTAAGGGTCATCTAATTTATAACATTTGCCACATACCCCGGGATGGTTATCAATACATCAGCAAATGCTGCAGATGGTAACAGACCACAGGAAGAAACAACTTGCTGGTCTGTTGAATTTTATGACTTTGTGAAGAATGTATTAAAATATGTATTAGCTCTTTATATGCAGAATCTTAATGGAAGATGTAAACAAGCTGGATCTGAACTTCAACATCTTAGAGTGGGAGCCTCTCTAATAAATGCTGTGGGTAGAACCAGAGAGGTTTGGAAGCATTTCCTGTCCTGACTTCCTCCATTACCAAATGGCATTGGCAGGGATAATTACAGCTTCAGGAAAAATAGCATTTAAACAATGATAGCAGAAAAGCCCTACAGCCATTTTCTCAATTAAATTAAGTGGAAATTTAGTCCTTGAGTACTGCTTCTGAAACTGGCTGAGCAGAATAAGAGCAAGCACCCTGGTGGCTTGGAGGATAATGAGGGCAGAAGAAAGACTGCTCACTTTGCCCTGTGACCACCATCTCTATGCCCCCTTTTGAAAAGTCAGTGCCCACCTCTGCCCTAGTGCAGGAGAATAAAACCAACAGACTGCCGAATGAATCTACTCTAACAGAGGCCCCTTTAAGCTGGTGAATTTTGAGGAAGGCCATTAACATCTCTGTAGCAATGTTTTTCTTCTGGTTTCATATCAGCAGCTTATGTTTCTGCCATTTTTTGTTTATCTCAGCCACAACCTCTTGATCTCTGAAGGCTATTTTGGTACTGTTAGTATGTCCTTCCCACCTCATTTACTTCTACCCTTTCTGTTTATCCTGGTACTTGTGCATTTTGTCAACACCATCTGCAAACTTCTCGTATTTGTTAATGGTCTTACAAATTAGAATTTTTTTTGTCTCTGTACGTTCCGGTGTGAAGGAGATCTGGAGTAATTTTCAGGAACAAAGGAAATATCTTTATACTCATTTGATGTAAACTACCCAGAATTAAAAGATGAAGCAAAAAAGTTAGAAGCCTTTGTCATAATACATATGACCAATAATGTGGATGCAGAAGATTTTCTTCAAATGGTATCTAAGAGAATTTACTCCAGCCTTCATAAAGGAAGGGAAACTGCCTTAATGAACATTATTTGGGACAGGAATAGGAAGGACAGGGTTTTATGGAAGAGGAGAGCCTGTAAGTTGATAAAGCCTTTTAACCTCTTTCTGAAGTGCTTAGAAACAATAACCCAAATATGTAAAAAGGTCTTCAGCCAACATTTACATAATGTGGCTTTTGAACTGTTGTCTCAAAGATTCTGGGGACAGATTTCTGTATCCAAATTGTTCTAAGTGCTTAGAAAAAAAATCTAAACCTTTGGAAAACAGCAAAAGCAGCACATGGCTGTTACCTAAAAAATCCAAGCGCTTCACCTTTTTTCTACCCTCCAAAGCTTGTCCACAGAATTGAATTTGTGACATTCTCCCCATAAAAGTGACCAAGCTCTTAATGGTCCTTGGGTCCAGCCTCGAGTTCCCTTTCTCCCTTTCATAATTTCTTGTGCCAGTTCCACACAGTTTTTGGTGTATTTTGAGCAGCACTTGACCCCAGCATTGACAGGCACTTTATCAGTGTAACAAAGCATCTCTCTTCTCATGGGAAACAGAAGCAGTCATCTGTCAGAAAGCAGCCAAGACTTACTACAGGTTGTCATGCAAAGTCAGAGACTGAGAAGAGAGAACTTGTCAGCTTCACCTTGATAAGCCCATGAGTGTGAAAGACATGTCACATGCAATTTCCATTACAGAGATCACTAGGATTCCATGAGAAGCAAGAATGAGTGGTAAATCAGGCATACAGAAAATTATTCAGAGCAGAAACCCTGGGCAGCTCCAGGTATGCCTGTTTTCTATAGCAATCAAGAGGATTCTCAACATTGTCTTGCAAGATCAAGAGAAGATCATCCATTACAAAGTACATAAGAGAGCAACATAACATTTTCATATTAACCTTCCTATTATTTTTCCCTTCCAGCAAAAAAGATTATAAACCCTCTCACAGTAAGAAAGCCGTTTTAGTATCATCTAAAAATGCTTTAGTGCTTTTCCACTCGGCACCATCCTCCTGTTTCACATAAGAGCAGTGTACTACATCCTCCTTGCCTTTCCCTGGCCCTGGCAACTTGATCTGCAGGTACAAGCACCTTCTCCCTTTGTGCCTGGGGAGGGATATGGACTGGTGGAGTATCCCTAGTTAGTGAAGTCAGCTTTCAGAGGCAGAGAACTCCAGCTGTCCTTACAATGAGAGACAAGAAACAAGTCCTTTGGCAGCAACTTAAATTCTGTAAGCTGCACGAGCTGCTCACAGCAGAGGAACTGGCAGGCACTGTGCCATCGTGTGGGGAGATCCATCCAGGGGCTGACTGCAACTGGGCAATGAAGAGAGCTGGCCACCAGCTGGACACCTGCCACTGTTTGTGCTTTCTGAAGCACAGCGATGAATAATGAGCTACAGTAAACGCTTGCACTGCAGCAGCACTGCCCAGCAGTAGCACATGTCACATCCTTGAATTTAGGGTTTAGATGTCATCTTCCTGAAGTTGGATGTTTAGTGTCAGCTGGGACAGACGCAAAGAGCCACAAAACTCAGATATTGTGCTTGGTTTCCAGGCACCAACTTTGTTTTAAAGCTGATTACAGTTAAGGAAGAAAACAAGCTTTTGTTATCCACATTCACCTTCTCACAAAAAAAAACTCTGCACCTAAAAGCTGGTGACAGCACAGCATATTTGTATAAGTTAAAAATACTCTTTCACCTAGGAAAAATAATGCCTTGTTGAAAACTGCAATTAGTTGACCAAGTGGTGTAATATGCTTATAAAATCTTTCAGATCAATGGTACCCCTGGATAAAGTGTTTGCTCATCAATACAGGGCTAAAATATAATCACTGCAGAAGTTCAGCAGCCTAGTTTTAAGAACTCAAATCACATATCGGTAACTTTTGCAAGACAAGTAGAAGAAAAGTCTGCTTGTGTCAATCAGGATGAAAATGTAATTCAATTCAGTGCAACAATAATACCTTTTTCTCCTAGAACCTAAGATATTGGAAATTAAGCTGAGTGTGCAGTATTTAGTTATTTGTACAACTTCACCTGGAAAGAGCACAAATCACTTTTTTGTTACATATAATTCCTTTCTGTTCTGCTTTAATGCTTAGAAAAAGGAGGCTCACAAGGCTTTACAGTGGCAATAAAAATCTTACTCCAGTTCAGACTTCTTTTTGGCAACCAGTAGGTGGTATCAATGCTCCATCAAACCATATCATTAGTGTCACTAAAGCAAGCTCCACGAAAGGAGGAGCGCAAAACCAAAGGTTCTTAAACTTAAAAAAAAAAAACCAACCTACAAAATAAATCACTTTTCCCACCAGCTACCTTCTCCAGAGAAGTAATAGCACAAGACTTCTGCCCTCCAAAAGTATGGATCTGTCCATCAGCATCATCGTGCAGGCCAGGCAGAGCTCCTTCTCCAAGGGGTGTTCAGACAGTCTGAGCAGTCACAAGCACACAGGGCACTTACCTTGGAGGTGGGAGACCAGCAGCAGGGAGCTGGGAGAACAGGGCTGCTCCGCTGGGGAGGACAGACCAGGATGCACAGGTTATGCTGCCACAACAACTTCACCAGCACAAGCAGAGCTGGTGGCAATGACATGTCCCAGCAACCATCAGACATGCAAAGGCAAAGCAAAACCCAGGGCAAACCATGAAATCTGGCAGTGGGGTGAAAGCTGGAGGCAGGAGGAGAGGTTGGTGAGGGTAATTAATCTATTAGCACCTTCACACACTGCCAGCTGGCTCTCCTCAGGCTGGCTTGAATCAACGATTTATCACTGATCTGTGAGGCACAGTAAATGCTTTGGTTTCTGAAATTCGGGCTGCATTTCCTCACTAAAACAGTTTTTGTTAGTAATAAATATTTTCATCAGGCTTCTGTCTTTCTTGCCTCCTGTCCTGTCCTGTTGTGCTCACTTTCCCTGCAGCCCCAGCAGCCTGTGCACACTTCTCCCCAGCACACAGCAAGGTCTGCCTGGTGACAGCCATGCTGTGCTGCATCCTGCCCTGATGGCTGAGCACCACGGTGGGAAGAGCTCTGCCAGGGGACAGAGCCAGCCCTGCCAGGTCCAGCCCTGCAGGATGCAAACATCTCGTGTCTCTGTCGAGGCCTATCAGCATCTGCTTTTTAATTAGGCCTTGGCTAAACAAGCTCAGCTCTCTGGCCCCACTGAGCCCTGGTGCTGCTGAAAAAATGCAAAATCCCCACCATTTCTTGAGCTGAAAACAGATCTATTGTGATTGCTGCCAGAGCAAAAGGAATTTTACCTGTGCCCATATTTGCACCATGCTCTCCAATTGTGCTTCCCCTGCAGATTCTGCTTCTCTGGGGTGGCAAAGGGCATCTCTGTGGTGTGAAGAAAGTCGCTCTGGGTTTTCCATTTACCCCCACATTGAAGGTTACTGTAGCTGGGGCAGGAACACTTTGGAGATGCTTCCTTGCCAGCCGTTCCCCTCACAGCAGTGTTATTTATAGACGTGTGTGTCGACAGACACCCAGCTGTGTGTGCTGGGGATTATCACATACCCCCGAGCTGGCACAGCCCTCCGCACACTGCCTGTGCCTGCCAGGGCTGCAGCTCTGTCCCTGCCGCTGCAGCGAGGAAAGTCTGCTTTGTCTCTGCAGATAAAACAAGGTGGGAAGCTGCTGGGCCACCGAGCAGGCATTTTCTTATGCAAGTGCTAAGATAAGGTGAGTCTTTCCACTCTTTTCCACAGGTCCCAAATTGTCTCTGTGCATTTACTGGCTGCTCTGGTCACTCAGCTGCTGCCCACCAGTCCCACCGATTTGCCAGCACTATTTATACCACAGCTCTAGGGTTTCAGAGGGGCTGGAAACTGAGCAGCACGGTGCCACAGCAACAGGGATGCTTCCAGAGCCCCAGCAAGGAGGGCCAGAGGGAGGGAGGCACTTGGAGGCAGCGAGTGCCCAGGGAATGCATCCGAAGCAGCCCACGAGCTCCCAGACTTCGACGGAGAGACGCCTGTGAGCCGAGCCGGGCAGAGCAAGGGCTGGGCACTGGGGCCGCCTGGACTGCAGGAAGAAAAGGGAGGTTTTGTCAGCGCCACACAGAGCATGGTTTGATCCCACAGCCCACAGCAGACAAAGGACAAAAGGCGGCAGATGCCAAGGAGTAGGTTTTAACCGCCTGGGGAGCCTTCTCATTACGGCTGAGTAACACTCCAAACACGCAAGAGGCAGTTATAGGGGCTGTTTATCTTTTTATTATAAATTTGGTATGAATGACCAATGGAAAAATCACAATGGAGTACCAAGAACGTTTTATCAAAATTTTAGCAGCATTTAAACAGTAATAGATTCCCAACCTCCTCTGGGCACCCCTTGCCCTTTGCCTCCCACCCACAAAACAGTAACCTTCACTCAAATGTGCTTTCCAAAGGCGTGCAGGGGATGTAGCTAGCCATTTTCCCCTGAGCTGCCGTGAAAAAAATCTCATCCCAAATGCTGGTTACCATACAACCTCCATCCACACAGGGCCAGGCTCCCGTCCCCTCCTCGCTGTAGGCAGCACAGCAGGACGCTGGCTGGCCGTGGCGTGGGATGGGATTTGTCAGGGGGAAGGCAGCACCTGCTCACATCCTCCCCTGCATGGATCAGCACTGCCATGGGCGCCCTTTACCTGCAAGCACAAATCCAGGGCTGAGCCCTTTCCCGCCCGCTGCTGCCCTTCGCTTCTGTACGCGGGGGTGCCGTGCGCTCCACGGCCCCGCTCCTGTACCTGAGAGTGTGTGCTTGTGTCTGCATGGAGGGAGAGAGGGAAGCTGATGGTTTGTTCTCCCGCAGGAACTGAGAGCAGGGCAAGCGGGAGCTGCGACTTGAAGGGGAAAGGTAGAAAGTGAGCAGTGAGATACTGAAGTATCAACCCACAAAATGAAGTCAGTTTACTATCAGCTAGTGTGGAGAGCCATGGGCTGCCTACTGAGTCACAAGAACTAATTTTTAGTGTGCGCTTCTCTTTTTTAAAGTTACATTAAGACATGAACTGTACTATCCCAGCCTCACCGGCCAGAGCTTGGTGAAAACAACTTTGAATTAGAGGTGGGGAAACACAACACACGTGGAGACAACAACATAATATCGGCAAGCTATTCCCCTGCTTCTTTGGTACTTCCTAAACTTTCTTATCCAAAATATATAAGGGAAATGCACCATTTAAAAGTTACTGTTCATAAGTATTTACACAGCCATAACCATCACACTATGATACACGAAGATCAATATGATATGAACAAAGTTATTTTATGAAAAGCACTTCCGCACATTTTATTTTGTTCCAGTATCTTAATAGCTTTAAAAAATTCATGTGTTATGCAGTCCTGTACCTCGCTTCTTCTTATATCAAATGGACAAGAAACATTTCCTAATCCATACTCTTCTCCAAAAGATTAAAAAATAGCCACCAAAATGATACACTATGTACAAATTTTACTAAATATTAAGTTCTAGGCAATTATTTTCACCCCACTGATAATATAACTTAGGTATTGTTACCTACTATATGCATATATATTTCTTTAATATATAAGAAATGGCACCACATCACCATGTCACCAATATGACACATTGTTATGTACAGTAGATAAGAAGTTAGGTATGGAAGATGGATCCTCTCTGACTGCTTCTTTCACGGGAACACTTCTCCCATTGGTAGTAGCTTGGCCATTTCCCCTTTTCCCGGCAGAGGAGGCTCCTCAAATGTAAGGCAGGATCCCGTACATCAGCAGTGCCATCACGCCGGCGCTGAACAAGCCGGCCACGGGCACAGTCACAAACCAGGCCAGGAAGATGTTGCGGAAAAGGCGCCAGTCGACAGCTTTCTTGGAGCGGATCCAGCCGACGGCCACCACGGAGCCAACCTTGGGAGTGCAGGGAAGAGGGAGGGAGACAAGATGTGAGGGGTAGGTCTGAGCACTGTGACATGCCCACGGCCACACCAATGCCAGTCAGCTGATACCAAGCGATGCTCTGAGATAAAGAAGCTCCTGAGGATGACAATGGCTGTGTTCTGGTGTGGTGGCAGAAAGGTGACACTTCCAGGGTACTCAAACCTTTATTTTTCAAGGATCTCCTGTTTTTCGTGGGTCTTGGGGCCAGCCAAAGGCAAAAAAATATGTTTGTGGGTTTTCCTCTGCCCTGCTAACTCCTACATGAGCCTTCAGTGCAACTGAGGCAGCCCTCCACCTGACTGACTCCATAGGGGAGAGAGCAAGTGTCCACAGGCTCTGGCCAGACTGCAGCCTAAATCAGGAAAACACCAGGAAAGTTGTTTTCAAGTCCCTGGATGCTGGAGAGCATCTATGGGGCAGGCCAAGCTAGCTAGTATGGTTCCTGTCCCACCTGCCTGTCCTCTTGCTGGTTTGGGATGCCCTGCCTGTTCCCCCAGCAGCTGCTGACCCTCCGTCTGCAGCTCACAGCCCGGCACACGGCGCTGACTCTAAACACCATATCCATGTTCCAGTACTGCGGGCTCCAAACAGGATGGCAGGGAAAAGGTAAAAGCAGCTGAGCCCCCGCTGTGGCAGCAGTGGTGGCTCGCAGGGGCAGGCAGACAGTGCAGGCTGTCTGCACAGGACATCAAACTCGTCAATCTGAACCCTGTGAGGGAAACCAGCCCTTCTGGACCAGTTAGCCAAGCAAAGCATCCACAGCTAAAATCCTCTCTGCGGACAAAGACATCAGCCTAGTACTATGGGACACACAAACTGCACAGACACCAAGGGGATGGTGGGGAATGGATAAAACACCAAGATATCCTTCAAAAACACTGCTACCAGGGCAGCTGGGTAGGTCAGTGGTTTTGTAGGCAAAACACACTGTGTTATGGGCAAAGTTACAACCTTTTCTACCTTCAGAGGTATTTTCAGTTCATAAGCTCAGGTATAAACCCAGCATATTATTTTTTAAGAAAAAAAACTGGACTGAGAAAAACATTTTCAATGAAAAATGATACTAAAACTTCAGAAACACTGCGTTTTCTTTCTGTCCTGGAAGTGCTTTCCATGCTGTTAGCAAAAACAGTGCAAGTCTATTCAAAGTGCACAGTAAAGCAGCAAGAAATACGGAAGGAACATCTTGTTTTGAAGGTAAGGAAACTCCAAGACACAGCTGGGCATGTGCTCCCTGAAGTGCCATCCCTGCCTCCCTGCTTATTTTCTTAATGGGAGTATCAGTCCCTGCCTATAGATCAAAAGATGGGCTGCTCCCCATGTACAGAGCCAGGAAAATGATAAATGCCAGGAGTACAGCAAATAAGGGAAAGATAGCATGGGATATCAAATCTGCATCTTTTGCTAACACCTCTTTAGCTTCTAACTACTGCTTCACGTTTCTTTGTGGAGAAGAGTTATTTGTGGAAGACCCTGTAACTCTAGGGTGCCTGTGACAGAACAAGGGAAAAATAAATTTGGTATTTTATCACCAGTAAGGCCTCTATCTAAAGTTTAATCCAGTTAGGAAATCTGTTAGGTAATATTTCATCTGAATACTCCTGGAGTGCACAATATGCTATTCTGTATTTAGGAGGTCTAAGTGTATTTAGGAGGTGGAGGTGTATTTAGGTGAGGAGGAACCCCACAGTTGTGACTACATCAAAGCATTAACCCAAGGAAACAGCATTTGGGTTTTCAGCAGCTCAGCTGTTAGGCTCAGCTTTACATGTCCTTAGCATCCGTCTGTCATGCTTGCAACAAGAAGCATTACTTATTGAGCAAGCCTGCAGTCTACGTACGCTAATCTCCGAGTCCTTCCTGAAATTTAAATGGTATCAGCAATGATGGCATTGGCAATCATTTGGCAATTATTAAAGTTTAGTTTATTAATAGTGATTTTTGAGGGACTAGAGGTTAGGAGAGTAGCTAAATCTTGGGTGTAGGCACACTACACCTTCTGTAGAATTTCAGATGATATCTACTTTGAGATTGGTTTGAAACCAGTGCAGTTTGCCTTCAGTATGCGCTGCTTAAAGCATTACAGAAATGCTTTTGGCTCTCTTGTTCCTGTGCAATGCTGTATAATAAGAACACACAGAACATGATAATTCAATCATAGCAACAGAGAATATTTTTCAAAACCGCAAAATCATAATGGCAAAATGGAGCTGACAGAATGACCTCAGCAAAGTCGCTTTTGCAGAGGAAAAGCATTTAACTGCTGCACTCTAATTTTATCTGTACGTGAACACGCTCCGTTACAGCTGAGAAATGTTTATGTCTAAATCTCTAAATTTCTGAGAACAAAGAACAGGCACTCTAAGACTCAACATGATCATTTGCCCACCTGGGCAGCAGGAAGGGAAGGTATGCATTCACACCAGCTTTTTGGTGCTAAATCCCAAGGGAGGTTGTACTGGTGCAGCCAGAGCAATGTGGATCCTGCATTCAGACTCACAAATTCCTTTAGAGGCTCAAAGGTTAGGTCTTTTCTCCAAACCCTTTTGACTGGGAGGCTTTCAAGGGACTTTCCTCTCCCCTTGGACCTGTGGCAAAGACGAAGGTGCCATTCAGGCTCTCAGCAGGCGCCGAGCATGAAAAAGCTGCTTGGCCATAGATGTGGGACAGGCACATCAGGCAGTGACTACCTCATATAGACCAAAGGCTCTGATTTAGGACCAAAGGCAGCTCCTGATCTGAGAGGGCTTGACAAATCTTCCTCAGAAGCTAATGCTTTTCTTCCTCCAGCTTGCCACATCTGCTACAAGATCTGAAAACTGCTGCTCAGAGCTTTCCTTCATACTTGGTCTCCATTTTTCCTTCCAGTCTACTGTTTCACCTCAAAAACTTTTCCCTCCACCTCAGCTGTTTCATGCTGCTCCTTATTTGCCATCAGTTTATCCAGATGCTGCACATTCAGTTGACTCACATCCCTTCAGGAGGGCTCCCACTTTAGCAAATGCTATTTTGCAGCAGAGCAAATATTGGGGAAAGGAATAATTTCCAGTCCCAGATGCTAGAGGCTCAAGATTAGGCTCGCCTTAAACCTATTTTCTTTTTGGATAATAAGGCAAAATAATTTTTCTGCTGATTTTTAAAAAGGCATTACTGACTCAGTGGCTGACAGCACTTTCAGTGAGGTATTTTCACATGGAGCAAATGAAATATAACAATCCTTTTTTTCCTTCCCTGGGTCCTTGGAGGAAACAAGGAATACAGGAATATATCTCTTACAAGAGTTTGCTTTATCTTGTGTTGCTCACTTAGGATCTTTCAACTCAGGATCTCATTTTGCTGAAACACTGAGTCACTTGTAATAACATGACATCCCTGGAACAGTCCAAACCTATTGCAAAGTGGATCTTCCCATTAAGAATGATCCATCTAATGAGATACAGCAAACTACAGGGAGCAGACACAGACTAACCACATTAGCTGCTTTTATGGAAGCATTTTTTAAAAAGAGCCATTTTGCTCTGCAGTTAGAAAAGACCAAGTTTTTAGCTGCACTGAGTGAATGAATACCCCTCTCATTAGCTTATGGCTTCCAAGACATTTTCTTTTTAAATTCAGTCTATTTGTTCGGACCAAAGTGTGTTTTCTCTTTTACAACAGTTGGCTAGAAGTGCTTAAGGCATGCAACTGGGATAATCAAAGCTGTATTATTCTCCCTGGCAAATTCTTCATCATGCATTTGATATATCAGTCAGCATAAAGGGAGGTGGTTTCAGGCTAGCATTTTTAGAAGTGGATAACATTGTTATTATTTTTCCCCTCCCTGCTTGGTTCAGAGGAACCAGAGCTCTGTCAATGCCAGAAAATCTGAACAGCCTTTCAGAGAAGCTCAGTCTTGGCTGCTTCTCAAAGAGCACCAGGGTAGAAGAAATAAATGATTTTGCAATAGAGAAAGGCTTTCTGAAGAAATGGTTTTCACTAGAAAAAGGCCAATTGAACCAACTTTGGGCATTTTGCAGGATGTGTGGATTTCATTGACTCTCTTACTGGAAAGCAGGTCAATGTCACAAGCAAGGCGCCAGGCTCCTTACCAGCTGGCCTGCCATGCCATGGAGCAGTTACCCCCAGAAATCTGCCTGCCCCAGCTCCAGTCAGGAGCTCCAAGGTCCCCAGGATGCAGTAGTGAATCCTACAAGGTCTGTCTTTTTTTAGGGCTTGGTCTTGGTGGCATGCAATGATGCAGAGCAAGTGCCTCTCTGGGATCTCTGATTTTGGAGAGGCTTCCCCACATCCTGCCAAAGGGTGAAAAAAACAAACAGCTCTGCATGTCCAGGAGATTGGGAGTCTGTGGTGAAGCAAAGGAAAACAAAGATGGGACATTTGACTTAAGAATTTCCCAGGAAACAAAATTCCAAATTCCCATTAGGTACTTCCAGCAGTGTAAATGTCCACATGCTCCCTGATGTCTACCAGCTATATAAATGTCTTCATGACACAATTAAATTCTGCCCATTACCCAGCCTGTATCCATATTCCAAAGTGGTCATTAAAAAAAAAAAACCAAGAAAGCAAACTACCTTGCTCAAAGGACTAATTACAAGGGCCAGATTCTGTATTGTAATGCACAAAAGTGAGGACAAGTTGGTTTATAAGAAGAGAGACATTAAAATATTAGCTTAATGATGTAGCAGTGTTTTCCATACAGATGGCTTTAAAATACACATAACCAGGTTCACACAGACTACAAATCTAGGTTATTTTAATATGTCTATATTAGTTCAATACAACCATGTAGGGGTGAAAGACAGTCCAGACTTTTGTGCAATTAGTTATAATGCCGACTTTGCTTGGCTGTACTGCCTTTAAAAGTGGGCCCCATTATTTTGCGGTCACAACCTGCAGGGCACGGCACAGTGAAGGCAATCTGCAACAGTTGGTATCTCCCGGATTTTGTTATGATTTGTCCTAGTGATGTGATTTACTGATAGGATCACTGCAAACTCCAATACCTTGCAATGGGTGGAGCTTATTGGAATACCCACATTTGAGGCTACAAGTACCGTTAGCGCACACATTACTTCAATGCAAAATCCACTGTGAAGAAATAAAAAAAAAAAGACAGATGGAAAACCTGTAGTAAAAGAGTTATATGCAGGAAATCCCATGCCATGCACTTATCAAGAAAGTCAAGTATAAATGATGAATGGTGCGCAGCCTCTGAACAAGGGAGAAACGTTACCCGGCCAGGCTCAAATGGCACCATCAGAGGAAACCAGGCTCTTCCTTGCAACCATTTGCTTTTAAATTGAGGTCATGTTTTTGTAAGTGCTGTTTTTCTTCACCAACAGCTATGGAGTTTATGCTGTGGCCAATTCCAGTGACTCTACTGTGACAACTCCAACACATTTTTTGGAAGCCTGATTACTTCCCCATATTGCTGGCATGATCGAGGTGCGCTGGTGCGGCCCTACCTAACCATCCTCAGTCAGCAGCTGTTTTCCCCTCACCGTGCCATTATCCCTGGCTCGAGCAGCACAATTTTAGGATGAATAGTCCAGACTGCCTTGACTGCAGTCGCTGGGCAAAGGCATACCTTGCAGTGTGTAGTACTGACAGGAAGTCCAACATTGGAAGCTACCACAACTGTGAACGCCGAAGCCAACTCAATAGTGAATCCACTGCGGGAAGCATAAGAAAACACTTCACAATCACTCTTTGCATCAGCTCGGACTGATACCATGCAGCGTGCCAAAGTCTTACCCGTTTCTTCTTTGGACTGTTTTATCTCCAACTGATTTTTGTCATGTGAGTAAGTTAAGAGAACAAGAAAGGGCTGAATAATGGGAACGACACAGGATAGTCATCTGCAGTACCCCCTCTGCGCGGCTCACTGCGTCAGGGACTTTCACTACTCTATGCTGCGGTGATTCGTGCCTAATTAGTAATTCGGTTAAGCACCAGCAGAGGTCGAGTACGCATTAAAGATGAAAATTACTGTAATAAATACATATGGGTTTAATAGTCTGAAGCACACTGGGAAAGCCACTGTAATCTTGTCATTTCCAAATGCACCTTCTGCCACGCTAATTAGGTCATCAGCAGAAGACTCTGCTGTCTGTTCACGCAGACCTCTATGCCTTAAACACATTCAGTATTACACAGTTATCTTATTTTCTTTCTCTTTCTTTTTCTCATTCTTTCTTTTTCTCCTTTTCCACTCATTTCTTTCATTTTTTTAGAAAGACAGAGAAGTCAAAGCCAGGTTATCATTAAAATCAAAGCACAGCAAATCCAGCAAACTGCATTACAAACAAAATACTGGAGCAACAATTTCTCAGACTGGCTCACACACAAAGTTCACACAACCACAATGACACCTGTGGACCTACCTTGATGGTGTGATTGGAGTGAGGTCTTTCCCCATGGTCTGGATAACTCTTCTTCCCCAGACCCAGAGACCCACACAGATCCCAACACCTCCATAAAACAGCAGCCAGATGGGAGTCGATGCCTCTTGCATTACGCCACCTTGCTCGTAGATAAGCCAGAGCGCGACGAGGGGACCGATTGCATTGCTGGAGAAACAGAAATGTGTCATCTGAGTTATAAAAATGCAGATAATTGCCTTGAAAGAAGTCTCTTATTTTCTATGTGGTTTTTCTTCATCATGGGTGCAGCACTACTCTGACTTGACCCTATAGGCAACATCCTTTCTCACTTGCAAAGAGTGCAGCAGGCAACTCTTATCATGTTGCTTTTTCAGTTGTCACTTCATCACTGATAACTAGAGCAAGTCCTGAAAGGAATTTCTCTTTTACAAATTGTTTCCTGAAATTTCAGAGTCGGTAGTACCTCATTATGTCTGCTCTGTGGCAAAAATCAAGTCTTTTTGTCACAGAACAGTTCTGTGACAAAAATCAAGACAAAGTATTTTCAGTACCTCACTGAAACTATCTCAAAACTTACCAATTCAAGAGCTCTGCATCTTTAAAATTCAAGTATCAAATTAGCTATTTTTGTCAAAGATGGAAAAATAATTAACAAAATTACTATCGCAGACAAGAATAGAGAAATATAATCTAGTTTGACAGCCTGTAAAGTTTGGGATATGATCTGCGTGTAGCTGGGAAGGTGACTTAGTCATCTTTGTTGTAGAGTGAGTTGGACTGGATCAGAGAGGATCCTTTGGTGACACAGAGCTGGCGTAAGCCCTTTTTGCTACCCTGCTCCTGCTATGCGGAAAAACACTGGAAGCCAGCAACACTGACGTCCCCAACTCTTAATGCTGGTCATCTGATATTGGTGGCTGGAGTCAGACTTCTGACTCTGTTTATTTTAAAAAAGCATTAAGTTTCTAGACAGAAACTTCTAGCTAGAAGAAAAACTTGAAAGCTGGTATCCAGTTACTTTAGAGGCTTACATGCAAAAGAGCAGATAAGAATTTCAACATCCATTTTGTTTTCAGCTCTTTTACTAAAACCAAGTAGCTGCTTGCCCTGCTGAGCAGCATTTATTCACCACCAAAAAAAGCATAATTAGTGAAGCAGTGCTATATTTACGTCTAAATAATCATGAGAAGAGCAGAACAAACCTGACCAATGTCATCCAAAAAATCTGAGAACCATCAGGGAAGCTCCCCTCTTTGTAAAATGCTAGGAAAGCAGGTCACGGCGAGCACCACAGGCAGGACTGACAGCCATGCTCACCCTGGAGCCAGGACCTGCTAAATTTAGTTCCTGGTTCCACTCCAAAGCACACAGATGGAGTAAGGGCCAGTTTTAATGTCAAATGTTGTGCAAACCAGGCCACTGTATCCGCCAGTTAATAATTTCCTTGAATCCCATCCACTACCAGATTTGAGGTGCCAGGGGCTGAGTGGTGATCGCCAAGAGATGAGGGTCGCCAGCAGTGCAAAGCAAGGCACATCTAAGCAACATGAGACCCTCCTGCTTTCATCTGGTCCTTGAAAAATCGAGCCCTGAACCCTGAGAAGTGACCCTGAAGCAAAGTAATCAGGAAAAACTTTTCCCTCATAAACACACAGAGCAACATTAAAGCTGCGAGGAAGTGAAAATATTTTAAAATGCTCCTTGATATAAAAAAGAATTAATAATTCTTATGGATTTTGAGAAAGATACTGAAAATAAATTAGTGAGCTAACACGAATAATAAAATCCAGTGGGTTTGAAGACACTGAGTAGTACAATGAAGAACTAAAGACTCTTTAAATAAAGAGTGATTTCCACTAGCTAATATACTTCAAAATTCTGGTCTGATACTGTGCCCAAGTAAGCATTCGATTTGCTGAGTTCTGCAAGGACAGTATGTGAAAAGTCCTTAGGGCCTAAGTGCAAGAATTATTTGACTTCCATGGGAGAAGAGATTCTTGATTGAAGCATTTTTAATATTTTTAAATCGACCTGAAACTTCTTTTCTAGTGTTTTCAGGTCTGGGTTAAATTACTTGCACATTTAAATACCTTCTTGGGCACAGAAAAATAAAAGTAATTCAATGTACGAAGGTACACAAATGAACTGATAGATGCTGAAGGATGGATAAAGGCAAATAATACACTGATCAGATGGATAAAGGGAAAACCAATCATCCCTTTTTACAGTGCTGTATGACATGGAAACAACCTCCCTGTTGAAAATAACAGGCACATTTGGAGTGAACTCAGACACCGATTCCTGACTGTTCTAAAAAGATTAAGGATACATATTTGTCAGTCCCAATGTAAATGAAAAGGCAGAAAAGGCTTCCAAAACTGCAGCAGCAAACTATGCTCTTTCATATCAAAATGCAGTTTTAATTATTTGCAAATGCAACACCTCTGTGAATCAGCTAAGCTTAATCCTTGAAGAAAAGGTTCTTTTCTTATTTGTGGCAATGGAAGACAAGGCAAAACTCTGCTGACTTATGATCAGCCTCAGAGAATCTGAGTGGCTGATTCTGTCCAACAGATCAGAAGAGATGACAATGACGCCCACAGAGGCAGCATTTCTGATACCTTCCCTGTAAGAAAAGACAGCAGAAGAGCACTGGATCCATACAGGCTTGGAAAGGCAAGAAAGGTAATTAACCTCATTTTCCTTTGTGGGTATCTGCATCACTGGTTATCTATACCAGAGGGACATTTCTCCTCTCCTGGTAAATCATGTTCAATGTGCCTTAAATGTTCAGCTCTTAGGGACAGTCAGACAGACAGACAGACATGCATCTCCCAGCCTGAGTATCTGCAAGTGGCTACAAACAGCAACAACAGTGGCTCGAATCTAGCACCATCACAACTCTCCAAGGGGCTCCTTCAGTTTCTAGATTTGTTCAGGAAGTCCAGTCCAAGGGGCTTGTGGTATCAGTGCTCCCTATGCCTATGGAAAACAGCTCCAGAAGAAGCTGCTAAGCCTGTGACACCACAAAACTGCTAAAAGCTCACAGCAAATGTGTCTAGGAACTGCAAAGACTACCATTTTTATTCTGAACAGAAGACAACAACTTCCAACAGGATCGTAAGAGAGGGTACGAGAGAAACAACACATAAAAAAACCCCAGCAACAAAAAAGGCATTGTTAGGTAAGAGAGTTTGCTTAACAGATGTCTCCTACAGCTGAGTGACTAACAGATGAACCACAAGGATGCTGGCTAGACTGGGATGTAGCTTTCACAGTATTTCCCACTGGTTCTAGCTCATTTGATTCAAGACATGACTAGCAGGAAAGCAGATCTCAAATCTTCCATGCATTTGGCTAAGACTCATTTCACAAGTCTATTTTCAAGAAGTTATTTTCTTACTCTCCCACACAGGTTTCTATTTACCTTAACTAACTCTCATTTGTGCTGGAGCTCCAAGTCTTATTCGTGGTAGTTTAGAGAAGAAAAAAGCCTGAGATGGTCACACAGGGGCTCTGAACCCCCATCTACATCTGTCTGTACCTAAAACTGCCCTTCAGTTCCTACAAAACTGAAGTGCTTTAGAGGATTTGCTGTATTATTGAGCTATTGGGTTTAAAAGACAACATAAGCTGCTCCTGTCATGGTATTACTTTAATTCTGCACACCTAATACACACTTTTCCACTGAGCACAAGGCAATGGCCAATAGGAGTTAATCTTAGGATGAGTTTATGAAACGTTATGGCATAAGAAGCCTATCTCCTGAGTCTGCCTGCTGCAAAGTGTATTCTCCACATCCAGTACTTTCCCCATCTCTGCCAGGCTCCGCCAGCCCAATTACTCACAGGGCACAGCACTCTGCAGCCAGGGCGCTGCACAGGGGCTGCTTGCCTTCCCTGGAGCTGCAGTGCAGGATTTAATGCCACCCACAGCAATACTTGCACTGGCAGATGTGTATAACAGCAGCTCAGTGAAGCACTGCTCCATGTTTCTGAAGTGCTGCCTGACCCTCATGATGATTTCGCTGGCTCTCTGGACTAACGTGAATTGGCACAACTTCTCTTTTTCTGCTCGCTTGTGCCAGTTTAGACTCTGTCACACACCATTTATAAAACTGTTGTGAAAGATAGCATTTGACAGTGAATCTGAACTATAAATAGAGCTGGCTTCTCCTCTCCCCTGTGAGACAGATAGTATTACCAACAAAAATAACCACCCCACATTCAGCTATCACGAGACAGGCTTAGAAATGACAGTTTCCCATGCACACACACACAAGCAGAAATTTTTAGGTACCTTTGGGTCACAAGTCCAAGACCTTCTCTGGAGGAATTAGGACTAACACTTTTTTTTAGTACAAAATAAGGGGCTTTTTCCTAGTAATTCAGCCATCAGCTGAATGTTCTATCATCAAACCCCATCAAACTTGTAATATTTCATGAAGTAGCAGCATTGCCATTACCTTGCTGTTGTTTGAGGGGAGTAGAGAATTGCTCAGAAAGAAAATCTACCCATATTTGAAAACTACACTCTGAACATGCTTTGTGAATAATCTATAGATTCCTTGATGACCATGCTTAGATTCTCTGCTGCCTGAAAAAGGAGATTGCTTTTTAGCCACTTTTTCTGGTTGACTGAAAGAATCTTGAAATTTACATTATCACCAATTAAAGCTGAATGATGAGCAAAACAGCCATCTGAGAAATCTGTATTCGGCATCCAGTATTACAAACATAATTACAAAATGTCCAGCCATTTGACTATTTCCCAAACCAGGATTTCACAAACAAACCTTCCACTGGGAAAATCAGTGGGATGATATTTCTGAATAGGCGGCAGTTACGCCTTGAGACATCACCCAGCTGAGTAAGGGTGAACGAAAGATACGCCCATATGTAGCAACAGGAAAAAAACACGTCCTAATCTCCAGGGATGTCAGATTATCAGGAGAGTTTTATCCTAGCTCAAATAACTAGAGAGCCTTGAAATAGTGCATATACCATAGCACAATCAAAGTGTGTCACAGCTGTACCCTGTGAAATGCAAGCTTTGGGTGTGTTAATGAGTCAGGGTGGACATGTTTTTATTCCTGCAGCTCATCTCTGTGTACTGTAAATACTGACCCTGCAACCCCACCTCCCTGGATCCTGGAGGGCTGGGTCCATCCTCCCCCATGCCCACCAGCATCAGCTTTTCCCCTGGCAAGCCCAGCCACGGGCCCTGCTCACAGAGGGATCGGGAGGGATTCCCATGCCCACTGGAGGCCCTGTTTCTTGCTGCTCCTCTCTGACTTGCCTGCACAGCACAACAAAAATGCCATGTACCTGCAGAGTTAGGGACACAAGTGAAGAGTCACATCTACTTGGGACACAGGTTGTACTTACAGGATGGACTGCAATTAAAAAGGGAAGAAATCACAAATCGGGCTTCCTTCGCTAATCATAACACACAGATTAGCTTCCTAAATATTCTAAGTGATCTTGACTGCAGCTCTCAGGGACGAAATAAGAAATACCTGTTTTGTAATCCAGCCTTACTATAGCTCCTTTAGACTCCTTATTTAGCCAAGAGGCTGAATCCCACTAAGCTCTCCATGTGCAGTGAGATACTGGCAATGTTCTGGCCCTTGCCTCCTTTAATCCCATTGCATTTACTTTGGGAAGAGGGGGAAAAGGTGAACCCTACTGTTGTTTGTATGCTTTGACCTAAAACTCCAGTGATATCTGTACGAAGGTGAGAGGAGAAGGATCTTCTCCCTGTACTTTGGCCAAGCACACATTTCCTAGTTTCTCAAACTGCTTCACTTAACAATTAATTCCCTATCAAGTAGCAGTCACTAGATTCCCTAAAACCACTGAAAGAATGTGTAGAAATATAAAAAAAAACTAGATGTTTTTACTATAGTTCTGAATTTTTTTTAAATCCTGTTGTCAGTAACGGATAATGTCAGTTTGGACAATGAGAGCCATTCTTTCTCAAACTTGTGCCATAAACCTACATGGCATTACCTGCAGACTCTAACTCCAATGACCCCCTTTTTCCTAATATCTAAGCACAAATATGCAAGGGGAGTCCTGAAGTCCTCCACAGGAAATTTAATAAGAGCAGACACATTCAAACAATTTATGCAGCAGGAACTCAGGAAAACTGAGATCCCTGTGGAATGTCTGCGGGCAGGTTTCTCCTCCCTACAGCCTGTACCAGCCAAACCTCAGCACTGCCTGCCCTTGGCACGCACAGACATGGGGGGTGGCACGGTCCGTGGTCACCCTGCTCTGCTGGAGCATCACTCCTCCTGCCACTGTCACGACACTAAATCAACCTTCCTCCATGGCCACGATCCATGGGCCCAGGTAGCTGCCTGCTCACAGGGCAGCTCATTCTGACACCCCCAGGGTTTCTCCTGTGACAGCAGGAGTGATGATCTGAGGCAGAGATGGATGGTAGTAAGGGACAGGAGATGCTGCCCATTTATAGGAGAAAGAAACTGTCAGAGAAATGACAGAACATGTGTACAGACAGGTGTGTAGGAGTAAAGGGCTCAGGCTTTCTCCACAGCATAAACAGCATATTTTAATCAGCAAAACTCACACTGACCTACAGCATCTCTCTGCGGGTCATCCTGCTTTGATTGCAAGAATTCAAGAAATAACAAGCTCCAGAGATTGCCTGAGTCAACAAAAGCATCTTCCCATTTGCTAGGACAGGGCTTTGGGGCCAACACACTGCTTGTTCATAGCTTTCTCATTCCCAGCCCAGTAGCAAAGCAGCCACAGCCACTGCCGTGCTGGGCACCAGAGAAAACATCACTCCCTGTTTCTTTTAACACACAGCTGCCCCTGACAGGATCCTTGCTGATGTCAGCCTCAACATCAGCCCTGGTGGCTACAAACATCAGCTCCTACAGCAAAGACGGCTGATTTCCTCATGACACTAAAAAGCATCATCTCAGAAGAAACTGGGGTCTCACTACCCCACGAGTTAGTAACGAGATAGTTCTGCAGTCAAGGGCAAAATACTGACTTAACTCTTCCAGGTCTATGGGTAAATCCTGGACAATGAAACAAGAGAGATCTCTGTATGACCTTTTGTCCACTAAAGCGCTGTCCAAACTATATGGGGCACTTCTGATCCATGAAGTTTTTCTGAGCTGCATCTCAGTTCAGTCTGTACTGTATGCCCCATGCTTAAATATGCTCTAAAACAAGCCAATCATTTACCTTGCAGTAACCTGCAGTTTTTAAGTTTCATATTAGCTTTTTGGGGTTAGCAGTCCTTTCTAGCCATGTCCAAAACAGGCTGTCCAACTGCCTTTGTTTTTGAGAACTTGCTAATTCAGACATGCTTCCAGACTTTCAAACACAGCATAAACCCTACAGCTTCAGCAACTCCTCTGCTATTTGCTGTTATACAGGTAGGCTGCCGTGGCTGCAGCACTGAGCTCCAGATCACAATTCCTGCTGAACCAGCCTATATCAACAGAAAAATAAGCTCAGTCCAACTCAAACATAGGTGTATATAATCCCTGCTGGGCAACAAAGCCCAGCCTCCCAGCCTCTCTGGAAAGCTGGCTCTGAACAAGCATTTAGAAGCTGGCAGTTCTCCTTGTGTCACGCTCCTGGCCTAGGTCTTTTTTCCATCCTGCCCTTTTTATTCTCCCACTGCCCTTGCAATGACCTGACGCACTCCCTTTGTGCTCGGCTGCTGAGCCAGTGGGACCTGCTCACTTCGCGCCGCTAATTAAGTACAACAACAACATTTTTTTCAGCGGTTCTGTCCCAACACATTTAGTCGGGATTTTAAATTCTTTAGATTTCATTCAGTCCATGTGCACGGAGGTGTCACAAGGCTCTCGGCCTGGCTCAGCTGGTCCCAGCCCTGGAAGGGCTCCAGCACCCTTGACACAGAGCACATAAGCTTGGCGGCAGGGGCAGGAGGGGATGGTCCGAATAAAACAGTCACCCAAATAAGGAGCTACCATCACTCCCTGTTTCTTTTAACACACAGCTGCCCCTGACAGGATCCTTGCTGATGTCAGCCTCAACATCAGCCCTGGTGGCTACAAACATCAGCTCCTACAGCAAAGACGGCTGATTTCCTCATGACATTAAAAAGCATCATCTCAGAAGAAACTGGGGTCTCACTATCCCACGAGTTAGTTATGAGATAGTTCTGCAGTCAAGGGCAAAATACTGACTTAACTCTTCCAGGTCTATGGGTAAATCCTGGACAATGAAACAAGAGAGATCTCTGTATGACCTTTTGTCCACTAAAGTGCTGTCCAAACTATATGGGGCACTTCTGATCCATGAAGTTTTTCTGAGCTGCATCTCAGTTCAGTCTGTACTGTATGCCCCATGCTTAAATATGCTCTAAAGCAGCCCAGTCATTTACCTTGCAATCACCTGCAGTTTTTAAGTTTCATATTAGCTATTTATTTTTCTCTCTTTGCTCCTCTTATCTGCTCCTGTCCTTTCAAGGAATACCAACAAACAGCCTGATGGAAAACAAATAGAAAATATGGCACAAGAGTAACTTCCAGGATAGGAAAACGTCGGAGACGAGTCAAAAGAAAAAGATGAGGACAATGGAGGTGCTGTCCTAAATATATGAGTGAGTAGCTTAAAACCAAATGCACAGGAAAGCAGGATTTTAACAGGATTCAAGGCTGAGAGAAAAAAATAGAGAAGCAGCTTGACAGCAGCACATAAAATGAGCAGAAGGAAAGTGTACGAAGGAGGGAGATGGAAAGATAGCAGTTGTCAGTGGAAGATGGACTGCCAGGGCTTACTTTCTTACAGAAATGTGAACAGAGAGCTGTGCTACTCACTAGGTTCTGCTGCATTATTTTTCAAACAACGCATTGCCTTTCGAGCTCTGCAGATCTTCATGCAACATGTGGCAGAGCCAAAACACCTTTTGCTCCACTAAAGACTGGCAAAATGCAGAGATATCTGCATTCCCAGAGTATTTTATCTACTAAATCTTTCAGGCATACATTTAATTTTATTGTTTAGCTGGAACTCAGTACAATTGCAAGGACGGGTCGCTATTCAATCCTACACCCATGACCATGCTCCTGCTTTTCTACCACCTTTGACAAAATGAAGCTGACTTGTTCTTTAGTTTTGCAATTATATAAATTCAGCTTAAGAAGAGATTTTGGAATAAACAGCATTTAATAAAAGCACATGTTTCCCGGCAAATTTGGTAGGGATCTCAAAAACACTAAAAACATACGAATTTTCAGGAAAGGATATTGCCACAGTAACAAGACAGTCCAAATGCAAAATTCTAAGGGAATTAGGCTGCAAGATGCAACAACACATACAGCACAGAGTCTGAACTTTGTATTTCAACCGGGCAAGCTCCTGTCAACACCAAATCTGATTTCTGAACTAATTGCATCTAACTAATTGTTAGATCACCTCTAACAAACTTGACTACTGCTTTCTCCTACATAACATCCAAGTGATGCTTGCACAAACATGCGAGTCCTTGAGGAGTATGTATGAGCATCACCTGCAGGGAATAAAGGAGCTGGGGCACCTACTGAGGTAGGCTGTGAACTTTCCACAGTGGTATTTCCCAGGGTACATTACAAAAAATATCAGCAGTCTTTGTCCTTATCCCTACATCCCCTTCAGCCCTCGCTGCTGGCTACTTGCAGAGCTTGGATATTGGCCCCCAAGGGTCTTTGTTCTTGGCCAGTGTGCTCAGAGCAGAGGTCTCTAAAAACACAGACCATCTGAGAGGAAAGAAAGATTGAGGGGACTCTGGACTCCTTCCCAGACACAGATCCCTGCGGATACCAAGGAAGTACAAAACGCTCTTCAGAAAGCCCTGTTCTGAATTCCCAGGATGCTGGATGGATGGGGAGTGAAGAAACATGTTTGCAAGTGTTTTCAAGATGAGCTAAGAGTTAAATGGGGGGGCTGACAACAGCAAGGAGCAATAACTGCTCTCATTGCAGAGTGGGGCAGGGTTTGCCCAGAAGCCTTAGGAAAATGATGAAAATGATGAAGGCTGTAAAGTCCTGCTGAAAACACCAAAACCAACACTGTCAGGGCATGGCTAACACAGCAAGGGTCCAGCAGGAAGGGGACTCAGTACAGCCCCAGCCACAACCCAAATAAGGACAGCTGCTTCAACAAGCCACTTGAGAGAATTTCTCAGGGGACCTTATCATGATACTGGGAAAAGCATCTATTAAATACCAAATGGATCACTCCAGGACTAGGGAAGAGGCAGTCCAGCCAAATCCTAAAGGAAAAATACTCAGTTTTCCCAGCAATACAGAAAACCCACCCAAACTGCTCTTCAGCCACATGCCACTGAGGTGCTGTGTGACGAGATGAAATTCATCTAATGGCAAAAATAGTCTAGAACTTCTTGTCTGTTGAAAGTTTCTGATTTTGCAGTTAAAATAGGCTGCAAATTCTGCAGGACTGGGACTGTCGTGTTTACTTTTCCAGTGGTTGGCATGTTGGGGGAGTCTCAATGCCTCCAAGATTGCCAAAATTAAACCTAAATTAAACTAATTACTTAACAATTATTTAGCAATGAATAAAATAAATTTTACCCTTGAGAAGAAAAGAAGACATAGACTAAGCAATGCAACTCCTGGAAAGCACTGAGGACATCGGGGTCCCATGCTTTGTAAAACACACCCCTGATGATCATCTACCTGCAGAAATGAATGTGCTTTCCAAACAGCCAAGCTGGCAAACCTTGCTCCACATACTAAAACTGTAGAATTGCTGGTTTGTGAGACCTCATCCTCTTACCTGACATCATTGCCTCCATGGGCAAACGATCCAAAGCAGGCTGTTAAGATCTGGAGGAAGTGGAAAAGTAGATGGACCTGAGAGGTGTCTTTCTCTTCCTTATCCTCTTCCACAGGATCAACGGGGGGCCGGTTAGGATCTGCAAGTTCAGAGGCCAACTTCATTTCCACCCCGCCTTCCTCAGCCTCAATCTCCGCCTCAGCCACGGCGTTGCAATAGCTGGAGTAGCTGTCGTAGCGGACTCGCTTCTTGGAGTAGGAAACAGTGTCTCCCACTAACTTCTCACTGTCTTCTGGAGTGGAAGTGTCCGCTGCCTTAAAGGAGGAATGCACGGGCATGCCACAGATAGCAGCAGTGTAGCAGGTGTAGCTGTTGTTGCGCCGCAACAGTTTGTAGTTGTTCTCTGCCGTGGGCCTCTCATCGTTGGCCCTGTCCAGGTGGATTTTGTGGAGCAAGTCTTTGTATAAACCTGAGTCCTTGTGCACAGTGTGATAAACGTGGCCATCGCTCCTCACGTGGCCATCGAAGCTGAAGGTGCCATTGGAAACAGGTGATTTCACCGAGGTGTGCGTCACCGAGAATGCCCTTCCTAAAAAGGCAGAGATTTAGAGGTTTTATTTACAAAAAGCACAGTACAAAAGCCCCCTTCCTCCAGCTTGACTAGACAATAATACTGCCACCATCTGAGAATACAGGACAAAGATCAATTTGCACTACACACAGTGAATAAGCCAAGATTCAATTCACTGCAAAATAAACTCTCTCGTCTTCTGTGCAAAAAGGGCTTTGTTCCAGTGTTGAGTCTCCCCAGACATGCTGCATGACCTGCAGCAAGCCACTTGGGATCAGCTATTCAAATGTGATACTTGATGGTTAAATTCTCAGGTTCTTTGAAAAAATAAATTTCCACAGAATTCCTTTCTTGTAAAGCAAGCTCTACTTTTTCTGAGGTTTTGCCTACATTGAATAGGAATAATTAGGATTTCTGAAATGTGGTTTACTGCAATTTCATACTGGGACTCATGTTTAAGAGACATTTCATTCATACTCACATGTTTGAGAGACATTTTAAAAATAATTTAAAAAAAACAAAGCAAAAAAGTTCATGTTCTGCAGAGGTACTTCCTTAGCTATTGCAACCTTCTCTATATATTATTTCTATGAACATGATGATGGTTATTCCCACTGTATACATTTAATGTTGCCATACACTGTAGGACTCACATCAAAATGTATCACACGTAATATTTCTGAAGAAACTGTCTTTTTCATTTCCTTACTTCCCGGATTTTCACTGTGCAACATTCAGAATTGGGTTTAGCTATTTTTAAACTGGAAGCACACACTCTAAGGGCTCCACATCATGACTTATTTGATTTTGTAAGAATCAGTTGAATATATTAGGCATTTATTAACCAAATTACCGGGCTTTGTAGATGTTAGCAAAGTGATATCAAAGTCAGCAGACCGCTAAGTGGAGGGGGGTGATCCCACCACGTGGCAGAACAGAAAGAGCTTTATGCACACAAGTCTACTTCTTACAAATGTATGTTCAGAAAAAAATGTGTGAGATTTTTCTAGTGGACACGCTCCAAATGGTCGTATACTTGTCAACTAAAGTCCAAATCTTTTCATCTCCTGTTGTAGTATGCTAATCATCTTTATGCTGAATTTAACCTTCATACATCAGCAATCTGTGTGCTCTGTATTTTTCCACTGCTTGAAAGGATGGAAACACCATTAAGGACAGAAAGTAAAGCAAAGCAAAAAGGCAAGTAATTTTTTTCAGCTGTTTCAAAAATTGAAATGCAGCCAAAAAATGTAATTGATTTTATGTCCTCTCCAGAAAACGCCACTTGTAAACGAGCATCATTCCAAACAAGACTGAAAAGGGATTAGAGATGGAAATTCCAAACACTAATTTACTATTTACAGCAAAGACCTACTTGCAGTTAAGAAACCTCATTGAAACAGGAAGAAGACAAACCCTCTATGCTGTCTTCGGTCCTTACCATATGGTACACGTGGATGGTTTCCATTTGCAATAGTATCTGATGCCCCAGCAGCTTCTGTTACTGAGCCAGTAAGGGGAATCGTGCTCTCATCAGATGCTTTGGCACCAGGAAGCTCTTTAAAGACTGGTGTTTCTTCATCTTGAATTTTATCAAGACTTTCATCTGATATCCTTGACAGTGCAGCATCTTTCTTTAACCGGCCTGAGGAAATAACAGTACTGTAATTTTAAACCCAACCTATAGCACTTGTTACTTAAGTTTCCACTGTTTGCATCACCAGCATTGTTTAACTTGGCTTCAATAACCAAGCTTTGTTTCATACACACACTATTTATTTCTAACACTTATCTTTACTAAGTTCCTGTGTGAAAATTCTACATCTTTGTCTCTTCCTACAAAATTCATCAAAGTAGACAACAGAAGTAAAACACTGAGCTGTTCATCTCTTAATGAAACCTGAACCTTTTCTCTGCATTTTAAACAATCAGTTTGTTGAGAGTAGCAAAGCAAACAAGCAAAAGACTACAAAGCTAAAAGCTGTGATCAGCCCCATTTTCTGTAAAGTTAAAGTATCCACTTAAAGATGGTCATTCTGACAGGTTTTTTCTCTTTAACTTTTCCTTAATAAAATATAAATCAGATTATATTGAAGATTTTATTTTCCTGTTTCTGCTAGACTCCAGAAGTGAGCCCTGCAATGGCTTGTCTAACAAGGTTTTGAATTTCTACCACAGCAGCTTTTTCAGAGCAAATTACACAAATACATGAGGAATAATTTAGGCACATCCTGCCTGTGAGTGGGGACTGGACTAAGTGACTTCTCAAGGGCACTTCCACCTCTGAAACATAATTTTCAATTATTTTATATCACTCACATTTCATCAAACAACTACTTACTTTCTATTTTTCTCTTCATCCAGGGACACACAAAAATCCAGACTAAGACAGCAAATACTAAGGACACACCAATTGATATTAGAGCAATGGCCCACATTGGCAGTATCAGACCCAGTACTGTAAAGACAAAGAAATAAAACCCAAGAAAGCCATAAATTAACATGACTTAATTATTCCAGGCAGTGGAAGAGCAGTCTGTTGCAGAAAAGCCAGTGTTCACAATGTATTCAAAACCAACATGAAGCAGCTGATGACTTTTAACATATTACCAGTTACTGCAGCATTTAAAGGTATAGTTGACATGGAAACATTTGCAGATTTAGTCTTCCAGTTTCCTGTTACCCCACTGTGACCTTATTTCCAAAAGAGCCGAGGGTAAAACCCCCACACCAGGGCTGCTAAAACAAGTTTGAAGTGCCTTTATACATGAATGCACATTAAACCACGCTGCCCATTAGGGTAAGTGTTTACCTGACCTTTGCTCTGGCCCATAAATCCTGATGCTTAGCTTCCTCTAAGCCATTAGTTGCTTACGATATTAGCTTAATGCAGCACTCCAAAGCACTGAGGCTTCGTCCTGCAATGCACAGCACGTCAGTAACTCATGTTTCTGTAATTATTCCCCCAGCAGAGATCCTTGCACTTGTTCAATGAAACATTCTGACTCTTGATGAAGAAAGAGCTTGGACCCTGATCTTTCAAACCCATATATGCATTGCCTATCTTGAAATCTATGTGATCAATTCATCCTTGTGAGTAAATGTTGCCAAAACAGAGGCCTCGGAGAGTAAATATGTATTTCCCCAGTATCATAAATGGAGTCCCACCTTTTTATTCACTCACTTTAGAGACTACTAAGCTGAAACAGAAGGGACATTAAGATTCTTATTGCATTTATTTTGCTTAATGAGTCACTGCAGAGTGCCTGACCTACTTGTGCAGTACAACTAATGAGGAAATGTGAGTTAAACAGCTGATTTACTGTAAAACACCTTGAATACATAGCCAATTAGACTTAAGAGGAATAGTTATGACACCTTTAAATTGGGAATGTCTAAAGATTTTTATTAATTTCAGTAATGCTATGCTATGGAGTAGGGTCTACCAACTGCATTTATCTAGTACACATAGTGTGTTGGATTTTAGAGCAATATTTCCATTCAAAAAAAAGGTCACTTTCTAAGCCTGCTTTCTTAATTCATGGCCATGTTTAGGAGTCTATCTTCAACTGCCTGTTTGTTCATGACTCTTGGACAATAATCTAACCTAAAGATAATATTAAATGACCAGAGTCTTCAACAAAGTAGGTGAGATCACTGAATATCTTGTTTCTGAACCCTTCTGCTACAAGTGTGTGTTTAAATGTACACCACTTCAGTAAACTATAAAAATATAACTGCAAATACATAAACATAAAATGTGAGAATATAAATATACAAACAAAAATTATAAGAATATAGAAATTCAAGTAATATAAAAATAAAAATTCAAATATAAATATACATATGAATAAACGCAAACATGCACGTGCACATAAAATATACAAATATACAAAAATATAAATAAAGTCCTTCAACTTCATTTCCTTCTACTGAGTTGCAATCAAAGCACAACACCAAAGAAAGTAGATGCATTCAATGAAAAAACAGGCTTGGGGATCCTTATCATTAAAGGGAAATAAAGAAGTAAATTTAAATAACAGTCTTGATGCCAGAGCTGCCAGAACAGTGCTCTGCTGATGTCAATGGAGTGACAGCATTACACTGAGTGCAAACAGCACCCGCTCTCCTGCCCAGCTCTGAACCTTCACTCCTCGATGCACAAACTTAGAATATCTTTGAGAGCTCAACATGTGCTCAGATTTACAAAGCCAAAGCTGCATCTCAGTAATTTCCCTTCCTCTAAAGAGCGATTTTTTTTGTAGCTCTGCTCTTCCCCACTAAGCAGAGCGACCAGGAGGGTGTCACAAACACAAGCACACAAATAGAAACATGTGGGGAAATGAATGATTTACTCCTGCCCTCCTTAAGTCCTAAGGCAGGAGATAACCCTATGGTGCCTGAGTGATGCTGGCAGAGCATCCTTACGCACTGTGGGAAGCCTCCCTCCCGTGCCTCCCCGGCTCACTCACCTGGTGCCCCTGTGTACATGATGGAAAACACGTTAATAGCTATGGTAGCAGCATAAAACACCGGGAGGGCGCGAAGACCATTGGGCACAGGGTCTTCCTGCATAGAAATCATGGAAAAAAGGAAACATTAGTTGGATTTCACACCAGATTAATGTCAGCATGAACCTCCATGGGGAAAACACATGCTCTCAAGTCAGTGCCAGGCAGGTGGAGCTTTCGGATGTCAGGAAAAGGATGGTGACCTGCCTGGTTACACCCAAATCCACAATGCTGGCCCTGGCAAGTACCACTGTTCTGGGGAAGCTTGACACTGTTAATGGGAACCAGGGACACATGTTATACTTTCCAGTCAGCTGCAGACCTGCTGAGTGACCTGGGGGCAGCTTTCTTTCTGCAAGGGTGTTCTTACTTATTTTGTCTCCAAGATGAGGAGTCCCTTTCACTTAGCACAACTGAAGGGTGCCAGGCAGGTAGAGGGCTTTGACATCTTGGACTGGTGCTACAAGCAGCAGTGCAATGCATCCATCTCCAAACCTTTCTCATAAGCCCTCCATTCCAACTGAGACAGCCTGGCACTTCCTACCAGCTACAGAAATCCCTGAAATGCCAAGTGTCTGGCTGTATGAAACAGGTAACACCTGCAAAGTGAGCAGGCAGTGCTCAGCACGGCAGCGTGTCTGCTGCCCGCTGTGCTCTCGTGCTCCCGGCACTCACAAGGAAACGCTCAGCTGACGGCGCAGCGGAAATGCACCGTGTGAGCCACGGACAAAGCCTTTGTGAGGAGACTGCTTTGGCCTTTTGAGGGGCTCCACGTGTTTGCAAAGGGCCTGGCAAAGCTGAGGGCTGGCTAATGTGGTTTTATTTCTTGCTGCCATGAGCTATAAAAGGGAGCTGAGAAAAGGCTGTGGCAGCCCCGTGCCTTGCCCCGGTCCCGAAGTGTGACGCAGATGGACTGTATCTACAGGGCCAGGGGCTATTCAGAGACACCCCCAACAAGGGCATGGAGCCTCAAAACAGGCCACAGACTCACAGGCCAGAAAGCTGCTCTTTATTTATGCAAGCTGATGCCTAAAAGAGAAGCCAAAACAAATTAGGAGTATAAAATGCGGACAAATTTATTCGAGGCCTTCAAGGTACATTCGGGCAAACGAACGTCCCCCCTCAGGGACTACACACAAAATGGACAACTGGTCACAAGCCCTTCACCTTTTACAAGTTCTGTCCCATTAGCATATTGGCTCCTAATTCTCCAATCGTACCCTCTGGTGACGATGTTCACTACCCCAGGCCTGCCCCCCTCCAGCTTACAGTTGTTTACATCTTTTCAGGCCCCAAGGCAATGACTATGTCCTTGAATCTGTGTTCAGAGAGCCTTGTTTTGGCTAAAGGTGCTGGGAACAGAGCATGTTAGTACTTTGTAAGAAGCACTAAACTGCAGCAAGTTACAGGTGCATTAAGAGGAAAAAAACCTAGAAATATTCAAAGGCATCAAAGCACACAACACAAGTCACTACCTGCTCATGCCAGAAGCTCTACAGATCTTACTACTTTGTGAATGGCACACATGGCAGTTGGGAGGCAATTTCCTTAACTTGAACTTTTTCTGCCTCTTGAATGCTCAAATATGTAGCTTTAATTCCAGAGTTCATGTGATTTTGATGACTAATTTCTTAAGTTGCTAGGCTTTGAATACAATAGTGGAACCTTTCTTCATCTTTTATGCAACTTGAGTTATTTTTTATTCAAGGCTGAATCTGATCAAATCTATCATCTGCTTTTATCACTGACATTTATTTAGAGCAGAAATAAAGAAGGATGAAGCTGAGGTTACAGGTGGTGCTATTTATAGCAAAAGAATTAATCCCTCATCTATTTAAGTTCCCTGTATAACTGCTAATATAGTGTCCCTTATTTTAGGTCACTGTCATGCACTGCACTTCCCCATTTTAGCAAGTTGAATGGTGTGAGAGAAATGGAAAAGGCAGATAAAAGTGTTCAGGTTTCCAGTTCATGCTGGGTGGCAGGCAAGTCATCTTTTGCATTGGAGATAGGTGAACTGATGTCACGTCAGGTCACTAAAACCCACTGATTCAGGTTTCTCGAGAATCTACAAAATAGGCAGATGCCCATCTTCTAATGCCTGATGTGCTGGAAAACCAAAGCTTAAAATTTCACAACTATAAAATACCAGTTAGAGTATCTCCAAGGGAGGACGGTTCTGTTTAAATAACAATCAGGAAAGCTATTGAGAGGCTAAGTCAATGCCAGCAAGCTTGTACTAATATAGAAGCAGCCTCAATCTACCATCCTCTGACCAAACAGAATGTACAGTATTAATTATCACATAGCACCTTCTAAGCCTCAAATGCTTGTCAAATTACTTACTGTGAGCTTTCAGAACTGCTAAGAGTAAATATAATTCAAATGGCTGTTACAAAAATGACTGGTCTCCTGTCCAAAAAGCCAGCCACAAACTTTCAACTCTGGAAATGCCAGCACCCAAATGGAAGGCTAAAACACAACCTTCATACTAAGCACTCATACGAAGTACTATAGTAGTGAGATTTCTTTACCTTGTTTAAAATGAAGAATCTGATCAGCACAAAGAGGATTCCAGACATCAAGCCAGACAACAGTGGGGAAATAAACCAAGAGGCAACTGTGTTGAAGAAAGAAAGAAACTTGAAATAAACAGTATTCTTGCATAATAGTTAAGCACATTGTTAATGAGTAATAAATTTAAAACAGTTCTTGTACAACTGGAATAAATGTTCTGTATGTTTACTTACAACTGGTGCAACTCAATGTCCACTAACACTCATTGAAGTCAAAATAATGCTAGGCACCATTAGAAACATCAGCCAAAACATTTCCTGCTAATTTTGCAAGTTTAGCAATCAAAATCATCAGAAAAGTTTCCTGTAGTTTGAATCAGAGTAGAGCAAGAAAGCGCTGTAATTTCCTAATCACCATGACCACGAATGTTGCAAGCAAGTGGAAAGCAACTGCATCTTGCAGGATGCTCCCAGGGTCATAGTCTCAAGTTCCAAAATGCCACAGAAGCATCAACTGCAATGTACAATGCATGCACATTTTTTGCAGGCCAGCACTGCAAGTGTCCAGGACTGATTTAACTGAAGTAGGTGGCAAAGCTCCCACTGATTTCAATAAAACCGGATTAGGGCAGCACTCTGGAAATCTCATCCAGAGTGATTTATTGTTTGCAGCATGGTTAACAGATTGATTCTGCTGTCACTGAAAACTCTCTTTTACTATTGACAGAATGAAAAAAAGTACAGGCACTGCCAAAGTTCAAATATATTACCACGCCTTCAGCATCATATCCTTTTAACAGAGACTTCAGGCTGCACCTCGAGTTCCAAAGGCCTCCAAAACCATAACAAAACACTCCATCACATCCCTGCTTGGATGTACTGATCTTGGCAATGGCAGGCTGCGAGTTAAACGTGCTGTATGCCCTGAAGGTGGTGGGTGGAGAAACATGACTGTGGGCATTCACATGATAGCATTCACATTGTTGAGAGCAAGAACAGGGTAGTATGAACTGCCACAAAAAGAATTAGAAGAGGAGGAATGTCACCTTGAAGCATGTCTTTTGAGGGACAATGTGTCCCCAGCTTACCACTGGGGAAGTATGACTTTGGTCTTACCCCCTTCTCCAGGGGAAACACATTGCAGCCCTTAATGAACATGGCACCAGTGCATTTCCTGAATGACACGACTGGGGTGGAAAATAAATTAATGAGGGAGTGCTATCAGCACAAAGCAGATTTCTGGGAATGTTTTTCACAGGCAGCACACAAGATTTCACATTTTTGTGAAATCCTCACACTTAAATGGAGACAGCACTTACCAATCTTGACAAGCTGCATCCACTGGACACCCTGCGTGCCAATTGCCACCAGAGAAAATCCAATTGTAGCACCTACAATGCAATGGGTCCCTGATATTGGGAGTTTCAAGAATGATGCAATTAGCTGCCAAACAGCAGAACCTAGAAACAAACAAACCATATGGTATAAACAACAACAACAACAACAATAATGTAACGCAGGAAATTCTTTGCCACGTGCCCACATTCTTTTACAAGTGCTGCCTACACTCACATGCATAAGAGAGAGATCTTCTAAAAGAGAGTTTTGTTCCTGTTCTGTCTCTAAAAGCAGATACTAAGACAGTTTAATAGCAGCTTTGAATGCTTCATCTTCCTTATGACTGTTTATGACTAACAGCTCTCTACAATTCACAAAAGTTCTGCTTTCAGTATTTACAGCCTGTCTGATGAAGTACACAAACTGCTCCCAGTGTACATCAAGCTTAGAAAACCTCACTCTTGAAAGCTGACCCTGGAAGCCTCCAAGTGATCAGTGCGAGGAGGTATTCACCATTTCACCAGTGAACCACCTGAACTTGGATACTACCAGAGAAAGGTTCAAATTGTGGGGCAGAGATATTTTATGCCTCACCTCACTGATACATAGCCATTCAGTCCTCTATAAGAAAAACAGACTGAGGAGGGAATACGGATTCTCTCACTGCCTTCATTTGCAGATCATTGCTGCACTGAAGAAATTCAAGACTGCAGAAAAGGCTTATCTTACCCTGGCATAGGGAAATAACTTCTCCTAACTAACTAAGGGATGATGGCTAATGATCTATAAAGTAAATGGAACATCTGATGTCCCAACAAGACATCCAGGAAGGATGCTGGTCAAAAGTGCAGAGAAAAAAAAGTACCCCAAGTACCACTTTGAGGAGTTAGATCAGACACAGGTGGCCCCCAAGCTCTCAAGCACGCAGCTCCATGCTCCAGCTCATTTACACTTTGCAAAGACACAGGATCTCTGCTCCTCTTGCAGGGGCACCAACCTCAGACACTGAAATACTTTCGGGACACAAGCTTCCTGTGCACCTCACCTAGTATTAGAGAATTTTTACAAAGACCTCTTCTTCATCTTAAGACTTCATGGCCTTAACACTAAATCTTCATGTATTAAGAGTCACCAGTGGCAGCAATCAGACTGCCCTAAGAGATCCTGCATTTTCTGGTTTGTGCCACCTCTCTTAACAGATCTGCAGCAGATATGGCTGATAAAGCAAGGTCACTGAGCACACGCTGGCAGATTACCCAAAGTTTCAACCTCCATCCTCAATTCCAACATGACAAGATGGTTTGAAGGTCTTGAAACAGAGCCATCCGCAAATGGTGATTTGCTGGTATCATATGTGGCTACATTTGGAAGTCAACCAGTTTGTAAAACTGATCTCTCCTGGCGTACGACCCCAAAACAACTGTTACTTCTCTTGCTAGTGGAAACTCTAGATCAATCGAAGAACACCTGCTCTTTAATTTTTTGGCTTCCTTTCCCCTGGACTAAAATTAAAATAAAAATAAAAACACTTTGAAACCTTCGACATGAACTTAGAGACCAGCAAGTGGAAGTGAGGACAAAGAGAAATCAGATGTTACATCTGAAAGAAGCCAAATAAAAAGATAAGCCAGCCATAAATATATAATTACAAAACACTCAGTATAAAAAACAGGGAAAATGTAACCAAGCCACAGATGCACTGCAAATGTCTAGTGAGGACTGGGTTTTTTTTGTCAGGGGAAATAGAGAGAGTATGGAAGTATTTCTTGTTTGTTTAACTTCACAGAATCACAGAATGGTTTGGGTTAGAAAGGACCTTAAACGATCATCTAAATCCAAACCCCATGCCATGGGCAGGGACACCACTAGACCAGGATGCTCAACTTAAAACAAGTTTTAAGAAAGAGAAAGGTGGTGGAGGACTGATGGATGGTGTGAGATAATCTAAAGAAGTTTAAGGAAGAACATTAAGGAACAGAAGAAAATAAAAATTAACCCAGAGCAGGACTTTCATCGGGGACTTGCAGTGCTTTAGCTACCTACATCAAAGCTTTAATGCCTCTTTAACATAAAATGTTCCAAATTTTTACCTTGCAAAACTAACCTAGGAAGCACACTAGGCCAGTCACAGAGTCCCAAATTCAGACTCTTCATGCCTGCTGACACTGTGGTCCACACCTTTTCCTCTCAATTAATATCCCCCTAAAGACAGAGGGCTGGCTGTGGACTGCCCTGACCAGGAGCTGCCTGCACCAGCTTTTGGCCCAGAGTGTGTTTCGTGCTCCCCTGCTGCTGAGGGCATGGCATCCTGAGGCTCTGGTGCTCCATGCCAGCCATAGGTCCCCATCAAATACCATGTGTCCTGCAGGACTAGATTAGTACTTGGCTCTGCTCATCCTGCCTGGGGTGTCCTCTCTGTTGGTGGCATCTCCTCAGCGGCAGCAGCTGCTGACTTCAGCTTGCACCAGAACCACTAGAACAACACACAGGCAAGTCCTGACAATAACCTGACAATTAGTTAATGCTGGGCAAGTAACACGGTTTGCCCCCAAGAGCAAGGGTCCTTAACTTCTCATCTGCCTGATAAACATTTTAATGTGCTACAAATTATTACAAAATGCTGCATTTTAAAATTTTAATCCCATTGCTTCCTGCTTCCTTTTCTCTTAGGAGAGAAGGTTGATCTGAAAATTACATCTGCTGTTTGCTGCAAGCATCAAAGGATCTTCCACCAACATCTGGAAAGGGGATACAGTGACTTTTGGTCTCTCCCAGACTGTTGACTCATTTAAGCCTCATTGAAATTCAGAAGCTAAATCCATTTGCAAAAACATGATCATGAGGCATGCGAGAACAGGGTGGGGGAAAATGCAGAGCAAAAACAGAAAGATTAAAAGAAAACATCCAAGAAGGCTCAGAGAAAACAGAAAAGAAATCATACATCCAGAGAAAAGCTGGAAATGGATTTGAGGAAAAAAAAAAATTGAAATTTGCATTTTGTAACTTGTGATTAATTCTGAGACTTAAAACGTGGAATTTCTTCCTAATGCCCCTACTGGAGGAAGGGAATGCAACTGGTCATGAAGTTCACACAGGCTTATGTAAATATGTATGCAAATAAGTTGTTTTCTTTGAGCTTCTGGCCAGTTGCCTCTGCAGGGGGTATCTGAGACTTAAAACTTTGCCCTGCCAGGATCAGGATACCAGAAATAGATACAGAAAAGAAAACGGACCCTTCCTCCAATGGGAATCACGAGTATCAAGAACACGTAGGTCACTCCCATTTCAGACAGCGTGCACTACTCCAGCCTCGTGCCCATGGGAAAAGACAGAGCTATCTCAGCAGGCACAAGGATAAAAGATGCAAGTGGAATGGTGCTAAAAAGCCACCCTACAGAGGGAAAGACCAGGAACCTGCAGCTCACCTTGCAAGATATCAGGAAAGAGGAAGGAATGGGGGTGGGGGTCCAAGAGCACTTGAGATGGTTTAAGGTGGGACGGTCCATGGAAGTGGCTGTGGTCCCAGAAGTCATTTCTTGCTAACCAACCTCTCTTCCCTTGGCAAGGAAAGGTGGCCAACCTTCAGGAGGCTCAGGAGCAGCCAAAGAACCAAGGGAACTACCTCCACACTCTCAGGCACACAAAGCCACCTCTGACAGCTCCAGAAACTGTCACTCAGTGTCCATTTTGATCCACTAAAGTAAGTTTAGAAAAAAAAGCTACATTTCCTCCTTTCCCAAAAGAAACGGGAAAATAACCACATGTAGTAAGTAGATCACTGCATAGATTCACCTATCTCATGTGCAGGTCTTGCCTAAAAACTGTGATGAAGTTAGAGGAGATAGGTGGAAATAATATTTAAGTCAGGTTTAAGTAGGTTTAAGGAAGAAAAATTTTAAGTGGAACATCCCTTTCAAGCAGAGGATGCTGTGATGCTTGTCTAGATCATGCCACTCTGTCATGGGACATCACCAACCTGCCAGACTGAGGTGGGAGGGCTGGCCCCTTGCCGGGGCTGCCTCTCCCACAGCTAAAGGCTTTCCTCCCTGCTGCCTCCTGCCCTTTAAAAGCAGCTCTGCTCCTTGAGGGAGCTCTCTAAAAGCTCACAAAGCCTCTTGTATATAAACAAAGAGCAAACACCGTAGCTTAATGTTACTTACCTCAGAATATGCTGTTTGTTCTGAACAGAGATTTAGTTAACTACAAACACAAGCACAGAGGCAGACTCTAAGGTACGCTGGCCCGCTGTGGTTTGGGTCAGAAAATTTAAAAATACCTTAAATACATGATTATCTTTACTGCTCCCTTAGTTTTGCCACGGGCAAGGGTGAAGTGTAGGACTAATTGCAATCACTCAGCTAGGCAATCAGTTTACATAAATATGTATGGATTTTCTGTAACTTTTAAAAAAAGATTTCTTCTTATACATTCTCATTGCAAACTGCTGGTTCTGTAGGGTCTTCTGTACAGACACAAACACTATGCTTCTATATGTTTCATTTACCATCACAAAGATCTCCAAAATAATTTTTTTCAGTATCTTACATGTAAACAGGATCCATTGTGTTAAACATTTAATCTATTAGTTAAATGGCTCAACTATTGAAAAATGTAAATTATTAGAAGAACCATAGGAGACTTAAAAAGGAATAAAGGCCCCTGCATTCACACAAAAATAGATGTGCAGGTGCAGAAGATGGGAAGACTTAATTAACAATGTTGACAGTGAACAAAGTGACAAACACACAACAAACATTACTTGGAATAGGAAAGTATTACTTACCAACCATTGCACTCACTTCTCCTGCCATCAACAGCGGGACAGTGTTGTTGTACAGGTTAACATCAATTATACCTTTCCGGATGGTTTCTCCTACTTTTGCTCCCAGTAATACTGAGCCAGTGGTTTCAAAAACTGAAGCCAAAATGCAAGCCTGGCGTAAAGTAACAACACCAGAGCCCACAGCCGTTCCGAAAGAATTTGCAACATCATTTGCACCAACCGAAAAAGCTAAAATAAAAGCAATGATAAACCCCACAATGACCATCCACAGGTACTCATCCATTGCCATCTTTCCCCAACCGTAGATTAGCTTCCCCTTTGCAAATAGTTAATAGTCAAGGCTGGAGGGCACCGCAACGGATTTGGAAAGCAGATTTCTTGTAAACAATGAGTTCTCTCTGGAAAGTGCTGGGTAGTGTTAGAATGTGAAGAAACTGCTAACTGCTGATTTTCAAACTACTATAAATACTGTTCATTTGGCTGCCTTCGGTCAGCAGTGAAACACATTCCATATTTTGCTTCCAAACCGGTACAACTGCGATGTTCTTTCCTGCAACAGAGAAAAAAGGAAAAAAAAAAGAAAAAGAAAAAAAGAAAAGAAAAGAAAATTTTTTTAAAACGGGAATACTCAGCACAGCTCATAACAATGCGCGTTTTCAGAAGTAAACAGATGATTTAAACCCATTAATGGGGTCCTACCTCAGCATGTGACTGCTCTAATCATAAAGCAATTCAGAAAAGGTTCAAATTAGGTCACCTCCAAAGCAATATGTTTCTTGCAATATCACTGACCAAGAAAATCTTTTGAGCAATTTAAAAGGATTAGAAAGTTTGGCAGTTTTGTTCGTGTTGAATTTACCAAGCTGAGCAACGAACCCTCTTTCTAGCAGGAGGATTCCTCTTGGCTTTTTGCACCCCGTGAATATAAGACATATGGAGCACATAGACCATACCATACAGCCCGACTCCCAGCTGATATTTAACACCTAGCTCCACCGACAGCAGAGCTCTCAACATTTTATCAGCTGCAGCCAGGGATACGCTCCTTAAAAAAATTATTTTATATATATGTCTGTCTAGGAAAAACCACTGAAAATTCTCTGAAGGACATTATTATTCATCTGCTGCTGTTATCACATCCCATGCAGTAAGAATACAATTTTCTTACAGTTTTTCAGTCACATAAACAGCACAATAATTTCAATATTTCCATGTACCCCTACTGGTTTAGATATGTCTGTGAAAAAGGTGTAAAAAAAACACTGAACTCTGATTTTTCCTATAGATAGTTACCAATTACTAACAGTTATTATATTCAAACTATTGTCATAGACATCTTTGAGTATTTATTTTGACAGTTTCAGTTTTATGACTGCCTTTTGAATTACATCTTTATTAGTCTAATCTGATAAAAGAGTAAGCTCTTTCAAAGCAAAAAATGGACAGAGAGAAAATAAAAGAAAAAATAAAAGAAAAAATAAAACCTCCTCATCCAAAAGACTGTTAAACAGAGCAACAAGGCCCACAGTGACATGAAGATGGTCAAAAGCTAGAAGCAAATTTTCCCAAGCCACCTGCCTCCTCCAAGGGCTAATTGTCTTCTCCAGCCACCACAAAGACATCCTGTGGTCCTGTGGCAAGGGGTTAAATGAACATTTAGCAGCAAATATGCATCAGCTAATTCCACCTGTTTAAAGAAGCACTTCAAGAGAGCAGGGGACGTCAGATTAAAAGCCCTGAGCCCACCTCCTGCTCACTCTCTATTTCCCCACAGTCACTTCAATTTCATACAATATTCCCACATGCACAGTTTCAAGATCATGCTTAATTTCTTGCAATGACCCAAATGCAATATAGGTCCTGCGGTAGCAAGGAGGAAGGGTCTCTGAGACCTCTGAAATAATGGCAAAATTAAAAACTGAAAGAGATTTTGCATATTCCTGACATGCTGGATCCTTTAGAACAACCAACAGGAAAATAACACATCTATCCATGTTTCCTAGAAAACTCTTAAACTGATGTCAAGGATTGATGCTTTCTCTACATATACATATCCAGCAAAAAAGATGCCCATCTTTTTTTCTGCAGGCTCCAAACTGGCTGAACAACTGCTGCTCCAGTCTTTTCCAGACATGGAGCAGACATCAATCCTTGAATGCCTTACACTCTAAAATAACATTTCAGAAGGTCTTAATGGCTAAAAATATTTGTATAATGATTTTTATACTATGAGATAACATGAGAAAACGAAGCACCAAAGCATGTTTTCTGTTTGAAGACTTGTTGCTTTTTTATAATTCATGAGCACTCATTGAGTGGAAAAGGACTTGACAGAGACAGAAAAGGCTAACGATAGTTGGAAGAAACAATTATAGTTAGCACTTGTTTGCCTGTGAAGGAAGACAAAACCCCACTAAAAGCATTTGTTAAAAAATTTCTATTATGCATATCAGATTTTTGCTAGGAGATGAAGTGCTGGACTAGGGTCCTTCCTTGATCCTGGAGATTAATGATTAAATTCTTCATCCTGCATGGATTTCCACAGTACCTTTGCCAAGTTAGCCTCAGTGCCCCAGTTTCTTCTCCTGAAAATGGGCAAAGCTGACTGAGGTCCATGCGTGCATCCACAGACCCTGTGATTATATGAAACCCATTTCTTTGGACCAGCAAGATGAAAGTACACCCCTATTCCCAACAGAGATCTGTCTTTTCTCCACTTATCAACCAACCTACCAATTATTGTGGTGACCCAAATCCTGGGATAAGAAAGAGCAGGGGGATTGTGACATTCCCCCACCGCAACAGAATTCATGGGACAATGTTTGCCAAATCTGGCTCCTCCAGCCCCAGCGAGTTCCTGCAGTTTCCAAAATAAACCACTAAGTCACAAGGTTGCCTTTATTAGCTTCCCTGGGAGAGGGTGGGGAGAACTCTTCCAGATGGTCCCAAAGAAATTAAGACTTCAAGTGTGTGCTCCTAAAATGCCTCACAAAGGCCAAAGAGTCTCCAAAAGACTGTCAGCAGGGCTTTTGGCAAACAGCTCAGAGAGGCAGCTACATAAACTGCCTCCCTGTGAAATAGGATATATGGCCTAAGGAGAAAAGGATGTCTTAAGTAAGAAGTCACCCCTCCTGTCATTTTATGCAAGGTGATGGTTCAAAATACAGCTTCCTCCAAAACTTGAGAGACTCAATTTGATGTCCACTGTGCTGGCACAAGCGATGGCACAGCAGCGGCCAAGCCGTGTCTTTAAGAAGATGGAAATCAAAAGGAAAAGAGGAATAAACACATGTTTAAAAATTAACGTGTAGGCTGCCTTTGAATGGCTAGGTGCTACTACTTTCAACCTTAAAAAACTGTAAGAAATTTTAAATGTTTATATTTTTTAAAAATGGCACATCTCTGCTGAGAAAGTTTTCAGAAATGCAAAATATCCTGCAAAGCAGGCCAGTGACTAAATACAGACTAAATCTTGTAGCACGCTTCTTTCTAGGGCCTAAAATACATCTGGCAGGCTCAGACATGCTGAGCTATGCCCCTCATCACCTAATCTAACCCAAGAGCCTGCAGTATTTAATGTTATTACTGGGATGAAAAAGAAACTGGAAAGAACACCATGCAGTAGGGAATGGCAGGTGATCTGCTCTGTGTGTGACACCTGCAAGTCCCCAGACTGTGTCTCTCCTGCTCTCACTTATATTTCATCAGTGTGGCTCTATGCAACCCAAATGCAATTCAACCTGACCTGCTGGATGCTTGGGAATCCACCTCTGGGACCGATACTGCCTCTGGAGTCAGGGGTGCTGTGCTACCACAGCAGACTCAGGGTGGAAAAGTACATTTTCTGGTTGAGGCTTTGGATAACTCTTCCTGAATCAGCCCAACCTGTTCTGCCATGCTGCAAACTCACACTTGAGCATTAGCAGGGCAGAGGAATCGTGTTAGGACTAGGGAGCTGCAGGACCTGAAGCTGGAGCGTGCATCTCTGATGGCTATTAGAGCGGAGAGAAATGCATAGAGATGACATTTAAAGTTGTAAGAAGCAAAGTCTGCATTAAGGCAAGTTTTTTAGCTAATAGAGTTTTCTTATGGTCCATAATCAGAGTACCCTACTTAGGAGGTCTGAGTTGAAGCCTTTTAAGCAGACTTAGAAACTTGCACCCCAGCGAGAAAAATTTGATTTTTGGAAATGCTAAGCACGTCCCTGTGCCTCACTGGCAGATGAGGCAGACATCCCCCTCGGACTGTATTTTGTTGTTAACTAAACAGCTTGTTGTAACTCTGTCAACACACAGTGCTATTTGTTCCCTAAGGGAGAGATGAGAACAAAAAGTAGGTAAGAAAGCACCTTGATTCATGCACAATGACAAGTGAATCCTCAGGAAAAAGTTAGGATCTCGTGGTCATCATGAGATCATTTTAGGACATGTTTATATATGGACATTTACTAAGACAGCTCTCCTGGAAACTATTAACAGTACACTACTAAGCCCAGACATGTTTTAGTGAAAAAAACAATACAAAATTTGAAAATCGAAGATGTCAGGGTTTTGGGATTTTTGGTTTTTTGCTAAACAAATTGCTGCTAAAGAGAACAGAAAAGTATCAAACAGCAGGAATGAATGGATAAATAAAAGCTCAGGACTAAGTTCAAATTCTAGGGAAGCAATCAGAGTGCATTACCCATCAGCAATCCAACTGTGTGACATAAAGGAACAAACCGAGATCCTATAGATGTCCTTTAATCTTCCCCTCACAGAAAATTAGGGAAGAACCTACTGCACTTGTGAAACGCTGAAATACCTTTCAAATAACTTTGCAGCTCATACCATATATAAATCATGCTGTATGCAGCTTTCCTACTCTCAGAAGTTGCCCCATGCTGCAGATGAAAATTTTCTTCTACTCCAGATGGGACAGAGATTCCGTGGGGTCCCAGTTTTAACTGATTTGTTGTTGCCCAAGTATGAACAAAAATCAAAGGACAGCAGCTAGTGTAGCATTTCCCAAAATAATTTTTATGACTACTCCTCTTTGCATTATGGCAAGGCAGACAAGGGAGGACAATTTCTTTTCCTCTGCTGTGTTGAAAACAGTAGACGTTTCATGATTGACAGAGGCACTGAATTTGTACTGACAGGCAGGTTCACTTCTAGTTACCAGTGGCTGAAAAGTCTGTCTAAAATGCTTACCAGACAGCAGCTTCTAGGAGGTTAGTCCATATCTTCTCTATTTCTGTATGTTGCTTTTTATATAAAACCGATCTGTCAGGCTTCCCACCTATGTATATAAACCCAGGCCAGATCTGGCATTCCAAGCTATGGGTACTAAACACAGCACTGCATGGAAACCGAGCCTGATTTATAACCAGAGCTACTAACATCGCTCATATCAATAGTCCTTATCATTTCCAGTTCATGCTCAGGCCGCAAGGCTCACAAATTATTTACTTTAAATTACTAACACTACATTCATGATATGAAAGGTGGTATTGAATCAAGTGGTTCAAGACTGAGAACATCCCTATATGGCTCTAAATTACATGCACAGGACTTGTCACAAGGCCAAACATTATGCAAGTTTAATGCTCCAGTACACAAAAAGCACTCCCGACTTACTATAAAAAAAATCAATTACCACATCAGCAGAAGCAGGTTTTGTATCAATCAGTTCCTATTTTAACACATTCACAATGTGTTTAAGCATACTTCATGCTACTACTTGATATGGAAACAGGACTGAAGTTGATAGCTTTCCAAGGATTCCCATCCAGTTTAACATTGCCGAGAGGGACTGTCACTGTCAGCTCCCAAAACTTCCAGAGGATGCTTCCTTTTCTTAGTCCCTATCAACCTTTTGTTCCCACCACTGAAAGGCCAAAAATGCATATAAAATATCTAGCATGAGATTTTGTTGCTGAAAACATTCACTAAAAACAGAGACAGCAGTCACTGTAAGCAATTCTACAAACAAGTAAGAAAGGTAAAATATCAACAAGTTCTCGTGCATTTGCTGATAAATATCTTTCTCTCTAACTAAAGGACAATTTGATCCTTCAGTGACTGAACAAAGTCTTTCTAACAGGCAAGTAGTTTTTATGATTCAATACTACAAGATCCATTCAGAGAAAACAAGTGTTCATGGTTACAGAAAACATGTTTCATAAAAGAAAACCATGCAGAGAAGTCTTTAAAACTCACCCAGTATTTAAAAGTTGTTTCAAGAGAAAAAGGAGCTAAGTTCTTCTAGCAACCTTCCCTCCTGACTGTAAATACAGGTTGAAGTCTAAAATAGACATCCTATCATTCAGCACAGTCACATCGGAACATGCAAACTTCCAGAGGGTAGAAAGAGGGCTATAACTTACACCAGGCAGTCCGGGGATAAAATTCACTCCGGCACAGGAGAGCACACAAGACAACACCAAGAAGCATCAATGCGAGTCCAGATTCTTATTCAGTAGGTGAAAATCTGCCTCCTCTTAAGCAAAGAATTCTGCTGGGGGTGGGCACTGATAAAACACAACACTGCGTCACGACTGCACCAGAGAGACAAACCAATCCAATGAAGCTCATATTAAAAGCAACAAAACGTTCCCTTCCCTCCCCCCCCAGCCCCAGGCATAGGCATAGACAAGAAAGGAAATCTCATTTTTGACCGTCAGCTGGGCATTTTGGTGAGATCAGGTAATCTCTGAGGAGTCCCAGATCTTCTATTTGCAAGCACACTTAAATGCATTTTTAATTCAAGTGCATGTGACAGTAGGGTATGTACATCCAATTTGGGAATGATGTTGTACGCTTGCTACTTTATCCATGTCAGTAGAGGTCCCACAGGCTACACAGACTGCAGAAAGTTAAAGATGTGCACAAGTTTTGACTGGATCAATGCCTACGCAAACAACTTCACTTTCAACAGTTCAGCCTAAATTACCCAATCCAGATTCCTTCAGCCGCTTTCCTTTAAGTGGGAAACATTTTTGCACATAAGTCAAGGCAAAACTTTATGTTTGCCTAAAAGTACTCGACTTAGATTTATATAAAATATTTGCTTTAACACTATATAATGCAATTAAGATATATTCAGCAAAAAGGATTTAAAATCAAAACTGCATTGTCACAGTTAAAAATCTGACAGACAAAAATTTATTTGGACATATTTATGGTTTATAAATAAACGATGCTTTAAATATACCTGCTAGGTTTTACTCCATTCTGAGTCACTAAAAGGCATGTAATGATATTCCAACTAGATGAAATTAAATCTGTAAATTTTCTGCATTCTGAATATTTGAGAAAAACCAAATTAATTTAAATTTGTAAACACAGACTTGGAAACATAATGCTTTCCTCATCTATTTTTTCAAGTTTGAAAAAAGGATATTTCCTAACAAGAAGTCAAAAGTTTTCTGAATAGGATAAATTCAGCTGCACATCTGCAGGGATAATTTGGTAAAACTAAAACCTGTTTTACATTTCTTAAGAAAACTCACATGGATTAGCAAGCCTACATCACCTTCTAAAAAGAATTAGGGCAAAACTCCAGCTAGAAATCTGCAATGAAGAAATGACATTAAAATTCCCCCGCAAAAAAAAGAATTACAATTATCAGGCCATGACTATTTTTAAGAAATGCTGAGTCTTTATTTAAGGTCGATACCCAACTACTATTAAGTCTCCAATATAGCTGCTACCTTTATGAAAAGCTACATCTCTTAAGTCTGGTTGTGATGTCTTTCCTTTTACTTCCACAATAGCTGGCAAACAGGCTTCCATTTATTAGAAAACTGAGAGGCTGATACTTTCACAATGGTTTTTCCCTTATGGACAAAAGCAACATATTCTAACAACATTAATCTTTTCCTGTAGATCTAAATATATCTTAATACCTTTTTCTACTTTTTTTTTTTTTTTGGTAACAAGTAGCATCAATCAATTCAAGTGAGAGTGATCAAAATTGTAAACATTAAGTCAGCCTGTATTTATAGATCTGGATTCCAAGGTTTTAAGAAAGCGAATAAACAAACACAGAAATTTCTCGGAGCACTTGTTTAACGTTATAAATTTTGAAGAAAAAAAAAACCTTGCAAAATATTATTTCATGCTCTCTTTACAGCTGATGTCTGCCTCCAACCCAAAGGGTCCGAGTAAGCATTAAACCCATCCTAGCTCTCCTTAAAGGACCATTCCCCCAGCCCAGAGTAACCACCCACAGCATGCAGATGCAGATAAAGAAACCATCGAGAGGATGTGTTATTTGAGAGGTATCTATTTCAATTTCAAACCCCAGAAGCTGCCAGCCTGACCTGTGGGAATCATCTCAGACCCAGGAGAGCTACAAACTGGAACCATTCGAGCGCTGCTTCCCATGAGCCAGCCCGGCCACAATGGTGGTTTCTTGTTGACCTAAGCTTCAGAGCTTGGTCTACACGCAAAGCAAAGGATATAATAAACAGCACAGAGAAAAGGAAATATCTTCAAAGTCTTTGTTCTGCTAAATCAGCATTGTGGACTTCAGGCATGGGAAAATTCAAGCCAAGATAGGTTGACCATTAAAAAGAGTTGTAATTTGGGAGACCACTAAAGAAGCAAGAAAAGGAAAATTTATAAGGCCACAGAATAAATTATGAGGATCGGTTTTTGGAAACAGCAACACCAGTTTGGTTCCCATCAAATCAAATATTTGTAGAAATGATAAATTACAATCTTGATCAGATATCATAATTTGGTTTTAATTGTAATTTATTCTGGTAAATCCACAATTGACAGATCCTTCTTTGATTCAATAAACTCATGCTAGGCAGATTTATATTCAGGCTTATATAATGTAAAAGGATAAGCCAATTTAAATATTTAATTTTAAACCCCTTTGTTTTGCATTTCTGCATCAGCTATTTTCTGAAAGATGCCCCAAGTTCTCATTTTCCAGTGACCACTAAAACAAAGTTAATTTGCAGCTTAGGGTAACCTTTACATCAAATGTAACCAGCCTTTTTTGCCATTCAGGTTGGAAGGCTACTTATGTGAGTTGTTCTTCGTATTTTAAAATACATACATTTTGAGTAGAAAATAATGGGGGATGAGTACAATTTTCTAACATAAAAACCTGTAAGAACTGGAACCTGAATACCTGGAAAATGCATTTAGTCAGGAACAGAAATACAATAAAAACATCCAAAAGCTGCAGGATGTTCCTCCAGTTACATTGTGCCAGCTTAAATGAGGTTACTGACCAGTCACAGCGGCTTCTGGGCTCTCTCATACCTCCTGGTACTCTAAAACTGGGAGTCCTAAGCAGCTGGAACTGGGGACCCTGACCCTACCTGGGAGCTCTTACTTCCCCTCAATCCATAAACAAAAAAATAAACAAAATAAAGTTAATGAGGAAGAATGAAAATGGGTGACAGATGGCTGCACAGGTATGACACAGTATCTTGAAGAAATCCAGTTCTTGTAATACCCTCTTCTTTCTGGTCTGGAAGGCCCTGTGACCATCTCCACCAAGGGGGCCTTGAAGCAGGACATCACATGCCAATCATTGCCTGGAAATCAGCCCTGAGGTCCTTGAGGCTAACAGAGATTTAACACTGCCCTACCAAACACAGCACCTCTTCTGGGTGCTCTGGTAATTCTGTTACACCCAACGAATACCAACAAAACTCTGAGCATCTGCTCTGCAGAGTTCCAAACACAGTTCAAGTTAAAAAGAGCCAATAAAAGCACATCTGCTTTCGCATATTGTATAGCATTGTATAGCAAGCTCCAACACATTCTGTTTCTATCAGGATAATCTCCAAAAGAGATGTATCCCTGTTTCATTGCAAGAAAACCGTCTCAGGGACTCTGGAAAATTTAATGCACTGGACATAAAAATTAAGAAGTCATTTAGCATTCAGGGATAGAGCAATTCCTCTGCTCTAAGGAATCAAACCCCTTGGATGGGCTTTCTTGATGGCTCTGAACTCTGTCACCCTGTCATCCAAACATTTCTTTTTCCAGCGAGCCTGCGGGCTTTCAAAGAGGACATCCCACCCCAGTTAGGGGACTTCCACTCCCAGTGGTCGAGGTGAATTAGCTGTACTTGCACAGGCACGCATGGAGAGATGCCATGTTACAGCATGTGACTGCTTGAGATCACACTTGTCTATTGAGTGAGCGAGCCCTGGGAAATGAAAGGGAGGAACCCACAAGTGGAATTGCTGGAGGCCAAGGCTGGCGCAGAGGAGGACACAGGCTCCGGGTGTTGTGTGGCCTGGAAGAGCCATGCTGACTCCAACCCCTGCCACAGCACAAGCCCATGTCAAGCCAGGAGGAGTTCAAAGGCAGCAAAGCAACTCTGGAGGAGCAGGGCTTTGGCCAGCACAGATTCCAGCACTGACCCAGTTAATGCAGGGAACTGGACTTGGACCGCCTGGGACTCCAGCTGATGGAGACTGAGCGTACCTATGTCCATACTAAGACCAGGGAAAAGGGTGAGCTGCTGCTCTGAGCCATCCTGAGCTTAATCTGTCTCTTCCCCTCCCCAGCCCCATATCCAAAAAGTGCAGTCAGCATGGGCACAGTATTATGAAAGCCCTAGCTACTGCTGACAACTCAAGGAGCATTATCCTGAAATACTAATGGACCTGTACTGACTTTACACAGAACATAAAAACTGCCCCATGAAACACTCCTGTGGCAATCCAAAAATATGCATTTTGCAAATTCAGAGGCTTATGCAAAGATGCCCTTGGTGAAAAGCCAGAGTGTGGTTGCCAAAAGTCAACAATGCAAATTTTTCAGATAAAGGAAACCTGACACGTCCAGCCCCAGATTGCCTGCCATTTCCATTTCAGTTTGGGTTTCAGAGAACAACCACTGTGGAGCCTTCTGTTTGAGCCAGAAGAGATGGCTGGAGCTCCCTTGAGTACAGCAACCCCCTCTCTTCAAACAGAGCTGGAGGGAGTGAGCAGCTATCCACATGCCAAACCACACTGGCTGGTCTCACCAACAACCTCCAAAATCAGTGTGGCCCACAGGATAGAAGACCAAGCACTGCTGAAAGAGCCAGCTGAATGTCAAAAGGAGGAAAGGACCAGGGGAATAACTAAACAGAGGAGGGACAATGACACTCACAGAGGTGTCAGCCAGGGTTATGGGGGTAAATGGAAGTAGATGAAGCCAAATACACTGTGGCAATGGAAATTTTGCTGCTTCTTTTTTCCCTATGAGCATTGCAGTAATAGAGATATAAAGGGGGCAACAGCAATGAAAGCTGTGACCTTGGCTTCATTTCACAGGAACAGGAGCCAAATATTACACCAAGAGGCTGGTGATCATGCTTATGCTGCCTGGCGACCATGCAAAGCATGGCATCTGCCAACCAACAGGCCTGTTTCCCCCTCAAAGTCCAACAGCTGCCCATCTCTGTTCTTCTGAGGCCACGTCATAGTCCACATCTGACTCCTGTAGCCTTTGTTGCTAGAGGTATGAGGAGCATGATGGTGAAGCAAATACCTGGAGTTCCACCTACCAGGCAGCATTAACGTCCTGGTTGCTTCACCATAGGCTGACAATACTACTGAAGCAAAGAAGTGGCCAACAGACTTGTCACATAGGCTAGGAATTAAATCACTGCCACTGCAACATGCCAAAGGGTGTCTTGTAGTCGGGCTCTTGGCTTAGTGAACACCCCCAAGAGGATTTACTAAGGGTATGTGGCCACGGGAAAAGTTAGGTCGAGAGAAGTGAGGGTTTGTCTCTCATGGAGGGCCAGGGAGCAAACCCAGCGGTCCAGTGGCAATGCCCAGGTGGAGCACAGAGTCTTCCTAAAGGTCTGGGCAAGATAACGGGACACATGGACAGACAAGTGCATTCAGCTTCAGAAAGAGCTTGAACAACTAGAATTTCTCTGCTTGACACAGAGGCTTTAGGGAAGAGCAAGTTATTAAGGCAGCAGAATATGTTTGAGTCCAAGGCCCAGCAAACAGGGCCAGTGGCTACTGTGCCTCATCCTCAGCAGCCACACGGCTGCCCAGAGGAGAAAAGATAAAAGGGATGCTGCTGAGAGGTCAAGAACAGCAAAGGGGATTCCATGAGGAACTCTCCCCTCTTCCCGGCCTTCTGGTGGGACAATCAGAGCTAGCCATACCAGGATCCTGCTACGCCCACCATGGCTCAAGCTGGGACTTCTCCAGACTATGCACTTCCCTTGCAGAAAATGACCAACCCAACGATGGGAATGGCACAGCACTGACACAGACCTCTCCGCTCCACACAAGCACTGTGGGAAGAGCCATGCCACTCCAAGGAAAGGTGCAAATTCCAGAATTATCTGAAAAAATCAAGCAAAAAAGAACAAAATAACCTAAAAAAAATTTAAGTCTATGGCAGCCATGCATGACAACTATACTGTGTCAAGAGACCGCTGAAATACGGAAGAACATGCAGAGCACGTTTCTTGCAAGACCTGGAAGGGACCAAGGTCTGCCTCTGTCATACCGATAAGGAAAATTTACTCCCTGTTATCCATAAAACAAATGAGCAAGTAAATATTCATATAACTAAAGAACACTGAATACTCATGAAAAAAGAATATAAAGTGTTTTTTCCTTTAAGGAAGTAATAAAGGAATCTATAATTAATAAAAAACTGGTTGCTTCTTGCCACCAAGACCTTCAGAAGTCATAGAAATCATTTCTTTTTCCATCTCTTCTATACATAAATTAAAAAGGGGAAAATTAATTATGCCATTTCTTCAACTATCAATCAGTTTCTCCATCTTGAATTAAGAAGATATTTAATTACATCAAATTAATAAAATTACTTGAGAAAAAGAGTTGCTCTGAAACGGTGGAATACATTACTCCTAAAATGGGCTTAATATTTCAATCAACACTGTCTCCATCTTTCACAATTTGATTTTTCCTTTAAAACTTCAGCAGACATGAAGATACCTTAATCACTTAATTTAATACAAATAACTAAACAGATTATAATAAATTTTGGCTATATTACAAGTTTGTTTCTTTCAAATCCAAAGTACTACAGTTTTAAAAGAAAAATAAACCTTTTTAGTTTTAAAAATTTCTCAATCAAGCAAAAAGTATTTTCCATTCTCTAAAGTAATCCAGAACCTGGACCATATTGTTCACTAATGTACTTTCCATCTGGGACACACTGGTGCACTAATCGAATGCAAAATTCAGGGGTGCAGAAGACCATTCTATATCTACTTTAAAAAAACACTATCATCAATTACTGAAAAGTCTATTTAAAATTTGAAAAAAAAAATTACAAACTGAACCACAGGCTACTCTAATTCTGGGATTCTGTTTTGGCTGAGATTCTGTAAGGTTTATTCAGAAAACAGAGTAATTGCACAAACTCAGATGGCACAGTTCTCCATCAAGAAAGTCTTCCACAAGAACATGCAGAAACCCACACTGAGTGCCTCATGGGCAAACACCATGAAAGGAGTAATGCTGGGAGAAACACTAGGTGAACACAGAGGTACAGGTAACATGAAGAAAACAAATGTGCAGATTTACTTGTTCCAGTCAACAACAGTAGCTAAAGTTTATTGAGTTCAGTTTCAGCAGCTAAAAATCCATGAAAACATTTTTATATGATACAGACAATACTATCCCATATTCAAATTTCTATCAAAGTAATAAAATAGGATAGGGTTTTCTCACAGCCATCGCAATTTAGTTATCAATTAGTACAATAAAACCTATTTTAAAATGTAAATATTACTAAGCGCAAATAGTTTTTGTATCCCATTGTGATTTAGCAGTTCAATTATACGGAAACATCTAAGTAAAGAGACTGAAAAAATGTAACTTATCTACAAAAATAGCTGGACACATTCTCAGCCACTGTCTCCCAACAGTTCCCTTTATATCCACTGTAAAACTATTTCCAACACACTAATCACATCTATTTGGAAGAAACTAAAATTATATGATTTCAAACTATTTTCATTAGAAAAACAGTCCTTTAACAACTGCTTTTACTCTTCCATCTAATTATATACTCTTAAAGGCCAAATATTCAGTCAGTATTCAAAAATAACCATAGCCTTTTATTAAGGATAAGACACCAGATAGAAGTTCATAAGAAAAATAAAGATACTCTTTGCCTGCCTCTACCAGCAATACTTTTCAATTCAGGAAAATACATTTAATTTTAAAATTTTAAATACATGTACGTCAAAGTCTTGGTAACTCTGTATCAGAGACCTACTACAACTAAGTCTGTTCACAGCATTGTTACGTTGTTGGACTGCATGGCTGCTTGGAGATACTTCACAGAACAGGCAAGATGTTCAAAAAACTACCTCTCCAAAAAGCTCTCCCCTAACTCAATACTAAGTAATCTGCACTTATAACCCCACAACCCTGACAAGAACTCTTATCTATCTAGAACATTTTTCTGACCAACAGTCCGATAAAAAAGATTAAACTGATTAATACTGGATTCTGACATCTGTCTAAGGACACCATAAGAACAATACATTATAACGTTACTCAAATTAGAGGGCTAGCACTATCTTTTTTTTCTTTTACCTATGCACCTGTCATACTTTTTACGCAAAGGCTATCAATTAAATGCAAGCAAAATCCTTAACTTCCTGTTTGGTCATGGTCATGGTCATGGTCTGATCTTTTCCACATTCAATGTATGTTTCAACAAAAAAAACCCAAATTGATTTCAAGTACAAAGCAGCAGCTATCTAATCCACAAATAAAAACTACAGCGATGTTCTGCTCTTCCTAAAACAAGCTTGAAGCCATGATTATATTAAAGACACAGATATGAGGGGATTTTTCAACTTCCAAACAGACATGCAAACAAAGTATTACAGTTCAGGGGTGCAGGTAAATGAATAAGCAAAAAAACTACGTGACGTTTGTGCAGCGTCCTCTCAAATCCTGCAATCCCTTCTAGAAAGTCTGGGTCTACATCTCCCTCTTCTTTACTCATGTTCTTCTCGCATGGCTTGGTCTCAGAAACTTTCCATGCCTGTAACGGAAACTTGAGCCAACTTCTTAAATGTATGATTTCTTCATCTCCACTCATCATCCACTTCTGTTTCTGAGAAGCTCCTCATCATGACACCTGTATCTCAAGAAGCAAAACAGGAAACATCACAGGGATGAAGCAATGAAAGATGAATAATAATATGCCTCTGTGTCTTTAATAAAATCCCAACTTTCATTCAAGTTCCTTTTAGGAAATCAGAGTTCCTTTCACAAGTGCAAAGCTTACAAACCTACTTTGGCAAAACATCGCGTGCCAAAATTGGGGTAACCAATGAAATCTCCCAATCTGCACCTCTGATCCTGACAGGACGAGCAGGAGAAATCCTGTACCAGCTAGCCTTACATACTGTGGAAAATATTATCGGGTGCCAAGCTTGCAGAACTAGTCTGCGGCAGCCAGCTCAACTAAAAGAAACTGCTGACCCATCTGCTGACTTACCCGCTACTGAAAACAATGCCAGTTATCTTTACCCAGGACTCATTTGTCCAAGTAGAGCTCTAGCCCACAACTGAGATGAAAAACAAAGATGTAAGTAAGCCTCTCCTTTACTTTTCCCATTGCTCCTTGATCTACACAACTTCCACAGCACATTTGTGCTTTTATACACTTATCGGGCACAGGAGAAGACAAAGCTTTCTCTGCATTACAGCAGCTTAGCTACAAGGTGACGAAGACCTAAGGTATTTTCAAAATGTCATAAAATCTGGCATTGGGGTGGAGGGCACACTCCTGTTTCTCCCATCCAAAATTTGGGATCAAAAGGGCCCAAAGCCAATAGCAGCACTTTTTAGAGTCTAACAACAGAACAGCAAAGGGACAACTCATCTGCAAAATGGAGACACAGCCATCTTGTGTCCAAAGATGTGGCCCAAACCACTTGCCTGCCTTACAAATTTGCCTGAATGCTGAATGAGGGGGTGCATGAGGAATTATTTCTGCAGCCTCCCCAGCCATGAAGCCTTCAGGGCAGATAAGAAGGCACCAAAACCATTCTGCCAGCCAGCTCTCAGTGAAACAGAAGCATGAAAACAATTTTATCTCTGCCTTTTAGGGTTAAGGCCATCTTTAAATAAACATTAGCATAAAACCCCTTTGCACCAGAAGCAGAGCAGACCCTACATCTTATCAGCTACTATCCAAACTTCTCAGAATTCCATGTCCCATCCAAAATCCTCTTTTCTTCTGCATATACACTAGACAACAGCATGTTCCATACATGTGAATCAGAAAGACAGCGTAGTCCTTCACCAACTCCTCCCCGTGAAACAGGGTGTCATTTTGGCTTTCTTATGGCAGAAATGAGGGACAGTTGTAGGGACAGGGTCCCACCAGAGCACAAAAAGTCTTGGCTTTGGTTCTTGCACATCACAGCTGAGAAGATAACTGAGCCCGAGACAGTCAAAGCAATAAACCCTCTGAGAGTGCTCTGTGTATTGCAGAAACAATAGCTTTTAACTAACTGGATAGAAATGTATTCGCTGTGCTGGGATTACACGTCAAAGAAAAATATATATTCCCTCAGTTCCGAACTCTTGGTTAAGTCCTTACCCTCAAAAGTGCTCAGAAGGCAAACAGTCCTGAAAGCTTGTGGCTCAGTGATCATGCCTGCTACTGAGACATGCTGCTGCCTACTCAGGAAAGGTAACTATCACAGATTTCGAGAGCTTACAAACTTTCAAAAGCACTAAAGCTAAGGCAGCCACAAATGTCTCACTGCCAGGACATTCAGAACATCTCCATATACTATCCAATTATTTTATAACACAGTGATTCTTTATCTTTTAGCATGATCACTGTATACAAGAAACAGAAACCATAATTTCACTGTTCCATAGTCATCATAACGCCATATTCTCTCTGAGCAGCAGACATTAACTGAGGACAAGTAATTCAATTTATTATTGACATCCTCACTCATAAATCAGATGCCTACAGTCAGCATAGCCACCACACAATCTACAAGACATGCAGGCTGCTCACGGTTCCATGCAGAAAGAGAACAGCAGGAAAAGATAAATAATTGTCAAAAAGATCTGATGCTGGCTGCCACCTGAAACAACCAAGGAATTTTCAGTTTTCTTTTGAAGAGACAATTTACTGGCAGGCTGGTACTTCTAACTTTGATCTTCCTTCCTTCCAACACCAGCAGAAGCTCAGTAACAGAAGTTCTGAAGCTTTGTAGCTCAGTAACAAAACACAGAAACCTCCCAGAATGTTAACTCAATTACAGTATTTTGGCAAGGAAGCCTTTCCCTTATACCTTGGGGAAAGTCTTAAAAGATTAAACAGTGCATGTTTTAAAAGCACACATGCCTCAATTATTTGGTGTAACTCTTCATGTACCTAATAGCTTTGAAAGAAAAAATATTTTACAGCAACTTGCTAACAAGACTGAAATTGTTCCTTGTTTCTCAAGGAAACAATGGTTATATAACCACACTGATTGTCCCATGCACAGACATGCAAACTATAAGGCCAATTTTAACCTAATCTCATGCAAAAACATAGAGATTTGACAAGTGCTCAATTCCTATAGCAGACTAGAAAAGTAAGTAACCTAGGCAGCCCCCTGAGCAACATGTCCGGTTCACAAACATCAGGGAGATGGCATGTTCTGATTAAATATACCCAAGAACTACAAGGCAGTGAGAAGCTGCCCAGGTACTCTACTGCTGGGAAAATCAGGGCTGCTATCAGTACTGCTGTGTAATGGAAAGAGAGAAAGAAGGAGAGATGTTTAAGGTACCACAGTGCCACCAAAACCGAGAAAGCTGCAGGAAAGTCTTATCTTCATTAGTTCAGCTGCTCACAGAGCTACCTTTGAATCTATGGAGCAGTATAGCAATGCCTTAGGAGCCCATCCCATCTTCCACCTCTCCGTGGGCTGCTGCTGACATGTCAGCAGGCAATTCTCAGGATTCATTAAAGGCACTTGGACAACAGCTGTCCTGTTTCACCAATGAGAATCTGGAAAAACAGACATACACTGCAGCACAGGTGGCCACAGAAAACCCTAAAAAAAATATATGCTTCTCAAATCCTTTCAGCAAGATCCTACGCAGGCAGGGTAAGCTAAGCACTGCCACGACAGGTCAGGCTGCTGGTCCATTTGTTTGAGAATCCTGCCTCATGTGATCAGGACCAGATACTTCAGAAGGTGGAACAACTCAGGTAGTGAACGATGATGTAATTCACCCAAAAGGGAAATTCCTTCCTGACCTCATAGATTAGCATGAAGGTTTATGTGCTTAATTTATTTTTAATCCTATTTACTGCGACTCTGGACATTGTCATTATATACATAAACGCCCAAGTCTGTTTGGAATCCAACTAAACTTTTGCCCTTGGTAATACTGTGTGCTGTATTTATGCCAATTTCATATGTACTGATTTTCAATGTCATTTAAATAGCCCTTTGTTCTTGCACTATGGAAACTAGCATAGCCATTAACCACCTCTGTTCCCCTTCCAAGAGCTCCAGCCTGCGTTGCACCATAAATTTCCATGTCACACTGTGCCCTGTGACAGAGCAGGAGCATAATCTGAGGATCTTTAAAGCAACAGCTGAGCAACTTCTATCAGATATCTAGCAACATTTCTTTAAGCTACTTTTCTGGGATCTGCAGGAAAGCTGACAGCTCCACGAAGATTTCAGCAGGCCCTACACTCTTTCCTAGATCTCGCAAGCTCACTTTTATGTTTTCCACTCCACAGCTGCCACCCTTATAAGCAAGATGTTTTGCTCTATGTTGTGCTCTTTGAGCCCCCACTTAGAGATTCTGATAAATTTACTTTAAAAAGAACAGACAACAAGCATACTATGCTGGGCTTTTTAAGGGCTATACAGGAACCTCTCTGAGCAAACAGCCCTCTCATCTCCATGCCTGAATAAAGAACAACAAAGTCCAACCATGCAACACCAATCCCATTTTGCTCTTGGCTCATGTTCTTGTGGGCTGCAGGTTCTCCTGCGCAGTAACTTTAGCATATGTGGTTACTTTTATTCCTTATGGATGAGCTCATATTCATCATGATTATTATGCCAAGTATTTACTAAAGCTCCAGTGCTCTCAGCTGTTTCTGCTCATACAACATTTGCAACATGCATCAAGGTATAAAGCCACAGCTTCATTCAACAGAAGTTTTTAGGGGAAAAAAATTACATTAAGCAGCAGACAAGAAAGGGAGATTCTTAAAGCACACTTGAAGTTCTGGATCCTCTTCTCTCCCCGAAATACAGTCCTGTATTGGGCTGCATTTTCTTCTCCAAGCCTTTGAAGATAAAACTTTGGACTCCAGGTCACAGGTTCTTAGTCCCAAAGTCTTCAGAAGAGAAAGAGAGAAAGGCTGGTATCTCATGGGAAGATGGCCCCCCAAGGAGATGACAGAGTTTTTACAGCATCTGTGAGAAATACCACACGGTCATCACTGTTTTACCACAAATGTTGTGATTACAGGCTTGGAACTGGTGAGTTATGGCAAGAGAATACCTCTGTGCCTCAACCAAAATGAAAATTACACCATTTCATCCCTCTTTGGAACAAGCTTCAGGCAAGCAAGGGGCTGAGTGAAAAAGCCTGTTCCAGCTTCTGGTCCAGAAACAAAAGGAGCTCTTTAATGACCAAAATAGCACTAACAGAACTGATAACAGGCACCACTTTGTCAACAGTTACCTCATTAAATAATACAAACACATACAACTTCTTTTTCTACTTGAGTATCAGAGACTGATTAGTCAATAAAGCAACAGTTCTCATGTCAGCAAAATTATCCCACTGCATATTTCTCAAGGACCTCTCCATGCTGCTTAATAGTTACAGCAGTCTCAGAAACTCTGTTTCAGAGCAACGATCTTGACACTTTCTTTCCAAGAGGCTTTATTATAAAGGCTTTCCCATTCCTGTGTCTCACACGTGTAAAGACAACATTCTGAGCTGGGTACTTGTACAATGCTCTCAGGCAATGCTCAAACAGTGGTTAGTCCAAGCCACAAGGTTCAGAGCACTGCCATACCAGCATGGCCAGGACCTCTGATCAGCCATCGAGTGGTTTGCCTTTGGCATTTCAGAATGTGCTGAGGTTGAAAGGGAAGACAGTAATGATACAGAACAATTCTCCCATCAGCAGTGGCAAAAGCAATGTCAGAGGCACTGAGTGCAATGCTTTCACCACTCTGGGGTCACTACTGACTCTGAAGTCAAGAAGAAGTGATATTTTCTGTTTGTCACACACAGGAACAGACTTTGGGTAAGGAAATTCTTTTAATGGACTCGACTAAGGTATTTTTGGTTGCTAGAATTCTCAATCTGTTGTGATAAAATTAGCTTTAAATAAATGTACAATACAAGCAGTACATACTTTGCCTAAGAAAAAAACCCTCTGGCCACTCTCAGATCATGTGAACTCAGTTATTTAGCTGAGCTAAAAACATCAATTATTCCAAGCCTTATCTGACTTTAGATTTGGATCTGTTTAACAACAGCACTGCCACATATCAAAACGCGTGACAACCCACAGCTCTTTACTAAAGCAAGGAAAAGTTCCTGCAAACAATGGTTGCTGCCATTTAACAACACAGTCATGAAGAAAAGAGGTAAGAGTGAAAAACTGAACCTCTGCCTCTATCCTTCGGACCTTTTCCTGAAAAGAAAAAGCAAGTCTTCCTCCTCTGCCAGTGAACCCTTACTTCCATATCACAGCATAAAGAAATGGGTTGCCTTCAACTATCACTCCCTGATGTCCACCAACCAAAGCTGTAGAAGAAGATATTCTTACTTTTTTCCCCCTGCAAGGATTTCATCAATCAGTAAAAGTTCTGCTCTATTCTTTCAAGCAGTGTCACAAAACCTGGCTCTGTACTGCTTATCACCATGATCCAAGCAACAGCAAAATAGTGGTTCAAACATACCTAGTACTCGGTGCTGGGTAAAGTTCACAGCAGCTGTTTGAGTCCCAGAAAGACATCTGAGAGAAGCACCATAAATAACGACATCACATGGAGTCTCCCATTGCACAACCCACATACATCTTTCCTGCTCGGGAATTTACGCCTCACACCCTATGCTGTCAGTCAAGAGCATATTACAAACGATGTTTCCAAGATGATCCAGAGGATATTTTGGAAAGTAATACAGCCCTCCTGTTGGCTGAGTCTTTTCAAAATACCCGTTCTACTCCATTACGAAAAAGACAAATGTTTCTATTATTTTATCAAAACCATGGCCTTTCTCAGGAGCAAGCTGTAGATCCACATGTGCATTTTATACATCATGAATGTCCAAAACCAGCTCCAGCAATTCTGACAGCCTGGCAGAAACTGAAGGGGACTACTCCTTCACAGACTCAGGAACTCAGCTCTTCTTCAGATATGCAAATGTAAAGTATTTTCTCAGACTACAGTTTTCAGTAAATCCCAAATGTGAACAGCCCCTTTTCAAGATTAATTCATTTTACTGCTAGATTAAAATTAAACCAAATTCTCTTAAAACACCTCATTCCTAGGCATCTGCAAGGAGAGAATCACTTTTCAAAGCAGTGCCTAGCTATAATTGAGAAAGAAGATAGATAGCTACTTTATAAAAATGAGATCTTTTTTCCTGGAGTTTTGCCACAAATTGCCTTCGAGGGCTTGGTTCAGAAATTCCAAAGTTAGTTTATTGTTTTTCTTATTGAGAACTAACTCCTTTTAGCAATTCTGTTAATCTTGGAGTTTGAAGTTATTTTTATTAAAGTAACGCCCAGAGTTCAGATAATCCGTAAAAAGATCAGGAATTATTTTTATTAAAGTAACACCCAAAGCTTAGACATTCCTTGCAAAAATAAGGCAAAGCATCTTCATTCTTAAAAAGGCTCTTAAGTCTTTTCAATGCAAACACAGATTTCACCGAGCAAACTGAGCACTGAGAAGTTTCATCAGCCATTTTTTAACAGGGAGTTAGGGAAGAAGTAATTAAGGCAGGATTTTTCTGCCTAAAAAAATCACAAGCCTTTTGCTCCTAACACAATGGGTCTTTTTTCTTCCTCTCTTCTTGCCTTCTGTTACGGAAGAAGTAGCACCGATTTCACTCCCTGATGTCAGATTTCTCATGAGACGCTTGTGCTGGCTTTGGGGTGTTCTGCCAGCAGTCAGTATGGCTGGTCATCCTCCCTACCTCTCCCTCAGCCAGCATGTAGTCCCGTGGACCCAGACAATGCCAATTTCTGATGGAGCTTGTTAGACTACAAGAAACAGGATCATAGCCCTTAACTCTTATGCCACAACAGAAGCAGGGCTGCAAAGTAAAGGATCTTACCTCCATTCTCGAGGGCCTGAGGCACTGAAACCTTCTGCTCTTCAGTGGCAGCTCTGTCTCAAGGACAAGATCAAGTGCAGCCTTTTTGTTTGAGTGACTATGTTAATAAACAACACCCAGGTTGCTTACCATGACTAAAGTACAGTTGAATTGTTTGGAGGGGAAAGGGAACGCCTTTTGATCACTACTTCTGATCTGGAGCATAAGCAACCATGACTGAAGACTCCACTTTGTCAGCAAGCCTCCTCCAAATGCTGTTGCTCTTTAGGCATAACAGGCCGAAGACATCACGGATTTAATAACACGTTCTCTAACAAGATGCTGCTTCCCTGTTGAAGAAGGCACGCAATGACAACTTTCAATCTCTTTAATGCAGAAATTAGGGCTGGGGCAAAATCTTTTCAATTCCTCCGAAAGAGATGTTAAGTTGCAACATCCCCACCTTTCTCTCTGCAGCGTGTATAATTTCAGCTTGCTCAATAGCAGCGGCACTCCTGAGTTCAGGAGGACTTTAAAAGGAGCGATTAAGCTCACGGAAGTAAGCTAACATGAATAAACTGCCCAGGCAACAGAGAAACATTCCAGAGCCCTGTGCTGTCACCAGGCTTTTGGCCAATGCTGCTTAATCATATATGCAAAACATAAATTACAGAAAGATTCATCACTGGTTAGAATAGTCTCAATTAACAATTTTGCATTGCGCTGAAGAAGCTTCCCTGCAAACTGTCCTCAGACAAAAGCACTGGGAACTTCTCCCCATTTTCAAAGCTTCTGCTGGCAGCAGCAGTACCAGTGGCACAGGCAAAGGCTTCCTCTGTGGGTCTTCTCAATGGATCAGGCAGTTTTGGAAGGGAAGTTTGAGAGCAAGTTTAGGACCACTCAAGCATCAAGCTGATGAGATTCTTAACTCCTATGTCTGGCTATGAGGCATCATGGCAGCTGCTGCAGGATCCGTTCTCATCTGGGCTCAGCCTGCACATACCATTTCATACTATCTGGGCATGTAACACTGGACTGAAACGCAAAATGCTTGTGGCATGGAGGAGGATATTTTCACTACAAGGCCCACAGAGTTTACGACGTCTTCTTTAAACACAGACACACTCACAGCTTAAATATTTAAGACCTTCTTGAACCTTGTCACAGAATTTATACAGCTCTGTCCAAAAACCTTTGATCTTCTGTGCAGCACTGAGTAAAAAACTTAGCCAGCCACATTCTGAGTTATGAGGAGAGATGACTTTTCCACCACTTCACAGAAGATTATAGTTTTCACATAAGATTATAGAGTCATGGTTGTAACGCCATCTGAAGACTGCATTTACAAAGATCTGATGTTCAGCAGCTCACATGGAGACAACAGAGTGGTCAGATTCTTAAAAATATTGGAGTTATAATTGAGAGCAACTTGTTAATGATTTTCTGCAGTATCTTACAAATACAAAGTTTTAACTGCTTAGAAAGCCTTCCCTCACACGCTTCATGCGATCAGACACCACTAAATCTACAAATCATAACAGCTTTTTAGACAGCATTGGGTAAGCTAGAAAGAGTTCCCCCTGTACAGCATTCTCAAAAATAAACACAAGAGAAGATAACTTCGGCCCAATTTTTGTTAAAGTTATAAACACTCCCCATCCGAGACATCTAAAATTCTGTGCAAACAAAGTTCCATGAGAATTTGCTCCCATGCATGCCTATAAGCCTGACTACTAAGAATGGATTAAAAAAAAAAATCTATTGTTTCTACCCTATCTGTGTTTGCTTTTAGGCACTGATTTTTTTTACTACATGCAGAAGAATGAATTTGCAGGTAAAATTCAGTGCAGAAATTTGAGGGAAAATTTCAAAAGCTGACTACACCTTCCATCCCCACACATACTTGTACTGTACAGCTGAAATATAAACCCCCTGCAGAACAGGGTATAGTTTCTCTAGGACAGAACTTCACTGGCTGCACTTGCCAGGAAAACAAACCACGACCTCCCCTTCGCTCATGGCTCAAGCAGCATTCTTCAAACACCCTAGCACATGCAAAAGGCACAGGCCCCGAAAAGCCTTTTGCTTTTGGTAGTTCTCCTTACGAGCTTTTTGCTCTGGACAAGTAACTTTGCGAAATGCTCGTGCCACTGCCTCAGGTCCACGAATACAAACGAAGCCGCACGCTGCTCCAGATTTCTAAGCCCTTCACGGTGCTTTCAGCTGAGCTGTGAGGCAAACTGTGAAATTATTATCTGCAGCCTGATAGAAGGCTGGGCTGGGAAAGCTGGAAGGCGCGGGTTCATGCTGACACGCCGCTCCATTGAAGCGAGCGGAGCCGCACCGGGCGGCTGCGGCGGGCAGCGGCGCCGGCAGAGATGCGCCATTGGAAAGGCTCCGATCCCTGCCTGCCCGCCCGGGTGGGCAGGGCCGGTGGGAAGGAGGGAGGGCTCAGCCGCCCGGACAGCCACGAGCCCCCGTGCCGGGACATCGCTGCGGCGCACGCGGGGCGAACCGGGGCACAGGACAGGCGGGGAGCGCTCCCGCAGAGGATGGAGCGGAGAGCCCGCCCCGCCCGGCAGCAGCACGCAGCCCGCCCGCGGGGATGCAGCCGGACCCGGACACCCCTTCCCCGCCCCCGACCGTGCTTTCTCCTCGAGCGGCCCCTTCCCGCCTCGCCACGGCCCCCGGCGAGGCGCCCCCTCCCCTCCCCTCGGCGCGGACGGGCGGGGGGGGCGGCAGGGCGGGGGCGGCGCGGCCCCACTCACCGCCCGGCGGGCGCCTCCGGCTCCGAGCAGCAGCGGCGGCAGCGGCGGCAGCAGCCGGCGCGTCCCGGAGACGGAAGCGCGGGAGGAAGTGAGGTCGCGCGGACGGGAAGCGGCGCCGTTTCCGGGGGGTGGAGGGGGATGCGGAGCGGGGCTTTCCCCCGCGCCCGGGGAGCTCCGTGCCTCGTAATCCCCGCGAGTGACGGGGACGCGCTGCGGAGCCGGCTCATCACATGGTCAGAGTAACGCGGGAAGGACATGGCACCGCTAGCCCCGGGGCTCCGCGCCCTCCCCGCTCCCCGCGGCCGCCAGCCCCCGGCCCCACGGAGCGACCCTGCTGTGTTCCGCGCTTACACGCGAGAAGCTGTCACGGGGAGCAAGCCTTCACCCAAAGGAGCCTTTTCATGGGGCAAAACCATTGAGCCTTCTGCCACTGTCAGTTCGGCCCAGTTCACGTTTTACAGTCCCTACCAACACTGAAGTACAGGTGATTTCAATGTAGTAAGATTTGGTGCTCAAAGCCCAGTTTCTTCATATCCAAATGGAACGGCAGTGCTGCTCACCACTGCTCCAAGACTTCACAGAATAGGAGAAAACTTCTGGACATACACTCCCAGCTCTGTTCTGTTTGTTCATCACTTGGCCAACTCAAGTTGGGTCACCTTAGGAATTACAGCATGATACATCTTCAAGTAGTTTCCATGATTAGATGCTTTTATTAAAGAAGTAATTTCTGCATACCCTTTAAATTAACTGACTTTGAGATTTACCTAGAAAGAAAAAGTAACTGCGGTGTGAAGTCTCTTCTGGATAGGCTGTGACCTGCTTATACAGATTTTTATAGACAGACCCATTCTTTACAGAATTTGACTAAATTAAGCTAACCACTTTTGCTATCAACATTATAGTAGTGGCTTTAAGTGTCTTCTAGACATGTAGTTTCACTGTGTACTTCTCAAAGTTTCTCCAGGAAAGGTTCACAGTATTGCATACACAACTCCCAAATAAACAGAGAGCAGAACTTTTCTGCACTACCACCATCAACACTCTGGGCTCTCAAAGCTGTTCACCTTCACCAGGCAGTAAGGCTGCAGTGCCTTCACTCACACTTACTGACTGTATTCAGCAAATTCAACAATTCATGCTCAAGGAACACAAGGGTTTCCAGGCAGATAGGTACTCCCTTGCTTTCTCTAGAGTGCTGTTGCCAGAGAAGGTAGGAGCTGATTTCCAAGGTGCTAGCAGAGAGAGAAATAATTTAAGACACTGGTAAGACTGCAATTCCCTACCCTCAGGTTTCTCTGAGCAGGTCTGCCCTGTGTTGGGTACTTTCATGCTGAATGTCCGAGTAGGCACTCGTTTCACCTCACAAGGGCTCAGAGAAAAGCTACTAAGAACAAAGTTTTAGGGACAGTCTCCTTCCTTTCCCCCTTGCCTTCAGCTATGTATCAGTTAAAAAGCATTGAAAATACCTCCACACTGACTCTTAAAATCAGCACTGTATATATATATCCTGAGTTCCTACAGAACTGTGGGCTTCATTCCACTGAGAGCTGTACGCTTTCAGTCTGTTTTGGTGGCTGCTGCTGCTGCTGTTCATACTTCCTTGCTGAAAAAAAGAAACACCAATCAACACCGATTACACAATTTATTATATCTAACCAGTATTATTACTATTATATTATTGTATATACATGTATATATATGTACACATATGTGTATACATATATATGTATAACTATGACAACCATCAAGAAGCAGACTTAATATCAGAGAACATAATTTAAGCCACGGCCACACAAGGGGAAGTTTCAGTCACCATGTGGAACTTCACCTTTAGCATGTGGCCTTGTAAACACTGAACAGTAGAGTCATAGCAAAATGTCAGTAAATCAATGGCAGAGAGCTATGATTCCATTCAGGTCCTTTTATTAAAATAAAAATAAATAAAATGAAAGGCTATGGCTTCAGAAGTTCTACTACAGATGACCTGAATGACTCAATAGTCACTGGGCTGATGTCCACATTGCTCATCTCCTCCACAATATACAAGCCACAAGCTAACAATTACACTGACTTCATAATTAATTTGGTTAGCAAGGCAAAGGGAGATCAAAGACTTGTGTGCAGTGGTACAGACACCATTAGTGAATGCCAGCAGGCATTTCACTGTAGGAAGAATATTCAGTTTTGTTCCTACAGAATGCAGTGGCCTGGTGAAAGAATCTTTACATCAAATCTTTGCATTTAATAGGTGGCTTCAGATCACTAAGTTCTTTTTTCCCATATTTCCTCTAGGTATACATGTATGGCAGATGTGAAGCAAGGTCATGTGTTTCTCTGAATTGGACCACTGGAATATCAGGGACATTTGGCTCTTTCCTGCCCCCATCCCAACCTTCAGCATTAAGATGGGAGCAGCAACACTTGTTGGTACAGTAAAATTCTCATTTATTTTCAACTTATGTGGTTGTATTACTCATGATTCCACAGTCCTCTCAATTTTCACCAATCCGCCCACGTTTTGACAACATCCAGATGTTCCCAGCTCTTTCAAAGTGTAACATGGGATTCGTTTTGACATTTACTTAAAGAGAATTGCACAGCCGCTCCCTCGCTCCGTACTTCCTCACGCAACAGTCCTGCGGCCCTGGCTGCCGCAGAAGCCCTGCTCACACGGCGCCACAGGACCGGGCTCAGCCCATTGCACAAGGCTCGAGGCCACCCCTTTAGGAACGGCCCCCAGCAGCCCGCAGGCCCGGGAGAGCCCCCTCGTCCCTCTGACTTACCGATGGAATACATCTCCAGCTGCTGCCGCAGGCGGATCTTCTTCATGCTGTCGTAGAAGTTGGGCTCGGGCGGCGTCTCGGCGGCCGGGGGCAGGGTGAAGATGCGCATAATCCTCCTCTTGTTCCTGCGAGGAGGGGGCAAGGCGGTGAGAGGTGTCGCCCCTCCATGTGCGGGCCCCGCGGGAGCCACCGCCCCGCCCCGCCCCGCCCGGGCCTCCTCTCACCGCCGCGCGTAGACGAGCAGGGCGAGGCTGGCCAGCACCACCAGCAGGTACACGTTGGTGGCCTCGTTCCACGCCTCGTGCACCGAGTAGTCGATGGCGCCGCCGTCGCCCAGCGCCGCCGAGGAGCCGCCGCCGCCCGCCCCGGCGGCCCCCGCCGCCACCGCCGCCATGGGGAGCGCGGCCGGCAGGGGCGGCCCCGGAAGTGACGTCAGGGCGGGCGCCGGGCGCCATGGCGGGGGGGCCTGAGGGGCGCCGGGAACGGTGAATGGTGGTGGCGATGAACGGTGCCGGTGGGCATTAATGCCGCTGCTGGCCGAAACGTAGATGGAATAAAAAATCTGATTTGCGGCACGCCACGGCGCACCTGGGTCTGTGCAACTCTACAATAAATCACAGAATCAGTGAGGTTGTAAAAGAGCTCTGAGACCATCGAGTCCAACCTATGACCGAACACCACCGTGTCAGCCAGACCATGGCACCAAGTGCCACATCCAGTCTTTCCTTAAACACCTCCAGAGACGGTGACTCCACCACCTCCCTGGGCAGCCCATTCCAGTGTCAAATCAGCCTTCCTGTGAAGAAATTCCTCCTAATATGCAACCTAAACCTATGCTGGCGCAGCTTAAGGCCCTTTCCTCTTGTCCTGTCGCTTATGACCTTGGAGAAGAGGCTGACCCCCGCCTGGCTACAACCTCCTTTCAGGGAGTTGTAGAGAGAACAATCAATGTCTCTTTCAAATGTGTAATTGCTGGCTTGTTGCACTCTGGGTAACAAATCCAATTTTTCTGGACTGTCTGTGCAGCCCTGGGGCACCTTCCCACACTTTCCTTTCCCCTCCAGCTACCAGACCCTTGGGGAGAGGACACGCAGAGAGGACCACTTCTCTCCCAGGGACACGGGCGCACACATATATATATATATATATGTGGGATATAACAAAGTCTTTCGGTTTTGCAATGGCAGCGTCCAAGGGGAAAGGCACAGATGGGTGTGGGACCAGGAGAAGTGTGAATTCAGCAGCTCTGGGAGCCTGACAGGCACAGAGTCACCCGGCTGGGCTGCTGCTCATGCAGCGGCAGTGGAATCATGTGGAATGCAGTTCTGCAGTGCGCGGTGTTGAAAGAAAAAGAAGTTCTAAACACAGGAACTAAATGTGACAGTTTAAATTTGTCAAAATAGAAAGAGCAGTTTCTGAAGGATCTTGCTTTTTTTTTTCTTTTGTGCCAAAATGGGAGTTGCTGGATATTCAGATGCTGAAATAACATAGCTTAATCGATGGTCCATGCACTCCTAATGCCAAAGAGCACAATTTTAGGATTCTGCTTCGGCAGAGCAAGTGTTTCAGCTGAGAGCCTTGAAAAGTTTTCTGAACTGCATAATGAGATGCAGGTAAACTAAGGTGCTCTAACATTCATATACGCACAAACTTTTTTTCCCCTACTGCCTGATGTGGAATGTTTGAGCTACATGAGAGGTTAGGCATGCTTTTCGCTAGGACCTTCTGCTTCTTTCTATCCACCTCTGCCCTGATACTTCCTTTTACCATATCTTCCTTCAGATACTAGAACTGTTACAATTTGGACATCAGGGATATGGTTCATGCTCCTCTGCTTAGCGTGTATTTGGAGTATGTGCTTGTGTTACGGTTCTCTGTCTTCACCCTTTGTAAGACAATAAAGGGTAAAAACCCAAGTATTTTTAGGGCAGGATTTATCTAGCCTATGTCAAACATTCAGAATCACATCTCCTGTGCCTGGGAAATGCTCCGATCCCTTACTGAATGGAAAGAGTCTAGACATCTCATTTGGATGGCACTTGCTTTGCAGATGTCTAATCAGCCTGGGGAAACTCTGTCCTTTGGGGAGCTGTGTTCACACCACAAGATGTTCCAAGTCTTTCTCTTTCCATGGTATGGAACAGATTCATTTTAAGAGGCATTAGATCAGGACAAAAGAATATGAGTGAAATGACAATACAAAAAAAACCTAAGGCACTGTTGTCATGAGAAAAGTTCTTTACCCCACATGGTGTGGGAAAGGAGGATAGAACAGCAATTAGACATAATTCTAGGTCATTAAATTGAGATGGCACCCATGCACAAAACTGTGGAAACCACTAAGAGAGATGAAAAAAAAAGCCGCTTATGCAACATGACAAAAGACAGTTAATTAAGCATGGTTTCATAGGGATTTTAAGCAGTTTCTTGTGAAGTTGAGGCTTTTTGTTTGCTTTTTTAGTATGTTGAACTTTTCTACTAACAGGCCTGACAAGAAAGCATTACACATCTTTGGAAGAAAAGTGGAAAGAAAAAACATAAGTAACTTCAGTGCTCTTTCTATTGCATTACCATCTCTAGACCTCAGCTGAGATCAGGCTCCCTTGTATGAGGAGGGGGAAAGCTGTATTTAAGCTGTAACTAAAGGCACTTTTTGTATTAATCCCACAGCTTGCTCTGGACAACACAGGAAGGGACTGGAACACCCCAGGACTCTGCACGCCGCTTCCCATATGGAGGAAACCGAGGCCTGCATCCATAAAGCATGACCTCAGGTCCTGGGATTTTCTCTGCAGGCTCCAGCACACCAAAACAGACTTTGCCTCCCTCAGCATTGCCTGGTTCATTTGATTTAATGAAATGCTTGATTTAAGACTGATAATCCACCCACCCCCAACCTACAAGACAGGCAGAGACAGATTTTCTTCTTCCACATACCCCTCTGAATTTAGTAAATGTGAATCAGTGGGTAGGACAGAGTTAGACTGAGGATCACAACATTTGGTGCTGCCCTGACTGTGACAGCCTTGCAAACCTGAGGAAAAGGGGTGATCTTCCCCTTACCAGCCTGTAGAAATTGGAGTTCTGGGGGTGCAGGCCTTCTGCATGACTTCCTTGAGGAACCTGGTTAAAACACTAATGTTTGTTGACTCTTAAGCCTGTAGGTTAGCTTGTCTGGTACACTGTTATTTCCTTTTATGGCTTGGGTTTTTGATTCAATCTTAGACTTTTAAAGCCTATTCAGAACTGGGAATGCAAGCTGCTCTTTAATTCAGCCAGAGCATAGTCAGGCCTTGCAGCTGCAATTATGTGTATGAGAAATTGTATTATCTGTCTGTATGGATTATGTAGTATATTTATTTGTGGCTTGGATGGAGTGGGATGGGATAACCAATACTTGTGTATGCTCTCCATGCATGAGGACACAAGTTGTTCTGTAGTTTCTCGTACTAAAGCTGTGTGTAGGTAGAGAACTGTCATTTTGCGCTGTGCCTTTATAGCATCTGACCTACAGGATCCTGGCCTATGACCAAAGCGTGTAGGCACCAAACTAATAATATGTAATAATAATACATGGCACTGGCATAAGCTAAACATAGTTAATGGACACCCAAGCTCAGTGGCTAGCTTTTCAACATTACTGGCAAACACACTGAGGAGCTTTCAGTCTGAGTTAGACACAACCCCCCACGCCCCCTCCATCCCAGGAATGAACTCTTAGGGAGAATAACACATAAAAATCCCAACTTTTACAGAAGTGGAGACTTTGTTCATTCCACAAAGAAATCCAGAGTGTACTTGATAAAAGTACCCAATTCGGGGTCATAGATTTATCAAGAGAATTGCTGAAAAGGGTCTTCCAGCTCTCCAGGGAAAAATTCACCGTCCAAAAGACATTAGCATCCAGCAACTACTAGAAATTTGACTGAGAGCTACTGAATGTTACCAGTTTTGAAAATCCAATTACTGCATATCCAAAATGTGAATGCTGGAACAGTAAGCTTGGTCTTTTGAAAATTATGGCCAAAGAATCTGTGTGTGTGTGTGTACCTAAATATAAATATATAATTTTTAATGGATTTAGAGTTACCCAGAGCTAAACAGAATCAAAAATTGCTGAGACATAAATATCACTGTAATGTAAATATATTCACCATTTAATCCTGATAAATACTGGATTATAGACTTCTGAACAGAGACTAACAATTATAGGAAATCGTGTGGTCATCTCAAGTATACAGTGTCTCAATTAAAATAAAACCACAAAATCCTTTTTCTTTTAAAAAAGTACCATCTAGCATATAATTTATTTGGTTGGACTCCACAAATATACACATTATATCATGCTAGAAGAACTTGAGAACCACTTTTTTCTTGTTCCCAGGGTTTCTTGACTGTTGGTAAGACATTACAGTCATAATGATAGAATCGGCTTACAGTTGCATATTCTGCCAAATAGCTCACAAATTATATTTGGCAAACAGCACTGCCTCTGTTTCACAAAGATAATGATCTGATGTTTTGTTTATGTGGCACCAAAGGAAAATATTATTTTAGAGCTTGTGACAGAATTTCAAAAAGTTTGTGTGGTATTCTAAACTTCTGATACATTTAGAAGTTACCACTCTATTAAATGCAGAGTAACACAGATTTTCAAACTATCTTTCAAAAAGGAAAAAAACCAAACAAATGTTCAATTAAATACATTGTGTCCATTGTATTTCCTCAGCATTTACCCAGCCCTAAAAAAGAGCTGGTGTAGATATTCATGCGCTACTTTTTACATTTGATGGCATCAAACATACAGATGAGTCGCCATGTAGGCTCCTCACCCCTATAGGGTTTAGTGTTACAGGAGTGCTTTTAGGATGTAGTCTGATATCCACAGCGCAAAATGGGAAATGCTACATCAGACTTGACCCCCCAGAAGCATGCAGCCAGCAGGCAGTTTGGAAAGGAAAACAGCACAACCTTGACAGTGCTATTCTTTGGATGGCTCCGAGGAGAAAATGAAAGGAGCTGTGGTTTGAACTGAATCTGGGACTCTGCTCTGAGACAGGCAGTTTCCATTCTGTAACCTGTGGTACAAACCCACCTGATAAGGCCTAAACTTTAGTGGGAAATCCACTGGCAATTTGTTTTGGCAACAGCATTGGGCTCAGGCTAGAGTGCACCGTACCAGCAGTGGGCCCTGACACAGCTGACTCCTGCAGCCGGACTGTCAGCAGGCTCAGCTAGCAAGCCCTAGGTCTCCTGGTCTCCACTGCTAGCACAGCAGTGTCCCAGGAGAGCTCAGTCTGGGAACCAGCTGCTATTTCTTGAGTCTGGGAGATGGTTTCTGCTTTGATTCTTTGCTTAGCAGCTGGTTAGGTGGGAGTGGGTGAAATATGCTGTGGGACTGCTGCAGGGATGGCAGAGGAGGCATTGCCCAAAAGGGACAGGCAAGATGGTTACACTGACCAAAGGGCTGTCCTGTCACTTGGGGGCCAGACCCAGGGCCTTCATCTTGGTGATGATGGCAAACATATCTGCCTTGGCACTGACTACCTAGAGCGGTTTGGGGAGCCTTCTCTGAAGTCTTCGGAAGGAGATAAACACCAGTAGCTGTCCTTCTCCTTGTGTGACCTGCATCTTCGTGCAGTTTCTTTGACTGGACTTTTGGGATAGAAGAATGGTAACATAAAAAGAAACATGGCAATTACCATTCCCCGAGAAGCATCTTTTGTGAGATAAGAACCAGAAGCTGTTGTTGACGTTAGACAGAGCTGTGGCAGTGGTCTTAGCAAGGGAGGTCATGTCCACTGGTCTAGAGCTGCCTGGGGAGTGGGTTAGCAGAGAGGGACTTGCAGGCTCCTAGCTGTGAATAGGCCTCTTCCTGACCTTCATCTTCTGATGTTTTCCACTAGACATACAAGAGCCGCTTGTCCTTGAATGTTTGTCAAAGGCTGTGATTGGTGGTAAAGACTGAAATGCCCAGAAAAGAGAATTGGAAAGAGGGGAGACTGCTGCATGTAGGGCTGTCCTGCCTCTTTCTCCCCTCTCTGTGATGCCTTGCCGCTTCCCTATAAGGGAAAAGATGCTGGAAATGTGGGAAGGACTGGATTCAAGCAATCATGAGACTGGGGAGGGAGTTAGCAGGGAAGAACAGAAAGATGCATAGGGTACAAACATCTGATTTTACTGAAAGACTGGAAAGAGGTGACACGCAAACTTGGTTTTGGTCTCACCAGGCTGAGATAGATATGGACTGTAAAGTACACAAATACCAGGAGCAAGTTAAAAGGGAAGTGGTATGTGTGGCATGTGTGGCTAATAGCACAGCCCCTATATCTATCTGTCTTGGTCCTTCAGACTCACTAATGCAAACACAATGAGATCTTTAAGGGGTTTATGGAAGTTTGCTAGGAAAATACGGGCTGCAAGGCCAGATCCTGGCTATGTGTGGGTTTAAGAGGGAGCTGGTAATAACTAATGCTAAACTGACCTTCATGCTGCCATCTAGTGTTTCCTCATAGACAGAGACAACATCCCAAAAAAGAAACTGCAGCTCCATAATGCTGTATTCAGAACAAATCTGATTTATTCCTGCTGAAATACAACGCTGGACAACACACAAGCTGAAGGAGAGGGAATGGAGAAGAGATGCAGAGAACCTGCTGCACAGGGTGAATGTTTAGGGAGATGCCTTTTCTTAGAAAAATTTGTAACTATTTCATCCAGGAATGGAGAGAGTCATCTCCATGACGAGATAATTATGCAAAACCAGAATTTTTCATTTTTTCCACTCTGTGAAATTAGTATGGCTATTTGCAAGGTGCAACAGTACACAACAGAGCAAGAATCCCAGCAGAAGCTTCTCTTAACCAAGAGAGACAAGCACAAAATGTTTGTGAAGTTCTTCTTGCCTGTTCTTGCTACACACATAAAAACACTGTCATGGGATGGTTATTCACAGTCATCAGATGCTGATTTTCCTATCAAGTGTACATGATGGCTAACAAAAGGTAACAAGTTATTGTGGGGGAACATGCAAAAGATTTGACTCTTGGCCCTTTAAAGCCTGGTCCCTGGCTTCAAGGAGCTGTAACAGGAGACTTTTCCAACTGTTGCACATCCTGTATTCATACTGGAACTGTAGAACTCTAACCCTAATAATAACAAGTCAAGAGTTCATGCGCTGGATGATGCATTTACAACAGAACATTCCTTTTCCCCAGGCTTCTTTTAGGTGTTTCAAGTCAAAGTCCAAAACAAACCTGAAGCGTCCAAAATCACTGCTCTCTTTTGGAGACCCTGACTTCTGAGCTTTATCTCCTGACAACCTAAGCAGGAAAGCTGCAAGGAAGGAGTGGACAAGTGAAAAATGGCAGAAGTCATCTAATTTAAGAAAACAGACTGCCTAGAGGGAAAACAAAGCCATATCAGCAGCTTTTAAAAGGGCTCATGGTGGCCTTGTATAATATCAGGTATGAATTTACTAATTTGCAGGAAAGATTTTCCATTTATAATAAAATTCTAATACCAGGATTTGAACATTGTATATATGAACTGACTGCATGTTCTCAGGGCAGTCATAACATGGCTTGTTTAGGTGAAGAGGAATAGCAACACAGAAAAGAACAGAACCAAACCCTTCAGCAAAAAGGACAATGTACTTCTCTGCTTCCAAATCATCTCTCAAGTCAAAACATGGAAGTTGTCTCTTAGGTCTTTCAAAGATTTAGTCCTCAGATGGACAATGGTAGAGTCCATGTTTCTCATTCATATTATTCCTGTTTTTTCACCAAGGGAACAACTACATCCCAGATCCCAGTTCCACCAATCTGCGCCTACTGCTGGATTAAGGCATCATTATTCTTTCTCTCCAGCTGTTGGTACCAGACTGTTACATCCATGCAGGTACCACAAGCTTTTCCCTAACACACTGAACAAGGCTACTTTTTAGCAGCCTTTCTTTAAGCTTAGTGGACTTTGAATTCAGACCCTGTAGAGTTGTATGCTCTAAATACAAGAATTTTCTTTTCCAAAGCTTGTGTTTAATGTTCATTGCTGTGGAAATCACATTCTCTTTCAGTTCCTTGTACTCCTGCTTTCTATCAAGTAATTTCTGTGGATTACAGAAAAGCAAAGAGACTCGCTTTCTACAGCTTCATGTCTAAAGAGCCCATCTGAGAACACCACTGAACAAAGGCTTGAAAACCAAGAATCTGGGTCTGTAACAAACTCTTCAGGATCTGCATCACCTTCTTGCTTCCAAAAGTGGCCACATGCTTGCTGGTGTGCGATACAGGGCTCTCAGATCAGTGGCTGTATGGCTCCAAAAACAACCTATGCCTCATCCAGCAGGGAGAGACTGCCACTGGGGCTCTGGCATGGAGCTCACCAAAATCTGAAGTGAACTGGGGTACTCCTTTCTGAGTGATCACTGCTTTTACTCCATGGAAAAGCAGATGAGGGCTTTGTGGATACAACATGGGCCATAGCCACAGGAATTGGCATAAAGCTTGTGGGGGGCATGTCATGGTCTCTGCTCTCCAGTTCTCTGGAGAGAAGCTAAGGTAGAGCTATATTTTTTTAGCTGTTTTTCTGTAATTTTTAAGATATTTTGTGTGAATGTTGCAAAAGAAAATTTATCACTTCTTAAGGAACAAATTTCCCCTGCACCCACACAACTTCATTTCTCTCCCTCCTCCTCTTCCAATGGTACATTAAACATGCCAATGGAAAGCTTGTGCAGCTCTAGGATTGGGGGATTTTTTTTTTTTTTCAGTCAAGATGTACAAGTTCAGTTGTTCTTTTCTTCTCAGTTTTGGGGACAGAGATTTTGCTCTTCAGGCAAGCTACATAAATAGGAAGGACATCAACCCCATGATGTTGTTTGCCTCATGATTCACTATAACATTTCTCTAGCACCAGGCATGGCTGCCTCCCGAATAAGCAGAGTTAAAACTTTCCTGTAGGTGTCTAAGACCTCTTGGGCAGAAGGCCGTTCTACTGGGTCCTTCTTCTTACATGCTGCATGGATGTCAAACAAATGCAGTCGTACTATGTCACTTCCTTCAACATGGCCCAAGAAAAAATCAGAGACATCTGGGATTTTCCAGATGTCTGTTTTCTCATCATAGGGAGGCATGAGGTCATCTTTGAATGGCACATCTTCTCCATAGGGCCAACGCTGCTCAGGAGCTACAAAGTCACCCTGGAGCTCCCGGTGACCACATTTCACCAGCCTGCCAGCACTCCTGTTCACCAGAGGCAGAGCATCCAAATCATTCACCAGAACATGAAAGTCACTTGTCAGGAGATACTGAGAGAGAACCTTGTCCAGATCATTCGAGTCACACATCACTAAGGTGCCCAGAGGGCTGCTGTGCAGGTACCGAATGACACTCACATAGTCTATAGCAAGCATCAGCCTGCGATGCCAGGTGTTCATGCCCTTGTATTTGGGAATGTGGAGAGTTTCATTCAGGCCTCTCAGTGAGCCAAGAGGATGGTACTCGGTGAGGATTGTGAACTGCTGCTCACAGTAGCCAAGCAGCCGGACAACATGCTTGCTCTGAAGTGCTTTCAGCATTTTCAGTCCATGGAGAAAGTCCTCCTTCAGCTCTGAGTTGGTGAGCTGTGAAAGGACCACTTTCTTTTCCCTCCACTCAGAAAGGAAGACCTGAGAACACACAAGAGACATGTAAGACATGTGGAGAGCCTTCTATGAACTGCTACCAGCTGGCGCCGACCTCTTCCTATAAATGGTTAGTCACTGCAAATTACGGTCACCAGGCACGGTCAGCTTTAGGTAGAGCCATGTACCTATCACAGCAGGCCCTTTCTGATGTCATAACTACATCACGATTTCTTTAGTTTTCTTTGGAATGGACAATGTAGATTAATTAAGTTATTGTATATCACCCAAACAGCCAGTCTTACTCTGCCATGATTGCACCAATCTGTGATTTCGCTTGTGTAGCTGGATGTCATTTGGTGTCAGAGAGGTGGCCCAGGTCATGCTCTCGTACCTGTTGTGTTCACCTTATCAGTAGCCATGTGGTCCTGGATGCCTACAGTAATTAGGTGCTGAGAGGGTAATCATAACAGCAGTACGGGCATTAATTCGCCATCAAACTGTGAAAGCTCTTTATCCAGAGGAGAGAAGAAAGGAAATCCAAACTCACCTTTTTCACAGCACCTTCACCAACACACTTGAGTTTCCTTACTTCCCTATTTATGGCCTCGCAGGAAAGCCACGGGGAACAATTCTTCAGTGTTCCCAATCTGAAGTGCCCAAAAGGGCAGAGGCCGGGGTCCGTTTCGACATGTCCCCGAGAGTTGTAAAACATGTTGAGATACAGGTAGAGAAGGGCATTGAGGAGCAGGACGGCCGCAAGCAGTAACGCCAGCGAGATGGATGGCACCTCTCTGGGAAGAAACTCCCTCCTAACGAAATGCGGTTTCTTTTCCATGGCCGTGCCTTCCGCATCCTCCGTGGAAGTCGGATGCTAAGCAGGACCCTCTTCCCAGCCCGGGGATGAGCGCCTGGAGGGCTTTGTCAGTGCCGGCTGCCCAGCCGTCCCGCAGACACGGCGCTCCGGAGCCCGCAGCCTGCGCACAGAGGCCACGCGTGGCGGCGAGACGTGTTAAAGGCGGCCGCAAGCTCGACGCTCGCCTCGCTGCCCATCCTCCCGGGTTTCCGCGCAGGCGGGCCCGAGCTGCGGCCCGCGGGGAGGGACGCTTGACCCCGGAAAACACCGGGAGGAGCGGCCGCGCGGGGCGGCAGCGGCGGCGGAGGCCCCGCCCCGGGAGCGGCGCGGAGCGCGGCGCGATGGCGGCGGCGGGGCTGGCGGCGGCGCTGGCGCTGGCGGCTGCCGCGGCGGCGGCGCTGGGCGCGCTGCTGATGGCGCCCGGCCTCTCGCAGCCCGACGGGCAGGGCGCGCCCGGGCCCCGCGGCGGAGCGGCGGCGGCGGCGGCGGAGCGGCGGCGGTCGGGGCGGATGGACCAGGCGCTTCTGCTCGTCCTCAACGAGCTGCCCGCCCCGGGCCTGCGCCTCGCCGCCCGCTCCGGCTCCTGCCACCAGGTGAGGGGCTGTGCCGGGCGGGGGTCACCCCCCGGCCTCCGCTTCTGACAGCCCGGCCCGCGGCGGGGCTGCTCGGCTTCTCCGGCGTCTCCCCGTGGCTCCGTTAGATCGCTTCCCTTCGGTCTTACCTTCGAGCAGCACGCAGGGAATTCCCGCAGCAGGAGCTGCTCCAGCCCCGTGGCATCTTCCCTCGTCTTTGCCACCACGCAAGGCAGAACCCCCTTTCACTCTCCTTCGGCACTAATGAGCTCCCTCCACCCTCTTCTTCCACAGTGCTTGTATCAGTTCCTGGCGTTTGTCCCACCAAGCAACGAGAGCCTGAGAAAACCAGGCACGGCGTCGGTAATGGTCGATACGCAGCATCCACTCACCCTGCTGCTCAACAGCTCTGTGGGTGACAGAGAGCTCTGCAAGTACGTGGCCCAGCCCCAGGGAATACACGGATAGCTGTATCCTATATTTGTGTCGGTTTGGTTTGTTGGGTTTTTTTTCCCCTTGGAGCCGTGCATCTCTTTATTGCCTGCTCATCGCCTCCTTTTCCCCAGCTGTTAAGCCCTAGAATTCAGTCTTCACCCCACTGCTGTAACAGTGGTGTACTTTGGAATTGTGCTGGAAGGATCTAGGTGCGAGCAGGAGCCAAAACGGTGTTCGTTGAGGCAGCATGTACAAGCACCTGGTTTCTCTTGCAGGGACTCTCTATTTCAAGAAGACAAATGATGGCAGTGCATGTGTGGTAAAGAATTGGTGTTGGGCTAGGGGAGGGTAATGCATGGAAAAGGCAAGTTCCGTGCTAGATCACAGTGTTGGTCCAAGTTTTTGGCTTGCCTTTCCTAAAACATTCAGGCTTACAGCCCCTGTAAGTGCTGCGGTGGTACCTGCATGTACTGGTGGTGGCTCACCAAGTTTTGTTTCCTTTATCATTTGCAGGATTCAGTATCATTTTGGAGAGTTTGGCAATTATTCCCTTGTGGTAAAGACCCTAAGTACAAGCACACAAAATGCTTCTTGTGACCTAATCATCAATGAAGGCCCTATCAACAGCTACCTCCGTATGTAGTGTTCTGGTTTTCCCTTTCATTCTACAACTTGCATGTCTCCCAGCAGGACCAGCTTCTGAAGAAGCCTGTGCAGCCACTCGTGCTGTGCTGAGGAGTTGTCATGGGCTTGTTTCTCTTCTTTCTCAACATCTTGCCTCCTTATGTGTTATATACACGTCTTGAGGCCCTGACCAGGATCAGGCCTCTTCGCAGATATACTGTCTGCCCACAATCTTTTTGCAGTAGGGATTAGTACAGAAAAATCGGTGGGTATGTGTCTTGAGGGAGATATTAGTTCCTGTTTCCCTGCATATTTCATGTATATACACAGAACCCTCCCTCTTCTTCCTTCTATCTTACTTCTCTCACAAAATGGGAAACAATTCACAGAGTGTTTTGGATTTTTGTTTGTTGTTGCACTTCTAATTTTAAACCTGAAGTTTTTCTTTTTTGTTCATCTCTTTTCCAGGGCTGTTTTAAATTTTTGTCTACATTTCTTCCATTCTTTTCTATTACATTATTCTCCATGCTTGCTAACATGGTGTGTTGCCCTTTCCCCTATCTTCTTCATGTTGAGGCTGGTTTTAAATCTCCAGTTTCTTCTTTCAGAACATATAGCACATCATGTCTTTTCTCACTACTGTCTTGTGATGCAGTGCAGTTTTATTTTGCTTTTTCTATGCCAAGATGTGGAGTCACTGAGCTGCACTTCGAAACTAGCTTAATTTTGTGTTGGGTAGTTCGGGGGTTTTGCTGTGGGTTTTTTTTCTTTGGGGATGTATACTACATGGAGAAGGTGATGTGATGATTGGCGAGTTGGGCTTTGTGTCACGTTTGTGTCACACTTGGCCAAGCCCAATGGTTGCTGAACAGTTTTGTTAGATCATTTATAGAGTTGTGTTCTTCTCTTTCATGTAGCTATTCTCTTTGCTTTCCTGGTTTACATGGGGATCCTTGCTATCGTGATTGTTGGGCGCCTTCTAATGAAGTAAGTGAACAGTCCTTGCATGTGAAGTGGGGCTGCCTGTTTAAGACCACGCTTCACAGTGTGGTAATGTTTCAGAGTCCCCCTTGTAGCCCTGCTTGCAGATCACATCCTGTTATCGGGTTGCCATGTGCAAGTTGTGGCACATGTGGCAAGAAATGCAGAGTGATGTGATTTCACTGGAGGGATATCTTGCAGCCTTGTTAGTTTGTACGCAGAGCAGTTACTAGAGAGCAGCTGATGTCCACTGTAAGCTCACACGTGCCCTGCCGCACCCTCCTGTCCCTTGTTCCTTGTCTAGCTCTGGATCAGTAATCCAAATCAGTGGGACCAAAGTGCGTGTAACAAATGCAACCTTCTACCCTGTGTACTGACTGACGTGAGTCATCCTTGCCTGTAAGCAACCCCCAAAAAACCGCCAAACGTGAGCTTGTGTCAGTGTATTTACACAGCTGGACTTAACGGAGGTCCTAGGTACTGGCTGAATCTCAGTATTACCTATGTGAGCCGTAAAAATAGAAATAGGAACTGTCCAAACTTCTGATTTATGCTGCTAAATAGTTTCAATTAAGGTGAAATTAACTATAAAGTACTTTTGGCTTTGTTTTGTGTTTTAAACTGTAACTCGTTTTCAGAATTGATCCAGTCAGAAACTGGGTTTACAAGAAACTGAATCCCAGAGCAACTGATCGTATGATTAACTCCGTAAGTGACCACAATATCTTTAGTTTGTGTTCTGTAGTGTTTTCATCTCTGAGAAACACACACTTATCTGGACTTCTGGGGACTTGTTTATTACTAATCACCTTCTCCTTGTATGTGTGTTCCCCTTAGCAAATCTTGTACTGATGTCAGATAGGCAATTTTATGTCAATGGAGAGTGCTAGACTGGATTTCCATGCAAGTGTAGTGGATTCCCTGTAGAGCTCTTGCAAGTTTTGAACATATAGCTTTGCGCCCTCTTTAGTCCCTTGATGCGAATGTGTTGGTGAAAATACTGTCCCCTTCTGACATAGTCAGTATAAGGGAAATCACAGCCTTCATGTCTGCTTCCAGCACAGCAGGAATTTTAGCTAAGAAAATGAAGCCAAAATTTCTCTGGCACCCCTAGAACTGGCATTTCTCTGTGATCCTCATTTTGTACTAGTATGTAGATAGTTCATCACCATCTGGGCTTCGTATCTAAGAGGTCCAAACTTGTCTAGAATCAAAAGACTTGGAAGCAGAGCTCTACAGCAATTATTATGGTTGCTCATGGGATATAATGTCTCCTTCTTTATGCTGTCACTGGGTCTGATCAGAGTGGTCTAGGGAACTCAATTGCAAAGAAGCTGCTCCTGTGTTTAAAAGGATTCATTTTCCACTGGTTTAGCTCTTGAAACAGTCTCTCTGTGGTGTCAGACCAGTGCTGATGGGTTGGGGCAGGTCCTGTTTGAGAGCTGGGGACTGGATCTGCTCAGCTCTGTTGTAAAGCAGAACTCAGAGTGTTGCCAAGTCTCTGGCTGATTTGGACTGGACCCAACTCTGATGAGTCTCAAGCACAGGCTCATTTCACTGCATTGTTGTTCCTGCCTGGTCAGAGATAGAGTCTGGAGCATCTGCAAACATTGCAACATGGTGAAGCCAGGAAGAGGTTAGAAGTACCAAGTGGGGAAGCAAAAGGAAGACAGGGAGAATAAAGACAAAGAGAGTGTATGAAAGTTTGCAGTTTGCTGACCTTTGTTGCCTAGTCAGCTGGTGCAGCTGCTGACTTGCTCTTCATGTGTCTGGTTTGTTCCCAAAGGAGCTCGGATCCCCGAACACAACAGAGTCCATTAACTGTGATGCTACCCCACATTCATGGAGCACAGCCTCTCGGAAGCGGCTGCATTCCCTTGACACCTTCCGAGGGTGAGAACAAGATCTTGCTCAAAAACAGCTCTGCCAAGGGGAATGAGATTTTTCCAATGGCAGTTTGACAGTACATGACAATATATAGCAGATGGACAGTTCAAGGTGCTCTGTCTTACTTGGAAGTTAATCAAGATTTTAATTCTCAGATTTTCCAAAACACTTTGTAATTTATATAATTTGAGGAAACAGTAAATTGTGGCAGAGGCAGAAAAGAACAACATGTTCAATGTGAAAATGCTTTGCGAAGGAGCTTGCTTTGGTTCACCACCACCCATGATTTTTGAAACACAGCTTCTGGGTTGGTAAAGCTGGAAACCTTGGAAGTCTTGCTTTAAAAATAAAATAAATCAGATCTCTGAGTTAGGAATGCATTAGTGGGAGTAGTAATCATTAATTTTGTGTTCAAATATAGGCATTTCATGAACACGTGATACTTTGTCTTTTTGCTGTCTTTTTAGGCTATCTCTTGTAATTATGGTGTTTGTTAACTATGGAGGAGGAAAATACTGGTTCTTCAAACATGAGAGTTGGAATGGTAAAGTACAATTGAGACAATTACTCTGGGTTTTAACTGCAGCAGTGTCTAGAAATGGTTGGTGTTGCCGCTGCTGCAGCGAGCTGTTGCTCAGCCGAGGACTGGGATGCTGTGCTGGTTTCTCAGCAGGGAATCTGGCCTGATAGGTTAAAGGCAAAGCAGTGTATGGTCCGCCTCGTCACACAGTGGCAGGATGGCTTCACATCACCATCTGTGTGCAACCTTTTCATTTGTTACACAGGGTCATATCTTTAACTTTTCGCTGTTGTTTAATGACCACAGTCAAGCTGATGTTGCTCAGTGCTTTAAAAACATAATGCCTTGATTGGTAAGCTGATGAAGTCAAGCATTGCGCTGCCCTAGTGGAGAATAGCAAGGATTCCATCCCTGAAATGTTTCCCAAGGCACAGCAATCAGTTCTGGCCCTATTCTTAAAGAGTGATAAATGCAAGCAATTAGTTCTTTGTAGGTTTTGTTTCTAACATGTTTTAGATTTTGGGACATGAATAATTGCTAGCAGCCTGCAATTCCTCTAGAAACTCAACAGTAATATTGTTAAATTTCAGGAGGGTTCAAGGTAAATAATGTGCTCCTTCGTATTTCTCTGTAGGATTAACAGTGGCAGACCTGGTGTTTCCGTGGTAAGTTTTCTTGAAGAATAGTTTTTGTATCAAGTGATTCTCTTTATATTAAGGGTTGCAATGGGAATATTGTGTGCACCTTGCTTCCATATGGAAATGTTTTTGGAGGGATGAATTTGTGTTACACAGTTAATAGGAATCTGCCCCTACAAATAACAACATAATCCTTCTGAACCAGCAGAAGAGCTAAGTGGTTTTGGTGCCCCACATCCTCCTTCTTCCCACACACGGCCCAGGGCTACCCTGCCAGTGAAAGTGCAGTATCCCTGAGAAGCTCAATGCCATGCTACTGTATTAAAGGCTGTCAATCTGGCAAGATTCAAACCTGGACTGGTGTGTATCCATAGGTAAAACAGCCAAGTAAATTTTGGATTACTCTAATACTTCTATAACCAGAGTACGGTCTTATGGGGAAGCAATTATCCCATCTGCTCCTAGCACACTTCTCTACACCGGCTGTGGTTTCTCATGGAGGAGGGAGCTGGACTTCGACTGTGAACCTTATGTAGAAGAGAGGGGTGTGTCAGTTCTGAATTTGAATCATAGATTTGCAGCTTGTGTTTTACTGCTCTGAAGATGCTAATTTAATTTTGGGTAACGGAATTTTTTGGTAGCATATAAATTGCTGGAGAAAGACCAGAATGCAACTACAACCCTGCCTCAACAAACCACTGAAAATGGTGGAAGTGTCCCATAGTGCAAACTCAGTAGGCTGCGAATTCCTAGCAATCAAAGGAAATAAAATTGCCAAATTTCACTCAGTGCATGCTTTTCTGTTGGGCCAATGCAGGCTGCTCTGTCAGCTTTAGTGTTTGCTGTTACACACATATGTTATGAGACATCTGTCAGCTCCATTTCCCATCCGCTCTGTTCTCCAGGTTTGTGTTCATCATGGGGACATCAATAGCATTGTCACTGGGCTCCGTGATGAGGTGGGGAAGTTCCAAGTGGAAGGTGCTCAGAAAAATCCTCTGGAGGAGTTTTGTGCTAATCCTGCTGGGAATCATAGTTGTGAATCCCAATTACTGCCTTGGACCTTGTGAGTGGAACTTGCTCTCTTCCTTGCATTTCTCTAACTCATTCCTGCCTCCTTGGTTGGGCTGTTGCAAAAACCATGTCAGCACTTTGATGGTATCTTGTGGAGTGCTGTTCAGTTCTGCACTGATGCAATTCTCTCTGTTAGACCTTTGTGCCAACCACTGTTGATTGTCTTAGCAACTTTCCGAGGATTATGATGTACAGAAAGCTGGGGTGGCAGAGTGGAGGCATCCCTTGTACACACAGGTGCAGTGGATCTCAACTCTCCCTGGAGAAGCATAGCTTTTGTATTTACTAAAGAGCCTATCTGCTCCTCTTTCACATTGCTTGCATGTCTTCCAGTGTCCTGGGACAATCTGCGTATTCCAGGGGTGCTCCAGAGGCTGGGATTCACATACCTGGTGGTTGCTTCTCTCGAACTCCTGTTTACAAGAGCTGATGGTGGGACCTGGGTGAGTTATGTGGGGACATGACAGTTGCTACTGGAGCAGGATTTGGTAGCCTTTGCTCTTGTTTGGGCACAAAGAACATGTGAGAAATTATAAGAAAACATGTAACATCCCACTTGATCTGTAGTGCAGTGTGACCTGGCAGAAATGTTGGATAGGTGCACCCTTCAGTGTCCCAGTCTGCATTTGTCACGTGTAGCTTTACTGTATTTGAGGATTTCACCAATCCATTCAGATAGTGCTTAGATTCAGGCATTCCAAGACACTTTTGATGACTTTTCCATTGCCAAGGAAGCCCAGGGACAGGCATCTCTATGCTGAATCCTGTAGTCTGCATTTTGTCCAGTTAATTTGGCAAGGTTTCTTCACAGCAGGGGAAAGTAATACTGCTTTTTGGCCTTTCTAGAGTCTGTTTTCCCAAAAGGCTTTTGTTTTACTCGTGAATCAAAATTCCTTTTGACATTTTCCAAGTTAAAAAACATTAAGGGCTTTTGTTTTGGTTTGTTTCTTCCCCCCTGCCCAAGTAACTAAGTGTCTGGAAATGGTTCATGAAAATGAAAGGTCTATTGGTAGAACCCAATTTTGTAATGACAGCATCTCCCTCTTGTATCTGGGGATACAAGACTGCCTGCCAGGAAGTACAGGCTGTCCCCAAGGGCATGGTTTTTACTTGCCAGCTAACACTCCCCCCCTCCATCTCATGTAGGAAGGACCATTTCCTGCTCTGCAGGATATTCTGCCCTACTGGCCACAGTGGATTTTCATTCTGATGTTGGAAGCGGTTTGGCTCTGCCTGACCTTCTTGTTACCAGTGCCAGATTGTCCCAGGTAAGACTGTGCACTCAGACAACTTTCTGTGGGGTATCAGGTTGTTTGTCTTCTTCTGAGTAGAAGGTACATTTTATTAGCCACAGGGAAAGAATGAAGGGAAGAGCTTTTAGACCAGCAAGATAAAAGGGAGCGCCTGTCCCATGAAAAAACTTGCTTTACTTTGGTACCAAAAGTATAAAGTGTTATAAAGGTGATGTCATTCTTCCTTTCTATCTAAAGAAGAGGATTAAAATCTCTCTGAGGTCTGTGTACAGTAATATATATGATTATTGCAAGGCCATCAATGTGTGCCTCTAGCCTAGGAAAACATTGAGCCTTTAGTGTGCTGGTCAGTGGGCCAGTGGCAGTGCAGCTGGAGTGTACCAACACTTTGTGCTACAACTCTTTGTGCTCTTTGCCTCTGTCCTAGGGGCTATCTTGGTCCTGGGGGCATTGGGGACTTTGGAAACTACCCCAATTGCACTGGAGGAGCAGCTGGTTACATTGACCGTTTGCTTCTTGGAGAAAAACATATGTATCAGCATCCCTCTTCAGGTGTAAGTAGTTTTTTGTTTCCAGTATGTCAGGAAGGACTTGGGAATGATACATCCAGAGGGATTTAAGAGAAAGGAGTTTGGTTGCTTGGGTGCCCTCTAACAACTGTTTCCTCTTTAAGGTGATTTACCAAACAACGATGCCATATGATCCTGAAGGGATCCTGGGGACCATAAATAGCATTGTTATGGCATTTTTGGGACTGCAGGTACCTCTTTTTCTTTCTGGCTGCATGCTATAATTGGAAGATTTGAAGGAAGCTTGGAAGTGGGGAGGCAACGGGGTTTCTTTACTTACAGCTGAGACTGGTTCTAACAAAACCTTTTCCAGAGCTATGCCTTCAGGATGACTTAACCTGAGGTGAGTGCCAGAGAAGTGGAACCTGACATGGCAGTAGCTTGCATTAGATACACCTAGACTTCTCAGTTTTTGTAAGGGATGGACACAAGAAGCTTGCAAAATAACCACCTGGAAACTTCCTTTGTTGTAAGGTTGGGCTTATGGTGGGAGTAGGCTGGCTGTGCATGTTGAAAAGTAAGGCTGAGACACACAGACTTCACAGCTTCATTGTAAGGGTTTCAAAAGCTGCAGCTGTACTTGTTCCCCCTTGCTGATTTTCTGCTTGGTGTGCAGTAGTAGCCATCTTCCATAGGTGCTGTGTGCTTACCTTCCCTGACAAGAGAGATGCAGGGGTTCACATTGGTGTTACCAACACCAAAAGCTCACAGCTCACCACTGTTTAAAATATGGCACTTTTGATGCAGTTTTGATGCACTGCTGACTTTTTTAGCTGTGCAACAGCTGTGAACCAAACTGGAACTCTTTGTGCTGGGAAAGAAACATTAGCCCATGTAGCACTGGGTAAAAATTGATTTGGAATATCTGTGGGGGCAGAACAGAAGCGTGACACAGAGGAGTGAGTTATCAAAACACATTTCTTGGTGGTGTATGAAAAGGAGCATGTGCTCTGAGCAGGTCATGGTGTGGTGGGGCACTGTAGAGAAGCTCTTGGGGCTGGCTCTGGTGATGTTCCTTCATGCAATCCTTACTGAGGGAGAGGGAGCTCAAGTTACATTGTGTTGACCTAATAAAGATGCTTGTCCCCTTCCTCACTGTTAACATAGTAAGGAAGGGGGGAGAAAAGGTGCACCTCTACTGCTGATTGGGTTGCATTTACATATTTTCCTCTTTTGTGTCCATTCTTTACAAAGAGTCCTCATTCTGAGGCATTCAGCCGCTTGGCTGTTAGAAATCCTATTTGTGGTCTCTGTCTTAGCACAGGTAGCTGGTGGCAAATATACCTGGCTCTTGAAATGTAGTTACATTAATGCACATTAATTATGTTTTTGTATTCTTTTTATAAGGCAGGAAAAATTACCTTGTTCTACAAAGACCAGCACAAACAAATTATGAGTCGGTTTGCCATATGGGGCATAGTAATGGTAAGTCTGATAGTTATGTAGCTCTTTAAAAGACATGTATTTTAATGCAATGCAAAGTTATTATTTCTGAAACATATTACAGTGGTTATATAAACTTTACTGACTTTCTATTTCAGGGAATTATTTCTGCTATCTTGACAAAATGCTCTAAAGAAGAAGGGTTTATTCCCATAAACAAGAACTTATGGTAAGCAAGGAGATGGAACATTTAGTATGATTTTGTTAAAGTACTGTTTTCCCTCAGAGACTGTTTTACCTTTTGTACATTGAGATTGTATCACATAGTTCTCTAAATATTACTGTTTTTACTGAAAATGTTTGTAGGTCAATATCATATGTGACAACCACAAGCTGCTTTGCCTTCATCCTCTTATTGCTCATATATTACCTTGTGGATGTCAAGAAATTGTGGTCAGGTGCTCCATTTTTATACCCAGGTCAGTAAAACCACATCAGGAGACATATTCCTTCTAATTCTTTCTGCACTGATATTATCCTTTTGTTTTCTGCGCTTCCCTTGTCTTTAAAGAATAGGGATTTAGACTGAGGTAACCTGAAGGATTCCAGAATGATTGAGCGGAACCTTTGCATAGAGCTGGGACACTTGAGACCAGATATTTAGGAGAGAGGGACAATCAATTTGTTAAATGAGGGCTGAAAGCTGCTATTGCTATTGCCTAATGACTGTTCTCAGTCTGGGCTCAAGTCAAAGTCCCAGTGAGCAGCTGCCTAGTACCAAGCAAAATACCACAGCTGTTCAAAGTTGATTTTGGAAGGGATTGTTGAGACTTGTGTAACCTAATGGGAAACTCAGACGCCTGTCAACAGAGTAATACCACTTCTGAAGATGTGGAAGACAAAATTGCCTGGGCAGCTGTGTAGGTTCTGTCTCTCTGATTTTAGATAAGCATGTTTCCCAAAGCACCTCACTGTGGTTTTAACCACACTGGGCACACAACAAAAATGAGTACAGGATGCAAAGCCACAGCAGAAGGGACCTTTCAGCAGCTTTGGTCTCCAGTGTCTGGACAGGGAAATGGGCAGGGTGACAGCAGGGTATCGTACCTCCTACCGGAAACCCTGGAGCTTTGAAGGGTAGTCAGCATTTGTTTGTAAAGGCAGCAGATTCGACCAGATTGGTTGGCACTCGTCCACCCTGAAGACAGTAACTGTTATTATTCTCCTTATTAATATAATTGCAGCATACTGATTTGGTTGTACTTTCAGTTTAGCACAGAGGTTGTTTGTATTTCTTTTCAATAAATGTTTTGGGGGAGAGAACCCCTCAGACTGTATTTGAAAACAGTGTGTAGCATCTTTGCAAATGGCATTAGGTGTTGTCTTGGTGCCACTCTCTTTTATAAGCCTGGTACACCTCTGCCTGCTTGCTCTGAAGCAAACCCATACCTGCTTTTTCAGATGGTATAACCTGTGCTTCCTTTCAGGAATGAACTCAATCCTGGTCTACATTGGACACCAAGTGTTTGCAAACTACTTCCCTTTTAAGTGGAAGATGCAAGACAGTCAATCCCACGGGGAGCATCTGACTCAAAACCTCACTGCAACAACTCTTTGGGTCATAATATCGTATATACTTTACAGGAGAAGGATATTCTGGAAAATCTGATGGAGGTGGTCAAGGTGTAGCAAGCCTAGATTCTGATGAGGCAAGTGGATTAGCCTGAAAGATGGTGGATTAGCCTGAAATATTGCCACTCAGGCTGCATTACTAAAAAGGGATACTAGTTCAAGTTTACAGTGCCATGGAAGTCATCGTCATGACTTTTATGTGACTTAAGGGACAGTATTTTCCTATTTAGCAAAAACTTACTAGTCTACTGCAGATGCTCTCTGTTTTCTGTCTTTTGTAAATATTTTACTGATTTCCCTCCTTCATTTGGAGGACCTGAACATACCATAACAGTTGGGCAGTCTAAGACAGCCCGATGGTGTTCATGAAAGGAACTGCAAGGGATGGGGGTGGTGACTGCAGAGGGTTATCAGAATGGGCCTGTGGTAACACACCCTGCACATGACACAGAACCCCCAAACTCAGGTGGTCTGGGGTTTGTATATATCCTCGGCACATCTTGCATGCCTGTGCCCCTCTGGCTACTGGCACACATTTAACTTGGCCAGTGACTATCTGGGAAAGCTCAGGGCACCTGTGTGTCACAGCCAGGTGGTGCCCTCATCTGATCATTCTTCATTGTATTCTTCCCCTTTGGTCTTTGCCCAAACCCTTAGATGTAGGATCCTGCTGAAGCCTAAAATCTCTTCCATTGGCTTATTAATATGCAGGCTGCTCCTACACGTTTAGCAGCCCATCTATGCATGTTCTGGGCCTTTGTGCTACACACCTCTTGCATGGATGAGGTCCGAGTTTCACGTGCTACACTCTAGGAGTGCAGAAAGGCCATTTCCTTTCGACTTTGTATAATCACTTGGATATTACCAAATTTCAATCAAAACAACCCTCTTTCTTTTACATGGATTTACTTAAGGGACCTGAATCTGAAAACCAGCAATACAGGTAGAATTCTGCTGAAAAGGAAGAGCTAACAGACCAATTCAATGTAAAATAATAGTTTTTGAAAATTCAGGAAATTCACTCATGATGTGATTTCCAAACTAGTGCTAATAAAAAACCTGAACTACCTTGCTATGTTCTTTGTGTATGTAAAAAGACGGAAAGAAGTACGACACACACCTTAGTATAATGCTACAGGAAAAATCCCAAAACAAATAGAATATTACAAAGACTTCTTAAACAAAGTTTTATTTATAAAGTTTTATCTACTCACATAAGAAAACTAAGCAGTGAACAAACACTGAGTAGTGTTTGTGTATTGCAGAACCTGTAACTTATAGGGAACTTCTTGACCCTCTAGACAAGATTTCCCACTGCTCTGCTGCTTATTCATACAAACAAGAGCCTTCCCCTCTCTCCATAAAAGACATTGCATCAGGATCCAGTCCATTCAAGCAAGAGTCTGCAGCAGCAGTATTTTCTCATTTATGCAGAACCTATGCAAGACCACCATGAGATTCTCCCCACAGCGCGAGACCTGGCGCTCCATGGCCAGGCGGAAGTCTTCCTTCACTCCTTTAGTTATACCCCGGGTAACTGTGTGGTGCCTTAAGCCATGAAGGAAAGAGACAGACAAAATCAAATCATAGTTATTTAGTGAACTACAGTCATTTAAAAAGGTACTGCATGTCACTTACTATATATTTACAGTCCGTATCTGAGTTTATATAATGAGAGTCCAAGAGCCTGTGCTGTGCTATGCTATTTTTTAAAAATCATGTGTTTAGTAGCTTTCAAGTCTTTCAACAGTTAGAAGCTGCATAAAAGTCTATGCTCTCACTGCTTTGCCTGTGACTGCTAAAGGGGGAAATTATACTGCTCTTCCAGATAACAGGAAAATCTGTTCTCTTAACCCAGCAAGTACAGAGTTCCCCTTGCTTGGGGAAAGGAATCTTTTTTTCCTCTACCTTTGCTGCCCAGGCCACTTCTTCCCTGTAATCACTTCTATAAGTGGCTGGGGTTAAAAGAAAAGTGAAAAGATGAGCTTGCATTCTCTGGAGGATGGGTGCCACTGTAAAGAGCAGAGGGCATCTTCTACCAACATCAAAGTGCAGGAAGGAGCTATGTAATCCTGTGGGCACTGATAACACTGTGACTAATGAAAGGCATGGTGAACACTTCACAAAACCCAAATTAAGCCAGGCTGTGAGTCTGCATTAGTAGAAGCCAGCTCTTATGAAGATACTAACACTAGGCAAGGGGTTACATTTATTCTGAGCACAAGTTCAGGACTTGTTTTCAAACAGAACAAAGGCCCAGCTACCGAGCAAGCTAAAGCAATGCTGGCTGGGGAAACTCATGGGATATTGCCCTGTTAAAAGCCATTTTTGTGAACAGTTCTTTGTCCTCATGCTGGCCTCAACAACTAAATCTTGTCCTTAAAACAATGCTCTGCAGCACCTAACCACTTTCCTTGCACTGATCCAGAACTAGGTAAGTGAGATCAAGACTTTGTAACATCTACCTGCAAGCCCTATTTGGGGAGAAAACTATATGCCCTGAAATGAAAGCCTTAACACTACTGAAGGAACCAGCATAAATTAATTTAGAGAGAAAAGCATATTGCTAATGCTGAGACAAGTCCTGAGTCATGGGTAAGAAGGGAAGAGCTGGTCCGAACCCAGCAAGCTCACTGAAAGACAGAAAGAAAATAAAAAATAAAGGGTGAAGGCATCTGTGCCAATCCAGAGATGCTGGAAACAAGAAAGAGAAACATCTTAGAATTATCCTCACCAACAATACCACCCAACTTTCATGTAAATAAGCAAGTCTGGCATTTGAGAAGAGACTTCTCTGCCAAAACAATAGAAACTTCTGCACTACATGAAAAAGGCAAAGAGGAGACTCGCCTGGAGTCTACTGGGCAATTCCTTGGTGAGCTATGCTAAGTGAAACAAAACTGCACTGAAAACACTCCAGCATATTCAGAGGTTATGGGATAAGTCCTGTTTTCAGTCTTTATTGTCTTAAACATTGCTGGCAGCCAACTGCTATGGTCAGTTACAGCCTAAAGGAGAATATGCAACCTGCAGCTACTGAGTGAGCCAGCAGCACTTTGGAAGATGTGTGTTATGTTACACCTGGAAAACACAAAACAGAACAACCTAAATGAAGAAAAGTTGCTACAAATGGTTCCAGTAACCAGTATCTTGAAAATAAAGGGTTATGCTCTTGCTAATGTATGACTGAACATCAGTATAACTTTTGAGGATTCTACATTATTGTTTAAATTCAATAGTGATTATTAAATTGAAAGGACACGGATACTGGCAACTTATGGGAAAAATAAAAATAAATGTTATAATAGAACAACATGGTTTGCCAGGCAATGTAGGCACAAATGAAGTAAAAAAAAATAAAAATTGAGTAACAAATTGCTGAAAACCATGGGCAGTAAAACATGTTGACAAAACACAGCACACTATGAGCAGGGTTTTTCCACTTGGTACCTGTCAGCAGTCTGTATGCTGGGCTGTAGCACAGGTATGAATTCCTGCTGCAGTAACCCCATGGGAGGGCTAGAAGTCCTTTAAAAAACAGCAAATAGCAGCATTCAAACACCCACACGCCAACTCCCCCTCTGGAGCAAAACAACTCTCCAAAAAAGGAGCAACAAAAAAACCAACTCCCCCTCTGGTGCAAAACAACTCTCCAAAAAAGGAGCAACAAAAAACTAGAGTGAGCTCACACAGCAGTATGACCACCGAGCAGCCAAAGGGGTGCAGGACTCTAACAGCATCAAACATGCAAATATCCCCAGATTTCATTGCAAGGCTGTTCTACAGTTGTGGTCTAAATAGATACACATATTTTTGGACAGTTACACCAGGAGAAAGGACAGCAGCAGGTGCAAAACCAATACACAGTTGTACTACGATGAACTGTCACAGCTCTTCCAAGGAAGCACGTCAGTCAGAAAAGATTTAATCAGAGGAGCACTGCAGATACCACAGCTTCCCTCCAGAGCTCGCAAGAGCATGTCAGCAAACTGGGAGAGCCCACAGCTTGGAGTTAAGGGATTTGCTGCTGAGCCCAAGCTGAGTGCATGCACAGCGGGAATCGGCCAAGTTGAGGACATGGCAGTGTTTGTTAAAGGTTGCCCAAGTATCTTTTCATTAGCCCACAGATAGCCTTTCTCACCTTTATAAATTCTAACTGCAAACAAAAACAGCTATTAGAGCATGGCACAATGCCAGAGCACGAATGCCCACTCAGAGCAACCTCCTATTTATGACCAGGGCCACATGAACTAACCACCAAAAGCTGTCTCAGCTGAAAGACAGTCTGTCTTCTCCAGGAAGTTAAATTCTTATCTCTGTGTGCTGTCTAGAACAAGATAATAACCTAACAGGTCCAGTCAAGAGCAATGCCCCACCTAAGGGGAAGAGAAATGAGAAATTTGGTATACAGGAGGCAGGTCTAGTTTCTTAATCTAAGTCTCTCAAAATGTCACCTAAATTTTATTAGGCACCTCAGCAGTGAGTGCACCATTAACCCCCACAGATGCTAGGAAGGGAGCAGAGATGCAAAACTCGCACCTAGATACCTGTAATACTGAGTTAGGTGCCTACCTTAAAATCTCACAGGTGGGCATTTGAGTTTGTATCTATGGTTTATTAATAGATATGGATGGAGAGCTATGCTTATGAAAGTCAAATAAAGATGGGGCATTTAACACTCTAATAAAGCTACAATAACCTGAAATAAAATAGCCACAAAAATTATTCAATCAAGTGAGATAATTTTTCAAGAGTTCTTGGCATGAGCAAGTCCAGTACTTGCAAAAAATGGACACGGGGAACAGAAAATACAAAGGACCAGCAAGATGTTATCGGTCCCAGAGTGACAGATGTTTGCAAAAGGGATTCTGTGCAACTGTATCTTCACCACTGTTTGCAAGATCTGCAGCCAGAACTAAACATAACCATGTGCACAATCAGAGTAAAAATTACACTTTCAAGATACTTTGTTTCACTTCAAACCAAGCCAGCTCTTCCTTCTCTGTCTCTAAGCAAAGATGCAATGGGAATATGAGTAAAAGGAAGGACACAGCTTTCAGATCAAGTTTATGCAATTAGGTAGGCTATGATTAGATTAATTAGAGTAAAATTTATCAAAAAGAGGAGCAAGATATTAAGCAGCAACTTCCTGCATATTGCTCTTTTCCTCTTTAGCCTCACCAGCTAACACTGCCCCTTGCTGATGTGTACATCAAACTGTGAAACTTGGCTTGTCTAGAAGGGAGTTCAAAAGCACTTAGTGGTGCTGGATTCAAAGCTCATTGAACAAATCTTGTTGACACCACAAACAGAATGAGCTGGCTGTATCACCAGTTAAAACCAAAACCATGGACCTTCTTATTCCCACAATGGATGGAAGCAAAGGGAAAGGTTACAAACTGTATATGTATTTTGCAGAACCCAACTATAAGTCTGCAGACTACCAAGATCTTACTTCAGCTTTTGAAAAATCACACTGCAGTTTGCTTTACTGAGTTCAGAAAAATTAATATAATTTCCTATGAAGAATAAGGTACTTAGAAAAAAGTACTGGAAGAAGAATGTGGAATTCACCTGGGGAGAAAATGCCCTGTAAGCCATCAAACAAAAAACAGTCCTTATAAAAGACATATAATATCTGAAATACATTTCCCATCCATTAAGATGCAGGATTGCTATATTTATGCTGAGGAAAGATCAGACAACGGAACAACTGCTTTATCTGTGGTCTGTTGTGGCAAACTCAGCGTCTTTCTGAGAATGAATGAACAGCATCTGTGCTGCCTCTGCTAATTCATGGGAGGATGGTGCAGCAGCTCATCCAACCAGAACTGGTGATAGTTTGGAAAGATGTAAGCAGTCTGCAGATACTGAGCCTACCAACCATTGTCCCAGGAAACAGGGCTACACTGGCACACTTTATCAAACACCCCAGCTGGGGGAGGCTGTAGCTAACCAGGTCAACTCTGTTGGATGACACCATCCCAGGGCCTCACAGCCAGTCCAGCTAAAAAAATATCTGCGGCACCAGGGGAGTAGACATCATCTCTGATCAGTGGCCTACGCCCTGAACTATCCCTTCCATCGGCTTTCTGATGAAGTGCTTCCAGCCCAGCACACCACATAAAAGACGCTGCACACAGGTTTTCCAGCTGGACAGGATATTTGACTATTCTGGCTCAATAAGCACAAAGAAATAGACCTCACTTCTACAAGCCTTTCCGTCATTCAGGAAACATCATTGATCAAAAAGAGGTCAAAGAGAGATTCTGTCCTGCTAGAAACACTTCTAGCTACCTCCTTCCTGACTGGGAGGGTCAGAACAGAAAGTAACTGCTGCCGCCAATCAAGCAGAGCCAAGAGAAACAGTGCTGAACTACTGCAATGAAATGAAGACAGCAGGTAAGAAGTTACCAGATGGAGTCTTCAGTGCTAAGCCCTCCTGCTGGCAAAGCTTATTACTTAACACCAGACGTCGTGCAGCATACCCTGATGCTTGTTTTCATACAGCTGGTTACAAGCAGTGACATATGGCAAGGGTAAGAGTTTGAAAATCTAGAGTTTAAAAGAGAAAATTCTCTATCTCATAATTAAGCATTTGAATTTCCTTTAATTACACCTAGAATCTAATTTTTGTGTTGGTTACCTAGAACTTTAGAAAATCTATTTACAAGTCCAAATTTGGATCCTGCTGTCTGATGTTAGGCTCCCATTTTGAAAAATTCAGCTCATTTCTAGTTAGTGAACAGCCGGAATACACGGACCCAAAATGGAATTTCAACAAACTTTAAGCAGTCCGCCACTTAGGAAGGAAAATACCACACATTTTCATAAGCAACCAGGATATTCCAAAACATTCTGCCATTAAAACCCTATAGCAGATAGTTTTGAGACAATACTGAACAAGTAAGAACACCTAGGAAGTTAATCCAAATTATTAATTTCCTTCAGCATCTTGTAATAAGATAAGCAGACTAAGCTTGTTCAGTACATGGCACGAGATGAGCTGCTAGTTCTAACAGAAAGGTTACTGGAGTGTAGCTGGAGTGTAATTTAATTAACATTTTATACCAAAGTTTTTCATCATTCAATGGTCTTTCATAATTCTGTTCACAAAAATAAACTAAATAGTGCTTTCTGCTCAGCATTACTGTTCAGTAAAATTAGTAGCAACACCTTGCACTGATGCCTAATTATTTGAAGAATTCCTGCAAAGCGCAAGTGTCTGGTTGAAAGAGCACAACTGTAATCACTTTATATCAATCATTCTAAAGCAAATGCCACACTCAGAAATAAAGTCCTGTAAAAGCAGGAGTTTAAAGTTGAAGAACCCCCAAAAAGAATACACAGATCAGCAGGAGAATCTGAAAAAGAAACTCATGTCCTTGTTTGAACTCCTTAACTTTAAGCTCAAAGACATGACAAACTATCCAGAAGATAACATGAAAGCAAAGACAACCAGAACATACTCCCTTTTTTTTTTTGCCAAAGAAAACAGTAAATGCTTTTTTATCCTTACTTGATCAACATTGCTTGATTTGGCAGCAATTCCAGATGAATTTTCCCTCCTTCCTGTGTTCTTAAATAAGCAAATTCCTCCAACATATCAATATCTGAAGAAAAGGTTAAAGATTCGAGTCGGGAAACAATGACATAGAACATTCTGTCTTACCTCTCACATCTGAAGCCACATTGCTGAAAGGAGAGTCAAACGGAAAAGCTATTGAAGTACCTCATTATTAAAAAGGATAGAGAAGATCACAGCATGTATTCCTAACCCTCCACAAACTGATGAGAAATGGCTTCTTAGAGTGAAGAACATATCGGTTAGTTTCTTTTCTTTCTTTGTTTCTTCACATGTAATCAGAGGTAAACAAAGTTGATCTCAAAATTCCCTGGGTTTCACTTCCTTTTTCTGCACTGCAAGGTTATGAAAGCAGTGCAAACTGAGGCTGGACCTGAAGCAAGTGCCACCATGGTGGCACTTACCACCCTTTCTAGTTTTCTATTTTGGTCCCTTATTTAGCTGCTTGTTTTATTGGGTTTTTTCCTTTAACACCAGACCTTATTTGAGTTGTCTCAGATAAGAGATAGGCCCCCTTGCTTCCTGGGGACCACAGCTGGATGTTAATTTAGATTAAACATTAAACTATCCATTTGTGTGTATGCTAATCAAAATTTATGTCAGATATCTGAACAGATAAATCCGACATGCTTTGCATGAACTTTGACATAGCTCATTATCTTACTCAACCCCAAACATCTTACCCACAGAAACCATTTCACAAACAAGAGCCAAAATCATTCAGCTCTGAAGCACAGGTACCACTTTGTCTTTTTTGTTAATAGCCTTGTACATAATGCCCCATATTTCTTAATGAACAGACTGCTGTCACTTGCATGAGCAGCCTGAGCTGCTGTTTTTCCAAATGGAAGTGCAACAGCAGTGTACTTAAGGGTACTCTCAAGTGGCAGAGCAGGTGACAGGAGGCATATTTACAGTCCACTGTGTATTGCAGCCTACTACAAGAGGCTTTCATGGTATGAAAATTAATACAGGATATGATGCAGGGAAAAAGCTGCTGTTGAAATTGAAAGCTTTTTCAACACTACAGCACAGGATGTGAAAGACATTTCTTGGTTAGAGAAAGGATACTTGTGACATAGTTGAAAAAATTCTCATACTGGAAGTTTCCTTGCTGGCAGATTTTGTTGATGGCTTTCAGGAACAAGTTCTCACCCCTCGGCCACTCGTGCTGAAGCAGAACAACTACGTGGCCCAGTGCCATATCATCTCTGCTGTCTGTGAAAGCTCTGAGCTTCAGGGAAAAAAATTACATTCAGAAAATCAGGAAACATATGTTGCTTTCAAAAACATATAGGATTAATCTCACCTACATCTATGCAAATACAGAAGTTCTTTAAAAGCATACATTAAGGCAGAATGAAATACACTTCTAAAGTACGTTGGAAATTTCTAGCTAAAATACCAAATCCTCTCCACTGACCTATAAGAGAAGTCTGAATAGAGACAAAATGTTGAGATCTATTCCACCTTCTCTGCTCAAAAATAAAACAGATAGAGAAAAAAAGAGAAAACAAACCCTACTCCACCAACACTCTGCTCCCCTCTCCAAAGAAAGACCCTCCCCCAACACATTCAGGTAAGAAGGATTGAGGCACAGCCCTTCAGTCACAGCACTGGGATAGGGCCCTGCAGTTTCAGGATACATAAACTAGGCCTTAAAGAAAAGAAGGCACTTGAAGCCCCAACTGACCCTATCTTACCTTGAAACAAGCTAACAACAGATGAAGGCAGTACGGCATGATAGCTCTACTGGTACATGGCCAAAGCTTCAAATCAGACCCTGCAACAGAACAATTCTTTAGGGCTCTCATGATAGATAGACTGAAAGAAACTGGAACAGAGCAAAACAAAGCCAAAATTGCCACATCTCAGGTAGAGAGGAAAGCTTTGAAAGTAAATTATGAATGATTCAAAATGTGAAGTTAAACATTTAAAGTTTTTTCTTCATTTCTCTTTTCCTGCGGTAGGACTTTGCCACCAATTTACTTTAATAGGTACCAGCAAGAAAACCACAACACAAAACCAAGAGGGAATAAAAAACTTCTTCCCTTTTCATAATACAAAGTGAAAATAATTACATACTCAACCAGAACACATGAACTAAAATTCAACTGACATTGAGTTTAGGGTAATAGTAACTCCATACCTTTCCTGAATTTAGATTTGACTTTAGGTTGCTCCTCTTGTACTTTACCTCCTTCTTGTATTGGAAGTAAAATACAGCACATGAGGTCAAGCACTTTTTCGCATGTTTGCTATAAAAAGAAGGGACATGATAATGCTAAATTTAAAGTTCTTAAAAATTCAGATATGTTAATAATGATGAAAAATTTCAGACATCACAAAAGAAAAAAAAGAAAAAAAACAGTCAAAAAATTCTTTGCTAGAACTTGAGTTGACTTAATACGCAGTGTAGTTTGGCTAAGCAAAAAGACTTAGCTGTCACTAAACAATCTCAGGTAATCTACGTAAATCATTTTAATTGTGAAAAAATATGCACTGGCATCCTTCATTTCAAGAGGGTAGGGCCAATATAACCTTTTGTTTTGAAGGATTAAGTTTCCAAATGAATTCTTAGAACAGTTTTGTAAAGCTTGTTCTGTTCATGGTAAAAATAGAAAGGAAAATGGCAATCTGACAGCATGATGGAAATTCAATGAATTTTTAATGCTATTTCCTAGTAAAAGGTCTGTGGGGATATATGATCACACTTCCAGTGCCAAAGTACTAAAGTGGAAGGGACAAAAGCACCTGTCCAGCAGTACTAGGATGACAACAGATCCTAACAGACACCGTTTTTATTGTCAGTGCTGACACTGACTGACCTCAGACCACCATGCACTCCTGTAATACTAGAAACACAAAACATGGATTGCAAAAGTAAAGTAAGTTCAGAGGTCAGGCCAGACAATATTGTTCTGGTGTCTCTTATACTGCCAGTTAATAACTAACTCTCTTCTAAGATGATCACAGAAGTTCCTTTACTTTTTCTTTCCCTTGCCATGTGAAGCCTATACCTAAAAGAATTTCCCCTCAATTTAAAGAACTAACTCAGTAAAGTTAAGGTATTAAAATTAAGGTTATGTTTACAGACAACTCAAACAGTTGTAGCAGTGAAAAATCATAACCCCCCAAATCTTAACTATTAAACAGACTATACATATATATAGAAAGAGTTGCTAAGGGACAGTCAGTTAATGTGGAGGGAAACATAATTCTCCCTGTGAAGCACGGATTTTTCAGCAGACCCTGGTTTATGTTCGATATCCTGCTAAAAGCAGGCTAACAGGAGAATTCAAAGGAAGAAGATCAATGGGAACCACAAGGGGAGCTGAAGAAGGCCCAGTGTGTGGAATGCTGTACGTACCCGATATTCTCCAAGGGCAAAGTGGCATGATGCTAACTGGATCAGGGCTCTCTGATTTTCTAAGGATCCTTGTCCTGTAATTTGCTGGGGAGAATGAGAGCCTTGAAGAGCTGCCAAGTGATGTAGGCTGCTAATTGCTTTTTTGTACTGCCCCTTTGAAAAAAAAAATTAAAAACCCGCTGTTAGGGTCTTTTCTATACAATAGGTAGAGAGATAGAAAAAAATATTCTCTTACAGAAAGCTTTCAAAACACAGTGTGTCGAAGTAACAAGGCTTCAAAATTTTAATCTGGCCTAATACTCTCAAGTGATGGGCTGTGTAGAAGACTGTGGATCAATCACTTGCAAGGCAGTCAGAAGACAAACAAAATTCTACTTTAGAACGCCAGTTTACAAAATCATATTTGCAACTGAATCAAATAATTATATTCTTGAGTTAATTGTTACTTTATTTAGACTAATAAAGTTTGAAATAGCTCTTGTCCAGGCACAAGTACAGGCAAAAATAAAAGACCCCCATAGGAAAAATAAAGAACAAGCTTTTTCTGTAGATGGTATTGGAATGTGCACAGTCAGCCTAATTTTTGTGGAGAAGGATAAACGTTAACTGAGACATATTAAAACCTTTTACTGATTGAAAATTCTTCTCTCTGATTGTGTTCCAATATAATGCACTGACAGACTAATAAAATACACTTATCTTCCATAACACCATGTATATATCCACTGATCAAAACACCAACATAGATCTTTTCTGTATGCCAAAGCTAGATGGACTCAAACAACAGCTATTGGGACAGGAATATCCAAAGTAGGGTACCCAGCTTGTGGTACAAATGGTGTAGTTCCATCCCTGAAAGAGTCATACTTTAAGGCATAGAATCAGAAGACACTATAAGCAGTCAAACTGGCTAATCAGAACTCCCATTTACTAGAAGGAAGAGCAACACAGTGGCATTGGTTTTTTTGCACTGTATTCTTTTTACCTGGTAGATGATCATGTCTGTAAGAAAGATTCTTAACCAAAGCCAGGTCTCTGTCTTCCATGACAAACAAATTCGAGTGAACTCTGTGTTAAGTGGTTAGAGAAGAAAAAGAGAATATGAAACATTTCATAGATTTGGGTTAAAAACCAATTTTATATATATATATATATATATATATATATATACATAAGCTGAATTTAAGAATGGCAAAAATGCCACCAAAACAGTAGGAGTATGAAATCCTTCAAATATAGAACACTCTCTTCCTATACACGGATTTTTTTATTACACTTCTCTTCACAGTGTCCAACAAACCTTAAAGCAGCTAGGTGGTACTGTTTTCCTGCTTTTTAGAAGAGAAATTTTTTCAAGATTATCACATCAGATATTATCAGAAAGGGAGACACTGTAAAAACACGTTTTAATCATGAACTAAAGCAGCCATTAGCAGCACAGCCTCAGTAAGCACTATCAGCACTACAACTGACCAACTGCTCCAAGATGCATCAAGAATGAAATGCAATAAAGGAACAAACTATTCAGAATCGCAACTGATAAAGCTTCTTACTGGAACTTACATCAAAAATACTCAGGACGCAAAGCAACTCCAATTTTAAGGATTCATAATGGCAGGAATTCCATTTTAACAATAAAAAAATTATTTCTATGCAGAGCAATGAAGTCTAAATGCAATTCCGCCTGCAGTTACGTTACCTTTGTCGAGTGATTCCAGAGAATAGAGCAGCTCCCAGCTCTCTCTTGCCAGTTTGAAACTCTCTAATACTTCGATGGAGTTTGCAAGATCAGCTTTGTTGACTGTAATGTGGCGACTTCTTGCCTTCCCAGAAGGATCCTCATCATCTGAGCTCTGCGTAGAAGTCAGTGTAAAACAAAAAGATTAACTTCTTAATTCATACTTATTTCAAAGGACTCTAAAGCCACAGAAGTTCCAATGAACACAAGACAATGATGTATAGAGGTGCCAAGGTCCTAGTTTAAGTGGCTTTAAGAGATTTTTTGCTTAGCTTGTTTAAAGGTTAGACCAATCTGGTTTGCTACCAAGAACTCAGTGGCATAGTGTGATGAACAGTATCCCAAACAAATGTATTCTGTTAAATGCGGTGTACCACCACTGAGCTTCAGCCAGACCATCTGAAGTACATACACGCTTCATATTTTAGCACTCAGTTTAAGCCTATAGTGGCACAATGCAAAAGCAACTCTTTAATAAGTGTGTGCTTTTACCAGCAGAGATATTCTACAAAACAGTGGTTTTCTACCATTAAAGCAATAGATATATTGATAGTTCTAATCATGAAAAGTCAATTACTTTGGAAGTTTACCTGCAGAACATCTGACTGCTATAGCTACCTTTTCAAGAGCCTCTGCTAAAGTCCTTCAAGTTAAAGTACTCACAGTAGTACATATGTGTCTACAGCAATTGCTGCAAAAATTGTTTTATTCTTGCTGGCTTTAGAAAAAAAATGTTTGAAAATTGTGGTCATAAACAGCTAATTCAGGGTAGCTCTAAAAATATGTCTTTTACATCCATGTCAAAACCACTGTTGTCTAAATTCCGGTAGCAATGACATTCTTGTTATAAATTAAAAGGTCTAGAAAAGTTACCATTGTTTTTTCTCTTCCTTCAGCAAGTTTCCTCTTTTTGTGTATGTGTTTGTTACGATCAATATCTGTGTCACCATAGATGTTTGGTACATCCTCAAGAAGAACCAGTGGAGTTTGGTTTGGAGCATTTGGACCTGGATTAAAAGATAAATTAATTCACAATTGCTCTAAGCTGATCTGAAAGGTCTTATGCCTACAGCAAGCTGGGTTTTTTTTCCCTTCACAAGTAATGACTATAATGCTAGAGAAAACAATCTGAAATTAAGTCACTTAAACTGCTTAAACTATGCTGGTAAAGCTATGGCTTCCTCAAAGCAGCCATACAGCAGAGGTCAAAGTGCATTTACCAGATATCACCATAGTTCAATTGAGAGCTTCAGAGTATTTCTGAATCCCTTTCTTCTGGAGCAGCCACAAGATACTAGCAGGCAGCAGGTGTTCTCTGATGAAGCATTATTTGCTTTTATACATGTACAATTATTCAACAGATGAACAGCACAAATGACTCTGAAGCTAACAGCCACAAATACGGCAAAGCACAGCAATATTCTCAAAACATTTCTCATGAGACACCAAAGCAATATGCTGACAGGCACTGACCACACAAACAAGAATGAGTATTTTATGACACGATTTCCCAAGTAGGATCACTCAGTGTCAGCTTTGCCACCACCGATTTCACTAAACAGAATTAAACCTTTAGTTGACTGCCAGAGCTCATCTTCACTCCCCAAAGATAGAAAAGCCTCATTTTGAAACACAGAAAACAATTTCTACTTTCACTGGTGTCACAGAACATCGGTGGGATCTGGTAGCTGTTATTTCAGATTCCAGTGCTTAAGTTTCATTAGACATAGAATAGCAACAATACTTCTTAATCTCAAACAACATTAATAATGTGATCACTACTAAGACAGCTTTCCTTCCAAAAACATTTTCTCCTTTCGCACAATCAAGTTGCATATAGACGTGCAAAGCTCAGTCAAAGAAAAATATAAAGGAAAGCAGAATCCATTAATCTGTTTTCTCTTTCTGAAATCTCTGCTAGATAAGACAGTACTGTGAACAACTATTTTCAGTTTGTGCATTTCTTCTATTTGCAGAAAGATATGAGACTAAGGCCTCATTAATAACTGCAAAGAACTAATTTGAGAGTTTAGTAGAAGGACAATTCATTTCACCTCTTGACATAAAAGAACTTCTATTAAGCTTTTCCCATCTATTCAAAAGTGATGTGTAAGGAGTCCATTACAACAGAGGCTCCTGTTAGAAAAAACAGCCAATCTGGTCTACTTAACAAACAGAGGTCTATAAATACCACCACAATAACGAGGTCAATAAATACCACCAATGAAATGTCACCCACACAAAGGCTACAACACATTGGAATCACCTCTCCTGTACCATCACACATTCCCCTGCATCAGAATCTAACCTGTGTGAACTGAAAACAGAGCCAAGACGTAATGCAGAACATTCATATTTGTTTCTCATGAGCGCAAAGTATCACAATGGGATGCTGAAGAGTTTCACCACTAGAATCTCAAGAATTGCCTAGTTCTAACACCTGAGAAGAAAAAAATTGGATTTTCCTTTTACTCATACTGGTTTAAATTAATGCCAGCTAAGTGCTTTGCTTTCCAAACAAGTGTTCTCTTCCCAGCATCAGAAGTGCACTGTAGACTTCATTCCAAAACCTCCAGTCCTAAAACAAAGAAAATCCATTCTCACCCTTGACTGGGGCTGCAGACCTTCCCTTACAGTACTGAAAGTTACACAGCCATATGAAAAGCAGAGTTGTGTTTTTCTGTCTGAGCTCTAGAATCTAAGCGTACAGAGTTTTTAATAGTTTTCTAGCGGAGAGTGTTATAAATAAACCCCCAACAGCATCAGCCCAAATAGCAACTCCTGCCAAGCCTGCAGGCAGCCTCAAAGTTATGAGAGGTGTGAATTGCCTCATTCACTTCTCAAGACTCCAGCAAAGCAGATATGAATTATGTAAGAGAAATGCATTGAAAAGTTTTCCCTCAAGAGGTTTCTTGCAAATCCATGCACATGAGAAGAGAGTCACAGATCTTATCTCAGACTACAAATTAAGGAGGAGACGGTGTTTTTCCCTACAACCATGCTTCCAACATATGAAGGATTCTACATTTCTAAAGTAAGCCCTCCAAAGAGAAGGAAGAAAAACTCTAACGATAGAAAAGATATGAAAGGGAACAAATACCACTGGACTTGAATGCTAAAGCATAAATGAGTAAAAGGTGTCTTGGAAATACTTTCCTGATGTCAGGGAATCACAGGGTACCAGAAATGCTGTACCAAAGGAACAGTACTCTGCAACCTCAATATACATTCTGTTTCTGGCAATTCAGTCTGAAAACATGAGCTTTGAAATACTCAATTGTACAACTTAAGAAGGAACATTTTCACTAGTTCTTTACTTCCTTTCTCTTTTAACTTTGAATCAAGCAGCTAAAACTACATGCGCACCTAAAGTATCACCCTGCCCCACAATAATTCTTCTTTCCTCTCAACAGAACAAAAAACTTGACTCATTACTTAATTAATTCCTGTATTTGTTAGTGACTCTATGTTCTTTGCATACAAGTTGCCATGCCATTTGTCCTCTGAGCTTAGCTATCTACTGCCATTGTTCACCTGACCACCCAGCATTCTGTGTAGTTGTTTAAAACCCATCATTTGTATTGCCTATTTCCTTACTCAAATGATCATTTGTTCCATGCAGAAAAATGTGATGAAACTTATGATCACAACACACAGAATTAAAATCATAATTTTAACATTAATCAATAATTGTAGTGTTAATAAGTACTAACTACCTATGGTGACAATTGTTATTGTTGCAAGGAATTTCCTATCACATTATTAAAAGGTGAAAATTCCCCTTCATGATGCTGTTTATTTCAGTGAGTCCTAAACAAAATGGATATTAAAAAACTTTCCTCAGGTTCTGGGCCACCCTTGAAAAGTCCAATCAATCCCAGAAGTGATACAAGGTGTTCCAACCAATCTGGTATGTCCCCAATGCAGATGTGAGTGGGTAAGAAAATGCACAGGTAACACACTCACATGTGAAACGTTCAATTTACAAATTAATTACAAAATAGGACTAATGTGCAAAACACACCTCAAAGATTATGCTTAAACACGATAAAGAAAGCCAAGTTGGAAGCTTGTGAATTTCAGGAAATCTTTTCCTATTCAGCTTTTATTTGCTTAATTAGTAATTTTCTGTGTGTTCCAAATGCAAAAATATCCTCACTTATTTTCTTTTGTCTGAAGGAAAGCAGGAAAATGCCAGCTTCAAAGAAACAAAATCAGAGGAGAAAATGAAACAAACATGATGATCATGGAGGAGTAGGAATCAACGCTAGGGGTGTTTCTCTTAACAGCTGGTCTGTTACTTTTTGTTAGACAATCAATTGCTGCTGGCCAAGCTTGAAACCACAACGCTAAATCAGATAGATCTTTGGTCTGATTCACTACAGCAGTTGTTATGAACTACTGTTGGTAAGATTAATGGCTTGAGAGACTTATAACAAGTTAAACCAACATGTCAATGTTGCTTTCTAAGATGACAGTTTCAAAAGACTAATGAGAAAAGATCTTTCAGACATTACCAATGAAATCACAAAGAACTAATTACACAAGTTGAAACATTAGAAACTAACCTTGAAAGAGTGATGGCTGGATATTGCTGACATACTGAAAAGCATTTTTAAAGAAGACTAACATCGTGGAATACACTACTTGATTCTTATATTTAATGTGGGCTTCACTATCAAAGTTACTGATGTATCTGCAGAGATCTTTCATTCGATGTAAAATATCACCAAAGCTTCTGCGGGGAAGAGAGACAAAAAGAATTCAGGACGTTACACAGTCTCTGCAACTAAAGGAATGAATGCACAGTGAATATGAAAATCTCAGCGTTTCTGCTGAGGATATCCCCCAGCCTCAAGTCAGTGGAGGCTGGGAATACATGCTAGTGAAATTCGACAAAACATTTACCTTGTTTTTCTTTACTGAGGCACATAGGGAAAGACACCCCACAGCACTATAGTGCTTATGCATGACTTTCATAATCAAAAATTTATTTTAGAGACTAATTTGAAAATGCTCTCTAGAGACATGTTTTTGCTTTACATCGCACAGTCTTGAAAGAAAAGCTGCTGTGAACTTACACAAAATGTTTTTGCGTTAAAATTGTTCTTCAATGAGAACTGTTCTCCTTAAGAATTAAGCCAAATTCTCCTTGAGGGGAAATACCCAGAAAAGTACACCTTTCTTACCTTCTTCCTTTATCCATTTGCCACTCACACCTCATTCCAACCACTGACAATATTTTAAATAATCTCTCCCAAGGATCTGTAATCTGGGATGATTTCTCTGTGAGACCATCTATTACATACTTCTGAGAACTGCGTTTGCTTGGAGACATAATATCAGAGGAATCTTGTGAACCTAGGAAAACCAGCACATTCTTCTCTTCATAAAGAAATCAAACAAACTGATTAATTTTCAAGAGAAGACATGTAAAAACTACGTCGGGGCTTTCAGAGTAACCATTCTTTACACAGAAGACAAACGGGGAGTAGGAGGCATTTCTGGCTCTTTGTACAAGAGAGCTGATAGGCCAGACAAGGACATCTTGGACATTTTGTCCCACTCTCAGTACATATGCTGAAGCATCATGAGCATCATGACTAAGTAGCTGAAGCACCCTGAGGCATTTTGGAATCAAAGAACTAAGAAACACTAAATACTACCATTAATCCCTGTCTGTGGGATACATTACATAAAAACAACATGTTTTTTATTTATGGGCATCACTTCAGTGATACTAAGATACATTCAAAGAAAGCTTAATTTTGTAAAAATATTCTTACCTTGATACTGACTTTCTGTCTGTGTAGATCTAGTTACATAGTTAATATAAAATTCTGCTGCTTTATTCAGATATTTATATAACAAGCTGGCAGGAAGTCGTACATCAGGGTTGTTAATTATCAGAGGAAGAACATCACAAACTAAAACAGAAAACAAACCAAAAAATCCTTTAGGCTTGTAGTGTTTTTTGTTCTATTTGTCCTAGGTAAGGTTTCTCAATCATGAATGGGAGCCTTCATCTGTGGCTGACCATGTATCACAAAGAACCTTACATGAATGGCTCTAGGACCAACTTGTACCATATAGTCAGCATGGACTAAAACGTGGCCTGAGCCTCTTTTGACTAAAATGGTTTTCTAATCATATTATCTTGAAAGAAGTTTACTGATCTCAGAATCTTGCCATACTAAAAAGTTACATAGTAAAACAAGAACACAAGTATTTTCTTACCAAATAATTTTCTAAAACAATTCACTGGAGATTCTTGGTCTTCAATACTTTCAGCGTCTAACAATGTTTCTCCAAGGCCTACCTGTGTGAGCAGAGGTGAAAATCAAACACTGGACCAGTAGTTTTAGAAACTTTTTGAACTGCAATTCATTAGGTTTGAACAGTAATTCATTGGATGTATGAGTAGCAATTCACTCTATGGCAACAGCATGTGCAAGTCTCCAAATGTATAGTTATACTATCCATACTTAATGACAAGTGAAAAGCAATGCCAAAAGACAGCAAAACAAGACCAAGTAAAAAACTGTGCATGCAACTGCATTCAGTAAAGATATGCACAGACAGGAGAAAGCGACATACAACTGATATTCTTTCATTTACAAAACAAAGGACTGTTTTATTTGCTTCCACTTGTTTTCTGTCCAAGTCCTTCTGGGTGGTAAGCTCAAGATACAGCAGTCTGAACTATTAGCCACAATCAAACATGAATAAAAAGACGCACCCTCTCACTAGGCAAAGGAAAACACATTTCACCAAAATCTCAAAAAACAGAGTGCCAATATCCTGAATAGTTACTGTGAACTTCTCTTCTCTTACCCCATGTTGCACCACAGTCTCTGGGAAACGGCGCAGAAGTAGAAGGAGCATTTCTGCCCTTTCTAATGTGCTAAAGCACTGCTCTGTTGCCTTCAGGAGCATTTCACACTGGACCCGACCAGGAAGGGTCTCAAATAATCCTTAAAAAAAAAGAAAACATTTAACTTGTTGTGTAAGAATTGTCAAAGTGACTGACAAGGCATAAAAGACCATCAACATCACCTTGCCATGCTGAACTTGCTTTTTTCTGCTTTTAATACACATACCTGAAAAAAAGTCTGTTTCTTTCAGAGAAGACCACATAGATATTTATCTGTGTTTATTTGGGTGCAAAGAACTTCAATTGACAAGTAAGACTGCTAGTAAGTGGAATACTCAAAATTCTAATGCTTAGGTATTTGACATTTCAAGATGCTTTTTCAAAAATGTTCATTTATTTTTTTTACTTACATTCTACTTTTACAATTAATACTTTAGTTATTAAAATGTAGGGTTTTTTCAATTTAAACACCCAGTGAGACACTACAAAGACACATATTCTCCCTGTATGTTTTATGTATTCTCTCTGAAAACCAAATGAAGTCTCTAAGACTGAATTGAGGGAAAAAACACAAACCTGCAGTCCACAGGCAAAGTTAGAAAAACTGACATTTACTTGCCAAACTAGATAGGTAATCAGAGGGCTTATCTTTAAGATTCCTTCAGGATAGGATCCTTACCTCTTAAAAACTGTGTCTGCTTGTCCTGGGAGTCATTCCTTAATGCTGATGTAATAACACTGATCTCCCTCCACACAGCAGGTTGGTCTGGAAAATTCACAAACCTGTAATAAAATTTGAGGCAAGGAATGCACAGTGATCTCAAAATCTGTCTCAAAGACAAAACCTTCCCATAAAAGTATGTATTTGGGTAAAACAGAAAATAAAACCTTCCTTTTTACTGTTTATTTTAAATTAATTAGACCTTTTGTGCTTAATCTATCCACACATATTTTCAAGAACACTCAGTTTATATTTTTGGAAATCCCAACATTTATTTGTCCAGAGAAAGGCAATGGAGCTGGTGAAGGGTCTGGAGTACAAGTCCTATGAGGAGTAGCTGAGGGAACTGGGGGTGTTTAGTCTGGAGAAAAGGAGGCTCAAGGGTGACCTTATCACTCTCTATGAGTGCTTGAAAGGAGGGTGTAGCCAGGTGAGGGCTGGTCTCTTCTCCCAGGTAACCACTGACAGGACAAAAGGACATGGTCTTAAGATGCACCAGGAGAGATGTAAACATTAGGAGGAATTTCTTCACAGAAAGCGTCATTAGACATTGGAGTGGGCTGCCCAGAGAGGTGGTTGAGTCACCGTCCCTGGAGGTGTTTAAGGAAAGACTGCATGCGGCACTCAGTTCCATGGTCTGCTTGACAAGGTGATGTTCGGTCACAGGTTGGACTCAGCCATCTCAGAGGCCTTTCCCAAACTGATTCTGTGAAAGGACCACCTGGGACAAAGGTAGAGTTCCAGCTCTGATTACTTACATGTCGTAGAGCAGCCTGCCTGCAGACGCTGTCCTTTCAGCATTCCTCTCAATAGTGTACATCTCATACTGTGGGATGCAAGAACAGAACATCAGCTTTCCCGAATACATTTATCATGTTAGTCCTTCTGCTCTTAAAAACTGCCCTCAATTTGCCACAGCAGTCTGAATAACAGAAAATTAAAGGACTGCAACATCTCCTGGAGAAATTAGATGGTGTATTTAAGACTATTTAAACATACATTAATTTAGGCATATAATTCTGTATGATCATATACTTAATATTAACATTATTACCACAATTATGTATGATAATACACTTAATATTATTAAGACTAACAACCTTCCAGTATCTGAAGGAGGCCTACAGAGAAGTCAGAGAGGGACTTGTCATCAGGAAGTAACAGGACAAATAGCAATGGCTACAGACTGAAAGAGGAGAACTTTAGATTACATATTATGAAGAAATTCTCTAGTGTGAGGGTGGTGAGAAACTGGAACAAGTTGCCTGCAGAAGTTGTGGACGTGCCATCCCTGGAAGTGTTCAAGGCCAGGCTGGATGGAGCTAGGAGCAACCTGGCCTAGTGTAAGGTGGCCCTGCCCATGGCAGGGGGGTTGGACTAGATGATCTTTAAGGTTCCTTCCAACCTTTAACATTCCATGATTCCGTGAACACGCTGGCTTAACTTTAACAAAAACAGAAAGCTTAGAATTCAAAGAGTTCTTTGACCAGAGTTTTCACCCAGTCAAATGCAATGCAAAGACCCCCAAGCTGATACAAGAGCCATAATCAGGAGAGGTACTTTATATAATAGGAGTAGCAGTAGGTTTGATTTGTTTTGGTTTTTATCCGCTAAGACACCGCGGCACCGAGCGCCCCGCCCCTCCCCGCTCCCATTGGCCGAGCCGCCTGTCAATCAGGCAAGGTACGCAGCGAGGCAGTGCGCGGGACAAGCAGGGGGCCCGGGTATCGAGCGGGTGCGACAGAGCTCACTTGTATGTTGAAGTCGGCGGGGTAGAGGCTCCGCGCTGTGATGAGCCAGGCCTTGGCTGCCCACAGGTCCCCCGGCACCAGCTCGCGGGCCCGCTTCACCAGGAACTCACAGTCCCCCTGCGCCGACATCTTGCGCCCGGCCCAGCCTGGCTCCACCTCGGCCGCCGGGCGGCGCGCATGCGCTGCGGGGCGCCCCGAGGCGGGCGGGCCCGCACTTCCGCCCCACCCTGGCACGGCGCGCCGCTGGGGAGCGCGCGCGCCCGCTGCCATCTTGGAAGAGGGCAGGGGATCGGTCGGTGCGCCGGGCCGGAGCGGTGTTAAATCACTGATGTGAGCGGCCGTGGAGCGCTGCTGTCCTAAAGGTGGCGTTGCTGCAAGTCAAAGCCCACTTTAAAAGTCAAAGGCACGTGACGTGAGAGGCTAGTGCCTCTCTAAAGTTCTTAGAGTACGCTACCAAAGTCACCACTGGCAAGTGCCAAGGAAAAGCAGGACCTTTCACCAAGGATGAGCACCTATCTTTCAACAGCTTGGAATTGAGACTTGCTTGTTACCATTAGTTTTCATTGTTAGGACACTTGATTACTAACTTAACCTTTTATGTTACTTAGATAAAATTTAAATCTCTCTGTTTCTTTCCTTGTCACCACCTTGTTTGCTCCTTTCAAGTAGCCTCTTCTTTCTGATGTTGCAACAGACCTTACAGACTTTGCACGTGGGGGACTCCCACTGATCAAATCCATAAATCTACACATCTAAGAGTTAGTGCAATAATCCCTTCAGCAAATAATTCTAAGAGGCTCGTAACCTCTGTTACAGATAAAAGGCAAGGTCCTTGTTTTCCTGCTGAGGTGACTGGTGTATTTTTGCCTTGTTCTTTCACAGTTATGGCACAAGGCCCACATATTCACTCATTCTGCTGGAGGTGAAAACCTGTTTTCGTGGTGCTAGCCTGCCATAGATTTTCAACTGCAGTGTCTCTGTAAGAGTTGGGAATTTGGCTTCTCAGCTCCTCTTCTCCACATTGTTATCAATTGCCCCTCTTTGCATGCTCTTTTGGTGGGAATCTGATTTGATTTCACTCTGTGGCCGCAATGTTGGCTGTGCCTGGGGGAGTGCCACCATGTGATAATCAGCAGATTCCAGCAAGAAGCGTGCTTGCAAAGGGGGCCAAGTCCAGGCTAACTTTGAATTGTTATGATTCCATGTCCTGTTTTGATTTCCCGCTGGTGCACTAACAAATACTGGTTAATGATCCTTGACAAATGATGGCAGTGACACCTGTTGCACAAGTGCCTGGGGGTACGCAGCTGTTCCCATCTGACAGTGGCCAGCGGTGCACATTGGCTGCTGCGGTGGCCCTGTTCATTGCCCCCTTTCTGAGGGCTCACACCATGCACTGGTCAGTTGTACCTGGAAGAAGCATGAAGTATGTGATTACTTTGCCATTCAGAGAGGTGACAAAGCCATGGCAGAAAGTCAGCTGTCCCTCATAAAACAGGTGCCTCCTCTTCTTCCTTTCCTGCCGTTGCTATCAAACTACAAAGTGCTGTAGGATGGCACAGGTTTTTAAAAATGGCTTCACAGCCCTTCAATCCCCTGCAAGTGCAGCAGTGTTAATCACTGGCTGGCGTGTAGTTCTACCCAGAGCTGTTCCCTGTGTGCCTGTGCACATGTGTACAGCCAAATTTGATTAAAAAAATAATAATAATTTAAGGCTTGTGCTGCTTGTGAGGCCAGAATCAGGATGCTGCAGGAGTGAAATGGATGACAAGGGATTACCAAATGTTACTTTTGAAAATTAATGGATGTGTGGGAGTCCCCTGAAAAATTGCTGGTACAGAATCATCCCTAAGACACCAGCTCAGCAGAGAAATGGCAGTTTTTGCACCAGTTTCACAAGGTGTCCTGAAAGCAAGATGTAGCTGCATTTAGTCCATTAGGCAAAGGGGAATACCTCCAGCAAATTAGAAATACCTTTTTTTTTTCCTTTTGTGTGTGGCTTGTGTGTTTGCTGGACACTGCATTTTAAAATTTTTTTAAAGCTGTGAATAATCTGGTTTTTTTCAAATGATGTACTGCTGCCTCTTGCAGAGATTCATTGAATCCTGGCTTCTGCATTCCTAATGCTCCATGTGTTTGCCAGTCCATTCAGCCCTTCCAGGCAAGGAGGAGTTGAGAATCCAATTTTGCATCATACAAACATACTTGACACATGGAAAGAAGACTGAAAGGGACATTGACAAAGGTAGTTGAGGCTTGGAAGAGTTTAGACCTAAGAAAGGACTTACATTAAGGCTGCCCAACTCCTGGACTTAGGAAATAAAACTGTTTGCTCTGTGATCGTCTCATAGATACATGACAGGCAGCAGGATCAGACTTGCAGGGGGTTGGGGCAAGTGATGCCAGTGAGTGAGCAGGAAACACCAGCGATGTTTTATTTGTGGATGGAGGAAGAGGAGCACTGTAATTCTTCAGAAATACGGGTACTGTGACAGGTGACATAGGACTAGTATTTGACGGTGCTTGGAATATAAACTCCAATTTTTAGCCAGGCCAACTCTCTTGAGCCATTGCTGTACTCAGCTTGAATTACTGATGTGCCAATGGCACTGCATGCTCATCTCCCATTCCAGGAACCAAGCATGCAGGTGGAGGTGGGACTGGGCTTTGGCTGTCAGGGTCTGAAGCTTCCTCTCCACTTAAAGTGGCATTCCTGAGTTCTTGCACAGATTGTGCTGTTTTGATTTCCACAGCGCAGGACATGCTGAATCTCAACATTTTAGCCAGACAATTAGAAGTGCATACAGCCTCCTTCCTGCAGGAATACAGGACTCAGCTGAAATGCCTGCATGAGCCTTGTTTTTCAGGAAGAGGCTTTGTGACCTTCTATAGCAGGAAAGAGGCAGCATTGACCTCAAGGCAGTTGAGTCATCCCACCTTGTGAAGGATGATTTTCCCTGGGAAGGTCATCCCATTTCTTGGGGAAGGCCTGTGAGTAACAGAGATAATGCTTGCCATGGATTCAGGCAGTGTAGCTGACGCAGCACAGGGACAGATACATGATGTGTGTGAAGGCGAAGGCCATATTGTAGACCTTGGTGGTAGCACTTCAAATTCCTTCTGCACCACAAAAGCAGGGCTCCATGAGCCAAGAGAGTGTTTGGAAGGTGTTAGGTTGGCACTTGGCAGTGGCAAACAGCTTTGAATGCCATTCTCCACCTTCTGCATTTCTGGATCAGTATAATCCTATCAGATAGCATCCGTTCTGTGTTGGCTTTCCTGGCTTGGTGCCGTAGGTTGTTGTCACTTACACAGGACTGGTGTATTAACAACAAGCCCTAGGAGCAGATAGGTTGGGCTTTAGGTATGGGATAAAGTAGTCTACAATGTGGCAGTGTGAAGGCTGGGATAACTGCTGTGCTAAATGGTGTGGGCTTGAATTGATGGCCACTCCTGAGGCCTAGGGAGTAGAAGCTGATGTCTGGCATGGGTAACAAGGAAGCTAAAGCTTTGCATAATACTGAAAAGATTTGAAAAGGGTCATCTTAACATCTTCTGAGTGAGGCCTTGGAGAAGACAGTCTATGTTGAGCTAGCAGTGTGGTGGAGTGTACACAAAAACTAGGGAACATGCAAAAGGTTTTGCATGTTATTTTGTAGGGTTTTTTAAGCAATTCTGCATCCTTTGCTTTGTGTGGAGGAATTTCTACAGCTCACATGAGTTATCTGGGCTTTCAGTCACTGAAAATTCTCAGCATCTTCTTTGTCCCTTGCACCTGAAAGACACTAAATAGAAATTGGACGACTGGGTGATATATAAGAAGGGAAAAACAAAAGGAGATTGGGAATCCAAGAGTGGAACAGCAGGGGATGTGTGGGAACTAACACAGCCCTCTCCATAAAGTGATATCTGTTAACAACCTCATAGGTGGCAATGTCAGTACAAATGCTTATGTTTAATGTTTCAGCAGATCTGGTAGCTTCTCCCAAAATGACAGAATGGAGATCTTTGACTCTGAAACTGTCTTTAGTTGTGACAGCTGAATCCAAATTATGGCTTCAAAACAGTGGAGTTGGCCCCAATCCACTTAATTTCTGTAATAGCCTAAGGCAGCTTTTAATAATTGACCTCATTTTCACAGAATCAAGATAGTTTAGGTTGAAAGGGACATCAGGGCATCATCTGAACCAGCCGCCTGCTCAACGTGCAAATAGCTGTTCTTTTATGATACTAAGATAAACAAAAAATCAATTTCAAGAAAAGACCAAATATTACCAGTTTCCTTCAGCCTGCAGTTTGACAGTGATGAGTGGGGGGGAGTCTGGATTTATAGGGGGAAACATTTAGGTAATCTTATGAGCAGGTATTATTATTATGAGATGTGTTAAAATACCTGCCTAGCTTTTAGATCTGGGAAACTGAACCAGATTTTAATTATCTTCCACACAGCACAGACAGAATTATTAATCACTCTATTCTCATATGGCGAAAGCTATGTTCATATGACTCCAGTGACACTACAGCTGGGGCTTTGGACACAGTGAGTTGTCTGGTGTTGTGAGAGCACAATAGAGCAATACACTGCTTTGTGCACAAATAGGACCTTGCATTAAATTTACAGGGTTAAAAGCTTACAAAATGCTGTATTTCACTTCTAAGTTGAAGGTACTTTTTGCAGCAACTTATTCTGTCATTTATGGAAACACTCTTTAGGAGTGAAATTCATTTTCACCTGGAAGGATTTCAAGAGAAGCTGTTAAAGAAGTAATTTTTCCATATAGAGGTTCGCTAAGTAGAAAAAGAACATTAACAGGGAGAATTTAACTCCTGGATATACTTCCTTTCCTTCTGCTGCCTTCCCACATCTTCAGGCTCATAATGTCCCTGTGGCAACTTTGAAAGATGTATAAATAGAAAATAAATTCTAAATTAACCAGCTGCATATGTTTGTCCCCGCTTTTAATTCTGCAATCACGTTGAAAACTGCACTCCACAGTTTGTATTTTCCCTTTTTTATTCCCGTCTCTTACCAATGCCATTCTTCCTTGCAAATTTTTTCAGCGCACATGTTACAGGCATTCATCGCCTTGTCATTTGGAGTGGCGCTCATCTCTAAAAACGTTGCTGTCTGCAACCTCTTTTTGGGAAAGCCATCATAGGTTCCCTTTGTGGGCAGTGAAGCCCAGAAGGCAATTCAGTGGACCAGATGCAGGTTGGAGTAGGTTGAACTGTGCTCTGAATACCTTTGCTTAGGTGTCCATGGCTTGTAAAAGGGATGCAGAGTGGTGTCCCCACCTGCAGAGATCTGTGAGGTGATTTCCTGTGTTTCCTGTGATGATGAAAGTGGCTTTACTAATGTTTAACCAGGTTGCTCGATGTCCTTACTCCATTCATTGTACGGTTCGGCCTCTAAAGATGTCCTCAGTGATGGAGCCATCATTCCCGGGAAGGACAGTTCACTCATCCCGTGTAGCTGCAGTCTCCAGTGGCTCTCTGAGCTCTCTGCACTACATGGGAAGCTAGGCAGCAGCATGTGACAACTGATTTGCTTTAATCAGAGAGCGCTGCTTGGGCTACAGCGTCCCAATGGAATTGCATTAGAGGTTTCCTCTCTAAGTACTGTGCCTTTCAGAATTGCTTTCCTACAGCACGCTGAATGGTCTAAGTGGGGAAGGGAGTTTCAGCAAGCAGTCAGTCATCAATAGCATCCTGCTCTTAAGCCGAGGTAATGATAGCTAGTTTGAGTGTGCCTGCATTTTCCCCAAGTGTGTGCAGGTCTGTTCCCTGAATGCAGGTATGTATATGTGTGCAATTGCCTTCATCATGTGCAGCCAAACCAGTAGAACAGCATGTTTATAGAAACTGTCCTTAAGAGCGATTGCCTCTTGAGGGAGCAGAGTCCATATAAGAGGAGTGGGACTGTCTCCAGCCAGCCCTGGGAGACGATGCTGAGAGCATATTGAAAAGCTGTCTTCAGCAAAAGCTTGCCAGTTTAACAACTCTGTTCACTGTTCCTATTGCACAGTGGGCTCTTTGACGCAACAGAAAGAGCTGCCTTTTTTTTTTTTTTTTTTTTTTTTTTTTTGCTTCCTCTTAAATCCGCCTGGCCAATTTAAAGCTTGTGGATATTTCTTCCCCCTCGGGGAAAGCTTATGTGAGGATTTTCTTTTTTTAACAGTTCATTCCGTGAAACCATTTTTTTTCTTGTTTGCTGTTCGAAAATGTTGGAGCTGAACATAAGGCTTTCATTGCAGGTCAGTGACTGAACTCTTGACCAAAGCATTTAACATTTGAGTGTTGCTTTAGCAAGCACTGTAGTTTGGGAGGAAAAAGCAAGTTAATAAGGTTGTATCGTGTGAGCCCATGTGTGCCTACTACTGGAATAGGAATCTTGTTAGGTCTCCAGTGTCTGAGTTCCGTGCAGATGAATTTACCATCTTCCTTTTGTAGACAAATGTACCAAATTAATATTTTAATGAGACTTGAGGTGATATCACAGTTAAGTCTATATTAGCTAATTCCTGAATGTCTCTACTCCCTTAAAATGCAACAAACCATACTGGAAATTTCAAATGTAAAGTTCTTGCCTTTTTATTTTGCAAGGATTGTCTTTTTGAGTTTTAATTTTTTATTTCTTTTTTTACTTCTTTTCTGCCTACTTTACTGGGAAGCATGTTATCCCTGGGCACATGCTCTCAGCAGGGAAGATAGTTATTTGCTATTTTGTATTTCTTCTCAGATTGCTATCAGGGGAATTAAGAAAGGATGTAGACATATTGTTAATGCCTCTCTTCAAGCCGTATTTGAGGTAAGGCAATTTTTAATCCTTATCTCTGAAATTAGAATATGAAGTAGATGCAGTATTTCTTTTCCCTATAGTTACTTTAAGATTATCCTGTTGCTGTTTGTTTTCCTTATTGATAAAATGTGTTTATACTTGTCACAATGCTGTTCCTTGTCTATGTGACACTTAAAATCCTGTATTTTTATTTCAACATCTGCTACATATCTGCATATTCCTATTAGCTTGTGTATGCTAGAGCAATGGAAGACCATTTTTATAGTTGCTTTGGTTTTCTCCTCTATGCTTATCACATTGTGTGGTAGTGAGTGGATTTCTTGCCCTGGGTGGGCAATTCTTATGCAAACTTTGTAAAACTGAGTTTCAAATTGTTTCGACTCTGAATCACTTTCCTTGTAAGAGGATGACTTTTATGGTAATGTTTAACTTCAGTAGAATTGTTTCCAAACATATAAAATGCATTTTTCATGTGTTCTTTTTTTTAGCAGCAGTCCATGTAAAATAGACAAATAGTTACTCATATCAAGCTGTTTACTTCCTTGTCCACTTAATGTTGCCTCTTACAGGAAGTATATAGCTTTAAAAGGTTGAATCATTATTTATGAGCATCAGAATAGCTGAAAGGTGTCACTGCAACATTGCCCAATGCAACTGCATTGAAAATGGAATTTGTATGGGAAACCACTGTTAGTGAGTTATGATTAGTGCATGGGGAATTAGAAAATACTACTTCTTGTTCATATTTCTTTTCAAGCCATTTAAGGGCTTATCATTCAAGGGTTTCTTTTACCCTTTTCTGTATCAAGGTTACAGTTTTTATAATTCAAGATTTATGCACATGCTTTCTATAATTTTATCATTATTTAAATCAATCCATCTCGATATTTGGGACATCTCTTACAAGGGGAGTCTTCCTTTTTAAAGGCAGACATGTTGTACTGCAGGTCCAGAAACACTTTTGATTTAGCAAAATCAGAAAAAGTTTTAAGTCTATATTGTTTGGCTCCTCACATCTTTGAAGCTGTTTGCTGTTTGAATTCCACCTAGTGTTAACTCCATTCAGGAGATGTGTCCTTTAACAGTTTGTTGAGAGGATTTTCACTCCTACTGGTAGGGAATGATAGGGGGTAGAGTTACAAAGTTACAGTAAACTGTTTTTAATTTCATAGAACAAAACTATTTAGTATTATAAGCAGTTACAATACTCAATGAATAAATTAATTCAAAGGTGTTTTAAAACCCATTGAGGCTTAACTTTCTTTAATCAACATTACACCAAATTTTATTATTTTCTGTCATCTTTTTTTGCTGGGGTTATAAATCCATATCCTGTCACAGTGCAAATACAGAGTTTATGTCTGCAACCTGTTTTTTACTGTCAAAAAAAATCTCCCTTATTCCCTATTGTTAGAGTTATCTCAAGTTGAATGTTCCTTAAAAACCTTACAATTAAACGAATGCAGTCTTTATATAACATGTTTTCCAAACCTTTTTCTGAAAAAAATGAGGTGCCATCTCTGATCCACCATCACTGGCAGAGGGTGTATTGGGCTGCACCCCTTTCCTTCTGATCCCCTGTTTGTGAGGTAGCCAGTCCCGCTTTTCAAAGCAATCTTATTAGAATCCCACCATCATGTGTTGACATTTCTATGGACATTACTTTGCCAGAAAATATGAATGGCAAAGGAGGATAAGTGATATGCATGGCTTGGTGTATTCTTTGGGATCTTTGGAGCAGAAGCAATATCTTACTGGATTCCATCCTTCTTGCTTCCCAACAGTTACTGGAAGGTATTTGTTTCTCCTGATGTTTGTGGTGTCAACTTTCTACCTAGTCAATGTAGCAGAGCTCATGGCTTGCTATATTTCTCCTTGCATGCCCTGAACAGTGTCAGGTTAACTGGGTGCTTGTTTATTACCCTTGTGACCTCGTCTATGGCTTGCCATGGCCTTAGAAAGGAAAGGCTAGTTAGTCTAAATCATGCACAAGTCAAGACAGGTTAAGAGGAAATGCGCTATATGAACTTTTGTTTGTAACAGTTAAGATCAGCAATGCACTTAGAAGCACTTATGCAAGATATAGACAAAAAACATAAGGCAAAAATACTTAATCTGTTTATCACTAGCTTCTGTTTTCTTTTACCCAGTCCTACTGATCTCATCCTCTTCTGACAAAATTTTCTTGTTTGCATGTAGTTTACCTTTCAGGTCACATCTATTGGAAAGAGTCTGCTCACAGGCTTCCATCAGTTAGTTACCCTCTGATGAGAGAAAGCTCCGTCACACCACATCTTTGGTCACACTGGCATACCTCAGGTCATTTTCCGATTCTTGAAGAAACTCTCATTTGTCTTCAGTTGTACTACAAAAATTTTCAGACAGTGCAGTGTTAATCTTTCATCCCCAAACCATTTCATTTGTGTCTATCTAGATAAGGTGTCATCATTGATCTTAATTATTTCCTTGTTAGAGACTGACAGATATCTTTATTAATGTACATGTTGCCTTCTTATTCTTCACTGGTTAGTCAAAAGAGGAGTAAAAGTCTTTACCTCCCTTTGGGACTTAGTTTTCAGAAAAAATGTCTTCATGGTGAGCTGTATTCTCTACCAGTAGTCAGTTAAGATATTCAGTGGTATGCAGAGCTCTGGCTTTCTTCTGACACGGAGGCGGAAAGTTGGTCGTCAGAACATAGCAGAGAGCTGTGTGTTACTGTTTAAGGATGGGCCCACTAAAGTAGGTGACAAGACTTTTTTTTTTTGAGGCACAAGGATAGCTCCTCAGGTTTGAAGTAGTTACAGTTCTGGATTCTGTTTTCAGGTTCATTATCAACAGGTTTATGTGTTTTAGGCAAAATTGGACTATGCTGACTCTGTTCCACACCAAGCACCCTTAAAGCCAATGGGAATGTTCTTAAGAGTACATTAGCATTGAACATTGTTTAAGGATCATCTCGTTCCAAACCCCCCGGCATAGGCAGGGACACCTTCCACTAGATCAGGTTGCATTGCCTTGATAACAGAGAAATGTAACTCAGTCACTTGGACATGGGCATCATCCTCCTAGAGTAACAGAACAATGATAGAAACTCTACTGAAGTTAAATCCAAGTTAAATCCTAAGGACTTTTTTTCCTCTTTCCTCTCTATTGTGTGTCTGACAATGGTTTGGCAATTTACTGGCAAGAAGACATGGAACAATATGCACTCCGGCAACCTTGGAACTGTATGCAGATACCCCTGGGAATTGGAGACAGTTGAGGCAGCAAGAGGTTTCTGGCTTGCTGTTTTTTAAAAGACTTTTTTTTATAGCTGAGGCTATAAATAGTTGAGAGTCCTTAAATTGAATAGTCCCCTCTTCCTTTCCAGGCTAAGAAACTGGATCAAGATTTTCAAAGCCAAAAGCCTTCAGCCCAATATATCTATTAATCATCTGCTTATAATGCTGCTCAAATTTTGTTCCTATTTTGTGTATGGTAAAAAGACTTACATGGAATCTTGCTAGTGGGCCAGTGACAGAACCAGAAGCTGGACTTAAGTCTCCTGCATTTAAGCTCAGAGCTTTGCCTACTAGATTGAATTTGTTTGTAGCCATAATCAGAAATTAGAATCACTTAGTTTTCAAACCATCAGTTGAGCCATCTGTAACTCCACCTGGTTTACTAAGTGATCACTTCTTTTGAAATTTGGCTTAATAAAGAATTACAGACCAAAATATTTAAATCGCAGGAGTGATTGAATATCCAAAGGCCTCCCAGGCACATGCACCAAGCAGATAGCTTCAGAGAGTTTCATGTTGCTCAGACCAGTACTGATAGTCACTGGTTTGTGTTGCACTCACATCTTTTGCTGGGTTGAGAATGGTGAAAGGTAAGGAGATGTTATGTCACCTGTGCTGTCATTTCTGCTACCAAGATGGTGCTTCAACTACATTTGGGAGGGCTTACAAGGCAGAACTTCTTAGTCTTAAAAGTGGGAATTTAGTTCTTGTATAATTTTAAGATTTTTTTTCAGCATTTTCCACTATGAATTGATTTCATAGAAGATGGTTATGAAAGTGCTGATCATGGTGATCATAACAGAGTTAGACAGAGCTCCATGTTCCACTGGTAATCACTCAGTGAACCAAGTGGCTTCCAATTTTGAAGGGTGCATTGTGTTCATTTTTATTTTTTAGCTTTTGTAGCCAGTCACCCAACCCTTGACAGGACAGTTAGATTTTAACTTGCCCAGACCAGAGTACATCTACATTGGTGCTCTTTGTGTTCATATATCCTACAACTGGTATTTTCATTAACATTTAGGATGACCACATAGGCACTGGCTTCCTTCATAGAGGGAAATATTGAGTTATATTGATTTCAAAAGGAGGAGCTTTACATCAGATAGTCTTTCCCCTGTGTACTTTTAATGTGGAGCCAATATTTTGGAAAAGCATTCATCTTCAGTTAGAATAGTGTGAAAATAGAGCTAACAGTTTTGAAACGCTCTTTTTACAGGAAATTTTGTATTATTTTATTTGCAAGAAGGTGGGGCCTCTTGATTTCAGGGAAGAGATTTTAAATAAACTTTAGGAAAACTTGTAAAAAGCTATTAGCAAAATATACAGTGGTGTGTATGGTGAATCATGTTACCTACACTACTTTTTTTCTCATCAGACTGTTATTAAGTAAAAAAAAAACCTGAGGGGAGTATGAAACACATCATAATGTTACCGCTAATCCTAGCGAATTTAAACAGAAATATATTAGATAAATGAACTTATTTCAAAAGTAGTGGTTACTAGGTTAGAAACTGATATAGAGATTTGTTTGAGCCACAGGGACAGAAAACATGTCACTGACCTTTCAATTTTCATGATAGTGTAAGGTGATTCTATGAGATAAAAGTCAGTGGTGAAGTTTTCTCATGCTTAATTGAACATTGTATATAAATTTATGAATTAATAAGCTATTCCAAAAAATCTCAGCTTTCTCTGAAAATTGTTCAGGAAATGAAAAGCACTTATGTAATGTTAAAGGAATGAAAGGAAAATGTCTTAGCATTAGAGAAAGGAAAATAAAGCTTCACTATAAAATCCTTAGGAACTAACTACACTAAGAAACTCAATCTTTGCGTTGTAAGGTACATGCAAAACTGTTTTGAGAGCACATCTCAGAACCTCTTTAAAATATTGTCATGAATTGATAGCCCTAGTTTTCAGATGGGGACAAAAAAGTTTAGAATTCTACGTGCATGGATGTTTGCATTTGTCCAGTGTGGTTTAGACTTAATTTTTCTCCCTAGCTATTGGATCTGCCTTTTGCTATGACAGCCAAGTAGAAGAAGTTGAAGAAGATTGCTGTAACATACCTTGTTTGCTAGCAATTCCAGGGAGTGGCAGGAGAGACAGAGCTATATGGGATGCCTGGACGTGCCTTGTACTGCAGCTGCAGGGAGTATGTGGGAAGCAGAGCACTTCTATTTCACCAAAGTACCTCTTACACTGGGGTGCTGGTTCTTCCTGGTTAGCACAGGTGGGCGAGTGAGCCATATCCAAGGAAAATGTAAGCTTTTTTAGAGGTTTTACAGTTGTATGTGGCGAAATTTTTCCAGTAAGTTCAGGGCCATAATTTTCTTACCTTCTTTGCAGTTCGTCTGTTTGAGTTGGTGAAAAAGGGCTCATCTGGTGGCAAAGATCTTTGGTTTTCCTAGGGTACTTGTTCATTTCTCATATTCTGATTAGAATCTTTTTGGCTACGAACTACTAAAAAGGTCAAAGCTTCAGAGCCCAAAAACTTGTCTGGCAACTATTTCGTAATCTTGTAAACCTATTAAACATCAAGAGCAAAAGAGACACAAAGGTGTAGGTTAGAGTTATGCATTAGGATTTAAAATAAAATCTCAGTTTTACCTCTTTCCCAAGAGAAATGGGCCTGTAAAATGCATTTTAAAAGCTTGCATCTCTGTTAGAACCCTCTGGCATTTTACTGAAGTAATCTATATTTGTTTTCTAACCTCTATCACTGATAGCAAGGATTTTTCACTTGTTTAACATTACACTATGCTTTCACTTTATTGCAACTCCAGCATGCCCTTTATGTGGGTCACATATTCCTCGTCCTCCTCTATATTGGTCTAGGATTTCCAATTATTTCCATATTCATCGAGTTCAGTCACTACACAGCCAATTGAAACAGGCAGGCTGCTCAATGTCTTTTCCACTCCAGGAGTAATTTAATCAGGGAGTGACTGCATTATTTTTTCAGAGAGCTGAGCTGTGCATGCCAGGTGATCTGCAGAGAACAGCATCATTATTAAAAGGCTTAGACGTTCCATGCCATTTTGTGCTTCTGCGACTTGTAGTGCAGCTAACGGTACTGTCCTGATGTTTTTTTCTAATATGCATGATTCAAATTTAATCAGTTAGAGGAGGTAGGAAAGAGGATGGATAAATCAGGGGACTGTATTTACACTGTATGAGATTGAGTTTCAAAGATATTAGGTCCTGTGAAATCCTTCATTGTTGCTGTGTTTGTTTTACAGAAGTGCTGGTATTCACAGAGCAGATTAAGTGTATTTCTTTAGTTTCCCTCTGAAGTTCCATCCTAGAGTTATAAAATCTTAAATGGAAGTCTAATATTGGTATGTTCCCACATAAATATTTGAACTTTCATAGAACAGCAAAGGCGAGATTTGGCTGTGAGAGAAAAGTCATCAGAGAGTCCTTGCATCCATTGTAATCTTCATCTGCACTGATTAATGTGCTCAGACAACAGAGAGCATGGGTAAGCCTTGGCTGTCACAGGGAACCTTAGATCCATGAGAATTTCCTTCCACTAGGAAGAGCTAAATGGATGTCCCTTACTATCAAAGGGAGTCCAAGGGAAGGGTAAGCTCTTTTCCAGAGTTACCAAGGAAAGAGAAAAGGTGTGGGTGAAGCAGATCACAGAGTCCTGGTGTCATATATAGCTGTCCTGTACCAACTTCTTGTGGCTGAGGACTATTATTAAGGTGAACATCAGCTGGAGGTTCTAGAGAGAAAAGAACATTTTTCTTTGGAGTCCCTGGGCCAGATTACAAGCTTGTGGGTGTGATTTCATACTGGTAGAATGGCAGAGGGAGGGTGAACATCACCTTGGGAGTACCACTGCAAAACTCTCCTGAGGTCCCCTTCCAACCTGATATTCTATGATTATATGATTGATCTGTAAGAATTTTCTGCTGTTTCTTTTAGGAGCTGTGTTTTCACTGTTATTTTGTCGTAAAAAAAATAAAATTGAAAAATAATCTATTGATTCAAATAATTAGAGTCAAATTGTGTCCACAATACCTTTCAGCTGAATATGCACCACCATTAAGGTGATTTGTGATAAAATTAACTGACTCTGAAGAACTGGGAAGTTCCTCTTCACTTCCTGGAGAGGAATCTGGGTTCAAGCTTTTCAGGGATGTTAATTGTTCTCTGTTCCAGGAGCTCAGTTAGAAGTCCTAGAGTGCTAAGCTAAGGTGTGCTTTTGGGCAGAGAGCAAGCGCAAATCTGTGCCAGAAATTTCCTCAGAGAACGATTATTCCATATGGCTTGTGGGAGATATCTAGGCTATGTTTTGACCTTATATTTCAGGCTCTGTTGCTCCTCACCATGGCAATGGGAACATAAGTGGGGAAATGCTGGTAGTAAATAAGCACTGATACCTTTGATCCAACTGCATCACCGGACAGGTGACTAAGAGTGTCTGAAGTGGAGAGCTATGGGCCTGGAAGGCAGACAGTCAATGAGTATGGAGAAGCAGAAAGCCTGATAGCAACACCTGCCTGGGGTCAGAGAGAAGGACGAAGCTTTCTAAGATGAAGATATTTGGGGATGTGTCTTTTCTGACACTGGGTGTTTGTTTTCTTTCCCTGCCCTGATTTATTAAGTTCCAGTAAACAAATAAAATATGTTCTCTTTTTGATGTAGCTTGGCTGAGTCACTACATTTCATAACAGGCAAAAGTGCCCAGAAAGTTTGTTGTAGCTGGATTCAGGCCCATTGGGACTTGCTTAGATAAATATACTTGGTGGAAAGAGGAGTGTTAAGAGCTTTGTAACCCAGCCTAACTTTGGGAAGAACAAAAGCTAAGAGTCCCTTGCTGGCAGAGGCTGCACAGGAAAAATAAGAGAGTAAATTGAGTAAGGCTCCCCATGCACTCATCACTCCTTCCTGAGAAGAGGTTCTCATCCAGGCCCTGTTGAGCTCTCTAAGGCTCTCTTGATGCTCTCTGCAGAGATGTACATCTTGAACATGTGGGGAGTTTTGTTGTTTTGTTGGGGTTTTTTTCCCAAACACATTTTAGAATCCGAGCCAGCTGCTACAGCTGCTTCCCTTCAGCAAAACCGCTTCAAACTATGTTGAGGTTTTGTGGCTCTTTGTAGCTGCAAACCTACTCACAGCCAATTTCCTCACATTACAAGGTTATTTTAACAACACAATGATTCTAAGTGGTTCCACAAATGCCTTCATCTTTCGTCTCCATTTGTTTACGTCTCACTTCTTTCTTCTAAACATGTTTTCCCTCCGTTTTGCAAGGCAAAGTGAATCCTGTGTTCCAACAACGATATCTCAATACTGATGGAGCAGACTGGAGGAATGCTTGAGGACAGCACAATCTAGTTTAACTCAGTCCTTTCTGATTCCTAGGATGAAGGTTTCAGGTTGAAGCACAGTGATTTGTGTTTTCACAACTGTATTGTTTCTTTTCATGCAGCTGGTCTGAGCATTAAGCATCAGCAATCAGAGCCTGCAAACAGCCTGGATGCATTAGGAAATCTAGGCTGTGCTGCTTGTTTGCTTTGAGTATAAATGTCATCTTGGAAAGTGATCTCCTGTCTTGCATACACAAAGTTTGTGAGTTGATTGCTGAGCTTAAATGGCATAGGCTGGGTAATGAATTTTAAAGTTTGCGTTTCTATTCTTTAGCGACCCTGTGCACATGATGTGAAGGTGCAAAGCACCTCTGAACTCCTTTCAGATGTCCAAGTACAGTGAATGTGCTGAGCTAATCAGAGGGGTTTGACATTTTGATATTGAATAGATGAACTAAGGAGAAAAAAAATCATTATTGTAATTTCCAGTTAAGTCAGAGCATGGACTGGTTGTGGTAGTGCTTTCCAACCCCCCAACCCGCACTCCTTTCCAGGCTGATTTTTTGGTTGCTCTCAGGCACACTCACTTGGGACACAGGTCTAAGTAATGGCTCCTGTCTGTGCCATCTGGTCAGATGGTCTACTTGCAATGTGCATTAATAGCAGTTACTGCTACTATACTGATATTTTGGACTGACAGAATGCTTTACAAAGAATCAGTACCAATTGACATTCAGCAGATAATACTGTTTTATGCCTTGGAAAGAACATACTTCTTTTTTTCTTTAAAATAAAACTAAAACTTCCACAATAAATCATTGTGACATTGGTAATAACTCAGTTTTTCCATTTGGGTGACACATAGATATTCCTTGCAATTTTTTTCTTCCAAGTGATTTGAGAAATAAGACAAATTTAAGTGTCCTGATCCCCAATCACAATGGCATTCCAGAATAAAAGGGAAAAATTATTGAAAACATGCCCACTTATAGGGGGAAAAGGTAACTAAATGTACCCAGCTATAAGGCTCTGAAAATAATTTTCAAGTTGTGTCTGTACCTTTGAAATCTACCGAGGACATGAGAAAAGGTTTGCTTTACATCACTACAGCTGACTTGCTTTTAGTAAGAAATAACAATTTGTAAATTATTTCTCATTTGATTTCTCAGTAGTTACTGAAGTCAAGTGTGTGGCTTCCTCAAGTTATCTGGCAAGTATTAATAAACTGTAGTGTCAGTGTTCCTCATGTTATGTTTTTTTGAATACAGAGTATTTTGTCTACAGTACAGGTAAGTGTGTCTTGATGGTTTTCAGTTACAGTAGAACTAATACTACACATTACACATGTTCCTCTTCTAGTATCATGCCATCATTACCTTAACTCCTTGTGGAACTTCCCTTTTTCAAAGGAAAAAAATTTCAATGACCATCCTTTTTTGGTTTTGGTTTTTTTTGGTTTTTGGGTTTGTTTTTTTTTTTTTTTTTGTTTTTGTTTTGTTTTTTGGTTTTTTTTGTTTTTTTTTTGTTTGTTTACATGTTTCTGTATCTCTCTAATGAAATGCTAAGTTGAGCTCTACTTTCACAGTGCACCATCTCCTTTTAGCAAGCCCTTAGTTTCAAGTAGTCTGACTGTGCACTGTTTTAGTTGTGTGAGAAACCTCATCTAGTTCCCTCATTGCTACCCTGGTGAAAAAGTGTGTCCTTTAGACAGCTTTCTCAGTGTTTCCAGGGATGGATGTAGTGTTTCCAGCTGAGATTGAGCAGGTGTTTATTACACCAGGAAATAGGCATGCTGGAGTCTTCAAAATCATGCACTTCTGGTGTAGAAAGTTTTTAAACTGTGCAACTGGGCTGTCTTCTGCAGGTGTGATGGAAGCATTTTCTCATAATTTTGGGATTTTTTTTTTTTTAGTCAGACTGAAATGGATCAAGCCTGAGAACTGACCTGTCTAATGAGCATAGCCTGTGTTTTGCAGTGTTGTGCCAAAGTGTGGATTTGAGCTGAGGGATGGCTGTGTTTTGCCAGTGGTTTTGGAGCACGAGCAGTTTAACTTTATTTCTTTGCAGGCCATAAAATGTGCTGCTAACAAATGCTCTATTGCATGAGCCTCTAGTGCAGTGTGTACTCAGAGAAAGACTCTTACATTGAATTACTCTGGAAAGTAATTGAATTACATTTAATTACTCTGGAAGTCTTCCTACCCATTACAGCTAGTTGTCTTTACTTTTGGCCCCTTTGGCTGGACACTAGGGACCCATATCTAGAGGGACATCCCTGTGCAGTTCAGTATCTGAGGAAGCCACTTCTCAGCTGCTCCTCTTGTCTCCCTTCAGGCAGTGAATCCTATTCTGCCTGTGCTAATGGATATGGAAGGCCTATCCTACAACTGCAGCCTGGTGGTTTTGTGTGTAGCTGTACTACTTAAACCAGTTTTCTGCTCATAAAGGAGAATGTGCTTGGAGGGAGTGAATTTCATGGGGCATCTCCTCTGGAAGTCAAGAAGAGTGTGTAGAGCTCCACCCAGCAAATGGTGCACATATCAAAATAGCCATCCTGAGGGTGTGCCCTTCTTAAAAGAAGGACATGCAAAATGATGCCATGAGATCACAGCCAAGGTATTTGCTCCTCAAATTTGCTTCTCAAATTCCTCCTAGATGCTCCTGTGTGACAGATTCATGTGAAATTCCAGATTTGCCAAGAGATGAGGAACCTCACTGTGTAGCTACAACATATGCACAGTATTTAGTTTTAAGCTCCTAATTTTAAACACTGTATGAGATTCCACAGTTCTAATTTCAAGGCATTTACCATTTTCTTACCCTTTTTCCTCTGGGCTGGAGTAATAGTTTGTACCATATTTAAAGTTTCCATGCTGATTGCCAGCACTTATGTGTCGTTTCAGTAGACTAGCCAAGCTCGTTCTGCCAGGACCTCTGAAATGGCCTGCACATCTGTTAGGGAGAAAGAAGAAGCTATAGGCCACCGTCTGGTATTGATGCCTTGCTGTCACAGCAGATTCACTGGGGGTCCAATTGGACCTGACTTCCACTGTGAGAAGTCTTGAACAGCAAGGAACACTGTTGTTCTGGAGAGTTTTTCTGTGGGGAGATAGAAAATTAATAGAAAGAATACCTAAAGAGTGTTCAAGGAGTGCTAGGAAACTGTGTACCTGTCATCTGGACCAGACCTCACTGCCTGGGAACCTGGATATTCTGAAGGGAATGCAGCAAGACCCCATGTAGAGCCGTTGGCTCTGACATCACTGATAATGACAGCAATATTTGCCTCTGAAAGTTGGGATTGAATTGCCTTATTTCTTTAACCATCCGTTTGAAATAGATTCTTACCATCTTTTTTCTTTTATCCACAGATTACTTTTATATCGACTTGCTCCATTTTGCTGTTCTAAGAGCTTCTCAAAGGATTGCTATTTTTAGACTTGTAATAATGGATGTATGCATGACTCCTCAGCTGGCAAGCAGCTTGTTAACTCAGACTGGTGCCTGTTTTTTTTTTTTAAATTTCAAGTCAACTGTACATTTTGAGGTAGAATATCTGAGATAAAGCAGAAGCAGGTGTACAAAACCAAAGGGGAGGTCGAGAACATCTGGATTTCATTATATTCTTTCCCTTTTGTGCTGAGTGCATCTTGGTTATGTTGGACTTGCCGGAAATACACTGAACTATTGCACTGCACAAGTTGCCTGATGTCCTGTAATCCTGCAAAAGTGACTGAAGTCAGAAATAAAATAAATAAATGGTAGGACACTGGATTAGTCTTACGGGGGCAAGTCACTGTGTAAAAGATATCAGGAGGGTTCCCACTCCCTGGCATGTTGCCTCTGTTGATTTGTGGTTTCCTGCAGTGATGAACACACTGTAGTTAAGTAAAATAAGTTAGTTGGTGTTGTGCAATGACGGCTCTTGAGTAAAATAATCATGTGGACCAGGTGGTCTGGGGAAGCAATGGCCACAGCCACCCATAGGCAACTGACAGACTAGGTGGTTAAGTTAGCCAGGTAAATTCCCTGGGCTCCCACCAGGAATGTGGGTAGATGGAGTCCAGGAGATAATCAGTAGGTAAGTGCAGAAGCCTGACCTTAGGTAATGTGAGAAGATCTCTCAGCATGTATGTCTCTTACAGTAAACAAGGGAGAGTTCTGCCTATGACTGTTGATAAGATAATCATGTTCTTTGAACTTTCTAGTTATTTATATATAATGTACTTTGTCCTTTTAGACTGCAACTTGATAGAATCAGGTGAAGTACAAATCAAGAAGAGTAGCTATTGGAAATGACTGTCCTCTTTCAGAAGTAGCTAAAAGCAGTACCTAAACATGTAGTAGTATGTGAATTCTCTGACAAGAAGATGAAAAAATACCAATTTTGAAGCAATGGAGGGTCAAAATCATGGTAAAAATTCAGAGGCGTAATGAAGAAAAGTAACTTTTCCCAAATAGGATAATTGTTTCTTGTATGTATCTGCTACAAAATACAAACTTATGCTTAGGGAATAGATTGATCATCAGAATCACAAACATTAAAAATATTTCTCTGCTATACAAGATCTTTTTTCAGCTTCCGAAGCACTTGGTATCCTCTAAGAGATGCAATGTAAACCATTAAATAGATGGCTGATGTCATCTGCTCTGTCAGGGAGCTTTTCTTAACTATATTTTCCTTTAAGAACATAGGGATTTCCCTCAGCTTCTCCAGTTTCACTGAGTTTTTGTCATGCTTTCAATGCAAAGTCAATCCAAGTTTGTTGTCAAGGGTAGGTTCCAGAGCAGAGAATTAAACCACCAAAATCCCCTGTGCATGCATTAACCTAGTGCTTAAAACGTCTCCCTCTCTGTGAGTTTTATTTAAACCAGGTATGACTTGCTTTTTATCACTTGGTCCACATCCACACGCTGACACCATTTGCTCATATTTCATTCTTTCCTGTAGGAACTTTCAGCTGCTGTTTTCCAAGTAGCATGTTCCACCAACAGTTACTTTCCTTCCTCTTTTAGACAAAAGGCTGTTAATTTCTCTTGACATTTGTCCTTAAGATGCCAGTCCTGGAAATCTCTGCCTGTTATTTGGACTGCAGTTGGGAAAAGGAGATGCTTTCACATCCACAGGATAACCATTTTTCTTTTAGGGACTAATGAACTTTTTGTAGTGAGACATTTCATTGCTGTTTCTAATAGCCCTTGTTTAACCCTTGTTCTGTGATAATAGAACAACACAAGGAAAGAAAGTAGTGGAGATGTAAGGAGTTAAACTGAGTTGAACTGCCATGAGTTGTTGCTGAAAATGGTATGGTTTTAATATTCTACAGAAAACTCTATTAAAAAGAGGGAAAGAGAGAAAACTGTAAAGGCACAGCAGCAATTTATTCTTTCTATTTCATTAGCTTCCATAGGTGTGCCAGCACACATCCTAGCCAATCCTTGTTAAATTAAAAAAATAACGCTGTCATTTGCAGACTGGTTTCCACGTGGAATAAACAAAGACTCAGTAGCATGAAGCTTCATCTCATACAGAAATCTTTTTCTTTAAGTATATAGTAAGCTATGAGATTACACATTTTTTCCTATTCCTGTTTTCTGAAAAACTTTGCAGAAAGTCTCTAAAGAACAAGAATGAGCAGAAAACTGTTTTCTTTTAAAAAATTAATTAACTATCCTTAAAAGAAAATCATGTTTGCATCAACTTTGATACAAAGTTAAATCAAACTAAGTCAGATGCTTTTGTGGTACAATGAGGAAAAACGTTATAGAGTACAATCATATTGTGAGTATTATTTCATAACTTTGCATGCAATGTTTTTGCTTCTGATTGAAGCCTGAAGTTCTTTCAATGGATAGGCTCTTTGGGATCTTCCAGGAAATGCTGACCTGACTGCAGGGTATACTTCTGTCTAACAAAAGCGGGGAAAAAAAGATAGCTTTTGCTGGCAAGGGAAACTGGCTTTACTTATGTCATCAATCAGCTCTGTGTTAGAGAACCAGGGTGCCTCTTGTGTGAACTCTTAACATTTAATGTGTTTCTATCTGAATGACTGGGTTTTAAGAGCTATTGATAATATGTAATAACTGCAATTAAAATCTCCTTAATAAACTGCAGTTTTAATCCCAGATACCAATAGAGTCAATGAGGGAACTGAAATTTATTGATGACCAATGAGAAATTATGGTTGCAATTTGGTATATCAGAGAGCTGTAAAACAGAATATCAGACTGCTTGTTTGAATTGAGGTTATCTTATAAAGAAATTGAAAGCATAGATTCCATTTTCAATATGATTTGAGAATCAGAGATGAAAACTTAGAAACCAGAGTAACTGTTAGCAGGTGTCTCATTAACATTTGAAAATGTGGCTTGCTTTGCTTAACTAAAGGATATATTTTTCATAAAATTAAAAGTGGTTTTTTTCTGATAGCTGTTTGACCAGAAGCAGTTTTCTGTGGACCTGTGTGCATTCTGACAATTTCAAAGATACAAAACCTGACAGGAGGTGGAAATTTGAAGCACTGTGATTTGTTAAAACAAAGTAGGCATTCTCAACCTACTGAAATATTTTATTTAAAAATAAATCCCTATAAGTGATAAAATATCACACAAAGATAAACGTCTTCATTCTGTTGAAATCAATTTACTGGAATGAAAGTTTGTAGATATCTGTGTTTTGCAAGATATTTCTTTAATTTTTGGTTTTCCTCAGGTTTGAGGTTTTTTCATTCATTTTTGGAAGAAGAATTTCATGGTCAAGTGGATAGATAATATAAAAAGCCTTCCTTTCTTTTCATCTCTGCCTAGACCTTTTCTGCAGAGACTTTGCTGTGATTTATCTTTTCAAGTTCCCATAGTAAAGAATTGGCTAGTTTAATGATGAAGGTAAAGTCAGTGAGATTCAAGTATTATGTGAGCCCCAAATAGAATAATGAAAAAGATATTTGGAAACTTTTTCTAGAAAGAGAAAAACTGTTTTACTGAAATAACTGAAAGAGCTTGGGCTTTTCAAAGAATTGCTAGGAGACACCTTCCTGGTATATCAAGGAAATGCTGGGTCTTTGACCAAAACCACGTATCAAAACAGTGGTGATGTAGTAAATGAGACCTTGGGGCATGTTGTTTCTGAATAAGCACCAACCTGGAGGAGGAAGGAAATGGGGGCTGAATCAGGGACCTGGCCTCTTCCTGTCGATCAGTACAAACCAGACTGACAGGGAAATGCAGATGAGCAGAGCTTGGGCGTTGTTGGTACATGAGCTACAAGAGCTGTTAATGTTACGTGTTTTGGTGCTCTCTGGGGAGCTTGGGTAACTTGTCTAATACTGAACCAGGTTGCTGCTGTTTTCTGGCTTCCTGATTATTAGTTTGTAGTCTGAAACTTGAAACTCTGCTATGTAAACCATAGCTGAAAAGTAATCTTGGTCAGCAAAATTAGTCCCTATCCTGCTAATTCTTGCTCATCCCAGATAACCTACCTAATCCTTAATACCTTGACTACCAATTTTCTGTTGTCCCCTTTGCTCTTAATTATTATTTGAAGCCCTGTATTGATACCACACTACCCAGAAGATTTCATTTCAAGTACAAGTAGCTCAAAATTTAGGGCTGTACATTACCATAATAATACGACATTAGATTTGTGGGAGCCAGATGTCTCTGCTCACTTACCACATGCTGGATTCAGAAGGGAGAAAACCTCTGGTGCTGCCAACTCTGCTGGAGTTAATGAAGTTCAAGCCACATCTAGCTTGGTGCAGAGCATTCTAGGTCTACCAGGGAATTCTGGCAAGGAGAGGAAGACAGAATCTCCAGGTCAGGCTGGATTGTTCAGACATCTTAAAACTATTGCTATCTTACAGGGACTTTGATAGGATAGACGCCTTCACTCACTGTTACTGTACTTTATCACCTCACAGCTTTTCTCAAAGCACGGGGCTTTCACTGCACTGTGCACTTGCAGCTGAAGGGCTGGACTGGCAGCTAAACATATGAGAGGTTTCATAGCCCTGACTAAAGAAGTCCTTGTTAAATACTGGAAGACACACACAGACTGCTTTCCCCCCTGCAGCTCAGCCTAGCTAGGCTTTGCTGTTTCTGAACACAACATAGTCATGCGTGTTTATGCTTTTTTATCAATGGATAAATTACAATCTTGCTTAATTAGATAGATGCTAAACCTTCCCTGAATCATGACCTACATCAGAGGTGTGCCTACGCTGGGCTTCAGATTTCACTGAAACTCTGGCTGTGGTACTGTGGGATGTACATCCTTGGGGTGCCTGGCAAAAAGTGACATTAGTATGTGCTTTGTACAAGACAATATTTTAAGTAACAGTTATGAAGAGATGGGTCTAAACCAACAAGCATTCACAGAGTGTCCCCACATAAGTGTAGATCCCTTCATTTTTACAGGCCTTGCTGCTGCTGACCTGAGTGACTTTCAAAAAGCTGTGGTTATCTTTGTTCTTAAAAGAGATGACTGTTCATTTCTGTGGTGGCAGTCAGTTTTCTTTTGCTTGTGTAAATCACTGAGGGTGCATGTGTAAACATTTTTAAATTAAATAACAGCATTTTTTCCCAAATCCAGAATTAAATGGATAAGCAAAATTTATCCCATTATTTGTTTTAGGAAATACTAAAGGATTTTGTGTTTTATCCCTCTTATTACACTGATTCTGCGATATTTCAGAAGCTGACACATATTGGTGTCATGTTAAAGCTTAGTTAGTCTTTCTGGAAGCTCTCTACATGCAGAGAAATTGTTGAATTAGGTCTTAAAATGAAGTAAATTAGAGTAGTATCATTCAACTGCCCCTGCCTGTAGCTTGTCCTTGTTTTTTTAGCTAAAGTCCTGCAAAAAGAAACTGTTCCCAGTATGCTGCTGTTAGATGTCGTATAGGGCTCTCACAGCATCAAGTGATTGGAGAAAAATGCTACTCTTTTACACATCTACAAAACTGTGATGGTTCTCGCCTAAATGAAAGTAAAGGTCATGTTCAGAAGATGCTGGTCTTCCAGCTAAGTTGGACATCTCAGCTGTCCAGCCCTACCATTAATTTTTAGTTCTGGAAACAGCAATGGCTTGTTAATTTGCTCTTAAAAGACCAGGTTGAATTCCAGCTCAACTCAAATGCATGTTTTTTGTCTCTATTTTAGCAAAGTTCAAAACATTTTTGGAGCAACTGTATTCCTAAAACTCCAGGCCAGAGCTTGCTAATGAGAAATGCCTTGTCATTTCTTTCTTGCAGTAACATGGAGATGATCTTTGTGAGTCCCAGCATTTGTGCAGCAGCAGTACCTGCTTGTCATCTCTTCTCTGCATTTTCTCTTTGGAGCCTTACAAGGCATGCATCTGTCACATCCTTACTGAAGGAGAGACAGAGTGGTGGAAACTTGCAGGAAAGTCCTGTGAAGGCTTTGGGAAGTGCCCTATAACACCCCCAGCTAACAGTTGTACTGAGGATGTTCAGGTTTGCATACCTACAAATCAGGGTAATTAACAGAGAAGAGTGGTGTATTATGGTTGTAAATTTGAGTAGCTCATAGAAAAAATAACATTCCTAATATAGACCCCTGCAATTGCTGTTTATTGATCTGTGGAAAACTGCCAAGTCTTACACAGATTGTTGTGGGGGAGAGAAAGCAGTTTTAGGAGTGTTATTGCAGTAACTTAAAGTAGTGGGTTTTTTATCAGAAAAAAAAATGTTATTGGTGTGGAGATAATTTTAGGTGTTACATTGGTTCTTTTCAGATGTATTTAAAATGCAATTACTGTTTAACCTCTGGGGTTTTTTTTACTTTAAAACTAGTTTGATTAACAGTGGAGAATGGAAAGCAATGGTGCTTTCACTCTTGTGTGTATATATACATTGATAAGCCCCCACACAGAATGGGTATGCACCGGGAGGACAAAGAGACCTCAATACTCCTTTTGAGTACTTTATTTAAAATAGAAATAATGATACTGTAGAAGAAATAATTATTACTGGATGTCTACTGTAATAGTAATAATGGCTACAGTAGAAATTGAAACAACTCTGGCATGTTTACTGCACATGACAGCAGAAGGCTTTCAGAGTAATCTTGATTTGTGTTCTGGACTGTCTTCAGGAAAGTTGCCTTCCTGAACACTGAGATCACTTGTGAGTGGATGGTCTAACACAAGTACACATGGAATTCAGAACTCAGCTGAAGTGGCACAGCAGATAAAGTTACCGCTTTACCTTGATAAGAGGAGCCCAATTAAATTAGCAGAAATGGGGCCCAGGTACTAAAAAAGGCAAAAGTTAGGACTTCTGCACTGATTTGGTAGCTTCCAGAATGAGAAATCTATAGCAGTATCTTGAATGTAAGCTACTTCTTGAATGAAGCAGCTACTTCTCAGTTCCCTACAAGAGGAAAACATAGTGATTCCAGGACTGTTACAGCTTTTGAGGTTTCTTGTTTTGTTTTGAAGTCAGCTTCTAACAGTTGTTGTAACCTATTTGCAAGATGGTCAGACTGTAATTGTTATTCACAGAGGGGAACAGTGTAATTGTCTTTCTGCGGGCAGAGTTAGATGCTGATACTTCCAAGAGAATGTGTGACAATGTAAGTAATATTTTCAGTTGAAGATGACTCTGGATTCAAAGATTAGGAAATGAAGAGTTTTACAGTAAGTTATCTACTGTCTTCAAGTATTAGCATTTAGTATTTTCATTCTGGATGCTATTTCTGACTAATCCTTCACTTGGATTGAAGATTGGAAACCAAATGTTACGACTTCAAGGGGCTGGTTTGGGATGTGTGAGTGTCAACCCAAGAGAGAGCAGTGGAAATTTTAACAGGGGACAATACAGGAAGGTTAAGATAAGTGCACCAAGAGCGTTTTTCAGACAGGTCTTTTTCTCTATTCAGCCTTTTGTTTAATTCAGCCCTGGGCAGATGAACTGGGCTGAAAAGTAGTTGAGAAATCATGATCTGGCCATAAAGAGAAATATAACTAATTTTTGCATAAAGTGCATAAATTCTATGTGAGACTAAATTTTAATGCCTGTGACATATCCTATTCTGCTGAGTGGCTTGGATTTCTGTTGAGAAGCCAAGGGGAAAAAAAATCTTGTTCCTAACATTTAAAGCAGACTAATTTGTCTGCACAATCCTTGTAATTAAGAAGTCCAAGGCAAATTACAAGTGGCTGCACAATGTCTTTCTCTATTTTTGTAAGGCACTTAAAGTATGGGTGAAACATCTGTTTCCTCCTCCCCACAGCTCATTTCAGAGATTAATATGATTCTAGTGAAATCTCACTGTGACATGTGCTGCTGTTCAATGAAGATGTTTCCAACACCTACACAAAACCTAATTGCAGCTTCTGCCACTTACTGCCTCTATTGAAAAAAAAAGGAAAATAAAAGGAATTTCAAAGTTTTGTAAGCTAAAATGGTAGTTGCCAGTCTGAGTTACACCTACAATAAGAAGCTATGGCAGGAAGTACTTGAAAACATGGAATCATTTGGCATTGCTCATGTCATATGTGCTAAGAGATCACTGCCTCTGCAAATATGACTGTGCTTTTGCCATTCATTTCTGTCCTCAGCATTAGGAGTGTGGAAATTGTGGAGTTCAGAGGGGAGATACACATACAGAGATACTTTGGTTTGAGTCCCTTTCTCCTACACAAATTCTCAGTGTGTTTTTTGAGAGTCAAAAATTCAGACTTGAAATACATTGTCATTTCTGTGCAGAGATTGATTTCCTGTATCTCTACAGTTCAATAAAAATTCAGATGTTGGTGAGAAACAGTGATGGGTGCATACCATCTGAAATTTCAAAGCAACCAGCTTTCGTGTTTTGCCATTCCCTGTGGTCAGGTGCAGCACCCTCGACTGTGCAGAAATGTTTACACAGTGCTTTCAGTGATGACAGAACCTGTTTAGATCATTTTTTGGGCCCAGGCTCCTTGAAAGCAAGTGAAAAGCACCTCTGTGAGCTGGGCTGACCTCTGGCTGGGCTAACAGGTTGAACTAAGGTTGAAGATGTTTTTGCAAATGAAGCCTTTTTTAGAATTAATGTCCTTTCCCTCAGCCATCAGACTAATCACTGCATATTTTTTACAGCTTCTCTTTGCAAAGAGACTAATACTAGTTGATGCAGCTGACTGCTGTGAAATACAGAGGCGTTTTTGTCAGTTCCTGGAAAAAAAAAACCTGACATTCAGTTTGTCTTGTCTTCATCTCAGGCTCTCTCTCAGTTGGTGTGAAACCATGTTGGTCTGGTGAAATCAACAGACCAGTTGTTAGGAGGAGTTACCATCCCTGGCTTTCTGGTACTTGTCTGTGCAGCTGAGATGCCTTAGCTGTGACCACCTTTGGTGTTGATTTAAAGTAATCTGCTTTTTTTGCCGCTGACATGGATTGGGACTGCTTTCACAAGCATGCCCATGAGATAGTAGTACAGTAACAGCTGTATATTTAAATGTCAGTCATTGTAAGGCAATGCCACTGAAGTTACCAGTACAATTTAATATGACAGATCCAGAGGGCAAGCAATGAAAGCTTCTTGTCAGAATGCCTGCAGTCATGATTCCTGTGAAGAAGGTTAAAGTCTCCATGGTCTCAATTCCTTATTATGAAAATGGTGTTTCAGGGGACAAAATAGCTCTGTTAACTTACTGTCCTGAAGTGTTTTTAAAGATGCATCTTTGATAGGGGGGATTTCAAACCAGAAAACTATACAGAAAAGAAATAGTACCCTGAAGAGAGACATACTATGTTTTAGTGAAGATAGCTGTCTATATATATGCATATACATATATTCCAAGGTCAACATTTGAAGAGCTCTTTGCCCAAAACTCAAATCTGTTGCTGCTTATAGAAATGGTGTGTTTATCTAAGCCATTGAGATGTAATTTCAGTTTATACCATGTTAGCACAACTAATCCTTTCACTGATGTTCAGCTTCTGCCAATTCAGTCAATGGACTAATTGTGTGAAGGGAAGCATACAAGCACAGCAGTGTTTTATGTACTACATCTCACCACTTCCTGACCCTGTCTCCCTGCACACTACCTTCTTGCAGTCTTCTAGCCAGATCTGTTGTACAGTTAGAAATGCCCAGATTAATTTTGCCTGCTTTGACAAGCTCCTTTACATTGCAGGAGGCCAACTTTTTTAGTGCATCCATAGGAAGCGTCTCCACTACAGCCTTTCACCACACGGGAGACAGACTGAAGATGTAGGCAGCTGACAAATGTGAAAGCAATGAAGAGGTGTTCTGAGGCTGACAGTGCTTTTCATAGTACACGCATTTTCTGGGAAGAGCATAAGATAGAAGATAAACAGGGGATGATTTTGGCAAGCTGAGAAGAAGCAGTAGCAGACCAAGATGTTCCAAAGAGAAGATCACATCAAAAAGGTAAGAGCACCAACTTGATCCTGTCTTTTTTTCTGGCTGCTTGAATATTTTCTTCAAAATCAGCAATTCTTCCTTTGAAAACGCTGACATTTTCTGGAGAATCTTATAAATGCTATAATAGTCATTCAGCATTACTTTGAGAAACATACGGTACTATTTTTATGGCTCCTTCTAGCCCCCTCAATTCCTGTTCAGAGTTGGGTTTCTTCCCAGAAGCTCTGCAAACTGATAAAATAATAATAACAGTCCAAACATCAAAAATATCTCTGCATAACTACTGTACATAGAGTAATAGTCAATCAAGACAGAGGGGGGGAAGCCACAGAGCAGTTTATAAAAAGTCCTTCATAAGACTTTGACTCAAGACTAGAAATAACTGAAAATAACTCTGAAAGTCTTAGTCAAACTGTTTTGACTCAAGGGTGTGCCAGCAAGGATGTATGCCTAAAAGGACTGTGACTCTCTCCCTTGTCAAAAGAGTGTCTGGTGTCATGCATGTATCCAAGAGGAGAGCATCAAGGGGTTCATTTGATTGTGTTTGTGTTTAACAATGCAGGGTCACTGTGTAATCTAGGATGTACTCAGCCTTGCCCTAAGTGTACAATCAGATGAGTAAATTATGAAGTTCCTTGCACCAGCATGGGTTTGGACCAAAACCAAGGGATTTTGAAAATCCCTCTGGTAATGTTCTCAGTACAATTGTTTTAATGTAGCTTACAGCTAGATCAATATTCAACTTCAATCATCTAAGTTTTTCCCCTTTTCCATATATACTTGAAGAAGTTTTATTGAAAATTATTATGCTCCCAGTTCCACCTTCTCTGTGGTCTACTGTCCTAGTCAGACTGGAAAACACTGTAGTACTGTACATTGTTGCATGACTTTTTGTAATGTTATGAGAAACAGAAGAGGGCCTTCAAATGTTAAAATAGTGTGCAATGATGATAGCCTTCAAAATTGCAACAAAGATTCCCCTGATTTTGAGTAAAAGTTGGTCTGAGTGTTCCTGAAAAAGTCCTCTTCCTCATTATTTGATTTTTATGGGAGCATCTGGTAGGATATGTCAAACAATGTTATTTGCAGTAATTGGCCTTGGTAACAGTTTTTAGTTTCTTGATTATCAAATTTCTGCTCCAGGTCAGGCTTCATACGTTCAGATGGACCATATTTGTCTCGTGGTGTTTTGGAAAAAAACATGCCTGGAAGCTAAAATGTATTTGGTAGCTGTGGGACTGAGTGCCTTCCTTTCAAAACTTGAGTGAGCACTCCAAGAGCTGAGAACACTTGGAGGGCTATCATGCTTGTATCAACTGAGCACCTTAGCATCTCACCACTAGGCACTTCCTAGTAATTCTAAAGCATGGCAGTCTTTGAGGCTTGGACTAGTTTTTCATTGGCAATGGGCCAAGTCATGTTATTTACAATTAATGGGATGCATACAGGATTTTCTGCATATGAATCTTGGCATCTTTTGGGTCTTAGCCCAAGCACTTCACAGCTCTGAGATCTGCTAGAGCAGCTGAGAAACAAGGTAAATTCTTAGAATGCTCTAAATGGTCTGTACTGAATGACCAAATTCTAACTTGTCTGAATGACTGTCTTTGTAATTTATCTTTTATGTCTTCAGGCTCCATCAGCCGCCATCTGATTGCATCTCAGCAACATAGGTGTTGCCATGAGGATCAGGAATTGTCCTGCTTGCTTCACAGCTTGTCTTTTTGTCCTGCTGGGTATAGACCAGAGGAAGCTCCATACAGAGGCAGAGCACACATTTCAAGAGAGTTGACAAACCACTTTCTGCATATACATGCATCTGTGTAAAAGTACTCGAAGACCAGAGGCCTCTGAGGCACTGCATGGATATAAGAACTATTGCATGTGTGGGGTTAGACTCTGCTTTTTGAGATATGATGCTCCGACGAGGATTTATTCTATTTCTTCCCCGACTTGTAGGCCTGCTGGTGGTGGCCTGTTGCTCCATGTCAATTGTTTATATGCTGGCTTGCACACCCAAGGGTGACAACCAGCAGCTTGCCTTGCCCAGGGTGCACAGTCCGACTATGAAGGAGGGATATGAAGCAATTCTGCAAGAGCGAGAAGAGCAACACCGCAATTACATCATCAGCTTGAAGAAACAAATTGCCCAGTTGAAGGCTGAGCTCCAGGGCAGGACTGAGCAGCTTAAGAACATGCAGAACCAGTACCCAGACTCCTTGGACATTCGGCTTGATCACAGCAAGCCAGAGAAGGCCCAGGCCAACCTGCTGGCTTTCCTCCGTTCCCAAGTAGACAAAGCAGAGGTGCACAGCGGTGTTAAGCTGTCCACAGAGTATGCAGCAGTGCCCTTTGAGAGCTTCACCCTCCAGAAGGTGTACCAGCTGGAGACAGGGCTGACACGGCACCCAGAGGAGAAACCTGTAAGGAAGGACAAGCGAGATGAGTTGATAGAGGTGATTGAGTTAGCAGTTGGGAGCTTGAACAAGCCAGATGGGCTCAGCAAAGCAAAACCCCGGGTATACACAGCCTCCGACTTCATTGAAGGTTTGTATGCAGACAGCAAGTTAGAAGGTCCACACGGTGCTGGGGCAGAGTTCCCGTGAGACTGAGTTGCTGAGGGAGATGGGGACTGTGTCAGAGCACAGATATCTGGGAGGGTGTTGTTAGTGCTGTGACCTAGCAATGCTGTCTTAAGCACAATTGCAGAATGGCAGCTTTCCTGAAGAGCAGGACTTTGTGACAACAGAGCCTGCCAGTCTCCTGTAGTGACTCCAATGTGTGCTCACAGCTCTCTAGTCATGAGTTTGCCTTAAAACTGACAAAGCAAGGAGTGACTGACTAGGCCTCGATCCCAGACCTATTTCCAGGGTTAACACTGACAAGTGCAGTTCAAATCCATGCTGCCATTCTCCTCCTTTCTGTTTGTTGTTCAGTTTATCTTTTCAAAATATGTTTCTACAGTTTATTATAGGTGCTGAGCAAGCATGTATGGCTGTTTGGCACCAGCTCTTCCATGCCAGAGGGTGAGGAGATAGGAGATGTTTCCTGCCATACTTTGATCTATATCCATTAAGCTATGAGCCTGCCTTTATGCACAATCAAGAGCCTTTGACTGGGTACCAGTGTTGTGCTTGGGGAACAAGTGCAGAAAGGCATGGGGCACACTAGTGCTGGCTCTGTGGAGGTTCTTCATGCACTAATGGTCTTGCTGGCTTTCACATACCGTGGTGAAATACTCCAGAGGGAGGAAGCACTTCACGTGACTCAGAGCTCAAGAAACTGGAGCCCTGTGTGCAGCTCAGTCTGAGCTCAAGACACTTTCCTTCTGTCCTGCCCTGCAGGGCAGGTCCTTGCTTCTGTAGCTGCAAGGGAACAAATTCTAATTCTTACTCATCAGTGCAGACTGATTTGTTTGCAAATGCAGGGATCCATGCATTGGGGCTACAAACAAAGAGACTTGACAGAAAATTTCCCTACCAAATTCCTTTGGAGGTCTCTGTCATCTATTGTCACTCTCTTTTCCCCTTTCACTCTCCCAAGCATGGCAAAAACTGCCGATGAAAGGACAAATCCATTGCTCTGTGTAACTTAAGTATGTGTAGGGAGGACTGTTCTCTGTTCCAGTTCTGCATTTCAAGTATAGTTTGGACTCTGAACTTGTTTTGGAAACAGTGCTCTGCAGGTGCCACTGCCTACACAAGTTAGTAACAAGCTGGATTCTGTGTCAGCTTCTGGCAACTTACTACAAATCTGGCAACACAGCAACCATGAGTGCATTTACCCAGCCACCAAGCCAGCTGTTTTCATTTTCTGGAACTGCCATGGGCAGCTGGAGTTTTCTGGGAGACGTGGCCCAGATAAGCACTGGAAGTAATACCACTTAACCCTCTAAGCGTTTTCAGCTGCTTTAGCAGTGTCAGCACGCAAAAGCTGTGTGCCTCTCTTATGCTAAATGTGGGGCTACCATCCTCGTTTTAAGGTTGATCAGGTGGAGAGATGTGCTGAAATGAAAATCATGTAATCAGGGACAGGACAGGATTGAAAATGTGAACAGCTGCTCTCAGTATGTAGGATTTGTGTCCTTGTTTCTGCTTTATTTAGTGATGCCTTTGACACCAGTTTACTCAAGGGTGTTGCTGATCCTGAGTCTTGCTAGAACATAGAGTTGTGCATGTTAATCTTGTTTCCTTGGACATCCTGTGTGGATTTTTCTCTTCTTGTGGATCACATCTGCCACCTGCTATCACTTTTTCAGTACTAGTTCATTGTTAGCATATGCCAACAGGCAGGGTGGTGGTGTGTGGCAATAAACTCAGCTGGAGTCTTCCATTTTTAAATTTTGTGCATTTATTCTTGTCTTTGCAGAGGGAAAATGTTTCTTCAAACACTTCTTGCATTTAAGGAGAAATGTTTTGTCTCTGTGGCTGGAATATCTTAAAATAAGTATTGCATCCTCTGCAGTTTCTAGACAAAATGACTTGTGTGTGGGAATTCGACCATGACCCTAGCACCCTACATCTGAGTTAAACTCCTTCTCAGCAGATTTACTGCTACATGAAATTTGGATAGGATTCTCAGTTCTCCTTCCAGAGTAATAGCTGACACGTAGTGGAATTTTCCATTTTTCCCCCCCTTAATCAAAACCAAGAGGGCCACACCTTCTCCGTGGGGCTCAAAATGTATCCATCTGGCTGCTGCTCTGCTTTGCTTCTCTCTTGACAGAAGCACTTAGGCTGTTCAGCTGCTATAACGCTCCCCTCTCTCCCTTATTCCTCCCACTTATGTACCAAGTTCACTAGCTTTCTGCAAAGGGGAGTCAGTATGAAACAGCATGGGAAAAAAATCAGAAATTTCTGTTTATTATAACCAGGCAAAGGACTGCTCTGTTTCCAGTAGAAAGCTGGTTGCTCAGAGAGCAGGATAACGAGTCTGGTCATTAATGTGTGTAAATAGCAGCAGAGCCAAATAGATCTGGGAGTCATTCATTTTCTCAAAGATGGAGATAATATATTTGGAGACTCTAACAAGCCTGAGTAGTGTGTTCCGTAAGTGAATGGAATCACTGCGTGGTGATATTCTTTCCTAATATGAACAGTTCCAGAAAATCCTTGGATTGCTTAAGAAATGCCCTGCCATGACACCTTCAAATGTGCTGGATCATAAGTTTTCCTACGTGAAGTATGTGGCTGTCTAGTGACTGGAATTTTAATCAAGGACTCAGAGGCAATGAAAAGGAGTAGCTTTGCTTTCTCAAATGGGCAGCTACTGATGGTGGGCTATCTGATGGAGTTTTGCCCTGGAAGCTTATTGGGAGAATGGAATGATGCTTTTCATCAAAGGATAAGATGCTGTATTTTACTGCATGTGGAGTGGGAAGACCATTGTAATACTGAGTTAAAATGGGGAGAGTGAATGCTGATTAATCCTCATAGTGGCTCCTACATCATCTAACAGAAGGGAACTAATGAGCTTGGAGTCCAGGGAGTGTTTCTAGTGACAGTAGGATACTTGAAACCTGTAATCTGTGGAACTGAGGCTAAAATTGTCATCCACTCAACAGCATTTTGTTAAGAATGATGGCTGTTTTCTAGTTACACATTTCATGTAGATCCATATAGGTGACATTCATTTTCCTGCCCTGCTGAAGAGATCAGGTATTTTCCATTTCTTTAGAGAGCCCTGGGAATTGCTTGTCTGAAGACTGGAGACTTACTGTGCTTTACTCAATTCTTCGGCCCAGGCCTTTTTTGCATCTCACTTGTTCTTTTCCTTCATTTTAGGGCTATTCTATCTGCTGACCTGGAGCTCCTGTTTACATTTTTACATTGGGTCTCCAAAGGTTTTGACTTTTCTCCCTGCTTCTGAAAGGAATGGTGCATATTCTGAAACATATCTGCTATAATGGAAGCAATAAATGATCAATTAACATTCTTGTATCCATATTGAATATCTAGACTGTCCAAGGCTTTTATTTCAGGGGCAATCTTTTAAGGGACTTTTTTGTTTACTTTTTTGAGACTAGTTGTTTCCTCTCTTCATAGCTCATGTCTTAGAAGTGAGGCTGACACATCTTCCTGTATCACATAAAAAGTCCTGGTGGCACAAATGAAGTAGAGCTTTCGGAAATGGAAACAATTTGTAAAAGGCAGGATGTTCTGCTCCGTGCGTCGCCAGAGTGACTCAAGACATTCAGACTCATTTCCAAGGCTCACTGCCTGACCTTGGGCAAATCATTCAAAAAAAGGAAAGAAGATGGTTAAAATGGAAAACAAATAGTTTAAATGTTCGTCAAGAATAGCCATATTTAATTAGAGGCATTAAACTTGCATACCCTTCTCTTCAGTATAAAACGTTACAATTATAAATTCTTGGATTACCATTTTGCACAAGGGAATCTTGCCTTCACCTAAGCTACTTGTTTTCAGCCATAATAGAAGTACTGAATAAGAGCAAAACTACAGATTTAGAAGTAGCTTCTGTGTATAGCCCTAGGAGGGACACCAGTCAGGTCACAACTTGCATTCTTCATTCAGGCACTTCTTATTTGGCAAGGCTTCCTTTATTGTGTAGTACATATCTTCAGGGAAGTAGTATTTGTGGGGTCATTGTTTCTTGGCTGGGCTAGGTAGAAGAGAATGTGAAAGGAAAGACTTTGAGGTGTTGTGTGGTAGATATTATTAAATTAGTTAATTTAATTTAGATCTTTATTATGAAAAATGTCAGTTCACTATGTCAAACGTGAAACAGTCCTATCAATTTCTCTCTGAAGAAAATGCAAATCAGATTTGATTTAGAGTTTTGTTTAGCTGAATGTCAAAAGGTTGCCATAACCTTTCAAACACAAACTTCCCTGGTAAAACCTGTGTTTAAAAACTGCCTCAGCAAATGAGTGCATGCAACAGTGCACTTGGATCGTCAGCAGGCTTTCTGTAAGAAAAAATGGCTGAGCAGAATTCAGAGGCCCAGATTTCTATTCTCTGGCCCACTAGGACGAGGACGTGAAAGGACTGTTAGGTCACTATTCAGATGATCTCCCGTTCTTTAACAGATGTAGTTCATGGGCTGCACCTTGAGCAGACTCTATGAAAAAAGCTAGTAGGAGTCAAGGACACAACTTTGAAGGATTAGCAGTAAAAGAATGATGGAGCTGCTATCTCCCTAGATCATTTTCTATGCTAGAAGGAGGATTGGAGCATTTGTTGAATCAGCTTCTTTTAAAAATAAAACATGAACTGAATAACAGATCAGTAAATCTGCATATGGTATTAACCAGCTGAAGTGTTCATTAAGAATAAAACACTTACAGAAGATGATAACAGTGAAGATAAGACAGTCCACAGATCTCTCTCCAGATAAAATCACACCTCATTAGTCTTTTGATTATACCAATGTAAAAGCTGCAATACAAGATGAAGAGCTTATGTCACTTTGTTCTTTGAAGAACTTTGACCCAGACCTTTACAAGAAATACAGACAGAGCTGAACCTATGGGACAAGATTTTTGAAAAAGCAAGCCTTATTTTGGTCTTGTTTTTCATAACCTGAAGAAGCTATGTTTCCTAACCAGATGGGGAGGGGGAAAAAAAAAAAGGCAAGAGGTGGAGTATTTTTCCAGGCATTTTTGCTTATCTCTTTAATTTCTGCAAGAGATAGAAGGGATTGCAATTATACTCTTGTACTGATTAACTTGTTAAGATGTTTACAGTGGATTAATGAGTAGTTAGAATAAGCATTAATTTTTCTTTCTTAAATCTAATGGATCTGCCAGTGAAAAAGCTTTATTTCATTATACACTGTAGGGACTGAAGTATCATTTAGAGTGGGTAAAATCTACAGCCTTTTTGCCAACTTGATCTCATTTAAAGTATTATAGTATTTCAGTGGGGCATGATCAAGGCTTTTATAGTTCATGCCGGACCTCGGCATGGGACCAATTTCACCCATAGAGTATGTTAAAAATTCCTTCCATACAGGAAATAAATACATAAATACGTGCTTGTATGAATTGTCCTGGTCTAGCCTGTGACAAGCTGTAGTGTCATCCTTGCAGACCATTACTTGACCAGGAATGGGCATCCACGAAGGAAATAGTAGTCTCTTGAGAGTTGGGTAACAGGGGAGTTTTGTCCTGACTGACAGTACGTGAAGCTGATGGCTGCTGGGGCCTGGCTGCATAGTTTTATTAGGGGACATTCCAGAGAACCTCCCAGTACTCATCAGGAAATTGCCTTTCTGGGACAATGCCTAATCCCTCCTGTTGCAGAGGCAGGCTGCCTTTGCAGTCCCTCTGCATCCTATTACCATGCATGTCTGCAGTGTGCACTTGGAGCAGTCTGAAAAATAAGGACAGCATGTCTGCTGGGTTATACTGAGTGTGAGCAGTTGGTAACCTTCAGGGGTTTGTAACTCAGCCAAGCTTTGGAATGTGCCTGCAAGAATACCAAGCATTTCCTGCAACCCAGGGCTGTGTCCCTGCCAAAGTGACGGCCTCCTCCAAACCATGGTGGACTGTGCATTGGTTTAAAAGTAAATATCTTATTGCCTCTGCTGCGTTTTCAGCTTAGGTGTAAAAAATGAAGACTGTATCCATTTTTTCCCCCAGGAGCCCAGCTTTAATCCAAAATTCTCTTCATTTTTGTTTTCATGCAGGGATCTACCGCACAGAAAAAAATAAAGGCACATTGTATGAGCTGACATTCAAAGGAGATGCAAAACATCAGTTCAAGAAGATTGTTTTATTCCGGCCATTTGGTCCAGTGATGAAAGTGAAAAATGAAAATGTCAATATGGCTGACACACTTATTAATGTCATTGTGCCATTGGCCAAGAGAGCCAGCAAATTTCGGCAATTCATGCAGAATTTCAGGTGGGTTTCCTTCAATGCTGCCTTTACTTTTTCTTACTTGGAAAGTAAGATGCAATCTTAGGACTTATCAAGGCCTCACTCACTGCTACCTTTACATAACAGCAGTTCATTGTGCCACTAAGTGATTTTTGAGATTACAGACTGAAACCATTTGGTTGCTTAATGCATTGTGATTAGCAGTAAAGGCAATTATATTTCAGTCATCAGGGTTTCTGATTTGCATGTACCTGACTTAACAGTCTCAAGCTGTTTGTTGGGCACATGCAATTGTGGCAACATGAAAATTTCATGCCGGTAGTTGCAAAGGAGCATTTCTAAGGAAAAGGGGAATTGGTGCTCCCAGATACTTTGCCAGGCTCCATGAGATAAAATATTAAGGCGGTAAGAGGCAAGAAGGAAAGGTATTCGAACTTTCAGCATAGTTACTCTTAAACTTTTCTTTTTCAGCACAGAGATGATGTTCAGAGGGAGAACTTAATTGAGATGTAACTTTAAATAGCTGCCCAGAAAAGTCTGTGTTATCAACGGATACTGAATCTTACAATGGGATTTGTTTTGTCTAATTACAACCATCTAAAAATAGGCTCCTTGTCTAAATTAGTCTTCTGATTAGTTTTAAATTGGGAGAAATCGCCCTCTGGTCATGCTGATCTCTCTGCTGATTATAGATGAACTCTTGCTGACTAAACTTTGTGCAAGTGAGGCAGGGTTCTAGCATTTGTTCAGATTGGTCTTACCCTTAGGCTACGCATTTGATCTCTGGTTGGTACTTTGGTTTTAGTAAATGCCAAAGATCTGAACTCTGGAATATCTTTTACAAGAACTCAAGGTTATGAAGTAGGGCATTAAAAAAAATCCTCCTTCTCATATTCTCCTAAGTGCTGAAGCTATTGCCTGCCTGATCATTCTTCCTGGGGCTGGGCAGCTTCTTTTAATTGTGTCCTATTAATGTAACAAACGCTGTTTAGAGAGCTTGTACCTAATCTGCTCGAAAGATAGTCTTCTGTCCCTTTAAAGAGAGGCAGTGAGCCACTTTGTCAGGACAAGGATGTCTGTCAGGGAATCGTGTCCCCAGGAATGCCTCTGAGGTTCACCCTACTCTGCCTTCCCCAGCTGCTGTAGGTTATTGAAAGAAGCTAACTTCTGGGACAACTCACAAATCTGTCTGTATTCTGCAGGGAAATGGGCATTCAGCAGGATGGGAGAATTCACCTCACTGTAGTCTACTTTGGAAAGGAACAAATGAATGAAGTCAAATCAATACTTGAGAATACCTCTAAGTAAGTACCTGAACATCTGGTGTGTGCTGTTCATATGCAGTGATCCTACACGAAGTGGAGACTTGACAACTCAAAACTCATAGTTGTACCAAAAGGTTCTTAAGTGCATTGCAGAAAATAGCTTTCTTTCTGTATCAAATAAAAATGGTGTTACCCAGAGAGCCCCATATCTGTGGGTTTGTGGCCTTGGTTTTTAGAACTGCTGAGCAGATTTAAACTGAATTTACCTCAGTGCAACGGCCTTTTTTTTTCTTCTTTCCTCCCCCACACACATTGGCAACTCTTTAGTGCTTTGAAAGTGACTTTAACTGAAAGCTGATTTACAAAGGTGGGTGAAGACAATTTCAGTAGCTTACAAAGGAACTCTGGATGCTTTTGGCCAGTTCTGCTCTGTTGAGTTTGGTTACATAGCTGTGTTTGTCAAGATCATGTGGCACTGCAGCCTTTTGTTGTCTTCTCAGTGTAGGAAGAAGATCCTTGTATAGATACAGTAATGTGACCGCAGGTCATTGAAATTTGCATACTTAAATATATTTTTTTTATCTAAGCCTTGTTGGGATTTTTGTGAGATCTGCCCAAAGAAAGTCTGTGACAGAAATGCTAGAGTGTGAGTACACAGGTCAAGCTTGGAACGTAGATAGACATAGTGGAAATCTCCTCAAGAGTCAAATAGGGTATCTCTTCCCTCCAACTGCCCTCAGAACTGCGATGCTACAGATTTCTGGGTTAATTCTTTCATACTGGTTTCCCACCCCTGACTTGTATTAAGAGCTGGATATGCAGGGTAAGTTGCTGAATATTTTCCTTCTAGGTCAGCCAACTTCAAGAACTTTACCTTCATCCAGTTGAATGAAGAATTTTCCAGGGGCAAAGGATTAGATGTTGGTGCTCGATTTTGGAAAGGAAACAATGTTGTTCTCTTTTTTTGCGATGTGGACATCTACTTCACAGCCGAATTCTTGAACTCCTGTAGATTGAACACACAGCCAGGTACTGCTTCTCATGAAGTACATTGTCTTTCAACAGGTTCTACCTGTTAGGTAAAATCCCTCACCAGAGTACTCTTGCCTTTGAATTGGTAATGAAGCTACTGTAAATCAGTTGTAAATCAGTTGTAACAGTTCCTGCTCCCACTGCGATTGAATCTCTTGCCTTCATCTGGAGCAGGATCTTTTTATTAATTATATCCTTGCATTCACATTCTCATGGAAAGAACATAGGCTCAGTGCAAAATTTGTGTGCCTTTGTCTGGATTTGGTCTGGCCTGGACTGCATCTTTTAAGAGATAAGTGGGTTTTATACAGCTTTTTTAAAGAAGTAACCCATTGTCATTTCCAGGGAAGAAGGTATTTTATCCTGTTCTCTTCAGCCAGTATAACCCCAGTATAATTTATGGTCACCATGATTCCATCCCATCTTTAGAACAGCAGCTGGTAAGTACATACTTCTCTGAATGCCTGGTCTTATTTGAACAAAGCATTTTTTAAAGGTGCATGTGCTCTTGGGTAGCATTTCCCTATTCTTTGTGCACGGTGACCACCACACAAACGAAATTAACTACAACACTCACCTTACTGTGGTGAGTATGTATCATCTGCGGGTATGTTTCACTGGGAAGTATCTTGATGCAATTTATTTTAAACCTTTTTTATGTTTTTACATGGAAACTAAGAATTTAAAATATGTCTGCTTATCTGCCAAAAGGAATTTCCTAACTAGTGAATAATTCCTCCATGGTGCTATCTTGGGATGACAGGCCCTGACTTGCTCTGATTTCTTCCTTGCACTGAATACTATTTGCATTTGAAGAACTGACATTTGTGAAAAGCAGAGCTGTCCTCAGATCAGTCAGGGAAAAGAGAATTCCTGGTCTGTCACAGTTATTCCCCCACTTACTTGAACACCTTACATTGGCCTTTCCCATCCCACAGCTCATGATTAAACTGCCTGTGAGCAGACAGTGTATTTCTGAAGTGTCTCAAAGTCAAATCACAGGCTTGGAGCTGTCGCTTTAATCTGGCACTGATACAGCACAGCACAACTCCACTGATTTCCATCTCACCTGCTTAATCTTGGAGTGAGAACAAAGCAATATTTTTTAAAACATTGACATAAGGCATATGATTAAGACATGTATGAGTCTTCTTGATGAGGAGGGAGCTGTTGTGAGGAAGAAAGAGCACACAGGTGAGAGGTTCACATGAATGTTGGTGACCTAGCCATTGCTTGGCACTGCTGCAGACACTGTTCTCCATTCTCTTGTGCTCTGGTGTTGCACTGTTGTTGAACTTAAAGGCCTGATGGAAGGGAGTCTTGGTTCTCTCCAGAGTCAGTGGGTCACAGTCCTCTGCCCACTAGTGCTGCTAAGTGGCTGAATTTTCAAATTGAAACATAAGCCAGCTATGCAGCTTCATTCAGTTCCTCTGGGTCAGGTCCTAACCTGCTACATCTGCCTCTCTCACTGCCAGGTACTGCACTTACTAGGGTTCATCCTGTTCCAGGCTGGACACTGTCCGCATAGCATCCCAGCTTCTATTGTTGTTCTGGGTAGATAGGAATTAGGGGTGGTGTAAGTCCAGGCACAGTCACAGCTGAAAAAGATCACTTGGGGTCTGAGTCCAGTCTTCTGTCACCACTACTCCCATATAAAAATGAAGAGTGAGAATTTGAAAAGTCTACCAAAAATATTTTAAAGTATTTGTTTGTCTACTATTTGTTCATAACACATTCTCTGTGTTATGAAACATGTAGCCAGAAAGCCTTTTACTGAAGAGTCTGGAAAATCCTTTCTACTGCTTTGCTCAGAGGATACTTGTTCTGATCATACCATGGGATTCACATAAGCTTTTCTCTCTCTGCTCAGAGCCTGTCAGGGATCCTCAAGCTTGTAAGCATTGTGCTTAGGGAATGCAATAGATTTTAGCTCTCAAGCTAGCATAAATTCCACAAAGTACATTGTCAGGATTGTGAAAATATTTATAGCTAATATTTGAATCATAAAATATGATGCTTATGTCATAAAAGCTTCTTGATTTAAAGAAGAACAGCCAATCACATTTTTATGTATATTTTCATATTTTTAGCCCACATTAGTTGCCAGGCATAAGGCCAGATCTATGCCAATAAAACAAGATGGTATTAGCTCTCTGTCCTGGAACTTGGTTGGCTAAGGAGAAAGAAAAAAAAGTCTAGAGAAATCTTTGATAGAATTTGATTTGTGCAGCAGCCACTTGCACTAATGGGAAATAATAATGCTAATGCACATGGGTAGCTTGCTGTAAGGGCATCGTGATAGAGACTTCTTGTTACAGTGCAGACCTGACAGATACAATCTTGTTTCCTTTTAATTGGCTTCTGCAGTGAATTGGCTTTTTCAAGGAAAGGAGAAACGAGAAATGAAATCTATAGCAATGTAAGGAGTAAAATTTAAAAAAAAAAAAAAGCAGTTGAAGTGATGAGAGCTATGAACAAAAAAAGGGAGGCATGAATGAGAAATCAGAAGAGACAATTTTGGAAGAGCATTTCTTTGTAAAGGAAACACTGGGATTTGTAAATCCAGAAATGGAAATTCTCTCTCCTCATCTTCTGTAATTCTGTCACAAGGGAAGTCAAGCTCTTCCAAAGCAGCTGCTAAGGGGTAGGTTTCTAACCAGACATTCAAGAGTGTGAAGTACTGCTGATTTGCTCAGAGGATTTAAATACCTGTCCCAGTCCCTTGAAGCTCTTGGATGTTTCACCAGATTGGGTTAGGTCACATACATGAATTACATATGACCTTAGAGATTGGTACTTGGATATCTGCTTTTCAAAATTATAGCCATGCTTTCTCAGTGCTCTGATTTTCTACCTGTAATATGTAATGTTTTCATTGTACATCTGAGTAAGGCAGACCATTCATTTTTACAAAGGCTTTTATGGGGCATATATCTATCCCCTAACATTTCTGGACTTCAATTTTAGCTGGATATAGCAGTTCTGTAATGGAAAATTATTCTTGTTACTCAAAATTAATGTAATTAACTAAAAAAGCTGTCAGTTGTGTGATTGGATTAGAACCACTATTTTCTTCCAGAACTATTGTGGTCCACATTGCAGGTGCCACCATCTGCTCTGACAGCAGAGTCTGGCTTCCCTGGTTTACCAATATGTTTCTTACATTGGGTTAGAATCCCACAGAAACTGACAATTTTGGAGTACGCTTTGCCTGCAAAGAAGTAAAATCCAGAGGTTTGATATTGTTCTACCTGGTCTACAACAGCAGGAGTGGAGCAAAACCTGATTGTTCTGGATTGGGGGCTTATCCATGACAGTTAATAACACAGCTGTTTTGGGCGGGGAAGATATATGCAATGAGTATCTACAAAAATGGGTTCAGGACCAGCTGTGGATTCACATGGGAAAAATGAAAGGGCAGTTGCTCCTATTTCTGACCACATTTAGGACAGAATGCGCACTCTGAAAGCATTTCTGTTTCCATGTAAACATTCCTTTCCCTCCATGCAGATAATTAAAAAAGAAACTGGATTTTGGAGAGACTTTGGTTTTGGGATGACTTGCCAGTACAGATCTGATTTTCTCAACATAGGTAAGAAAAATACACTCCAATACACCTTCCTTTTTGCTAAAACATAGAAAATGGTGATCAGCCTCCCTTTCCTTGGCCATTGTATCTATGTCACTAATTTGCAGCAGTGCTGTGGTTAGATGTTTAGGCTGTTCCTAGGTGCCGTAGAGGTTATCAGAATCTAAGCACTGCTTACAAATAAAGTTAGAAATAAAGAACTTTTGTCTGATAGTAAAAGATTTGAAGATGGGCACTTTGATGTTCACAGAAAGTGTGTCTGTTTTAAAGGGCTGACTGGAGCCAGAAAACAGCTGCAGTTTAATTAATAGCATCAAGTTTGCTAATATATATTTCTGGTTTTATTTTGAATTTTGTTTGTGTCAGGTGGCTTTGACCTGGATATTAAAGGCTGGGGTGGTGAAGATGTGCATCTGTACCGCAAGTACCTTCATAGCAACCTCATGGTGATCCGAACGCCTGTCAGGGGTCTCTTCCATCTGTGGCATGAAAAGCAGTGTCTGGACGAGCTGACCCCAGAGCAGTACAAAATGTGCATGCAGTCCAAGGCCATGAATGAGGCTTCTCATGGCCAGCTTGGAATGCTTGTTTTCAAGCAAGAGATTGAAACACACCTGCATAGACAGAAATTGAGCAGTAAGAAGACATGAATCCAGAAAGGGAGGTTAAAAACCTCTGAATTGGACTGTAAGGTGTTTTTTAAAAGAATTTCTAACCAGAAAAGTTGGAATGAGACTGAAAAAGGATGGAGATTCCAGCAGGATGGCAGCAAAAGAAGAAGAGGGAAAGCATTTGTCCTCCCTACTTTTGTTTTTATTTTAATGGGGCTTTTAAATATTCCGTTATCTTGACTGTTCAGCACTTGCTTCTGGGGAAGACTTGAACACTTGATGAGATTCAAGGGCATGTCACAGAGACAATGAACATTATGTGGTATTATGCAGCCAGCATGCTATTCACACTAACAAATGGATGTGCTTTTCCTTTCAAATATTTGTAAGATATGTACAGTTATTTAAAGGATTGACCTTTTGGTGGGCCAATAATTAGGAGTTATTTTCTACATCTAACCTGACATATCTAAAAAGGGCTACTTTTGAATAAGTACAGAGACTCATGCTCTGAGAAGGACATCGGATTGTTAGCAATGATAAAGCTGGAGTGACCAAAAATGCTTTTCCCTCAAGGGGCTGGAATGGGGGGACAGCAGCCATGCACTAACAGAGCATTCGCAGTTCATCCAGAGAAAGAGATATATCATCAAATGCTTTCTAAAATTCAGAAAGAGAAAATTTTACTCATCAAGTGTGATGGTTCAAAAACACTGGAGGGTCCTGTTTGTTATCTTCTGTGGACGGTGAACCAAAAGCAACGAGCCATGTCTGTATCACACGAATCAGATGGTGTATTTCTGCTTTAGAATGCTGTATGTATGTCAAGATTTGTTTTTAAATGAAGTTCATTTTGCTTGGGAATTATTTTGCCATACTTCAGGTTTTCTACTTCTAGCCTTACTAGGAAATAGTACAGCCTTCCAATGCTTGGAAAATGCTCGGCAGATCTGTGTTCCTGTGGTTGGGAACTGGGTTCAAATAAGTGATTTTTCTACATAACCTGGGTACTGGAAGGCAGAAGTTTTAACACACTGAAGAAAAGGAAATACATATCAACTTGCAGTACTGATTTAGCAGGAGGCTTTAAACTCTGGATGCCAGATACCAAAAGTGATGAATATTTTCTTACTTTATACCAAAGTATTCCTTCTAAACCAAATACACAGTCTTGCCCAGGGTATAGAAAGATTTTTGTAATTAACAAAATAAATTTTTGTGATGGATTACTGGACCCTGCAAATTCTCTTATGATAATTATAGGTACTAATCCTAAAAAATTGTCATTTTAATATGTTTGGGGTTTTTTTGCAATTGCCCAAAACTGTTGAAAGTCTGAGTTATTGCTCTTATAAAGCATTTTCTTTTAAAGCTGACTGCTATTTATCATTTTAATATATACTAGCCAACAAAAACTGCATGAGCTTGGAAATCCGATTTGCTTACCTAAATGCTGTTTCTCTGAGCAGTCTCTTTGTTTTATAGCTTCAGATTAATTCAAGGCAATCTGAACCAGATTCTAATTTGGGTTTTGGCTTGTAAAAGCTGGGGGAAGAAATATGAAAGATAGCACTGAACAATGAATGAACCACTCTTTGTTGTGCTGCTGTGCTGCAGGAAGAGCACTATGAACCTCTTTTGAAAGCACTGCATGCAGGATCTGCAGATAGAGGCCATGCTGCTGTAAGTACCTTTTCTTTGGACACGTTTGTATGTGTTTGTCTTTTGTTAGTGCAAAGGATCTGCATTGCACTTGCAAATCACCAAGTGTCCAAAATACTGCAAAAGTACAAAAAGAATGGAAGCTTTGTATACCTTAAAACCTCAACCCTAAAATACATCACTTACCATAGAAAGTTCAGCAATCAAGTAGATCCTCCAAAGAGCTGTTTTGTTTCCAGGACACAATTAATTATTTATAAAGGGTTTTGTCTTGATGAAGTAACTTTACAAATATTGTGCAATATGAGGAGACAGGTATGGCTTGTTGAGTGTGCATGAAAGTTTGGTAGCTCAGCTGCTCCAAGGCAAAAGTTGTTCCTGCAGTCCCACTTAACCTGAATTTGAAACTGGGTGTTGTATACTATAAAAGTTTCATAATCATAGCCTACCTCAAGCCTTGCCTTAACTACTTCCATGACGGTTTTTTTCAGTCTTCCCTGAGGCAGGACTAGACCAGATGATCTCCAGAGGTCCCTTCAAACCTCTATTAGTCTCCAGTTCTAAGCACTGGGCAGTTGTAAATTCAACACTTGATTACTTGGGGTACCTTTGCAAGCACGTCATCCAGATCCTGTCAGAGTTTCGCAACTCATGTTTTTAAATAGTACCCTTGTGGTTTTCATGTATGTCCTTTTCCACGGAGATGCTGTTCCTCTTGCCAGGAATAATACTGTCTATGCAGTTTCCATTCCTTGGCTGCAGAATCCAGTTTGGCAAGAGCTAAGCTGGTATCAGTGATGGAGACATCCAGCCCACAGTCATTGGCCATGTCAGTGATGTGCAGGGCAATCTAATCACAGCAGAGATCTGGCAGAGCTCTCTTAGAGGTGGAGACTGCACTAATAGGAGATGTGAAGAACAGCATGAGAAAGGGAAGCTACTGTTATCTACATTTCTGTGAGCCAAGTGGAGCTCTAACAGGTCTTCCAGCCCAATTAGAAAAAGATGAAATCCAAAGAGAGCAGACAACAGAACAATAGATTTTGTTATGAAGGTCTCTACCTTCCTTGTCCCCAAACCAGCTTGGGATCTTTCTCAGAATGACAATTGATTGTATCTTGGTTGAGGAGGAACTAGAGATGGCCCCGTGCAGGTGGTAAGGCCATTCAGGGACTCCTTGCTTTACTTTTTGATGACTATAGCATACTGTGGCTAAAGGCATCAACCAAAACAAATTTCCATGTTCCTCCAGGATTCATGATCTCTCCAGCAAGCAGTTTTCAAATTGACTGCTCTTGTAATCCTTGCATAGCATCATTTGAAGAAAGAAAGATTCTACAGAGAAACTCCCAAAGACATGTCATTATCCTTGACTCCTGAATGCTGCAAGATGTCCTTGCTCCACAGACTTTCAGGTTAACTGGATTTTGGAGCAACAGAAGAGCCAGTCTTGAGGGCATCTGTTCTAGCAAGGTAGTTGCCTTTGCAGTCAGTGCAGTAATCTAAATGTGCAGGTACAAAACCTCATGTTTCTTGTCTCACAGCAGGAAAGTGAGTGTTTGAAAAACTGAGGCATGACTCTCCAACATGGGATAGATGTGAATAGGGATAGTGGTTTTCCCTGGGCTGTACTGAGACAACATTTGCAAAAAAGTAATTTAATATAAAGGCAGTGAATCTACTGGTCCACTTGTCAGCACGTCAAACCTTGAGGAGTTTTACTAAAGATTTAAGAGCTAAAATTGGTTACGTTCTCCTATATCCATGCCAAATCAGCCTGCATCTTTATTTTGCAACACCCTGCCTCTCAAAATGCCTTTTTTAGAGGATACTTTTTCCTCTGTCTTTACCAGCCCATAGGTCTGCAAAACATTTCATGATTTGTCTCCAGCAGGATATTAGCTATATGATATTCTTCACATGAAAACAGATGCTTTTCTGAAGGACCTTTCATTTTGACCATATTTTTAAAAGAAACCATTCATAAAGAGGGAAGGAGGGATGTCCCCCCCCCCAAATAATCTAACACCCTTTCTCATGACTGATGAAAATTATATTGAAATTATCTCTTAGATGCATGTGATATATTGCTCAAGAAAGTAATTAAGTCATTTGCAGTGGCAGAGTGTTGTTACATTCAGAATCTCAGTTTACATTAAGGCTTTATTTCTAGCAAGTGACACCTGCTGTAACTGTAGTGCAGTTATCCTCTCTTTCCTGGAATGGAAGCCTCCCATCAGCATAGTTGTAAATTTTAAGACCAGATGATCACAATTTCTTTAAATCTGTATTTTGCGAAACCCTAATTAATATGACTGAAAGTTTTGACTGCTTGTTCAAGTTAAGCAGAGTAGCCCTGCTCTAACAGAAAAAAAGGAACAAGTAAAAACAGGTAAACAACTGAAACAAGATCAACTCTTGTTTACTAATTGAGAATTGTGCCTCTAAAAAACTATGTTCACAGATTCACACCACAACCTTCAGCTGCAGAGTTTGTCATGTGCAACAACATGAGGGAACCTGGATGGGGGCTAATGTGTTATATGATTCTGTCCAGCCTCTCCCCCAGTCTTCTGAATGATGTATTTAAAGAGCATTGTAACAGATAAGAAGAGAGAACATCATGTTGAAGGAACAAGTTCTATGATGAAATTTACACCAAATGCATCTCGGTAATCGGGACACAACTTGCAAAAAATAGCTCTATTTCGGAAAATATAATTCTTTACTGGCAAAAACTCTTCAGTAAACTGTATTAATACTGATATAGGTGCTCCTTCTTACATTTTTAGACTCTGTACTTGTGGTAGTCATTCATACAAATGCCTCTGTCCCTTTCCCTTTCAAAAGGATAATCCCTCTCAATGGAGAAAGGCCTGTATGGGAGTTAAATACAGATTAAAACAGTGAGGATCTATATTCAGAGGCTAGAGGAATTTAAAAAATGCACTCTTCATGGAAATCTCTTGTCACAGAGAGCACCTTTCACTGAAAGGCACTCAGGGTTTGCTTGGATGCTTGGCTTGAACATTCTTCATTCCAAGGACACAGCATTTTATAGAATTAAACTTCACATTATGCAAATTACGTATCAAGATCGATTCACCTCTCCAAGTTGTCTTGCGCCTTCAGGAAAGTATAATTTCATCCAACTGTAGGTACTAATCTATTTCCCAGATGGCACACAACCTTCAAGATTCAAGAACAAAAGGCAGGTTGAATACAGAATTCCCCCAATAAACCTACAAAGACCCACTGAAAATCCATGGCAATATCTCCCTGTTCAACTGATTACTTCTTCAACTCATTCACTCCATCGTGCAGGATATATCCAGGTGCTTTGCAACTTGCTGGGCTAATGCATCCTTTAGCTGAGTTGATATGATAAACCGGCAACAGTACTTATCCTCCTACTACCTTGTTGTGAAGGATATAAAATAGAGGCACTTATGGTTTCAGTTAAGTAACAGCAGCTCTAGTTCCAAGTTCAGTCTTTGTGAATAAAAGCCTGGGGCTGCCCAGCGAGGCGGGGAGGTTCACTCAAAGAGAGATACATAATCTGGTTCTTGATCCTCTTGGCCACATGGGTAAAGCAAGAGCTCCTTCCCCAAGGAAGTGATGGGTTCGTCCTGTTGATATAGGATATGATCAAACACCAGCTTTCAAACAGACCCTGCCTGTCACAACCTCACGCGGTGGACAGCAGTCTCCCTGCCTCTGTTATGGTGTGGATGCGTTCACGCCACTGTGATACAGCTCAGTTCCCTGGAGAGGGGCCCAAATGGCTGTCCTCTGTCTTCATAACACATCAGTGCTCAGTGCCAGAACTCAGTGACACAACTCTGGCAGTTCTCAGAAAGAGCTGTACTCATCTCTGAGGAAACTACAGCTTCTCTGACATGGAGTGGTGCCCTGCCTAGAAAGTGCTGGAGCCAGGACTGTGCAGCCTGCAGGGATTGTGGACTGTGCTTCTGGCTGTGTTTGTGGGAGGGACAAGGGTGGATTCTGGAGAGAGCACATACCCTCTGCTCAGGCAAATTGTGTTCTAACCAGGGAATTCCCTGACAGTACCGTCTCTGCTTCCAGTCTTGTTCTCCACCCTTGCAACAGATGCATGGTGGGGACTTGCCTTCTTTCATGGTCACCTGGTGGGTGACAAGCAGAACCCACTGAGGCACTTCAGCAGAGTGGGTTCAGCTGCCCACACGTGCTGTAGTGCAGGATTCTTTGCAGACAGTGGGCATGTCTCTATCTTTGATGTAGCTATGCACAGCCAGGCTTTAAATCCTCCAGCTCTGGTACAAATAGCTGTATAACTCCTGCTTTTAGTAATTTGAGCCAGAACTGCGAAAGCCATGCGAGACACAAGTTCAAGCAGCCCAGGTGGAGTTCCATAGAGCAAATGAGCATAGATATTGTTCTCATGTCCAATTTTGTTTAGCCATGTCTGTATTAAGCTAGGCACTTATTTAAAAGAAACAGAGAAAAATTATTGTCCTGTCCCTGGGCAGATCTTACATTAAAGGAATGAACAATCCATCTGGCTCTCCTTGAAGCCCATGTAACTGCAGTTAGTGCTAGTAAACACTGCTGTTACTGTTGCAAGAACCTGCTAACCTTCCTCCTTCCCTTCTATTTTTTATCTTTGCTCACCCTCACCCCTTGGCTGCTTTGAGATTGTAAAGACACCTTGTTCTTTTTCATGTTAAAGCTAGAGGCAAGCAAGATTTTGTATTTACCCAACTTGCCAGTGCCTCTTAACCACAGAGAAAATACAAAAGAAAGGAGTTTGCATGAGTATGCTGTCACCTCTCATCAACATTTCTACCTAGTAATTTGTAAGTAACTTGGGCCCTGTGTGCAAGGTGTTCTGTATGCTTGAGGGTGACTGAGTCAGATCTAAGATGTCTGAGATGTATTAGGTTGCCTGAGCTGTACCTGTCAGGCTGACATACCTTTCTGGAGCAGCACACAGGATACCCAGCAGCAGTTAAAATGGGTCTAGTTACCTACTTCGAAACAACTGAATCTATTCTTTCTTATTTTGAAATGCCCTGAGGCAATTAAACAGTTAATGAATGCATTGTGAGATGTTCACCTTGTGGTAGTCTACAAGGTCAGCCAGCGTTGAATGTTGCAGCTGGTCCACTCCAAGGAAGCTGTAAGAATCACTAGAGGCATCAATGAGGAAATGTTTACATCCTTCCACAGACCGATAAGAGAGCACATAGCCTTTGATTTTCTCACTGACCCGGATCAGAAAACTCCCTGGTACCGTTTTATTCAGAAGCTCCTCTGCTTTCTTAGAGGTTAGGATACCTGTTCAAAACCAAAACACAAAACAAAAGGGAGAAAAGTATTTGTGCAGGACTGGACAGAACAGTTCTAATAAGAAGTCTGCTCTAAAGCCAGTCCATGGCACTTCCATCACTGTCACTGTTTTCTTGCCCAGTAGCCCAGGAAGAAGGGTGCTGCCATTGCTAGAAACAGGCCACGGCCACATGTCAACTGCTCTTTGTTAACTGTTCCACACTTGGCCAACAATGAATGATAAATGTGGAGGGCTCAAAAGGACTGTTGCTGTGTGAGGAGAGAGAATGGTATTGCAGTTGTTGTATGTTGATTCTAGTATAGGAGCTTTATCCCTAGCCCAGCCTGTGTTAGCAGCCATGTTAGCGAAAAAGCTTCTTAAACAGTTGGGTTGGGGTGGAAATGCTCAGGACTCACCATGGAACCAAGGTGCTATTGTGTCTGTGGTTTTCAGATAGCCAGCTCGGAGAGGGAATTGCTCCTCTTTGAACCACTTGATGATGCTTTCTTCAGTGGAATTGGAGATTGTCCTCTGGATTCCCTCTTTCCTGTTAGAAAAGACCGTGGTTTGTGCATCAGGTTCAAACGACAAGTTTTGAGTCCTTACACATGACTTATTTGCTTAGGGTTTTAAGAGCAGCCCTAAACAGGCAGCTTAAACCAGTGCAGCTGTGTGGAATATGGTTTTCAGTGGACATCTGGCATCACAGGGGATGTATGTGCTCCAGGCTTAGGACACTCTACTAACTAAACCTGTTACCCTCCAGGAGTGAACACCTCAAGGCCTCATCACACCTTAGGCTGGAATACAGCCTGTATTTATCCCTGCTGGGTGTCTCTTCCACACAAGGAGGAGATCTAATTATTCCCTTCTCAACCATTCCATGCTAGAGCGGAAGAATCTTATCCCTTCTCCTTTCCACAGTGCACAGGGGCTTCCTTACCTAATCGCTCTCCCATTTGCCATTGGAGGAGGTGGAAGTTTAGGCTTGGGGGGAAGAGGTGGATACTGGAGTGGTCGCCGATCTCCTGCTGCGGCACCCTTGGAAATATCTGCCCGCTTCCCTCTGTGGATGCCCTGGAGGGAAAGCCTCCTGTAGTCATCTCTGGCTTGCCGTGCAAGGGAGCGTCTTTTCTCATCTGCTGCCTTGGATTTCCGCACTGGAACAAAAAAGGAGTCCTACAGGTACGAACAAGCAGCAAGTTTAAAGCTTGCTGCCCTTTGGCCATCTTCCTGCTTGATGAAATGGAAGAATAACCCATTTCACAAGCTGAAAGATTCACTCAGTTCTAAGACCATTTGCCATGTTTCTCCCACATGTTAAGTGGCACAGTTTTTATTCCTTTCAGAGATTAAAAACCTTTTTATTTTTTCTGGGACAAGATTAAAAATCTTTGGCTTTTTTCTTGGCACCAGGTCTCTTTGTACTTAGAGACTTCCTGGTTTTGTTTCAGATGCTGACCCCTAGTTCAGACATAGATTTCTGTAGTGCCTTTCATGTGAGCTGTTGGGGGGCCAGAGCATGTGGAATTAAAGCTGCTGAAATGACCCCAAATCAATCATCTGAAGGATTTGAAAGTGCTAATCAATTTTGGAGGGTGGGAATGAATCTTACTGAAATTATAACGGAAAATGGAGAACTTGACTGTGGGGTTTTGGTTTTTTTCCCTGTACAGCTGCTTTGATTGTCTAGGTCCATCTCACCCAGGAGTTTGCAGGAGTAACCAGCTCTCCAGTCAGCTTTTTTTTTTTTAATCAGTCAGAAAAGTAAAACCCGTACACTGAAGTGGAAACAACTGTTGGTACAGCATTGCCATCTACTGAGCAGCAGGGGAGGAACTGGGAAAAAAGTGCATGAGGTTATCCTTCAGGAAGCATTTGGCAGCAGTGATGGATACTACAGCAAGTTTCATACTGTTTGCCATTTTCCTTTCTATCATTTGGATTCATTAACATGAGACAGTGCAGAAGGGCTTTACTTAGGTGGGATCATGCTTGAATGACAGGGAAGCCCTTTTTAATTAGTCCCTGTTACCCATTATCCTTGTCCTCAAGAGCAATGGTTACTGCAAAGTCCTATAAAAGGCCAGCTTCTAGTTTTAAAATAATTATACTGGCTATAGTAACAGTAAGAAAAGTTTTCCATTTCCCTGCTCAGCTCTAGTCTCAATGCTGTGTGGCCTCAGAAATATTTCTGATAATACAGCGCTGTATTTCTTGGCAATACTCTCCACCCTCTGACTTATTATTCAGTTCTAATATGGAAGGAGAAGGGTTGAGATGACCCCACAGAGCCCTAGAATTACTCAAGCCTTACAGGAAAAGGTCATCCTAAGATCTTACAGAATTCCTGCCATTCAGGCTCATTCTCATCTGATTTCTGCAGCGTCCTCTGGCTCTCTGTGCTGCCGTGGCTCTGTGGTATTGGTTCATGGGGGGCTGTGATCTCTTCTGAATTTCTCCTCTGTGCTTCCTTTATCTATGAAAGAAACAGTATGTTCAGCTTTGTTGCAGGCAAGTTTTAACCCTGCTTTTTCTCTAGCCTTGAAATACTGGGAACTCCATTCTTTATGCTGAATCCCTCCAATTTCAACAACATACAGACCCTCTCTCTTTACTGCAGATGACAAATAAGGCAGTAAGGGAAAATGGTTCACCAAAAATCATCAGGAGCATCTCCCTGTGCTACTCCCCAGTCTGCCAGCCTGGCCTGCTTTGTATCATCTCAAAATCATCACACCATTCATGGGGAGCATGGCAATACTGGACAAAAGTGATCCAAAAGGTGAGAACATTCTTGGCTCAGATGAGGCTGTGAAGCTGACTGGGACTCTAGGATAAAGCTTGGATGCCACTCTATGTGTTGGGAGCATCATAGATTGCCACTTACCTGTTGGAAGCTATGCTTCCTCACATGGCAATCAGCCAGCATTTGGTGGACATCTCTGGTTCCCTTCTGAGAGAGCAAAAGAGTGATGAGAAATAAATGTGACATTAGGACTATTGCTTTTTTTTTGGAGCATTAGGTGTTTAATGCAAAGGCAGTCATGTGACATTTGTTAGTAAATTTCGCAAGCCTGCTCTGACAAACACTGGGGAGTTTTTCCCATCATATTAGGCCTAACATGCCACAGGAGGAGAATTCAGGGGAGTCAGGATTGCCATAAGCATGCCTAGATTTGCTAAGCAATGCTCACAAGTGCTCCCCTGGAGCAGTCCCTTTCTTCCCTTCCTCTAAAGCAATCCGTTGTAGAACCTGCTGTCTCCAACTTTACCTGCCTGTTCATGTTTGCAGCTGTGGCTGGGTTGCTGCAAACTGCTGCTTGACAAACTGACCCAACTGGCTGGATATTTCATGTTCTCTCTTCCCTGTGAACCAGCCCAGCTGCCCTGCCAGCAGTCCCTAGCTGAGACCTGCCTTGGCAGACAAACAGTCAGGTTTGGCTTTCAGTAAACACCCACCCACCTCCCCATCAGACCCTGACTGCCTCCCACAGCACAAGTGATGAGTTAACTGTCCTACTCTGCTTACCAAGGACACATTTCCTTCTAGCTCCATCACCTACTTGGCTGATACTTAATATGAACATGGCTTTACAATTTCCCTCTCCTTAACAAAAACTAGGAACTTCAAAAGAATGTGAAGCAGCTTTTTTCTTAGATCAGCCCTACTCCCTACAGCATGATACCTAGATCTCTCACGTTAAATGGGAACTAGATCTCAGAGAAAACATTTTAATGCGGGAGGTGGGAAAAAGCCCCTCTTCAGGCCTAGAAAATACAACAGGGGACTTTGGTCTGGAGCCCTCCTTCTAACAGCAAAAGCCCCAGAAACGTGGGAAAATGTACTAATAATATAATCACAGACAAGAAAGGAAAATATACAACCTCCATCTATTTCCATGTGTAAGATTTGAAAAGGGGTTAGATTTTTGGTGGTGGCTTGCTTTTTGGTTTGTTTTTTTTTCTGTCAGCTTTGACTAATAAGTTCCTTTGGAAAAAAAAAATCTCCCACATAGTTGCTCAACTTCAGCAAACAGTGCAGAGAAAAACCCCATGTGACTCAGAGGCTTTTGATAAAGGAGACAGTCACTCCAAGTTCCCTTCACTATTTTGGTAGCAGCAGGAGAGCATTTTGCCAAAACCCAACCTTCTGTTATCATACTTTTTATACCGAAGTATGGAGTGGCTGTACGATAAAAGAATATACATTCATACAAGTTCATTCAAGGCTGAGTGAAAACTGCTGAATGAGATTGGACTTCTCCCATAAAATTGGCAGGGTGTTCTGTTCCTTCTGTTCATCTGTGGTTGCATGGGTAGTTAATTTGACTCTCCTTTTTTTCCTTTCTCTGCAAATGGCTTTTTGTAACCAGTTAAAAAGCAGAAATGTATTTATTGCTGGAGAAAAATATTTCCGTAATGAAACACCACAGGAAAGCAGACACTATTACTCCATTTGGAGCTGTCCTGTGCTGTCAAGGTCATAAGCTGTTTTCTGTTTTAGAAGACAAAAAACACCAAGAACCTCCTAAAACATGCATGTCAGATGGTGCTGGTAAAATTATCTTCATTTGGTCTTTTATAAAAGCAGATGATTTGTCTGAGGGCTGTGACCTTTCATGTACAGATCCTGGGATAGCCTCCCTGGTCTTGCCCCAAAAGCTGTCCAAACCAGCGACAGTGCAGAAGGGAAAGTATTCTACCCCTTGTTAAACACACTGAGAATGAAAGCAAAGGAATTCAGAGTAATTTATCCATTGGTGTAGAGCAGATCTATCCCAGCTGAGCACATGGACCTCCCAAGTCCTAAGGAAGGATGTAACAGCATGGCTTCTTCTCTGACTATAGAAGAAAAGCCTTAACAGATAGATGGCATTTTTCCTTCAGATTTGTATTTACAGCAACCAGGATTTGCTGCACTTCCTAGATCTCAAAACATACATTTCTGATAGTTAAGGGAGAATGGGAAAACTACCTTTGTGAGCTCCTGGGTTTTCCCTGTAGTAATATCAGTAATTTTTCTCCCATGTTCCTCCTTTTTCTCCACAGGGGTTTTTTTATTCCCATGAAGATCTGTCTCAGCCAGGAATCCTGGTTGTGGGTGTTGAGACCATGTTGTAGAAGAGTCGGTCTCTCTGAAATGCAAGTGAGAGAGGACTTAGGAGTCACTTTCTGCTGTCTGAGCATCTTGTGAAGAGGCTGCACGTGAGCAGAGCAGAGCTGCAATGAAGCCACGTGTGCATAGCTAGTTATATCTTCAGATCAGGTAGGTGGGTAATTAAATTAATGACTCGTGGTGAGTAACTGTCGTCTGGCTGTACCCAGGCACCTGCCCGTGAATCAGTGCAATCTGAGCCCATCACCTGCTGCAGTAACAGCATCAGTATTTCCTGTGGTCTACAGAGGGTCCCACGCAGGAGCCATGTCACAGGAGGCTCAGTGAACTGGCGCAAGTCTCAGGCTGATGCTGGTCTCTCCCAGCATTGTGTGTCCTCTCAGAAAGCCAGCCTTTGCCTGTGCCTTTGCCTGCACCTTTGCCTGCACCTTTGCCTGCAAGTCCAGTGTGACAGTGGTAACTACAGCCCCTACAGAGAAGACTCCAGCCTGTGTGTCCCTAGAAAAGCCTTCTCCTCCATATCTGCCCACCGAGTCCTCTAGCTGAAGGGTGCTTACCTGCCCTCCTTGCCTTGCTCTCTCGCTAAACGCTTTGCTCTTTGTGCCTGGATCTCTTCACAGATGGCTTCATACGATTTATCTGAAGGATGCTCGCCCATCACCCAGACCCACACATCGTTGTCAGCACCGAGCTTCCATGTCACTGTCTTCCTGTTGGCTGGAAAAGAAACAGCTCTTTGGCAAACGCTGTTTGTTGGGTAGCTCTTTGCAGAGGCAGGTTCTGTGTCACACCTGCTGTGCCCTACCAGCTGCTGTTGGTGACAGACCCTCCCCGAAAGCAACTGTACATGAGGAAAGCTTGGTTGGGATGCAGCCTACACTTCCCAATATTTTCATACTACTTGAGCCAGATCAGTGAAGGAGGCATTTCTGAGTCTGGGAGCAAAGAAGACTCACCACTGTTTCTTTTCTTGCTTTAATTCCTGACCACTACACTTCCCAAATTGTGTGAGGGTGAGCTACCTGCAAATAGAGCATGTGGGAGAGACCTGGGAGAAGAGTGCTATCTTTGCAGCATGCTGTGTAATCCTGACAAGGGGACTTCAGGTCTAAAGTCTCAGTGGGAGCTCCCCTGCAGATCTGGTGCCTCAGGATAGATATTCAAATCCATGGTTATGTTAAAGACAGATTCAGAGGTCCCATTTAGTGGGGAACTTAATGAGATGCATCTCCTGTGGGCAAGTAAGCCCTGTCTTCCCAGCTAGGGGAGTTGAGCAATTTGGTCAAGGACAGAATGTCTGGGCCAGGGAGTAAAAATCATTGTGTGCCAGGTCAAAACTACCCCATTGCAGGTGGATTTAGTTATGTTTTGGAAATAATCCTGTGACGTCCTCTGGAGAAGAAATTGCTCTAAGGATATATTACTTCCTATCTCTAGGAAGCAGTTTCCTAGGCCAGATATGTGCCAGAAGGTGAAGCAGCCAGGTGGCAGAGACTTACCTTTTCTTGGCAGTGGCTTCTTTGCTGAAATCTTGTCTGCAGCAGCTTCTCTTTCCTCCCACCGTCTGATCTGTTCCTGCCTCATCTTGAAGAAGAGGATCTGCTTCTGCTCCTCGCTGAGTTCTGCCAGCAGTTCCGGATCGATGTACATGTCTGATAATATCTGTTTCAGCATGGCTGCAGGTTTCACTTACGCACGTTCGTGGCTATGATCTTCAGCGATCAGATCCTCTTCCTGGCTCCGACAAGAAAGAGTCCCTGCCCGTCTGAGCCTGAAGTAGGAATGCAGGCGTGCCAGAGCAATTATACTTCTGTCTCTTTCTTTTTTTTTCTTTTTTTTTTTTTTTTTAGCTCAGACTTCCTGCACAGACCAAAAAAAGTAAATCAGTAGCTTAAAACCTGCTGTTAAGATTCCTTGGAATAAGAGGTGAGCTCAGCTCTCATACAAACCCTGCCCGCTCGGCAGGGAGAGCTGGCCAGAAGGGGCGAGGCCTGGAGTGGGGAGGTTGTGTTGATACTCTGATAAACCCAGCTGATACTATATCAAAGAGAGAGAGCACTGCCTGTTAGTCATCAGAGGTGCGGCTTGGCTGTGCCCAAGCAAACATTCCTGCTGGGCAGGGAATCAATGAACCCATGACTAGATGGCTCCTCCTCCTCCCAAACAGGAAAACTTTGATGATCAAAAGCCCAGCCTCCCCCATTTTACCAAAGAAAGAGGGAGGACTTTTGACTCTGCATTTGAGGTGGAGTGGGAATTTCAGGGTGCTCCCACCCATCAAAGTCAGTCTCCCAGCAAGCCGAGGGAGTACAAGGAGTGCAGCTGGTTTGAAGAATCACAATTTGGATGGTCAGTGTCTGAGATAGCTCCGGCTCTGACACATCTTGCTGAGGCACCCTGTGCACGTGGTGAGCCTGGCATGGGACATCCCTGTCTGACAGGATAAAGCTAATGGGGAGAGGGGGCACCCCTGTTCCTGCCCAGGATGCTGGCTCGTGTCCTGTGTACGCTGGCGAGGTACTAACACCCACACAACCTTGCTTTGTGCCCATGGATTTACATTTACAACACTGAAAAATTGGAAGCTCTCCTGTCACTTGGGAAGGTGACAAATGAGAAAATAGAAATGTGGACTAAAGACCTTGAAACCAACTATTTTTCTTATCTTATCTGGATAAACTCGTGGAGATCAGGAGATTGGTTGGCAGTGCTTTTGGTGACACAGGGAGGTGGACAGACACGTGTTCAGTGTCTGTCCAACACCAGCAACACCAGAGCAGGATGGCTGACCAGCCAGAGGTGGCAGGGGATTTCTGGACAAACTCTTGGGAAATGTTGCCATCGGGCTACAAGGAAAATTAAGGCAGTGGGATTGTTCATGTCCTTCTGCACAAATCCTGGAGTCTAAGGAACAAGCATGCTAGGACACAGCATGTGTCCCACAGTAGGTGTGAGGAAGAGGGCTATTGAGGCAGTAATGTGGAAGGACAAAGGGCACAGACATGGCAGAAGGACATGTGCCAGGGTGAAGTGGGACTATACATTAATGGGGTCAAATCAATTAGCCATCTTACAGGAGAGAGGGTGGATCTCTAGGGACCCAAATGTTGGAAGAAAAGTGCTGGGAGCACCTTCAGCTTCACAGTATGATTGCTTGGCTTCTGACAAAATAACAAAGAAGGAGGTAGTAGAGTCGCCAGCAAGTGCAATACTGAAGCTTTCCAAGGAGCACACACAGAGCACTCAATCATTTAGATGAAATGTGGCAGGACAACAGCAGCCTTCATAAAGTCAGACTGTCAGAACAGTATCTGCTGTGTTGGTCCACCTTCCTTTGTCTTGCACCCATGCTGGGATCAAGCAGTCTGTCCCAAGCATCCCCCTGTTTCTGAATATGGCTTGCCTTAAAATTGCCAGAGACAGAGCTGGCTGGTGCCCCACTGCAGTGAAGTCCCCCTGCACTTTCAGCAGGGAGAGCTTGAAAGGAGCTTGGAGCAGGTGGAGCTGTAGGCAGCGAAACTAGGAGCTCCTCAAGGACCTCAAGGCAACAAGGCACACAATGATCCCAGAAATGCCTCTGGGGAAGGTGCAGTGACCAGGAGCTGGTGTTAGCCTTTTAATTTCTATTTTGTTTCTCTGATTACTTAATATTTTCCCTATTAAAAATGTTAACTTCATTCTTGAAGGAAACATGAAGCTGCTGTTCCAAGTCTGTATGGATTTAGTTTAAGCAAATGACTTTCCTGATTTAAAAAAGGGGGGTTTGGGAGGTGGTCTGACTTGGGCAATGCTTTCTGAGTAGCCCCCGATGGCAGAGTTGTTCTAGCTCAACAGCCAAGGGTCTTGGGCTGTCCTTGAGCCCTGGAGGTGGCAGCTGTACAGAGAGAAGAGCTTCCTGGGACATGACACATGAGAAGCTATCAGCAGAATGCATGCAGCAGCATGTCCATGCTGCTCTGGCTTCTCAGGAGTGGGAATGGCTTTACTATGGCATGTACTTAGGAGGACATGATGTGCTCTGCCATGTGCTGTGGTGACAAGCTGGTCCTTTTTTCCATAGCTGGGGACACAGTGTGTTGGCAAGATGGAAGGGTGCTCACCCAACAAGTTTCACAGTACTGATGCAGTTTTGCAGAGTCGGATCTCCTTGTAACATTGGTTATAGGAGGAGATTTAAAATGCTGTATCCCAAATGTACCCTTTAAAGCACCAGCTATTTCAACACTGGGAAATTACATAAGCATCTCGAGAGGTTTGCGATATTTCTGTTTTAGCAGTCACTTCATTAAAGATCTAGGAGCTGGAAATCTTTGCCATCAGTCATATACCATTCCCAAAGTTTGAATCAAAGCCATGTTACTGACACCTGGCTGGAAGTAGTTTTACAGATGCTGTTCCAGCTGTAAGTAGTATATTTACAGCTCAAACTCAGTGAAGCCAAAGACTGTATTAATGGCAGAGGGACCTCCAAGCAGGTAACTTGCAGGAAAACTCTGGTAGAGGTTCTGTTAAACTTTCTACTGTTTGCATTTTCTTCACGGGAGTGGTAGGTGGGAGCTGGTATTGTGGAGGAATAGAGATGCGAGTAGCCAAAAATAGCAAAGATTAAGTGGTGGGCGAAGGGAAGCCAAACCAGGGCTTTGGGGCTCTGCCACTCATATATAAGACAGTCAACTTGAAAGCCATACGGGTAAACACAATTGAAAGGCTAAATGATCCTTCAAAATGCAAGGTCACATAGCATTTAAATCTCCTGCTGGAGAACAGCCTCTTCTCTGTGCTCCTGTAAATCATCTACCATTAACAGGGGAAACAAGTCTATGAATACACATGAAAGTGCCGTAGCTTTGAGAAGAACTGGCACAAGCTCCTGCTCACATGTGCAGCGGGTCACAGACAAACTCACAAGACACTCCCACCTGGCCATACTAGTCCTGGTCCTCGCCATCAGTGCTGCCAGTGGAGGGAAGGATTCTCCAAGAAAACAATAGACAGACACAGATAGGCATTTGATATGGTTTTCACCAAGAAATCAAACAGGAGGATATAAAATGAAACAGCAGACAAGTTAAACAGTAGGTCTTCTGCTCACTTTCTGGGAGGCAGCTTATTCAACCTGCTGCACACATCTCCACCGTAAATGTGACAGTAACTGTAAACTAAAAATAACCCAAGAAATCCAAAGGTGAGGAGAAAAGAGAACACAAAAAAGGCTGCTTCGGGGTACAGGCTGATGAGCTAAGAGGATTTCTATTGCCATAAAGTAGTTTTTCCCATAAAAAGCAGATAAGACCATGTTGTTCAGTATATGGTGGCACTATATTATTTTGAGTCAAGAGCTTCTCCTTGGAGCTGATTATTTGTTTAGTGAGAAGTGGCTTCAGAGACATCATTGGGAATTCTTTTCCATGATCAAGAGGTTGGGCTGTGAAAATGCAACTGAATTTCCTTTCACTTGCCAAACTAAGCCATGCAGCACTAGGAGGCTCAGATTTATCTGGATTTCTCCAGTTCCAGCCACTCCAATGCCATCAGCTCTCTGCCAGACCTTAGGAAGGCATTTCTGATTCTTTTCAGAAGTGAAGCAAAGCAGAATTGCCAAACCCACCTGAAATCAGAGCAGCCAAAATTAATCGCCTCCCCAACCTTGCTCTGAGTACACAAGCCTTCATGGGTTAACTGTGACACACTGGCTCATAACATGCCCTTTTGTCAGAAAACATTTATGTTAGCAGCTGCACTGCCAAGGTTAGTACCAAAATATCCTTCTCTTCTTTGGGGTTTTGCTGTTCATTTGTTTATTTTGTTCCTGTTTGTTTGGGGCTTTTTTTAAATCCTCATCCTGTTCTAAATAGGGGAGTGATTCATTCCTCCTTTTCTGTTTAATTTTGCTTCAGCCTACTGGTTTTTTTGTTTCAGACGGAAGGAAAACTTCTAGTTTGGGTATAAGAGAAGGAAAACACAACTGCACAAGCATAGCTCCTGGAAGACAGAACTAGACCTGTTTGTATCTTAGAATCATAGAATGGTTTGGCTTGGAATGCACCTCAAAGATCATCTGCTTCCAACCCCTCTGCCACGGGAGGGGCCACTAGACCAGGCTGCTCAAAGCACCACCCAGCTTGGTCTTGAACACTTCCAGGGATGTTCCAGTGCCTCTACACTTTCACAGGGAAGAATTTCCTCCTGATATATAATCTATACCTGCCTTCTGTCAGTTTGAAGCCGTTCCCCCTTGCCCTATCACTCCACACCCTTGTCCAAAGCCCCTCTTCAGCTCCCCTGTAGCCCCTTTATGTGCTGGATTCTGAGTAAGGCTGGCATATAATGCTTGAAAGAACAAAACCAATGAAGTCACCACAACATAAACTACCTTGAAATCACCTATTGCTGAACTGACTTGCCCTATAGGTCCCTGATACTGCCAGAGGGCACAGCAGTTATCTCATAGTAGGTATGAATGGATGGCAATGGCAAGAAGTAAAAATAATTTGATGCAGCAGCAGCCACGGAACACAGTCTGAAGCCACAGAGCTCTGCTTTCAAGGAAAATGTATCTTCCCTGCTAGAACAATGTGCAAACACTTCTTATATCCTCTTCCCATATCAAAATTACTGAGGGAATTAACAGTGTGTGAAAAGGGTGAGAGCTTCTATGGGTTAACACACAGGATCAGATACTCAATCAAACTCAAAATTTTTCTAACCATGACACATAATTTGATTTTCAGTACTGTGCAGAAAGAGGTATTGGGTGGTAAATGCCAAAGCCAGCACCCTGAGGCACAAAAAAGCAGGCCTACTTACACAGTTACAATCTGGAGCTATTAAGTCTTACTTAAGTGACTAGTTGGCTTAAAAGTTGTTATCGGCTCATCCTTTCTCTGCTTCAAATTAAAGCCATTGTGTCCCAAGAAATTATAGCACATGCTCGATGAGTGGTGGTCTCTTTGTGGGCAGGGGGTTCCTGAGCTGGGGTGTGGTTTTTACTATTATAAGGAGCAAAAGTTCATCACTAGGGCAAGTTCTCATTACAGAACCAGTCAAAATTGGGGATTTTTCTAGTTCATCATTATACATCCTGGATAAGAAGGGTGTTATCTTTGTTTTCCCCCTTCATGAACTCAGGCTCTCAGTTTTCTGTCTTCCACATTCCTGTGGTTATTGCTCCCATTGCTTAACCACTTTGTTCTTTATCTTGTTTGAAACTTCAGTCCTGTTATTCATCAAGGTGGCAACCTGTATGGGAGCACCTGTGGGGAATCCAACTGGAGGTTGAGGGTCTACTTGTGTTAGTCCCAGAAGCTTAGTTCATCTTTAGACAATGTACAATTATGTCCCCTCATATTTAAGTTATGATAGTGATTGATTTGTGGCCCTGTCAAAAGCTAAGATCAGTTAAACATGTACAAGCTGTAATGAGCCAGAGCAGAGATGAACTGGAGCCACAGACCAATCAAACATGAAAACAAATGGGAGCTGCAAATAAGCTGGAGCTGAAATGAAGCTGGGGAAGATAAAACCAAATTGGAGTCTAAAACATGCTGGAGGCAAGAACAAACTGGACCCATCTATGAGCTGAACCTGAGACAAACTGGGGACAGAAACAAATGACCTGAAGCTGCAAATGAGGAGAGGAAACTACCCAGAGCCTTTCATGAGCAGGAGGCGCAAACGACCTGGAGTCACAAAGGAACTGGAGCCGCCCGCTCCCCGCAGCATCTCTGGGAGGGCTGAACCTGGGCGCTGGCAGAGCAGCAGCATCGTCCTAGGTGCGGACAGCCCAGAATCTTCCTGAGGGATCCACACCCGGTGCGGGTCGCCCGGACACGAGTGGCTCCGGATGCGGCCGGTTCGAGCTATTCTCCCGGGTTCCAACAGAGCCAGCGTGGGGCCGACGGGCTCGTCCTGCCGGCAGCGGCTCCGGAACAGAGCTAGGGAGAAGAAACCAGGTGCGGCCCGGCGGCAGAAGGGATCACCGGAGCGGTGACCTGCAGCTGCTGCCCCGGGACGGGACCTCCGGGAGAGTCCCCTCAGGCTCCCGCGGCCCTGGGCGGTGGCGCCCCCTGGCGGCCGCGGAGGGGAGCGTGCGAGCGGCGGCGGCGGCGCGGCACCGCAGCCCCGGGAGCGGCACCGGGACCCGCTCGCCGCACCCCTGGCCCAGGCCCCTGCCGATTATAAGGCTCCACCTGGCTGTGTCCTGCCGGTGACCTGAACGGGAGCGTGGGGGTCCTGAGGAAGGGACGGCTCTGAGCAATGGTGTGCTGGGGGGCTCTAAGCGGGGTGGTGGTGTAGGGGGTGCAGGACAAAGCTGAGGAAGCCTGTGAGCTACGAGGGAAACAGGAGCGTGGTGAGGGGGGGGTCTCATGCAATGAACGTGGAGGGGGGTGTGTGTGTGTTTGTGTGTGTGTGTGTGTGTGTAGGTGCTGAGATCGCAGCAAGGGTGTCCCTGAACAAGGCGGAGGCTCCAGGGAGGACATGGGATCGGAGGGCCACAAGCAGTGGGGAAGGCAGGGGGACACCCTGGCACATGCCATCAAGGAAGACCCCGAGCAAACAGGGGTCCCAGCTCCGGGAAGGTGCAAGGGGGAGCATCCCAAGAGGGTCCTGCGGTGGAACACAACATGGCAGGGGGCTGCGGCTCCCAGGTCCGGAGATCAGTTCGAGGTGCAGTTCTGGGCTATGTGCAGGAAGGTTGCATGAGGCTAAGGCTGGCCATCCCCTCCTGGGGGGCAGCACTAGAGGGACAACTCCTGGAGGGACACTTGTTAGGAAAATTAATCCTCGATGTCAGATGTTTATGTGCAAAAAGGAGACAGAGGAGACCTGTAACTTTATTCCAATAAACGGAGAGGCCATGAGCATTTCCAATAGGGTCTCTCAAATTGTTAGTGGACACAGCCCCCTTTTTATCCTAAGTTCCTGGCTGCATTACCCTCTTCCTTTTCCACATTGCCTGAGGTACTTGGAAGGTACAGAGTTCAGAAATTGCCTAATCTATGCCCACCTCCAACTTGCACAACACTTTTGTTATATAGAAGGAAAAAAACCTTATTTGTAAGTCTATTAAGTCTTGTTCTTTTTCTCTAGGTTCAAGAATTTAGCATGGCCTTGCCTGAGCAAAAGTCCATGTTGATTACTAGCATTTTCTAGAACTAATAGTTTCTTCTGTTACTTCTCTATCTATAAGTTCCTAGGCCTGTCTATAACCAGATTCACACGGTCTGCTGTAAAGAAAAATTCATCTTATTCCTTTTAGACACCATGCCCGGGATGGACACCATAGCTGGAATATGCACACTGTAGTTTGAATATGGACAGCATAGCTGGGATATGATGTACCCACACACACCCTGAACACAGAAGAAAGACCATCACCCCCTCCTACACCCAACCCCAACCCCACCCCCTGAATAACCAGCCACAGACATGAAGAATTTGTCAAAAAACAGCTTTGCCATTGAAGCCACTTAAGGCAGAAAACAAATTTTCCATGGCTGGAAAAGCCTCATGGAAGAGTCTCATGTCTCCACCCAGCCATGTCCCTCTCCATGCTCCCTCTGGCCATGGGTCTCCTGTGGCCATGGGTCACTCCAAGTCTCCTGTGCCAGGCACGCACTCCTCCATATGCCCCACACAAGACAAACACCTTTCCATGCTGGCCCTGGCCATGCTGGCCCTGAGCCACCTCGAGCCCCATTTACTCCCATGTCCTCTCCCAGCCGTGTCCACCCCACGCCCAGAGACGCGCTCCCCGCCGCATTTAGATCCCAAACTTGTGCTGTGCCGCCACTCTGAGCCACAGAGCCCGTGCTGCATTCCCAGTGTACAAGGACCAGGATGGCCACATGAGGGGCCCCGCCGCCCGTCTCATTTAAAGTAGTTAGTCCTGCTCTCAGCCAGCTGTGATTTATGTTGGGGGACAGGAGGAGCCTCACCCCAACCCCGGAGCCAGGGGTTGGGCACTATGAGCTGGGCAGGGTGGGAAGTGTTTTTCACAAACTCTGTTAATGTAACTCCTTCGAGAGGGAGAACAACTCCGGCTGCTGACCTGGGACTGCACCACACGGCAACGGCGGCTGCGGGGCTGTGGGGGCTTGGGAAAAGGGAGAGCGATTGGCAGGGGCGAGGGCTGGGGCGATGGGAGCTTCCCTCCCTGGGGGGATGAGAGCTCCCCCAGAGGCAGGGGGGCTGTGGCGGGGTCAAGCACTGGCCCACTGAGCGCTGTCCCTGCGCGGGGGTGACCGCACTGAGCGGTCTCAGCGCGGCCCTGCGGGGGCAGGCCATAACCTGGACCCCAAGCCCGCAGCAGGGCGGGGCTTAGAGCTCTGACACGCTGCCGGTGCTTGCAGCTCCCGGAGCCGGCAGCTCCCGGTGCCGTGGCAGCGCGGCAGCACCCACGGGAGCACCACGGGGAGGGAAACATGGAGCAGTAGCAGGAACAAGAGCAGGAATGGCTGCGGGCGGATCGCCAGAGGTCCCCCAACGCTCCCGGGAGACGCCTCCGCCCCGGCCGAGCCCCCGCGGCCTTTCCCCGCCCCCCGGCCGAGCCCCGCCAATCAGCTCTCGCTGCCCCCGAGCCTTGGCCAATCGTGACGCTCCGCTGCACGCACGGGCGCCACCGCCCCTCCCACCGCCCACCGAGGGCCGCCCCTTCCCGAGCCGCCACCGCCGCTTCCGGCGCGCCGGGGCCGTGGCCGGGGCGGGGCTGTGTCGCGGGCCGGGGCTGTGACCGGGGCCGGGGCTGTGTCGCGGGCATGGTCCGGGCGTTCGTGCTGCTGGCGCCGGGCGGGCCCGCCGGCCACGCCCCCTGCCGCGTGCTGTACGCACGCACCTTCGGGATCCCCGCCGAGACCGCCCCCGGGGGCCCCCGGCAGCGCCTTGGCCGCAAGGAGCAGCTGCTGGTCGTGGCCAGGTACCTGCCGCATCGCCTTCTGCGGGAACACCCTTCCTGGGGATGCTGGGCTCGGTGGGTCAGCCGGCACCGTGTGCCCTCCATCCCCCGGGAGCCCCGGGTGATGACACCCTGTCCATGGGATCCTCATTCCTGGGGATGCTGGGCTCCGTAGGACCCCTGGGACCCTGTCCTCCCAGCAGAGGGGGTCACTCTGTCCCGGAGTGAGGTGCGGGTACTTCACCCTTTCTTTCTTTTCTAGGCAAGTGGCCTCCCAGTGCCAACTGCTTCAGTCATCCTTGGGACGCCCAACCTCCCCACAACTGCCCCAGCTACCTGATGAGCCGATGTTACTCCAAGATGCCCCCGGGGGTCTTTTCCAGATGCCTCCCGGAGACCCGTTCCCTGAGAGGGTGACAGTAGTCTGGTTATCAGTGCTGGCCCTGGCCTTCGCTTTGGTTTGTGAGCCCCAAGAGAATCTATCGTTGGCCGAGATCACCCTGCGGCGCCTGGCTCCCCGCCTGCTCCTCTCCCTGCGCCTCCTTGGCCCCGGCGCTGACGTTCTGCTCCGTCCTGATGCTGCCGATGGCCTCCTGGATCGTCTCCTGCCCCATGGGCAGATGCTTTTCCTCAACGAACATTTCCTCCAGGCAATGGACCGGGAGCTGGGCATCAAAGTGTCCCGCTGAGCTACAGATGACACTCCTGCCCAGCCCTAGATATTTTTTGGGGATGAGAGGCAAGGAAGGGCTCAGAGATGGTAGCCAAGCCCCAGTGGGATGGATGAGAAAAGTAGCTCTGGAATAACGAGCAATGAGCCAGCTAAGAGCAGGGTTTTGATCCATTCATCCCCTGAGGCCGTCGTGGAAGAGATAATAGCCACCCCATAAATCCATCTGGAGCTGGGACAGTGCCATGTTCCTGCGCCGTTTTCCTGCACTGCATTCCTGCACCACCCTGTGTGCACAAGACAGCGAGCGGAGACTCTCTGTGACCATGAATGGATGCTAAAAGAGTGACCCCAGGTTGTGGTTACCCCAGGAGGGCACGGTAGGGCACACAGACAGTCCCCGTCTATGGCTCTGGGATGGGACCTCGCCAGGGGACACGGGGCAACCAGGGATGTGCAACCAGCCCCGGGGCACTGGCGTCTCTGTGTGGGGGATTAAATAAACAGGCAGCAAGGCAGGATGTAGCCATGTGCCTGGCACAGCAGAGTGGTTGTTCCCAGCTGGTGCTGCTTGGGGCCAGGGGACCTGTGTGACACCCTGGGATGTGGCAGGAGCTGGCACCCACCTACCCAGCTCTGCAGGGTGCAATGGGGAGCAGTGGCCTACCTTTGCAGTTTCTGGGTGCTGGGAAATGCAGGGAGCCAGGATGTGGCATGCATGACTCTTCTGCCAGTGTGCTGGGAGCAGGCTGGGCACTGCCAGGCGCTGGAGAGGGGCAGTCACAGGGCCAGACCCCAAAGTTCTTCCCCTTGTAACTTCACCGGTGAAGCTGGGGAGCCTGAGGAGGGGTGCTGGGCACTGGGCTTCAGCCATAATGGATCACTGGCTGTGATGGGGATCTCACTGTGTGCTGGAGGTGTGGGGGCGATGGAGCCCACTGTGGCATCCCACCCTTAAGGTAAAGGAGCACCAAATGTCAGCGGGAAAGATACCATCTTCACCTTCCCATATGGTAGCAGCTGTCATATAGTGCACCCACAGCTGGGCTTGAATACAACCAAGAGCCAAAGGAACATTATCTTGAAGTATTTCAATGGTGTTAGCAATTAATTCTTGATGAGAACCAACTGAAATCGAATGTATGGGCCATTATTGTGTATGCGCTGATAGGATTCCAGCTGCTGGATTTCAGTATCACCTGGTTTATGGGCAGAGTTCGCGTGCATATGGCACCTTTTTGGTAGCAGTTTGCTGACCCTGACCATCGTCTGTGTGTCAGTTTTAATTAGGGATCATAATGTTATTTTCTGATCATCAGATGACAAGGTAAATGTTACATGTCATTTTTTGTCAGGGCCACAGACCCTGAGAAAACTGTCTTCCAACTCCCTCATTGAATACAAAAAGTCAAGAGTTGTGAGATTATACTTCTGCAAATGGTCCTGATGCTAAATGCTGCACTGGTGCCCTCTTTCCCAGAGACCTCTGTGAGCTGGCCTGGGCCAGGCACCACTTGGCTTCTGTTCTCCTTGATCTCACCCTGGGGCAAGAGCAGTGCCTGCTCCATCATGCCAGGCTCTGACACTGCATAACTGGCTGGATCACATCATCCAGGATGGAGAAGATGAGCTTATGCAGCCCTTTTAGGAAAGAGGCATCAAAGGTGCACCCTGGAAGGCAGGGAGGGAGGCAGGGCAACACAGTGCTCATGGGGCAGTGTGGGGAGGGAGGGAGAGCCCACCCCAAAACCGTCCCAGGTCCCAGCTGCTGGCACTTTGAACCTCCTTCACATCTTCTGTCCTCCATAGCCGAGCCAGCTTTCGTTAACCATTACAGTCTGGGCACGGCAGGAGGGCGGAGATGCCAGATCTCCTGGGCACGAGAGCAAACAGAATCCTGAGAGGTATGGATGCGCCAGTGATGGGGACCCTGGGTGGCAGAGCTGTTCCTGCAGCTCCACAACTGCATGGCACTCATTAAATGGGCTGTACCTGGGAGAGAAGTGCAGACAAGGGGGAGGAGAGATGATGCTGAGCTCCATTCCCGCCCCCTAACAGCTTGGGCTTAGTGCATGGCCAGCATCCACGTTATCAGGGTGGCATCCTGCCAGGGATCTGGGCATGCCCCTGTGGCACTGGCAATACCTCTGCCACATGTGATCTGGGCTGGACTTTGCCTGATGGGTCACTGCCCCGGGCACAGTCCTGCCACAGGATCCAGCCAGTCCTGAGGTTGTGGAGGCTGCCGGCAGGGAAGACAGCCAGTGCTGTGTGGACGTGCTGTCAGGCATGGAGCAGGAAGATGCGATCAGGCAGGAGCTGGGCAGCCTCCATGGCATCCCCCTCTTCAAGAGCTTCATTGAGGGCTGGCCCCAGGTGAAGGCTTTCCAAGCCCGTCCAGACGACCTGCTCATCTCCACCTACCCCAAATCGGGTGAGTGGTCCTGGGCGAGGGTGCAGAGGGGATGGGGTGATACCAACCTTGGCAAAGCTGTCCCTGTGCTACAGGCACAACATGGCTGAGTGAGATCATGGACATGATCTACCACGATGGCGATGTGGAGAAGTGCCGACGGGATGCCATCTACAACCGCGTTCCATTCCTGGAAGTTAAGGTCCCCAACGGTCCAAGTGGTGAGCTTCCCCAGCCTGGCTGCCTGGCTTGGGTAGAGAGGGAACAGAGCCAGGGTGGGGTTGAGGGTGCTGGGGCTCACACCTCTAAGTCCCCTGTGCCACAGGTGTTGAGCAGCTGGAGAACACCCCATCCCCGCGGCTGGTAAAGACCCATCTTCCTGTCCAGCTCCTCCCAACCTCTTTCTGGGAGAAGGACTGCAAGGTAACATGGCAGGTGCCCCCTATCTCTCTCCCCATCTGGGTTGGCGGGGAGGAGGCACCACTCTGTACCTCCCAACCACATCCTTGGCTCTCTCCAGATTATCTACATGGCCCGCAACCCCAAGGATGTTGCCATCTCCTACTACTACTTCCACCAGATGGCCAAGATACACCCTGACCCTGGCACAAAGGCTGAGTTCTTGGAGAACTTCATGGCTGGCAAAGGTTGGGGCTGAGCCACAGGATACCCACCCTGGAATGCTGGTGGGAAGGACATCCCCTCCTACCCCACTTCTCAGCTAATCCCTTGACCATATCCCACAGTGTCCTACGGGTCCTGGTATGACCACGTGCGCGGATGGTGGGAGAAGAGGCAGGAGAAGAAGATGCTCTACCTGTTCTATGAGGACATGAAGAAGGTGAAGTTGGGATGGAGGGGAAGGAGCCCTGGTTGCTCCCCCATCTTTTCTGGCAGCCTCCTCATTATAACCGCCCTGCAGGACCCACGGCGGGAGGTGCAGAAGATCCTGCAGTTCCTGGGCAAGGAGCTGGCAGAGGAAACAGTGAACAGGATCCTGCACCACACCTCCTTCCAGGAGATGAAGAAGAACCCTCTTGCCAACTATGAGACCATATCCACCACCATGATGGACCACAACCTTTCCCCCTTCCTCCGGAAAGGTGGGGTTTGGCCAGTGGTGGAGGATTTGGGAGGGATGTCCCTGGACTGTATTTCAGCCCCCATCTGTGGCTGCAGATATTTCATGTGTGTCAGGATTTACCCCACTTATCTTCTTGCCCCCAGGGATCTCTGGAGACTGGAAGAACCACTTCACTGTGGCCCAGAATGAGCGCTTCGACCAGCACTACCAGGAGGCCATGGCGGGCTCTGACCTTCACTTCCAGATGGAAGTGTGAGGGGCTCATCCCCCTTCCAGGGAGGACTCTGCTTCTCCTTGCTCTCCCAAGGGGGAGGGTGGATCCAGATGGAGATTCTTGCACTAATTCACATTTCCCCCAGCAATAAATTGTGATAAATGGAGACTGAGTCGTTGCCTGCAAGGAAAATGAGGGTAGGGGCTGAAGCCCCTGAATTCCAGGCAGTGTCCGGGAGCACCTTCATGGTCAGCAGGAGAGAGGATGGGCATACAGTGGATTTTTAGCTGATGGTGGTCAGGCATCACCGGGAGTGGCATCCTCCCAGAAACCACCACTGGCCCCTGTCAACTTGCGCTGTCCCAGCCCCAGCCTACCAAGGTGCCTGGAGGGAACAAAGATCGGTGACAAGTGGAAAATCCCCAAAACATCAGCAAATCCAGTGCTGCCGCTGCCCTTGCGTGCACAGGAGCTCTCATGCCTCCAGACTGTGGCAGGTTTCTTGACAGAGTGGGCGGTGGTGAGGCTCTCCTCAGGCTCCCTGGCCCAGCTGGAGGTTGGCAGCCCATGCTCTGTGGAACAAAGGTGGAGGGAAAAAGCTCCCTGCTGGCACATGGCCAGGCTCAGCAACATCACTGTCCTTGCTGGATAGCGACCACACCCTGCAGCCGCTGAGCTGGCTGCACCATGCCTTTGCTCTGGGATGGCTGGAGGAAAGCAGTCCTTGTCCCACTGGGGAAAAGGGTGTGCTTTGGAGCCCCAGGTTCCCCATTTACACCCCATTTCTGGCCGGTTCCTGAGTTCCAAAGAGTGCATCTTTGTGGCAGGACAGCCTCATGGGGTTGTTCTATCCCCAAAGAGATGCAACCCGGATCTGACTGCTAAAGAGCGGCAGTGCCGTGAGGGGACCTGTCGCACAGGAATAAATCCTTTCCACACATTCTTTCAATTGCCACTGGAGATGCCTGTGCTTCCCCAGCTCCTGGCTCTGCCTGCCGTGTTTGCCCACACAGCCAATTTTGTTGGCATATGGACAGAAAAATTCCTGAACGCCTGCCACGGCATGTCTCATCTCACCGGGAACTTGGCCCCGGGGGCAAATCAGGGACATTTCTCTCAAGGCTGCCACAGCTGAGCTGCTGGCCCTGCCCAGCTGCAATCTCTCGTGCCCTTCCCACTCCCTCCCAGCTTGGAGATCTGTGGGACACAGGTAAGGAGGAGCATTTCACCATCAGCGGCATCTTGAAACACCTTTCCCAGAAGCACTTGTGCTTTGCAACTTGTGCTTTGTCTGGGAAATGAATCCACAAACACCAGTGGTTTATGTCCAGAAAGGAGACGAGAGTCCTGTAGCTTTATTCAGGAATAAAGGGAGAGGTCATGAGGCAATTTTCCATGGGGTCTCTCAAATCGCTAGAGTATGCAGCCTCCTTTTTATCCTAGTTTCCTGGCCTCATTTCCCTTTCCCTTTCCCCATTCAATGAGTTACTTGAGAGTTACAGACTTCCCAAATTGCCTAATACAAACTCCCTTCTAATGGGCATCCCTATCCGTTTCTTTTTCTTTGTATCTCTGTTCTTTTTCACTAAGTCCAGGAATTTAGCATAGCCTTGTGTAAATAACAGTCTGTGTCAATTAGTGGAATTCCTACAGAATTTATGGTTCCTTCCATTGCTTCTTTCACCTATCCATATCTGGCTTTATCTAACCGGAGGCCCACAGTTTGTAGACATCTCCCTCTCATTCCTTTGAATATCCACACCCCTTTTGTTATAGAAAGAAAAAAAACCCCTATTTGTAATTCTATTAAGCCTTGTTCTTTTCCTCTAGATTCAAGAATTTAACATGGCCTTGGCTGAGCAAAAGTCCATGTTGATTAGTAGCATTTTCTAAAACTAATAGTTTCTTCTGTTACTTCCCTATCTATAAGTTCCTAGGCCTGTCTACAACCAGAGTCACATGGTCTGCTGTAAAGACAAATTCATCTTATTCCTTTTAGACACCATGCCCGGGATGGACACTGTAGTTTGAATATGGACAGCAGAGCTGGGATATGGTGTCCCCACACACCCCCTGAATGCAGAAGAAAGACCATCACCCCCTTCCACACCCACCTCCACTCCCTGAATAACCAGCCACAGACACATGAAGAAGAAGCCACAGACATGAAGAATTTGTCAACAAACAAGCCACTTGAAGCCACTTGAGGCAGAAAACAAATTTTCCATGGCTGGAGAGGTCTCATGGAAGAGTCTCATGGAAGAGTCTCATGTTTCCACCCAGCCATGTCCCTCTCCATGCTCCCTCTGGCCATGGGTCTCCTGTGGCCATGGGTCACTCCAAGTCTCCTGTGCCAGGCACGCACTCCTCCATATGCCCCACACAAGACAAACACCTTTCCATGCTGGCCCTGGCCATGCTGGCCCTGAGCCACCTCGAGCCCCATTTACTCCCATGTCCTCTCCCAGCCGTGTCCACCCCACGCCCAGAGACGCGCTCCCCGCCGCATTTAGATCCCAAACTTGTGCTGTGCCGCCACTCTGAGCCACAGAGCCCGTGCTGCATTCCCAGTGTACAAGGACCAGGATGGCCACATGAGGGGCCCCGCCGCCCGTCTCATTTAAAGTAGTTAGTCCTGCTCTCAGCCAGCTGTGATTTATGTTGGGGGACAGGAGGAGCCTCACCCCAACCCCGGAGCCAGGGGTTGGGCACTATGAGCTGGGCAGGGTGGGAAGTGTTTTTCACAAACTCTGTTAATGTAACTCCTTCGAGAGGGAGAACAACTCCGGCTGCTGACCTGGGACTGCACCACACGGCAACGGCGGCTGCGGGGCTGTGGGGGCTTGGGAAAAGGGAGAGCGATTGGCAGGGGCGAGGGCTGGGGCGATGGGAGCTTCCCTCCCTGGGGGGATGAGAGCTCCCCCAGAGGCAGGGGGGCTGTGGCGGGGTCAAGCACTGGCCCACTGAGCGCTGTCCCTGCGCGGGGGTGACCGCACTGAGCGGTCTCAGCGCGGCCCTGCGGGGGCAGGCCATAACCTGGACCCCAAGCCCGCAGCAGGGCGGGGCTTAGAGCTCTGACACGCTGCCGGTGCTTGCAGCTCCCGGAGCCGGCAGCTCCCGGTGCCGTGGCAGCGCGGCAGCACCCACGGGAGCACCACGGGGAGGGAAACATGGAGCAGTAGCAGGAACAAGAGCAGGAATGGCTGCGGGCGGATCGCCAGAGGTCCCCCAACGCTCCCGGGAGACGCCTCCGCCCCGGCCGAGCCCCCGCGGCCTTTCCCCGCCCCCCGGCCGAGCCCCGCCAATCAGCTCTCGCTGCCCCCGAGCCTTGGCCAATCGTGACGCTCCGCTGCACGCACGGGCGCCACCGCCCCTCCCACCGCCCACCGAGGGCCGCCCCTTCCCGAGCCGCCACCGCCGCTTCCGGCGCGCCGGGGCCGTGGCCGGGGCGGGGCTGTGTCGCGGGCCGGGGCTGTGACCGGGGCCGGGGCTGTGTCGCGGGCATGGTCCGGGCGTTCGTGCTGCTGGCGCCGGGCGGGCCCGCCGGCCACGCCCCCTGCCGCGTGCTGTACGCACGCACCTTCGGGATCCCCGCCGAGACCGCCCCCGGGGGCCCCCGGCAGCGCCTTGGCCGCAAGGAGCAGCTGCTGGTCGTGGCCAGGTACCTGCCGCATCGCCTTCTGCGGGAACACCCTTCCTGGGGATGCTGGGCTCGGTGGGTCAGCCGGCACCGTGTGCCCTCCATCCCCCGGGAGCCCCGGGTGATGACACCCTGTCCATGGGATCCTCATTCCTGGGGATGCTGGGCTCCGTAGGACCCCTGGGACCCTGTCCTCCCAGCAGAGGGGGTCACTCTGTCCCGGAGTGAGGTGCGGGTACTTCACCCTTTCTTTCTTTTCTAGGCAAGTGGCCTCCCAGTGCCAACTGCTTCAGTCATCCTTGGGACGCCCAACCTCCCCACAACTGCCCCAGCTACCTGATGAGCCGATGTTACTCCAAGATGCCCCCGGGGGTCTTTTCCAGATGCCTCCCGGAGACCCGTTCCCTGAGAGGGTGACAGTAGTCTGGTTATCAGTGCTGGCCCTGGCCTTCGCTTTGGTTTGTGAGCCCCAAGAGAATCTATCGTTGGCCGAGATCACCCTGCGGCGCCTGGCTCCCCGCCTGCTCCTCTCCCTGCGCCTCCTTGGCCCCGGCGCTGACGTTCTGCTCCGTCCTGATGCTGCCGATGGCCTCCTGGATCGTCTCCTGCCCCATGGGCAGATGCTTTTCCTCAACGAACATTTCCTCCAGGCAATGGACCGGGAGCTGGGCATCAAAGTGTCCCGCTGAGCTACAGATGACACTCCTGCCCAGCCCTAGATATTTTTTGGGGATGAGAGGCAAGGAAGGGCTCAGAGATGGTAGCCAAGCCCCAGTGGGATGGATGAGAAAAGTAGCTCTGGAATAACGAGCAATGAGCCAGCTAAGAGCAGGGTTTTGATCCATTCATCCCCTGAGGCCGTCGTGGAAGAGATAATAGCCACCCCATAAATCCATCTGGAGCTGGGACAGTGCCATGTTCCTGCGCCGTTTTCCTGCACTGCATTCCTGCACCACCCTGTGTGCACAAGACAGCGAGCGGAGACTCTCTGTGACCATGAATGGATGCTAAAAGAGTGACCCCAGGTTGTGGTTACCCCAGGAGGGCACGGTAGGGCACACAGACAGTCCCCGTCTATGGCTCTGGGATGGGACCTCGCCAGGGGACACGGGGCAACCAGGGATGTGCAACCAGCCCCGGGGCACTGGCGTCTCTGTGTGGGGGATTAAATAAACAGGCAGCAAGGCAGGATGTAGCCATGTGCCTGGCACAGCAGAGTGGTTGTTCCCAGCTGGTGCTGCTTGGGGCCAGGGGACCTGTGTGACACCCTGGGATGTGGCAGGAGCTGGCACCCACCTACCCAGCTCTGCAGGGTGCAATGGGGAGCAGTGGCCTACCTTTGCAGTTTCTGGGTGCTGGGAAATGCAGGGAGCCAGGATGTGGCATGCATGACTCTTCTGCCAGTGTGCTGGGAGCAGGCTGGGCACTGCCAGGCCCTGGAGAGGGGCAGTCACAGGGCCAGACCCCAAAGTTCTTCCCCTTGTAACTTCACCGGTGAAGCTGGGGAGCCTGAGGAGGGCTGCTGGGCACTGGGCTTCAGCCATAATGGATCACTGGCTGTGATGGGGATCTCACTGTGTGCTGGAGGTGTGGGGGCGATGGAGCCCACTGTGGCATCCCACCCTTAAGGGAAAGGAGCACCAAATGTCAGCGGGAAAGATACCATCTTCACCTTCCCATATGGTAGCAGCTGTCATATAATGCACCCGCAACTGGGCTTGGATACAACCAAGAGCCAAAGGAACATTATCTTGAAGTATTTCAGTGGTGTTAGCAATTAATTCTAGATGAGAACCAACTGAAATCGAATGTATGAGCCTGAGCCCTAACAGCTTGGGCTTAGTGCATCTCCAGCATCTGCATTATCAGGTTGGCATCCTGCCAGGGATCTGGGCATGCCCCTGTGGCACTGGCAATACCTCTGCCACCTGTGATCTGGGCTGGACTTTGCCTGATGGGTCACTGTCCCGGGCACAGTCCTGCCACAGGATCCAGCCAGTCCTGAGGTTGTGGAGGCTGCCGGCAGGGAAGGCAGCCAGTGCTGTGTGGACGTGCTGTCAGGCATGGAGCAGGAAGATGCGATCAGGCAGGAGCTGGGCAGCCTCCATGGCATCCCCCTCTTCAAGAGCTTCATTGAGGGCTGGCCCCAGGTGAAGGCTTTCCAAGCCCGTCCAGATGACCTGCTCATCGCCACCTACCCCAAATCGGGTGAGTGGTCCTGGGCGAGGGTGCAGAGGGGATGGGGTGATACCAACCTTGGCAAAGCTGTCCCTGTGCTACAGGCACAACATGGCTGAGTGAGATCATGGACATGATCTACCACGATGGCGATGTGGAGAAGTGCCGACGGGATGCCATCTACAACCGCGTTCCGTTCCTGGAGTATAAGTTCCCCAAGGATGCTGTTGGTGAGCTTCCCCAGCCCGGCTGCATAGCTTGGGTAGAGAGGGAACAGAGCCAGGGTGGGGTTGAGGGTGCTGGCGCTCACACCTCTAAGTCCCCTGTGCCACAGGTGTTGAGCAGCTGGAGAACACCCCATCCCCGCGGCTGGTAAAGACCCATCTTCCTGTCCAGCTCCTCCCAACCTCTTTCTGGGAGAAGGACTGCAAGGTAACATGGCAGGTGCCCCCTATCTCTCTCCCCATCTGGGTTGGCGGGGAGGAGGCACCACTCTGTACCTCCCAACCACATCCTTGGCTCTCTCCAGATTATCTACATGGCCCGCAACCCCAAGGATGTTGCCATCTCCTACTACTATTTCCACCAGATGGACCAGATACACCCTGAAACTGGCACAAAGGCTGAGTTCTTGGAGAACTTCATGGCTGGCAAAGGTTGGGGCTGAGCCACAGGATGCCCACCCTGGAATGCTGGTGGGAAGGACATCCTCTCCTACCCCACTTCTCAGCTAATCCCTTGACCATATCCCACAGTGTCCTACGGGTCCTGGTACGACCACGTGCGCGGATGGTGGGAGAAGAGGCAGGAGAAGAAGATGCTCTACCTGTTCTATGAGGACATGAAGAAGGTGAGGTTGGGATGGAGGGGAAGGAGCCCTGGTTGCTCCCCCATCTTTTCTGGCAGCCTCCTCATTATAACCGCCCTGCAGGACCCACGGCGGGAGGTGCAGAAGATTCTGCAATTCCTGGGCAAGGAGCTGGCAGAGGAAACAGTGAACAGGATCCTGCACCACACCTCCTTCCAGGAGATGAAGAAGAACCCTCTTGCCAACTATGAGACCATATCCACCACCATGATGGACCACAACCTTTCCCCCTTCCTCCGGAAAGGTGGGGTTTGGCCAGTGGTGGAGGATTTGGGAGGGATGTCCCTGGACTGTATTTCAGCCCCCATCTGTGGCTGCAGATATTTCATGTGTGTCAGGATTTACCCCACTTATCTTCTTGCCCCCAGGGATCTCTGGAGACTGGAAGAACCACTTCACTGTGGCCCAGAATGAGCGTTTTGACCAGCACTACCAGGAGGCCATGGTGGGCTCTGACCTTCACTTCCAGATGGAAGTGTGAGGGGCTCATCCCCCTTCCAGGGAGGACTCTGCTTCTCCTTGCTCTCCCAAGGGGGAGGGTGGATCCAGATGGAGATTCTTGCACTAATTCACATTTCCCCCAGCAATAAATTGTGATAAATGGAGATTGAGTCGTTGCCTGCAAGGAAAATGAGGGTAGGGGCTGAAGCCCCTGAATTCCAGGCAGTGTCCGGGAGCACCTTCATGGTCAGCAGGAGAGAGGATGGGCATACAGTGGATTTTTAGCTGATGGTGGTCAGGCATCACCGGGAGTGGCATCCTCCCAGAAACCACCACTGGCCCCTGTCAACTTGCGCTGTCCCAGCCCCAGCCTACCGAGGTGCCTGGAGGGAACAAAGATCGGTGACAAGTGGAAAATCCCCAAAGCACCAGCAAATCCAGTGCTGCCGCTGCCCTTGCGTGCACAGGAGCTCTCATGCCTCCAGACTGTGGCAGGTTTCTTGACAGAGTGGGCGGTGGTGAGGCTCTCCTCAGGCTCCCTGGCCCAGCTGGAGGTTGGCAGCCCATGCTCTGTGGAACAAAGGTGGAGGGAAAAAGCTCCCTGCTGGCACATGGCCAGGCTCAGCAACATCACTGTCCTTGCTGGATAGCGACCACACCCTGCAGCCGCTGAGCTGGCTGCACCATGCCTTTGCTCTGGGATGGCTGGAGGAAAGCAGTCCTTGTCCCACTGGGGAAAAGGGTGTGCTTTGGAGCCCCAGGTTCCCCATTTACACCCCATTTCTGGCCGGTTCCTGAGTTCCAAAGAGTGCATCTTTGTGGCAGGACAGCCTCATGGGGTTGTTCTATCCCCAAAGAGATACAACCCGGTTCTGACTGCTAAAGAGCGGCAGTGCCGTGAGGGGACCTGTCGCACAGGAATAAATCCTTTCCACACATTCTTTCAATTGCCACTGGAGATGCCTGTGCTTCCCCAGCTCCTGGCTCTGCCTGCCGTGTTTGCCCACACAGCCAATTTTGTTGGCATATGGACAGAAAAATTCCTGAACGCCTGCCACGGCATGTCTCATCTCACCGGGAACTTGGCCCCGGGGGCAAATCAGGGACATTTCTCTCAAGGCTGCCACAGCTGAGCTGCTGGCCCTGCCCAGCTGCAATCTCTCCTGCCCTTCCCACTCCCTCCCAGCTTGGAGATCTGTGGGACGCAGGTAAGGAGGAGCATTTCACCATCAGCGGCATCTTGAAACACCTTTCCCAGAAGCACTTGTGCTTTGCAATCCCGCAAACTTTGGACCCGTATTTGAATGGAGTAGGGGTACTACCAAAGCCTGAACCCCATATCCTGCTCGCAAGCCCCACGTCGGTGTGAGGAGCTGGGGACGTCCACGCAGGTGACTCTTGGAACAGAACAGGGTGATGTTCAATGCCCCGGGGTATGGGCTGGGATTTCTTCCCTGCGTTTACCGCTGCGTGTGGAGAGGGAAGCTGTCATTTCCACTCCCGCTACCCGTGTGCGTCCAGGCAGGTCCTGAGCACGGCACAGCTCATCCCAATCCATCCCCATCTCGGAACTGTCCCCATCCCCGCTCGCCCCTTCCCTGCACTCCTCCCCCCGCACCACCGGGACCAGGTCGCTCCAGGCTCCTGTCCCAGCGCTGTCCCCCGCCTCCCTGCGCCTCCATCTTCCGTGCTGGGGCAGGAAAATAACAAATCCCGCCCCGTAGCGGCGGCCGAAGCTTTGCCTCCTCCCTGCCAGAGCACTCGGAAAAGAGGCAAGTAACCCGCGGGCTTTGGCCACGGTCATTTCGGGGTACCCTGGCCTCATAAACGGGGGGCCTGCGTGGGGGGGTACGGGGGCTCACAGGGGCTCCGTGTCCCCGCAAGCCCCTGGGAGATTGAAAGTGACACGAAGCCTCTCTCAAAAAATTACAGCGTGGGAGTTTTGCAGCTGGCATGTCCAGCGTTTCCATCCTGGAAACGGGTGCTGGGTGGAAAGGCTTCCCAGGGAGAGAGTCCTGTGAGCCCTGCTCCCCGGCCCTGTCTCTGTAAAACCCTCACTCTAGCCCCCGGAAAGCAAGGCTTCCCCCTGCTGCCGTACCACAGAGAGATGGGGAGGAAAAAGCAAAGAGAAAGCAGCCTGAAACCCCAGCCAGGGAAGCCCCTGTGAGCTTTTACACCCAGGAACAACACTGCCAGCTCGGTATGGGCAGCTGCCCACTGTCTGTCTGACCTGAGCCCCCCAGAGCTGGCCACGCCCCTCCGCACTCCCTGCACCGCCCCCTGGCCCCCAAAGTCCCTGCGGAAGACGGGTGCCACCTCCTGCCATGCCAGCAAGCCGGGGATGGTCTCCTTCCTGTGGCGAGGATGGCTGAGTTCAGCAGGGATTTTGGGGCCCCCAGGGAAGGAGGTGGCTCCGTGATGCTCCTCACTGCCAGCCAGCCCTGCCACATGTCCCTGTCGCCAGCAGGATGGCTGATTCGGATACCTACCTGCGGCAGCCCTGGCGCACGGTGCATGGCATCCCCATGGTCAGCGCCTTCGCTCTCAACTGGGAGCGGATTGACAACTTCCAGAGCCGCCCCGACGACATCGTGGTGGTCACCTTCCCCAAGTCTGGTGAGCATCCCCAGGTGCCAGAGAGGGGCCATGCTCAGGATGGGAGGTACCAACCTGCAGATACCTGGGCTGGGAGAGGGGGCATGCCAAAAGGAAACACTGGTAGATGATGACCCTCTGGTGCCTGAAAATGGGGAATGGCAGTGGGAATGGCATCAGCCGCACACCTCTCCCCGCCAGCCACTCCTCTCCCCGCCGCACACCTCTCCCCTGACCTCTCCCTGCCAGGCACTACCTGGGTCAGTGAGATCGTGGACATGGTCATGAAAGGCGGTGACCCAGAAAAATGCAAGCAGGATGATATTGTGGACCGGGTGCCCATGATGGAGTGTGCTGCCCCTGGGAAGTTGCCAGCAGGTAACAGGGTGACAGAGGGTGGTGGGTGACACTGGGTGCTGGATGGGGACAGGTTTGGTTTTGTATGGAAGGGCACTGCAGTGGGATTGCTCCTGGGTGAAATACTTACAGGCACTGACCAGCTGGAGGCCATGCCATCCCCTCGCATCATCAAGACTCACATCCCAGCCGACATCTTGCCCAAAACCTTCTGGGAAAACCGCTGCAAGGTAACAGTCAGGAGTGAACACTGTTGGAGGGATCCAGCAGAAAAAAGGGGGCTACCTGCCCCATTGGGACCTTGCAAGTCCCCACATGCCACCAAGCTTTCTGCAGATGATCTATGTGGGGCGCAATGCCAAGGATGTGGCTGTCTCCTACTACCACTTTGATCTGATGAACAAGTTCCACCCACACCCTGGGACATGGGCCCAGTACCTGGAGGAGTTCATGGCTGGCAGAGGTGGGACAGGGCACCCCTGGGTGCATGTGGGGGACCCTGCAGGGGACTGCCACCCACTGACACACCGTGGCTTCTCTCCCCATGCAGTGGCATATGGTTCCTGGTACAACCATGTCAAGGGCTACTGGGAGCGCAGGAAGGATCACCCCATTCTCTACCTCTTCTACGAGGACTTGAAGGAGGTGATGGAGCAGGGTGGATGGTGGTGCGGGGTCTGGGGGTGGCAGGAGGGGTGAGTGTTGGCCTGTGCCCCACAGGACCTCCGCCGGGAGATTGCCAAGGTGGCCCAGTTCCTGGGGCGGGAGCTGTCGGAGGCGGCGCTGGACACCATCACCCGACACACGTCCTTCGAGGCCATGCGGGACAACCCTGCCACCAACTACAGCAAGGTGCCCTCCGACCTCATGGACCACAGCGTGTCCCCCTTCATGCGCAAAGGTGAGTGGCTCCGGGGGGCCTCTGGTGCACTGTCCCCCGGCCCCTGCTGAGCCCCATCTCGTCCGGCCGCAGGCACCACCGGAGACTGGAAGAACTACTTCACTGTGGCCCAGAATGAGCGCTTTGACCAGGACTATGCACAGAAGATGGCAGGCACCAACCTGTGCTTCCGCACTCAGATCTGAGGAAATGCTGCTGGGCACCCCCAAAATCTGCCACGTACTGATGGCACTGCTGCCGTGCCAGGGCTTCCTTCCCCTTCCCTGTGACTGCTGGAGAGAAATAAAATGTGCTCCCTGACCCTGCCATGGCTTGATGACTGGCCTGCACTTGTGCTGATCCCAACCTAGACGCCCCCCCTGGGGCTGCTGTCCTCTTCTGGGGTTGGGGACAAGCAGTTGTCACCCCTCAGCTGCTGTGGTGGGGGGATTGCCAGCACCAGCTCATGGGGTCATAGAGGGTTTTGGCAAATCTGTGTATGGGGAACATGTTGGGTGGGTGTGGGCACTGAGAGGTGTCCTCCAGATCCTCACAGAGAGCTGCAATAGTCCTGTGGTGGGGCTGGCGATGTCCACTGTGGCCCTGCCTGCAGGTCAGTGGCTGCTGGTTTCTCCCTGCACTCGCTCCTCCCTCCCGGCAGCTGCTGGGCTGGCAAACAGGCTGTTCTCGGCGCCCTGCCTCTTTCCTTCTCCTTCCCTTACAAACCGCTGTGAGGCCCTGAGTCTCCCTGTCCTCTGCTGTCACCCTCTTGTTGTCACCGTCCCGGCGTCACTCTCCCGGCACAGAGCAGGAGGTCTTAGGTGAGATGGGTATCCTGGGGTGCCGTGTGGGTGCTCTGCCCATGCACAGCTGTGCAGAGCTTCATGCTGTGGGGTCCAGGGTGGTGGGTTTGGGGTACTTTGGGTTTGGTTACAATCAGCACCCCTAATCCTTCCCTTGAACTGGGGTCTGCTGCAATAACCCCAAGGACCCATCTCCCTGCTCCCCTGGGGTGCTGAGGCAAGGGGAGAGGTGCCAGTCTGGTCTAGTCTAGTCTTGTCTAGTCCCCTAAGTCTGGGTAATGCTGGCACCCCATGGGCACCCCTGCCCTTGCCAGGGCTCTGGGTGTCCTCCTGTCCCTACAGCTGGGACCTCTGTCCTCAGTGCTGTGTGCAGCGATGTCTGCGGTGACCTCTGCTCTGTGCACCGGTGCTATCACTGCCGCTCCCCAGGCAGGCACGGTGCCAGGTGACCGCACTGCCCTGACTGATGGCCTCCCTAGGAGGACGGGTGGGGGGCCTCCCCTCATCAGTCAGCCCTGCCACGTGTCCCTGTTCCCAGCAGGATGGCCGATCTAGACACCTATGTGCGGCAGCCCTGGCTCACAGTGCACGGCATCCCCGTGGTCAATGCCTTTGCCCACAACTGGGAACGAGTGGACACCTTCCAGAGCCGCCCTGAGGACATTGTGGTAGTCACCTTCCCCAAATCTGGTGAGCATCCCCAAGCCCACCAGATGTGCTGCTACTGGGTGGGCAAGTGTGTTGTTCGGCTGAAACCCACTGCCTGGGGGCACGCAGCATATTTGGGGGCAGTCAGGACAGAGTTGTGTGGGATTTCCCTTTTCCCCCATGGCATCTGGTCAGTGTCTGAGGGATTGTCAGTGCTGAGACACCCAATGCCACCCTGGCTGCTCCCCTTGATGAGTTCCTTCCCCCAGGCACCACCTGGGTCAGCGAAATTGTGGACATGATCCTGCAAGACGGAGACCCTGAGAAGTGCAAGCGGGACATTATCAGCAAGAGGGTGCCCATGCTGGAGTTCTCTGCCCCCGGGAAGGTGTCAGCAGGTAGTGAGGTGCAGGGGCACCCCACAGGGGCTGAGTCCCAAGGGTCTTTGCCAAGGGCCCTCTGAGGAAGTGCTTTGGGATCCCCCAGGAACAGACCTACTGGCCACCATGCCCTCACCCCGCGTGGTGAAGACTCACCTGCCAGCACATATCCTGCCCAAATCCTTCTGGGAAAACCACTGCAAGGTAACCCCCAACCCTGGTCCCTGACATGGGGGGTATTGCAGCTCTCCTGTTCCCCAGAGACAGGACTCCCCACTGCTCTCTCCAGCATCCTAAGTGGAGTTATAGGAGCTGGAGCATCCTCTCTCTTGGGGGTCCTGGGGCTGCCCCTCACACCCCCGTGTCCCATCTGCAGATGATCTATGTGGGGCGCAATGCCAAGGATGTGGCTGTCTCCTACTACCACTTTGATCTGATGAACAAGTTGCAGCCACACCCTGGGACATGGGCCCAGTACCTGGAGGAGTTCATGGCTGGCAGAGGTGGGACAGGGCACCCCTGGGTGCATGTGGGGGACCCTGCAGGGGACTGCCACCCACTGACACACCATGGCTTCTCTCCCCATGCAGTGGCATACGGTTCCTGGTACAACCATGTCAAGGGCTACTGGGAGCGCAGGAAGGATCACCCCATTCTCTACCTCTTCTACGAGGACTTGAAGGAGGTGATGGAGCAGGGTGGATGGTGGTGCGGGGTCTGGGGGTGGCAGGAGGGGTGAGTGTTGGCCTGTGCCCCACAGGACCTCCGCCGGGAGATTGCCAAGGTGGCCCAGTTCCTGGGGCGGGAGCTGTCGGAGGCGGCGCTGGACACCATCACCCGACACACGTCCTTCGAGGCCATGCGGGACAACCCTGCCACCAACTACAGCAAGGTGCCCTCCGACCTCATGGACCACAGCGTGTCCCCCTTCATGCGCAAAGGTGAGTGGCTCCGGGGGGCCTCTGGTGCACTGTCCCCCCGGCCCCTGCTGAGCCCCATCTCGTCCGGCCGCAGGCACCACCGGAGACTGGAAGAACTACTTCACTGTGGCCCAGAATGAGCGCTTTGACCAGGACTATGCACAGAAGATGGCAGGCACCAACCTGTGCTTCCGCACTCAGATCTGAGGAAATGCTGCTGGGCACCCCCAAAATCTGCCACGTACTGATGGCACTGCTGCCGTGCCAGGGCTTCCTTCCCCTTCCCTGTGACTGCTGGAGAGAAATAAAATGTGCTCCCTGACCCTGCCATGGCTTGATGACTGGCCTGCACTTGTGCTGATCCCAACCTAGACGCCCCCCCTGGGGCTGCTGTCCTCTTCTGGGATTGGGGACAAGCAGTTGTCACCCCTCAGCTGCTGTGGTGGGGGGATTGCCAGCAGCAGCTCATGGGATCACAGAGGGTTTTGGCAAATCTACGTTGGGTGGGTGTGGGCACTGAGAGGTGTCCTCCAGATCCTCACAGAGAGCTGCAATAGTCCTGTGGTGGGGCTGGCGATGTCCACTGTGGCCCTGCCTGCAGGTCAGTGGCTGCCGGTTTCTCCCTGCACTCGCTCCTCCCTCCCGGCAGCCACAGCGTTTGCAAACATTACTGCCCTCGCCTCCCTACCTCTGCCCGTAAAAACTGCTGCCGTCATCCTCCCATTGTCACCCTGCTGGTGTCACCCTCCCGGTGTCACCCTCCTGGTGTCTCCGTCCCGGGACAGAACAGGCGGTCTTAGGTGAGATGGGTGTCCTGGGGTGTGCTCTGGGTGCTCTGACCATGCTCTTCCACAGAGAGCTGCATGCTGTGGGGGCCAGGGTGGTGGGTTTGGGGTACTTTGGGTTGGGTACAATCAGCACCCCTAATCCTTCCCTTGAGCTGGGGTCTGCTGCAACAGCCCCAAGGACCCATTTCCCTGCTCCCCTGGGGTGCTGAGGCAAGGGGAGAGGTGCTTGCTCTGGGTGATGCTGGCACACACTGTGGGCACCCCTGCCCTTTCCGGGGCTCTGGGTGTGCTCCTGTCCCCGCAGTTGGGACCCCTGTCCCCCGTAGTGGGTGCAGCCATGGCCATGATGACCTCTGGTCTGTGCACTGGTGCTGTCACTGCTGCTCCCCAGGCAGGTGCATTGCCAGGTGACTGCACTGCCCTGGCCATGGTAGCCTGCCAGGTCTTTGCCCACCTACTTCCTGCCCCAGCAGCAAACTCCCAATAATACAAATCACTGGGAGGCTGGCTGGGAAAGACACAGGGAAAGGCTTGCCATGGGAGCCTGAACAGCAAACATGCATGAAAAGGTGGAATGGAGAGAGCAACTCCTCCTTTCTGGCTGGTGAGCCATTAGATGAGTCCTATCATGTCTATACCCTTGGGATTTGCAGATTTGCCCATCACCATAGCACACAGCTTTCCCCAGGAGGTTGGACAGATGCTGGCAAGACAGGGGTTTGCCATATCTGCAGGGAGATTGGGAATTCTGCTGCTGCTCCTCACTGTAGAGCTGACAAGGACAGGGTGCAGCACCTATTCTCCACCACAGTGCATATTCCTAGCAGGGACACCAAGCTTGGCCTGAACCTTCTCTCATTTCTTTATTGTTTTGGCTTTGCAGAAGGTAAATGGCTCCAGTGCCAGCCACTCTGATGTCTGTTGTTTACATGTCAATGCCCCTGCAGCATTTCAGCAGTAGTGAAGAAAACTCATAAAATCTTAAACTGAATCAAAAAATCCAAGTGCAATGCTATAAATTTAAGCCCTGGTATTTTTGTCCTGCAGCAACAGGCTAGAGGTATAAAGATACAGTTTATTGAAGAAAGATGCTCATGGTGAGGCTGTTTAACCTCATTAACTTTTGTTGGAGTTTCTCTGTGCCCTGGGGATTACAAGCCTTTTACTGAGCTCATGCACATGTGACTTTGCAGAATTGCTCAATCCTGTCACTTCTGCGTGTACTCAGGGATGAGCCAACTTTGAAATTTTCGCTACCTAGTATCCTCCCTTCCCCTTCCAACTCCACCCCCCCAAAAAAACCCCCCAAAAGATAGTCAAGACTTTTAAGTCTGCTTTCAGACCAGAAGCTGCTTCATTGCATTAAGCGAAAGGGAAAGCACAGACTCATTTGGTGCTTCTTCAGGGCAAAAGCATCCTTTTTCCACTCTGGCCCCACATTTTTGAGGTGCTGGCTGGCATTGAAGTTTTCTAGAAACCAAAGTGCCATGCACACCACAACCCCCAGCCAGCACAACGGTGAAGAGATCCATGTGTGGAAAACATTAGTTTGCATTGCCTAACGTTTGAATGAGGGCCTTAGCCTTGAAAAGCCTGTTGTTATTTAACGAGGCTGGAGGTTGCATCACTGTCTGCAGCACTTCTATTAGTAATGTTAGATGTGTGAAATACAGGCACGTAACACCATCTACTTTCTTCTGCCCCACTTCTCTCTCATTTGCTGGATTTTGTTCTTTAATCCTCTCAAAATTCTTATCTTCTCTGATCTGAGTAATCTGAGTATCATCTTTAGAGCTGGCCATGGAAACAAGACAAATTTAACTCCTTGGTTTGCCTAGCAATTGCTCTCATTTGCTATGGAGGAATTTGATCCTAAGAGGTTAGAAACAAAAAACAAGTTCCCATCTAAGTTTTTATCCAGAAAAGTGGTCACAGCACCAAGGCTGATGAAGTTCAAGAAGCATTTGGACAATGCTCTCAGGCACATGGTGATTCTTGGGGCTGTCCTGTGCAGGGCCAGGAGTTGGACTTCAATGATCCTTGTGAGTCCCTTCCAACTCAGGATATTCTATGATTCTATGATCTTCTCTAGCCCACGTGAACATGGCCTTTCAATAGTTGCTGGAAAAACTTTAGGTTTCTTATAAGACTTTACAAAATAAGCTAAATTAGCCTGAAAAAAAATCTAACCTTGGATACAAAGGTCTGTGGAGAGACAGATTCCTGGCTGTAAGGTCAAATTACGGTTTAAACTTGCTGGCATAATAGTCCTGGATTCTGAGGGTTTAGAAAAAGCCCTGTTGAATATCATGGACAATACTTACAAATCATTGAGATACACCTCTAGATTCCTATCTTTTCAGGTTATTAAGTACTTGCCTAGATCTCTAGAAGCAAGAGCCACAGAGCCAATACAGGTAACATACCAACTTTTGGAAACTCACACAGACAGCACCAACTTTTGAAAACCTCTGCAAACAAACTACAAGATTCACTCTTTGTTCCTGTTTACAGTTTATGGACAAATCTACTACTTAACAAACAACTTTGTTTTGCCACCTGGGACCCTAAAGGCAGTAAAAGTCTTTTTAGCAGTCAGACAACATATTTCTTATCTCTAGGATGCAAAGTCCTTCTGAGAACCTGGCTCTGTAATAACATTATAATACATCCTGGCAAGGGAAAGACCATCTCAACTGTTAAATTCCCAGAGCATTACAAAGCAAGGAATAAACACAGAATACATGCCTTGTTGCCATTATCCAATATTTTATTACTTCCTCCTTTTGGAAAGTCCAGTTCAGAGGGTAACTTACTTAAGCTCCTTCTGCCTGATAACCAATCCCACTGGAGCAGCCCAGGCACAGAGGAGGGGAGCAGCAAGGAACAGAAGCAAACTGGTGTAGCAAATTGCACCTTGCAACTCAGAGCACGATGTTTCTGTACCTTGGAAGACTCTGCTAGGTAAGAAGTTTTTGCTGCATGGCATTTGTTCCCCAAATTGTGTTGGATCTAATGTATCATTATATGCGTGGGTTTTAGTTGTCATTTTGGCTGCTGGTGGTTAAAGAGCTCCTTCCAGACATGGCGTTTATATTCAAGTGACAACTTTCCCAGTGAGAGCCACCCCAGAAGATGTAGGTTTTGCTCTTTAGCACCTTTAGGGCCCAGAAGAGGCCCAGACCCATGTTTTGACACCTGAACTGAGCCCACAATAGCAGCAGCAATGGACTCCCTGTGTTAAAAGTTGTGTGGGAGCCGCTGTAAGCCACTGGTCACCTATTTGAAGAAATTGCATGTTATTATTGGCATTATCATCAACCAAATGAAGGATTTGTTGACTTCTCTCAGCATAAGAAATATCAGCACTTTTAGCATGTCACTGTGAAAAAGGATGCCGCTTCCAAGCCAGCCCTGTGGGCTCTCATTCCTTGGCCTGCCTCTGGTATCGCTAGTTCATGGAAAAAATACAAGGGATTTGCTTGAGTCTCAGAGCTGGCATCCAGGGGACTGGCTCCTTTGACAGCACTGAGGATTGCTGTCATCCTCCTAACAACGGAAAGGAGCTCCCTCAGGGGGAAGCTAACAGGGTAGAAGGCAGAAAGGGAAAAGTGAATCACCAAACATATTTTTTTTCTTTTCAGAGCTCGGATGAAACACAGGTTATAAAGGCACTACCTGTGAAACAGCAAACTCTCACTTCTGCTAAGAGTGCTAGTAAGGAGCCATCAAACACAACACAGAGGTGCAGCACTCCCAGCTGGAAGGGAAAATTCCCAGGCTATCTAGCCCTTAACTCTACCATGGCCATGAAAAAAAACAGCTCAAAGAAATACCTCCAGCTGCTCCTTTTTCAGGTTGCTCTTCTAGGGCCTGTCTTCTGTGGGAAGATACTGGTGTGGCCAACAGAAGGCAGCCACTGGCTGAACATGAATGTAATTATACAGGAGCTCATCCGCCGCGGGCACAGCTTTACCATCCTGGTATCCAACGCTACCCTCTTCATTGAACCCAAGCCTAAGGCCACAGAGAAGTTTGAGACCTATAATGTGCCCTTCAAGAAAGATGTCCCTGAGAGCCTGATTAATGGAATAGTGGATCTATGGCTCAACAACAGGCCAACCATCTTGACCTTCTGGCAGTTTTACAAGGAGCTGGGAAGACTGTCTGTAGGCTGGCAGGAGATGAACAAGATCATGTGTGATGCAGTGCTGACCAACCAAGAGCTGATGGCTCGTCTGCAGGGGTCTGGCTTTGACCTGCTGCTGTCAGACCCCGTGACCCCCTGCGGGGAACTCCTGGCTCTCAAGCTGGGCATTCCCTTTGTCTACTCGCTACGTTTCTCCCCAGCCTTCACTCTGGAAAGGCACTGCGGCAAGATCCCAACCCCACCATCCTACACGCCTGCAGCCCTGTCTGAGCTCACTGACCACATGTCCTTTGGGGAGAGAGTTAAAAACTTTGTGTCTTACCATGTGCAAGACTACGTTTTCCAGAGCTACTGGGGACATTGGGATATCTACTACAGCAAGGTCTTAGGTAAGCCTTCTGATACTTCATTTCTTGTTATACAGAGTCCATCCTTATGACCTGCAGAGCTAGGAAACTCGGTTGCAAAGGATCGCAGGGTCGCAGAGCCAAGGGAGAGGTCAGCAAGAGGTTTGTTGTTATGTCCCTAAAAAAGGGATGAGCCACTATCAGTCAGGAAGCTGTGCTGCTATGCCATTGCACTGAGATAGGATCTGGGTCATCCCAATTGATGGATCTGACTTCTGTCATAATTAATTTTAGTGCGAAGTTTGATACAACTTCCACACCATACAGGGCGCTCAGCAAGGCTGACTGCTTGCACAGAAAGCAGCCAAGAACAGAGTTGTTTTCCTAATCCAGAGGACCATAACAAGGAGGGGGGAGCTGGTGAAATACAAGGCAGCCTTGCCACCCTCAGTAGCAATAATTAAGTGCACTGTGGCTTTGTAATTGAGACTTCACTTATGTCACTGGTCATATAAAACCAATTCTCTCTGCTCAAAACAAGTTTTATTTAGAACATACGCTCCCACCCACAAGGAAAGAGTGAAAACTAGGCCTCCTCTGCAGGATTTTCTTCTGGACTGTCTAGAGTGAATATGCAGAAAAATAAGTTTTTCATTAATAACATGTGATCAGCATGCCATTTCTACTATCCTTGCATTGAGCTCTTCAAAATCTCTCAGGGTTCAATTGCCTGCAAATACCTGTATGCTTCAAGACTCCACAAGTACACCAAGCTGACGTCATGTGTACAGCAGATGAGGTACCTCACCTTGGCTTCTCACAGTCCAGCTGTTTCCATCACCTGTGTTTTCATCCCAGAAAGGATGCTCTAGGCAGCATAGAAACCATAGCAAAAGCCTTGGACAACAACATTAGGAAAACATTGTGTAACACAACTGGGCAGACACCCTGTAATAATGATTTTTAGCATGGTAAAGAGAAGTAACATTTTTTCTTGACTGCACGTCAGAAGGGACCATATAAATAAAACGGCTTAATGGATTTTCTGGTTCAATTTATAGTGCATAATTGGCACTTGGTGGCAGGCAGGAAGCCCACATTATCCCCTCCTGGGCTCCCATGATGCATACTCTGGAAGAAGCAAGTTCACATGAGGACAGTATTACTCTGATACTGGAGTCATTTGCTGTGGAGTTTCATCCACTTCGAGATGCAACTCTTTGGCTGCAGCCCCGGATCACCGCTTTAAGTGTGTTCTGAAGGGATGCTCAGTGGCTTTATGAAAGCCAAAGGGTGCCCACACAGTCAGTGAACATCTTTGCTGCCTGCCCAGCTGAGTTTCAAAGAGCCAGAGAATGAACAAGTCATCTCTTCTACCAAATAAGAGACTGTAGTTAGACCGGCAGGAGAGACAGGATTAGCAACAGGATGCAATCCTCGCTGGACTGAGCCCCCCAGGGCTGACGGCTCTCCCTGCTGCTCCACAGGAATCACATCTTCCAGCTTCAGTGAGCTGGAAACCACCAGAGGGTGCCAGCTGTCCTTTTTGTCCTCTAGGAAAATATGCTGTTATCCAGTACAGGATTTCACACCGCCTATCTTGGCTTCCTGCCCTCGGAATCAAGGCAGTGTCACGCATGCCCAGCCCAGTTCCGGAGCTCCGCTGTTCCGGCCAAAGGAAGGCCACAGGGGCATTGCCACACAGGACAGGCTATGGCAGGGAAGGAGGTGGCAGCGCTGTGGCTGCTGGCCCTGTTGGGCTGCGGGTCCGGGGGCAAAGTGTTGGTCTGGCCGGCTGACAACAGCCACTGGCTGAACATGGAGCACATACTGCAGGAGCTTGTGGCCCGGGGCCACGAGGTGACCGTGCTGCTGCCTTCGTGCTTCCTCATCCTCAATCCCACACAGCCCTCACCCTTCCAGTTTGAGGTGATTGAGGTGCCGATCACCAAAAAGGAGATGGCTGACTTAATGGATAAAATTTTGTATTTCTTTTTTTATGAGCTGGAAGAGCTACCCGTCTGGAAAAGTGTTTACAAGGTAGCTCAAATGATGTACCAGATGAACAACATGACCAAAATAATTTGTGATGGAGTTGTGAAGAATGAGGCCCTGATGGAGAGACTGAGGGCATCTGCCTTCGATGTCCTCTTGGCAGACCCGCTGGCACCCAGTGGGGAGCGGCTCTGTGGAACACTCCCATCACCTCCTTCCTATGTGCCATCCACCTCAACCAGCCTAACGGATAGGATGACCTTCTGGGAAAGGCTAAAAAACATCTTCAGCTACACTCTGCAGGATTTTGCATTTCATTATGTTTTCTGGGAGACTGGGATCAATACTACAGTGAAGTAATTTCCCAGAAATTACATCTGCTGTACACACAAGAATAAATACCCAGAGCTGAGAGGCTAAGGGACAGATTAGGAGCCAGACAGCCCCAAATTCACTCTCCTTCCTTCAAAATTCCTGAGTCAATTTAAGCAATCCAGGCAACTATAAACATTGCCTGTTAATCCTGATCTGCTCCACTGGTACAGCTAAGTCTCTGCAAGTATTTCCAGGATATGTAAAACAGTGCTAACGCCACTTGAAACAGAGCTCATTTGTTATATATATAGATGTATCATGACTAACCCTAAGAACCATAAAATACTATATACCCAGCAAGCACTAGTACTTTCTTCCTAGCACCCTTCTTGCTTTCTCCCTTGTCTCAAGATGAGAGATAATGGCCTCCTCTGGTCCTTTAAAGGTCTGGGAGATCAGAAGAGCCACAATTCATAGGGATAAAACAACAGCCTCAGAGACATGGTTCTTTGCTTTTATGAAAGTGTCTAAAAAAACTATTAGAGGATAGATGTATTTATTTGTTAATCATTAGAATTTAAAAAAAATAATAGTTGTAGAATTATATTGCCATTTTTCTTCTACGCAAATATAGTAATGCTTAAAAGGAAACATGCCAAACATATAAGCATTGCTGGTGGGGAGATAAAATGGGGACTATTTTAATATGAGACTTTACAGTGTTTATATTCCACTAGGTAGGTGTAATTCTGCTGAGAGAGCTAAGTTAAGGTATTCTACTATTAGAGTACCTAGCTGTGTGTTTGCGTTGCTTATCATGTTCCGATGACAGAGACTAGAAAATCTTGTGCTGGCTGAAGCATGGTTTGGTGTCTGTTTTGTAAGCCTCAGAGCTGTTTGGATCTTGTGGTGTCTTCTTTTATTGTCAGCTGTGGGGTTTGGCATTTAAGGCTCCACTTGGGATACCTGTTTTGTTGGTTTGCATGGGCTACATGATGGATTTGTGCTGAAACAGTGTTGATAACAGGGGGATGTTTTAATTACTGCTAAGCAGTGTTAACACAGTGTCAAGGCCTTTTCTGCCTCTCACCCCACCCCACCAGTGAGAGGGCTGGGGATGCACAAGAAGTTGGGAGGGGACACAGCTGGGGCAGTTGAGCCCAACTCACCCAAGGCATACCTCAGCCCATGCTGATGTTGTGCCCAGCAAAGTAAAAGATATGGGGGCGATGTTTCTCAGGGCTGCTGTTTCTCAGGGACTCACTGGCCAGTGGTTAGCTGGTGGTGAGCAACTGGTCCTTTTGCATCACTTGCTTTTCTTGCTCCCTTCTGTTTTCTTTTTCTGCTTTGTTTTTCCCCTTAAGTTGTGTCATTCTCATTCCATGAGTTTTCTAACTCCTGCCTTCCTTTTCTCCTCCTACCATGGGAGATTTAGAGGCTCTGTGGTGCCTAGCTGCCTGTCAAGATTAAACCACTACACAGGGAAAAGGCCTCTGGTTTTCATGTTCTGCAAAATGCCCTTTGTGGTGAGCAGATAGGAGGTGGTTTAATTTTGAGATCAGCTGTGGCTCTGCAGGACACTCCAGAAAGAGATTTGCTGCTTGCCCAGTCCTCCCATGAGTGTTGTGTTATGACATGCCCTCTCACCATGTATGCTAATCATGTCACGCTTGCCAGTCTAGTCACCAAAGAGATGCCACTTTTATTGGTTGGCTCTAAAGTGTTTGCACAGTGAAGCAGTGCACAGCTTCCAGTTTGGCCAGAGCAGAGTTGTACATGGAATGCTGAGATGGTGGGGCCAAAGTTCCCCTGGCTGCTCTGGGCCTGTGCATGCTGCTGGAGCACTGGCTTTTGCGGGAAGGTGGTGGTCTGGCCCACCGATGCCAGTCACTGGATCAATGTGAAAGTGCTTCTGCAAGAGCTCGTTCTCCGGGGTCATGAGGTGACTGTGCTGGTGCCCTCAAGCAATCTGCTCATCGACTACCAGGACACCTCTTCCCCTTTCACTTTTGAGGTCCTGCAAGTCCCCTTTAGCCAGGAGACCCTGGGTGCCTCCATGGAGGACTTCCTCAATTCTGGATTAACGAAGCCTCTAATCACTTCCCATGGGAGATCATGTGGACGATGAAAGAACAACTGGATGTCTTTACCAATATGTCAAAGCAGACATGTGACACCTTGGTGATGAACTCTCACCTGATAGCAAAGCTGCAGAAGGCTGAGTTTGATGTTCTGATTGCTGACCCCCTGTCTGTATGCGGGGAGCTCGTAGCAGAAATCCTGGAGATCCCTTTTGTCTACAGCTTCTGCTTCTCTGATGGCAATGTGGTAGAGCGGCTGTGCGGTGGGCTCCTGTCCCCACCTTCCTACGTGCCTGCGAGCACAACGGGGCTGACAGACCAGATGTCCTTTATGGAAAGGCTGCAGAACTTCCTTTTTTACTTTTATATGGACTTATTTTTCTTGAAGTTTTGGCGAGATGAATGGGACGGGTACTACAGTAATGTCTTAGGTAAGGCAGCTGTTGAATGGTTTCTTTTCTTGCACAGGTGGTGCCTTTTGAATGCTTTGGGATCTCAATGCTGCTGTCTCAAAATCCTCTTTCTCAAGTGCCAGCAGAGGGGGCAATCCTGAAGTATCTTGCAACTGCACATAGTGCAGGATGCTGAGCGTGGGTTCAGATTCTCAAACAAGAAATGCTGTCACCTTTCCCTTTCATCTACCGTTCAGTGTTTGAAATAGTTTCCTTAAAATACAGACATACCTGAGAATTTTGCTCCAACACAGTACAACTCTGGCATGATTCAATGTTTAATAAAGAGACCTTTTAGTTCAATGGACTTTGAATCTTGTCCAGGGTATCTAAGTTCAGGCAGATAACGAGCAAACAGTAAACACAAAGGCATCTCTTCTGTTGCTGTCCAATCTCTTCCTGCATTTGCAAAGCACACCTCTCCGCTCTGAAAACTAGTCCCTCTTCCCTGGACTGATTTTTTTAATACTATATCAAGACTTAATTGCACCTTTCTATTGCTCTTCCCATAATGCAGACTTAATTTTCACTTCAGCAACTTTGTAACTGACTCACTGCTCTTCAATTTAAATATAAAGAAAAGAATTAGTGGTGTAGATTATTATACTGATCAAGTCGTATAAGAAGATGCCCTACCAATAATTTTTATCTTGCTGCTTATGAAGCGTGATTCCTGCTTGCATTAGGCTGGATTTGGAAAATTATTTATCAATAGTTCTAACCCTTTTACTCCCCAGTTTTGCTTTGTGGAGAAAATACTGCAAAGACAACTTGCAACATGTACCTTAGAATATATATTTTTCCAAATCAGAAGCTATAAAATATCAGATTACCAATAGATTTTTTTTTCAGATGGATTTCTAGAAACATTGGATTTTGCATAAAATGACATTAAGAGTATCTATGGAGTTGGCCAGGTTTTCCCAATATGTGTCAGAAGCAGTTGACCCACTCCTCAAGAAAACTAGAGATGTCTGTACCTGTCCTTTATTGTTGTCTGAGCAGCCACTAAATGAGTCACCATTTGAAAAACGCTACAGAACTTTGTATAAAACTTTCCTCCTCCCTGACAGGTGATCATCACTTTGTGATTCATTCATTTTTTCTTTGGAACTACGTTTTCTGTGATTTTTCTCTTCCCCAAAGTGTGTTCTTATTACAAGCACAAGGTAATGAAGTCTTTCAACACAACAAGAATTGCACTTCTATATTAGATACTAAATGCTTCCCACTTGTACTGCCCTAAAGTAATCCGGAAGGTTCAGAATCCTTTTAAAGATTGCAGTACCTTGCTCATGGCCACCTGCTAAAGCTGAACACAGGACAGGACAAGGAATAGGTCCAGATTTGTGGATGTTTTCATTTTATGCATGGTTTGATAAACTACACTGATTGGGAGTGCCAAAAGAGGAAGGCAAGGCTCCTATTTCCCAATCTAGAGCAAACAAGCAAACTCCTATGCATGTTGTAAACCTCTTGTCCTTTGTCCACAGGAAGACCCACAACCCTGTGTGAGACGATGGGGAAAGCAGAGATATGGTTAATCAGAACATACTGGGATTTTGAATTTCCACGCCCTTTCCTGCCCAACTTTGAGTTTGTTGGAGGACTTCATTGCCAGCCTGCAAAACCATTACCAAAGGTATTCCAGCTTTGTTCTGCCATTGGCTGGTTTGTTACAAAGACTGTTCTCTCCCTGATCAACCACGGAAGGCATGCCTTGAGAAAGCTCATTGTTAAAGAAGATGCTCTGCTGCTGCTGCTGGGGGGCATGGAACTACTGAGCATCTGTCCCTACTTGTCCAATCTGAGGGCTGGTTTAGAGCCTGCTGTCTTAAAAGAGGATAGCTGATGACAGCAAGGGGCAATACAGTGTCTGTTTTAGGAAAGACAGGTGCTACCTCAGGGTAAGATTTAATTCTGAGATAAAGACTTGCAGCCCATGATAATGTTGAAATACCTGATGCCAAAAAGGAGTTTGACAAGACAAATTCTTTAGGTAGAATGGGGTCAAAACTTGCAGAAATAGATGAATGATAAACTCCTTTTCTATTGTACCTTAATTTAAGACATCATGAAGGGAGTAAAACATTGAGCATCTCCAGCCTAGGCTCTGCTGTGAATTGCAGTATTCAGGTGGAATTCAAACCTCCCAGATACTGAAGATGACAACATGACAATCTCTGGTGTAGATGATCATTCCTGTAGGAGCCTCAGAAGATGTAGGCCTTCTTCAGTGCAAGATGTCTACTAAAAGAAACCTTCTAACTCTCTTCCCACTCCCCTGTAGCAGGGGTTGAGGTTGGGGAAAATGGATAATCATTCTCCTTTGCATGTTACTGCTCCGGTTCACATCATACTAACTAATAAAGAAACAGGAAAACCTTTTGGTCTGATTTGTAGAAAATCTTTTGAGCAATGTGGTGTGTTGCAAGAAAGGAGAACTGTCTGACTAACAAAGTGACAGCACAAGCTCAGTGGATGTGTGATCAGGATGCTGAAACACCCTCTCAGTTTTCAGCAGAGCTGTGTAATGCAAAGTACTTGTTCCAGGAAAATCCAGAACCATGACTATGCTAGGGAGGGTGTCACAGGGTATGTATGGCCTGCTCATGATAGTGCCAGGATTCATTCCTGCTGCTTGAAATGTATTGGAAACTTGCATTCAAAAACACAAAGCATCTGTCACCAGTCTTAACTTGTCCTGCTCCTTCCTGAGGAGAAATTGTCTGTTTTCCACAGGGCCAGGTCTGTCTTTGTCATACCTCTCTGTCAGAAGATGCTCACAGCATGCTCACCTCCTTCATAAGCTAAAAAGTTTATGCTCTCTGTTCCCAGAAATCCGTGTGATCTGCATTATGTAATTACCGCTGCTATGTTTTCTGCCTCTTCTAGGAAATGGAAGAATTTGTGCAGAGCTCAGGGGAACATGGCATCATCATATTCACTCTTGGTTCGATGGTCTACAACCTAAGTGATGAAAAAAGTAATGTGATTGCCAAAGCCTTGAGCCAGCTTCCACAAAAGGTGAATTTATTTTCAAGCCTAAACCAAGTTGCCTTCTCTGTTTCATTCCTGTTGCCCTCAGTGAGCCTTTTGTGTTTGGAGTGGCCTGTTCTTTACCTGCATCCCTGCTGGATGTGATAGAGCCAGGAAGCTTGGCTCTCTCTCACAAGACAGACAGACTGCCGAGTTACTTCATGGGGAGCTCTGCTGTTTCACCTCCTGTGAACCAAACACCACGGAGGTGTCTCTACAGGCCAAAATACAAAAATCACTCCATGCAATTTTTATGATTAGCACATAATAACTGATCAAAGAGCTGAACTGGAGTCAAAGTCACTTAATTTACTGGGAAAAGATATGCAGGTTTCAGATAAAGTCCTAAATTGCATGTAATAATACAGAAGGGCACATCACATGCACCATGTTTATCTTTTTCTTCCTTTGTTCAAGGTCCTCTGGAGGTACAAAGGGAAAAAACCAGAAACTCTGGGTTCCAACACCAGGATTTATGACTGGATACCACAAAATGACCTGCTTGGTGAGACTGATTCTATCTGGGATGCATTGCACTCTTGGAAATGCTGTTGCCTTTGTTTTCCCACTAAAATGGTTAATTCAGGCACCAGAACCATGTAACACTTGAAGATACTCTTCATTTCACAGCTTAAGCTGCAGAGCTTTGCTCTTGGGAGCCTTAGTTTCCTAAAAGGCTCTGACTTACAGAGCTTGGTGGCAGTGGTCTGGAAGGGCTCAAAAGCACCTGTAGGCAAGAGTAAATTGCAAAGCAGAGATGTACTCTGGAGTTGGATTTGGCCTCTGCAGTTAATCTCCAGGGCTCCTTCTTCAAAATGCTTTACCTAAGCAAGGATGAAGCAGGAGGCTCTTCTGAATGCAATACCATGTGAAAACTAGAAGTGCACAAGAGCAGAGGGGCTGAAGTAACTGTGGGGTAGTCTGGAGAGACATGCTGATTCACATCTGTTAAAATGACTGTGAGAAAGCTAAGCAGCTCTGCTGCTGATCCAGAGGTCAGGGCTGTTCCCTTCTCGAGCAGTGTTGGCCTCTCTATGCAGTGCTCACATCCCAGGGAATGCACTTTGCCACAGCTGTTGTCACTTGAATTCTCCTTCCCTGTTCCAGGCCATCCCTTGACAAAGGCCTTTATTACACATGGTGGGACCAACGGGCTCTACGAAGCCATCTACCACGGGATTCCAATGGTTGGGATTCCCATGTTTGCCGACCAGCATGACAACATTGCTCACATGGTAGCAAAAGGAGCTGCAGTTCTGGTGGATTTCAACACAATGAAGACACAGGACCTGGTTGATGCACTGAACACAGTCATTCACAATTCCACGTGAGTTTTGTTCTTGTCTTACAGTAGGCTGAGGTTATTAAAATCCTGGGCTGCTGATCTGAGAACTTCTGCTGGCTCTTCTAGGAATGGAAAATGCAGAGAAGCTGGAGTCTGGGTTTCAGATGAAGACCATCTTTCATTTCTAATAATCAGCATTTCTCCAAAGGGAGAGATCAGTAATTTGATTTTCCTTATACTACAGTTTATGAGTACTTTGAGAAAAAAAGTTCTTGGAAAACTCAGAGGAGCTCTTGAGACAGTTCTCTGCTAGTATAAATCCTCTGGAGGCTCTGAATGACAACTCTACTTTTACTAGGTCTTCTCTGCCTGTAGTCACAATAGTTTTTTCTCCAGCCCTGACTTAGCCATATCCTTAGGTTACCATATCTATCAGTCAGGACTTAGAGGATAAGGAAGCCCAGCAGCTGGGATACCTTGCCAAGGATAAGGCCATTGACAAAGGGATTGGAAAAAATGCAGAAGTCCTCAGTCTTTGGCAGCAACTCCTGTCAAGTGTGAAGGGCAGGTGTTCCTTCAAGTAAGAACTTGCAAACTCCTGAAGCAAATAGAGCAGCACTGCTGGAGGTATTGAGTCTCTGAGGGAGTCAGCCATGGTGGAGGTGATCTGTAACAACCTTGATGGCTGCTGATACATGTGGCCCCCCAGACTTCCCTTTTGATTTCCTACTGAGCATGACACCATGTGGTCTGGGACCCCCTGAGGTCAGTTGGGAGCAGCTTTCCTTGCTGTGTCCCCTCCCAACTCATTGTGCACCCCCAGTCTCCTCACTGTTGGGGTGAGAAAAGGCCTGGACTTGGTATAAGCTCAGCAGTAAGGAAAACATCCCTGTTGCATAACACTGTTTCCAGCACAAATCCAAAACATAGCCCACACCAGCTACTATGAAGAAAACTAATTCTATCCCAGCCCAAATCAGCACAGTATTCCATTGGAACAGCAAATGCCACAAATGATTACATGTTGCTTTTGTTAACGGAGTATCTGGAATCATTTTGAATGACTTTTCTTTGCAAAATATTGCCTTTCTCTATTACTATTCTTAACAGAATTTTATGCATACAGAAATTAATTGGACCAGTCCCACATATATTTAAATAAGACTGATGAAAGCTGAAGTAGGACTGGCTACATTCCTCAAGAGGACATCCAAGTGCTGAATGGTTTGTGTCAGGAACAAGTGAGAAATCTCTCTGGTTTCTTCTTTTTTTCCCCAGCTATAAGGAAAATGCTCTGAAGTTATCCAAGATACAGCATGACCAGCCCATTAAGCCTCTGGACAGAGCTGTCTTCTGGATTGAATTTGTCATGCGTCACAAAGGAGCAAAGCACTTGAGACCAGCTGCTCACCATCTCACCTGGTACCAGTACCACTCCCTGGATGTTCTGGCCTTCTTGTTCACCTGTACAGCCATTGCTGTCGTCATTCTTTTCAAGTGCTGCCTATGTTGCTGTAGAAGATGTGGCAGGATTGCAAAGAGGAAGAAAGAATAGACACCTTGTTCCCATCAGCAGGTTTCTTCTCCTAGGCTGACTCAGCAAGGCATTTATGCACATTTTTTGGTGAATAAGGTTATTGGGATATGCTTTAAGGTGGGCATATCATGAATGCACCATAACAAAGTCGTTGTGGGGCAGAGCTGCTTGCTAAGCCAGTAGATACCTTCTGGTCTAAATAAAATTGAATTCTAATTGCTTTATCCCTTGGGACCTGTTAGCTGATCACACACGGTCCCTGCCACAGTAATTGCTGCTCTGAGTTTTCAAATATTTCAAATATTTTGGTATATTTCATAAATTCAGCCTTGCCCTGTGTGGTACTGTGGGTCTGGAACTAGGCTCCTTAACTCTGTCATCTCCTCTAGTGTCACACAGGCTTGATCACTGATTCGCAACCAACATGCCTCGTCTCCTGCCAGAATAGCTCTCTCCAGACTATGCAGTGAAGCCAAGATCATGGGCTGCTAAAAAGCACCCGTCTGAAGGGCCATGATCATGAAAACCGCGAGCTGCAAGTGGCAAATGCACTGACTGCTTGGGGGTTGAGGGGAGACTACAACCTGAAGAACATCAAAAAAATTACTTTCCTGGGAACCATTTCTCTTTTCCGTTCAGTCTGGAATCCCTAGTGCAAAGGCCATCATTCTAACTGCAACACTGCAGGGGTGTGAAAACCACCTCTGTCAGGAACTTCCCCATCTTAACCCCCAAATGCCCCTGAGCCATGCTAACTGATAAATGCAGGAAAACCTCTAGAGAGGGAACTTGCAAAGAAGTAACATTCCACGTGGGAACAGTGCAATAGCCACTGGCCTTGCCTGAAAGTTGGAGAGAAAATAGTGCTGCACTTGGCTTGGATAAGAGTGGTAGCAAATGTAGTACTTCTTCAGGTGTTAAAGATGCCTGTAAAATGCTGCTAGTCCAGGCCTCCTGTTCTAGGCAAGGTTTTTTCAGGGCTGTGCCAGCTTACTCAAGAAAGAACCTGCTTGAATTTTAACTGATATTTTTAAATATTTTGAAATTGTTTTCAAACAGAACATGATTATTTGTTTACATATTAAAATTCCTTACACCACTTCAACTTTTTCTATTAGCATTGTCATGTTTCAACACCTGCTTAAACGTCTTCGTACTACAACATGTACAAAAGCTCAAGTGAACAGTTTCCAAACTAAAGAGGGGTTTGAATCATGGAATTATTAAGGCGGGAAAAGACCTCGAAGATCATCGAGTGCAACCTTAGACCAAACACCACCTTGTCAACTAAACAATGGCACTGAGTGATTTCTTTAGCCCCTCCAGGTGCTGACACTCCACTCCTCCCTGGGCAAAGCTTAACCACTCTCTCAGAGGAACAATTCTTTCTGAATTAGACAGAAGCCTATTAATTTCACTAGCAATTTTATACCTAAGACAAATCTTTCCCCACAAGTTAAAAGCAGCTGTGTAATTCTAAAGTTACTCTGCTTAAAAATTAAGTTTAACGAAAGGCTTGGGCAGAAACACTGAACTGTGGTAACAAACACAGCATGAGAAGTTTAAATACTGCTTGCATTGGGTGTTTGGTTTACTGTAATGACTAAAACCTACTAAGGTATCTGAGACAAAAATGTAATATATTGCAGTAACAACGCTTGGCCCGAATTCTTCTGCCAAAATTTTACATTTTCCTTGTAGTACCGGGCAATATGAACAGTAACAAGACCCAGGTTTGCCTCTGTCACAAACCAATCCCATGGTAAATTGAAAGTCCAAAAGGTAACAGCCCGGAGCCAAGTTTCTCAAGTCTGTAACCATCACTGAACATACCATAGGTGCGCGTCTCAGGAAACTTTTACAACAAGACTACTGCATCTCATGGCAATTTCTGGTACACTGTTCCTATTGTCACCATGGGATCGTAACCAGGAATATGCACACTGAATAGAAAGGGAAACTGCATGACACCAAGGCCCCAGATGAGAAAGGGGTTGCTGTAACTCTTCAGAGAGCCAGCTCCCTAGGCACAGCTCCATCAAGCTTGATCATAACAGCCCCTGTCACCCAGTTGCTCAGACCAGACATCAGTTTGGATGCCAGAAGGCCAGCAAGCCTCTTGGTGTGCTGCATGGGCATTGGTCAGATGGGGCTAACAAAGGACACTGGAAACAGGATAGCTGGGAAAAGCTGGACAGAGAAAGTGCTGCACAGGCCCTGTAAGGAGGTGCTTTGTTTCTGTAACCTAGTCAGAGAAATTTGGCTTATCTAGTCATGAGTTTAAAAAGTGGGGAAAAAACCCCAACAAAACCCCAACAAAAACCCTCAAACCCAACACCCCCCCTTCATTTTAGAGTCTGTATCTAATGGAGGGAAAGGTACCAAGGTATGAAAGTGGTCTCCAATGCACTTCCCAGTTAGCCACAGAATGTATACTAAATCTGACAGACGGATCTAATCCTACAGCTAGCAGGCAATACCTCTTGGTGCACAAGAAACTCTTTTGAGGAACCCAAACATATATTCAGCCTGTTGTACTGCTTAAAGAATCCAAACATACTTGTACTTTGGAGGTCTAACTTCTTGCTTAACACAGCAGATGTTTACTATGACTGTAGACTAAAATAAACAGAGAGCAAATTATTGCCAGATCAAAAAACCACGTTTCCACAACTGCCACACCGTGGGCCTGTCTTATTCTGCCTTTTATAAAACTGGCTGCAACACCCAGCAGGGTAGAGCTGGAGGTGTTTAAAGCACATACTACAGTCTGGATTAGTTACATGAGAAGACACTAAAGAAAGTTCATGAAGAAGTCCACCAAGGCAGTGCTACTCTTACAAGTTTTGGAAAGTTGGAAATTGCTGGAGAAACTAAAGAAGTAGCACTGCAAATTTTACTTCCCCTCCACTTTTCCACGGGCATTTAGATTAAATTATTTCCTATTCAAGAGAAACAACAAGTGATCACTACAAAGAATACATTTGGAGAGTCAGGATATTGCAGAACTAATACATTCCTGAGACAGGTATGTTGTGGCCGAGAACAACCTCTCAACAGTTTAAAGATCATACAATTAAGTTGAACATGTAGGGCCTCAGTAACTCTGATGAGCTGCAGGAGTTATTGACCACTGTGGAAACAGAAATGCAATTATCGTGTTTATCAGCAGTCCTTTTCCTAAATTCAGGCTTCAATTTCACCTACCACAAGAACATCTGAACTATTTCTGAGCACAGACCCTTTCCTAGAACTGCCAGCATCTCTCAGAGTTGGCAATCTTAGAAAACCAAGAAACCCGACATGGAGTTTTAAACATTTCAATAGTTACCAATTTATTTTTATAAAAAAAATGGTAGCAATGTAGAATACAGCAATATTTTCTGGTTCCACACACGCAGGTTGTGAACATTCCAAGCAATGTGTACATTTTGGAAAGAGACTAGACAAGAGAATTGACCGAAATGTTACTGAACGCGGGAAGATTTTTAAAAAAGGCTAAAAATTAGGTATCAGTAGTGTCTTCTTAATATTGCTTTCCTTACTGAAGACTAAAAAAAAGACCCACTTGACTTCACAGAGCGGGTTAAAAAATGGTGGGGGGAAAAAAAAAGGCTGCTACAACACTGCCATTCAGTCAAAAAAAAAAATCATACTTCAATATTTGCATACTTGATAGCAGCATTCTCCCATTGAACCATATGAAACTACAGGAAGAAAACATCAAAGCAAAAAAAAAGAAAAAAGGCAGTTATCCATCAGTATTCAAAAACCTAGAATGAAGTCACTAAGTAGATGAACACTTACTGAGAATTAATCAATATCTACATTCTTAGCTGCTTCCAACTCTGTTCCAATGGAAACGTGAAGTTGAGTGTCAGCTTTGTGTATTTTATTTTTGGCCTATTTGAGTTCTTCCAGTTCATAGTTCACTGCATGCTTGGAGTAGAGAGGGTCATTATAAATCCTTCTACACAATGAACTTTAAGTAGACAGCTGAAAATAAAATGTACTACTTGTAAACACACAAAAAAATACAAGCTTTTTTTGTTTTAAGTGAGCACTGGCTCCAGATAGATTATCTTCGGTATCTACCTCTTTCACCTCTGTCTCTGTCCCGGTCACAAATCCTCTCTCTCTCCCTTTCCCGATCACGGCCTCTGTCACGTTCTCTGTCTCTCCGATTATCTCGAGGCCGGTCGCGCTCCCGCTCTCGGTCCCTCTCCCGGGGCCGGCTTCTCCGCCCGCTGACAACGGCTTGTGTGCGGCGAAGGAAGTCGTCTACTCTCATGTCATAGTCGTGCTGTGATGAAAGGAGAGTTCTGTTGTTTTCTTTCCCAGATTAGAATTCCCTCCCTGTTCTATAGAGCTGGCTGTAACTTTTCAGAAAGCCAGTATTTAAAAAAACACGAACCCAAACAAACAAATGTCCAGCATCCACGTGCAGAATCTGGGGTTCAAATACTAGATACCAGCAAAAGACCTGAAAGCTAAGGAGCTTTCCAAACCAGCTAACAGAAATGTAACCATCTGCCCTGCTTTCTGATGTGCCTATAAGAAGTTTTAAAACACAAAATTCTGCTGATAAAGTAATTTGTTGTCCATAAGCACAAGCAATATTACAGGCATGTCCTGATTCAAACTGGGCTTCAGCATGAAAATGCTCAGAGGTGGACAGCTGTAAGCTAATTTAAACACACACCTCAGTTTAAAAGTCTGACAATTTTTCACTTCTACCTCATCAGGTAGAGAAAAGGTTTTTCAAATTTTCTGGAAGCATCTAGTCAATTTCAACAACTGATCTTTCCAAGGAACTCTAATCCAAGTAATAAAAATGCTGTTTATCATAGTCAACAAAGCTCAGGTTAGGCTACCCCTGGACCCCAGATTCCTACTCTGGCCTGCAGACTAGCATCTCCTCCATCTATGTGGACACTTACTACTCGTTTGTCTCTGTATCTTGCTTCATGTGGTACAGGATGATGTCCTGAGTATGGAGGGTGAGCTTGAGGTGGAGGTGCATGGTGCTGATAGTAAGGGTGGTGTGGTGGTTGCTCCATACCTGGATACGGTGGCTACAAGAAAGTTACAGGAAGTTTGTTGAATGTTTCAAAGCAAAGGAATGCACGCAACGTGTGCATCATTTAGATGGAAAACACAGCATCTAAATATATCTGATCACAGCCTCCTAACTGAACAGCAGACTACTTTCCATTAGGCTGGCATGCTTTACTACCTCTCTACCATTGCTTGGAGAAGTTTGGTCAACACCCTCCCCAAAACCAACATCCCTTTCTTCCGTATCTGCCTCAACATGACACTGTACATAAAACTTCTCCTACTTAAATGTGGCATTTTTGGTTTTGGGTTTTTTAAACCTTTTCATACAGAATGTGAATTCTGTCCAAACCAGCAAGCTCTTATAGAAATGAGTCATACTCATTCCTTATGAATATGTTTCTATTTTAAATGAAAAAACTGACTTCGCAAGATAAATTATTTTACAAAATGCTAGCAGATTTTTTTTTTAAACAAGACACATTTTGGCTGATTTCTTCTATTTCTTCCATTAGCAAGGTCTTCCTTTGCCATATTACCAAAGCATCTTTGTTTTTTTTTCCACAAAGAAAGTAAGTGAAGTGCTGGATTTTAGGACAACTGCTTGGACAGCAGCCAGAAGGGACTGGAAAAAAAAAGGGGGGGGAAGTTTCTGGAGGCTTAAGTGTGTTTGAAAAACTGTTTTTCTCCCCATCTGACAACCTTATTCACTTCCTTCAGTTGTAAGGAGCTGTGTTTCAGCTGAGAAAAATTAGAGGCTATAGAAGCATCTCTACAACTGGCACTGCTTTTGCTCAGTGCCAGTAAAACATGAGCCAAAGGCTCATTACAGTTATGCAAAATCAGGCTAGACTTACTAAATATAGCCAAAATAACCTCACTATGACTACTCCTCCTGATATAAAGGCAAAACCACAACTTGTGCAAGTGAACTATCTACACAGCTGTAGATATGTACACTCAGGTATCTGCTCATCTGTGTAGGAGAAAAGGTGCGTTTCAGTGGAGGCTGTAATACAGGAAGACTTATTTTAATTAGGTTGTGCAGCGCATTTTGATATTTTCCTGCATGCTTCACTGCCATAGCCAAAAGCAAGCCATTCCACAGTGCTACAGCACGCCAGCCCATTCCATGAGCCTCTTTAACAAGTCCACCTCTTTAATGCATTTGCTGTTTGAGAGAGAGCCAATTACTATGAACATTTAGCAGAATACAGAATGTGACACACCCTCTTGTGTAGGCTAAAGGAGGGTTCTGCTATTTCCTCAGATCTTACTATGAACGCCAGACTGTTGAAAGTACATTTCAAAATACTTGTTTATCAGTATTTTTCCCCTAAAATTTTTACATTGTTACAGCAAAGATACATTTTAGGAAAAGCGAAGAGTTGGGTGCACACTGAATATGCCAGGCTCCTTTAGAGGAAAACAAAAAGCAGCTGTATTCTATGGAGAAAAATTGAATTCAACAAGACACAAACCATTCCTTGCCATGGTGGTGGTGGTCCCATGTTGTGGAATTCCCTCACGTAATCATTGTAGGACTAAAATGAAAGACAGTAATATTAAAATTTGTGATGTGTTCTTTGAAGTGCAGAAAGCTGAATATAAAAGTTCCCCAAAATCTGCATGCAATAACTTACCCCATTTAAAAATACATCTCGTCGAACTCCTGAAAATCGTCTGTTGGGAATAAAAATTTGTAGAACTAAATCCAACTTATCCACGCAGACAAGTTACCAGGGCAGAAAATTAATAACATGAACACACCTTACCTGTCTACTTCGGGATATCTGGGATCCTTTATATACCCTGTTTGAACATCAAGCAGTATTAATTCACTTTACCATCTCAAGTTAGCAGTCTTAAAAATTATATTCATTAGAAAGTGCCATTTCACTTTGTACAGCTATGAAATTATGTCTACCTGCTATTACCCTCCTTTCAAAATGATTCTCAAAAACTTACGGTTTCTTATACACAATGCAGACAAATAGTAAAATGCAATAACAAATAAGTGACATAGATAAAACCATAAGAACTTGCACACAGTACCAACAAATATGCAAGAGAGAAACTGTGCAAATAAAGACTTGAAATTTAGTCAAATGAATTACAAATGCACAAGAATTTGAAGAGTACTGTCTCTGGGCAGTTAGCATGTGGCTGTTACTACTTCCTAACTGTGTATTCAGTAAAATGTGTTCATCTGGGCAACCCTTAATCCTGATTTCATAGTATGTTTTGGATACAATGATACAAAGGAAATTAAAAACAAACTAAAAAGTATCTGGAAAAAGCCTCATGGGGAAAAGAATTCTCATAGCCCCAGTAAATCCCAAGAAGGAAACTTTAAAGAGCTCAGTAAAATGGTGCAAAACATCAGACACAATTGAGCTAAAATAAAGTAATGCTTCCGAGCTCCATTATTTTTAAAAAATCTTGTTCTGTTTTTTAAACAGTGGTCTTAGAAAAATGGAGGGCAGCAACAACACTTTTTGCATGAAAGTGTGCAGGCTTTGCAGACAAGCTGGACAGATAAATGGATGTCCTTAATAGATTTAGAAATCTACCACTGAACTAATGGAATGCACTTTTCTAACAGATATGAAGCACAATTTGGTAGACTAAAAGTGACAATTTCTTAATGGCTGCTTTCTGAAGAGAAAAAAATGCTGCACTATGATCAGTGCTGTTGCTACACTACCACTGCAAACATTTCTTTATGGACAACAACAAATTTCCCTTCTCAAACTCATCATTAGATCCTCTTGTAAAATGCAGTGCAACATCCCCCTCCCTTTCTTACGTCAAGCTTGTAAAAAAAGAATTCTCTGAAAACATAACTGACTGTCTACCATCATCTCCACACAGAGGCTGCTAGTCAGGCAGTGTCACCTGACTTTCCCAGGTGGAAATTCCTCAAACATTTTCATTTGATGATTAGTATCTTGACAAGTAGGTCAGATCTATTCTTGTGCCCCCATTAACGTAGCACTTGAGAGGATCATTCACAACAATGTACACAATTCAAGGCTCTTAGAAAGGGCTCAGCCTAGGATAACTCAGCTCTCTCTCAAACCAGTGAAACAGCGTCACTGACTTCTGCGAGAGGTGGGTTAAATCAGCAGGCAGCACTTGGAACAAGTCACATTTTATATCCCAGTTATATCAATATTTTACTTTTGAATTAACAAGGATATACTAAAAGAGAAAACACTTGTGAATTGGTGCACACAAATCTTCATAGTAAGATATTAACCTGGTCTTTGGTGAAACTCAGGGGGATAGTCAATCCTTGGTTTCTTTCTGCTGTTATGAATATCATAATCTTCTGGTCGACGCCTACACAAATTAGATATCAAAGATTAAACAAGGTTGCTTGGAGCATTTGTCACAGCAGAATACCACACAGGAATAGTCTGAGCTGCCCAGGATATCAATGTAATCATTTTCAATTCTATTTGCTTCAAAATATTCTACAAAATATTTAAATATGAACTGAAAGAATCAGAAATAGCTCAATTACATACATTCCACTGTTACTTTCTGTCTACAGGAATTTCGGTACTTAAGGAAGGAACTCTACTCAACTGTACTTTCATACCAAACCAAAGGAAACAAATTTGTCTAAACCAAGCTCAGGCATTAACATAACACTTTCCACATTACATTTTGAAATAACCTATTGGACAACAAAAAATTTCACAGAACATTGCAGTCAGGGGTTCTGAAGACTACTGCATTTGATAGTTATGGGGTAAAGAATTCTATAAAAGGTCTACTTCTATAACATTTATAAATAAAACTCTGTATGCTTTGTGAAATTGCAACATTAACTGTGACTTTCCTAATTGGGTAGGCCAATGATATTATTTCTAACAACTTCTGTTCTAAGCAATTTACCAGTACATCATTGGTGCATTTTACAATTTAATAACACTCCAGCTCCCTAATAATTGAAATAATTGGGACTCTTCTCTATAAAAAACAGCTCTTTGACAGAAGAGATGTTAAGAACTCTGTTCCTTATAAAGTTGCATTCCAGTTGCTGTTATGCTTAATAAAGAGATGACAACTGGCTGCTTATTTTGCTCCAAGATACATAAACATTACTGGGAGATTCCAATGCTAATGTAACAGTGTTTCTAAACACAAAGCAGCTACAAAACCATTCCCTTCCCTTCCCACCCCCCTCCCCAGCAGTATAATTCCGTATGACAAGACATTAACACTTTCTTAAATTGCTTAATTACTGTGCAACTTGCTGGCTGAGTAACAAGCTTATATAGCTTTTAGTTTTAAAAACAGTGACTTCTTCCCCCCTTCCCCAACTTCAGTCTTTAAAGCCCACCATACCCAGTTACTAAGCTTTTTAAAATGGAAGCAGATTCTTTAGTATGAGCAAAAAGCCCAAAAACCAAAGCAGTTGCATCTACAGCAAATTCAGATCAAAGAAAATAAAAGCTGGTGTAAAGAATAAACATACCGCTTTCTTGTAGTTTTGAGAGTGCATTTACGACCGGTATAAAATATGATAGAAACAGTTCATATAGTAGTCCAACTACTGACTTTAAGCTGTAAGCCACATACATAAATGGAGGCCCTGGCAGGCTTGAGAAGGTGTGGTGGTGTTATATGTATAGTTTGCAGTCCATTGCAAAACCTTCACTTGTATATACTTTATTGCACTGGAAACCTCTTAGCTTAACTCCAAAAGCCATCTTGGTGTTCAGTCCTTTAAAGCCAAAAATAGGGGGGCGCTGCCAGGTTTCCTCCTACCTACTCGTTACAGTGTCCTTTTTTTTTTTAAGCTCAAGGAAATGGGGACTCTTGTTGGGGCTCTGTACCTACCACAGGACGTTTCCACAAAAAGGAAACTTAATCAAAGGTTTCAGCCCAAACCATACATCAGTCTGTATGCAAAGTGGCTACCACGGGGAAAAGGTGTTTGGCAGAAGGGCTAATATCAGTTCTTTGCAAAGACTTCTCCAATTCTGTAACAAGTTATACCCCCTTTTTTCTGGAAAATGATGTTAAGTTCATAAAGCAGTGATCAATAACCATGTCGATCCTCTAAAAATACTTTAAGTCCACAGGTACTGCCAGCATCTGGAAAGGTTGTATATACAGACACAGCAACAGCCATTCTTTTTGGTTTGTTGCCGGGTCTCCAAGGGCCACTTGATCCCTTTTGGAAAGAACCTACTGTTTTCAGAAGCTCAGCAAGATGTGTGAATTCAGTGGTTACATGTTAGAGAATATTTGGCAATGGGGTTAACACATCACGGTGACACAATTTGAAACAGTCCCAATAATGCTCCTCTTGAATATCAAAATAACTTAAATATTTTATCCTCAAAATGAGGCGGCATCTTCTGCAAAATTCTAAGTGATCCTGATAAAAGTCCCATATTTGATAAGGCTTATCCAGAGACACACCTGAAAGAAAAGGCTTTTACAAGATATTAACACATTTTTGGCATATAAATATTTCCTCCTCTCCATCTAGCCTGCTCATAATAAAGCCAAGCTTACCTACAGCTAGCATTACATGTTGCATTAGCTCAATAAATGATCTAGTCTAAACTAGAGACGAAACTTTAAGCTTTTTTCTGCAAAAGCAAAGATCCCCATTTTCCTCTTGAAAAATGACAGACCGGGGAACAATGTGAAATCCTCAATGAAGCCACAAACTTGTCCATGCAGCTTGATTTGAGGATTTTCTCTCTTCTTTATCGCAGGGAAAGCTTTGACGAATCACATTCCTCCATCACGTTATTCTGACACATGTGCCTATTATCAGTCCAAAGAACGTTTCTAACCTTCCCACGTCCCGAACGGGGTCTCGACGGGATGGGCGTCCTCTTGATCGGGGTTGTGAGTGCATTCTTCTCTTGTGCCTCATTTTATGAATGACTTGATACAAGTCAATACTTTCATCAGGAGGGAAGAGAAGACAAAGTTGGGTTCCACATTCCGGCTCAATTTCCTAGAATTAGTTAGAAGTTCAGTAGTGGTTTATAAACTGAAGAAATGAAACTCTCCCCAAATACACTGACAAACATACATTAAAGATTTAAAAAAAAAAAAAAAAAAAAAAAAAGGACACTTCGAAGAGATTTCAGTATCACTAGAGACAGCAAAATTCACTTACATTACCTTTCACTCTTTAGGCACTACTTAGAATTTTCATAAAATAGTCCAACACTTTGGGGAACCATATCTTCCCATGAGACATACAGGCCACATCAGTGTTTTGCTATAAAATCAGAGGACTGTTTTTCATCACAAAGAAAATGATCACCTATTACAGAAAGAAAAGTGACACACGTAGGAAAAAAAATCCATCCCAGCTTCACATATAAAGCCATGGCCTGATGAAGTTAACTACTACCACTCAGTATGAGTTCTTCATTTTATGGTAGAGAGCTCCATGAAAATACCAATTCAATGTCTGACCGTGGTCAAAACAAGCAGTTTGTGTGTTCAGGATTATTAGGAAAGGAACACAGAATAAGAAAGTCATTATATCACACTGAAAGTTCATGTTCCACCCACACCTTAAATACTGGGTGCAGTTGTGCCCCTGCATCTCAAAAAACAGGGGGACAGCAGAAATGAAAAAGCTTCAAAAGCAGGGCACCAAGAATAACCGAGAGAGTGCAACAATTCCTACATGCAATCACTGAGCAGGTCGGGTGTCTCCAGCCTAGATTAAAAGAGAAATACGCGGGATATGGGGAACAAGATGGAGGTAACGGGAGTGTCGGACACCGCAAGTTGTCTGAAGCGGAAAGGGACAGAGATTGCTGACTCCCTCTTCCTGTACAAGAACTTGGGCCATCAAATGAATCTAGCAGAAGCCAGGAGCAAAATAATCCAAAAAAGTGTTTCTTCAACCTGGTAACTAGCAGGACTGCAGAACACCTTTCCAAATGATGCTGTAAAGGCAGAATTTCAGTGTACACATCCTCAGAAGAGAGATCCATTCAGAGTTGTGCAAATACATATGGATAAATGACAACCACTTCAGGAAATAACCAGAGCTGAGAAGCAGGGAGAGCAAGCATCAGACAATGCTTGTCCAGACCATAACAGTACAGTAATTTGATGAAAAAAGCTGAAACCCATGCCCAGATTGCAACTCTGTTGTGGACAAAACATTTTAAAAAAGTATTTCCTTGACCATTTGACAGAGGCTAAGTTGACTGAAATCCTTTTTTTTTTTTTAAACTTCACACTAAACTGAAAACAAGACCAAAACCATTGTTTTTCTCCTGCTACACAGGAAAGCAAACGTATCTGTGGGCAAAACAATGCAGCACAGAGTTGACATTTTCCATACAGCATGGAGATTATACAACTCCCACTTTGTCTTAAAGCAAAACCTCTTATTTTACCCTTGGCTTAGGTACTTGATTACAGCAGCAACATACCCGCATTCTGGTATGTCTGACAAGACAAAGAGCCAGCCTCACTTAAAATCTGCTTAGCATATATTCTATAACGGGAGTCTATGCCTTCAGCAATAGAGTATATATAAAAAAATCCAACGCAGAGCACAGCTGGAAACATCAGAACTTTTTCTTAAAAACTGATGCTATATGGTTTGCACACCATACAATGCAAGGCACATTACATTTCAAATTCAAAATATCACATAGTTTTGAAGCAAACACTGCTTATCACAAACATGACAACAGAATTGGCACTGTATTGTTTTCTCAGCACTGTATTGTTTTCTTTTCCTTCTTCCACAACAGCATTAGAAAGAAGCAGAGTGCCTTTGCCACAGCACTGTTCTGCAAGCAACTGATCTAAAAACATGCCTAATCTTCTCACATTCAAAGCTGGAAGCAAGCACTAGAGGATGTCAGTTATAGAAGAAAAGTAGTAATTAACAAACCTGTCCATCGCGTCCAATCTTTACTGGCTTATGTTCGTTCCAAGGATTGGTCAGGTGAGCAGACTTAGTGAACGGCAACTCCCGCCTAAATATGCAAGTGGCACCATTTATAGTTTTGCCTCCGTTTATTAAGAAAAGAACCAAAAACGCATACAGTAGGATATTACATATAAAATAATCCTGTTATTCTTCGTACTGTCAGGTCTCTGAACGTATTCTTATGGACTACATATTCGTAACTGAAGATTCCACTTTGATTTATTCCAGTATTAATATAGTCTGTACTATGACAGGCTCTCCTTTCAAAGAAAATTCTTTCGTGCAATATCGAGATTGTGCTTGTTTATTATCTCACCATCTGAATATACAGTCTCTACATGATGTAGTAGCTCTTGGCACCTATTGCAATAAATCCCTGAGCAGTGACCTAGCTATGAAGCTGGAAGTGCTTTGAGCTGGAGGTGGGAGTCAGTAGCTTAAAGAGGACCTTTCCAACACAGATTTATCTCTAATTCAAAGTCTCACTTTTCCTGTGTTTAGTCTTTCTGGCAGTCCAAAGTACTTGTACAACCATGCAATGTGTTTCACAGGACTGCTGTAACTATTTTCCTAAATAGAGATTTAAAATCTTTTCTGTAAGAACATACTCAGTTAAATCAATGAACGTAACTGCTCACAACCTATACATTATGCAATACTTGTACTATTTCATATGTTTTAGAACAGTAGTATTTTCTGTTCAGTCAGATCAAGACAGGTTTGTCCTCACGTAATTTTTTTTTTCTTTTCCATCCTCAGTTGTCTATTCAAGTGAGCAGTGAGGATAGATCTTTGGTTGAATCAAGTTTCAGAAGAATGCTGTCAGCACTTGAGTAACATGCAGAAACGGTACTATAATGCCTTCTTACTAACAGCAACATAAATGCGCAATTATTTACCTGCAAATCCAGTCAATTTTAAAGACACCTCCCAACATTTTTGCATTCATTCCTGCAGGCAACACCCAGTGTATAGGTGATCCTCCATGATGGGACTCTGAAGACAATCTTGCAAACCCTAAAGGATTTTGTATGAATTGTAACAAAGATACAACAGAAAAGCTATTGCACATAAAACTCACTTTCCCTTACCTTAATAATAGCTCACTTTCCCTTACCTTGGAATTTGCCACTCTCTCTTACAGAAAATATCAAAATAACACTCCTTGCTGATCTAAATGCAGCATTAAGCTTCTTTTCATTCACTGGAAGTGTTGACCATACTCCCTAAAACAGAAAAACATCCATTCCGTCACTGAAACATAAGAATTCATCTCAAATGCTTTAGCTAACATAAATATATAATGCATATGAGGAAAACAGGTCAAAAATAGTGTACTGCAATAGAAGATAATGAAAACAAAAAGGTATTGCTAAATTCATTTTCTTCAAGAAATGTTTTAGCCTGCCTTGTGCTAAAACTTTTAAAACAGTGGCTTTTCAATCTTTTTTTGAACACTGAAGACGCATTTAGACCATCTCCAAGACTACCATTATAATTATAATGATGGATAGATACCTTAGAAATAGTAAGGGTGAAAGTTTTCATATATGATTCAAATGACTTTGGGAGTTCATGCATTATAATAACACACAGAAATTATGAAAAACCAAGAGAATATATACTGAAAGGCAGGCAGGCAGGCTTCAGTATAGTACTGCAGATTTGCTGAGGGCAGTTTGCAGACTTTAAAACTTTTTCAGTGAAATGCCAGCAACATGAAAGACACCAGAGTAACACTTTAAATTGGCAAGACAACTCAAACACTTTGTTCAGCCTTCCACTTCTCCACCTATTATCTAGTACCTTTTCCCTTTCACCAGCCACGATGTAGCCATGCACAATAAAATCCAATCTGTTTTAAGGTAACAGCTGAGCTGAGATATAGAAGAACAGTTTATTGAATTACTCCTCAATCCATTTTCTGGGTAAACAAGCTTCAGCCTCAGAACAGGATCTACAGTCTACCAAAGATGACATTCCTCCCTTTACATTTTTTTACTGAAGGTATATGTTCATGCCCTACTCTGTACTCAGATCTGTGTTTGTCTGATTCTGGTAATTTCATTATAGTCACCAGAGAACTACTTGGGGTTTTTGCTAGCTTTCAGTCAGATTACATCGCTTTTTGCTGTTTGTAAAGCCCTGCTGTGAACTAGAACAACCCATTACACTGGCACCACAAAAGGGAGTTTCATGGAAGTCCAATGGCAAAGCACTGATGCTTCTACACTGAGAGAAAGCATCCACTCCAAGGACTTCAGGAACAAGGATACTACTGCAGCTCCATACATAGAAGAGGCACAAAAAAGGATAAACTCCTTTAGAGACCTAAAGCAAACACTGGCCAGAATGGTGTTCACTGCACAGATCAGACCCAAAGCTGGAAGGACGGGCTTGAACCAAACCTGCCCAGGACTTTTGAGATTTGTTTAATCATTTTAATGTTATTTTCATCCTAATTTAGAAAATCTTCATTAAAAGAATCACCTACTCTGTGTATATTGTGTAACAGCAAATCAAATATTTTCTCTATAACCTGTTCCAAAGAACACATGCCAATACAAAATCAGAGTGGGGCAATGGACACCTTGTTCAATTCCTCAGTGGGTGAAGTCTAGTGCTAGGGAATCCCTCCCAATGAACTCACTCACACCAGCACTCTCAGGCATATATTTCCACAGTAAGGCTCTGGATCCTGAATGATCTGACAAAAATGACTTGTATAGCATTAGAAGAAAGCCAAACAACCTTCTGAACCTTCTCAGAGTACGTTAGTACGAACAGAGGTGCTGATGGAGAGGAGAAAATACCACCCCAGCATTCCCGATGGAGGCTGTTTTCAGATGTTACCAAACAGACCCTGAGGCCCCTTTTAACCCTATTCTTGCCAAGATAAATGACTGGTGGTCTAGGATCTCTTCCTGGTTGTAGTGGAAGCAGAAGAACCAAGGTGCAGCAGCTTTTATCCCTGCATCTACCAAGATCTGAGTGATAAAGAGCCCATTCAACTACACACTTTTCCATACTAAGATCAGTGTGTCTGAAAATAAAGCGATCAGTTTGAAGAAAATTTAACATACCTTTGCCTTAGCAAGTGATACATTTTCATGGTTATTACTCTTGATGAGAAAGAATCTTGCATCTTGGAGAATGTATTTAAGTTTACTTGTTTGATCTGAAAAGAAAACGAAGTACCAAATAAGCTGAACTGTAAATACTTATCAAAATGTTGCTTTCAGTATAGATAGTTGTTGGCTTCCTTCAAAATACACAGTATCCCCCCCAGTTCTTATCTATGTATTATCACAGTCAACCACCCAACTTGAAGTCTAAGCTGCAGAGCACAAAATGCCAGGGGAAACCAAACCAAAACTAAAACTTAGATATCCAGGTAAAGAAAAAAGTAAAATAAAATCAGCATGATTCAGTGATGTTCCGATATGTAGGACTTATTTCCTTGCTTAAGAATCTTTGCATAAATGATGGGTAACACTCGTAACAAGCACAAGTTGTTCAATACAGACTGGTGAATGCAGTTCCTCTTTGCAGTTTTAAGCACTTCCTTTTTAAATTTGCTGCCTCTGCAAAGAGCAAAATGACTGAACTTTTTGCATATTGCTCTCAACACATGCAAAAGTAGCTCAAGATTCAATTATCATGCTCAGAACAATGACGTGCTCAAATTGATTTATATCAGAACATCACTACTTACATGTAATTTAATCAACAGAGACAATGGCTTGCTATGGGGCATGCATTAAAAATTCAAATTTAAATGATACCTTTTTGGACAGCACGAACGGAAGATGATAATTTCTCATGCTTCTTTTCTGAACCTGTGTTTAGCCAAAGTACATTTGTTCAGATTGAGCCTTAATAGAGATAATATACAATTTCTACAGCCTTGTCACATACAATTTTCATTCATGACAAATTATGCTTTCTGGCGCGCACCCACACACACAAAAAATACTATTCAATGTGCACGAGTGTTTTGTTTTGATTTTTTTTTTTTTGTTTTGGTTTTGGGTTGTTTGATTTGGGTTTGTTTTTTATTTTTAATAGTATTTGAACAATTTCCTACTCAGAAAACTAGTCACTGAATCATCATCTTCCAAGTTAAAAAAAAAAAAAGTGAAAATTCCACTTAAGCAACAGAATAGCATTAAAGTAACAAGAAAGCCTACTTCCCCCCTGAAGGTATCCACACACAACATGCCAGAATTCAATACCAAATTATACAAAGCTACATACCCCATAAATCTCTACAACCAGTTACACTTATTTTAGATTACACATTAAGATTTGATGCAAGTCACAATGACAAGCAACAAAAGGGAAAAATACCTGCATATGATTCTGATGCAGAGCTTCCACTTCTGTCAAAAACAATTGGAGAGATACCTCTAGCCCTCTTCCTCTCCTTTTTTTTCTCATCTAAAAGAAACCATAAAAAATAAAAGCCACATTTTAAACACAGGCATAGCTGAGATTAAAAAGTAATGAGACAAGAAAACTATACCAGTAAAAGTGAAGTTACCATTTGGCTTGCACATTAAAATTGTGCTTATTGCCACAAAACTATCATGCACAAAAGAAGCAAATGCTAGTTACTCAAGCTCAAGATGAACACCACAAATCTAGTAAATCTGTGCAATGGTTAGAGACAGAATTTATTATTTTTAGTAAGGGTGGGTTAGCGCTTCTTTCCAGCCTTCACCCAAATGTGCAACATCCAGCACAAACTGCGTTGCAATAGTGATATGAGCTCATTTGCTCAGAGCTCAAAGAAATGGTAAGAGACAGGAAAACAAAACACTGTGGCACACAGGCAATTATTTCCACTCTTTAAGAAAGTGTTATGTTATACCACAGAGCTTTTTAGAACAGTTATTACAGCTTCACTTGTCTTTAGGTTACACCTTGCTGTCTCTAATTCCAAACAGCAGAGCTGAGCTAAAAAAGGCAGCATGTTAAGCAGGATGACCACCTATGGAGACTTCAGACAAGGAAGATACACAATAGGAATCTTAACAGGATTGCAAGCTGCTTTCCTAGAAAAAACAAACAACGAACAGCCAAACCCAAAAGTATTTACTTCATTAGCACTTCACATCTGTAATGTAGGACCAGTTATAATATACATCTACAAAGCAACTGTTTCTAGTTTCTGCTTAAAACATTTATTTCATTCTAAATTTGGTCTAATAGCTAATAACATCAACTTAGGTTTAGATTTCCTATGCTGAATACAGCCACTATTTAAGATTCAACTATCCTTCCTTGGGGATATGGTGCTTTTAGAGACCAGTCTACCTAGACACTGATCCAGATGGATACCAAACAGCTCAACACTAAATTAAAATGAATTGTGTGGAAAACTAAGTCATTAGATACCCAAGAAAATACTAATTTTAGTGTTTCAAAGCATTGAACAGCAAGGCCAAAGCAGCCAACACTACGAATCCTCAACACAATGATCTGGATATTCACAATTTTGGTGTAAGGAAACACCACTTTCCAGTAACATTCTTTCCTTGCCTATGGTATTTCACAATTAACATCTTACTGACTTGTGCTACCACAGCTTACTTTTGATGTGGTCAGGAAGTGGTTATTTTTAAAAGTAGCCAAAATTTCAGTGGCAAACTATTTCAGATTAGCATGCAAGATGCTGCCTACCTGATGCATCTGAAGCAGACCCAGACCTGACTGACCCATCTGTGAAAGAGGCAGATTCAGAATCAGAATCACTGGCTTCACTCCGTGTGTCATAGTCATTTCCTTCCTTCTGATCCCTCTCATCCTGTTCATATTCTTCTTCATCTTCCTCCCCATCTTCTTCTACCTCTTCATCCTCCTCCCCTTCATCATCTTCCTCTTCTTCCATTCCTTCCTCCTCATTCTCGGTGTTGCCTTGTTCAGAAGAACCACTACTGCCAGTCTCGTGATCTGAACAATACTCCTCAGAGTTCACCTCTTCTTTAGAAGAATGGCTAGATCTGCTTGGTCTTCTATCCACTTCATGCCTGATTCTCTGATGTTTAAAGAGAAAGTGAATCAGCAGTCATATAACATTGTCAGGATGCACACACAGTCCTAAGAGAACGTGCCTTATAAAAGTCTCATAAAATTGCTTTATTTATAAGGCAGCAAGAATACTTAATACCTCTGAACCATCCGGTGTAGAAGACTTTGCCCTTCTGTCAATATCCCTCTTCCTCATGCAAGATTTTTCTGGTTGTCCTTTATAAGGCTCCCTGGAACTGCTTGACATTCGCATCTTTCGATCACCATCTGGGCGCTTGTTTCTGTCAGATCTCTGATACTCCTCAGTCTTGTATTCAGACACTGGCTTTCCTTTCATACTCACTATTCTTTTGTTATTGCTAACTGATGAACTGGGAGGCTTTGGCATCATCTGCCTCGAGGAATGCACAGAAGGTTTTTGCCTCTTGCTTTCAGCATTTTCCATCCTGTCAGTTTTTCTTTTTGATCCTTAAATAGAAAGAAATATCAAGCTCAGTGTTATTTCCAATATAAAAACAAAAACTGTACACAGGTTCCTACTTTCTCTACTTCAGGTAATTACCCTGTTTCAGTCATAGGGAGCATCTTCCAGTTGTAGGCTTGGCAGCAACACTCAAAATTGCTTCTTAGGAACAGCTCATGAACTAAAACATACACTTTATTTTAAAAGAGGTATGTGCTCCTTAGATTTTATATATGGGAATGCTAAATTAAATGCTTATGGAATTGGCCTAAAGCCAAATCAAGAACTTGAACTGGAATCAGACTTTGCAATCCCCTTGTTCCACTTCCATCTCACTTCATGGAGCCAAAAAGGATAGTAATTTTGTAACAGCAAATGAATTCAAAACAAGCCAGACTCAGCAACTGCTCTTGAGACAAAAGGAAACAGACTTGACTGCTTGGAACATAGGTGAAAAAGCACATGTCCATGAAATAAAGACTTTTGGAACTTGTTCACTCTTTGAATCAAGTTATAAAATACACTACTTCAAAGACTTTAACTGTAATAAGACTGTAATTTTTTTACCATTTATATTCCTATAGGACATCCACTACCAAAGCCACATACCCTTTTTCTCACTTTTGTCTTGCTCACTGTCGGGGTTATACAACTCATCATCCTGGTCAGGAGCATCAGTCAAAATGTCATCCAGAACATTCAGTTCACCATCTGAAAATACATAAAGTCAAAACCAATCATAAAATGTCTGGATATGTAAACTACAGAACTAGCATTTACAAACCCGAACATTTCCTTTAAGGCTAGAGGTCTGCACAAGGCAAAAATTGACATCTTCTTGATTCATTTCCACAATTTCAGTTGGAAGGATCAAGCAGAGCAAATAAAAGAATTAGAATATGTCACAAGATGCATTTAGACCTCTGAATAAGGTTCAAGTTGGCTCCTCATGTCACACAAGCTTTGCCAGAAAGCCGACCTACAAATAAAAGCTGAACATAAAAGCCTGTACAAAATTTTAGTAAAAGGGAGACCAGAAGGTAGTCTGAGTGCCATTAGTAAAGAGGACGGACCCTTATTTCTGCAAAATTCTGAAACTTGCATGTTGAATTATCTCCCTTCCACTATTTTTGTTGTCATTGCTGTGTTAGAGGGGTGGGTTTTGTGGGTCAATCCAAACAGAAAAAACACAAAGGGGAAAGCAGTACTCATTTGCTGTGTAATTAACTCTGAACTGTTCTGGAGAAAAACCCATAACTTGATCAAGAGGGCAAGAGTTAAAGAAAATTCACACCAGAAGCAGTAAATGACCACACGTGGCCACACAACTTTCAAAATCTGTCACCATTTCTGGCTGTTTCACTTTGCCTGAAACAAAAGAGGATATGTGGTGATTCTAGTACAAGGATTCACCAGCTTTAAGGTAGCAGATCTATATTCCAAGCACTTTAAAAAGTAAGAGGGAACTAAGCCTAAGTATGTAAAGGGGGGGGAAAAAAAAAAAGGTATTAATTTTGGAATCTCTTCTTCTCCAGAATTCTTAGTTCTTTCCACTTTGTGATTGATTACATTTTCTGTGCTCAGGAAAAAGAAAGCAGAGCAAACACAAAGGCTTCAGCTGGCTGACAATATCTGTAGCAGATGCAGGTAAGGACTCCTGTACTGCATAAAACTGGGGTAATGCAGCAAATTAAGTGCTCCAGAGTTTGGCAGCTGATCTCAAAATCTTGAGCCGAGCCACAAAAGAAGTTTTACAGCTTGATATTGAAAAAACCCCAAACACAATCAATTATAATACCAATGTTTTTTAAAATATAATGGTCTCTCTACTATATGCTACCAAATCTGAAGTCAGCATGTGTGCTAACTTTTCTGCTGGCACCTCTCCACATTTTTGGTAGAAAGGGAATGCAGAAGTGATCCCTGGACTGCTCAATTGGTGTGTTTAATGCAGAGAGAAGTGGATCAAACCTTTCCCTGGCAGTTTATAGTTAGCAGGCATTTAAATGCAACATGAACTTGCATCATAATTCTCTTGGGAACAGCCCTTTATGTTTGTAGACACATATACATCCACAGCAAATCTTCTTATCATTACTGATAAATATACAAGCATCAGATTCATGGCTGTGCAACTGCCAAACATGGGATGCAATTTCCTGGCTTGCATTCTGCTTGCCCAAAGAAGCTTGGCAAGTCCAGAGCACAAGATTTTTTTACTGGACGCTAATGAAAAAGAGGTGCACTAGGATGAGAAAATTAAACATATCACCCATCTCAAATCACGCATATTTAACCTTAGATTTGTTTCCCTCTTGGTGAGACAACAGCACACTTGAGTAAACTACATTTAACTTAGCTATTGCAGTAGCATTCGGAGGTGCTAAAATATTCGTGTATCAGCTCATTCGGAAACAAACGAGATGGAAAATTTAACAGAAAACGCAAGTCTGACATACTCTCTCCTAAATCCCTTCCAGGTTAGACGGGCCTCATTTGTAGCTGGAACTTTAAACAAGGATGCAAGAGACAGGAACAGGATAAGTTCCTTCATCCCCTTCTATAAGCACATCTACCTGATTTGTTTAAAAACACATTTCCACATTTATTTGGCAGCCTGCTTCCTGTCTCTCATTTACACTGGACACACTGCTTGACTGACTTGCACAAGATGATTCCTCTCACTGAACTGCCACTATCATTGTTCAACCTGAAGACCTAAATTATCTCAGAGAGGTATTGGGAAAAACACAAGAGCAGAAACAGAAAAATGGCAGAGGACAGATGCTTTATAGCCCATCACCACCAAAAGAGAAGGCACCAAATGAGCTCTTTCCATGAGAGATACTCCCAACAGGGCTCTCCTGCTACTTGCCTTTTGTCAGATCCTTCCATGAGCAAATTTAACTCACCCAAAACAGCAGGAAGGTAGCCTGGGAGGCCATTTCCTCTGCTGGCCAGGAGCATTAAATCTATTGGAAGGGTCCAAGCAAAAATCTGATTTGGCACACAAAAGAGGTAAGAATCTGTGATTTCAAACTAAACAGGGCTGCCAGCCTTATTTCTGCTTTTTTAAGTGGTAAAATAGCACTTCTCTTCCCATGGGAGCATTTACAGCAGAAATAAGTTCAGGTGTAAACAAATGTACATCAACACCTGCTATTCAGTCAAAATAACCCCTTTCACGTGAGAAATAATTAAAAGCAAATTACATAAAAAATATAACTTGACTATTGTCAGTGATTAAAAAACACTAACAAAAAATCCCTCAAGCCCTACTGGATAAATAATTATACAAATAGAAATTTATAGATGCCAACAGGAAATATTTCAAATTCACTGCTCATCCACAGTGGCAGATCAGATCTGTTTCAACACAACCTAATCATATCCTAATTTACCAGCTTTACATTAATATAATTAAGGATCAAGCACCACCACCAATTTTAGTTATCAGTTCTAACAAAAACTACTGGGAATTTTCCATGTCATATAGTTCCACAATAAATATTAGACAGCTAACCTTTACCACTCTCACAAAGTAATTTTGTGGAGACATATCCTGCAAAAAGGCTTTATACAAAGAATATTCTCCACAGAAATCCAAATGAACATAAACCAAACCACAACACCCTCGTGATACTTTACCTTTTCTATAACTCCGCAACAACCACCAAACGGCAATCTATTACACCTATGTTTGATTTTGCTTCTTAAAGAGACTATTTTGTGAGGACCGATTGATACAATCTCACAGATAACATGCGGATCACTTCAGCTTCCGCGTATAGCGGTAGTAGGCTATAAGAGCTGTGATTCTATTATCCGAGAGTAATTATCCCAGATTATTATTCCAGAGTAATGACTCTGAAAACATCCGATTCCTCTAATTCAAATGTATTTACCCACAGTGCCCAGAAAACATAGCTGACTGCAAAAAGCCGAGCAACAATCGCCAAAATAATATTTCAACACCAGTTTTTGCTTGCTAAAAGTAACTACGTCCATCCACAGAAAATCCTGCAAAAAAAACCCCAAAGCCGCCTAGAGATGCAAGCAGAAATAAAAATAAAAAGCCGCAATAAGAATAGTAAATACTTTCTGCGAGAAGACAACCAGCAGTTACTCGCTGTCTATAATATAAAACTTACGGCCCACGAACTTATCCCTCTTCCCGCTGCTCGAGTCACCTTGCCCCGAGCCCGCTGCCGCCGGGACACCACAGTATGAGGGGCCCTATAACCTCCAGCTCCCCAGCAAAACACAGGGAGAGCTTCTGTAAAAAAAAAATCATCCTCAAAGGGTCACTCCTGACCCCGCCACCCCTCCGCTCCCCTGGAGGAGAAGTATGTCTCCCGGGGTGAAGGCCCAGCACCAGCTTCCAAGGTGGCCTCGGGGAGGGGGAGAAAGGCTGGGCCGGGGGCCCGGTCCCCGCCCAAGCCTACCTTCCTCCCTCCGCGGAGCCTAACATTTACCCCCACCCCTACGGCCACGTACCCTTCTCCTCCCGGCTATCCGTCGCCATCCCGCCGCCGCGACGAGCGCCTAAGATGGAGGCTCCCTCTTCCTGCACGTAGCGCTTCCCTCTTCCCACAGGGCGCCGCTTTGTTTACGCTCCCCGCGTCAGCGCGCGCCGCGGGTGGGCAGGGCGGCGCATGCGCCATCGGGGCGCTGAGGGCGCACCCGCCATATTAGTCCCTGGCAGGGCGGTGAGCTGGTTTATCCCGGTTGGGAAAAGAGAGGAAGGGAAGCGTGGAGGTTTCTGCCCTCTCCGAAGTGCGGCAAGCTCGCATTTCTCGGTGTCCCCGTGCTGTTGTGACTGCTGTGTGTGGTGCTGGAGCCCTTTCTGAGAGTCTTGAGGGGGACAAATTAACAGTGGTTATTTAACCGGCCAGTACAGAGGAGGGTCACCAAGCTGATCGGGGGCTAGAGCACCTCTCCTATGAGGGAAGGCTGAAAGAATTGGGATTGTTCAGCCTGGAGAAGAGAAGACTTTGGGGTGACCTAATTGTGGCCTTCCGGTTCTTGAAGGGAGCCTACAGGAAGGATGGTGAGAGACCTCTCACAAGGACATGTAGGGATAGTACTAGGGGGAATGGCTTCAAAATGAAAGAGAGTAGTCTTAGATTATGCATCAGGAAGAAATTTTTTATGGTGAGAGTGGTGAGGCACTGGCACAGGCTGCCCAGAGAAGTTGTGTGTGCCCCATCCCTGGAAGCGTTTAAGGGCGGGTTGGATGGAGCCCTGAGCAACCAGGTCTAGTGGAGGGTGTCCCTGCCCATGGCAGAAGGGGTGGAAGTAGATGACCTTTAAAGTCATTTCCAACCCAAACCATTCTGTAATTCGATGAAATATGAAGCAAGTGTGTTTTATCCACCCAAATTATTTTTTAAATAAATATGGAGTTAGGGTATCATTCTTTTCTACCATAACGTAGGTGGAAACTTTACTGTCTCATCTTAGTTGCTCATTCAGGCAGCTTATGAGGAAGCTTGTCCGCTAAGTTGCACTTGGTAGTTTACCAGTATGCACAGGACAACCAGGGGATCAGGCCACAGCATGGGTTTAGAAAAGGCAGGTTGTTCCTGACTAACCTGATCTCCTTTTATGACCAGGTGACCTGCCTATTGGATGAGGGAAAGGCTGTGGATGTGACTACATGGACTACAGTAAAGCCTTTGATATTGTGTCCCTCAACGTTCTCCTGGAGAGGCTGGCAACCTATGGCTTACCCAAAAGAACAGAAGGCTCAGGGGAGACCTTATTGCCCTCTACAGCTATGTGAAAGAAGGTTGTCGTGCCATGGGGGTTGGCCCCTTCTCCCAGGCAAGCATCAGCACGATGAGAGGAAATGGCCTCATGCTGTACCAGGGGAGCTTAAGATTGGAAATTGGGAAGAATTTTTTCCACAGGAAGGTTAGTTAAGTATTGGAATGCACTGCCCAGGGAGGTGGTGGAGTCACCATTCCTGGAGGCATTGAAAAAATGACTGGATATGGCATTTACTGCTACAGTTTAGTTGACCTGGTTGTAATTGGTCAAAGGTTGGACTCGATGATCTTGAAGGTCTTTTCCAACTTAAATGATTTCATGATTGTATGATTAGGACTGTGTGTACTTTGCAATTATAAAGTAAGAGCTTGTTTTGTCCACTATGGTAATTTGTATGTTTATATCCTATTAGCTGACATGCTACTGTTACAAAAGCTCTGCCTGCTTTTTTTTTCTTTCCTATTTTTTCTTTAACTGGAGTAGAGACATAGCAAGATGATTAATGCTGTAGACTATGGGATAATTTCTTTAAGGCTGCAAGTATTAGCTAGAGTAGCATGATAGGTACATCCAGTCAACTAAATGCTTCAAATTCCCCCTCCAAACTGATCTAGTTCCAGGAATCTTCACTCCTTCATATTCAGTGTGTTTGCCTGTGCTCCCAGAGCAGACAGGTTGGTAAAAATGCCTGGTCAGCACAGCAGCAGTTGGCTAGCTTAAGGAAGCACTTTTCCTTTCCAGTGGTGGGGGCTGGAGTGCAAAAGGCGCTCTGTAGCATTTCTTGGTGTTATTTATCTCATTTCAAAGCTGTGCAAACAAAGTCTGAACAGAGGGTGAAAGCATGCCCTGAAGAACTGAAATATTTCTGCAGAGAGAGATGTTGCAAGATGGAGTTATGTGATGAGGTGAAAATTATGAGGTGATTGTGAAGTTTAAGAGAACAAAATGAAAGTACCTATTCTTCAACTTTGTGTTGGCTTTTTGATTTGATTAAAGGTGGTTACTGCTGTAGTGCTACCAGTTGAACTCATACAACATTTGTCCTATGAGCCTCTATCTGTTCTCTGGAGTGTTACTTTGTCAAATATACAGGACTTGACATTGGTAGTTTCACTGGCACTTAACTTCTTGATTCTGTAGCCAAAGACTGAAGCAATTCTTGTGTGCCTGTTCTGATCACATCAATCATCACTTGGGTAAGATGTGGAGTGACCTTTCAGTGACTGGTATGCACACAAGTTTTTTTAGCATGCGTTATTTATAAGCAATACCTGCATTTTCTGTTTTTACTAGAAATTACTGTGTGGTATTAACTTTACTGCCTGTTTTGTTACCTATGGAATAAAAGGTCTATTTGCACGTAATGCACTAGATGGTGCCATTAGCATGAAATGGAAAGGCACTTCCGCAGGGCTGCTGCTCATGTCAGTTTTTGTACTTCCCTTTGACTCTGCAGGTGCACCAAGATAGCTTTGGAGAATGCTGTACTTTAAAGCCCATCATGGACCTTTTGGTGGGTTTCACGCCTTTGACATGGTACAAAGTTTAAATATTGGTAGCATGTGTCCAGCGCCTTTACTGTAGTATGTTGGTGGTGGTGGGTCTCTGCAAGTGAACATAGCTGCTGAAGCTTTTTTCAAGGGTGTAATGGCTCTATATAGACTAAGCCATGTCCAGAGGTCCCTTTCAGCCTTAACCATTCGTATGTTTTGTTGTTGATGGACTCTTGTTCGAGAATTACAGAGTAAGAGAGACTTCTTAGTGCAGCAAGCAGCTGGTAACTGTGACTTCCTGCATAGGTTACAGTATAGCAAATCCCTGTGGAAAGGAGGGGCAAAAATGGTGCTAAACTTGGTAGCGAGTTCTCTTTTAAATGTTGCTGTGTCAGAGATTTGATAGATACAGTTATTTAAAGGGACAACTAATTGCTTTGCCCAAACCTGTTTAAAAGGAATGTTGAAGAATTCCCTTGGTGTCTGCCAAATGCCTTTCAAAACCAGATCACTACAGCTGCTTTCAAGTTCTCCCTTTGAAATGATCTTTATAAGATCTTAATATTAGCTCATTTGACCCTCTTTTTTGTGCAAGCAACTTCTGATGGGCATTCTCTGAAGACTGTCTAATAAGATGGACCACTGCTGAGAAATTACTAGGGTGACTAAGAATATCTGTGTTTTATATTAGAGACAAATTTGGGCTTGCTTTTATATCCAGACCTTCTGTGGTCTATCAAGGGTCTGAGTGGGGAGGGTTGCTGATTATTTGAGGTGTATTTTTAGATTTTTTTTTTTTTTTTGTAGGCCTGTTGCAGTCTGTATAACTTGGAACTGTGGAGAACCAAGGTGAGGTGGGACTATTACTTTTGTAAAATAGATTAGATTGTGTCTAAGATTAAAATACAAAGTCCAGCGGTTTGGAATTTGTGTTCCATATCAGAGGACAAGACTTGTTACTGCACCTGCTCTTATCAAAAGGCAGACTTTTATGATGCAGGTTAGCAGAGAGCCGTCCATGTAGCTGCAAGGTGTTCAAGTCTCTACTGATACACCCATACATTTGGCTTGTGTTACCATGTGTGTGATTCCTATAAAGCCTGATACCTTCCAGAATGTATGAGCACTAATGCTTGTAATCTGCCTACAACCCCAAAACAGTAAGGTGCAGGTTATAGTAAAAATTTCCTCTACTTTCCTCTAATTCACTTATGCCTAAGAGCCACCCTGTGATGCCTGAAAGTCTTTTGGCTGTGTCAGCCCATGGAATATGTTTTCAATTTTTAAAAAAAAGTGATCTTTCAGGAAAGCTTCAGAGTGTGCTGGCAAGTGCTTGTTGGCATAGATATTAATGACGTATTATTTGATTTAATTCCTGATTTGCACTTGAAGTAAGCTGCCGGAGGTGCTAGTACAAAAGTATAACTTCTGTGTGCCTCTTTTTCCTGTGCCTTGGTGCACTGGCAGCTTCCTGTTTACAAGGTAACTGCTGTATTCTGGACTGTGTGTGTGTCAAGGTCACGTACTTCAGGCCAGGGAGTTTACTGGATCACGGAGTAACTGCTGTGTAAACAGGAAACTCCCAATAATGATTACTCAAAAAATTATTTTTAATTAGTAAGTTGATAAGTTGGAGGGGGGAGGGGGAAAGGGAAACTTAAGTTCTTGGAAACCAACAAGATTTTCCCTGTCTACCACAAGATAAGGGTTTGGCTGCATTTCCCATAGTTTTTCCTGTTTGTGTTTGTTGCCTGTTTTTTTCCCCCTCAGGCTTCTTCCTGCCTCTTCTCTCAGGTGATGTGATTCTCATGCTGTTAGTGTTAAGGATGATATCTATTTGTTTGTACTGGGTTTCAAGAAGGGTGAGATTTTTCATGAATAAATAGATAAATAAAACCAGAGAAGTGCTTTTGGAAGTGCATGTTGTGCAACAGACTGACCCTGAAGAGTTGAATGGTCACCTCAGTGGCAAGCAAGTTAGGAGAAATCGGCATTTGTTGAGTGGTCCCATTGATTTTGATTTTGTGGAGAGACCTGAAGAATCTGCATTTCATAGTCATCATCGCAATTTTACCTTCTTTGAGCACTTCCACTTTAGAGACCAGACTGTTTCTCTGTCCCCCGCCTTTTCAAATCCCCCCAAAAAAAGGTTAAATGATATAGCTGAGGTGGTCTGTGTTTCTACTGCGGGATATGGTGACCTTCTCCTCTGTCTCGCCTGTCCCTTGCTTTCAGTTGTGCTGCTCCCAGTTCTCATAGTCATGACTGACCTGATTTAAATTGCTTATCTGAAATAAAAGTTTCATTTTTCTTTCATGGATGACTTTCCAGAACACAAGTTGAAATAGCTTTTCAAGAAGCAGGATGAACAGAGAAAAGGCAACTGTCCTCTTTTGGCAGCCCTGAGTAGTGTTTAGATGTGCTCGGTCCAGCTGCAACCCAGTTCAGCTTTGTGGGTTTTCTAGGTCAGTCCCCTACTGAATCAGGAGGTGGCAGCAACTTGCGTTTGGTGCACATTTTGATTCCAGTCCAATATGAATTATTTTATTTTCTTTCCTGCAGAAAAGGGGTCTACAGTGGTTATGGCTGGAGGAAAGAAAATGCGGGATCCCCTTGAGATCGCTGTCATGAAAGTGCTGCTTGGCATAGCTAGACCTTGTTTGGAGGTGTCAGGATTTGTTGGGGTGATATTTCAAGTGTTAAATTTTTGTTCCTTGTGCAATGTCTGTTTCCCTGGGAAACGAGAGGCTGTAAGGTTGCGATTGGGGTCATCCCTGAGATCTGTTTCTCTGATCTCTTTTTGACATTTGTATTTGCTGAGTTCAGCCAGGCATTTAGAGAACTATGAGAGCTGCCTGGGCCTTACAGTAGCTCCGAAGATCTAACCAAGTAGCTCCAAGATCCTAACCAGACACCCAAAGGTAATCATGGCCTTATGGTTCTTACTGAATCCTTTTGCAGTTTCTCTTTTCTGGCAGCGAGCCTTGTACTTGGAGCTCAGCTTACATGCTCTGCTGCACTGAAGGGGTGGGGTGTGTATTTGGTAATCTCTACTCACTCCCCTCTGCTGTGATTTATAGTTGCTGAAAGTACAGCTCTCTTCTTAGCTGTCACCTCACTGGAAGTGTATGAACAATTACTGTGTGGTACAAACTGTCTAGCCCAATTAGACAGGGGTTTAAAGAACAAGCTTGACAAGACTAGGTGTCTACGTGGTACTATGGTAGACCCTATCATTAGCTAGATAGCCCTACCTTAACTTATCCTGAAATAGATGAATACTGCCCTGATGCAAACCAAGGAATTTTTCTGGTAACAAAAATAGTGTCCAGGGCTCTGCACACAGTATTCACACCCATGGGCAGCAGCACAATTTAAAGCTATATATAGTGGACAGATAGCTCTCAATAACGTCACAGAGAGAACACGTCAGGTTTCCCTGCCTTGAGCCAGGGTATTTTTCTCCATTCTGTCCTGAGGAATAAATGTGGAGGGTTTTACTTTCTGATAGTACAGACTTTCAAGAAAGAATTGCAAGAGAGGCAGCGCCATGTGCTGTTTAGGTACCAGACTGTAAAGGTCACCTTTTGCAGCTCTCACTGTTGGAGCCAAGCACAGCAAGGCTTCAGCATGCTGACAGTTCTGAACATCTTCTGCTGTGTTTCAGTCTGCAGAGAGCTGTTCAGGGTTGAAAGTTTGATTAAAGGCTGAATGGAACCATTGGGATAATGTTTCTGGGAAGTCATCTTTAGAGAAAGAAGGAAACTTGTATTTGGTAAAGTTTGTAGGGGGTTTTCTGTTAATAAGTAATTCCTTGGGAATCCTTACCAAATTAAAACCCAGTTACCCATATGCCTTTAGCAGAGTTTCTGGTGTCTAACAAGATGTGGCCATAAATGTCATTCTCAATAGGGGCAGTAGCCTCTTTTCCTACTCTGCTCCCCACCCCTCTCCCTCCAAGTTCTTAACATTTCAAAGCCTGTTGAGTTTGTCAGGAGACACTGCCTGCATTAATGGTCTGTCTTTGAGAAATCGGGTTCAGAGTAGCAGCTACTCAGAGGTTTAGACTATTAGAAGCAATATTCAAGGGGAATTGAAGGGCAGGAAGCAGCTAAGAAAAAAAACCCGCACTCTATCTTGTAATTGTAGAAATGTTTGTTTGGCACGCGTATCTGGTTTTGGGTAGAGGTTATGTGTGTATCCGTCTTTTAATCCCAAAACCATGAAACAACATGAATAGGACGAAATATTATGTTTGTTCATTAAAAAAAGGACAGTATGTAAATAGACATTAGCAGTTGCATAAGGAGTTACTGTCTCATTCTGCACATATAAGCTTGTGGATGGTCAAGTTGAGACATACATTTTGCACATTTTCCTGTGGCAGGAAATTCATTTGCTCCCAATATTGTTCCCTCTTGCATCTGAAATTGTTATGGTCAGACTTTTGGTTGTGACTAAATGTCTTGATTCAAACTGCAAAAGCTGTGCTGATTTGTGAAGTGACTTTACTGTGTTTGATTGCAGATGGCTGCAGCATGCATCACTGTAGGTAGATAAGCTGGTAATAGCCATTTGTGTTTGTGATGGCTTTTGCTTCTGTGATGGCTATAGTTTTTCCTATGATTTGTACCCATGGAACAGGTTGCCCTGTTCTTAACCTCTCATTCCAGCACCAAAGGAGATGTTAAGGCTGTGACTGTGTGTTGTCATTACAGTGCAGGTTTTGGCTTGTCTCTTGGTTTTGTACTCTCATTGTCTTCCAAGTGAATCACTGCTGTTATCTGGTATCACACCCTATTTTTAAACCACAATGCTTTTCTGTTTCTGGGGCTGCTGGAATACTCATGCTTCATAGGATTGGAGTTTAGACTTGCTCATTCTGTGTCCTGTTTCAATTATCTTAAGTTTCGGAATTTTTTTCCGTGTGGGTTTGATTGTTTATCAAACGGTTATCTGTGTTACCCTCGTTGGATGCTTAGAATCATGAGTCAGATAGCAAAACTATGGGGTTTCGTGCATAAACAGGAGAACTATAGTAGAAGCTGAGGCTGAAAGGGTGTTGCTGGGTCTTCTGATGCCTCTTCTAACGCACAAATAATCAACTACAGTTTAAGTGCTCTTGGCTGTTTATTTACCAAAGCTTTAGTGTGTCTGTAACTGAAGCTTAGAAGAACAGGTTGGACAATTATTAAGAGCTCAGATACCATAAGGGTGGGTATTCTATCATGATTGAGTTTTAGAGGTAGGATTCATACTTTGGTTCTTTGCCTCACCATAAATGTTAAAGAAATGAAAGTAAGTTACCAGGAAGTGTCTTGTCTGCAGTAGACAAGCGGTAAGAGGTGAAACAGTGGAAGGAAATGGTTAGACTCTGAATCAGTGATCAGATTGACACAGATTGACGTATTGACAAGATTGCATATGTTTGAAGCCTTGATCTCACATAGTAGGTTTCAGTATAGCACTGAAAAAGTTGAAGCTCAAAGAATTGTACATCTTTCTCAGGAAATTGTCCTTGAATTGGATTCAAGAAATGTTTCTTATTTGAGATGGCACTTTCCAGCTTGTACACATGTTCCTCTAAAATTTTAAATTATATCCTAAAGGGCTTTTGCACATCTGGAATGTTTAAGTCTCTCCCAGCCATGCATATGCTTCCCACACCTTCACCCAAGAAACCCCCCACCATTTTAAATTAGGATACAATGCAAATGACCCCTCTCCTTGTACGGTGTGTGTTTGTGGTACAGTGCTTTGTCTGGATAATGTATGTGAGATAACTCTTAATGACTGAGCCCTGCTGCTGGAAGCTGAGGTGCCAATTGTGTGGCAAGGCTTCCTGTGGGGCTTGATAAGTCTCGATGAAACACGGTGATTGTCAGGGAGACAGCACATGTGCCAGAGGTAGCAGGAGGGGCCTTAGGCAACTCCTGTGCCTTCCCAGGTTTGCCTCAGAGAGGAGTTATTGTGGGAGCAGGTAATGAAATGCAATAGATTTGAGATGACGGCAGTGGTTGTTCAGTCCAGAAAAGCTTACGAACTTAACTTGACCTTTCACATGTTTTCTGGGAGCATCTGCTCACGTAACATCTCCATACAGCTCTGTGTTGATACATATGGAGCATAGTTTATCCTTTCCTTCTCAACCTTGGTTTTCTGCCTGTTGGTTATTGGTCTAATCTGCTTCTGCAGCTTATTGCAGCTGTATGCTGAACTGTCATTTGTTCTGTCTCCTTTCTGCTCCTTTTCTGCCACCTGGCTTTCTCTGCAAGGCACCGACAAGTTCTGCTGCAAAGCAAGGCAACTGAGTACAGCTCACCTTCTCTGACCCAGGTGTAGAAATTCTTCCATGCTGAGATGTTTTTTTCACGCACAGCTTGCTCGGTAATTATTCAGATGAGTCACAATACCTGGGTCGAATTTAATCTGTGGGGTGGTTTTGAGTTTGTCAGCACCGTTGGCTCACTTGTCTGCTTGTTTCTGACATAGAATTTGATATTTCATTTTGAGCCTATTTTGTGGGGTTTTGTATTTTGATTTTGGTATCTTTTTTTTTTTTGCCCCCAGAAGTACCTTGCATTTTTCTGAAAGGAGTTAACACATGCCTTAGGATTTTCCATTCCTTATCTCCTAAAGTGAAAGCAGATGCAGAAATATGTAGTGTCACTGTGCTGACTTTATCTGCCTTATCTTTGTCCTGGTAGTTTAGAACGTGTTCAACCAGCTAGATTGTGATGTATTGAAAAACCTATACAGGTTTGTTTTGTCTTTTTTTTTTGTTTTCTGCTCCTGAAATCCCTGGTTATTACAATAAATTTTCAATTCACCTGTTGTTTTTCTTCCCAGAACCCTAAGTTGTCCTAAACTTTTTTTTAATCTGACCTGCATGATTTCTTGTTCCTTGGTTTGTAAGGCGTAACTCTGTTTTTTGTGATTCTGAAGGGAGCTGGCCCTGGTTAGCAATTAATCATCAGCTGATGTCTCAGGCCCACCGAGTAGGATGAGGGAGAGAACCAGAAGAGCAAATGCAAGAAAAACTCTTGGGTCAAGATAAAGTGTGTGGACAGCAAGTGATGCAAAGGCACTAACTTGCCACCTTGCACAAGCAGTGGGATGTCCAGCCAGTCTCTAAGCAGCAATTACTTTGGAAAATATGATCCCCAGGGGTTTTTACCAAGCATGATGTTATGTGATGAGGAATATCACTTCAATCAGTTTGGGTCAGCTGTCCTGTCAGTGACCCCTCACAATCTTCTGCCTGTCTTTTAGCCTACTTACTGGCAGGTAGTGTAAAAGTAGTGAGAAACAGAGAAGGTCTTGTTGCTGTGCAATCACTGTTCAGCAATAGCTAAAATATTGGTGTGTTATTGATGCTGTTTTGATCACAAATCCAAAACACAGCACCCTATGGGCTGCTGTGAAGAAAATGCATCCCAACCAGACCAAGTATACTCTCCTGTGATAGTAGTCTCTGCAATGAGGTGAACAGTTTTAATTGCCTCCTGTTTTATTTTATAACCTACTAACTGCTGCTTTTGAAGTTCTTTTTAAATTTGTGTCATGTAGGAACACGTTAGTAATTCTTCTAAGTATCGAAGTAGAAATAATAATTACGTGTATGTGATAGGTTAATTATCTTAATTATGGCTTCTTGGGTATTATAGCTGCTTCAAATGTGGATATATTAGATAAGAACTTGACAATCCAAAGAGCAGCAAAAATAACTTTGCTTTGGGAACAAAAATGTTTGGGGTTTTTTTTTCCCTTCAAGGTCATTCTGACAATGCTTACTTCAGTTTTAAGGCTTCTATATTTTTTCTTAAAAACAAAACTTAAACTGACTCTTTCAAGCTGTTCTATAGGGGAAAAACATTTTAAAAGTTTCAATTTCAGAGTTACTTACTTCAACTCAATCAATTCCATTTGTTCTGCTTGTCATGCCTATAATTTTGAGGTGTGGCCACAGGATATTTTGTTCAACTTCAGTAACCATCTTCTAGTCTTAACTCTGGCAAGGTGGCTGTGACACTGAGGAAGCCAGGGACCTTCAAATTCGGTTCCTGATCATTGTTGTTTCCTCATCTTGGAAGGCTGTATGACAGCTGTCCTTATTTGGAAAAGACATTCCTAGATTTTGTGGACCCCTTGGTTCTTAGCTGCACTTTTTCTGTGGAAAAGTATGTGGGACCTATTTTGTGGCACAGCCACCTTAGAGTGCTTATGGGATTGTTTGTGAAAGGTACAGGTTTCAGTTCCTGTGTTACCAAGCGCGTCACATCCAGGTGGTTTAATTTGGTCAGTGAATTAAAAACACTTAAATGGATTGAGTTAGACTGCGTATGGAAATACGGGCACTATCAAGGTAACCTAAACAATGTGAAGTCTGGCCTTCTCAAAAGGAAGAAGGCAACAGTATGAGGTCATGAAACCTAATGCCTAGAATATAATCTCTGCTTGGTTGGTATGTGGCAAAAGGGATGCCAGAGCCCTAGGAGCCTCCACCTGATGGGGGCATGCTATACAGTCGGGGAGCAGGTGACCACACCTCTTGTGATAGAAAGAGCAACTTCCTTGGGGGAGGGATTGTACAGTGTTTGCTACAATCCAGAAACCCACCAGAGTGACAAGAATCAAACCTGCCAAAGAGAATAAGTCTCTTGGGAGAGACCTGCCTATACATGTTTTGGATTTTTTTTTTTTAATTTTCCTGCTTTTTTCACTTTTCCTGCTTAAAAAGTTGATTTTATTTTCTAGTAAAATTCGTCTTTTTAAGTTGAAAAGTCTTTTAAATTTCTGCAGAGCTTGCCATTCCAGAGATGTCTGGACAGATGCAGCTAGGGAGGTCAGCTTAGCAGGAGAGAGCTACTACAGGTGGCTGTGTGCAGGCAGGCTGCTTGGCAGCCCCAGCTGGCCTGGGCTGCACAGACACTACCTTCTTGAGTACCTGCTGGCAAGGAACAGTGCGTTGCAGTGGCTTTCCCATCTGCTATTGCATGGGAGAGTAGGACTTGGCTTTCTTCTGAGTTAGAAGCTAGGCACTATAAGCAGATTAACAGACTGGGGACTTTTTGCTGTTTTCTAGGATCAGAGACTTTAGCCATTAAGCTAATACCTCCATGCCTATCCTAGCTCCTGCTGTTTGCCTGTCTGGATTGCCAGCACTGCTCACAGAGCCAAAGTGAGCATTTTTGCTGCTTTTTCAAGATATCTGCTGTTGCAATGAGGCTGAGAAAGTTGGGTTTGTATGGATCTTTGACTGGCTTTTGGTCAGTGTTGTTGATTGTGTCATTGATCTCCTCACCCCTAAGAGTCCCCTTGTATCTAGGAGCCCTGAGTCCACACAACAGCCTTGCATTAGTACAGGTGCAAATATCTCCCTTTCATATGGTGGCATTGAACTATTGAAGGTAAGTACAGAGGAAGTGTGTTGGCAGAAGACTTTTCCCCATGAGAAACCAGGCTGTGGTATTTTTTTTTTTCTGGGTCTGATACAGATCCAAAATGAGATCTGCTACTTCACTTGTAGTTCAAAAGAAAAATGGAAATACTAGGAGTGAATGTAGTCAGATGATCAGGTCTGCTGTGGGAGATACTGTAAGGATATACTTATTCCGTATTTTTTCTCTTTTACTCCACAGCTTGGTAATGTGGTCATCTAAGTGCCAGTTGGGTAGGGCCAGAACGGTTGTACCTCACAGTGATCCATGTTTAATTAATGCGATAGCTTATGTCTTGGTGGCCAATGTCAATTGAGTAGAAGGTTATGTCTTTGGGAGATCCTTGTTTTTATGACCCATTTGCTGATTGCTTTGATATATTCTGCAGTGTTTCCACAGCTGGAGACAAATTCCCTCCAGTTACAAGTAACAGTGCAGTCAGCCTAGAACTGCCCTGTTATTTAAAGCTGGATAGTCAACTGCTTTATACTTTTCATAAATATTACACAGCTGTTTGTCACATTCATATCTTGCAGCAAGGTAGTAATTGGATAATGTGTAAAAACCCACAGTAGATTTATTGCTTTTAATTTCACTAAATGCCTGTAGCATTTGCATTGTTTGATAATTTTACAAGTGCTGGAACTTAAACTGGGTCCTGCCGGTGGTTAGGTCATGTCTCCTCTCTAGTGTGATATCATTGCCTGTGTGTCATGCAGCCAGTTTGTCTTGACCAAACTGTTCATTGAATCTTTCCCTGATCCTCTGTTATGTTGGCATTTTACAGACCAGGGTTTGCTATTTTTGCCATCTGCCTTTGGAGATATCACCAGCTTTTTGAAGGACATATTAATAGACTCCTTTCCTCTGCTTGTGTTGTCTGTTTTTCCCCTTGTTTCTAAAGCCTTTTTTGTCACAAGAGAATAAACTTGGTCCAGGCTTGCAGTCTGGTGACTTAAACAACCTTCATATTTCTTATAGGTGTTTAATCCATTTAGTTGTCAAGACCTGATGGGAGTCACTAAGAATAGGTCCAACACACCCACACTGCTGTCAGTCAGAGGACCGGATGTGTGGCAGACATCCTGCAGGTAGCATTAAATTGGATAAACTGCATTCTGGAAGAAGTCTGACCAGCCAAGCTCAGTATGGCAGCAATATGTCGGCAGCGAAAACGGGTGATTTCCCAGCTGGAGCGGAGTGGCTACCTGTTCACAGTGGATTTTCATCATTTGGTTTCTCTTTCTTGAAAGAGAATGAAGAACTGAAGATAAATAACTACCCCTTTTTATTAAATATGTGTAGATAGAATATATATCACGCCTTAGTAACATGCCATTGCAAGCAGCAAACTGATGTTGGTTTCCTTTTCCATATAGAAGTTGGCTAAAGTTTTAGGTGGTCAAAATCTAGTCCTAGAGAAGTATCTTTCATGTTTTGATACACCATTTCACTTTTAGTGGACTTTTTCTTAACCTCTGCCTTACATGTTTGTTCAGACAGTAGCCACTAGTCCTCTCCATCCTGGAGGTGCTGCTGAATGTAGCTCATAATCAAGGTGCGATTTTAAAACCTGCAGTTTACAGAGGAAAGTGGTGTAGTTGTCATCAGAAGTGGAGGTAGGGGGAAGGCCAAGGAAGGCTCATTTTCAAGACACAAGGATAGAGACCTACATCTGAAATACAAAGTAGTGCAGCATGTGCTATGCCAGTCATGAACAATGGTTAGAACACAGCAGGCTGCTTTACTTAACAGTTAGGAATGTCTAATGAAGACCTAGTAGCTTAAATGATACAAATGAGTCTTCACTCCTCACACAATTAAGTCTTCCGTGTTATTGGCAAACATTACACTTGGAGTAGAATAACATGAGCTTAGATTTCTTCAAACTGATTATATTTAGATTTTTGTCTGGCCTTGGTAGTGTGTGTGGGAGAATTTTGCTTGTTAGGTTTTTATCTTGTATCTTGTGGTTAGTGACAGACTACCTCTTGCTGTTAGAGCAGCAGCTCCACCTCTTTCCAGCATCAATTAGGAGAGGTTACATAAAAATTAAGTAAACTAGTCCTGGGGCTATTTGTGAGAATGACCACAATGATACAGGATGTGAAGGGGAGGCAGAGGGAGAAAAAAGGATTCATGGTTAGCAGGTTTCTTATGTTCTAATATATTTTTCTGCTATGTTTTCTGTCAGTATAGGGGAAGGAAATAATAGTTAACTACAAGTAGTGCTGTGAAGGTGCCGCACCCCAGTGTTACAGGAAAGATGGTTAGGGACGCCGGAAAAAGAGGTGACCTTTGGATTGCTTTTGTTCAACTTGGTACAGATCAGCTGAGTCATGTTGACTGCATGGTTGTTTCTATCCCATCACAGCATAAAGCAATATTGTATTAGCTTTACATGTTGTTATAAATCAGATGGAAGTAAGTTCAGGTCACCCTGCAGTTGGCGCCTGACTAGCGAATACAGTTTAGCAGGTAATGGTCACTAGTTAATGTGTAGTGACTTCGCTGATAGCAGGCATCTCCTCACCCTCAGCTCCTTGCAGAACCACCTCACAGCACTTGTACCTGGTTATCCTAACTGCCAGAATAGGGGGTTAAATGTGTGGCTTTGGAAGGCAAGCTTGTGTCTTCAAATGCAGGACTCTCAAAGATCTAGAGCTTGCTGTTTCCTTCAGAAATCCTTGGAGCTGTTTGTGTGGATAATTAGAAATGTGTACTTAGTTGCCTACCAGGTACAAGCTTTTGTTTTTGGAGCAAAATTAAGTCCCAATGATTTAACAGTGTCTCCCATAGATTATTCTCAATGTAAGAATCCTGGATTTTTTATGGGATAAATAGCACTTTCTGATCTGGTCATGTCTGGAAGTTAACTTTCCTCTATCAGCGCTTAACTTGCTGGGAGAATATTTGGAGTGCGTTATACTGCCAGTGTAATAGAGATTTCTGACCCTGGAAAGAACACTGGCAAGAGCAGTGTCCCCTTGGATTTGATTCAGTTGTCATCATATTGGCTTCTAACACCATCTGAGACACCTTGGGGTACATGAAATGTCCTCCTGGGTCTGGCACATAGGACTTGGTCAGACCCTTACCCTTCCTGAGCAGCAGTTGGAGCCTGTGTGTGTTAGAGATGTCAGCACAGACACAGAGTACAGAGCTGCCTGCTGTTGGCTCCTTTGGTCTGGAAGAAAGAGGCAGAAGAGCCAGTCCAACAGCACCTGACTGCCAGGCTAAGGGGATGGGGAGTTGATGCTTGTGAATGTCAGCTACTAATAGTTTTTCCCACAAGTGTGTCAATGTTTGAAGCACAGCTAATAGCAAAAGAGCTTCTTCCTCCCTCTCCAGCTGGAGATGTTGGAAATTTGTTCTCCTTTTCAAATTAGCACTTATTCTGGACTTGCTGGTGGCAGAGACAACTTCAGTTAAAGATGTCTTTGAAAGCGATAACAACTTTGAAAAGTTGTAATTTTTTTGTTGAAGTTCTTTCTTGACAGCTCAGGTTTTGCTGATTCGTGGGAATGTCATGGATGGCTGAACATCTTGAATACATGCTCATTATCTGCAGTGTAAGATTTAGGGTTGCCAAGCACTTTACAAGGGTTTGGCCTGTGGAATTTCTGGAGTATTTGAACTAAAATACTATTTACAATGGATGAGCTCTAGTCTGTGCAAAGTCAACTGCCAAACTCTTGTGGAGTCACCATCACTACAAAGCGTGTGTTTTGTGGACTATGTCAGTATCACTGCCTTCCTAAATTAAAAATTGTGCAAACTTCTAGACTTTTGATTCTGTTACTGCTAACAGCTGTGTTGAATGAGCTTTGGATCAAGCACAGAGAGCATTTGCATGACTTCAAGTTGTAACAATATTGGCTGTCTTTAACATGTGGAAGGAAAAAGATTTCCTGTTGTTTATTAGCAGCTTAGCTACTATTAGTTGCTAAGTCATACAGTCATGAAAGCTCTTGGCTAGAAATGTGTCTTGCAACACTTGTTCATACGAAGCATTTCTTCTAGCATTGGGTACAAGACCAATTTTTAATGAATATTATGCACTGGCCCTGACAAATCCTTTATGTTCACTGTGAGAATCTGAGTTTAAAACTGAGAGGGCTTCACAGATGTTGCTGTTAATCAGCTGACTGGGAGGCCATGTGCTGTCCTGAGCTCACTTTGCAGTGAAATTGCCTTGTCCTGTGTGGCATCCCACAGGGAATGTTCATCACCCTTTCACAAAGGCAGTGAAGAGATGAAGGGTGAAAAGTCACCCTTTGTCCATGTTTTCCTTGCTGAACAGCACCACAGTTAGTCTGGCAAAGCTCAGAGCATTTTTCTCTGTGGCTCAGCAATGAAAACTGCCGGATGAGCTGAGAGAGCTCATATACACAGTGGTTTCTTCCTGCGCTGTGGCTTCAAGCTATCAGTTGTGTGGTCAAAGATAGTTTACGTGATTAGAGACCGTGCAGTCAGTTTTCTTTAAACATCGTGTATCCATTTCTGTTTCCTTCCAAATGGTTCTTTTCCTCTGCTTCCTCCACTCAAGTCCAGGGAAGACAGGGAAAAGAGGATTAGTCAAGATGGAGCTGACTACTTGCGGATGAGTTACCATGCAGGAGTACCAGTGAGATACTCTCCTCCATCTTGCTGATTTGTCCCTGCACAGGAGCAGAATGGGAGCTGGCTTATCTCTGCCCAGACTTCTCCCCTTGTAGTTGCAGTGTGCTGGAGCATGCTGGCCTGGATCCCTGAACAGATGCTGCCTGGCAGTATTTGGCATAGCAGAGATGATTGGGTGAGATGGAGGCTTCGTCCACTTAAGTCTGAGAGCCTCATCTCTCTCCAAGTAAGGGAGGTACAGTCTATTTGTAGTATGCAGACACAGCCTGAGAAACACAGCTGTCACCAGCACTGTGTGATTCTATGTCCCCACCCAAATGCTTTGTGAGCCCAGCTCCCTGCACCATCGTTCTCCTTTTTCAGCAACCCAAACCAGGGCCAGGCCCACCCAGATTCAGCAGGGAGGAAACGAGAAACATCCTGAGAACCCTGTCTGGCTGCAGGGAGATCACATGTGTGATCATGTGAGATCATGATGTGCTCAGCACCAATATGTTGCTGTGTTTTTATTGCAGCCTTGTCACAGCTAAGCATTCCAGATGTATGTCTCCTGCTTTAGTGTAAATATGTGCAATACTGGCACCAGGGTGGAGGCTGTCTTCTTACATCTAAAAGAATGAAAAAAAAATCCTTAAAGATGCTATGTTCCAGGTAGTAAAAATCCTGAAGCAAAGACTCTCAGTGTTTGCAGGGGAAGGTTGCTGCTTGTAGAAAGATTGTCTCCCACTGCTGTGTACACTCTTTGTGGTACTGAGTGTTACAGGGTACTCAAAGCATGGTCTGTACCTTTCTTTCTTGCGGGTGATGAGCTCCAAGATTGCTAGAGAAGTTTTTTGTGATTGCTGCTAGTCTTTGCTGCTGAGACACTTTGAGTGCCGGAGGGAATTTGGACCAGACTGCCAGAATAAGCCCTCTCTGAGTACTGGGAATGGAGGCACAGGCAGATGTGTACAGCCAAGGCAACACTGTTCTTGCTGGTGATAGTCAAGTGCACCTCTGCACAGCAATAAAGACTGGAGCAATAAAATGCAACAGGTTCTGTCCTTCACGTGTTGGTGGCTATTTGCATGGTGTCTTTGCTCCATATTCCCTGAGTCTGGTATCTCTGTAGTGTGACTGTGACATGGTCTTCAGTGTAGCAGGAAAGTTTCTGAATCCATGAGACTGCAGGGTCCATTGGGCTAGTACTGAAGAGCTGTTCCTTTTTGCTGTCCAGGAGTTCTAACAATGGCATTTCTTTATTTATTGCTATAGCCTTTAATTTGCCTTGCTCCTTTCAGGACACATGAAAATTTATATAAATTTCTAATTTTTTTTTTCCACCTCTGTTTAACTGAGTTTAGTTCCTTATCATTTGTAGCAGCTTCAGCCTACACAGGCAAGTGCTTCAAGATTTAATTTCCAGTATTTCTGATTCTCATCTTACTAATGAGAATCTTACCACTACTTTCCCTTTCCTGGTTTAGAAACCAGAGCTGTCCTCAAGATCATATCCACTTCCATTTTCTTGAGTCTCCTTCTTCATACAGACTAATGATGATCTGGAAATATTTTTGTCATTTCATGGACAGGTTGTTCATTTCATCCTTCACAATAGGAATAAGTTAATTAAATATCTCTTCTTAATACTAGCTTTGTAAAAAAAATACGTTAAACAGAACACACAAATAGCAAATTGCTTTGCTCATTGGAATCATCTTTCATCTCTAGAGATGTATGCAAATCCAAAAACAAATCTTAAGGAGAGAGATTTTTTGCTTAATTTCTCTGTTCTTCTCCCTTTTTAGTTTGACTTTAACAAGACTTGTAGCTTAGTTTTCAAGAATGTGTTACTACCTGTACATGAATAGTCACCCATGAAGTAATGGGAAGAAATCTTCAGCTAGTGGGTATTAACACAGCTCAGTACTGGGTAACCCACCGAAGATGATTTGAGTAATCCATAGCCTGCACCAGCCTATCAATTTCTATTCTTGCACTCAGTCCTACCCAGGCAATTCATTACAGCAGCAGCCAATTGTTCTTGCTTCTCTGTGTTTCAAGGACTGCCCAACGAGGGGTTAAATACTATGGCGATGGTATGGACTGTTGGCATGTCCATGTCTCAACAGCATTTACGGAAGAAAACGAGAGCTGTTATGCCAAATATGATGGGGAGGAGTCACAAGGGCTGCTGAAGCAATTCTTGTGACACATTAGTAGAGCAAGATCTTGTTAATGGATTAGTGTTTAAGACAATTCTTCAGCATTCTGCAAGTCAGGGCAGTTCTGGATAATGTACATTTCTCAATTAGGGAAGAGATTGACAAGGCAGCAGGAGGCTCCAAACAAAAAAATTTCTACACAGTAATTTAATAAGGAGGAGAGTTTTTTTAGGATTATCCTAAGTGAGAGACTGAGTAAATGCTGCTTGACTCAGAACCTTGGGTGAAACTATACAGTTTGTTCTTAAGGGCACAAAGGAAGCAAAACAAGATGGAAAAAAGTGAAGGTTCACAGACATAAAAAATTTCTTCTGTATCCACTGGCTTTGGATCTCTCTCCATCTGCTTGCAGTACGTATGAATTCAATTAAGTTCATACTACAGCAATAAAAAAGGGCAGCTGGAGATTTAAATTTGGTTGTGCTATAAGCTCTGCTGTAAATAATATCCATCTTGTACATAAGCTGTTTGGACTGGTTGCTGCTGAGAAGAATCCTGGCTATTCTGTAGCTTGTGCTGATACAGTTTCTAGCAAAGCAATCTATCCTGTTAGTGTTTTGTTAGGGACAAGTCAAAGCAGTGTTCTAAAACAAGGAAGTTATCAAATGCCTTTTCAAAGGCTGAAACAGCACTTACCTTTGTTTGCTTATGGCTTGCTTACTGTATCCTTTATGCAAGGAATAAGAATGAAGTCATAGGATGTGGGATTATTAAGGTGACACTAAAGGTGACACTAAACGTATCAGAGCATTTGTGGATGAGACAGGATGGTGCGCTCTTTATGGGGAAACTCCAAGCTCTGTGCAAGCCATGTAGGAAACTTTGGGGCTTAAGATAAAGCTGTGAACCTGCTCTGGGAATCAGACACATCTACTCCATGGATTTCCTTCTTTCTCTCTAACAACAGAATCAGGGTTAAGTGACATATATGCCTTGCTACCATAGGGTGTTCCTGCTCAGACATCACTAAATGCTTTTTTAAAAGTCTAGCTTTATGTCAAGTTTCTTCCAGCTTCAGTTCCTACAGTTACTGTGGCTGAGGGCTACTTAGATTCTCATGTTCAGAGGGACTTAATATCAGCAATATGATCTGGTTTGGCCATACCAGCTAGACCAAGATTCAGGCTAGTGAAGATTCCCAAGTTGGATTGAAGGCTTCAAACTCCAAGCATATTATGACTTGAATTAAACAGACTATTAATAAAATAAACTTGGCAGCAAATCCTCTGGCAGTGGTAATCAATCATGACCTGATGACAGCCTTGGCTACAGGGGTGCTTCCAAGTGAGAAAGCAAAATGTGGATGAAGATCCTTATGTATTGAAATCTTCTTTCCTGTTGTTTAGTAATGAAAGATATGACCTCAATAAAATCTGAAGGGATAGGTTTAATTGTTACTGTTTGTGTGGGCCTGATAAAGGATATTCCCTTTTGTGAATGTACACTCAAACTAAGGGACAAGCCAAGTTGTAAAGTGTGTTGGGTGTATACTCTTGCTTTTTCCTCATGCAAAAGTTTGAATATGCCTTTTCTGAATACTTTAAAATAACTATTTTAAAATATATTTCTGCTTAATATTTAAAATATTACTAATATTCTACTGTGCAACTAAGATACTTGTGTGCAACCATGAGGAAAAGCATAAGCAGCGGAATTTTGACTTGCGTTTGTAATGGGTAACAACAGAGCTGTGTTGCAAAATTTTTTGTAACTTTAATTATACAGGTATTACCTTTTCCATTCCAATTTTCCCATCCCTTAGGCAGCCTTTCTTTCTTTCCAAAATGTGGTTGTAGATCACGACTGTGACACAGTTGCAGTGTCCTTCACTGAGTACTGAACTCTCTTAAATTTGTGGCTGCAGAGGTGTGGTGAGGTGTGTGCCTCAAGAGCTGTAATTGTGTTGACTTTTTCTTGAAGGAAAAGGAATTTTTCAGGCAGGAGCTTCTGTAAATGCAAATATTATTTCAGGAGTTTTCTGTTCTAATGTTAATTTAGAATTGTTAAGAATAAAAGGGATTTTATTTCCTTGGCAGGTGTCTTGGTAACTGGACACCTTTGGAGGTGAAAAGATGAAAAACATGCTTGGCTCATCAATCACTGATGCATTAATGCCATCTCAGTGTCCCCACATGAAAGAAAAGGTAACTTTCTGCATTGACTTCAGGTAAGTGCCTGTTGTATACCATATCTTACCTACCAAACTTTGGGAGAATCTAAGAAAATTACAGTGTATACCTGAAATGAATTTCAAAAAAAAGTGGCAAATTTTAGTCATGTGCAAGACATGAGGTGTTTTGCTTTAGGCTCTCTCAGATCAGAGCAACCCTATCCAGCCAAACTGGAGGGCCACAGCCCCTTCCTGGAGTCTGACGTGTGCAGACCATACAGAGAGGGCTATCTGTAGTGAGGAATGCCTGTTGCTGCAGAGCACAAGCCCGTCTGTACCTGGAGCCCAATGCACTGTCAAGTGCTGAGAACATATGCCCATAGCTTCTTGGCAATCAGACTAAATGATCCTTGTAGGACCTTCCAACTGAACTATTCTGATGAGAAGTGTGCCATGGTTGCTCAGCTGTCTAAGAGAAAAGATACCAACACGCTCTTCCTGTGGCTGCTGGTCAAGGTCGGCAGGTCAGACCACATTTTGCTCAGGACACAGATGGGGAAAACAGTGATTCCAAGCTGTTGGTTGTTCTATCAAAGGATAACTAGTACTTTGTTATTGTTTTGAAGGAATGCCTGGCAGCTGAATGAACTAGATCCTGTGGTGTAATCAGTGGTGGACACCTAGAGAATATGAGATACAGCAGTCAGATTATGGTCCTTCCTGAGAGTGCTTTTTAAACTTCCAGTGATTTGAGTCAGGAAATTCTTGGATCACAAAGCTGAATCATCATGTTTAAGAGCTCTGTGTGGTATTTTCTTCCAAAAAACTGATTATTCCATTTGAATGTGCAAAATGCTTGACATTTTACATACTTTGCAGCAAAGTCATGTACCTGACCTATTAATTATATGTCAGTATTTTCTTGTGCTTATTTTAAGCACGGCTACTCTTGTTTGAAGTCCCCTAGTTACTGTATGAGGAGAAACAGTGAACAGTGTTTTCCTGTTCACTTTCACTACTCCACATGATACTCTCTAGACCCCTATCTCTTCCTCTACACTTTTGTCAGGTTGTACAATCCTGTCTTTTTGGGCATCCCATATATAGAACCTGCTTTGTTCCTTTGATCAGCTGTACTTCTTCTTTCAGGACCTTTTACTGTTCCTCTGTATAAGCTTTGAGATGGGCAAATGGACCAGAATTTAATGCACTATTCAGGATGCAGGTGTAATGTGCATTAATATTGGGATATAACTTTGTTTCCTTTTGCTTTCCTGTTCTCTTTACAAGTAGTTTCTAGCATTCCTCTAGGATTTCTTTTTTTTTTACTGCTCCTGACTTGATATTCACACAGGAGACTCTGCCCCAATCTTACTCCTGAAAGGAATAATAACTCAACTCCTGACATGTAGCAGGTAGAGTTAGGGCTGGGGTTTTTTTATTTGTGTCACTTCATACTTTTTAATTCCAAAGTTCTTCTGTTGTTTTATTACATAGTATCTCAGTATTATGTTTCTGCAACATGCTGTAGTTTTTCTGTCAACTATGATAACTAGACAGTTATTGCATGATTGTCATCTCAGTGTTTCTTTTTGCCAGACCATTTATGAATATAGCAGAGATTCCTGTGAGATAGCGAGCTGGCTTCAGAAAAAGCATTATCATTTATTTGTTTTATTTACTTGTTCCAAATGGGTTAGTTGTTTTTAAAATACCATTATGTTTAGTTTTAGCCTTCTTCAAGATTTGTTTGGGGTTTTTTGTTTGTTGTTTTTGGGGTTTTTGTGGGGTGTTTTTGTTTGTTTGGTTTGGGTTTTGTTTTTTTTTTTTTTTGGTTTTTTTTTTTGTTTGTTTGGGTTTTTTTTTGTTGTTGTTGTTTTTTGGGGTTTTTGACAGGCGGGTACATTTGCTCTGAGACTAACATAATGTCTTGAAATAGTCTCTCTGTCTCCAGAACACATACACTTTAAGGTTCCTCTTTTAGAGGAATTTTGGAATTTTATGGGATTCCTGTCTTTGAAATTCAGCATGGCACTAGTTGATCTGGTTTTGGGTGTTGGTGGAAATGCTGAATCTTGTGCTGGTATAGTTCAGACAGAAAGATGACATGCTAATTTTTTACACTGGTCAGGACTAAATCAAGAATTGCTTCCCATTTTGGGGATTTCCTAGCTGCCTGTTCCTGAAACAGTTATTTATAGCATCTAGAAATCCAGTATTATCTGAGAGATCAATGTAAAAGGTTTCACATTCTACTTCAGAATAATTAAAATAATTGGAATGTTAGTTCCTGGGATTTCCACATTCCATTGCCTTTCTGCCACCATGTTTCCTTTATACATGCAGTGTCCAAGTCCCTTTTTAGGGTAAGCATTCTGGCTCTGTGCTCTCAATGTCTTAGAGAATTCTGTGAAACATTGTTTTGGCTTTCTGGCACTGTATCTTGTTCATAACAGATTTTTAAAACTCTTTTTGTTACTTTTGTGTAACTTCAATGGCATTCTTTACTTGAGGTCGCAGTGTCTACCATGGGATTCAGAACAGGATACATTGTTTCCTGTATGCACTAGTCTGCTCTCGCCTTCTTGTCAGTTTGAAGCTTCTGTATAGTCTTCTGGATGTGAAGTGCCGATCCTGTTTCCCTCTCACTTTAGGTAGAAATTTGTTCATGCTTTGCTGGGCTTAATCCACTCTGGAAGCTCCCAGTCCCTGGCAAACCTGAGCCTCACTTCCTTACTCCATTGCTTTAGCCATTCAATGAGACTTTGCCTCCTCCCCAGCAAGGTTATGGCGGGGGTCTTGATCTTTGCCATTTTATGTTCAACTTCCAGAATCTTTCTTCTTTCTTTCATGTGGTACCCAGATGGGCTACAACCCCTGCCTCCTTCCCAGCATTTCCCAACTTTTCCAGGTTTTTTTTAAAAGTTTTGCCGTGTAGCACCAAAGGGCACATAAGAAGACTGTGTTTGGAATCAGGACCAAACCTGTTTGGTACCTGGCAATGGAATCACTTATGACTATTACCTGTCCCTTTTTCTGAGCTGGGCTTTCTGCTGCAGGGAGGTATTGCCAGTAAAAGAAGATACTCAGAGTGCAGAGAGGGGACCACTGACCACAATTATTACATTCCTTATCTGTTTAGTGCCTTCCTGCCATGAAATTAGGGCTGGAGGAGCTTTTCAGTGCCCTAAAAAGGCATCCTCGGTTTAACTTCTTTCTTTAAGCAGCAGTAGATTTTTTTTTTGCCTGCAGGTGAGACTATGCAGGGATTGCCATGAGGGCTCTGTGTTGTACATCTACCTATGGCACAATCAAGTCACAAGGAAGAGCTCAGTATCTGAGGATCATGGGGTGCCTGGAAAGAATGTCTCTGCATCACCTACACACAGGTCAGGTAATCATGTGACACTTGATACTTTACCCTGGAAATTGTCACCCTCTAGCTAGGCTTCTGATTGCATTTCTCTTGCACATCTGGACTGACTCAGGTATTCCTATATGGGATAGCAATGCAGCTTCCAGTTAAAGAATTGAGAAGCAATTACATTAAATGTGTCATTAACAACTGTATTCATCATGTTTTGTAACAAATTATGCTGAGACATTGACTAAATCCAAATTATGAGATGCTGAGGCTTACCTTTAGCTTGTGCTTTGTTCAAAAGAAGCTGGCATTCTCCGAGAGAGTCTTCCTGTTACTTGGCTATGGACTTGATGTAAGGTGGAAGGAAGAGCTCCAGCCATGTAAGGTGTATTTGCATCAGCATATTACTAAGCTGGTGATCCCTGAGCTGCAGAGGGGTCAAACAAAGGTCATTAAGGTGGAGGAAAAGAGTCCCTAGAGGTTAGAAAGTTTATTGCAGCAAAGCAAAGAAAATATGTGTATACACATATGTATCTTGTTCTGAGGTCTGTCTTCTTTTTCCTTCTGAAACAAATCTGTGTGTTGGGGCTATGTGGCCACATACATCTTCTATTAAGTTTAGTGGTACTGAGAAAATTTGAAATTGAGTAAAGGTTTCTAAGAAGAGGTTGAGAAATGCTACTTTATGTTAGAGTTTGTGCTTGTGTTGATTAATTTCCAGCTAACTTGCTGTCACTAGCACAAGTAGAACTTCTTATTTAGACAACCTGAAAATATTTGTATCACAAATGTTTATGACATTGAAGCATTTTTCCAGGACAGAAATGTGTGTAGCTAGGTGACCACAATTAAAATTATCATCTAAGGAGCTGAAGAAGAATGAAAAAATTGAATTTAGCTGTTGTTAGGAGGGCAAATTCTTGTCTGGCCAAATGACTAGTTTCAGGGAAGTTCAAGGGAGTTAAGAGGTGCTTACCATTGATTATGAATCAGTTTGTCAGCTCCATACCTGGCCTAGGACTGAACACTGTCTCTTGAACATGCAAATTTTCTGCATTGGTCCTTCCCACAATTTCAGATTTGTTCTTAATTATACCAAAGAAGGAAATAAACTCTGCGTCCTTGCAAAATTTTCATGGCTCTTCTGATTTGGGGTGTTGCAGGGTGTAGCTAATGCTCTGAAAAGGCTTCAGGATTCCTGGATGAAAGGTGTGATGAAAGAAGTGTATTGTTATTGTTTTAGGGGAGGAATCATGCTACTGGGTAAGCCTCTGTCACTGGGACTTGCTGGACTTGTTTGTTCTGACTTGCCTATGACTCCTTTCTTTCTTAATTCGGGAGATAAAGCCTCAAGTCTATGCTGAGATGCTGCACAGTGTGTTGTGGTGTTCAGGACAGTGCATCTCCCAGAGAGAAGAGCTTCTTGCCAACCTCTCAGTGGTACCCGGAGGTGAGTGCCACAGGCTTCTGGCTTCCTCCTGGGTATTTTGGGCAGCATGGCTACATTGTGTCCAGATTTATGGGGCAGTTTGAGCTTCGACTGAGGGTGTGGGGAGAATGGCGCTAGTTCCGGGCTTGCTTCTGATTTGATATGCCTTTCCTGCATTGGTAATCCTTCTGATATCTCAACCTTTCTCCTCACCCAAAATACATTTGTTTTCTGAGAATTCTCCAGCTCATCTACAGCATGGTATGGCAAATCAGGGTGGCCTATGGGGAGAGCAGGTGAGAGTCATTTCACTGTGCCTGACTCTGAACTACCATTTGTGCTAGAGTGGTTAGAATATGTTGCAGACACAACTGCTGAACTAGAGGATGAGTGGAGTACAGTTGGTAAAAGTAGCTTCTTGTGCTTTTGTTTATTTTCATGGACTTTGTGTGCAGCCAGTGAAGTGTTAATCTGTGCAGAATCAGCTTGGAAACACACCAAATCTGGCACCTGACCATTTCGCCCGCCCTGCGTTGGAATGAAAATCAAACTGAAAACCCACAGAGACTATAACTGCTTTTGTGGTGTCTTGCTTTTGGAGTAGATTTCAAGAAGTCAAAGAAGGACAAAGGGAGGCAGGCAGCGCTATTTTTGAAGGCTGAAAAGTAGAGATCTACTGCTATAATCTGTGTCTGCCAAACTAACAGAACAAGACACTTGTCTACGACCAACACAGCTGGAAGGGGAAATCTGAGAGGTAAAGATGATGTAAAAGTTAGAGAAACTCATCCTAAACCAATTGCAATCAGTGGCCGTATACTTTATACTTTCTTTACATTGAGATGACCTCTTAGTGTTCATGCAGATTGTAAGTCCTTATGTAGTGAGTAGTCCTCCTACTTCTGCTAAAACTTGTTTCAGAACATGAGAGTCTTTCTCAAGATGTCGGCTGTGTCAGTCAACTGTAGAAAGGCACATTATTGATCGAGGGTATTTCAGTCCTTGGCATTACAGTTACGTCCCACAGACTGTTGTAGTGGTAGGGGAGGCTATCTCTATCCCAATGATTAAAGAGCACACAACTTCCAAACAGTTGTGTGCAAAATGGATGAGAGAGTAAGGAGCAGCAAACCTTTTGTGCTGATTGCAGAGGTGATCAGATAACCAGGGAAGCCTGTATGATGCCAGCATTTTGGCATCATGGATATAGTTGCTGGGAAGCTCTGAGTTAAGACATCCCAAAGGCTGAATGCTGCCCTTCGATCTTGAAGCAAATGGCAAGAGCCGTATTTGGAGCTGTTGTCTTTACCCAGCTGAAGTATGCTCTGGGGAAGCAACAAGACCTTGGATGGTTAAGGGGAGGAGCTCAATTAGTAAGTGGCAAATACATTGCTGATGCTTTATCTGACTGCAGAGGGGTGGCATGCAGCACCTACTGTTTTTGTGGGATGTTCAAGGGTGTGGGGAGATCAAGCTGATTCAGTATGACGCATGGAAGAACGCACACTTCATTTCCCTCAGCAGATCCCTTCAATGGTTGGAAGTCTTCCATTGTATCAGAATGCTTTAGGAGGTATCAAACATTGAGTAATTGAGGCTGGTAGGTAGCTGACCTCATCCTAAAAGGGTCTGGCAGCACTTAGGCAGGCACTATCTGCTTCTGCTTCAGTTATCAGAGTAGCAGAGGTTGTTGTCCCATTCTTTGAGAGATGTGCATCCTGGGTATGCCACAAGAGCACTGAAGTGCTGGGTTGGTGTGGTTGCTTGTGGTAAAGGTGGGAGTGAAATTAGTGAGTCTTGCTTTATGGCTCTGTGATTTTCTACAGGCCTCCTGGACTAAGCCAGATATATCTCAGTTTCTGCCATTCCCAACCACCCTGCCAGGGTGGATAGCTTCAGGGACATAGTCTGGATTTTCAAATCAGACTCACCAGGCCAGCAGATTAGTCTGTTTGGTTGTCTTGTGAAAGGTCCTATTTCTAGGAAGAGTGATTGTAGACATGTATCTGACTCCATCAGCCAGGAAAACTGGTCATGACTATAACTGTGGAGAGACCCTCCTCAGCAGATGTGTCACCCAAACTCCGCCACTGGCTCTTCTGAGAACACTTCAGGTAGCAGGGGTATAATAATAAAAAATGTAATAATAAATGCATTATAGCAAGGTAGCAGCAGATCGCATAGAGGAGGTTGCATGTTTTCTTCCATGTGGAGCAAGGCAAAACGCTTTCAGTAGACAGGTGGTACCAGAAAACGTGGTTTAGATTAATCTAAAAGCAAATCTAGTTTGGAGTGCTGTGAGGGCTTATCATAAAAACTCAAAAAATGTCAAGGGCAGATCTGTAAAACAGAACAGGGTAGCTGTTCCCTGCTTATCCAGCAGTTAAGTGACTAGGGCGACATGATTAAGTTACACTTCATTTTCTTGTCTGAACAGATGATTTCTGATCAGCTTGCTGGTATTGCTCTTGCTGAAGCTTTTGATAGTGCATGGCAACTCAACCAGGAGAGATGGATAATCTCAATATAGTGAATCCAATCCTATCAGGCAGGGGTGTGAGCTGAAGTTGCATTGTGAATGGATATAGTAACCTTTTAGGGAGTTTGGTACAGGAAGAGGGAGGAAAAACAGCTTGTCACCTGTGTATTGTGCTTGTCTTTTGCTTTTGGGTAAATGTTCCAAATTTAGAGGTAAATAACTCATTAGAGGCTGATCAGGAGTCCAACCTGAAATCCTATGTGCTTTCTCGCTGGTTTCACAAGGCAGACCTGACAATTTGAGCTCTGTAAAATTTCAGTAGAACTCTTCTTCATAATGTGCAAATAACTTTTAATGTAGCTTTATTTCTTACCATATTTCATTTATTAAAATATATTGAGGCTTGATTTAATATATCTCTCTCTAAACAACTTTAGTGTATTTTAAATACTTAACTCTATGAAAACATACCTGTTTTCAAAATAATTCATTTGGAATTTTTTTTTTTCAGTACAGAATAACTTTTTAGTGATCACAGTCTTTGACTCAGAGCCAACACATGTAAACTAGGAGATTTAATACTTTGCTATTCCCGACCCAAATTAGCTGTGATATGAATGGGATAGATGCTGCTGTCTCCATGGATTATCTTGGGCCCCTTGGGAATGACGCATGTTTTAAATGAGAACACGGATTGCTGGAGGAGGTTTAATATTCACTGATAGTATTGCCAAGATAAGCAGGTCTGTACTGAGCTAAAGGATCTTGGGTTTGAAACTTCTCACTAATTCACTGCAGACTGAAAGCTGCGAGATACAGACCATGAGGAGGTGGTTTTCAGAGCAGAGAGGACTTGGCCTTCAAGGTCTCCCAGTGGAGTCTGGCTGCTGATCTCTTATTAAGGCTTGCTCCTGCGAACTGTGAGTTACCTCATTCAAGCTAGAGGGTGAATACATTGGTGTTACCCGAATTCCCGTCGGCCCTGCTAAGAGTTAATTTGCACTTTACCAGAGTTTGGGCACTAAGAAAAGTCAAAGCCTGTGATATAAGGAAACAAAAATATGTGGCTATACGAAACATCAGACTCTGGAAGGCATCACACAGACCGCTGTGGTATTGGGGGTCTTTTGAAGAGAACACCTGTCTATTAAGCAGTGTCTCTTTGCTACAGGAAGAAAGAAAGGATGCATCCATGGTTGAAGGCTTTCATCAGAACTGCAGAGGATCAGTGTTTTATCTGGCCACTGAGTGTTGCTGGGTGGAGCAGAATTTGCTTGGTTACTAGAGTGCAGAGAAGACAATGTCTAATTCCTAAACGGGGGATCCACCTGCCACTAAACTATATAACTATGGAGCTGGATGTCACAGGCACAGGAATCCCTGTCAGGTGGTTATTCTGGTAGAGCACGACAGTCCTGCCCTCCATGGCACCATAGCAAAAAGGCTAGGGGAGTGAAGAGCTGGCTGGAGGTGTAATGTGTATGCATATTGAATGCATTGAGTGGACATAACATGAACAAAACATAACTGTTTTTCACCAATCATCCTAGTCTCTGTCTCAGCAGAGCTGGGCATACCTAGTTGTGAGATAAAATAGAAAAAACTGCCAAAAACATGGGGACTCCTCAGCTGGGTCCTGCTCACAGACATTACAGTTGAAGGATACTGGTAATTGTACACTGTGGGAGTTAATGAGTCTTGGTGCTGCCATTGCACAAGATTTTTTTTCCTATTCTGTTACTTAGCAAGATGGAAGTCAACAACATCCTGATAAAGGGAGGAAACGTTTGGTTTTGAAGAGATATTTCCACTTTAAATTTGGATATCCCATATACAAATTAATTACCTGTATGTGGTGTTGGTTGACACCTCAGGGGTGTTGATGGATGAGAAGCTCAGCATGACCCAGCAACATGTACTCACAGCCCAGAAAGCCAACCATGACCTGGGCTGCACCAAAAGAAGTGTGGCAAGCAGTTTGAGGGAGGTGATTCTACTCTGCTCTTGCAGAGTACTGGAGTATTCATCCAGCTCTGGATAAGCCCAACGTAAGAAGGACTCAGACCTGTTGGAGCAAGGCCAGAGAAGGGTCATGAAGATAATCAGAGGGCTGGAACAGCTCTCCTGTGAAGACAGACTGATAGAATTCTGGCCGGAGAAGAGGAGGCTCCTGGAAGATACTATGAAGAAATTCTTCACTTTGAAGGTGGTGAGGCACTTGAATAGGTTGCCCAGAAAAGTTATGGACTCCCCATCCCTGACTGGAAGTGTTTGTGGCCGAGTTGGGTGGGGCTTTGAGCAACCTCCTCTAGTGCAACGCGTCCCTGCCCATGGCAGGGGGTTTGAAACTAGATGATTTTTAAGAATCCCTTCCAACCCAAACCATTCTATTATATGAACGCTTTAACCTTTTTTCTTAAAAAAATTGAGTGAAATCAGTATCAGAAGTGGTGTAGGCTTTTATTCCTCATCTCCCATACCATACTTCCCTTTCCCTGGGCACTACAGCACTCCCTAATGTTTCTGTTTCCCTTTCCAAGTCTGTGTGACCTGTGGAGAATGAGCAGTTCCAAAATGTTGGAGAAGAAGGGGGTCTGTGCTGCCAGAACTTGTTGCTGTAGCTGGTATTTGCACGAAAAGGAAATAGAGACAGACGGTTAGAAGGACGGTGCTGCCTGTGAGAGCATGAGTCTCACAGACAAGGAGATGCTCAGTTTTTTTAATCTTAAGCTTTTGTAGCTTTGGCATAAGGCCATGTCTTGAGGAAATCTGTCTGGATACAGTTCACAAAATGCAGTGATTATGATCCAAGAATACAGTTGCTTCAATAGCTGCAGAGAGCCATGTGCTGCCAGGGCTGTGCTGTGTGTTCTCTGTGCCCAGAGCAGTGGAGGGATGGTGCTCCAATTGCCATTCGGGTGGAAGCCCACTGGGGTGGGCACAGCTGCAGGACAGGGAAACACTCTGATTGAGATGGATGGTAGGGGCTCAGGCTGGAAGCAAAAGGTCTCCAGTGCGGAGAGGCAAGTGAGGTGCAAAAGCTGCATCTTACAAGCATGGGACATGGCTAGCTAAGGAGGGGCAGAGGCATGTTGCCACAGTGGGCTGTTCTGATTAGCCAAGAGGCTTGCCCTCAAGGGTAGTAACTGACTGCCCATGAGGTATGCTGCAATTCCCTGGGACTGGGAAAGGCTGTGACATGGGTGTGGGAGTGTTCCATGGAAGGCTGCAGCATATTGAAGAAACTGAGGCAGAACAGTTCCACTGGTTTTAGGTTTTTATCTGAATCTCTTAATCTCTTAAACCCTCAGACCTGATGGATAGTGTATACAGTGAAGGTCTACATGATGAAAAGTCAAGGCCTCAGTGGAGCCAGTTGAGTTCTAGTGGGTGCTATTTATGTACCTATTGCAACTTGTAGTTTGCAAAGAAAGTAATCTTGGCCAGACAGGGCTTTCAGACTCCTATCAACTGCCCTACAGCCAGTGGGGAGAAAACTTGGGCTGTGCACAGCCAGAGCAGAACTTTGCCCCAGTAAAGCAGGAACAACAGGAGAGATATTTGGTTTCTCCGTAGCATCTGACTTTGAAGCAGAAGACTTGATCCTGGTCACCTGTCCTGTGTATGTTGGTAACACTAAGAAGCTGCTTGTGACCACCTGCAGTTGTGATGCTGGCTGAAGCTGCTGTGTTTTAACTTTTCCAGTATGCCACTTGTTTGAAAAGGTAACAAATTTGCCAGCGCCCCTTCTTGAGTAATGGACTGAAATACCTGACACCACTCTCACTAGCCAAAACCAAACTTTTATGTGAGGAGATTAAAGTTTAAGTTGCTTCCAACTTCCCTGTCAGTTGCTGAACACACCCTTGCTGTCTGCAGACCTCTGGGCTCCTTCCCCTGTAGTGCTATCTGGCGTAGTGGTTTTTTTTCCCTGTTTGCTTTGCTTGCCATTTCTTGCTTGTGGTTTTACTAGGTTTTCTTCCCATCAGAGCAGAGGGTATAACACCATGCCCCTTTCCCATCACTTCACCATCTTTTGCTGTCTTGGATTTGTGAACCAGACCCTTGCCTGCACTGTTCATCTGCCCACTCAGCTCATTTCCTGAGATGGAGCCTCTGCTGGTAACCTGCTCTGCTTTCACTGCAATTTCTTCTTTTCCACCTTGTAGTCAGAAAATCTGTAGACTTTTTCTCTCTGACAGCCTTTCTTCTTCTTCCTGCCTCCATCTTCTCAGATGTTACTCAGAAATGGCTGTGCCATAGGTCTGAAAAGGCAAAAACAGTGTTTAGTATGTCTGGTTCACAGCAATACAAACATGGATCAGTGGGTGTAAAGCAGCATGGTGACAAGCCAGCCCAGTCCTCCTCCCCAGGGCTGGCTGCTGCTGTTTGTCACTCCTGGCATATCTGAGAGATTATCTGAGGTGGTTTTCTGATACCTTGTACTAATGCAGACCATGTTGTGGAGACTCAATATGTGGCATGAGAATTACCACATAGTGTGCTGTGGAATTACTGGGGATCTTTAATAATTGTGCTTAAGGTTTTGCATCATCCTACAATAAAGTTACTGAGGGCATGCGCAAAAATGCAGTTTTCCTAATGTTCCATTGCTTAATGCTGCCCTGGAGGACCTAAGTGGAGGAAAAAGTCTTCTGTGCCTTTGTCCATGTGTGACTCAAGTTCTCAACTATTTTACAGGTCTTCTCTTGGCTTTCAGAGAGTTGCTAAGTCTGGATCTTGTTGCCATGTCACGTTTGCACACAAGTACCTCTTTCTCTGTAGATTGTCTGGCAGGAGACAGGGTGTGATCTCTTTCAATGTATGTGTGGCTTTGGAGCAGTAAGCCCCAAACCCTGTAGGGACTCAATAAATGTAACTACTCATACCAAGTAAAAATAACCAAAGCTCTGTGTTATGTGGCATCTCTGGTGGCCTAGAGTATCCTTGGGGCAGAGGTTATTTCACCAGTCACAAATTATTACATTTATGTTCAGTTTAACTGCATGTATGGGCAGTCAGCTGCACCTGAAATCTGTGTAATATTTCTTGAAGTGAAATTGTCTCTACTAGCAATACCTGCACAACTTTTTCTCAGGGTGTATGTGAGGCTGCAGAGGCAAGTTAGAACACAGGAAATTCTGACTAAATATAAAGGAAAAGCTTTTGTCATGAGGATGGGCAGTGACTGGACCAGAGATCTTGAGAGACTGAGTTATCTTTCTCCTTGGAGATACTAAAAACTTGACTGGACATAGGCTAGAGCAACCTGCTTTAGTGGGGCCTAGTTTAAACAGGCCTTCAGAGTCCAGAGGTCCTTCCCAACCTACCTCACACTGTGGAGTTTTTCAGCTGAGCTAAGCTGTGCCAGATATGATTAGATTCAGGATGTAGTACTGTCTTTGTACTAGAGTTCAATTTCTCCATGTTGTTCTCTTCAATACAGGCACTGATCCAGATGGCAGTAAGGCGTTTAGAGCCATGGAAGATTGCTGTCATTGTTGTGTCGGTGATAGTAGGCTTAGCCCTCATCATTGGCTTGATTACATTTCTTTTGTGCGATGGTAAGTGCCCCACTATTTTGTTGTCACAACCCTTCAGGAATCTGTTGTGTTTCACTTACTACTGTGGTCCTGCCTGATGATTTTGGTATGCAATTTGCCCCTGGTATAAAATGCACATGGGTGCTGTCTAAATGCTATTCAAGATCTGAATTGATCTGAAAACCTGTAAGAATACTTGAAATATTCTTTACTTGAAGCAGGGATTTCAGTTTTAACTCACTTTTTGTTACTTGTCCTGGTGCCTCCACTGGTATCCATGACTGACCAAAGGATAGCAGTCTTCTCTATAAGCCAGAGGTGCATCTAGTACTCAGGCTATGCATAGTAAGCTTAGTCTTGAATGGGGTTTTTGCAGAAACTCAACCTGGCACCTCTAGCTGAGAATATTCCAGAAAGAGAGAAGGCAGAGGTTTAGGTTTTTTAGAGTCCAGGACTCAGCTCTGGTTGCCACAGGCCCAGTTCCAGTGGCAAATCATAGAGTCATTAAAGTTGGAAAAGATCTTGAAGATCACCAAGTCCAAACATCTTGGCTCGTGACTTGAAGACAATTAATTCCATTCACAGTCCCTTGCCTCATGAATGAAGTTGAGTCATTCCATTCCCAGTCTCTGAGATACCAGTGTGACTTTTTTGAAATGCCTTCCTGCTGGAATGGAATTAATCATGTTGCCATCTCAGCTCACCAAGAGGTGGTGAGGCTTGCACTAGGACACCAGAAGGAGCCACTGCAGAGCTACAGCTTAGTTTTGCTTTTTGCCAGCTCTGTGTTACAGGGCCCCTCTCTGCCATTCACCTGAGAACCAGATATTAAACTTAACCTGACTGCTGAATGGATGCCAACAGCTCTGCACAATGTGCCTTGGAGGGGCAGGGACGTGCCAGAGTGCAGCTAGGGAGGAGTGAATGCATCTGAGTTGGAAGGGACATAGGTGGGCTCCTTTGTCTTGTGCTGTGCTCATCTCAGGCCAACAAAAATATGGACCCCAGGGAAATGTTGTAGTGGGTGTAATTTAGAGCTCCTTGGGATGGTTCTCAAAGAAGAAATGAGCCCCTAGATAGTCCATGGAGCAACAGGATGGTCCAGAACCCATTTTTCCCAAAGTGCTTCTAAAGCTGTAATTTCATAGCTGACAGGGCTGCAGCCAGAGCCTGGGACCCTTACTCGAGCCATGTTCTGTGAAATATCATGCATCTTTGAATTGTGCTAAAGATGATCAGCTACCTTTCCTTCTTTTTCTCCTCTGTAGATCAAGACAGATATTACAATGCATCTTTCCTAATCACCAATGTAGACTACAATCCTCAGTATGAAAGGCAAACTACAGATGAGTTCAGGAACCTAAGTGAAGATATTGAAACCATGGTAAACTACAAGTTTCTCTGTTTACACCTGACCTATGGTGAAGCATTCTGCAATTGTATGATTGGAAAGAGAGTCGGAGGTGATTGTGTCTCATCCCTACGTGGCTGGTCTTACCTTTCATACCTTGCTGTTGTGGGTTAAAGATGCATAGCTGACTGTGCACAAGCAGATGGTAAACACAGGTGCTGTCTGTTCCAGAAGCCCTGTAGAGCAACTGGCAACCACTGAGCAGAATGGACAGTGAAATTGGCCAACTCAGCTGTTTGTTTTGGATCTCTATCCTCTGATGGAAATTTAGTGGGAACTTTGGTGTAGTGGTGGAGATCTGAAGGCATTTTCATGTGTTTCAGAGGCTCATGAGGTTGTTATATTGTGAAAGCATGTACTTACTGCAGGTGTATTTTAACACACTCTCTTCTTTTAACAGATATCTGAAGTATTCAGGGGGTCCTTTCTAAGTAAAAGGTACATCAGGTCCCACGTTGTTAGTCTAAGGTAAGTAAGGTAAAGGCCAGGAATAAGCAGGGATGTGATAAATATCTTTTCTTCCTGCCTGTTGACCATATGGAGCATTCCTGGCTGCTTATAATTGGGCTACACCAGCAGGGTGACTAAGCCTTGTCTGGTTGTTTCTGTCCTCCAGTGCTCACAACACTGGGGGCTCAGTTACCTTTAGAGGTTGGCAAGGAAGAGAAGTTTAGCCTTATAGTTCTGCAGGTGATTACCTGTACATCAGTTACTTGTGGCTGTGATGCAGAATCTGGATTATTGGGTGATTCCCATCTTCATTATTAGTTAAGAGCTTGAGAGATGCAGAATAAGCTCTTTTTCCCACTTATTTCTTCCTGTGGAAGCTTGAGCTTGTGTTTACCCCTCTGCATGATGTACAGTAGGAGGTGACTATTCTCCTGCCTCTGTGAAAAGGTCTGAAGGAATAAGTGATTCCACTGTGAGATACATGGATATAGATGAGGGAACATAGACATGGATATAGTAGAGGGTCCTGTGTGAGAGATTTAAGTCTTTCCTCCGCAGTAATTATGTATGACTCTCAGCGGTAAGAGACCTTGTTTCCCTATCCTCCACCTTACTTTATTTTGGAGTTGTACTTCTAAAAGGCTCAATTCTGCTGTGGAATATTTTCCCCTAGATGTCAAAAAATGCTGGACATCCCACAAATGTCCTTCACAGCACTTCTGAGATTTTTTGCCTTTATCTGTCTCTAGATGGAATGAGTTATTTCCTTAAACTGTTCTACATCTTTTTCTGATGCTGGTTTCTTCCACAAGCCTCCCATGGTATACATCAACTGAAATTGCAGAGCTTGGGAGCTAGGGTCCAAGTGACTTCTTTACACCTTTTAGGTTGATCTTTTCCAAACTTGTTTTCATTACAGATACTTTGTACAGCTAGGCACTGGAGCAGTTTAACTGCATCTCTGCTCCCTTTCCCTCAAAGCTTCAGTTGGTTTTCCTTTGGACTGTTAGTTTACAATATTGGGCCCATTCAGTAGGTGATCTCAAACTATTCATGATGTGTTTAGATGCAACACAATAACTAAACATCTAAACGCAATAGATCTAACTGGACAAGAAATGGACAAGAAATGGAAAGAAATGCCAAAAGACCTTTTCAACTTCTGTTTTAACTGACTCCTAACTTGGCTGTTAGGAATGGCCTGTTGGATGTCTGTTGAAGGGTTTTAATTTGCTGTGTTCTTCCCACTGCCATTTGTGTCCTACTGATTAGGACCTGTGTGGAGGCCAAAGGGAGTGATCCCTTCTTTGCTTCTCAGCTCTACTGTTCATAACAGTTCCCAGATAATTCCCTCTGATCATTGTCATAGCAAGAAGCTTTTGGTGCCTGCTGACATATCATCATCTTTCTTGAGAACAGCTATGCTGTTTGTTCTGGACATCTGTGCAGACCAGACCTGTTCTCATATAAAGAAGGCAGGCAATGCAAAGCAGAACCATGAGCAATAGTGGGGAAAGAGAACGACACCATTTGTTTTTGTTGGTTTGTAGCCAAGATCCTGGTGGAGTGCTTGCATCTGTTGTTCTGGTATTTAAATTTCCCTCTGCTGACAGTGAAGCAACGACCTGGGGTCAAGTCAACCGTGTGTTACTCAGAAGGCTGAAAGCAACCTCGACATACCTGAATGTTGACCAGTCTACTGTTAGACTCACAGGCAAGTGCCTTAGGTTTGTGTTTTCAGCTTGGAATTTGTTCCTCACACTTTGCTGTTCTTAGTGTAATGAGTTTCGCCTTACTGTGCAAGTATGGGCTATTCTTGTTTTCTTTTTTTGCCTTCTCAAAATTGTCTTTTTAGGCTAACAGCCTAGGAACTTGGAAGACGCAACGTGAAAAGAACTAAAACATATTGGCACTGATTTATGAGTGTGAGCTCTTCTCTGTGCATCAGAGGCTTTCCCTGCGTGACCTAGTTGTGTTGAATGAGATAGAAACCCTCAATTAATCAAAAAAGGCCTAACCTTGTGACCATGGATTCGCAAACTACTTTAAGACACTCAGTAAATTGAACAAGAGCCTGTATCACCAGGCATTGAAATGCAGAGTCCTCAAGCTATTAAAAAATGCAAGGCTGAGGTAGTTCCATTCTCTACCCTATGCCATTTCCTTTGCTTGTTTGACTGATTGCTGTAAGAAGTATCCATAACAAGATCCTGAGGATCCCTGTGCAGTAATCCTCTCCCATGAATCTGTTGTGGATTGCCATCAAACTCTGACAGAGGGGTTTTTGTAGGAAAGAAATTAGAAATGTTGCAGTTTACCTTCAGTCCATCCCAGCACTGAGGATTTGTGAAGACTTATTTGACCACCTTGCCACACTAAACCTGAACAAATGCCTGTAGGCATTTGCTGGGGGCTGTGCACATTGTACATGTAGAGCTTGGACCTACTTGCAGTCATCTGCTGCTTTTGTTAGCTCTGAGCTAAGGCAAGAAAGGTGCATCCTGTGGCCTTATACTTTCAGTGAGGAACAGAGGCTTAACTGAACTTCTCCAACAGGGCAAATTAGTTCTTGTACTGTCACTCCATGCAGCAGTGTAAGCAATTTAATTTGTGTTTCCTGGGTACAGGGAGAGAATCTGGGCTAGATCATGTAGCATATGAGATAAACTTACTGTGGTCTTTGCTTTTCATTCCAGAGTTGAACAAGGAAAAGGGAGATAACCTTTTAAACAACTGTAAGTAAAAATGCTTTATAGTAAAGGCCCAGGGACATGGTGCTAGATGTTCTGTGCTTGCAAAATCCTTCTACTTCTACGATACAAGTTGAAAAAATAATTTGTTGCAGATAGTAGAGCAGTAGACAGTGCATGAGCCAGGGAAGACTTCAGCTCTTTTCCTTGCAGTCTTGCTGGCCCTGTACTGTCTGTAGAATCAAGCATTCTGGCTTGGTGGTGGGAAGCACTTGCTTTAATGTTTGTTGTTGGAAGTAGGGGCATGTAGTGACCTGTGTTAGCAAGTTTGCACAAGGACTACAGTTTTGCTGTGGGCCATCATTCTTGCCGGAATCCTTCAAAAAACATTTTCCCTCCTTCCCCCTCCTCCCTGAAGAAAGGTTTGGCAGTACATATCTGTCAGATTTGAGCTAAACTTTAAGGAAAGGCCAGAGGTTGGAGTAGAAGGGAGTAGAAGAGCTGTCCACACTGAGAGCAAGGCAGTGGTACAGCCCTGGAGACTGACAGGTTCTCAGTCCTTCTCCTGTTCTGTGCTCCCCCTTGAGGTCTTAGAGCTCCTCTGGAAACAGGGAAATAGCGTAAGTACCCTTCCAGGGTGCTCCATCCATCCCCTACATGGTCTTGAAGACTGCTTGTTAGCTTTCCATCTTCAAATAGCCTCTGAGAATTAATTGGTTTGAATCTAACTTTTTTCAGCTTGGCACAGTGGCTGTAAGTAAATTGTTGGGAAGAGGACACTATTTTTTTGTTGCTGCTGCCAAGGCTAATCTGGAGGTGGCCTGACAAAATCCCTTCTTTCGGTGTCTCAGATACACAGTCTTCAGGCCCCATGGGAGTACATATGGGCTTTTGTGTCTGAAAACTGGCTTAATGAAAGAGTACTGACTCTTCTACCAAACTTCTTTGTTTACCCTGCATCTGTGCTGAGGCACTTGTGTCCATTGCACTTGGTTTCCCTGCTTTAGGTGAAGGCTGTCTCTTGACAGAGGCTCCTGCCCTGTTATGCCTGTGCCTGCAGCCATGAGGGCCTTCAATCAGCTAAAGCAGAGCTGCATTTTCTTTGACAGGCTGTGGAATACGAAGACAGGCATTCTCCTTCACAGGAGTGGAGAGAATAACTGGTGGGCAGCGTGCACGGGAGGGAGAATGGCCATGGCAGGCGAGTATTCAGCTTGATGGGACCCATCGCTGTGGTGCATCAATCATCAGCAATACCTGGCTGGTGACTGCAGCCCACTGCTTTAGAGGGTAAGTCATCAGCACCTCTCTGATCCTACAGGCCTTAGGACTCTTGGGTGCTCTGACCTTTTGTGACCCTCTAAAATCTGTATCTGCTGAAAGAATGAAGTTTGACTCTTTCCCTTAGGCAAACCTGGTCACATTGCTTTTTGATGCTTAAATGGAGAGCTAAGCTCTTGTTTTGTGTGGCTGTGGCATAACCTCAAATATCTTATAGAGTAAGAGATCCTCGAAGGTGGACTGCAAGCTTTGGAATTCTGCTGAGACCTCCAAAACAGAAAAAATTTGTCCGGAGAATTATTGTTCACGAAAGTTACGGTGACCACATCCTTGATCATGAATATGATGTGGCTGTTGTGGAACTTGCCTCTGCTATTGAGTTCACAAGTGATGTGCACAGTGTCTGCCTTCCTGAAGCATCTCACATTTTCCCAGACAACGCTTCGTGTTTTGTCACTGGTTGGGGAGCTTTGGAAAACGATGGTGAGTGTCTCTTGCCTCCCTGTGCCATGTCACAGGTCTGAGACAACTGATGTAATTTTTACGGGTTTTTTTTTGTTTGAGTTCCTTAGACTTGGAGTTTGATAGGTGCATGTTCTAATGAGATACCTTTGGACTTAGTTTGCTGCTTTTTTGTCTGGCTTGGTCAGTGGATTGGAAATGGGGGTAAGACCCTGAAGGTTAGTCTTACAGGATTTAAGAGCAGTTTTTCTTAATTGCTGCACACACAGTGCTAGTTGAATATGCTCTGTTCTCCAGTCCCTCTGGGTTTAGCTCTGACATGAGTTCTTTTGCTATTCAGATTCGTCATAGGTGCACCATGACAATTTTTTATCAGTTATTCTCTCTTTGGTCATGAATGAGGCCTCATCCAGTGATTTGAGTGAGCTTCTTTCGCGTTAGTCCATGCCATTGAGGTTAGAGATGATGGGACTATAAATCTGCTTGTGAGAACCACTGAACTGTATAGGTTATGTTTCATGGGAGACCCTTGGGGTGTGTAGTGATTGTCCAAAGCTATTGCTGCAGTTAACCAAATGGGTCTTTTCAATGATAGCAAGAACATACCATGTCCATGAATTCAACACTGAAATATGTACAAAAACCCGTTTGTCCATTATACTAAAGAGCACCTGGTGATGATGAATGATAGATAAGATAGATAAGATAGATAAGAGGTCTGGGAACAAGTGAAGGACTTCGGAGGTGGGGGGAACTTTCTTATTCCTGAGACATTGTCTAGGTAGCTCCCTTAATTGCCTGTGATGGCAGAAAAGCAGCAGGAAAACTTGGCTGCCCCTGATCTTTGATAATCATTTTTACAGTGCCTACCCTGTCTGCGAATTCTAATGCTACTTCTCCTTCTAGGCTATAGTGTTAATCAGCTTCGACAAGCAGAAGTGAGAATTATAAATACTGAGATTTGTAATAGGATACAAGTGTACGGTGGAGCAATAACACCTGGAATGTTGTGTGCTGGATACTTGGAGGGGCAGGTGGATGCTTGCCAGGTAAGTGTCTTTATAGGTAGTAGTAAAAAGGAAATAGGTGGGGTGGAAGGTGATGTTTTCTAGAAATAAAATGTACTTTGGTCAGTCTTAAGTTTATGAGTTTCAATATCTTGATAGATACAAATGAAGAGCTTCATGGCTCATGGGCTGAAGTCTGCACTTCAGTTTACCTGAGGTTATATACAATGCACCAGTGAGAGAACACAGATGTGAGGGTGTGGGCTGGGAGAGACTGAATTATACATAGTCTGTGAGCCTCTGTCTTGTCAGTAAACTGTGTGAAACTTGAATTATAGCTGAGATCTAGAGAAAAATACCTGTCAGTTGTAACAGAACAATTTGAGACTTGCTTCATTAGTGAGGTGAACACTGTTTACTTTTTTTCTGCCTGTTGACATTTTTCTCCTTAGGGTGACTCTGGTGGGCCACTGGTGCATGCGAATTCCAGAGGAATCTGGTATCTTGTGGGAATAGTGAGCTGGGGAGATGAATGTGGCAAGCGAAATAAACCAGGAGTGTACACACGAGTGACTTACTATCGAAACTGGATCCACTCCAAAACGGGCATCTGAAACCTGGAGCAGGTTAAGTTCTGTGGGCTGTGTACAGCTATTCCTCTGACACATCCTGCTCCGTGGTCACCCTCTAAGCAGCTGCTGGCTTAGCTTGTGGTCATGTATAAAGTACCTGTAAGTTTGGAGCAGTCTAGGACTTGAAATTGGTTTGGCCTACAGCCAGACAGGAACGGACTTGATCCATGTGATAGTTGTTTGTTCAGGAAGTAGTCTGTCAGAGGGACAACTGCCTTTGTCTATATGCAATATATCGATCCTTTTTTCTCTATGGCCACATGTCTTGGCCCCAGCTTTTATACCCAAGTAAAGTGTTTGAGCCCAAGCAATCATCTACCAGCGTCCAAGACAAGCTATAACTGAAACCTGTCTCACCCATTTCCTGTGTGCTCACAAGGCCCTACTATCCATAGACAAGCTGCAATCCAGCCCCTGACTCCAAGGCTGCTGTACTTCTGAGATCTTGAACTTTCTCCTGCATCGTTCCAGGCGGTGTACTGTAATGAAGAATGGAAGATGGCTTAGAGAAGTCCTGGTTCCTAATATCACATTGGACTGTTACTTAAGTGAATAGAGAATTTTTCATTGCCTAGAAAACACCAGCCTGTGTCCACCTTCTTGGAACAAGTGAACATCACTTCATCCCACTCATCACTTCATATAAGCAGCCTCTACTACAGCACTTGCCATGGAAATGATTGCTGGACTTAAGACCAAAAACCACTTTATGATCATACCAGTCTGTTGTCCTAGCGGAATATTTGGCTGAATTAATTTCCATTTTTAACTTTCCAGAGTGTATTTTTCTTAATAATATACTTTGCTTTTTGTGCAGGATGGAAGATTATAACAATCTTAGTATGACCATTATAAAAAAAAACCTACTCAAACTTCTTATTCTTGTGAATGCTCTTCTCGAGTCTTTATGATTTTATATGTGCATCTTTAGCTGTATCCTGTAAAAAAAAGCTTTTGTGTTACACTGGAAGTGTCCATTTCCTTCAGAGCAGGACAGAACTTCTGACAGACCCAGAAATCTTATGTACAGATCTCTCTCTACTCACAGGAAGTAAGAATTGCATGTGTTGCATTGCCAGACTGTAGCTGACTCATTTGATCTCAACCACACAAACCTCATATTCACTCTGACTTCGTGTTTTCAGGAGCCCATGTTTCCGCCAGCCAGGTAGATATCAAATGCTTTCTACAGCCCAGCAGCAGAACACACCTGTTACTGGTGAGGATGCTCTCCTTGGTGTGTCTGCAAGCTTTCCAACACTTCATGTGGATCCTGATAACAGCAAGTGCTGTGGAGTTAATCACTGGATAATGAGCCACTCAACTTCTCTCTTCTCCCTCTGTGGTCAGAAGAGAAAGAACTCAGCAGAGGAGGTACTGGCCACACTGCCAAGACTTGGAGCTGGTCCAGCATGGCAAGCAAGCAAGAATCTTACGCCAGGCTAGAAAAGGCGTACAGCAGGCTTTCAGCATGCTCTTAGTTAGAAGGGCCGAGGGAAACAGACCCTCAGTGATTACAGTCTTAGGATCAGAGCGTTGCTCAAGTTGAGCACCAGTCAGTTGGTGAAGTCAATGGCAGGTCAGGGATCCCCTCTGGACTGTGCAGTTCACTGCCAGTGCTGCCAAACAGAGCAGTGATCCCTCCAGAGCAGTGATAACAGAGGTATTTTGATAGCATATCCTGTGATCTGACTGCTTCTCTAGAGCCTCACTGGAGGTACTCAAATATTTGGATGCCCAGAGGGTGCAGCTGTTGTGTGTTCTATACTTGTGTATACCTGGCACTTAATCTTTTTTTTCTCAGGGAACTTTTCTTGTGGAATGCTGTGAGCTTCAGAAACAAAACTTGGTGGCTTAATTTCTACATAATGAACAAAAAGTGTCAGAGTGGTTCCAAAGGCCTGAGCCCAACAAATTTCATTTTAACCTCTTCAGCAGAACATGACTTTGAAGTATATTGCTTGTTAGAAAAAATATCTAGCATCTGGAAATTTCTGTTCCAATTTATTCTGGAAGCAATGTAGTTTACATGTTCTGAGGCCTCTTGGTGAGGCAAAGCAGTACAAATGGTGACCATCAAGGACCGCATTTGAAAGAACAAACTTCATCCAAGGGAGTGCTGGTGTGGCTGGACGTGATGGGCCTGAATCCCTTACTTGTGGCAAAACTGCACTGATGTCATCCTTGACTGGCTTTCCATGAGGGAAATTAGGGAAACCTGAAGCCAAAACCTTTTATTTGGTTTAAAGTGGTCTAGCAGACTTGTATTTATTTTAAGCTTCATTCTCACCTATTTGTGAAGCCACAAGCTGCAATTTTGCTCATCTGTGTTTTTGGAGGAATTAACATCTTCACTCAAGGCAGAATGGGAGGTATCTAACTATACAATCATGCATGACACGCAGGAATGTAATTTATACATAAATTAAATAAAATCTGTTAAGTTTACCTTCTGTTTCATGTACTTACTTATTTCCTGCATCACAGTAAACAACTGTAAGTGGGAGACTCCTCTGTTTTGGAGCATGTTACCCTGGTCCTATACCATGGATTTATGTGCTGGATTTTATGTACTCTTAATCATCTGGTGTTTTTGATTGTTAGAAGCTGTTAGATGAGCAAAATGCCATTCAGACTGGGACAGAACTTACCCAGCGCTTACCCAAATTTATGTGCAGGTAAACAGGTCCTGTGTCATCCACTAGAGGGTGAATCGTATTGTACAAGAGCCTTAGGCTCTTGGCTGCTGGTGGTGCTCTGCCTCAAATCAGTAGAGAGAAGTTGGAGGACAAGGCACTGTGTTCCTGCTGCCTTGTAGATGCAGAGATGCTACACCGTTTGCTTGCAAAATCTGGGGAGGCTGCAGCTCTTCAGCTTTAAGCATAGGCATCTGCAGCACTGGGTGAGTTTCAGGCTTCTCCCATCAGAAATCTGGCATCAAATGCTCCCTTCTAAGTAATGTTAAATACAGGAGGCTATGTCTGTGACAGCAAGGGCTGAGCAGGTTTTGTCTGCTTATCTGCAACAACAAAACCAGAGCTCTGTCCTGTGGAAAAAGTAGACTGGAAAGGCACATGGTCAGGTATTTTTGGCATCATGGGTCAATTTTCTGATCTGTCAGCCTTCTTGCAAACAAGATAGCAGAGCAGCAGTAATTTTGAGAACTTGATAGGACAAGAGGTTTGCAGTGGCATGCTTTGGTCTCCCATTTTGACAGTTCCTAAAGATTCTTGTAGATCAAACACATTGATCAGATTTCTTCTTGTCCCTTTGCTGTCATAATGGAAACTTGGTACAAAATATGTACCATATTCTGAGCTGGAAGGGACAGCTTTTGATGAATGAAACATGCTGGAGTTCATCGATCCGTCTATAATACCTAACAGCCAGCAGAATGGACTTGGAATTTAAGGTTATCTAAGAGGATAAAAAGGAGTTGCAACAGCTTTATTGCAGAATTAGAGGATATGCCATGTTTGCTATAGATGGGAAGGTGGCCGTTTGTTTGAAAGAAGAGTAGCCCTTTTGTCACATTTTACTGGGTCCAGTGCAAGAAAGGGAGTTTTAGAGACAGACTTCTTAAAGAATATAATTTTAACAAATCTTTTTTATGGTTTAGAAAACAGTTTTGTGCTGAGTTCCTGACAGAGCCTGTGCTGTGTATGTAACACTTACAGCATTTATGAGCATTCAGTTAGGTTGGTAACTGCGCCATGACCCAAAGATACTTTCAGCTGGTGTGGTTGTATTTGGCTATGTGGGTGGAATTTCTGTCAAAGGGTTTAAAGTGAAAAACTGAAGAGAAGAATAATTCTTATGGTCTTTTGTCTGTGTGGCTAAATAGCATCCTTCTATAAAACAAAGCTGTCAGTATTTCAGCTTTCTGTGTGTCTGATCTATTATTGCTGCAAAGAAAACTTCTCAAAACTCATCTGGTTCGAAGACTTCAGAAACAAATATAGCAAATGGCAGTTAATATGCTTTATCTTAGAGTAAAATGTTATTTCTAATTGAACCTTTTCTTAAATCAAACTTTCTTTGAAGAATATTTTGTTGGCCATTCATTGTTTGTGGCTTTTTCTCAGGTGCAAATAAATGATTTCAATTAAGAAAGAGAAAAAGCTCTGGGGAACTTGTCATCCAAAAAATGCAGCTCTTTCTTTAGTATAAGCTTGCATAGGTCTGAGAAATACATCACCTATCTCCAATTCACTTGATTAGCTACTGCATTCCTTCCTCCCTGCAGTAAACTGGAGTTGTGCTTGCTGTGTGGTGTTTGTTCCCTCAGCACCTGTACTTTCCATCTTCCAGCTGTGCCACTGAGTTGTCCCTTACTTGAGGAAGGACTTGCTGTCAGCCTGGCATCCAGAGCCTGTTTAAACCACAGATGATACTTTGTAAATCAGTACAAACAAACAGCAATTGTTACATGTCTCTGTCCTTCGCCAGGCTCTTGGGATCACCTGCAGCCTTTGCAGCTGTGACTCACACAGTCTGGCACTGTTCTCCAGGCCAGCAGATGACCTGCATACCGAAGGGGGCTATTGATGGCAGCATTCCTTCCCCAGTGGACAGACTAGATGGAGGGGCTGTGCTAGGTAATAATATCTCCTATGTTAGAGCATGATGAAAATGTGAGAAAAACTTCTTTACTGTGAGAGTGCTTGAACTTTGAACCAGGTAGTCAGGAGAAGTTCTGGAGTCAACATCCTTGGAGATACTCAAAACACAACTGAACATGATCCTTATCACTCTCATCCAGCTACACTAGTTTTGAGCAGAGCTTTTGGGCTAGACCAGCTCCAGAGCTCCCTTTCCTCCTCAGCTGCTTTGTGATTCTGTTCTCCCCAAGTGCCTTAGCAGCTTCAGGGAAAGGGACATGGCCATGCCTATGTGGTGGATACTGTCTCAGGTGAGCTGACTGCCCCTTAGCTGTGCCTGTGACAGCTGGGTGCTCTGGTAGCCAGCCTCAAGAAGCCTGACACCAGCTCATTTTCATGCTTGACCCTTAGGTGCTGTAACAGCGTTGTTGTCTCAAACTTGCCTGACACTGTTTCCTTTACATAATCAATGAAAACAGCAGGGCATGGAAGGGAAAACAATCCGTTCTGTGCCACCTAAGTGAAAAGCAGGTTACCCAAGAGAGAGCTCAGCCAGAAGATCTCACAGGCAGGCAGTGAACCAAGCAGGACCCTCATTTGGTGCTCTGCATGTTTCTATCAGAGTGACTAATCTCCTGAACTGTGGATGAAAGGACATCAGAATCAAAACAGCTGCAGGATAGAGGTTTTGGACATGGTTTTCATTGTGTCTAATTTAGTGTATGAAGCCTTGCAAGCTATGCAGTGTATGATAAATCAGGCGACCACTGACAAGAATCCCATGTAGAGTCTCGCATGCTGCTGCAGAGTAAACTGGAACTGGTAATAGCTGTGGCAGAAAGCATCTCAGACTCTGTTTGACCTCCACAAGCAACTTAGCTGCTGACAAATAATATGAAATCAATCCAAGCTACCTATTTTCTGGGGATGTAGAGATGTCGGAAAAGCCTTGTTTTGCATGTGCTGCCTTCTGCAGAGCTCTAAGTGCTCTCAGTAACTCCCTCTAGCACTTTAGATGTGTGAAATAATGCTGCTCCTCTTTTGTTCAATTGGAGCTGTGCTTGTAGAAGATTTCTTTGTATTTTTAAGTGCTCTGTTTCTGTATAGGCCTAGTCTAAGTCATGTGACGGTCCCCTGTCTCTTTGGAGATGCTGTGTGCCTTGATGGGGAGCAGAGGATTAATGCTCTGGATGTAGAGTGGCTTGTTAGCCTGACAGCAGAAGATGCAGGCTGGCCTGTTTCACGGCAGAAGCAGCAGCTCTGAGCAGCTGCAGAGGACCAGCACACGTGTGCCACCTTTTTGCCTCAAACAGGGTGATGGGCTATGAATTCTTTATTAATGACTCTGGCAGTGGGGGACTTCTTCTGTTGTCGAAGGGCGTTGCTGGTATTCTGGGCTGGCCTTCCTGGCTGCAACTCAGACGGGTGTAGCAGTTTCTATTACAAGGGCTTGGAAAGAGGGACTGTTTGGAAAGCAGCCAGGGCAGGATCTAGCATACTTCAGAGCTTGAGGCCATTGCTGTAGCATCTGAGAGTCTCCAGGCATTCAGTATCTCAAAGCTGCATGGGCATGTAATAAAATCTTGCCCCAAGTAACTTTTCAAGGCTCAAGATAAAGGACCTGGCTTCTCTCCCAGCCCTTGCATTGGCTCTGGAGAATAATTCTATCCTTTTAATGGTTTTTCTGCTTTTGTTTTTCTACTTATCAGTCAATAACTGTCATCAGTTATTAAAAGCCATAGCTGGCATTTCATATAGTAAAGGAAAGCATGGTTACCTTTTTCTGTCAAAATAGTAAAGTCATGTAGCATGTCCACATCTGAAGTTAAAAAGGATAAAGAAGTGCAGTTCATTTAGAGCTTCTGCTGAATTTTGAAAGCCAAATGCAAGATGTCTGTGTTTTTCAGGAGGGATAGGCCTGAAGCCACTACTGAGCTGTCCAGGTGTGCTGATGGAAAAAGGAATGGATTTGTCCAAGGGAAGGGTTTCATCACAGTGTACCAGTTTGGTCTTACCAGATGCTCACAGAATCATAGAGCAATTTTGATTGGGAGGGATGTACAGAGGTCATCTTGTTAAACCCCCGTCTCAGAGCAGCTCTAATTAATTCAGGTTGTTTAACATTCAGGCTGTTTAACAGAGCTTCTGTCAGTTCTGTTAAACATTGCTGACAGGAACACTCATTTCTCAGTTTAAAAATAATGACTGACTGCTGTCTTTGGCCTGAAATTCATGGCCTGGCTTGAGTAGCTGGTAGACAATTATGCAAAATACTTCCGAAGATGTTATTGCTGCGGGACTGGCCAGTGGTCTTCTCTAAAGGTGTTCCTTGTCTCTAGAGCCCGTGAGCCTGTGCAAGTATGCAAACACAAACCCAGGTAATCTGTTATTACCATTCTTAGGCAAGCAGTCTGTCTGACCGGCTGGGCTGACTTTGCAGGGTTAAACAGAGAGAATGGTCATTACATCTTTTTACACTTTCATTCACAAAATCCTGTGCACCCACATTCTTGGATTTCCACCCCACGCTTTGATAGCTGGTTTCTGTACTGCTTCCCTAGTATTAACCAAAAAAGGTTACTAATTGCTTAGCTTACTGAATGACACCCTAATGCCAAGCACTTTGCAATTTGATAATTTATTGTGAGGAAAAGTATTCGTTAATTACTGTCTTTTCTTGGTCCATCTATACCATTGTTCCTGGGGGACAGGTATGTGTAAATTGACTTTGCATCATCCAACAAAGGCAAGTGTATTTCCTTATTTTGCACTGTTTTGCAGGACAGTTAATTTTAATGGTTAATTAATTTGCAAACAAAAGTAACCTACTTAAAGTTTTATTAGGCAGATTGCAAAATATTCTTGATTGTAAGAAAATTAAATAATTTTTTAGGAATGGCTTTGTTATTCGTACACTGGAGTAACAATAGGAATAGTCTGTCCTAGTGTGATCTGAAAGTTACCAGAAGTTCATTCATCTGTTGTCCCATTCCTTTTCTCTGGCACTTCTTCCTGAGAACCTTTGCAACTCTAATGAATGTTTTTCATTCTTGTTTCAGGGCTCAAGATTTCAGGTAACTTTTGTCTCAAAATCTAGCTGTTTACTAATACCTACTTCCCCTGTAATATATTTTTTACCTGATCCAGGTGGTTAGAGTTTGCCACTGAATTTCTGCACACATTGGGGAAAATTCTCTGCATCTCACAGGGAAACATTTCAAGGGCCACTTTTTCTCAGCGTAAAAAAGAAAAAAAACCAACCTTGTCAACAAGGAGTTCTAAGGTACTTTCTTGAGTCCTGCATTGAATTGGTTTGTAATCAACCTCCATCACTCTATCAAGTGCTTGAGTTCCTGTGGGGGTGTGTATGTTTCTGGGTGGAGCAGGGAATCCTTTGTGCAGAATCTTTTTTGAATTTTCCTTATTTTGAAAAAGAAAATGACAGGGTGGGTGGTGGGGAATGGAAGGTACAGCCCAAGGAGGATATTAGTACTTGACAGGTACCTGTGTACTCAGTCAGTAAAGACCCAGGTAAGGTAGGCAACTGCAACAATGCTCTTTCTACAGAGAGCTTGGAGAAGCAAAAAAATCCAATTGATTTTATCAAAGCAAATGAAGAAATCAGTATTAGAGAAACAGCAGATGCTGTTCAGCAGTGATCAGCTTTTCCCACCGTCCTCAAAATGGTCTGCGCAGATGCTCCTACAATTGTATTGGAATGCTTGTGAATGGATAACTTTGGGGAAAGACGGAAAAGGACTTGGTATGTTCAGGCAAAATTTTCCTCAAATTTTCCTCTTGTCTTTTTTTTTCCCTCCCCTCCCTCTGTGCTGAGGCTGTTTCTGGAAGATCGTGAATGTTCCAATAAAAATGACTGAAATCTTGAGACTTCATTGGAAAACTGAATGTTTCAAGCTTTTTGGCACAAATACAAGTGTATCGAAAACCAGAAAATGGGTTTGCTTTCTGGTAATTTTACTTTTTGGTTTGTGATTTTTGATTTTTGATGTAAATGCAGATTTTCTCACTAGTGAATTTTCATTTTTCCCCTTTCCAGCTGGCTCTGAAGAATCACATTTATGCTGGGAGAAGGGAATTCCAAGGAGATTGGTGGCCCTTTTCACAGAGTAAGCATTTTCCACAGGCGGGGTTATGCCAACCATTAAATGACTAACATGTAATTAGGAGGCTGGATACTTATAGTTGTCTTGTCCCTGATGCCAAGGGAGTCCAGGACAGCTGTGGATGACTGAGCACCGAGGTAGATCAGGCTTGGCTGACCAAGCCATTTATGTCCATATTTGTTTTTGTGCTGGCTCTCTCAGAAGACGAGGGACTTGGCGTTGCGGACATTGGGGTGCCTCTCCCCTGTGGGCTTTACAGTGAGTGTATGGTAGAAGGTGCCACCACGCAGGACAAGGCCTGCAGTAGGGATAAAAGCTGGACAGAAAGGGAGTGCTGGAAAAGGGAAATCTCACGCACTTCCTGTTTCGCTGTAGTGAAGAACAAGTCTTCTTGCTTGGGCCGGTTTATCTGCTCACTCCATCTCTGCCTGGGGAGCTCTTTGATGCGGAGCTGATCGGAAGGTTACAGTCTCCTTATCAACTCCATGCTTACCTCTGTTTGTTTTTATTCTGAAGTTCGTTCCCTCATTTTGCAATAACCCACAGGGTGCTGGGTGTTGCGCCAGCCGTGCCTCAATGAAGGATCTTCATTCAACACCTTTCCCTTCCCATCACACCAGTCAATGCGACTCCTGCATTTTCCAGCACCATTCTCTGCACAGTCCAGACTTTAGTCGAGCCTTCGTTGGCGGTCAGAAAGGCTACCAGGCCTACCGGGACCTACCATGGGATCTTCAAAAGTAGGTGGCGTGTTTTAAACTGGCAAGTTTAATTTGGAGGTGTAACGGTGGTGAAGGGTACTGTCTATGGGAAAACCTTAGGGCTTCAAGGACTCCAAGGGCTTCAAGGATCCAGAAGAGAAATCTGTTTTTCCTCTTGCCTTTGGTGTTTAGTGCTCTATCTTTTAGACCTGGGATACATCATGGATCTGTCCAAAATGTGCAGACTGAAAAGGGATGATAGATGGAGGGAAAGCTGAATGGGAAATTGCAGGCTGAAAGAGAGGTTTTGGAGGTTGTGGTCTGGATGAAAAGAGTAACTTGGCTGGAGTGAGAAATGCAGAGGGAAATCCTTCTCTAGCATGGCCATGAGCACAATGATTTGCTGTCTGTTTAGAAAAATGATGTGATGGCTTAGGTTGACATTTACCTTTTCGTCCTTTGGATCATCTTATTCTGCCTGCATCAGGCTTTTATTACAGTGGCACAAAATCCAAGAAGCTCTTTTGTTTCAGGATCAAGTGTTAGTAACATGATTTTTGGTAAACATGAGATTTAGTCAGGTGTAGTTGCAATATTATTTTCTCCCAAATCCTGCAAAAAATTCCAGTCAAATAAGTGATGGCTGCACAACCACATAAGGGGAACACTATAGGGGTTCATCATTCTGGTTTTAACCCTTGCATTTTAAGGAAGAAGCCATGAATCTATGGAGTAATGAGTAGGTGGTTTGCATCGGAAAGTACTTCATGCAGTCAGAGATGCTGGTTATCCTTAGTTTTGTTTACTCATAACAATATTTAAGACAGCACTGGAAAATTCAGAGTATTTTTACAAAAATAAGTCTTCCAGTTGCAACACTCTACTATTATCTCTTGGGTCAGAGCAGAGATTGTGTCACAAATGTACAGGAAACCTCTTGGAATTTGTTATTCCTGTTTAACTCACTGGGTTTTGGATTCACGTGGCAATAGGGGGATGCTGAGTCTCCCATGAGTTTGTCTCAGCAGTTGATGAAGCTTAAAAGTATGACCTCAGGAATAAAATTCAAAAGAAATTGAATTTTTTTTAACATCCGAATGATTTGGCTGAGTTTTTGCGTGTGGTTGTTAAAGATTACAACATTAATATTTTCTCTGTGTTGCTTTGGGCAAATGGCTGTGGATGATTACAAGATACTACTTATTTTTTCCATCCTCAGCATTTTTAAAAATTGGGTTTTTCAAATAATTTCAGGGCATGCTGAAATAGAAACATTGTTTCTGGACAGACAAAACTTACTCTTGGTGCCCAGGGAAGTATTTTTCTCATTTTGTGGGAACAGTATCATTTCAGTCAATACAATGTTGACTTTGCCAGATAAAGATCAAGTTCGTCTTTGTGTTCTGTGATTCTTAGTAGTACACTGCTCAATACCCAAAGATTTTCTGCCCTGTTTAATATCCATAACTTAAAAGCTATGCTACTCAAACTGTCAGGAAAAAAAGAAATCCCCGTCAGTTGTGATTACGTTTGTGCCTGTTACATAAAGAGGGAAAACTAAGTGAGAGTTCTTCACATAACAGAACTGAAAAGCCTTTTTTTCTAGTAAGATGTAAATCTGTTTGCCATGTCTTGGTGATATCAACAGTGGTGTAAATAATTTTAATAACAGTGTGCTAGAGGGTAGTTAAATAACATCTGAGTACAGTTTGGTTGCTTCCTAGTTAGGAAAGGATTTAATTGTTTAAATGATTGTTTAGATTATTATAAAATCTCAAGCACGTTAGGGGAAATCTGTGTTGGATAGTTAAATATTTGCATGTTTGGGAAGGGATAGAAACTGCCTAGTCTTAATCAAAGCCCCTGCGTAGCCGGTTAGATGTCCAGAGTTCTTTGCTGGGCAGGGTTGTGGATCTGAGTGTGGAGCTGTAAGCTTTGCGGTTTGAGCTCATTCTCCTCTGCTTTAGTCCCTTAGAATAGTGGAGTTTCACTGTTAGCTTTATCCAGTTCCGAGATGCCTCTTTTCAAAACATTTCAAGCTAAGTTGGAACATGTGCTCTGTCAAACCCTTCAGGAAGCACACCTGCTAAGGAAAACTGGTGTTATTCCTGTTTAACTCACTGGGTTCTGGATTCATGTGGCAATAGGGGGATGTTAAGTCTCCCATGAGTTTGTTTTTTGTTGTTGTCTCAGCAGTTGAAGCTTAAAAGCATGACCTCAGGAACAAAATTCAAAAGAAATTGATGATTTTTTTTTTTTTTTTAAACATCCGAATGATTTGGCTGAATTTTTGTGTGTGGTTGTTAAAGATTACAACATTAATATTTTCTGCTGGAGCAGACAACAGCCTTGCTGGTCTTGTCCCACGGTTGTGCTGTGTCCTGCACTCTGGGAAGCAGGTGCAGTGTTCTATCGACAACTTCCTTGTGAAGATCAAGTGCCCTGGCAGGGTGAGGTACAGAGTAGCTGGTGTTGTATATGGCAGTCTAAAAGTGAATATGCAGGTGGAAATGCAGTGCCACTTGCACCAATTTGTCATGCAGTAGGTGGGCAAAATGAATGCAAATTACAGACTGCTGAGGTGTAGCAGGAAATAGATACCAGCCCTGGTGCAAGGACACTCATGTGCCACTGGCATTAGTGGGAGTTTACCCTGATTATTGCAGGAGGCAGATGTGGTTCCTGCATGGTGCCAAAGAGAAATCTCTTCTGCTCAGTTTGACCCAGAGTAGATCCTGAATTCAAGAAACCACAGTGAAATACGTTTGCTTCTGGTACACATCATACCTGATTTGACTCATATGGAATTGGTACCGTTTGTGTTTCCTTGCCACATGCACTCAGTTTCTGGTCATTTTAGACAGGAAAACTAGAATGAGACAAGTCCTCTTTCTGAGCCTTAAAATCTAGTCATCTTCATTCCCTGAGCAAGCTCCAGTGTAATCCCAGCAGCTTTTCTGGCCTCTGCTGTCCCTTTTAGAGGGTGTTTCAGAAGTGTTTCACTTTATTGATGTTTTCACAAGCAGTTTTATGATTGGGCATTTTGGGTCAGCATAAACTTTGAAAATCAAGGCATTCTGCTTCCACCACATACTCCTTCCATGTCTGTGGTTTTGATTACATGCAGACCCTCCTTTAGAACGAATCCAAGCTAACACAAAGCTTGGGATGGCTTAATTTGATATGCTTCTGATACAAGACAATTTGAAAGCTTCATGTAGTCTGTGGACAGACTGGGTATTAACAGGATTTTATACAGAATTGAAAATGGGAATTGTCCAATTTCTGCCGCTGGAGAATTGCCTGGGGTTTCAGTATCAGCTGAACCACTTGTCTAAGAAGCTTTCTCTAATTTCAGCAGTGTTTTTCCCTTGAAGAAATTTGTCCATCTCTGTCCAGTGAAAATACATTGCCAGATTTCACTGTTTATCTACCCAGCCTAGCAACTGTTTATTTTATATTGTGGTTTAACCTCAGACAGTAAGTGCCATGCACCCACTTGCACCCACTCACACCCACCACACACCACCCCCCATCCCATTGGGATGGGGAGGGTATTTAGAGGAAAAAAAAGTAAAAACCAATAGGTTGATATAAGAGCAATTTAATCATAGAAATATAATAATAATAATAATAATAATAATACACAGAAAAAATAATAATCCCAAGAAAGACGGCTTATGCACAATGCAATTGATTGTCACCCACTGACCAATGCTCAGCCTGTGGTCCAGCAGGGATGGCCCCTTCCAGCCAACTTCCTCCCCATTTATATATCGAGCATGATGCTCTGTGGTATGGCATATCCCTGTGCCCAGTTCGGGTCAGCTATCCTGGCCATGCTTCATCTCAGCTCCTTTTGCACCCACTTGCTGCCACAGCATGGGAAAATGAAAAGTCTTTGACTTACAGTGAGCACTGCTGAGCAACAACTAAATCATCAGTGTGTTATCCACATTTTTCTCAGACTAAGCCTAAAAAATGGCTCTGTAAAAGCTACTAAGACGAAAATTAGCTGTATCCCAGTCAAAATCAGGACATGAAGTATAAAGTACAGAAATATGTATTATTATCCAGAAATGTAAGCTTTTAAACTACAGAAGAAGGTGGATGCTTTGGCTCAGATTCTGAGTTGACATAATTTGTCACAGCTGCACACCAGCAGAAGAGCTGGTCTGTCATATCAGACTTGCAGAACTCCTTGGGAGTGATGGTAAGTATAGTTTTCATGTACCAGTAAACAGATTTATTTCACTAAACAAATTAGAACACATCACTGTCCTACTATTTGTGTATTGTATATTACACTATTGCTATAGTGGTTTTTATAATTTTTTTTCTCAAAGCACCTTAAGAGAGAGGTACTACATGTATTCTAAAATGGTGGAGAAATTTTGTCAATCTCAGCATGCCTCTCTTACAGGACTAAAAGCAAAGGACATGTAATAACCCACAAGAGATCATCTCTAGGTGACTGTTTTGGGTTTGGCTTTTCATCAGTCTGTCCTGTCAGCACCTTTCTTGAGCAGCCACTGTCAGTGAGTGCATGCCAAAGCAGAGCCTGGGCTCTGTTTCCTGGTGCATGCTGACTTAGCTGGACACTGTCTCTGACACAAAGCTCACTGCAGGTAATGGAGGTGTGCCGCAGCTGTCCGAGTGTGCTTCTAGCACTGGTGAGGTAAAACCTCTGAGGCTTTTCCTCTAAAGCAGACAATTTGACTCATAGATGGCCATTTTAATTCTGCTTCTTTGCAAGAAGTGAATCTAAATTTCAGTGGGTAAAAGACACTAATTTCTTCTGTAAAATAACAGTTTCAGGTTGCAGTGAGGCAGGTGCATGCATGATTTATTTAATGCAATGTTTATCATATGTTTATGAAATGGCACCCTTAAAAAAACAAGTTAGGATATTAGGTAATATTTTTAATTTTTTTTTGAGATGAACCTTTTGATACTCTTCTGTTACTAAAAGTCAGACATAATTAGCTGTGTCCTTCTTATGCCTTCTAAAATGCATAACAAGAGGGATCCCTCTGGCTCTGTGTTCATTGGTGTGAGAAAAGGGTCCCTGGAGGGCTTCTTTGTGTATGATGTGAAGGAATCCGAGTATGGAATGCAGGGCTCCAAATCACATTTCACTGTTCAGGAAAGGTCTCAGTGGGTATTTCTAGGAAAATGCTAGCTGAGTGTCAGTTGAAAAAGCTGAGACAGTGTTTGAAATCACTAGGAAACAAAAAGAGGACGAACGAATAAAATCATTATGTGAGTGTAAACAATTCTATATCAGTTTTTGTTTCTCTTTTGTTCTCTTTTCTTTCTCTTTTGTTTTGTTTCTCTTTGCAAGTATTTCACTCCTCTACCTCATTGAAAAGTCTTAATCTGAGACTTAGTAGTCTTTTGCCAAGAGATGAAGTCCAGTCCTTGTTTGCAGTATGTTTAAGATTACTGCACAGGCATGGTTTCCTGGGAAAAAGCAGAGTTTCTGGGGAAGAGGGAAGGACCACTTGAGCTGCAAGCAGAAAGGACCCTGTCAGAAAACCCTCTGAGGTTGGTGGGAAGCTTTCAGCTTCAGGTATTTGGTTCAGGCTTAAAATTTCCACTTCCACTCTGGAGGACTTCAGTGACCTTCCCAGCTGGAGTGTTTTTAATCCTAGTGTGCATTTCTAGGCTACAGTCCCTGTTTCCCTCTCTTTGAGAACATATCTCCCAAGGAGTTAGCAAAGACTGCTTAAGTCTTGGTCTGAAAAAAATAAATTCATAGTGTTGAACTTTTATCAGCTCTCTGCAGAGTATTCAAGCCCTGACAGGTCATCACATGGATCTAAGTTGTTTCAGTTCTGGCATAGTTACTTCTCTTGTGTGTACTGAATCCCTGTAAGTACTGTTCACGTTTACACAGTGGGACCTGTTGTCAGATAAAATAATTAAATTTTGAGGAATGAACCTTAGAAGACAGCAAAGCAGCTATAAAGCTCAAAGTTAATGGGAAGCAAAAAATAGCAGTTTAGTGACCTTCATGGGTTTGTCTCACAGATATCTTTGAAAATCTGGATTTTAAATCCTCTTAGTCTGCAGCATGTCTATTCAAATTGGGAAGTATCCAGATGGTACAACCTAACCAACAATATTTTGCTCAAAAAATACCTTTTGTTTTTAAAACCAATTTTCATTTTAAGAAGAAATTACGAGTGGAGAATAAAATTAGACAGCTGTTTCATATTTATATAGTAAAGGAATGGGAAAGTTTAAGATAAATCAAAAGACATCCAAGTCCCAAACAGCACCTCTTCCTCCTCTTAGGTGACTTTCTAAGATGTATTTGTCAAACAGCTTCTTGTTTGAGGAAATTCAGTTTAGGGGGTGGTCCTGAGACCCCTCTGCACCTCTTTGAAATGATGTTCTCAAACAGATTTCATGAATTAAGTGAAAGTCACATGTGTGAGTAAAATTACACATGTGAGTAACTGTTGTGGATTGGGGCTTCTGTTTGTTAATGATAACATGGAACTTGAAATAGAAGAAATAAAGAATAAGAGTTATAAAAAATGTTACACAATATACAAGAGAGTGCTGAAAATGTTTCAAAGGTATAGTACTCTGGTTTACTATGTCCCAGCCATGTTACTTCTGGTCTGAAACCGCTGTTTCACTGATATGATAGGCAGTAATTTCTTCAGGCTCACCTACTGCGGTGCAGAGGTGGCATTCAGCCTTTCAAATGGGCTTCTCCAACCCAGCATTTTGGTTTGAGGTTATGCCACGATCATTATAGCTGAAAGACCTTCCGAGTGTTTTCCTTCTGTGCAGCCTAATCAAGACCTCTGCTTTTTTAATGAGAGTATCTACAAGAATACAGGAGTAGATAGTCTTAAATGCTTTTTTTAATTTGTTTTGTTGGCTTTTCTTGTAACTCAGTCTCATTTCAAACGTAGTAGACATATTTGCAAAACGTATAAGCCATACTATCTGGAGTGAGGGGAAAAAAGGGCAACAAATTATAAACCAACAAATGCACATGACAAACTAAAGTTGAACTCACCCACTGACTTTATGGTTTCACCTAGAAGCTACTTCTTAGGGATATTGTTAGTGAGGTAGAGTCCTGACTATTTTTACTTGCATTTTTTTCATTTCTCCAGTTAAAGTTTTGAGAGAATTTTCATACAGTAGTCTCGGAAATAATTTTGGAGGTGCTCATCTCCAAACTGTTAACAGGACTATTTAATTTCAGTCTTTGTTTTTTGGGGGTCTTTTTGGTTGGTTGGTTAGGTTTTTTTGGTTGTTTGGGGTTTTGTGGGGTTTTGTTTGCTATGGAGTCACAAATGCATTTTGATGCAAACTTGATGAGAGGTTAATAGCTGTTATACAAGATAGGAGGAGGGAAGGAAGCACTAGATAGGAGATGCAGAACAAGTCAGAACAGATCCAAGTGACAAATTATTACTCCCATTTCCATTCAATCACATATCATGATATTTGGCCTGAGTCAGTTGTTTTCCAAGCCAAAGTAATGAGATTGTAATTGTAAGGCATTGCAATGGAATTAGAATGAAGTATCAGGATCTGCTTTGATCTGTATTTATGAGCCGTGCACAGTTGCTTGCTGTGCCTTTCCTGTGCACAGCTGCAGAGGTCACTTGCAATTATTTTGAATATATTTAAACTTCTGGTTCATGAGGCGTGTATTCTTGCGGTGAGCTATGTGTATTTTGTACGTGGGAACTCACTGAGGCACCTCATGGCCTCGGGAGAGGATCCCTGCAGCCTGCTTCCCTGGGGTAGGCTGTACCTTAACCTGCAGGTGTGCATGTCTGCAGGACTGAGGTATCTGAAACAGAATGAAGGACTCTTCACCAAAAATTGTGGCTTCTTGTTCTGTGTTTTTAATGGCTGATAACATTAAGGAAAAATGGCTTTAAGGTTCTTAAGGAGTCTTTGAGTTTATAGACAAAGACAGAATTTGCTGTAACCAGCCTTTTTTCAGGCAGTTTTTGTTTATAATACTAACTGTCCATTGACTTTCCATGAGTTAATTTGGATTACTACTCATGTAATTAAGAGCACAGCAGAGAGAAGCACCTGGTGAGGTTTCCTACTCACATTTCATTGCCCTTCCTTGTCATTCTATCACTTCAGCAAATACTACTTAAAGCAGTGCTTGCCTTTGTGTTTAGATTCAGTCTGAGTAAAACAGGAAGCACAGGCTGGCTCTCTGAAATCTCTTTCTCTTTTTTGTCCAGCTCTGTTTTGAAGGCTGAAATGGGCTGAGCAGCTGGAATAATGTACAGATATGTACTGTACAAAGCATGGGGTGCTTTTTACCAATTTTACTGCAAAAAAAGCAGTTTTGGGAGCAAATGTGCCAGTGTGTTTGTGATAACTGATTTACTTAACCAATTGAAAGCTGCATACATTGCCATGTGAAAAGTTCACCTAGCTGAAAAATTAGTTTTATTCTTGCAGATTTTTAGTCGGGAGTCACATGAGAATCTTAGTGGGACTCCTATTTAATTTGGCCCTAATAATACCCAAATGCTCAAACCTGTCTGTGTTCTTTGAGTTCTAGCACATCCCAACACCTATTTCAAAATAGTCTTGAGTCATGGTTTCATTTTCAAGGGTGTTGGGTGAGAAGTCAATTAATATTGCTGGAAAGAATCAACTAATGTTGAGGGAGAAAACTTGAGCTAAGGGTTTTTTGGGGGGGGTTGGGATGGGAGTCTTAAATAGAAAGGATCTCTTATTAATCTGTGTTCTCATTTTTCCTCAGAATTCGTCAGTCAGCCATCAAAATAAGACATCTTGAGCCCTGGAAAATTGCTGTAATTGTTATTGGAACAGCAGTGGCAGCAGCTATCACCATTGGTCTCCTAGTTTATTTTCTGGCATATGGTAAGTTTTGCATAATGTCTCATTATTCCTATGCTTAGTGAATTTCCTTTGTGCCTGTTGTGCCGCATGATGCTGGGAGTTTTCACTAGTCTGTCTAAAGCTTATTTGGGGAAAAAACTCTGGCTTCTCTAGAGCTCTCTTTCCTTCCTCATTTAGCACTTTTGCAGATCTTTTAGGAACATTTCCTGCTGTGCAGGGTGGTTTAGGATTGTGGTTTCTGTTGGTTTTCATTTCCTTTCACTCATTTCACATTTTTCTCATGATCTACTTCTGTGACAAAGTCAACACACAAGTGTCTGGTCTCCCTTACATGAGTGAAATACAAAGCCTTCTGCATATCTGTCTGGGGTGTTTCTCTGCTCCCTTTCCCTGATCAGTAGCAGCTTCCTGCGATGGCTTGGTACTGAGTGGACAGGCCAGGAAGGAAGGTAACTGAGCAGCAAGATGCAGCTTGTGATCCTGTGTGAGCCTCCAAGTGCTGTTGGTTGGCCACAAACGTAACTGCTGGGGAAAGTGGGATTAGATCACCTAACTCAATCGAGCTCTTGCTCCTGGACTCCTAGCTTTTGGAAGTTGTGTTTGAATGGGTTAGATACAGGTGAAGGCTTATCCACTCCCTAGATGTCTGGGTATTAGTCAGCACCAGGTGTTTCTCTAAAGTTCATTCATCTTGGTACTCTGAGTATTGCCTGTTCCTCTTCTTTCCCTTACAGATCAGAAGCTGTTCTATTACAGTGCCAATGTAAAAATCACCAACATCCGGTACAATAATGAATTTTCCAGACAGTCCTCAGGAAGGTTTAGAGACCTGAGCGAGAGGGTTGAGAGACTGGTAAGTTTGGACCGTTGTGCCTTTCCATTAAGGACTGTGTGATAATACAAGAGTCAATAATGTGAACCGCACACTCTGAGACCACAGGGTCTGGTGTACCCTCAGTCTCCTGGTGGGCAGACCTGGAAAATGGATAGCATGAGAGGCATGATCATACCTGGCAGACCAGGTGCTTGCCACTCAGCATCTTCTAGCCTGTCACTTCTCTCTATCCCTGCAGTGGTGAAGTAGGTATTTACAGTAATCTCAGCTTCCTCCTGTATCACTGATCACAGAAGCACAGAATATTCTCAGTTGAAAGGGTCTCACAAGGACCATCAAGTCCAACTCTTAAGTGAAATGCCCACAGAGTGATTGAACCCACAATCATGGTGTTTTTAGTACTAGGCTCTATCCAGCTGAGCTAATCTCATCATTTGTGTATGTTCTCTTTCCATGCCCTGGGCCTGGCTTTGTGATTTATGTCCCATTGTCTCTAAGGAAAGCATTCTTTTACACCCTCTCCTTTACTGGGTGGGGAACTCTACCTGTTGGGCTGTTACTGTGTGTTGAGAAAACAACACACAAGCCCTTTTCCTGCGCCTTTGGTATGTTTTGTTGGGAAACCCTCCTACAAATAGCAGAGGCTGCTGAGTGGCTCTCAGTCATAGAGGAGCTATGGAAATAAATAGACACATTGCAATTTCCTTTCTTGTTTTCTCTTTGAGACACTACCCCAGAGATGCTAATTATAGAGTTCATCTCTATACAACAGTAAGCATATGATTGTGCTTGTATCTTTTTGTGTTTCATTCATCAGAATCCGATGTGTATCTCTTACCTCCTGTTTGGCAACCATGCACAGATACCCATTTAATGGGACAATGCTTTGCTCCCCACCATCATTTAATTTAGGGCCATGTCACTTGCCTACAACAAAATGTGAGCTGTGCTGAACATTGCTCTGGAGAAGTAGGGTGTTGTGTAGGGATTTGGCAGTGCTAGCATCTCTTCACAGCTCCACTGCTGAGGGCCTCAGTGATCTTAGTCAAGCCGTCCTCTTCTCTGTACTTGTTTGTTCTCTTTCTGCCCTCTTTGTCCATTGGGACCCATACCAGCTTTCCCAGGATGTGCTTCTGGTGCCTATCTGTATGTATAGAGTCTTACCAAGCTATGTTTGCTTAGCTGCTACCACTTTACAACTATTTCCTAATAATTGCAGGCTTTTCATCTTGCGATATAGGACCTTGGAGAGGGAATCTTCTCCCTGACCAAGAAGACATTGTGTATTGCTGAGGTGGAAGAAAGGCAAGGACTGGAAAAAAGTCTGAGGGATAACACTTCATTGAGTACAGTTGTATCACTTCCTCCCAATCCATTCCTTCTTCATTTTTTAAAACATGTGCCTCCTTTGGCAAAGAAACACTTATTTTAGCTATGAAGCTCTCTCAGACAGTGTCCAATGCAGTCAGATTTCCTCTGAACATGGCTATCAATTTAGATGCTTGAATGGAAGCCAGTGCTTTAGAAACCCCATCTCCTCTCTGGGTGTTGAGCAGTTCTGACAGTAGTGACAGTAAATACCAGTGCAGGTTGAGCAGTGAGAACCATTATTTCAGGGCATGTTAATTGTTCCTGATAAGGAGCACCATAACAAACATACACAGAACTGTGTTGCCTTTCCTTTGTTCCTGTGACTTTTCTTAAGAGCTAATTCAGCCATTAAATTCTACCTTCCTCTATCAAATTTTGTTAATTCTTTGCTATGATTTTAGGTCAGCTTATATAAATGGTCCCTGCTGTAAGTTTGACTTTTTGTGGTTTTAGCTCTGAGTGTCCCATTTAACAAGGATGTATGAGATTGAGAATAGTCTGTAGCCTTATCAAAAGCAACTCCATACATTAATAAAACAGTGTGTTTCTTGTAAGTCTGATTTTATAACAGCAAAACTCATCTTGTGGTGATAAAAATCAAAGCAATCTTTCCAGACACACATATCGTCTTGATATCTTGACAGACAGCTGTCTCAGAACATCTGCATTTTTCTTTTCAGCATCTTCACAGCAACTCTCTAATAGAGAAGGAGAGAGTTTAGTTCTTTATCACATTTTCTAATTTGTCTGGATTTACCAAAACCCTTTGCAGTCTTTCCCTGGCTGGCATCAGGATTTGGATGTCCAAGCGTTCCCATTGTCATCGTAGTAACGATACCTTAAGCTCATGTTGTGAAACAGTGAGTCAATGCAGATAAATGCAATGTCTTTCTCAACACTCGGTGCAAAGTGAACAGAAGTGAATCACCTCTGATAATCAGAAGCATTCAAATTACCTGAGTTAGTGCAACTCCCTGCCAAGTGTTCCCTTCTCTGACTCCTTCCCTGATGAAGCCCTCCTTCATCTCCAGAACGACCCAGAAAGAAGCTCTTTTTAGAGTTGGTGTTTCACCAGGAGAAATGTTTTTGCTTCCATACGGAAGTCCTACCACGACTTCCTTGGGACCTGCAGCAAATGCCCGATGTTTGCTTTGGTTCTAGATTTGAATAGTAACACCCATTGTGTGAACAACATTCCTGACTCTTATCTCATTGAAGGTGGGAGGGAATGCAGCCAGATCATGCCAGAGAGCTGATGAAGCTCTGGTGGACCAGTCAACATCTCAGGGCTGACTGGAAAGTCTGGAAAATGTCTTCTGGGGTGGAGCTGGGGGGACTGAGGAACAGATGATGAAAGGTCTTTGCTCCTTGACTGGCTTCCTGTGAGTGTCTGTAAGTGTTCCTTTTGTGCTCTTGAAATATCAGACTTGACTGAATGCCACTAGGGAAAGAGATATTCCAGCTCACCAGAGCTTCCTTGTTTTTCTAGTTGGACCAGTCCCTCTTCCCTTGCCAAGCTAAAATACTCTGTGCCAGACTGTCCCCTCTTACACTGGATAAAAAGGGCACAGTCACAGCCTTATGGCTCTTTCTCCAGAGAGCCTCTATTTTATACTGGGTTCACTTGCTGTGTGGCTTATCTGCACAACTTTTACCACTGTTTTTCTCCAGCTCCTGCGCTAGGCTTGGATTTCTTTTTCTTCTCTCACAGAATGTATTAAATCTTTTTGATTTCCCATGAATGCTTTGGAGATGCTAACTACCCTCTTCCTAGCAGCATCCTGGGGGAGATATCCAAGGCCTTGCTTTAAGCTTCAGCCTCTGACACACCAAAGTGTGGAGGGAGCTGAGACAGCAGATAGACCTGGGTAACTGGGATGATCCCAGTTCCCTACTCTGGGCAGCCGCAGTAACTGCCCTGTGTGGAGGAAGAAGCGTGGAGGGGTGTTTTGTCCTGTGTAGAAAGTCATCTTTGACCCCAAGGGAAGGGGATGTGCAGTCAGGAAAGCTTGAAATGAGTACCTCAGTCTCAATGGAAATTGTCTCAGCTGAAAGCTGTCAAGTTTCTAGCTGAGAGAGAGGTGGATATCAAGCAGCCACAGCAGGTGACTCCTTCAGTACATGGCTGGTTGCTCAATACCGGCCTTTGCCCTGCCCACCAGGGGTTTGTAAATACACCTGTTGGCTCTTTTTTGCCACTACAATAACCTTCTGATACTTCCTCCTAGAAGTTATGGGCTTTCCCCCTCTTTGAGGAGAGCCTATGCAACCCTTCTCCTTTCTCAGGCACCTTGTATCTCCCTGTCTCTTTCTCTGGCCAGAGCTGTTCCAGCCCTGCTGTCAGGCTGCCTCTCCCTGTCCTAGTCCATGTGTCTCTGTGGAGTCTTGTGTTGGACACTGTATCCTTTCCAGCTGCTGGGGCTTTGCCCTGTCTGTTATTCCTACTCACTCCTGCTCCCATGTGCTGGTAAGCTGGGCTGTGAGCTGGGTGGATGGATGTTCCTCAGGTATGCGTGTGGCATGGCTCCCTCCTTGGCTGGTTGGGTGGCTGAGGGAGAGTTGAGGTGTTTGTTTTCCCTTCTGGAGTGCCTTGAGCCATGGAATGGACTGACATGGATTTCCCATGTTGTCTTATAATCCACAAGGCACCTGGGCTATCCCCTGTCCTTCCACCACCTGAAACCAGCACGGAACTAACTGGCTGGATCTGGGCAGAGTGGTTGGGGATTATATTAAAACAATACGTGGATATGTCCCCTGAGAAACTACTGCCTCTCCAAATATTTCTATTGAATTAGTCGAATTTCATCAAGTAATTTTCACCTAAGGACTCAGCATTGTGTGTCAGGACATCTCTTTTAGAAGCAGGTATCTCGCTTCAGCTACTTCAAGTGACAAGAGAATCTTCTGTGTCCTTAAGTGCAGGCGTTAGGGAAAGTTTTCTGTGAATACAGCTCTTGAAGTTTGTCCTGTTTGACAGAGATGAATTAGTGTGGGTTTAATTTAATGTCTCTACTGGGTACTGCAGAAGCAGTTGCGATACCATAGGAAAACACTGCAGAACAGTTCTGATAATGGTGCCTGTTCTCGGTAGGTTGAAGGGCTCACAGCTGAGTCCCTGCACTGGAACTGGTGAGGAAAGATGCAGTTTTCTCCCTTGGGAGATGATTATTTTAGAGGTTATTAAGACACTTCTCTCACTATGAATGGGGTGGAGAAGAAACAGAGAAGCAACCAGGTGCCATGCATCCCTCTTCCATTCCCCCCCCCCCCCCCCCCCCCGCTTTAACACCTGACAGCCCTGTTTGGTGGAAGGGTTAGCCTTCAACAGGATGCTCGGAACTGAAAGGCTCTCTGCTTTATACCCAGGGAGAAGCTTGCATTGTCCCACTGTTGGGAAGTATCTTGTATCCTGTAAGTTGTGAATAGCTTACTGTCACATTTGCAGGGCCAAAGGGTCAGTTAGAGTTCTGATTAGAGTTTTCATCTGAGCTGAACTCCAAGGAAACTTAGTGAAAAAACACCAAGAACACCAGTGAGTGAGCAGATGAGGCTGCTGTTTTATGGCACTTGGCCTTTTAGGGTCACACGTGACACAAGTCTTCCTGGGGAGCAGAAGTGTGTAGGTATTTGGGAGAGAGAGGGAGGTGAAATACAAATCCCTTCAGAGCAGATAGCTGCAAAGCCGGGTGAAACTGTGCATGAGGTGTGTTTGTCACACCTTCCATGTGGGTGTTTAGATAAAGCTCAAAAGTCTGTGGCTTGCTCCATCAGTGCCTCATGGTCCTTGGGTCGGGAGGTTAATTCAGTAGGAACAGATCCCCAAGGCAGCGGGTTTTTGAAACACTCCTAAAGAATATTTGTTCTGGGAGACCAGAGTGTGAGGATCATCTTAGAAATGATAACTAAACATGCCCCAAGAAAAGGGAGTATGCTGAAGTTCAAGGGAGTTTAACATGACGCTCATTTTTACAGCAAATGGAAAAGTACAAGTGTCTATAACTATCATGTAGCTTCATTTGCTGTGTGTGCAAAACCCCCACTTATTTTCCCCTCTTAGTCCCTGAAACAAAAGAAAATTTAATATAAATTGGCCAATTTGGAAATTATGGTACGTGCAGCAGCCAGATCTTTCCAAGGACTTTTCAGAGTCTTGCCGCATCCAGATCAAACTGAGGTAAGAATGTTCTGGCTATAATAAATTTCAAAAGGCATTTGGTAGTGTTTACAGATAAGGATCCCAAAATCTAAAACCTAAGTCTCTATTTAAACTCAAGTATTCCTAGGATTTATATGTGCTCCCTCAAGTACTTACATAGTACCAATATGAAAAGAGATGAAGAGGTAAAAAGAGCTGGACTTTGATTGAAAGATTTTCTTGTTCATCACTAAAGGCAATTTTATTTACAAATGCATCTATGGTACAAAAGCCGGAATAATTAAACTTCTTAAATTTAGCTTCTTAGAGACTTTTAAAATAATAGTTTCCCTATTTTCTGATTCTGAAAAGCAAAATTGTAAAATCAGGAAAAAGTCTTTCATCTATGTAAAAAAAGTTATTTAAGGAACACTTTGAGAAGAAAAATAATAAAATAAATTTAGGGCATTTGATAGCTTCTGTTTTATAAACTTAATTTTAAGGGAATGGTTCTCACAAATAGGAAGCATTGTTCTTGGACTAGCGTGGTACAGTCGGGGTGCCCTCTATGGGTGGCTGGAGCTAGAAACAAAGCAAAAAGAATTTTCCTCAGTAATTCAGCCAACAGGGAAACAGCAATGTAGCCAAGATGACAGTCTGGCAACTTATTTATTTAGCTCTGGAATTAGAGGTTGACAGCACACTCAACCATCAGTATGTATATATACAGGTGTGGCTCCAAAGAGATGGATGAAATGCTGTACTCTGTGAGAGGAAATAACTCACAGAAAACACCTGCATCTCATTTGTGATGCTGTTTTTAGAAGTTCCTATTGAAATTAAAAGAAGAAAAAGACCACTGGCATAGGTATATACTGCATCGATCTAAAAACTGGGGTGCTCTCTTGCTTTTTAATTTTGTTTCCAGTTTTTTCTGTTTCCATGGGTCACAGTAGCACAGGAAACTAAAATAATATTGAAGAAAATATGAAGCACTTTTAAATGCTGGTGTGAATTGATGCAGTGTAGTACATGGAGCTGTGGCTTAGTGCTTTTCATCACCTCTGATAGCTCAGACTTTGAGTGAGCTCTCCCTAAACTGTATGAATTTTCTGGATGAAATGGTTAGTTATCAAAAATGTGCCTAATCTCCAACTTTTTTCCCATGTAAATTCAGTGATCCTTCAACTTATTTGATTCTTTGACTTACTAATGCAATATAACTTTCTCAAGTAATAGGCATGCAAGTTGGTTTTTCCTTTTCATTCTTTTCTTGGTTCATCAAAGCAGAAGTTGTAATATGCATGTACAAATCCAGAAAAATCATAAGACACCTCACCCCCAATAAATAAGTAACCCTAATTCTGATTCAGTGTGCATCATGAAAAGCTCTAAAATGTGCACAAGGAAAATGGATGTGAACCTGAGCTGGAAAAAGGAATTCAAAATGAAGTAAAGTGCAGCTATCGATAGTGTGTGTGATTAAGGGTAGAACCTTATCTTAATTATAGACTGACAATCCAGAATTACTGCATTGTTTGCAAGTAATTATATCAATGAAGTGATTCAAGATGCAAACTAGTGATCAAAATCTAGCTGGTCAAGAGAGTGGCTGCTTAGATCCTGGTGTTGTCCAAAAGGAGAATCCAAATTCAATACTGAAGTTGTGTGGTTGGTGGTATTTGGGCACTTGTAAGCTGAATACATCACCAACAATCATTTGTAGCTTTCATAGAACTGTTATTTTCCTAAGAGGTATTTGCTCTTGTATTTCAGCTCCTTACTTCTAAGTGTTGTTTAAAAAACCCCAGAGGGCACATAGTCATTTTCCTGGGGACAGCGTGCTATTTTGGGAAAAACACAAAGCCCTTCTCTGGATATTGGCACAGATGCTTTTCTCATCAAACTTGATTTTCTCTCCAAAAGTTGGGAAATCCCCTCCCTAAGTGGACAAAATTTTAATAGCAGTGTGAAAGTTTTAGGAAGCTAATTATGGATAATTGAAAGCAGGGAGTAGGAATGGGAATACTTAGGTGACCTTAATTCCAGCTGTCACTAATACACATGACTATAATGAAACACTCATGTCATTACATGCCTTTCAAATTGGTTGCACCAAGCATAAGCATGATACTTTAAATCCTGGCGTTATCCCATATATTAGTCCTCTTAATTTCTTTTATCCGAAAGACCAATCTTTTTAGGAACTACTGTACAAGGACGATTATTCCTCTTTTGCAGCTGTTGCCTCTGGGAACCATCCAGCTGAGCTCCTCATTTCAGTGCAGTCAGTCAGTGCTTACTCAGCCCTCAGCTTTAGGAGCCCCGTTAGATTAAACTCTGTGAGGAGATTGTGATGCCATTTGCAGATATTTGGGATCACACAGCTCTTGCCCACACGTGCTCTTTGCGTGTGGTGGTTTCTAATGGGAAAGTTTCTGATCCTCTGGTTTGCTGCAGGCACGTGGACCATTACACTTGCTCTCCTTCAGGTCCATTTTCTTTACCTCAGGCAAGGACTGTGGCTGTACGGCTGTTTAGTAATTGAAATTTCTGTTTCCAAGGAGAGTGTGACGTCCACATCCAGGTTTGGAACAGTGCCAGGTTCCTTTCTTTTTTCTGTCCCTGTCAGTCTCTCTCATTGTGTCCTCCCTCAACCCCTTAGCTGAAATCAGGGCAGGAAAAATGTCAGTTTCTCAAGGGAGTGGTTAATGGATTTTTATTATGCTCAGCTCTGGTCTCAGCAGGTTGAGCTGTAAATTGGGGAGAGTCGCTGAATCAAGTGGTATGTTCCAATTAATATTTATGGTCAAAAAACTTTAAAAATCACTAATAATAGGTTTTACATCCTAAGTAGCTAGTGAGGCAAGAGGAAGAATGTAGTATGAGGATAGCTATTGAAAGACTAAACTGGCAGCAGGCAAAAAAAGCAATACTATTGAGCAACAAGAGGTTTTGTGCTCCGAAGCCTTCCGGATGCTTTTGAACATCCCATGCAAGTAATTCAGTGCTTTCAGCAAATTTTCCAGAGGAAAATTCTGTCAAACTAGATTTAAGATAACTTACTGATAAACTTTGTTACCCAGGGTGCAGTGGCAGAGCAGTGTGTAGTGGGAGAAAGCAAGGGCTTGACACAGCCAGCCTTGCTGGGTCATTTCCAAACACAGCCACACACCTAGGCAAGCCTAACTCATGTCAGTTCCATCTACACTGGAGCAATGGGATCCCTGTCATGTGACCTACTTCCAGAGCTTGGGTGTTTTTTGGGTCTCGGGGTTAGGACATACTGTGTGCCTCCGAAATCACAGATTTCAGTAGGTTGCTCATGGGCCTTAGAGGGTTGGGCATGGTATAATACAAGAAAAAGAGTATGATGATGAGATCTGGAATTATTTGAGATGGAATAGGAAAAGAAGTCTTGTTCATCAAAGTATAAAACAACTTCTGGCTACAAGGAACAAGAAAGAATTTCCTTTTTGTCTGGTTTGTACAGGTGGAAATGTTTTGCCCTCTTACTGCATCTTTGGTGCTAGCTACTATTAGTTACTGTATTGGATGGACCAGCCTACAGGAACAAAGTCCATTTTGTCAAAGAATATTATTCTGCACAGAGAGAAGTTTAGTAAAAAGTACAGAAAACATGCAATTAAACTGAGGAAATGCCAGATGTCATTAAGCTAAGCTACCCAGCAAACATTAGCTTAAAGAAAATCTTGTTTGGACAAATGCTAAAATAAAGACTGTCATGAAAATGCTTCTCACTTGAAAGGAGCAGGACTTGGCACTTGGCTCTGAATGCTCATAGACCTTGCCTGCAGCAGCAGCTGTCACTATTGAGTTGTTGCTAGACAAGGGCCAGGAAAAACAGTGAGATGCACTTAAACAGTGGTGAATTTAAGGGATCTGGTCATGACAGTGTCACTTTTGAGCAGCTGTAATCAAAGCAAAACATTTAAAATGAGTGTAAATGCTTGTCCCAAGCAGGACCAGGTCCCACCTAGTCACCAGACAAAGTTCTAGTTGCTTTTGCTCCCAGGGCTGTGACTCAATCTGAAAAGAAAGCCATAGGCAGGCTGGAGTGAAGCGTTTTCTGTTTGGTGTGTGAAAGGCTTCACCAAAAGATGAACAGTAAAAAGATAAGGCAGAACATTAATCTCTGAAAGTAATTATCTGAAGGCATCTTCCTACATGTTTTCCTCATATAAGCTCTGTATGAATATAAAGATTACTGTTAATATAATTCAGGTGACCAAATTTATAGTTGAAGGAAAGAAGAGTTTTGGGTCATACTTGTCAAACAAATTCATCAGCAGGTGAGCGGTGGGTCACAGTGAAGAGGTTTGGATAGCCTTTCTTTCATGATAAGATATAATAAATTGCAAAAGTAAAAGTTCTCCCAGCCCAAGTTTGAAGGTGTTAAAGGCCCTGCAAGATTCAGTGAAAACAAAGCCACCCTCCACTTATTTTTTTGTCTGTGGGTGATGTAGTACTAAGGCAACTCTTAACTACTGAAAAGTTAGTGACAGTATGTAATGGGAAAAATGTCTGCTTTCTCAGATAGGAAAGTGGGAAAGAGAATGGAAGTAACACAAATGTAGTAATTTTGGTGTAGTTTTAAATTGTATGCTTCCTGTTCTTCTCATAAAAATAACTAACATGCCTTCCGGATTGAATTTTCTGATAACAGTGTCTGTTGCTTATAGTTCAGTTGCATTTGGACTCCACAGATTCTTTCTGTAAAAAGCACTATGTGTAATTGTGTTTTGTGAGACACCACTGGAAGTCTTTGTCTCTGCTGGAGCATGTGGTGTTCCTGATCAGACTGTATGGAACATCTTGGGAGTGGTCCAGGCTGAGGAGAAAAGGAGAAGGATGAACATGTTTGGAGTACAAAAAATACAATCACATGTGCTGCTTAGGCTGTGAAAAAGATACACAAGAGAATGTGTGATAGAATTAAGGATCACTGTAACTGCTGCAGAAATGCAGGTGGAAAGTGTAGCAAAAACAGTTGACATCTGAGACAGTAAGGTATCTTGAAAACACAATTGTCAGGAGGAGATAAGGGATTTCGGAATGTCAAATGGACTCAACCTTCTCTTGCAAGGGATTATGAATTCCTGCTCTCTTCAATCCCAAGGTGAAAGTCACTCTGCTTTCACTTTTCTTGTTAGCAATGTAGCAGCTTGAGGTGTATCTCAGCCCAGCTCAAGTCTCTCTTTTGGTCGCAAAGCACTCTGTAAAGAAATCTCTGTCCCAAAGATCTCAAAAGTTCTCAGAGACAATGCAGCCGAAGATAGCACATGCCACTGCATGCCACAAAGCTGGCAGTGCTGCTTAGCCACATGCTTCTGCTTACACAATCACCAGTGAAGCAGTTAACACTGAGACAGAAATGATAAGCAAATGTTATCATTAAAAAAAAACAGAGCAAAACAAACCCCTTTTTGTCTAAGGGTAAATACTTCCAATAACCAGGGCAGGTTGTGACAGAACAGGATGCAGAGCTGTAAGAAATAAAACTCTTTAACTGGATGCATCATAAAATGCCATGGTAGCAGCTGGCAATCTGCAAAGTGAGAGGATAAAGTGTATCCTGCAGTAGCTTGTTGCAGTTGAAATGTCTTTTTCCATAGAATTTTGTCTGTTACAAATGCCAATCTAATTGCAGATAGTTGCAGTAACAGCAAGGTAAACATCAGCTCACTGCATGACCGCTAAAAATGTGTAGTTTTTGCCTTATTAATCTATGCTTAAAATCACCTTAAAATAAAATGCGCAGTTTTCGTCTTGAAATTATTCTGCTTCAATATCCCTGTGCAATGTCATGAGGCTTTATCTTATGACAGCTCAGGCTGGAAAAGGGGAGGGTTGTGCTCCTTGGGAGGAATCACCCCCAGATTTCATGCTTACATGCTTGTTTCTGTATCTGAAAGATTGCAACATACTAGTTATTTGAGAACGATTATTTTTTTCTTTCCTTTGGAAGACAGAACATCTTGAGACTTGGCTAAAACAGACTGCCTTTAAGGGCTAAAAACTAAAGAAAGACAGCTTACATGATGTTGTAAAGCATTTCTATGCAGTTTTTCCTGTAATGCATTTGATGTTTACAGGATATGTTCAATTTACTGGGCTTTGTTGGTAGGAGGAGTTGCTGCATAACTCACTAGTGACTTTGCTATTTCTCAATCCTACAGTGATCCTGAGCCATTCCTGGCAGAATTTCATGCCATGTTATATCATACTGTGCTGTCTCAGACCGATCATGCAATCTTGAGATGACATCTTACCAGGATGTGGTTAAGCAGGAACCTGTAAAGATGTTATTTGGGGATCAATTCCTTCTGAGTCCTACGTTTCCAATTTCTGATGAGAATTGCTTGACAATTCTCCAAGCATGTGGAAAATCACAAGAGTGAGAGGGGAACATCATAACCAAATAATAATTTGAAATTACTGGCAGCTTTGCTATAGATTTCTATAAGACCAAGGGTAAATGCTGTAGGGGTCAGAAAGGATCCCTACAAGAGAGGCTGAGTGCACTGCAGAACACAGCACGCTGTATCCATTCTGTGGGCAGTCTTTAGGAAGCTGTGCTTTGGAAGACTGCAGCAGTGTGTTTCAAGGATGTTTATGTATTTCTCATTACACCTGGGAGTGGACAAAATAGCACTACAGTGGCACACTGATGTAGTCACAGAACATTTGGAAAAATGAGCTTGCTTTTTATGATGTGCTTAGGCCAAATGGGAGATGGTTAGAAAAGGTCTGTGACAAACGTTGTCTAGAGGCTGGGCTGCATTATGTTTCTTGGCTCTGTAAACTGTGAGTTTGTAATGAATGCTGCTTTCTGAATGCTCCTTCCAGCTATATGTCCACTTCGCTCCTTTTTTGTTGCTATCTTATATTTTTCTTTTTTCAACAGATCGACAAGACATTTTACAATTCCATTTTAAGGAAAAAATACATCCGTTCACGCTTAATCAGAGTGAGGTATGTGAGATTATAATAAATGCACGCAGATGAGGTAAAATTAAATGTACAATAAGCCCAGCTAGATCTGATTCAGTAAAGTGTATTGTGTGTAAAACCAGAGCATAATCCCTACCTGAGCATAATCTGGTTCTGAACCTTGCTCTCCTTTGGATCTTAATGCAGAAGATACACTCCAATCAGTCCAAATTCCAACAAGTTTGTGTTCAGATCTTGAGAAAGCTTTAGTTAATAAAGCAGAGATAACTAAAGCTATCTAAAAACAGAAAGCATTTTCAAAACTATTTCTTCGACTGTAATGCAGATGTCATTTCTAGCATTGCTATTGCACTGGGCTTGCCAAGTAAAACCAGGCTGTGCTGGCTCAGAAAGTCCCACTTATCATTGTGGCTCTAAGAATGGGATTAAGTAGGTGTCCAGGGAACAGCAGCAGCACAACAGGCATGTGTGGTAACTGCTTCTTGGTATGCTCCCTGCCTCCAGGTATTTACCACTTGGGAGTTCTTGAAGTGGTTGTGGTTTGTTTAGCAGCCCTCAGTGGCATTATTTCCCAGGGACTTGTCTAATGTCTCCTGGACTCTTGAAATCCGTACACCTCAGTCCTTTAAGAAGGAATTACTTGTGAAGAACCACCTTATTTGAAAGATGCAATGACCCCTAGGTCTTGTGCTGAAAGAGGTGATGAAAAGTTGATCACTACCCCTCCTCTCCATGTAATTAGTGATACAGTACTGGACACTCCCGTAATATCCCTTTTCTCACTTGTATTCAATAAGATCCCTTTTTTTTTTTCTTTTCAGTTGAAAATCCCAGTCTACTCAGCCATTCTTTGCAGGAACAGTTTCTTATCATCCCGTTTCATATATCTTTCAGGTCTGCTGTTCCTGCTTTTTGAGACGAAGGGGTCAGACCCATAGTTGGGATTATCACTGCGCAATGTGGGGCTTCTTTTCCTCTTTTATTCTCTGTTCAACTGCTAATAATACATAATGTTTGATTTGATCTTTTTTACCACTGTTAAGTGCTGAAAATGATTTTTTATGTAACTGTCTACTGTAGTACTAAGATCTTGTTCCTGAGTGACAGTGCCCATCACTTTGCAAATAAACCTTGAATGTCTTCATAATCATATGCTAAAGCTACAAGACTAAGAGCTAAGGATCTAATCCTTGTGAATGTGTTTCTCCTTGTTCTTAACATGGTTTGTGACATCCTGCCTCTTCCTCTGTCTTAGCTTAATCCCCAGTTACACACAAGTCATTATTTGAATGTAGCTTTAAGGATATTTTTTGATACTGACTAGTGTTGCAAGTGTAGACAGGGTGATTTAAAGATCTGAGAGGCCAATATATAGGGATAAGTAACATTTTTCATTACTTCGTATTCCCAAGGACAGACTGAGGTACTTGTGATGTTTTTTGTGTTAGATGCAAGATTTGTATGTGCCAAAGCTTGTTTGCTTTTTCAGATATGCACTCCTTATGCCTCTTCAAGGGCACACACTGCAAGCTCTTTTGAGCAGGGTCATGGTTGTGAATTTACTTGGAAAGGAGTGTGCATTTTTTTGGCTCAGTATAAGCAATGCATTAGTAATAATGCCCAGAGCTCACTGAGAAGGACAATACTAATCTTGACTAGGTGTCTTCGGCTCTGGATCTATGCTATATAATAAGTGAATCAAGGTGGGCAGTACTTACCTGAGGGTTTCAAGAGGTGTGGCATGCTTGCAAGAGTTGATATGGTAATTCCAGTGTGGCATAGCACAGGAAGAGGAGTGGGGGGAGAGGTGAGGGAACACCTCAGAAATGCAGAGCAACACCCACAGTTCGATCAGATAATATCTGGAAAATAAACGAAGTGGCAATCATGCTGAAGTTGGCACAAATGGAAAAAACAGTCTGTTGAAAAGTTCAGATATGACTACTCAGTCTCAATTTTGAGATCCTTGAGGCAAGGAGTGTGTCTTTCTGCTCATGAACCACTTGGCATGCCTTGGTGTGCTCATAACACATGGCCTTTTATTTCCCTTTACTGGCGATATCAGGGATGTCTGTTTCAATTTGGTATGTGTTCCTTTTAAAGATTAAAGCCTGATTGTATGACTTCTGTATAAGCTGCCTGTCTTCTATTTTTCCTTTATGTAATTACAAATTTCCAAGCCAGTGAGGTATAACTGGGAGATCTTCTCTTTTCCTTTCCTATCTAAAGACAGAACAACCTTTTTTGGCTCTCCTGCTGTATGAAGTAACTGTGGTTTCACCTGTTGTGGCTTGTGTCTCATTGCTTCGTGGTTCAGGTGGGAGGAGGCACAAGAGAGAAGGTTCCCAGTGCAAGCTCTTACCTTCCCTTTGTAATGACGAGGGATAAGCCATCTGCAAGCACAGAGCAAGATTTACTATGCCAGATTAGTCGGTTTAATGTTTGTAGTCTATCATTCCATCTCTTGCAGTATCTGATGCTTTAAGGAAAATGAAATACTACTGCTAGGTGAATTCAACCTGTCACAAGATTTTTCTCCCTTTTCTTTCCTCTGATCTTGCATTAAAACTGACGAATTGTGTGTCTTAATGTGTGTGCTGCTTGTACTTTTTGTTGAGGTGTTAAAAGCCCCTTTTCTGATCCATCTCTTTGACTTTAATAAATAGATTGTGGGTATTCTGCCAAGTTTCATTTATTGTGGCACAACATGAGGTTATTAGGAACATTTTCCAAGAGGCTGCTGTGGTGGAATTAGGTTGTGTGGTCTCTCCCCTTTGCTCAAGTACCTTTCTCATGATGATTGGAAATTTTCATTCAGTGTATGTACAGGGCCCTGGAAAGGTCTGTCTAGATACCATTAATCATCTACCCCATGTTTCTGAAGTGCTGTGCATCCAGATTTTTATTGCAATCAAATCAGTTCATTCCTTCCTCTCTTGTGTCTCAGACATGTAGTCAGTGACTGCTTTTTAGACTCCATTATAAAACTGGTTTCCCCATTTGTTCACAGGAAGCATCATGCCTTCTTCTAGCCTATGATGCATTTTACCATTCAGTGTTTGCTTGGATTTCTTTTGGAAATTCCTTCTCTCAAAAGCTCAATGTCTGAAAATGTCTGAAAATGTCTGAAAATTTATCTGATCCTTTATGTTTCATTGCAATTGCTAGAGTAGCTAAGATAAAAGCTAAGAAATGCAGAAGTGGGCTGAAGGTAACCAGACTCTTTCATTGGTTTGTAGCCCAGATGCTGATGGTGTGATGGCAGAGGCTTTGCTCACATTCTGGTTCTCCTCCACGGATTCTAGAGAAGCATTGCGGGGAAGAGTTGGAAAGATCTTACGGAGGGGCCTGAAAAGGTACACAGGGCCTCTGCGAATAAATGTCAGATCTTCTACCATCTCAAGTAAGTACATAATATTTCTTTTAAAGGTAGTTCTTTCCATTTTCTGATTGATGGGACTTGATTTTTCCCCTTTTGAGGATAGCTGTTACTGTGTCTGAATGGCAGTCTTTCCTGCTCCGTAAGTTAGAACAAAATCAGTGGCAAAATCAGTGGCAAAGTCTTTAAAAAATATCTTAAATATGGATAAACAGGAGCAGTTACTTTGTGGTTTTTCAGTACAGCCTCAGCCTTTCTCCAAACTGCAGTACCAACTTTATGTTACTGTCATGGAGCCTGAAAGTGCAGGAAGTACAATTGGATGACAGGGAGAAAGAACCAATGCACTGAAAAAATAATATTTGGTGGGAAGATCAAAATCCTTGCAAATTCCCCAGGGGAAAGGGAAAGAAAGGGATAATGCTCTTATCTACATGACTTCTCAGCTTCTTTGTGAAGCAGACCTGAACCTGCAGGATATGAAAATTAACTGCACCATCTTCTACACTTCAGTTCTGCTACAGAATTTTTGCGCAGGCTTAGACTCTTCTCTCTGTCTTTGCTTCCGTTTTATATAGTCAGCAATTTTTCTAGGTGACAGACTTTTCAAGAATGAGTTGCTGGTTGACAGACAGGGACAGACACTTGCTGCATTTGTTTTTGCAGCCCTGCTTACTCCTATGTGTAAGGGTGACAATACAGTATAGGCGGGGTACTTGCTGCTTGCTATTCCACACTAGACTACTTAAACCAGCAGAAATCTGCAGAATCTAGACAGTTGTATTTAGAGAACAAGAAACCTGGGCCAGATTCCATGCTGAATGGATCCAGCCTTCCCCCCACTCAGAAATGAGTAGGAGCAACTTCTTGTTCCACCTCCTGGTGCATGAACTGGGCACATTGCATTGTGGTAATGCAATGAAACTCAAATATGAGCTGTCACACCCCCAGTATTTCTTGATGGGCCAACAGCCTTCCCCTTTGGAATGGCTCAGGATGATAGGTGACATCCCTCTGGGCAAACAATCATCATTTCCCTGCACTGTTGTTTATATGCCAGTAGTTCCTGTTCAACAAAGTGCACATGTAAATTCTGCCAGATAGAAGTAGTGTGTGGGCATCAGAGAGATTCTGAGAGTTTTGGTTTTTGTTTAGACAGGCGGGTCATGGGTTAGTGAATTTTGAATCTTCAGTTTAATTTGATGCTTTAGATAAAGGATAAAATTGGAAGGAGTAGAAAAATTACTGTTAAAAAAGGACTGTGATCTTATCAAGTTATGTGATTAGCTGCTTTTATTTAGTCTGGTAAATGTGGGAAGTGACTCAAAACTGGTTTAGTTGACCTTAAACTGCACCAGGACTGTTACAGTAATGCAGTAATAGCTAATTAAAAAAATGCTAATATAATAAAATTGCAATGTTTTCATTAAATGGTCTCAGTAGGAGATGGCATCTGTGTTACTTTATCGAAGTTGTGTGACAAACTTTGTGTTGCTTTTCTTGGCTCTCCCAGCCTAATCATAAAACACTGACTACATAGGTCAGCTACTCATTAGAGGACTAGCATTGTGCAAGTGCTATGAGTGACACAAAGGAACATAAACAATACCTTGGCATTTCTAAGAGACAACAATAAAAGGTTGACCAAAAAAAAAAAATTTATCTCTCTTTGCTAATAGGATTTCAGCAGTGGTATGAAGCTTAGGCAAGCTCCTTGGTGTTGCCATTTCAGGTCGACTCAAGGGAATAGAATGAAACACTCCTGTGCTTTTAGAGGAGATGCAGGTCTCAATTTATAAAACTTGTCTTATCCCTCACACCGGGGAGAATTGACAATTTTCAACAGGTCCTAGAGGTCCAGAGAAGAACCTAGGTTTTGCATTTTCTACTTTTCTCTCCCCTCCTGAAATATCTTGTCCACCAGTAGTATTTAAACCATGGAAGCCTAAGAAGCCCTAGATTTTTTCCATGCTCTGCAGGCACCTTTCTCAATCGTTGTACCTTTTTGCCAACTGGAATCCTTATTAATCCTGAGGCATTCTCAGAACATTTTCATAATGGCTTGTAAAAAATCATTAACCTGTTCATTGTAATTGCCTTATCATAAGCTTCTAATTTAGGGGCCACCATGTAGCTCAGTTTAGCTAAGCATAGCTCCCTAGTTGAACAAATCCAGGTCAGGCACTTATTTATATTGCATGCAAGGGGGTGTTTGATAAAGGGAACCTCCTTAAGTCTTCCTCCCCTGAAATAATCACCTTGTTGTTCAACGCCATGTCTCAACTTGTGCTTCTCTCACAAGTATTTGCTTTGAGAATCAGCTCCAACAAACTCCTCCAAACTGGGTGCTACACTTGGGACCTTCAGCTGCAGTTCAGGGCAGCACTACAACAGTAAGGAGTCTGCCAGAGCAGGGGTAGAACTTGCTTTTCTTTGCATTCCTGAGGATTGGGAATAAAGAGGGGATAAAGTCTAAACTGACAATATTTTATTAGTTGATTTTTTTTCAAAAAGAGAGAGAAGCTTGATCATACATATGTGAGAAAACAGAAAATGTGTATAACTTCAAGGAAAGCAACATAATGCTGTCTTTGGTTTGTCTCTCACTAAACAGCTGATGTTCTTTACATAGGACTGCAAAAATACATTTCTGTCAGGGTACCTTCAAATGTATTATTACTGAAGTTCCTGCTTTCTTATTTGGCTAGACATCATAGTCACCTTGTCAAGGACAGTTTATGTCCAGACATTCCCTCTGGCTTTGATACAAAATAAGAACTGATAGAATTCTCTACACTTGTGTACAAACCCCACTAGAAGCCCAAATATTTTTCAATGAAGAATTATGCAAACTAATTCCTATCTTCCCTGAAGAGCAGTGCAAGGGCCATCAAAGTGAGAGATCCAAGTGTCAGATGACCTGGAAACACCCATGTTAGGACTTGTTCTTCTACTGGCACTGAAAGGTGTTTCAGTTTATCCTCTGTAGAGTTCTGGCACCAAAGAGTTCTCCTACAAGGCTGATTTATTTTCCTGAGGGTTTCTTGGTTAGAAGTAGAGTCACCTGACAGTCTAGATCTCTATTAAGCAAACTGTAGAGCAGCTTGCCAGACTATTTCCCTTTGTCAGGTAGGTTGGAAGTATCCCAAAATGTATTTTTGGGAATGTACTTCTGACGTCAGAAAGGAGCTGGTTGCAAGATCACTGGCACTGTTCATAGTGAGTAGGAAGTATTCCCACCTGTTGCACAGCCAAAGGTTTTGACTATGAATAATGAGTCATGAATCGATTTTGATCAACAAGCCAACTGTTATTGTTTCTATTTATCTGGAATCTGGGGCTTGCTAAAGCTCCTAACAACTACAAAGTACAGACCCAGCAGACAGATTCTTACTTCTTTATCGAATCTGCTGTGGGAGTCATGCAGATGAATGTCTGACAGGGTTGGTGAGGAATGTTCCAGGTCAGATAATGTACTTAGCAGTCTGGAATTTTGCACTTTATCAGCCACAACAGCATCTCGGGGGAGTGGAACTGGACATGCATCTGTACATTGGGAAACAGTGGAGATCTGATATTCCTCCACTTTGAGGCCACTAGTTTGGCACAAGGTGGTGCATTTAAGTAAGAGTCTAGAGAGAATGACAGAAATGGGATGGATTGAAATGCATTTTAAAATGAGTATTTTGCAAGGACATGCTCGTGATAAAGGAATTAAGCAGAAAGTCATCTTGACCTCGCTTCTCAGATGACCCAGATACATTAATTTAATTTATTTTCTCACTCAAACCTTGATATTCCCTTGCCTTGCCTGCAGAGGTTGAGAGCAATTTGGGCTGCCCTTACTTTAGTGAGACCTTGGTTGCAGCTGTGGCATGTGTAGGTCAGGAAGAAAAATAATGCTAAAAATTGTATCTGTTTGGATACATGCTACAGAACTGGAACATAGCAAATCCCTCCTTGGGCTGCAGGACAACTGGATGGAGTTGGAAGTATGCTGTGAGGTATGGACCTCTGTCTGCCTCATGGACAGAATTAAGACGTGGTTGATGGGGGACAGCAAAGGGAGTCACAGATGTGAGGACAGGTGCAGTGAACATCAGCAGGGAGGGAACAACTGGGTGACAGGGACAATTAGAGGCATAAAACAGTTGTCGTGTCTCTATCAGGTTACTCTACTGTGTTGAAGGAATGAGAATTGCATTACCTGTATCTAAGCCATGTTTTGCTACTTCTACAAGGGTGCATGACTGGGGAGGTAATTCCTGTTGAGAGAGCAGTGAGAATATTAGAAGGTTAGTGGAGAGGCATTTTAGGATGTATGCACTATGTAACCACACAAGAGCATGCCTTTCCTGCTGAACCCAAAGCTCATGTTTTGCCATCTTTCAGGAAATTCCTGCAATTCCTTTTGGGTACAGCTTTTGGAACATGGCTGAATCTGCTGCTCACTGCTCTCATTCCCATTTCCCCCAGTACTTCAGACCTTTGTGGTCTTTACCATAATTCAAGAGCATTAGAGTAGAGCTATTTTCCCCACCTCTATGTACACTGCAGGACACATCCATTCTGTGACATTCCTCTCAGCTGCCCAGTTTGGCGACCTGCTGAAACTTGCTAGTGTTTTTGCCAGAATGCAGTATTGTTACCCTACATAACACTGGGTGAGCCCCTATTTCTGATGTAGCTGAGAATTTTGTAATTCTTTTTCCTTTCAAGAAAGTTGTTTTTAAAATGTGACAAAGGGCAGTGGGAAAAATGCTTTCTCTGCTTCCTGGTGCATTTCACAAAGCTGTGCTTCAAATGCATGTCCAAAAATCTGTAATGAGTATTGAAGCAGATATTCTTTCTTATTTTTATTTACAATCCTTTCCTCCATTCATATCCTTTTAAAGATAATCTCTACCATACCTTCTCTGTGTGAAAAAACAGCTTAGACAGGCAAAACGTGGGAACTTCATATAGTGGAAGATGGAACATGCAGTTTGCCTTTGAGACTAGAAGTTATGTTTTCACATCTAGAAAATCATGTGTGGAAACCTATAAAGAAAATCAAGTTTCTTTTAGGAATCAACACCTGTGAAAAACTAAGTAATTGTGTAAAGCTGCATCTGATTTTTAATGCAGATTTCTCATCTTTAATTTTACAGCCATCTCTGGCCCTTTCTATGCTGAAAATTCATAATATCCCCATGTAATTCATTTGCTTGCCTTGCTTGCACTATGTCAATATAATGTCTGATACACTTACGTCACAGAGTTCTGTCTGTTCTTCTCCTTTTAACATAAACACTGAACTCTGTGTCTAAAATGAAATGAGGCAGTGGACACATGACTGATTCTTCTGATGCAGTGACACTGATATTATTTAGAGATGTAGCAAAGTGAGCGCATTTTTCTACAGGAACCTCTGAACCCCTCACAGATAAGATGTCACATTCACTCTGCAGTTAACTATGAACATTTCCTTCCATGTTTGCCCAAACATATATGTTGAGGAGTGAAAAAATTACTAACTGCTTATTTATTAACCTTAAATAGTAAATGCAAGTCAATGTTCTCGTTAATCAGAAATTAGGAATTTAAGTATGTTTTAGAGTAATTTTAAGAAATATACACAATAACTGTATCAACAAAATTGGTTGTCCAGTTGGAGAACAGAGCCCTCTTCTGAGAGACGGAATCCCTAAGCTGTTTTTCAATAAATTGTTGTGATTTTAATTTAAACATTAGTTTTCTCATTAAAGTTGAGCAAGCTTGAATTCAGTAGCCAGCTCCATTTCATAGGTAGTCAATGCAGGTTCAAGTGGAACTTGTTTACAGTAGGAGCCTGAACACTGTTTTCCTAAATGTGCCACAAACAACTACTTTTGCAGCCATATGTGGTTGAGACATGATATGACACTTTAATTGTTACTAATTGATGCTTTTTCTTGGTAGCGCGAACAACTAGGGCAACTAGTAAATGAGCAGGGCAGCGAAATTGTCTCTTGTGCCTTGCAAGCGATTGCTTCAAGGCAGTGCTTGCAACATGTTGGCTGGCACAATGTGAACAGCTGGGCTCTTGACCAGGCCAAAATGTCAAGTTGGTAACAAATGAAGGCAAGCCCCTAGCAAGGTAAACCTGTAAGCAACCTGATTTTCAGCAGTATCATGTAACCCAAAGTGCTCCTTGCTTTTGATGGGATCTACTGTGAGCTCAGCTTATCTGAAAATATGGTCAGTTACTTCAGTTTTCCAAACACATGCATGTGCTCTGCATTTGGGACTCTACCCTAGTGAATACAGCACTGAATTTACTGACAGAGCATCACTGGCCCTTTTTCCTTCAGCAGTCGATGGGTAGGAGAGTACAGCGGCTGCATAGTAGTGATATATTATAAAATACACTGAGATTCAAAGCTGTACAGACTGGCAGTGTGTGCATGGAAGGCTTGTTTCTCCAATTATACAGAATTTGGTCCAACTGGAAGCAATGGGTAAAATTTTGCCCATGTGAGGTTTGTACTTTTTTCTAGACGCCTCATAAAAAGGCAAACAGAGACATAGACAGGAGCCTTGCAGCACACCTGTGACTCACAGCAAAACTCGATGCAGTGGGAACATGCCAATTGAATTGCTTCCGGCACTGCACTTGAACAAGCTGGTTGCTCCTTTTGTCTTCTCAATGAGCTTTGCAACATAATGTAAGTGATAATAATTGGCTGCAGGCTTTATAATTAGGAATTATGAGGTAAACGTCCCTCCACCCAGAGAAAAGCTAAAAAACATTGTTATCAATATTGCACTTAAAGGCAAAAGGTCCTCTTTCATAATTAATTACATTTGTTGGTTTCTTACCAGTATCCAGCTGTAAAGTATTGGCGTGACTCAAATGATCAACTAGCTCTGAAGGCTGTATGAATTTCTAGGAAAACACTGGATGCTTATCATAGCTGAAAGAAACAAGTAGGGCTACATTTTTCAAAGCACTTCTTGCCAATATAAATATGCAGGGGAAGTGGCCAAATCCTTAGTACAGCTTACCAAACAGTAATGTTTACACCACTGCTCATCCCTCTGCTGGCCTAGCTTTTGCTCTCTGGTATTACTACTTTTTAATGTAAGGAATCTTAGAGACAACCAACCATATTGTCCATGGACATTCACAGAATACGTCTAGTGTTACTGAAATGTGGAAGTACCTGTACTTTTAGTGTTTTCCTCCTTCTTTCATATGAATTGAGAAAGCAAAAATGAGCATTTTTCCTTGAAAGGGGACCTTGCAAGTTATTGTTTGCCCACCAGTGAAACTTAGTTATCTTGAACATGTGAACAGTTCCTGTTCATAGTGAATAAGACTGTTGCTATATAAATGTCCAATTTTACCTCATCTCCCATCCTTACAAAATAAAGCAGTGGTTGCACGCACATATGGCAGCCCTAGCACTGCCTGTGGTCTGTAACATTCCCTGCAGACAAGCTGTACATGTGCTGGAGTTTTGCTTGTTTCCTTTTTCTGTCATAATCTGCTTACAGTCACATTAAGAAATGAGTGAGCACACGTCTGGTACTGGTGGATTGCAAACAGACAGTTCACCCTGCATACCTGAGGGAGTGTCAAGCCTGCAAACAAAGCACATGTGATACAAACCCAACAGGTGACAAGGATGAGCCAGAGCCTTTTGCATTCAAAAGAGATCCCTCCTGACTTGGTGTGGGTTTGGCTCAAAACTAGGATATTATTCTGTGTAACAGCAAAGAGAAATGAAGGAAGTGGATAAGGACAGGGATCTGCTGAGAAAGCCTATCCAGACACAAAACATGAGGATGTTGACGCTAGTATAGAATCACTATATAATTTAAAAAATGTATTGAAATTGTGATTTTTAAAAAAAATAGTATTATTTTAAAAATTGTTTTGAATGCTGGAAACTACAATGGTAGCTCTACTAAAAACAACATTCTGGAAGAAAGGGGATAGATTTAGACCTTGAGCCAATTCTTGTTATTGTCAGCATGAGCATACCATATTGTCAGTAAACATACAACATGCATGTTAAAGAAAGGAATGCATTGCTAGAACCTGCTGTGCCATGCAATCAGTTGCTATTAACTACGTATTTTAGTATTACTGGTGTACCAAGAACATAGGAGAAAGGAGAGTGAGCCACTGCTGTTGTAAGCTTCCACGGCTGCAGTGAAGTGAGTACCTTCTGATCTTGAAGAGGGCACAGACTGAGTACCAGACCCCTCTGGCCCTTGTGTAACATGTGGCCAGTTGATTTTTTTTTTTTTTTTTTTTGCAATAAAGAGGAGCTTCAAAAATTTCCACCACAAAAATTTTTCCCCAAATCGTGGATCTTGAGCAATATAGGACTTATTTTGTCTGTACTCCCCTCCAGAAGCACCAGGGTCCAGCAGGATGGGCAGGATGAGTGCCTGGTCCTCAGACGATACTGACTGCAGGAGAGTACAACAACCAGCACATGAACGTGATCACATATGAGCTACCCTGGTTTCTCTAGCAGTCCCCTCAGCCATGCCTCCTGTGTGCCCTGTACTCAAATAGCTGTCAGGGGGATGACCATGCACGTGGGAAACCTTGTCTGCACTCTCCTGGCCTTACACTGATGGTTTGTTTGTTTGTTTGTTTCAGATGTGGAGCCAAAAAGAGCAGAAGCCATCTTCAATGACAGTAAGTGAGGCTTTTTTAAACATCAGAAATCTCCAATTTTTAAAATTAGCATTAAGAGTCTCTGAGCACTTTTCCTGGCCCTTAAGAACCTTTTCTCATCCTTCTGTCCAATGAATGTGACCTTGTACTCTTAGAAATTGGGACTATGTAATTTTCTTCAGTGTGCATTGGAAGGAAGGAGGTACCATAACGAAATGTATAGAAGTTACATCAGCCTGTGATTATAATCCAAATTTCTGGAATTTGGAATGGCTAACAGCAGACAGTTGTTCCTCATGGAAATATATGGAAATGTGACTGGTCTCAATGCATTGCTATACTGGTTGGATGGATACTTTGTTTTAGAGACGTTTTTAAGTTTCCAGAGAAAGAAGTCAGCTTGCTTGGAGATAAAATAGTCATAAAAGCTATCTTTGCTTACAAGTTATGTTTCTTTTAACTCTGAGAAGGTTTGATCAGTTCCTTAGCAATAAGATGTCAAACAATGGAAGATTAAATTACATCACTTTTTGGGTCTGATTTAGGTGCTGGTGTTCTGGGGCACTGATGGAGCTATGAAGTTTTTTCCTTGTTCTGAACATTGATTGCTCCGGTGGTTGATAAGATTGTGTGGTTTTAGGACAAGTTACTGAGGATTACAAGGAGCTTTCAGGAGGGAAAAATTTCAGTTCAGACAGTCTTATTAGCTATGCTATATCCTGAAGTTTGTCTTTCACACAACACTTTCAGACAAGTAGATTTAATTTTCACTGATTTCCTTCATTATGGTTTTAAATCTCAGAACAGGGCAGACTGCACTGAGCCCATGAGCATCTCAATATTGTGTGACTTTTCTTTCTTCTTCCAAATTTATGAACAGCTTTCAATCTGCTGTGGTATTCCTGCTGCTTTTGACTATAAAGTATTGTTAACATAATGTTGTGCAGATTCTAGCAGGAAAGGGATGAGGTTACACTCTGTGTAGCTCCAGTGTTTCACTTCTGAGGACTTCAGGGGCCCTGGGGCTGGCAACTCCTCAGTGATGTATTACTGAGTTCTGCTTTGGCCCCCTCCCTGGTCACTGCCCGGGAGACAAGCTGTGCAGCAATGGTTTGGATTGTGTGGTCACTATGCAAATAATTCTCATCTCTGTCTCTTTTTCAATGAATTGGGATAGTCCTGTGTGTCAGCTTTCCTAATGTCTAGCTGAAACTAGGACCTGGATGAAAACTAGTGGGTCTTGGTCCAGGTAGGATGGATTTGATGCTGTTTGGATGGGAGAAGATGGCTGAAGCAGGTCTGTTCATTGAGGAAGTTTCTAAAGCTATGCAGGAACTTCAGCTGCTCCTGAATATCCTGAGTTTAATGGCTGAAACTATGGATATTTTAATTTCTCTCTGGGTTTGGATGAAAATGCTTATTTTCTGTCATGGATGCATACCATGCTGGAGGTATCCATGCCTTTGTCATCTCTGGTTGGAGTAGTGTGATGCTCTTTGCTTGAAGTGCCTCTCCAGGTCCACTTGCAGACTGCAGTGATCAGTTGCCTCTTTCCAGGTGACATCTTGCTGATGTAATCTGCATGCATGCATGGGAAAAAAACCCATGACTTGGATCAGTCCCATTTTAGGTTTCGCCTTTTTCATGTTTTATCCTAATGACAAATTACCTTGGACATTAAAGTTGGCAATTCCTGTATTTGGGAATTGTCTCGCATGTATGGTGAAGATTTTGATTCCTGAATTAGGCTGCTCATCCAGCTATGCCTGAATGTTTGACCATCATGACTTTCCATGATAGTCAGTTGTTCATTCAGGATTCTAACACATGGGTTGTGCATGAGGAGCTCTGATTTGGGGGGGCTGGCAGAAGGTATGTTTTCTTGTTGATGTTAATATATTTTTAGAAAACATAAATGGTTTAAAACAAACATAACATGTTTTAACATAATATGTTAAAACAAAATATGTTTTCTACAGTCATTCACAGGAATATTTACTAAACAGAATAGCTAATACTCTCTTTCTCCTTTTTCACAGTCTGTGGATTACGGCAGAATAGATCAGTCAAGTCAATGGCAAAATCCTCATCGTTGCGAATCGTTGGTGGATTGTCGTCTGCAGAGACTGGGGATTGGCCGTGGCAGGCCAGTTTGCAGTACAATAACATCCATCGCTGTGGTGCAACACTCATCAGCAACACATGGCTTGTATCTGCAGCTCACTGCTTCAGAGAGTAAGTTCCCACCTTAGAATCTGCAGCAGAATGTGTCCCTTGTGTATCAAGTTGTGTGGCTTTCCAGATTTGCACCACACCCCTGACTCTTTCCCAGAGAAACAATTTTGGAGGAGAAAAGTCAGGGTTAAGTAGGCCCATCAGTTGGATGTTTCAATGAGAAATTAAAGACTGACCCTTGGGTGCAGAACTGGCAACTGTGTAAGTGGAAATCAATTGTTATTTGGCATACTGACCAAAGAAGAGCAGAAAAGGTAACATGACTGAAACGGTGGAGAATTTTTTCCTGTTACACTTCATGTTTCTTAAAGGTGCTTCTTTGTGTTGCAGTGAGGTTGCTGCCGCTGCAGGCTGCTACCAGCAGTTACCATCTCATGTTCCCACCCCTCTGTTCAGCCGTGCACTCCTAGCACTTTTTGTTTCAAGCATGGAAACTGTGAAGCCGCAGGGCATTTTAAGATGAAACAGCTGATTGAACAGAATATCAATGTGAAAAAAGAGTAATGGAGGTGACGAGTTTACAGCAGAAGAGCTTTTTGATTTAATGACACCCTGTGACCACACAACAGTTGGATCAGGGACAAGGAGCAGGGGAGGAGTACAAGACCATGGCTGAGGAGGGAAAAAAGGCATGCCCTCATCTTGCAATAGTCCACAGTTCTGTTATGGAAAGTAATGGATGCCACAACAATCTAGTAGGGAGCTGGCTTCAAGGAGTTTTGCAATAAAGACACTCAGCAAATTTAAATTCCCAAACATATATTTACAGCAAAATACTTAAAGCACTCTTACCTTTTTCAGCATGACTCACCCTCAGAAGTGGACTGCTACTTTCGGAGCTCTTTTGAAGCCACCAAGCTTGAAGAGATCAGTCAAGACAATTATTATTCATGAGAAGTATCTCTATCCAGAACATGACTATGACATTGCACTTGTGCAGCTCTCCCAACGAGTTGAGTTCACGAGCAGCATACACCGTGTCTGCCTGCCAGAGCCATCTCAGACTTTTCCCTACAATATTTATGCTGTCATCACAGGCTGGGGAGCACTTACCAATGACGGTGAGTCCTGAGTCTGCCACATGACCTCTATGGTCCATGAACAATGGCTCTGATCTGCTACTGAACTGTATCACTTCTGTAGCCATATATTGTATGGCAGCAAGCCTCATGTTTGCAATAGTTTTATTTAGTTGTAAGCATCACTTTCTTGTTCCAAAACTAGAGTGGATAAAGACTGCTACAATCCAGGAGCAGAAAACAGGAAGAAGACCCTTCCATTTTCCCAGCCTTTCCATTTCTTATTGTAAATTCTTAAGACAGGTAGTCCACCCACGTACATGTTTCTGTAGCACCTAAAAAAACTATTTTCCCAGCACTAGTCAGAAGCTACAGATAACTCTGTGAGCTTTCAGGTAAATGTACAGAGCGAGCTGTGAACTACCAAAGCTCATACTCTTACCAGGCCACACTAAGAGCAGATTTAGCAATGGAATCAAGATGTCTTCATTTTGTATAATCTCCCCAATTTGCTAGGTAATTTGTGTTCCATGGAACGTGGAATTTGTGTTATATGGAACATGTATAAAATATATGGCTTTACACTTAAGGCGCTATGTACCGTGTAATCATTACTTCAGTCTTAGTGGTACAATTCCCAAGTGAGTCTGTGATTCTAAGTATATTCTCCTTAAAGGTCTGTCCTACATAGATCAACAAGCAAAACCTCCACATTAAACCAAGTCAAGCTTGTCCTCCGTAACAGGACATTAAACACTCTTCCTCTATATTACCCACTGCAAAGTAATTACGTTGATAAATACCCATATTGTATTTTCTCTCAGGTCCAGCCCCAAATGCTCTTCAGGAGGCAACAGTGAAACTTATTGACTCAGACACTTGCAACAGAGAAGAAGTGTATGATGGGGACATAACACCCAGGATGTTGTGTGCAGGATACTTGGAAGGAGGAGTAGATGCTTGTCAGGTAATTGTAGCTGAAAATTAGAAAGGAAAACTATTTTAATGCTAACTGCAGTATTTGGCTGACCAAATCTTAATGGACAGTGTATTAGTCCTTTTAATAGGCTCCATTCAAACAGGAATTAAGCTGTATAGTGAAATAGCATTTGGTACACATCATTTAGCACTAAATGCTGTTATACTAATTATGAGCTAAAAATTAAAGGTTTTAAGTAGCTAACACCAGACATCTGTAGAGATGAGAAGGAAGAAGGTTCAGAATGTTAAGTTACCAGCAAAAATGCACTATCACTCACTAAAATTAAATTCTTGACTGGAGCTTATCATAACAGATCTGTTACAATGTGATCTTTGGTAACAGACTTGGCTCAGTGAAAGGAAAACTGTCTGAAATGAAGATAACTATAGGGAAGGCAGGTGTAAAAAAATGGGAAGCAAACATGCGTGCTGCAGGTTTGCAAATGCTGCAAGGAAATGCTTGTGTTCAAAGAAAAATATTTCCATAGTGACACCTTTTAGAAACATAATTCCTATTTATGCTATTTTCAAAGACTGTACTCTTAAGTGCTGGTTCAATACAGACGCTTTCCTGAATCCCAGTCCTACAGATTTTTGCCCAAAGAGAAACTCCCTGTAGAACAAGCCTGGGAAGCTCATTCCTCTGTTCCTGGCTCAGCACTGAAGACACCTAAGCAGAATAGTGCAACTGCTATTTAGTTCAGTAAATAATTTTGGTGAAAGTTGGGGAATTTGGTCTGTCGTGTGCAGATTGCCTCTCAGTCTGTAAGGTTTCCAGTTTAACTATAATTACCATGTCATGCTATTAACAGTATCTGAATTCAGCCTTGGAAAGTGGATAACATCCACTTTAAGGAGATATTATCTAACTAGAAGACCAAGTTCTTGATAAAAGCTTCAAGAATAAAGGAGCTTTAAGCTCCTTTTTGAAATGTTATTGCTGTAAGTGACTAAAATTATTTAGGAATAACAATTACTGTTAGAAAAAAAAAGTTCCTGCCTGTTTAGATTGCTGTCTATACTTGTATTTCCCCACTCTGTATGAGGAAGAAGACAAGGCAGGTGGGAAGCAGCATTTCACAAAACAGAGGAAAAGCTTTTTGTTGGTTTGTTTTTACTGTAACACTATGGAAACAGAGGTCAGGACGTCCCCTGGCAAGTAGGAAAATGCCACAGACTTCTGACTCAAGTTTCAGAAACAGCCTGGATTCTGCACAAATGGCAGCTCTTGAAATACTGCTTCTTTACCTCTCTTATTGCATAGACCCTCCTGTCTATGGAGAAAATTATATTTTCTGATCAATTAAATACCTTTTCCCCCCCTCCTCTTTTTCTAGGGGGACTCTGGGGGACCACTGGTTACTCCAGACTCTAGACTGATGTGGTACCTCGTGGGAATAGTGAGCTGGGGAGATGAATGTGCCAAACCAAATAAACCTGGAGTTTACACACGAGTGACTTATTTCCGTGACTGGATTACCACAAAAACGGGCATCTAATTCCAAAGTAAAAAATGGATTTAACTACATAGACTACATGTAACTTATATTTGTCTGTAATTCTGAAAGGTTATTTTTTTAGTATATATATTCCTATGTAATTTTGGTTGAAGCAACCTTAGCCCACAGCAAGCATTATCTTTGCTGTCAGAGATCCTAACACCTTCTGAATTCATGCTTAATGTATGAAATTGTCTGCCTCATCTTTGAGCCATGAAACTTTATCCCTTAACAGTAATTATGAACTGACATCATTAAAATTACATTTAAATGCTACCAATTTACCTGCCGTATAAATGCAAACATTTTCCAGGCGAAAAAAAAAGAAAGAAATTTTTCTTCAGCCATGGGCAAAGTCTGCAGCTGAGTCTTCCTCCTTCAGTGAAGCAAATGCTGTCACAGCTGTGTTTCTAGCAAAGTGGACCCTTGATGATTATTCTTGTTAGAGACTATCATCTGCACTGACTCCGGCTGAGAACCTGGATGCTCACCTTGCTCTGTGGCCTTGGTAACTAACAGTGGATCAGCAGGACTGAGGGTAGGTCCTAGCTAAGGAAAAGTAGGATTTCTGTGCTTGCAGTAGGTTGGAAAGGGAAAGAGAAAAGCTTGATGTTCTTACTGCAAAGCACATTTTAAACAGGAATTTTATTGTGGATTCTGTGAAGTTCAAGTTGCTTGAAGTTGCTATTGTGGAAGTGCTTTATCACAACATTGTGCTGCTACCTCTGTACCTGTTGTCTTCTACTGTGTTCCACACAGTATGCTTAAGATGCAGAAACACAAGCTCTACCCAAACTGTTTTTTTGTAAAAAGTGTGCCCCCATGAACAATTTCCCCAGAAAGAAACACATCATTTAATTTTTTTCTAAAGGAAAAATAAATATTCGCCACAAATTAACTGGGAAGTACCCTTTTTTTCAAGAAACAGCATGCTTTTCCAAGGGCACGCTAGCCAACAGAAACCACCTCACTGCAAGAAAGCAATTACTGGTACTTCACTGATGGATTCATCTCTGACATGAATTAATATGATCCTGAATATGAATATGTCTTATGAGGATAAAGAGTAATTTCTTCCTAAAGAACAGTCCTGATAAGAACTTCAGAGTAAATGCAATCCTTACACATTGATTAAGCCCTTTTCCTACCTCTGTGCATGACCTCTCATGGATTGCTGGTGGAAGGGGGTCCTCTGGAGCCAAGGCCTTCAATATGGGGATCCAAAATATCACTTGAGTACTGTCACCTGTCATCTTCAAATGTCCACTGGACTACTTAGGGACTTGCAGGAGTCTGTACAAGACATGAATGAAACTGCAAGTCCCACAGCTGCACCTACTACAGCTGAAAATTTTGCTGAAGCATCCTGCCTCCCCCACTGCGCAGAACTGGATCTCTCCTCAGCCTTCCTACTGTGCAAGCTCTCCAATAATCAGCATCCCTGGGAATGTTTGGCATTTCTTGAAAACTCACACGCTAAATTAAAAGTCTACACATGGATGGAAAAATCTATGTTTAAGCCTTGGTGGTGTAGGAGGGGGTTGTCCTGTTATTAGGCTACTTCAAGTCATTCTGTGTATCTTTTGAATTTTGGCAAAAGACAAGTTGCCTTATCTCAAAAAGAAATCTACTGAAGATTTTAGATTAGTTTTGGTTTCGAAATAGTGGTACCTTTATTCTGATTTTCCATGTAATTGTAAAAAGAAAAGGATCTTGGGACAGTTAGGAGGATAGTTAGATGCAGCAAATCCACTTCCTTAATTTATTGATGGAGTTTGTTATTTATGCACTTTTAAGTTGCTGCTATTTTTCAATTAAGAATTTACTCTAGGCCGGGTTCACTTACGAAACAGAAACGTCATGGAGCTTTGAATTAGATAATCTGAAAACACTGTTTTCTTCCAGTGCTCAAGTCCCCTTTTTTCAAAGGCATCCTTTGGGAAAAAAAAAATTACATCTAGTTTTTTGTGCCTCTTCTTGCTTTGAAGGTGAAAATAATGAGAAGTGTCCTTTACAATCAGCTGAGGAATTGTGATTGAAAATAAACAGTAGTTCACTTTCATAGATAGCTAAGGCTTTGTTTTGCACTTAAATCTATCCTCTTGCATAGCTAATGGAGGGGCAAAAATAAGGAGGTGACGCCCAGATACAGCCCCTAGAAACTGGTTCCTACCTCACACTGCAAGTGACATGTACATGCAATACCTTTAAAATGAGAAAGGCAGCCTTTATTTCAGATTTTCTTGTGAGTGGCTGAATAGCCAAGAGGTGTGTGGGAGAATGTCTACCTTACTCAGGGAGTCCTGAGCCAGCCAGATGCACTTTTCATAAACTTTTTAGCAAACTGTCTGGCCTGGGTTTGTCTTATATTACATGTCAGTGTTTTATTTATGATGACTCTGTTTGTTTTCTGCCTTAGAAAAAACCAATGAGAATACTGTGTAATTAAAGGAAAGGTTTTTAAAAGCCTTTTATTATTGTTGATGTTAAGATTTAGCAAGGGTTTAAAGAAAATAAAGGCAATATGTTTCATAACATTAAATGTATTTAAAAACAACTGATTCTTTTCTGTCCTTTTTTTTTGCATAATAATAATCAAGGTAAAATTTGAATATGACACAAAATAGAATAATCTTGCTTATTTTATATAAAGCTATTCTAAAACGACAGCTTTTTGTCCATTCCGTATTGTAGGAATTGTTTTGTTATTAACAGTTGTTGAATTTTACAGATGTTTCAGTGAAGACAAAGTGGGACATGGGCTTTTCTAAAATACTCAGAGGTGCATTTCAGTTAAGACAGTGCTACGCAAATTTGAGAATAGATCTGAAACTTCATTCAAGCATTCACCACCTTGCTTCTGCCTTTGGAAAAAAAATGGTGTGTGATGTTGCATCCCTGCAAACTGGCTATGGGGAGCTCTATGAAGCAGCTACCAATTCTCCTGAGATTTCCCAGGTAGATTTAAAGCATCAACAAATGTGTTCCAAACCCCTGGTTATTCAAATTGAGTTGTCTGGGGCTTGCCCAATGCTAATTTTCAGCTTGGAGCCGAAGGAGGAAAGAAAGAAGAGGCTGATTGCACAAGGCCTAATCATGTGAGGAGGTCTGGTTGAATGACATCAATCTGTCATCAGGAGTCCTTATGTAAGTAAAGCCTGTAGAAAAGCCCATTTTGTATCTATTATTCCTGTTAACAAATTAGATGAGCTGAGAGCCAAAAGTCATTATTTAACCCAATGAATGTTAATCTGGCAACTTGCAGCCTGTGCTGGAGATTCACAGGCATGGAAAAGCTGGCTCTTGCTTTTGGAAATGCATTCATACACATCTCAGTGTGAAATCAGCTTAGGTAATTGGCGCCCTTGTTTATCTGGATTTATGAACGTTATTAACATGGTTTCTAGGAAAGTGTCACTTGATAGAACAGCTTTAAGTGGCAAGATCCTTTGGCCCACCCTGCTGGGAAGCTGGAGTCTTTTTAAATATGCCATCAAAACACTCCTACACGGCATGGGTTGCCATAAAGAGGAGGCAAAGCCTTGCCAGTCAGCACCTTGCTCCTGCAAGAGCTGAGGGCAAGCCATAGCCTATGGCAGGATGTTTGGAAACCCACTGAAGGATGTTGATGCAGATTTATGGTAACTTCTGCACTGGCCTGTGTGCTAAACTGAACTGTGTTTGCCTCAGTATTTTCAAATAATGTATTTTTAGGGAAAAAAAACTACAAGACTATTGTTTGCTAATTTGCTTTTGAACTGAATCAATCAGGGAAACAAATGTACCTCCCCAAATCCCCACTTTGGAGTCCCCATTAAGAATGTGAAATTATGCCTGGAAACCAGGAAATCAAAAGACTAAAAAAATCAATGCAAGTGGCTTGGATTTTCCCAGCAGATGGAAAGGAGATTTACAGCTGTTTCAGCTTCAGCTCCTTATGAAAATACTGGCTCTAAAGATGTGTTCAGTACCTGGATGTAGAATGAATCTACAGTGGATCACATAAGCTGAAGTTACAGAGATTTGGGATGTGAATAGGCTCAAGCTCAGAGCTGGTGATGTTCTCCTGGCCACAGCCTCATCCCACTCATTGCTTCAGCAAGTCTGTAAACTGACAGCTCAGCTTCCTACCTTTTGCCAGTCTCAAAAGCTATAGCTGACTTTAATATGATGCAAATATGGAGATGGGATTTCCTTTAAAAGTAATTTATATGACCAAATTTACTAAGATTTTAATGTCATATGTAGTTTTTAAGAAGAAGGCTATGGGGGAAAAAGTCAAATGACTCCAGATGTTTCAAATTTTGTAGTCTTAGAAAGTTAGTGGAAAACCTGTATGTTTTTTTTATTTGGTACCATTAGCCTACAGGGTTTCTGAGTATGCCTACTAACTGATGCATTTGGGAACCTGTTTCTTTGGCTTCTGGGGTAAACAGAATCTGTCCATTTCTTTGTGGCATTTTATCTCAGAAGGCGCATATTGATGGTTTCACTGATGGTTACTCTTTGCCAGGCTACTGTTAAAGGGTTATGTGAAAATTAACTGGCTGTTGCTGTTCCTCCATTTAGGCAAAAGGCTTCTGAGTACTTGCTGTGACTATGCAAAATCTGTTTCATGTGAGATGACTGTATCGAAGTGCATTGGTATCTTGAAAGATGTAATGACCTGGACAGAAAGACAGTAGGTAGCAGATTTATTATTACTATTACTGTTACTATTACTATTACTATTACTATTATTCATAACACATTTGATGAGTAAGTTCTTGAAAATAAGAATGGTTAGGTTAACCTCAATTAAAAAAAAAAAAAAAAGAAAAAAAAAGTTCATTTTTAAAGAAAGAAACCACAAATATAAAGGTGAAAATCACTGGCAAGACTAAAAGTTATGCAAGTGATAAAACTGAAGCTGACTTTTTTTGCTGTCTTTAAACTCTCCTTCATTTCCCCCCACCCTTTGTCACTGCAACTCCTATTAATTGTTCATTAGATACATGCACTGCTTTTGAAATGACTATATATTGAAATAATGGAAGTAATTTTTCTATTTTCTGTTTTATGTATTATGTGAAACAGCTACAAAGCAAATATCAACCTTAGTATCAATTCCTTTACTAGTAAGGGTTGCAATCGACATCCTGAACGGCTTTCTCCCTTTATCCCGACTCTCAGTTCGGCAATCCAGACTTCTAGTGGCCTCTAGTGGTTCTCTGAAATTTGCTCACATCTTCTCCAATTATTTCTGCGTGTGAAAACAGCAGGGTAGCAGACAAGAACCTCCAACCTGATCCTGCCAAAGCATAGCCCAAGTTTGAACGAGCACAGTGTTGTCCAGCTGCTCTTATTCTTTGTTACTAATTAAGTACAAAGGCTTTGTGCACTGTTGCACTAAGGTGTAAATTTTGAGGGTTGCTAGAATCCTGTTAAAGAGAGAGAAATACCAAAATAATGCACTGGATGCTCACAAAGAGGATGAAACTTGCATCTTATTGCCCCTAGCAGTTCCCAAAACCCCAGTCAAGATAGACAAAAAGCTTGTTTGTTTTCTTTTTTTCCTTGAGTACTGTAGGATGCAGGCAGTTGGTTGGTCTGTTTTGAACAGTTTATTTAAGTTATAAATATTTTTAAATACAAAGTGATTATTCTATATACACTGCATGCAAGGACACTTTTCAGTGCTTGAATCCCTCCCCATCTAGACAAGATGTGCTAATGGTATCCAGAACGATTTAAGCTCGTCTCACCTACTCCAGTGATGAGGGTTAACAAAAGGGAACGCAGGGTTCAAAGTGAAGGGAGATTAAACTGGATGATGGGAAGGTGGACAGTGCTGGGATCTTAATCAAGAGTTTGGGAAATGGGAGAGAAAATATTGGTAGGAGGAGGTGTTGGGTTTATGGGGCTGGTGTGGAGTTGGTGGTGGAGGCAGCGCAGTGGCTGCCATTGCTCGCTCTTCTGCTTAATCACCACCAAAACGACAAGAGAAAAGGCTTCCACAGGCCTGTATACCACCTTGGCATGAGCTGTACTTTGGTTTTGACGGCTCTTTGCCAAATCTCCTCTACGGCCTTGGCTACTCCCTAGCATTTCGCAGTTGGCTCTCTAGCCCCTTTGAATGACATTTTGCCTATTTGTGTGGCAGGTGACATCCTGCTGGGGCTCTCCTGCCAGATGCTGGTACAGGTACCGCAGGACCTGGGCCCGGGAGCGCTCTGCATCGTCTAAAGTGGTGATGCTTGAACTTAAGGAGGATTTATTTAATTTATTATTTTTAACAGCACAGCGTGTTACTTACCAGACACAACATGGCGAGGCTTTTTAATGGCTTGAGCGGCGCAACCCCTTCCGCTGCCATACGGCGGCGGGCCCGCCTCCCCAGGGCGGCACCGGCCCGGCCCGGCCCGGCCCCTCATGTCGGCGCAGGCGGGGAAGCGCCGCGGCACCGGCGCTGCCGCTTCCCACCCCCTTCCTGCCTCTTCCCCCGCCGCTGCCGGACGCGCTCGGGCCTGGATCGTCACGCCAGGGCCGCCGCGGGGTGAGGAGAGCGGGCGGCGCCGGGGCCGCGGGGGCGGGCGGGGCAGGGCGAGCCCGGGGCGGCCCAGCGGCTGGGTGGCGGTGCCGGGAGCCGCGGGAGCTCTCCGGGAGCCGCGGCGGTCAGTGTGGGCTGCAGCCGCCAGCCTCGGCTGGGGACGGCTCGGGGTAGTTTCAGGGGAGCCTGTGGGCTCTGCCGGCGTTCCCCGCTGCACATCCGACGTGTCGGTGTTCCCGCATTAGACCGGCTGGGCAGTAACTGGGTCTGAGCCTCCTCTCTCTCTTTCCCTCTCTTTCTCTCCCTATCTCCGCCGACTGAACAGGGAGCCTGCATCGACTGGTGTCAATCGCTGGAAACCCTGGGTAGGTGGGATGAGTCCAGGCCTCCCTGCCGTCCCAGTGTGTTGAACAGCAAGTAGTTAACACTGCTTCAGCCCGCGCTGACTTGGAGGTAAGAACGCCGTGAAACCAGCACACCGCTACAATTCCTCTGTCTTTGCTGCTCTTCAGAGCATCTTAGTCCTTCTTAGTCCTTCTTGGTAACACGTAGCTTCTCAGTTTGTCCCTGGGTTATGTCATGCAAGCAGCTGAGGCTTTAAGAAATTAAGGACATTACTTAAACGGTTAAATACAAGGCTGACATTAAAACTGATAGTGTTGGCTTTTCAAAGGAAACAGGCAAGTGTATAAATGCTGAGCCTCTGGTAAGATTTAGGATATAATGTTAGAATGACTATTTTACATGCATTTTTTGGAAACAGATTCAATACCGGTTGAACTAAAATGAAAAATAACCTGGATGCAGGAACACATTAACCAAGTTTGTCCTGCTTGACAATAGTATCATTAAGTCCTTCTTGTGGAAGGAGGTATTTTGCTCTACCTGATGAGTGCACTGGAAGCATCTCAGTGCTGTCACTGTGAATGCGGGAGGAGAATGGGGAATTAAAGAATATATTGGAAGAGCCACTGTCAAATGAGTCTGTGAAACAGCTGGTGAAGGTTCTCTTGCCAGTTGGTCACAGGTCCTGGTTGTTTATAAAAGACTGTTTGGGAAGGCATGCAGATTGAGATGGCTGTCAGCAACCACAGCAGTGGAAGCTGAGCATTATTGTCCAGGGATGGATCACCTTCCCCACCTTAGTACCACAGTCTTTTTATGTTGTGTAGTCTCAGAGTGCCAGTGCTGTTTGTGGAGGGTGATTGTGGAGGAACAGAACAGCTCTGGAGTTTTTGCTCTGGTCTGTTATGAGGTGATGATGGCTTGCTTTGAGGGGGACTTCCAGTCTTTTGTCTCAGGCAGTGGCTGAAATGGAGGCTTTTATTTAAGCAGGGACTGAAGCCTGTGACTGTAAGATATGGTGTGTTGCACTCTGTGGGTCTAGTAAAGTAGTCATTGCTTCAGCCCTTGTGGTGTAAGGGCGCAGGAGCTGCACTGAAGTGGCTGGTGGTGTAAACTGTGATGCAGCTGCCTCGTGTTGACTGCCTTCTGTGCTAGCTGAAGTGTAGGAGTTACCATCCGCACTGTGGAAGAGCTTAGTTGATGAGATTTGTGGCCTGCGTCCAATGTAACTCTGTCCCTTGCTGTGCTATTTCAGCGCTTTCTAAAAACCAAAAGGACAAATTTTGGGTCAGAATGTTGCAGTCTCCACATTGTGACAGACTGCAGGTGCAGTGCCTCAGAAGTGTTAATGTGTTTGCTAGAGTCACCTGAACAGGGAGTAGGAGTTATGCTTTGGGCAGGTTTGAAAGCTGCTTTAGGATATATCTGTGTTCACAAATAAAAAAGTCCTTGGTATGTCTGGGCTACTTTTCAGTGTGTCTTACGGGATGAGCTGCTGTATGTCTTACTTTTCAATCTCTTAGGACAGAGGGTTGTCAGCTATGTGTAGTTTCCAAGGCAGTTTGTAGAAAGCTGAAATAAGCTCTGTGATACAGAACATCAGTTCCTATCGCTACTACCAAAGTACACACTGGGTCTTTTTGGCTCATGCTGTGTTTGGTGGCAGTCAACCTGCCAGGTTCAGGAAGCACCAGTTCCCAGCGTGCATAAGTCAGAAACAAGGTGCCCAGGGGCAGTTTGTTCCTAATCTTGGTGCTTAGTTATCACCAAGTTGACAATGAAAATGTCCTTGTTAATGGCAGAAGGCTTTAATAGCACAAATTATGTTTTTTCTTACAATCCTATCAAACTGTCTAACTGCATGTCTTAGTTAAATGTTGCATTAATTCAGATCTTTGGGTGGTGATTTCTTCAGTTAGCTAAAACAGCAGCCTGTTTCCTGAGGATTTTCAATTAACATAGAAATAGTGCAGCATAAATGCCTATTTATAGCCATTCAAGGATCTTCTATCTTCTCTTCAAAAACAACCCACTGATCAGGTAGGTGCAAGTTGATCAGCTTGGAGCTAGTTATATAAAATGGAGTTGCCCTTTTAGTAAATCTTACCGTGGCAAATATAAGTAAGTCTTGCATTTCCTTAGTATGTATTTTGAAAGCATGTATTGGAGATTTGGGGGTTCTTGTCTTCGGCTCATGTGTGTTTTCATTACCTAGGTGCTGTGGTGTTCTACAGGCTTCTTAATGTTCAAAGTGATTCCTGTGTAACATCACTTTTTTGTTTTTCAGTTCCTTTATTGAAGAACTGTGTGGGGCGGGGAGCGGGTGGGGTGCCAACTGTGAAATTGCGTCCAATGTAACCAGCTTATTTCTTTTTGTGACCCTTCTAGTGTAAACAAATCACATTGAATCATGGCAGCAGACTCTATGGAAATTGATGATGCTTTGTATAGGTAAGATTATATGATTTTTAAGTGTTGCTTCAGGAACACTTACATTTACATGCAGTAATGTCATAATTTCATTCATGCCTCAGCCTCTGGTCTGCTACTTGGTCCTCATAAACATCATCAACATCTCTATTACCCTCCAGACTTCAGAGTGTTGGATTTTGAGGGTTTTTTGTAGATTTTAAAAAAACAAATTCTTTTCTTTTAGTTTTGCTTTAATTTGTTAGCTGGGAGTGTCTTGATATCATTTCACATGGCAGTAGTTCAGAGAGCCTCTACTGGGACAAACGGTATCCCTGTAAAAGTGTGGTGGGATGAAAAGCTTCATTGTATATAAAAAAAAAAAGTTAAAAAATGCTTGTATGCAGAACAAATAAGGCTTCTTTTTAATTCAGTGCAGTGCTTCTGGTGTTGTGTCACATTTTGGCAGTAGCCTCATGAAAGTCATTCTTTTCCTTGGTGGAAAAGGTGATGTTTAGAATGATGCAAGTTCAGTTGTGTAGTTGGAAGTTAGGACTCTTTCAGGTTTCAGGATCTGACTACAAAAGCTCTGTCACTCTCTGGTTTGAAGATTTCTAAGAACAAAGAAATTCTTTTGGTTGCTTCTGTCTTCAATAGTTAATTCCAAAAATTTATTTATCCTGAAGAAGTTTTGCACTGATTTAAAATTATAAGTTACTTATCTTTAAAACCTAGCACTGATAAGGTCTGTACTAAATGCATTCAACTATAAGGATTGTGAGTGCAAATCTTATATTTGATTGATAAACATTTGAACTTTAAAAAATTTTTTAATGACTGGGAATTCTTGACTTGCTTTAATACACTTTAATATGCTCTTGACTTTGTTTGTATCTTGTTTTGATCTGAATTTATCTTTGCTGTAGTCGCCAGAGGTATGTTCTTGGAGACACAGCAATGCAGAAGATGGCTCAGTCCCGTGTATTCCTGAGTGGTATAGGTGGCCTTGGTGTGGAGATTGGTAAGTTAGGTAACATTGGTACATTAGCTAACAAGTGTGTATAAACATACTATCCCAGAATACTTATAAACCTTAAATTTAAATATAACAAGCATGGCTGAACTATCTGAGTGAATTTCTATGTGCATGATGTGTATGACTAACATTGCAGATGCAGGAAAGATCCTGGATTTAAGTTCTCATTTTACTAGAAAGCCATTTCAAATTTTACTTTAAAATGTGCTTCCATGGGCCAGATTGCTTTACCCAAACCTTGTGTCCTGGGTGAAGGTTTAGGGTGGCTAATCCAGGTTACTCCTTTAGGCATCAGTATCAATGAATGTATTATAGGAACAGCTATAGCCCAGGTTATTCCCATGCAGGAAATTGGGAGGGTGTGTAGGAGGACAGAATAATTTGGTGAAAATGCATAACTGCCCTGATACAAGACACTCCTTAACAATTTCCCTTACTCTTTATGAGCAAGACTTGTTTTGACTGGTTTGTGCCTGCTCCTTCATTTGGCTGTAATGGTTCTCTGCACCAGATACCAGAACAGTCATGGGGTTTTGTAGTTTATTGTCATTAGTATCTCTGTAATCACGATTGTGGGATAAACAGCTGGCAAATGACAAATTTAGAGAGCCTTTTTAACCTTGCTTATGTTACTTTGCTTTCAGTGGTGCTGTAGAATGCTTGAACCACATGTAAAAGAGAAAAAACCTTTAAGCTATGAAGTTCTTAACGATGAAATGCTGTTATTGCCCACTTGAATAGCTATCCAATTACAGGTTTGCAAGTAACTGAATAGTCCCTCTCTCTGTTTTTGCTTTGTTTTTGTTTTTTCAGCCAAAAATATCATTCTGGCCGGGGTAAAGGTATGTAAAACAGTTCTGTTGTTGGGTATTCTTGGGTGAGCGTGAGAACAAGGCTCAACACTACTAGCTAATTCATCTAAAGTTTCTGAATCTGTTTTTTGGCATAAGAGTTGCAAAACATTTGGGAACCTAGGGGTGAAAACTTTCAATAATCTGGATATTCTAGTGTTACAGTCAGAATCTCATGTTAGTATTCCACTGCACCACTCTGAAATAGCTCATAAAATACTTTAGCTAGCTACTGATTAGATACTGAATCCTTTTGTACTAAGTGGCTTCTCCTAAATGGAGTAGTCCAAACTCAAAAGCCAAACTATTCAAAATATGTTATCCTATTTTGTCATCCATTAGAATCCTTTTGTGTAGACATTAGAATGGTTGAGTGTTTTAATCCAACAACTGCTTTTGTGCTGCTGAGATTAATTTTATTAGCAACAAGCCTTTTAAACCTCTTCTTTCCAATAGAAAAAAATTAGATGAGTCAATTAATTTTCAGATCACAATTGCCCCTGTATCACAGTCTGGCAAAAATCATCTTTGATATTTAAATGCTGTCTGTCATGACTACAAACTGGAGGAAAATGCTTAATGAAGTGCCTATTGCAGATGTGTTTGGTCTCTCAAACAGTTAGAGTTTTCTTGGGAAAGGTGTTGGAAGAGCTTGTTCTTATATATGCTACAACTAAATCTTCTGCATTGTTAGTCCTCCAGCATTTTATGTGGGGCTTAATCCAGGCTTTTGGGTGTTGTGACCATGTATATTTCCTCCAGCAAATGCTTTTTGATGAACTTTCTTAGGCTCTTACAGTTCATGACACCAAGCACTGCACAAAATGGGATTTGGGGATCAACTTCTTCATCCATGAAGATGATGTCACCAGTCAAAGGAACAGGTTAGTGATGTCTTTGGACTGAGAGAGGTCTGAGCTTGACTCAGAGTAACAGTTTCATCAGCATCAAAAATAGCAGTTCTTTGTCCAAGAGCTGGTAGTACATATTAAATACCTGTTAAACCCTTTCTCTGGAGTTGCTGGCTGTGAATACAGTGCCCAGGTAGATACTAGAGAAAATCTAGACTAGGACTGAGGTTCTGAGTCACAAGGGTCACTGCTTGTAATGTGAATTTAGTAGTGGGGGCCAGCATGCGTTTCTTCCTTGGGCTTTCTCAGCCAAGACTGGACAATAGTCATGACACCAGACCATCTGTGAGTCCTGTGGCCTGTTGGACACAGCTGTTTTCTTCAGACCTGCTAGGAATTTTAGTGTGAATAAATGAATTGGTGACTATTGCCAGGAGACATTGTGAGGGGCTCTTGTAAGCATGTGTAGTATGAAATTCTGTATTGAAAATACAATTTTGTAGCTACATTAAAAATTGAAAATTGCTATTCTTTCAGGGCTGAGGCCACACTTCATCGTATTGCAGAACTCAATCCATATGTCCATGTGGCAGCATCAACTGTGCCACTAGATGAAACCACAGACCTGTCTTTCCTAAAGCACTACCAGGTATGTCACTCTCAAAGCAGTTGTAGGTGTATTTGGGTATTTTGTGCAGAGCAACCAACTTGTATTTTTTATGTAAGTAAATACAATGAAGAACTTTAAAGTACAGAGAGAGATGATACAAAGAAAAATGTAGGTCTTGTATTTAGACTAATGAAATGTTGTGCTTATTTTTTTCAAGACTGAAGTGGTGGTTTTGTGTTTCTAGCACTTTCTTATGACATTTACTATGGACTTCGCCTGGACAATAAGTAGCTAAGTGGGGTTGCTACACAAATTTTTTTCTTTGAAGGTGAAACTGTGACCTTTCTTTGCAGCTACATAGCACAGATGTTTTACATATATTCTCTGTGCTGTATTGCAGGCAGTAGAAGCTCAGGCTATACAATTAGATCATTCATGTATGTATGTATGTATGTATGTATGTATGTATGTAATTAAATGTCAGTGCTTCTGTGATGGAGTGAGGGTGCTTGCAGTTGTTCACTCAGCTGTCTCCTGCCTGTGTGCATGGCTCAGTCTGAGTGGGGAATCTTTACGGCGTGGCTTACATACAAGTACACCAAATTCCTGAATGTTCCAGCTACAACAGGCCGCATGTAACTGAATGGGATACAGTGCGTGTGCCTCGGAACCCAATACAGTCCTTGACATTAAAAGAATGCTTGCAGAAATTGTATGTCTGCGATTTTATGAGCACAAATACTGGAAGCTAGTGCAGACTGCTTGGTGTGCATTGAGTATCGTTTGTGTTCGTTTGCTAACTTTATTCCTAAAATTCAAAATCTACATTTTTGCTGAGATTATTCGCAACTGTTTTGATAAATATTCTAATTGGATTTTAAGTTTCACAGCTGCAGTTAAAAAAAATAAGAAAAAAATCCCTGAGAATTTGCTGTTCCTGCTCTTACTCATTTTGTTTCCAGAACCTGTGGAGTGGTGACCAATCTGCTTTAATGAGAAAACTTCCTCAAGACTGCTTTCTCTTTAGTGTGGAGGATAGGAGTCAGGACACCTAAGTAACTTACTCTTAGTACTAGCTTTTCCATAGCCTGAAGATACTGAGTGCTTCCAGTACCTTAGAACTATTTCTCTTCTTGTTCATAGTGTGTCATTTTGACCGAAGTAAGTTTGTTGCTGCAGAAGAAGATTAATGACTTCTGTCATGCTCAGCAGCCACCTATTAAGGTAATAGAAAAAGTGAAACACATGAATAATCTGTACTGTGAGAATTCTGCACCTCCAGCGTGTTCTTTCCAAAAATGGAGAAAGCTGGTTATGAGGTATGTAATTTTATGCAGATGGCATGTTGATGGAGCAGCAGGAGTTTTGGGTTGCTACTGGTATTATCTGGATACCAGCACAGGTAACCACAGCTTTGTTCTTGATTAAAAAACAATTGTGCTAAAGAAGTTGTTTTCACTGTTAACTCAAAATTGTTCTGACAAATTGTGCTGAGACTGGAGGACATGCTGAGGCTGAATGTAAGCGAAGTAAAAATGGCAGTATTTCGCTGTGTAGTGGTGCTGTTCTGTGTTGTGTACAGACTCAGAAATGCTCATGCAGGTTCAAGGTCTGTCATCAGTGTTGTGCTATGTAGTCAGTGGCCTGACTACACGACAGGTTTCCACTGTGGAATTAAACCTGCTGGCCTTCAGCAAGGTCCCGTGTGAGGCATCATCTTTGGCTTGGGCTATTCTAGGGCTACTCATGATTTTTACTTTCTCTTGTAGTTCATCAGTGCAGATGTGTATGGAGTATGTTCACGTTTGTTTTGTGACTTTGGTGATGAATTTGAAGTGCTGGATACAACAGGAGAGGAGCCAAAGGAGATCTTCATTTCAAATATAACACAAGTAAGGGATAAAAGGCGTTGTGTTGGTTTAACTGTGTATAAAATCACTCATTATTGGCTCTTTGAAAAGGAGAGTGACAGAGTGCTTCATTTGAGCAGCCTGCTAAGCAATTTAAAATTGGCAATATAGGAGAATCAAAGTTACTTTGGTTACTGTGTTCTTACTGATGCCTCCTGATTGTTACTTACTATGTAATACACAAAACTGAGTTTTTTAATTGGAAAGAGAGAGAGAGAGAAAGAAATGAGGAGATAGAAGAAGAGGACATAACTTTGGTGTGGGAATAGGGTAAGTCTTCCAAGAAAGCGTGAAAATAGGCATGAAAAGCACCCTTTTTCTGAGAAACTGCAGCACTTAGAGGCGGACTACTGGAATAATCAAGGGAATTGAGAGTTTATTTTGAATAGAAGTTTAAGGGTTTGTTTTAACCAAGGCAGAGGCAATGAGAAGAGGATATTATTGCTAGTACTTCCAGTGCAGAATATTAGGATTATTGTATTATTGTTTTATAAGTGGAAATTACTTCAGGTCCTTTTTTTCAGTTCTGGAAGTACAGACAGTAAGCTCACTCATCCAGCAGCAAGTCTTTTGTCCTATCTCCAGTGTAGATATAATAATAACCAGTCTAGGAGGGGTTGTAGAACACGTTGGGGTTGGTCTGGCTTAAAACTCCTGATAGGATGATTTGGGTAGCCTGTTCTTTGGTACCTTTAAAAGGGAATGGATAACGTTAATTACGTAAGGAGTACATAGTTGAGTTTCACGGCTTGTGCTGATTACCTGCCAAATCAAGGAATGAACATGTATTTGCATATGTATCCTGTGTTTCATAATCTTATACTTGAGTTTAGTTGTATCTTGCTTCCACTGTGAAGTGTAAAACTGACAAGAATTGAAACTCAGTGCCATCAAGTGGCTGTTCTTGTCCTGGAGACAGGGTCAAGGTGGCACTCTGTCCCTAAATCAAAGAAGAATTTTCTCTAGTCAACTCCTTTGCCATTGTTCATTGTCACAGAGAATGTGGTCCACTATTATTAAATTTTATTCTATGTAACTGAAGTCTTGCTTGTATTGGGGACTCAGGAAGGGATGGCAGGAGACTTTACAGGCCAGGCTTGCTTGCAAATCCACTATGTGCTGAGCTGCAGCACATGGTTTTGATGAGCTGTGTTCAGACTGCAGCGAGGTCTCTGTGTGCATGGCAAGTTGGCATCACATCCCCTAACAGGATGTGATGTTGTCTGAGATTCCTGCAAGTGTAAGCTTCTCTGCTGAGGCTGTGTCTTTCCTGTGTGCCGATACCCAGCTTTGTATGCTTCCTGACTTTAAAGAGTGAGTTTAGATGTCCTTTTTAGGAATATCAGACAGAAAGGAAACATGGCGTGATAAGGACCATTCACAAGACTTTATTTTTTAATGTCTCTGAAAATTTCTTTGCACTTAAGAGACTATTTGTAGTTAGGAAAAAGGAGATAAATTGCTACTATTTCAAAACATAGCAATGGATTTGACTGCTGAGAACTAACAAATGCAGTTTGCTAACATACTGAGAACTGGAAACAGTGAAAATGAGGAAGTTTGTGTTGTAGAAACACTGTTAAATTGAAAAGAGTAGGACTGGAAAAGTTGTCATAAGTAACTCTCTTGCTGTGATAGAAGTGAGATGTTAAAAGTGTTAGAGGCTGCAGTTTCAGTAGACAAAAAGCTATGTCCCTATAATAAAACGTGACCCCTTTGCACAAGACACTTTCCTCCTTGCTGATGGCCATTCTTTGTTTCAGTCAAATCCTGGTATTGTCACTTGCCTTGAAAATCATCCACACAGGCTTGAAACAGGACAGTTCTTAACTTTTCGGGAAGTTAATGGAATGTCATGCTTGAATGGATCCACACACCAAATAACAGGTAAACTGTTACTGACTCATTTGCAAGGTACTTATTTTCTGGCCTGATTTAGCCACTGCAGTGTTGGACTATGGAGATCTCCAGTGAGCTTGCACAAAAAAATTGTTTTTTGGTGTAAAGGTCTTCCTTGTGTTGTCTTGATGCCATTTTTATTTAGTAAAGTCTTGCTGAGCTTGTCTTGCTGCTGAAGGAGACAGTGGAATTGCTCAGCTAGTGGAATCTAGTTGGCAGCCTCTGAGCTGACCGTCATTCATCTGCTGATGAAACTGGTTTGGTTTTTGGAGAGTCCCATAAATCCTGTACTTCTGTCATGGTTTTGGATGCCTCTTTGTGTGTCACTGTTTGCCTTGTAGCTTTTTTGGGTGACAGTTTATGTGTACAGGGATGCATTGACAACATTCTGTTTCTAAGCATGCTTTTGAAATTATTTTCACTATTAATGTGTACCCTGCTTTCTTCTGCTTCATGCATGTCTCAAGGCATACTGCTTGGTTCCTTTTGGATTCTGGGGAATTTCCCAGTTCCTAGATCTGAATGCCTGTTTGTTTGGAGCAGAAGAGAGAGCAAGTGGGTGGGGGTTGTTTAACTGTTTTGTGGTCTGAGACAAAAAAAGGGTACCCTTGAAACATGTGCTTGAATCTGTCTTCTCTGGGCCCTTGCATTTTGCTAGAGCTGATGCTGCCATCAGTTTTTTCCTCTTATTCATGGCTTACCTTTTGGTTTCAGTTTCCCATGAATTAACAATGTTGCTGTCTTTTTACCTTGTCTTAATGATGCTTCACATGTATGAGGGGGAGGATGTGACAAAATGCTCCAGCTGCCCTTTTTGGTTGCCTGTAGTTCTCATCACAGGGCTAAAATCCTACTCTGAGCAGTAATACTGGACACTGCTGTGCACAGTCCAAATAAAACTAAGCATGATTTCATTTCTGTTACAGAGCTGTGGTCATCAGAATTCTTGTTAAATCTGCTGCCACTTAAAAAAGCTCATTTCATAATAGATCATGTGAAACTAATACTTTGTCCCTCTGCCAGTTTCTGGGTTAATCCTGTTAGGAGGATCAGCTGTGCTTATGCTTTCAAAACAAGGTTGCCCACTGCAAAATTGCAGCACAAAAAGTACTGGCAAGCCCCCACTTCATTGTATACAGAATTGTAGCATCCAATACCATTTTGAATTATCGGTCACTGTTTATTCTTTTCTCTTTTCAGTGGTGTCCCCTTATTCCTTCAGCATTGGTGATACATCAGAGATGGAGCCTTACTTGCACGGAGGCATAGCTGTGCAAGTGAAGACGCCCAAGATGTGTTACTTTGTAAGTGTGTGCTTGACATAACCAGGTTCTCCAGCCTTCATGATCTGAGCACTGGAAGCAGAATTCAGCACATACATGTTTCCTAGAATTTTAGAATGTTCTGTGTTGGAAAGGACCTACAAGCATCTTGGAGTCCAGCTCCTGACTCTGCACAGGACAGCCCCAAAAATCACACCTGTGTAAAGATGAGTCTTTAAATGTCTGCTAGGATGTGAAACATCCCTTTGACCATTTTTGGTAGAACTTGCAGTAGTTAATTACTTTTAGCATCTATTGTGGCATGAATAATTAAGAGAACAGTAGCAATGCTAGTCAGAAAGGGTATTTGTTTCTTAATGTCTACAGGAAGAGAATTGTTTTGTCAAGTCGCAGTGGCTGTTGTGTTCTTAAGTAGCATGGTGTCATGAATTCTGTTTTTTCAGGAACGGCTGGAGAAGCAGATAACAAATCCATTATGCCTTGTTGCAGATTTCAGCAAGCCTGAGGTAATCAGCATGTGAGGATTTGGGCATAAATGCTCTAATATTAAAAATACATGGATTGTAATCTGTAGCTTTATGTTTAGAATAATATAATTTTTACTTGTTGCCCATAATGCTGGGCTTTATTAGTGTTGTTTGGCAAAATGCAATGCATTATAATGTCTTGTTAAAAGAAGATTACTGCATTTTCCAATTTCAGCACTTAATTCTTTTGGGGTTTCTTCAGTTGGAGTTAGTTGAAGTGGGTGCTGAATGTGTCTGAGGGCATTGCATTACTGAGCAATACTTAAAAAAAACCATTATTACAAAGTATTTCAAATTCACTTTTTAATGCTATTTAAAAACCTTTTTTAGCGTTGTGCTTAAGAGAGAAGGGAATGTAATGGTAACAGAAGAGTTCAAATAATTGTTTTTGTTTACTTCATTTTTCTCTAGTTTGTAACTGATCAACAGCAATTGTTGTCTTAACAGGCACCTTTGCAGATCCATGTTGCCATGCTTGCCTTGAACCACTTCCAGGAGAACTTTGGTCGCAGACCGAACATTGGGTAAAGCAGAAGTTTTTTGTATTTGCTAAACCTTGAATCAGACAGATCTCTACTTATGTTACTTGATATATATATCTGGGTGTGTAACAAGGCTTTCCCAATGTAGCAATGACACTTTCTGGGCCCAGGTAGACAGAAAATGCTTCTGGAGGAAGGCCTTCTCTGTTCTAGTTTCTTCACATTGTGGGATTGATATGGAAAAGTTGTTTCAGTGATCCTCAATTATCTTGTAGTTCATGGATTTAAAAAAAAATCTCAATGATTTGGGTTTAATTTTCAGTGTTTTTTATTCAACTGTAGTTCTTGATGTGCGTAATTTTGAGTTAAATGAGACAAAATTACTTTAAAAGTATAAATCTTAAGACTGTACTTGCATGTGGGCTTTTCCACTGAGATTCCTGTTCTTGAGCTAACCCTAACATTTAGAAGTACATCTTGAATGCTCACTGTTAATATGAGTTTCCAGACTTCCTACTGTATCCATTGCTTTTTTTCTTCCATTGATTGTGTTTCTAGAAGAGCTCTGGAATGTTTAAGTCATCATTATTGTTTCTACCCTGGTGTCTAGATGCCTTCAAGATGCTGAGGAAATGCTGAAAATAGCCATGTCTATAAGTGAAACACTGGAAAACAAAGTGAGTAAGGAGTCATTGTCATTAGGAGTCATTTTTTATGTGCTCATTTACTTGCCTAAAGGTCATGCTTTAGTTATTGGTCCTTGTTCTGGTCTTTGTATCCATCTTTAGATGGATCAGCTGGCTGTCTGAAGGCCATGTGAGGAAACAGAATGGTGTTTCAGCATGGGTTCAACTGAATATTCACTGACGGGAAGGCTGAATCCCGTGGCTATATGAATCCAGTTTTTAGACAAATGCCTATGACAGATACAGGGTATATACTGGATCTGTCTTGGCTGGAAACTGCTTGCTAGTCAGAGTGAAATAATTTGTCTTTTACTGAAGAATAATAATCTGTGAAACTGTAAAGCACTGACTTGCTTGCTGAGGAGATAAACCTGTTACTGTGTCTTACTTTTCAGCCTCAGGTGAATGGAGATGTGGTGAAATGGCTGTCTAGGACTGCTCAGGGGTTTCTGCCTCCTCTGGCTGCAGCAGTAGGTGGTGTTGCTAGCCAGGAAGTCCTGAAAGCAGTAACAGGAAAATTTTCTCCATTGCAGCAGTGGGTAAGACTGTCTTTGTTTTTATATGGTTATTTTGACATCTTACAAATGAATAGCTGTGTGTAAATACTATGTAATTAAAATAACCTGGACAACTTTTATAACATGGAACTTAAAAAAAAAAAAGACTTGAGCCTATATTTAGAAAAAAATAGTGTTTCTATGTGTACAATAAAAGTACAGCCAGTTTTAGTGAAAATTTTTGTGTTTGGAGTTCAGACAGCAAATTGTTTTTTCACACAAGCAATGAGAGCAATGAGGGTACCAGATCTTGCATAGTCTTCCACCAACAGTAAGAACTTAGTACTTCTAGATTTCTAGACTCTGTTGTTCATACAAACTACTTAGGTTTTTAAATTAAAGTAACATGAATTTTTTTCACAGATTTTTATTGGATTTTTTTTTCTTCTTTTCTTTTTTTTTACAGCTGTATATAGATGTGTTAGACATTGTAACACCTCTAGAGAAGGAGGGCTCTGAGGAATTTCTCCCACGGTAAATATGACTACAATCTGCTGTATTATGTACTGTTCACATCTGAGTCTCAAGTAGGCACAGAGGATGTTTTTCAAAGTTAATTCAGTGCTATTTGCTGGAGGAACAGTTTTGGGGTTAAGAATGTGTGTCCTATTTGAGCATAGGATGAACAGGAGTTACAGACTCTGTATGACTTTCTTAGTTCATTCAAAGTGCAGTTTGGCATCAATGCTACTACTATGATAAGCGACAACTTGAAATCTTCTGTTTTTGTCTTCTGTGCCTGCATAGGGGAGATAGATACGATGCCTTGAGGGCTTGTATTGGAGACTCCCTGTGCCAGAAGCTCCGTGATTTGAATGTTTTCTTGGTGAGTATGACTGACACTGTTACACTGTTTGCAAATGCTTTGTTGGTACAGCTAATGTCCACTGTCCTCAAAATATGTGAGGACAGCTCTGATATGTGCCTCTGCAGAATAAATGGTCCAAAATTGCAATGGGACTTATCTTTGTGGTTCCCACTTACATTTCTGATTCTACAAATGTAATTTTCTTTAGGTTGGCTGTGGAGCGATAGGCTGTGAAATGCTAAAAAACTTTGCACTTCTTGGTGTTGGTACTGGGCAAGACAAAGGATTGGTAAGTCACCTGTTAACCTCACTTCTCATTAAAAGTAATGTAACAAGGAAGAATTAAATAATTAGACTACTAAAAATCTTAAAAGTTTAAGTCTTATTTCTGGTTGATATCTGTGCAGAAGGTACAGTGGCCTCAGCATGGAAGTGTGTGCAAATAGAAGCAGAATACACTTGAAGCAGTTTTGCTGTATTTTGATTTTAAAACAAAATTTAGTCAGTATAAGCAGAGCTTTGGCCACAGTGGATGCCAATAGCAGTGTTTTGTTGTGGCAAGTGTCTATAGAGGTTTCATCAAGATCATTACTCAGTGTTACACTTAAATTGTAACTTCAGCTGTTGCTTTTGCCCCTTCTGACGCAGGTTACAATTACAGATCCAGACTTGATAGAGAAATCCAACCTGAATAGGCAGTTTCTTTTTCGACCTCATCACATACAGGTAGGCTTTCTTCTTCAGTAAATTTTCTGGACTATTGTGTTTCCCTGTCCTGTGTCCCCACAGAGAGCTGAACTTGTGAGTGTCTGTATTTCTGTCCAGAAAAGGCTGTAATGAAATCAAGGGGTATTTTTAAACAGTGACTAGAACTGCAATGGCATCCACCTTATCACTAATACCAGTTGAGTAAAATTAGCTTGTCCAGTCTTAATTTGTATTGGTGTTTTTGACTAATGAAATCTCTCAAATTTGACAATTGGATGAGTAGTGCTGTGTTGCATAAGAGCCTGCCAATGGGTTAATATGCCAGAAATGCTATACAATGCCATTGAAATTTGGGGAAAATAAAACAACAAAAAATAGTGCTGGCAGAAGTATCCTCACTAGAGCTCAGTAGTGCTATTGCTGATGGAACTTGACCAGAGTTGCAGTCTTCACTAAGCTGTAAACAGTTTTGAAAAAGCACAACATATACATTCAGTAAATGTTTGACACAGAAGCTGTTAATTCCTTAGAAGCAGAGAGAACATCCCTGTACTTGAAACGCAGCACAATATAAAAAAGGTGGCTTAGATCTTGTCAGCAATGTGGAAAAAGGTTTCCCCAAAACCCAGGAGTTCAATTTTCTGCCTCCTGTTTATGTGTAGCAAATCTGGGAACAGATTGCACTTCAGATGGATAGATAAATGGAAGGTGAACCCTGCAAGCTTTTAGAAGCCACAGGCTTGAGTACTGATCCCCTAGACAATTGTAGGATGGCTAGAAGTGTCAGGTAGGTCAAGAACTCTATTTCAGTTTAGCTTCTGAAATTGGCTTTGTATGGAATACCTTGCAGTAATGTGATTGTTCACAGGTACTTGACGTTTGCGCTGCATAGACATAGTCAGAGTTACTAATGGATTTATCCTCAGACAGTCATGAACTGCTCTCTTCTTTTGAAGTTATGAGAGGCAGCACGTGGTGTCAGTTTCAGTTACTTAAACCATTTAAGCACTTCCACCAATAAAACTAAAAATAAAACTAGATTTAAAAGATACTTATCAGCATGGGAGGTGTATGATTAAAAAATTTCCTTTATTGTATGTTTTGCATACTAACATTTCTGTCAGTGAATTTTGTCTGATCAGTAAATGAAGTAGATATTTCTGTGCCCCAGATGTTATTTACCTGCATATTGTTGATCTCTGTATTTATACTTTCAGAAACCTAAGAGCTACACTGCAGCAGAAGCAACTCTGAACATCAATCCTTACATAAAGATTGACTCAGATATTAATAAAGTTTGTCCAGCCACTGAGAACACTTACAGTGATGAGTTCTACACCAAGCAAGACGTGATTGTGACTGCTTTGGACAATGTTGAAGCCAGGAGATACATTGATAGGTAGGGGTGGAAGGGAAGCAAGGGCTACTTTTCATGCGGTGGAAACCACCTCTGCTGTTGTTCACATAGCAGAGAGCCATGGAATGAGTTCTTAAAAATGAATAACTGTTAACTTCTGATGAGGGGGAGAATGCTCTGGTACTCTTAAGGTTGAATTATTTAAGCATAAAAATATGTATTTAAATTTAAAAATGGAGATACTTGCATTTAAAAATCATTTCTAATGCTCATAATCCCCATAGGCTGAGGTTTATGATATTCTGTTCTAAATTAAATAGCTCTTATTTAATCCCTTCCTGAGTCTGGTATAAGCTTTCCAGTCTTCTGAATGTGCCTAAAGACAGCTCTGGTTGTGCTCCAGGAATGTCTGCAAGGCAAGAATGTAGTGATTTCTCTGTATTCTGATAGTCTGTGTCTTTCCATGTCAGTCGTTGTGTAGCAAACCTGCGTCCTCTTATAGACTCTGGAACTATGGGAACTAAAGGACACACAGAGGTTATTGTGCCCCATCTGACAGAGTCCTACAATAGTCATGTAAGTCTTTTAAGACCATTGCTCACCTTCTATAGCTTGTCCCATAATGCCCTCTGATTCTTTGATCATTTATGTGTCTTTCTAAAATAAGTGGCGTCTTTGAGCTGCTGAAGAATAATACTGTTAGGAAATAATTACTTCCTTGGTTTCTGAAGAAAAGCTCACAGGAAATAAAATTTGAGCAGTTCTTTACAGGCATACGTAACACTTCTGATGGAATGGGGATGGGGAAAATTAACCCTCAGGCGCTATCCCTGATAGACGTGACCTGCAGTATCCTTCTTTTAAGTTCTTATGAAGAAATTCACTGGTTGAGAACACCATGAAATGGTGCCATGGGGACACAGAGACAGAATTTTGAGCATCCTAATTGTCTTGCTAGGGTCTATAAAGAAATCTGTCTGGCCTTGAGTGAAAGGGCATGTTTCAGGTTGAAAGCTGTATATGAGTGTAAACTGCAGATCATGGAAAAGCTGGCTGGCAATTTCACCTGCTGTTTATGTTTCACAGTTCAGTTTTGCTTGCCAGTGTTGAGTTTAGACTATTCTTCATAAAGAGGAAGTGATAATGTTAGTGTTCATAAAACAAATTTCTAAGCTTAAAAAGCCACTTTGTATTTTATAACAGCAGAGTTTTTAACTTACGTAGTCTAGAAGTTATTGGTGCTATTATTAGTATTTAACTTGTATAAGCCTCCATTTACATGCAGTCCTCCTTCATTACAGAGGGATCCACCAGAAGAAGAAATACCTTTTTGCACCTTGAAGTCTTTTCCAGCTGCTATTGAGCATACGATACAGTGGGCAAGAGATAAGGTAATGGATTAACCTTTCTGGCATTCAGCACAACTTAATGTGTGTCTGGAAAGGTGGGAATCTGATATACTTGCAAAATGCCATATTTGTTCTTTTTATTTTACAGTTTGAAAGTTCATTTTCTCACAAACCTTCATTGTTTAACAAGTTCTGGCAAACCTATCCATCAGCAGAAGAAGTTTTACAGGTGAGGAAACGTTGCCAGGGCAAAATACAGTGTTTAAACTACTCCTTTGTGGATTTTGTTTCTATGTAAGGTCAGTGAGATTAGGGTTGGTTTCTGAGTTTTTTCAGAAAAGCTAAAGACTTACTCAGCCAAGTCATTAGTTGATTATATGAACAGTATTTCTGGTGTGTCTCATAATTAAAAGCTTCTCTGGCTCATGTACTCTGTCTGTATGTGGTGTAGAAATATTTGAAAGACTGAGACAGTGCTAGTGTGTGATTAGTGTATGTCACACTGATGTGTAACTAGCTGGGAAAAATGAAAGTAAGACTGAGTTTGAAGTGAATTTAACTATGTAATAAATTAGATTGAAATTGTTTGCCATCTTTTCTTGTGAGTCTATAATGGCCTGTGGTCTAAAGGGCTGGTAGAAGTAAATGAGGAAAAAACCCAATGGAGAGGACCATATATAGGATATTTCACAAAGTGAACTCTGTTTCCACTTGCCTATGGATTACTAAAAGCATATTTACTGTTTGACTTGATTAGAAGGAATCTTGTCTGTTTTAACATTTTCATGTTTCTTTATCTAGAGAATAAAATCAGGAGAGAGCTTGGAAGGCTGTTTTCATGTTATTAAAACTCTCAGTAGAAGACCCCGAAGTTGGACTCAATGTGTAGAATTAGCAAGAGTAAAATTTGAAAAGTATTTTAGCCATAAGGTAGGTAAGACCTGTAAATGAGGTGGCACTAGATTAATGAGGATTTTACAAAACTTGGTGGCCCTAATAATGAGGGCAAGTCTTTGCACTCACGTCCATTTCTTCATAAATAATGAGCTGTATTTGAAACTTAAAAATGCTTAATTGCTTTCTACTGTAGCGCTTCTAGGTCTGGTTTATTAACTCACTCTGAGTACTCTGTTCAGTAGTCTCCATGCAATTTTCTTGGCATTTTTCCAGTGTTTTCCAAAGTGACAGGATTATCAGATGTCTTTTACTAGGCAGTGAGTTTTTGTTTCCCACACTAAACTCCTGTTACTGAACTCATCTCCATAACTGATTTCTCAAAGATTTTCTGAAATAAGAGCCAGTCATTCTGATAGTCTGGTCCACAGTGTTGCTTAAAGGATGCGTGTAATTTTGTAGGAAAGATGGGATTGGGATGTCGTATATTAATAAATGTATCTGTGCATACAGAATCCCTGGTTGTAGTTGTCACATTGAGAAAATATTGCATTCCCAGTTGTAAATCCATATGCAAGAATCCTAAAGTGACAATAAGGTGGGGCAGAATGCTTTGGTTCTTGTGTTAAATGCCTTGCTTGAGCGTTGTACGGATGAGGTGACATTGTCATCTTTGTTCTGTCAATGAAATGGGCAAGTCACTCTGTCTTGTAGTACTTGTCTTTAAGCTGTCCATCTTGACAAAGTTGTCTCATGATTTTCATAACTCTTTAAATTACTATAGCTGAGAAGGCTTGATTTAATGTGGTCATGTCAATCTATATGACAAATTACTAAAGCTACTCTGGCTTTTCCTTTTAGGCTCTTCAGCTCCTTCATTCATTTCCCCTTGATACACGATTAAAAGATGGAAGTAAGTACAAATGCCCCTCTGTGCCTGTTGTGAATTCATGGCATATGTCATGTGTTGTTTTTCCTGGTTCTTTAGGATTTCATCTTAAGTCTGTCTTCCTTAACAGGTTTGTTTTGGCAATCACCAAAGAGGCCTCCTTTCCCAGTGAAGTTTGAATTTAATGATCCTTTGTAAGTATGGTACTGTCCCAGGTGCATTGTATAGCGTCCTGTACAACTCACAGCAGAAAGTGCAAGGCAATGGCTTTATAGCCCTGGAAGTTGGGCTGGTGTTGATAGGTGTTAGTGCACAGTCTTATGTTGTGCAGATTTGGTGAGCTGTCAAATACTTTCACTGCAGATAATTTAACTTTCACTGACATGGGATTGGAGTGTGCTGTGGGAAGTTCTGACAACATCTAATGTGAAATGGCTTAGAAGAACCCATTTCATGTTCTATATGTCTACAGAATTACCGAGTTGCTGTTGTCATACCTCCCTGCCTCCATTGTCCACATCATGAAATGCAGGATGTGCCACATTAAATTGACTACCTAAAATGACCTAGTGGAGGGACTCCTTGTTCATTACAATTTGGGTATGATCTAGATGGCTTGGGTATTACAGATAGTTAAAAAAATTGATGTAGTTGATGGATTAAAAAGCTTTTATCTGCTGTATATCTACAATTGTTTTGAGAAACTGGATCACCATTTTTAGTTTGAGTGAAAGCCGAGGTCATGGCAAATATCAACATAATTCTGAGATTAAGCTTTTTATCACATTGATATCATGTGAGCGTTGGTAGTTGTTTGCGTGACTGCAAAGGTTAAGGAAATACAGTTTTCATTTACTCTTCAGTCATCAAAATTTGCTTAGTTTTGGGAACATCTTCTGAGTGAGTCAAAATGGGCTATCTATTTTGTACTGTGTGCACTGAAGGATGGAAATTCTTCTCAGTATGTTTGTTCAAGATCTTGAATATAATTGCTAGCCTTTGGGCAACTGAAGTAGAAAAAACAACCAATCAAAAATAATTCTCTTTTCTTTAGGCACTATGGTTTCATTGTGAGTGCAGCAAAACTCTTCGCAACAGTGTACTGTGTTCCTTTCACAGGAAAGGTAATCCAGACTGTAACAGTGTTCCCAAAACTTAACTTGGTATTCAGTTTTGGCCTGATGTCCAGCTGCCAGTTCTTTTCAAGACCTGATTAAAGTGATTCTTAAAGTAATCTATCCTTCAGCACTGGCTGTTCGGCAGCTGCTTACACTTACTTTTCTTTTTTAAAATTCCTAACCTGGAGAAGAAATAAGCAGTGTATTGGATATTTTCAGTAAGCACTGAAATTAGGAGTTACTATTTTGATGCACCTACTTCCTGTGCAATATAACTACTGAACTGAAAGAATATCTCTTTAAGGCTTTTTTTTAGATTAAATCTCTTAGCTATGCTATGGGGGCTTTATTTTTTACTGCTTACAGCCTCTGAATTGCTTGTCCTTTGTTTTCTCTTGTTCATTGAACCTTCCTGTAAGTCAGGTTTGCCCTTCTGTTCAGTTTTCAAGTGCTAGGCACCTCACACTGCTCTGGTTTGCTGTGTTAACTGAATTGCCGCTTGGTGTTTTTGATGATGATGTTTGGCTGAAAGATCACTAAATATCTGTGAGACTTTTTGGGTCTAGTGTTCTTTGAAATGCTATTGGATATACAGTCTTTTTATGGGGGGCTTTTTGAGTTGATGTGAATTTAAATTGTTTTTCTTCAAAACCTTGACAGGACTTGTCAGAGGAAACTGTTTTGGGGATTATTTCATCTGTGAAGGTACCAGAGTTTAGACCTTCAAACAAAGTAAGTGTGATCTTTAATTTAAAATAAAAAATAAAATATTCCACAAGCAATTTCCCACATCTCCAACTACTTCTTGCATCAATGCTAGTGAGCAATAAACACAAATTAAAATGAGTTTTGAGGAAGTAAGTGTGGCATACTTGTTATAACAAGTGCTCTAACTTGTTATGGGTATGGTATCTATGTACTATATGCTAAATGGAAAATGGTGTGGAGGGTTACCTTTTCAAATTACTTATTTTAGCATTGTTTTCCATGCATGAGTGTGTTTGTAACTCTGTGAGGGTTTTTTGAATCTGTACTATATTAATAAAAGTAGTAAAATTTTACTCATAAGTAACTATAAAGCAATCTAAGACTAGTGTCAATTTTATTTCTTTGTAGTTAATATAAAGAAAGTGTTATTACTTTTATGTTTATTTTTGAAGTGATAGCTTCTGAACAGCTTAAGCATTATTGTGTAGTGGCTAGTATTTTTCATAATTTAAAATTGGCAAATACTCTAGTATGTTTTTGTATTTTCTTGCCCGGTGTTAATACTTGTCTCATGAATGCTTGCTTGTTTGTGAGGACAAACTAATGTTTTGACTTGGATTCACAGATTGGTTGGGGTGTTTTTGTTTGTTTTTTTTCTCTTTAAAGTATTTTTATATGTTTCTAGGGGAATTTGATGTGCTTCAGTTTTTGCCCATACACTCCTATGTTGTCACTGGACATCAGTGAAAAGAGTTTGGCTGTGCTCTCTGTACTTTTCTCATGAGTGCATCAGATGTCTGTACACATTGATAAGATCCCACTGACCCTTCTCTTCCCACTCAGAACCATCCCAGCTCTCTCAGCTTCTCCTTGTATGAGAGATGCTCCCATCCTTTAATGCTCTTTGAAGCTATTGGCTGGACTTGATCCAGTAAATCCATGTCTCTTTTGAACTGGGGAGGAAAGCCTGCAGGGAGGACAGGAAGTTATTAGTACACTCAACACTTGTGCTATATGAAGTTCATGGATTTTATTACTCAAGCACTGCACACACTTGCAGGTTGTACAGACTGATGAAACTGCAAGAAAACCAGATCATATTCCAGTCAGCAGTGAGGATGAAAGAAATGCCATTTTCCAGCTGGAGAAGTCTATACTATCCAATGAAGCTCTGGAAGGTGAGTAGCTTCATAGCTCAGTAATATCCTGCATTTGCATTGCCACTAGTGACATTCAGGTCTTTGGATGAAGCAGTTCTGTAATTCTGCAAGAAGTAGAGCTGATATCTAAAGCTTTTGCAATGCAGATGTCTGTCCTGTTGCTTGACATTATCCTATGCTTCTGTATTTCTGAGATTCCTGGAAGTTTTAGGGCTCTCTGTTATGCTGGCGTGTAATTACAGCACTGATAGCAGCGAGCAGGCAGCAGCAGGGAATGGAGCTCTAAAGGAGGGGAAGGGTGCTGGCTAGATCCCAGATGGACTGGAAGTGATTTGGGTCTGAGAAGGCTGAGAGTCACTGCTTAGAGCTATCAATCTGTAATGATCCTACATTGTGAAGAGTGCTAACAGTCCTCCTCAGCATCTTCTAGATGTTAGCATGAGGATGCTCGGATCCCATTTTTGTGTTTGGCCACATGAAGAGATCAATGGGCTACAACTGTGTGCAAGCTTTTTTAGCTTCAACGTGGGAGAAAGATGAGCTTATCTCTAACTCATGCCATGGAGTGTCAATCCAAAACTCTGACTCCCATCCTGCTGAGTCCATAATGAAATTGTTGCAGATAAACTGAGCTTAAAAAGGGAATTCTCACAGGATGGAGGATAGTGAAGTGGAGTGTATGAGAAACATCCATAGAAATGTTCAAAATCTATTCCTGGTGGTGCAAGGAAAGTAAAATTACAGAGCTCTGTTGATGATTTCATTATTCACTTTTAACAAGTGGTATTGAGAGGGGCATTTCTGCTTCTAGTGTAAGAAAACAAGTAGGGCACCAAGCTCCAGGATGTGAAATCTTTAATTTGTTAAGATTCTAGTTCCTATAAATTATGTTTAGGACATCTTCAGTTTTCTAATAATAATTTTTGCTTTTTTTTCTTTCTTATGAGCAGCTGACTTGCAAATGAAGCCCATCTCATTCGAAAAAGATGATGATAGTAATGGGCACATAGATTTCATAACAGCAGCATCAAACCTGCGAGCCAAGATGTACAACATCGAACCAGCAGATCGGTTCAAAACAAAGCGCATTGCTGGAAAGATTATTCCTGCCATTGCAACAGCTACTGCTGCAGTATCAGGGCTGGTGAGATTGATTTTTAAAATGCGTATTTCTTTCTCTTACTGTTTCTTGCCTAAAACTGCTGTTGCCTGGGTATTGATTACTGCTACTGTGACAGAGGCTCATTTAAAGAAATGGATTTATTTCTTATGTACCAATAGAAAAAGTCATGCTCGGTTCTAGATGTGGTTGTTGAGGAATACATGTAGTGCAGGTAGCTCAGTGCAGAGCTGTAGTTCCAGCTGAAGATTGAGCTCTGGGTGGGAGCCTCAGGCAAGAGGTCATGAACTGATGCTGACCCTTTGCACAGCAAAGGGCACAGGGACATGTGGCCCAGCCAGGTGACTGGACACTCAGAGGCACAGCTGAGGACTCAGTTGGAAGACCCTGGACTGTGGGGCACACGGACTGTGAGGGTGCAAAAGCCCAGGCAGTCCTTTGTTCAGGGCCCCTTCTCCAAGGTACCAGCTTGAGCTGTTATTCTGTTGCCTCCACCATTACAAAATTACTTTAAGGAACCAGAAGTCTTGAGACTGCTATGGGAAACCCAGGGTTGAGCCAGCAAGGAGACCTTGTCTGACTGTGAAAGTGGGATGGGTAGTGAGGCACCCATTGAGAAGCTGCCCACTCTGAAGGGGGTTCAGTCCCAGCAGTGAAAGTCTTTGGTGGTGGGACTGTGGCTGCTAGAGTGGCTCCTGAATGGTCAGAAAGAGAAGTTTCCTTAACATGGTGAGCCTTTGGTGCTTTTGTTTTTGATTTTCTGGACAGAAAGATGAGTTGGAATTCAGCATTTTGGTGTGTTTTCTGCCATTAATACTAACTTCCATCAGAATGCCACTGCCAAGAGTGGAAGGGATCTGTTCTGTAGTAGTTCACATTCATGCATCTCAACAGAACCTTTGTGGAGGTTTCATGAACCAAACAATTTAGAAGAGTACTACACTAAGAACACTTTTGAATGGTTTAAGTATTTCCCTTGGCAGCAACAGAATTTATCTCTGTGGCATAGTGGATTGCATTTCCAGATGTTATTTACTCTGCTGATTGGACAAAGGCTGGTCTCATTAACAACTTTCTCTTGTTGTTCTCTTGCCGGCCTCTTAACTACACTACAGTTGATAACACAGTACTAATACCTAATAAGTAAATTCTAATTTACTGCAGGTTGCCCTGGAACTCATCAAAGTTGTGGGTGGCTACCCAGCTGATGCATACAAAAACTGTTTTCTGAACCTAGCCATTCCCATAATGGTCTTTACAGAAACCGCTGAAGTAAGGAGAACGGAAATCAGGTAGGATGGACAACGGCAGAAGGGCAAGGGCAATATTTGGAAACGTACTGATTGATGCTTAGAACTTGCTGAGCCATTTCAACAAGTGTGAAGTTCGGATAGTTACTAAACCCAGATAACCAGATTAAGGCCTTATGTGCTCACATAGCAGAGCTATGATGGAACCACAGCTCATGGCCATACTCCAGTTAAGCATTCTAGATACTCAAGGTTATTTTCTTGTTGTTTAAATTTGGGAGATGATGAACTGCTTGATGCTTGCTGTCAAACTCTGTTACCCACTTACTGTGTACTGCTAGAGATGTACCTCTTGATGTGATCCTCTTAATACTGCAAAGGGTGTCCCATAATGCATCGCCCAAGAATTTCCTGCTTGGAAAATGCAGCCCATATTCATCTATCTGAATTTTAAAAAGTAGTGGGTTTAAAGGCTTAGATTTATTTTCAGTGGAAGTTGTTACTTGTTAGGCTTTAAAAATCTAGAGAAGGTAGATGTGTGCACTCTTTTGCATCTTGTTCAATACAAGAGCTGTTTTTCAGTAGGTCTGAAAACTCAGTAACTTCTTTGTCAGATATCACATAGAGGCCTTCATGTGTCTTGTGCTTAGCAAGGTCAGCGGGCTGGAGAAATGGCAGCAGAGAAGGAAGGGATTTTTGCTCAGGATTAAACAGCACATCGCTAAGAAGACATGACAGTTCTTCAATATGCTTTTAAAGGATATTGAGTTCACATTGAAAAGTAATAACCTTTCACTTTTTAAAACAGAAATGGGATATCATTTACCATCTGGGACAGGTGGACAATTTATGGGAAAGAGGACTTTACTCTCTTGGACTTCATAAATGCTGTCAGAGTAAGTTATCTACTGTCCTAGGTTAACACAAGACAAGGGGAAAGGAGTTTCTTGTTTTGGGTTGCTGAATTATGTTTTGTTTTTTATTTTCATCAAGTTACTGTTCAAACCAGAATAACTTTAGTGATAACTAATGTCAATGGCAATGTCTCTAAGTTAAAGCAACCAAGCCTTTTCTCAAATTCTTTGTTAATTCAGCTGGCTCAAATGTATCTTATTAGAACTTCTGTCAGTGTCCATGCATTACCAGATTTCCTGGTTTGGTCCTATGGATTTGAATAGTTAGCTGTGGTATTAGCAGCAGTACTGTCTGCTGGTTTGGGCAGCTGTTCTAACCTTTTAATAAATTTTAATTTGTGAATTCCAGGAGAAATATGGAATTGAACCAACAATGGTTGTACAAGGAGTCAAAATGCTATATGTTCCTGTGATGCCAGGCCATATTAAAAGATTAAAGTTGACGTAAGTATAACTGGAAAATGGATTTAGGGATGCAAGTGCACATACAAATTATGTTCATTGGTTGTATCAAAAGGACGTGTCTGACAGCAGTGTTTTCTCTCAAAGTGGTTTCTAGTCATTAATATTTTGGAAAGAGAAAAGATAATATCTTTCGTAAAAAGGAAAAAATTTAAAAAGAGAAAGTGAATTAACTACTTTGAGGAAAGGAGACTTGCAAAATGCTGCTTTACTGTTGAATACCAGAATGAGAAAGCTAAAGAAGTCTGACAATAATTTTTTGGGGGGGAAAGAAAGTACCATGGTTCAAGCAGAACAAGACTACTAGAACCTTTTCAAACTGGCTTAAAACTAATGCTGATATTTTGCAGCTTAGCTCTGAAGGAGTTAATGTATTGCATGCAGTTTAAGATTTCTGTTCTGGAAATCTGTTGAGTTATAGTAATTGCTTGAGAGTCTACATCACTTTAGCCCTTGTAAAATGATGGCATTCGCAAGGCTTTGCAATGCTGCTTACAGACAGGAAATTGAGGTATTGCACACTGGCAGTTTGGCAGGATGTGAAGGCGGGGCATCGGGTTTTCACTGCAGTCCTTTGCAAAATAGCAGGCAGATCTCACCCGGGTTTAGTTCTGGCTTACACCTGTTGATTGAACTACTTTGGCTCAAAATCTGTTCCTTACAGCTCCTCTGAAGTGTGTGCTGGTCAGTGCTCACAGGCTCTGCTGCAGCAAGTGGACGCTCTGATCAGTACTGTTTTGAAGGCTGTCAGTAGGTAATATCAGGCAAAGTAGTATGAGCAAGCTACTTCCAACTCCCAGGGAGAGAAGAGCCTGTAAGCTGTAGAGTGCCTGGCATATTAGGATGAGAATTTACAGCCTGTTTCTGAAAAAGTTGTTTGTATGCTTTCTTTTACACCTGTACAAATAATTTTGGGTGAGTGGGGTATGTAATGAAGTCAGAGTTACGGTGTGAAGCTACCTTCTTATGAGTATCAGGATTTCTTACTACTCTGAGACTCAAGGCAAGCTTTTCATGGAGTAACAGTGGTTTGGGATTCTGTTAGCAAACAGTCCCAAAAGCTTTATAGCATATTTGCCCAACAAACTCTGGTCTTGCTCATGTGTTTGTTTTTTCTGAAGTTGTTTAAAATCTTGCTGTAATGTAACAAGCATTATCAGACTCCTTGTTCATTTTAGAATTGCAGCATTAACTGATGGCATATTCCTTAAAAGCAAGGACTAGTAGCTTGGAACTTCCTCATGCAAATGAAAATTACCTCAGTATCTCTGCTGAGAAGAGGCTAATGCTTTGTGTTTTTGCTAGGAAAGAAGTATTTTGGGGAAAACGGCTTTTTGACCTGCACATTAAGGCTTATCCAGAAGGGAAATCCTTCTCTAGGTGGCCTGTGAGGAATAGAAGTGAGTGACTCTATTCACCCAGCATCCTATCATTTGAGCTGGCCTCATGAACTAGTTTTCCAGGTTAGCAAGAAAATAATTTTGAGTCATCCACAGATGTGTGATGAAAGTGAGGTTGGCTGACCTCCTTCAACATTTCAGTGTGCAGCTTGCAAGCACTGGCTGCAGCTTTTGAGAGTGCAGAGGGCAAAGGGGGGAAGTTGCACTACCACATGACATGCTTTTACAGAGTTTAAACTCCCATTGTGGTCATGAAGAAAGAAGTCCCAAATCCTGGCTGGTTTTTTCCCCTCATCTATTCACGTTTGAAATTCAAGGACTTACCATCTTATCCTCAATAGAACTACTTTGCATCAGAGCATACAATCTAGTGTCTGCACTGGAATGATTCTTCCTAATGCATTAAAACTGGTGTTTATTGGTAGGCAGAGAACTTACTCCTCATTGACCAAAATCCTACACAGAAAGCTAACTTCACCTTGTGCCACAGTTGGATGCTAAGGAGAAATTGTATCTGTGAGGAATCCCATCCAAAACTGGCCATGTACTCTTCTCTTTTGTACTGAGCACTTGTGGGTGAACAGTGGGATAGTTCACGAATAGGCTGTGTCCATCAAGAAAATGGAATATGATTTGCTGAAGCTCAGGTGGAGGAACAGCTTTTGTGTCAAAATTTAGAGGTGGCTTATTTTCCATTTTAATTTGGTCTGTAGTATGTTGGGCCAGTATGTATTGCTGGCAATGAAATTCATCCTAGTCTGGCCCTGAATTCCCACTGCCAATCCTCCTGGTATGTTTACAAACTGTTTTTCATTTCTTTATAGGATGCAAAAGCTTGTGAAACCATCAGCTGATAAGAAGTACGTGGATTTGACAGTATCATTTGCTCCAGAGACTGATGGAGAGGAAGACTTGCCAGGACCACCAGTGAGATACTACTTTGTTCAGGAAGACAATTGATGGTAGAGACACAAAAGTCACTCATGGACCATTTGTTCTAAAAGGAGTGTGCTAAGTTTCAGCTATTAAAGATGGTACTATATATTTCTTTTTGGTAAAGCCTTAATTAAACGGTGAAAATCAGTGGCTTTGCACTGAAGACAAACTGGATTTATGTTTCTTCTGCTCCTGTATTCTTCAAGCCTGTTCGCTCAAAGGAGGATTGGTCACTCCATGAGATGGAATGCCCAGTACAGTCCTTACCTTAAAGACAAGATTTGTATTGAGGAAAGCAAGAAGAACGGTGAACCTAAGAAATGCTCCCTATGTGCAAATTAGGCACTGCTTAGGGAAGAGTGCAAAAAATGGAAAAAGCGCCATTTTATGATACTCCTGGTGTTCTAAGAACATCTCATATTCATTTCATATATTACTTAAACAAGAATTTCATTCATGAGATTTAATCCATCCGAAAGGCTTAAACTCACACTTAAAAGCAGAGGAGCTTCTTTCTTGTGTGACTGGTTAGTGGTGCCCTGCTCTGAGCAGCTGTTTTGTCAGTCTCAACATGGAAACATAGGGAGTGGGTGTAAATTGTCAAAACTCCCCTGAAGTCCAGAGGGCTGGAATTGTTGATTATCTGCACTAAGACTGTTCTTTGTGGAATACTGCAGTATGGGGAAAGTGAAAACCTATCGGAGAGCCGAATTAGCACTTTCAACAATAAAACTTGGTCTTCAACAAAGAGAAAATGTGGTTGAGCCTTTCTGCCCTCACCAAATTTAAATCACTCTAGCACTTGATGACTTTAAAGGGAGGAAAAGACAAATACCTCTGAATGTTTGTCATAGGAAACTGTTTACTCAGCTGCTCCTTTTGGTACCATTTCCTTACAGAATGTGGTTTTGCTGTACACCTGTCCTCAGCACAAGTCTGAGCTGCACTGAACAGTGAGGTTTTTACCTTCATTCATCAGTTACTGGGATATATAAGTATAAGGATTCTGCTTAATTGGAAATCATTAGGGTCTAGCTTTGCTGCTGTGGTGAGGCAGAGGCATGTAACAGAAATGTCGTAATTTAACTCTATAATTTAATAATTGGATACTTGAGATTATAGTTCTTTTTTTTCTCCCCATCATGATAGAGCACAGCGAGGTTAGAACAAAAACTGATAAACTAAAAAAGTTTTTTATGTCTTTAAGCTTTAGAGATTATTATTGCACATTATCTCCTGCAGCTGTTGGAGAAGCTATTAACAACTTAGCTGTTTATTCTCGATCATAATTTATTAAGCTTTTAGAGATGTCTTCACATTTAATGAGCACTATTGGTGAGGAGTTTTACCTCTTTTTTTCCTTCTCAGCTAGTTATAGTCAGGAGTAACAGGTATTAGGTTGGGAACCTGTACACCAAGATGTACAGAACTGAGTAGTAGCTGGAATCAATACAATTATTTCAGTATTTTGGATTCAGTCTTATGTGCAGGATGCCTTCTGGAAGGTGGATATTGTTTTGCAGTTTAGTTTATAGATACAATTTTCTAGATTAATAATACTTCTCTTTAAACTACCTTTTTTTAAAGAACTTCTTTTAGAGAAACTTTGAAAGATGAGAAGAGGTGGCTACATTTAGAGTGCAGAGGAGGCACAAGCAGACATTAAGTTTCCACTTCTAATTAACAACTAAAACGTCTTTCACAGTGTATTAGAATCTCTACTCTTAACTGACTGATTAATGCTAAGAATCACTTAAAGGTTTAGGTCAAGTTGAAAACACTGTCATCTATCACAGAGGTTGGGAAACAAATGAAACTTTGAGTGAGTATACTCTAGTACCTTAGTGTGGTGTTAACATTATGCTTATGCTTTTGAAATCAGCAGCATATAAAAATAGTAAAGTACTGTTCTAGAGTGCCATATGACTGTCCTCAGGGTTTAAAGTAAACTGTCTGATATAATTAATGCAATGGCTTTTGTTAGTGACAACACGTACACCTTTGAGAGCCTTGTCAGAAGTCCTGGTCAAGGCTGGCAGGGATCACAGCCAGAATTTACAGACAGATCTGTATGCTGCTCTTATTGTGTGTGTCTGTTGCATGGATGGATGCTCTGTGGATGGGTTATGCTCAGTTAAATGTTGGTTTGGGAAAACTGAAAATGCACAATGGCTCTAGATATTTGTTAGCACGCCTTTAAAGTTTTTGGATGTAAATTAATCTAGGTAAAATCTCACAACTAGTAACTTCGAGAGGACTTTCTGTAGAAGAACTCGGCATGGCTCATTAAAACTGTTCTTCATGTTTTAAACCTTTTTGAATTGCTGATAATGGAGAGTGAATGTATTTATTGAGGATTGTGCAGTGGAGTGTGCTGATTCAGTGTGAATTTGTGTTTGATAGAGCCTGTTTCTCAATCTGTTCCTACTTTTTATCAAAAGTCTCTGCAGGTGCTCAGCATGATCACACTAAAAAGGCTCTGTAAGACTGGGCAAGTGAATTTTGAGGTGCTGATCCTCCAAATCTCTGATGTCACCACCAGTGCTACCAAGCTAGAGACTTGTAGCGTTACCTGGAATCTGAGAACTGCTTTTTCTCTTTTTCTTTTCTTTTTTTTTTTTTTTTTTCTTTTTTTTTTTTTTTTTTTTGTTCATTGTAAGGAAAGCTTGTGTTTGTCTAGGACTGTTTGATGCACTGTTCCTGTGGAGCACCTAGAGCTTCCTGCGACTGTGAAGAACTGCCTATCCACTGGAACACTTTGAATAGCTTTCCTTCAAAATGTTCTTCTTTGAGAGAGCATTTAATTTGCAGGAATGAAGTTTTGTATCCGTAATGAAGATCCTTCTCACTCAAATGTTTTCTTGAAGAGTTTACTCTTATTTACACCAGGTTTTCCAGAATTTCTAGCGCTCTTAATAGGTGCAGGAATATTTTTGCAGGCAAAGCATTAAGCAGCCAGCTCATCTGTTCTCTGGTTAATCAACATGTTTCTTTAATGTTAGTAGTAGTGAGGATTCTGTGTGAGGATCTTGGGGCTGTTAACAAGACTGCTTGGGTAGATCAGATGGATTTAGGCTTTTATTATCTATACCATGAGTAAAAAGTAGATGGTTCCATGCTATTTTTCCACCTTTTTCCTATGTACAGTGAATGTTTATTAAAATGAAAAAGCTGTTGAAGAATAGTGACTAAATAGAAAGAACATCTTTAGCACCAGTTGGGCCTCTGTCACCTCATGGCTTTTCACATCCCAAAATACTGTGGGTTTGAGCTAGGCAGAGAGTTTGTACATCTCTCAGACTTGTCATCAAGCACAAGTAAAGATTTTAGGTAAGTTCATGATCTTCATGTTCCTAATTTTAACTTGTGTCATTGAAACAATGTAGATGTAGGCCAGTTGTTTTAAGAAAGGAACTGATTTTCAGCCAGAGGGTGAAATTAACTTGAAAGGTTTCTCAATCCTTGTTAATTACCTCCTGTAGAGCAATTACAGAAAGCATATGTGCAGCACAGTGCAACAAACTAAACCTTTGTCCAAAGACTGATAAATTTGATGTTTTGAGCGCTTATTTTTGGAAAGGTGTATTTTGTGTGGTTGATGAAGGCGCTGGTGCAGGTGCTTATCCATGGTGCACAAAGCTTACTGAGGCTCAAGCTTCAAGGTGCCATGAGTTCCAGCATGGGTAACAGCAGTAGAACTGTGTTGCTAAAGTATGTATGGCACAGGTGAGATACAGGGAAGAAGTGTTGAGTTCCCACTTGTCCCAGCAGCATAGGAGTTTCAATTTCATACTGAGGGGAAAAGCTGCGACTCTAACCTGATGCGTACTGAGCAGCACGTCTTCACGAAGTCATCTGAAATATTTTCATGAAAAGGAAGTCTTAAGTTCTCACGTTATGATGTACTTTTAAAATATAATGGGCCTTCCCTTTAGTGGTCAGAAAGAATAGGAATAACGAGACCTGTTGTTCTGGTCACAAGTGTGTGATAAAGAGCATCACTTAAAACTGTATTTTTGGCCAGTGTTTTGCCGGCACTGGTAAGGTACTGCGACTTTACATTTTCAAGCTGTTGTTTTTTGCTCATTGTTGAGTTCTTCAGTAGAGTTTTAAAGAAAGTTTAAAAAAATTGCAACGCCCCGGGGTGACAGTGGATGTTTTGTGGCGTTTGGAAACCCGAGTATTTGAACTGGCGTTTCCCACGAAGGGAAATAAACGAGCAGGAAGCGTTCCCCGCCCGTCCCCTCAGAGATAGGTCAACTTGCCGGCGGTGGGCAGTGGCAGCCACTGCTTCTGCGCAGGCGCAGCTGCTGCGCGCGCCTAAAGCGGCTGCCGCCGACCAATGGGAGGGGGCCGGGGGGCGTGGCCGGAGCGTTGCCAACCGTCGGCTGCCCGCGCGCGCGCCCGCCGGCAAAGGCGCGCGAGGTTCGAAGGCGGCGGGGGGAGCGCGCGCCGGCTCCGGTCCGGCATGGCAGAGGCCTTGGTGAGAGAGTGCGGGAGCGGTCGGTGTCGGTGTCTGTGTGTCTGTCTGTATGTCTGTCTAGTGTGTTGTGGGCAGCGGCCGGGCCCACCCGTAGCGCATAGGCGCGGCCCTCGGCGCGCTCCTGAGGGGAGGGTCGGGGCCTGTCTTCCACTTCCCTCTGAGGGAAGCGAGGCTGCAGTTGGGGTTCCGCGCCTGCTCCGGGTCCGGGCTGCTGGCACAGACACTTGTGCTCTGAGGGCTGGTCTGTCCAGAGCGCCGTTCCCCTCAGAGCACAAATGTCTGTGCTAGATCTCGTTCCCCTCAGGCTGCCTCCGGAGAGCCGCCTTCCACAGACGAGTGAGCACATTAAGAGCAGGACACTTGTCCAGGCACTGGACAATCGTGCTTAAATTTTAAAACTCTTCATGTATAGCGCGACACGAACACAATAATAAATGAACTTTTAAAGGCTCTTTTAGGTCCGTGACAGGAATTTTTCATTTCTTTAATGCGTAAGGTCGCTTGCCAGTGCATTGTGCTGCACTTTGCTTCAAGGGGAAGGGGTTTAAGCGCGAGTGCCAGATTGCCTGCGGAGTGTGGTTCTGCATAGTTTCTGAAGTGGTGGCTTTTGGTCAGTTGTTTTCCCACGTCATCTAGAATTTCCTTCTGCCACTTTAAACCGATGTTGAAAATTTGCAGTGAAATCAGTCTCTATGGAGTTTGTTTATTTTTGATACCGGAAGTAATAACCAAAGGGGAATCACAAAGAAGTGCAAAGTACTGTCAGTATGGCAAACTTCAGAAAAATGCGCTGAATTCTCTTGTGTTAGGACTAGATAATCTCCACATTGCATATACTCTTTAAATTTACATGAATGAGATTATAGTTGTTTTTCAGCTAAACATTTACATTTTTTCAGATGTTTTCCTGCTACTTCTGTAAAGAACTGACTTTGTTTAGCTCTTGGTTTTTTCTTGTCCTTTCTTCCTGTTTTATCCTCTACAGGCATTGCCAGTTCCCAGGTCAGTGGCTTTATTTCATTTGTTATCACAGAAGGCAACACTGATAATGCACTGCTGTTTGAATTATTACTGCTCTAGTTGTGGTAGATGACTGGAGTCCTGTCTGCTGTTTAAATGACTTTGATTGTACTCAGGTTTCAAGTATATGAAGAAGCATTGGGAGTTAATCGAGGCTGTAGTTTTACCATGGCACAGCGATGTGCTCTCACTGCCCATCAGTGTGGTGTTCCCTGTGATAAACACAGGGTAAGAACTGTCACGTGAGCAATTAACATACAGCAGCAGTTGTGGTGTAAGGTTATGTCCTAGCTTGCTTTGTGGCAGTTCATTCCTTTTCCTTACTTCAAATATTATTCCTGCAGTCGTTATAGAAATGTTATCCAAATCCTTAGATTCTCTGTGGTTTCTGTCATGTTAGTCTCCTGTAAGACTCTCTAACTTTAGATGCAACAGGTGCTTTGATGGTTCTTGTGGAAAGCTGAATTTTGGGCACTTGTTACAGGGGCTGTAGCTACTGTAGCATTCTAAGAAACACCATGCTGCAGTAACTCCCAGTCTCCCAATATTTTAAGATGTCTTGAGAATCCTTGAGATCTGCTTACTTGTTTTTCTATCAAATGTCATCATGCTTAGTAAAAATCGATTATTATTTCTTCACAGAATCGTTTTAAAAAAGACTACAGAGCAAGATTCTGCCATGCAGGAGGGTAATTTTCATTTAAACATTTATTATTAGATTCTTGAAAACTTACATTGATTTTTATCTGAGAGCTAAATGTCAAAACTATGTGGTGTATCTTATTAAACTGATCATATGATGTTTCCCAAATTTCTTTTATTTCTTAGTGGGAAGAGGAGCCAACTCTGCAGGGGGGCAAAGGTCCAAGGGTTTCCTTTGTATTCCTTTGCTGAGGCAGCAGATTGTGGTGTAGCTGTTCTAAGGTACCCCTAACTGGGCTGCCTGAGTACAGAAGCAGTAATCTGTGCAAGCATGTTGCTTTCAAGGAGTGTAGAAATGAAGCCCACACAGAGTTCCATCATATTTGGGCCTTGCTGGTAAATGTTAGAGATGAGTCTGAGCATTTGCAGTGCTGTAGCATCCTTTACATGCGTTAGAAGTCTGTGACCTTTTTGTTACTGAAATCCATTTCTGGGCATAAATTTCAGGAGCTTACCAAATCTACACAATTAGCTATTTTTAAAGGTATATAATGATCATTATGGGAGTAATACTCCATGGCTTTTCTAGTGTTATTTTGTTTTTGATCAACACTGTCTGGCTAGTGAATCACTCACTTCTGTCCTTTTCATTCGTGCTGGTTTAAAATGGTAATCCAACCAGCTGAGCTGTTCACTTGCTTATAGATTGGATACCTCAAGCCAATCCTTGATACTGAAACTTTTGTGTAAGTACAGAAATTATCTTGTTTTACAGGGTGGTGACTCCCTGTATGAAGGGGATAGATGGGCAGCAGCACATTTCATTTCTAGGTCTGCTGTGATTGGATCACTGTGCAGGCAACATAGCTCGAAGTCTGATTTATAAAAAAATTACTGATTTCAAGTGAGATTCTAGTCAACCCAAAGCTCATTTACCTCAGGGCTGTTGCAGTAGTTGCATGTTTTCTTTTATGTAGAGAGAATTCTTCATTCTTTCTATAATCCGTGCCAGTGAGGCTTTTTTCCCTGGAATTCTTACTTAGACAAGTTTCTTTGCAGATATCTATGTATGGAAATGGTAGGTAAAAATATGTTGAAGTTGGAACTAGGGGAAATAATAGCCTAAAATATTAAGAAGTAGAACTTTGCTACTTTAATATTTGGGATAAGAGCATTTGATATTTTTGATTGAAAATAATTTTTCCCTCTTTTTTCTAGAAATAAGATTGATGTACAGCCAGGTCAAAATGTACTGAAACTCATACAGGATTGCTTTGAAAGTAAGCTCTTACTTGGTGTTTTGCTTAATTTGCTGATAAAGGAAAAAAAGTAATTTATTCCTTGTATTATATTTAGCAGTAAGTAGAGAGAAATAAAAAATAGGGATAAAATAGATAAAAACAATATTTCTCTGGGTTTCTAAGAACACCCCCTTTCCAGCTTCTTAAAACTGTGTTTTAGCTGTCTTATGGAAGTAATCTTTTTCTCAAGCAGTTAATTCCTTTCTCATTTGGATTTACATGACCTTAGGAAGCCTTAGAACTTGTTAAAATAAATGAAACCTGGACAATTCCAAGATTCCTGTATTTACAGTTTTTTCTTCATAGGTTGCAGCAATGATCTTACAGTAAACTCTCCAAATTGCTCAACCTTTGTTTTGAAAAATGAGAAGAGGACTTCAGTGCAGAGCCAAAGGGTAAGTTATGTCAGTGTCACAGTGCAGCATTGGGTTTGGTTTCACCTGGGTACAAGTTTAATTCCGTAGCATTTAGTTCTGTGTGAACGCTTGTGAGAGTATATAGGCTATAATTTAACTATCTATAATAGCTGCTGAAAATGTGGTTTTTTTCTTAGTTCGTTATGCTCTAATAGTAAATATTCTGTAAGTAGAATTATTTAATAGTTGTTTTTCTTGGGTTTTTACTAATGAAAGCTTCTTCAGCTTTTTGTCCAGGATAGTTAAATTTCTCATGGTCTCAGGTTGAAGCACTCTGCCTTATTACTGGTGGTGGGTATGGCTGTCTTGGACTCTATTGGACTTGCTTGTGGTCACTTGGCCAGATATATGGACACAGTCCTTAGCTGTCAGATGGACAGTAAAATATAAAGGTGATTTGTGTATAAAAGCAGCTTGTTAACTCCTGATGGTTGTCTGTACAATAACTTCATATATCTTTAAGTTTGTTGAAGAGTGAAAACAAGTTGAAGGCCTTGTTAGTGTACTGCCTGAGGGGATGATGCCAATAATCTACTTTGTATATTTAGTCTTAATACTTTGATTTTACTTTTTTCTTTTAAGTAGGATATTCTGTCAATTGCAGGGTTGAGAACAGGCAACCATATGATGGTGTTTCTTGACTTTAGTCTGATGTTAGAATAGAATATGATCTCAAACCAATTCTTCCTAAACCTCAGCCTGTCCTAATAAAGGTGAATTAAAATGTTTAAATTAATTCATTCTAATGGCAATAATAAGTTATGGGGACTAGAAGAATGTCTGTTTAAAACTGTATATAGATTTTTATTGTACATGCTCTTTTACCGGTTGCTTGAAATTTACAGTTACTTTTAGAAAGTCTTGCATGATAGAAAGTTGAAGTGTTTAGTTAAAATAGAACTGTGATTTGAATGAGTATGAATTAAGGAAAGGAGATTATATCATGTTCTGTAGAAATGTATCTTCCTGTTAAAATAGTGTTGCTTTATCAAATATTTTCCTCTGTCTCATTATTCGTTATCAACTACGAAAGCCCAAGGCAAAGTCAGCCAGCTCTGTGAAAAGAGCCCGTAATTCTGCAGAAGCCTCACCTGCATCACTGCTAAAACCAGTCAACAGCAGAGGTTGGTTGCACTATTACTGAATTAAGGTTTTTAGGGTAACTGTTTCTTGGGATTTTTATGGTTTTAAGTAGAAGAATTACACCTGTTCTATATATATGGCAGGACAGTCATGTGAATTACATGTGAAGTCTGCAACACACGATTACGTAGCTGCTTCTAAAAGCCCACAGTCTTTCGTGTCTAAAAGTGAAAAAAATAATACACTTAAAGATGTTGAAGCACTGTGCCAGCGTCCGGCCATGCTTTTGGACTCTGAGGATAATCATGGGTCTGTTGGATCACCTTTTCCTGTGGAGGAAGCAAAGAGTTCTCCTGTAGTTAAGTAAGTAGAGCTGAACATGGTTATGGTGTCATATTCTGTGTGTGCTCCCCACCTCAGGGTAAATTGAGTTTGGATTGTGAACTCATAAAAAACAATTCCAAGCTTTTTAGAAAGTTTCCATATCTGGGTTTAGAAAGGGCAGAATTATTTTTTATTTAATATTCTGGTGATAAGTGCAGTACCCAAGTGAAGGAATCCTGTCAGAATAGATTTTTTTTTTCCTTTTTTCCAGGAAAGTGCACCAAAGTATTGGCTTCTCAGATAGTCTAGACTTCAGTGAATCATATTGACAGTGTTGACCTCAAAAGTTAAAAAGAATTTGTTAAAGCAGAAACGAGCAGTCATTGTTCCTCTCGCTCTGAATATACAAATGTTTTATACAAAGTAAAACAACTTCAGTTGTGATTATTATCTCCTCGTTGGAAGATTTGAAGCTGAACTGCAGCCCTGGCCAGTGGTCCTGGCCACAGTTCTGCTTTCCTAGAGGACTGAATCTCCGGGGTAGATCATAAATATAGACTAACACTGATCCCATTGACTCCCATTGATGGAATGAGATTGGAGAGACAGTGCATCTGCAGTCTAGGAAACCTGACAATTTCTGAAGCACATTCTCCTAAAATTAGGAATTTGTCTTGCTAAGCAGCCTTTACTTTGATCAAGAGTCACATGCTGACTCCATGTTGCCTTGGGACACTTGGTACTATGCTGGAAAGTACTACTGCTAACCTGTGTTCCAACAAGTTTCCGAAGGGAAGCTCATTTATAAGAAGTGAGATGTTGTCAGCAGGAGAATCTGTTCGTTCTCATAATACTTTATTGTGCACTCAAGATTTATAGCAAAGTGTTCGAATGCTGTTTCTCATTCATAGATTGCATTTTGATAACTGGAATACACCAGCTGCAGCAAAGAGCCATGGAGAAGCTGTTAATTTGGAAGAACCTCAGCCTGGGAGAGATGAGCAAGTTGTTCTTGTGCAAGGAACAGAACGTATTACTGCGTCTTCTGCCCAGACAGAGAAGTCTTTCTCTTCAGCTGTCTTAGCAGCTGTAGCAACAAGAACGCTTGGACAGAGGTTTGTTTTGAGACTTAGTATGGAAGATATGAAGGATGAACTTTATAACAATTCTTCTGAGGAATGTTCTGTACTGTGCCTAGGTGTTGGGAGTCACCACTGGATTTGAAAGACTGAAAGTCAATTCCCTCCCCCAGAATGATACGAGTATTTTTGTCTTCCTTTTTTTAGATATTCAACCTTGATATCACCACCATCACCTCATCCTGTGAAAGATCAAGATATAGAAATAGAAAATGAATGTGAATTTTTAATTGATGAATTAGATAGTGCATCTTCTACTTGGATTTCAATACCTGCTAAGAACAAAAAATCAAGAAATGATGGCTCTGCAACTCCCATTTCTCAATCTCAGCCCTCTGGAAAGAAGAAGACACAGAATAAGGAAGTTAAGGACAGAAAAGTACAGGTTAAAGCACTTAGTAAAGAGAACCTGGATCATCTGGATGTTGGAGCTTTTGACTTCAAAGGAATGTCAGAATCAGATCCAATCTCTAATAGTGAAGAAAAGGTCCTTATACCTCAAAGCCGAAAGAGTACTCGTATGGGTAAGTTATTTGACAGCTCTTCAGGCTTTTCCTTCCAGGTCACATTACTGGATTAATTTGTAGTTTTTTATAAGGAAATTATAATCAAGTAGATGATAAACATTAATGGATTCCTTTTTGATGTTTCAGTTGCACAGTTAGATTTGGGTGAGACAGAGCGGCAATGAGACAGTGTCTTCACTTTTTTCCCCACACCCTTTGCCTTTCCTCTTAGGACATTTAAAAATAAATTAACAGTGTTGCCTTTTCTTAAGAGGAGTCATAGAAGGTTACAGGAGGTTATAGAAGGAACTCACAAGCTTTTGTTCCCTCTCTCCATAGAAAGGAGGTTATGTGCTTTGAACAGAAAGAGAATTGAGTTTTAGGAATTATTTGTAAAGGGTTTTGTAGCAGGAAACACTGAAAACTGGAAAGCAGACTTAATGTAACATTTCTGCCCCCTTGTTTTAATTAGGAAATATTGGAAGTACACCAAAACATTTTTTGTAGACTATAGTTTAGTGAAAGCCTTCTTTAGCCATCAGTGATAAAACTTATTTTGTGATACCTTTTTTTTTCCATTTGGATTCTTTGGTTTGTTTTTATGCATTCAGATGTCAACAGGTACTTTCAGGTTTAATGGGAAAAGGTGTTAATGTCCAAATGTTTTGTGTATTGACAGGAAAGACTGGAAAGGATGCACTTAGACAAGACTCTCCAAACAAGAAAAAGAACATGTCCTGGAAACCAGAAGCTGAAGAACTGATGTTGTCGTGGTCTGGATTGGAAACAAAACCATCTGAGGAAGAACAGTGCAAAACAAGGATGCTGCCAAGTGCAGATTTGCCTATGCCCTCATCTGGGCATCAGGAAGAGCAGACTGTGTCTTTAGAAAAGTCTCTCAAGTCTTCCAAGACTCTGCAGTTGTCTTCTAAAGCTTCTCAGCATTTAGTTAAGAAGAAACAAACTGCTAAGCAGAAACATCCAAAAGTTATAGTAGCTAAGAGAAATACAGTAAGTCCAAGGAAGAAGCTTAAAAAATCTGTCCAGAAAAGTAGTAATAAAAAGCCTCAGTTACAAAGAGAGGAGAGTTCTGACAGTGAGCCTGGTGAAGAAGAGCTTGAAAGAGAGCCTGTAGAACTGAATGAAGCATGCACCACACCCTTGCATCAGAAATTAGAGACTCCCATGGTTCGGAAGTTGACTAAGTCTGAAAAGCCTAGAAATGTATTGCACACACCAGAGTCACCTGGTGGTGCAAATAACAGAACTCCTGTAAAGGCACTGCAGCATCCTATGGACAGTGTGAAGAATCTTGAAAAGAAACGGTTGTCTGCCAAGCCTTCCAGGAAGATACCCAAAAAGATTCCACGTAGAACTAATAAAGCTTTTTGGTCCAGCCCCAAGGACCCTGAGTCTCAAACAGATTCTGACAGCTCTTCTGTACAGGACATGAAAACTAAAAACCAGAAGTTATCACATGTGAAAATAAAAAGTAACAAAAGAAAACATAACAGGCAACGTGGACCACAGTAAGCTTTTTGTGTGATTCCTTACAAATGTGGTGTATAACTTGGTAGATGGTTAAACACATCTTGTCAGCTTTTAAGCGGTGATGGCCCAGTTGAAGTATGGGGTAGTTTGAGGCTGGTTGAATAGTTAATAGAGAAACCAAGCAGTTTAATCAACATTCTGTCTCAAAGCTAGGTGCCATCTTTAGTGTCTCCTACATGAGCAAGCTTGCTTTAGTTAGTGTTCTTGTGAGACTTGCATAGCAGATCCAGTTTAGCACAACCCTACTGCTCACAGAGTAACTTTACTGTCAAGTTTGTTGCTTTTTAAAAATAAATTTAGAAAACACAGCAGTTAATTCTTCAGCTATATTTATTTTTGTGAATCTAAAGACTAAGTTTAAGCAGTCTAAGAGCTGGTTTATAATTATTGCTCTTTGCATTGCTTTTAAATTTTTTTAATGTCTTGTAGTTTTGTTCAGGATGTAAAATTATTGACCTACAGGTTCCTTTCATTGAATAAAGTTGACTTAACACCAAATGTAATAAGAATAATTTTTTCTTTTCTAGAGTTTCCTTTGTGGCTGAGAAAGTTGTGAGTTGTGAAAGGTAATTTCCTGAGTTGTCTGAAAAACTTTAATTCAATCCTACTTCTGCTCCAGTGAGACCCCCTTGAGACTGAGTAGCTGGTACTGCTGCTGTGTTCTGTGCCCTACTGGTGAAGCATAAGTAGAATAGGATTGTGATTCATGCTTGAGGGTTTTAAATACTGTGCTAGTACAGTTAATAAAGTAATACAATTTTTCTTCCTGTCATGACTAAGGGGTCATAATAAGCTTCTTGCCTTTGGGGATTTCTTTCCTTTGAGGCTTGCTTCTACATTAGTGTGTGATTTTTTGAACAGAAATACTAGTCCTCCTAGAACTAATGACAGTTGCACTAATAAAGTTGATGTTAAGTAGGGTATAGAACTATATCTACAATCCAAACTCTTTGTGCACGTACATAGGCATGTGTCTTCCCCATTCATGGGATGGGAACTTAATAATAAAAATAACAGGAGTGGCAGTCTGTGAATTTATTAAATTTCTGTGCAGTCATTCTACTGAAAATGCTGGAGCCTTTAATTCTAAGGAAGCCTACTGCAAACTGACTTGGACAAATTAGCTAAAGTAGATAATTGAAATGCATCTTTCAGAATTGAGGTGGATAGCAGCTGAACTTCCCTGGCACAGTAAAAGCTGTGAAGCACAGCCTCAGATGGGGCAAGAAGGAAGGTTAAGGGTACTGATGCTAAGGCTGTAAGAGAAATCCTGTTTCCAGTGACTTGATTGATTGCTAGAGAAACTCTGTTGGAGTTATGTATGTAAATTGTTGCCATTTTATGGGGAGATTTCATGACAGACTACATATTACAAGCTGTTTTACTGTCCTTTCCTTACAGTATGCAAAACAATTCTTAAACGCCCTTCCATAATCGTGGTATATGAAAAATTGTTTGTAGGGTAATGCTACAGAGGTGAGAAGAATGTCTCTGTCCTGGGAAGGGAGAAAAAAAAGAATTTTAGGGAACCTGTTTAGAGAGGAGGTGTGAACACTGATTTGTCTGCCTGATGACTGAGTAGAGGAGTAGTTCATTAATTTCTGACCTGTGATTTCTAAGGAGCAGTCATTTGCTTCAGTGTCTAATCAGTATAGACATGTTTAAAAGCAAAATAAAACCCAGCACATATGATCTGTAAAAAACTTAAATTCACTATTCTTGGTAGTGCTGTAATGTTCCTTTGACATTTAACATATTCAAGCAGTTTTTTGTTTTTTTTTTTCTTTTGCAGTGGGCCTGTTCTAGAACATAGCAATAAATTTGCTTCCAGCAGTAAGTCTCCTGAACAGGATGATGTATCTTCAGGTAATGTTTAAACTTGGTATTTCCTTGCATTTTATCTATAAGCTTCTTATAAACTGTAACTGACAGTTCAGTAATTTCTGTTGTATTTGGCTTGTCCAGAAACGAAATGCAGATTTTATTGGCTATGGTTACATTTCTGTCCAAGTGTATGGTACAGGATGCCAGCTTTACATTGTTAGCTTTGGGAGAACAAAGACCTCCATGATTTGGCATCATGCCTACCAGGATAAAGTTATTTTTTCCAAAATACTTTGAACAAATTTGTCAGGCTCAGTTTGTACCAGTTTGATGTGTTGACATGTGATAGTCCTGTATGCAGTCACTTCATGCAACCCTGAGCCAAATTACAGCATTATGGAGCCATGGTCTGCTCGCCTAAGAATACTTTGGTTTGGTGGGGGTTTTGGGGGGATTGTTTTGTTTGGGGTTTCTTTTTGTTTGGTTGGTTGGGTTTTGTTTTGCTGTGTTAGGGTTTTTTTTTGTTTGTTGTTTGGTTTGGTTTGGTTTTGTGTTTGGGGAGGGTTTTTGTGTGTATGGGTTATTATTATTTGTTTGGTTTCAGTTTTAAGTTTCACTCCATAAGTTGCATGTGTTGTGTAATGAACATGAACCCTGGAAATACGAAGTCTTTTCATTAGTGTTTCAGGGCCAGATATGAATGGTACTAGTTCATGCAATGCTGTCTTCAGGTACCTGGTTTTGTGTGTGTTCTGGTAAGAAATTTCTAAAGTTAGGTTTGAGTGATATAAATCTGAATGACCTTTCACTTTGATAGATAAAATCATGTGCATAGTTTATAATTTGTTAGTGTTCATTTTGTCAAGAGGGATAGGTCTGAGGAGTGTTTACTTGAATGTATAGTTTTCAAGCAACTTTTAAGTTTACTCTGTTTAAAAACTAATTACATATACTGTTTATCTACATTGGGTTTCATATATGTTTATAGCAAAAGGTGTTAGTGGAAGCATTATCCTTTGCACTTCTGTTTGTGTTACTTTCAGTTGCTTCTAGTGGGTATATTGAATAAAAGTCAGGAATAATGAATGCCTTTGGTGGCTTTTTTGAATGTCTTTTCAGATAATTCTGAGGACTTGAATTATAAATTAAGACATCTGTTGTCAGACGACATAGCAAGGCATAAAATAGGTAAGAGTATTTTAAAATATCACAATGTAATTGTGTAAATGCAGATGCATTTTCAACCTGATATAAACTTTGCTGAAGGAGACACGGGCAAACACCTAGAAATGGGTTAATGTGTTCATAAATATTTACAGATAGGGTTGGTTTGTTCTTCAGGTATAGCCCTTCTCTTGATTTTAAAGTTATTTTTTAAAACTTCTAGTGATTCTTTTTTTATTGCTATATTCACCAATTACCTTTTTAACTGCCATACTTCCGTTTTTCATGATACTGTGTTAAGGAAACTTTCAGGTCTGACCATCCAGGAGCCACTCTGGCAGTCACACTCCCACCACCAGAGCTTTTAAGTGCTGGGACTGAATCCCCTTCTCAGTGAGTGGCTCCAGTGCCCTGACAGGTGCCGCACTTGACTGCCTACACAGCCAGACAAGGTTGCCTTGCTGGCTAGACCCCGGGTTTCCCACAGCAGAGTCTCAGACCTCTGGTTCCTTTAAGTAATTTTGTCATGGTATAACAACAGAGTAACAGCTTAAACTGGAAAAAAGGATTGCCTGGGCTTTTGTACCCTCACAGTCTGTGTGCTCGACAGTCCAGGGTCTTCCAACTGAGTCCTTGGCTCCTGTGTCCAGTCACCTGGCTGGGCCACATGTTGTGCAAAGGGTCAGCATCAGTTCATGACCTCTAGCCTGAGGCTCCCACCCAGCGGTTAATCTCTGGCTGGCATTGCAGCTGCACACCCAGCTACGTGCACTGAATATATTCCTAAACAACTGAGTCAAGACAAACTTACTGTTCAGTGAGAATAGTAAGAGCTTGAATTAGTTTTACACAGTAAAACTGAGGGTGCTAATAACCTGCCTTCTATGGTGGTCTGAGTCTGGATAGGGCGTGAGTCAGTTGTACAACGGGCATGGAGTAAATTGTAGTCCCATGCTTGTCTCGTTTACATTGTGGGGTTTTTTTATTGGCTTCATTATTATTTTATGCGCAACACTTTAGTTGTCTACCTTCAAAAACTGTTTCAGCAACTGTTTTATATTTACCATCTTTGACATTTAAATATTCTTGTTTAATTTGCCCCCAGATCTTAAGGGGCTTTTACTGTTTCTTACAAACACTGAAATATCATACCTTACTGTATTTATATATGGCAGCTTACACAACTTGAAAGTTGAGAGTATGTGATTAGTACATCTGAAGATAAATATCTGACAAATCTTGGAAATGTGTGGAGTTTCTCTTGTCAATAGTGCTGCTCTTCTGGACTCTGGGAACAGGACTTATGAATCTGGAAGACAAGGATCAGCTTATGCAGTCTCTGTTACCTTCCCCTTGCCATAACTGAGGCAGTGCCTTCTCATGGTTGCTAATGAAATCCCCCAGGTTCAGGCAGTGTTCTTAGTCTTTGTTGAGAGCTTTGTCTTCACAGTTGTAGCATGTTTGCTGTCCTTGACCTTGAGCTCCTAATGTCTGTGTATCAGTGGTTCACTAAGATATATAGAATTAAATCTAATGTAAAGTTAGGGTGGTGACTTTTTAAGAAAAAGGAGAGTGAAATACTGATGTATACAAAAGAAGGCATTTGGCAATACTTGAATCCCATTTTCTTGTCATGATAGCAATGTGATAAAAATAGCAGCTCGGAGGTGCTGACCCCCTTGTGGTACAGAACAAGAGGAAAGGATACTTAATATTTTCTGTCTCTGAATTTTTCTTTCATACTTAATGTGAATGACTTCCTCCTTCAAATTAGTAATGCCTTCCAAGACACCTAATGTTCGTCGGACAAAAAGGATACGGCTAAAACCTCTGGAATATTGGAGAGGCGAGCGCATAAACTATACTATGAGTCCTTCAGGTATTAGTTCCAAAGTACCTCTTTGCTTCCTTCTGATAGGGCAGAAAAGTGAAATCTGTGATTTGATCTTGTGCTGTGGGAGCTTTGCAATGCTTGCTGTTGGGCAACTTTTTAAAAAATATTATTTGTGGTTTCCAGCTATTTGTTCATCTTTCCATGTAGTCTTTTTCTCTTCTGACACTCCTATGTCAGCTGAAAATAGTATCAGCAGAGCATGTTAAGTACCCTTGCCTTCACTGTTAGGGAAGAACAGAACAGTTTCTCTGCACTAGTGGGTTTTTTATGTTCAGAGATTGTGTATGATACTGGAAAGAGATTCAATCTACTGGACCATTCACTGGAGCATTTCTCTTTGTGTGAGGATTGTTTTCTGGAGCAGATACTATAATATTTTATTCAGTCTCAGTGTTAAATACCCTAAGTGAAAAAATCGGTCTTCTTCTCAGGAGTTCCTTTACTAACAATTCAGCCCAGTTTAGTAATTTCCTAATTAATTAGTTCACTCAAAAATAGTACTTCTTAGTGTCCCTAAGAGCGATATTTTGTCTTAAAAAATTGCTTGCATGCCATGGCTTTCTGAAATGTTCTTTGACTGAAATTTGATCAAATTATTTTCAAAATGTCTGAAGTTGCATTGCACTCCAAAATACTTAATGTTGAAAAGCTCTTTTGTTTGTTCTGGCTTTCTAAAGCTGAAAAGTTCAGCATCAAGGAAGTGTATTCTCAATTGAAATTCTTGTTGGTTGTGCAAGTTTGCATTCTTTTAAATTTACTATGAGTTTGTGAACTTTGTTTAACTTCCTTTTGTTTCAGGAGGGCTTGTGGTTAGTGGACTAGTGCATCCAGAAACACAATGTCCCAGGAAGAGTAAAAGAAGGAAGGATAGTCCCAAGCAGAAAAGAGATAAAACAAGTATGAACACAGACTTTTTTCTTTCTGTTACTTAAAAAAATCTCTGTAATCAAATGCTCTATTGCTGTAAGGTTTTCCTCCTGTAAACACTCAATTCTCTCTCTGGGTGAAAATAATTTTATAGCGTAATGTATTAATGTGATCTGATGAGGAAAAACCTGCTCCTGCTGGATCTATAGCAATGCTGCACATTCTTGTGATGCCACAAGATTTTTGCTTTGTAAAATTGTTCACTTCTCAGCATAAGAAAGGAAGAAATGCTGGACATACCTGGAAGTGCTGTTGTGCCTTTAAAGCAGGGGCTGAAGAAACTAAACTGTACTTATTTTGTGTTCAAATCATGATGCTAGTGTGCACAGTTAAGGTATAAAATCTTGTGACCATTTTACTGATTCCTGTAATAACACATCTAAAAGTGCAGCAAAGAGTGCTAGTAGGGTTTCAAGCTATTGTAGGTTAAATACAAAAGCACAACATGGTAGGTGAAGAGAAAACTTTAAAAACAGTGCATAAAATGGTTAAAAGTGGGCAATAAATCTGTGTTTAAACAAAGAGAGCCTCCCTGGCCAGTAGATAATAAATATGTAAGTAACGCTGAGAAAAAGAGAATCAAAGTCCAAAAGCCAAATTATTTTCGCTGTGCTCTCTGGAACACAGTGCTAAAGAGCCTTTCTTTATGGGGACTGTCTGGAGCTTTTGTTTGAAGCTGAAACATTTCTCTGTGAAGTTATAGAACTAATAAAACAAGTGCTAACAAGCATGGAAAATGCCATATGGTTCTAACACTAATCAAGGCAGAAATAGTCATCAGAGAAATAAGGAAGAAAACAATCACTATTGGTACCAATTTCTGATTTTACTTATGTTTCATGTAAGTTTTATTCCTTACCTCAAAAAGAAAGTGATAGGACTAGAGAAGGTTTAGGGAAAGCTTGTCAAAAACATAGAAGGACTTCTGTAGTGAAGACTTCTCAGCCCTGAAGAGAATGTTATGGAAGTCTGTAAGGAAGAGGTCTAAAAACACCTCTAAAATCATGAGTGACATGGAGAAGAGAAATAGAAATAAATGGTCTTGTTGGGGTTTTCTGCTTGTTTTTTTTTAAACACAAGATCTAGAACATGGGGAAGGAAGACAGTGAGATCTGGCTTCTTCAGCAAAATAAGGTGGTCATTCTCACTATGTGCTTCTTGCCCCAGAATATTGTGCATAAAAATATTTATGTAGATTCAAGACAAGAGCTAGACACATTAGCAGGAGACTTAACCGTTAATAGCTCTGAATAAAGTGTGTGAGGTTAGAGATGGAAAGTATTCCATTGAAGTGTCAGCATGCTATTACAGTGGTTTTGGGAATGGAAGGAGTACCTGCTTTGGGCCACTGATGGGAGACAGGATCCTGGTCTAGATAAATATTTGATCTAAGTACAGTTTATATTGTAATAGAATCATTTGCAGCCCATGTGAACCTGAGCTGGTAGTGGCTGTTCATACTGTCTCTTACAAGAACTCTTGGTTGCTTTAGGTGCCTTTGAACTGTCTTCCAGAAGTGATTGATTTCCTCTGTGACAGACATTCATCCTCAGAGTTAGTCTTTCACTCACATCCTTGAGTCTTAGTGGTGCATATAAGGACTGTCAGCCAAGTAAAGTTTTTAGCACAAATTCTTAAATGTTATTGATACAGTAAAAATTCTGGTTTTATAGCTGTAGAGTTACACCTGTTGCTGCTTCTTTTTATAGAGAGATGGTTATGCTGGAGCAAAGCTGTTCAAACACAGTAACTTCCTCCCCCTGACTGTCTTGCTGTAAGAGTATTTAAGCTACCATGAGTGCCTACAAATTGCTATAGTGTACCTTTACCATGTTTCTTCTGGCTGTGTTTAAAGAAATTTCTTGTGCACTGTAGAGCTAAAAATGTCTGCTTAAGAGAATTCTGCAAGAGAGCTTTGGGATATTAAGTCTGCCGTGAGCATTCTAAAGCATCTCTTTTCTGTTTGAAAAGCATAGTGTTGTCATCTATTCTTCGGATATTTCTTTCTCTGGGAAAATCCTTTTTATTATAGAAATAGTTCTCAGATTTACAACTTACAGTGAGATTTCTGTAATGTTATTTCTCGAGAAGAGGAAAATTGGACATGTGCTTATCTTTTGAATGCTTTCCCTCTTAAATCTCCTGATGCCTGTCAGCAGTAGGTAAGAGCAAAAGCACTTGTCCTTCATATTTCATCATGTATTTCATATTCTCTCAGCATCTGCTGCTAGAAAAACACTTCTCTCAAAACATAGTTTACTTTTGAGTATTTACTATAAATTTGCTATAAATAGTTGGCATTCTCCTAGGAAATTCCTTAGGATTTAAAGAGAGTTCATCTATTACACACAGAAATAATTTCAATGAAAAAGACATTTTCAAAGAATTGTTATGGATGGTTTTCTTTATTTGAAGAAAAAGTATTCAGTCTAGTCACTTACCAAAGGAAATTTAAGTACTTAATGTGTGACATTAGAACTGTGGAAAAGTTGTGATCAAATGGTTAACTTTTTAAAATCTGTAGTGATTGCTTTTCTGGTTTTGTTTTGGTTTCTTGGTATCCTCAGATAGAAGAGCGATACCTGCAAGTTTGGGCCATCCCCTAGCTGATCCTTCTAAGCCAAGCGTTGTACTGGACCCAGAAACAGATAAGGAAATACGTCTAGGTGAGTACAAGGGATATGACCAAGGGACTTCCTGAATTACGTAGACTTATAAGAAAAAAGATTTTTCACACCACATTGGGCATAAAAAGGGGAGGTTTTGAAATATTCATTGCTCTTCTGCGGAAAGATCTGAGGTAGACACAAAAAGCATCCTGATTATTCAGCTAAATATTGAGTCTAGCTTTTGGAGGTGTTGCACTGAAACTATGTACTGCACTGAGCATGTAACAACTCTAATTATGGGGTAGCATTAATGTTTATCTCCTGGATATTTTTCGTAGATTGTATTAACACTGCAAGCAGTCACTCTTACTGCTTCAAAGACGAAGCAGTAGAAATATACAAAAATTTGAATACATCTCGTTTTGCAACTGGTAGATTGATTCTGAAACCATTTAAAGAAAAGGGGCTCCAGTTTGTCCACATGGATGTAATAGTAAGTGTGCTTTTTCTTAGTTTTATAAAATGGACTTTGTAAATGGAGGATCTTGGGGTGGTTGGAAGTAACATATGAAGTTGAGAGGTCATCCTCCCTCCCTTCCCCAATACAAATAAATATTAGTGAATCATTTGCTAGAGGTACTTTGCATGCACATTGCCCTGCTTTGCTTCGTATTAAATCTGTATGTCCATGTGCTCCTACTTTCTGGATCTTGCAGGCAAGGTAGAAATATCAAAGAAATAAAACCGGACCCCATCCGCCTTTTGAGTTGTGCATCTTATTTTTCATCAGTATGGGAAAAAGGGATTGCAGCTCTGCTAGTTGATTTGGGTTTTTATCTTTTTATATGTATGAAAGTGTTTTCTTGGATATCTTTCTTAAATGATTGCAAAGGAAGTTTTGCTAACCTTAGAACCCTTTGGCTTCCATTAAGGTTTTCCATATTATCCGTGGCAAAATTATTTTTACATTACATAAGACATCGTATTATCTAACTACAGGGGACATTTTCTATGTTCCAGCAGGTGAGTACACATGTCTGAAACCCATTTGCTGGGAGATTGATGAGACTAAATTAGCATGCTAGGAATCAAAACCGAACAATGACTGAAAGTGAGAAGATTGAATAGAGTGGGAAAGTACAGGGTGGTGAAGAATGGAATGTGACACAACACTGGACTTGGGTTGATGATCTAATTGTTGAATGCAGGGATATAAATACTGCTTGTTTTTGTGAGTTGGCCTCAAAGTTTTGATGACACTACCAAGTTCTAAGAGTAAATTTCTCTTGGTATTCTGGTTCTGTCATTAGCTGTAATGTTGAGGAAACATCACCGACAGCCTAATGTTAGTGCTAGTTAATATAGTTGTTTTGGTCACCATATGCTTGGGTTTTTTTCTATGTAAAATTACGCAAATCCGTTTGGATCAGTCCACCATATTTTGTGCTTTGTGCTTGTATATAGAAGGTTCAGAATATCATGTTGAATAGGTTGTAACTTCATATGTTTTTTTTGAGAATTTAAAGACCTGATTTGGTCCTTCTGATATAAAAGTAGCATGAATTCCATATGGGAAGCTGTCCATCAGTGGATTAAGACGCTAGTCAGGAGATTTTGTAGTAATGTTAAAGCAGACTGTTCATGAAGTTGTAGAGAGCTTTTGTACAGCTTTCTTGTGAAGAGGCTTATCTTTAGAAAATGAGGAATTGTCCCTTTTTTTCCTGTTAACATTTCAGCACGATGTCCTGATTGAACAATCATTGTTCAGTTAATGCTTGATGCTTTGAAACATTTTCTTGGTGTTTGTTTTAATGTTAAAAGTTTAGTGGGTCCACAGAGACAATTTTGTCATTTGCTTTTTGGAAAAGCCGATTATAAAATGCTGAAAGTTTTTTATGACCATAGGGATCTATACTTCATTCTTTCCTGCTTCCTGATGGCCAGTCTCAGTATGGCTGGATGGGCAATGCAATGTTTGTGGCAGGTGATCCCTGTAATCCACTGTGTGGCTGGATATGAGTGTTAGGATGTTGCTCATTCTCAATGTTCAGCGCCCCTTAGATAATTCTATTGCATGGGCATGTTAGTATGCAAATCTCAAGTGATGATCTGTAGGTAAGTTTCCATGTGCAGTTTTTAGTGATAGTTTCTGTAGGAATAAATTAAAGTAAATTCAGTCACCTTAAAGTTTTATTGTGGATTTTGAGAGCTGAGAGCTCAAACCTGTTACATTCTTCTCAGTAAAAATCTTCTAAGCAAAGATTAAAATAAATTACACTAGCTGTATTCCTTGTCATCTCTTTGAAATGCACTGACCTGCTTGTAAGAGTGGCATCCTAGATTAGGAGCTAATATTCCTTCTGTTAAAATATATAAAATAAAAATATACTTGGCTGAAGACAGGACAGGACTTCAAAAATTGATAGTGGTTCCTAAGGAAAATTTACTCTGTTTTTATTTGTAGGAAATGGATATAACATCCGTAATCTTCTGAATGAAGAAAGTGTTCTTCTCTTCACACAGCTCAAGGACAGGTGAATGAAGAACTTTCTGCAGAGAAATTTGTTTAACCGCTTGTCAAATTTTTGTATGTTCTGAACTTCTTTCTGCATACAGAAATGTTTGAGTGGACCTGCTCTAACATTACAAATTAATACAGAGCAGCTGAAATCAACATAAGAAGAGTTGAGAAAAAAAAACAGGAGAACGTTTATAGTTTGCTGTCAAAGTGAAATGACATACTGAAGGGCCTTGCTTCACAGCACTTACTGTTCTTGTGCCATCCAGTGACAGAAAGATTTAAGTATGAAATGTGTGGGTATATTTGTTGTTCTAAATTGTATCAATAAGCTTGATCTCCCTAAAGATGCTTAGCACTTGAAAAAACGTTGACATCTTCAGCTAACATCTGATAGATAGTCTTAACAACTGCCTGGTACAACCTGCTTAGAATAATCTCTATTTAAATGACAGACCTGCTGTTTGCATTCCAGTAATTGTTGTCTAGGAGATGGGCTGCTGAAATGCTGCTGTGCTGGGGTCCAGCCGCCTTCTCATGTTAACGACAGGCGCTCCTTCCTTGTCTGGCAGCTGGATGATTAGTACCTCCAATCTGAATAGGAAAATAGGAGCTCTTAAGTAGGAGCTTATCAGTTGTGTCTTTTGTATGGAAGCTATGGCCTGATTAGCTCTGAACATTGTTGATAGCTTTATTTTGTCTAACAGCGATAGGTCATTGCCAAATGTATTACTTTAATATCTCCGTTTGATTTGCTTGCTGTGTTCCTGGATAATAATGAGGACCTTTGGGAAAGCTGTAATTATACTGTACACTCCAGAAGCCAAGTCTAGACAGCAGATGGTATACATAGCATTTGTCTCCCAAGCTCTTCGAGGTTCCTTTTGGCTCAAGATAAGGATAAACTACAGCTATTCTGGTATGGTGCTTTCTCTTTCTGGTCACTGCTATCCTCGAAGGGAAGGAGATAAGGAAAATTGAATTGGAATTGTGAACTTTTAAGGACTTGAGGATTGAGCACTAACCTTGTAAGCTGTCCTGGCCATGATCTTTATGCTAAATGTAGAATATACATTCAAGTAGGAAAGAGGAATTGGCTTTCAGCTGCCAGCTAACTTCTGTGTTTGTGGCTTGGACACCAAGATTACCATGCCTCTGTGAAAGATCCTTTGGACTGGGGAATTTGAGATACTACTTTCTGTCATTCTCTTCCAAGCAGGAGTTCCTATGGTTAGTGCATATACAGACTGACAGTGGAAATACTTGGTAGAAGTGTGCTGTCTTTTCATTCATGTCTAAGTAACTCTTGAGAAGATGAAACAGGAACATGCCTGTTGCCATTTAGTTCTGTCTTGAAACAAGCTATTTACTATCTGAGTTCAGACTACACAGAAAGGTCTTTCTTTGTTTCCAGCCTTAACTTTTGTAAGCAGTTTAAGAGTTTAAAAAAATTTATTTAGTTACTAGATATAGATTTGGTGTTGGCAGCTTTTCTAAATTTTGGGCTTGGGTTGGTCTCTTGAAGGTCAGCAAGATTCAAGTAATGTCCTTCCTGTGTTGGAGCCATACCAGCTACCAGATGGACACACATGCTGTCTCACTGCTTGAGGGGATCCCACCCACTGAAACGTTTAGTTTTTTAAGTCTTTCAACTTCTCAGGCCTACAGAGATCTGGAATTTTGCCACTTGGAAAAAGAGTACAGGGCTAGGATTAAACCAAGGACTCTGCGTATAACCCAAGCAGGTCTCCCAGCGGTCAGGCCATGGATGTGATGGTGTCTGATCCAAGCAGCAATTGGTTCCAGTTGAAAATCAGAACAAGAAAACCTTTCAGTTGTGTTAATGCCCAGGGAGTTCTGAATGAAAATACCCTGCAAATGTTTTTCTGTGTTACCTGTCTGCAGATTGAGTAGCAGAAGAATGGACACTTAAGGGGTTAGTGAATGTAATTTATGTGGATGGGCTACAGAGCCGGTGGTCCTGCAGGAAAATGTGGGTGGATGCTGTGGCAGAGCTCAGCAGGCTGCTGCTTGCCGGGGATGTGTTTTCTTTTGGTGGGCTGAGATGAGAAGTTTTAACATTACCTATGTCGTGTCAGGCACTAACATGTCTTCCGCCACTGCACTGTACTGCAACTTGGCAGCGAGGTTTTGAGGGGTTTTCTTTTGGGTCAAGAGAAATAAGACCTTCAGGATGCTTTCTTAAGCAGAAGTAATGTGTGCGGATCTTTTCCTGACACAGGCTGGAAAGTGCAGATGTTCAAGTTCAGGTTTGAGGTCAGCATGCCAGTGTGTGTTTTCCTAATTTTATGGCTGGGATTGTCAAGAGAACAGGGTGGATTTGGTAAAGGATGTCACTTTTTAGGCTGGATGGTTTTGTTGCTTTCCAGTTGGTTGGTTTCTTGGGAGAAATGTTCTGTGTAGTTTGCAGAGAACATTTTGTAGTTGGACTACATCTGAATATGTTTGTGGTTTACTTGTTTTTTTAAGAAGCAATATCAGTTTTGCCAGGCGATGTTCTCAAGAATACTGCTCTGGTTTAGCAGCAATTCTAACATTTGTCAATAGATGGCGCTTCAAGCACAGCTGTTAGTCCTTTGCTGGCTTCTGTGTTAAGGTCTGATGTTTGAAAGGCAGGAAGAAGAGTGTGTTACAGGTGGAGATAAATTTAGTTGAATTCTCTTTCAAGGAGATGTAAATCAGATCCCGTTCATGGTAGGACTTAACTACTGAAGTTCATTCAGTTGCAAGGATGTCGTACTTGTTGCAGCCACTTGCACAAAATTGTTCTTTAAAACATTAGTGCATAGCAGGATTTGTTGAGCTGGGCTGTTCAGCACTGGTCTGGATTGCATTTCAAATTTTTTTCTTCAACTTGACACTTGTTAGAAATTTGCTGCTGTGTCGTTAGGCTGAATATAGCGTGAGGAAGTGCAGGAAAATGTTCTGAGTGCCAGGACTCCTATGGCTGCTGAGTTGTGCAGTGTGTCAGTCAATAATCAGTTGTTAGTCAGAAGCAGCAGCTGATGTTTCACCTCTACCTGCTCTTATTTTGTCTCCCACTTCCTACATTTTTGTGTACATTAGGCCAAAGAGGATATTGCGAAGAAATCAGCTTCTTCTGAAATATGAGAAGTTAGTGTTCTTCCTGCATATGTGTGATTCTTTTTGCCAGCATGTTGTCTGCTCTGCTGAGTAATCTCACTTCCACTGGCTACTGTGGTTTAGCCAGGTTTTTGCTGAGCCAGCCTGAAGTTGGTTAACGAGTGTTACCTGTTGTGGAGTGAAGCTGGGATCTTTGTCTTGAAAGAGACATGGCCTTTTCTGTTGTCTGTGAGATATACTCACTGTTCCTGGAGGACACATACTGATATCCTGGAGGTTATCCCCATTTCAGTACGTTAATTCCATTGCTTTCTGTCAACAGTAATTGAGAGAGCTGGAAAAAAAAGCCAAGTCACATATTTCAGCTTCATGTGTTCTATAGTAGGTACTGTGGTAACATCCAGGGGCTTGTTTTAAGAGGCTTAACTGAGAAGTTTTACCACAATAAAAAGTCAGAATTTTGAAGGCTTTGGCTCCCTTCGAAAAAATTACAGGTTAGTAGGTTCTTTTGCAAATCTGTCTTGTAGTTTCATTTGATTAGAAAGCTGTTCTAGTTTTACTAAACAAAGCTTTTTGCAGCTTAAATCAGCAGAATAATTGCAGAACAGTCAGATGTGTATGCACATCCATATTTGTACAACTCTGTAAACATAAAATAAGAGATTGTGAGCTGAGTAATTACAGAGAAAATAAACAGGACCAATAAAACAAACTCTTGAGGCACATATACAGCTTCTATTTTTGAAGTGCGCAACTAAATTGGTTATCTGCAGATTATTTTAAATTAACATTTGGGGAATGCAATGAACCTATACCACTGAAAAGACATTTCAGCATGAATGAATAATTCTTGTATTTCTACTGATGTACAGACTCTGCATGATGTCTTTTGTAGTACAGGATTTACTTTAAGTGATGATTGATTGCAGATGATATATCTAACTGAAGAGCATGGACCATGCCTCTTTAATGGTATTGACAGCTGTTGTAACTGTATATCTTAGTTTTTCCAGGCTGGTACATTTCCTTGGTAAAATATCTTGTCACTTCATAGATGCTCACAAATATAGTCAGAAGAGATCTCAAAGGCAAACTTTATGGGTTGCATGGATGAGCTTCAATTGGGATTTGACAACTAAAGTGATTCCTGTGATCCAGTTCTAAGATGAAAACAGTTGTTGATAATCAGTCAAAACAGTCGGCTGCAGATTATTAGGAAATGAATATGTTAAAAGGTTTGCCGGCCGAGCTGCTCTGTTTTTAAGCCCACTCACAAAGCTCCTGTTCTGATCTGCTTCATTTAAACTTCTGTGCCCAACTAAAGGTGCACACAAAAGGTTGTAAAACCACCGATACTTTGCACTCCTTCTGCAGTCCTGTTTGGAGCACAAGAGAATAGTGATTGAAACAAGGAGCTAGAAGAAACAAAGTGTTTACTTTATCAGTCTGACTGTTAAGATACAAGTCTAAAAGTGTTTACAGAAAAAATATTAGCATCTAGAATGAGATTTTTAACTTCTCTTTGCAGCTTGATAGATAAAGACTTTGAAATTTGAAAACTGAAGAATTCCAGTACTCTTGACAAATATTTAGGAAGTTTATTAAGTGAGTGTGGTAGCTGTTAACACACATTATTTATTTTAGCTTACTAAATTTTTCATTGTGATGGTGTTTAGAGCTGCCTTTTCCTGTGTTTTCAGTAACAGTATCTGAAATGAGAATTGATCAAGACAGCAGATGCGTCGGGTAATGCTGTGTGGCTGTCTTCTGGAATCAACATGCTGTAAACAGGGAGAGGAAAGGAGTGATATGAGAGTTGTAAACATAATGAAAAGATCTATATTAGTGCTCAGAGGTGTTGCAGACTGACTGGTCGAGATTATGCAAAGCATTTTCAATGAAGCTCAATAACTTTGAAAAGATTGGTATGGGAAAGATTTTCTGGTGTTGGTGCCCCAGGGACACACTGTCTGTGCTGGTAACCTGCACTCCTGGTTTGGAATTCTAGTAGTGATCTGATCACTTGCATTTAAGAGCATTATGCCATCTTATCTAAAACTACAGGATTCAGCTAATGAGTATGAGGGATAATCCACTGAAAAAGACGCCTGAATTTAATGGAGTTTTCTTTATGTTAGCAACACTTTCATGTTGTAGTACAGTGGGGATAATTACAAGAATTGAAAGTTAATTACAAAAAACTTTTTTTCAAACACAATCTGAACTTGAAATTTTGTTGCTGACAAAGAGGGGGCTCCCCTAGGATGCAATAGCCTATACACTGAAGAAACCAAGCACTTCTCCTATATTTCAGTTAGTGCCAAGTGAGCTCTGAGGCTAATTAATCAAAACAAATTCACAATTAAGCCCAGGAAGGAAGACTAATTAAGTAGACAGTTAAGAAAAGTGCTGAAGAAGGGAGCAACCTTAAGGGGAAAGTACGAGACTCCTAGTACTGGCCCATGAAGGACAATTAAGTGATAATTGCAGAGGCCTTTTTGCATCCAGCAAATGCTGTCTGCCTTTTATTATGGCTGATTTTCTTAACAGTAGAAGCAGACATTTGCCTGATGAGCAACTAAGCTTTACTGTGCACTCTGAAGGTAATTCACAGGTAAAGCAGAGAGGTTGTTGCAGCTATAAATTAGAACACAACTGCCAGACTTGAACAGTATTTTAGACAGTGTAAAAGCCCCACTGTGTTCTAAAGACAAACTAAATGTTTGCTTTATTTGTCTCTTCATTTTGTGTCTTACCAAGCCCATGTTAGCATCCTGTTTAACCTTTCAAACAAATGACACTGAGTGAACTATCAGAATTTGGAATAGCTTCATTTGGTTCAGCAGCTCACCCCACTGAAGTTCACAGAAATCTTTGCCTTGTCATGAAATGGCTTCTGTTGCGTCTGTCCTTGTATTGGGTTTGTGTGGCCAGGTTTTGGTAGTGGTGGTGGGGGGATTACTGGGATAGCTTTTGTGGGAAGCCAGTAGCAGCTTCCTGGTGTCTGACAGAGCCAGTGCCAGGCAGCTCCAGTGCCAACCCACCACTGGCCAAGGCTGAGCCCGCCAAAGTTGGTGATAACTCTTCTGTGGTAACATTTAAGAAGGAAAATGTTATTGTGCAGAAGTAATTATGGACAGAGAAGAGAGGAGTGAGGATATGTGAGAGAAACAGCCCTGCCTACACCCAGGTCAGTGCAGAAGGAGCAGGGATGAGGTCCTCCAGGCACTGGAGCTGAGGTTCCTCTGCAGCCTGTGACAGTAATGGGTGAGTGATCTCTCCCTGTCCTTATCTCAGCCAAGGAGCCTTTCCTTATATTTTCTCTCGCCTGTCCAGCTGATGGAAGAGAATGATAGAGCTGCTTTGGTGGGCACCTGGCATCCAGCCAGGGTCAACCCATCACAGTCCTGCACTCATGCTACATGACATACTTGTGGTTTTTGGTGGGGAAAAAAGAGGAGAGACCTACAACATTAGTATTGTTTTTACTGAAAATATTTTAGATTTTCTTTTGAAGGACTTTTTAAGCTTGCAAAGCTAACCTCTGGTGAGATGCTGAGGCTTGTAGATGAGGTGCATGCCCCAGACTTCCTGGGCTGCTTCTTGCCTGTTTCCATTGATATGTGATGGTAATGAAGTACAAAACCTCTCTTAATTTATTTGATTTAGCATGCGCTAAAATTTGCTTAAGTGTTCACCTTTTTTTTTTTTTTCTCTTATCTGGAACTTGAATTATTACAGAAATTACAGTGGAGCGGTCTCCTTAAGTATTTATTAAAATGTTGGTAGTAATTTCCTTCATGAAATTCCTTATGAACACGTTGTCGCTGTGTTGCAGTGTGTCCTTCTATGCAAGTTGGCAGTTGTCTTCTTGAAGTATCTGTCCAAGGTGCACTTTTGTCTCTTTTTTCCTTCCTTCTCTTGGAACAGGCTGTAGGATGAGGCATTCACCTGCTGCTGTTTCAGCTCAGCTGCTCCATCAAGTTTCAATCTGCTCCTTCATTTTTTGTCTTGCTGCCTAAACTAATTTCCTGCCCTATTTGGATGCATTTTCCTTACCAAAGGTTTCTTTTCTGTCTTTTTGCCACTTTCAAGGGTTGAATCATTTTTTTAACTGAGTTCCAGGTGTTTGAATTATTTCAGAGGTGTTCTTGTGCCTGAAGGTTCCTTTGCTACCTCTCCTGCAAGTTTTGTACAGGCCCTGGCAAAGCTCCCAAATTTCACTCTCAGAGAAGTGATGCAAAGCTTTCTTTGGTTTCTGTTCTTTGAAAGACTTCTGTGTAGTTTTAATCCCAAAAAGTTTGGCTTAGGATGTCACTGGCAAGGTGTTTGTTACTGTCATCATCTGCTGTTTTCCTGGCTGCAGAAGCAGAACTGAGACTGCTTCAGGCCTGCTTGGTTGCCCTTGAACCTCATCCATCTGTTGAGGCTGGCTCTGCAGTGCTGGAAGAGTCCATCCTGGCACTGTTCCCCGTGGCCAGACTTACCTTAGAGCATCATGGCATTGTGCATTTTGCTCCTCTTAGAGCACTAATTCAGCGTGCTGGTGACTTCCTTTGCCTTGGCACAATCCTACCATGTGTCTGCCATCACTTAGGCACCATGCCATACCCTGATTTTATATTGGCAGGCTAGTCCAGGCATTCACCTGCTCTTACATCTTCATTCCTCTTGCCAATGGGAATGCTGCTTGGCACCAGCTGGTTTTGGCACAGAGGTGTAGCATGGCAGCACATGCCCACTGCTGCACATGTGGGTGTGGAACTCTCATGTGCCCTCTCACACTCTGTTGGTGCTTGACTTTTCTGGTAAATGCCAGAACCAAGTAATCTTCCTGGTTTTTAATGTTTCTGTGGGATCTAAGGAGTCTAGACTGAAGGAGCTGTAAATGTTGGGGGGCCCCTCAGGATCAGCTCAATACATTTTGCTCGGAGATGGAGCGGAGACATAGCCAAGTACATTTGACGTGCCCTTCCATGTGGAACGGTTCTGTCCACAAAGTTCAGATCCTGTCATCTCCATTTTACCATGCTTAGTGCCATGGGTAGGAGTGTGTATTTGCAAAGCACATCAGAGTGTTTGTGTAAATACTTGGCATCCTCATTCTTATTGCTGTGGTTGCTGTGGAGAGGTCAAGAGGTACAGAAGAGATCAGGAAACAGAAGCTTGTATGTGGGGAAGGAGCTTGTCTGAATCCAGGGCAACCAGCTCTCGGTGGTCCTGCTTGAGCAGAAGTGTTGGATCAAATGACTTCCAGAGCTCCCCTCAGACATCTTGTGAAGTCAGAGACTCCCATGCTATGGAAGCTGCTCTTCTGTAAGTTTACTTCATGCTTTTGTTGGGAAGACCTTTATTTCTATACCCCTCAAGTGGAGAGTGTGCTTTTCCGTGTCACATAGCAGGCCACCAGTATCGCCACCAGCGTGTGGGGTGTGCCAGAGCCCTGGCCACTGGTGAACAGCCACTGCTGTCCCTTTCTCCACAGTAAAGGACAAAATGTGCACACTAAGTTGAGTCACAAGTGTCAGCTTTAACGTCCTCTTCTGGTCTTGGTTCTGAGGAGTCCTTCTAGGGCAGACACATACCTGGGTTTGATGAGAAGTCCACTGCTCAGTTAGGGGAAATTAGCTAACAATTTTCTGCACATACACCCCAAAACATTTTACTCTATTTGGATAGTGGGTTGTTATTTTCAACTGCAGGTCTTAACAGCAGTCCATTCTATGTGCAGGCTTTAAACCAGCTTGAAAATTTGGCATCTTGTGCAGTCCAGGCTATCAAGTGTCTGCTTTTCCCATAAAACTCTCTATGTGGAGTAGCAGTCCTTAGCTGTCACTTGATGTGGGGGGTTGCATCAGATATTATTCTCTCAGCAAAAATTTTAGTTCTTGGTTATTTTCCCTACTGTCAGTAGCTTTGTGTGACCTTTGGGACTGTATACCAGAGATTGTGAACCATTTGTGTAAACCTGAATTCAAGTAAATTAAAATACACACAAGATCTTTATAAAAATAAGATGAAACTCACATGCACATTAACTACTGAGGCCTCTTGGTCCTTCACAAGGTATGTTTTGAATGCAAAACAGCTTGAGAAAATACATGGAGAGCTAGTGTCATTGCCACAACCAGGTGTGGCTTTGACAGCTCCAGATTTTGCACAGATGAACACATTTGTCAGAGACCACTATTAGTTAAATTAAATTGCGCTAATGTGCTCTTTTGAGCATAATTGAAATGATACTAATGTTTTTATTGATTTGCTACTGGAGTAGGTGAATGCTTTGATGTCCGTGCTGCTGTGAGTACAATTTCCAGTTGTTCCACTTTACTGTCTAGTAACTCCCCAATATTATGGCACAGATATGCCTATTTTTAACTGTGTTAATTTCAACTAAATGCTATTTTTTTTTATCATTTAGAACAAAAACAAGAAGCATGTTGGACATCTCTTCCCCATAACTTTCCCTGCAAATTCAAGATCATCTAATGCAGAGGAGTTCTAAAGAACGCTGAGCATTTTCATCTGACACCCCAGTTTTGGGGACATACTGTTTCATTGATCTTAAAGATCTTTCTTCAGTGTAAATGGTAAATATGTAGTTTGTTACAAATTATCTTTTCTTTTGTATCAATAAATATTAAGTAATGCAAATCTGTTTTGATTTCTTTGATTTTAAATAATTTTGGAATCAGTTTTCTAGTATTCCGTGTAGTTTTGAAAATGCCGTTAATTGCATGAGTTTGACTTGTAAATATTTATAAATAATGTGAGTTATCTTGAGTGGCTTCAAAGATGTCACAAACTGAAATGCCTCACTGTTTCTTTGGAGTTGTTGAAAAATTCAAAGGGATTTTGAAAGTAAAATAGTTTTCATAGGATAGAGTCACAGAAGCCTTTAGGTTGGAAAAGACCTTTAAGACCATTGAGTTCAACCACTAACCCAGCCCTGCCAAGTCTGTCATTAAACAATGTCCCTAAGTGCTACATCTTTTAAATACTTCCAGGGACAGTGATACCATTTCCCTGGGCAGCCTGTTCCAGTGCCTGACCACCCTTTCTGTGAAGAAATTTTTCTTACTATCCAATGTAAACATCCTCTAGTGTAACTTGAGGCTGTTTGCTCTCATCCTGTCTCTTGTTACGTGGGAGAAGAGACTGACCCCCATCTGGTTACAGCCTCCTTTCAGGTGGTTATAGAGAGAGATAAGATCACCGCTGAGCTCTTGGCCTTGTTGAACCTCAGATACCAATGGAGGTGAGACTTGAAAAACAATGCTCCTGCTAAACTTACACAGAAGCTTCTGGTTGGAATGGTGCAGAATTCTTTTGGTGTTCAAATAAATCATAAACAGAGCTACATTCTGCTGCAACACATGATCGTTTCGGGCTCTTTATACTTGGTATGTGATGACTTATACTCTCCTCCACATTTTCTCTGAAATTTTCAAGGTGTTTCCATGTAGTTGAAGATGGTACTCCCTGAGAAACTGGTCTTGCCTAGGCATCAGAGTGAAATAAAATAAAAACACCTCCCATCCCTTCAGGAAAATACGGTCCATTAGTTTTTCATTTGCTAGGAACATCAGTTTTTAATATTTTTCCCTTTCCCTTTATCTCCTGGGAATATCAATCTGCATAGATCTGTTATTAATTCCATAGCAATGAGCTCATTTTCTCAAAAATCTTTACAGTGGGTAGTAAAAGTAGGTCTCCCCAGGAATTATTTAATATCCGAATTGAACTCAAGTATCCTATGCATGTGCTGGGTGGCTGTTGTTCGGTTTCTGTGTGGTAGTGGTGGATGGTTGTCTTTTTCTAAAGTATCTTTGCGTCATCTGAAGTCACTGCTTTCTGTTATAAGGTAAGTATTGTAGGGTTGTCCAGCATTTCAAACTTGGGAGTCTGGATGAGTATTAAAAATATTTTGGAATCAAAATAATTTTTGGAGGTGAGAGGGTGAGGAAAAACCCTCCTGAATAGCAGCATGCTATGCTATGAATGATAGTGTATTGTTATGTAAGCATTGCAGAGAAGGGAGCAAGAGAAGTTTTCCATTCCTGAACAGTTCTGGAAGCTCTATTTATAGCATTCATTCCCATCAGCCATGCCCAAGGAGCCTTGCTGGAGGGCGGCATATCCACTTGGAGCTCTTGTGGTTCTTGAAGCCCTGTCTCAGTTCCAGTAAGTAGCTCCTGTGGCCTGTCCTGTGCACCTGGGTAAGCCCACACCCATCCACAGTGCTTGTGTCCCTGGGCTGTGCAGGCTGGGAAGGGGAGGGTGGTGATGGTGTCTTCCAGAGAGCCCAGACCTGGTGCAGCTGGAGCGCTGTTCTGGTCAGCAGCTGTGTATGTCACTGTAGGATCGCTCCAGGGCAGGATCTGGATCTGGGGTCCCTCTTTCCTCACCCTGTTTCAGACAGGGCCATACTTTCTTGTGCTCATGATCTGACATGAGGAATGAGGAATGGTTACTGCTTATCTTCTTTGCAGTGTTGAGGAGGTGCTTTCATCCAGAGCAGTCTCAGTTTCTTTTTAATTGACTCAAACCAATGCATTGGACAAAAACAGCAATAACCACATAGATCATGTGCTGTATTTTGACAAGAAAATTGTGCTTTTCTTTTACCTGCCTTAACCTGGAAGAATCAGAACATTTTCCCTTCCTAAGCCAGTTAGACTCAGTCATAACTTCATAGAAGGAGGACAGTTCCAGTAAAACCTGCACAGTGACCCAATATTGACTTCTCAGAAGCAAAGAGCTTCTTCGTCTGTTACATGGATATGCTGTTTGGAGTTTTTTCTGTCCCTTGAAGGTCACAGCCTGAGGAGCTGTAAGAAGTGATAAGCAGGTAAGGGTCCACAGTTCATAGGGGGCACAATGGAAGCTGAGGCTGAATTTTTCTTGCTTGTGAAAGAATTCAACTTAAATCTTTTTATCATAGGGGATAAAAGGCATAGTAGTGGTCTTAAAAATTATCCCAATCATCCAGCTTTCTCTACTGCACAGCAGGAAGAGGTAGGATATCCTGTGGCTCGTACCAAGCTGAGGTGCTGGTGATTGTGCAGTAGCCCAGCTGTGGGCATGGCATGTGCCACAAGCCAGAGTCTCTGCTCAGGGATTGCCAAGCTGGTTCTGAGCTCGTGTGCTTACTTGTGCTGTGACGTGTGGTGGACATAAAGGCACATGCTTGTACTCAGGACTTGGGAGCAGCTATGGAAGCTTCACGTTATTCGGTGGTGGTGGAAGAGATTATTAAGTCACATTTATTACACATCTTTGGCAGCTCAGTGTTGGTTTTACCATTTGAGTCTCTTGAGTATTTTCAGTATCTTGAGTTAAACAGTTTCCCTTAGGAAGCCACTTGGTCACGCTGGTATGTGGTCTGCTGGTGCACATCTCTGACTGCTTTCTCATGGGATTCAGCTGTTACTAAAAATTTTCATTCCTCTGCAGATAAGCAGGTTTAACTTGCCTGTTAAGGATAGTGTGATTTTTATTTTTATTTTCTGTTTTCAGCTGGGTGTTATCTATATGCATGCTTAACTGAAAGACTATATATCAAAGCTGTGCCAAATGTTTTGTGGCCTAAGGAATTAAGATGAAAGTGTGTGAGGTGCAGACAGCTCTCCTGGCTGCCTCACTTCACACTGAGGAAAGCTTTCCTGTGCCACAATAGCCTTGCTTTGCTTTGGGCGCTGCCCCAGCCTGTTGAAGCTCTGCCATGCACCAGTCCTGCTGCCGTTGTGTCTGCTTTCTACTGCTCTGAGATCCCAATCTGCAAGAGGCAGAGAGAAGCCCATTTCTAGCTCAGGCTGATTGTATTTAATCTTTTTTCTTTATTTTTCTTTTCTTCATGAAGGAAGTAAATAGAACTAATCTGCAGGATTTACAAATGGGAGTTCAGCCAGCCCTGAGGTTGTGAAGTCCTGTGCTTGATGATTTTACATTTATGTCATTAAAATGAGACTGCTTTAGGTTACTCTGCTACATGTTGCAGAAAAAAAGGCACTTGGTCTAGCACTGAGACCAGGATACTTAAGCAGAAGGTATCCCTGTAGTTTTGGCTGCTGCTGGTTACATTTCTTCCTTAGGGACACACAAGGTAGCCAGTGTGAACACTTCTGAACTCACAAAAAGTATTATGGTGGTGGCTTTTGGACGTTGGTCTTTTCCCTTCTCTCCTTAAAGGGAATGCAAACAATTTGACCAAAACAGACAAGTCAGACGATTGCATGTGGCTTTCAAAAATGTTTCTTTTTTCAGATTTTTTATGTAGCTCACATCACGTTGCTCTGAATGAATGATTGCTGTGTTGTTTTGGCACGGAGTTTGTTTGCACTTTTTTTGGCAGTTTGCACTTTTTTTGGCAGTTCAGCCTCCAAAGAAACTTCTAATGCACCCTTGGCAAGCACAGAAACTGCTAAAATGAATGCAGGAGCAAGTGGACACAAAACCCTATCTAAAGATACTGAAAGTAAATTTTGAAGAAGTTTTTTCTCATGTTTGAGAATGCCTGTTGCTCTTTTCCTTTTACCTGTGTGCTGTGGCTCCTGGGGGCCAAGTGTCTGCAGAGGATTGAAGACACATCCTGGGAACTGGCTGCTGGACCGTACCTCTGCTGAAGGCCAGCCAAGCAGCCTGTTCCACGTGGAGGGTGGTGGTTCCATCTGCCCTCCACCATCTTCAGACTGCTGTGACAGATACTGTTTCCCAGGAAGCCGCGTTGCCCTGGGCTCCAGAAGGCAGGCGTTGCAGGAGGGAGGAAACCAAGCCAAGCTTATGGAGTTGTTGGAGGGATGCACAGAGACCAGACTTAGCTGGAGGAGAGCCGCACCTGCCGGCACCCAGCAGCCCTGCCCTGCTCAGGAGGTATCTACTCATCTCTGGTGTGCACAATTCTCCTGGGGGCACTGTTTGCTTTTTCAGCTGGCCCTGATTTTGAGGGTTCTGCTCTGCCCAAGAAGATGTCTTGCTCCTGTCTATTATCCAATATCTCTGCACTGAGCCTACTGCCCTCCATTGACTCACCCTCTCAGAGGTTTGTTCATGTGATCCACCATGGTGCTTTATTATCATCGTTCATATTTTTAATTAATTGAGGAGAGACGTCGTCTTGTTTATATCCACGGAAACTGGAGCCATGGGTTTTGAGTCGTTAAATTTATACCTAGGCAGGACTGCTGTTGCAGTCACTGCCTACTCCATACAGGCATATCTTTTAATTTTGAGAGCCTGTGTTCATAGAAGATAGCAACTGAAATCCTTGGTTTAGAGTGTTCTTTACAGCCAAACTGCTGTGGTCTGAATGCTGCAAGGGTTAACTTTCAGTGGAGCAGATACAATGTTTCCAGCTTCTAGCCCAAGTGTTACAAACTTAGTGCCTCTGCAGGAGAAATTTTATTTCTTTTATGGCAGACAACTTAGAGGCTCACTAGAATGGGAATATGTGTAGGAAAAAAAAAAAAATTATTTCTATCTCTTCCATGAATGATAGCAAAACCAAAGACTCTGTATGTATCTGATGCAGAATAGTGGTCCTTTTCATCGCATGCCATGCATTCCTTCACCAGGTAGGTATTCAAGCTCTGTGGGCAGTAGTGTATTTCTCTGTGCTCTGTAAGTGAAGTATTGTGATTACAAGATATAGCTTCTGTTTTCCACTAGAGGCCAATGAAGGCGCAGGACAAGGCTGCTGCAAGGCTCTCAGGGAAAACCCCATCTCTTTTTCCCTTCCAGACCTGTTGCTGAACTGTTATATCTCCATCTTGATGATTATTTCTTCTTTTACAAATGGTTCTCCCTCTAATGAAGTGGAATTCAATTGCTGTCTTCCTCCCAGCATTTTGCTCCCTAAACCTTCAAGAAGTTAAAGAACTGCCCTCTTGATTTGCTGATATATGTTCTTTCCACGTTTCCAATTCCTAGCTGTTAATTATGTGGCAGCCTCCATGGAATAAAGGGCACATCAAAAAGGTGATGGAAACAGCGAGCAATTCCGGTGCTTGGGACTTTCAAAAGTTTCAGGAAACGGTACATCTTTAGCTACCAGGTTTTACTGGGGAGTTCCTAAATTTTGTTCTTACAAGTGACCAAGCCGATGACATGCTATTGCAGCTGACAGGCAGGGTCCTGTCCCTGCTCTGACACCATTCTGCCAAAGTGCCTTTGCCTCCTGACTCCTCAGTCCTAAGTAATAACACTGCTCAAAATTTTCAGGAGGTCCAGAACAGTAAAAGTCCTCAAATATGAGGCTGGTGGTGCCAGCTCTCTGTCACAGACAGGAGAAGCCATCTGGGATAATGTTTCTTGGCCTGGGAACTACCCCATGTTTTCTGTCTCAAGTCAGTGAAGAATAATGCTGCCTAATGTGTTGGTTAAAGCCAGAAATGTTTACAGCAGGACAAAGGCACTGCTTGGGGCATTAGCTTGGAAGATTGTTTAGGATTTTGTTGCTGCCTGGCAGGGGTCTCATGTGGGTGGCACATATGTATAAGCCCTTCTGGATGCCACACTGCTGGGCCTGGTTAGAGCACTGTGCTTTGGCTGCTGATCCTAAAACTGAGATTTCCCTGGAGACTGCGGGAAACCCGACTTTAGAGGGATTTGGGCTTCTCCTTTGGAAGGATATGCTGCTATGAATATGCTGCTATGGCAGGAAAAAAACCTAAGGTGGGATTGCAGCTCAGAGCATTGCCTGAACCAGCTCTAATTGTGTGGTGGCTTAATGCAGCCCTTTGAGGTAGGGCACACACATGGCCCCCCCAAGATTTATCAGCATCTGCAAGCCCCTGACCCACCCTGGGAGCCAGAAGGGCCCTGCTGCAGTGTTTCTGTGGTTAAAGAGGGGAGGTCATGCCCAGGCGAAGGCTGCCTGAGACAGGCTGTAACCCATGAGGTGAGTATCTCCTCCAGCTTCATTCATCTGTTGTCTGCAAAGGATTTCCTAATGTGGCAGGATGGGCTGCTTTGAAGTTTATACCATAGAATATGGTACCTGGCTCTTCCAGAATAAGTGGTGTTTGCAGTATTGCATCATTTGCTAGGCAGGGGCCTCTGGAAACCGCCTCTGAGTTGCCAGTGGCTTCAAGCGAATATTGAACACCTTACTGTCAACTGCAGAAAGCTGATTTATTACTATTATTTACTCCTCATTAGCACTGATGTAACACAGTAGGGAATCGAGAGCAGCAGCAGCTTCCTGGCCGTTATCTGATGCTGCTGATGGCTGTGTGTGTGCCATGCTATGGTGTTATGTTTGTGCAGGACCTGAGATCAGGGGGAGGTAGCAGCTGGCAAAAGTGGGGGAAAAAAGGAAGAAAAGGGAATCTAGCTTAGCTTTATTTATCCTCTGGTGCAAGTAGTGTCAGAGACACTCATATAGTATATCATCACATAAAATGAAAAATAAGTAGGAAGTGAGACTGACACATCAGCTTTCAGTCTAAAAGAGTCTACAGATATTTTTGCAAAATGAGCAGTTTTGTGTATTACCGGTCACACATGCTGTTTAATTTGCTTTGTTTTCCTGCTGTGCATCTTCTCTTTCTCTCAAAGGTTGATATCAAAAAAGTGTCATTGGGAATCAATGTTAAATGCTCAGTACCTGTTTTAGAATAGAATTACAGAATTGTTAAGTTGGAAAAGACCTCTAAGACCACTGATGATCATAGGCCTAGTGAACAGTGTACCTGTCCAAGCCATGACCAGCCAGGAAAATGCTGTGGGAAACAGTGTCCCAGGCATTACTGAAGTCCAGGTAGACAACATCGACAGCCTTTCTCTCATCCACTACTGAGGTCACCTGGTCAGGAAAGGAGATCAGGTTGGTCAAGCAGGATCAGCTTCTCATACCCCTGTGCTGGCTGGGCCAGATCCCCTAGTTGTCGTGTCTGTGCTGCAAGATAGCACTCAAGACAATGCCCACAAACCTCCCCAGCACTGAGGACAGGCTGACAGGCCTGCAGTTCCCCGAATCCTCCTTCTTGCCCTCATTTGCTCACTTCCTGTCAGCTGGGACCTCCCTGATGAACCAGAAGAGCAGGTAAATGATGAGAAGTGGCTCAGTGAGCCACTTTGTGTTCAGATGTACCTGAAAGATTAAGAGCTTATGATACAGGGTGCTGTGCAAACAAAAAAACCACAGAATCTCTATTTTACAGTGTTTATGTTCTAACTGACAAGGTGAAAAAATTATAAGTGTAATTTTTCTGGTGTTTCTACACTTCTTGAAACAGTGGGGCCACCCTTATAATCCGAGTTAATATTAATAATTCTTCATTTTCTGAAAAATGGTGTTACAGGGTGACTTCCCTTGCTGTAACTCAAGCACAGTAAAGCAGGTGTGTAGGCAAAAATGTGAGCCCTCGGTTCCTTGGTGGAGTTTCAAGACAAGCACATCTCTCTGCCGAGGTTTGCTACATCAAAAATGTTCATATGAAAAAAGGGGCTTGGGGTATTTTCCTAGCTTTAACTCCAGGTGCTATTTCCCTTGGCAAGTGACAGCACCTTCCTGCCCAGCTGTTTCACCCTTGCATAGAATGGGCAATTTGGAAACCTGCACTTTAGCAGCAGTGGAGAAAGAGCCTTGGGTAAGTACAGGTCTAAAAGATGCTGAGCAAAGGTAGTGACTCTTGCATTATCTGTGTATGCACAAATGGAGGATATTTTTAATACTTCTTAATATGTTAAATTAGAGCAGTGTTCAGCCCTGCTTTCTTGGTGCAGATAGTAATTCTAGAGGTTGATTATGTCCAAGGAATAAGTTCTTGCTCCTTACAGCACAGGCTGACTTTGGGTGGAGCTGGCAGCCCTCTGGCCATGCTCAGAATATGGCACACGGAGGTGGCAGTTCTGTGTTTGGCCAAGGCAGAGACGCTGGCATCGATCCTCAGCTGCCATTCAGCTCAAGCCAACAACTGCATCAGGGTGCACTTCAAGCTGTTCTGACTGGGAAAAGTACTATTAGATCAGTGCATGTAGTATTTTATACTAAGCCTTTTATGCCATCCCCAATATCACAAGTCAGCGGGATGCTTGCGAATGAGCAGCAATGTTTGATCTGGGCCTGTAATTTTGTTAACTGTTTCTCCTTATATTAATTTACATTTGGGTGATTCTATGAGAAACTATAGCAGAATTTAATAACACTAATATTAAAAAACCAATATCAAGTCTGCATATTTCAATCTGATTAGTAGTTTTTCTCTTGATTAAATTATGCATTTTTAATGCAAGCCCTTCATTTGTCTGCAATAACATGGCACTGTAACCCTCTGTGTAAAGCGAGCACAATTCAGTGCCCTCTTTGCTCCTGCTGGTCCTGGATGCAAATTTCCTTGTTTCTCAGTAATCTTTTTTTCTGTATCCATCATAGCGCTTGCCATTGCTTGCCTAGAATAAAAGGTCATTGTAAATCCTGATTACTCTTGAAAGTTGCTCACACATTTATTTCCTAGACTTGATATATTTCATCCGCTTGCACATCAGAAATAGATTTAATCAAAAATGAGAATTTGTCTGGGAGAAACTGTTCATGATTCTTTCTCTTTGTGTGTTTTTCTTTCTCCCCATATAAAATGGTTTTGATAAATACACAAACCTGAATTTAAACTGTTTTTCATTTTAGTTTGGAGAGCTGAAGTAGAATAGTTATTATTTTTCGAAACTTTCCTTTTTTTTTTTTTTTTTTTTTTTCAGGGGATCAGGGAATACAGACAAGAATTCACTCTTTACCTCACTGTAACATTTCAGTGATTCTCCAAAGCCAGCCCCACCAAAGTGTGGTTAAAATTATAATGAGAGAGCTCAGGATCTCATTGCAGTCAATAGCAGAAGGAGTGTTGAGTTCAGTGACACCAGGACATCGTACTGCTGGGATTATTTGGTAAGTACATCTCATTCCTGATGTCCTCAAGGTTTATTTGGTGTGTATTTTTTTGTGTGAGGTTGATTGCAAGTTTTGACTTTTCCATGTAAAGTAACAAAGATGGCACCTTCACCCAGTTCACCTCTTTGTGCTTTCTCATCAAAACATTATATTGATCTGGAGAGCTGTGAAAAAGGGACAGCTGGGGTCTCAGCTGGGATCTGGTCTCTGCTCTTCCACTTGGCCCTTGTCGTGCCTGACACTGGCCTGGTACCATCCCTGGCTCTGTTTGGCACAGGAGTATCATGCATCCCTGCCCAGCAGCCCTGCCATCATGTGCACACAACTGTACCTTACTTTAGGATTCAGTTTGGTCAGGTTTGGCTCAATGGGGCCTGTCAGGGTTTCAGGGGAGGCTGGTGGAGGAGAAGCTGCAGTATCCAGCTTTTTTTACCATCCATCAAAAGGCTTATAATAGCTGCAACCTGAGTAACTCCTATGTTATTTGTAAGAAGCAAATTAAAGCAGATGGATTTGCTAAACTCCAGTTTTGACAGGCACAGTCTGAATACATTCAGGAGAGGAAGAAAAAAGAATTCAAAATGTTTTGACAAGCAAAAGTCAAAGGTAAAGTTTTGAAGCCCTAAATCCTCCATGAGTCAATACTGTTTGTTTGATTTTGGAGAAAAAGATAATGTAGCAAAGCATATTTTGTACATTTTTCATGAGGAAATAAGTGGAAGATGCAAAAATAATTTCCTGCCCTGGTTCTGAGCATGTGCAATTATTTCTACTGCTTTTTCTATTAGCAGGACTGATTTTTCTGGTATGCTTTGGATAACTCCTCTAAGGATGTTATTTACAGCACTCATACTATCCTAAGGCAAATTGAAATGATGGTGAGGGTGGACTGACTTTGCTGCCTTAGTGTCTCTTCCCTTTTTGGGAGTCCATACTGGGCTTTGCTTTCCTGTGGGCTCTCCTTGCCTGCGGTCTAGAAAATCCACTCAGGCAGGCTATCTGATTAATTAGCCGATGCTAATTACCTTTTTTGGTCAGAGTTGTGCTTCATCCCCAACTAAGAATGATCTCTGCTTTTGTCCTGTGACAGAACAGCTACTAGGATGGGTGGAAGTGGGCTTTCTCCCCCTAAACCTGTCCGATTTGGCCTTGCACAGGCCTGAATAGCCACAGTGCACCCAGGTGGTGGAGGCTCAGATGAGCAAGACCGGATCTACAGGAAGACAGCAACTTTCATCATATCCTGCCACTCACGGTGAGTGTCTCTTTACTGCCTTTAAGGCTTAAGTGTCTATGTGAGGATGACAAACACTTCTGAAAAGTCAGCTGCAAAGTGAGCATGACTCTGTTTCGCAGCATGCCTGTTATGGGATGCCATTTACTCAAGCCCTAGATCCACAGGAATGTCCACAAGAGCCAATACATTTTCGTGTGCATCCTTATGCTGTTAGAATCTGCTTTGTACCCCTGTTGAAAGAAAAATATCACTATGGTTGCATACTGTGTTACCACTCTACCTGGTTTTTCTCTTAATAAGCATCCTTTGGGGGATAGCAGTGACGACAAAAAAAATCACATTTCTGAGCTAGGTGCACTCCATTTGTCCAAATGTGGCACTTTGGATTTCCCTGGGGTCAGAGTGAGGTGAGCTCAGACCCATTCATGTAACCTAATCATTTGTGATGACATTCAGAAAGTCTGAAAGCTTATTGATTTGTTTTATAATCATATTGTACATCTTTAAGAGCCAAATAAGTGCCCAATTTAAACGAGTGGCTTGATTTCTTTCCCCCCCTCCAGTTTGTTTTAGCAAAGGGTGATAGCACTTCTTATTGCCATTAAGAGACATGCAATTTACATTTGGGCTTTCGAGTCTTCTACCCTGACAGAGGCAAATGTCAAAGCAAAAGGGGATGATGCCTGAGAACCAACCCAACCTACTTTTTTCTTAAATTTTTTAATTGTCTTAAATTGTTTTTCTCTAATTTTTTTATCTGCTAGAAGGCAACAGTCCTGTTTTCTACTGCCCTCATCTATTTTGTACTACCGTGTGTCTGCCCAGCAATAAGGCAGCATGATGACAATCAGCTACCATTTTTGTTTTTAAAAGCTTATAAGATACTGCTATTCTCACAACGTAGTCTGACTATCATTTTCCAAACACCAGGCAAAGTGCTGGGCTATGAACTTACACCCAAAGAGAAAAAAAAAGGAAAGAAAAATATGTTCCACCAGAAGATTCACAGCCGGCTTTAGTGTTATAATAATTTGATACCCTTTTTGCCACGGATACATGATTTGTTTGCTTTTCCAAGCACAACTGTTTCCCCACCTCCTTTCCCTTATATTCTCTCATATTCATGTTTATCAGTTACACACAGAAATAAAACTGTTTTATGGTGAATACCCTCATTAATGTGCTTTAAACACTGTTGACTTTAAAATGATCCACTCCAAAGCTCCAAAGGCATTTGCGAGATTAAAAGTATCATTTCCCTTTTAGCGCAAACAATGTGAAGGCACCAGGTAGAAGGCAGAGATAGGGGAAAACCATTTCCAAAGCTGAAAGGGATTCAGGAGATTTAGCTGCAGCCTATCTGGCTTAAAATAAAGTTACAGCCCTGTCCTTTCCTGTGGCTCACGTCTCTGACAGCAAACGTCATTAAAGCCATAGAGAGAGGCATTGCTACTTGTTCTGAATCACTGAAACTCGATGACCGAGAAAACAATGCCAACTAATGCATCCCTCCAGGGCCCAGTCCTTTAGTGGATTTTTTTTACGCCTCCATTTGGGCAGGGAATACTGCAAAGGGGAAGTTGTGGGGCAGGAGTAGATGTCTCTGGGCACTGTGATATATATTTTGTCAAAATTTAGAGCTTGCCCTTGCTCTGAGGGTTCAGGTAGTTTTCTGAAGGCACTAAGTGTCATTTAAGCTTTCAGACATTTTAAATCAACTTCCTAACATGTACCAGCATGATCTCCTACCTCATTCACCTGCAATGAGCCTTAAACTTAATTCTGCACATGCATATACCCGAACTGCCTTTGCTTTCACATTCAGTTTCCCTCTTAATAAAAAAACAAAAAGGCAAATTATTTATTTCGATGTCAGATCACAGCAGGGGCTTCCATACTCGGTCCAGCTTAACTGCATTGAAGTCTCTCTTCTTTTTTTGTTTGTGGAGGAACCTGGCTCGGGGTCCTTTCTGCAAGCCAGAGGTCCAGGCTCTCAAAAACTCACCTCTGCTTCTCTCCAGCTGGAAATCAGGTGCCCACCAAAGCCATTCTATCACTTCCCTCCACAGCTGGAGTGGGGAGAAGAAATATAACAAAAGGGTGATGAGTTGAGTGATGAGTGAGAGATCCATTCAGCAATTGCCATCACAAGCAAAACAGGTGTAACTTGGAGAAAAATTTAACATTACTGATCAAATCAGAGTAGGGTAATGAAAATAAAAACTAAATCTTAAAAATTCTTCCCCCATCTTCCATCCTTCCTGGGCTTAACTTTACTCCCAAATTAGAGGGGGGAGGAGTCCTCTCACTGTTCCCCTGCTCCAGAATAGGGTCCCTCCTAGAGGAGACAATCTTTCATGAACTTTGGCAGCATGAGTCTTTCCCATGGGCTGGAGTTCTTCACAAACTGCTCCAGTGTAGGTCCCTTCCATGGGATGCAGTCCCTCAGAAACAGACTGTTCCAGTGTGGGTTCCCTGTGGGGTGGTAAGTCCTTCCAGAAAACCTGCTCCAACATGGGCTCCTCTCTCCACAGGGCCACAGGTCCTGCCAGAAACCTGCTCCAGCATGAGCTTCCCACAGGGTCACTATCTCCTTTGGGCATCCTCCTGCTCGGGCATGGAGTCTTTCATGGAATCACTGATTATCTGTGGGGCTCCTATGGGCTTCAGGGGCACAGCTGCACCACCGTGGTCTGCACCATGGGCTGCAGAGGAATCTCAGCTCTGGTGTCTGAACACCTCCTGCACCTCCCTCGCCACTGACCTGGGTAGCTGCGGGGCTGTTTTTCTCATTTATTTTCACACCACTCTCTGGTTGCAGTTGCTCTTGAGGTAATTTTTGCCCCTTCTTAAATCTGTCAGCCCTGTGGCACTACCATCGTCACTGATGGGCTCAGCCTTTGCCAGCAGTGGGTCTGCCTTGGAGCTGGCTGGGATTGACTCTACTGGACATGGGGAAGCTTCTGGAATCTTCTTACAGTAGCACACCTTCCTACCCCCTGCCCAACCTGGAATGCAAACCCAATACCTGCAATAATATTGTACTTTTGAGGGTTCCCTGTGTAGGTGCTTCTGATTTTACCCCTGAACCTATGTAGGTGGGCTGTGGAATCTTTTCCTGTGGCTGCTCCCAGCTCCCAGCCTGCGGTGCCTGCCATGCATCCTCAGAGCAATAATGAAGCTGTCAGTTGCAACCAGCCTTTGCGGATTACCCATATACATTTTGTTCCTGTAAAGCCTCTATTAAGGATGCCATTCCGTGATACATATTTAAGTCAGTATCTCAGCAGCGCGGTTGCCTGCGTGAAAGAAGCCGGGAAACTATTAGTGTGAAATTGCCTGCAGCTCTTGAGCACAGGAGGTTGCAACTGGCTAATAGTTTCTTAGACAGCCCTGGCAGATGTGTCAGGTTGCTTCGCAACTGTGCACCTCGTGGGAGAGCAGCGTGAGCGAAGCTCCCCCCTTCGAGTGTCCCCTGCTGTAATTAATCCATAGCATCATTTCTATAGTGTCAGCTGCAACATATGGACCAAGCACTATTTTGCAGGACTAACTGCAAAGGAGGAAGACTGCAATTATGAGTCTGATGATTCTCCAGGGTAGCCACAGGTTGTTTTATGGAAGGCAAGAGAGTCTGAAAAGGGTGGGATTATGATGAGTGTGGCCATGGAGGATGAAACAGCAGATAAAATTACCTTTCACCTTGTGTAGTAATACTGCCTTACATGACACTGCTTCCAGTCTTGCCTACAATGGGAATTCAAAAAGGACAGCTGAAAAAGAAAGCATCCGTTTGTCATTCAGCTCACTGAGTTGTCCACTGCAATGGTACATGTTGAGTGAGCAGTTAAAGAAGTGTGCAAGGACGCATTACTTCGATACCAGCAAAACAGCCTCCTCATCCTGAAGCTTACAAAGAGCTCCAGGGAGTTCCCAGTCAGAGCTGAGTGCCTGGACTTTTACAGGTATAGGTTTAGGTGAAAAACTCCTTTAATTGTCTTTCAAATCCTACCCTAGAAAGAGAGAATTATTTTTTTAAGCCAGTCTGGCCTCTCCCACCCTGTATTAAAATAATTTTGTTGGCAAAGCCCTATTTATCAATTATCTATTTAATTTATATGTTTATATTAAATGCATAATCAGATTATATATAAGCTGATTTATTCAAGGAGACAATTGAAAAAGATTAAACACTGTTTTGCTGGTGGTATCTGCATTGCAACAGCAAAACTCACACCAGAACCCTACAGGAGAGGTCAGTGGTCCTTGTGCTCCCATCAGTATCTCCAAACCTCCTTACTTGTCAGGGAGACACTGTGATGGCTGTGCCCTGGTGCACTGGACAAGTCATGTCAGCTGCCTCAAAGGCTCCAAGAAAACCCTACCCAAAAAACCTCCTAAAACCCAAATGAGAGCGAGTCCTTCCTTGCTCCCTCCCTCCCTCCCTCCCTCCTTCCCTCCCTCCCTCCCCCCAAATTTGATGTTTACTGGGAATGATTTTGTCATCACTTCAATGCAGGGGAAAAGAGTTTATACTTAAAAAATAATATCAACTGCTTATATTTGATTTTGTCTTACAGAGATGGTGGAAATAAAGCTGTTATGATCTCTGTGACAGTCGCTACTGCTAATACCTATCATAAAAGCCAGTAAGGAAGCAGATATGTTGATTTATCATGCATTGCTTCTCCCATATATCTCCTTTCTAATAAAAATCTGTGGAATTATTGCTTACACTGAGCTTCAAGTGCCCAAATTTGTATAGCTAACTTCTCCTGGAAGATTTCAAAGCTTTATTTATGGGAGGCTTTTATCTATCCTTAGGAAAAGTGCTCGCAATGGGAGCATGCCTACCCTCGAGACTCAAACCCGTTAAGAGCACAGATTTATACCACCCAAATTCCCCAGTGGAAAACATGCTCTTTATCTGAGCTCTGGATTAAAGCATGGCTCCAGCTCATGCTTGCTGGCACTGAGGATACTGGCAACCAGGGATTTTTGTATGAGCCCCAGATAAGTCATTCAGCACCATCTCTTCAGGCAGGACCACATGTATCACCTAAGGTCAAGCCTTCCTTCTAAACCCCTAAGGGTTGTTTCACAGCTGTGTTTTTTCTCCTCTCAGATGAATTGCTTTCTTACCTGAGCTTTAATCTTACATAGAAAGAGTTTTTTCAGATTTTAGAAATTGAATTGTTTGTTTGTTTTAGGGTTTGCTACCTGCAAACAGCATGTGCTGGGAAGAACAATATGTTATTTTGAGCAAAACTATCTTAAATATGATCTTTGGGACAAGATGTCTCCCTATCTTTTCTCTACAGTTTTTGCAAATTTTGATGAATTCTGCCAGATTTAAGAACCAAAGAAATCTACCAAGTACCAAGCTTTATCTCTACAAGGTTGTAAGATAGAAAAAGTTGATGCTTTGGAGAACAAGAGCCATCTAAGGATGGAGCTGGATGCGGTGAGAAGCAAATTTGTGTTTTGAGCAGCAGTTTGGAGCTGTGTCCATCCCGCCATGCCCCTCTGAGCCCTTAGATTCATGCAGAGAGTATATATTCCCCTATGTACATCTTCAAGTGGTATATTGTCACATCTCTGACTTGGGTCATGGGGAAGGATCAGCACACAATGCTGAGCCAAAATGCGAAATTACTTCTTTTTGGACAAACATCCCAAACCAGAGTGACTCTGGAAATTTCTCTGCACTTTTATTTTCCAGGTTTGGGACACCATATCCTGTCCATGTTTTTGGAAAAACTCAGCAAGCAATCGTAGAATGTGTAATCCCATGGGCACATGCAAAAGACAACATTCTCAGGTTTGTGTAGCACCCAGCAAGAGTTACCTTCAAAAGCTAACTGCTGCTCTGTTTCTTACCTTGAAACCAAACTGCATCTTCTTAAACCTTTCCTTTTTTTTGTGGACCCTTTTTTTTGGGAGGTAGCCCACTTCATAGCTTCAAAAAACCATAAGAAAAAAATGGTTTGGTAGGGAACTTTAAAAAACCCCTGAAGCTGCCCCATTTCCCATCCTGCTTTAGACTGAAGATTTCAAACTAATTTTCTTCTCAGCATTGAAGTCTCGCTCTTCTTTCTCCCCGCTGAATATTTCTTCATTTCCATGGTTATTTCAACTTTCTTTTTAAAGACACAGAGATGATCTTCAGCACTAACAAGAAGTTAGCAGAGTAATCAATGAGAAGGCTTGATGGTCCAGGCAAACTGGGTCTGAGCCAGTTAAATATTTATATGGGTAGAAAGTAAAACTCTCCTCATGTGTGTGCCACCTGTGCTGGAGTGAGGGCTATGTTTGCTATGAGTGTGCATTTTGGGCTGATGCTCTATTTCCAACTGTGTCCTGGAAGCAGTTTTCCATGAAGGAAAGGACAGATGCTTTCAAGAAGTATATGGAAACGTGGTGAAATTGGGAAATAAAGAAAAAATGCCCCAGTTTTTAATTCTGGGAGCAACTTCTTTCAGCAATTTCAGCAATTTCAGCAGTATGAAAAGCTTGTCCTCAAACATGGAAAGAGAAGTTTCATTTTGAGTCAAACAAATTGTTTTGGTTAACCTGAAGTGTGTCATACGGTACTGCTCACATCTTATTTTACAAACCATGGGTCCTTAATAACATGGAATAATTTGGAGGCTTATTCTACAAGTGGAATAGATTTTGTAAAATATTTGCTACCATATGTGGCTTCCCTTGCATGGAAAGTATGCAAATAAGGAAATACATTCTGAGGTGCTTTATGCAATTTTCACCCATCATTGCTCTCCTTGAACAAAACAATCATTCACTATATAACCTTAAACATCAAAATATTCAAGCAAGTAAGTAGTTCTGATAAAGTTGGGTCATTTGGACACTTAGCTTGTGGTTGAGGATGGGGATGAGAGATCATAGGTGTTCACCAAGGCATTTGTTGAAGCCTGTGTAAGTACAATGAGCCAGGGACCATGTGTTTGTGGTCTGTACCATTTCTTCTCTGTGTCACAGAGGGCCTGGCCTACAGCCAGTGTGTCTGAATACTTTTGTGTTGATACTTGATAAGTTGATGCCCCATGGATCTGATTGGAAGACCCTTCTGCTTTCATATTTTGTGCTGTCACTGACTTTGCTGATACACTGGCTCAGGTAGACCACACGTTTTTCTGATCTTCTGTGTTGCCTTTCCTGTGCAGCCAACAGCTAAGCAGCTGTAGCTGTGTCAGCATTAAGCCCAGCAGATTTACACTACAAATGCTTGCATGGTGATGTTTTTGCAGCTGCCCCTGGAGGCTGTGGATTCCTTGGAGATGCCTGGAAGAAAAAGCTTTGATGAAGGGGAGTTGGAGAAAAAAATATCTTCAAGAAACACCACTAGAAGTACTCCATGGAAGCAGTGTGGGTGTCCTGGGGTGCTGGTGAGAGATTGGTGGGGAAAGGTAATTTTATTTGCCAGTCCTTGGACTTTGCAAGGCGGAGCTGCAGCTGAATTGCAGATGGGTAGTGCTTCCCATACTGGAGATGAGGAAGGCTGTTTCCATTGGGTCTAATGGGGCCGCAGAAAAACCTTCTGAAACCTTGCTTAATATGGTGTTTAATTTAAAGGAAAAAGTCTTTCTGATCAGAACGACTGAATCCCTCCCTTTGGGCCAGTGTTCGGTCATGGTATCAGATGCTGCTTAAGAGGTGCGGATGTAAAAGCCATCTGCAGTCACAGACAAATGACCCAGTGGTTAAGTGATGGAGTAACATGCCAACACAGCCGGCTGCTCCTGAAATGTGTATCCAGAAAATGTTTGATTCCATTTTTGAATTGCTTTGCTGGTGCTAAGTGGAGCTATTGTATTACCAGCAATTAAGGCAGTTTTCCCCAAGGCTGCTCGGGTGTGACTTGGGTCCAACACGTAAAGCGTGATGCAGGCTCATGTAGCGGTTGGGCTGACCTGTCACAGAGGATAATGGAAAGCTTTTCTTCTCCCACTGAAAAATGAGCCCTTTTGGAACATGTTGCAAAAGTGTCCCTGCGCCCCAGGGGGCTGCATCCTCTGCAGGAAGCTTTAAATGGAGTGTGGGAAGAAACATAAATTCATAGAATCATAGAATGCTTTAATTTGAAAGGGACATTTACAGGCCAACTTCCCTGCAATAAGCAGGGACATCTTCAACTAGATCAGGTTGCTCAAGATCCCATCTGACCTGACCCAGGCATGGGGCACCTATGACCTCTCTGGGCAACCTGTTCCAGTGTTTAACCACCCTCAGAGTAAAACATTTCTTCCTTATATCTAGTCTGAATCCACCCTCCTTCAGTTTAAAGCAATTCTCCCTTGTCCTATCACAACAGGCCCTGCTAAAAACTTGTCCCCGAGGCTGGCTCATCCCCCAGCATCAGTTACAGACAGACTTTCTCCAGCTAGTTCATAGCATCTGCAGCACTCATTGCTGTCATTTTTATTCCGCTCTTTTTGAGGCACACCCTTTTCTCTAGCAGAATATAGGAGAAATAAAGGTTTCCCCAGACTTACATGTAATGGTATTTCATACATGCCTTGGAGAGCTGAGGCAAAGGGCTGGGTTGAGTAATCTGTGTGTAAGCAATTTTTAATAAAGCATATTCATGTGCTGAAGTGAATCTTTCTGGTCCATTGAGTAAAAATGTATTAAAGTAATTTTCAAAATACTTTCCTGCAGCCAATGAGCTGGAAAGGGTCAGTCCAACCGTGCATTATTTTTCAATGCATACATTTATTTATGGAATAGAAGGAGGAACACAAAATTCTTTTGTTTATCTGCTTGGCCAAATGTATCTTTAATTTTTTCAAGCACAACTATACTGTTTGAAAGGAGAGTCAGCAATGCTCTTTCTTGGTGTTGGGATTGCTCAGAGAAGGGATCCAGATTCACCACACGAGGACTGTAACCACATCTCTCTCTCTCAGCAACAGCTCCCTTTGCTTTTGTCATGGAATCCCAGGATGCAGGAGGCTTTGGAGCAGCGCTAAGGGAAACGGGTGAAGTACTCCTTGGTTTGAGTTGTTATTGGGATTGTATGTGAGCAGAAATCTAGTGGCTTGGCCTTGATTTTTCCAACAGGCAGAGCAGGATTGGACCACTTGGAAACTTTCTGGCAATTTAGCATAGTGCCTGTGTGTAGGCAACAGCTGTATGATGTTTTTTTGGCATCATGGTTAGACTTGGGACATTTAAATTCCAAACAGGTAACTCTTTAGGGACCTAAATTTGTTTTTTCATGAGGATAAAACATGGGCAGTACCCCTCTTTTTGAAGGTGTGCGGCAAGGAAGTTGGAGTCAGTAGCAGAAGTGTGATTAACCTTGGATTCATTCACATGTTTTCAGATCGATTTTCATTTTGCAAGAGTAAATCATAAAACATCTGGGACAGTTTGACATACACATGCAGGCAGCAATTAGTCCTAGCCTAGGGGCAAGGGGGGAAGAGAAGGAGTCTTTGCCAAGGTCCGAACATTTGTGGATTGCTTTATTTTTATCGTACATGTGTGAGCTTAACACCTAGAAATGGAGGTAGAACAGCAGAAATGCTAGTTTTCCACTTCAGGCACCTAAACAACAGAAGCAATTAGTCATTTGCCTCCTCTGGAGAAAAAGAGCATTTAAAAAATATATCCCAAGCAGGAATATGCGTGCGTGCCATATTCCATCATTAACGTATCTCCAGCCAGCGTACTTTATAAATATGCACAGATGGCTCTCGTTGCTGGTTAAGATTTACAAATTAGGTGGTTCATATTTTTAAATAAAACCTCAATTGCTAAATAAAGAAAATGTCATGACTCTTTAACAATGGGAAAAAAAAGTCTAGTTCAAAGGCACAGCTGTGGGACATCATGGGAGTAGAATAAACAGAAGGCCTTTTCCTGGAGGAGCTGGATATCATGTATTTAAACCATTATTTTTGTGCTTACAAAGAGAAGTCTGAGTCTGGTGTCACCTTATGGACCTTCTGCCCCTGTAGATGACCGGAGGGGCTGGGAGCTATGGGTTGCTTTGCATCTGTTGTCTCCCCTGAGTGCTGGTGGGTATGTTAAAAGAGCAGCCAGCAACTCCGAGACAGTTGGGACTGTGATGCTGCAGTAGCATGGCAAAGAGAGATGCCCTGTTCTGAAGAATCTGCTCTCTGGGTGTGGTTATATCCACATTTGTGTGTGTGTGTGTGTGTGTGTGTATACATACATGTATATGAAAAAATATAAATGGTATGCCCACCAGCACATTTGGGTGATGACAGATGGGGTTAATGGTGATCATAATTATGCATAATTTTCTTTTATCTGCGTTTTTTACTCACTATTGCAGTGAAATGGACTTAAAACTGTTCCTGTCTGTGCCTTCATACAAACAGCTGGGAGGGAACCCTTCATTTTAATTATTATTGGAAAGAAAATACTAGTGAATTAGGTTAAGGTTAAGTGAAAAAAACCCAAACAACCCGACACTAATTGAAGCAGTGTTTTAAAGTCAGCAGAATTCTCTGTGTTGTGTATTTGAATACTTTTAATTGTTTGACCTCCTTCTGATCAGTGTGTGAGCTTCCCTGAATTCCGTAAAATGCAGAGCTGGGAAATAGCTGGCATATTGTGCCAATAAGGGGGAGTGCCCAGCTTCTTGTTTTTAGTGTGATTTGTCCTCAAAAAAGGTACTGCTATGTAAATATGATGGTCTTTTAAAAGAGGTAAAGCCAAGAGGGTAAGGTCTGTACCAAGCTCCTACGAAGATGCTTCTCGAATCGCACTTTGCATTTTCCATGATTGCCCTGGTAGATGGAAGATGTAGGAGCTGCCCAGAAGCTCTGCCCATTCAGTTTGACAAAGAATGAACCAAAAAGTGATTTGATCAAAGACTGAATATAGCCATGTTTTCTTTAGCTAAAGAGCTCTTCAGTTGAGCACACAAGGGTGTGATGAGATCTGAAGGCTGAAAGCTGAAGGCTACAAAACAAAACGCAGATTTTAACAATGACGGAATTAACTCTGGAAGCAGCTCACTGAGATGTGGTGCATGTCCTTTTGCCTTAGGTCTTCATAGCTCTATGCTCTCTGAAACGTGTGTTAGGACTCAGACTGTTTCCAGCCCAGCTGCAGGCACAGCTGGGTAAGGAGTTCCCTGTTGAGTTTGTAGCTTTCAGACCCTTACGTTTCTTTCTGGCTGAGCTTTAGTTCGGTGTGTGTGTGCAGAAAAAATACAAAGTCTCCTTTCAATCTAACACTGTGAAATAGTTTCAGAAGACCTTTGCAATCAAATTTTTTTCTTTTAGTAGTTCCTGATTGTTTCTCTTCGTGATTTGAACTGTGCTGAGCTGAGTGAGGTCCAAGAAAGCTGAACTATGCTGAACTTGACAAGGACCTCTTCCCTCTCTAGATTTGCTCTCCTTTGTACTTCTGAATTTGATAGCAGTTACCCTCTGAGACAGCTGATAGGTAGTCAGAAAATTCTTATTTTATTCCCTTCCATAAATTAACACTCCATTTTTTAAACCATGCTCATCAGAGTGAGTTCACATCTAAAGTGAAGTTCATTTTTGATAGTGATGATGCTGAACAAACCATTTTCATGGCACTTAGGCTTGCTTAGTCATCAGGAATAATCTTTTAATTGTTTTCCATCTCTCAAAAATGATGATTTAATGATGATTAGTTTAAATAAGTCACAGCTGCAGGAAATACCCCTCAGCTCAGGCACGGGGCTTCTCCTCTGCAGGTTGCAGGGGCTCACCTTTTACCCTTTCCCTTTTTGCTCTCCTCTCAGTGCTTTCAGGGTACTCTCTGTGTGTGTGTATGTTTGTGTTTTTCACATTTTCCCCCCTCACTCCTAGCTGTTTGTGGCTTTTTTCCCTTTCTTCAATGCATTTTTCCCCGAGCCACTGCCAAGGGGCTGTGCAGTGCCCGGCTGTGGAGCTGTGGCAGAGCCATCAGAACTCAATTGCCAACTCCGCTTTCCAGACTAGCACCTGCCGTCGACACGGAGCCACATGCATGGTGGTGTGAGGGCAGTGCAAAAATGCCACTTTTCCACACAGAGTTGGCCAAAAATGTCCTCCAGCTGCTGACCTTCTCCTTGAAGCCACCTTGATTCAGGTCAGGTGTTCCTGGGGCCCAGGTGCGGCTGTTGAGGGGAGGTTGGGGAGCCTGCCCACCTGAGGCGGCGGCCTGGCTTTAGATGAGGGAAGCGCTCGCTGATCTTTCTTGACGAATTTGGTCTAAAGACCACGAATTATAAGGGATTTAAAACTTTTTTCTCTTGAAAAGGCTGAATTATTGCTCAATTTATTTTTGAGTAAACTCTTCTTTGTATGGTCAAGCTGGTGACTTGAGAAAAAGCAAGAAGAAAGTGTGTGCAGCACCCAGGACCCAAGGGCAGCCTGGGGTTTGCTCAAGGCCTGCAGTGCTAGGGAGAGCTCTCCTATCCCTTCGGTGCTTTTCTTGAATTTTATGGCTGCAATTCAAGCATCTCCTACAAACAGTATCACTAAAAGGTATGTGCAGTTGGGTTTTATTTCATTTTTATTTCTCTGATGTATGGTCTGGCTGTCTTAGTGGCTTGGCATTTCTGTATCTTAATCTTCTCAGTTTGCTAGCAAGGAGAGGAAGACATGTACAAATACTGGAAAAAGGCACATTATGGCAGCAGAGTTTTTCCTGTGATAGCAATAGTAGCATTGCATCCAATTCTTGTCGGCAAAGGGCTCTAGTTCACCTCTGGACACTCTCCTCCAGGATTAAGTTAATTTTTTCCTTTCTCTGTGCTTTTGTATTGCCCATGTTCCCGTAAGAGCTGGGAGAAGGGTTTTTTGGTCAAAGAGGAATGATTCTACCCTACAAAATTATTTGCTAGGTTAGAGGCTTTCAATAATGCACAGAAGAATTAAAACAGGGATACTGCTGTGAATGGCAGAGGAAAGGGAAGCTGCCTTGAGGGCACATTCAATAGGCTATGGGAGCTGGGGCACACTCGGAGATCTCAGAATACCCATCCAAAAAAGCCCCAAGTTAATTATCTTGCCCTATCTCTCTTTATCCACCAAGTGAGTGGCAACCACTGGAACAAATATTCAATAGAAATGCAGTGGGTGACTTTGTCATTTTTCTGATGCATCTTGTGAGGGGCCCGGGAGCTGAGAGTTTTGCCGCAAACAGAGGATTTGAACTGAACAAAAGCAAGTATAGAGAAAATTAGGCAATTGAAATCACATTGACCTTTGCAAGGTTACGTTCACCCCATCTTTTGCCACTTGATGGTGTGGTCTGGGTATGGGGAGGAGCCATATATGATCCACCCAGCCCTTGTGTGCCTAGTATTTATCATGGTCAGTGCCTCCGCATTGAAAACATTCTCCACGTCTCCATGTGTGTCTGGTTTTTATAGCTACCATATGACCTGATTTCCCACAGGAATTCCTCATCTCTGATTTGTCTTTGCATCTCCATTCCACAGTAAATATTTGCACTGTGGATTTACAGTAAACTAAGTCTCTTCTCTTTGTCTGTAGCAGTATGATGAGGCTACATGAGAGTATGATGAGGCTACATGAAAGTCATCCATTTAAAATCACAGCTCGTAGTTGTATGGTCTTTGATTGCGATTTTCTGTGCTGAGAATTTGTAGAAGTTACTTTCATTTTGAGGCACAATTCTTATTGAAATCTGTGAAGAAAACCAGGGCAGTTATTTAGGTGCCTGAGTACAAAGTCGGCTTTAAACACTGAGCTCTGCCAGTGTTGTCTCTTGTAGTGCACTGAGATACACTCACTGCTAATTGCATAATAAATCAGGGCAAATTGCAAGGTGTTCTGGTGCTCCAGAGTGGCCTTTGCAAACCTGCAGCCTCTGCTCACCAAGCAGCCCTTGCCCCGTGTGAACTCACTGTCCTGCTGCTCCTGGATGCATCAGATAAAATTAGTTATAAGCAGATAGCAAAAAGTGTGTTCTGGTAGATTGATGAACCAGGGATCCCTGGGGTCTAAAAACATTAATCCTCTTAATTTCAATAACAGTGAAGCTTTTTAATTGCTGAGATGGTCTTCCAAACATTCCCTAAGGGAAAAGCTAGTCTCCCCCTGTTGTGAGGTTGGCTGTCTTCCTGGGAATAGATGGAGCTCGTGGGAACTACAGGTAAGGACCGGACTGGAGCTTGAGTAAAAGTGTCCAGTATGTTGTAGCGACACGTTTGTCTTACTGTGGTGGATAAACCTCTAGCAAAGGATGAAACTCATACAAATGAAAGGCAGCTGTGGCTCCCTGAGCCTTAAGTGCTTTGGGGCAATGTGCGCTGGCTCCCTCCCATACCAGAAGCTGTTGCTGTGATGGGAATGATGGTGTGTTGCAGCACACTTGCAGTTAGGTTTCATTTACAAATAATTTAGTAAGACTGTTCTGATTTTACCTGTTTGTTTTTGAAGGGCAGGCCTTCCCTGCTGAGTCATCAATTGCCAGGCATCTAGGGATGTTTCCATCCTTTCGTGGTGATCAGAGGAAAAATGAAGAGGGATTGCAGCAGTGGTTCTGTGTCAGTCCTTAGGGATGCAGTCCTTGGTGTGAAATGATATGATATATATGATATATATATTATATGATAAATCACAGCAGGGACAGGCACGTCTGCCACAAACAGATTCCTACTCCACAAGATGCTGAACAAACAGGGAGCAGAAACCTGGCTATTGTCCTAGCTAGGTCAGTGGGACAGTACATGTGTAACCTGCAGGCTGTGTGCACAGTTCCTTGCATTGGTGCCAAACACAGAATGGTGCTCCCATCCATGGAGTTATTCTGGGTTTCAGAGGAGTTCTCAAATAGAGCCAGATTCTCTCCCGAGGTTGCAAAATTCAGGAGAAAAGTTTTATGTAACTTTTGAATCAGATTAACTAAATTTAAATAGTTTTTTCATAAATTTAAAATTTTACGTTGTGCTCCCTACATTTCATTTCTAGTGATATCCTTTTTATTATAAGGTTTCTAAACAGAGGAAGTAAAAAATTATGAGATTTCAAGAAGCCTTTCCCTTTCTTAAAAATGGCTTTAATTTTGACGAAGTGTTTTCTTTCTGATGAAAAACTGTTTTAGTAGAAAATCTCCAGACAGTGTCAGTAGCAAAGATTCTTAGCTTCTGTAGCTTAATTATTGTTACTGTGTCAGAGTCTTGAAGTTAACTCAAGGATGCAGATTTTTTGGGGGTTCAAAATTAAGAAAGTCCAAAGCTGTAAAACCTGTTTTAGCTTTATCTGCACATGGCTCATCCCTGTTAGTTTGTTTCTTCTGAGTATTTGTGTGTGTGTGTGTGTTTTGTTTAGAGTTTTATATAAGGGCAGCTGGTGAACAAGCCTGCTGGAGAAATACTATTTCTCCGTGAGTTTCAGACTGAAGCACAACGTGATTTATTAACGTTTTTCCCTATTTGTAACAAATATTTTTCTATTGCCCCTATTGGTTGGTGACACGGTTTCTGTGGTAAATGAGATGACATGTGAAGGTAATGATGACAAGGGGCTGATAATGGATGGTGAATGGAAAGGGGGGTTTTGGTGCAACAACATGCCCTACTGAGGTTGATTCAAGGACACCTATCAATCAAAATGGTGACAGCAGTCAGGGAAATTTAATTGGAGATTCATTGAACCCTTAATGATGTGACAAAGAAAAATAAGGAGGCTAAAAAAGGCTTCTGGGCTTTTCTTCCCCTTCATTCTGCCAGTTCTCAGAAGGAGAAGGGGACCGTGGGATTGCCAAAGGCACCTCTTGTCATTGCATCTGTGAGAGGCAGTCATCATGCTTTGAAAGGGAGCAAAGTGGAGCCGGCATAAATATATATATGTATAAAAAAAATGATATATATATTTTATATATATATATATATATAAATTGCTTTATTTCAGAAAGGGGGTTGTCAAAGACTTTTTCTTTAACTCATGTGGCAGGCCTACCTGCCTCTTGATCATAATTGAAGGTATTAAAAGCAATGCTAACCAGGTTACATGTGCCTTGCATGAAAATGGGGAAAAGCCATATAGTGGTGCGGGCACTGTTCCCCCCAGGAAGCTTTATTCAATCCTCCCTTTCTCCTAGTCTTGTTTTATCACCAGCAAACACGATGAGTTACGTTTGGGAGTGTGCAATCTGTTGGAACTTGAGAGCTGAGTTACATGGCTTGTAAACGACAGGATAGATAAAAGGCTACCATTTCTTCTGAGCTGCTTTTCAAAACTAGCATGGGTACTTAGCACATATGGATAGCTCCTCTTGTTTGGTTTTTGCATACATTTCCATGAATAATACATTAATATTATTTTAGTGTAATGCCCAATATGTGGCGGGGACTCTCTGCAGACGCAGAGAATCTGTTCATTTTTTTCACCCAGCAATTCTCTCTCTTTGAATATGCCATGTAAGAGATGGCTCTTTGTGTTGGGAGGACTCTGCTGGGAAAATACTTTGTACACTTGAGAGATTATTAATCTTTTTTGTTGCCTGAAAAACCCATCCCCTCCCCTGTTTTGACTCAGCTTGCTTAGTTCAGTGTTGAATCTCAGTAAAATGACAGTGAATGGTGTGTTTACCCAGAGAATGATGAATTTTATCTGCATCTTTAAGTTCTCTTTGTCTGATCTGCTCCCACCAAATGAGACTAAGCCATGTACTTGTATCTGTCTCAGTGAAACTCCAGTAGTAGCAAAAACTACTGCAGACACATCTAAGTATTTGGGTTTCTAAAGAACTAAATAATATCTACAGAGCTAAATACCTGGATATTGTGGCCATGGGCCAAGTCACTGGGCAGATGTAGCCATTAATGTGATGGTCAGAATTTGTTTCAGCCAAATTTGTAAAGATGTGGCCAAAATGAAAACATAAAGAGAAAAACCTTCTTGCTTTTCCCCTCCCTCCTTGCAGTGAGCTGAGGAAAGCTGATAGGAGCCGATCAGGATGTAGAGTGTATGACATCACACAGCATAAGATGGGATTCAATAATCCTCATCTTATCTCTTCTTATTTCTGAAGCTGGTGATGTGCATCGATAATTAAAGTGAATGGCAAACTGCAGTGCCACCCTGACCTCTTGGGTACCAGTTGCCATTAATAATAATGCAGTCAGACAATAAGGTTTTAGCGCCACATTAATACAGACAGGATGAGAAAAGGGGGATAAAGCCAAAGTGATAAGCCAAACCCCTTGGTTTCATCTGGGTATCCTTTCATGCTGATCTCTCCCTTCATGCTCTTTGATTCCAATTATTCCTCTCTCTTTACAGGCAGGAATATTTGTTTAATTATGCTATGGGGTGGGAGGAGCAAGGAAGAACAGGTTTGGATCTACCTATCCTTTTTGGCTCTATTATATTTGTATTTGCTCCACAGAATCCATACTTGCCTTGGCAGAGTTTGGAGACCTTGCACGCCCACCTGGACCTGCAGATTGGCACCATGTAGTTTTAGTCAAAAACTTAAGGGCCCATGATGGAAAATTCAGGCAGGACTCCTTTCCCACCAGCTGAGAGTGCAGCTCACAGCACCTTTGAGCTCACACCAAAGCTTTCAGGAAAGAGCACTCCTCTGGTATGCTGCTGTCTGCATACCTGTGTAGCTGAATTAGCCCGGGTTTATCACTGTGCAGAACTATCCCAATGTAAAGTGAGAGCATCTGCATTTGCCAGCTTCCCTGTGCCAGCCCTAAAGCCCACAGACACCTGTGGGATGTAATACTAGAAGAGTCTACATTAGAGCCTGCGTATCATTCCTACACATAAAAAAAAAGGTCAAGTTATTTCTAAAAGCCTTCAACTTTGCCCAGTCTCTGCTGTTTGTCAAGACAGGTGAAGTTTTGCCACCAATTTCGATGACTGGTGGGCTTTGAAGCTAAAGCCAGCCCTGCACCAGTGTCCTCTGCTGCCCCTCTGTGTTCCACAGTTCAGCAAAATGCCTTGAACTCCTCATAATGCAGGGGCAGAAATGGCAATTTTGTACCAGATAATAATGCATGCATATATATATATATATATACATATATAAAAAAATATTGCTGTGAGAACTGGAGCTGGCAATTTCTTTGTCCTGCTTGAGAAGGGGTTTCATAGCAGCGTCCTCCATGAGCACAGTTCACGTGAGGAGGCCTCCTTTTGTCTTTGACTTTGCTGGTACTCCCCATGCACAACCAGTGGGAGAGCACAAGCTGTTGTCATTAAACTGTCCAAAGAGTCTTACCATCCATGCATAATCCAACCAGCCCCTGGATAATGTATTCACAGTCATTTTTGTGGTGTTAAAGACTGGTCCTTCTCCCCTTCTCCATACTTTCATAAATGCAGAGCAGTTTCTCTTCCATTTGACTTACAGCCATTCTGTGCCCCTCTTGATATTGTTTCCCTCCCCACACTGCATTTCCAGTTTGGCAGTGCTTCCTACTGCCAGCACACATTCTCCTAAGTTTAACAGCTGCCCTTGAAATGGGATTAGGCTTTTATATGCATCTGGCAGCAGACAGATTTGTGAGAGGAGACTTAGGGTGTTACAGGGTGTTTAGGGCCACACAGGGTGTGCTGTGTATGGGAGCCTGTTAGCAAGCAACGGATGTTAATCCACGGTACAAGTTCTGTGCACTTCATCTGCTTCTACCACTCTGATTAGCTCTCAGAAACCCAGGTGGGCACTAATGTTAAAACTCTTTTTAAAGAGCATTTTCCGTGACTCCTTCAGCATACCTGTACCTTTGCCCTTTGGGGCAGCACCATTGAATCAGCATTTTTGATTAGCGTTGATCTTCTGGCTGTAACTCAATGTGACCACTGGCACTGCAGCTGTCATTGTGTGCTATTCCCCTCCTCCCCCTCCCCCCCCCGTATTTGTACTGCAGGAAAAATGTGCACAAAGGAGTGATTTGGGGAAATCATCTGGGTGGGAAAGGTAGCCCCAAACATATTTATTTCAGAAATGGCTTTGCCCTAGAGCTCCATGTCCCAACAGTCCTGCAAACTTGGAAGGAACAAGGATCCTCCTCCCTTCTTTGCCATTTCACCCAATCTCCAGTTAATTTGATCTCAATCTGAGACCACCAGGGAGAGAACATCTATTAAACAATAAAATAGACCGATTGTGATGTATTTTCAACCGCTTTGGGGGAATTCTACAAAATTAAGTATCAGAATTGTTTTTCTTATTGGCAACTATTGATCTCTGGCTGTGCCAGTTTCTCTCATTAACACTTTTATTACCTTGTCAATCACAGCACAACCTGCACTAACCAGAGGCTAAAAGGATTTACTGTTATTAACAAAACTGTCTGGTGCCTCAGAGCAATAAAAACAGCTGAAACCACTGGGGGAGGGAGAAGTCTGCAGAGATTTTGGTACCATTTTAGTCTGGAGACTGATTCAGAGGGGAAAAAAGATCCATAAAATAGGAGCCAGTTTCTCAGCTGATACAAATGATCAAAACCTGTAAGAAGCATCAGAGCCATGGGGCCGACTGTCTGCAAATAAAGGTCCAGCCAGAAATTCAGGGTAATATCTAAAAGCAGAGTAACACAAAAAAAGCTGTTTGTGAGCCAGGAGCCTGGTACACGAAGCTGCAAATACTGAATGAGGCAATGCCTGCCCAAGCAGACGTACGGTTCAGGGGCTGTGACTGGTTTCCACAATCTGAGAGTCCAGACTGGGGCACTTGGTAACTTTGTGAGCTGTTCCCTTTGGGTGTCCCTTTACATGTGTCCATATAGAATGGAAAAAGATGTTTTAGGCTTTTGAGAAGCACACAAATGCCTCTCTGTGAGTGGGACTGACTGTTCGCAGGGATTTGTTATGCACTTGTTGTGAAGCTGGGAGCATCTGATGTGCACATGATAATATGGTGACAGCAAATGAGACAATGAGGTTGCTGCTAGTACCTTTCAGTAATAAGAATAATAATTTAAAAATCAATTTCTTCTTAAGAGTATTCCAAAGTTGGTAGTTTGAAGGCTTTGGTCCTTGGTGTGATCAGAAGAGGAATTCTGTTACTTCAGGACAGGGTGTCCCAGCGCTCTGAACACTGACCCTAAACTGTAAAGGGACATGGTTATCGAGCTTCTGAAGATGCAAGCCTCTCATGATAACCTCTGAAGTGGAGTACTTGATAACAGATTCTGGTAAGAAAAGACATGTTGCTTTTAGTACCTAGGTCTTCTCTCAGGCTTAAACATCTTTAACGACACTGTGGTTAAAAATCTCTTCTTGTAGTCTGTGGTGCTACATTTGTAAATAGAAGACTTTACCTTTATTCTCAATTTCCAGGTGACAAAATAGAAGCCTCTAGTTCTGGTGTGACTTGCAGAGCTGGCTCTCAAGTTCGGTGTGAGAATGTGCTCTTTCACACTGACTGGGAGAGATGCATGTCATGGGAATGCAAAGGTGGTAGGAATGGATGGGGTCATCCTGAGTATTTAGCATCCCTCAATACCTAAGCACTCATCTTCCTTGTTTTCTTAAGGGAACATTTTCAGCAGCATTCATTTTAGGAGAGCAAACTACTGGTGTGCTTGCTGTGAGCTCAAGGCAGATACCTCACAGTCCCACTGTGTCTATGGATGAAGGAGCAGAGCCCCTGCCTGTGCCTAGGTCATGGGACAGGTTATGCTGTGTGTGCTGCACCTCAGGGTATATTATAAAACCCTCTCCTCCCCTCCTCCAGACCAGGCTGTGTGGTGGAATCACTCCTGGATCCTGGCATGACTGCTGAACTCTGCAACAAGCATCTCATTTCTCCCTTCCCCTTGCTATTGCTCCTGAATGGGCAAGGCTCCAAGGTCTTTCTTCTTTTAAATTTTTTTTTCAAAGAAGAAGGCTTCCTTTTGACAGTGTCTTTGAAACATAGTGAGATTTTCTCATAACTACTCTGGTAATATAGTCCAGATTTTTTGTCTCTTTTCCTAACCTCCAAGGTCACCTAGACACTTCAGGGATGCGAGACTGCTCAGTGGAGTAAGAAAGCAATTGACAAAAGACACAAGATGGGTGAAGACAGCCATTAAAATCCTGCTCTGGCTCTAAATATAGCAATCTTGCCATGCCAGTCTCCTGTAATTTGCATGTTGAATTAGCATCTCATTAATATCTTATTAGGGACACTGGAACCTAATGACAAAAACAAACGCAGCATGTGCGAAGAAGAATAATAGAAGGAATGAACTGAATAAAAGAGCTTTTTTTCCCCTTGTGAGTATTCAAATGAAGGCTCAGCTGCACTCTGTCAGCTAGGCTGTGGTTTCTGACCATTTCAGTGTCATCAGAGCCAGGAGGCTGGAGGTGCTCCCATTGCACAGATGAGGCCAAGGGCTAAAGTCCCAAAGGACATCAGCAGACCCTCAGTGGCTGGTGTACCCTGGCATGTCTTGCACTGATTTACATGCAAGTTCAATTTTAGTGGAGACTCCCCAGACCATATACCAGCTTCCCCAGGACTTTGAGAAGTGAAGTGTTTAGATCAGACATACTGAGCTGCAGGTTTTGAAAACAAATCATCTCAAAAGATGAGGAATAAATGAGAAAATTTATTGAGGTTTTCTGGGATCCATATAGGCTTCAGTTTAGTTCAGGATTTTCTCGTTCTTAGCTCACCTCTATCTAATTTTCTCAGAGTTCACAGCAGTAAGCCCAGCCACCACAGCTCATATGAACTCTCCCCAAATGACTGAGCCCTTCAGCATGCATGTTCCTGTCACTGATTTTGCTGTTAAAGTAATAAGGTACCAATTAGATGATCTCCCTCTGGAACTACATAGCAACTGCAAAATGTACATTGTATCGTCAGCACCTTTCCCTTTCATTGTCCCAGGGGATGGAAACAGCAGAAAATGCAAGTAGCTTAGTGCCAGCAGCCCCTCATTGTTCTGGTGGAGAAGTGTGTTTAAAGGATGCTCTTCGTGCTTTCTGCAAACTGCAGTAGGGGATTGCTGCTGGCAGCTTTTGAGAGCCTTGAAGTCAAAGACCATCTGATGGAGAACAAGGACTCTTGAAAATGAGAAACTTGAAAGCTGACGCTGGGAAGTTTAAGGGAGAGACATGGTAGGAAAAGTGTGTGCATCGGAGGAAAAAGCATAGTGTTGTGTAAGCTACAAGTGGGCTCTGCTGAAAGGGCAGGATCAGGCTGCAGAGCAGGTGAGGGAAGGGGTGGGAATCCCCCTTGCTCTGTAACCAGAAGTGAGTGGCGTGTAGGCTGCAGCTTGGATAGGACAGGTTGCAATTAGAAATCCAGCACATGAAAGTGAAATCAAACAGTTGTAAATCAGGAACACAAGTCAGCTCTAGTCAGCTGTTTCCTCATCAAATTTAGCTGTAATGTATTGGATTACATTATTAAAAAACCCACACCGGTAATGCAAACCATGCAGAGCATGGAAATGCTGTTCTGTTTCTCTTCATAAATGTGTTACAAGAAATAATTTGGGTCTGTATTTGTGTGGACTGTTGAGTTCCTGGGTGCTGGCATTGTACAGTGTAAATGAGTTACTCTAAACCTGTTTAGCGGCCTTGTGCTGAGAGAAGCAGAAGTTACATGCTCCACATAGCTCCCTGACAGTGCATGGAGCCTCACATGGTGAATGAGCTCTCCTTGTGTCCCCCAAGCCATTGCGTGCCAACCCTGGCTGTCATCCCAGAATGTCCTCTACATGTTGTACCAAAGAGAAGAGATGGCAAAAAAAGAGAGGGTTTGGTAGAGTGTGTAAGGGTTTGCAACTCCTATGTTGTGGTTCTTGGGTGCTTATGGTGATTGACATCATCTCTTGATCTTGCCTAGTGCCTCCAAAGCATGGGATTGAAATAGATGATAATTTGATGATGGGTAATGTCCACATGTCTGCATTCTGTGGAGGGGTTTTCACCTTTTCTGCACACTGCCATTGCATGGCACCCTAGAGTCCTTCTGTGTTGGGGGATACTTAGGGTTCTCTTTGCTCTGAACCACCTTGTATGTTTGTTTCTCTCTCTGCAGAGGCTCACCCCTATGCACATGCCCAAGGACAGGAAATCTGTTTGCTTAAAACTGTGACCCTCATGTAGTAGGACAACTGTGCAGTGGAGGTTGCTACTGGGCTTTTGCCATTTTCTGGATCAGCAGGTGCGTTATTTCAGTCAATCAGTAATCCAGACATAAATTCAGGTCTTTCCTGTCTGGAATTTTAAAACAACATGACCCAAATCCTCAAGAAGCTCTGCTGTCACTCACAGCCCTACTTCCCCCACCGCTGACAAACTCCAAAATACATCAGCTCATTGGCAGTTGGCATCTCTCTCCACAGCTCTTTTTTACAAAGGCAAAGTGATCAATCCTTTAAGCAAGGGTTCACTAATCATATTCATTTATTCAGGCACTGCCCTGCTGCATGTTATGAAAGAGCAGAGCTGCCTTTCCAAATGTATATTTCAAAGCTCTTGAGCAACGTAAGAGCAGAAGTCTGCAGGGGACAGGGAAACACAGAGGAAAGAGGAGGCAGTGATTTTTGTTGCTCATATATGTCATTGCATGAGGTCAGGGCAAGACGGATGAACACCATGCGCTATCTTGGTGCATTGAATATGCAGAGAAGTGACGTGTTGGGCATTTGGTCCTGGTCCAAAGTGATACTGATATGCTACATTGACACACAACTGTCTAAGTGTCCTCATCAAGCAGGGTTGTGCTTTTCTAGTGTGCAAAGCACTTATTGAGAAAGTCCAAACCAATGCATGACATTTCTGCTCCAATGGAATCTCTTACAGGAAGATGGACAAGCTTTGGGAATACTCCAAATTTCTTTTTCTACCAAAAAATTAAGACAGCTTGTCTTGTCATTTGTGGTGCATGGGTCCACTCTCATTTCAGAGTACTGTGGCTCTGTCGCCATGCCTACATTGAGTCTCAGTGCTGAAAGAGCTGGTTGAAGTGTTCCTCTATCTGCAATAGCTGCTTTTCCTGATTGCAATGTAGAGGTGCCCTGCATAAAAGGGAGACTTGATCCTGAAGCGCTAGATGCTGATCTTTGCCTTGCTCAAAAGCATTTGGGCTGGTTTTTGGTGTCACCTGACCTTGGATGTTGCCTAGTGTTTAGTCTTTGAGGCTGTCGCTTCCTGTGTGATAAGATAATCAGAACAGAGCCAGAGCTGACAAGTGGTGTTTTGATGTAAGCAATGAGCAAACAGACAGATCAATAAGTGCTGAGCAAGGCACGCTTCACCTCATATCGTATCGATTTACTGCAAAAATAATGGGGCAACAAAATGAAAATGTGTTGTGTTCTGAGTTATGGTCAGTGGTTATATATAATATAAAACAATATATTAACTCAGATGGGACTTGCTGTTGAAAAAAATACAAATGGGCAGGCACAAAATGTACTGTCTCTCAATGTACATGGAAACACATCGAGATTAATTACACAGAATATGGGAGGAAACGAAAGCAACAATAAATTTCTATTATTATAACCATAGAAAGAACATGAGAAAGATTTATGGCACTAAGAGCAAAATTTCTGTGTCCTCTTAGTCTGACTGTCTAATGTGTGAGAGATTTATGAGGCCAGTGAGTAATGATCAAAAGTATTTATAAAATTTGCCATTTGTGAGATTTTATTTTTGCTCTCATTGAGGCTATTTACGAGCAGTGGAAGGATGACTCTGGGCTGACTGGCTGCTGGTGGGAGTTGTGCTTTAGGTTGGTTATGAACACTTTGATGTCAGCAGCTCTGATTTCTGGAAGCCAGATGGCAGCCAAGGTAGAGAGAGGTACAAGAATACACTGAAGGAATTCTGGTGTGTTTAGAGACTTCGGAGGTGTAAGTGTAGGTGCCCTGAAGCAGGGTGGCACCCACTAGTGCTAAGGGCTAGGGGTGCTTTTTATGCACCAGAGACTCTTCTGCTTTGCCATCTCTTGCCTTTGCTGATTAATCCTGATGGGCAGCCCTGTGAGGGATGCATTTATCTGCTGGTGCTTGATTTCTCCAAGTGCAGACAGGCACTCCGTATCTCCTACTGCATGCCCACACTTGGAGAAATGATGGACAGGTGGATAAATGAGGCTGCTGCCGGGAGAAAGGCAGAGTCCCTGTGATAGTCAGGTTGCAGGAAGAGAAAGGTTATGGCAGAGAGCAGAATAGCACACTGCTGGGCATTTATTGCCTTTGAAATGGATTGTGTGTAGCCAGGAAATAGGACGTTTCTCACAGCTGTGTGGGCATCTATCTTATCTCTCAAAAGCAGATAGCAAACTGCCTACTCAGGGGCTTAGCAAGATAGATGATGATTATGGCTGCTCAGTTAATTGTGATATGACATGACAGGGAATATAATTTACCTTGATGATAATTATCACTGACCCAGGTAGTTTTGCAAAGCTTGGACAGAGCATGGAGGGCTGCTCTAATGGATCAGCTCCTTCCAGAAAGGCCTTCTTGCAACTCGTCAGCTTCACACACGCCTTCTGAGTACTGAGGTATTTTTCATAAGTTTAATGTAGGAATCCAGACATAAAAATAAAAAAAAGTGCAAGGTAATACTCTCAAAACCCCCCTGCAAAGTATGTAAATATGGAATGCCTTTGCACTGGGTTTTGGGGGCACAGATATTCACAGAATCAAATAGCCATTGGGGTCACAATATTGAATCAAATTGTTCTGTCCTTCAGGACTTGCCAGGGTTGCTGTCCTCTCATTTCTTTTTCTTGTGAAGCAGGGAAAATCTGAAGTTTCGTCTTTGCTGCGATCTTAGGTCAGGGATGTAATAAGACATCTAAGCACAGACTGGAGAGGGGAATTATTTTAAAGTAAGCTGCAGTATTTCAAATAGTTAAGTAGTTTGTTGCCCAGATTTGTCAGGAAATTGTAAGGTTTTGAAAAAGCTTTTTCTTTTTGCTGATAACATCATTCAAATTATTATCTCAAAATATTTTTTGTCATCAAAATACTTTTGTGATCAAAAGGAATTATCAAAATAGTTTTGTGCAGACAAAAGCCCAACACTACAAACACAATTTGCAAAAAAATCCCAGGTAATTAAAAAAAAAACCCAAAAAACTATATTTTGGATATTTAAATCCGAAAGGAAAATCCTGTTTCTGAAAAAAAGAGATGCTGAAAAATACTTGAATCTCTGTTATTCAAAAAGATCTGCCAGGCAACCCTGAACTTACCCAGATAAAAAGGTGACTTCATTATTTCAAGTAACCTTGGTAGAAATGAGAAGAGAATTTGGCATAGTGAATAGATTCTTAGTATAAAAATGTGTATATGCAGGCAATTCGTCATGATGCCTGATTTCACGAAATGAAGAGCAGAGCTCCCAGAGCTCCCAGCAGTGACCAGGGCTGTTGAAAGGAAGGGAAGGCCTGTTATTTAGATGCAAAACTTCATTTGAGGCTCCTGTTACTGACAGCTTTTGTCTAAAGAAGTATTATGTGCTCCAGGGACCTCTAATTGCATTTTTGAACTTTCCTGTTTCTGTTTTGGGAATTTTGGAAGGAACTTTCTTTCAGAGACTCTAGAAGTCATGTGAGTGCTTGCAAAAGCACTCACTTGTTCATGGGAATTGCATGACCCATGTGGACTTCATCAGGGCCCATGGGTATACAGTTTTAGGATCTGTCTTTGTGGCTGTGAGGGTGTTGTGGTGCTGCGTTCCTCCTGCAGATTCATCCCCTGCTATTTCTGTGACGTGACCCTGGTGGTCAGAGCAGGGCAGCCTTAGCTCGCAGAGCTCTGTTGCTTGCATCCCTTCCCTATATGTTTAAAAACTGCTTGCAGCAAAGTGGCTTCTTACTGGGAGCAAGTTGTGTTTTCTGCTCATGCCTGTACCAATGGCTGTCTGTTTTTTTGCTGCATCTCACCTTTGCTTAGGGACCGAGCTCTCTCCTCTGCTCTTTCATCTCCACACTTTTCATCTTGTGCCTCATTTTTGAATGGTGACAGAAGTACATGGCAGGAAAAGGTTGAGAGGATCAAAGATACCACTTTGATGTCTGAGAATGCTGACTAATGCAAGGGGCCAAAAGGGTGTAAAAGGGTACAGTAGGGAGTCATAGCCCAAAGCGGGATGGGGTAGGGTTTTGTCATTGAGTCACTGCTTTCCTTTTCATGGCATTCAGGGATATGAGGCCATTGACTGATGGCTCTTTTGCATGTCAAATGCTTTCCCTGCCCTAAATAAGCCGGAAACAAGAGAAAGGAAAAAAAAAGAAAGGAAAGTGAATGGGAGTAATTTGAAACACAGAACATCAGCATGTTTTTTTATTAGAAGAAAAATAAAACAAATCCTTAAGTAGCCGAAGTGGTCCCTGAAGAGGCATGGCTTAGCACGTGAGCAGATAGACAGCATCTACATGCCGAGGTTTATTTTTCCTGCTTTCCCATCAGTCCTGCCAGGCTGGAGTCTCAGCCCACAGCCATCTGAGCCTTGGCTGAAGCCTAACCAATTCTTGCTCTCTTGTAGGTTTTGGCTCGGGAGGAAAAGAAGTTCCAAAAGGAGGCCAAGAGGGAGCTTTAATGACGAATAAAAGGTGGGGGGGGGGGGGGGGGGGGGGCGGGCGGGAAGCATTTGATTGAATATCTTTTAACACCTGCCAGGAGCAGAATACACCTGACATTTGGTGTTATCTTCCTCGTGCTCTGATAAAAACTTAATCCACTTGGGAAATAGAGCTGGGGGCGGTCATGATTTATCTCTCCTGACTGCTTACAACCCTGTTGCACAATCCTGTTTATATGGCTATCAAGATCCATCTTAAAACTCATGGACAGCTCACTCTTGGCATTGTGCAAATCTTAGAATCATTCAGCTTTGCTAACACCCTTTGCAAACATCGTGGCACATGCTGTAGCATGAGGGGGCTCTCTCAAAAGTTAGCCTAAAAATGCTAGAAGAAAATGGCTTTGTCCTTGTTGTATCAAATCTAGGCCTGATTAGAACAGGAATTTTCTAGAGGAGTTTTGCCTCACGGACTGTACCCAGAAATTTTTAAGTCACACAGCCATATCTGGAGTTCAGCAGCAAGGTAACAGTCTTTGTAAAAAGACTGATATCTTAACCACCGGCTTGGTGGCACATCACATTAATAAGAGACTCAGATATGCCATACCCAAAGCATGAGTCTGTCCCAGCTGTAGTATTTTAGCTGGAAGATAGCAAAGAATATGTGCAAATTGCTAGGACAGCACCTTCTTCCTTTCAGATGAACGCTGTCTGAGCTAAGGAATCTTGATTTCTTCTCCAGGATGAAAACTAAGGAAGGGTTTTTTTTCTGAAGGGGTACCTTTCCCGGGTTTCTTTGCCAGTCTGATGGAAAGGTCTTCTGTAGGTATGTGTGTGTTCTTCTATATGATGCTTTGTATCAGCCATTTGAATCAAGATCAGCTTGACTTGGTGGAAAGGGTGTGCATGATGGCTCACAAAGTCCCATCAAGCCTCTTTACTTGAGGTTTTGTGATCTCACCAAGACTTTGTAAAAGTCTGTGCACACTGCTTGATACATCTGATTGTGTGTTCTGGTTGCTATTTTAGATGTGAAAAACAGCTGTTTGGAAAAATATTTTTCATTATGTTGACTTTTGAAGGAAAACAGCCTCCAAAAACCAAACCAGTAACCTCTACAGAAAAACCATGGGTAAGATATAGATGAGGAGAAAAGATCTGATATTATGATTAATTAGTAAAGAGAAGGATGGAGAACCCCCTGTGAATATTTGCAAGCAGCAATGTGTTCCTTTCCTGCAGCTGACCAAGCTTCATGTCCCTTGTAGGAATTTTGATGCTTTGTCCTGGACCTGTCCTGCAAGGCTTAGTATTCAAGTGTTGCGCAAGGGAGAGTGAGGTCCTCCAAAATTATAAAATTCACAAAAATGGCAGAAAGTTTGGGTTTTGTCTTTCTCTCAGACTTGTGGAAGTGGCTTCTGCTGAATTACTGATCTGAGGGGCTTGAGGAGTGGCTGGCTTTCAATAGTAGCATTAAACAAATCAGACCTTTTCTGCATCAAAATAACACTCTCCCAAAAAACATACAGCACTTGCAAGCCAAAACACTTTAGTGTCAGGGGACTTTGAAGGTGCCCGGCACCATTTGGTAGAAAGCTGCCTGTGGTGGCCAATGCTGACATACATCCCCGGTGCCTGCAGGACTCCTGTGCAACAAGAGGAGTGCAAATGACTGAATTTTGTCTGCCCAGAAATGTAGTGAGGACCACAAAAACTGCACAGTGCAGGAGAGAAATATCTGGCACTGTCCTAGAGCCCTGCTTTGGGCTTCAAGATAGCTCAGTGTGAGGCTTTCCCTGAAGTCTTCCAACTCTCGGAGGACTATAACATGCTCCCAGCCTCCTGTGGAGAGCCACTGCAGCGCTCTTTGCATGCAAATTGGTAATGCATTGTGCATGAGGCCTCTAATTAATACTCTGCTGCAGATAACGATTTTACATTATAGCTATTAACCTTGGCATATTTCAAACTAAATGTTGGTGCGTTGGGGAGGATTTTGTGTATATTGCACTGTGAAATAATGAATTATGTTTTTGCATATTTTATACAATGATTTTCTTTAGTTACACTGAGACTAATGCTGGGGAAAAGAGGCATGCAGTAATGTATTGGCTACTCCAGTGGTTAGGGCATTAGCCAGGCATTTTAGGGCTTTGGTTTCAGTTTCTTGTTCTGCATTTGCCTTCTGCAGGTCTTTTAACCTTGCATGTGCAATGGAGATAGGATCCATTGTAGGAATTAATTTGTAGTTCTGGAAGAATGTAGCCCTCCTTTTCTGTGCCCAACATCCCTATTACCCAGATTTTATACGAAAAGCTCCTTGATTCCCCACTCGCTTGGGTTTCCATCTGCAGATCCAGATTCCTGGATCAGGATTATGAACCATATATCATCAAAGTTTGGATGCTAATGAGTTTTTAAGTGAGACTTTTTAAAGATTTCCCTTTAGGATTTAATTAATTTGTCCCAAATAGTAGACCTGAATTGATGACAAGGAGTAACAGTGTTGAAAGCCTGGTCTGGTGGGGTTTGTCTGAGGGACACAGTTTTGAAGAGAACATTTGATTCAGACTGAGGACAGAGAGACTTGGAGGCTAAGCACCACTGCTAATTTTGGACACCAGTGCTAATGGTGGATTAAGCCATTTACACCTGCAGTTTTCTGCCCTTTTGTCTTCCCGAGGTTAGGAGAGAGCATCTCCCATTGCCTCTCCTAACAAAAAAAAAAAATTCTACTTGTCTTCAAAGTGCTCTACAAACCAGTTTCCTCTGTGGGGGCAAGTAAAATGCCCACAGAATGTCTACAATCTGCATTTACTGTGAGGAGAAGACTGTCCAAAGATTTTTCAGTCCTCCTCAGCTCACCCATCTTCCTATACTTGGTCCTTGAGCGCTGTTTAAAAAGTGTCCCAAAGTGCCAAATTCCAAGGAAACCTGCACCTCATTTACCCTGCAGTTGCCATGATGTGTAATGGAAAAAGGATGCTTATAAGGCCACTTTCCTTCAGAAGAATTTTGTTTCTGATCCAACTGGCAATAACTATAACTCTGCGTAAACTATTTTATGGATGTGTATAGTCAACAGATCAATTTTATTATACTTGGCCACTGTAGAAAATCTGTAAACTCCTGCTGTTAGCTGAAGTCTGGGAAATATGTTTACAACTTTATTCTTTTGCTTTGGTGGCATCAATGTATTTACTTTTTTATTTAATAAAAAATGTGTTGTGCTCTCTCCCGTGCTATTTTATTGTCCAGAACTTTTCCACATGGCCAGCTCCAGCACAACATATTGCACTAATCAGAAAACAACTCTAAATAATGACAGGTCTCTTTGATTTTCCTGGGCTGGTAGAAATTCAATTCTCCTTTGTCTTTTGAATATTAGGTTTTAGTGATTTTAAAAGTATTTTATGTAGTATGCTTGTAAATATCAGTTTCCAGTGAAGCCCCCAAAGTGATTGAGAGAGCAGGATTTTGTTTCCCAATGAGCTAACTCCTTTTAGCATTATCTAGAAAGTATTAAATGTGTAGGAGTGAGTTGCTTCTATTTGCAGCTGTGGTAGCCAGTGTGTCAGAGTGGCTTCCTTGGGCAGCCATGCTTCACCCTGGACACAGGTAGGGCTGGGAGCTGCCCCAAGCGCAGCCCTCCTGCTATTTAATTGGTTTGTCCAGGGAATTGGGCCGAGGCAATGAAATACCCAAGGAGCCATAAGCTGCTTGACTGAGAACCAGGGCTTATCTGTGGGACAAACTGTTACCTTTTGCAAGCTGGCAGTGCCTCTCTGGTAGGGTATTTTAGAAGGGAATGTTGGATCAGTAACTTTAAGGGCCTTTTAAAAATAATCAAGTTTGAGAATTGTTTTCATGTGATCTAAGCTTCATCTAATCCAGTATCCCATCTGTGAGAAGCACCAGTGCCAGATGTTTCTAAGTAAGATATGAAACTCCCACAGCAATAGTTGTGGGATTATTTGCCTGAAACAAAGGTCTCACCCTGAACTTGCACAGTTACAGATCAATCCTAGAGCAGGTGTTTTACTATAAATACCTGGCGGTCAGGGAAAGCTCAGCATACACTCATTATATATTGAATTATACTAAATAAAAATATACAGCTTCTTGACCACTCTCAGCTGTGTCATTCTTTGAGGTACTCTAAACTGCCACTTTCCTTATCAAAAGAAGTGATTGCAGGCTCACAGGATAGGTAAAGTAGAAAAGGACCTCTTGAGTGAGCTTCAGAGATGGGTTGCATTTGGGAATCTTTAAATTAGCAACACAGAAAACAAATTACAGATCTTTATTACTTAAGTGGGAAACAGTGAAAAACACTCCAATGAGCCTTGCTTTTGCAAAGTCACTTTTTGGAGTGATTCACACCTCAGCTATTTCTAAGATATCTTGGTAACTCTATTATTTCCTATTTTCTCTTGGCTCCTATGCAATTTGCACATTCAGGGTCAAGCCTTTGCTAATGACAGCTCCTTGGGTTTCAAGGTGGCCCAGTCAGCGGGATGTATGGCACACATCCACAGAGCTTTAAAAATATCTCTACATGACATATGCTGTTTGTCCCTGAACACCGGATAGGTTAATTGTTAAAGAAACATTAATAACATTAACTGATGGTATGGCTTCCCACTGCCTCTGCCCTGGCAATCTCACACTGGCAAATGGATTAATAATACTATCGGAAATGAATGTCGTTGCTATGCAAGTAAGTCAAAACTAGATAATTTAAGAATAGTTTGGATGATTACTAATTAGATCCACTGACACAGGGGAATTTGAATTATTCATGACTGGCTGAAAACAGCAGGTAATTCATTTGTTCACTTCTCTGCAACTAATGTGGAAGTTGTTTATTTTTACACACATGCACGCACACACACATGATCTCCTACAAATGATCCCTTGTTTCAAAACTGATTGTTTCTCTGTGAAGACATGTCAGGGCTGCAAGCCTAGGATAAAAAGTCTTGCAAAGTTAGCTGGAGAAATATGTGGACAAGCCACACTTTGAGACAGGTATTGGTTGGACTTGGCTGAACTTGCTTGGTAACATTTGGACTACATAATCTTAGAGGCCTTTTCCAACCTCAGTGATGCTATGATTCTAAGATTCTGACATGAGCTTTATTCTTTATGTGTTGAGTTTCAGGAGGCCAAGCCAACATCTGAATTTCTGAAAAAATATCCAAATGATGATACTTGTGCACTCCCAGGGTAGGTGAGGACATGCCACATATTGGCACCTGCATCTCCACCTGCACACTTTTTTGAGTGCTGCAGTGCATGGGTCTAGCTGGGAAGACAGGAGGACACTTTTTGCAATCCCCCCTGTCCCCTCTGCCCTCCCAGGACCCTTCCAGCACCACCCTGTCTCCCTGCAGCAGAGGCATCATGCACTCCCCAGAGCCCCCCTCATTTCTGGGTGAACACTCCGAGGATCTACCTCCTCTGAGGACTCTGTGATGTGCAAATGCCTGTGCCATTCAAATCTGACACTCCCAAATCAGCCTCCTTAGCAGCTCTGCACACACATACTGCTGGACATGGAATTTGCTACAGTGAGCTGACTAGTCCAAGCTGAGGGCACGTAGGAGACAGTGAAAGGTGTTCTTCAGCTGTGCTCTGATGTGTGGCTCTGTGCTCTAATGGCAGGCAAAAAACTTCAAAATAGTGTGCAAAAGCTTTCTGGACTGTCTGATAGCTGCTTCCATCCTGGCACTGAGCTGAGAGCCCCAGACAAATTAATTTAGGACTCCTCCTTTTTACCTTGTTCCTTGCCTGAAATGGCTCTAATTAGTTTAAATAGGAGATGGCAAAAAAAAAAAAAAAAAAAAAAAAAGATTGCTTGAACAGGAGGATAAATAACCCCACACGTGAAATTACCCTGCTCGTTCAATACCAGGCTCTGCAGATCCCTATTGCCTTTATTAATTTATGAGCTTTATTATCTTGATTTTTTCATTAAAATACAATAAGTTGGTCTAACTCATAAAATTGATAAAGTGCAGGACAATAGTTCATTTAACACTGATCCATATTTGTAACTCAGAGAAGATGATGGCTATGGCTGTCATATGCGAAGTCATACCCAATTCAGAAGTGCTACACAACCATGAATACTTAAGGCAGGGAACAGCGCCTCGTCTTTCCTCCCTGGCTCTCCCCCTCACATCTTGCTCATATTTTCACCAGGTTTCAGCACAGCAGCACTAGCTCATGTCAGTGTCTTAGATGTGTCTTGTATGAAAGCTGCTGTAGAAGGGATTAGTATGCAAAAGAAGACAGAGAAGGCATGCCATGTGGCAGTGAGCATATTTTAACCATGAAGGGTTTGCATCTTCTTTTCTTTCTTTTGTGAAATACTAAGTCCAGGCCTTTCTTCCACCTTAAACCAGCCAACACTTGAACACAGGGTGTCTGTGTTTCTCTGCATGTGTGTGCACATGTCACATATATTCATTACTGGATAGAACTGACAAAAATCCCAACGGCCCAAGTGTGTTGTCACACTAATTCCCATATACTTAGACTTCCTAGAATTTTCTCTTGCAAAGATGTATTAGGGAACAGATGCTCAATAGCATGTAGCCCCTAGAGAAGCAATTTTGATTGTGTGGCAAACTCCTGTCTGAAATGCTGCTGGTTTTACAGCAGTGGTTGTGGTCATGTGTCCCTCAGTTGCCTGCAGCAAGCATATGGCTCTGTGTCTGCCTCCCAACTTCATCCATGTTGAGCCACAGCTTAAACTGGCAGCCACCTCCTCATCTTGGTCTTCCTCAATATGAGCAGTGCTGTTTGGGACAACAGACAGCAGGAAAACACAACAAAAAAGATCGCTCTTTGGCTTTTGTTTAATGTATATTTCTATTTCTTCCTCCTGGCAAGCAGGGGAAACTTAATTGGCTGTTTCATACTGCTGTCTCTTTCTCCTTGACCCCAGACATTGCTTGCTGGCACCTCCAGCATCCCTCCATAAATGACAATAAAAACACCTGATGTGGCAAGTGGGTGCTTGATGAAGAGTGATATGCCATCAATCATAATTAACCCCTGTGTCCCTGTCACGGGCTGGGGCAGGCCCCATCACATCTGGTTTCCTGTTTGAAAATATTTTGGTTTCTGTAGGTTTTGTTGAAAACAACCAAGAGACTGATCTTTAGGCAATAGGAGCTGGTAAAAGATGAATTATCTGTCACTCAGAAGGATGCCCTCATTGTGGAAACCATCAAGCACATTCGTAGGGTTTCATTAGTCCTGCTTGCCCCCTTCCTATGCTCAGCGTTGTTTGCTTTTCAGGTTGGTTAGCAGCCCAGCATCTGCTCTCTGAGCCTTTTGCAAAACGCTTCAAGGGATGCAAAGCACCTGAGTCCTGCAACAGCATGATTTTACAGCCATTCATAAAAACAGGGTCATTCCACTTGCTTCTTAAATTAAATGCCACACCATGAGCATTTCAGACCGGGCATCTGTTTATGCACAAATAAATATTAGCCCAGTAAGCACAGAACATGTTGATGCTCTGCATTAGCACAAGAGCTGCTGTGGGTTTTGTATCACTAGGCTGTAAAGCACTGGAGACTTTTGCTGCTGATTTTCAGTTCTTAAGGCAAAAAGTGGCTTGCACATCCACTGGTAAATGGGATTGAGATTGTCCTTTGTACTGCCTGGTCAGTGCTGGATTCTTTTGGTTCTTTTGCTCCTGCTTGCCCAGGAGTATAGCAGGTTCTCTTTTTGTGCCCTTAGCATTAAATCAGGTGCTCCACATTCTAATCTTCAGCTACAGCTTGTTGTTTCATTTTTTTTTAAAATACAGCATAGTCCCCTACTGTATCCCAGTGTTACTATGGCAATACAGGAACTTGACACAGCACTTGCTGATGCTATAAGGGATATTAAAAGTGTACTATGGGACACTTAACTTTACTCAAGAGATATTAATAATCTTGAGTCCCATCACACAGCATGTACAGGACCACCAGCCATTATGGCTTTAGGAATGGCAGGTCCTGCTCGACCAACCTGATCTTCTGTGGCAAGGTGACCCATTTAGTGGATGAGGGAAAAGCGATGAATGTTGTCTGCCTGGACTTCAGTAAAGCCTGTGACACTGTTTCCCACAGCATTCTCCTGGAGAAACTGGATGCTTATGGCTTGGTCAGGTGCACTGTTCACTGGGTAAAAAACTGGCTGAGTGGCTGGGCCCAGAGGGTGATGGTAAATGAAATTACATCCAGCTGGCAGATAATCACTAGTGGAGTTCCCCAGGGCTCAATATTGGAGCCAGCTCTGTTAAACATCTTTATCAATGATGTGGACAAGGGGATTGAGTGCACCCCCAGCCAGTTTGCAGACAACACCAGGTTGGTTGGGAGTGTTGATCTGCTGGAGTGTAGGAAGGCTCTGCAGAGGAATCTGGCCAATTGCATGAGGTTCAGCAAGGCAAAGGGCTGCATCCTGCACTTGGCTCACAACAACCCCAGGCATTATCACAGGCTAAGGAAAGAGTGGCTGGAAAGCTGCCTGGTGGAAAAAGACTCGGAGGTGGTGGTGGACTGCCATCTGAACATGAGCCAGCAGTGTGCCCATGTGGCAATGCATCCATGGCCGATGGTATCCTGGCTTGTATCAAAAATAGTGTGTCCAGCAGGACCAGGGCAGTGATTATCCCCCTCTATGTGGCACTGGTGAGGCCACACCTCAAATTCTGTGTTCAGTTCTGGGCACATCACTTACAAGAAAGATGTTGATGTGCTGGAGTGTGTCCAGAGAAGAGCAACAGAGCTGGTGAATGGTTTTGAGCACAAGTCCTGTGAGGATTGGCTGAGGGAACTGGGGTTGTTTAGCCTGGAGAAAAGGAGTGACCTTATTGCTCTGTATAAGTGCCTGAAAAAAAGATGTAGACACATAGGGGTCGATATCTTCTCCCAAGTAACAAGTGACAAGATGAGTGGAAATGACCTCAAGTTATACCAGAGTAAGTTTAGATTGGATATTAGGAAAAATGTCTTCAAATAATGAGTTGTCAGGCAATGGAACAGGCTGCCAAGGGAAGCAGTGCAATCACCATCTCTGGACGTATTTAAAAGATGTGTAGATGTGGCACGTAGGGCCGTGGTTTAGTGGTCATCATGGTGGTGCTGAGTTAATGGTTGGACTCAATGAAATCAGAGGTATTTTTTACTCCTAATGATTCTGGTAAACTCTCTTTTTCTTCTTTCCTTGCCCTTCAGGTGGATGAGGAGGCAAGTAGGGTACACTTTTGGGTATTAAATATTACTCTGTGAATGATTACAGTGAAATTCATAGAAATGGGGGTATAAGGGGCTGCTCAGCAGGAGTTACAGATATGGGACTCTGAAATTGAACCATTTAGGACATAACCTATCCTAGCACAGCTAAAGAAATGCAGTGCACTTGGGGATTGAAATCCTATTAAATACAGACCTCAAACAACCTTTGAAAAACACCATGTGGAAGTCCAAGTTGCATCGTGCCCTAAACACTTTTGCTTGCTCTCAGGCAAGAAGCGGGAGTCTGTAGCATTATTCTCTTCTCTGTATTAACCTTCCTACACATAACTATAAGTAGGTTTCTAAACTGGAACGATGTTTTCTAATCTAGTGTCTCCCTCCAAACTATTAAGACAATTGCGTTCTCCTAATGTACCTTACTGGCTCAACTCTATTTGAGTTGTTAATGCATTGTAAAAAAATTCCTGCCTACTTCAAATGTGTGCACTCCTCTCCATCCTTCCAAACAGCGTTTTGTCTGTATTGAGAGTAAAACTGGTTGCTCTCTTGGACTTGACATGGTAATAAATCTAATAATGTCCAGCTAACAGAGCTAAACACCTCATTTGAAGAAAAATGAAGCAATGTTTTTCCCGGAGCTGTAAAGTATGTTGAGTGATTTCATTTCGTTTGTATGGAACATTAGGGCTTGGCACAATCCTCACTCACTCCAAAAGAGCATAAAAGTTGTCTCCTGTGTGATAGCCCAGTCGCCTCACTGCCAGGTACCTGCTGCACACTCTGCACTGCCTGGCTTGCTTCTAGCAGTAGCATGTGTGGTTTTCCTTCTTACTGAAGAGAAAAGAAAACAGGACTGTTCTGGGATTTGGTTGCAGGCTGTAAAATTGAAATTAGCAGTCAAGACACAGCATCGCTACCTACAAAGGGCCACCTGCACCACTGATGCTTTGCTTTCAGGCATGCCCCTCAGTCTGTCAGGATCCAAATGCAAGACACATTATGTGGACAAGTCTTAAAATTATGGATGGATGAATGAAATTTGAGTGGGGACAGTGAAGTGCCAAAAGATCAAATTTTAAAAATTTAAATGGCTTTCATTATGGCTCTGTCTGGGAGCCTTTATATTTGATATCAATAGCTTTCAGTGAACAAGCATGGAAAAGAAAGATATTATCTGGGAAGAGTCTTAGTCATTTCTTTACTGTTGTGGCTGAAGTCCCGTAAAATAATTTTTTTTGTTTTCAGGAGCTAAAGGAGAAGGATGCAAGAGGAATGTTGCAGACCTCAAACATTTTTGTCACCTTTGCTGTTTAATTTCTAAAGCCAGAGTAATTAAGAATCTTCTAGGATCCAGCTTTTTGAGATTTACTGCATAGAATATCCTAACAAAGTTTGGCTCTCATTTGGCTCCATTTCAGCTCCATAAATACACAGTATAGAATACAATAGTATATAACAGGATATAGATAAAATGCATATCTATATTTTTCTACCCTTCTGTTAATGATTTGCAGTCTTTTGAGTCTTATATTGAATCTTCTTTATCTGTTGGATGTTTTGTAGTCTTAAATGAGTCCCTATTTATGTTTTCTAGTTCTTTTCATCTAATTTCTGCAAAATCAGTTCCAGTTTCTTGGACTGGACTGTGTCCTTTTATTTCCATTGAAGACAACCATTGCAAATACATAAGGAATAAACATATCCAGCCCCTCACATCTGTGTATACACATGTATCTGTCATGGTTCTCCTAATTCACCTTTTTCAGTTTTTTCATCATGCCCCAAATACAACTAAATCTTTGCACCAAGCAACTTTTATTCTTCCTGTATTTAGTTTCCTTGGTCATTTCGTTTATGCCACAAGCTTCCTTTTTGTATCACCAAGGTGAAATCAAAAACGTAGCTCCTTGTGTATCTCCAAGTCTTTTACATTGATTATATAAGGATCACTTGAAATTGTTTGATGTGGAGAGACCTAAAACAACAACGTTTTAAGCACTGCTTGACCTTAGCACTAAGTACTTGTTACATGACCATATGCAGGTCAGCAGTAAAGCATTGTGCCAGGGGTCTTTACAGAGTGTATTTCTTGTTGAGTTACTCCATGAGGTGCCGTGTGTTCCATGTTTCCTTAGCAAGGCTGCGGCGGAACACCAGGAAGGAAAGCTTCCGATTTGTGTTGATTATAGCAATTGATAATAATAATAATAACAACAAGTTGATTCTAATTATCACGGATGCAATCATTTCCCACCTGTAATGATGGAAGATGCCTAGACACCTGGAAAAAAGTACAAGAAGAGAAGTGGCAGAGCTGTTTGCATTGGTTGTTCACATCTTGCTGCCCGAAGCAAAGAGAGCTGAAAGGTGCCAGCTTGTGGACAGGTATGTTGTGAGTATTTTGCACTCACTCCTTACTCAAATGTCTATGGAAAAATACATCCCTTTAAAATACACAGTGTTCTAATGTCAGTAATAACCAGCTCCCCTGATTTTTTAACCTTTGCAACAGCAGTTGCTACTTATAAAGATTATATATGTATATACAATTATTCTAAATGCTCTGAATGCATAATTTTCAACAGGAATTAGGGACGTATATATTGAAATTTTAAAGTTTGTACGAGACTTAACTGAATAACAGATCTCCTACTTTCTACTTCCCCTGATGATTGTCTTTAGACAACAAGTCCTACCCTGCCCCATCATGGACACTGTATCTTCTCTTCACTGCCTACCTGCTTGCCTTGTGTACCTATCTCAGAACACGAAAATAAAGATTAATTGCTGGCCTATTACAGCTTCTTAGCACTGTGGTTGTCCCATCTGCAGATGGAGAAGGCAACACCAAGCTCCAGGTGATTAATTTACCCTGTGACATGACTTAAAATTTTGGGCTGGCCTTGGCTATCAGGGCAAAGCAATAATTGTAGTAACAGACATAGGAGAGACTGATTTGCTCTAAGGTGTCGATACAGTTCCCCGTTCCACTTGTATTTGAGCCTCCTACCCTGCCAAACTCACAGGAACCTGTTTTACAGAGGTGGGAAAGCACTAATCCACAAAATGTTTAGCGGTCTTTTAGTTCCTGTTTGAAGTCACCTGGGAGTTAGTTCAGATCAAGGTGAAAGTGATTTTCCCCACAAAAGTGTGGCAACCCAGGGAACCACAAAATCTATTTCCATTAAATGGGTCTATGACCTTGCATAAATATCACTGCTTGTTCCTCAGTTGTGGGTCTGCAGATCTAAAGAGCTGGAATGTTACACAGTTATGCAGAGAATGTGTTCTGCTGAAGGAAATATAATTCGATATACACTGTTTTCACATTAAGCAGAAAAATTCTGAGGTTTGTGTCTCAAAATGTGGAGATGAGAGAGCATAGAAAAACCCAACAACTGCAAACCCCAAAACCTGGTTTTCAAAAATATTTCTCCATTTTCAAACTCTCAGGTGTCATTAATTTAACGTTTTCGAATATTGCTTTCCCCTAAGAGAACTGGCACCTTAAAAGCAAAGCAGCTCTCTTCTGAGAGTTAGTATTTTTCAAAAGTTTTATAACTCTGTGAGCAAAATATTTAGGGCTTGTTCCACAGCCTTGCACAATCTTCTTCCTGTTGTATCCCTTGCAAGGGCTGCAAAGCTGTGCTGGGCTAAGTGTGCTGAAGACCTGCCATCCACGGTGTTAGCAGCATTCATTAGAAACCACAGTGCTGATAAGTGTTGCCATTTATGCTGCTTTCTGGGCAGATCACTAAACTTCAGGCCCACTGATTTTTGTTAGAAGCGTGCAGGGCACCACCTACGTTCTCATATTAAACTATCTTGGCTACTTCCTTTTGCCACTGGTCGCAACAACATCTTTTCCTGTCTTAAGGCTTTTGATTCTGTTGACAGGCTGTAATTTAGGTTGGCATGCAATAATTCTGTCACTGAGTCCTTTGGCAAAATAAAGTTATTTTTAATAGTACTAAGAATCTTTACAAAATAGCACAAAGAAAGTGTTTATTACCATTTCACTGCTGTGTTCTCAAAATCTTGCCCCTTCTCGTCCATTCTACTAAATTTGTTTGGACTTTGGCTTCTTGAGCAAGTGATGAACTTGGAAAGTACTGGGATTCCTTTATAATTATGTTCTCACCCTGCCGATCTGAAGTGCTCAGAAATGGACTGAAAAATCATAGCTTTGGCATAACAATCTTTGTTTTTCAGAATAATTTTGTGTGTCTTTGGATGTCTTATTTTTATTAGTTTTTTGTTTTTCTTTTTTTAACTTGTGTTTGAATTTTTATGGCATCTTTTTATATTTCTCATTCCCAGAGTCCTAAGAATTTTATTTTTAACAAATATTGAGGTTCTGCCATTTGGAGTTGGGCTATTGAAGAAACCTCCTAAAATTTACTCATAGGAAAATCAAAGATTGACAGCTTGTCCTCTTCTCTGACATTGCCATGGCTTATATTCATGTTTTACCTACACTCTTCTTTAATATAGCCCATGGATGATACATTGCTTTATATTATTTATATTGCAGACTTAATTCCCCAACGCTTGTTAGTTCACTTTGAGGTAGAGCCCAGTAAAAGGTCTGGAGGGTCTTTGTGAGAAATCAATACCTCTGTGATTCAAACTGTAATAATTAAACAAGGGCAATTAAATGATCAAGCGGTCAACTTAGTCCATCTCTACGCAGCACCCTTTTGTCTTGTAAATGGGAGGTAGTTAGTGTACACAGTGATTAAAAGTCGCAGCAAGGTGGCTCTTACTGGAAAATGTCCTTTTCAGCTGCGGGGTGCCATGGTAGCTCAGGCATCTCCATGCAACATGTGGTCTTACTTAATCTGGACTTGGGCCATTTGGCTCGTGTATGCTCTCACTTGCTGAGCTGCTGCAAATTTGTCTGGTTTAAATTAAAATTATTTTTGATGTATTCATAGTTGCTTATAACCATTTACTGCAAGCAGGCTCGGGTGTGCACAGGCCTGTGACCCTTCTCCATAGTCTCCTTCTGCTCCACACAACACTGAGGTCACATCCTTCCCACCTGTGCCATGGCGCAGGACACATTGCTTGGCGAAGTGGCACACGCAGGCAGGCAGCTTTGGAGCAGGATACATCGCCAGGAGGGACAGTATGGTAGAGAAAAGTGTGTTTGCGGGCTGTGGTGCAGGATCCAGCCCTTACTGAGGGTCTTGTTGTAGGCTTTGGCTTCTTTCTAATTGGGATCACACTGATTGGTTGCTAAAATGATGCTCCCAATAGGCCAGAGTGAGTTTTCCTAAGAAAAGCCCAAATCACGTCTCTCAGCATGGTAGTCTGGCTGATGTGAAATTAAAGGTATCTTTGTCAGTTTAGTGTCACGCTTCCTCCCTCACCTCCTGCTGGGGAGTAGGGCTGATATGATTAGAAGCAGCTCAGACATGCCTTTTGGATTGCCTGCAGCAATACTAGCAGGGACTTTGTTTTTTGTTTTCCATTTTTAAAGCTGGACTTGGTTTCTTCCAGTTCTGCATTTCTGTCACTTTTCTGAAGATTGCTCAGCACACTGAGTGCATACAACTATTAAAGCATTGCTTAAAATAGTCTCAGATTTCTGGCTTAGGTCACAAACCGGGGAGTGAAAATATTTAGTCAGATGTACCTTGTGTATTTAAGCAGCAGACAGCAATGTTTGCAAATAATCCTGAAAAATAAATAGCAACCTCTCTGGAAAGTCAGAAATGAGTGTTCAGCTAGGAGTTTGCAGAAGTTGACTGATGGTTGTGATTGCACTGACAGTCAGGAAGGGTGTAACTTGGAAGGGTAAAATCCACAGCAACATTTGCAAGTTTGATGTAGCACTTTGTGTCAGTACACACTGTTTATGCTGTGCACACCTTCACTTTCAGATGTGCACAAGGGAAAATTGATTCAATGCTTTCCATATGGGTGGTATTGTGGCCTATGTGAAACACAGAAATGTAAAATACTAAGGTATGCAAAAACCTTAATATCTCAGATCTTTGTGGGTGAGCTTGTGATTAGCTGAAAGTCCTGTTTTCCTGAAGTAGGTGTGTAAATTTTCAGCCACCTGTCTGCAGCCTAATTTGGGAAACTCAAGCCCTCAGCTCTAGGATTTTTCTGATAGTGAGCACTGGTGTTATAATTTCTGAAAGCTTGGGCTGGGAAAAACATTCCAGGTCTCACTTCAAGCATGCGTGACCAACTGTCCTGCTATGTGTGCTGGATTGTATCACAAGCACTTTACTAAGTGGGAACTAGTCCCTTTGCAGTACCATCTCCTTTTGCCACTGTAGCTGCATCCTGGCTTACACTGCTTTACTTAAGAGTTGTCTGGATTTTTGAGGACTTTTTGCAGACCACAAATCTCTCTGAAAATGTCTGTGACATCTGAACCCCCTAATGGAGCCTTTCTTTAGCAGGGTCCATGGCACAGGGGGAGATTTTGGTTTCCCTACTTCACTCCAGAAGTGCTTTATTCTTGCCTGCAAAGCCCCTGTCTGGATGGTTTGCCAGTTGTCTTTGGCCTGCAATAAACTGCCACCAGCTGATGGTGCAGTGGGCATCTAGTTTAATGGTACTGGTATTATGATAAATGTTGTGTGATGCTAAATTAGCTCTGCCAAGGATTGATATGACTTTTATCCCATTTTTTAAATACATACAAAAGTGTCTGTGCTATAGAGCTGCCTCCTTTGGCAGATTTATGTGTGCATTTGGGAATAATGGTGCCGTATGATGATTATAAAACTATATAAAGCATTCTTTATTGTTCATTACCATTGCTCTGTATTAACTCACGATTATCTCCTGATGCATTGCAATTGCAAATCCTGGGCCCCTCCTCATGGGAGTCTGAACAATCTGATCTCATTTGGACACTAGATGTTTTGGGGAGGAATGTACTCTCACTTGTTTTCATGCAGAAGCAATGGCCTGTCCTTTTCCAACAGCTTGCTGAGTTTCCCACAAACACTGGAAATGAGTGGTGGGAAGTTTTTCAATGGGCTGTGGGCAACTCATTCGCAATCCATGTTGCAGATATGGTGGTATGCCCCCAGGCAGCCAGTAGAGCAGTGGGATTCCTTAGTACAAACAGCCTGGTCAGCTTAAAACCTGCTCAGGGACTTGAACAGATGCCATAGCTGAAGAAAATGCCCTTCCTGCAAGGAATCAGAAATGGTGTCACTTCTAAACCTAACAGGCTTCAACAACAAACCGTTGCCAAATCTTTAGCACCTCTTAGCGTGTTGCATACCAATAGAGAGGCACTTGAAAAAAATCTGTCAACATTACATTAGCAGGAGCTGAGCTCCTTTGGATACCTGGCCTAACTGGTGTAAATTAAACAGCCAAAAAATCCAGCCCTGAGCACCTCAAAACCTTCATTTTTTGACATGAGGCAAATCCCAGAGATGGGCCTGAAAATAACTTTCATTGCCTTCAGAAGGATTGGGATAATGCCATTAGCACCCCAGCTGCTTTTCCTCCTGTTGGTGAACACGTATATGTGGGAATTGCCCGCTGATTTTTTGAACATCAAACTTGCATCAATTAAATATCACAGTGTACTGGGATCGCTCCTTCACTGCTTGTGACTTTTGTTTGTGTATAAGACATCTGGCTCTGTGAATGCAGCATCAGTTTGATTTTTTTTTTTTGTTGCTTCCTCTCTTTGAGTGAAACAACTCCCATCTTGAATGGCTTCCCCTGAAAGAAGGAGTGCACATTTATGTCTCATAGCTATGCATGCAATGGCCCTCTGATTGCATTTCGTGTGGCCGGCTGACGATAACATTTTATTGAATTGGTGCATAGATTAAATCCCCTCAGCCATGACAATTAAATACGAAAAAACGCGTATGCCATTTACAAGGATAATATTTAATCAGAAATAGACAAGAACATGAGTCATCAGCTCAGAAACAAACCCAGTCTTTATACAAATTCATTTGTACTTGTTCCAGCTGTTTGCAGCAAAAAAATAGCATTTTTCATAGATACGGCAATTTCAAGTGAGCCCAGTTGAATTTGACCAAAAGCAGAACATTCAGGGCGTTTTAGAGACCCCATGTCACTGTTTATTGATGGCAGCTGTGGAAAATAACTAAGCAGTGGCAAAGGCCAGGCCACTGTGGGAACACTGAGGGTGCTGAGCAATGTGACGCTTGAGAATAAGGCACACCAATGCTGCATCTCACTATTAATTCAGTTTTCAGGTGTGCATGGTGGACAGTAATAGCTGCCATGCTCTGGTCCTGGCATCCTGACTACAGCCCCCGTGCCTAACTCATGGAGCTGAGATGGTGAGGGACTGATGTTTTAGATAGAGGCAAGGCTGGAGCTCATTGAAACAAACTCTTTTTTATACATCCTGTTCCCATTAAGGATGACATAGAGAGCACTGGGCACTCGGCTGCACTTTTGACAATCAATTAGTATTAATCAAACCCAAGACATTGAGATAAATTATTAAGAATAGTCAGAAATTAATAGCAGAGGGAGGTCTGCTGGGACAGCAGCAGTCTGGAGATGTTCCAGTTGTTTTCAAGTTTATCATAACCTCTTTGGCAGAGAAAGCAAGCTGGATGTTTCAGGCTGACAGGTTTAGTTGCACAAGATGACACTCCAGCCTGGCAGGAGACAAAAGCAGGAGGAAGTTTCTCATTGAAACTTTGTTCCTGTGTTCAGGGAATCTAGGAATTGCAAGTGCATATGCATATACACTAGCAGCATCTTCCAATATGCTGGAGATTTCCCCAAAAAATCACAACTCATCAATTCATTCCTTTTAAATCCATTCAACCTGTTCATCTGCTTCCAAATATTAGTGATTGAAGTTCCTTGTGGTCCCAAGCACAGAAGTTGGAGCAGGATACAATCTTTGTGGCAACCTTAGGACTTTTCCAAAATTAGTATTACGTTAACTTGACAAGGCCTTTCGCCCTCATAAACCCATGTTAAGTGAGGTTAATCATTTCAGCCTTTTATTCCTTACTAACTCATTTCCTCTCACCAGCCCAAACTGATTTTGACTGACAATGCTGTACACAGTATTCCCTTTAACAATTTTTAGGTCGGTATCCTGTATTTATTTTATTCTGGCCCCATGAGATCTGGGTATGTTCCAAGCTATGCTGAAAAATCAATGCTGATTTTGCTGAGTGCCCCTCAGCCACCTCTTTCTAAAATTCTTGGCTACGAAGTAAGTAGACTACTGCTCTTTATATGTCTGACTTGAGTAAATGAACTGGTTCAGCCTAGATGGGAATGAGTAACATTAGTTTCACCTTCCTAGATATTTGCCTCAATGAATGGCTCAAGGAAGTTTCAGTGTGGATCAGCTAATGACACTGAAATCAGCCGCTCTGCTATAAAGACAGGAAAATGAATTTACATCCTCAAGGAGACCTTGTGCATCCGTGTACGGCTCAGTAAAGAGGATATGCACACATTTACTCAGAGGAAATGCTCAATCACCATGTTGTACAAGCAAGAGCGTGAATGACAACACACAAACAAGTGACAAGTGTGAGGGTTTTGAGTACAGCAGTGCTTTTCCCGGCATGCTGGCAAGATGCTCTTGTTTACTAATCCTCTTCAGCCTTCTACTGAGCAGAGATGCATCTTCAAAAAGTGCAAAAGGTAACATCCAGGACAATTTAATGTGTTGTTTAATCAAAGGTGGGGGAGTGGAGGGAGAAAAAATTCTAAGCACTCTTTGAGGAGAGGAAACTAAAAATTCGGAGTGCAGCTAGTGGAGAGGAACATCAGCTGATTCTCTCTCTGAGGGTCTACCTGCAGCTCAATGTGAGAATGCAATTTGGGTAGATGTGCCTGAGATCCCACTGCATGCACGGTTTGGGAGCTCATGGTCACAGAGCTGCAGCTGCAGAGAGCAGCACTTAGTATGTGTGCATCAAAATAGAAATGGTCCTTCTTTGGCTTCAGCTATTTGCATGCCTGCTAGACTTGTCTCATGACCTTGAAACCCAAAGAAAATGTGTTTCTATTGTCATCAATCATTCTTCTGGAAATTCAGGCTGCTCCTGAGTGCTAGGACAGCAGCAGGAAGGCAATATTCTCCAGTCTGTAAGAGTGACTTGCCTTGCTTGGCAAGCTGCTTAGTGTGTGAGGGCGAAATAACAGGTAGATCAGCAGCTCAGAGACACCCACAGTAGGTGATATAAAATAGGGAAGTACTTTAGCAGTACTGGCTCTACAAAGCCCTCTTGTAACCTGCTGCACAGCAGTGAGCTGCCAGCACTCTTCTTGTGGTGACAAGAGGCTCATTAAGTAGGGAGCAATGTCTCTCCCGCAGCCTCAATCTCCCTGGTTGCAGAAAAAGCTGGGGTTTTTTAAGTGATGAGATGTGCTCAGTGCCACCTCACTTTCTCTTCATCCTCACCACTGAAGTTGTCTTGGGTCACCAGGTGTGCACACTGAAAATAGGCTGAAAGGAGGTGACACAAGGGAGAGAAAGCAAATTACACTCATATTTTTTTTGTCCAAGAAGGCCATTTAAATATACCTTTTCTTAATGACTTTATTTGGTGACTGGCACACTCAGTTGTTACCCAGAATTCACTGGAGCCTCAGTTTAAAGCTGGAGAAAAACTATGGCAAATCAGACCATTTCTACAGAAGAAATTATAATTTCAGTCATAGCCTAGCTTCAGCTTCCTGCAGGTACTCAAAGTATTACAGGTGTAGCTGTTGTGAAAGAACATCTCTGACATCAGGCCTTGATTGAGGGTGAATGTTACATTATTTTCTTCCATAATACTAGTAGTATATTTCAGAGAGTGGAGGTGCTCTCTAGAAAAAGGAAAAAAGAGACACAAAGAAAAGTAGCAGACAGAGCAATGCATGCTCCTGTCTGAGGGCAAATAGGTCGCATTTAAGACGTCAAGGGGGACTTGGGAGATTTATGTTCAAGCCTCTCTGAAAGCAACTTTTTGTGTGTCCGGGAGCGAGTCCTTTAACCTCCCTGTGTTGCAGTGACCTGTTTGTAAACCGCAGACATTTTTTGCTTAATTTGGCCTTGATGATGCCAGTGGATTTTTTTCATGTGACCTTGGCAGGAATTGTTCATATCCTCAGGCTGTGGGGTCTTCAGGAAGGACTGGAAATGTATAATTGACTTACGTATTTCCTATATGTGTTTTTACAGTATCTTGCAAAGTGGGATCCTGATGCTACTGCGTGGACTCTTCAAGTACTGCCAAAACACATGTCATGGTCAGTAAAACATGGTACACTTCCCTGTTACCCTCTGCCTCAGTTTTTGTTTTGCTGGAAAACTGAAGTATGAATTGGTAAGTATTGTATCTCTCTGTATATATATGAATGAACATGTAGTGTTGTGCTAAGTAAGCAGGAAGCTGTCAGTGTCCTAGGAAGTTAGGAAGTAGGAAGCTGCTAGTGGGACAACTCTTACAAGACACAGAAATGTTTGTGTTGGACATACCCAGGCATTTCCTAATAGGCTGTGCTAAATTCCTAGGCAGGGGAATGTGTACTTGCTTTGACAAGTTCATGTGTGCCTATGTAATGAACTGCTAGAATAGTATTTTATCCCCATCTAAAAGATAAAAGCTTTGCTTTTGTTGTTGGAGAAGGCCTGGTTGAAAATAATGTAGGAGCTTTTCTTTTTCCTCTTGCTCTGCCTGTGTGTGTGAGAGAGAGAGAGAGTTGCTATGGTGAACTAAAGGGTAGGAAGAGCTCTGATTTTTGCCCACAAACTATAATCTTATTCCTCCTGATACCGCCTCTTTTCTGAAACATATATACATATGTATATATTTATATGAAATATATATATGCATGCAGTCATGCACATTCATTTACACAAAGCTGCTTTGGAAAAAGGGATATGTGACTTGTCACCATGTAAAGCGACAGGCTTCTAGAGCCACAGAGCTATTTTTTTGTGAATGGCTCAGCTGGTGACATTACTTGGCTATGTTTCCAATTTAAGGAAAGCGATCTTGGGAGGACTGGATGAATCAGAAAAACACTTCCAGATTATTAGCATTTTAATAGCAAAATGAGAGCAATGGTCCCCCTCCCCCTGCTATGTTCATGTGGAGGTACAGCAGAAATGTGTATGAAGAACTGGAAGCTGTAAAATTAAATCCGTCCTCCTTAGCCACTGAAAAATGAGCAGGGACAGCTTTTCTGTTTAATAACCTACATTTCTTTGTTTACTCTTTTGTTCAAATAGATACAGTGAGAAGAGTTTGATCTCAATGAAAGAGATTTTAGTAAGGACAGAGGAGGTTTCAGCTTTGTGTTAATTTTGCCACAGCCAAATTTCTTTTAGGGCTTAAGCCTGTGGACTGCAGCACATTCCTGCCTTTGCAGGGAGCTTGTGGGAATGTTTTACCCCAACTTCATATCAGGGCTGGAGAAGTTTATGTGACTGCATATTGCTTTCCACTGCGGACTGACAGTAAGCTGAAATGAAAAGGAAAGCATTTCAGTGGCATTTTAAAACTTCATTTTGAAACACAGGTGACTTCAGAATATACTGACTCTAGTTTTTTAGACTGGCATGTTTCAATGTACTGCTTCAAAATGACTTCTTGTTTTAATCGGTGTCTTTCAAACAGTATCATTTGACTGTATGAACTCAGAACTGACATAACTTCATTTTCATAGAATAAACTGTCACCAAATAGACCAGATAAAGATGGTTTAAGTAAGGAATCCCTGCACACTTGTCTCTCCATTACCTGGGTTATTCCTTTTTCTCCTAGGATACACATCCAATTTCTTTTCTCACACGATGTTTAGACATTTGAAAAAAATATTGGAGTGCCTGGCCCTTTTTGACCAAAATACTCAAAAGCGGGTACATCTGGATCAGAATATGGCAGACACTTGCTATAAACCCAACATTTTCCAGCACTTTCAGGCACAGGTAACATAGGTCCATATGGATAGCCTGGCTGGCAAATATCTTCATTCATATTGTCATAGTATATCTTATTAGTGAAATACAACAGGGGGAAGTGCTCTCAGTGGTCATTAAACATTATTGCTATAATCTTTGTTCTATGGTTTTGTGGCTTTATTATTTTACAAAGGTCAGCATTAATTCAGCAATTTTCTTGCCTTTATTCCAGTAAACACCTTACCATATCCGTTTGTTCCTTACAGTTAATTATTCCAAGCCTGGTGTCTGCTGATCAATGCTTAATGGAAATCCTGCAAAATATGATTTCCCACCTGTCTGTGTGAGTTTAGTACTTACAGCAGTTTTGAATAATTTCTTCATCTACTCTGTCCGTAATTACAGCTGTGCCTAAGTGTAATGTGTAATCAAGCTAAAAACAAAGGAGCTCTGCTGATACCCTGCTTGTTTTTAAAGTTAAGGACAACCAGAATATGAGTATGTTTTACTTTTGCAAGCATTTCAAATTATATTTTCTCAAATTAAATTTTGTTAGCTGGGTTTAGCTCTGAGCTCAGTCATAGCCTAAGCATCCTTGAGCAAATCACTGATGCTGAGGTCTCCACCTGGTGAGGACATAATCCTTTTGTAAGGGCTGGCGGTGAGATAAATGCCACTGACGTAGTACTGCATATTGAAAACCATGGTGGCAGAGTCCAGCAGAAGTGCTCAAGTGTCGAGGCATCTGTCTCTTTCTTTGTCATGCCAGGTTCACCCTGCTTTGCCACCCTGAGTCTTAGCAGGGCTTTCAGAATTAGCTTTGACCTTTTAGGTGGCTTGCTTCCATCTAATGAGCATGGCAACTTCTTTAACGAACATCAGAGCCGGGTGCCGACTCAGCTAATTTGATTGCGTTTTATGCATTAATCAAAACCCTCATAGTAATCTGACCTTGACTAGGACATAATGATGTTGAATGCTGGTCTGCACTTCCCTTTCAATGCTATGGTGGGATGTTGCAGTGAAGGAGGTCCTCTGGGCCACAGTCCAACCTGCCCTCTGACCCTTTCTGTAACAGGGAGTGTTCGCCCTCTGCTTTATTGCCGAGGGCACAGCAGCTCTTTCTTTTTCACCTACAGGTATCAGACCCTGATAGTTTATCTCCCACCCCATCTTTTAGGTCACCATGTTGTGAAACTTAAAAAAAACTCAGTGGAAAACAAAGTTCTCTTGGAAACTATAAGAGTGCCTTTATTCAAAGGGAGGGTTGCTTCCTCATTTGTGAAATTAAAAATGGAGAAAATTGCCTACAGGCTTCTAGCAGGGCATCTAGATGACTTTCATAAAATATGAACTCCAGAAAGGACTTTAGAGGATGATGACAGACAGTAATTAATGTAACAATTACTAAGGTATCGATTCATGATGTCTTATAATTTTTGTTGCCATTGAACCAATGAATAACTTATCTTGACAGAAGTAATGTTGGTTCAATGTTTCCATCAAGCATCCAGGCTCTGCTCAATCTATCAATCAACCAGGCTTGGATCTCAACCATCTCCCACGCAGCAGAAGGTGCACAAGTGCTTTCCTTTGGCTTTCCCACACCTGAACAGGACCTCAATGACTTTATTACAGTAGCAACCAACAAGGAACAGAGGCGGAAAGCTCAGCGCCTCTTTACATGACCCCATCAAGGACAGAGACTAGCAGAGGTGTAAGGATCCCCTGTGGTTTGCTATGCATTATCCACATAAAGAAATCCATCATAAAAATATTTTTGGGGTGAAGTCACATACCCATATCCATACCCACATATCAGACTAGCAAATACTTTTCTAATCAGTCTTGCTGTTTATTCTCAGATGATCTTGCCTCAAGTTAGTTTTCTTAATAGTCCAGATGAATTACATCCTAAAAACAGCTGGTTTTGTTTTCTTGACTATGAAAGGTGGACCGTAGTCCATCTGCAGCTGTTGGTACCATGAATTTCTGAAGTTCATTGCAATTCTGTCCATATATGTCCACTAGTCTCATGTGTTTCCACTCATGGTGGTCGGCAGTGGATTTAGGGCTCCCAACATTCCTGTAATCTTTTTTTCTGGTGTAATTTCTAACCGTCAGGGCAAAGACAGGGATGTTTAGTGACCTGCCTATAACTGCATAGTGACTTAAACCTAAACTGTACCCACCTTTCCATTCTGAATAAATAATTTAAGGCTGGGCTCAGAAAAGACTGAGAGATCAGTGGACTTGGAGAAAGCTTTGACCTTGGGGAAAGCTTTGGTCTTGGGTAGCTGTGTTTGGAATCCTGAAAGCTCCCCATCAGAGCTAGGGACTTCAGTTTTAATCCCAGGTTTGTGTCTGATCTGACAAATCACCTTGTGTAAATAATTTCTATTACCTGTTTGTATTTCCCGTTCCTCAATCTGTCTTTCTTATCTGACTAGACAGGAACAGCTCCCTTTCACTCTAACACTATGGGGCCTATGGTGTCTGTTGCAGCTGCGAGTTGCTACTGAAATGTAAATATTGATTATGTAGAGAATATATTACAAAGCTATTAAAGCAGCAGATGGGACAGTCTGAAGGACAAACAGGTCAGCTTTGGAACGCCTCTGTGATGAAGAAAAACTTTTGAATGCCTTTGAAAAAAAAACTGCAGTCAAAATGTCCATTTTCCTTTTAAACAAAACAGAAATTTTCTGTATTAATTTCCTTTGCTTTTTGTTTCTATTTCTGGGGGAAAAGATCGCCAAAAAGAACTCCTGTTTGTTATACTTCTTTACATTGAAAATTTCAGGTGCATTTGCAACGTTAATACTCTTTCTAACTGTATGGTATATTGGGCAGGTTATTTTGTTCAAGGCAAAGTGAACCCTTCTGGTTTTGCCCAATCCCCTCCAATGTGAAAATTGTGAAAGCAGGCCTGGCTCACAGATCCCTCCTTCAGATAGCCCTGTCATATGTCGCATGTCATGTGTTACATGTCACATGTCACATGTAATGTGTCATGTGTCACATGTCACATGTCATATCACATGGCATATTCATGCTATTGCAATCTGTCCTACTGTAGCCATCCCACCAGCTCATCTGCCATGTCTGTCCATCCTGACTTCTGCCAAACACTCCCTGAATGCCTCTCTCCCTGCTTCCCCTCTCTGTCCTTCCGTATGCCCTATATGTCCCAGATCTTTAGGGCTTATAGCTGTCTTGTTGGGAACACAATATTGTAGGGTCATGTTGCCTGTGCATGTGTAAGGTAAAGTCCCCATAATTTGCCTCTGGCCTTTGGTCCTACCCGCATTTTATTCTCATTCCGCTGCCACAAGCCTTTGCTCCTGTCTCACCCCAAAGGGGTGCTAGCAGCTCTGAAACTAGAGCAGCAAAGACGAATAAGGGCAGGAGTAATTCCCTAGTCTGCAATGGAATAACTGGCTTGACAGACTGAGGCCAACTATTGATCTTTGAGCGCTCACTGCCACAGAGATCGTCAGCACTTCTGCAATTAGCTGCTGATCAGTGTGAGAAAAGATTGGCAGAATGACTTCTTCTGTGCAGATAAGCCACTTTTTTTTTTTTTTTTTTTTAGTGCCACAATCTTCTTTCCAGCAAGAATAATTTTCTGCTGCCTTTGAAGGCCTGCATGTTTTTCAGTCAGTTTTTTCTTTCCAGTTCCTGGTTGGAACTTTGCAGCTGAGCAATATTCCCAGGGGACAAATTTTAAGAGGGTTTGTGAGAAGAGAAATAGAGATGTCTGAAAACCAACAGGATTCTGCACACATGAAATTAAAATATTTCCCTTCCATGGCAGTGCTTTTGTCAATTCAAGACTGACATCCAAGCATAACCTGGAAATTGAGACCTCATTAGCACTTCTCTAAACTGGTGTGTTGGGTATATCTCTTTTGAGCATAGGCACATGCTTATTGGTGTGACTGGAGGTGGTTTCTGTGTTCCACTGACTGGTTTATCAATGGGTCCATCTCTCCATATCTGTACACAGGACCACAGATATTCTTGTACTGCCATTGCTGCTTCACCAAGGAGCATTTGCCCTACTGTTTTATACCTTACTGCTTGAATTCCATCTCAAAAATTATTTGTGTTTGATCCTGAACCTCTTCAAAGGAGATGTGAGCTTTCTGCACTGTAATGAAAGAAAAAGATTTCAACCTGTTTGTCATGTGATAAAATTTTAAAAATGCCCCCTTTCACAATTTGGATTTATTCTTTTTTCCCCTCACAATTCTTTATTCTTTTCTGACTTAAATAAAAAACTCCAAAAAACAATTCACAGGCCTGAGATATTCTCAATATATGTGGAGCTAGGCTGGGACGGGAAGCTGCAGGATTGGAAAGAAAGTTCAGTTGGTGGCTCTTCTTGGCATAATAAGGAAAAATAAACTGGATATCAGACAGCCAAGGAGCAGAAAATGAACTACAGTTCCTTGCATGAGAAGAAAAGCGTAATGAGGCTGAGGGAGTCATGCAAGAGACAAGATGCTTGTTGTAGCCTGTACTTTGCAGGTATTTTGTGCCTTTCTTCTGTGGACTTGTTAGCTCACCTCTACCCTGAGCTTCCTCCACTGTTGGCCATCTCGTTGCTGTGTCAGGCACAAAACAGTTCCATCGTGTGCCCTTCAGCCAAAGGTAGTTCCTGCTCTGAGGGATTTACCATCCTAAATCGGCAGAAGCTTAGAGGAGAAAAAGGCATGGGGATGCTCTGTTGTGTCAGCCAGCAGGTCAGCAATGCAGCTGGGCACACGGCTCAGGTCACAGCTCCCCCCATGCTGCCTTCACAGGGCAACAGGGTCACCGATAAAACCAATTTGGAAAATTAAGCTGTTAAATATAAATGTGATTTGGCTTTAACGGCACTGGAAGGCTGGGAAACAGGTCATGTCCGAGAGGGCTGCATACAGCTATGTTTGAAAATAAATTGTTTCTCTGGAACAGAAATGATGGGAGATTGTGAATATTAAAAAAAACCTATCGAAACTACCAAAAATATTAGAGAAAAATCCTGTATAAACATATACAAAGCTTGCTGGCTTGTCTTTTCATGCAGACTGTGTTTTATGCAAATAAAACTGAAAAAAAAATTAAAGCAAATCACCTCAGAGAGAATGAGCAACTAATGCACATTGAATATAAAAATCCATATGAGTTCTTTTCTTTTTCAGAAGTTAGCAAAGGTCATTGAATCCTTTGAAGATTAATTCCCTTTTTAAAAATCCCAATTCCCCCAGATGCAATCAAATTGTTTCTTCCAATGACCACAGATACAATCTCAGAGCCAAATGTTGTATTGTGCATCTGTCAGAGCTGCAAATCACTGTCCTAGTACCCTGCTTCCCAAGCATGGATGCAACCTTGTGGCATATTCTTGTTCGTTGTCTGCATTCACTGCTTGTGTTTAATAGTGTTGGCTCCTTCCCTGTTATCTTTGCTAAGAATATCTCTGAGTGAATTGCATAGCTACTAGTGGGAGCCTCAACTCAATTTCTGAGTCAAATGTATTTTTTCAAGTCTGGGTGGAAACTAGAGTACGCTTTTTGTTACCCATCCAAATAAACCAGTGTAAATCCTGCTCCTTTTTCCCCTGCTGTTTCATTTGGCTGCAGGTTTCTTTGTATTGCAGATGAAGTCCTTTTCTGTATAAAGCAAAGAGACTGTCTTCAGGTGACAGGTACCAATGCAAATGTCCCTCTGTTCACCTGTCTCCTTTCCCCGACTAGCCAAATTGATCCATACTATTTCATGTGGCTTGGAGGAGCAGTGATTGCAAGGAGAGAGCATATCTGAGGGCTAAAAGCTCCCTAAGTCATGTGGTTTTCTCTTTCTACTGACTTCTCTTTCATTTGAGTACACTGATATTGCAAGCTTTTCTGCGTAGCCCATAGTGCTGATTACATTTGAGATTCCTGTGTGATCACGTGAGTGCAGGAGCTGGTATTTTAAGAAAGACAACAAATATTGTGTGAGTCATGAGAGCTGGGGCATGGTGTTGTCTTAAATCTCTTCCCAGTGAAATCGATATAAATTTCCATATGAGCAGAGATAAGCCCCTGCTAAGAGCTTTGTGGGGTGTACAAGACACTGGACTATGCATCTTATTCCATCCAGCATTGCCTTTTATGGAGTAAGTAAATTCTCGTCCTAGTCTGGCCTTGAAAATGCTAAATTTCTACAGTTAGTCTTTCCCTGGTTCAATGACAAGAAAGGATTCCTGTGGAGCAAAATCAAAGGCTGTAAGAATGGAAAGGTCTATATGTCAAAAACCCCCACCAGCCACTCAAAAGCGCTTGAAGCTACGATCTCCTTCAGCAGGTGTTCTCCAAGGGAGAGCCACCTCTCTGTCAAATGCTGCATCTCTTATTTTATCCTGAATATATCCAGCTTCAGCTATCTCAGCCTCAGTTTGAGGCACTGTAGAAAGGCTTGGCCTATATATTAGTCTCTCAAGTTCAGCCTACAAAGATGAAAAGACCTAAACATGCCAGTCACTTTCAAATATTAGGACAATTTATATAGTCAGAAATGTAAAAATAAGTAGAGGGAGTGTTTGCTCACTTTTCCCTTCTTGCTGCATTTTATTTCTACTTGATTGTGACTTTTAAAAATAATTCCCTCACCCTGTAAATTTTATTCATTCTGTGTCCTTAACTGAGGTCTCTAGTTTTTTCTCACTCTTAGATAGCAGGCTGATGATGTGACCTACAAATTTGACATAACATCAATGAAGAAATAATGAATTGAGACCTTCTTTAGTGCTAAAGCCCATTTTTTAGGATGCACAATTGGAATGTGTTGGCTCTGATTGCTACATCAGGTGATAGCGGGTGCTTTGTCATCTCTAACTTTTATTTTCAGTAACATTCTCTTCTGCCTTATGGGATCATTTGTCTTCTCCTGGTAAATTCCTATCTGCACTCAAAATGACTTTTCAGTGCTGTGTCGATGGATGGATATAGTCAGCCTCTGTCCCTTTAGTCTTCATCTGTGTCGGTTCCCACGTTTTTTTGTATCACAAATTACAAGAAAGGGTCTGTTTACAAAAGCATTTCTGTTGTCATTTCTTATGCATGTCAATTTATCCATATTTTTTGCTTCCAGAGTGATGTTTGCAAAAAGAGAAAATACCATTTAAAGCCAACTTAAAATACTTCAGGAAATAAAATATTAATAAGAAAATTTTTATGCAAGAACAGTTGGATTTCCCTAAAAGTTAGGAGTCCCTATTTTAAAGCTTATTAATTACAATGATATAGCATTTTTAGGTCTGATTCTTCAGGTATGAAAGCAATCCTAACAATCTTCCTGGGTACTTTTGGTCCTCCAGTCCAAGTCCATATAGCTGCCTACAGTATAATATAGCTTTTCATGGTGCTGAGCTTCTGTGAGAGGACTGAATCAGTGATTACATTTGTCTTTTCATTCCTTTTCAGGAATGAAATATCCATAGGAGTGTTCAACAGGAAACAGTCCTGGTGCACTCAAATAACAGTGCAAGGATGCAAGTGCTGGAGGAGCTCTGGCACAGCTCTTGGGTTTGCTCATGGTTACACAGTTGTCCATCACAGAGACTGAGTGATCCCTGCTTGATGGTGGGGTTGTTCCAGTCCTGTTAAATTTTACTTATGTAATCTCTTCCAAAATAACTTTCACCTTAAAGGCATTGCATAGCCAGACCGAAGTGCAAGAGGGCAATATGACAAAAGAAAAACACACAACCTGTATTCCCACTGGTGAAGCACAGTAGTTTCACTTTCAGTCTGAAGCACGTGTCACAAGCAAATTCCATTTCTGTGTATCACAGACAGATTTCTTTTTAGCGCAGTTTTATCTCTTTTGGAAAAGTTTGCTTTTCTTTAGCCTTTTAAATGTCATGTTTTAACAGCATTACTGCAAATAGCACTACAAGTTGCAGAATTTTTAGGGCCATGTGTGTATGCACCTCTTATCTCTGTGTCACAAGTCCAGACCCTAGATCCACAGGCTAATTTCAGCCACTGTCAGGACTAATTCCCAAAAAGTTTTTCAAGTGCTTTGTCTTTTCTGAAGTAAGTATCCTCTGTGAACTCTGCTTCCCTAACACCTTTCATTTCCATCCTACTACTCTTTGCAAGGGTCTAACCCATGCTACCATTCCTATTCACCAAACTTCGTAACATACAAAACTTGGAAATTATTTTTTCAAGACATTTGATAGCAAACTATAAAAAGGGTAATTTCTTCCCTCTGGTATCTGGTTACTAACTCTCTAGTAAGTACTAAGTGCTGTGATATTAAGTGACTGTTCTTTAGGATGTTTAATTATCCCCCAAAAGGCCCCAAAGTGCTACTAATGGATCCTCTGGCTCATGACACACATTACTGTCAGCTTCCTTTGCTTCTGATTCTTATTCCAGTAACACCAAAAAATGGCACAGGTCCTGCAAACAGAGGAATTTTTTGCAACATGATCTCAGCCTGCTTAATTTCCAAATGAGAAAATTTTTGTAGATCACTGATCTTGAGACATTCTAAATAGGTCTCTTTTGGGGCTTGCTTTGCAGTGCGGTGAAACTGCAGGTGTCTTCCTTTCTTTTGTGCCATGGGAAATCAGGTTATTGTTTCAAAGCCATTCCCCTGTGGCTGTTTTAGGTAACTTGACTATTCATCCCAGTCCTTACACACATTGCTACCCTATCTTCCTCTGCAGGGAGGAAACAAATCCCTGGCAGTGACAGGCTGCTGATGAAGTCTTCTCTCCTTGGAGTAGCCGAGTCCCTTGGACAGGCATGTCCTTTGGCCTCATAGAAAAACAGAGTGAAAAGTTTGAATTAAATGGCAGTAGAGCAGTTTTGAAAAGCCAGTTAGGACAAAAGCAGTCAAGAACACCAAGTACCTTTTCTGAGCAACCTTGGCAAAGATGGTCAGTTGTCTCAAAGCTGGTTTTTATTTCATATTTACATCTGTATGGATTTTAATTGCTGTAGCTTGAAATACATCTAGTCTGATTCCTGATGACATGATGTGTCTGGTGAAAAATGAGGATGATAACTTCCCAGGGAACGGCTAGTGCTTCAGACCAACTGCTCTGTTAAACGTCTTGGCTGCCAGATGTATTTCAGAGCTGCACTGCTGCATTTCATAAGCCATGGAATACAGTTTGTAAGAGCAATCATCTTCCCAAATTGGTCATTACCAAAGTTAATGACCTGTTTATTAGAACATCAACCTTGGCTTTGCCTCATGCTGTTAATTAACAAATCTGTCATTAACTGCTGGTAGCCATGACTTTGTGCATGTGTGTATTCGGGGGGGAAGAGAATAGAGATCCTTCATTAGGCATTTTTAAGGTGGTATTCCTGCGTATTGGTAAGACCTCATTCCTCTGTGATTCTCAGAGAGTGCACCATTCACATGTTGTCTGTGAATTTGTCTAATCCCTTTAGGGACCTGCTTTGTTTACTGTTTTAATCAAATTCTGCATCAGTTTCTGCAGGTGCTCCCTCATTCTCATATACGATATATTCTCAACAAATGACAGCTTTGCACTGACTTTACCCCTGCCATAGCTGTGATTTGTGATCACTGTGCTTTTGGAAATGCACCCCGAGGGGCAAAGGGTTAGCCTCAGAGCAAAGAAATTGTTTATTATCAAAACTTCTCCCTGCAATAAAATTGTTTGTTATGCAAGGGGTACCCATAACTAATTAGCTATTTTTTATTTTCAAGAAGAATGAAATCTATAATTGTGAGGTCTGGCATAACATCTGTCTCCTTAGAGAGGGTTTTGAAAACCATAATTCAGGTGAGAATTACAGGTTTTATCCACCTTTGTTGAGATAAATGTATTTTGCCACTCCTCTCAGCCTCTAGTGCTAATTACACTGTCATAAAATGCCCTGGATTAATGAGGTTTCAAAACACATACATCCATTTTGGCCCTTTCCTTGGTTCTGCTGTGAGCCGTTCCTCCTCTCCACAAGTGAGTCTGTTTTTATGTCTGTGCAGGTGGAGACCCCAGTTGAGTGTGACTTACTTAGGAGGTCTGTTGGGTAGTGCCCAGCATGAACAGATTTGAGAAGAAAGCTCATCAAAGGCATTTGCAGTCCAGGGACAACCTTCTGTGAGGTGATTGAGTTGGTCTCATGATGGTTTTCCCAACAGGAAAATCCCCCTACCCCAGCTCCTATGCATTCATTTTTCTGCCCGCTTTGGCATCCATCACACATGGCACTGAGCCAGTTCATCTCACCGACCATGACCATGAAAGTAGCTGTATTTTCTACTGTTAGTTTTACTAAGCAGCAGTGACTTGAGGAGGGTCTAGCAAACACCCTGTCTGGGTGGAGGTGACAGAGCAAGGGTGGGTAAGCATGTGGCATGGGAAGGACAAGTGGAGGTGCAAAGGACTTGGTGATGGTGAAGCACCTGGGTAGCTTGAGCCAGCCTGTAGCAGAGCTCTCTACAACAATGAATTCTCAGACAAAATAACTAACTCAGAAAAAATAGCTCCTTGGGCAGATACTCGATTTTCAATCTGATGGGAATCTGTTTAATTCTAACAGGACTGCTTACGGATCTGAGCTGGTTTCTTGTACGTGCTAAGGCAGTTTCTTATCCAAATCTCTCTCAAATCACCTGAAAATTAAGTCCCCTGAGTACAATTAAAAATTTCCGCCTTAGAGTTCTATAGGCTGAAGGTGTAGATACCTTTTCAAGGTCACAAAGAAAGGCAGGAATTAAACCTTCCCTAGTGCCGCTCTGAGCAGGGCATCCTGACACCCTGGCACAGATACAGGGAGATGACACTAAGGTTACCACAGAGGTTGTTGCTGTTTTCAGGCTCTATAAGGATTGTCAGCACCCAAAGCATAATGTATTCTACAGAGAATAGCTGAGTGGTCCTTTTCCTTCATTAGGTGGTTTTACCTGGTGCACTGGATTAGCCAAGAGTTGAACTGTTTGCAAGTAGAAGCTCGTTCCCATCAGTCCTCTCCCAGCAAACTGCAGACTCTCCTTTCCTTCTTTTCTTTTTCTTGGGTACTTTGCTCTTTTAAAATAATCTCTTTGTCCACTATATTTCATCAGTGGACAAAGGAGAGGCAAGAGGAATGGACTGATGAGACCAGGCTGTTTCATAAAACATGGACAGATATAAAATAAAATGTAAATTTTAAGCGTCACTCGGATGAAATCTCAATCCCTGAACTCACTCAGCTGGCAAAAGACAAACCCTTTGCTTTCCATCAATTCAGGTCCAGTCTTAGTTCATACCTGGAAAAACAAAATAAATGGGGTATTTCAGAACAGGTGCCTCAAAGCTGTTTTTACCTTTGAAACATACCACTGAAAATAACACCTTCTAAATAAAATAGAAAGAAGAAAACAAATGTTACCCTATTCACCAAGTTGTCAAGGAAGGAATGTAATGAAAAACTCAAATCTTGTAAGGTCTCTTGGTTTAAGCCCAGACAGCAAATAGGTATCATGCAGCTGGCTGTTTACTCCTCCACCAGAGGGACTGGTGAATCAGGAGAGTAAAAGTAATGAAATTTGTGGGTTGAGATAAAGATAGTTTAATAGGCAAAGCAAAAGACACACACACTCAAGCAAAGCAAAAGAAGGAACTATTTCACTGCTTCCCATGGGCAGGCAGGTGTTCAGCCATCCCCAGGAGAGCAGGGCCCCATCACACATAACAGTGACTTGGGAAGACAAACACCATCACTCCAAATGTCCCCCACTTCCTTCTTTCCCCCCCCCCTCCTTATCTACTAAGCATGATGCCATATGGTCTGCAATAACCCCTGGGTCAGTTGGGGTCAGCTGTCCTAGCTGTGTCTCCTCTCAATTTCCTATGCACCCCCAGCCTTCTTGCCAGTGTGTCCGTACAAGAAGCAGAAGAGGCCTTGACATTGTGTGAACATTGCTCAGCAATAACAAAAATATCTTATATTATCTACACGATTTTCAGCATGAGTCCAAATCACAGCCCCATACTAGCCACTGTGAAGAAAATTAACTCTACCCGTGTCAAAACCAGCAGGGAAGGCAAATCCAGTTTTAGGGTGAAAACATTTAAATCTGTTTTTTTGTGACTTTGATTGGCAGGTGTCTTAGTAAGTCTGAACTCAGAGGTTTTTTGTAGGCTCCACGCTGCTCTACCGTCTAATCAGAGCCCTGGTCCCTTGGAGGTCCAGTGTGATGCCTTGTATATATAGCTAAATTAGAGAAGGTATCAAAACAACCTGAAGCTTTCACTGGACACTGGAGCTTTCATATAAATGGCAAATAGGTAAATGATTCTCCCATTTGTGGCAAAAATCCTACCCTTTAAATTCAGTGTTTTATGTTCTAATTATAATCAGTCTGCTTACTGAATGAATTTAGAGTAGGAATGGGGACAGAACGGAGCAGGAAATACCATGTTTTCAGTAAATAATTTCTTTAAAACAGCAGTCTCCTTACCAGCTAAAGACCTTCTCATCTTAAGCGCATCTGGCATTGTCAACAAATCTTGTGGCTTTTTGCTTGATTGATCATGGAGTTTAAAGAAGTGGTTATTTCCCTGATAAATGAGATATCATATATATTCATCTATTGCAGAACTCCTGTAGATAATTAATCACTGCCATCAACTCATTACAGCTTTTAAGGGTATGTGTGAATACTCTAAGTTAACAGAACAAAAACTCCAGGTGGAAGGTTAATGACACTTTTAAAATCAAAGTGACATTGCAGAATAGGTCAGCCACTGCCTTTGTGGTTTGGTGCTTGCCCCACAGGATCTCTCGTGAGACACCATTCGTGGTAATGACAGGCCAAGGTCGCACCTAGTGGGAAGCGGAGCAGTTGTGCTGAAATCCGGGGAGCCATTCCTGCTGGAGATGCAAAGCTCTGTGCTTTGCATCTCTACTGCCAGCTGAGAAAGAACCCTGTCTTGTCATTGCTAAGCATGACACAGGCTAAAAGCAGAACACAAAATGTGTCAAGCACACATGACATTCCACGGGCAAATTGCCTCAGGACCTCGGCAGTCAACAGTAGACGTGACTGTTTTACGCCTCCCTTCACTCTTCCTGGCAGTGGGTAAGAGTGGACCTGCTCAACAGTGAGGATAAATGTTCACTTTGAGAGAGGTGATTGTCACTCTACTAGTTTGTCCGGGTGTCTGCATTGTTTTCTTTCAAAGGCTTGTCTTTAAAAGCAGCAGCATAAGATCAACTCCATCTTGCTGAGGTGTTGGGAAAGATTATAAGGCTTTTTTTATTTCTGCCAGCAGTGGCCACATCAGATAGCATGAAATCTCTCACCTGTATGTGCACAACTCCTTGGGAAGTCATGGACTTCACACCTTGCTAACTGATGCTGTTCTTCTTGATATATTACCTCCTACTGAATCTCTCTCTTTCAAAACCTTTGGGGAGAGGTGCAGATAAATGGTGAAAGATTTGTTTTCTTTACCCATGCAGTTCACTCATTGGTTTATATAAATACCTGTGGGATGTCTTGAGTCAGGTTAGGCTCTGTTCATGGAGAAAACAGTCTTGGAGAGACCAATAGAAATGACCAAACATGCTTCCTAAAAGATTTTTTTCATAATCAGCTTTGAGGCTTTCACTTGCAGGGTCTGTTCAATATGTGGTAATAATAACTGCAACAGAAAAAGAAGTTTCAACCTGAAACAGTCAGGAGAGCATTCTAGGAGAAGAATTTTCAAAATGAAAGACTTGTTTTGCATGCTTCTCTGGATTTCTGAATAGGATTAGCTCTGTGTGGATAGAAAGGCTTTCTGGAGGGTAGCAGTTTTGTAGAGAACATTTACTTTTAGCAATGTATTTCTGAGTTGTAACATATTTGTAAATCATCGTGTTCTGAAACTAGAGTGTTCTAGTTTTTGATTTAGAATTGTCACAGCAGAAGGAATTAAAGGCCCCAGCTTGGGAAAACGACAAACAAACAAGGGCTCCTCGCTCCTCCCAGTCTTTTCAACAAAGACTGTTGAAATACATGCTTTTAAGCATAGGCAAAGAAAGTGGTTGAAGAGGGCAGAAGGTTATGGAAACAACGAGATGGTGACAGTGAGACAAATGGGACATTTGAGACAAGTTCTCCTTTGAATTACAAGAGGAGTTTTGCTTATGGTTTTCTCTGTCAGTTGTAATAATCCTTCCACTAGTGAAACAGGGAAGAGCTCTGGCAGAGACTTTAGGTTGGAGCTCCTTCTCAGGAGAGCTCAGAACAGTCAATTCAGGCCTTGATCAAGTGAAGGATCTCAGCTAATTTTTAATTTGACATTAGTGAGTAATCACATCTTTAAACAAGAACAGTTTGCTCAAGTCTGCCCTGCAAGATGATCTTAAAGTGCGAAATGTCCTTTCTTTAACCATGCTAAAAAATCAGACATATATGTTTTCATACGGAGCCCATTCACAGAGCAGAGAGGGCACCTGGAAATCATGAGAGAACAAAGATTTTGGCTTCACTGCAGCTGAAGCCAGAGAAGCAATGCATAGAGCTACAAGGAAGAAGGAACAATGCAGGCAGCTCTACTGGCTGATAATGTACCAAAAGCCCCAAAGACTTGGATTTGTTTGAAGGCTGTTGAGGGATATGAACCCATACACTTAAAAGGAGCTACCTTTTGAACAAAAAACAAAAACAAGCCAGCCCTGTGAAAGGAAGGAATAAAAGCAGCTTGATGTATTCTGACAGTGAAATTAGAAAGCAGGCACGTATAAAAGCCAATGAGCAAACTGTGCAAGTCAAGAAATATGATGTGCCCCGTATTCTTTTAATAGTTTATTACTTAGCAGATTACATGATATTTGACACTGATGCTTGAAAAGTCTCCTGCTGCTTAACAGTACTCTGCAATAAAATGCTGTAATCTGTTAATGCAACACACTGTCACTATAACCCAGACTTTGTAGGGGAATATTTCCCTTCCTTTCAGTGTGTCTGTCATTTTGCTTAAAGAAAGAGAAGAAAGTGTGACGTCTCTCCACCCTCTTTTTGCTGATTACATGCCCCCAGCCCTGATTGCTGCTCCCTGAGAGCTTCCATCTGTCTGGGTTTTCCCTGCAGTTAGCCTTTCCTGGTGTTGCTCAGAGACTCCAGAGGGAAAGGCAGGAATATACAGAAAATTGAAGCAGAGGCAGCAAAGCAGCAGAAGGTGGAGGGAAAGTTGCCATTTCCTACATTCAGGGAAAGAGGCTGTGCCACAGCAGTGGGTGAAGGACCCTCAGGCACAGGGAAAGACCCTTCTGCATGGGATTAGGGCTCCAGCTGAAGGGTGCTGAAGGGGGAATGATGTTGCTTCAAACAACAGGCTGGAAAGATGATCCCTTGGCAGCATTTGGAGTTGGCAGAAGGGATAGAGAACAGCAAAAGATGAACTCACCAGGCAGACAGGAGAGGCCAGATCTTAGAAATGTTATCTAGTAAATGTACAAGACATGGACGCGGCTTTGGCTGGAGAGAAGGCCATATTAAGAAACAAGAATGAAATGAAGATAAAGAGTTTAGTGGTTTTTGCTAAGTATTTAGATGCAGAACTGAATGGAAATATGAAGCAGAGCTCTTATTTTTCAACCATAACAGTGCTGTAAGCAATCCCTGACAGTGCATTTCTTTAATATTTCTCTCCTTCAATAGTTATAGCAGTAGCTGCTGGAATTAATTATGATTAATTTAATTATAGGTATAAACCAGGTCCTTTTCAAAGTGAATTATAGTTTCCTTCAATAGTATGTGGTGGTTAAGCGCTGGTAATTAAGGGTTTGAACGAGGGCTTGACAGTGCATTTTCCCATAATTGAAATTCCACTGCAAACCCCATAGTGTTTGCAACCCAGCACATAGCAATGAGATTTCTCAGGTTGGGGGGTTTTTTGGTGGTATTATATATGTATAAAGTAGGTTACCATGACAGATTGCCTTTATGAACCTGCTGCTGAATGCATAAGCTCTCTAATAATTCATTTAACATGTTTATCTCTGTCGTTCAGTCTTAATAGGGCAGGTAGGGAGATGATGATGCTGGGAGCTTGAAACTCCAGTGTCAGTTCCATTAGTGTAGGGAAAGGATTTGCATTGAGCCTGAAGTCTCTGGCTCTAACCCTCCAAGGGGGAAGACCTTTTCTAAGACTACAGGGAAAACACTCCTCAGAGAAACCTACTTCTTTCACAGAAGATATATTTGTGGACTGTGCACTTCCGAGAGCTCAGATGCCAATATCACATCCTGCACAAAGCACAAAGCCAGCACATGCTCCTCAGGAATACTTGTCCTTGTTGGACTGGCTGCAGGCATGCCCAGCCTAACCAGATGGGTTTCTGTGGCTTTTTAATCTTATGTGAAAATAAGCAGCTTAACCAGCTGTTTAAGGAGCTGTTAGTTTACTCAGCTTGAAGTTACCTATAATTTCCAAGTGTCTCCTACTGCAGGTTTAAGGGCAACCCTCCATGCTAGATTCAGGTTCTATTCACAGTAAAATTTGTCACAGGGTGCAACAAGGAGAAAAAGGCAATTTCTGGGGTTGTGACAGGACTTGGGTGTTAGTGGAAGCTTGATGCCCATTAGAGAATGGCTAAAGTCTCTCCTGCTTCCATGCAACAGCTCCATAATCTACAAAACTAGGGGAGATTTGCACACCACACTCTATTGACTTTGTACTAGTCCAAGCAATCTGTTGTGTGCATCCATTCCCTCCCATGGGATAAACTGACACCACTGGAAGTGTGTAAAGAAGGAGCAGGGATTCAGTTCAGCTGATGACAAAGGTGATGTCAATTAGGTATGAACTCTAAGGTGCAGGATCATGGGGGAGGCAGCAAATGTCAGTCCTTTCTCAGGTCTTCTCCGGGCTTTCTCCTCAGCCCTCCTTTCCTCCCTCAAAGAGGGAGGAAAGGTTTTCACATTGAATTTGTGGTATTTTGTCAGGTTGTCACAACCTTAACATTATTTAAATGTAATTTTTTAGTCTATGAATTTGAATTATCCATGGATTCGATTCATTACCAACACATGCCTAGTAGCCAGTTTCTAAATTATGTTGCTGCTGACTTGAATTATTATAAATAAGACTGTGCCAAATGTCAATTGATTATTCAGGAGTAATCAATAGAGAGAGAGAAAAGACAGCTTTGGTTGACTAACAGCAAATGATTTTTATTCCACAGTCCTGGAATTTAGAGTAAGGTGGTAAGCCAGGCTGCATGCCAGACCCCCGGCAAACAGATGTAAAGGGATGCTGACCTCCAGACATATAGAACCAGCAAGGCTACAGTGGACCCACAAGCACAAATGTCCCTGAGAAAGGCTTACAACTGGTAAACCTCCACATTTAGTCACAGACTTTTTCTTAGACTAGGTTTTTTTCCCCCTTCAAAACTAGAGAGCTCCTTCTGAATCCCCTCTCTGCAGCACTGCACTTGTGATGCTGGTGTGGCAGGTTGGCAGTGACCGGCTGCCAGGCCCCATATGGGCACTCACTCCTCTCCCCAAAAGGATGGTTGGGAAAATGAGGTGAAAAATAGGCTCATGGGTCAAGATAAAGAGAGGAAGACCACTTAATGTCACTGACAAAACAGCCTTAACTCGGGAAAAATTAAGCTTACGTGTTTTCCTAGAGATGCCACCACCTTGGCTGAAAGGCTCAAGAAAACAAGACAAGGAGAAGTACCTCAGCATAATTGAAAGCAAAGCTTTGCTGCCAGAATTTGTTCTTCTTTGCAGAAGACTTGCCCCCTGCTTACAGAGAGGAAGCCATCACCTTGAAACCTGTCCTTTTGTCATGCTTCTCAGGAAGAAAATCTGAATCCAAAGGGGAAAACAAATATATAAGTATTTTGTGTGCTTGGGAGGAAGACTGCGCTAGTTGTATCATTTTATGTTTGCATACAGTTGCCAAAGGAAACGTGTCTAGGTGTAGAGTTGTGTTTACCTATGCTTGGAACAAAGAGGGAGGGTTTATACTTGGGGGCTGAGGTCTGGGAGCAGGTTTTCTTCCGCTTCTGGAGGTACATGGGGTTGCCTCCCTCCAGCACAGGCCTCTGAGAGTGAAGGTATTTTAAACTGCAAAATCAAAATTCACCAGAGAAATTCATCAGAACCCTCAGCAAGGCTTGAAAGAACAGCCAAAACCAGGGCAGATGAAGGAGTTCTTTTGTGGAAAGCTCTGTCCTGAGCTCAGGGCCTCATTGGTCATGCGGCATTCATGGAAAAGAGCAGTATTTGATGGAAAAGAGCAACAATCCTGTCCCAGAGATGTAGCCAGCCCCTATGTCTACATACAACCAAATGCCCAGGCTTATTTTTAATGAGCAAATTAAAATACAGAAATAAAGTTCATCCCTTGTGAAACATCATGCATTTTATTATAATCACAGAGGAAAAACCTGTTATTCTTGTGACAGATCTGCAGACTTGTCAGTTCTCATTCTCACACTGTCATGGTGCTTGCTGATTTCTGTCGGAGTCCTACAACTGCAGGTTCCCTGTAGAGGAATGAAGCACTCAAAATAAGCAAATAAATAGGAGACATATTTCTAGATTTTGTAGCTGCAAAGGGAAGCTTTAAAAATATGAACCTAAAAGGCAAATTTTAGAGAATCTTTGAGAAGTCTTAAATAGAGACGATATTCAGCCAGAGTAGGGTTGTTTTGGGGGGGGAAGTTTTCTTTTTGTTTGTTGGGTTTGTTTGGTTTTTTTTGTTATTTTGGTTAATTGGTTTGGGGTTTTTTTGTCAGTAAAAAAGCCTCCCTAATGAGAAAATACTAGAAGTTTTTAGCTATTTAACAGGGAAACATGAAAATCGTGGTCTGAAGAAGCATTGCTAGGTCTGAAATTTTTGACACTTGTCTCAAATCATACCACAGTCAAAAAATTAAGTATTGTGATTTTAAACTTGGAGGCTAGTTTTGAAGTTTTAGGCCTTGGTGAGCTTTGGGTTCCCAGGTGCACTGATGTTGGTAAGGACTATAAAATCACCTCCACCTGTGTGTAGTTAGTTTGGGGTAGTCAGATCTAATGAGCTCCATCTGTCAAATGTAGGCCTTGGTCCCACAAGGGGAAGGTGGGAACTGGGGAAAAGACTGTGAGGACCTATGAGAAGAAGACATTGGGTTGGTGCTTTGGCTGTTAAGGAGCAACCTGGATATTCCACTTTGAAGTGAAGCAGGTATGTGCTTCTCATGAGTGTCTATCCATTGCTGACTGTTAGGAAAGGAATTAGACCTTTATTACTCTGTTAGTGGGGGAAACTGTGTTTTGCTGTGTTTGATGCAAAATGGGGCAGCGGCTGCTGCCACAGCAGCTTGTCTTGCTCCTGCTCCAGTCTACAGTGGGGCATTTGAGGGTGGCTCTGCAGATAAGTCTGAAGCTGTGCTGTAGTGCCATGGGAGCTGCTCATGGTGTGTGAGATACGGGAAGTGCTTAGTTGGGGTGGGTGTGAGGAGACTGCCAATGTTTTGTGGAGTTGTTTTCTCCCAAACCCCCAGTCTCTGTGCAGTGGGGGTGAGAGCTGTACACCTCCCTATGCTCTGAGTTCCACCTTTATCCAGGCAGGCTAGGTGGGTAGGCCTCTCCTTTTTTTTTTTTTTTTTTTTTTTTTTTTTTGGCAATATCTGTGTGCTACGGTAGCTTTTGGCTTTACCCCAAAGTGAGAACACAAAAAAGGTCCAGCATCCAGAGCAAACCTTCAGCATATGGTATGGCTGGACTGAAATCTCATCAGAAAAACATTGTTTTCTTTGTGCCAGTCTGCTCTGGGCCACTCTCTGACTAAGTATGCTGCTGTCTTTTATGGCCAAGTCCTCATACCTGACCTCCTGTAAAGAATGTGCCTGGCAAAAAAAGTTGAGTGCCTTTGAACAAGGTGAGGATACTTGTACTTTGTGCTGCTGTAGGTGATTCCACTGATTTGAAGAGGTGGAAAAAGCTCCTCGTAGCATTCAAATAAAGATACAGACTGGGATGTTTAGCAGGGAAAATTCTTGCAGATGGTGATGGGGAGAACGGCAGCCAAGCTATTACAGAGAGCTGCAGGTTTCCTCCAGGCTAACAACACATGCAAGTATCACTATTTCAGCTGCTAAAATATATTGCCTTTAACTCTTTTTTTCTATGAAATTTTAATTTAAAGGGAAAGAATAATAATCCTGTATCTATGTGATCAAACAATTAACCCCTTGCTATCTGGGTTACCTCTGCCCCTAAACTGCTTGTGGTACAGGTGAATAGGATGTGCTTTCAAACTGACTGCCAACAAGCTTTGTGTGCTAGACATCCAAATACCGCTGAAGTGACAAAATGTTCCAGACGTGTCGTACTTATCTGCACATGTGCTACAAAGGCTGCTAATATCAGAGCAGTTCAATCTGTGAAATATGTTGGCATATGAGTGCTTAGCATCTTTCTGAGAGACTCATTTCTATAATGCTATGTGTTGCACCAAAAACTTTTCATGAAGGAGAAAGTTTTTTTTTTAAAAAAACCCCTAGAATTAATTGCTTGGCTTGAAATATAGTGGAATAACTCAAGAGAACTAGGCTTTTAAATGTGACATAAATCAATGGGAGTCCTAACTTGGGATTTTCTGCAAGCAAGAAACAATCAATGTGCTTGGAAGGGTTGTTTTCAGAAAGCACCTTACTTCAAATTCTTGGAACAGCATCCATAGCAAAACTAGTGTTTTTTTAAGTTTTTCTTGTTCTTTCTACTGCAGTTTCACTGAAGGTCTGTGGTGTGGGTGTTTCCAGAATGACTACCTACTGATTATTCTGTTTTGACGCTGGTTCTGGAGGGTGGGCTTAGAGCAGCAAATGCTTACCAAATTAACAGTGGCTTTCAGGGGGAAAAACTGCAGTGGATTGTTATGTGCTTGCCAGTCCTGCAGTGTAAGGCATGGTTTCTTTTCACATGACTTGCTGGCAGGGAATATCGTACTAGAGCCTTCTGCAACCAGAGTGCAAGGGTTTCTTGGCCCCAGATGCTTCCCCAGTAGCAATGGAAATTTGTACTTCTGTATCAGAGTCTAGACAGAGCATCAGGTGGCTTGGGGCAAATCTTCCCCAAATGGCTGCTGAACATTGACTGCCCTTTGTGATGCCAAGTAGTTCTGTTCCCCAAGCTGTGCAGCTGACACTGGCTGTTGCTGCTTAGAAGCAGGGTGGGTTGTGTGCCCTGAGTGTGTTTACCCCAGAATGGTGCAGGGTGGGCAACTCTCTTGCATGTGCCACGTAAGGAAGTGTTAGGAATACTGTGACTTTATTGAGCAGCTTATAGAGAGAAATATTTTGAAATGTGTCTGGATACAATTTGACTGCCAACTTGAACCTCTTCTTGCGTCTTGATGGCTGCTTAAAGAAGTCTGCAGTGATTGAGGGCCTGCAAAGACATCCAGTTCTGTGGCAAACCTCACAGGGAGGCTATAAATAGCTTTTCTCTGCCTGCTCTTCTTTCTAGTCACAGGGCGATAGTTTGTATCCTGAGCTGTGCTTTTATCCTTCGAGCTATTTCGATGTTGTAATGGGGAGCATTGTGTGTAATCAAGGCTGGTAAAACCCCAGTTTCTGTGCTTATGAACAAAGGGGCTAAATGCTTTTTTCAAGAAACTGGAGCTCTCCAATTGCAGGATGATTTTCCCCTCTTCCCTTGGTTTGTGAGTGCAGGAAGCACTAGCAGTCTAAGCACACATTCTCTGCTTTGAGCAGCACAGGCAAATCCTATATGCATGAGACAAAATGAAATCTTTGTTGTCATGGCTGGACAGTAAGAACAGCACATGCAGCCCTTCATCCCTCCTGTGCTGCCTGATGAAGTTTGTGTGCAGTCATTACCACTACCAGGGAGCTGGGCTGCTTGGCATTGCTGCAATTTGTAAATGGCTTCATTTAGATGTCACCAATGAACTAATTTATGGAAGCTGTAATTAGTGATGATGGGACTGCAGGTGGAAAACAGTAAGTGGTGACATTACTTAGTGACTTCATGAGGGATTTCAAATGTCCAGCAGTCAGCTGCTGCATGCAAGGGAAGAATGACAGCAAATGAGGGAAAACAAAACAGCAACAGCAAGAAAAAAAAAAGCAAGCAATAACAAAACACAAAACCAAATGGAAATATATCTAGGAAGACGGATGGAAAATTAAAATCACCTGAGTGGTGAATAACGTGATTTTAGGTGGTTACTTTCCAAGCAGAGAGGCATGATGCAGCCATATACATGCTGTCACAAATGTACTGAGTCAAATAACTTCCCAGTGGTGCTGTGTTTGTTATTCCCTTGAGGATGCTGGTTAATCTCTGGGAAAGTGGGCTCTGTGGGAAGGTGTGTACCCTAATCTAAAGCGTTGCAATGTATATGGCCTGTCCTGACCACCCCTAATAAAAGAAGTGATGTGTGTGAAGCAGGAGCACAGATTAGCCTGGCTTTAAAAGCAGGGCTTAAAATGATTGCTTGTTCCTCAAGTTCTAATTCCCAGTCTTGCTGATGACTACCCTCTCATACCTGCAACTCTGAGTGTTGTGTTTCCTTGCTGGATGATACTCCCTGGAGTGTACAGGAAAATGCTCAACTGCAGTGAAAAATGGGGGGGGGGGAGGAAGTTCACTGTCCTGCTGTCTGATCCTCACTGGAGGATCGTATTCAAAGGGAGAAAATTACTTGCATGTGGGTGCCAAGTTAGACCCCTGCAGAGACATCCTGTTGCAGGTGTTGCACCGATCCTGTTAGCTGCTGTTGGATCTAGTCCTTGCTTGTGTTGCAGCACAATGTGGGGAAAAGAAACCCCCAAAACAAAGGAACAAACCAGGGCAGAATTGCAGCCACTGTCTGCCAGTGAGGAGATTTTTTTAGTTTTTTAAGACTGTGTAAACTGAGTTTATACCTTGTGAGTTGAGGCTTTGGTGACCCCCATAGAAATGTGTAAGAAATAGTTCTGTGCAGTGAGATAAACAAAGTTGTGAGGGCATGAGAAGGAAACTGCCCAAAGGCAGCGTTCTGGGGTTCTGATGTGACTTGTCTCCTTATGCCTGCTGCAAGAGAGATGTGGCAAGTACCAATTCTGTGTGCACAGGAGAAGTGGGAAGAGGCAGTCTATAAAAAGTGATTGTGACAATTTTTTTTTCTGTGTTGTCTCATCCTAGTGGCCTCCAATGAACTCTTGCAATATCCACAGTGTGGGGATACATGACAGATTGAACAAATGAACACTAATAATGTGTTTTTTGCACTTAGTGAAATAAAAGGAGTGCTTGAAGCAGAGTAAGGACAAGAACATTGAGGGGGTTTGAAGCAGGGGTGGTTTTTCACAGGAAGGCCACCCACCATGAAATATCCATCGAAAGCAACTGTTAGCCACTTTCATAAGCTGTGTTTTCTCTGTGTGAAAGGAGGGAATTGCAACCCAAGTCTGATGAGAAGCTCACATGTGGCAGGCCAGATGGAGGGGGGGAACCAAGCACAAGTGTTCTTTTATCTGGGAGAGTGAGTCTACCTTAAATGCAAAATGTTTGCTTTCTGGAGATGCTTTCACCTCTTTGGCCCTGTGCTGTTTGGCATTGCTAGTGACTCTTGCTTTGCCAGCTGGAGCCAAGAGCTCTCCTGTGCTTATTCCATTCTTTACCCCAGTAGCAGGGTGGTGCATCTGTGGGTTGGGCTGTTCTTCTGGCATCAAGGGGATGAAAAAGCAAACTGTGCACCTTGAGGCACTTTTATTGCAACTCCAAAGCTTGAGAAGCACATCCGTAGCCTCCCAACTGCTGAGCTTGGCTGGAGGAAGGTGATTTCTAAGCTGGCTCTGCAGTCTCAAGTATGATAGTTTCCCCTTTCCTTGCATGCTAAATCAGCATTTTTTTTGGCCATAATGCTCCATTCCCTGGGCTTGTGATTGATACTGAAATTGTTTTTCTGTTCAATTAAAGAAATACCTCTTAAGTAAGAATAGTAGGAAGAAAGAAATGAAATAACTGTATCAGTCTTTTCTTGTTAATTAGGGGAAATTTCTGAGCTACCACCAATGTTTAAAATGCTATGAATATAAGAAACTCTGTTTCAGCATATCTTTTGCCCTAATTGAAGATTGAAAATAATTGAATACTTTTCAATTAAATATTGAAATGCAACTTTCTGATTCTTTAAATCAAATTTCATACTTCATTTTCCTACACAAGTATGAAATGTCACATTTTTGATGAGTTAAAAATTAAAATCACCATTCATCTAAAATGCTACTTTACCACACAAACTAAACCAAGAAAGCACATTTTGCTTCATATTTTCCTGAGCAAAAGTATATTTACTTGTGTTTTCCAGAAATAATTAAATAACTATAACAGAAGTCTGCTGAGTTGTTCTGTTAGTACCTTTGATTTGAGGCTGAGCATCAGGCTTGTAACACTGTGAAATTACCCAAAAGGTGAAAATCAGACTAAACAAGGAGTTGATACAACTTAATCATGTGCTGACTAATAACGAGTCAGTATTTGTATAGCCTAGGCTGTCTGAGAGCTATAAATTCTTCCAAATGAAGCTGGACGTGGAGTAGCCACAAAATGGAACAAAGTAGGATGTGCTGACCAAAGGAGCAATGCCGATCTCTCACAAAGCCCTGTCCTCAGAGGAACGGGAGTAGCACTGGTGGTTTGCAAGCTGGCGTTGCCATGCCTGTGTCCTGTCAGAGAGCAAGAGAGAGCCCAGCACAGGCGTAATCAGTTTAGTATTCCCCTTGGGTTGTTATAAACAAAATCAATATGTACTAATGACTGCAGCAATAAATTTCATCATGCTTCATATGGTAACGTTCCGCACTTACCCAGTTGTTAGTTTGACAGAGAGCAATAGAGTTTACCCTTTTAAGTTGTAAATTACTATAAAAATGCTGAGCCTCATGATAAAATACATTCATGGATGATTTTAAGCTTAGGAAGTATTGTAATACTTTCACTCAGCATACTATTAATATAAATAAATAGTATTTATTGTTTGGTTTCCTAGCTGCAGCTGGGTGAAGAAACATGGCATGCATGTTTATCATGCCACTTGTGGTTTCATAATGTTTATCTAAAATTGATTCTCAAAGAAGCTATCTGAGAGGCTTATTTTTCCACATATTTGTCCAGAGAAAAATCTTCCTCCCGAACAGATTCCTAGCAAGTAAAATCTTGATTTTTTTTTTTTTTTTTAAAGTGCTGTTTCATTTAGGAGATGCTTTTCTATTTAAACGTTTCTTCTTGCCTATATTTTTTATTTTTTTCTTGCTGGCAAATAAGCACTGGGAAGTTGGATTAAATGTTTCAGCCCCAAACGAAACATTGCAGACTTTTTGCTCATATTATATTCCAAGCTTCAGCACTGAATGCTTTCTTCTGAATACAAATAGAGCACTAAAGTTACAGGAGTGTTCCACAATGCAGAAATACAGATTTACTTATGTCTATGTGTCTGCTACCATATCTTTTTCTCTCTTAAAATTTGGAGCTTGTGATGGAAAATCCAGGTGTTTTGAATTATACACTTATTAAATCAGTCCACCTGAGAAAACCTTCACAAACTTCACTGAATTGTGCACTCTGTTGGCCCTCAAAAGATAACAACTTTTAAGCTACAAGTATCTATAATGCCTTTAGAAAATATCTAGATAGAAAGCAGCAATTATATTTTGTTTCTCCTGTGCTTCATTATTTAAATTTTGTAATCCAGTTGCATTTGTGTAGCCAGATAGAGCTCTTTGAGGTGTGTGATGATTTTTGAGCCCTCCTCAGGGAAGGGCAGATCCATCTGAGTGAACCCCTGCAACAGGCTCTGCTTCTGCATTAGTTTTGGAACTTTTCCTGAAATTCAGCCACTGCACTCCTAACACAACTCAGACAGAGTTGTCTGTGTGCAAATAATCTGAATAATCCAGGCTTCCCTTGCCTGAGGGCAAATGACATCTACTCTCCAAGGCTGCTTCTCCACAATGATTTCTCATTGATCTGGAAATAAAGCAAGCTGCCAGAAGCCACAGTCTGAGTGTGTTATAGTTGAGAATAAATCAAACCTGCCACAGTATTGGCAAAGATCAAGCCTGCCCTGCTGACTTAAATTCTGTGCAGTATGGTTGCGCAGCATTTGGTCAAAGAAAGCAATAACAAGTGCAGATTAATTCTTTGGCAGCTGCACCTCTGTGCAGGGAAGGGAGGAAATCTGGGCTTGCTGCTGTGCTTCACAGCCAGCTGTTGCTAGAGTTTGGCTCCACAAAGCCATGCTCCAAAAAGCTCCATGCTACCCAAATGCAGCAGGTTTGCTGTAGTAGAGCACAGGGATCCTTTATGCATTTCCTCACAATACCTGGTAAAAGGAAATATCAGTCTACAACTGCACTGCCACTGTCCTGCACCCTGAGGACTGCTACAGTGCTCAGTAGTGGACCTTTTGGATTTGAGTCTCTCCATCCTGGAGAAGAACAGTCATGAGATTGCAGCAGAGCTGAGCCAGCAGCATCATATTTAAGGGGCTACTCATTGCACACACTGTGGACAGCTGAGAGCTGGCATCTGTGTTATAACACATTGCTCTGAGTTTTTTCAAGTTAAGCTCACTGGTATATACAGGAGACCAAACATGTAGACACAAAAATGTAAGTCTATTTTGTCTTCAGTGTCCTGACTCTGAAATGGTTAATAATTTGGGTGAAGTACCATGCTCCAGTATCCCAGAAGAGTGGAAGTTCATCAGTACCACTCATCTTGTCCCCCTCCTCCTTTTTGTTTCTTTTGGGTACTCTACACAGGGTACAGCTTGAGAGATGCTGCTACCCCTGACCTATTTCCAGTACTCTCTAGTGGCATTTCTAGGAAGGCTATGGGGTTTTCCCCATATATTCATTGCTGTATTAGACAGAGGGTGCCTTATCAGATAGCAGATGTGCATTCTCCAGGATCATTTCAGTATTTTCCAAAGAGAACAAGTTTGTATGCCCACTTTTCTTTTCTAAGAGCAACAATTATTGCAGTTGAAAGAGCTACATATCTGTGTAAGGGGAAAGACATGTTAAAAGCTCTGCTGTCCTGAAAGGAAACATTACAGTGGCCCTGCACCATACACTTAATGACAAATCCCTCCAGTGCTGCAGCTCCTGAGGCTGGGTACATAAAGGCAGAAAGAGTGCAACAGATGCAACATGCAAAATTTACACAAATCCAGGCTCTGCTCTTTCCCCCTTTCTCCTTGTCTGGAGCTGCACTGCAGTGAGGTGCTTTGTTCTTTGGATTGGTCATGGGGGAGCAGGGCAGAAATGTGCTGGGGTTGCCTGTCCTTGCCATAGCTTGCCCTTCCATCCCTTTCTGGGGACATGACCTCAGCCTCAAATGAGCCTCAGAGAGGCAAATGAGCAGCATGTTGCCTTCTGCTTAGAGGGCAAAAGCTGCTTCTTCCCAAAACATGTTCCCTACTTCCATCACTGTATTCCTGAATCCCTATTGGCAAATGAGCATACAGTGCTATTAATGATAGGTGAATCTTCTTTGAGGTAGAGCTGGAGGTCTGGTGTTTCTCTGTTGGGGAGATCCTCTGCACTGTGATTTACACTGCACAATGCTCGCTGACATCTCAGCACTGCCCTTGGGCTGAACTTTGCTGTTCCATGTGCAAATGGATCGCACACAGCAAGATGGTTACTTTTTACAGCTCCATAGGCAAGATGTCCATTTGGTGTGCAAGCTGAGGCTCAGGCATGTGCAGGGAGTCAAATATTGCTGAGTGTGGTGGCAGAGAAGCACCCCTTGCCAGAGCACAGTGGCTGTCTGGGTCAGACTGGTGTAGTCAGGGTGCTTGGGCAGGGTGTGAAGCATCTCATCTTCTACTGGTCTGTAGCTGAGGGGTTTCCTAAGTCACAGGTAGCATTGCTGTCCTTCCTAACTTGGGAAGGATTTTTCTGTTCATTAATTTCTCAAATTCCCAGAAAGGTTTTGGCATTTATAGTATCCCATGGCTCAGCTGCACAGCTCAACCATACATCTTGTGAAATAGTACCTCTTTAGATCTGCTCTTGAGCTTAATGTTTGGGGTTTTTTTAAAATTTCATTTGATAACCTTGAGTTTTTGCATGAGAAAATTATGAACAGTCATTCCCTATACTCTTCTCCCTGCTGTTTGTGGCTGTTACAGGCTTTTACCGTATTATATTTTCCAGGCTGGAGTCCTATTCTCAGTCCCTCTCTACATAAAAGCAATTTCATTCCTTCAACTATTTTTGCCTTACTTCTTTATACCTTGTCCAGATCTACAGTAACTTTTTGGCAGGTGAGGTGGGTTCCACTTGCAGTGTTCAAGGCACCATGGATTTTGATGGTAATACCAGGACATCTCTTGTTTCATTTTTTGGCACTGTCAAACTGGGAGGACTGTGGGATTAAATAAAATGGTGCTGCAGGGTGTTAATGAGCTGGCCCCGATCCCAGGCTGTTACTTTCAGTGTCCTCTGCTGCAAGTTATGTTCTCTTGTATCAGTCCTGCTGTTTTGGAGCACCCAACCAGGGGGCAGACCTGCCTGGGAGCCCAGCAGATTTCTTGGCATCATGTTTTGGAATCAGCAAAAACATTCCTCTACTTTTCAAATGTAAAATTAGGATGAGCAGTGGTTTCCTGCTATACCAGGGGATTGAGTGGAAAAAAGAGCTGCTTTAAGCGCATAAAAGAGAAACATGATCTGTCCTGCCACTTTGCCTGTCCCTGCTGTCAGGGCCTGAGCGGTATTTCCCCGGGAGGCAGGGAGCAGCTTGCATCTGCACAGTTGTCCCCTGCCTCCCAAACTCACCACTCTGCAGCCGCAGGAACTCAAAGGCATATTGCCATCTTCCACCTTGCTTCTTCAGCTAAAAATGTCCTTTGCTGGTGCAGTGTCAGCCCTGCTATATTTCATGTTGAAGAGCTGCATTGGAAAGGGAGAGGATCAGACAGCACATTACATTTCTAGTTTGTCAACTGTCTTGAAGCTGTCTACAAAAATTAGTGTAATATCATAACTTGTCTGTATATCTGTATAGCATTGCATCCCGCGAAACAATAAATTGCATTTGAGTCAGGACATGAAGCTGCTGCTATCAATGCCTGTGTTAATTTTCCATGGTTTATTAAGAAAATCATAACAATGCATGCTATTTATGCAGGATGTATTCGGAGATTTGTCTCCCTAGTTGTGTATTGAATTAGAACATTGACATTAGAGACATAGATTAATGTATTAGCACTTCTACTGTATCTCAGAGCCAGGATTATATCACAAAAGGAATTAGTTTTGTGATCTCTTCATGGATCCATTTTCAGGGCTATCCTTCACCAGCTCATTGCCAATCACAGTCACCTGAACAGATTCATGTTTGTGTCACTTTTGTCATGCTCTTTGCTATAAACCATGGGACACTGGGGATGCTTAACAGGGTCTGGGAAAATAGCTTGCTCTACTGCTTTACTCCTTAATTTTGGGAGTTACTTAACCAATAGTCCATGTTTTTTCCACATCTGTTGCTATAATCCTGATGGCAACATCATAGGGCATTGCAAATGCCACGTTCTCCTGCTATGGCTGTCATTCACTGAGTACATATGACAGAACAAAAACTTTATTTTTTGTACAAAGATTGGAGTAATTGGCCTCTCATATTTGAATACTTACATTACCTGTGATCTCAGTAAAGAAACTGAACTTTTTTTAAGGAGTGATGTTGTGAAATGACATCAAGAGGAACTTGTGCAGTGTGCGTCTTGGACTAGTTGTAAAATAGTCTGCAATATAAGCACTTCAAGGCTGCCTCTTGTCTGTTTGCTTGCTAGAAAATCAGGAGATGGTTCCCACTATGTTAGTCCTGATACAGATTTACAGTTTTGATGTAGGGAGTTACATATTGACAAAGTGCTTTGGAGTGTACTTCATGAGCCCCGCTTCTGGGTTTGAGGTTTCAGTTTTCACACCATGAGTGAGGACTGCAAGTGAAATTCAGTTCTTTGCTGAAAAACACTGAGAGAAATCACCACGTGTTTTCCCCTCCAGAGAACACACAGCATTCTCCAAAAATTAGTCTGAGATCAGGGAAATGTCTACAGCTGCTATTTGGTTACCATATGGGTAAAAAATTTTGTTTACTCTTCTTCCAAGACAAACTCAAATTGCTCATTTTCATCACTGAAGTGCCAGTCCTCAGAAAATTGGCTTTTCTTCAGTACCAGCTGAACTCTGTGAAAGTGGCCTTCTCCTTTGCTCTACACTCTCCTTGGGGAGACCTGAGCACGTCTGGTGGGCTGAACTGAGAGCCAGAAAAAGATCTCCTAGGCTTTTCTGCATATGTATTTACAGCCTTTCCTGTCATTTTCTGGATGCCTTAGCTGTCCTGAATATAAAGATGTTGAGGCGATGATTGTTCTTTGTGATGTTTACCCACTGCTGATAGCAGTGGTGCCCAGCTGCTGTCCACTGAGCCCCCCATAGCAAAAATAATATGAATTTAAATGGGATTACTTCTTTCTCTGTTTTGCCTTTTTTTTCTCCTTACAGAGTGAAATCCTGCCAGTGTGTAAGGATCTGATAGAAATAGGAGACGAATGATTTGACTTTAAAACTCTGTGGCATTTTTTGGTTTCTGTAATTTCAATGCAATTTTGAATGCTTAAATTAAAAGAGAAATTAATATGTTAGACATCACTAGGATTTTTCTTTCCTGCATCTATTGTCCAAACAAAGCCAATTAAACCAGCCTAATCATATGAAATATTTCAGAATCTCTTCTTCAAAATACAAATATCTACTAAGAAAATGTTTTTGATGATCTTGTATATTCTGTCCTAAGTCACTTAATATGTCAGCCATGTTTCACTCACAAAAACTTTTGCTATCAGTGAAATTCTATAGGAATGTGAAAAGTTAGTAAGTAATTAGCAAATATTATTATGTGTGTTGGAAAGATTAGTATGTGCCTTAGATGTAAAGACAATTGAAGATCATCTTTTCTTTTAAGAAAGAAAATGATGGCTTAAAAGTGTTAATCCTCATTTGACATTTTTGAGATGCAAATGTACATGTACAGATTGTTCATGTGTGGGTAGGCTGGCCCTGGCTTTATGCCAGGTGTCCAACAAAGCTGCTCTCTCACTCCTCTTGTCAGCTGGACAGGGAAAAGAGGATATGTTGAAAGGCTCCTGGGACGGGATAAGCAGAGGAAGAGATTACTCAGCAATAACCATCGTGGGCAAAACAGGCTTGATGTGGGGAAAATTAATTAAATTTACTAGAAATCAAATCAAAGTAGGATGTAGAGGAATAAAAATTAAACCTTAAAACACCTTCCCCCCCCACCCCTCCCTTCTTCCTGGCCTCACCTTCACTCCTGGCTTTCCATACCTTCTCCCTGCACTGGCACAAGGGAACAGGAATGAGGGCTGTGGTCAGTTCATCACATGTTGTCACTGCTGCTCCTTCTGCCTCAGGGGGAGGACTCCTCACAGTCTTCCCCGGTTCCAGCATGGGATCTCTCTCACGGGTGACAGTCCTCCACCAACTTCTCCAATGTGCGTCCTTCCCACAGGCTTCAGTTCTTTGGGAACTTCTACAGCATGGGTCCCTTCTGCAGGATGCAGTTCTTCAGGAGCTGACTGCTCCAACAAGGCTCCCTTTGCAGGGTCACGGGCCCTGCCAGCAAACCTGCTTCAGTGTGGGCTCCTCTCTTCATGGGGCCACAGGTCCTGCCAGGAGCCCAGTCCAGTGTGGGTTTCCCGCAGGGTCACAGCCTCCTTTGACATCCCCCTGTTGAAGTAAGGGATCCTCCAGGAGCTGCAGAGGATCTCTGCTCCCCTGTGCACCTCCATGGGCTGCAGGGAGACAGCTCCTTCACCATGGGCTTCCCCGCAGGCTGCAGGGGAGCCTCAGCTCCAGCACCTGGAGCACCTCCTGCCCCTCCTTCTGCACTGCCCTGGGTGTCTGCAGGGCTGCTCCTCTCATGTATGCTCACCCCTCTCTCTGGCAACAATCTGTCACCCAGCTTGTTTTTTCCCCTTCTAAAACACTTTATCCCAGCAGCCCTACCACCAATGGGCCTTGGCTAGTGTCAGGTCACTCTTGGAGCTGTCTGGCATTGGCTCTGTTGCACACAGGAGAAGCTGCTACCCCCTTCTCACAGAAGCCACTGCTGTAGCTCTCCCACTACCAAAATCTGACCAGAAAAACCCAATATGTCTTCATACTTTCAGCATCTACCATTTCTAAAACAACCTTTTTAAAAAAAGTCAACAAATATTCTAACGACTCACAAATTCCTGGAATTTTTTAGGCTTTCAGAGATACCAGTCTCATTTCCATAGTAATGCAGTTTAGAGGTTACAAAATAACACTGCAGAGAACAAGTTGTGTTTTCACTCATGCTGCTCTTATGTCTGGGTCTTGATGAATTCAGTCACTGCACCACTGCGTCTGCTCCAACAAATACACAATCTTCTCACTGATGATGCTGTTGGATGAGTTCAGGTACTCTGTTTGGTCAGTCAAGTGAGACATGTTTGCTGCTTGTACAGGGGCAAGCTGGACCTGAAGGATGTAAAAATAACTGCAAGTGCTGTTTTGTACAGTTTTGACCTCCATTTCTCTGAGATCTCTGCCCTGGCAGTGCCCATAGAGGGCTTGGGGCTCATCTGTGTTGCAATTTATTCTATGCTGCTATTGAGGAGTGGCAGTAGCTGGGTACCAGCAGCACCTGAAGTGGAGAAAAGGATGTGAAGCCTTCAGAGTGCTTTCCTCAGGTAGTGGACCTCAGTGAGGAAGGGCACACATAATTGTAGTAACTTTAGCGCTGCTGTGAGGTGTTACTTATCTTAGTGATTGGCATTGCAGGAGACTTCAAACTGAGAGCTGGCTTCCTGTGGTCCTGTGATTTTCAGACTTTGCTCTCTGCCTGAAGCTGATCCTCTGGAAAAGTTATAGATTAAAATTATTCAACCCTTTCTAGCATCATGGCTAAGGAAAAAAGGAAGTCTATTATCCTCCCCTTTCTTGGACCCAAATTCATAATGGGAATTTTCATTTAAAAAAAACAAAATCAGAGAATGGCTCTGTCCTCTACCTGCCTGTCATTTTATCTCTCCTTGGCAAGATGAGATGGCCTTAAGGTGAGAGTAAAAGTTTCTCATAATCATTACCAGGTTTCTTTTTATATTATGCAGTGCCAGTCTCTGTGCAACCGTTTTGGGCTCAGGGCCTGCATGAAAGATGACGAAAATGAGCACCTAGCAATGTGAAAGGGCCCTTCTGCATTAAACATCCTTGGTACAGCAAAGAGCAGTGGGCAGAAGTGTGTGTCTGAAGTGGGGCAGTTTGGTGCAAGCCAAGTTCTTCTCCCCACATACCAGTGTTGTGGCACCCTAGTACACCATAGGATGTCACCATCATTTGACATCACTCACGCTCATCTCTGAACTCTGTCATGTGCTTCTGAGCGCGCAGCCACTCTTTAGATGCTTTCTCCAGCCATAGTAAGTGGTGAAGCTGCAGATGGCAGGACATGCAAAGCCACCTGAAGCAAGCCCAGTACGTTGTGACTGCGACAGCCATTAGGCTTCTTCATAGGTTAATTCATAGCTTTGCAGATTTGTTGCTTCTGATGTTTATCTGTAATCACACAACTTGCGAGGGAGAGGACTGCTGCTGACCTGTGAGCTTGAACGTACAGGAGGTGGTGAGGCTGCATCCTGCCATCACGACAGCCTGGGACAGCACAAGCATCCTGCCTATGCTCCATCTTTGTGTAGTCAGATAAGGTGACATCTGTAAGCCAAGCACCACGTTGATCCTTGGGGGGTTTTCCCACTGTGACTTCTCTCTTTGTCTTGAAAAAAATGTGGCTCCATTCACATTTGCTTCAAAGCATTCAAGTATGATCAGGACATTCTTTTGGAAGACTTGTCAACCATATATCTCTGTAAATTACTGCTGCTTTCATCACTTATCTCTTCTGGCTAAATATCTCTGATTTTTCAAAGGTGCATGCTTGACTAGAATTGGTTTGCAATTTAAATAGTACTTGCTTTAACTTAAATATCATTGGGCTCAGGTGGATTTATTTAGTGTACATGAAATAGTGATCAAGCCGATATGTCAAGTAGCTCAGCCCAGACGTCCCAGACAGATGGTGCTTCTGGCTGAGGGTTTACCTCATCTGTGTTGGTTCAAGTTAGTGTTTTATTTCTTTTGTGTCAGGGAAATTTGTTGATCAAAAACGCTGATTCATCTTTGTCTTTATTTTTCCTTTATTTTTCCTTAGCTTTCCAAAAGCTTCAGAAGACTTTTGATTCAATGTAAATGGAATTTTTAGTTTAGCTAGAGAGAACCAGGGAAAATTATGGATTGATTTTTTCCCTGCATTGGATAGTACTGGTAGAATAAACTTGAGTTTTCAACGTTAACTCATTATTTTGGATGCCTGAGCACACCAAGAGAGGCCTGATCCTTATCATAGGTGTCCCTAAATTTGGGCCTTCTGAATTGGCATTCATATTTGAGGATGCTGTAATTGCTAATTCCTGTGTTAATTAGGAATCTGCTTCTGAAATTGGGTGTCAACCAGATGTGCCAATTTTTGTTACTTTGAGCAGATGGAAGATGCTGAAAACGGTGCCTGCAGACCGAGGATCCTGATAATGCTGGTGAATAGGCTAAACCGTAACACAGTTCAGGGAGAAATCTTTTGAGTTTTTGTCTATCCAGAAGTAGATTTATCTCCTTTAAACTTTATATTTTTGTTTATACCTCTTCAGCCAACAAAGGCTGAACTGCAATGCCACATCGTCTAAGGAAGCAATCATGAGACTTAACTCGTGGCAGGGCAAGGAAGCAAGCAAATTGATTGACGCTGCTGGCTCTGTGTGATCCTCTGAATGGGATGTCATTGTCTGTTTGAACCTTTGCATTGTCTGAGAGCATAAAAGCCTCAGGCTCAGAGTTTATTTAGGATGTGTTTCTGATATGGGCATAAACAACCTGTAAATCACATAAATCAAATACATGTATTTCTGAAGAAACTTAGCATGAGTCCAAAAAACGTTGGGCTCTTGTGTGACGTGCACAAGGTGTGTGATTAAAGACAAGGCTGGTAAAGCTTAGATCTACAGTGGTGTATCTCTAACAGCAATTAGAGGACTGCATGCTTGGCAGCTGCAAGATAGATGGATAGTTTACCATGCTTAAGGGACCTATGAGCATAATGTTTATTTTTCGAGGTTTCAGCAGTGCCTGATGCTCATCAGCAGGAAAACCTCATTGTTAAAATGAGGAAACTGTTTGAAGCTACTGATTCTGACCTTTTGAGTTGGCATGAATAAAAGCCAGGTTAACGAAATGTGTTGCTCCAGTAGCAAGTCAGGAAAAAAAACAACTTGTCTGCTGCTCGGAAAGACCATAAATGCCACAGAGATTTATGCAGAGCTTTGGTGTAGCTCTGCATGTGAGCCATCTATACATAAGATACTGGGGAAAAGAAGACACCGCTTGGATCTAGTGAAGTACACAGCCCCTGATGTCTCAACGTGACAGATAACAATAGTCATAATTATTGTGACTATCTTGACACAATCCATTTAGCATTCTTGCCCTTATCACTTGCTGGTTTCAAAGCCACAATCCTGAAGTGCAATCGGGAAAACTGCATTTGACATGGCTTGTTGAGGAACGGCATAAATCCCCAGCACCAAGCACTTACATGGGTGTTAAGCTGACCACTAATCATCTGTTCACTGAGGAGCACCCAGAAAAGTTGGCTGCTAATGAAAACCCTGGAGCTGGCACTGAACTGATAAGACTGTTGGGTCCCTGTTTGTGTTTTCTGGGATCATGCCAGTGTAACAACCCAAACCCTTGCAAGCAGTAGTTTTTAAGCTCAAAATATTAATGTAAAGTGGGTATAAAATTGGCTAGGGACTTCAATGTCAGTGCTTAACAAAGGAAACTATTTCTTGCTAAGAATGACTGTTATGTGTTGGATTACTTGCTCTGTAGTAGTGCTGAGGTGTTGTTCTAAAAGGCAACGGGAGGTGCCTCCCCCAGAGCTCCCAGCCTGTGCCTGGGAGGCAGCAGGGCCTCTCTGCAGCCTGTGTGTCTCAGCATTGTGCCAATTGTGTGCAAACTGTGGCCAGCGAGCCATTTATCACCACTGTGCAAGCCAAAGTCTTTGCTGTTGTTGCAAGCACAGCCTGCTGCTGTGGGACTTAGGGGAGGTTTTTTTGCTGCAATGCCTCTTTGCTTTTCCTGTTGCTTGTAGGGATAAAATTCCATTGGAGAAGCTCATATTTCCAGCAGGGAGCAGGCCAGCTGGGATGCAACATCAGCTGTCTTTAGGGTGGCTGACGCAGTGGGCTCCTGATTTTAGTGCATAGCAAGAACTCCCAGTGCTTTAGGATAGGGTGGTTCCTGGATGGGATCTGGAATTGAAGGGACCCGCCTTGCCAGGCTCTTCAGCCCAGAAATTAAAACTGGCTTTGTAGTTAATAAACATACTGGGTTAGAAGGAATGGGATAGAAGGAAAATTAGGGGAGAACTTCTTGCTTCTTTCCTTGTGCTTCCCCACTTCTGTCCTAAACACAAGGAACAGAAATGCTGTGACAAGACCCATTTTAAAAGCAAATCTGGTTGTTTTCTTTCTAATCTCACTTTCCCTGGTGTAAAGTAAAATACATTTCTTTGGCTCAATTCAGTCTAAAATAGTCCTCTAATTCCAATAGAGCTGACCTGGGGCACCACTCCTGGTCTCCAGCTGCTGTCCAGTAAAGACAAGTTTTCCCATAACTCCTTTGTTGTGTCTGTTGGCCCCACATGAAAGTTTTGGCTCTGCTACTGCATTTTGAATGATGCTGGGTGCCCAGGCAGTGGCACAGAATCTATCCTCATGTCTCTCTCCAGACTCAGCTCCTTGGAAGGATAGTAGAATGAATGAAAGCCTGTAGATAAAATTTCATAGGGGGTGACTTCTTCTCAGGGCCATTAGTGAGACTGAAAAATCAGTCTTTATAATATAAAGCAATCTTCCACCTGAACTGAGGACAGCTACTCTAGTTCCACAATATGTTATTTAAAGCCTGTTTTATAATAGAATTTGGTATTGCAGTATGTATAATTTATAATATATTAAAACCCATTTCATAATATATTTTAATCTCTGATGATGAATAGCTGTGACAGTCTTGGAGGTTCTGTAATATCACTATGGCAACATCCTTTAAAAAAAGAAAAGTAGGACAATTGAGAGATACCAAGGACTGGTCAGGGAAAGAATAATGACACTTGTCAATTTGCATTCTTTCCTATAGTTTATTTTCTTCTTGGAAATGGCATCTGTTCTGATATTTTTGCATGTGTTTTCAAGAAATCGCTTGCGACATTACTGAAATGTTGCATCTCCTTTAACCTTTGAGGGCTCAATTCTGAAAAGATTTGTTTTCCATTGCAGTGCTAAATGACTTAGCCCATCTACAAAGATGAGCAGAACTCAGCAGCTATTGGTGGACTGCAAATATATCTTCCATCAGATTTCCAGTGTTTCTCAAAAATCAAAATAGTGCTGTATGAGTCCAACCTAGCATTGTTAATTTAGAAAAATGGGACTTGTCTTCCATACTAAATGGCTGGCTGTTTTTTCAAAATTAGAACCCTTGCTTCAAAGGCTTACATTTTTACTAAACCTCTAAATGGCAATTATTCTTTTCCTGGGCAGTACTCAGCAAAGCATATTCATCATTCATTAGCAGAGAAAGAAGAAATCTCAGTTTGCCTGCCTTTCCAAGTGGAGGTGGTGCATCTCTAAAAATGTAGCTGCAAAATCTCAAGTGATAGGGATCAAAAGGCCTGGAGATCTGTGGACCACCATTTGCTTACCAGGTGACACAGAGCTCATCCATGGAAGACTGATTTTTTTTCATTTACCCCAAACCAGGAAGTCTCTTCCAGAAGAGCAGACTTTTGAAGGTCCGAGGTGTGAGGGCCAAACACCAGCAGTGCACCACGTAGCCTTTTGGGATGTTTCTATTGCTGGTGTTATTCTTGTTCTTATCCATGTTTTCAAGTGTGTGAAAGATATTTTTGAGGATTACAGTTTATGGTTGTAGTGGTTTATTTTCTGAGGGGCTCTTCTGTCAAATGCTCCAGACGTGAGTTCCTGGTCAATAGGGAAACACTAGTGGAAACTGAACTATGTAGGAGGTCCCTTGCCCTTTGTGCTTCCTACTTGGTTTTCTTAAATACCTCAGGCCTCTGCTATGTCAATCAATTCAACAGAGAGTTCTGCGTTCCCTGTGATTCTCAGCACAGCTGATTTCCTTCAGCCTCCAAACTCTTCTTTTGCAGGGCAACCGCTTGCCATCACAGGTTTTAACACTCACTTGCCCTTCTCCACCATTTACAGAGCAGACTCTGACTGTTCCTTCTCCTTCATGAGCTAAAGTTTCTCCAGTGCTTTTCAGTACCCAGGCATGTTTTGATTGGTGGCAGGTCATGAAAACCAAAGGCAGGTATTTAATAGCCCTAGTTATGTCAGCTGATATGAGGCTGAAAGTAAGAATACACCTAAAATGTCTGGGGATATCTGGGCATTCATTTTTCCCCCTGTTTATCCCAAAGCAGAACACAGATGTTGACCTTTACCTTACGAATCCACCTGCTTACTCAGGCTTTTGCTTGAGGGGTGACAGCAAATGAATTTCTGCCTATAGGGCAAATTCCAGGATGTATCCATTACCGTGCCATTGACATTTGCCAGCCGATTCTTATGTTTTCAAAGTAATTTTGTTCATGTGCCCAGGGAAATTAACAGTGAACTGTTACTGGTGTTTAAAAAGCATTTCTGGAATAAAATTTCTTTTAACTCTTCCTATTTAAGTCATTGCTTGCATAAAGCTACTGATTAGAGAAGAGCAGGAATCCTCATGAGAAATAGGAATAGTGAACTCGATGAGTTTCTATTCTGACTTTTTTTTTGTTCTGCAGTTACAGAAAGCCTTTTGCCATGGGCACCTCATCCACGACATGGATCACAGTCCACAAATGATGCTAGGATTTAATTTTTCCAGTTACACTGCTCTTGCAACATATCTCATAAATGTGCAGCTCAAATTCTGCAACTAGATACGTAAACAGTTAGAAGACAGTAATTTTCCCATGAAGGAAAAGCTTCTATAATAATGGGAGTAATGGCATAAAGATCCAGCTTTACATTTGGTCTGGTGCTCACACTGCTACTCTAGTCTGTTATCTAGAAGAAAATACAACTTATACAAATTATGAAAGTGTAGGAAAATGGACACATTGGGTCTCTTAGCAAACAAGATTATAAGGCAGGAATCTTTTTGATTTGGACAGTGTTAGGGCTGATGGGGTTTCTCAGGGTTTCCTCTCTTCTAACGCATATTACCTTTAAGAATGAAAACCAGCTGAGAGAAGTATCATATAAACATATTTTCTTGTTCTTTATGGAAGATGAGTACTTTCTTATCCTAGAACCACTGGGCCTATTCATAACTGAAACCTTTAAAGTTTATGAACTGTGAAATTAGGTGACTAATAGACAGGTGAATCACTAGGCTGGATGCATTCAGAGACCTCCTTGTTCCTGTTTCTTGTATCTCCCTGTAGACAAACACATATACTTCAGCATGGAAGAAAAACAACATCAAAAAGGCTTCATGACACTGAGGTCCCACCTAATTGGAGGAGAATGAGATTTTTGCCAGGACACAGTGAATGTCTGCTGTATCTGTCCATTTGTTTTCTCAGGGTGTCATGCCTTGTGCCACACTGGGGGTCATCCACAGGCATGTAGGAATCTTTACTGGTTTCTTGGTTTGGTTGTTTTTTGGCAGTTTTTTGTTGGGTTTTTTTGTTGGTTTGTTTTTTGTGGGGTTTTTTGTTTGCTTTTGTGGAGTTTTTTTTTGTTTTTGGTGGTTTTTTTGAGGTGGGGGGATTGTTCATTTCGGGAGGTTTTTATGGTTGGTTGTTTTGTTTGGTTTTTTTGGGAGGTTTCTGGAGTTTGGGTTTTTTTTGGTTTGGCTTTTTTGGGGTTTTTTTGTTGCTATATGTAGGAAAAAACCTTTGTAGCCTTTGTTTGCTGGAGATGGTTTTTTTTTTTTGCTGTGCCAGTCTGTCCTGTGCAAAGAGGTCTAAACAAGCAGAGAGAAAGGAGCAGATTTGTTTCAGGTACTCCTGCCATAGGAATATTCTGATAATAAAATCTTCCCAGCTGTTTGGAAAAGCTTCAGCATTCCCTGTGTGAGTAAGAAATGTCTGACACAGTCCCAGGAACAAATCAAATCAAACCAAACCAAGCCAATCAATAGCACTTCATTTGCTTACTGGAATGAAAGCTCCTCAAGTGATCTTGGACTGAAGAGTCAGGGGACTTTACATTGCAATTTTGCACATGTCCTGGCTTTTAGATTTTACACAGGGTGTGATTCAGGAGCATTGAAGTGGTCCTCATCTTTATCAGAACTCTCCTCCAACTTAGTTTCACCAGTTATTTATTGTCACATGTGGAATAGGAGTTGTAGCCAGGCTGTATATCTTAGTAAATTAAAAGGAACATCTGCTTAATATAATGCATTATATAAATGGTATTTCCTTTGTATACTAGGCTGCATGAAATAATCTATTGGCTACTGACCCAAGTTCCTGCATGCCTATCAGATAACCCACAAAAAGCTTAATTTCTGACATCATGTGTGTCCCCTCCAGGCAACATATAAAATAAATACTGTAAACTTACATAGAAGCAGGTGAGTCCAAAAGAGCAGAAGGGGGTCTATACATTCCCAAAGTACAAACTTAAGTGGTAACAGATGAATCCAGACAGTGATTATAAATCCCAGAGCTGATTCATAAACTTCTCAGGCTGCAATCTCTAGAGTCTGAGGGCAAAACTGTCTGCGATAAGCTTGTTTTCATGTCTTTATAGCAGGAATAAGTTCAGTGGTTTGTATGCTTAGGGAAGATGGATGAAAATACTAATATTGTCGAGTGCTCTGAATGCTCAATAGCAGTGAAATCAAAATAGCACACTTGAATGGTGAAACAATTAATGAATTCGATAATGTTTTCTGGTTTCATGCAGGCAGACCATTCTCATCACACCTGCCATATTTTTAGATCTTGTTTGCATAACAAACATTTCACTACTTCTTTTTTTGGTTACAGAGCCTAAATTTCAGGTGGGACTTTGTAGGAGGAGGAGTTGGATCCACCATCAATAGTCCTGGGGATTTTTGGCTGTTGGCTAGCCTGTTCCTTGCTGGAAGTTATTGCCAGAGGTCTTGTATTGTTGGGTAAATGCTGGGGGCAGGAGGAGTGTTGGGTGCTTTCTGCTCTGGTACTTTGAGGCATAACTTGCAAGCTGAGAAAAGGATCCTCTGTAGTGCTCTGGCACTTCAGTACCTGACTCCTGTTGGTTAGAAATGGAAACGAGGGTGGACCTCACTGTGCTTATTCCACCTTCATCATGTCACTTCCCTGTCTTTTCCTTTGCTTTGGCTGCCAAAATGGAGGTGTGCTAGAGCTAGGCATGGCTAGAGGCAAGCCATGCTGATATTGTGAGAGCTTTTGGAATGAATAAGAGAGGTCAAGACTCCAGAGGAGTTTATTTGCAAACCTCTCCATCTAGATGGCTCATGCAATTATTTTCTGTGCTTATCCCACTTTACTCAACACACAGCTGAGAAGAGCAGCCAAGCCATTTTAGATGGCTTTGTTGCCTCAGAGGTGGGAGCACAGGAGGCTACCTCAGTAGGCTGGGCTGTGTTTGCTGTTCTGATGTTGGAAACAGTCATCTCACACAAAACATATCTAACTGCCTGACTTTGGGGTTCCACTTTAATCCTACGTGCTAATGTGCTGGTTTACCGTATTAATGCAGATTAGCTGAAAATAACTTGGCACGTCAGGATTTACTGCTCTTCTTACGCTTTATAATCTCTTTGCTTTGGATGATGTTTATTGCATACTGAAATAATGGATTTAGTGTTTTCATGACCTCTGTAATGTGTTCTGGTTTTGATTCCACTCAGAACTGCTCTTGCTTAGCAAACCTTCCAGCCAGGAATCAGTGCAGCACAGTTACGCTGGGCACACTGGCAGCCATTTTGAGAACTCTCTTGGGTTGAGTCCCACTGCAGATCTGCTGCAAACAAAACAGGCATTTGAGCTTATTAATTTTGGCTTATTAATTTCTTTCATTGCAGCTGCAACCAAACGAGAGCGTTCTTCAGCCCTCACCCTGGGTTCCTTTGCAGCTGGCTTGCTCAGGAGGCAGCATAAGATGTTTGGAGGCCCACTAGGCAAGGTTGATAGTCTTCTTGGCTGCCAAAGAGCACCTTAGAAGGGCTGTTGGGGGGATTCTACAAGCACAGAACATATGGGGAGGATGGCCTGTATTTATTTTGGTTGCTAACAAACTAGTTCTGCTGCGTCCATATGTGTTGATATTGAGCTTTGTGTACCTCAGTAATCTTGCTAATCCTCTGGCCAGATGTTTGATGGTATTGGGAGGCCAGAGGTGTTAAAACTTCAGAGGTCTTCACAGACTTCACTTGCTTAAATGCTATGTGTTAACAGATTTCTGGGGCCTTTCTTCTGGTCACCATCTGCGCTCTTTCCAGCTCTTTGAGTCTGCTAATGCTGGTGTTTGCTCCCATATTTGTTTTTCCTCCCCTGACTCCCTCCTTTCTGTATCTTCCCAAGGACGTTTCTCACAGCCTCCATTATCCCTTCTTCTTCTGTAGGGGGGATCTGAAGTTACACAGTCAGAGCTGGCACTTTTGTTATTTTTTGGCAGAGTTTTTCCTGCCCTATATTTTGTGCGGCAGAAACTCTCTGGGAGCCTTGCTAGGCAGCTGTGGATGGTAAGCGTTGCTGCTGTGCCCTGTGTTGTGCCTGGCTGTGGTTTAGGTCCTTTTGCCCTAAAAACCTGCTGCTTGTTGTTGTGGTTTGACATTGGCCAAATGCCAGGCACCCACGGCAGCCGCTCACTCACTCTTCTCTGCCACAGCTGGGCAGAGGAGAGAAAAATTTAACAAAAGGGACATGAGTTGACATAAGGATCAGGAGAAAACACTCCAAGGGCAAAACAGGCTGAACTTAGAGATACAAAGGGAATTTATTACCAACAAAGTCAGAGAAGGATAATGAGAAGTAAAATAAGCCCTTAAAAGAAACACCTTTTCTTCCCCCAACCCCTCCCTCCTTCCCACCAGCAGCACAGGGAACAGGGCATGGGGGTTTTGGTCAGTTTGTCACCTGAGGTTTTCCTTCACTGCTGAGGGAGAGGAGTCCTTCCCCTGCTGTGCCGTGGGGTCTCTTCAACGGGAGACAGTTCTTCGTGAACTTCTCCAGCGTGGTTCCAATTTCATGAGCAGCAGTCTTCCCAAAACTGCTGCAACATGAGTCACTCCCATGGCCAGTTGTCCCAAAACTGCTGCAGTTTTTTTCTTCCACGGCATGCAGTCCACTAAGGCCAGGCTGTTCCAGCCTCTGTACTCTCCACTGGGACTCCCACTGGATCACAGCCTTCTCTAGGCGTCCACCTGCTCCAATGTAGGCACCTCCCCATGGGCTGTGAGTGGATCTCTGCATCCCCTGTGGATCCCCATGGGCTGCAGGAGGACAGCCTGCCTCACCATGATCATCACCATGGCCTGCAGAGGAATCTCTGCTCTGGTGCCTGGAGCACCTCCTCCTCCACCTTCTCCACTGACCTTGGTGTCTCCAGGTTGTTTCCCTCACATGTTCTCGCCTCCTCCTCTTCTCTGGCTAGAAAAAGCTGTGCCCCACTTTGTTTTGATTTTCTTCTTAAATATGCCATCACAGAAGCATTACCATCATCTATAATTGGCCCAGCCTTGGCCAGCAGCATGTCCATCTTCAGAGCCATCAGGGATTGGTTCTGCTGGACAGGGAAGCTTCTAGCAGAAGCCACTTCTGTGGCATCCCCACTACCAAAAAACAGGTCGTGCAAAACCAACACACTTGTGTTGGCCTAACAGAAAGCAATTCCCTCAGCTCTTTGCAAAAATCCTTTCAGAGTGGAAGGCTGGGCATGTGTCTTTAATATAGAACAGGAGCAAAGAGGAGGGGAGTCAGCTTTACTAAGGGTAATTAATTATGCTGTTGACAGTGTGCCCACATGCTCCCTGTTCTAACTTTCTCTTCTCCAGAGATGACTTTTGCAAATGGGTGGAGATTGTCAAAGCCTGTAGCTTGAGGTACTATGCCACCTTTAACTTTGAAGTGAGATGAGTATCCACCATCTGTCATTGCTGGGAAAATGACAACATTACCATTGCCTCTGTCTTCATGGAATTAAAATATGACTTCAGAGGCTGTCTACATTTTCTCTCTGGTTTTTGTACAAGGATTTCCCCCCGCCTTTTTCAGTTTGCTCCAATTTGAAAGATAATAAGGGCTACTGTCTTCCATGTGCTCTTTATCAGGGAACAGTGCTCTTCAGCAGAATCATTAAAATAATGGATGGCCTCAGATGGTTAATTATCTCTGATATTTTCTTGCTGTCCAGCAGCAGGCAAGCTTTCTGACATGGGGTATGGATAAGAGGGTATAGTCTTACAGTGACAGCCCTTCTACCATATCCTTTAAGGCATCAGACAGAAAAATTGTGTGCTAATACCACCAAACCCAGATGAAATTATTTTTGTCATTTAGGTGTGTGGCATGATCTGTTTGACCATTGGGAGGGGATGGATTTCGAATTGGGGGGACAACAGAGATTCATCTGCTGGATGGGAGTTGCAGTGGAGTTTGGGAAGCATGTTGTAAATGTGGCTGAGAGAAGAAAAGAGAAATCTCTCCTGGAGACTGACCATCAAGATTGAGGGGAAAAGAACCTGGGTTCACCAACCCCTTTAAGATGTCAAAGAAATGCATGTTCTGGTTAATCCATCTCTTTTGATGACAGGTTGCATATGGAGAACTGATTGAAATGTGCTTCCTTCGTCCAGATTCTCATTCGTTAAAAGTTAGCTTTGAACAATATATTAGTAATAGCAGAGACTTCTGCTTTTGAAAAAATTTAAAAAGCAGAAGTCTATGAAATACATCTGTTTTGCTCAAGGGAGTTCAGCTTGCCTTGTATAATCTGCATCAGAATTCCAGGTAAATTTGGTGGTCATGACAGCATCTGGCCATTTGGGAGCTCAGGTCTCATTTAGACACAGATATAAGTGCTGATGCACTTTTGGTCTTTTGGACTTCTCTGGGGTTACTGCCGTACTACTGTATAACTGTTGAGCAGTTGCAAAAACTCAGCTATTTTGTTACCTTACTAAATGAGTACTCATTCAGTCAGGAACTACACAGTGGCTGGTACCCAGATATGTTATATGATGTCCAGTATAATTAAAATCAGGAGTTATCTTCAAGTAGCCATTAGTAATAGAGAACCGAATCCAGATGGCACAGCAGGATGTGTGTAAATCAGGTGTTTTGGAATTCCTATGCAGTTTCAGGATTTTTTTTGCTTTTTAGTTTACTTGACTATTTCAAGTAGCATTGGAGATGATTTCCTCTGAACTTGTTTAGGGTGTGTGAGTCTGTGACATATGAGATGAAGTCCATTTTGCTATGGAAACTGAAGGGGGAAAAAAGAACAAACCCCTGCGGCTCACAGCTCTTGAAAGTCCATTTTTTTTGTGTGTGTACAGGTGCCTTATACATACCTTAGCAGAGGTGAGCCCCGGTCTCTACTTGGCATCTGTATGTGCTGCTTTAATTCAAATAACAACAGGTGCGTCTTTATAGATTGCATTATAAGTATCTGAATTGCTCACCTGGGTAACATTAGAGATCAAAGCTGTAAGGAAGTGTATGTATGACCAGTGACCTCACGTTTGATGGGTGCTTATGAACTGTAAGGAACATCTGCTCTTAGTGGGCAGCAATTGCTTTTCTATATTGAATATTGAAGTGGGTTATCACACTGTGGAATGGGTTTCTGTCTTCCTTTCATCTCCGTGGTATTTTTTTTTTCATGTTGTGATTTCATAAAGATTGAATAGTTGATGAAAGAACAGTGGGAAAATGCGTACAAAAACAATTCAGTTTTGTGTTGTTTCAAATGCTGTTATGAGAAATAAAGTTTTGCAGGTTTCTACGTAAAATCATAACCAAAGAGCTCTGGCCTGGCAAGTGTGGGCAGCTGCATAAGGTCCTCTGTCAGAAATGTCATTCAGCTGTCCTCTCAGACAAACATGGCTCACTTGACATGCTGATGTGGCCAGTGTGAAAAATTCAGATTTTTTCAGAAATTAGCATCTAACATTAATTTATTCTTAAGAACAGTAATTTCCTGGGCCTCGTGGGTGCAAAGAATGCTTTTAAGATGTGGCCCAAGAATTAAGGATGTCTCTCAAAGTAAGTCAAAGTAAGACCCTCAGAGGACTCAGAGTCCTTAATTTTTAAAATCTTAAAACTTTTTAAAAACCACCTCTGAAGGCTCCGGGGCTATGGAAGGGGAAGTGCAGGATCCAGTGCAGGACTGGGAAGAAAGACTCAAGTCACTTGAGTGAGACAACAACACTTTTTCAACAAACAGTTTTTCTGTTGATGGCCAGGAGCCATGTGCAGGTCCACCCTACCAATGCCCACCTTGCCTGCCCTTGTGTGGAGGTCAGTCAAACCCCACAGATTGAAACTCATCTTCTGGATGGTCCACCTCCATCGGCCTCTTGCCATCTTTCACATGACAACTGACACATCATTTAGCCTGTTCCTCAGGCTTTGTGGCACACCACCTGATGTTTGAGAGCAGCTGGTGCACTGTTCCTGCTCCAGGTCGTCTTGGCACCCCAGGAGCAGGAGACTTTGTGAGTTGCAGGCCTTCGTGAAAACGTTCAGACTTCATGAAAAAAGCTTGCAGGAGAGTAAGACAGAAAGCATTGCTCTGGATCAGTTGGTGACATGTTCCTGTGTCTTGCGCAGTGAATTGCTTCAATGCCTAGTAAATAAGAATTTAGTGTAGGTGAGACCTGCCTCTGTCCTGATGTTCCCTGCAGCAAAACTGACTGAAGGCAGGAAGGGATCTAGGTAGATTCTGGAAGAATTTGGTGAGAAATACCCAACTGTTTTTCCAGAAGAGAGGGTGTCTGTGGAACCTGACAAAAGCAAGGAGAATGAAGCACTTAGCTTGACAACTGCATTTAGTTACCATTCTGCGTGGTCCCAGGTGCAAAGATAAGAAACCATTTTTTTTTCAAGACACTGCTGACAGCTCTTGCCAGGAAGGACTGGATTGACTTTTTTACTGGCACCTTAGCATTTTTGATCAATAGCTTCACAAATGGGAGGGAATTAATACTCTGCCAACTCATTCTTTTTTCTTTTTTTTAAATGCTTTATTTTAATCAATTTTTCTGTCTTATTAAGAAAAAGAGTAGTATAAATGATCAAGCATTAAAGCAACTTTCTTAGTCCTACAGTGTGAATTTATGTCACTTCAAAACCAGTTTCCTTTGAGGAACACAAACATTGGATTAAAGCTTTACTCCAGACTTATAATTAAAAGGCTAAATCCCATATATAGCATTACAGCTGTAATGCGAATGGAAGAGGATTGCTCATTAGAGCCCATAGGGATTTCAATTATGGGTTTGGGGACTGATAGCCACCCATCTTGCCATGAATCCTCTTAGGGCAGACACCAAACCACACAGCATCATGTTACAGCTCTCTATTGTCAAGGTTTTATGCATACACCACCTTGCACAGAGGAACTGTGGATTCACATTTTTCCCGTCAGACAAATGCTCGTGAGGATGCACCTGCAATAAGCCCACAAGACATCCCTATCTGCCACAGAGCCATTATTCCTGCCTATAGATCAGGTTCAGCATATGCATTTAGAGGAGGAAAACCACACCAGGGCTCATGATGGCCTCTGGAGTGGGGTCAAATTACTCCTCATTTCCCAGAACAGGCCAGCAAGGAAACCTAACTGCCCATGGGATCTTGCTGGTGACTAGTGCCTCGGAGCCAAGGAAAAGCTGCTTCCCTTCCCTTCCATTAGCTTGCTTAAAGACCTTGGGAGTTCACTGGGTGTGATTTGTGAGGGCAGGTCTACTGTGGTTTGCAGATACATGGTACCAGAGGCTCGTCTACCTCCAGATTATAATATTCACATTAAAGCAATAGAAACTTCAGGTATGTATTGTGCTTGCCTGCATATTGATAAAAGTCTACCAGAAACCACTCTTAGATCACACAGGGTCCAGTTTTAGGGCACAAATAGATCTGGGCCCCAGGAGCGGCGACCCACCTGTATGTTTACTACCTAAAGTGGCAAGGCACCTTTGTATTAAAAAAAACCAAAAAACTGCAAAAGAGAAAAAACTGGCAAAAATTGCAAGCCCTGTGTAAATGCTTTCCACCACTGCATCACCGCCCCTTTGAGAAAAGTTATTTTTACCTATTCCTTTTCAAGTGGACTCAGGCCCCAACCCTTCCTACCTTTGATCTGCTGCAATAATTACAGTTATTACCCATCTGCCTTCCCAGGCTAATTGTCAGTTAAGGCCAGCTGACATCTTCTCTAAGGGCAACAGGCAGGCTTTGACTAAACTTGATTTTTATTTACTAGACATGGAAATAACTAGTTGCACAAAACACAAGAGCATGTCATTCACTGATCCAAAGCAATTTTTAAAAAAATCCAAATGTGTGTTTTGTGTGATGTCGATACCACACATCATTGCAGTGTGTGAGTATGGATGTTCTTAAATGGATTTTTCTGGTTTAAGTCTGATTTTGTTAGCTGCATTGTTCAGAATTTTATGGTTTTGGTGTGTCTGTAGGTATTGGATTTTCAAGGCAGCTTGACTTCAATGATTATACTTGACTGCATTTTCAAGGAATTTAAATTATGTATTTTACAGCAAGTACAGTTGCCTTGTTGGAAAAGCTGACAATAGAAATGGTCATTTGAGAAAATTTTAGCAGTTTTCTTTTTTTACGTGTTGCTTAAAGCAATCAGATACACAGACAATTCTGGAAGAGCTTTAGTCCCTCTCTAGCCACAGTTTGTCTACATGAATGCTGCTCTGCATCAGCTTGAATTGATTCAGATTAAACTCTGCCTTGCTGACGGAGACAGGTCTCCAGTCAGACAAGGCCAGAACAGGATGGCTGTCAGGGTGACACTCTGTGCCAGTATATCTGAAATACATCTGTGCATGTTTTTGGTGGCATGGGGATGCAATTATCTGGGTCTGCTGCTGCCTTCTGCTTTTTGTGATTTTAACATAGCCAATTAGTGCGTTTGAAATAAAAGCCAAATAGGAGTGCGCTCAGACCCTATTCTCAAATATAGAAATCAGTCATATTAAAAAAGGGCTCTGTCCCTTCTCTGTTCCTGTTATTTATTGCTCCTTGTGCTCTCAATTCCCTGAGATACTGAACATACACACAAAACTATAGCCTTCTGTGAACTCACAGAAATGGAAGCACATTGTGTAGCAAGCAAGTAAATTGCCACATCAGGTGAGGACAGAGCTCATGGAATGGTATTTTGGGCCACTGTTGTATTATCATACTGAGATTTTCACTGATTTGAGATTTTTATGGAGAAAATTGCTGAATTTTCAAAGTCATAATAGCAATATAAGGAGTTTGAAATATTTGGAGTATCAAAACTGTTTTTCCCCTGAAGAATTAGAGCAGAAAGCTCCAGTTATTGTGTCTGGCATCTGTCGTGCACAGAGGACCCCGTAGGAACAAGGTCTGTGATTCAGCACTCATGTTGCAGGACCGAAGAGCTGCCTTTGGGCTGGCTCTGTCTTGCCCCCACTCAAGCAGTGTGTATCAGTAGGAGCCCTGCATCCTGCTTGATTCTTGACCACAAAGTGGCTTTTTACTACTGGTCATCTCAGGTCTATAAACGTCCTTGGGAACTTGCCATGTCAATTGATTGTAGGAAAAGGTCATGTCAGACTGACCAAATCATCTGACTCTTCATCTCATCTTTCTCCTGTGTTTATCAGGTCATTTGAAGCCATCTATCTACTTAGTTGTCACTACATTGACTCTTTGCTATCAAGGATCATTAATATTGTAAGAGCCATGCACTGTCTGTGTAGCCCAGCAAATTATAAAAGACAAAACAGGTACCTCACAAAAGTCATGTGCTCTGGAGGGAATAAACCAGAAGGCCCCTGTCAAAGCTGTAATTTAAAGTCAAGCAGTGGAAGCTACAATAACAAAGCCTCATCTGGCTGTTGTGGGCACAGTCTGCTAAGTCACATTCAAAAAGGGCTTTTAAAAAGTGTAAATCCTGCACACCCAGATTTGACTATGATTTCCCTAAAATTTTTGGAAATATAGATGAAAAATGGGATTGCATTTTTATAGTCCTTTTTCTACTCCCTAAGAATTAAATACTGGAGCCTGTTGAATCTGGTCGACCTGCTGGACTTCAGCTACTGCTGGATACTCCTGCTGGATAGGCATCCTGAGCCCAGTGGGCTACTTTGATGCTCTCAGAGATGGAGCAACTGCACTGTACCAAATGTGGGTGGCAGAAGTCATCACTGTCCATCTGGCTTCCAAGAAGCCAGCTCTGCCCTTCGGGCGGGAAGTCAAGGACTGCAGGAAGTGTTGACTGTTTGGTCTGTAATTAAAAGAAAGGTACTTACAAGAACCTATTCATATCCTTTATGATCTCCCCTAGGATCATTTAACTGACTAATTTGGACAGCCTAGACAACAAATGAGGATTCGGTCTCCTCTCTTTCTACAACTCTGTAAACATAATCCTTGATTGATTGGCCTCTAATATATCAGACCTAAATGAAAAATTAATTAGATTGGCTGCAACCCTGAAGTGAGCACTTTACCACTTTGTTGTTTTGTCCATTTGATCCTTTCTTCTTTGATTTATGGGCAAAGGAGAAAAGGGAGAGAAAAAAAGAGGAGGAGAAAGGGGTTTGTTCTCGATGTCACTTGAAGTCAGAGGGGTTTATTGAAAACTGAGCTCTGCTCAGCCAAGAAGCAAAATCAGCAGCAGCAGTGTCCCTACAGGCACGTACCATACAAGTGGGAAGGTCCAAAGGAAGCTGCTCCTCTCCCCAAAAACTATGCCTTAAGGAAAGCCCCAACGTTGGTTTTGGCAATCTAGATTTTTCCTGGCTGTGTCCATGACTCCACTGTTCTGGTTTGCATGGCCCTTACCAGCAATGATTATTTTTCTCCCTGAAATGATGGGGCCATCATTTGAATCTGCCTTTGGAAAGGCCAGTAAAAATATGTTTTGTTGGAGATGGCAAAGATTGTCATTGCCGATTTTCACAAGAAATGCTGGAGGCTTGTGAGAGCTGGCCAACATGATGTTAGTTTGTCTTGGAAAAATCTTCTGACTTTGTTGAATACTGCTACATCAAAATACTAGCCAAACACATGGCAGTCACCATGTTTCACAATCTCAAAGGGCGAAGCATACCTCATGGTGAAAAATAAACCAACTGCTTTCTAGGTTTGTAAAGTATTGTAGCATTCAGAGCAGAATTAGATGATACAAACTAGATTAAAAAAAACAAAACAAAACAAAACAACAACACAGTGAAGAGTTGAAAGAAAAAATCTGAGCTTGACACATCCAGGGGTGAACAGGGAGGGCAAGTGGAAGAGCATGTTGTTAATCACAGCCAAATTGTTGCCAAAGCCTGAAGCCCAGAAAGGCAGCTGAAAAGTGGCAGTATATTAAACACAAACCAGTCTCATGGCCAGGAGGAAATAATGCGACTCTAAAGTGAGGAACAGGTGAAATAAGAAACTTCTTATGTTATCTAAAGAGTTATTAAAAGTGAGAGCAGAAATTAAATTGAATTCTAGAGAGCAGTTATATGGGCAGATATATAAAAAATTTTGCCTTAGTGTGGCTTTATCCTGAAAAGGAAAATGTTTGGGCCAGGTTTGAAAAACAGACTTTTTTCTTTTTCTTTTTCGGGAGGAGGGGTAAATAACAGAAAGAAAACTCCTATTTGAAATAAAATGCTTTTATATAAACAATGGTGGCTTATTTGAAGAATAATTTTGCATTTAAAAGCTAAGTGTCATGTGCATGTGATGTTTCAAGGCTTTGCAGCTTCCAGAGAGCTCTTCATCAGCTGCCCAGACTCAGGAGACCAATTAATAGGACACCCATGCTGGAGTCTTGACTTCATGCTCAGAAAATACTTTCTTTATAGACCATCTCTTCTGCTTTCTTCCTCTCTCTCTTTCCTTCCTTGATTTGACAGGATTCAGCCCCAAAGCACTACCCTGAAAACTAGTCTGTGTGGTTTTGAGGTAGAAACTATATCATATGTCTGTGTGCATGGTTTGTTGTGCAACATTTTAAAATGTATTTTAGATAAGGCTTGGTTTTTCCACATTCACCTGACTGGAGGGGGAACCACACATTTCAGATTTTTTCCATTTCCAGGTCAAAATTTCCAGGATTAAGCCAGGCAGAGGGAGCACTTCTGCCAGGGTTTCAACAATCCTTGTACTGATTAATTAGAAGACTAGTGGCAGTTCAGGGGGCTCTACCTCATATCTTGTAGTGAAAACTTTGAAAAGAACCCTCTATTTTTAACTGCCACAAAAGCAAATTTACAGCCATGGTATTTTTTCACTAAATGAATGTGCAAGTTTATTTTTACCTGGAGCATGCTGCAAGCCAGGCTCATGAACAAGACCAGCTGGAAAAAGCTCAAAGTTCAGGCAGTGATAAGATGTATGAGGCAGGTCTGCATCTGCAAGAAGAGAGGCTGCTTTAGCATGTCCAGGTTGAGTGGGTATGTATCCAGTAGTTTGCTTCAAATATTTTCTTCTGATTTCAGAGTTTGATTGCTGGATTGGAATGGGAAGGGTTAATGGTGTGGTTTGGAGGGTGAAGCCTGAGATTTCTAGTCCTAAAAGGAATTTTCCTGACATGGATGCAGGCACGTTGGTGCTATGTTTCATGTGTAATGTATAGCTTTACCAGTAGTCAACTAATCTGGTCGTCTCTGGAAAGAATAATTTTTGCTCCTGTTACCCTAGTGAGATTCTTCCACTTCTGGTGAAAAATAAATGTTGCTTAGTCAGGCTCCCAGCCCAACTTCAGTGCACATTTTCACCTTGAAATGTTTTGCCCTACAATGCTGTGATGAATTTTATTGGGACTATTTACTAGTTTTCTATAGGCTTCTCCACTTTATTATCCTAATGGTGATCTTCGAGAATTAGGAATGAGACCAAACTGGAAAAAGGTGGCTGTTTTGCCCAAAGCCATTTTTGTGCTCGACAAAGATGCTGCCTTACCTAAGATGGTACAGGATGAATATGCTCCACGTGGCCGTAAGACCAAAAAAAGCATAGGTATGGGCATTAGTGTGTATTTTCTCATTACAGATTTCAGGTTCATATCCTCTTGACTTTTATAAAAAAATGCTATTTCCAAGGAAACTGTATCTGAACATCTCTGAGAAATTAATTATAGCAGGTCCTACTCTGGACAAGAGAGGCCTGCCTGTGGTAAGGATAACAAACCCATAGCATGACTGGATCAGGAAAGCAAAACCTGCACAGTGCTTTGGGCACTAGAGATCTGGTGGCTGTGGGCCTGAGCTTATAGCCACTGTTGCGTCAGATGGGATTTTCCAAGGAATTTACCAGCCACATGTCTATGACATCTGATGACTGAACACCATTATTAAATGGTGCAGAAAAGCCCTTCATGTTCTCTGTGGCTGCAGTAACAATTATGAAATTTGGCTGTATCACAAGCAAGCAAAGACAATAGCAGATCTCTTTCTTCTTAACAGGGTATATATAAACCATTATGTATCTCTGGTCAGCTTTTTTTCTAAGATCTTCATCAGTTTCTGACCCAATGTTTCAGACTTCCCTTTATGTTTAATTTAGTAATAGCTCAGTCGTTTGGAGCGTGGTGCTAATAACATGAAAGTCATGGGTTTGTTCCCCATATGGGTCATTCACTTAAGAGTTTGACTCGATGATCCTTGTGAGTCCCTTTCAACTCAGAATATTCTGTGATGCTATAATTTTGGTGATTTTTTTCCTAAGAAAATACCATGGGAGATACTCTTTGGAGCAGAACAGAGAGCCCAACTAGCAGTGTCCATGACTCCTGCTCCCTTATCGCAGACTGATACCACTGCATTACTGGCTGAGACAGGGAAAGCTACTGCTAAAAAGCTCCCTGAGTGAATAGCTTTAAACTTTAAATTTTCAGTGAAAACCACTGACATTTTAATTTTCTGTAGATGCTTATTTTCTTTAAGCTTTCATTTTCTGCAGATTGTCTTGGGGGAAAAATGTTTCACATAATCTCTTTTTCTGCTTTTGGATGCTTGACCCTATCTCTGGAGCAAATACAGGTAGGGAGAAGAAATTGTGATGCAACTTTTAAATACATACATTTAAGAATCTACCACCGAGACTTCTTTTATAAGTTTTTGGATATCATCAAATGAAGCCATTAGTTTCTGAAAAGGATTAAAATGAAAAATCTTTGAAGTCAGAAAATTGTCCTGTTGAGTTAGCAATGTGAGAATGGAATGGCTTGGGTTTTTTCTTTTTTCTTTTTTTTCTCTCCTTACAAATAGGAAAATGATATGTTGAAACTTTAACCTGATCAGATCAGTGTCTGAAAACTCAGGGTGAAATATTATCCCTCTTAAAGTCAGTGTCAAATTCCCCGCTGATTTCAGTAGAGTTATGATAAATCCTTGTGGAAGATGACACATTGCATTACAGTATTCTCAACTTCTCCTTTTTTTTCCCCCTAAGTAATATATCTCATGAGCCATATACCTGGTGCTTTCTCTCTTCTCAAAAAATACAGCTTTCCATGAGAAAACCAGATATGGTGATCCTTTATGTCTTGTACTTGTAAGTACTTGTATAATTTTTAGCGTAACTACCAAACAGTATGAGGTGTGGGAACAACTTCCTCACTTCCATCTCAGAAATATGTTTGCATCAGGAATGTTTGTTCAAGTAATAATAATCAAAAGGCTTGTTATTCAGCTGGTATTCCTGTTGATGTTATTAAATCCATTTCCGAGATGGTGGTTTATTTCTTGCTGGATGGAGCAAATGAAGTTGCTGCTTCAGGCTTAGAAAGGTCAGATGGAATAGTCCATAGATTTGGGTTAGAGGCCCAAATGAGACAGGGTCACATTAGTGGTGACAGCCTTCAAGAGGAACTTTATTCTTCCCTATTAGCTCCAACACAAGCAAATTATGACTGCCTCTCGCCTTTCGCGCAGGGTGATACTGTATCCAAAGGACAGAGGGGAAAATATTAGTAGACTGCCATTTCAGACCTCTTTGGGTCTTCAGAGGTGCTCAGTATCAATTGGTCACCATGATGAGCACCAGGAAATGTAAGGACCCGGAATCAAGATACACAAGCTTCAAAATGGGGACTGAGCTCATTTAGGAATCCTTCTCTGATGCCTGTTTTGACCTGATTTAGAAATCTGTCCCTTTAACTGCACATTTTTTTGGACTTTCACTTTGAGCGGATTATTTCAAGCCTGTAAATAGCTTCTATGATGCAGCTCAGTTACATTACTTGTTTCAGGTTTCCATTTTGCTTCTATCTGAGTTTCTTTTATTACAGGGAATGATATAGCCCAGAGGATTTTCTCTTCATATCAAAGTTGCCAGTATTTTCCTCATAAAATGTAGTCTGTGTGTGAGGGGAGTAGGCTCAGCCTACAAGGGAAATATTCTGAAGCAATATCAGCATTACAAATCTCCCATTGGTCTGGAATTATGTAGGACCCAATGCTGAAAACATCCTCATGAATAGTTTACATTGAATTTACCAAATTCTTCTCAATGTCAATGAAGCTGCTGTAATGCAATATGCCTAAGAGTTTGCAGGATGGGATTTTAGGCTTTTGTTTGGCATAGCACTAGAGCATGTGCTTGAAATTAGGAATAGGCTTGTGTTCAAGGTGAAGCACATGCTTCTTGTTGCCAAACCAGGATGCTTTTTAGTCCCTTTCCTGTTTCAGAGGCCTCTTTCCTGATTAAGGCCAGGTAGCTGGGCTTTTCTGCCTGCCTGGAGCCTGCTTAAATTTAATAAGGCTCCTGGCAAGTGGGGCTTTAAGCTCAAGCTGTATGAATGTGAATCACAGATTGGAATTTGCAAATAACAACTGGTGACAGTTATGAGAATGGAGTAAATAGTCAGTGCATTAACTTACTATTAGCTCATTTCATGAGTTTCAGCTCACTTTGTGTGACAGTGCTAAGGGCTGACTTTGACAAGCTGTGTTTCTGGTCAGTGCCCAATCTGCTGCTTAAAATGGATTTTGGTATTCCATCCTGATTTTCCTCAGCCACTTAGCAGAGTGGGGCTATTTGGGGCCTGACTGTTAAAGATAATTTCTTGAAAATTCAAGGAAAGGAAGAGTGGGATTAGCAGCCTGACCTGCCAGTCAGATACCCCACGCTTTTTGCAGAGTAGTCATGCGTATGCACCCTTAACTCTCTTGCCTTTACTTGAAAATAAGGAGCTGGGGGTGCCAGTTTTGTAAAATGAAGTAATTTTGCCTTCTAAAGAAGCCAATAATGAGGGGAGGGAAAGTAATCACTGAGGGACTGCGAAAGCTTAATCTACAAAATGTCCTGCTTCATTTTTATATCTTACCTGTTTTTAAAATGCTTAAATAATATCGCAAGTAATTTTCAGACAGGATTTTTAAGTTGTAAAGAAGTCAATTGCCTTGACCTACTGTTGCTCTTGTTCATTGCCAACAATTCATAGAGGAATCTCACCTGGATTATTTTTTAAATTGTTGCTGAGATGCCAAGAAATTAATCTTGCTGAGTTATTTCATACCCTGATCGCTTGCCCTGTTCCGATAACTTCTGTTCCTGGTTCAGAGCAACTATCTTATGTTACATGTGAAGAAATTTGATTTTTATTTCTAGGGTGGAAGCAATTTTGGGTTATACAATCTTTTGTCTAGAGTTTGCAGAGGAGGGATGCAGAAATGGAGAGCACTTGCTTTGAGGGATGGCTAGCAGATGGTTTCTTTCCAGCCTCTTTGTGGCCCATATGCTTGAACAAGATGCCATCAGTAAACCAGCCTTGTTCTTGTCACCTGTTTTTGCTATGAGATGTTGCAGCCTTCCATCAGATAAGGCTCAGTGTTCCCCCATTCTTGATCCAAGTTTTTTAAGATTGGATTTTTTTTAAAGCAGTGTAGCCATTTTGTTGGGCTTGGTGCCTGACTCTTGTCCTGTGTGACAGTCAGAGGTGATCCGATGCACCTGGGGGAGGAAATGGAAGCACTGGGCCGGCCTTGTGCCTTGGTTGGTGAGTGTGCTGGTACAGCAGCTTTTTTGTGGGTCTGCTGTGCTCAGCCCACGTGTGTGAGAAGTCAAGGGTTGGGAGCACATGGCACTTTGCACAGACGCAGTGCAGCACCAGTGCCAGGAGCTTGGGGCACCCAAAATATGGGTGAGGGGAAGGCAGCCAGTGTGAGCTGGGTACCAGCTCACTGACTTACCTACAAGGAGTAACATATGAAAATAAATGCAAATCCTGAGTGTAACCACTGACCTGATATGTCATGTTTATTTAGTGGATAAGAAGAAGAGAATATGGCACTGAGGACAACTGCAATATAGTCATTGAGTACTTCAGCTTGAGAGATCTTTCCAGTGGTTATTAACATATTTAACTTATTTCTAAAGATTTACAAACATTAAATGCCACTAAGCATTCCATGCCATGAATGTCAAAGAAGCTGATATAACTTCGGGAGCATATATTTCATCCATCATAGCACTCTTGTCACTTAAATGGCACTCAATCCACTTAAAATTGCAGTGATTATAGAAGAACATCAAGTTTCATCAGCAGTGATTACACTGTGATTATCACACATGCTCTTCTCAGGGCTTCTTCTGCTCTTATGCAACTGCCAGTTTGCAAATACATATTGGGGAAGAGTCTTTTGGGGCTCTGTAGATAAACCTGGCATTTCCATTCCATCAGAGTCAGTGTTTTCAGCATGTTAATTTGCACTTTGGGTAGAGAAATTTAACTCTCAAGAGTGATTTGGAACAGCAAAGAGGTTCAAGCCTCAGTGAAGACCTTCTCCACCTGCAGAGGACTATACTGGTTAAACTAAATGTAGGGAGGTTTTGACCACTCATTTTGCCTGACTTGCTCTCATCAATCTACTAGACCTTTTAGAGGTAGTGAACCACCTTTACCAGACAAGGGGATGGAGATCTAAGTAATCTTCTCTTTGTAGAAAAGTAGTGGGGGGGAATCTCTTCACTCCCTTGTTTACAATTTATATGCCTGACTTAGCAAAAAATTTTAGGCTGTTTATTTCCTCGGGAAAAGAATAGCAGAGAGAGATGAAAATTGAAAGCCCAATCCAGAACTAAGTTGCTGTCAGTGGAGAAATTCCTTCTGGTGCCACTGATCCGTAGATGTCAAGAGAAAGTGTAGGAATTGCAGGGAGGGGACAGGAGAAACTGTTTAAATTGGCCAAAATATGTTTCCCATGAAGTCTGTAATAAAACTAAAGCACAAGAGATTTTTTAAATTTTTTAAAATATATATTACTGTGGCTTAAGGAACCACATTTCCAAAAGGACTTAGTTTCCTGAAATTCTCCAAGAAGAACAGGAAGCTCTTCTGAAAGTAAGAATTTCATACAGCATCTTTGTCAGACGTACTCCCTTTCCTTTGCATCTGTTTTTTTTGCCTTCCACACTCTAGCAGGAATTCTCCTTGAAACAGTGGGAAGTAAGCAAATATAACAGCACATTTCCAAAAAGCAGACCCATTGCCTTGTAAATCTTAACACTGGACACAGAGCCCGAGAGCTCAGGTGCACAATATTGTGGCCGTTTGCTTGCTAAGACCTCCTAGTTTTTTCCCATTATTTTTGAGGAGCACAGGTCAGCTCTGTGATTTGCAGCCAGGTTGCATGAAGGATTCTATTGGCAGCAGTCTGGACTTTCTGAGTGGACTTTTCCACTTGGTCCAGCCTTGCAAGGGTCTAGAGTCCGTGTCAGCTGCCAAACAAGAGAATTTATAAGGTGGCAATCCATGTGTGATGAGCACTGACTGATCTGCCTTGCTTTGATTATTTTTGCTATCCATTATCTCCATCTATCCATTATCTTATGCTTGCAAACAATCTGTGCACCCAAACTGAACCAATAATACCTTTCAAAATTTAAATATATGTACACCTGCATATTAAACTTATATAGAGCAGGCTAAACTTTCTAGAGAAGATATTTTCTGGGAAAATATTTACTTGAACTGACACCTGATGTATTGGGGGAAGAGAAAAATAGGTGTTTATTCTCTAGTTTGTTAATTCTACTCGTCCTGAAAATACCACTGGTTGTACTCATTGCTGTTTATGTTTACATGAAGTTGTAGGTATTAATAGCTGTTGTTCACATATGTTCATATGTAGACTGTATCCTTGAAAGGAGTGCATTTCTTTAATGGAAAGAAGAAAAACTCTGCTTAGAGAGGCAGATTTTCCAATACATTCTTTGACTGCTGCAGATGTATGCTGAGGCAGGTAGTAAATCCCTCTTAGTATTGATCCCAGGTTTTACTGGTGAGTGACTGAGCACTTTGAACCTTGAGAAACAACATACAGGGAAATGATGTGTCACAAGATCCTAACCTATGCTATGGAGGACAGCAGATTTCTCCTAGCCATCCCCAGGACTTAGCACCCCTAGGTACCTCTGCCCTGTATACGGCAATGTCATACATATATGAACCTTCATGCTGGGTCACAGTATTTCAAATTAAGCCAGGAAATCGAGACTGTGTTGTAGCTTAGCATCCACGTCTACTGTTGCGCTCTTAGATGAATCTTATTTAAATGTATATGAGTGTGCATGCCGAAATGGAAGAAGAAATGGAAGGACTGGAGTTTTCCCTCTCTCCAGATATCCTTTCTGTGTCCTTGCATTTTAGAGTTGGTCCCCCTCTCCTCTTTTCTCTTTGCTATTATTGAGTTGAATAGGCCTTCCTAGGTATAGTTGGTTTTGCTGCTTACCTTTTAACAGGGCTTTTGAATACTTGGGAAATGGACAGTAAAATAAGTAGGCGTATTTAATTCTGTGCCTTCATAGCTTTTAGGGGTGGAAATTTTAGAACACTGCAAGTTTCTGATAATTAATTTTCCTCCTCTAAGCTTGAAAACACATGTGAGATAGTGAGAGTCAGTCTGTGCTGCCCCTTCTCCTCTTGGCATTCCTTGATTTCATCCAGACAGAAATGTATAAAAGAGAAACAATCCCAAATTTCTGTTGTTGACAGTATGTTTTTAAACACATACAATCCCCATAATTTATTGAGAAGTGTTCTTTCATTAATAAACAGAAAATCTGACCATCCTGTCAAAAGTGATATTTTCTTGGATAGCAGTGGATTGATTGATTGATTGATTGATTGATTTATTTATTTATTTGTTCATTTAGAAAGTCCATTTTTCATGAAGAGGGTTTGTTGAGTTGGAACATTTTTACAGCTCCTCTGAAGACTTGGTCATGAGGAAACTCACAAAATGTCTGGGGGAAACTTCATAAATAACAAGAAATGAAGCAACTCCTCTGCGATGAAGCAGGAAATGAGGGCTGGCATCCAAAGTTTCTGCCGTGCCTTTAGAAATCCTAGGAGGATTATTACTGTTTTATCCCTGTAAGCTGAAAAGCAACCCAAACCTCTCCCAAGAGATGAAGTTCAAAACACTAGATTTAAGTTTTGTTGTTAGCTGTCTGTCTTGTTATTGGATTATTTTCAATTCTGTTTATGCAGACAGTTCTAGAGGAGTTACTGTGCTCTGTAATGGAAAGAAGCAATTTTTGTTGTGAAAGCCTACCCAAACTACCATAAAAGTGATGATTAAAACTTCAAGACTTCTGCACTGAGTATTTTATTGAGAAATGAGGAAACTCCAATCATATTCTGCATCTTTGGCAGGATGACCTTACAAGTTTGTCACCAAGAGATCACCTTTTGAAGCCTGAAAGTCTTGTTGGGCATCCTGTCTGGTGGTCAGAGGGTGCTGGCAGCAAAAGCAGCATCATTTGTTAAACCAGGTAATATAGTTGAAAAATAATAGTATTTTTCTGGTAAAAGCTCTTAGAAAAGTTAGATACAAGCTGGAAGGAGATTTGCTAAAAGTCCACTTAGATGAGTACCAGTTAAAGCATTTTTGAAAGAAAATATTACACTATAGGTTGGTGTCTATAGCAAAGCAGGAGCATCAGGAAAGTGGTACGACAGGTGAGAAGTGTCTTTTTCTCCTGGAGAAAAACAAAAGTGGTCCTTTATAGCTTGTGAAACAAAACAAGGTCAGAAAGGGCAGAGATTTTATTGTTCCATAAGACTAATATCGTCTTGAGTTTTCCAGTTCTTGGTGCAGCTGTCAGTCTTGTTCTCATGTTTGCTCTTGGGTGGCATTTTGCATGGCTCCCGAGTGGCTCAGAACTGACATGGCAGCAATGGAGTGATGTTTTTGTGTGTTTTCCCCCATTAGCAATGTGCTCCTCATTTTTGAGTGGTTGTGTAATCCATTTCTAGTGCAGGTTGCCTCAGCCTTAATTGTATCAAGACAGAGTAGCATGAGGGTGTGTCTTCCTACTGATACTTTCTTGGCTTAAGTATCCTAAATACAGGAGAAAATATTTCTCTGTCTTGAAGAACATTAGTTTTAAACTGGCAATAATTTCTGTGTTTAAAAATGTTTGGACAAAACCATGCCACAGTTTCACTGTATTTCAGTAATCTGAAGCAGTGCTGATGGTTCCAATAGTTTAAAGAAAATGAGGTGCTGCAATAGGGAAAAGAACATATATTTCTTGCTTTTCCAAACTGCATCTTACATCCCCATTTACTCCTACTGCAAGGGTCTGTTACCTTTCCTGCTACCTCTCCTGTGACTATCTTGCTTTCAGACTAAATTTTTTTACAGTGGAGACAGATCTAGCCATCCTTATGTTAACAGTGGTTTAAATAGCCCCCTTCAGATTTTTCTGAGAAAAGAGGATAAGCTATCTTCTCACCTTTTCTTTGCACTGCAAAATATGGCAAGTTATTTTAGTGTCTTGTCCTAAACTGGGAGAGCCACTAGCCTTATTCCAGTAGCCCTCGTCCATATGTTTTTCTGTCTTGGCCACAGGAGATTGCAGTGGCACTTGAGCTCCCTCCTGCTTCCCAGACTGTGCCCATCCCATGGGAGTCCTGTTCATCATTCACTGTCAGCTCTGCAGGTTTGACTATCTAACAGCACCTTCAGACAGGTGATTTGAAACCATTTTATGATCTGCCTGTGCTCCTGAGGCTTTTCCTCCCATGATTTCACACAGTGAAATCATGGGAGGTGTTTTCATCAGTGATTCCAAATTACTGCCCAGAAACCTGCTCAGCTCCATCCCCTGGGCTTTTTCCCAGCTAATTTTGGCTGCAAAATGTGCCAGCTTAGCCATAGGATGGCAGTTCATTCCAACATCACATCATCAGCAAATCACATTGGTACGCTCCAGAAGTCATGCAGAAGCTATTAATTTAAATAATAAAGAAAATTATTCCCCTGGCCAATTTTTACCTTCCAGACTGGTTCACCCTTCCCCAGTGCAATCTGTTACCTCTTAGTTGGTTTCACAACTGCTTTCAGTCCCTCTGATAATCCCCATTTTCTCAACTTTGAGTATTTCCCCTGTGATATTATAACAATGCTTTATTTGAAGATTGAATAGTCTCCATTCTTGTGTGCCCTTTATCTAGAAAATGAGTTATCTTTTTAGAGGAAGGTACCAGCTAAGTCTTGCATGATTGCTCTTTGGTAAGCTCATGCTACACTTCTTCCCGTTTCTCTGTTTGTCTGCCTTGTATTGTTCTTTCCTTCAAAAATTGTGCCTTTGCTGTCAAATTAATATTTTGTAATTGCCTCCAACTCACACTTCTTTCCTCACTTTCATGCTCAGTAGATTGGTATTTTTCACTCTATGTCACTACTGTGAGTTGCCAGATTTAATAAAAATCCTTTCTATCAGCTTAGTGCTCTCATGAGATTTGTAAAAAAATAAAAGGCAGTGAAGGTAGAGGGCAGGCTCATAGTGGCACACGAGATAGAGCCAAAAGAGGTCAAGGAAGTGGATTTACACTCTCTGAGCTTATAAAAAAAATCCCTCCCTCCTGTATCTTCTACCACTTGAGGATATCTTTCTTGCTCTCAGGCATTTTGACATCCTCAGGTGAGGACCAGCTGATCCAGGCTCTTCTCATTTTGGGGGCTGAAAGGGCATAGATTCACCAGGAAAAGGTATGAGGCATCCACTTCTGGGGGAGAAAAAGCAGTACGTGCCCTACCAAAGACCAAGGTGTCTTTGCACTGTGGTGGGCCCTGTTCCATGTGTGGGCAGCACCCTCAGGAGTCACAGCCAGGCCGTTCCCAGGCCAGCCCTGCATTGCAGCTGGCCAAGTGTCGTGTTTCACACTGGCGCAAGTGTGAACTCCTCGCAGCTGGGTTGGCAAGGTCCAGAGGGATGCAGGCTTCTACACTCAGATATTTCCTGCCCTTAAGGAGTACTTTGTGCTGGAAATTATGCTTTTGTGGACAGTCCTGGGATCTTTACCTTTGTGTTTGTTGATGCTCTGGGGAGGAGCTGCTGGGTGCCTCCTTGGGTTTTTTACCACTGTTTATGTTCTGCCGTTGTCTTGAGAGGGCAGGGCGCTGTTGTACTCGGTGCTGTATAAACACAACTAGGTGATTCCTGCTATGAGGGATTTCTGGTCTAAGGAGAGGTACTGGGAGAAAGGATTTATAGATAGTGCTTAGAAATGGGGTGCAGAAAGTGTCTTGCAATAAGTGACCCTGCACAGGGCAGAAGTGAAAACATAGCTCAGTAACCATGACTTCCAGTTCAGTACCTTGATTTATCTATAGCAGAGCTTGTACTTTAATTTTGTATCCCTTTATCCTTTTTCTTTTTCAGATTGATGATTTAAAATCTCCATAAATTAACATACATCAGTAAAAATTAATGTGACTTAATTATCTTCCCTGCTTTTGCAAATTGAGTTTGGCCTCTGTGACCATCTTTAAATGATCACTGCCTCTCTGACTTGTTCTGTGAGGAACCAAAGTCCAGTGGTGCTAAGTCACATCCAAAAATGATAATAGGCTTCTAATGTGGAAAAGGTTTTGAAAATCCATCCGACAGAAAATTACTAGCTGGGAAGCAGCAAAATTCAAGTGTGTCTTGGTTAATGGCCTGCCTATTCCAGAATGGGCATGAAAAAGAAGAAAGTATCAGAAGGTGAATTTGAGATATAGTGGAAAAGGTTATAATTGGAAAACTACATTGCATTTCCTCCATCAGCAGATCAACCATGCCTCTGAGACAGCTCTAGAATCAGCATTATTTTGGCAGCAAATAATTTTAGGATTTGTTTTAATTTGGGGTTGTTCTGGGGTTTTTCTTTTTTGTATTTTCTGCTCTCAAAAACAGTAGAATATTTTTGCTTTGGCAAGTGTGGATTGTGTGCTAATATCTGTAAAGGCCTTTTTTTTGCCAGGCTTGGTTGGGGGCATGGGGGGGAATCAAACTTTTTTTATCAGCTAGTTTTTGTGTTCCATGCTTAGACAAGAGCTGTTTGGGAAACTTCTCTGAATGGTTGTATTTTTCCACTGCAAACTAGTGATTTGTCAAAACAACTTTTTAACTGTAATGTGTTGGTCTGATATAACGTTCTCTGAAAAGGCACTGCTAGACATCAGAGGACATGAAAGTGTGTGACCCTCATTGCACCCCAGAGCAGTCACCAGCCCTGTGTTTGGGGTGTGCAGTGTCCAGACTGCCTGGCTGCTTGTGATAAAAACCAGGCTCTCCTAGATTTGGTCTGCCTCTCCTCCTCTACACTGTCATGTTTTATTTCTCTTTTTTATCTCTTCCCCAAACCATGTCTCCCACAGCTCATGATGGCCTAGGACACTGGCCCAGATTCTTCTCCAAATGATATGTTATCTATTAAATGGAAACAACACTCTGGAACAGGCCATCTTTCCTGGTGGAGAAAGAGGGAGCTGGTATCCAGTCACTTTTACTGAAAAGTCCGATTCTTTGCAAAAGTCAGTAGGGCTCTTTATGAATCCTCTGGGTGAGGGGCTCTGGGAGGGCTAGGAATTTAAACTAATAGGACAAAGGTAAAAGGCAGCATAATAGTGGGCTGTATCTACTTTATATACACTGGAGGGAAAGCTACCCAATACTAGAAGTTTTTTTAATAGCCAGGAACCATATAACAGGAGTGAGGATCTGGAAGCTGAAACTAGAGAAATCTATCCTGGAAATAAGATATACCTCTAAAAAAACCCAAAACCCAACAAACAACAAAATCCAACAACCCCCCACTCCCCAGAAAAACCCCAAACCCAAACATTAATCATCACGACAGTTTCCCAGAAGATGTAGTGGATCTGTATGGATTTTAAATTTGAGACAACTTGTTACTTTGAAAATAATTGGTCTAGGCCTGTACAAGTTTTAGAGGAAGATGGGAGAACTGATGTGTGACATCTTCTGCCCATGATAGGAATGAACCCTTGATTTTATCTCTGAGTGCCACTTTGTCCCTAAACTTTCAGTACTTCCATCTCCTGTTAGTGTTTAAGTACCTGTAATGAAGTTTTATTGATGCCTTTTATATTTTATCAAGTGCATATTTTTTCTGTGTGCTGTGCTGAAGAGTCTAAGTTCTCCATATCTGCAAAAATTGCAAAATACAGCCCTGTGAGTAAATGTGTTTTGCATGGTCAGTTTGCCTTAAATTGTTTTATTTTTTTTCTTTGTTTTTGCTTTGCTTGGATCTGATTTAAATGCCCAATGTTAGACATATAATTGAAACATTTTGTTCTCATATTTAGACAGTCAAATGTTATAACATAGTCTCTGCTGCTCGCTGTACCTCCCTGCTCACATGGACATAGTGCTGCTTTCTTGTGTCATGTCCTGCAATACAAAACACAACCTGTGCGGTCACTATGGGAAGGGAGCATAGAAGAGACTCCTCTCCAGGTCAGGGGAAACAGACGTCCCTGTCCTTGGGAACCATTGACTTCCACCATAGCACCTGTGCCCAGATAAAAATGCAGAGCTGGCTGTGACAGGCAGGACAGGAGCCAGGGGGAGCACGAGTGTACTTCCCTTGCTGGTCACAAAGCTGTAACCTGGCACAGTAATGCCACCAGTGCAGCCCCTGCAACCAGATGGCAGGTGGGCTTTAAAGATGGAGCTAAGCAGTATTAAACTATATAATTACTGAAGATCTCTGCATAGAGGGGATGATGGTTTGCAAAGGGGGGAGTTGCGTTGATCTTCCTTACATGGGAGCTTTGTCTTAGCAGGCAAAGAGAAGAATCTACAGTTTTGTTTGGGTCCTCTTTGTGTTTAGCGTGGAGCCATCCCTACGACAATTTAGGAAGGAAAAAAAACCCAAGCTTTGAAAGATTGAACTAAAAATTGCATGTGCATGCTGCTGCTTCTTCAGGGAAAGCAAATTTGTGTTATGTATGAAGTTAACACAGTGGTGCAATAAACTTCATAGAAGACTTGGAAATTCCCTCCTCCACCTTCAGGGTTTGAAAAACACTTTTATTTTCATCTGTGGCACTTCACCCATAACCTATGTCATTGTAGCAAGTGACATGATGTGAGCCCTGGTTTTCCCCCCGACTTTGTGCTTTGTGCCTCATTCATTTGTGAAGTGCCACCTCCTCACTTGGGGCAACATTGTCACCCAGAACAATGAGGTCCTTGGCCTATTCATGGTTTGTGGACTGAAAATTTCAGAAGGAAAGACAGTTTGAGTGAACCTGAGTGCTCTTACAAAGGCTGGCTGTGAATATCCCACTTTCATAAGATAATTAGCACCCTTGCTTTGTGGCACCAGTTCAGCCTCCCTTTCCATCTCCCACTTGCTCTTCTGGCCTTGACCTGAGTCAAAACATCCTCAACTGCCCTTTAAGCTGCCTTATGAGTGTCACCTTCCATGACTTCTGCAACAGGAGGGACTTGCAGGGAGCCAGCTTTGCTGGGAAGCTTCAGACACATCACTGCGTCATAGCAAGGCTGCTTTCCACCTAGCAGCCACACAAGAAATGGGAGACAGGAGCAGGCTTAGCACAAGCCTGGACTTTGTAGTAGGTGTAATGTGTGAGGAGATATGTGGAAGAGCAGTTTCTTCTTGATGCTCTGGAGACCCTTCCCAGTCACAGCTACAGGGTCTGGTTTCAGTAGTGAAGGACAGACAACTGGAGCAGTAAGAAGAAAGGAATTCATGTATCTAAAGTAGGAGGATTGGTGATGACTATGAAATAATTTCTGCATGGCATGGTTTCATAAAGCTAAAATTCTGAGTTTCCTGAAATGTAGAATCTTTGGAAAAAGGAGTTTTGATTATTTCAAGATAATTAAAGCCACCAATGGTACGATCTCCCTTCTGCAGAGATGAAATACTAGGTATTGTTTGTTTTTTAATTTAAAAACAGAGTTATCCAAAATTAACTTTAACACTCTAAGGGCTGCTGCTAAACACAGTGAGAGTAAGCTGATAATCTGTACTTTTGAATGTTAAATCAAACCACTGGGGCAAGAGAAACTGGGAATTAGATGCATACTATCAGCAAACTTGACTTTGAAGAGTTTGTCCTGTCTGCATGATATGCAGTTTGTTGTTTGTTTTAATTAAGCAATTTGCAAGAATTTGTTACACGGTGATGCAGGATGACTTGATCTCACAGTTCAGATTAAGTGTTTGGCTGAGTTATGTTAAATATGGAAGATACGGTAGAAACAAGATTTTCCCTAGTATGTTTTTATTAATAGCTCCTGATGGAAGGATAAGTTCAGGCAAAGATTAAAAGGGGGAAGGAAAAGCAATACAATATTATTTGCACAAGCTATTGCAGTGGAAACCCAGGATAGTGAGGAACGGGTTGGAGAGTGGTTCAATGGTAAACTTGGAAGGAGCTTTTCTCTATTGTGCTGAGCTTATATTCCTTTGGTTTTACTTCTATGTATGTTGTAAGTCTTTATTAGTTAAATACAAAGAGAAATTACATTTTATAATTTTTCCATAACTTGAACTGGTTGTTTTGGTATTGTTTTTGATGCTATTGACAGTGTGTGGCCTTGAATAGGGTTAATACTTGAATTTATGCTTCATTTTAATCTCAAAATACCCCACATTCTGAAGATGAGGCAGCTCGTAACAATGCAAGGAAACCAGACTACAGACTTACCATTTGTCCCATTTCTGTGCTTTGTGTTTTTGCTATGTATCCATGTGGGTCTCAGCTAGGACAAGTCTGTGCTCAGCTCTGCTGACGACAAGCTTTGCTTCGCCCTATCTGCTTAATATTGGCTTTCTTGAATTTTTTATAGAATGTCTTACGGAAGAGACTAAGTGCTTGGATGAGAGAACTTTTGGGGGCCACTGCATAGCCAGAAACATGAACTGGACCTTTGGTTAAGAACAGAGGAATTTTCACAAGGTTCTGATATGTTCCTGTTCTGATATTTTTCCAATTCTTCGTGTTTTCTGGGTATTTGCTCAGGGTCCCTGTGGGACACAGGTTGCAGGGTCAGATGGACCCTTGGGCCCTTTCCTCTTCCTACAGTAATCTTTACATTTGAGCATGGGAGGGTTCAAGTCTACGCAGGGCTGTGCAATAAGTTTACCCTGGGCTCCACTGCTCATGGCCATCTACTCCAGAGCAGCAATATTGAGCTGAGTAAATTGGGCCCGAGGAGGTTGCTGGGTGCTGCTGGTGGTGCCACCATGAAATGACCTGGCTCCCTGCATGAGCACGGCTCAGCTCAGCCCTGGCTCACACATGAGCACCAAGAGGGGCTTGTGCAGTGCTGGTGACACATGGAAAAGAAATAGGTGACCCCTGACCATGAGGGATGTCATCTTTGGGGACCTTAGGATAGCTCAGTTTCATGGGTTGGAACTGAAAGGGATTCAAGAGAGAAGCCATCAGCTTAGACGCTGGTGACTGGGAGCACTGGTTTAATGAGCATCTCTTGGTTTCTGCTCAAAACATTTTGGTCTGAGATTTTATTTTCTGCATACATTGAAAAACAAGGGTATTTGAATATTCAGATGTCTCCATTTACTGTATAAGACAGTTGGCAAGTGTACTTGCCAAACACCATTTGGATTTAATTTTCTTTATTTTAAAATGTCTGTTAAATTGTACCACAATTGTACAAAAAAGAGGACAGGTTTTACCAACTATAAACCCTTCCTATATTGTCGAGAGAAGGAGAAGTAGCTACTGTTTTCTCAAAAAAATCTGAATTTAGACTATGCATTTGTCACTTATGCGCTACTAGATATTAGTAGACTACTGCATTCTTTCCAATTATCTGAGCAGCCCTCAGGTCTTTTAAAATAAATAAGATGTCAGGGTTTGCTGACTCCATCAGGAAAGTCTGCCCATTTTTAGTTTTAACTATCAAATATGCACCTTAATCCTAAATATAATTTAAGTTGCCATTATTATCTAGGAGTCAATAGTACCATTAAAATCATCTTTCCAGTAAAAAAATAGCTTAATTTTTCCCCTTGCTGTTTTGGTCTATATGGGAGTCATGCAAGGCTGAGAAAACATCCTCCACTGAGCAATGTGTTCAACGTGCAGTAGGGCCTAAGGGCTGGACTGTTACGGGAGCTCAGCTCCCACTAACCACACTTCATCTCATTAAACACCTTGATGTGGTAAGAAACACAGTCCCATTTGATAAGACAGCTGTTTAAATAGCTGAAAACAAAAGAAATTGTCTGCCATGTCGTTCTCTATGGTATTGCATTCTTTTGTTATTTGTACATTGCCTGTCTGGTTTGCACACAGCTACCCAAGTAACTTCTGCATAGGCTCCCCCTGCGCTGAACCTGAAACCTTCCCAGTTAGAGCGATCTTCTTACCTCCTTCTGAAATGGACTTAGTTTTTTTTTATTGTTATGTAAAAACTGGCATGTTGTGAGGAGGTTTTAAATTAGGACTAGCCAATCCTAATTTATTAGGAAACAGGAAAGAAATTAAATCAGACTGCCTGTCATGAGCAGGCCCTGGACAGAAATGTCTTTGGCACATCTGCATTAGTAGAATCACTGTGGTACTCCATGCTGGCTCCAAAATCAGCTGCACTTTTTCATGGTAAAACATTACAAATTTTTCTTGTGCCCTTATAATATCATGATTACTAACTATAAATCTTAGAGAGAGTTTTGGATTTTAAAAGAGAGTGATATTTTCACAAGGTACCTGATTTCTTCTGATTATGTGAGGCGAGTGTCATACCATAAATTATCCTGCCTGATATATCAATGGCAAACATTGATTCCAACTGCAAGGGCATGTGCTGCTTATACAAATGTCTGACACTGGATGCAAGCCACCTTTTTACCATGTTAATTGAAGATGGATAGTGAAGACTTGAGATCAACAAATGGGCCTGTTTATCATGTTGTTAAAACTCAATCTGTCTGACACTGAAATGTTTTTCAGCTCCTTAAAATGAAAGGGAAACTGTCAGCCTGAAAATCACGTCTAACAGAGCTGTCATCTTTTCCTTTTCTCAATACTCCTTGACTAAGAGATCAAACACTGTAACTGAAAAAAAAACCAAACCAAAAACCCTAGAAAATGCAAACTTGCCTTTTATGGAGATATAGAAAGCTTTGTCCAGGTTGGATTGCAGTGAAACAGATCCTTAAGCACTGACCGAGCCCTGTTCCAGTGTTCCTATGCCAGCCAGTGGCAGTGCCTTTGGATGTGCAAAGGCTGGATTGGGGGAGGCTTGGGACAAGAGAGACGAGTGTGCACAGAGCTGTGAGCATTATCCCTCGAGAAGTCCCAGGAAAATGCCTCAATTTTCATTAGTGCTGATGGCACAGTGTAATTTCATGTGGGTCTTTTGTTAGCAATGGTCCCAGGTACTGCTGCTTTCCAACATGAAAATTTTACTGTTAGATGCTACACGAATGTCTGTGAACTATGAATAGCTCCCTTCCTCCACAGGACAAATGTTGCATTCACTGCTGTATTAAGATTTGGCATCTAGGTTAGTGGACTCTTCTTTTTCTGTTACCACAAGTAGCCCATTTACTTGTGTCACTGTGAATGTTAAAAAGTCATCCCTGAGTTGCTTCTCCTTGCAATACTGTGGAGGGAACTTGGGTTTTCAATTTATAAATGCTTCTGAACGAACAAAAAAAAAATCTCCACAATGAGTAGCTCAAGGGGATGCAAGCTAATTGTTCACTTGTAGCTGGGTGAACTAGGGAAATTATAATTATTTAGAAAATTGTAAAACACTGACTTTTACTTCTCCCCACCCCCATATCCATGGGTGCCCAAGGTGAAAAAATCCCTTAAGGTGTAAATGCTGAGGAATGGATTTCTGCACAGTGTTTGTCTTCTCTTGACAACTTTTTCTTGGCTATGTCTCCCTTGAGAGGGTGTGTGAGCCCTTCACAGGCATGACTCTGTGTGCTCTCTGGGCTTCCTGAGCTATGGGTTCATTTTTATCTAGACATGCAAAAATAGGATTACTTCTCTTAAGCTGATTTATCCCCCTCAAGCATAGTGTTTCTTTAAATCAAGTGAGCGCATTTAGGAATATCTTAAACTGTGAGATTTTAACGTATGTGTTCATTAATTTTAATGCTGCTCAGTGAAAGTCTAAGATGTTTCCGATTCATGCCAATGCTACCCTATTGCTGCATTACACTGAGATATGAAGTGGTGGAAGAGATTCCAAGGGATGTGTATGAACCTGGATAAGGTGCTGTAAGACTGGTGACTTTGAGAAGGTGTCTGATTTACACCGGTCACAGGTCTGCCTTCACTTCCCATTTACGTTAATGGGCATCCGGCTTCCCCAATATCCCATGAGGAAAATTGGTCGTACAAAGATTAACACTAGGGTGATGATAATATCCACTGGTTGTTGCAATAAATCTGTTTATCAATAGACTCTAGACACATTCAATATTGGTGTGTTTCATAACAAATTACTGTAAGTTGCTGTTCTGTTTTATTCCCTTATTGCATTTTCACAGCACATTATAGGAGTGATAAAATTCCGTGAGCCATAACTCCTAATGGCAGAGATGATCAATTTGACTTCTAATTTGGAAAAAAAAAACCATACACAGTATACGCTCTGCCCTAATGCAGAATAACAGTTCTGCTTGTCTTTCTGGCAACATTGGGACATTAGCAGTAATGATTAGCAGTAACAGCTCTTAGCAATCATTTATTTCTAGGTATGGAAATGTATTTGATTCATTGGTCTTGGAACTAATGCCAACAATATCATACAAGCATGTGAGAATGTGCATCTTTCAATATGTCTGTAATTCAGAGCATCCCTGACATCTTTTTAAGGCACAAGAAATTGTGCACAAATAGATGAACTTTTGTCCATGGTCTGTTCTACCGGTGCCAGGTAATCCATGGCAGTCTATGTGATGGGTACCTGCAAATCTCCTGCAGAAAGAAAATTAATGAATTAATTTCAAAGTTGAGCTTGCACTGCTCACAGCATCACCATAGTTCTGGATTGATAGGGCTTTTTTTCCTTTCAATCTTTCTTAAAAACATCATTGAGTTGTTTCAAAGGTGACGGGCCACTAGTGGGCTGGAAGCTCTCTGGAGCAAAGGTTAGGAGGATTTGGATGTTTCTCTTTTTGCCAACTAAGCAAAGCAAATGCTACACTAAAGCCTTCCAGTGACTCTACCATAGCACTTAAAAGTGCATCTCCCATTTACAATCTATTGTCTATTCAAATCTATTTAATTTACAATTAACAAGACATCTCTTACTCTTTCAACTTAATTAAAGAGCTACTGACTCTTAGAAGGATTGAAATGCAATAAAGAAGATAACCTAGTTAGGGTATAATTAAGGGAATTTACGTAAGTAATAAACATGGTACTGCTGCCTTCTAAAAAAAAAAAATTACCCTGAACTTGTGTTAATTTCTAAAAAAGCTTATCTTAAAATAAGTGTTCAGACATTTAATTAGAATAAGGCAAGGTAGCTATTGCGAATTAATTATATGTAATTTCTGTTAAGTAACCATTGAAAGCATGAAATACCAAATGGCCTCTGTGTGATCTGTCAGCAAGCCAGGTTTTAACCTCTGTGTCTTGGATTAACCCCTTCTGGGCTGCTGCTGCTTTTGACTAAATCCTACAAGTACCTACTTCATGTCCTCCAAAATGGAAAATTGGAAAGTATGAAACAAAAATGATCTCCTTGTTTAAACACTCACTTGAGCTTGGGTGAAGAACCGCTTTCAGGGTTCTGACTGGAGCAGGAAGTAAGGGACAAAGCGTTGCTGCTGTGCACTGGGGGCCAGCATTTATTTTGCCCTGAGTGTTATAAGCCCAATAAGCACAGCTTCATGGGCTTATACTAAACCAGAAATTGTTCTTATTAAGGAAGACAATTTTGTTGCTAGTCCTAGCAACTGCCATGAGTTTTGAGATGTAACTTCACTTTGCTCTGAAAATTATTTGGCTTTTTGAGGAGGGGAAAAGGAGTCTAAGCATTGGTAAGTGAATACTTGGTGCAGAGGTGAACCTGCAACGTGCTCACTTGTGCTGCAGGAGAGCGTGCTGGCTCCTTGTGGACCACCATGGTTACAGCTTGTGCGGAACAAATCCCTAAAGCATTGCAGTTGGGTTTCTTGTCGCACAGCTTCTCTTCGAGCCAGTGAGTTTCCAGCTGTCTGCTTGGCCAGTGGTGTGTGAAAGTGTGCTCCTGAAGCTGCTTCCCCACTGCTAGTGGTAATTGCTTTGGTCCCACGTGTGCCTTGCTGGATGCAGGGTACGCACCGTTTATTGTACACAGGGACTGTGGAGAGAAAAACGCCTTTTTTTGGTTCTCACGCCGTTAGACTGGGGGTGAAGATAGCACAGCCACATATTTAAATGATGTGACTGTGGCAGCTAGGGCTATTAGCACTGGTGAAAGAATGGCAGATGCTTTTTGATTAAAAACAAAAAGTCTCTCCCACAAATCACATTAAGCCCTTCTTTACATTTTGAAAGGCAATGTGTGCTTTTACACCTGCCATAACTGTCAGCTGGCATGTGCTGACTCTAACCAAGCTGACTTCTGCAAATTCATTGTCTAGGCTGGTGCTTCCATGCACAGCCATGCTTTTCCCTGGTCCAAAAATCTCTTGCCCTGTTTGCTCGCTGTGCTGCATGAAGGTTCAGCCTGAGGGGGAAATTAGGACTTTCCCAGGAAGGTGCATGCTTTTTGTCTCCTTTTAGGGACTTCAGAGATGCCTGGTTTTAATTTTGGAGTTATTTCATTTTTATTAAGTGGGCTATTATATCTACCTGTGTTTGAACTGAGTGTGTAATGTTTCTGTTTCTACTCTAAACTATTGTTAGAGTGTAATTCATCTGTTTCTGTGCATTGTCACCTAAAAAACTCCCTGAAGAACAAATGCTTCATTGCTGTATTCAATCTAATCTTGTCTGGACATCCCATTATAATTGGTGGCTGAAGTGCCTTGAATCAAAACAGATATTTGGAGACCATCAGGCCAATGCTTCTGTCAGTGCAGTGACACTGTTTCGTTAGATGTGGGACTCAGAATATATTTACGTGCCTGGTAGCAATGTAACGAAAGATGACAGATTAATTACTGTTGGATTTGGGCCAAGCAGAGGACGTGGCACTCTAGCAGGTGCCCCATTCCCCATGTGATAGATCATGTTTGTTCAAGCACTCAGAAACTCATTAGGTTGAACCTGATTATTCGGTAGAAACTGTTATTTAGGTAATTGCTGCTGTGTTATTTGGGCGAGCTTGTGTTCACAAGACATTTTCAGGAGGGGTATTGGGGTCTGTCAGGCTGTGGGTCTGCAAAAGTTGTTCAGTTGAAGGAGGTTAATCCAGCTGGGAGCATTAGAGCTACAAAACCCAAGGAGAAGTGTCCTTGGCTTGAGTTTCTCTAAACAGCCATTTGGTTCCTTTACTGTTACAAACTTCCGAAGGGGACAAGTTGGAGGGGGAACTCATTTGTGCAACTCAAGTCTTTTAGAGAAAGAAAAAAAGAAAACCAAGAAAAAAGAGAAAGTAAGAACTTTCTTTGTCCCAGCACATTTGGAGCAGGAGGAGGAATCTGAGTGGGAATGTGTCGGTACAACATTTGGTTTGGAGCTGCCTTTGACAAGGAGACAGAGGGCTTTTCCTCCATGCTGTGGCATGGATGACAAAGGTTGGGGTTTTTTAGCAGTATAAAAGGGGAGGAGCTCAGGCCCCTTTTCCCCTCTCTGCCCTGCTCTTAGGGGATTCAAATATTTCTTACTCAGGCTCAGATGCCTGTTCTGCTCTTTTGCCTGCTTCAGCTTTGTTGTGGTGCCTGCCCACTGCAATGGAAATTGTCACTGGTAAGAAATGTTTATGGGAAGGAGCAGAATAATTTATTACGAAAAGGAGAGAATAGTGTTCCTCCAGTCGCATGTTTATTTAGTGTTTATTTAGTGGCTGCATATCAATTATCTGTTTGAACAGGTTTCATTACAGAAAGTGCAAAACCCCTGAGCACGTTTTAAAATATGCTAATCCTTACTTAGGCAGGAAATGGAAAAGACTCATTTACAGTTTAATTTTTAATCCATGTGGGTTGCCATGTTGTATGCTGGGACATAAATAGAAAAGTTGGAGAGGACAGCTCGCTCACAATAAACAGGTGCTGTTGCTTTGCTTTTCTGCTTACCCGCTCTGATAATATGTGAAAGCACAAGCCACAAAATGTTGGGCACAAACTCTTCCAAAATCATTTTATTATGTGCTTTTCCTTTTGAGGGATAACATATGGGCAAGAGCTTGTAAATCAACACTGATGAGGAGGGAATGAACAGGTTCCTATCTGATGTTGTGAGAACCCACAGAAAGAGCTGCTACAGCCCTTTTCTTTGGCTGGCTGTATTAATGGAAGAGAATCAGCACACAGCTCCACAGAACACCTGAAAAAGCAAAACCACATTTCCCATTCAGGTTCTTACCGCTGCTGCAAATGCGCTGGGACAAAGAAAGTTCTTCCTTTCTCCCTTTTCTTGTTTTTTTTTTCTTCTTTCTCTATTAAAGTTGTATTGCACTAATGAGCTACCCCTCCAACTTTTCCCCTTTAGTAGTGTGTAACATTAATGAAACCAACTAATCCCTCTGATTAAATATTTATTCGGGCAAGGCTACCAATTTTGCTGTCAGACCTCCCTTATCAGTGTTTAATCAGTTGCCTGATGGTGCTGTTTGCTGGGTGAAACAAATATTATCCCCTACCATTTCAGACCCAGGCTGTGGGCCCCTCCCCTTTGAGATTTCTGGATAAAAGAAAATCTCTGGATATTTATTTCTGGATAAAAGGCAGGGTTGGCAAACTTCCAAGTGCAAATCTTTCTTGAAATACCTGTCTCTGCAGCTGTTTGAAAATCAAGAGCGGAAGGCTTGTTGGGACTCTGGGGCATGAAATCCAGCTGTAGCAAGAGACGCAGTGGCAGACCTGGGCCCAAAGGGTAACCAAAAAGGGGCACCCTTTTTGCAGGACCACTGCTAACACAGCCCTGGCAGGGCAGTGACAAATATTTGAAGTGATGGGACAGGGTATATTTGATATAGAGCAGCAGAGTTTAATTATGGACAAGAATCAAATTGATATTCATAGGGTGATAAATAAATAATGTGTATGCACTCACACAGAAGGACAAGAACATTTTTCTGAAGTGAAAGAAATAAAATCAGCAAAACAGAAATTAAAAATGGATCTATTTAGCAGAGTTTCTGGTTACATGATGAATGTATCACTTGGTGGGCTCGATCCTTCTGTTTCTCAAGGAGTCATTCACATCTGGGCTAAAAGGCTACGAAATGGGATGGGGTCACATTTCTCATTCTCTGATCTCTGTTCTGAGATTCCCAGCTAGCATTTTTTCTCCTCAGGGGGTGAATTGAGCCTCAGGAGGCTTAGCAGCAGCCAAGAGCTAAAAGGACAAGAGGGAAACTGGAGGAGTTGATTTGATGGTGATGGAGGGAGAAAGGAAAGGGGGGCAGGTATTCTCCCTGGTTGGCTGAGCCGGGGGTACAAGCCAGCATACACCTCTTCAGCAGGAGGCTCTTTAATATGGGTTAACTTTTAGTTTGACCTTTTCAAAAAGAGTTGGCTAGCTCACATAGAAGGACCAATGTATCAGTGCTACAGTTGCTTTTTTATTTTCCTAATTTCAGGAAATGTCTCCTAAACAGTTGGTGCTTCTGACAAAGCTCCCCTCTTTTATGAGAAACACGCATTTCTTCAAGATTTAGTCTCAACTTTCACATATAACCTGATGTTTCCTGTACTTGCAGCTACAGACATAAGTTTAAAAATAGGAAAGAAATTATCTGAAATGAGAAAATGAGTGAGAAAAACAGCATGTTATGCTTTCAACAAAATTATTTAAGTTTTACTCTTGGATGTGGGGAGTGGATTTGAGGCCTCGCCTCAATGATTTCAACATGTAGTGCTATCAATATTGTGTTTAAAAAAATGAGGGAACTGTCAAAGACTGATAGAAAATGGCAGCTTGGATTCCATTAGGGACTTGGGAGACTTTTATTTGTCCACCGAACACCTTTGCATGTTTCAAATGGATTTATTCCCCACTATGCCTGAGTTGGTGCTTTGCTAAGGACCAAGAAGCATTTGTTTCTACAGATAAGACAGGAGAAAGATGACACGGAAAGGGGTGTGGGTGTATCTGTATGTATGTATAAGACTGAAAAAAAGATAGAAAGGGGACCTTAGGTCATGCTTGTTGTGGCCATAGCTCCACAGGGCAAAGCAGCTTCTTGATGTTCCTTTGCTTCCCTTTTCCCCTGCACGCAGCAGCCACCTGCCCCAGCATCTGGGGAGTAATCTGAGAAATGCTGCCTCGGCAGAGGAGAGCTTCACAAGCATGGAAGAATACATCTTTAATTAATTTTCTTCATGTTTAAAGAAGACAGAGAATGTAGAGTGGAAGAAGAAGATCTGAAACAGATTGCTAACTGCAGGAATAATAATCTTTGTCTTGGTTATAAGTTTGGTTTTTGTAACCTTGGCTGATGGACCTACACAAATGTCCTGTAGTAAGGATTAAAAGAGCAGGCAAAAGTGTGATAGAGCCATTGCTTTATTTTCAAGTGACCTAGGAGGTTTTTCAAAGTTTTCCAGGAGGTATCAGCAGTACTTTAAACCTTTCATTTTCTATGATGGAGATTTCCAGCAAAGTTATTTTTCTAAAATAAAGGGAAGAATCTCATGCTAAGGAAATAGTAAATGTCATCATCCAGTCCCAGCCCTGAAGAGATGGGTCCTTGCTGCTGGCTCAGGCTAGATTTGCAACCCTTTGGACACTGCATGTTTTGGCAGGGTTTCCTACCACCAGACTCTTGGCTAGTGGACTGTGTTGGCATTGTTTCCCTTTCTGTGTTCATGGTAAGCATCAGCCCTGCAGCTGGCTCTGGAGGCCTTCTTGTTAAGTCACGGAACTTGGCAACTTCCAAGTCCTGCAGAACCTGAGCTTTCATGACCATAAAGCAAATTTTTGCCCAGGTCCTGTGAGAAAAACCTTGAAAAATATAACCTTGTATGAATACAATAAAAGAGAATTAAAATAAGTTTAAATACTTTTTTTTTTTTCTTTAAAAAAAGGAACAACCAACACTGGTTTTGGGATTGGAAGTACTGCTTTATGGATGAGGGGAGAAAAAGCTCTATTTATACTTTTTTCATTGTCCATAGCTGGCTTTCATAGGAGCTGTTGGGATAATATGGTCCAGGTTCTCGGCTGGTGTAAGCTGGCAGAGCTCAGCATGCTTCACAGAGGCTGAGCCAAGTTATACTGCTTTAGAAGCCAGGAAAATAATCATAATGACAGAGAGAACACTTTCCACCTGAGGATCAGAAAGGAGGCAGGAAAGCCCATGGAATCATCATGGCATGCATCTGCAAGGGAGAGCATTACTGGAGGCGGCAGTCAGCTCAGCATTGTGCACCTTTTTGTGATAATAAAAAAAGGTGGGAGGATGTGCAGCCATAATATGGTGCAACTGGGAACAAAAAATGCTGTGCTTTAAATCCTGCTGTTGGTTGATGCAGCAATGTTACTGAGACACAGGTGATTTTGCCAGTCTCAGTGTTTTCAATCTGTTTTTACATGGCTAATTAGAAAAGAAAAAGGGTAATCAGTGGAATAAAAACTTGACAGCATTTCATTTCAGGGCTTGCTGTGAGGAGGCCTTAAAAAAAAAGCATAGACATTGCATGGAGATAGGGTTTTTCTATTTCAAAATCCAGCAGAGTCCAATAAAATCAGGCAGATTGACAGGCACAAAGAATTACAGTCAATTTACTTTTGAAAATGAGTACCATTGGGTGGATAGTGGGCAGATTCATTCTCTAAGGTCTGCTTTGGGTCTGTGTGATCCAACTCTCCTATGTGATCATAGGTATCATCATACCGATGCATGATTTTTCACATTGCAATAATTAAATGCTGGGACGCTCGATAAGTGCTGGGGAGAGCTTGGGCTGATCACAGCGAGTACAGAGCTAAGAAAGCCGCACTGCTGTGACATCTGTTTTCTTAACCTCTTTTACTTGGTTCTGGCAGGATATTTTATGAAATGATTTTTTAAAATAGGTCAGTTGTGTAAATATAATCAAGAAGTTTGCCCACAAGTTCAAGTAGCTTATAAAAAAAAAGCACCGCATCATTCAAACCATTAGTGGCCAGCAGAGGTAGAGATGAAAAAGAAGATAAATCTGTTGCATAGGATTGTGTGAGATGGAAGGACCTTTGCAGAGTGTCTGCCTGAGTCTTACCTCATGCCAGCAGATTTGGAAAAACAAGTTGCATCAGCCCAGAACTAGTGGAGCCTAGCTAAGTCCAGCTCTCTCTCATGTGGGTTTTGTCATGTCTAATAAACTTGCCCTTGGTAGAGACATTGATAAGGTGTCTTTCCTGTCAATGTCAGCTTGCAGGAAACTTGTAGGAAGCACATAAGAGAAAACATAAACTAAAATGGGACAATGAGCTCAATACATGATCACTGCACACACAGAAACTCAGATTCTTTAGGTGTCAACCTCTCAGCTGAGAAGCTGTCTGGAAGGAGGAAGAGAAGACAGTGAAGGATAAAACTCAGTGTTAAGATGTACATTCACAGGTTCATAATGGCAAACAGAGTAACTGTGTGAGAGTAGAAATGCAAGAGGAGGTTTTTGGGGAGATTGCAGGAATCCAGTCTCTTTACATCATCCCTATCCAGCCTTTAATCCTGTTTGGCAACTGCACTCTGCCACACTTGGCTGGGGTATTAGAGAAGAGGGGATCTTTTTTTTCAATTATTTTCTTCTTCTTTTTTCATTCTTTTGGTTATTTTCCCCTTGCTGGATGTCCTTTCTGGAACATTTCTCTGCCTGCCTCAACCCCGCTCGGCAGTAATGCGCCTGCGTGCCACAGTGCCCTGAGCCGTGCTTAATGTGTCCCCAGGAAACCTGGCCCCACGTCCACTGGGACCGAATTTCAAGGCATATCCCTATTAGCTTATTTTGATGTTTTTATCTTTCCGTGATCGGGAACCATTCTCTGCAGCCAAAACAGACACTTTCCCGATGGCATCGAGTGAATTTTTAGCTCTCCTCTGAGGAGAGGCCTTCAATAAAAGATGAGCCGCTTGCCACGCTGACTGGCTGGAGCTCCGCGGCATCTCCGGCGGTTCCTGCCTTTTGCTGTAAGTTTACACTTGTATGAACATCGGCTCGGCTGCCCCATGTTGCTGTAAGTGGAGGTTTGCACGCAAACATGGCCTCCACAAAAGCCACCTCAGGCGAAAGCACTTCCCACACCAGTAAAAGGCAGTGTTACCCGGGGTCTCCAGTGGGCAACTCTGCCAGGCATTTGGCAGTGGGGCATATTCTAGTCATGAGGGATGGGGGTCCGTTCCCTCCCACCTCTCCCCCCTGACCAGAGAGCGGGGCAGGTTTGCTCAAAGGCGCATGAGAGCAGATTGCCTGTGATTTCTGAGGAGGGGCACATCACCACAAGGAAGTTTGACTCAGCTGTGGGAGTGTTTGTTGAAGGTTTGATACACGCAAACCTTGTGCTCCGCAGAAACACCCTGGAAGCCCCGTCCCCCTCCTTTAACTCCTGAGCTCCCACCTTCACTTGCTCCAGCTGTGAAGAAATAAAATGCAAATAAACCTGGTAGTTTCCTTCTGCAGCCTGGGAGGTGCAGAAGGTCTGTAGATCATTCAACTTCCTCTTCTACTGAAGTGAAGTGACTGAAAATCCATAGGAAATTCCAAAATGGGGCGGGGGGGTATACACATGCACAATAAATCAGGTTAGGTTTTGCACCTGCTGAAACCTCCTGGGTTTGACGCTGACGAGGCTAATGCTTCTGTCTTGCTGCCCTTAATTATAGGTTGGGGAAGCTTCTTGTTGCTTCAGGGCCACCCCTGCTCTGTGGCACAGATTAAGTGCTGGAATTGTCCCTGGGAGGTAGCAGCTCCCACCAGGATATGGATTTTTGCCCAGAGTCTGTAAAATACAAGTGAAAAGATGGGAATCCTCCATGCCACAAACCCCACAACTTCTGATTTCATACAAGTTGCATGTTTTATGGGAAGTGTGTGCAGGGGTGAGGAGGAGCAAGCGAGGAATTTCTGCAGGAGGCTTGGGGCAGAGGTGTGTGCGAAGAGAGCATGGAGAAGGGAAAAACCACTGTTCTGGCAAAGTCCCATGAAGCTGGTGGAACTAAGCTCTGAGCTATTTCAGTACCGATGCACCCAAAATGGAGAGTAATTAGATCTGTGTGCCACTTACTAGTTCTTAGACTTTCTACAACTGCTTTATGGGAATTTCAAAAGCAAGCTGAGACTGTCCTACATCCCAGGTGGAGGGAGCTTGGCTGGATAATAATTTCCTGGGCTGTCCTGCTTATGGAAGTGACTGTACCATGCAGCCATCTGCATCCAAGTCCTGGGGTAGGCAAATTTAGGAGACATACAAGAAGGTAATGCTGAACCTGGTTACCAAAGGAAAAATGCTGGAAATTTTCAGGAGATGAGACCTGGGGTGTTTTAGGAGGCTGCAGGGCAAGGGAGCCACTGGAGAGGAGAAGGGTACTCGCAGCAAAGGGGCTGAAGCTACTTAGTTAAAGAGGAGATGATTAGCTTTGCAATATATTTGCAGGAGGACTGACTTTTTGGCCAAATATATAATTTTTCTTTAGCAGCTTATCCTTCCACAGCTGTCAACGCTGCAGCAAATCATGTGGGAAAATGCTGCTGCTGAAAATGGGACTTGATAAGGGGAAACTTCAAAAGCAGGTGGCTCCTTGAGGTCCCAGGACCCACTGAGTTTCAGTCAAGTTTAGTCAGTTACTCAGGAGCCTTTGAAAAATTACTGGAAGTCTCTCCCCTCTCGTTATTGTGAGCTCCCCAGCAGGTAGCTCAGGCTTCTATAATCCTTAAATCAAATATGACAGCTTCTCTCCTGTATTGGTTTTCATTTTCACACCAACTTCAGGATGGATATTTCTCTTCCTCCTTGTTGCCAGTGGACTGATGTTACCCATTTTAAAAGAAGCAACAAATATTATCTGTTTTTGTATTCAGGCATGCCAGCTAATGCCAATTGCTGCAGCTTTGGGTAATTCTGGAGATTAAAAAGGCAGCGCTCTAAAAGGAAAGCCAGATCCATGCTAAATGCAGTAGTATTATTTATGACTGCGTTTGCTTTCTGTTTTCCAAAATCTCCTCTATAAAGTCAACACTTGGCATTAAAATCTATCTTAAGATATCAGGTTGAAGCATGTAAGGAAAGAAACAATAACTTCCAGCAGCACATTTTCATTACCCTGGAACTAAAAAAATCCAGTAAGAAATAGTGGAATGTTTCCTTGAAGCCTTTTTTTTTTCACCTTTCCATGCATATTTTCTCAAGCAGTTTAATCAAGCAAAAGCTCTCTTTATCATTTGAGTTTTGGTTTTGGTTTTGGTTTTTTTTTTCATTCCTTCAGTGGTTCCTGACCTTTTGGGAAATTGCTCATTTAAAATGTTGCAAAGAAAGTGCTGTCAGTTATTTATCAGGTTTTATGTCATGATTTGGGAAAACAGACCTTGATTTACTTGTGCCATTAGAGACTGCATGAAAGGAATAAATGAGCATTTCTCGATAGCATCACTAAGTAAAACCAGAAAAGTCTGTCAGTCGCTTTTTCTAGTTTGTGTACTTGAAAAAGTAGGCAAAAATACTAATTGGCTTGTTGACTATATTAATAGATCTAAAGCAACTTTAAATACCTTGACCTGGTTAGTGAATATTTGCTCACTAAGACCAGTATTTAAAATTCTTTCCTACATAGCACCGTCCAAACTGCATAACCAGGGATGGGAATGGAGAGGTGCTCAGAGCCCGGTGCTGTGGGAAGAGTTGCAGCAGGGGATTGAAACGAAAAGGCAATTATTTCGTTTTTAAACCATTCTTTAAATAAATGCGAAGCTCTGCAGGACGCAGTGAGAATCACCTTTTGGAGGCTGGGAGGGAGGGCACTTTAATCCCTTTGGGAATTCTCATGTGCTTGAAATGAGGTGCCTGCTTGAGTACCTTCCCCAGTCAGAGCCACGGCCAAGGAATAACAATGATGTCAATAGTAAATGCAGCAGGAAATAAGCTGAAGATCAGGAGTGTTTGGCACCCTGTGGCTACCCATGTTACCGGGTATTTGCACATAATTTTTAAGACTTTCTCCTGCTCCCCACATTCCCCCTCCACACGAAAGCTTTGAGCAGAATCCTATTTTCCTTTCCCCTAAATAATTGTTCCAGCATATGGGGTGAATTTTTAAAGGTGGGAAAAAAACCCTATTAAACACATCTAGTATGCACTTCTCCAGCACTCCATCCAGTCCTCATTTATTAGGAACTGGAGAGGCTCAAGAGGTGCTCACAAAGGACTGATTACAAAGTCAAGGAAAATGAGACATTCTCCAAAGGGGCTTCTCATCTGCTGCTGTTTGTGCTTTTTTTTGTGCCGTGCTTTTCCTGCAACTCTGGACCATGCCTATAATAGCTTTGCACCTTTTTTTTTTTTTTTCTGAAGAACTCACTGAACAGGCTGCTTATTCTGGGAAGCTCCTTTGAGAGGCTGGAGGTATTTTTTAAGAATCATTCCCTATGTGTTTAAAATGAGCAAATATTTTAGAGCTCCACTTTGCCAGTTTTAAGTAAATATAACTCTGGTGTTGCTGCACAGAAAGAATCTGGACATTTCACCTGCAGAATAAAAGAAGTAGTTTTCTTCTAGGCATTTATAACCTCTATCCTCTGTGAGCAAAACCTCTTTGCATTTTGTATTTTAGAAAGAGTTTACAGAAAGTGTTTACAAATTGCACCGTGTGCAGTCTGAGGTGGAATGTAGGCTGGCTGTATTTTGTGGGCACGATAAATGCAGCTTTTGATGAGAGTCTCGGCTGTAGATGTTAAGCGAAGCAGAACAGTAACAGCAAAAACTTCAAATTCGTGTACTTTCACCTTCCCTCCAGATTCTCACTTGAGAATGAAAAATCAGCAGTCAGGGCAGACAACTGGACTTTATTTTACAATAGCAAAAGATAACGTGGAATCTTCTCATTCAGACAAAAAGAGGTTAAAAAATAGCAGATTGTGACATAATTACCAAATTACGACATCTAATTTATAGGTTTAGCTTGCTAATTATGTGTGATACATGGGTTGTGAAGGAAGAATACCAAGCACTAGAAGCTTTCCTTTTGTCTTTGGAAATTTGTTTTGGTTGGGGAGAGAAAGAGGAAAAAAATCTGTCTTTACCACAGGCAACTGAGCCTTATTCTCTTGTGCCAGGTGGAACAAAAAGTAGCTATACAGAATGGTGGGCGATGTGTTTGTTTTATGAGAAATAGAGGGTGTGATAGGCATTTTGCAGGATTTAGATGCCTCTAATATATGTACATATGCTTTTGTGAAAAAGAAATTCTTAGAGTGAAGACTAGCACCCTGAAGTTTTTATTGCCAGAGTGTGTTTCCAATGGCTGTCAGGGGTGCCAGTGTTGATATTTAAGATGAATTCATGTGTAAGTGCCAGCCCTGTCTGCACAGACAGTTGCTCAATATTTTTTTTCTCCGCTTTGTAAGTAACTGTCAGTATTTGCTAGTCAATATTAAGCAGGACTATTTACCTTGTCAAAAATGTATACTTTAAAATTAATTCTGAAGTGGGGGAAATGCCATTCTCCCCCACAGTTGATAGGCAGGGTTAATATTCTTGCAACTGAAATCTGGGGACTGGAGCAAAATGCAAATGGCCACGGAAGAAACAGCTTGAGAAAACAGCTGCATGTGAACTTGACAGTGAGGGAAGCAAGAAAGAACAAAATGATGACCTACATTTTGCTAGGACAAACCCGGTCGTTAATGAAAGCAAAGAGCATATAGTCATTTTATGTGTGTACGTTTCTAATGCTCACACTTGCAGCAAACCCACAATCTGTTTCAAAATCATTCTGAGGTATTAAATAGCTTTCTATAGAGCAGATGCATATGAGCTGAATCTTCTAGGACTGCAACAGTGGACTTGAAAAACTCAGTCAATACTGGCAAAAAATGAAGCACTGCCTTTTTTGCTCATGCACACACAAACATTTTTGTTGTTATGGGAGGTGCTTCTTAAAGGAGGTGCTTCCCTGCAGCTTTTAGCTGTGTTTTAGTTTAAAAAAAACAACCCAAAACAAACAATCCAGCCTAAACCTGGCAACTTTTTTCATTTGTATTTCAATTTTAAGAACTTGAACCCCTTTGGAGGGGGAAGGGGGAGTGTTGCAGCACACACTGATTAACCATTAGGAATAACACAATGCACTCAAACGAAACCCTCTTCAAATCAATAGCAATCCTGATGCTAGACAGATTTAAATTCACCTGAGAACCATATTTTACCTTGGAGATAAGGGAACTGGTTGCACTGAGCTTAGTTGCGTTAATAATAATAATTACATACCGAATTAAATACATTCTGCCCCACATAGGGCACATTGCAGCAGCAAAACCTTCATTAATAAGAGATGCAGAAATGTGTTGTATGGAAGAATGAAAAACTGAATAGGGATTACAAAGTCACTGTTTTGTTTGTAGATTACCCTGATTCTGCTGTTATTTTTTTTTCCTCCCATAAATTCAAACTCTTAAAGAAAACTGATTATGACAGTATTTATTGTTACTGGAAACAAGAGTTACAGGCCATATTGTTGTACCTTAGGAATTTAACCAGCTCAGAGTTTAGAGCACTTGTGGGAGGACCAGTACAGTAATTAAGGGACATCTCAGTCATTCATAGCAATCTTTATTTCAGGAAACTGTATCCATCCTCAAAAGCCTAAGAAATAAATATGTATAGTTTTAGAGAATAGGTGGGAAATGTGCATTCTGAAACAGAGGAAAGGCTGAAATTGAAATGTCATAACCAGACAGGCAGATGCAGTTTCCAGCGTGCTCTTGTAATTGCAGATGCGTTCTTGTGATAGCAGATCCACTTTCTCAGTTTTGCTTATTTTCTCTTTGGTCTGGTGTTTGGAGTCAGAAATACCTCAGGTCAGTAATATTCTTACTGTCAGAAGAGCCCTGCAGCTAACTGCAGGTTGAAGGGGGTGCCCTTTCACAAGAGGGGGGCATTGAACAAATATTTAAGGGAAAGGGGGAACACAGAGCCTGGAGAAGCTATGCTGCAGGCAAATAATCTGCTGCTATCTAAGGGAGAAAGTGAGACATCCTGGGCCATTCCTGCCTTTCTCATTTTCTTTATAGGCTGTGGATTTCAGGGGTGTAAACCACACTGGCTAAACTCTTCTGTTTGTTCATTTACATGCAATATTCTCACAGTAGGGACAGCAGAATCTGAGAGGCTTTCCAGTGTTTGAGTTGCATGTGTAGGTACCCCCATAGCTCCATTTTCCCTAGCTAATACTGATTTCCCTGTGCAAGCCATGTTTGCACAAGGAGGGTACACCCTTCAGGGACACCCCTCACATCCTTCACAGAGAAAGAACCATTTCCTGGACACTGTTGCTTTAATAAGGGGAAAAGCTGACCTTCCAACATATGTCATAATTTATCCGGGTTTTTTCCACAGTTTTATCTTGCATGGCTCAGCATGAATGGAACATGTTTGATTTGATCCTAATTATTTTTTTATATATCTTAAATCTCAGATGTTGAGATGATTTACATTAATTAAACTTCAGTTGGCTCTAAAATTGTCATGTATCAATTTCAGCAGCATTTATAGAGAACAAGATAGAGGATTTAAATTACACACCATATGGGGCAATGCTAGGGACATTTGCTATTGTGTTAATTGCTTAGAGCTACATTTTCTATCCTCCCTCTGAGTAAGACATTTGCTCTCATGCTTGCTGAATTAGGTAAAGAGTTTCTTGCTCAAATGGAGTATGCACAGATTTCTTCCCCTCCTGTTAGCATTTGCTCTGTTGCAAGGATCAGCTTTTCGGAGGGGCTCTGCTGCCATTGGCACCAACCTCACCTCTGCCTTTGCTGGGAGGTAGAGGCAAAGGTGCCTGAGGGATCCCTGGCTGACACACCAGGATCCCACCAAATCCTCTTGGGGATGAAGAGCCTGCTAACTATGAAAATAAGCAGCCTTCTTCACTGCCAAGGTGGAGAGAGGCATGCTTTGTTGGATCCTGAAATGAATCTGAATTTTCCAACCGCAGTTCTGAGACCTGTCATCACAGTTGTGTCTCGGCTTTGTTGGCACAACAGGGACAAGCCTGACAAGTGATCCCTAGCCTGCTTCTGCTGCAGGGGAATTAGCATTTGCAAGATGCAGATACCAATTTGCAGGTCTGTGTTGAGTGCTGGCAAAGCAATGCCAGACATGCCACTGCGAAAGCAGCTTGAGTGAAAACCAGCAGGCTCCTATGGATGCATTTGTACAAACAGGGGTTATGGGTGCCACAACTGCTCTGGGAGGAAAGGGCTTTCCAGGGTGAGCTGCACGGCAGAGCAACATCACCCCTTTCCTAAAGTTTGCAAGTAAAGTTTTGAGTGAGCTTACTGAATCAGAGTGTTGTAATTTGGGGGAAATCAAGATTTAAATGCCTTAACAACTCAAAGAATATTAACTGGTGAGTAGCATCCTCTTGAGAATTTTGAGATTAGGGATTTGCTCCTTGGTGAAACATCTCAGTTTTCCTTGTCTCATTAAAAGGGTCTACATCCTTCTTGAAGTAAGACATAGAGAAGGGGTCAGATGGTTAGAGTAAAATTATTCAGTATGCTCAGCAAAACTTTCCTCCTTGGAGACCTCTCCAGGTTAGCCCTCAAAACCTGAGGAGGCTGAAACCAGGGGTCTTAGTCCCAGTCTGAATCCCTGCCAGACAGAAACTTTTGCAAAAAACTCCCCTTCCAAATATCAGTACAAATCAATTTGCCTTGCAAGATCAGAAAACACTTGAAGGTTTCCCCACAGCTGACTTCAAAGAAGTGGGGAAATAAAATACAAGAAGATGTTAGGGAGGTGCTACGTGCAGCTGTATCTACTGGTTTGCAGAACATTTCTTCTTCTGTCTAGTGCCTCCTGCTTGGCAATATTGTAATGGGATTCTCCCATATTAATATTTTAAATGAATAAATAAATATCTGATGAGAGGCTGTGGATCTCTGCAATCTTTTCATAAATTCTGTGGAAGGCAAAAAGAGAATTAAAGATGAGATTAAAACAGCCTGGGTGATGTATTTCTCTGGGATGTGGTAAAGTCTCTAGGTATTTATGCTGTGCCGTTGATGTTACATCTATATTAAAAAGCATGTGGGTCTCTCTCTCTTTTTCTCTCTCTGTCTCTCCATAAAGGCCGTGCAGGCTGTCTGTCCTCAAGGAGGGTCCCGATTTCTGCTAGAACTGTTGTGATAATGATAGTCTATGACAGCACACTGTTTTTAAAGCATCAGTGATTCATATGTTTTCACTTAATTTTGGTCTGAATCTGTTTTAGCAAATAAGTCAGCTGTATGAGGATCAGAAGTCTGTTTTTCCTTACATTTGGGGGAAACAAAGCATTTTTTTCTCTCTGGCACTGCATTGCAGAGTCCAGTTCTGGCATGAAAGAATGCTGAGTCTTTATCTACAGTTAGCGAGAAGTGCAGGGTGAGAAAAGATGATGGAAAGAAACCACCTTATCTCCATTAATAGAAGTGGAATTTCCAATCTCCAATTTCTCTGTCAGAAATGCTGCTCTACTCCAGGACAAATACTAATATTAATCCCAACATTATAACTACATCTTTAGCTGTTAACATAGATCATACCTGCTGCACTGAATTTATTCACAAAACGAAGCCCCTGGTTTCTGCAGGATTGTGCAGGAGCCTCAGGGGTACCCTGCATTGGCCCTACTCCTCCTAAATCAGGAGACATTGCACAGACCTTGCTAGGGCCAGGCATTTTGACAGCTCCTTCCTCTTCCATCCAGATGGGTTGGATATTAAAGGTTTGGGGTTAAATTCTGCTCTGTCTCAGCTGTGAACACTCCTGGAGGTCCAGGACCTGATTCTCACTTCACCTTACTGCTAGTGTGAAGAGGATTAGTCATTTTAGGTACAAACACTGCATCTGAAGAGTTTCTCCAAATGAAGTCGGGTGTGAACTAAAAAACCTTTCTTTATCTGGGAATGAAATGTATGTTTTTTCTATTTTTTCTGCATGAGAAAATACATTTATCTTTCCCTGCTGTAGAGCACCCTATGAGTTTGTAGGGGACTGGGGGGAAAGGATGGGTAACTCCCCAAAACTTGTTATTTATAGGTATCACTATCATGTCAGCTGTGACACAACATGACTGCGATTTCTTTGAGTAAATTCCATATTTGGGTGCTTTATTTATTTCCTGTATCTAACATGGGGCTTTGTTCAATATTTCTAAATGGCAAACATTTTTCTTGATGCAAAATGTACAATTGACAAACTGCCGTTGGGAAAAGCAGCATTATTTTCACCAGGAAAACTCTTAATAAGAATAAACTATGACATTTAGTCATTTTTCAAAGTGTTTCTCACTGAAACTTTAATAACCTCCTGCTACACATCCTAAGTCATTGCTCAGCACCTACTGTGAACCTTCCCACCAGGCAGCTGCAGTTTGCAGGCAGATGGAAAGTCTCATCATATTTTGGCCAGGTTCTGCCTTTGACCTTCAGCTGCATGCAAACAGAAAGCTCCCAGCTCAATGCTGGAGCCCTGTGGCCTCCAGAGTCATCAGCTCCCCTGCAGCTGGAACAAGGAGCCATGGGAGGGGATAATTGCTGTGCAGTTTCCAAAACATTTTTCTGCTATCTGCTTCCATGTTTGTGCACCACATTTCTGGTTACCTGTATTCATCAAATTCATGCTTAGAATAGGCTATTGGCTGCACGCTAATAACCCCTTGCTCTTTAATGTTCTCCTTCTAGTTAATTAATCTATTTATGATAATAGTATGTCTCATTTTGTGCTTTCACTCTAGAGGGTGTTTGTATTATCCTGCTGTATAGTGTTGACTGGTCCTATTATCATTTATCATTAAAGGCAGCAGAAACACTCTGGCCTGGCCTGCCAATAATTTTTCAATTAATTGCTTAGTAGTTGATTTTTCTTCACTTTTGAGTTTTGCCAGTGAGTACAAAGTCTTTAAGCTTTCCGTCTGACTTTCTGTAAACTTTGTGACTTCTTGCAAGCTTTTTTTATGCTGAAGTATGTGAAGCCTGTGGTGTGTGGAAAGGAGACAGGAGGGCAGGCAGGCAGAAGAGGCTGTGGGGAAAGCATCCAGGAGGGCAGGCAGCTGCCTGTGAGCCAGCGGTGCTTTGGGTTGCTTTCCCAGATCTACCCCTTATGGGAACTGGAGATTGCAAAGGGCAGTCCAGCAAGCTGACAGCACCAAGTCTGGGTCTGGCATGTGGCACGCTCAGACCTGGGGGCTGGGACAAATGATAAAAGTTCAAGGTATGGCTGCAGCCTTGGACATTACCGTGGACTGACTGAGAATGGTGCTGCTGAATTCAAGTCCCTGAATTTAGCGTATAGGAAATCCCCCAGTGGAACAGGGTGGCAGCAACAAGCTGCAGCAATAGGTTTGTATGTTCCAAGCTATACTTTAGCCCAGGTATGGTCTGTCCCCCTTGCCATGGGGCAGCTGTTTGCATGTTGGGTCCCATTAGCATTGGACCCAGAGGGGCCATTCCTATTGTTGGCACCTGCCCTGGATTATTGCAGAATGTTAAACAAAGGCACCCGCTTGGTAATGGCAGCACATTGCTCCCAACTGCCACTCTGCCACCGTGGCAGGCCTTCTGCCACCACCTAATGCATCTGTGCCTTGGCTGGCCAGGCTGCTGGATTAATGCTTGCATTTGTCCACATTTCAGCCCTCTGGAGCCATCCCAAAAAGGATGATGGCACATGGAATTAGAAAGCAGAATAGCTGCAAGCTACTAAGTGTATCTAATGAGGGGGTGTTTGTGAAATAATTGGAGCTGACGATTAGTAGAAATGTTTGGATTTTCTTTGTTTACAGGCACTTTATTATAGGCTTGACCTGCTTACCTTAAATTAATTTTGTTTCCAGCCACATGGCTACTTGTTTCCTTCCATTTTCTCCCAAGTGTTTTATTTTTAAGCAGATTCTCCTCTGGACTGTGTTCATGCCAAGTTTTGTCTTATGTTCTTTATCAGTACAACAATATGAAATATTTAATAAGAAGTTATCACTGTGGCCAACATAAAAGATTAAATAGGTTTGTCTGCTGTGGTTCCTGAAGGAGGAAACCTGGTATGCAGAAAGAATCAGAAGAAACAGCATCAAATATACAGATGTAGAGTTGGATCAAAACACCGGAAGCCCTGCTTCATGCTCAACAGCTTCCCCCTTTGTCATGCCAAAGGCAGGGGAGAAGGAACAGAGCTGTATTTGAATCTAAATTTGCTGTTTGAAACTAAATCAACCTTCCCCTGCAAAAGAGGGGGCAGCGTAGCAAGCCCTTGTGCACAGAAGCACTGCAAACATATTGACACCTATTGGCACTTCTATGCTTTTATCCTGGCTCCTGTGTACCCTCAGCCTTTATTTCTGTGTAGGAAATCAGTTGGCTTTTACCCCACACTCCTCTGCAACCCTGCATAAGTGATTTAAGTCTCCTTTTTTTTTTTTCTGTTATGCTAAAACTCCCTCCTCCAAAGGGTGCTGTCAGTGTGGCAGCTTCCCGGCATGTCTGGTAGAGGGCTCTTGGGGGACTGATGGGCAGGAGATGGCTCAGGCAGCTTTGCACAGGTAAAATAATGGTACGTCTAGACAGGAGAAATGCTGAAGCAACATTCCCGGCAACAGTGGTGATGCCAGAGAGCAGAGTGTGCCCATCCCTGCCGGCTATCAAAGCCCCTTTCTGTGAATCGCTCGCCCTGTTGCAGACATCTGCCTTTCCCAGAGGTTTGTTTCGGCCAGGAAGGAGCTTCTGTGCTGGTTGTCCCACTGAGGGGAGCTCTTTATCCCCAACATGGCTCATGCCAATGACTTTTGTGTGTGCTGGCAACAGTGCACATTTCCAGCGGGTGAAGGTTAGGAAGGGTATGGCAGTCAAGAAACTATGCAACCGCATCAGTATCATTTAACTATAATAATGTTTTAATTCTTGTAAAATAACATACATGACAGGCAGAGGTGGCCTCAGAGAGGACTGATAATGTCTGCAGTGTGATAAGGAATATGTTGGAGTTTTTTTTCCTATTTTGCTATCCATATGACTCATAGAAAGACTGTAAAAAACATATTTAGATTTTCACACATTTCAATGTATGGCTTTTACTATCAGTACCCTTCGATCATCCACTTAACTCTTACATTCTTGTTAGCATTTTTGATGTTCTCCTCTATACTAACAAACAAAAACTGAAGTTTACTGATTGCATCATTATGTTTTAAAAAGCATTGAACAAATAAATGCTATAAACCTGTGATAACTTAAAATTGCTATCATGCAAATTGGCTTTGTATGTGCATTACACTAACATGCATTTATTTTATAAAGGTCAGCCATGTCATTGCTGAAGTGCATCCATGTCAGATTGCTGAGGAATCTCCCAGTACATAGATTGCCCTGTATATAAAATGTGTATGGAGGATGTAGAGAGCCTAAGTATTCAATATTAGACATGCAGGTTTAACTCTCATCTTCTGTAAGCCAAGCCAGCCAGTATTTGGAAAAAAAGTAGCCATGCTTTGGGGCATGAAAGGTTGCCTTTTTCGTAGTCTGCAGGAGCAGTAAATTCTAAAGGAAAATATAAAGTGATGAGCTCTGCAAGTAATTAAACATCTCTGCAGTAACAGGTAGCTGGTACCAACAGCATGGAGGGCACATCAGCAAAGCAATACCATGACAAAGGAGTTGTCTCCTAAGGAGACAGGCAGTTCATGGTCTGGAAATGCAGTAAATAAGCAGCCTTCTGCATTTGACAGTGGCTAAAAGCAGACTGTTAAAGACAGAGGCAGCCCAGAGACACACCTCTGCTTCTTCCCTTCCGTGTTCTGTTCAGGAGGGAGGCATGCAGCTTTCATCTGGTTTTGAGAGATAGGAGATCCCTTTTTGGCAATTCCAGGCTTGGGCAGACAGTGCTGCAGTTGTTAGTTAGAAATACCAATAGGGGAGCAGCCATGCTGCTCATTGCAGCTACCAAGGATTGATGGGAAGCAATACTATTTGTAAATGGGGAGAATGAAAGTTGCTGCATATTCTTTCTGGTTTTATCTCCTTTTATTGTTTTGTGTAGTGACACCTTTCTGTCACCCCATTTGCCTGTAGAGATGGAACAGCAAAAAATGAAAGTTGTGCACTGACTACTCGAAGGCTTAAAATGCAAAGGTTAGGGAGGAAGCATTGCTGCCGCCATGGCTTTCTGTAATGAGAAACTGAGGCAAGAATAAGAGAATAGAGGTCATGCCCAAATGCTTGTGTGTGGTGGTGCTGGTGAAGCGCTCAGTGCAGGGAACTTTAAATGGCACAGGAGGGTCATGCTGCCACAGGACCCCTGGCTACGACAGCCAGTCAGTGCCTGGCCAGGCTGTTTCATGAGGAAGCAGGGTGTATCACAGGTCTGGAAGCTACAGGGATGTTTGCTGTGGATCTGGCCTGGGAAATAACGTGCTATGGTCGCACGCTGCCTGGTTTCATCTGTCTCTTCGAGTACCAGCCCTTGGGGACGATTGCTCCCTGCCCAGCTGCATTGTTTTTTTCCTATGAAGAACCCATAGAAAGAGAAGTAAGGAATAGGGACTGGTTTGTTTCAAAGAGATTAATTTATATTTTGCATTAAAATTTTTGTATTTTTGAAAAAAACAAATTTCATTCCTCCTCCCCTTTTCAAATCACCACCAGATTCCACTGCTTTAGAGGAAGTTGCATTTTTAAATATTCAGTACTCTGAAATTAACTTTATATTCAAATAACCTCTTCCCCACTCAGGAACTCTTGAATTTTTGAAAACTAAAGAGAACTCAAGGCAAGTGTTGGCAAGTGCATGTCTTCAAAACAGTCCCATGGTGCAGATTTGGAAGCATTTGTGAGTTGTTTTGATAATCCTTTTGCTGAGCTACTTTATAACTTCAGGTTCCAAAATACTTCCCTAACTCTAGCTTAGGTCACTTCAAAAATGAAATTTAGGCACTTAAATCATAAATCATCAGGAGAAAAAATTCATACTGGTAATGTATAAGCCCTTTTGAGAGTATGACTCCATGTCTTTGGCAGCAAGTCTGTAGAACCCACATGTCAGACAACAAAGCAGCTTTTGCTTACAAGAAAATCCCCTCAACTTTGAGAATTAAACTGCCGTGACACCCTACCAGTCATGTGCTCTTTGCAGCAGCCTGTCATCAAGGCTCAACATCTTATTCAGGTCTCACACTGGTAGAACAGTTGCCTACACAAACCAGAAGCTGCATAAGCACCCCTCCAGAAAGAGGGAAGCGTGACAAATTTCTTCTGTGCTGCATCTCATGCAACAAAATCAAGGAAGAGTTTTAAAGTGGTACACAAAAACAAGCAAAAATAATTGGTGCAGCAAAGTTAGATGGCCTACCTAATTACACAGTAAACAGGTAATGCCTTTCTATGTACACAGGGGAGAGGAGTTAAATACAGATCCTGACTTGGATTCTTCAACAGAAGATTGTGGTTGTTTGGTTCTTTCGGCAGCAGAAGGGGAAAACTGCACAGTCAGGCACCTGCAAATGTGTCAAGTCATAACCCTGTGCGTGCCCTGCACTAAGGCTGCATCTAGAAATAGTTTAGATGTTCATTTTGCCTAGACCTGGGTGTCTACTGTCACAGGGCTGGCAGACAGGAGTACAACCTACAGGAGACAAATGTTTTTCTGGAGAGACAGTCCAATGTGGGGCTTGGTACAGAACAGGAGAGACATTTCTACCCGCTGCAGCCTGCCGAAAGGTGAATTGGAACACCTCACCACATCACAGACTGTAACACTTACATAGATCGTTACAACAACATCCTTTTACCTGTGCATCCCTGCCTACTTTCTTGTGTGGCACATGATGGATGCATCCTATTCAGCTTTCGTTCTCTAGTAGTCCAGGAGCTTCTTTTACTTTCACATATTTACCTTAGGGGTGAGAAGAAAAAAAAAAAGGCATCAGTGATTTGATATTTCTTCTGTATGTGTAATATTTGCTTAGCCTGAGGGCCTCTTCTTTTTCCAAACTTGGTGCTGAATGGATGCCATACATACATGTAATATATATAGCATATAGTTACCGACTGAGGTGTGAGTAGGCTATCAAGCATTGATATTTACAGTGGATTCTTTTCACCACAGTACAGACTGCTCCCATTAGAGAGTCCCTGAGACAGTTTGCTGCACAGAGCAGTAATGGAACTGCCTTAAAGAGAGTGTTTCAAAGTCTTATCAGTCATATTATTCACTCCTTTTCCATGTCATGGATTTTACTGATCAAAATCACTGGTAATACTTTATTTCAGGCAGCTTTGTAGCCTTCACATCCCCTCATCTCCTGTCATTTGCTTGTTCCTGGTGCACAGCATCAGATTTTTAGCAATAATAGAATCATAGACTATTTTGCGCTCTAAAAGACCTTTAAAGATCATCTAGTCCACCCTCCATGCAATGAGCATCTTCAAACAGATCAGGTTGCTCAGAGCCCTGTTCAACCTGACCTTGAATGTTTGCAGGATGGAACAGCTACCACCTCTCTAGGCAACCTGTGCTGGTATTCCACTACCCTTAGTGTAAAAAATGTCTAGTCTGAATCTTTCTAAAGTCTTGAAATACCACAATAAGGTCTTCTTGGAGCCTTTTATTCTCCAGGTTGAATAACCCCAACTCTCTCCTTCCTGGGGTGGCTGGAGTTCAGTTCCTGCTCTCTGCAGCACCGGGGGGCTCTTGACATGGTCATAAATAAATTGTTGTGATCACTTGATTATAAGTATCATAGTTTAATACTGAGTATGTGTTGAATAATCAACTTACAAGTATATAAATAATAATGAATTACTAGTTTACAAATATTGGCTGATTATTAAACACTTAATAATTAGTTAATAAACACAGAAAGTATTATCCAGGTGTACCATGGGAAATTGAAGATACTCTTTTTGACTGTTTTCTCACTGAAAAGTACCCTTCTTTCCAGGGAGGGATGAGCCAGTTCCATCCTGGGTTCATCTGCAGACAGTGAGGGCAACTGGGCCAGTGGTGTCACCGTACAAATTGCTGAGCAGGAACCACGCACGTACTGGGACACATCATTCCTGCTGTTGAAAGGAGATGGGGAGAGACCTGCCCAGGATTCACTGGATCCCTGAGGAAGTCAGGCTACCCATGCCAAGGATGATGCCACCGCCTGTTCTGCTCCTGGCTGGGGACAGCCCTGCTCATCCTTTAAATTACAGCTTCTCCTTGTTAGAGCAGCGTGGGCTTTGACAAGATTGTAAGTCAATCACTGTCCTAAGAATATGAACTGTCATTGTTGAACATTGCCTGAATATGGACTAATGAGTTAATGACTGTTTCCAGCATGTCGTGAATAAGGAGTTGGGTGCATGAACACAGTGTGAAAAGGCCAGGCTCAAAGGGGCTCTGAGCACTCTGGTCTAGTGGAAGGCATCCCTGCCCACAGCAAGGAGGGTTGGAACTAGAAGAGGAGGCTGCTGGCAGGGAATGGATCATCAGGGCCGACCCCCCCAGCACAACAGAGTGGTAGGAGCGGTGGCACACGCACCTGAGCAGAGCTGAGCCCAGCGGAGCAGCAGCATGACCTAACTCAGATGCCACAGCTTCCAGAGGGTTTGTTTGCCATTGTTTTTCATTGTTTTGGGCTGGGGGCATGAAACATTAGCTGCAGGAGCTCCCTTGCCATCTCGCCTTTGCTCCTGATGGCCATGGGGCACGGTATGCAGGAACGGTCACCATCTGGAGAAGCCACATGGAAATGGCCTATGATGAGTATCTACCATCTTGTTTTTGTTCCTGGCGGTGACCACCTTCCTGTAAGTAAAACACCCTCTCTTTTTGCACACTCTTGTTATTAATATTGTGGTTGTTATTGTGCATTTCTTATTCCATTGCTTTGTGATTTCAGTAAATTGTTATCTCAACCCATAGGCTTGACTTTTGTCCCTCCCTTACTGAAAGGAGTGGAGGAAGAGGAGTGGCTTATTTGTAGGTTAATTTCCTGCTGGTGTTACATCACCACAGGGAGCAGAAGCTGAAGGACTAGGAATAACCTATCTTCATATAGAGAAACATTTTTCATTATTTCCAGCACTTCCCTCCTTCTGCTGCTCCTTCGGGACTGTGGCAATAAGGACCAGTTTGGTTTCTGGTGTTTGCAGTCAGGGAACATTAGCGCAGGAAGAAGTCTGAGCCATTTTTTGCAATGACCACATACAGACACACAGGTTCAGAAATTGCTTTCAGCATTTGCTCACCCATCAGGGTGCTGTGCCACTCGGACCTGGTGGAAACGGGGCTTTCCAGCCACACAACCCTACTCCTGTGTAGCTGTTTATGCTTAGTAAAGAGCTGTTTTCTAACCGGCCTGGTTTTCTTAGCCATTTTCCTGAAATAAAGGTGGTTTGGTTTTTTTCTGCCTTTCTGTAGCACATACAGCTGCAGCATTTAGTGTCTGTACGGGCTATACAGGCTGCAGTCATGCCATGAAGTCCCACTCTAGACCCAGACCCTGAACATCCCCTAATCCTCTTACCAAAGTTAATATCCCCTGTGCTTCCATGATAAGCAAGAGTGAATAGAAATTCTCAGTCTGCTCTGTATCTTGAAGTTCAGCAGAGAAATTAACATACACTTATAATGAGCTATACTTATAATAACAACATTGTTTTTAACCAGAAAAATGTTCATGCCATTTTCTTCCTATAATGGTATCTCCATTTAGCTCCGCTTTTAAAACTTTCCATGGAGTCAGACATCCTTTGATGCTAATTCATGAACGCTCAGTGAATTCCCGTCACTCCTAATCCCTCAGCCTCTCATTCTTTATAAAATGTCTTAATGCCTTCAACAAGGCCCATTAGCACTGGAAACATGGGTTTCCTTGGCCCCCAGCTGTATTAAAAGGAAGCAAAAGTGAGGGCCTGTTTATAGGATAATCTTGTCCGCCATCTAATCCTCTTTCATTTGGGTTTATTTCATGTTAGGTTTTTTTTACTTCTTAAATAATTACATTCTGGTACCAGCCATTCAGAGCACATTTCTCTGACCCAGCCTGACACCCATAATGCCACCGCCTCACACAGCTCAGGCTTTCTGATCCAGTACCCATCACTACTACTGGCCCTCGTGCAGGCAGGTAGAAGCAGCACCTCACTGTTATGGGAGGGAAAGCTGCTCATCTGCCAAGATGAGTTACCTCTAATGCAAATGAAGCCTTTCTTCCAGTTTCTTCCTGTACTTTCTCTTTGGTTTAGGCTTGTACAAGGGGTTTTTAATTGCTAAGGTTCATGTTATGTGCAATCTGTACGCAGCTCCTGTGTTCCAAGTAGGAATAAAATGATGCAGTGTTAACATTTTTCATTTGAACAAGGGAAAATTCAGCTTTGTTGCCAACTTAGATGCTACCAGTTGAAAACAAGTGGTTTCAAATGAACTTTAAAAGTCAGAGCTGGCATGTAAAAATCAGCCTTCTCTTCCAGTTTAAAGCAAACAGAACCAAACCAGACTGTCAGACTTTGTGTACTAAGTACATAGTTTTTATTCTGTAAAACATCATTATGCTCAGTCAAGACAGGAATTCATAAGTGCTTACAGTTGCAGTTGTGGACCCTCTGAAATGTCTAGTCTGGTGTTGATTAATCAGCACTGATTGCTCTTACTTTTAAGGAAAAAAACCCCCAACAACCTCTCTCCTCTGCTGAGAGTTTGGATAACTCATTGATTTCAGGGGCAGAATGGACAACTGACTTTCTTATCCTATTCCATTAATCATGGACTATTGTATTTTTCTAATTTGCTATTCTCCTCATGGTCTTGTCAAGTAGTTAATTATCCTTAGTTAAAAAAAGAACAAACCAACCAAAAGCAACAAAACAAACAAACCCACAATCACAACCAAAATATAAATAGATATTTATATAACAAATATTATAATATTATATAATAAGTATTATCTGGCTTTGGCATCCAGATGTTTTTTCATATTACACCTTTTTTTACTTGCATCCAATCCTCTTGGTGGAGATTCTTATGAGCCCATTCCCATTCTGTGTAAGAAGAATGTAAGTAGCCATTGTACTGTGACAGTCATTATACAACTGGGATAATGTAATTTTGATTGGGTTTATCCTTTGTTAGAAAACCTTTGCTTTAGGACAGGATGGTCAGATTCTGTGCTGCAAAACAGAATTAGGTGCCTCCAAAGTGGATTATCCAACACTAGAGTCACATTTGCTGAGGTAGCACTCTCCCTCTGTGCTCTTCATCAAAAACCTTGGCTTCTAAAGATGGTAGAAGAAATCCTGGTCCTAAGGCCGTCTCTTTAGGCAGAGGGAATCCAACTGGATTTTTAATCCATACACCAAATTATCACAAAGTCTGAAGGCTGCCAGGCTTGCTGATGCAGCAGTAATGCTCAGTTTTGATGTGTTCGAATGGGATGCAGAGAGGTTTGGGCTCAAAATTCTTCCCAAATTTCAATTGGTTTGTGTATTTTCTGATGGTCATTTGGAATGTAGCAACTTATTACAAATGAACATCCACACATCATGTAAGTATTTCAGTGAGGGAGTTAGCAATTGCTGTGGTTGGAGTGTTTAAACATCTGATAAATCAAGTGGGTTTCAAACTTCAAAACAGCACTTTTCTAGATTGACACTCATTAGCAAATGCACACTGCCAATGGTTAGCTCTTAATCACTGTCAGTCATTAACACTACTTATTCAAACAATTGGTCTTTAACAATCCTATTCTAAATTAGCCATGAGTGTGAATGAGGCTGATGCTGTGTAGCTAACACTGATGGCTACAGCTCTTGGTGCTTTCAGTGGCCAAGGTCCCTGAGATCAGATTTAAGAGATCTTCCATAAGGGAAGCTGAAAAAGAAGTTCATGATGTTTTTCTTCCCTGTTTTGCCTTATCACTCCTTCATTTTTTAATGCTCCTCAGCTCTCCCCAAAAAGCAAAGGGATGGAAACTCACCTCCCGGCATTATTTATCCTATTTTTAGTATCCAGGTCTCCCTCTTTCCCCATTGCTGTTCCATGCAATTTAGACACTTCTGCTTAGCTGTATTACAAAGTCTCGCCATGCTGATGGCTTTTACTGGTGGTGTTACAATGGCACAAAACACTTGCACAGCATGTAGGTCAGGCCAGTTTATTGTTTTTGTTTGGGTTGAAGGCAAACAAATTGATGATGGGTTTTTTTGCATACTTGTAATTTACACTTCAAACAGGCCCTGTCTTTGCTACAAGCTCTTTTGGTGAAATTTGGATGGTCAAGTTTTAGTTATTTAATATATCAGGGCGCACACTGGAATAGAAACTTCCCCCTCAGTAACTAAGGTGGGGGAGGTTGACACCTCCAGAAGGTGGAACAATTTATCCCATTCAAGTGAAAGGACAGATTAGGGCAAGATGTGTCTTGCCATAAACTCCTTTCAAAGTCTAGAGATCCTGTTGATGTGGTGCTTTCATGTGAATACGGCTCAGTAAGGTTGGGATTCTGCACTGATTTTTCCCAAGCTCATGCTGCCTGAAGGCTGAAATGAAGCTGTCACTGAAGGAGCCCACCAGGCTAGGTGACTGCACATCCTCTCTCCTGAAGTATGACACGATTTAAAATCAAAGCTGATACTTTTGAAGGACCCAGGATTTTGTCGACTCTGTGTCAGGCTGCAAACAGCTAACATTTTCACCTTTGTCACACTAGATTTAATGTATCTGGGACAACAGGCAATCTGATAATGTATTGCTGCTATTGACTTAAAGGAAGGTGCAGGAGGCACGCTCTCCTCCCAGAGATCTCCTGGGGAGCTCAATATTTGACTACAGAAGCTGTGAGTTCTTTTATCCAGGCACACTTGATTTTAGAGGTGATACACAGAGCACCAGCCTTGCTGTTCAGCTTGGCCTCAGTGAGTTTTACAAGTCTGCTGTTCCCTGCTTTGCTTGGCCAAGTTAGACTGTTCCCTGACTGAAGTAAGGTAGCAGTAGCAGAGAACTAAAATGCCCAAATGCCAAATTTCTCTCCTATCCACCAAATGTCCCCTTTGCAGCATTACAAAGCGTTCCTGCACATGTTCCTGTTGGGGCTTTGGCCAGCAACTCTGGGATTCCTGTAGCTCCCTTGGTGATACAACCACTTAGGTAGCAAGTGGGTGACATCTCTTGCCTCTGTAGCTCAGATTTCAAAAGATTCAAACAATAACTGCCTGACACGAAACTTAATGACAAAAAGTATTAGCGTAAAACTGAAGTGATCTGAGCCTGTGAGCACCCTCTGGGTGTATTTTTAATGGAACACAAGGCTGTTGTTCCCAGTCATGAAGCAGTAAGATGTGGTAAGGGCTCTGTCAGTGTGGAAGGCCTTTGTAAGTGTTTCCCTGAGAGCTGTTATCTGAGGAAAAATTCTGAGCCAGCATGAATAAATAATGTGCTGATAAGTTTGTCCACCAACCCTACAGAGAAGAAACCTTAGGTTATCAGCTGGAAACCAGTGGCCTTTCAAGAGTGTGTTGATGCCCAGAGCAGAGTCATAATTGTTTCTTCCACTGCACTACTGTAAGTACACAATGCTAAAACCACCAATAGTTAATGAGAATGAAATATGGCATAGGCAGCACAAAAAAAATTGTCAGACAAATTCTCTTTCTGATGCTAAAGCTGTCTATATTGTGGTGCTGCTCCAGTGAAAAGCACCAGTGGAGAGATGAGACCAGATAGAAGGGAGTGAGTTGTACTGGTGCTACTGGCAGCCAGTGCAGAGCTGTGACCTGTAACACACCCTCTGGGTGCCAAAGCTGAATTTCTTTCCTAAACTATGCTAGTGAGCTTTTAGACAGCCTTCTTCCCCCTTTGTGGCATGTGGGTGTTTTTAAGGAAAGTTCTGACAACCCTGATGCTAGGATCTCTACCAGCTAAGGCAAAATACAAAAAGGTGTTGTGAAGCTTTGAAGAAATTTTTTAGCATGTGCATAGACAGTGACAGCTTGGCTCTCTGGATGGAGGCACTTGGTCAGCCAAGGGCTATTACTACCTTTGCCACTGACTGGTGATGGGGGGTGAGAAAGTTGGGCCCCCTCTCTATGTTCTTGGTTCTTGAGCTTTATATCCATCAGGTAATTTCAGAACTATTCAGTGCTGACTCCCAGGAGCCAGCAGTCACTTGCGGTGTGTTTGTGTCTTGCATAATGAGAGGCTGCAGCTGCTTCGACCTTTAGGTTCATAGCAAAGCCATTAGTAAAACCCAAGTTCATCAGACTGCTCTGGACTTCAGCTTTGTCACTATCATTTCTGAAATAACAGTCAGGGGATCCCATTGACTGTTTCTTCCAAATTACTTTCTAATGCAATGCAGTAGTTGAGCACATTTCCAATTAAATGCAGCTACTTTATAAAACAATGTTTAAGTTGCTGGCCTAAATTACTCCTTAATTAGGTCATTTTTTCCTAATTGATTAAAAATAGGATTTCAAATTAAAACAGAGAAATTGAGTAACATCACACAAATGATATTATTCAAATCTGAAAGGAAAAAAAATCATGAAAAAGGAAAGAACCATTATATTGAATTGCAGATCAGCTGTAGATAGGACTTTTGGGATTGTTCTCTAGAAAATCTATTATTTTCCATCTTTGAAATTAGGGCAAGGATGCAATCAAATAAAAAATTTAAAGCCCAGAAGAAAAAAAGCCATTACAAGGCAGTTGATCAAATATGAAATTATTATTATATATTGTTTGTCGTATGATAGTTCCTAGGGACCCAGACTAAGGCCCCAGAGAATTTGCAATTAAAGTCAACAAGACAGAGGAAGAGGTAAAAACGAGATCAAGAGTTTAGCTTTCAAAACCTGTGAGAAAAGTTGGAGGTGTGGCTCAAGATATAGGGCCAAGAGGCCCAATGGCCTCTTGTATCTCTGAAAGGCCATAGCTTCATGCAGTTGTGTCTACCAAAGAGAGATCCAGTACAGAAATCTAGTGATGGAAAGACTCCAAAATACTCACCCTAAACTATGCTCTGTACTCTAAAATAAAACACTATAGCCTGATCTCCAGTAACTTTATTTCCTGTCAGTGTCATAAACAACTCAAGCCACAATGAAAATTCTGATGAGGCTATTTAGTGGTTGTTAGCAGTGCAGTGGTTCAGGGATTTTTTGGTGAAAGAAAACAAACCTAGGCTGCCTGGGATAGATAAAATTTAGTACACCTGCACTGATTTCTGTAACACTAGGCAATTCAGGTATATCTGTGTTAAAGGGTATTGACTTTGGTGAAGAGCTGTCAGATAGTTGATTCTCTGGCTTTGCTACTGCCACCCTGATTTATTTGAGATGAGAAACTAGTTCCTGATTTAAGCTCAGTTCTATCAGTTTAGCTGGTGTTTCCCAGCATCATTTCCTTAGCAGAGCAGAAATGCAGACTGTGTGCTCCTGATTTTCTTCTCTTCCAAAGAGGTCTCTCCTGGCTGTGTCTTCAGCCAGTATCCAGCAGAACTTATGTAGGCTCGTTGTTTTCATGGCTGGATTAATACTCCATCTCTGCTGTACTTATGATTTGGCTTCAACCTCATTCTTGTGTGTCAACAATAAGTTTCCATCTGCTCCTGTCCCCTTAAACTTAACTATCTTCTATTCTTACTATCTTCTGGCCTTTAACTTTCATTTTTCAACCTCCATGGTGCACTGAACCACTCTGGGCAATTTTCTGCCATCATTTTTAGCTGGTCATGCTATGCCTATGAATGCAGAGTAATGCTCCAAGAGCTGTAGTGTAAAATATGTGCTGCAGCAGAACTTGGGCTCCTCTTGGGTAAACACACCCAAGTGCCTTATCTGCCAAGACAACAGCTCTGTTGTGTCAAACCAGAGCTCCCTCTCACACAAGTAGTCAGCACCAAGGCAAAGAGAGTAAGTGTACAGCATTATCATTGCAGCCTCTAGTGATCCACATCTTGGAGGTTTCCTGAGTTGGCTGTGGCATCTTCCTTTCATAGCCCTTGAGCTGTTGTCCTGTATGAGTTTGTAGAATTACACTTTGCACCCATGTGAATTGCTGGTGTACTGGGGAACATGCAGAGTTTTTTCAACAGCGTGTGGCAAGTAGTTCTTCAGTTCAAATATCTAAAAATATTGGTCTGTTTATTTCTAATCTGTATGCTAAACATGTCACATGGTATCCTCTGGTTCTTGTACTCTGAGAAACACCAAATAGTAACCATTTTTTTCCACTATTCTGCCAGCTGAGATCTTTTTCCTCATAAACCCCTCAGTCATCTCTTTACTACAGTACCAAAGCCTAGTCTATCATCTCTCCTGGACAGGAAGCTGTCCAATTCCTTTGATTAGTCTCATAATCCATCTCCAAACTCTTTCCAGTTATTCTTTGTTCCTTGTTGAGACCAGGACCAGAGGTGCAGCTGCTATTTAGGGTGCAGACACAGAGTTATGCAATAGTACAATGTTGTCTCCTGTTCTGTTCTTTTTGCCTTTCCTCTAATTTATTGACTTCTTAGACCAACACTAATGTGTCTCTTTCTTAAGCGATTCAGAGCATACCACTGGGCACGCATGGCTACTTTTTTTTCTTTGTGCTTTAATTTGCATTTATTGAACCTTACCCTCATCTGTGATTTTTATCTGCCAGTTTCTGATAGATCTTTCTGCAAGTACTTGGAGTTAATTTTTTGTTTAAAAACTTTGAATAATTTAGGAACATAAGCAGACTTTGTTACCTTGTTGTGCACAACCTCCTATCAATAAGCTGAACCAGTTCACCCCAAATAACTCTGAAGGATATCTAGCTGTCTCTATTCATTCCCATTTCTTTTGTCCCTTACTTTAATCAGTGATCTATGAGAAGACTTTTTGTTTATTACAACCAAACATGGATCAGAAAGAGAAACTGTGAATATCCTTGAGGCTGTTTAAGTTGTTCCACAGTCTTTAAATGATGATAACATGTTAGAGATCTTTGATTATTGTGTCTCTGTCAATTTAGATATTCTTGTGAATTTAACTCTGTGCACTCAGTCAGTGAAGCACAAATGCCTGTGCAAAAAGCTGACAATTTCCCATGGAGAAATTTGCTAAGAATATAATTCAGAGAATGTGGGTATCTGGGAAGGAGAAAAGCACACCTCTCTCAGGCTGCAGTTTCGCAGAAGAGCTCCCCCTTACTGAGTATTTTCTGCAAACTTTAAGTATTTGCAGTGCTATCTTGCATGTGTTTGCTTTAGAGCTGTTAGGATAATGCACTCTTCATAGCTATGAACGTGCAGCATGGATCGTGTTCTCATATCAGCAACAGCTTTTCCATGTATCTGTTGCTGTCCAGACTGCTCTTTCACTGACACCTTTTATTTACAGCCCCCATCTTACCACAAATCTGTATCACTGCCTTCTCTAGCACATAGGGGCTTTCTGTTTTGGTAGGCAGCTGTCATGCACAACAGCTTTGACCATTTCCCCAGCAAGATCTTTCTGCTATCTGGCCCCACCTGGCTAATCCCACAATAGACTGGAAAAATCTGAGCACATTTGTTGGAATGGATCTTGTCTGCCTTTTTTCAGAGGTAAAATTAATTCCACAGAACATGCTGAATGGCCAAAAAATCATGCTCTTTAGGATAGTGTTCAAATAAGTCTGTCCGTCATGATTTAATTTTTCAAGCCAGTTCAAAAATAATTGATTTATATTTCTAAAATTTCTTTCACTGCTAAGGATTTCATGTGCATTCCAGCCACTACTGAAGTGCAACTTCTGCTTAACATCAATATTAGTTTACAGTATGAGAAAAGGAAAAAAGGCAATCTTACCTAAAATACAGCAATTTTCATTCAAAATTATCCCTTTTAGGAATAAAAACCCCATAAAAATCTGCATTATTCTGATGCGTAAAATTGGGCCAATTATATGACATTTAAGGGGAATACTAACATTTCTCATCCTGAGAGCTAGAGCTACTTTTTGAACGTTTTATGTGACATCTTTAATTCATCCTCATATCCTGAGCTTTCTGTCGTCTGAAATACACTGTATTTGTTGTAGCTGTTCAGTAAGTTCTGCAGTGACTTTTAAGGAAACTTTGCTGGTTTACTGCATGAGAAGCCTGGGCTGTGGGTAAACGTGGACTTGGCAGTACAGATTAGGCTTTCTCACAGACTGTAGTGCTGAATGTGGTATTTGTGTGAGCCACCTCTGTACCCTGTAGAGAAACAGCTGAGTTGCAGCAGTAGGTGAAGTATTCCTAATGGTATGTCTTTTTTTTTTTTTAGCTGCGGGCCAGGACTATAGTTACTAGTCATTGTTAGAATTTGTCATTGGATTTATAGTATTTATGTACATTTATCCTCAAAGTAAGCTCAACATACACACAACTGTTGGTACCAGGAGGAAATACTGTCATGAGATCATTTATGACAGTAACTCCGAGGGTGATGACTTACACGATGTCCTCGTTTCTACTTTAACAACCTGATGGGATGGCAAACTGAATCGCACATGTTTACTTTTATTTAGCTCTGGCTATCCCTCCAAATCTTTTCCTCCTGCTTGATAATTGGATTTAAATGGTTTTTAATTACATTGTCTGAGGCTTTGTTAATATCAGCCCCTATGTATTTGTATTATATTTGTGGGTGCCCACTTAAGATTCCATGAGGTGAGCAGGGCTGAAGGGCAAACTCCAGAAAGGAGCATCACTGCAGTCTCAGAGTCATTAATTTTGTGCAATGATAACTTTGTACTCAGAGAGCAATATTCATTATAAGCAGGAGGGGAAGCATGCGAGTCCTTAATTAACAGTAGGATATCATCAGCATAAAGTAATAGTTTAATGTTCTACAGAATCAGTGTTATAGCCTTTTAGACTGTTGAGTTTTCTGTTTTAGACAATGCCAACGTAAGACTGTAATTGACTGGATGCCATTACCTGGCTCTCATTATTACTCTCCAGGCACTACCCACAGCACCCCATTTCCTGTAAGTGACCCACGGCTTCTGTTTAATGACCCAGATAAATGTCCTGTTTTCCAAGAGACCTCCATTTCCATTGTGCACATTAACAGCAAAAGACTTCTTCCCAAAATCCAACCCAGCCTGCTGTCTTGCCTCTGTACTGGCTCACAGAGGGGGCAGATTTCTGCAACAATGGATAGATTCATAAAATTGACACGTGTGGTTTATTTTTATTTGTAGGACATGCTGCATTGAAGGAGAGACACCTTCTCTCCCCTGCCTAGGTGAGAAGCTGAATTTCTGTCACCTTGCCAGCATCACCTGGAAAACAGCTAAAAGGGTAAGTTGCGGGGGCCAGCAACTGCTCATGGACTTAGTTCCAGCACCAATGTACTTGTACGAACCAGCAAGCTCTAGAGCCTAAGTGAGTCCCCAGGTCTCTGAGACATTGCCTTTGAGAGCAGCATGAGGGGACACTGGGCAGGCCAAGCCCATTAGAGCAAAGTTAGGCTGTGACAGCTGCAGGGACAAAAAAGCCCTGCAGATTTTTTGCCACCAAGTAATTTACCACGTATCTTTGACTTTTTTTTTTCACAGACCAGAATTAAGGCATCTAGAAATTTTCATGTGGCTGACACAGCATGAAGAAGGGTTGTTCCACTGGTACAGGTCAGTGAAGACAGAAAGGAAGTAATAAACTTACACTATTTAAAAAAAAAAAAAAAAAAAAAAAAAAAAAAAAAAAAAAAAGTAATCAATACCTTACACAAGAGGGACAGTTTGAACCAGCAATTATTTCTCAGGGCAGGCCGACCACTTTGTTTCTGTGTGTCCAGGGCTGTGCATCAGTGAGGCTTGGTGGAATTTCTCTGTGAAAGCAGACTACATTAACATTACCTTCTCAGCCTCACATATGAGGAGTAGTACTTCTAGGTTTATTTTCAGCGAGACTTAGGAAAGACAGAAAGGTGTTTCAAGGTTAATATATTTGTTGCACATTTCAGGGAGTGAGGGAAGAAATTAATTCGCAGAAGACTAATTCTGCGTGAAGGGGAGCACTAATTTTGGAAATGCCATACCTCTGCTCTGTGGGTGTAGCTGATACTTGTGGGTTCTTCACAGAGCTCCATACTGTGCTTCAGCAGAGAACTGACATTGAATCCATATCCTCCCCTACCCCCTTGCATAGGTAGTGCTTTCACATGCAGCTTTCATTGTTACTATGAACAAAAAATATCAGTGTTACACTGCACGTTTCCTGTTCTGTTTTGGGAATATTTAGAGTAGCTGGAATGAATGTGTCTCAGACAAGGCTACATGTGCTTTTTCTGCTTCTATGCATGCCTTTTCCAGATAGGCTGACACCTTTTTTTTTCCAGACTGAAAGATCTCTTAAGGAATCCACTCCTATTTATTTGGCCAACAGGTAGCATTTAGTTGTTCTCTGAGGCACACTTAGAGCATGAATTGCTCTGTCAATGTATTATCTTTGATACGAAAGGCCAGACCCTAAAGAAAGGTAGATTCTCCATGTCATGTAGCGGACTAGGCCATATGCAGTTGCTTAAAACAGGATTGTTCCTTTTTTTAAATCAAGGTAGTCTGTTATTGATTCATTGTGGTTCATACACACATTTGTGAATGCTTTGTTTCAACTATTTTTTTTCTGAGTACTCTGTCTTAAGTAAAACCTGTTTGTTTTTTTTTCCTGAAGTAAACTGCTAAAGCATATTTAAAATAATACAGTACTGTTTTTAGTCCTTCATTACCTCTACACAAAGAGAAGGCATATTATTAGAATGCATGTTTATACTTAATTCTGCCCAAATAGTTTCCTCACACACTTACTGTGTAATTAGAAGAGAACTGAAAAGCTAAATATTTGAGCTAGAATTAAAATTTTGTGGAGTATTTATCCCAGCTCTTAACAAAGGACTGAACAGCTTCAAATATACTGACATTTAAACATATAAATGCTGAGGTCACCTGTAGTGATTTACACTTGATATCCTTGACTGAAAACAGGTTTACCCTCATGAGGATGGCTGCTGTGAAAACTTAGCTACCTGAGTAAAGAACCAAATATGAGCAAAAAGCAGAACCACATCATTTACCTGTGTCCAGTGTCCCGGAGATCTATGGGGACTACTGGATTTAGTCCCAGTGACAAGAATTCTACACCCAGCAGACAACTGTAATTAATCTTCTCTTTAGTGATGTGCTCCAGGCCAATGACTTTGCCCTGCAAGGAAAAGGTAAGAGCTAATTTGATCAGAAAAGGCATAATCCAGAAGCTGACTGAAATGGGTAAAAAACTTTTAATTTTTATGATGCCTTGACTGTAGTAGTACTCTTCTTCCATCAGCTTGTTCTAAATCCCATTCTGATTTTTGGATTGGTTTTGGTTGGGTTTCTTTTTCCCCCAAATGTTTCATCCGTTTGACTGATGTAGTTGGTCAGCACTTCACCAGAATTAACTCAACTTAGCTACACCTGAGGAATTTATGACAATCAATTGACTTGGTATTTAAACTGTGCCCACTGAAGTTGTGCACTGACACAGAAAACAGTGAAAATATCTCTGAATTGTGTCTTGACATTTCTTTTATTTAACTCCTATTTAAATCTACCTTATGTCAGCCTAAATTGCAGACCAGCTTCATTGGAAAAACAAAAAAAAAAGACTGTGTTTTTCATGAGCCAGACACTTAATGAATACACCTGTTTTTTCAGAATTCATATACTGGCAGAGATGGGAGCTGGATTTACATTGCAAAAGAGAACCAGTTTCAGAAAACATTGAAACTGCCTTGTGTGATTCTTGCAGTATGCACCCAAACCCACAACACTTACTGAACAATAGCAATATTCAAATGCAAATTGAATGAATCGCACTACCTCCCTTTATGAAAACAATGTATCATTTTCTCTATATGAAATGGAGTTTTCTGTCTGTCATTCATGAATTATACTAGTAGAATAAATTCTGACATTCAAATATTTACATACACAGCTTCACAGGTCTTTCAGATACCTCTGTTGTTTGAATGGATATATCCACTTGCTGACCTGGCTATTTGTGGGCTCCAGTGAAGGCCAGAAGTTCCATGTTAAAAACACTGCTGAAGAAAAGCAGTAGAGGCAGCAGAAGCTGCAGCACTGGGCAGCTACAATCCCAAGCAGGAAATACGGCCACTGTTACAAAGAATGCTCAGGCTGAGTGCCTTGAGAGATGACAGGCCACTTCTGCCATCCCACTTACTTTGTCAGCCTAGAGGAACATCATTCTTCCAAAAATTCATTGGGAAACAAAGAGTAACAGATTTGCAGTTCCCTCATATAAACAGACCCTACAGTCACCAGAACATGTATTCAAACATGTCACCTGTGTGCCAGGCCAGTGCTCAGCCCTTGCCACTAAAACAAGGTGAACACATGTAAAATTACTCTGCAAAAGACTACATCCACGGCTCACAGCTGTCCAGCTCCTGCTAGCACAACATCTTCATGTTGAAAGGACACATGAATAAATGAACCAAAAGATATTCTTAGGAAAAGCAAAAAGTGCACTTGCACAGTCAATTTGAACTTGGTTAATACGGTAATGCCTCTGAAACAAGAGTGAGATACTTTCCTTTTGATGGTCTCAGTGTTTTTCATGAAGCAACAGTATCTCAAGCATTTTGTGAATATTCTTAAAACCATCATGATTAATATGTACTGCTGTGTGCTGGCGAGGTACTAGAGTAGAAATCAGGAGAAATGGCCTCTTTCCTGGTTTCTTCTAACAAGGTTGAGAGACACATCCACAATTTTCTGGAACTAATAATTTAGAGTAGCCAGCTTGAAAACTAATCCCTGATCCTGAGCACAGAAAAGAGAACAGCTCTAAGATGAGACACCAAACCACAAGTACCCCAAAACACCAGTCAGATTTAGCATACTTTCTTTTTATCAGCTTACAGCCTTATTTCCTGAATTTAACAATGCTTCCTTGTAAAACACTCTGAGTCTGAATCACAGAAACAGCTATTAAAGCTATTACTATTTTTGTTTTGATTGTCATTTTCTGTTTCTGCTGCTGTGGTATTTGATTACATTTGAGACATGGGAATATAGAAAAGAATACCATTATAGCTGTTCATTCTTCACAAGGTTACTCTCAGGCACGCTCACTCGCACATGCAGCCACACTCCCATTATTGTTAACGCTCCTAAGGCAAGGAGATGTGCTGGTTTATGGACCATCTGTCAGGCGGCACCAGGGCCCTGTATATTGATGCCATGTTTGTTGCTAGCCCTTATTTGAAACAAAGTTCAGTTCAAAGCACTTCCAAGTACAGAAAGGGGAGAAAAAAAGATGTCAATGTGTTTAGATTACATTAAAGTTTTAAGATTAACTAAAAGAAAGGGAGAAAACAGTCTGCTAATGGGTAGAGCTCAGTGAAGAGGCATTATTATATTACTTCTAATGCACATAAAGCACCTCCTATTAAAAAGGGATGGCAGTTTTACATCGTATTAAATGTATCAAAGCCGTTCTTCAATTACAAATCCTTTTATATGCATGTTTTAACAAATATGTCTTTGATAATAGAGTGCAGCAGTAGTTTTTATATGCTAAACAAGATCCCTACAATACAGAACAATGATAGAAAAGGAAAAGTACCAGAAGAAGGTAGGTCTGTTTGGCAGGGCAGAGAGGGATTTATTTTTCAGTATTTTTATTCCCTTTGTAGCTCACAAACCAGAATTTTCACACCATTCCAATGTACATATTAAGACACTGATAAAATAGCACAACCTGCAAATGGTACACTGAAGGAGTTTGGCAAGATGCTATTGTTTTTCCACATCGTTATCTTTGAAAGCAAGCTGTGTGCTAATAATGCTAGGAACAACACAAATAAAAGCAAGCCGTGCTTGGCTGCAACCTGCTTTGAAAAACATAACATTTCATCCAGGCCTGAGAAAAGCGTCTTCCCCAAAGAAAGGAGAATCTTCCTACCTAGAGAAGGCAACGAGATGACAACATCCATGGCCCTGGCCCTATGGACTTACCCAAAAAACATCACTTCCACAAGCCACCAAAGCCCTGATGCTGCCCTGGGAAGCCCAGCATGTGAAATAGTGCTGCGCAGTGGCCAGTCTGACCCGGGGCAACAACAGCATTAGGATTATCAAAGAAAACCAGAGACGGACCCAGAGTGAGCCTCAGTTAAGTTATTAAGCCCCTTCTGTCTCTTCAAACAGTTATTAGGGTTGAGCAGTGCACTACATATTTTTCCAAGCCCTCTGTGCAAAAAATCAGCCTCTTGCATTGCCTTTCTGTATCTGGGCCCCTGGGAATGCAGGACTGGCATCCTGGATTTCAGCCTTGGAGACAGAGAGTTGAGACCCCTGTCTCTTACCATGCCCACCCCTGGCCTTACAATTATGCAAAACCCAAACTCCGTTCCTACTTAGGAGAACTGGAGTCACAACATTAATTAGATTGGGCAGCAGGCTGCCACAAACCCAGCTCCATTTGCACGGATCAGGTATTACTGACATCTGGCACAGGAATGAGCCCGTGCTTATGGAAATATATGAACGCACAATTAGCTTTTTCAGGCTCCTGATGAATTAATTGAATGGAGGTTCATGAATCTTAAAAAGACGACAAAAGATATGATAATAATAAAGAGCAATAATAAATTCTGCTTAGCCTTTTGTCCCTCTAGTTTCTTGGTTATGGAGATATGGAAAGCTGGAGAGATTTAGTGAAATGAAGTCACTTAGCTAGAAAATAAAGATGAGCAACAGCACTGAAGGAGCATAACTCTCATGACCACAGACTGAGCACCAGGGCTGTCACAGCACTCACAGAGTGAGGTCTTGCCTTGCCCGTCCTCTGCTGCTGTTTATGCCCCCATGTCGAACTTGGTTCTGCTGGGCTTCTCTGCAGAGCTCGTGAGGTGTGATGCCCAATCTGTCTCCTCAGCGAGGTGAAAGGGAAAAAGGGAAATCCAGTGCCAGGTTAAGCTTCCTCCCTTCCCCCAAAATAATGCCGTACAGCAGCAAACATCCCTGCAGAAATCTGCACAAAGGGAGCCAGTACACTCAGGGAATTGGTCCCAGAACTTCTGTAAGATAGCACCAGCTGTGAAGTAGAAGGATAGAACCAGAAGAAATTGCCATCCCCTGTCTAAGAAAGATCCACAGAATGATAAAACTCTATGGTACCCCACGAGCAATACACACCACTTCTAGGACAACCAGGCTGTGCAAGACAGATGCTGTCTGCCTTGGCTTGCAGAAAGATGTCACCCAAAGGAAACACTATGTCCCTTTGTCTCTGGGCCAAATCCTCTGTGTGATATAGATCAGCATCACATCATTGAAGTCAATATTACAGATTCCAGCTGGTTAAATTGGCTTCAATCCACTCAGTCAATGAATCAGATGCTCAGCAGGTGATATACAGTGTTTGACTTGCCTAAGCAATCATTACATCCAGAGACTCGGAGATATATTCTGGAGTCTAAGCAAACAAGACAAAATGTGTTCCTCTTTTGGCCTCATATATATCATTTCACATTAAAAAGATTTCTTGGGTTGGAGGCATCAGCATTACTTCCAGCAGCTCTTGGTGATAAAAACTGACGGTACTTATGGCTGTGTTTATTTGTGCTGATTTTTTTTCTTTTTCCAGCTGCCTCTGTTAGCACAATGGCTAAATGCAAATTGAAATCACTGTGGTGATTAGCTGCAAATACTGCTTTTGCAATGGATTTGGTGTCCCAAGCAAACAAAGGACTGTTCTCCAGTGCACTGCAGACAGTATGATTGTGTACTTCACAGATATCATCGTGCAATCACTTTTTCATTATTGGCCTAAACATAACTTTTGATAGAGCTAAGAGAAAAGAGTGGCCTGCAATGGGAAGCAATATTTCCTTACCTGGTACACAGTATTTCTTCCCCTGCAGACATATTGATTACTGAGGGGCTGCTGAATGAATGAGGTGCTACTCAGCATGAGTGTGGCTGGAACAAGCTCTGTATAATTAAAGAAAGGAACAAATGACCTGTCCGAAAACGTACAGTGACTATCCCACAGCATTGTAATTCATAGCCAGGTGCTCTTGCTTCAGTTTGTCTCTGCTATAGGTAAAAAAACCCCAAGGCTGAATGGTAGCAAACACGCAAAAAAGGAAGTAGCTGTTTCTAGAGCTAAAGAGATACTGAGGGAAAAAACCCCAACACCTGCTGAAAGAGCTAAAGCATCTTTCTTCAAAGAAATGAAACCTTTGAAAGCATTACACTTCATCTGTAATGTTACACAAGCTCCTCAAGAACTGCAACAGGTCTGCAGAAGAGAAGGCAGAGCTGACCAAATAACAACTTGCAGGGTTGCAAAAGGCAGAAATGAAAAGCAGAGTCTGTTCTCTATGCACAGTGAGCAGATCAAGTAGTCATGGGTGAGGGAGATTTAGATTAGACGTGTTTAGAACATCAGAAAGTAATTGTTGTGCTTCTACTATGGCTCATTTTTCAAGGCTAGACAAACACAGTAGACATGGAAAAGGTAGAGCTGTTCTCACCTTGAAGAACAAGAAGACACTGGATGATCTCTTCAAGTACCCTCCCATCGTTTGTTTTTTTTTTTTTTTTTCTTTTCTGATTATAATCTAATATTGCATTGGTAGGGCCTTAGCCCGTGGAAATCACAAACTCCCATCCAGAGAGAACAGGAATCCCTCTGTTGAGAAAGACGCAGTGGGCATGCATCTGTGCTACTGCTCTGTTGGCTTCCTTATGAAGGAAGGTTTTGTGCAAAATAGGAATAAAGGGGCATCGAACAAGCACTTAAAACATATTTAATCACATCAGTTGAAATCTGTGATGCTTCAGCACATCCTTATGTGCCTTGCTGGGATGGAGATGCAATTTTTAAGGCATAAAGTTGGAATACTGGAAGAGGAAAGGCAGCCCTGCAGAGCAAAGAGGAACATTGCAGGATGTCAAGACAACCCAATATGAATGACTGAGTAAATTAAAGGTAAGGAAGTATTTTTAGAAGCCAATACAATACTAAGGAGATTTTTAAATTCATAGTCCTGGATTGTGACACTATAGGAAATAAGGCTGAAGATAAATTTCTGCCTTAATGTGCCATTGTTCTGGTAAGACAGTTTTTTTTTCAGCAAGGGGTGATGACTAGATAGAGAATAAGGTGGTAGAGAGGAAAAGAGATATGGCAAGACAATCGCACTCAGCCACACAACAGCACCTGCTGGTAACATGATGTGCCACTGTAACTGTAACCAAAATACAGGCAAGTGGCAAAGATAAAAATGTTTCAAAGGGATTCCCAACTACTCCAAAGGCAAGGACTTGGACCAGGTCTCTCAGGTAAACAACTGAGAAAGATACAGTGTATTCCAAATTTGCTCAGAAGCCTTTTGTGTGGCTGTGCAAATAATTTCCTCTTTTTTGCCTCAGGTTCTCCACTATTTGTTTATATTCACTTTTTGCAGAACATCGTGAGCAAATCAATACATTAATTATCTGAACTATCTGAGAGACCACAGTACAGGGAAGCAAACCAGCCTGAGACTTTCTCCAGAGCAGTGCTATGAGGGTCCAGCCCTTAATAAATTTCTTAGTATTAAATTAGTAATAAAGTATAACATTTCTTAGTGATAAAATGCTGACAACAAAAGTGGTGCTTCAGTATCAGAGATAAAGCTGTGGTTATGGTAAAGATCTTCTCAATGCTTCAAGGTTTAAGCAGTCTCATAAACACCTTTTTTTCTAAACTCCATCCCTTGCCTTGTAGCCCGGAACAGTGAGAAAGAAAAAAGGAAACGATGTGATCAATAATTAAAGGGCTGGAAATGAACAAATGGAATTAATTGTTCCAAGAAGGGTGAGGAAAGGAACCTGAGAAATATCATCTATCTTTATCTCTCAAACTGGCAGGAAAATTTACAAAGCATCTTTAGAAAAAGAGATTCTGAGGCTATATATTCTCTGGTTCAGATTTCTGAGTGATACAAATTTAAAGGTTTTTTTCAGGTTGTTTTTTTTTCTTTCTACATTATGCTTTCTCATTTTATGACACTTCTCAGATTTGAATCATTCACAGCAGATGGCTCCATGAATACTGGATATTTCCATAAATAATGACAGATTTCCCTCCAGTCTCCCCACCCTCCTCCACTCCACATGCCCAAGTCTTTTGTGTGCTATCTGCAAACACGCATTCAAATTCTGGTCAGCAAACAAGCCTATCTAGTACCATTGTCATTCCTGCAAGCCCAGTAGAATCAGTAAAACAATGAACTCATCATCCCATCTGATTCAAGAGCAATTTTTTCCCAAGAAATTCTGAGACAGAATGGAAAATCTGCTTGGCACTGAATGGAATTGAATACCTCCACGGGTAACAGTAGAGGACCACTGCAGAAAGCATCCTGATGGCCCACAGCACTGGTAAAATAGATTTCCTGCACACTGACTTTTAGTTCAGTAGTGGCCAGGAACTGTGCTCAGGTCCTCTGAACACCCTGGCCACCAAAGTTGCTCCAAGCCTTACAGCAAGTGTGGAATTGGCCCTGAATTTAGCTATGGAAACTGTTTGCACAGGAAGAATTTCCAACAAGTAAAGGAGCCTCAAGAGCCAAAAGGAGCACAAAAATCCTTGATATGTCAGGGCATAGTATTTTCAATTTATATACATACAGTAAATGATATGTGATGATACTGTCTTAATAAACTAAAAAACAAAGCAAGGTAGCTTTTAGTTTGGAACATTAAGAGAAAAATATGGAAAGATTCTTATCAGAGCAAAAATTTATGGTTAATTTATTGCTTCAAGTGCTCATAATCTGCCATCTATATACATTTCTATCAAATGACCCTCTAAATAATTAATAGATCTAATTCTGTCAGTGTTGCCGGGGCAGGTTTCCCTGTAGAAGGTTAATGCCATGATTTAATTCTTTATTTATGTGATTAGCAGCCCCAATCAGACTATTTTAATGAGGTCGCAGGCAGCAGATTAACACAACTGACTAGCCTAGCAGGAACCTTCAGCCCTCTGCGTCAGACTGATTCCCCTGCACAGTCCATGTTCCCACAGGACACTGCCAACAGGTATTAGGAAGCAGAGCCAGGTCCCTAGACCAGCACCACCCCTTTCCAGGGAATAGTATGAAACCACAGTAGTCCAGATAAAACATGGAAACACAGGAATTGCTAAAGTTCATCAGCTCTACTGTTCATCCAAGTAATTTTCTTGTTTCAGAATACCCAGAAAAGCACAGACAAGAACATCACTCTGAGAAGATGCAGGATAATTTGTTAGTTCAGCAATGCTCATCTGTAATAGTTAGCTTTTGGATTCAATCCCAGTAATGATCCTCCCCATATCAAAAGGAGTGCCTGGCAGTTACGGGATTCTTCACACTCAACACTAGGGAAGGAGCTGATAGAAGCGCAGCATTTTAAGAGCCCATATATCTGCATTTCTATGTACTCAAAAGATTTAAGCACACAAAGAAAGCAGAACCAGTGTGCCTTTCTTTCATTGTCTTGCTTGGTTTTTTTTTTCCCTCCATTTCCCCCCAACAGGCACCAGCTCTCTAGAACTCTCTCCAGGATGCATAAGGTATTAAGGGCCAAATGCCAATATTCACTTTCCTAAGCACATTAGAGACCAGAGCATTCACCTTGCACTCTAACCTCCCACCTAGTTGGTGTCCTCACTCCTTGGGAGAAGAGCTATCCAGGGACACTCTGCTCTCAGCCATTCTGATTTCAATAGGTTGATAGTAATAAGGGAGCACTGAAAAAGCATGGCCTGCCTGGATAGGAAATGGTGAGATCTCTATACTTTATTATTCACAATCTCCATTCAGGCTGGTTGAGAAGGGCAGGAGAAACAGCTCAGATGTGTCTTTTCCTTTTTCTACTTTCCTTCTTCCTCTGTCAGCAAAGGTGTCTTTCTATCTCTTTTACTGACCAGCCTTTTTGTTCTGTTTTGTTTTCTGCAGGGTTAGTTTTTGTTGGTTTGTTTTTTTTTTAATTATTGAATGTTGTTTCCCCAGCCAAACTGCCTTCAGCTCCTGTTCTGTTTATTATACTTGGCACAGAAAGGGATGAAAAGGAATGAATCTTGGAAGAGAAACCAAAGCCTGCAATAAGCTCTATTCTGAATTACCCTGTAGCATGCTGACTGGGAACAAGAAGACTTGCCATGCTGATACATACAGCTGAAAATTGGGTTTGCCATGAACGGTGGTGTTAAATGAAAGCCTTTCACTGCATCCCTCACAGACTGCCACTGTGCTGTGCCCTTCTTGAACACTCCACTGCTTATTGGCACAGGTATAAAAACGTCCTTTGGATGACAGACAGCTCAGGTAAGCTCTAGAGAAATCAAAGCAGGAAAGCAGATAAAAGGCTAGCCATATTTCTATCACTAACTCATGGATAGGTTTTTTCTCTCTAACAATTTCCACCTTGGAAAGCTTCAGGTCACTAAATCAACACCCAGAACAATGAATTCAAGATACTGAAAAAGATCACATAAAATTCAATGTTCTCACAGAAATGCAGAAACTCCTTCTACTTCCATGTCTTGGCTAACACTAAGCTTTGATGAGGTTGAGCATTCTTTTGCCTCACTCACACGCTGTCTCGGGTTCCTGTGCAAAAACCCACTGAATATAATGGAAAATCAGTGTTCAAGATAAATCGGCTGAATTTTATCAACAAATGGGACCATCCCAATCCTCTGATCAGATTCCCAGGAGGCTACAGACCAAAGATTCTCACTTCGGAATTCCCGTGCTATGCACAGGGAAAGAGGCCTGGTCTCCTGCGGTCACAGACTTGAGATCACAATCCCTGGTGGCTTAAGTTACCATTAAGGCTGCAAGTCCAGTAGCTGAGACACCACCAACCAAATCCCTCTATACAAACCCGAGCAGAAGGGCAGAGATGACAACTGCAGCCACAGAGCATTTTAACTGTGTCAACAGGAATGGGAGAGCATATGGATCACTGTCCAATGATCTGGCTGCTGAGCTGGAAATACTCCCACCAGGAATCCTCCGCAGGGTGCAGTCCAGTGATGTAATTTGGGTTTGGTATAACTAAGAAGGACTAGGTGATGTAAAGCTACTTGCTGTCCACTTAATTGTCCTCAGCCTCATCCTAACAGGGAATGTTGGCCCCTTGTTTCAAAGTGTTACTGCTTTCCATCATTTAAAAGCAACCACAGAGGTAGCGGCAATATTTTCCCTCAACAGGCAAATAAAAGAGAGGAAAATGCTGAGCCCACCAGCACTGTCTACTCCGGCTGCAGATTATTGCAGGACTCGGGAGAATAGCTGTACAGAGCTTTCCTAAAGACCCAGCTGAGGCAGTGTCACATCCAGAGCAATGTCCTCGCTATTCTCATGCAGCCACAAACAGCTGCAGGGGCCCCGGGGGACTGGGAGGGAGGGAGCAGAGCATCCAGGCAGCCTTTTACACATGCTCACCTGCAGCAGCTCCAACAGCTCCAGCAGCAGGCAGCCAGCCAGCCTGCACGGCAGAGGGGAGGCAAGTGCTGCCCTTCCCATTTGTGCTGGGTGCTTTCTGGGGGTTGGCTTACATTCCTTTTTTAAGGAAGTGTTTATCTTCTGCCAGTTTTCTATTTGTTTTCTTTACAAACAAAACCTCTGCTGAAGATCTCTTACTCCCACAGATCTCCTCTGGATTTTAGCTAGGGGAAGAATGAATCCAGAAAGCAGGGACTGATGAGAATTTCTTTCCCCAAATCTGCCACTAATTCAGAGGGCATGTTCCCCTTGATCCCTCATGTCTTTAAAAGCATTGTTTGCAAAGTCTTGTTTTCTCTGATATATGTCTTTTAACATCTGGTTTTATCACCTGTAGTTACCCCACTTCTATTTCACATCCTGGTTCTCTTAAAAACACATCCTAATCTCTAGGCAGATCCAAATGACAATTATTTACAGTTCTGGGTCTTTTTTTTAGTAAGGTACTCACTTCTGTGCCTGTCTTCAGATTGGGAGATACATCAATGCACTGCAGGACAGTTTGGAGATCAAAGCAAGCACAGCTCCTGGATCTGTGCCCAGGCTAACCTGAGGAAAGGGGTCGGAGTGCTGCCCTACCCACACATTCACTCCCCCAGTGCTACCCAACTGATCACTAAATCATGACTTTTAATCTCAAAACTCTGTCTGTTTTTTTTGCCACTATGATATTTATTGATGCTCCCATTCATGCTGCTATTATTTTGTTATTATTTGAGCTTCTATCAATGTACTTGTTGTAGGATTCTCCCAGGAAACAGTGTAAAAAATTATGTTATGGTGGTCCTTATCCTCTGGTACCAGAACTCAAGCTAGGGGATGATATAGTTACCACTTGACCTATTTCATCCCTGACATCTGACAGGAGAGGATAACTTCTGCAGGAACTTCTCCATGTTCCTCCACAGCAAAATCACAAAGCTTTTAATTTTTCTGAACACTCCTGCATATTTATTGTTTACTGAGCCTACAGATTCCAGCAAGCTCCTGCTTCCCATGTTTAACACAGGCCTTGTTAGGGGCTTTTTTGTGATTTCTCTAAGTTTCTCCGATTCTTCTGGCCTTTCTTATTACATTTTACCCCATAAAATGCCTGGGTTTATGAGCCTGTCTACTCTCCTCATTTGTCAGGCCCCAGCTACTTGAAGAATGCCTTCTTGCTTTTAGAATGTTCTACCTGCTGTTCAGCCATTTCAGCTTCTTTGCTTTTGTTTGGTTGGTTTTGGGTGTTTGTTTGTTCTCTCGAATCAATGGATAATTTAGTCCTAATGTAGCATTTCTCCTATTGAGGCCTAAAACGTATATCTAAGTTGCTGACATGGCTAGTTTAGGGATCTCATTTGGTTCCAAGCCTTCGTGAACACAAAGCACCACTCCTCCACCAGTACTTCACTGCCTTTCATGTACACTGTGTGCCTTGGTCTTACAGTGCTCCTTGACCCTCCCTCTTCCCTCTCTGAGGCTTGCAAATGCTGGTGTGTCAACACCGTGGCCTGAATCGATTTCTTGGGCACATATACCAAAACTACTGATCTAATGCTCTCACCTCCTACTTGTCTGCAAATGACTTCAATGACACACTTAGCACCGTTGATTACCATTCTTGATTGATCGCTGCCGATTTCTGCCCTGACCTTTCATTTAAGGACGTGGATTTCACCTCTCAGGGAATGTATCATCTCAGGGCACATGTCGTTTCTGGAAGGAACTGGTTTAGACTTAAAAACTTAAGACTAGTGAGATGTTTTTCTGTGTCCTTTAGGCTTAGTCCAGTTTTACAAAGTTTGTGTCATAGTGTCTAGTGACATCAGGGATAATTTCTTCTTGTCCTGTATGCACTGCTTGTACAAATCACATCTTAGAAATCTTCCCTCATCTCCTCTTTAAACGAGAAAGGGGCAAAGAGCAGAGATTTTACCAGACTGCTTAGTTCTTATCAAAGACCACTACATATGCTTATATTCCCATACACCCACTGATAATAAACTCGTATCACACAGACAGATCTAAAAGAACACTATGAAGTGACATTTAGGCTGTGAAGCCTTAATTTAGGCACCACAATGATTAGAGTGTTTTAATATCATAATAACTGATAAATAGACTATGTGTCAGACATTTCATTCCCTTTTAATCAAAACTCCTAGTCTGCTAAATTAATCACCCCCTTGGGGTACAGTAGCAGATTTCCAATTTAGTCATAGAGCATCATTAATAATGAAAAGTTCTGGAGGCAAGTTCTGCTATTCATGTTCCTTTGTATGATCCTGAAGGTTTAAAGAGACAAGACAGAGAAGGTAGGAGACATCAACACCTTGCAACAATCCAATAAACAAACATTTTTTATGTCAATCTTCTAATGATTCTCCTCCTTGAATATTAAGGATATCACCAAAAAAACCCCAAAAAAGGCCAAAACAATAACAACAACAAAAAAAACCCCAAAAAACAAAACAAAACAAAAAAAAAAAGAAAAACAACCCCAAAACAGAAAGCAAGTCAGAAGAGTTTTAATCTTACCCAAAAGGTGTTACCAAAATCAAAGCTAAAATACATGAAGAATGGAGAGCAATGCTGCATTTTGAACAGCTCCTTTGTTGTGGTGCTGAATATTTGGTCTCTCTAATTGGCTAATTTCAGAATAAAGCTGTTTCTGAGCAAGTATTCTTTATCTGGTATGTCTTGATTTTTACCACTAAAAAAAATAATTAAAAAGGCATATTTTCTTCTCTTTTGCCTAATTATAAAACAAATACTTGCACAGAGAATAAATTTCTGCCCCACCCACTAATGGATGTGCTTCATTTTCTAGTCAAGTGTTGTCTAACTATTTTTACAAATTTGTGGCAGATGATAGCAGTGTCTGGGGAGAATGAGTGGCACTGACTGTGCTGAGCTAATGGCAACACTAATTTTGTTGGGCTTTTAGGGAAGCACTTTCCCTTGTCATACATACTTGCATCTTCTGATTCATGCAGAACTTCAGGCTGACTGAGCCTTTTCAGGGCACAGGTAAAGCTACATTTTAAAGTCTCCATTAATTTCTGCCTATCTCTTATGTGTAGCAGTGGCACAAGAACTTGGGTTAAGTTCACATAGCCATCCTTTGCCATTCCCACAGTGCCACATCGTTTTCTTTCAGCACTTCTGACAGAATAAACACAGGGAGAGCAGAGCTTTGGGTAGCCACCAGCTACTCTACATTTACCAGCTGACAGTCTCTAAACACTTTGCTGCTTGCAGCATATATTGGGCTATCACATTTAGTATCAAAAAAAAAAAGCGCATATTCACACCTTGCTTGTGCTTGGATGTCAACCCAAGTAAACACATTGCTGACTCAGACACGGCTACAGTTGTTACCCCAGCAAGTACCTCCACACGCCTGTATCTGCATCTCAGTTGTCTGTGGTGAGAGATCATTTAATCCTGAGGCTCTGCTTCACTTTTTGCCCCACGAGGAGCAAGCAGTGCTTCGTAAGCAGGAGAGCTCTACCTACAGGAAAAAATTGCTGATTAGAAGATTTCTTTTTGTTCCTGGGGCTTGGGGGAGTTTCTCCAGGTGCATGAAGCTTTCCAATAAAATCCTCCTGCAAATCACTCCAGTGTGCTAACAGAGTGATACCACTCCTGTCCCTCCTCCACTGGGAGACCCATAAAAGTCCAAGGCCAGAGACTGCTGCTGAACCAACAAGCAGGAAGGATTTACAGCCGACAGTAACATCTGACCTCATCAAACTCCACTCTGGGCCATTTATCACTTCTCCGTATGAAAGCAAAAGCATTAGGATTGAGAAGGGATCAGTGGAGACAAAAGGAAGGGAGAGGGAATCACAGTCACTTTAGCTCCACTAAAAGTTATAGAAAAACCACCAGCAATACAGACAAGTGCTTAAATGCCCTTGAAAACCAGTGTCTCAGGAAAAAAACCCTAGGCATTAAGTGAAATGGATTTAAAACAAATACTGAAATTCATCAAATAGCTGAGCAACCCCTTGTCTCTAAAGCTACATAGCAAAGAAGGATGCTTAGGACAAAAAGCAAGACCATGTGCCATAGCAGGCAAGAGCAGGGGAAAAAGATAGTCAAAAAGCCTTTCTGTTGAGTGTCTGTCACAGGTAAGTTGACCAATGTGCCTTTGTCCTGGGATACAGAGCAGGCAGAGCCTCGCAGGTGGACACAGTACAGGAAAGCCTGTCTGCACCTTGTCTCAGTCTCATTGTCATCATGGTGGTAAGGATGCAGAAGAGACCCCAGGGAGGAGTTACTTTGAACTCTGGTGTTTCAGCATCTGCCCTGCTAGCACATAACACATCCAGACAGCATATATGCAACCAGGGTGGCTGGCTGTGGCTGGGCAGGAAGCAATTGAGTGCAGGCACTGGACAGACCACAGGCTGGTGAAAGAAATAAATTGCAAGGGAAAACCAGGGGAAAACCAGTAGGACAGTAGGACCTGCAAGAGGCATAGAACACAAAGATCTTAAAGGAACAGCTTGGAGGAAGTCAATCAGTCTGATCACCTGAGCCTTTTACTCAAATAAATGTTTCCCCAGAGGAACATATCTTGATATTTGCCCCATCTGTGAAGCCCACACCTTAGCTTCTCTTCCTCTGCTGTGTATTCTTGAAAAGCATACACAAAGAGAGCTAATAAAAGGTTCTTTAAGGGTAAGAGCAGAAAATCTCTGTTAAGGGAGCAATAAATGGAGAGTGAAGACTTAATTAAGAAAACATTCACAATTTTTTTTCAGTCCCTCCATCCAAATTTCAAGCCCTCCCATTGATGCATTTAGAGAGGGTACCTAAGAAGAAAGGCACTCCAATCCTCTACTGGCTTCTAAAAATCTCAGGTTTTTATTTTATCAGAACTATGTGAGGCTGAGATGCACCTTCATTTTGCCTGAAGGTAACCTGAGGATTGCAGGAGCCCTTGCCAGCCCTCTGAACCACACGTATTGGCTTAATTAAGGTAGCTGGGACTCCAGTGGCCATTTACACTATCAGAAGACAGACCTGTTCTGCATTGTAGCCACCCTGTTCTCATCATAGCATCAATTTCTGACAAACCAATGCTGAATGTTAAGGTACACACCTCTTGACATTAACAGTGAAATCACAAGTTCTCAAGGAATCCCAAAGGGCTGAGGATGGACAACATAATTTCTATTTCACAGCTGATTCACACAGTGCCACATGTAAATAAAAAATACTGACATAACACAGTAAATTTGTGTGTGGCAGTAATAAGGAGGAAAAATTTAAAGATTATGATTTAAAAGAGACAGCATGGAAATGAAAAACCATGTAAAAGGCAAATATAAACAATCAAGAACAAAGAGAATTCCCCCCAAAAAACACTCCTAGAAAGTTATTGGTTAGGAAAGAAACGTATGTTTTGTAAGCCAAATAAATAGTTCTCAAAGAGAATTTCAACATCTGCAGATGGAAATCTCTAATAGAAGCTTAAGGATTAAAAATTGCACTCAAACTACCAGATACCTCTTTTGTTGTCTGAAATTTTACATTGCTAGCAGATGTCCCTTAAAAGTCTTATTTTACCTTAATAAGGCATAATATATATGGGGCACTGAGGCACTGGAACTATTTCTGCTGACTTTCTGCACAGAAAACCTAACATGTTTCTGGCAACCCAAATATTTTCTGTGTCTGTTACTTCTCAGTAACCTGAAAAACTCAGTTGACTTAGGCTTTGGCTACTGATATTCACCAAACTACTACTTATGATTTTTATCTATTCTGTCACTGGCCTAAGACACGCAATGCTTTTCAGCAGTTTCTTTAAAATAAAGGATCAGTTATAAATAAAAAGGTATTTTATTTTTCTTTGAGAAAATTTTATTAGGGCATGCAATGCAAATTTAATCTTAGAAAAATTGTCTCAAAATTGTCCCCCCTCCAAGATTTCTGGAAAAAAAAATCCCACTCTTTCCCTAAAATAAATTATTTCTTTAAAGGGGAAAAAAAAAAAAAAAAAAAAAAGAAAAGAAAAGAAAAGAAAAGAAAAGAAAAGAAAAGAAAAGAAAAGAAAAGAAAAGAAAAGAAAAGAAAAGAAAAGAAAAGAAAAGAAAAGAAAAGAAAAGAAAAGAAAAGAAAAGAAAAGAAAAGAAAAGAAAAGAAAAGAGAAGGGATTTTCCATCAAAAGTCAGCACAGGCTGACTTTTCAGTAATCCTAGCACCAGACAAATTACAACATTCCTCACCACAGATTTCCAACCCAGTAATCCTACAAAGAACTGTGCAATCAGAATTTTAAATGCCCTGGGAACTGAGTTAATACCAGATGGTATCCAGCTATATTCATCATTATAATTTCCTAATATTATATTAACATTTACTAGTTTAGCACTTGAATCATGTAGCACGACACTGCTAAAATGTATGTCCTGAACTCAGTATCATGTAGAACGGTTTCCCCTCTCTCTCCTTGGTTGTCATTTCTTCAAATTTTTAATAATCTTGATCTTTTAACATTTTATGGCCTTATGAAAATGCAGACTTCCACATATAATATTATTTTGTCTTTTCAGTTACAGTAACGGAATTAGATCAATCTATAGGTGCTTCTGCCTTTCCAACAGATTTCATGTTTTTAATACTATCAAGATGAAAGTGTTGCTTTCTTTCAGGCAAAGTAAAATATGATGCATGGATCGAGTGTGCATTTTCTGCATGGGGCAATTATCAGAGCTGTCAATTTCCTTATGTTGTTCTTCCCAATATGGCCTCAGAAAAGTGCTGGAAATCTCCAATTGCATGACTCTCTCTTCTCCACATGCAAGGTAAAGGTAAATACTTCTTATCACAACTTCATATCAAGGCTAATTCACTGAGTTACACTCGGCTGAAAGGAGTTACTTGGCTGAAAGGAGTGATAAACTCTTTTTACACAGGAATTTGTTTTTTTCTTAATCATATCACATGTTTTCAAATTTCCTTGGTGAACATTTTACTTAGAACAGGTCTACTTTTTTTTTAGCATTCAGCTTTGTTTGGAGAGAAAAAGCATTTTTGTCTCCTACCCTTCCCACCTTGTGCCTCTAGTATGTGGATATAATCGATTCAAAGCTTGAAGAGCTGACTTAATCCCTGCTTTCCCAAGAAATGAGCCCTTTTCCAAAGCAGAAAAAGAATCAGCTCACCAAGCAGCATTTTCTTGGCCTTCAAATCACTAGCACAGTATTTTGAACAGTTAAACTGTTTCCTTTTCACCGTAGTATGAAAGAGCTTGTGAATAAACACTATATAAGGCACATGTTCATTTAAGCTATAAGAGAGAATCCAACATCTGTAGTGCAAAGCATACCCATTTCCCTGTACATACATGGGAAATCTTCTACATAATCTCTTCCAACAATATCTATTCGTTGTCACTATCAAAGCAGCAATGTTTACCATTTTCTACTTGAGATTACGCTCTTTAGTAATAGTAGTCCCTGTGAACACACAATATTTGGTGCCCCCTCTTTGCCCTCCCACTTTATTTACTCCAGGCATGCATCTGCCCAGTCAGTGGACTTGTACTGAATGTGCATCATGTTAATATGTAATTAACATATTCTTGTAATTCCTTCTTCTTGTAATTCCTCATTTATCTGCATACCAACACTATCCAAATCTACCATCTACATCAGAAAACACTTTGAAAAAATTACCTAATGTTGTGCTCCAGGACGTAAGTTGTTTAATTACAGCTCAGCAGAAGACTTACTGTAGATGATAAAGGGAGTACATGATCATCATTGTTATCTCTTTACAACACAGGTCTTAACCCTTCCACTGGTTCTGCGCACTCCTGGAAACCAGCTGGGCTTTGGGTTTGATCCAATCTGGCGATTCCTGGCAGTCTGTGTATTTGGATAAATTGTGACCCAGCCCAGTTAGAGCATAACAGGATTTGTATTCTTATTAGAAATGCCATTGTTCCTCCTTCAATTATCCTTCTATCCCTCGACTTTCTTATTCCCAGCATGAAACTAAGAGGTACATAAGTGATACCACTGCGCATAAAACTGGCACATGAAGCAAATGCGGTCTCTCTCTATCAGCAAATGCCTGATAACCCACTGGTCAGCTCCTCTGCTGGGCTACACTGCTGTGCTGCTTGGGATGGCAATTTACTTGGGGAATGGTGTGACTCCATAATGCTATCTCTGAAAGAAGATGCATAATTTAACCCCACATGGATGATTTCAGGGCCAGATGATACTCCTGTGATTGCCCAGTCTGATGTCTTACAGATTGTTTCACTTGGTGACTCTAAGATCATGGGGAAGCAATGCATGGAAGACGGCTTTGAAATCATGTATCAGTTTCTAAAACATCATTCTCAAAGCCACCATTAATTAAAAAGAAAATAGACAAAAGAGCATGACATCAATTTTTTCTCTGAAATGGGGTTATCAATAATGCATTATTTGTTTTAAGAGAATGGATGCAAGAGTACACAGGTAAATGGCTACAATAATTTACTGTGCTTCCTTATTGCAAAGCAGGCTAAATCTGCTTTTTAAAATGTTTTTTCCTGCAAGCAAGCATCTTTGCTGTTGCACCAACTGTACATTGACTTGGGGAGTTCAGCTCAATCTCCCATGACATAAGGAAGTGAGTAGCCTGCAGGACATATCCCTACACTTTAAGGAGAATTTTGCCAGCTCTACACTGCCATCATGAGATATCAATGGCAGCATTTTCAGCATTAGGCTTAGGAGCCTAACAACCATTTTCAAGATTGAAGTTGGTAGAGAAGCGCTTCAAGATCAAAATAATTAAATTGCAGAAGCGCCATCTTAGCTCAACTGCCACTTGAGAGTAAAACAACAGGTGAACCATCAATAAACTGCACAGGAATCTGGAGTTTTAGAGTGGCCCAACATCCATCTAAGTCTGTGAGGATGTAACCAGAGGAATGCTGTAAAAATAGCACACTTATTAGCGTCCACAATTTCTTAGCAATTCCAGAAGAGGTTTGTTCCAGAAACCACTGGACTTCAGACATATCAGTATGTCACCTCATTGGCATGGATAGCACTGGCAATAGCTGGGATATGCTGTCATATCCATATTTTATTGCCCTTTTGCATGCAATATGTTGCTAGTCTGGTAAAAAGGAACAAAGTATCAGAGCAAAAAGTATCCTTGTGAAGACCGACCATGTATATTAAGAGTGCACCAAGACAGGTAGGGTAGGCTGTCACTGGGACCGAGGTGTCCACCCCTGTGGGGGTCCAGATCAGAAAGGTGTGGGAGCAGCAATGTTGGGGCCTTACCGCGATCGTCTCGGCAGGCGCTTTCCAGCGCCACTGTGCCTGGAGCTCGAGGCTCTATAGATCTCTCAAGCCTAGCCCAAGCCCCTCCCTGCAGCTTGGCACTGGGCCAGAGGGGCTCCTCAGCATAGGTGGCACAGATTGAGAAGTCTGCAGTTGGCAATGGAGGCACCTGTTAGGCCCTGCAGGCACCTGTCAAGCCCTGCATCCTCAGATCCAGGGGTTTAACTCGACATTCTATTGATCTCTCTTAGCACAAAGGAGAAATCCCCACCAGATCTAGTCAGGAGGTGAAAATCACACTAAAGCTTACTGGCAAAAATATCAAAATCAAGGGCTCAAAAATCAACCATCTTTGGCAAAGGATTAAATACAACATAGAATTCAACATTCAACCACTTCTCATAGCAGTATTCAGTGTTAATTTAGCATTTACCTAGCATAAACTTAGCCCAACCGAGAAAAACCTTGAAACTTACAAAATGCTACGGTACCCAAAAGCTCCAGGCAAAGAGAAGCAGGAAAAGAAAGAGAGGTAGAGAGGAAGACAGAAGGAGAGGAGAGGCCTAGAAAAACATACCTAGAGCTACAACCGCCCGGGGATTGCAGCGGGGGCAGGCCAGCGACACCATCCAAGCGGCGACCAGCGGCTGCCATCATGCTCCGCTCTTGAAGCCCCACGGCCTTCACGTGCCCTCCCCTTAGGTGGGACTGTTGGTCACTTGGCCACTCAGGGCCCAGGGGAGCACCTGGGCCACCCCAGGGTCCATGACGGGCAGCTCAGCCAGGCCTTGGGGCGGCTCTGAGGGCGCAGCAGGGCAGGCTGCTGGAGGCCTCACCTGCGGCACGGCACGGCCCGGCCGGCCCCTCACAGCAGAGACCAGCACTGCCCTTGCAAGGTGTGTGGGGACATGCCCCACCCAGTCTCTGACAGCAGCCTGCCGTGAGGCCCTTGCAATGTCTGGTACTGGGCAAACATAAAACGCTACAGTTTGGTAAAAATTAGAAGAAAACTTGATGGAAACTGGTAGCAGACTTGCCCTGACAAGGGTAACAAATTCTGAATCAAGTTCCTGCACCCTGAGTCTGTCTGAAGAATTCCAGGTATCTCCTTCAACAGAGCAAGGGTTTTTTTTCTATATCTCTTGCTGTCTTTCACTGGCATAAAAAGCCCCTATCCCTGGCACTAATTTGGCTGGAGGACTACAGGAGAAGCAGCTGGATAACCTACCCTTGATGACAGTCACTGATACGCGAGGCCAAGGTTTCAGTCCCTATTCTGCACACCTGGTGAGTAACTTGAAGCAATCAGTAAGAGTAGAAGGGTTAACTAAGAAATAGTAATTTGTATTACATACTAGCATGATCCACAGTCCACGAAAATCGATGGAAAGGATCCCTGTAGTTAATTCAGATTAATTAACCTAAGTCTGACTCATGCGTGTGGTATGCAGCAAACTGGAAACCAGAAACAGTTATATTTTGCGTCACTTTATGTGAGAGGTTAAAAAGTCTATATGGTCAGTACATGTGAACTAGTATTTTCTATTTCTTAGAGTCTTGTGTCCCTTTGCATGCTAAATGTCATCTGAAACCCCCCAAGCAGATTAATATAAGCCACTGTCTTTTGCAAATCAATTAAAAAAATACATGCCTCTTTTCTTTTAGAACTGAACAAAGTTCACTGAAAAAAATTCTCATCAAATAATGTCTGTAGTAACAGGAATGGGAAGGCAGAACTTAAACTTGACAGTTTGAAAAAATATTCTTTGAATGTGCAATTTCAAAATAGCACAGCAGTATCTAAACATAAAGCAGCCACAAGCATGAATAGTGTGGCTCAAAATGTGTCTTCCCTGCTAACCAAAGAATTCTGATCTGTACACTAAATTGTTGGAATGATGCTTATAATTCAAAATCAAGTGATGAGAACTAATAGCATCATGCTGAGTCTTGCTCTCAGTGAGGCCTCTCAGTCTGCTCCCATTCCACAGCAGAGTTGCTTCTGATCACAGTTACTCCTACTGCCCATCCTTTCCCCTTAAAACCTCCAAGTCCTTCCGCCCTAGGTGATCAAAACTTTATTCTCCACCAAAAAATTGCTACTGAAGAGAATATAAACTATACTGTTGCACCCTATGAAATGGTGCATGAAATCAAAATTTCTAGTTCAGAACTGCTGAGGGAAGACTTCCTTAAGTGTTTGGGATTATCCACCAGATTTCCCAGCCTGTCAGAGACATGATGTGTACTAGACTGGGAACAAGCCATGCATGGCGTAACTGTCAATGCCAGCAGTCCCGCATCACCCTTTTAACTCAGTGTTAATATTTGTAAATTGCTAAATAGATTTTCCAAAGTATCGAGCAACAAACAACTTAAGGAGGTTTATCTTTAGACATCCAGAGCTTGCAGCTGAAATTAACTCTCAAGAGGAAGACAGACACAATACAGAGGATCTAGATATTTGTTGAAAACAAAAGTGATCAGTTGAAAAGACAGTTTTCATTAACTCACCCTTCTAAACAGAATTCCATCAAAACTGGCTCAGCACCCTTCTTTTTGTCAGGCTGACTACTACAGAAACCAGAATTTTCTGTGTATGCAGCTTTTGAGGGCCCCTTTCCCAGGACCAGGAAATTCAAAGTCTCTGGGAGTTTCTAGAAGTTTGTACAGTTAATAAACATGCTACATTCGCTATAAACCCTATGTCTATGTCTTTTAAAGGAGATTGTGGGAGCAAGCTTAATTTTTTTTTCCTTTAACAAATACCACACAGTGGGAAAAACACTGTGGAAGCTTTACATCCAAATCAATGAGCAGTTATTACCTCCCCAAGGTCATTCCGACAGTTTTATTATCAGTGACACAGGAGCAAATGTTGCAAAAGCAATGTGGAAAAAGCACCTATGTATTACGCGTCTGTGCGTGGTCTGAAGCTAAATTACTTTGGATATTGTGCCAGTGATAGTTCTGATAATACATTTTAAGACCAGACACGGGTCATGTCACATCCATGGATTATGTATGGAACTGTCAGAATTTCCAGAAAACCTTCTGCTGCTTTGTGTGCGCATCTGTGTGCTGGTAGCCAAGTCCACAATATTATTTATAATTATAAAGCGCCAACAAGTATAAACATGGGAAAACATTTAGGATTTAGTCTTGCACATATTGAATAGCAACATACATTGACTTCTAGCTGATCAGGACAGACCTTAAAAATATGTACACTTTACATCTTGAAAAGCATAAAAAAGGGAAGGCAAAAATAAAAGAAAGTGTGTATAATCCAGTACATACAGAGACAATGCAAGGTTCCTCCTCTCTAAGAGTGTATTTCCAATGAAAATCGCTGTGAGGTCTTGACAAAGTTTTCTTACTGCAGATCACTGCCATAGCCTGGCAGTTCCTTCTGTAGATGTGTTCTGCTGTCTCGCTCGTACGTACGCGCACACAGACAGTGCTTGGGCTTGCAAACACATCAATCCCAAGCATTACACAGGTTTCTTTTGAGAGGCATGCCCAAAGCAGGTGGAAATACATCCAAGAGCACTACAAGCAGTTTTTTGGGGAAACATGCTGCTGGAGATGAGCTGGATTTATCTCTGCTGTTAAAGGCAGTAGGGGCTGTTTTGCTTCTCTCAGCAAGTAGCAGTGATGCCTGAGTCATAGAGGGGAGACCCTTCTCTAGGAACAGCTGAAAAACACTAGCATTTTCTCCCAGTTCTTGCCTCCATATAACTTTCTCTATACGCCATTTTCTCCAAAGAACTTTGTTATGTTTCTCCAGCTGTGCTTGAGTGCCTATAAAGGCAGGAAGCAACTAGGAAGGTGTTTTTAGCACACAGAAAAACATAAGCTTTGACAACTCTTGTCTTGAAAAACAATAGCTCCCTTCCTTTGCAAATTAATTTTAATAACTGTGGCTAGTTTGCTGTGAGTTGAGTAGTTTTGCATGAACACACACAATTAAATTAATATGCAAATGCTCCCATTCCTCTGAGAATACTGAAGCATTCTTTACAGGCGTGAGACAAGAAGGAAAAGAAAAAAAATAGCAGGCCCCAAAAGAGTCTTGTTTAGGAGGATGGGATATCTTTTCTTTGGCTAAGTCACTGAAAGGGGATTCAAGCCTGACTGAAACAATGCTTGTTGATGAAGCAGAAATAAAGGAGGAAAAGGAGCCTTTAGAGATAAAGGAAAGAGGAAAAGACTGGAGCATCCCAAGTTGTTAAAAACTGACCTCAGTGAGTCTAAATCTTCACAAAGGTGGCATTTACTATGTTGGGCCTCACAAAGGTTCCCATTCTTCCCCTGCCTGTTGGCACCCCCTCCTTCTCCAGCCATGTTTGAGCAAGGGCCTCAGACAATTAGCACAGATCCTGGCCCTTCACCCTTTTCATGTCAATCACCTTCCCAAGCAGATGGCAGCAGAACAAGAAAAGATGGTTTCCAAGCGGCTTTGCCTTTCGGCTCATCTCTATGCACCGGGGCCCCTGGGAATGGCAGCCTGGCAGGGAGGGTGTGGGACTCCCCAACAGCTGACACCTCTGCTGCGGGGGCAGTGCTGCATCCAGGCACAGCTCTTTGTGCAGCTGGAGCATGAGAGAGGGAGCATGGACAGGCTTCCCAGGAGCCTCTGTCCTCAGCCACAAAAGACCCTCTGGAAGCTGAGGGGCCAGAACAACTCAAGAGTCACTAAAAGTTATTATGGAAAAAGCAATCCTTTCACTTGGGCTTGCTGGCTTTGTAGGCTTGGACAAAAACAACTGCTATCCAGACAGCAGCTATATCACAGGAGAGAGTGCGTGTGTGACAGAAAGATAGATTAGAAAAGACTGGGAGCATGGAGGCAAATAGATATAGATGTGGATCACCAGGGAAGGAAGGGAAAGAGATAGGACACAAAGGTGGCCCTGTGCTGCTGCTGTTCTCAGCACAGAGCCTGTCTCTAACCTCTCGTACCCGATTTAAGGGAATGAAGACCACTGGTTACGCTGCAGTGGGAACAGGTGTGAAGAAAGGGCAGGGGACCAGGAAGGAGGACACAACTCCCTCTCTCACAGGCCTATCCCAGCCTGGAAACCAAAGAGAGGAAAGGATTGTGGGATGTGTAAAAATGCATGAGCAGCAGTGCAAATACAGCCTGGTAGGCATGGAAGCACTTAACCCTTATAGGAACAGCAGTGGAAATGGAAATAGGGAAGGAAGAAAAGCCTGTTTTGAGATAGGATGAGCAGGTATACACCTGAGATTGACTGGGAATGGCATGGCTCTGATCTAGAACCACAAACCCTCTACAGATGACTGTTCAGCAGGTCCCAAAGGATAAATGGGGTAATTCTGCTCACCCTTCTTGGCCATGAAAGGAAACAAAGGGATGGAAAGGCCCCTTATTCAACTGCCTGGCATTTTCTCCTTACATCCTTGACTTGGACAAGATTTGGAAGATCAGTGGTCTGAAACAAGCAGAGACATGTGACAAGAAGGGAGAAAGTGGGGCTACAGGCCCTTCAGCCACCCAGCACGGCTTGGACAGCATGACACAAGGAGGATGACATGCAGGGGTAATCGCCACTCACAAGGAGCCATGACATTTAGCACATTGTCACTTTCTCTATTTATTTTTCACACTGTCCTTTCAGGCATGAGAGTGCTGTGAAGGAAGGGAACTCAAATTCATCCAGAAGAATCTGACAGTCTAGGTTATTAGTTACAGAAGCAAGTGGTTTTCTAGGAACTGTACCCCTTTCTTAAAATCTCATAAACATAAATACATGGAGAGGATGCAATTTATAAATGCCCTCTTCTTCTGTTGATGTGAACCTGCTGTCCCTCATTCCAAGGAGTCCAGCACATCTGAGAATGAACATAAAAAGCTTCCCTCTCCACCTAAAATTCTACGACTGGTTAAAACCTACTTGAGGTTTTAATAAGAACAATCCAATTTGGTTTTTATTTACCTTCTGGTTTTAAGTATTTAAGAAACAAATTGGTATGCAGCTTTGCCAGCAAAAAAAATTAAATTGTTACATAAATTAATCAACAAAAAAATTGAACAGAAATAAACAAACAAATCCCTTAAAAAAAAAAAATTCCTGACACTTCCAAAATCCCTTGCTCCCAAGAGCTGGCATAGTAAGGATTGCACCAGACTCTGCCATGCTCTGAGAAACAACAGCAAAATTTGTTAAGACTTTATGCATTGTTGTTGCCTTTCTGCTGTTATTACTGAGTCCATTCTACCCTTCTCCTTCCTCGCTGTGCACACATTGTCTGGTAGTAAGTACAAGGTAAACAGGAGAAGGGTATCATTATTTGTAGCCATAGACTAAGGCTGCAGCATGTACAAATTAAAAAGGTAAAGACAGTCTATGCACTAGAAGGATCAGACATCAAAGAAGGGGTGGGTAAGGAAACCTGCAGAAACAGTGAAACCATTCCTTGGCCTCAGGGGTCTAGGTTTTGATGGCAGAGGTGATGCCCTTAATTTTAATCTCCTTGAGGAACACAAAGGGAAGAAGGATTTATGACACAAATAAAGAAATTACTGTGAATACAATGTCTCTCTGACCTACAATGAAAAATGCCTGGCCCAGAGTTTTATTGTGTTTTTGTTTAACCTCCTCACACAAGGATACAGGAAGGAACAGGAGAAGCCTCAGCCAACACCTCCATACAGGCAGCAGCAGGCAAACACAGGCCACTAACATGAGCTCAGCTCTTATTTTGAGTGGGCTCTGGAGTCCCAAAGGGATGTGCAGGCACAGACACAAGTTTTTTAATATGGATTTGCAGGCACTAACAATATTACTTCACTGGCATTGAGGTCCCTGCTGCCCAAGACCAAATATTCTACCAAACCACTGAGAGTGAAGTAAATTGCTGGGAAATACACTATTTTCTTCCTCTTCTCGAAGTCTATTTTCTGGGGAGCTTTGGGCCAAGAGCTGAAAACCAAGAATGTAATTTAAGTATAACCCCCTTTGCTGAGGAGGAACTGCCTGGAGATGCAACAGAGGTGCGGCTTTCAGAGGTGCTCTATCTTCTCACACAAACATGTAAAACACAAGCTATGGTGTAGGCTCTGCTCCCCAGTTGTATATCAGATATAGTAACTCACTACTTCATGTGTTTACAGTTTGCCACAAGTTTAAGTGCTCAATGAACTAAGGCAGCAGCTCCTGCTGTTTTTAAATAAGTTTTAACTATATTTCAGCCTGTTTACTTCCTTTTGTGATCACTGATTGTTTTTCACTGGACACCCTCTCATTTCACATGGCTGTGTCTGTACATCAATCACCTGCTGAGGAGCTGTTAGTCAGTTTGAGAAGCTTTAGACCTTTGTAATTCAGCCTGTTACTGAGCAGTATTTCTTTTTCTGCTCTGAAAATGCGAATATCTTAGAAATTAAAAGCTGTGACCTGAGTGTGGTGATTTCAGGGAGAAATAAAACCCGCAATAACAGACGAACTGAGATACTCCTAGAATGACTTTCTAAAAGCAAATGCTTCCTGTGAGGGCACTGGTAACAATCTGTAGTGGATAAAAGCACATCACTGTTACACAACACTGTAGCTACTTATGACAAATCTCAAAGAGCAGGTGAGGATGAAGTCAATTGATTCAGAGCTGTTTGCATCTATACAACCTCCAGGTACTGAAATCTTGACTTCTCACTGGCCTAGGGAAGCTGCTCATTCATCTTTATGAAATAAGCAGCAAGACAGTGATAGAATGAGAAAGGACAGATGGGTAAAACATAACTATAGCTGTGTGGTACAGCAAAGAATGTGATAAAAGTACTACACAGGGAATAATCAATGTAGGTTAATTCAGCAGCATGGGGGATTTAGACTTGAATTTTCAGAATCCTGAGTGATTTAAACACAAATCTTCTGCTGTGTCTGAAGGGGAAGTGGGATCTGCTTGATAACTCAGTCTTCTGGATTTTGTACAAAATGTCCTTTTGCAACAGGAAGAGGCAACAAAAAGACAGCTAAATTGCAAATATGTCAGGATCTCTTTGTACTTGTTGTCTGACACTCATGAAATGGATAATGCCAAAAAAACTCATAATACTTGAGCCAGAACACTTGTGAGAAGAGATAGAGTCAGTGTGCTTGGGAGCTTGCATGGCAAAGGGTATAAATACAAAATTACAGAAGGGTGATGGGCGTTGTATGGTCTTAGTCATAACAGGAGAAAGGAAGAAAAATTTGCTCTCCCTTTTCCTTACCAATGCTGGCCACAATCGCACCAAATCAGATATCAGCCAGCTTCCAGGCCTCTCACACCCAGCCCAGTGCCTTGGCCAGGCCTCTGCCTGCATGGTGTCTTCCCCACGCAGCGAGGATGTCTGGGCACAGACCAGGGCAAGGCAACAAAACAGTTGAGGGGAGCATCCAGCAGTAACAAACCTGGCTCTGTGTCAGTTCCTCAAGCAGCAGCATCAAGGATGGTGATGCTGGAGACCTGCTCTGCCATAGCTCCACCTCTCTCATCTGGATGAAGATACAGATCCCCATGCAAGCCCCAAGATACAAGTTATTGTCTGTAATCACCACTGAAGTTTCAAGGCTGAGGCAGCATTGCCTGCATTAGCCCTCTTGCCATGTGCATCTTCATTTGTCTTTTCCCTGACTGTCTATCACCATCTCCAGCAATCATTCCTAAAATAAACTAAACCTAGAGACTTCCTGAGATTAGGACACGCTGTGTAGGTCCTGAACACGCAGACCTGAGTAACCTCATTTCATGCCAGGAGGAAAGACAGAAAGCAGTCTCCGTCTGTGCTCACAGTGACTGACAATGAACAGCTCTACAACAAAGGTTTTCAACCCTATTTGAAGAGCAATATTGGTTTAATGTATGGAAGGAGGTCAACTTTGGGAAGATGAGAGCAATGACTCATCTAGGAAAGGCATATCTGGATTTTAATAATAAAGGAAAGTTCTTTGGTTAACCAGCAATCAAGGACAACCAACAAAAATACTAACATTTCAGGTTGGGATTTTTTTCCCTCACAATATACAAAGTGAGAAACAGTTGCTGGAATTAAAATAATTCAGTGACAACTGTGTAGAAATCATGCAAATCTTTCATGAGCAGCAGGGAGTAAAATCTTGATAAACCATGCAAGGTCCTCTTTGAAAAGGCATTTTATGAAACAAAGACTCTCGGTTGTTCTACAGTAGAGACTATTTCTTGTTACAGAAAGACTTCAGTTTTTCAAGGCAATTTTGAACTTCCCATCTCAGACACATGATAAGCAAGGCAACTTGAGATGCACTTTAAAATATATATCTGACTACAACTCCAGCCAGTGCTGTCTATAGCAATAAAATCCTGGTCCTCAAAAAACACACAATTTACTTATGTGCTCAAAAATACCCAAACAAGGCTCTGATTTCCAGCCTCTCCCTGAGGAATCCATGAATGTCCAGCTGTGCTATCACACACCTCCAGGGCTGCCCTCCTAATGAGAAATCTAGGTCCTGTCATTTTTGCCTTTCCCTAAACTCCGGCAGTATCTATGAGGAGAAGTCAGCAGGGACTGCCCTGCTGCCTAAGCACCCAAAGTACTTGAACTCTTCCAGGCAAAAGCAAACCCTGCCTGGTCCCTGAGAACACAACAGGGAAGTAAAAGACAGAAATCCTGCTCTCTTCAAGCAATTTTGATGTGAGATTAAGTTGTTGATGTGTTACTAGCACAATGTATCACACATATCAGAGTAAGAGAGAAGACAAACCAAATGGAAGAAGACTGATTTATAATCTAAGCAAAAAACCTGACTATTTTCACCAACTCAATACTCCCAAAGTTCTCATGATGGAGGTTGGAGAATATCCATATCAGGAAACTGCAGGGGTGCTGCTCAACCAGGTGGAGCCAGGCAGCAAATAAACCTGATCTCCTGATAGCAACATGAGCCCCAGGTAATCACAAGAAATCTTTTTGATTGTCCATTCTCCTTCATGTGGGAACAAAACGGGATCTTTAACCCAACACTAAGATCTGGCAGAGCGGAAACCCTCAAAGCAGAAAATGCATCAGCCCCTTCTCCCCTGAGCGGGGATCCATAGCAGTGTTTGAAGGGAACACACCCTCGCTCTTGCCTGGGGAATGCCTAGCACAGTCTTTAGCTCGCTCTGTATCAGACAGTCCCACTGCTACATGAGCCAGGCTCCCTTTCAACACAAGAACAGCTCTTCTGGAAATGACAGATTGCCTTGATTTAAACACCGCTGTTCCCAGGTGCAATAAGCTTTATGTTGAAAGCATTTAATGCTAAAATTACAGTGAATATTCAGGGCACTGCTGTGAATTATGGCAAAATAATATTTGATACATCACAAAAATAAATCCATGCATGCGTGCTTTCCTTCTATTTTTTTTAATAAGGAATTTGCGCACTTAAAAATCTTAAATATATAATCTATGTGCATATGTCTAAACAATACCTTTCTGTATGTGGTCATATACATATGTACATATATAAACTTCACATATATTAAGACACACAGGGCTATAGATATGTTACGGGGCATTTATATCTGCATGGAATTTCTACCTATTATTCAGCTAAATTCACACACCTAGTCCTGTTGCTCTGTATTTGTACAGAAACAAATGGAAAAAAACAGGCAGAAATAGTGGCTGCAAATAAAAACTCTCTGTGTGGTAAAGGGATTACATTGCTGAAGCAGGTATAGGTACCTTTTTAAAAAAAATAAACAGGGTAGGTCTTAGAAAAACTGTTTATATTATAGCAAAATAATGTTTTCCAAAGCAAGTTTCAATTCCAAGTACCCCTTATTAGCTTCAATTGGCTGCTACATAAGAAATCACCATGATCAATCTTTTAGTTAATCTCCATCGTCCTTCAAGCATCACTGTGACATGGCTGGGACATGCCAGCAGTCGCAGATGCTTCATTAAGTAGCTAATCGGCAATAGCTGTAGGGGTAATTCAACATTTTCCAAAGAGTTCAAATAGCACTTTAGGGTAAAATGTGCCCCTCCACTGATATCTTTCTGGGTTGTTGTGATCAATGCATAATTAGGGTTCACTATCTCTCTTCCAAATAATAATAATACATTGGAGGCTTCTGAATGCCAGTGGGTATCTGGCACATCAAACCCATATTTTAACAGTAAATGTATGGGTTTTACAGCCTGGACCAGTGGAATTTAGAAAGAGTGCTCTGTCATGTATTCGAGAGAACTTTCTGTACTGAAAGCTCCACAGTGAATACAGTCTGTGTAAATAGCTCCCTCCTAGTATGTAAAAGCAAACACGGATTTACTGAGCAAACTAAAAGTAGCCACACTATAATGTGCTTGGCTCAGATCAAATGCTTGTCTAGGGGAGAATCCCTTTATTAATAGCGGCATCTAGAGAGCACTTGGACAGTTCTGCCTGCTAAAAGCATCACTGACATATACCAGAGATAGGGCACTCTTCCAGCCGCCACATATGCACAATGGTCTGAGTGGCACCAACAGTTCCACCAGGTATCCTGTTCTCTCCTCTTGCTCAAGTTGTCAGTGAAGCTGGTCAACCACTTATCACACCGTGAAACAGCACACAGTTTGCAAAACAGCCCTGATTGCTCAGAAAACACTTACCTAGGTACAATCCTGTATTTCCAGAAATAAGTTTCAAACCATAACATGCATTGCCACTACTCGCTGTCTACTAGACACAGTCACTGGAGTACTTAGTGTCATAACTAATATTCAAGGAACGGCATGTAAGAGCTCTGGTCTTGGACCACCCTGTGGTCAATGTACAGAAGGATGAACTAAGTCCTCAGAAGATAGTGGTGTCACACACTCATTTCCAAACCTCACATAGATTTCTGCAATGACTTAGCGAAGGGAGTACTGAGTTTCTTCAAGTATCTACGTGTGAAGGGTGGGAACGATACTTTGTTCTCTAAATCCAAGAAGCTTTTGGCCTTGCCAGGCATTTTCATTAAATTTGTGCTCACCTGACACTCTGAACATTTGAAAATGAGAGCTCTCTGAAGGGACACTGAAATGAATCCAGTGTTTCTATTTGTCAAAGTTTTCAGTCAAAATTAATGACATGCCAAAGATGTCATGCTGGCCAAGTAGAGTGGCACTCAAGGGCCACCGCAGATAGCAGCACTGGTGTAAGCATCAGCAGCCAAGCAGGAGGACAGCGTTCAGCCCTCTTGCAACATGCAGCTAGTGGAAAATACAGTGCTGGTCCGTTGCTGCTGTCCTTTAGCAGCAGGCCGCTAAATCAGCCTGCTGCCATCAGTACCAGTGCTCTCTTTGCCCCTTTCCCTCCACAGAAAGAACAGTCTGATACATGGATTCATTAAATAAATAAAAAATGCTGGTCAGGGCACCGGGGTGCATTGCTGAGAAGACAAGGAGGAGGAAGAGTTCACCCTAACAATGAGGCTGGAGGCTGGTGAGAGAAACACATGTGCAATAAAACACTTATTACCAAAGCATGAAGGAGAATAGGATCTCATGCTGTAAATCTTTCAATACAGTAAACAGCAGAGAAAAAAAGCGCTATAAAGGCGAAACTTCTAGATTTGGCAATATGCTGTTCTTCAAAGTGAAAATACACTTCATGGTACTTCATGATTCTTATCATCATGTCAACATTACAAATACACACCTAGATCCTCTTTCAACTGCCTATTGCACAGCTGCATTGCAAAAAAAAACAAAACCAAAACCAACCAAACAAACCAACAAAAAGCACAACCCCCCAAAAACAACTAAAAAAACCAAACAAAAAAACCCAAAAGACCACCAAACCAAAAAATGAAAACAAAGCAAACAAAAAAAAAAAACACCAAAAAACCCAAAAACAAAACCCAAGAAACCACAAAACCAAGAAAAACCCCTCAGCTCTTACAATGTTCAGATCTATTAGGGCCTCACAGCTGATATAGGATTGAGCCATATGTATAAATGTACGCGGGGGCCACAGAGTAATTTAAAAGTATAATTTCAAAACAGTAAATGAAACTTAAAAATTACTTAAAAAAACCTCAACTACTAACCAAACTACAAGCAGACTTAACAGAAGAGAGGAAAACAGTTCAAAAGATGGCCAGGTTTTACTGAAAAACTTTAGGAGAACTTGCACTGCTTTCACAGAATGCTGCAGAAGAACATGCCCCCACCCTCAGCCTTTTTCTTAGGTGGCTGTTTCAGCCAAGTTACAAGACTGTGGGAGACAATAACACAAAGATTGCTCACAGAAGAGCTGACAGCTGTTTGTGTACACTGCTTCATCCCCTTTGAAAGTACAAATCATCAATTTCAGCTGGAATTTGTGGATGCTTAGACCTAAGTATATGCCTAAGTGTTTAGAGATTCACATCCTTAGTATACAACTACCTGCTTGCTATGTGTAGAAAGAACATAAATCCATTACTGGAAGTCTGAAAACACCATCCTGCTCAGTAACAGAATATGATAAACATTTGACCATAATAAATTTCGTTCATTTGGGTGATCTCTGAACATACAAATGACCAGGCTTGCTGATCTAACCAAGTCCTTCCAACCTTGTGTGCTCTTTTCAGAGTACAAGTCCATCTTTCAAGATATTTGACAGGCCTTTAACTTGAGCACTGAACTCTTAATTAAAGCTTGAAGGATTCTCTATTATCCAAATACTAGATTGTGAAAGACTTTTCAGTTTTACTCTTTGCTTACACTTTAAGTAGTCTTTGAAGCTTCCCATATATTTTTCAAGCACAGATGCTCTCCCTTTTGACAGAATTATGGAGAACATATTTTTCCTTATCTTCCTTTAGTACTTTCTCCTCTCCTACCCTTCTGAGAATATAATCCAGGCTTGCTGATGTATAACTCTCACTTCACATGAACATTACTTTCTACATTACAGAAAACGCAACTTTATTTACAGTGAAATAATTGAGGAATCAATTAAATTAAGACCAGATGGAAAGTGCAGTGAATTGATCTTGCCCATTCAAAGCATTGCAATAGTACAGTGGTGCAGCATAGATGCAGTTTTATTCTTGTGTTATACTGACAAAGTGTGCTCTCAACTTGAGCAATTAACAGGTTTGCACTAATCAAACTGTCCTCAGCTTTTGTTTCACTCTCCCAGCCTTTGATTTTGTCCCTAACACTCTGTCTTGCCAGCACAAAGCCCACCGAAGGACAATAAAGGAGATAATTCACAGGGGACTGATGAATGGAATGCGTTGTCTCTAAGGGGAGGCTTTGAAAGCAAGTTTACTACTGAAGCTTGGACAGAAAAGCATAAAGCTTGACGCAATAATCACAGGGTAAAATTCAATAGTCTGTACTACCCAAGAGGTCAGGCCCAATGATCTTAGTGCCTTGTAAGTATGAAAATCGAGAGATGCTTTAAGATTCGTGGACAGGTCAATAAAATTTACACTGTTTATGAAGTGCTCCTGGAAGACATAAAATTAAGCCTCTGCAGCTCCTTGCTCATTTCTGCCCCTTGTAATATCTTTTCCAACCCACAATCCTTCTGCTCACAGGTTTGTTGCCATGTCTGCCGATCACACTCCCATCTGTGCTCAAGATGTCCTTCACCCTGCTTCGCTCCCATACCCATTTGTTTACTCCCCCATCACCCCATGGAACAGCAGACATGAATCTTGCTCTGCCACTCAGCTCTTCCATACATATATACTCCCTGCATTTCATCACTGTCAACCTCCTCTTTATTTTTGCCTCAAGGGAGACACATCTGAGCAAAGACCTCTGGGGGACTGGCAGGAAGGGATTGACAGGGACTCTGTCAAACAGCCAGCACATTGAAAACTTGGGTTAAACGGCTTCTGTATCCTTGTTCTCATGATTTATCTCCTGGCTCTTTGCTAGGTTAACAGTTGGACTTGATGATCTTAAAGGTCTTTTCCAACCTGAACAATTGTATGATTCTGAACTTAACTTGACACAGAAAGTTTGATATATTGGCAATTTTGAAAGGAACCCAAAATTTTGGGACCACTAAACTGGATGGACTTCCAAGATCATAAACCAGCATCCCACAAGTGGAAGAAACTAAAACAAAACATGCTAAATCCAAAACGCTCTGTGCTACCTTTGCCACATCATAGTGGCCACAAAACACTGCTGACATAGAGAAAACCGAACACTTACAGCACAAGAAACCAAAATCTGCAGCACTATAAACAAAATTAAAATAGAACATAGTGCTATAGCTTTTTACTCCAGCTTAGGAATGCATCAGGCAAAAATTTGTCACACGGGCTATCCTCAGATACATGTTTTTTCAGTATGGAAAAGAATGGTCTTATTTTCACGATCGGGAGTTCAGAGGTGTGTTTCACAGCCACGTGGGGCAGTCAGTACTCCTACAATCTCACACAGCCGCAAAGGAGAAGCACTCCCATGAGGAACATGCTGATGGGAGCACAGTTCAGAACCTTCTCATGGAAAAAGCCGGGATTGCTCAGGATCTGGCCATACAGCAAAGGACCACCTTGCCAGGCTACTCTGCTGACTGAAGATTATCTAGGTCAAGACAAGTTTAATTTCAAGGGGGATCATATCAGCTCCCACACTCCCATTTGCCATGCATGTGAACTGGATACTCCACTGTACCCTGTGACACTGAAAATTTCCCCCAGTGTATTTTAGCTCAGAGGGGACCTGAACAGTAACTGGAGCATGCCAGTGGATCCCTGATCAATCCCAAGTGACAGCCTGTAGTTGGAAGCCACCACTTATTTATTTAATTTTAACTGCTTGTTCGTGATAAGATTTTTCAAGGTTACAGATTGAAACCTGCATCAAATTACTGTATAATTTAGTGTTTCAAATACTTTTTCCATGGCTGTATATGCCTGGCCCACTCCTCCAGTGAGTATTGAAGTAAGAGAATTAGTTCTCAGGTTGACAAAAACAAAACTGTAACATTTGTCTTCTACAGAAACCAATTCCCCTTTCTCTGGTTCCTCTCCTCTCATTTTAGGAGAAAGCAAAGTACACTCTTGATTTGTCAAAATAGTTCACTTAGGTGAAAATAGAAACCTCTCCTCTATGGAAGAATGTATTTTTTCCCTTTAAAAGTTAGAAATGAACTGAAGAGAAATGTCATTCAGATAACAGAACCTGAAATATTTCAAGGTTTTCCAAAATTCTTATCAACCTTATCCTCCCTTGGCTGAAATTATTTGACCTAATTCAAAAATGCTTTTGGCTAACATGAACAAGGTATCACTGTCAGGGAAAAAAGACATAAAGAAAAGAATTTTTGTTTGAATGTTTCCTTATTTCTAGCCAGAGGCAAAACTGTCACCGTGTTCACTGGAAGAAAAGCTGGCTTCCTGTGTCCTCTAACTCTCCTCCAAGGTTAGCAATTACCATTCACTTTTTCCCTTACGCTGGGGAACAGTGTGCTAAATTTCACTGGGGCTTTCCCTTGGTTTGTTTTTTCCCCCACCATTAATTGCAGTGGTTGACAATTTAAAAGATACATGCTTAAAGTCCATGAAAATCTTTCCTAATGTAAGTGTATTGGGTAAGGATGCTGAGAATTCACAAACTAGCAAACAGATACATACATGGACAGCACCATGCGCTTCCACATAGTGTGTTAGGGACAAGAAAAGAGTTACAGAAAGAAAGGAAGGGAACAAACCTGCTGAAAGTAGCATTTCATGAATGACATTTAGGGAGTAAGCTGCTGTAAGCAGTATCAGAGTGCTCAAAACAGCAAAGACATTAAAAGAAGGTGGTAAAAATAGATAAGAAGCGTCAACATTTCACTTGGAAAGAGCAAGGAATTGCTTTTTTTTTTTAAAATCTGATTCTGTATTTTGGTACCACTACTTTGTGGAACTTGAACACAGAAAGACAGGGACCCAAATCACAGACATAAATTTTCGGAGAAAAACATTAATGGGGTATTAGAAAGTCCTGCCTTAAAGAGGCAATCAAATTCCAACACATCAGGGCAACTACTTTACCTTCATGTTCAGTAGGCAGAGGAGGGCCAGAAAGGAAAGTTTCTTTTATCTGGGTATTAATTCCTGCTAGAAAGGACTGGTAAGCTACTTCAAGCTTGTTGCTTTGGGGGATGCTGGAAGATAATATCAGCTGCTAAAAATGATATATGTCCAAACATACATGTCCAGATCCGTCTGAGTGCCGTTTGCCTCTAATAAGAATATAACGGTTGCATTTTCTCTCCATCACATCTTGACTGCATGAAACTCCTACATGTTCTGTGACTACACATCCAAAAGTGATTAAAATTTCCTGTGGGAAATTACAAATGCCTTTCATTTAAGGAAATTCATAACTTTTGTTTAGAAATTATCATTTTGATTTGTACCTTTAATAGAAGGGAATACTGTAAATGGATTTACATATTAGATTATAATTATGAAGGTAAAATTAATTACATTTAATACTGTCTGTGTAGGCACTTAATGAAGGAAGTAGAAATTAAAATTTGTCACTTGGAACTCAATAATTTTTTTTTTTTTTATAATACGAGCTGTACCTGGAAGTGTTGAGTTGGCTGCAACTGCATTTTGATCATCTGGCTCGTTGATTTCTGTGCCATTGCTTTTAATTTCTGATGGACGGCATTTTGGAAAGTTTAGGGGTTCTAACTATGCCATGACCATCTTTCTCCTCTATTTAGCTGCCACTCACTCTGTGTAACTGCCAGATTTTTCTGTGCCCAAAAACCTAGTCCTAATAACCTTAGATACATAATAATTTCTACATTTCTGACAAAAGGATCTTCACAGTACAAAGAACTTTGAAATCTATTTGCAGCTGAAGAAGGAGTGGGAGCTCAATCCATTAACAATATGGTCGTGTAAATCTTGGCTAGTGCACATACGGGATTTAGTTTATATTATTGTAACTGAAAAACTGCAATACAATTCCCTGTGGGATGTTAAAAAATGGGTAGGATAGGTCCTTCAGAAAATCCAAATTTCTAATTCTCACCCAGAAGCAAACTTTTATGACAGTTTTTAAAGCTTCTGAAAAACAGTTAGTCGCAGTGATTGAAGCTGAAGTGAGATTCACATCCATTTTCTAATGCCTTAAAAATAACAACAGGAATAATGGCTCTTACACAATAGAGTTGTAAAAATTAGAGGTTTCACCAAAAGAGTTATTTAGATGAGAAAATTATAGCTGCACGTTTGCACATCTGCACCTTGACAATCATATCCATGAGAATGTTGTAATTGCCATGAATTATGCAAAATGCTAATTAAGAGCTCTAATTCACTAATCATCTCACAGGGTCATAACTAGAGCTGAATTTTATTAAGGACATACAATTCTGTGAAATGAATTTCTGCACTATACATCTCTTTCCAAAGCAAAGAAGGGAGGGCATGCTGTCTTTGTAATTCAGTTGGAAGGGAGGAATTCAAGAGGAAGCTGTCTGGACAGCCCAGACCCTGGCATCCTTTATGACTTCTGATGAACATTTTTGTTCTTCAGTTTCTCTCTGTAAAAGATCAGGAGACTATCCTCCTACCCTCCCCAGGATTGTGTAAGACTTAGTATGCTCATGTTTATAATGTCACCTTATGTAATGCTCCATCTCTTCAAAATGCTACCTGAATTTGTTGACGTCTCTGCTAAAAAAAAAATACAACGAAGAATTTGCTGCTAATAGGCAATTGGTATCTCTTACAAAAGTCTGAGGCAGACAAAAAAAACCTGGCAGCAACAATCCTGCAGCCAGGAAAGAAAGAAGAAACACACTGTAGTTCAGGTTGCTATTTTGCTGATGGACAGAGATGATCACATGGAAAGATTACTCTAATTTGATATGGTATATTTGCAAAACTGACACAGAGATGACAGAGCTAACCTTCAGAGATTCTCCTGAGGCAACATTTAACAATATAAAACATGACTGCATGAGCTTAAGGAAATTGCACCCATGTGGACGAACATGGTGAGGTGAATCTTCAGAGGAAAATTCAGCAATTCTCAAAAAATAAAAAGCAAACAAAAAAAAGACCCAACCAAAAAAACAAAAACCCCAAACAACAACAACAACAAAACTCATTCCCATTAAAGTTGCTGGGGGTTGAAGCTTTCGAATCCATTAGCTGGTGCTAAAGATCTCAGTTACAGAGGTTGGATATCACATCTTGAAAATACAGCAGGCAGGCAGGCAGATGATAGATACAGACACAGAAAATAAAACCAACTACCCTTTCCTGTCCTTGTGCTATCGAGTTTCTCAGCTATCCTGCAGTTACACATTGAGCACACGTGCTGAGAAGTATGGGACTCCTAATACAATTATATCAGTGTCTGTCTGTGCCAATCTTCCTCTCAGAGACAGATCTTTCTCTGCAGCACTGATCAAGGCTTCCAAACATATATTTGACCTAACAAGAAATTCACGCCAAAGTGTTTTGGCAGACTGCAGAAATACACTTCAGATTAAAGATGGCATAAAGTATTCACTGTAAAGCAAGCTGCTTTATGTCATCCATCTAGTGGATAAAGCAGATGTGGAGATCTACGTTTGCTGAGAGAACACATCAGCCCTGTTATACCAGTAACAGGAGCTGACACCAACTTCACAGCTACCACGGGGGATTTCCGAATTGGTGACAGACAAACATTCATTTCCCTCTTTTTCAGGTCTGCCTGCTTCCATACCTTATGTTCTAAAATTTACAACCAGAACACAGCAGGAAGAGAAAGTCTCAGGACTGGTCATGATTTTATCATCCAAGAGTTTGTGGGCACCAAGGGAGATCCAGCTGGATGGAGTACCCCTCATACTGGAGCTAGGCAGGGGCCCAGGAGACAAGGATGTCAGCACAGCACCTAGGGCTGCCTCTCACCTGCTCAGCATCCTCTTCCCACTAATCAGAGGGATGCCGGAGCGAAGCAGATCTCAGGAAGGAAAAGGAGGACACCAGGGGAAAAGGTGAACGTGTATAGGGCACCCTTGTCATTTTCTACGTGTAGCCAGAAGCACAAACAGGAAGCTGACAGGTTGAGCTAAGGGGTTTCCTGCCACTCATCCGTCTGGAGCACCTCATCCCTGCCTGCAGGGTGTCAGCTGGGGAAGACCAGGGAAAAGCCAGAAGTGCTTGCAGGGAAATGCTTCCTCCCCAAGACTCAGCTACCAGTGCTCGCTAGTTACAGCTTGGCAAATCATTCCTGAGAACTAGAGACTCACAGAAACATGCTGCTCTTTGCTCATACAAGGTGGGGGATTATACCATTGTAGGCCAAATCCTGACCTGGTGCAAAGCAAACTCCCCTAATAAAGGGGATCTAGATTAGTATTTTCTGGGATGAATGTATCTACTTTTTAGCAATGGACAAAGAGAAAAAAAAATATATTAATTAAGCATAAAAAGAAATTGAATTAGAAAAAAAAGGTAGTTTTAAATTTTGATATTTTCTAATTTATCTCTGTTATTTAAGTAAATTAAATTCAACTAAACTCATTTCAAAATATAATCAAATTCCAAGAGCATTCCAGTCTTGCAGCATCTACCAACAAAACAGAGGATTCTCCACAAAAAGGACAGAAAAAGTAATTTTTCCTTGAACTGACTGCTCTGGTATTACTGTCAATTAACAGAAGGACATCCAGGGAACTCAGTGCTGGCAGCATTGCAAATGCAGCCTAGAACATTTTGCAATTCTGCTGGTTTGGCTAAAACTGTTAGTTTTCATTCTGACTCCTGTGCTGACAGGTGTGGACAGGTGAGCTTGTGGGTCATAATATGGGACTGAACCAAAAAACGTAGATTCACTGTATGGATCTGCAATGGACCTGCTGTGGGAGCCAAGGGAAGGTTGTTCAATCAGGCTGTGAATCTAGGATATCACCTGTGATTTTTTTCCACCTCTGCCCTGTAGTTTGTTGAGCTACAAGCAGCGTGACTGACAAGCTCCCACTGTGAGTCTGGATTCCACCTAATGCAAAGAATCTTCCACCCAGAAAAAAGCCCTTAGGACAGCAGGAGTCCCTCAAATGTTAAAAACTCATTATGCTCTTGGTTTTACATCAAAAAGATCAGCATTTGCCATTTTTGGAAAGGTGTCATGACTGTCAGTTTCTACATGCTTCCACTGTGTATTCAGTTTAATACTATGGTTAGTGTCTGTCATAGAAGCAGTGTGGATTTATGATAACACATAAGAGAGAGAAACTGTATAGATACGAACTGGAAAATGAGCAGCTCGGGTTAGAGAAAGGGAATGACCTAAAAAGCTCTTCAGGATATGAGGCCAGCATTGGTATGGCAATAGCAGAAAATGGCACTCCAACTGCTGGAAGATGGGGCTGAATTTTATGTCTTGCTTCAAGCAAATACCCACTCAGATTCTCCTCCCCTTTGGCAAGAATTCCACAGGCAGCCCTAGTCCAGTGGGCTGCACACGCCAATAATTCAGTGGTGAGAGGGTTGAACACGAAATCTACAAGGTAAAGCACAGGGATTCTTCCTCATTCTAATCAGAGCAACATGAAACAGCTTAATTTGTTAAAAGTCATGAATAGCACAAAAAAACCAAGGGGTGGGAAAAGGGGCTCTCTCTTATGGAGGAGAAAAGTCTGCTGACCCTTAAGGCGACCACAAATATCTTCAGGTGCACATCAGTTTGAGAAACAGTGCCCTGATCTTACAAGCATGGGAAGGTCACTGCTGAGCCAAGTCTTTCCCTGGTGGGAAAATGCAATATTAAAAGCATTCCATTCCTGCACCACTTGCAGTGGATCTGAATGAAGGAAGCAATCAGTTTGTTCTTTAGGAGGACTAATCACAAAGCAGCAAATGGCTAGAAGTCAATATTTATTAAACTGCAAGCCAGTTGCATTTTACAAGTGCCAAAAGTGAGAACATTATTATAAGATCTGATAAATCAAAGCACTGAGAGTAAACACACTGTGTAAGCTACAATTATATGCCTCTGCAAGATCAATAATTCAAGAGGTTTCATCCACATTATGCATGATGGCCTATGGGAAGTTGGCCTCTGGAGAGTGCTTGCTTGGACTGAGAACAGATGCAGGGGCTTTTGAAGAATTTCTGTCTCCAAATTTCAAGCAGTTGACTATCCCACTTTCAGAGATGCAAGAGCAATAAAATTATCTGTAGTGGGTGGGAGGGCAGCTATTTCTGCAGTGCTAATACCAAGTGCAGAAATCTCTTCAGGGATGGATCACACATGCACACCCACAAGGTTTTCATGGAGTGCTTTCCTCCTCAGGGAATGTCAGGGTCTGCCTGGTGCTAATTAAAGCCCAACTCGGTATGCTAACCTTTTGGTGGTGGTACTGAAGTGCCCTCCTCAACAAAAGGAGCTTAGGAGAAGTGCTCCCCTCACTCTTGCCACAGACTACTCCCAGCACAGTATATGACTGATCCATGCAAACTTTAAGCAAACAAGCGTGCTGGTTTCTCTCACTCAGTATGTGCAGACTCAGTGTATCACATGGAGAAGAGGGGGAAGGGGAAGAATCTCCCCTCTTTCTCTTCTGGGTAACACCATCTGCAGAGACAATGGCAGATATATCTCCAGCCAGGCAGCTCTACAGGGAACTGTGAGGAGCTCTAGGAGGGAACTAGTACTGTGAAGAACCAGAGAGATTGCTCCTCAGTTCTCCTGCTGTGCTATGAAACTCTCACTTCTCATATCAGCAGCCAAACCTGCCATCATTTTGTTTAAAACAGGTCATTCTAGTGTCTATCTGTTGATGTAAATACCCATATAAAATTGCTCTCTTGCATTGTGCATAATCAATATCATTCCTTTTTGGCCTCCCTGGGAGAGCAGTTGTATTTTTCTGAAGAACACTCTCAAACACAGAGATTGCATGACCTTTACCATCTATCCAAGGCCTGTTTATTTCTTAGCCATCTTGTTTAGGAGGGAACCTGCCTTGCTGTGACTCACAGTCTGCTGGAGTAGCCTCCATGCTGAGTCTACTGATTAGCCAAAGATTCATTTATCAGTAGATGAGGTTATGAGGTTGTCTTAGCTACACTCCCCAGCAACCTGCTTGATACTGATTTCATTTGCAGTAATAGTGCCATAAAGTAAAGGGCCTTGCCTTTGTATTTGCTTTAAAGTAATCAATGCAGTGTGCAACTCATTCACTCTGAGGCTTAATCAAATTAACTATATTTGTTCCCCACTTATTGCTATGGATTTCAGTCCTAATTAAGCTCCTAACCCATGAAGCTGTTTTCTTTCTGGGATGCTATGGGAAAGGCTGTTCCCACCTCCTCCCCACTCTCACACAGGGTTATGTCACTTGGAAAGCTGTTTCCTTAAAGAAGATGCAGTTACTCCTGCTATCAAGTTGCCAAAACTCAATGCCATCAAGATTCTAATTAAAAATCTAAATAATTTGAAAAGGGCTAAATAAATAACTCCAGAAGGGTAGTCAGTTAGTTGAGCTCATCAGAAATATGTTGGCATATGCCAACACAGAATCTCATTTTCTAAGGATGGCTTAGTTTTTAGACAAACTTCAGCAATGTGTTTATAAAACCAGATTGCTTCAAGAGGCAGTAAATCTCTATAGCTGGGAATGCTGTGCTTGCCTAAAGAAACTGGAGCCATGCTTCTCTTTGTTTTGATCTAGTGGTCCTCCATCAATACTTCTAAACTTTTTATTCAACTTAATTACATTTGGCAGAAAGATGGACACCTCAAAAATACTGTTTTCATGCAGTTGTTGGAAACAGCTGGACAGGGAGGTGAGAGACCCAAGTTAGTGCTCAAAGAGTAAGAAGCTGTATGAGTTTAACCACATCCTTAGCGGACAATGGAAAAGCCGCAAGGGACAGAGTTGTAAAGACCCAGAAGGACCCACCACTCTCTGCCATACTCGTTGCTGCTTCCAGCACATAAACAATCTCCTTCTTGCAGACCCCTTGGAATCTACTCTCACAGTGGCACTACCCATAACCTCAGCCCTTCAAGGAACTGGAGTCCTCTGCCAAGGATTGAAAACTTTCAATTCTTGCTAAAGTTGCACTACATGTTTTATTTCCAAAATAGTCCCATATTTTAAAAACTCAGTATCTTTTTTCTGTGATTTTGCTGGATCAAATTATTTTGGACTCACCACAATTTAGCAGGCAATTTTGGTCATCTGATATAAGCTTGTTTAATGCAGGAAGGGAGTAGATAAGTTTAAGCGTGTGCTTAAGAGAAATAATTAATGTTTGAAACAATGACAACTCCTATTAATACAGTCATGAATAACCCAGGGAGATCAACAGCAACTATGATTTGTTGTGAACAACTGCTTCTTTAAGATACCCTAGCCCTCAACACCTCACAAAATCGCATAATTTCAAACCTGCCCAAAAAAAAGCAAATATCCTTATTTTTCAGGTTAATTTCTCAGGATTGTTCAGTTAAGCATAGCCATTATCAAACATGCCTTGGCATTTTGCCTAAGAAAAGTATATTAAAATGCTTTAAATAAAATATTGCAGAATTAATATGAATAGGAACTGGGGATTATTATGTTTTTTAAATCAGAGATTTTTTTTCCCCTTTTTTTGAAAGGCAGGGGAAAAGCACTGCAGGGACACTATTCAATGTCGCCTGTGAAAATTCTTCTTGAAAATATTTAGATATTATGCCTCCTACCCAGGAAGTCCCACTTAATTTATATTATGCATTTCTATATTAGTAAAAATCTTATGTACTTATACCAGCCAATGCAAATGCTACAAAAGGAGGTCTGAGTACATCTGCAGTCACCGAAGCATCAAAAGTGCAAATAAGAGCTTGGGCAATCATGCTGCTTGGTGGCTTTTCTGCTCACAGTTTAAGCAGGATTAAAATAGAATAGAATGCTGCTCTCAAAACTCAAGCACACAAGTACATATCTACATGCTTTCACTTTTATGAGAACTATAGAATTGACGAAAGGAACTCTTACTGAAAATGTCTGCTTAAGCACACATCTAAAAGCTTTCCCGTATAGCAATCACTATGCATAAAGCCGGCCAAGCAGAGAATATTAGGATGAGGAATTTTTGATTCAACAACCTCATTTGCCATAAGCATAACTGCAGTTGTGGTTCCCCAGAGGCAGCAGCGTTTCAGAGAGGCATCCCTGATTCCGGCATACCAACGCACTTGTCAAAGGCATCAGCCAGAACCGCGTCGCTGTCATAGCTCAGTTATCATTATTGCTTTCCATGGTGATTATGGGTGAACACCATCTGCAGCCTGTGCACACACATGGTGCTAGCCAGCACCTACCACCCTGCCTGCGGAGCAAAGGGATGGATCCTGATGGATTTTAAGCACTTCTAAGTATTCCTACAAAACATTACTACTTCAAGTCTAACGCTTTAAAACTTGGATGCTTTAAATTAAGCCATTAAATCCATACTTACTCAGTGCATAAGTGTCCTGAATTCCTGAATAGCTCTCTAAATCAAATCTTTCCCAGACCAAATCAATCATTTTAAGACTTTTTTTTTTTTTTTTAAAGTTGTAGCAGGTGACTTTCCATGGAAACCTGTGGAACCACTGAGTTTGAATTGCCATTAGAAGATCTGTTTTGCTCTCAATAGCTGCCAGGTTTAAGGGCAATCCCACCTCAGTGAGAGTCTAGGGTAAACAGGACTCAAGTCCCTGCTGTAGAGCCACTCTACCCCAGACAGCAGAGTACTCCACAGGTACCCCATGCCACCTTCATTCCTGGCAGATACAGGATCTCTGCTACTTTTCAATGACCTTCCTAGAGAAAGAAAGAGTTATGATGTTTTTCTCTTCTTTGTCCTAATCATTACACACAGCCTGACAGTATTTCACGGTGGTGCAAGAATGAAATGGAGCATACTCCTGTGAAGTGCTCCATCAAGCAATAGCAGAAAATTAAAATGTACCACAAAGTGATCAGAAGTAACTCGCTGTCTGCTCTTGGCTAGAACAAACCTAAAGGTTTGGAGGGAAAAAGAGGAGAGGAATCATGAAACAGATACAATAATTGTGAAAGTTGTCAAAGGAGAAATGGCAAAGAATTCTTCATACTTCATACAAAACCAGGCAATGGGATTGCAAATCATGTTAGAAAAGTCAAGGAATAGATTTTGTACATTGAAGTAAAAAATCTGAACCCCTCATTTACCCCACCTTGTGTTTATCTCCCCAAAGGCCCAAGTTTGTCCTCTTGCATCTTGCTACCTCTCTTCTCCTTGTCTGCCTCATTCAGAGAGGTGACCCTTCGATCCCAATGAAGGCATCTACAGTTAACAGAGACACCTACACTCTCCATTGCAAACATCCACAATTAAAAACCCTCTGATGGAGGCATTCAGAGGGTTACTGACGGAGTAAGGCTAGCATCAGTCAGATTTCTACCCAGAAATGAACAGCTCTGGAAATACTACACATGCTGAAAATGAAAAGGCATGTTAATACACAGAATAATATAATCAGAATGAAAAAAAAAGAAAAATCCTCTCCAAACCACTGCAGAGCTTCCTGAACCCAAGCAAGGTCAGTATGGTTTAGGAGCTGTTTCCAATGCCAAGGAGAGAGATAGAGATATTGACTCTGTAAAACCAAGCCAGAAAAGAATTTTCAGACACCAGTGACCCTCAAAACCAGCCCTCCTCTTCTGCATTGTAGCTAATGCTGAGCTACTCAGTCCCAACACCACAGGGCAGACACCACACCAGCACATGGACTGAGCACAGCCATCAGAAAGCTGTGCACTAAAGTGGCAATCAGATTATCTGCAAGGCACAACCAAAGCACCTGGTCTAGGCCACCTTTGCCCAAAACACTCGGTCTGCATAAAGATTTGATAGCACCTACCTGAGAGCTATACATTTCTAGCCAGGAAATCTGCTTGGTAACACCATATCAGTGCATTTTTTGCACACTACAGAATAAATATAAGAAGTTGCATTTTCATGCTATTCCAAGGACTGACAGACAGCACTGTGGAAACATAGCACCATAGCTTCCCTGCACAGGACTTTGAGCTCCTTTCTGCAGCAAGATCATAGAATAGTTTGGGTTGGAAGGGACCTTAAAAGATCATCTAATCCGATCCCCTTGCAATGGTCAGGAACATCTTCTACTAAATCAGGTTGCTCAGAACCTCATCCAACCTGGCCTTGAGCACTTCCAGGGATGGGGCATCCACCACCTCTTTTGGCAACATGTTCCAGTGACTTATCACCCTCATTGTAAAAAACTTCTTGATTTCCAGCCTGAATCAACCCTCTTTCATTTTAAAGCTACTATCGCTTTTCCTATCGCTACATGACCTTGTGAAAAGTTTGACAGCTCTCCTGTAGTCTCCCTGTAGGTACTGGAAGGCTGCTCTAAGCTCTTCCTGGAGCCTTCTCTTTTCCAGGCTGAACAACCCCAACTCTCTCAGCCTTTCATCATGGGAGAGGTGCTCGAGCCCTCTGATCATTTATGTGTCCCTGCTTTGGACTCAATCCATAAGCGTCCACATCATTCTCATGCTGGGAACCCCAGAGATGGATGCAGCACTCCAGGTAGGCTCATCAGAGCAGCTTAAAGGGGCAGAACCCCCTCCCTCACGCTGCTGCCCACGCTGCTTTTTGTGCAGCCTGGGATATAATAGGCTTTCTGGGCTGGAAGCGTATTGTCAGATCCTGTCCAAGTTTTCATCCCTCAGCACTCTCAAATCCTTCTTGCCAGAGCTGCTGTCAACCCCTTCATCCCCCACCCTGAGTTAATACCAAGGGTTGCCTCAACACAGGTGCGCATGGGCCCATTTCTCAAGCTTGTCCAGGTCTCTCTGCATGGCATCCCAGTGTGTAAAGATCTGTAAAGCCACTCTGGTAGCCTGTTCCAGCAAGGCTTGTGGGGCCAACACTTGCCTACTGCCATGGGCCTGCAACCATTAAAGGCAGGGTGATCTTTGTCAGCTCCTGAAGTTCATCCCCTCTGTTCCTCATGGTTATTACAACGTCAGAAGGAATGGGGACCAGGAGCATGACAGGGACAGCTCTGAATTGAAATTCCTGTTATCCCTGCTGAGCACAATTGCACGCTCTCCCTGCCTTCCTGCACCTTTTTCTTCCTTACTCGTATCTGTCAGCTGAACCAAAGATCCAAATGCAAAATGGAGCACTTGGGAAAATTATGTGGGTTTATGGTATTCCCTGGAGGGCTCTGGGTCTGTGAAGCAATGAATGGATTATAATGAGTCATAAATATAGTATTTTCGTTGGTGACAGGATCCTATTGTGCTATTCATATAATGTAAAGGCAAACTGCCCATTTTCTCCAGAGCAGTAATCTGAAATTTCAAAGAGGGAGAGAAAAATTAAGAGAAAACTTCCCTAAGTACAAATTAAGCAGACAAATATGCAAAACAACATACTTAGCAGTAGGTTTGGGAACTTCGAATGAGAAAAATAGGTGTGATTGTCTTTTAATTATTTTGAAATGTAATACCGGAACAGCTAGATCAGAACAGAAGCACCATATTCAGGAGAGGAAATGAGGATGCAGCTTTACTTATGATCACTCTTCATTTTTGTGTCCCCTTTGTATCACTTCTGCTTGTAAGGCACATCCTCAAATGCTACCGCAGGTTTTACAAATTAGACCTATTTACAAAAATCACTGTCCATCCAGAAGAGGTGAGCCTTTCTTCCTCCCTGTAAGTCGCTTCACCTTACAAACAGCTGAGCTCTGGCTTACCTGCTCAGCCGCAATGTTCCCACTGCCTATTTGCCTGCTTCTGCTAATAATATCAGGTTCTGTTACTGTGACAGCTAGCTTAATACACAGATCTTTTGTATCCAAGCTGGTAAGTAACCAGCTTCCAGCCTGTCGATTGCACTCTGTGCCTGGAAAAAACTGTCAGTCATCTTCCTTTAAAGCAGTATTTGCATAAACCAGATGGACCATTCCTTTTCTGAAATCACACCCACGGAGTGTATCCATTGCACATGGCAAGTTTACATGGGTTAAACTGAATGACAGGAGACAGATTGCTGATTTCCAGTAATTACATGGGCCATCTTCCTGAGCTTTTCTGCATAAAAGAGGAACACACTTTTCGTATTTCAGGCTGGGAAAAGTCCTGCTGTGGTTGTCCTCATTGCAGCTTGATTCTAGTGATAAGCCCCTCAATGTCTCTGCACCATACTGCTGTCAAGGGCAAATAAAGAACTGGATATCACATGCCTGCAAATGCAAACCACTGTTTGCAGCAGTTCCCAAAAAAAGGCCAAAGGATTTCTTCACTGCCCAGACCACTCATGGGTACCAGGCATTTGAAATATTATGCACAAAGACATTCTGAATCAGTTCAATGCCTTATAAGAGGGATGTAGCACAGGGATTTAGGGACGTTGAGGGAAGAGGGTATAAGTAAAGACATGCAAGATGACGGCAAGGACTAACTTTCCTGAGCTTTGGATCAGTACTGTAGCATGCATCTATGGAGGCTTGTGGATTAAAATATGAACAAAGGATGTGGGACAAGCATATATATTGGACCAATAGAGTTTGTCTGCACTCTAAGAGCACTAACAAGCACACAGCTCGAGCGGAGCACTGAGCAGAGATATGAGTGCCAACACGTTTCCAAGGCTGAGAAAGAAAGATTCCTTCTTGATGTTCTTTCCAGCTGTTGCTAAGAAGTTTTGCTGGATTTTTTTCCCCTGCATTTGCCAAGAGACCTTTCTAGCGAATTTGCATATAGATATTACCCACTTAAATTGGAAGACAAGGAAGAGAAATCATGGCTCAAGTGAGAGGATTTTCTGGAACTAACTTAACTAAAAGAAAGCGAGTGGCATCAATGGAAAGAAGTGGCTGAGGTTTTTCCAAAGTAGGTGGCTACAGTCACTTGTTTTCTCTTTAACGAAGACTGCTCAAAGCAATGTTGAAAATTAGGTTACTTATTTTGGTATTTCAGTCCATCCAAACAGGAATTGAAGACAGGCTCAACTAAACAAAAAAGAATCATGAATATTACTGGGTGCTTTGTCCTTCAGAATTTCCCCCCCATCCTATAGTGTCCATTTTCATATAAAATTCTTCTACTCACATCAGAAAAGCAAAACAGGAATTTCTTTTCTACTCACAGTGGTTTTTTGAATTTTCACTTTCATTTCCAGTTAATTTTCCATTTCCAAAATAACTTAAGATTTCCCCCCTTCCTTCTACAATTTTCTTTTAAAAATTATTTTATTTTATTTTATTTTTTATGTGCTTGTTTGTAATTTTAGACTGCAATTCCAACAGCAACCCCCTGCTTCCTTGCAAGGACTTCCAGAAACCCTGAAAGAGTTATGCATCCAACTTCCAGGCATATAACTTGTTAAAGCATCACTGGAAGTCCCAGCCCATATGGAAAGCAAAAACAGTTTTCCAGAAGCAGACTTATGATCCATCAGAAGGCCAGTTTTCCACGATTTGCAGCCATCAGTGGCTCCCAGTACTGTAACTAGCTCCACATGTGAGCATTCCCATCAGCTCCAAGAGAATTGCTCATAGCTTGAAGTTAACAATAATTATGCAGATCTTACAGAGCATTTCCTCTCTTTCCATCTCCGAGAGATATTATTAAGAAGGTCAATACTTTTATCCCCTCTATACAGATGAGGAAATGGAGGTGACACGACTGGGCCAATCCGAATGGCAGAGCCAGGATAAATAGCATAACAAGAAAAGGCCACTGGTTATTATCCTGCTTGCAAAATGTTTAATTACTCAAGTCTCGTAAGAAAATATGTGATAGAGAATCCGTTTCCCTCTTCTCCCTCTTTCCCAAGCACTGATTCCAGCTAATCATCATTCATCCTTTGTGCCATCACATGAAAGTTAACTACAGAGAGAATAAAAAGAGTATTTATACAGCTAAAGAAGGATTTACATAGCTGGTTCCTTAGGAGCTTTTACCACGTACTGGATCAAAAATCAATTTTTTAAAAATTGTCTAAATAAATACATATTTGCCTTATAGACTGTAATAGCTCATTCAGAGCCCTGATGGTGCAGTGAATAAACAAACTTCACTCTTGGATAGTACTGCAGGAAGTCCTGACTCACCCACAGGTAAGCAGGACTGCTCACCTAAACCACCAATACTGCGGAAGCTTTGCTTCTCATGCCAGATATACCACTGCCAGGAGGAGATGCCAGATCTTGTGACAATCTCAGAGCTTTGCAGAATACCCTGATGTTTGCTATGCGTTTCACAGCCCTTGGCAATCCAAAATTCATGTGTTGGTTTCCGCTTTAACTAACTGGTGTGCATTGCATCTGTAGCACTGTAACACAGAGAGCTTGCTCCCTACTTTATTTGTTCTTATCTGGGACAACTAAGCACCTAAACCACTAGAAATACACCAAGGGTCAGTGTTTTTATCAGCAGCAGAGAATTCTTGCTGCCTGCCCTACAAGTTTGATAATTAGAATCCAACCTTCTGTAGCAGAAGCGCTATATATATCTTAGATCTAGCTCATCTTCCAATTCCACATGACAAGAGTTAGTTTAATGTTAAAAATGATGTTGTTTCAGGCCTTCATGCTTCTGGGCACTGAGAACAGAGTAGGCAGAGCTGTGAATATGTAATCTTGGCATGATTTTCGCTTTCCATTTCCTTTACTGGCCACTAGTGGGATATTACAACAAATATATTTCTGGCAGAACCAATTCTGTAAGAGATTTCTGTCTCTTTTGCTTAATTATTTTTTGGCTTGGGCTTTTTACTGATTATATTTAAATTAATTGCGAGATGAGGGGAAGATTTCTTTGAGTTTTTTGGTCTCAAAAATGTTGGAAATACTTTTTTAAATTCTGTCTAGTGCAGGCACATCCAGAGTGCCCATGAGACATTTTATGAAAGTTAGCCAAAAATTTCTCAGGTTTTTGATGCCTTATGAATCTCCATGTCATCATTCTCCCCTCATTTCCATGCTAGAGTCAAGAGTTTTGTTGCTTTAAACAAAGCCCTGGCTTTCTTTTGAAATCCGTATCAGATGTGTGTCCCAGACCAGAGAGACATAACCTGTGTTCACCTTCTGCTGATTCAGGTACCAACACAACCTTCAGTACTCTGCACTAATACTGGTCAGTGTTATTAATTGGTGTAACACAGGTTTTGGGTTTTTACTAAATTACTCACAACCCTAGGCTAGTACATACAGCAATTCCCTCATGGTTTTAATTTAAAACAAAACAATAAATGGGGTCTCTTTCAACTTCTAGCTGGGGTAGCAAGAAGGTTTCTTGCTGTTGGTTTGTTTTGTTCGATAGCTTTTTCCATGGACAACTTCCTCATACCTCATAGCCCCCAGTGCTCCACAACTACCTGTCAGTAAATACTGCTGGCAGAGAACCTGGCACCTAATTTTATGCACCTGTATAATGTGTTTGTAAAAACGACAACAAAAAAAGATTTCGCTATTACAGCAGCCAGAGCATTGCATCTTCTCTTTTTGTGGTCTGTTGGCTACAGATGGTGCTGGAAAACCCAAATGAAGGGCTTGTGCAATCTGAAACAGGAGGCATGTATTTAACATTTAGAGCAAGAAATGCAAACACCAAATGCAAATAAATAGGATTTCCCACAGGCCCCTTCTCTTTTGCTGCCCAGTGAGTACTTTCTAACTAAAATGTTGTTTTTAGTATTGTAACTGTGTGATACAATAAGCCTTACACAAATTGCTGCAGAAAGTCTATGGAAATGCACATTTAGATTATATGCAGTTAAAAAACTGGTGTTTGGGGAACCATCTCATAAAAATGTAGTTTGCACCCTTGGGGCTTAGTTTATGGGGGGATCCAAGCAGCATTTTATCTGATTAGAATCAAGTTTCTGCCATGATTTTTAAGCGTACCGTGTTGGCTTTTTTATCTCTGACTAGACATTTTTCACTTCCTGCACTAGGCAATGTTTAGAAAGGCACCTTTCTAAGAATTACGTGAAATAGCTTGAAAAGACATAGCAAGCAATTAGATTGCAACATTTAAAAAACACTAGCAATACCTCATACAGGAAAATATACAAGGGGTAGATCTGGAAAAGAAAAATTATTCTAAAAAATCCTACAAAATTATTTCATAAGAACATCCTTTCATGTTTTACCATGCATTTCCCTCAACTTATGACTAATTTCACTTATCAGATATTATCTTTCTCCCTCAGGAAATACTTTCCTTTACAATTTTTTTCCCCAAAGGCATAGCATGGCATAAATTATCTTCTGTGAAATGTGATGATTTTAGATCAACAATATTCCTCTCTTACAGGGGCCTCAGTACTTCTGAATCAAAACACTCTTCATGTCAGAGAGGCCTCTAATTCATCATTCTCCTGGAATTTAGGGAAGGATTAACAGGCTCAATACACAGGCATGGGGTCTGGTCTGGCTAAAAGGCATGGGCACAGTTATTGGGCTAGACAGAAGCTTCAGCCTCCACAAAGCTTCTGCTAAGAGGCAAAGCACATGAAGGACTTTGATACCAGCCAGTCACAATCCAAAATTCAAGAGGAAATTTAAGAGCAGCATTGGATGTCTTACTTAAAGCAATTTATTCTGTCACCTTGTGTATACAGTAGTTCTTTGTTCAAGTTAAATCCTTTATAACAATTTGAAAGGGAAGCTGAAGGGCAGACTGCTTTGGGAAATATGGGTACTTAAACCATGGCGCGACGCATCATCTGATCCAGTGTCTTCCAGACTGCCCTTTTCATGTTCTTCTCTCACTACAATGCTGATCTCACTCATTGATGGCCATGCTGCCCAGTTGCTTGTGGCTTTTGTTCTACAGACACCCTCCACTGGTCTGTGCTATTTGTGCAGTTAGCAGGTGTGTTGGCATTTGCTCATACATAGAGAGAAGGAAATAAGCTAAGAGTAGCAGGTCGGGCTTGCTATTGATTTAGTTATCAGGAATTTATGGAAGATACTTGCATAAAGTTCATTGCTTAGTTTCTCTGACAAAGATTTGTCTATTAAAGAAAAGTGTTGCAGGTCCAGGGGTGCTGCAGTAAATACAGATTAAGAGCCTTTCTCAATTCCTGCAGTCCCAGAAATGGCCCCTGGAGGATAGTGATCCTCAAAAGTACCCAGTCTCCTGCTAGCAGTAAGACAGAGCACTGAGCTACCTAGGTAATAAAGCTACTTAGGGAGTAAAGACAGACAAGAGCAGGCAACTACTTCAAGCAGACAAAAGAATACTAAAGAAAATTAACCTTCACATAACTTCTGTAAGGCTTAAATTTTGTTTAAAAATTTAGACAAATTTAAGATATTCTCCAGGTGTCCATGGAGCCTTTACACTCTAACTAATTTGATTTTCATCTGTGCTAGAGACACACAGTGCCAACATTAACAGCATAGGTGCCCTGAAATCTGGGACAGTGCTGCACTGATCACATACAAATTCAGACAGAACCAGTATCAGATAGCTCAGTCTTTGGCCACAACTCAATTGCCTCCTAAAAATCTTAATACCACAGGAGTATAGTGACTGGGAAGGAAATTTGGGATGGACTTCTAATCACTTTTCTTGAGATTACATTGAACACACATACTCACACCATCTCATTTTAAGCTCGTAAGTTAGGTGCCAAAATTATTCAAGTGATCAGGCTGCTGGAGGGTGCCCCAGCACACTCAGTCAGTCTGAACTTGTGCCAAACCCATGAGAAGGGATGCATGGTGGATGTGAGGGGTTGAAGAGAGAGCCAGTAAAAAATTTTGTCACATGCCTTTGAGTAATTAAAGAGAGGAGATTTTTGCAAGCAGAAAAATATTTGATTCCCTGAATAAATTATTCATTGAAAATTATTCACCCAACTTCAATAAATAGAGTCTCTCTTTGCTTTTTCAGGGAAAAAAAACCCCCATGATATTCCACAAAAGCCAAAAAGGAAATATTAGCGATATTATTTACACTCAAACAGAACAGATTATTCACAGGGTGCCGAAAGAAATCTTTCCAATTAAGTGATGCATCGTATTGTCAAGAAGCCAACTTTTCAGAAGGCCTCAGCACCCAGTAACTCCTGCTGAGAGCAGTAGCCTATTGAAAATCTAGCCACTTCATGGACATGCTTAAATAAGATCTGACAGGTTTGGGAACCTGCCCCTGCCTCCCCTGCTCACCCACTATGCACTCTACCTTACACAGGCCAGCCCGCACAGCCACATATTTTCTCTGTCATGCATCTGCAGAGCAACAATCTGCAGCATCTTCAGACACAGTGAGGGAGTGTATAAAGTGAAATCCCTGCATTCTTGCCATCCTTTCAGGTTTTTCTAACTCCCCAAAGGGGGCAATGCAGCCCTCTCTCTACAGACTGACTGCTGGCAAGAAGAAAGTAACAAGACCAGAAGAACACTCTCTAGTTATAATAAAGCTGTCAGGATTGACATACAGTATCTACTGCTTTTCCGTTCTCCATCTCAAGCAGGATGGAGGGATTATGCAGATGAGCCACTATATTGTGTCAGGCTCAGAAACATTGTCCTGTATGCTTGGCATAGCCTGAATTCGTTTCTATATCCCTGAATGCCCACAGCTATGAACTGTCTTGGTGGGATAAACACCTTAACAAAGCTGTTTAGCAGATTTAGTAAATGGTTCTGGCAGGCAAAAACACTTCTAGTGAATGGGAGAATGTGCTCTCATCCCCCTTCTTCATTTTCAAACTTTGAAGTTTTATTTATGATGTATGTAAAAAATAAGACACTTAATCGAGGCTCATGGGCTCTTAGAGGTATGCTGCTTCTTTCACACAAGCACAGAAATGTCATCCCAGCTGTAAAACCTCTTCCACTTCCCAGCCACAGAACAAGCCACCCCAAGGTTTTCACTGCTAGTTCATCCCTGCATACATCCACACTTTAGGACGGATGAAGAAAAAGGAGGGAAGTTTTTGATCCAGCAGTCCCATTCAGGTACAGAGAAGCCAGGTGAGGCCCTTCATTTTCCTCTCCATAAGACACATGTTCTAGAAAGGAGATAATACAAACCCTCAGCCTCCTAAAGAGGTGTAGAGTCTAGAAACCAAGGAGCTTATATGGATTCTGCAGGACTGAGTGCTTATATTAACACAACTGATGGGAGCAAGCCCTATCACTGTTTCACTGCTGTTTCTCCTTCTGCAAAAGTTCCGGCCTAAGAAGGCATTTTTCATGTACAAATATATAACCAGTCCTGGCCACTCAGCCCCCCAGAGCCACCGCAGCTTTCTCACCCAGTCTTTGCATCTGTATTTCAGTTCCACCACCACAACACATGGTCAGGACAAACACTGCGTGCATGGTCTTACGGACCTGTATGCATGGACCTTACCCAAGGCTTCTCTACAAACCCACACAACAATAACATGGAAGCCCATCATTATGTTTTTTAACATTATTCCTTTGCTTATTATGCTCTTCCAAAGTCAGATAAATTATACATTATTCCCAAGAAGAATGAAAAATAACAAATCCTTAACTTGAAGCCTCCTAATGGAACAACTATACTAAAAAAGATTACACATTTTTACCCACTACAGTACTATGATAAAACTGAAGCCATGAGAATGCATACCCAACTGATCTCTTTTAAGAAGGTTACATCCTAGTGCAATCTGAAGTATTAAGGAAGCAAAAGCTTGGGCCAGATGAAGCCTGAATATAGTAGAGGTGCTTTTTCAGGTTATCTCAATTCCTTTCCTGCACCGGGAGCACCGCAGTTGATTACAGTGAATCATGACAGCACGGACTGCTAAAAAGCAGGCATTGTAATTTGATTGTTGATCTGGTATCTATTCTTTTTCTTTTGTGTCCCTCACAGGGAAAAAAATAAGAGGTAATACCAAATCAAAACAAAGAAAGCTTTAAATACCAGGCTAGCACATTACCTTGTCTTCCATGTTTTGTTAGTATTTTAAGAAAGAATTGACAGATTTGACAAGATGGGTATCAGAAGAATTTGAAAAAATGCCAAAAGCTACAGGATCTAATCAAGACGGGCTGTACAGCTAGCTCCTGCAGAAGAAAGGGCTGTGTGCAGGTGGGCTGCATACTAAAACTCAGAAGGGCGGGCAGGCAGTCACTGGAAGTTTTGTCCTGATTTTAAGGAAACAGATCGATGATCGATGTTGAGAATTTCTCCAAACAAACAAACAAAAAAAGCTTCTCCTTGTACCTTACCTTTCCTTGTTAGGCAACCCACCCACTCACTCTTTTTTCTCCCCAGAACCCTGATTAGCTCCATTAACCTCAGATATAGGCAGGTTGAAGTTGTGGCTGATAGCAGGTCTTTGTCATGCAAAGCATGAAACTGCTGCAATGCATCTGAAAAATGCCAAGCTTCTTCACAGCACATTGCCTCAAGAGGCTAGGTCCACTTAGAATATCATCCGAGATCAGTTTTAATTTAGCATCTATTTGTGACTACTTGGTTTAATAAATTAATTTAGTTTACTGTGCAAACAAAGTCACAAGTCTGGGAAGGCGAACAGATTCATAAGATGGTTTCAGGAGAGGGCTTCTACCACAAGCTGCACAAGAAACTAATGACTTGGACTGTGACAACTTCAAATAATATCTCCATGATTCTGCTAGGCTTATCCTTTACTCATTTCTTTGAGAGAAGGAAAGGTGACAAACAAACAGTAAATAGAGTTAGTAAACAGAGACAGTAAATAGAGATAGTAAACAGAGATGGATTAATAGTAAAGAGAAATTGATTAATAGTAAATAGTGATAAATCCACTTGTCTTATATTTTAGCAGCAGCAGGACCCTGATTCAAGAAGGCACTTGGGCACAATTAAGTGCTCTTTCTCCACATTTCTGTACTGTGCTAGCTGGTTTCCTTAGAGGTGCTTTGTGACAACCACATTTCCCATCCAGTGAAGAGGAGGTGGTCTCAGGCAATTTTACCTACTTGTTCAGTGCCTCTTTTCTTCCCTGGGATCCTTTTGCTGCAACAGCCACTCACCACACACTCAGATTCACTGCTTTCTTCCTCATTAGTCTCTGTCCAGGCCATTTTTTCCAAGTAGTCCATGCTCTACACCAGCCTTGCTAGTCAGAATTCCCTCTCTCAGCTTTCTCTCCAGGCTCTGTACCTGATGACTGTTTTCTAGAGCCCAGTGTCTGCTCTTCAGGGAAAAAAAAAACCAGTATCCTCCTCTGCTGGATGCCTGATGAGCAGAAAAGCTGCAGGAGCTGGGGAGGGACTTGGTGACGTGTTTAGGGCTCTTAGATGGGACCGCTAGGAGAAGAAAACAGAGCAACAGTAGGGTCATATGCATTGGATCCAATGCTCTTCAGTAACAATGCCTGAACAAAGACTGAGACTGAAGCATCTCCTATCCTGTTCTTTGGAAGGAGACCAGCCGAAAACCTGGATCCCTATGGCATGCAGTGCAGAAACATGGGAAAAGTGGGAAAAAAGTGGAAAGTTAAGCAAAATAGCAAAAATTTTTCACGTATTTCTGCACTTGTAGCATGGGAGTTAAAATTTAAGTCCATGCTAGGTGTCAAAAAGCTGTTATTGCTACATGCAGATGTTTCCCTGATATCCATGAAAATGCTGCATCCCTCCTTTTGATTATCAGTAAGATCCCTTGGAGCCTTTCTCTGAGCACTCACGTGTTGAATGTCAAGAGATACTTTAGCTTCATTTCATTCCTAAAGGAGTCCAAGCATCAGAGGCCAAAGAAAGCTGCACCCCTTTTCTCTATAAAGAATGGTGTTTAAACAGTTCTCAAGCACTCTCAATGATTTGCATTCCTTTTTTGCAAAACCAGGACGATTCCACCTGACAGATGGTAGGTTCAGAAGAGCAATGAGTTTTCCAAAATCAAAAGAAAAAATTACAGGAAGAGATTTGGAGAAGCAGAAGAGCACATTTCATAACCTCTACAGACGGGAATCTATAGTAGCAGTGAGAACTTCCATCTCACTTCTCATTCAAAGGACTTTTAAATGTTTCTATGTATTATAAATATCACCTTCATGTTAACCCCTTTAGCACTGCTTAGCAGGGACATGTCTATTATAAATTAACCTCAGCAGGTTTATGCATTACAAATACAAGCCATGCCTGATGAAATTCTGCTGAAATACAGTACAGCAAAACTGAAAAGTTCAGTGGAGTTTCTCAGGCTTGATACTACCATAATTAAAACCTGGTGTGAGAACAATCTCTTACTGTAACCCCCACATTCAACTGTGGTATTTTTTTACTACAGTGTATACTTTCCAGGTAGAAATCCAGATCTCTAATCCTCACTTTACTGTTTCACATCTGACATTCTAATTTATGCCAGTGCAAAACAGGTTTACTGCACTAGCAAATCAAAGCAGTTATTTTACACTAGTTTAGATGAACCCAGGAAGCTCCCAGTAATGAAATATTAGGTGTTCAGCATTTCAATGTTAATGTCTAAGTTGCAACCTCCAAATAAGACCTTACAGCATCTGAGGAGAGACAATTAGCATACCTCACTATGTAAATATTCCAAAGTCATCATCCTTTCCAACCAACATAAAAAATTAGGATTGTAAATGCAACTTAGAAATGTTATTTCCAAGAGCGTATACATGTATTTTATTATTTGTGTTATCTTCATAGTTTCTGTTAGTACACTGACACCTGGGCAGGATACACGCATCACATCTTTTCTAAAATAACTTCTAGATCTGCCCTTAAATATAATGGGTTCCAAGGAGACCTGGTTGGAATACTTTTTGCTGAGACAAATATTTTTCCAGAAACTCTTTTCAAAATACACATCCAATACAAGATGCCTCCACAAATTTTTTTTTCCTTTTGACAAAGAAAGACCTCTCAGATCCAGGGTCACCTTTTCTCTTCTTATTAGAAAGACCTGTAAGTTGAAGGCACAGCTGTTGATGCTATGTGGTATCATGAAAACATTCAGAAGTTCCTGGTTTTCAAAACAAGCACGAATTCTCAAACTTTTTTTGAAAGTCTGAAAGCCGTTGTGAAATCAGTCTGCTCCACTGCAGGGAACTTTTCCAAATCTTGAACAAGCCTTCTCTTTTCTTGTACATCCACAATCTTACAGGGGACAAAGGAGAGAAATGCACAACACCTCAATATTTTCATACTCAAAGCAAAAAAATCAGAACTTAAGTTAATTCTGAATTTTTCTACTATAAAAGTAAAATAACACCCCTATTACCCATCAGAACATTTCTGGCCAACCCACGCTCTTAAGAATGTTTTTTAATGTTGCAATGATGTATAAAGGAGTTATGCAATATTGGGTGCTAAGTACATGAGAGAATCTGACCGTAGTTTCCAGGAGTATCTCTGAATGCAGAAAATTAAATCAATGCTTAATGTCTGTGAACTTCGGTTGTCCCTTTGGGGTGAGTTTAAAAAACTTTTGGCCTCCAGTGATTAAGCAGACAGGCAGAAAAATGGGTATCAGTTGACATTTGCTCTGTCCCTCCATATACTCTTTTACTGGCAGACATACTAGAACATGTGGTACTTGAAATCACTTATTTTCCATATTAAACCACAACTGGTGTGAGGAAAATCCATAAATCTGCCAAATGAATCAATTCAGCATTTGCAGAATATACAGCAAACCTGACAAATAAAGCTGGCAGAGTGAAAGCAGAGACACACTCAGAGCATGTGGCAAAGCTCCTAGTGTTGAGAGCAGAGGCAGAACACACCCAAGACTACCTGCAGAACTGACGTGAAGCAGAAAGCAACTTCTTAGGATGGGATTTTTCAAGGAATCTAAGATGTCAGGCACCTCAATCCCACTGTAATTCATTTTATCAGAAGGTTCAATCTATTCCCCGAACAGCTGGGACCCAAAATTTCCTTTACAGTTTTATGATTTGTTCCAGCAGAGCTCTAATCTTTCTCTGACACTGCCTGGAACTCACACTGCACTGTATAACAGCAGTGATACTAATAAATATTTGCTAATACTTGCCAATATTTGCTCCTACTGCTTTGTTAGTCTCCTTACTCTAAGCATCCATTTTTGATTACTGCTGCCACACTTCCCTAATCCCACTGGGCTGATGATTGAAAATAACAATCTGCCCATCACCACAGGGTTTCACACAGATCTTGCAGAAAGTGCAGAGGCAAAGGCAAAGTTGTTCTGGTTGTCTGGAAAAAAATGGAGGCATTATCACTAAGTTTAAGGAGACCTGTCATTGGAAAACACACCAGCTACAGACTAATTTCCATGTTGTTCTGTTCTGATGACTAGGCAGTGGTTTGGGTTTATTCTCCTCGCTTGTCCCTCAAACCATCAAGTAACATTTCTCCTTGCCAGTCAGTGTCCTTTTTCCCACTTGGCAAACACTGGTTTGCTCTCTGCTGCATGTCCTTTTGTGCAAGAAGCTGGTGTTTAACTGCTTGGGTTTGATTTCTTCCTTATTTTTTTTAGCATAGTCTATGGCAGCTTTGGGACCCTGGCTAAATTCCTTCCACTGACCTTCTCTCCTGACACCTCGCTTGCCCAGCAGCAGCATAAAAGCTGTCCCATACACAGGCAGAGTTTAAATACCCACTCAGTGGAAGGTGGCTATGGCTGGGCACAGTTCTGGTGGTGTCAAGACAGTAACATTTTGGTTCAGAGAAAGGAATCAAACAATTCAGAAGTCCATTTTTGGCTACCGTACTACAGCACTCTACCACAACATGATTGTTTCTTGGAGATACACTCAGCAACAACCTGGCTAGGCTATAGTTTATGTTAGGAACAGACCAGGCTTGATATGGGAAAGCAAACTGCATCTTTTTCAACACAATCAGGAATTGAGCCTCAATCCTTCAGTTCCAAGAGCTGCCTTTGCTGTTGAAAGCAGCAAAGATCAGAAATAGACTCTACTCTCACATCTTCAAATCCCAAAGGATTATGTCAGAAACAGCAGGTGATCTCCAGTCCTGTGCTATCCTCTACACAGATAGAAAAGGACTTAAAAGAAAGAAACTGAAATTTCCTCCCTATGCCTTTTTTTTACTCTCCACTGCTTTTCAGTTTTAAAAAATGTGAATAAAATAAGACAGATAAGGGGATTTGACACCCTTGAAGTCACAAAATCATACAAAAAATTAGGGAGAGGGGCTGGTTTACATGAAGAAACAAATACATAACCACCAAAACAACGAAATTGGCAATCAAGAAATTATTTTTGCCTTTTGGCTATTTTCTGATTTCATTTGAGATATAATAAAGCACTGGAAGAGCTTGCTCAGAGCAGTCAGGAGTCTGCCCTTGTGTTGAAAAAGTCCTGAACAACCTGGTCTGAACCTGCGCTGTTGGCCCTGCTCAGGGTGGGTGGCTGAGCTAAATAACACCCTGAGTGCGTCTGGTACATCTGAAATATTGCCACTGCTGTGGCAGTGTCATTTATTTATGCAAGACATTTAAAACAGTTATTATTTGTGTTCAATACTTTAAAGCAGGAGCATCACCAATATAAAGTCGGATCTCAAAACAAGTCCTGAACCTCTCCTGCTCTGACATCCACCTCATTCAGAGCTGATGAGAAAACACCACAAAGAGCTGCTTTACAGATATGCTTGCACTGCTTTTGCGACAGCATCCTGTATGGACTGGACAACTATCTTAATTCCTCCAAGTGTAAATCACTCTTCAAATTAATGGGCTAGAGAAATTATAGCAGGGGAATGTTATTACCTTGCAGTGTTAAGATATTACCCTTTAAGATATCTGAGCAACAGAAGCCTGTGATTTATCTATTGAGAAACTGCCTGCACGAATGCTAAGCTAAAAGAGGTGTATATTCATACAAATTTCAGAGTTCATATTTGTACTAGAGAGGAAAAAACACTGAAATGTCCTGCAAGGAAGTCAATACATCACTGCAGACAAGAAGTAAACCCTGACTGCAGTCTCCATCTCTCTGCCTTGTACTCAGTCAATGAGTAGGATGACCAGTCACTGCAGATAGGCCATGATAGTAAAGGAGCTGACAAGTCTCCCAAAAAATGCACAAACCTCATTGGCTAGGCCAGCACAATATTCATGGCTATCAAACTCAGCAGCAGGGAGGGTGTTCTGTCCCCACTGCATCCATCTGTGATGCCCTTGGACTTAGAGAAGCATCATTCTTTCCTCTGGCTATATTCCCGGGTCTGTGTCCAGCCCACTTCAGATCAGGGCCTAATTCCTTTCTACCTTTTCCTGAACTCATTACTGTAAAAGATATCCACATCCATCAACTTCTTATCCACACTTTCCTCTCTTCTGATATGCAGAGGGAAAAGCTCTAGCTCTGAGAAGTACCTCTCTGGCCTTCGCTAGATCTCAGCCCTGCTCCCAGCACTAAAAAACATGCTCGTTGACAAAGCAAGCATTAATTCAGTGAATTGCTCTTAGCCATGCATGACTCGTTCTGTTCACTATTCTCTTTTTCTTACCTTAATTTGCTCCCTCCACTGATAACTTCTTTCCCAAGTCAAAATTAAGTTTTTTGGACCTTTTTAGTCCAGGCTTCTACAAAACTCTCAGCACCCATGACTCCAAGCGGCATTTCAAAAAATTGTAATTCATCTTTAACTGTATGTATGAAAAGCTGGAAGTTCTCAGACAGGCCCAGCAAAGCAAACAGAGGGAGGAATACATTTCAGCATTAGTGGCTAACCAGGAACTGCAGGAGCAAACCTCTAAAAGAAAACTTCTGTTTGGCACCATCCATGTTTAAATAGCAATATTGACACAATTGTCTCCCTCTTCTCTGTAACTGAGCGCTCCATTTCTGGTCCTTTATTACCAGTTTCAAGAATAATCTTCTGCCTTATGTGGCAGGGGAAGGAGAGCAGGCGGAAATCAACGTTTCTATTGAATGGGAAATTCTAGTAATTCAATCTTTTTTTCTTCTCTGTAAGAGAAAATAGAAGCGCTTACAAGAAAGCATTAGCTTCTTTTTTACTTTTTCCCCCCAGAATGAAAGAGTTCAGGAAAAAAAGCTGTTTCATTTTTATCAAACAGTTTCTCAACTGAAATTATTTATTTTACCTTGCCACCTGAAGAAGTCACACTCCATTTTGCTGAGCCAAATAGACACCAGTCATGTTAATCCTGTTCCGCCAGGCCTGCCTGAGACACAACAGACTCATTGCTCCCTCTTTCAGAAGGAACACATGGAAATGCCACATTCCACTTCAGATTCCACAGCACTGGGATGATGCATCATTCCTTAGATGCCACACAGTTCTTGGAACAGAAAACTTCCAAATGACTTGGGAAAGCAGCTGCACAGAAAACAGATCCAAAACTGACTGGCCTTCACAATCAGTACAAACCCCCTTTCATTTAAACAAAATTAACCACCTTAACCTCTGTTTAACTCGGTTTCACAACCTATTAAAGTCTTTCATTAATATATCACTACATACACTGTTGTAAAATTACTTGCATCTTGGCTTTGTTACAAAAGCAGGTAGAGTAGCAAACTAAACATCCATGTCTCCAAATCACAGGTAGACCTCATTCCACACTGTTGAGCCTCAGCAGAGCTGATCTTCAGCTGATATATCCCTTCTGAGTGCGCATTTCCAAGCTCATCTGTCTTGCCACACAATAACAATGTCAAGTCACTCAGGTCCTTGCAAAGTACTACATCACACAGCTCCCAGCTCCCTGAATTTGATTTATTCTCCCCCTCAAGGACCTTTGCCTCGCCACGTCACCATTTACTTGTAGAAACATCTTATACTACAAAGCAAAACTTCTATTTCTGTGGAAAACTACCTCCTCAGTAAGCAAGGAGGGGGGAAAAAAAAGCCATAATACATCTCTTTACATTATGTATAATTTTGCTGTCACCAAACATTTTAGACAAAACATGAAGGTGTGTGGTGTTTTCAGCAGTTTATCAAAAACTGTGTTACCAAATACCCAGCAGCCATAGCATTGTTGTGGTTTTTGTTGAGAAATCAACTTTGCCCTGAAATAAACTATTGTTCTCTACATTTATCCTGCTGTACCACAGGGCAGCTCCCAGCATTACCAATCTGTGTGCCTGTGGAGTAGCCATTCCCCTGTTGGGATAGACACAGAAGAGTGTTGCTATTTTTCTTCCCATCCCTGGGACTGCAGAGCCAATTGGAACCTCCCAGTCTGGAGAGACCCTTGAGCTCCTGGAAGTGGAGACAGAAAATATAGAGAAAGGTGAACAATTGTTCTCCACAGAGTTCTGGTACCAGCTCAGAATTTCTCTGCTTAGGATTGGAGATAACAGAATGAATAAAGTGGTGCAGGAAGAGTGTTCTTCTATTTGGTATTCTTGCCTACCTGCTTCTCTGTCATTAAATAATGGCAAGAAATCAGACAGCTTTTTTCCTGTCCCTAGATGCACATATTATTTTGGCATAGCATTCCAGCTCTACAAGTGTTTTCATGATCCTTCTCCAGCCTGATTTTGCAGTTAATGGTGTTTGTATAATAAAGTTGCCAAAAAAAACAACTTTGGAGTACTTTAATCATAAAGATACAAAGTTTTCCATCATCTGACATCTTCTATTAAATCTTTCACAGAACTCATTTTCCTGACTCAGGGCAACCACAAAATACACTATTTAAGTTGTAAATTACAGCCTTTTATACTATTTAAAAGCCCAAATCACCTAATTGCTAAGGAGATTAAGTATTTAAAAATCATTTTTCTTCCCAACCTTTCCCATTAGGATTAGCTGAAAATGAACTAGCACCCAGTGGACATGTTTCCTCTATCATTAAAATGTGAGATCAATACAATGAAGATGAATATCAGTAGTACTGAGTCACCTTTTTTGTGTCTCCTGTTAAAAACTGCTCCAAGCACAAAATGCAAATGTTTCCATTGCTTGCTACACAGGCTTTAACGACTTGAAGCCCACCATGAATGCAGTACACAAAATTCACTTGAATAGAGTACTGCTTCCTGCCTATGTAAAACTGAGTGGCCCCAGACAAGAGAACAAAACTGTGCAAAACGAGGGTAAGTTTAACACCACATAAGACCATGCTTAAGGATGGAAAAATAAAACTCATTTTTCTCCTCCCCTTTCTGTTCATTAAGCATTATTACTATATTTTTTTAAAGCTATTTAAAAATAGTAGAGAGGCCAAGAAAAAAACCATGACAAATCAGGACAGACAAAATATTTTTCCCCTTTCACAGTTTGAAGTTTGGGGGAGAAAGCATGGTTAATTCTTTCTAGCCCTTCCTTATTAGAAATGATCCTGTAACTTGACTTATATTTGCACATGCTCTCTAACAAACACAGCAAGAAGAAATTTTTGACGTTGTAAAAGCATAACCTCTAAAGCAGATTGGCAGAGACTTTTCTTTAGCTAGGCAGGCCCCTCTTAGTAGAAGTTTCACATGATTAAGAACAGCAAAAAGCATAGAAATGGTCATACTTGGTCAGAGCAAGGACATGCCTCTCCCCCTAGATGATCTTGTATTCAAACCATCTCTCGCTCCTGAGCTTAGCCATCCATTACCAAACAGGTATGGTGTCTTTCTCATGGTCCATGGTTGACAGAGAACTTCTTGTAGTCTCCAGGACTTTGAGCCAAATATTGTTTTTATGTATCTAGCAAGTTTCAATCAATTTATTTTGACTAAAGCTCAAGAAAGCCCACCAAACAGTGAAAGCTTTCACCATCAATAAATGGCAACCACTATATCATGTGGCGATTGGCACTGCAGAGAAATTTCAATGAAGAGCCATCTCCTCTTGCTTTCAGCTGAGGTCTCTCTGGTTTCCCCAGAGATGCTGCCTGGGGTTGTGATTTAGCACTTCAGACTAGCAGAGTGGGGAGCTGGGATGAGATATGGCAGAGGAGCTTGGGCAGGGCCAGTCCTTTGGCTTCAGCATCAGTGTGCTGCTACGTGATTTCTGCAAGTGTAAAATCACTGAGGCACACATCATGCTGGTGGTGTAAGTTGGGTGGTGAGATACATATTTTTGAGCTGGGGGACTGGGATGCAGACCACACTCTAATTTGATCTCCTGGCCAATGGCAGCAGCAAGGAGTTTAGGTTACATGGTAAAAGAGATAATGGTCCAAACATGGATCCTGCAGTCCATGGAGGTCCATGCTGGAGCAGAAAAACCCTGTGTAAGAGTGAGGAGTCCTCCTCCTAAGGAGGAGGGAGCACCAATGACAACATGTGAGGAACTGAGTGAAGCCTCCTTTCCCATCTCCCTGTGTCACTGAGGGAGGAAGGAGGTAGAAAAAAATCAGGAATGAAGATGAGCCTGGGAAGAAGGGAGTGGTGAGGGGGTAGGTGTTTCAAGATTTAGTTTTTATTTCTCATGATCTTACTCTAAGTTGATTGTTAATAAATTTTTCCCCGAGTCTCAGTTGTTTTGCTTTGACAGTAATTGGTGAGTTGCTCTCTCCTGTCCTAATCCCAAGGCCACAAGCCTTTCCTAATAGTATCCTCTCACCTGCCCAGGTGAGGAGAGGAGCCAGAAAGCTCCTGGTTAAGCACCTGGTGTCCAGACAGGGTCAACCCACCACACCATGGAATAAGCTGCCAAGGTTAGCAATTATCTCAGCAGAGGTGAGCACAATGGATGTGGCCTGAATGCTGCTGACCTGGGGGTGCTGGTGCAGCAGGAATATACCAACCTGGCTTTTGAGCTAGTTGGATTTTCTTGTTGCTCATTATGTTCGAGCTCCACAGAAATGTAATTTCCCAGGGGTCTGGCAGCTCAGTCAAGACCATGTTTCTGAACAAAAGAATGACTTTAGCATAAGTACTTCCTTACAGCAGTGACCCTGCAGGAGATGAAAGCTATGTTTCTGGTGTCAATTCATTAATAGAAGGCCTTTATGCCGAACTACAGCCACTTGAATGGATTTCCCATAGATTTTTCACCAAGTGTTGGGATCACAGCAGGAAACTTATTAGATGTGACCTCATCAGAGGGGAGAGAAAGGTGAGAAAAGGTGATAGATTCATGAAATCAATTTGGACGTGCACAGCTGATATTTAGAGAGTGAATTTTCTTTACATGTTCCCTATTTTTAATAAGCCTCCTTCACAGTAGAAACTATTTTCTTCTGCCTTGCCTCCCAGGGTTTGTCTTTTAAGAGCTAGCCTCAAATTGCCCAAAAGCATAGCAATCAGCTATTTTATTTGGTGAACCACTGACTTTTTTCATACACTCTGGTAATGAATAACTTCAAAATGGGAAGATAGATCAAAGACTTCTGCTAGCCACAGGGGAGATGGGGTTTAGGAAGAATGTCTCAAGTATTTTCCTCTGTCTGTGTGCACTAGGAGATACCCTGTATAGTGATTAGCAGTGTGTTGTGTGTTGCCCCATCATTCCCCCCACTATCAATCTCAAGTGAGAGACAGAGCTGCACTCCTTAGGGCCTGGGAGATAATCACACTCTTGCTACCAGTGGGAAAACACTTTCTCCTATATGCAACAAAACCAGGTAACTCTGTACTTTCTGCCATCTCATCTTTAGCCATGGTATCTAGTGTGCCAGGGAAGATCTTGTGACTGAGCCTTTGAGCATGTCTTTTTACACCTGCCTCTTGCACAGTCTTTCAGGAGGGGTTTTCCACCTGAAAGGTGTCCCTGCTTATGGCAGGGGGTTGGAATTAGATGATTTTTAAAGCCCCTTCCAATCCAAACCATTCTGATGTTCTATGATTCCATGATTGTGGCTCTTTCTTGTTTGTGTTGCACTCATCTGCGTGGTCTCATCTGGCTTTTATGCTGAAGCTGTACAGCAGCAAACGGTTTGAATGAAGAAATTTAGATCCCATTTGTTCCCATTTGTTTTTAAAAAAGCATCCTACGTGAAAGAAATATCCCAGTCTGAAATTTGCCCATGGCAATGTGTGGTAGCAGCTCTCAAAATCTTCTGACAGATCTGTCTAAAATGGTTGCACAAAGAACTAGGAACTAGGGAGCATTGAAGGAGACCTGTGAGTTGCAAGCAAGCCATAGATCTGACCACGATAGTTGGCAGTCCAATGGACTGAGTGCTTCTAGCTCCAAACCTGCTAATAATGGCCCTTTCAGGGGCTTTCTGCTCCTTTGGGTGGTTGAGGGTACAAAGGTTGCTGCCTTTTTTAAGTGCAGACAACTGCAACAGCATAGACATCTAGTCACACACTTTTTATGTGATAACACTGTGTTATAAAATACAGTGCAATGTGCTCCATAACCAAAGAGAGCTGAATAGAATGTATTTTATTCACACAAGGGACTGCTTTTCATCTTTCTCCCACTGCCATCTGCCCCAATGTTCTATCAAGGTTTTTTCAAAAATACTGTGTTTTTCTTTCTCATAACATCTCAGATTTCAGTGATTGTGCCATTACTTTTAAAGCACCCACCTTGGGAGAAGTGCTGACTGCATTAGCAATGTGGAGCTGAGGTTCAGCAGATATGATTTCTGATTCTAGCCTTGCCCTTGCTTTACAAATACAAGCAAGTCAAAGAGACATGCTTGAAAAATTATTTCCCCATTGCACACAGATAAAACTTTACCAAAAAAACAATATCTCTTCAGTGGAGATCTTCAAAAGACTTTTTTTTTTCAATGGATGCACTAGTTCCAGATTTAAAAGCTGATGTGCATTTGCAAGTGCACAGTAGAGGTAGAAGAGTCTTATGAAATAGAGGAAAACTACAATTTTAATCCAGGGTTTCCAAATGGAAAAGTGCCAGAATTGCATCAAAACTACTTTTTGAGTGGGGAAAAAAAAGCAGTTTTCTTCTAAAACTTGCATTTTTAAATGTAAATATGTCTTCAAACAGTTCTCATACCCAATATAACAGTGGTTGAAAAGATATGGACTGCAAGCAGCTTCTGTCGTGCAATAAGTACTGTATTTACATTGTCACAGGCTTTTATTTGTTGATAAATGAAGAGGAGGAGGTAGGACTGAGGCTGAGGACTTCATGCTGAGTACTTGATATCAAGCTGATAGACTATTATGATCTAAATAACTAAATATATTAAAGTCCCATTACTTAACACTAATGACAATGCGAGGGCGTATTTGCTAAACAGCCTCTGTCTTCTCAGACATTAGTACTCAGTAGATTATAGGAACAGAATTTCAATAATCACTCATATTTTTCTTCTAGGCTTCAACAACATGCTACGCTTACAAAAGACAAAATGCAATTCGGTTTGGTCGCGCCAGTTCTCCATCCCTCCCAGCAGCTGTGCAGTGAGCTTATCGGGGCCCTTCCTCTCCCTGTCCGATTAGAGATAATAACTGAAGGTATCAGTCACATATTTACAAAAACATCTTTCATAGTTAGAGGCACCCTAATGTGATCCCATGTACATCCACCTAATTATGTTGCTGTGAATAGGCTGTCCTGGGTCTGAAAGAAAGGTATAATCAAAACTTAAACAATTAATGGATTTTCATATTTAATGGGCTGGTCTTTCAGCCTAGCACAGTAACTTAGCTGCCAGTGACCTTCTCCTGACTTTCATTTTTCCTTACTGCTGTTGTAGAGAGTGGGAGAGATCATCCCCAGAGCACTTAGGAGCATGCTTACCACTAAAATAAAAAACCCAATAGAGCTGCACTCAAGTCACACTATTCACCACCAGGTATAGTAAGCTATTTCAAGTGATGTGGTATCATTCTACCAAGTTAACTCCAACACTAGGGAACATACCTTTTCCTCATATTGCATGAATTAGAAACTTAAAATTAGAAGTTTGAGGCAGTCCACAACAGCTAGTTAGCTGCCCAATACTGGTGACCAAAGGTCAGGGAAAGTTTTAACTTGCAAATCTAGCCCTGGGTGCCAAAAGAGAGGCAAAAGAACCCAAAATGTAATTTTAAAGTCAGTCTAAGAAGTTGAAACAACAGAAGTGGGTGAGAGAACAGAAATAGTCACAAACTGAATATCCAGCTCCCTTAAGTTTCTTGTAAATAAGGATTGGGATACCAGACTAGGAATGTGATTCCAGTGGTGTAACAATGGAAGACCTTGCAAGAACAACATTTTCAGAGATGCCCCCTAACTGTTAATATGATCTTTATTTAGTGCTCAGATTTTTTTAAACTGCCTTTATCAAAAAGCCCAAGTGTTTTCCATGTTGCAGAGCCTTAGATCAAGATCAGACACCTTCATATCTGAGTCATTCAACTGCTTCCATTTCCCCCTCGTACAAATAACACCACTTTGCTTTTCAGCCCTCTAGAACAGCAAGTTACAGGCACAGGGCTGAAGGCCAAGTCAGGGCCACTGCAACTGAAGCTGAACAGACTTTTGGATTTCTATAAGACTTCCCTCTTTACCCACAGAGGAAACAGCAAACACTACACTCTCAAACCCTGCCACTGTCTGAGGACTGCTGTTAGGATTTGTACTTCTGAGAACAGCATAACGCCCCCAGCTAGGGCAGAGAAGAAAGCATTTGCTGGAAGTAAAGGGAGGGCAATTCATAAGATCCTGAGCATTTAATGGAAATTGCCTGTTAGGACAGCTGAAATACTCTCAGGGTTTATGTGGGGGCCTCACTGGTCTCCAGTAGCTGGCCTGCTAAGACATCAAGGGACTTTAAAGGCCATATAGAGAGCCACAAGTGACAACCCTCAGCCTAGTTGGGTCCTTGTCTGTTCAAGTGTTGAGATGAAGGACAAGCCCTGCCATCACTTGAGTTGGAGGAGAAACAGAAGCCCCAATGGCCCTGTGTCACATGTGTGAGCGTCCTTGGCCACAGTCAGTGGCCCATACCTCTACCCAAACCCAGATGCTCTATATTCCTAATCCTTCTCCGTATTTAAAAAACAAAAAAATTCCTCTGAGCAAAGAAATATCCAGCCCTTCCCAGGCCTGTGTTTTCACAGGACCTCAAAGAAAACAATAGTATTTATGATTGCAGGAGATGCCCAGGTGGAATAGGGCAGATTCAGGAGGAAAGGAGGGGATGCACATACATAGCAGATTTTTCTCCTCTGTTCGTTCTGCACACAGCACACCAAGCTTCACATTGTGAAGCAGCTGTACCCTTCCACATCCATCCACACCATGCTGCCTGGAGCTCTGCTTTCCAGATACAGTAAAAGCAGCCAGACGAGAGCCTCATCTGCTGCTGACAGGCTCCACTGAAAAATACCTGTTAGCAACAGGGGCTCTCATGGCACTACATACATTAGCCCTCAGCTCTGCCATGTGAAAGGTTCTCTGAAATAGTTTTCAACCTCTGTAGAGATGATCAGTTATGCCTCTGTTAATATCATATTTAACATCTCCATTTGCTACAGAACATAAAGAAAAGGTTTACCCCTTTTTTTTTTTTTCAGAGGGAAAGGCACTGCAATGTCTCCTCTGTGCTGTTGCCACAGAACAAGGCTGTTTTGATAAGCATTGAGCAGCAGCCAAGGTGAGTTCATGTTAGTTGATGAGCAAAAATAATCCTGAAAAAAATAGCAGCAAAGAGGGGCAAGGTGTGAGAGAAGCCTATGTAACTTGGGCTGAAAAACTTGGGAAATTTCTGAAGTTACTCTGCAAGGAGACGAGATCTTCCAGAACCTCAGAGAAACTTTCCTTTATTCAAAAGGCTCAGTCACAGGTTGTCACCTATCACAAAAAGCATTACACACACTGTACCAAACAGAAACTTTAGCAGGACTTAGAAAAGTGAACAGGTGCATGTGAAATTGCAGTTGTGCCCTAAATAATATCCCCATCACTAGGAGAGACATTTACACATTACATGTAAGTATTGCCTTCACCTATGGCAAATCCACACTGAAATATGTCCACTTAGCAAAAAGCAACCTCTCTTTCACTTTATGTTTCTAAACATCATTAGGAATTTGACAGAGATGCCCACAATGGTTTCCATTTTTCTGAAGTCTCCTACCCTTGGATTCCTGTGATTCCATTAAAAAAATCCAATTGCAGCTATTAAAAAAAAGTACAAATGTACACAGGGACAGTAAAAACATTTTTTATATTAATAAAAGAATCCACACTCTTGCAACTTCCTCCTGAATATGTATAGGCAGGGAACAGCTGAGGTGTGAACACTGCCATGTGTCAAGGGAAAAGAACAGAGCTCTCAGCACTATCACACATGGCTTATTTAGACAAAGGTAAGCTAACTACTATGAAACCAGCCTCACAGCTGAGGTACATGGAAAGATAGAAGACCTTTCTCCCTTAGATTGCAAGGCATGTACTGAAGTCATCTAGGAAGTTATGAAAATCATTACCTCCAAATCTGACTGAGTGAACCTGAGAGAAAAATCAACCTAATGAATATACCATGCATCCAAAAGCATTTCTAAGCACTGCTTTACTACCATCCCAGTGATTAACATTTGCTGCTTATTTTCCCCCTCTTTTCTGGTTTTCTGATTTTTTGCTGTTTACTAGTCTTTGTTCCTTGCAGATATATCTGTGCAGATGGTACAGAAGCAGAAAATTACCTCATCTCCATGTGCAACTCAGATGTCTGCAGCCACAACCACCCAGGCTGGGAGCACAGCCAGAGCACAGAGAGGTTAGCTGCTTTGACAAAGAAGGAGCATCTACAGCTCCTTCCAAGAGCACAGGAACTGGAAAGGTAGGTTTTCCAAAATGGCTAGAAAGGCTCTAATATCTTGGTTTTATGTGTCCTGCTTGGCAGCAGCAATAGGTAACAGCAGTCACTGAAATCTGCTGGAAAGGAAAAAGGTCAATAGACAGACACACTTCATGGTAACTCACATTACCCTACAGCATGGTGATCTTGTGGTAGCTGCAGAAATAAATTCATTTTTGTTCCCAGTACTACTGGAAACAGAAATAACTAGGGAAGCTGAGCTCCACAATTATTACTTTGTGGAAACCCAGTGTGATGCAGAGAACAGGCTTCCATTGGCTCCAACTTAAGTCAAAGCTACAGACTAACTGGTGTCCTATTAGAGGATAAAAAAAAATTCTTCTAGCAACAGCACAATGACTGAGAATCTACTTTTCATCAGTACTCTCTACCAGAGCCTTTTTACTAAGTTTAATGTAGGTTCTATCATACTAAGGTGTAGAGCAAAATTCTTGGAAGATGGATCTGTCAGAACAGAGGCAATTTATCTAAAGGCTTTCTAGCATCTGTAACTAATAGACAGAAACCAGAAATCATAAGGACTAAGAACTGAATAATAGAGCTGATTTTAAAAATTAACAATAACAACAAATCAGACTTAGGACAAGTATTCATCTTTTGCTCAGATATGAACAAAATTCCAGTTTGGTGTTGAAAAAATATTTAATTAATCTATTAAACTAATATTTGCCATTTTCCAGTAAACTCAGTCATGTCTTGATATCAGTCTTTCCTAGACCAGAGTCTCAGGGAAAGCAAAAACACAGGCAACACAATCCCAGAGATGGTTTTCTGGAAGCATAGCTCAAGAAAACCTCCAGACTTTCAAGGTAGAGAGACACATATGGCCCTTGAGGCATCATAACCCCCTTAAACATATGAACTGACTAAAAAGGTAACCCAAGATAACGGCGATAGGTTACTTGATAAAGGCTGGTCTGCACACACAGAAAACAGCACAGGCACACAATGGCAGGGTACACTTATTACAGAATACAGACATTTGGGGTTCACGTAGGACTTAGGGAATGTTTATGGGAAGAGTTGAAAGCAGGGAAAAGGATGGATCTAAGTGATTTGGAAAGGAACAGTTGTGGGAAATAGAGGAAGATAAGGGAATAAATGGGAGCAATCTAATGGTAACAGTGCTCTGCACACTTCTGTGTCAACACCCTGCTCCTGATTGCCATGATCTCATTTTCTTATCAGATTCCATTTTTTTCTGTTTTTCTGGGTGAGGAATTCTTGTTTCTGTGTTAACGTGTGTATATGGGAGTGGGTCTGCAGTGCCAGCAACTGGAAAGGCTGGGATTAGTGAACTGAAGTATCAGTAACAGAAGTGGCACCTTCAGTCACAGGGTTTCATGAGTCTGGGGTGCCAGTCTGGACAGAGTGAGAGTCAAATGCCCTGCTGGTTCCAAAAGGCATCTTAATACCTGCTGAAGATAAATGTCACCTTTGATTTCACTGTGTTGTCACAACGTATTCTTTGGATGTGTCTACCTACAAGGAAGTGAAAGGGAGCTGTACACTTTCACTTGCGTTTTGTTACATTAGAGGCTTCAATTACTTGATTATTTTAAGGGAGAACGAGAATTCCAATATCAAAGGCAGCTTTCACATCACAGTCTTTCTTCTTATAAATCTTATGAACATGCAGTCAGATGTTATCAGATGTTCAAACTGCCTCCTTTGAGAACAATACAGTACATAGCCACACACAGCTCTCAAAATCTGACTCTTTACGTGAAAAAAGTGTAGCTAGTTAATTATTATTAAATATTCAAATCCAGTATGAAATGCTTAAACCCCATCTTTGCCATAACAGAACAGAAACCAATTAACACACCTATAAGAAGAACCTATCAATTTGGGGTTTTTTCACTGTTTGAAAGGAAAAAAACCAAAATATAATACTTTTTTCACATAAAATAATTTCGGTTTTCCATATGGATGAGGGGGAAGCCATACATGTTATCCAATCTAAGTCATTTTTTATTATTATTGTTATTTTTAGTTTGGCAGTTGAACCTAAAAATCAATTACTTGTACACTCCTGGATGACAGTTGAAAAAGCAGCTTCTAATCTTGTGTCAGTAAAGGCTGTTGCCATGAGCAGCAAGAGCCTCTGACTGACATGTAACCAGTGGCTTTCAGAATAATGTGACAGCTATTTTCTTTAAGTTTTTTTTCTTCTAAGTTTTCTGTTTTGTTTTTCTGACAGAGAATTCTTTTATTATCATTTACACACAGCAATTCCTCTCTCCAGTACTTTAGCTGAAAATCTACTTGTTTAATTAAGCTTTAGGCTGCAAGCCTTCTGTTCTTTCACTTTAATAGACTGAGAAATGGAACCACAGTCCCTGCAGGTTTTACCTTACATATCATCAGGTTGTTGACTTCTTAACCAAGTATTAGGTACAAAGCATTTTAGATACAAGGCCTGGCTCACTTGAGTCACAGAATATGCTGAGTTGGAAGAGTCACACCATGGGCCTGAAAGTGTTGTCCAAACACTTCTTGAAGTCTGCCAGGCTTGGTGCTGTGACCACTTCCATGGGGAGCCTGTTCCAGTGCCTGACCACCCTCTGGATGAAGAGCCTTTTCCTGATATCCAGCCTTAACCTCCCTGTCACAAGTTCATGCCATTCCCTCAGGTCGTGTCACTGGCCAGCACAGAGACAGATCAGCACCTGCCCTCTCTTCCCCTCAGGAGGAGGTTGTAACTGCAGTGAGGTCTCCCCTCAGTCTCCTCCAGGCTGAACAAACCAAGTGACCTCAGCCACTCCTCACACAGCTTCCCCTCAAGGCCCCTCACTGTCCTTGTGGCCCTCCTTTGGACACTCCCTAACAGCTCAGAGTCTTTTGTATGTTGTGGCACTCAAAAGTGCCCCTAGCACTCGAGGTGAGGCCACCGCAGTGCAGAGCAGAGTGAGAAGCCACAACCAACCTGCTTCTAGAGAATATAGATGATAACATTATTCTTGGAAGGACACTTGCAATTTACCATGTATACTGAAAATTTGCTGTGCTTTTAAGAGTAATAATTAACAGCCACGCAGCAGCCATAAATGGGAGGGGGAAGGAAGAGAATGATAAATGCACCAAAATATATCAACAAGGCACAGAAAAACATAATTATCATTATTATATGGCATCTGAGTGCCAACAAGATCTTACCAAATCGTGAACAACCCTGAGCCCCAGGGCTGCCAGATGGGATCAATGCCAGAGCTCGCCTATACTTTCTCTTTTTCCCTTATTGTACACCAATACCTCCACTTCAAGATTTCACTGTGCCAGACCCTCACATAACAAGAAACAGACTCTGCTTCAGCTATCACAACCATAAGAGAGCAAATGAGCCAGGAGTGCTTCAGTAGGGGAGGGAAGGCAGAAGCTAAGACAGGACTGTAGCACAGCCTCTCCTCCTTAGCACTGCCCAGCAGCATCATGATGCTCATGCAGTTGCACTGCTCTCCCCATAGCTCCTTCTACTCATGGTCCAGGGAGCAGCAACACATGACTGGAAACAAGAGCAAGCAAAGCTTTTTTTTTTGTTTGAGGCTCAAACCTCAGGAGCTTGACTGACATCTGAACTAGTTTTCTTTACAAAAAGCAAGGGTTCAGAAGAAACCCACCGCCTAAATACTGTGCAGCTTGGAGACAAAATACTCAGTCTTGAAAGAAATAAAGCAAAGCAAAAGAAAATTTACTCCATCCCTACATAATCTGCATTCTGTCCTCTTTTCAGCAGTTTTCTCTCCTTAATTCAAACTCTTTGCAACCTTTTACCAATGCAGATGTAAAACAAGTGCAATTATTATGAGTATATTTTCATTCAGTACACTGCACATTGTAAGTGTTCTTCTATCACCCTCAATAAATCTCATTTTGAGTGAGCAGACATGTAAAGAATTTTCATTGAAATTTAGGCTATAACAAAACAAAATTATATTCAACAAATCATAACAGACAAGATAGTCAAACACAGATAAGACAGCCCACAGCAGACCAGTCAACATTGATTAGTAGGTTTGCCAAATATACTTGCAGTAGATGGCAAAACAGAGCAAAAATAAGTTGTCTTAGTTGAAGCACTTTATATTTCTCCATAATTTTAAAAATAGGCAATGTAGGAGCAGTATGTTAGTATGCCACACATGCTTGCATCTGAGCACACGGAGTACAAATCTGGTGGGCTGTAGATGCACTGCTGGAGACCAAATCCAGCCCTTAAAATCCCTTAAAAACACAGCCGAGTACAAGAGATCACAGAAATATAAAGTACTGCTCCTGCAACACCACAGCACAGGAAATCTTGATCTGTATCTGTAAGGAAAAGTGACCCAAGATCATCTGTGGGACCAACAGCCAAAGGCTGCTGCAAGAGCCTGCTGCAAAGCAATTACCTCTCTCCCTTATTGTAAGGGAAGAGATGAAGCCCTGGGAAGCAGCAGGATACCCATTTGCAATCAGCTCCTCAGTTCTTCTCTGCACTCATTTCTCATGTTTTTGTGCACTGCTTGGCCAAATGAGCTTTCAGGTACTCAGCTTGCAGGATATGGAAATTGGCCATCTCTGCTCTAATCTTTTATCTAGGCAATTTTCAGAAATCTGAATTTACACTGATAGGGAACAGTAAATAAATATTTGGTGGTAATTAAGAGAAAACCTTCCATTTCTCTTCCTTCCAAACATTCCCAAGTACTCTTATGCTAAACACTGTAGAATTACTGGCCGAATTACACTCCAACAGTCTTTTCAGTTTGGCCAGAGGATAAACATCACCTTGGTCATTCCTGTTGCTGAAGTTTTTCCTCTAATGATGTCTATGTTTTTAGACAAATGCATGCTTTTTATATTCTTTCCTTCTAGACACACAGATTAGATTTTTTATTCCATCTTCTCTCCTTGTTTATAATCCCACTCATTCTCTTCTGCATTGTATTTGTATTCTAACATTCTAACATTTTGCATTCTGAATCCTTCGGAACAGAACAGCATCTGCGAAACTGAGTCACATTTTGTTTACTTCCTCTCGTGGGTCATTAATGAAAGCTGAGGAACACCTCACCCCTCAGCAGTCTCTCTCCTCTCTTCATCACACACAATTGGTCTTTGTCATTTATAGTCCTCCTGACAATGTTCACCAGACCTCAGTCCAAATTTATCTAAATTCATTTTCGTAGCATTTGGGAGAACACCACAACAAATGTTTCAGTCACAGCGTGTGTGACGGCATAGTGGGCCCATTGCCAAACAGGTACACCACAGAGGATTAGGATTATTTTGGATATCTTTCTCTCATCCAATGTCATTTTCCTTTAAAACAAAACAAGGAAATCATACAAACATACATATGACAGACCATACCCATCATACAGCCACAGTTCTCTTATACTCAGAATTATTTTTGGTGGGGGTTGGGTCCTTTCTGTTCTTTTTATTTATTTGTGGCAGCCTTCAGTGGATGGGATGGATTAGAATACAGGTTCATAAGGAGAAATACAGGTACTAATACATATAAGTATATCAGTAGTCCTTTATTCATATATTAGTAGTGCCTTTATTCAATAGGTTCTACTAATGTATTCTGAAATGTTTTGCACCTCTCTGTGAAATTCCAAGAGATATCTAGGCAAAGCCTAGGCTGATAAGCTTGACATTGATTTAAATGTAGTAGAAACTGGTATGAAAAAGTCAGCAAGATAAAAAATACAGTCATATTGCTGATATTTTTCTATAGCCATTGAGGACTTCAAAATATTTGATTTAGCCTTACATGGCAATACAGAAAAATAAGTACCTTTGCGAATCATAAGCCAGGAACTACTGCAGCAGTAGAGCACAGAAAAAAAATTAAGAGGTAAATGTTCAATGACACTGTGTCATTTTCCTTCAGATCATTATTAAATCTTTGCCAGTAGGATTCATGCAGTACTGAAACTGGAAGGCTTGTTAACAACAATGGGTCTGTTACATAGATGAATTTGATCTCAGAATAAGATGATTGATTTGAGTGGTAGGGATTGTTAAACAAACCAAATGCATGACAAAACACATTGGATGTAAGATAGGGGAAGAATGTGAAATCCTAAAATACAGTGCCATGTGGTGAATGACTAAGGGCCGCAAGACAGAAAGGGAACAAAAATTCTCCATAGTTACGGCAGAGGGATAATCCAACTGCTAGGTCTTCAGGCAAGAGATACAAGGCAGGATTGAGAAAGTGGCCAGAGAATTACCTGAAAGGGTCTGTGTAGTCCCAGTGTCCTTACTTAAGGGGAAGGGACATACAAGGGGTATATTATATCAGCAGAATTCTAGAGAAAAAGCCCACATAAATAAGCTGAAGTCTAGAAAAAGCAGAAAGGAAGTAAGAAACAGTCTCTCCTGTCTTCATGAAAAGATCCCTGATAAGGCAAGTCCTCAATGGAGAAACTAAGGTATAGAAACTGAAAGTGGAAAATTCCAACTTAGAAATTAAAGAACACAATTTCATTTTTGATCACTTACTATTTCAATAATTAATCCAAGACTCACAGGATGCTTCTGGAGTTGCACCTTAGCTCAAAACTGAAAGCACAAAAACTATAAAGAGCCCTATGAGGAGACATAAAACCCTTGGTCTCACAAAAGAACTGTAGAATATTTTGGGATCCATTTTCAATAGAATCAAGTTTCAAAAAGAAACTACTTCACCCCTAATAAGCTTTAAACTAAGACAATGCACTGGTTTCATTTATTTTAATTCATTTCATTTAAGTTTAACCCATCCCTGCTGGCAGCTTTGCACAACAGAACTGTCACCATAGCAATCTATCACATCATTTGAAACTGAGAGGTCTCTGCTAAGTTGGCACTCAAGTGAAAGCTACAGTGAGGGCACTGAAGGCTCTCCAAGTTTGACGCTGAAAGGAATCTACTATGGAAGAGAAAGTCCCATGTATCACTACTGATGCCAAGTCATCAAGATAAATGGTAAAAAAATAATACAGATGATCTCACATTTTATTGTGCTCAGTTGTAGCTGAGGCAGCCCAACCCTAAAAAGCTTAGTGGGAATCTCATCAATGATGAGAAAGTGAAGTCTCTGAAGGCTTCTGAGTCATTCCACACTGTGATAAAAACCAGGGAATAAAATTAGTTTTGAAGCTTCCCAAGTTTCTCAAAAGTTTACTTTTTCCTTTTCCCTTAAGTGAACACAATGAAACACATTAGCTTCATACTCCAAACCCACCCCATGCTGTGCCCTCACTGCAGTTTCTAAGCCTTCATTCCCCTGTCTGTCCTGGCTTCTCCTTGCTGTTACTATGCCCAGGCAGAGCACCTCAAGTATCTGCTACCATAGGTGCCAAAGAAGACATTGGATGAAAGATGACTCCCTTGAAGAGGGGAAAATAATTTCAAGAAAATTCTGCTGCCCTTCTTGATTTACTTCAGTGACTGATTTTTGATGTTTCAAGCCAAATACATGCTTAATTTGCCTCTTATAGACTGTATTCATATGTGAAGAATGCTAGCTGTGGATAACCAAGCTAAAATAATCCCATGTCAAGGATTCCCACTGGAGCTATACATGGTGGGAAAAGTTACATAGGCATTTTGAACATGATTCCCCCGAAAAGATCAGAACTGGAAGAAATGGCAGACTAGAATTTCTCAAAAGGAAACCACTTGGCATTTGCTTTTGTTACAAGCTATCCCAAACTTCCCTAGTACATCAGCTTCCCCCCTGAGGAGGGAATATTCAAACAATCTGCAAAAACATGACAACTACCAAAAAGATTGATCAGTGTTATCTCGACTATGTTTCAATACCAAATGTTCACTTTGCATGTTTTATTTTCACCTCTGTTACATTACACATTAATGTCTGATATTGAAAAATTCAATGAGCAAACTATGCCATGCTGCCAATTTTTATTTTGCATTCCCATTTTGAACACAGTTTTTGACATTTTGTCTTCCTAACCCAAATGAAAACAAATTCCTTAACTGGGAAAATGCAAATTCAATTGTAACTTTTGTCAAATTAAGGAAAAAAACAGGAACATGCATTTCTTAAGCATTCTCATGCAAATGTGAACTGCAAGACTGATTTTCTGGCTCAGTTAAAGGCTCCAAACAACACTGAATACTGATTATAGGCTGAGGCCAGAAAGAGCGGATGGGTTTAGCTGCTTTACTAATAACAATTTAGCCTCTTTAGGAAAAGGTACAGCTAAGTCTTGAAAATTCTTTACTTAAAGATGGGAAGTCAGACTCACAGAAAACTCAGACTCAGAGCGTGTTCCTTATATACTGGGTATACCTCAGAATGTGCCGCTGCCACATTTAATTTTTTTTAAGCATTTCAAGAAACTGGGGTCTAATTCCTGCATGGCTCCCTTTGGTAATTTTGAAAATGTCAAGCAGATTGTAAGGTTCTGAAGCAGAAAGTACATGTGGTAGGTAATATTATAGAACAAGGTCTATTACATGAGACTGTTCACAGTCATGTGACAAATCCCTCAACAACAATAGCAAATGGGACCCAAACTTGTATTCAGCTAGCTTAACACTTTCTCTCACAGTGGATGCTAATAGAACTTTTGCATGTTTGCATTTCCCAGCATTTTGAAAAACCAAATTCCTGGTTCCCAAGGCTGCAACCTAGCTCACCAGCAAGGAGATTGACATAAGGCACATGGAAAGGCCTTTCACTCTAACAGAAGGGTTCAAGGATGAAGACAGCAAAATCAGGGCATTTGCTTTTAGACCAGGCAAAGTGGGCTCTGTAAGAGCTTTTAAAAAACACAGAAATCACAGAAGGAATACAGTATTTCCCTGCACAGCTCAAACCCTGTCAACTCTCTTCACATTCGGCCTAGACAGGCTCTATACAACCACTGGTACTTTGACTTTTGACGTCCCAATCTAAACAGTGCAGTCACAGACCTCCGCTGCCGCAGCAAAAGCAAGGTGCCAGCAAGGTGCGATGAGCCTTCCTTAGAGGATCAGAAATTAGTAGTGAATAACTAATTTTTTTGTTACCTCCTGGTTTATTTTGCACGTTTCTTAGATGAAGAGGGACATACTCTTTAGTGAAGGAGCAGCCCAGAGAGGCAGCTGCAACACCTCAGCAGCAAAAGCTTGCAGCTCAATACCTGACAGCAGCTGCCACAACAGGATTAGAAGCATGATTATAAATGCTCTCTGCCAGTGCAGCAACCAAGGCTGGCTGAGAAAGTATCACAAATACGCTTGTATTTACTGGGGGGTTGGTTAAGGTTGTCTTGTCCAGGTGCAGCAGTTGGACTTGATGATCATTGCGGGCTCCTTCCAGCTCAGAACTATAAATTTATGCTAATGCTAAAATGGCACAACACAGAGCAGCACTTGATAGGGCAACCTCACAGAGCAGGGGGAGAACTATGTCGCCACCTGAGCTCAGCATGGGTCTGGTGAAGTCTTCCCCCATCCTGTCAGCCAACCCTGACAGGAATCAGAGTTAGCCCCAAAGCCAGGAGTCACAGGTACAGTACCACAGCTCTGCAAAAGGCTGCAATTTAACATTCTTAGTGTGTCCAAAAGAAGTCACACAGAGCTGGATGTCAACTACAGGTAGTTTTTAAAATGTCCTTGTTATGTTCTTAGAGAAAACACCTGTCCATTTTGCTGAAGAGAATTAAATGAACATTTCTGCTTCCTTTAGCTCTGTCAGGGAAAATACAAACAATCTGCAAGTTGGTTTGTTCTTTAAGAAAGTGACTAAAAAGAAACAAGTATCACCTTCCGTTGTAGTCAGAAGCCAGTATTTCAGCTACAGACATCAGATCAAATTCCTAAGGTATGCTCAACTTTCACCAAAGAACATATACAAACAGTAATGTATGGGAGGTCTTACTACACATAGCTAGGAAATTAAAACATTCCCTTGAATGGCACTACTAAAATATGCATAGATATATACATAAAACATGTGAATAGTCAGCAGAATTCAGAAATCATTTCAGAGGAACAAAATGCAACAGAGGGACCCTGTACAGTGAGGAGTTAGGATTTCACTGAGTAGACCTTATTTCACTGCAGAAATACATCATTTACTCCCCTGAAGGCTGTCTTGCACTCTTATCCAATACAGATTGAAGAACCCCTTTCCCACCCCAATTCCACCTGCTCTCCTTCTGTCTGAACCTCTATTGTTATCTCCATACAGCAAACTGGATTATAGTTTTCCTCCTCCTCTCATGGGTATGGCACTTAAAATTTTTGGTTTGTCTGAGCACAGCATGGGTTTGTTCCACTCTAGTAACTGACCCATGAACACCTGTTTAGAAAACAGGTAGTGCCACTACACAGTGTTTTTACTGAGACAGGAAAAGTTGTGTTTCTTGGGGCAGCAGTGAGGCAAGCTCAAACTGTGATTCAGTAAGTACTTTGAGAGCTCTGCTCAAGCTCTCCAGTAGGCCAGCCAGCCCAAGGTAAGAGCGCTACTGCATTTAAAACTGACACCTCTCTCATTATGATCAAATCATCTTTGCAGTAAGAACGAGTGCTCCTAAGGTATCAGAGCTGAGCTGATTGGCACTCTACTGCACACACGGGGAGAAACTCTGTGGTGAAGTCAGCATCTCATTTAAGAGAAATGAGAACTATTTCAGGTAACTTCTGTAAGTACAAGGTCCCATCCTGCTTCTCTACTCATCAGAAGAGAGTTATTTCTATTCCTGTCTTCAACTCAAACCAAACTGCATGGGACATGTTTTGCAAGCAGCTCATTATTTATTGTGCTTAACATGAACATGAATTTTCAGGATCATAACTGATACAGAGGAAGAGGAGGGAAAATACAAATGCATTTTCTGACAAAGTGTACTATGTAGATGGAGGATTTTAAGGGAAGAACTGCTAGCAGTATTATTAGTTAGCCATATAGTATCAAGAGCAGCAGTCTGCCCTCCAGCTCCATATGAGAGAATGATTTACTTGTGTCCTACTGTAACACAGCTGCCCAGTGAAATGCTTTCACAGAGGAATTGTGTAGGAAGCTGTATAGTAAAAGTGTCACATTCTCTCAAAAGGTTTGAAGCCCCAGCAGTAGCCTCCATACCTCTGGCAGAGGCATTTAAAGCAATCATGAAAAAGAAGAACACCAGTCCCCAAGTTCACGCATCCTTCTGTTTTCTGTGTTGAGGTCATTATTTTGATTTTTAAAGTCTTGCTTTAGACAGATTCTTTTCCGCATCAGACCCATGGCAATTGCCAGTTTCTCTACCCAAGCAATTAGCACCACTACTGTCAGTGGGGCACTGTTGCCCAGAGTATAGTGAAGGCAATTATCTTCAGCTATAAAATGGATTTGCACAAACAATCCATTGCACATCCTTTGTTACCTGCCCCATGCTAGATCTCAGTTGTTTTTAAAGACATCTCAGCTCTTTTTTTCTGTGCTATAAAACACCACATGGACACATTTGATTTTGTTCAACTCTTAGTCCTTGCATGCTCAGAAAGCTTAGTTTCACACCTTCCCATTCATTGATATTGCTTGAAGTGATGTATCACAAGAGCAGGAGCTTTATGCTGAAGAGGGTTATTCTAAACAGTCAGCAGTGTCTTTTATAAATTAAAAAATCCACACACATTCTAATTTAAACCATTAGCATGGCCTGTGGTTAGATGACATTATGTTGCTAATGGATCCACTGTGGAATATGACACCAGTTGTGCTGTCCAGTGGGATTTACAGGCATATAATACACATGTTTATTTCGACTCTTAAAAGGCTGTACTAATGGCTTCAGCACTTTCGTGTTAAGTAATCGACATTCACCCCTTTTGGCAGTGAATGCATATGTAATGCAATCCATGTTTTCCTGGGATAATTGGTCTTTCTTCCCTCAATCAGAGGTACGATGAAATTCCAAACTAGATGTGCTTTAGAGACAAGTTAGGTTTGCCTGTAGGTTGTGACCAGTTTCCTTTGGCTTTCTATCTTTTAAGAATTCCAGGCATTTTCAAAATGGTTGTACTATTTACTGTTCATTTCCTCCCTTCCTGTTATTTCACTTCAGGCTGGTGTTCATCAGGACTAAAACGAAAAGTAATACACTAAGATTTTTGCAAAGATGCTGCTGCTGTTGCCAATGTCTGAAATGGGCTGAACTGGTAATGGGACAGATGCAACTGCTTAGGGAAAAGTACTATTCATGAATAATTATGCTATGCCATCTTCCACCTGATGTAAGTCTTGCTTATCTGCAAAGTGTTTCCTTCAGTTATCAGTATCCCAGCACTCAACTTTACCTCTTCATTAACAGAGGCTGCTTGTCACCGATCAACTCTACCACCTAAAAAAAATGCTAGCACACAAGGTGAAAGAGCAGGTAGCCTTCCAGATACTGCACTCAATATTAGGTGGTCTAGCAAAAAAAAAACCACATTGTGGTAGCGGTGATTAGAGTTTGAATGTGCAACAACTAATCAGCTGCAAAATGATCAACACAGTCATGGGAGATCTTATACTTTCTACCAGGTTGTATTTATTTTCTTTCAATTATGCCATGTGGTTGCTGTCATGACTCCCAGGTGATTTTGACTTCATCGTACAGGAACATGATGCATTCCTTTCTTCCACACTACCTTAAAGAAAGAACCCCAAAGGGTGCATCCAAGTCTGAAACAGATCCAGAGAGTCCCAGGCTTACTCCTAGCAGTCAGCTATAACAAATGAGTCACTAACTAAACCTCCAGCCAGTAGCAGCCATAGAAAGCAACAGATTCTGGAAAAGAAAAGCCCCTTCTTGCTGTTCACTTTTTCCTTAATAATCTTTCTAGGTGAATCATGGTTCTGTTTTGATCACAGATACATATCCCAAAGCCAAGTTCTCCTGCAGTCCACCCAGACTGTTGTGCACTGTGCTTGCCATGAAACCTCCACACACAGAAATTTGTCTGGTTGGGTGAGTAAGTCCTTTAAAAACAAAAATTTCAACTGCCTGCAGTAGGCTAGAACTGTTTTAGACCTTATGGTTTGAGTTATCAGAAACCTGAGTCAAATGCTCATCTTCCTCTTTTCTATAATGCATGAGTTCAGGTCAACCCCATTGCTTTGGTTGAGAACTTGATAATCAGCATGCATTGTTTCAGATACATTCTAAAACTCAGAGGGACAGATTGAAATTCTGACCTTTGATTGAATCGTTGTTCTGTCATGTTTTATCCCTTGAACCTGACTTCCACTCTGTTTCTGAGCCAAAGCACAAACAAAGCTAAATTCAGGAGGAAAATTTAGCTTCAGCTGAATAATACTAGATACTTATTCTGCCTAAGGAACTTAAGACAACATAGCAAAGCATAATCTTGCAAACATATGGAACAGTATATATTTCACGAGGATCTGGAAATAGAAAATGAAAAAATAAACCAGGTCTCTCCAATTTATATGCATGCCACATGCAGAAAATCAAAGCAAAGTAAAAATCTAGATAAACACTTCCCCAGGGTGTACTGATATTCCATTAGCTCCCTTTTTTCCCCTCACCCAAGGGAAAAAACCCTTTTCAATGCCTACTTGTGCAAGAGAAACTTTCTTAGAAGTGTTGCACGTCACAGTAAAGGGCAAATTGCTGAGTGTTTGGAATTTGCATGTTCCTAGTCTAGCACTGCAGCATGTATGCCTACCAGGCAGCTACTGTCTGAAAGTCACTAAGTGACTATTAAATTTCGCAAAGGAAGTACAACAGTAATGCTATACTACTATTGATTAGATTTCAACCAAGATAACGATTACCAGGGATTTGTCAGATTTGTAAAATTGTAACTAGTATAATTTCAGTGTTATCTAGGGACCAGTGATAGACATCTCACATTACATTTAAGTTAACTAAACATAATTTATAAAAAGGTAAATCCTCAGTACAAAATGAAATAATTTCAATCAAAAGCACACAATCTGATCAAATACACGGGGAAGCTGCTCCTTCTAGTTTGCATTTAATGAGAAGTTTCTAATTTGCATAACTTTTTACTAGGGAATGATGTGTCCAATTTAAAGTTCTCACATACTTTTTTTCTCTTTCAAGTACAAAGACTCGGCCACCTGCTTTGGAAGCACCCAGCTGGCCAATCTGTGTGGACAGTATCATTATTAAATTGTCTTTTGCCTCTAGCTGGCAGTGGACCTGACCCACTGCAGTGCACGCTACTCCCTCAAAAGTGCTCAGCACCACAGTACCCACTCTGGGCAGACAAGTGTAAAGTGGCATCACTTCACAGACTTAAGTTACAGATATTCATTATGTGGTCCAACAGCTGTAAACAATATTTCCAGGTCTCTTTGGATCAGGTAGACGCTGACAAAGTGACATTATAAAAGTGCAACACCTACAATCCACAATCTTACAACAAAAACTCTCCTATCCAGAGTACTCCAGCAATTTTCACGAGCAACAAAAGCAGAATACAAATGATTCTAAACTTCCACCAGAATTAAGAGGCCTCTATGAAGCAAATCTGCTTACTTGCTCTATAGTTATGTGTGCTTGCCAGGATTTCAAGTGTCTGGTGATGCAACAAAAAAAATGCACCATTAACAATTGAATGTCTTGATTGCACAATTATTACAGCACTATAGCTAATAGGTACCTGAGATTTTTATACTCCCTGCTTAGTTATTAGTGTTGAAAACCCCCACGGCTTACCCTTAGATATCTCTGCAGCAATTCCCACACCATTAGTTATTCACAAAATTTTCTGCTATCTATAAATGCAGGTATTTTGATACATGTGGATTTAGAAGCAATATGTATTAAAATTCCTAATATATATCCTTCAATAGATACAAGAATCAGGCAGAGAGAAAGCCATTTGGGGGGGGGGGGTTACCCTCCTTTTAATATCATCGTTATTAGTTTCATTAAACCTACAGAAATAACCATCACTAGAAAAGTACAAAGCTCTAATCAAAGTCATTCAAGAAACAGGGTGCAAGATTGTAACACTAAAAACCATGTGCCAGCAGTTGGAATGACATACAGAAAAAAAAATGCAGGCTACATTCAAAACTAAGACAGAAAAAAAAAGAAAAATCTTTTGAGAGTTAGCTTTGTTGCATATTCATGCCCCAATAAATTGCTTTAATTAGCTAAAAGAATGAGGAGGCAACCACAAATGAATATATTATGCTGAGTATGCACGCTTAAAGAATGTCACTAATGTTTTAAAAACTGCATTCTGGTAGAAATCCATATGTACCCAAGCACCTTTTCTTCTCTGTGTATGATTCAGACAGTCAGTGCTGACAGGAATGAAGAATTGTGTTTGAAGGACAAAACTACCTAGAAACACAGCTAAGTCTGTTAAGATGCCCACAATACCCCTTGACTCCCTCTCCCCTCCTATGAATAATCATACTTAAAAAACCACAGAAGACTAAAACCCCATTTCCTCCTTCAGATATATGTATTATGCTGCTGTGAAAACAGACAAGGGATGTTTGAGAGCACAATTATCAAATAAAGCTGAAGGCATTGCTACTTTATCTCACAAAGCCCTACCAACAGAGGCCATCTTGGACCATCTCAACACTTCATCACCAAGTATTATATACACCTAAAATGGGATACATTCATTTGCAGCTTTTCTTTAAAGGTTGCCAGGATGGGAGTCAACAGTATTAAGGTATAAAAAGGAAGATAAAGATCTTTGAGATGCAAGGGCATTAGATGCTCTGTCTTTAAGTGTTCAGCTACTGTCAAAATTTAAATGCTACATTTTTGACAAATTCTGATTACTTTGTAGGTTTTAAGTTAAATTCTGGCCCTTACCATTCCACATTGCTGGTTATGAACATCCACTAAGGGAACAAGAACGTTGGCATTTCATCACTATCTGCTTCTCAACTTCATAGAACACAGCATAAAATTTTTCTTAACCTGTTCAGGTTGTAGTTCTCGATTTGCCCTTCTGCTTCATAGGCAAACCAACACTTGTAAGGAGAGCAGCAGTTCTGAGTGAAGACTGCACCATTCAGACCTTGGAGGAAACAGACAGCAAAGGAGAAAGCTGACCCTTTTATTCCTGTCCTATTACATGCTAATCCTAGGAAGGCTTTCCCTTCCTCCTTTTAATTATAGGCTTTACTAACAAGCCACATGTGGTTTTGAGCACTTGTTGATGAGTTCAGATTAGATGGGGACAAGGCTATTTCCCTTTGGTAATGTAGTGAATAGCAAAGTAACAAGCTAGCCCAAGAAACCATTTTCACCCAAACTTCCTCCTAATTACCATTCCCATTTAAAGACAGGTGATTTCAAATAAAAGGTCATTCTCATTTAAAGACAGGTGATTTCAAATAAAAGGTGATTTCCCCTGGCAAATGAAACAGTTTGTTGATATCCCTTTGAAGATTAGCTTAAATTAAATCCACCATATAATTCTAAATAACCAATCTACCCACACACACACATCCACATAATTTACTTAACCATCAAGAGATTCAAGAAGCTCACACTTGGCCTTCTCCTTATAGCAGTTCAAAGCAGTGCCGTTATTCCCCAGGACAACTAGCAACTAGCAGCTGGCAGGTCTCCCTTCCTCCCAATACTTTTATACTTCCTCATATTATTTGTTCCTTTGCAGACACCTGGAGTGCACTCCTGGCCCCAATAAGAAAAAAACAAAACCAAACAGTTTCTGTCTTGGGGATTTTATGTTCCAAGCTATCCACAGTTGTCTACACACTCCTGTTGAGGAAATGTGATGAGCAAAAGAGTTAAGGCCATCAAAAAACTCTGACTGCAGAAAAGACCTGGCTTTCACAAAACATTCTTTGGCTGGTAGGATCACTGACAAGATGATCTCCAAATGTTTTTCTGGTTGTTTCCTCTGCTGGACAATCTTCTACTTCTAGCTTCCATTAGACCTATCAGTTATACTGATGTTACAAGAAGCTCTCAGAGTATGGGAAGGTTCCGTTCTACAACCTCATTTAACATTTGGATTAACAGTCTCAAGAAGATTTCTGCAAAGGAGGAAACCAAATCAGCAAAAGCCATGAACTTCCTTTTAGTGTATTCAGAACCAAGAGAAAGCTGCAAGCAGCCTGAGAGAACAGCATTTGTAATTACAAACAAAATTATGCACAAAGGCAGAGATCAGCTGAACTCGTTCACTGTACAAGGTCTAAATAATCATTGCAGGCAAATAACTGGGCCATCATTGCCAACAGGCTGAGCCATGGTTTGAAATGTTTTACAACACAGCTGGAGCAGCCCAGGAGCTCTGCCAGAGCCCAGTACTTGCAGCTTAGCTGAAAGCAGCAGCTCTGAAGTCATACCTGCTCATCATAGGCACAGAAACCTTGAAAACACTCCACTGATCCCAACTAGAGCCTGAGCTTGGGCATTTTTGTGAGCATTATGTATGTAACCACATCTGTCTTTATTAACAAACATATCCCTAAATTTAATGGAAATCAAAGACAAATGAAATGCTGACTAGTTTGATCATTTTGAAAGTTGCAGTTGTTACAACCTTTTGAGATCACAGTCAGTAGAGCATTCTTATTACTAAAAACATCAAATACCATATCTATCCTTCTCATATTCAGTTGCACTGAAGTTAACAGGTGATTACCAGTCTCACCCATTTGTTTTGCTCAAGCAAACTGAGACATGTAAGTCACATCCTACTGGGAAGTGGCAGGGATGGAAGTTTCTGGTGCTGCAGACCATTACCTACCTTGAGCAACTCATCTGTGGCTGTGATATTCTTAAGAACAGCCTCCTTATACATACGTACTTACACACAGAATCCTGAAAATCCAATCATTTGGCTCCCAGATCTGCTGTTGCAGATTCTCTAGCAGAATCCAGTTCAGAAGTTTGTAATACCTGACCTATTTCAGCAAGCCAAGTACTCCTGTGAATGACTTTATCTCCTCATTTTCCCTTAACTAAAGTATTAAAAGGCATGAACAGGTTACAGGCTGTTGTTCATAAAAAGCTAAAATATGAACTAATTTTTCATACAAACAAGAAATCACTACATTCACACCAAGATCTAAGTCCACTAACATCACTGGAAACACAGAAAAAGAAGTTCTGAACCCATGTGATTTGGGTCATCATCTACCAAACAGACTGTACTGTACAGCACAACACTCCTCTTAAAAAAGTAGCTGAGTCTACCTTGAAACCTGTTACAAAGAGTAAGTAGCATTGCAGATGAAATTATGACCTATATAGGCATCTTGTATTTTGAGAACCAAAAGTTACTGTCCCTAGAGTCTCAATATTATGTCCAGAAACAATTTTAGTATTTTACATTATAATGAAATTCTCTGCTTGCCTACCTTTTAAATGTTGGGCTGGGACAAAATGTGAATATGGGTAATTAAATTTGTATATTATTAATGAACTTGGGGGGTTTCTGCTCCTAGCTAAATTTGTAGGACCCACAGTCAAATAAATGGGAATGCTAAAAAGGGCATGTACAATGTTCTCAAAAATGTCATAAGAGCCATGTACCTGGCTCTGAACATTGTGCCACATTAATCAATATTACTCTGGCATAAAAGAGCCTACCACATTCCCTCATATCCCAAAACTTCCACTGTCTTCAATGGCAACAGAGAGCAGCAGCAGGTCATCAACTCGTACTGGTACTAGTACTTTAATAGTAGCAACTTTGCTTTGGAGAAAAAAATATCTATAGTGGAAGCACCAACTGGCATTGTATTTCCTACATGCACATTCCATAGAAAATGCCCTTCGGGACCAAAGAAGGAGAATTCAGAGCCATACTCATATTTTCACTGTAAACCCATCTTTAGTGACTTTTGGCTTCCAAACCTTAACGGGTAGGAGGATATAAGCGAGGCAACGCTGTAACAGGTGCTCAGTGATAAAACTAAGAATTTCAAACATAAATTGAAGTATTTCTTTTAAATGAAATTTCAAGTTGAAAAGACAACGAATTGTCACAGTTGTGCTATTATTGCAGCCTCTCACAGAAAGCACTATTTGCACCCTTTAGACTTTGTCAGCCACAATTGCCCCCCTTCAAGACAAAGCAACACACTCAATTCTTTGAATTTCTCTGCACTGCCTGGAAGAAATCTGCTGCAGAAGGTACATACACAAAGAACTGTGTCAGGCATTGAGCAGGAACTGAACATTGTGTCTCAGTTTCTCATCTACCATGGAGTTTTGAGGGACTACAAAATACCAAAGCTTTAGAATTCAGCTCATAGCCATCTACTGCTATGAAGTGTCCAGTACGGATGACCTTACAACTGACCTGCTAAGTGCCCAAGCTGAGATCCAAGTCAGCCTAGGACCGCCTAACAGCCAGGGAAACTCTTCCAGACTCTAGAAGGCTGAACCACCCTGTGGAGATGTCCATTATAAAAAGAATCAGGGTCCCTTCAGAATTGCTTTTGGCAGTTTCTGGAGGAGCACTCCTAATAAGCCTGGGCTCTTGCTTCAGAGTTCATCTTTGCATTTGCATACTGCTGTTTCCAGAGGCAGCCCTTGCTAACCTGTGTGACCTGGCTGGCAGAGCATGAGATTTTTTGATCCTAAAAGTAGATTAGAACCCATTCAACTATGTTCCAAAAGCCAAACAAATTTGTATTCAATTATTCTTTCACAGGCCAGGAACCATTTCAGTTGAAATGCTGCTTTGGACCAGACAAAGAAATAAATGCTTGACCCCATGCAAGTCAAAAGGATATACAGGCTGACCAGCTGCTTACATTTTCACACCCTGTTATCAAGAGGTAATATTTGCAAAGTCTCTTACAAGTTATCACTTTTGCAGACAAAACCCAGCTGCGGGGTATAATTGACAAATCCCCCTGAGGGATGCCATCCAGACATGATCATCTAGCGAGAACTTGCCACAGTCTTGTTCAGAAATCTGGAAGCTGTCAATAATTCCAGGATGTTTTGAAGTGATATTTGATTCTGAATAAAACCAGCAGGACACAGAGCTTTTGAGTCCAGGAATAATAAAAAGAAGTAAATTTACAGTTCTCTCTTTCTCTCCTCCCTTGTAAGTGTCTCAAAGGACATTAATTATACTCTCCACAGATGCACAAGCTTGGAGAGTTTGATGGCAAGGCTTATTTTCCCAGAACTTCACTCCTATAGATAAAAGCCAAGCATGAAGAGAAGTACAAACACAGGATACTGAATCTCAGATGCTTTAAAGTTGGTAATGTATGAGGTAACCTTCTTATCCTGCCCAACACACATAAGCTGAAAATGCTTAGAAATGGTACCATGCAGCTGTCACTGTTTCACACACACACACATAGAACTTCAACATTTGCCATGACATAACATACAGTTACCATGGATATTTCCCTATTCTTAGCATACTTGGATAAAAAAAAAGGAAAAAAGATCCCAAAATCTCAGTGCACAGTAACCTTGAGCAAGTGTTGACTGTGCAGTGACAGCCACCATACTGGCTAACAGAAAAATGAACTTTATTTTGCAGATGAATAACCTATGCACTGTTTTTGACGAGGATTGCTTTGCTATATGCCACATGAGGATTGTCACAGGGCAATCATTAATAAGCAGGGGAGAGTGAAAGTCAGTTTGAGACCAAGATCCTTCCTGACAGCAGTAATTCAGAATCGGTCTTCAGTTTAGGATAAATTATTTAACAGAAAAGCTACAATGGAAGGCTACTGGCATAAAGGAAAGGGGGGCTTTTGGACTTCAGATGAGCATTGCTCCTAAAAAGAATGAAGCGTCCTCTTAGCTTAACTCCAGGGGAGCATCCTGTGAAGAAAAAAAGATATTAAATTCAAACAAATGATAGCTCAAAACCAAGCATGTAGTAGAGCAACTATGAATTAGCAAATACTGGAGATGACAGAAAGTTCCAAAGAGACAACAAGGAAGTTGTCGAGCTTTCCAGTTGGACCAGCTGATAAAAGAAGGAGCTAACATTTCCTACGTAACAACCTGTCAAATTTGCAGCTGGGCTAGTATGAAATTGCTTTCCATTATTGTAGGAATTATGTTCTGTGTTTTGGTCAAGCAAAGATGCTTCAAGGCACTGCAGTCCTCTTGAGCCAGAAAACTTCCAGCTAGTTCACTGTTCAGAGATTCCATTGTTAAAAAACAAAACAAACAAAGAAACCCGCCACCAAATCACAACAAACAAAAAAACCTCAACAACTTGACTAAATCTAATTTATATCAAATTCACTTAGTGCAGGAGAGATTCTAGTCAAGTGAATCCCCATTTTTCAAATCAACAAGCCATTAACGAAACAGAAAAGAAAAAAAACGTGGTTTTTCTGCAGGGGTGGGGAAGGCTGGTGGAGGGTGTCATGTAAAAAAATAAGCCAAATTCAACTAATTTGGCTGGAGCTAGCTATGATAGCCTGGCATTTCCCAGTTTCTCACCTGACTTTTTTTACCAGGATTCAAACTGCAGCTGTAGAGCACATTTTACACCACAGTCCCTCAATCACAACTCTACCTAGAGGACAGCCAAATCCTCCAGAGATTCTTTTAAGTCTTTTGCATTTATAAGCAAATATATGCTGTTGTGTACTAGCAAGTGACAGTTAGGACATGTCACATGTAACCCTGTCTCTTGCAGCAGTTTCCCTGGGTGTCACTCCTCTGCATTAACCATATGTTGTACTGCTCTGCCCTGCCATGCTGAGATGCTTTGATCCAGCAAGGGTTTCTCCAAGGCACAAATACCTCCTGTGTCCTATTGCAGTGTCAAAATCTATTTTTATTAAAGTGGAAATTTTATATCAGAAGACAGTATTAAAGCGAAGTCTAAATTTTAAAAAGACAACTCTAGAAGAAGTCCTTACTGGAAGAAGTTCACACTGGAACAGATTGTCCAGAGATGTTGTGGAGTCTCCCTCACTATTCAAGAACTATCTGGACACAATCCTGTTCCATGTGCTCTGGGATGACCCTGCTTGAGCAGGGAGATTGGCCCACTGTGGTCCTTTCCAGTCTGACCCATTCTGTGGTTCTAGAGTGGCACCTTTCTTTCACCTCATTGAACAAAAATAGGGGGAAAATGGCATTGAATCATTAGAATGGCTGTTGCTTTGGAAACCCAGACATTGAACCAGTTGTTCTGGTGACTTGGCAAAGAAGGGGTAGGGGGAGAAGGTGCTTGCCTTTAAATGTCTTTCTCACACTTTCTGTTCTGTGAAAGGTATGACCTGATTGCCATAGCAGTTCATTTATTTGGGTGTAGCAATTTTCCAAGACTGCTTTCCACTCTTGGTCAGATCAGACAACCTCTGAAATGAAACACCAGTGTTTTGAGCAATGACTCCCACAGGTAATGGAATCTGCCTTTGCAATATCAAAGCTGCTAATAGCTTCAGAGTCAAACTCCCTAGCAGCAACTTTTGGACCATTCTAAAATATATACAACATATCCATTCACACAGCATCCTGCTGTAATTATTCCCAGCTTATCAGGTGAGATAAGATGATACTGAGCGAGCTGTGGCACAGAAAAATATTGGCACCTGCCCTATCTCACAGAACTTAAGAGAAGCAGAAGAAATCACCACTTGTCTTCCATGCTCGGACACTGCACCAACCTGCCTCTCCTTGAGTTTTCAAAACAGTCTTATATTAAAAAATAAAAGATTAATTTTGAGGGCATCTATCTATGTGTTTCACTCTGAGCAGTAGAAGCTGAACATAACTTTAAATATCACAGAATCATCAAGGTTGGAAGAGGTCTTCAAGATCATCCAGTCCAACCATCAAACCAGGACCACCATAATCACCCCTAAACCATATCATCTAGTGCCACATCCAGATGCCTCTTAAGCACTTCCAGAGATGGTGACTCCACCACCTCCCTGGGCTACTTATTCCAATACCTGACCAATCTTTTGACCAATGAGTCTGAACAGTTGCCTTTGCAGTGCATGCAATAACAGAAAGCAGGATTAACCAAGACAAAACCCTGAGACCAGGACCCACATAGAGGAGGACATCCTGTCTTCCCTAGTTTTCTCTGTAAGTTCAACAAGATCTCCAGGGTGTACAGACCACTACTCGTGAACATCCTGCATATTCTACAAGATTAGTTTTTCCCACTGGACTCAGCCCATTTCGAAGAAAAGACTTAGTAGCAACTGTGTGCTACCATTCCCTCTTTACTCTTGCAAGACATACTACTGTGGTATCTGTACTACTTGATCACTATGAAGTGTTGCCATAACTTATTTAAAGAACAATTGTCCAAATAAATGAGCGACGTACTGCTTATTTGTGAATGCACATTTGCCTGCTAATTTGTAACAACTAGTTTCCCACAGAAGGATTCAAGGCCATTACTGTGAGTTAGTGTAGTCCTACAATATGTTTTATTTTTATGGTTTACTATATCCCTGACAAATACAATAAAATCAGTTTGGTTTTTTTTCAAATGTTTCATACTTCCAAGCAAATCCTGGGCAGACATCCAACCACATAAGAAACACCAGAATATATCAAGAGACACAAACTTCAACAAAATAAGTGTTTTGGACAGCAGCCTCTACCATTATAAGGGATAAAGAATCAATGCACTGAAGCCGAGAACATCTAATCAAAGTACTGCTTCAGCAGACTAATTAGGGCAGTGCATTAAGGGTTCTTATGGTCAGAGTCACTTGAAGTTAATGAAAGATTTTGCTAGTGCAAAATATGTAATATTTTATTGAATTACTCAATATCGCCATGTAATCCCCAATATTAGACAAGCCTGTACCCACATCCTCCAGGCAATACCATTTAGAATTGTCAGCTGCTGCAGAATTACCAAAAGGTCTGACACACCAAAAAAGATTAAATACCTCAGAGAACATGAGTGTTACATTCATGAAGACTGTTCCCTCATTTTTTGTTTATTAAGCATCACAACTTGTAAAAATAAACAGTGGTGTAAATCCAGTTTCCCCATATGTCAGGAGAGTACATCATCATTAAATGATAGTATGCCTTTAGGCAGAAGAAGATGTGACAGAATGCTCTCATTCTTTATTCCTGGAATTATGCTATTTCAAATGGCATAACATGGACTTAGCTATCCACAAATCAAACAACATACCTGCTTTTCTGGAGTCAATACCTTGAGCAGAGGGGCAACTGTATTCTAGATTCCATTCCCAAATAATCCTGAAATACAAAAAAATAGAAATATTTTTTGCAGCACAGCTAAAAAGCCTGGTTTCACCCACCCTAGGTGGCACTGAAAGATTGTCTTGTGCTTACTTGCACTCCACCAAATCCTTGCTCATTCATGAGAAGTGGAAGAGGTTCAACAAACACTAGTAAAAGCATCCTAAAATATTCTAGATGGCCAAACAGTTGCAAGTCCTGGGAAATAGTAGCTTTCCAAATCTCTCAGACAACTGAGGGATTTGAACGTTTTTCACATGCTGCATAAACAGTAAAAAGAAAAGATGCAAACCACTGTGGTAGCAAGTAAACACAAAGTTAGCTTCAGCATCATATGGAGACTTTAACTACCTAGCAGTCAAAGGTTAAGTAATTTAGCACTCAGTATCATAACACACAAACTTTCTGTCTGTATTCAGGTTGATAAGTCTGAAGAAACTTCTTGTTTTTAATGAAAAAGAAAAATCCAGTTCTTCAGGTAAATCTTTAAAGAAGCTTCTGGATAATTAAGTCCCATTTCAAGAAGCATCTTGGACAGATGAAGCCATGTGTTGAACATAGGTTTAATAATCAATTCTTTGATTTTTCTAAGGATAACTAAAGGAGTCTTTGTAATCAATTCTACCTATTTTTAAAATACCTGCTTCCATTTCCAAGCCCTCTGGCTCTTGTCTATTTGTACTTTAAGTCTTTAGGACAGGAACTGCTGCTGACTGGAATGACAGAGTCCTGAACTCAACTGGGCCTGCAGGCATTCCTTTGGTGCAGACCATAATATGTTTACAGAAAGAAAAAAAGGGATGTTCCTTAGCAGCTAGATCAAATTTGACTAAACAGCCACCTATTTCTGGCAGTAAATATACCAGAGAACAAGCACTACTGTCTTTGATCTATGCTCACCTAACAAAAAAAGGACTGTTTTGACAGGTAATTTCTAATCAAGAGGATAACCTGGACAGTACATTGCAGCTAACACTGGTGAACAACATTTTATTAAATTCATATACTGATGAATTATCAGCTGTTATTTTACCCTGTGTGTAGTGCAGCTTTCAGCATTATTGATCATGAAATTTTAATATTATGCTTGGAAGCATTCACTGGCATTTCAAAAGCACCATACGATTGATTTAGAACTTAGCTGCACTCCAGAGACAAGTCCTTACTGTCTGGTATCCTCCTCCTCTCCCCTTTCAGCTCAGCTGGTTACTGCATAAAAAGTTGCTTGAAATTTAAGTTTACTCAGAATCCATAGGCCATGCTGGCCTTTAAGCTATTGCCCTTTACTGAAACTCTGCATTTCTCAACAGCTTTCCCTTCCTCTATAGATTTATTCCACTTTTACCTCATTTGATGCTGTTACTCTGGGCTCTCTTTTCTGCAGCTCCATACTACAGTGAAAATCCAAATGTAATCAAGTTTTCTTACACATAAATGCATTCAAATCTGAAGTTATGATACCTTGTCACCCCATTGCCCTCATAGTTAATAGTCCATTTCCAATCATTTTCAATATATACACCTTTTGGATAAAACCTTGCCTTCAAAATCAATTTAGATTGCCACCCACAATATGGATCACCTGCAGAACTTGAAGGCTATTAGAAAAAACCCTAGCCAACAAACCAGCAAAACCAAACAAACCCACAAAATCTTTAAAAAGGAAAAAAAAATTGCCCCCTGCTTCCCCTCTCCCTGCCCCCAGAACATTCTCCATCTCTTGAATATTACCTAAATTTGCTGACATTTGTTTCCCAATACTGAAATTCTGCCTCAGACATTGATTTTGCCCCATCCACAACAACTTGATTATTGCAATTGCTTGTAGTTTGTCTCCCTTTAGCTACTCAGCAAATGGACAGACTCAGCTCACACAGCCCTGCAGGAAACACCCAGTATTACTTGGTGCCATGTCAAAAGACATCCTGAAATCATTCCAAAATAAATACAAACCTGATGCCACTCTTGTGAAATAACACCTGACTCGGAATCAGGCCCTGAGGGCCAGTTTCATCCCAACAAATTTCAGGCACTTAACTCATATATTCTAGAAAACCTGGAGGAAACAAGAAATCTTGGCACATTCCCAGAGCAATCCACTGCTGCCAGACCATAATCCTAGGAGAGCTAGAGTTTCTAAATGCCTAAGTATGGCCATTGTTTAATAACAATATAAACCCTTTTTGACATGGCTTTACTTTAAAAAAAAAAACAAAACAAAAACAACCAAAACCCCACAAAACAGCCAGCAACATCCGTCACATCCCCACTGCACCTGCATCCCAAATTAAAAACATAACCATATGCTGGCATATTTAAAATCCAAAATGAGATGCCAGGCAAATTTGAGCATGAAGAAACAGCTCCCCATTGTCCCACACATCCCCAAATCCATTAATAAATGACAGGAGGAAAAAAAACAGCCCTCATTTTTTGCAGGGAGAGCTCCTGACAGCCAGCTCCCACACCTTGGCTCTGCCCAGCAGCAAGTTTCTCAGAAACTTCCAATAACTTTGCTCTCTACTTCTGCTTTACCTTCACAGTCATAACGATGATCAAACTTTTAAGCTCAGCCTCACTCCAGCCACAGCAAAGCCCAAGGTTCAGTTCCACCCTGCAAAAAAAGAAAGAGCAGGTCAAGCCTGATACGAGAAATATAACAAAAGCTCTATTAGAAGAGAGAACACAAGGAACTGGGAAGAAAAAAAAAAAAGGCAGGTAGAAAAGAAGTACTCAGCCCAGCCCCTGCTTATTGTGTTGCAGAGAGCCATTTGACTCAATTCTGCTGCCCTCACAGCAGGGAGGTGGCGGAAAGGTGAATCTTTGCACCAGCCCAGTGTGCTGGTTTGGGCTGGGGTAGAGGTCATTTTCTTCACTCTTGCTGGTATGGAGCCATGTTTGGGATTTATGTTGGAAACAAGTGGTGGTAACAGAGGGATCTTTTCCTCATTGCTTGCACGAAAAGCCCCGTGCAAGCAGGGCTCGCACAGCAGCAAGGCCTTCTCCGCTTCTCGCACTGGCCCTGCCCTTGGCTCCGTGTGGCTGGCATTGCCAGGAGGAGTTTGCTGTATGCCTGGATAAACCAGAAGCAGGTAAGCCCTCATGCCAGGGAGAGCAGCCTCTCTCGGCCCTTCAGGGGAGGTATCTGTACCCTGCCATATCCCTCAGCTGTGGGAAAAGCCCTGCAAGATGCCCAGGCCCAGCGGGCACCCTCACAAGGGTCCGTACCCCCATCCTCGCCCTAAAGCATTGGGAGTAAAAGCCAAAAGGTGAGCACAGGATATTTTGCCAGTAGAGCAAAGCTGTACAGAGACAACCATAATTTGCAGAACACCAAATCTCCTCATTTGCTGCCCCTCAATCTCCTTCAGAGACATTTTATTATTCAGCAATGATTTCTCAGCTGTGATAATTATCGACAATGACAGGCTATTGAGGGCTTAAAACTGACTGAGAGAAGGAATCCAAATAAGATCTAAGCAGAGGATAGACTATATTCAGAATTAATAGCTATTTTCCCAGTCCTGTCATTACATTGGCCTCCTGCTGTCCATGATACCATAGATACTCCAGTACCATGTCAATGGCTGAAGCCACAGCAAAACTGTGCTCTCATCAAGACTGTGCAGAGGGAGAGTAAGAGACATGAAGGAAGGCCAAACTTCTGGCCTCACAAAACAGAGCAGGAGCTGCTCTCAGCAATCCCCTTTGCCATAAGGATTTCCTGCTGGACTGAAAGCACCAGCAGTGCTAACTCCCAGTAGGAAGATCACCTTTCATCTGGTCGCTGGCTAAAGAAACACTTCCTTACAGTATTGATAGCTCCAGCCTGGGGCTCTGAGAAATCCCTTGGAGGAAATTTAGTCATACATACACATCCTTCTCTCCACATGTCATGTTTTATAGGCCTTAAACGTAGGCTTCAATTCCACGAGCTCATCTTTCATTCAAAGAGTTGGAAATCACTCTAGCAAATAAACTATGAAAATTGCTCTTGCTTCCAGTCAACAAGTCAGAGAATGCAATTACTCTGTACACGAGTTCACGATTTCTCCTCACCAAGACAGGGCAAAGGGTTGGGCTAAAATGTAGAATATACAACAGCAAATTCCCTTTTCCCCTACATCATCCAAGACAAGTAGCTGAACTGTTTTACACAAAAGAAAGCAATCAGAGTCCGGTGCACTTCAGTGGAGACAAGTCAATAGCAGCTGAGCTATGTATGTACTCAATACCAAGTATACCAGCTGTAAGGCAGAAATGCCACTAGACCACTCATTGAGCCAGATCTGGTCCCAAAGCCCTGTTCTTCCTGAAAACAGTGCAAATGTTCCCTCCTGGGAAGACAGAGTTCTGACTGCTGAGAGACAACATCAGACAGCTAGGAGTAGTTTTCACCCTGCCCCAAATGTTACCTTTTCCCCAAAAGAGCATAAAATTGGGGAGGTAGAATGCATAGTCTTATAAAATGAGAAGATATAAAATTATAGGATGACTGGAAAGGTTGCTGGATACATAATGAGACTTCCACAGAAGCTGCCAGCACTACCCCCCTGCAGACCTAGCACAGGCTGGAATATCAGCCTCAATGACTAGGTCTGACACAGGGACTGACCTTTAAAAATAAGTGTTTGGAGCAGGCGCTTGTCTCAGAGTTGCTAAGGACACTTTGCCATCTTTCCAGCAAAGAACTACTCCAGAAGAATTAATTCTGTTGTCTTTCCACTTTCACAAACCCACATGGTCATTAAGAAAGTGGAATTGAAGTGTCATTCCCAAAGATTCTCAGGTGACTAAGCTAGCATGGCTAATGACTTTTTAATATCTTTTTATGCCTTCAGGAAAAGTGATATAAGTAATGCAGTATTTTGTTTTACAGTTCTATCAACCCATTTGTTTTTGTCTCATTTCAGAATCCCTCTTGGAGTAGCTCTCCAATTGGGCTTATTTTGTATTTGTTGAAATTTATATCCATCTATTGTCCTAGTAACAGGGTTGAAAGCCAGGAAGCATATCATCTTTGTGTTTCTGAGAAGTCATTTCTTTCTGGCTAACCTGGTCTCTCTGACCCAGAAGAAACTGTATCATCATTGAATTAATTTTCCTCAAAAAAAAAAAAAAAAAAAAAAAGAAAAAGAAACCTAAAATAAAATAAGCCACAGGGAGCTGTGTGGAATAGGAATAACAGCAGACCGATATGTTCGTTTTATGTAACTACTTCTGCTCTTTTATGAGCCAAGTAAATTATTCTATTCTTCCAGTTCTTGTGGCTTGTTAAACATTAGAGATGTTATTATAGCTGCAGCTAGAAGAATCTTATTTCAGTACTATTTAAATATGTTTAGGTTTTTTTTAAAAGAAATGTATCTATGCTTAGATAAAGTTACTATTAAGAATAAAACAAAACTAGCCAAATATAAACTGCAAAAGAATTACAGTCAAATGAATTGCAGGAGGTAAATGTGTTTCATAGAAAGTAATACAAGTGCTATCATTCAGACCAGAGACTACATTAGAGGAATTAGAGACAGATTATTGCTCATTAGGATTTTATACTGAGACTCTTATGAACATTTAAGCAGGCCTGTTCTCAGCATTTAAACATCCTCCTTAGACCAGTTCAGAAAGTAAATACTAGGACACGATTATCTAGCCTGCCTTATTTTCAAGTTTATGTTATAGGTGTCTTGCAACTTACTGTACTGAAGGAATAGAGCTGAAAATTTGTATCTATTTTATCACCTGTTTAGAATGCTGAGTTTGCCATAACTGGACATGACATCTTTTTCTTACCCCTGTATCAGTCACACGCTTATTCAGCACCATGGGTTAACCCCGGCCAACAACATAGCCCCAAACAGCTGGTCACTCCCTCCCCCACCAGTGGGGTGGAGGAGAGAATCAGAAGGGTAAAAGTGAGAAAACTCATGGGTTGAGATAAAGGCACTAAAATAGGTAAAGGAAAATTAGTGAATGCAAGCAGAGCAACACAAGGAATTCTTTCACCATTTCCCATGGGCAGACAGGTGCTCAGCCATCCCCAGAAAAGCAGGGGAGGTACATCATGGGATGTACATCAGGGATCTCCACATGTCGATGTTACTTGGGAAAACAAATGCCATCATTCTCAAGGTACCCCATTCCTTCTTCTTGCCCCTGCTTTATGTGCTGAGCATGATGCCATATGGTATGGAACATCCCTTGGGTCAGCTGGGATCAGCTCTCCCAGCTGTGTCCCCTCCCAGCTTCTTGTCACCCCCAACCTCCTCACTAGTGGGGTGTGGTGAGAGGCAGAAAAAGCCTTGACTCACTGTAAGCACTGGTCAGCAGTATTGAAAATAGCCCTGTGCTATCAACACTGTTTCCAGCACAAATCCCAAACATAAGCCCCCATACGAGCTATTGTGAAGGAAAATTGACTCCAGCTAATAGTTTACAGTGCCCCACAGGTCACTTCAAAGGGAAGCACTATTGGACACATCAATCCACAGACTACACAGCCCATATGGCTGTTATCAGGACTTGCAAGCATCTCTAACAGAAAGTGAGACCTTCACTAGCAGAAGAGATACTGCCACAGGAACAACTCACAGAGGCAAACCTCGGAGTATTGCCACAAATTGGCACAAGTGGATACCTCTCTGGCACAGACACAGGAGTCATCCATTAGGGTGTTGACATTCTCCATGCCAGGATTTTCCCACATAATTAATTACCTTTAGCTATAAAAATATGTTAGGCTCATTCTCTGTTCACTTTGAACTTTGTGCTGCAATGTACCAAATGCTTAGACACCAGATACCAATGTTCCCTCCTGTCATGGTCTGAGCTGGGATAGATTTTATTTTCCCTCTAGTAGCAGGCGTAGTGCTGTGTTTTGTGTTCAGTATGAGAATAATGTTGATGAAACACTGATGTTTTAGCTATTGCTCAGTAGTGCCTCCCATAAGTTACTTACTCAGTTTCCTGTGCTTTACCAGTGAGGAGTTGCACAAGAAGCTGGGATAGGAACATGGCCAGGACAGCTGACCCAAACTGGCCAAAAGCATATTCCACACCATAGAACATCATGCATAGTCTGTATAATGGAGGAAATTGGTTGGGATGTGCCAATCCATGCCTGACGACTGACTGCACATTGGTCGGTGAGTGGCAAGCAACTCTATCGTGCATCACTTGTTTTTTCTTGGATTTTATTTCTCTCTGTCACTTTTTCATTACAATTTATAGAATCATAAAATAGTTTGATTTGGAGGGGACTCTTTAAAGCTGCTATTATTACCATTATCATTACTATATTTTGTTTTCTTTCACTCATGAAACAGTTATTGTCTCAGCCCACAAGGTTTACTTTTTTGTTTCTGATTCTCCTCCCCTGTGAAGGGCAGGGGAGAGGATGAGCATCTGCGTGGTACTTAGTTGCTGTCTGGGGTTAAACCATAACACCGTAATCCATGACGGTTCTTCCCTGAGAACCAGACTCTGGCTGCAGGATGCTCTCACCAGGCATTTCCAAGTTGCACGTCGGCCCAAACAAAGCTAAGGTTATGCCAACAGAAGGAAAATCACACCTGTCTCAGATACATTTGTTTCAAGCAGTTTGTTCCTTCCTCTGTGCGAACGTGTGCTGACAGCCTGTCCCTCTGTCTCATCTTCAGCATCCCAGGTAAGGGTGTTGTACCACAAGCAGCAGCGGTCTGCTGATAGCTCAGACAGAAGTAGTTCACACAACACGCCCTATTCCTTAGTTCCATTCTTCTTTCAAAAAGTTACCTACCAGTCTGTGAACAAAAAACCTGTCAGAATGCAGCGGACTGCTACTTAGGCCCTCTACAAGCAGAGACAAAATAAATAACTCCTGTTTCAAAGCTCACCCTCACGAAGTAAATGCTTATACCTCTCCTACCACCTGATTTCTCAATGGTCATTCCCACAGAGAGGAAATTATGGCCTTCATCCTGTCCTACTGTGCTAACTGATCCTGTCAAACTGAAAATGGTCTGCTAAATGCCCTACCAGAACTAGCCAAAGTGGAGTAATCCGATTCCTCCTTCTACTTGTGCTATCTGCACTTCTGCTGACCTATTGGGGGTTTAATGATGTGACTGCAGGGGATTCATATATGTCCTATAGGAAAGTCAATTCAGCCCCCCTTGTCTGTTAAATCTTCTCTAAGAAAAGTACCGTGTTATAGTTTGTGAGCTAAACCCTGACAGCTTTCGGAAGAAAAGCTGTCAAAGCAGCGTTTCCATGAATTCCTGGTCAACAGACCACTTTTTTTTTTTCAATCTTATGGTGACAAGTCAGAAAGCTTTATTCCACAGGATTTATGAAGCAGTTTAACCTTTGCTGGCCCTGTATCTTTCTCTGGCCTTAACATACATACAAATGGGGTTAAAAGCTGTGGTATCAACAGTTCTTTGTTACATTCCTTTATAAGCAGCCTCATGAGAGACAAAGTAAGGCAATGTCAGATTCACGTTCTGGAAACTTGTACTTCCCATTGTAAAGTTGGAATACTAGAACACCCTTGATCATTGTAGAAAATGTCAGTTGTAAGTACAATATTAGACTGTTTTGCATTTAAAATGTTTCACTTCAAGGGCACTGTAACTAGTTATCAGTTCCATTTGCTTTAATGAATCTTCTGAGCAAGTACCCACAGTGTGGGTTGTGCCATAGCTCTCCTCCATTTGACTGCAGACTTTGTTTTTATGATGTGGTTAGCTCCTAAGTATGCTTACCCTTAAACATGTTGAAGAAAGAAAGATCAATACAAATTAGATCACTCTGTATTGAAATACCCCCGCCTGCCCAAAAATAATCCCTTATATTCTAATCTTGTGATTCAGTATAATTATGTAATGCTTGTTCAGTGATGAATACACTGACAGGTTGACATTAAAGCCAAGCTTGAGCTATTCTAGTCTGTAGCATAATGATCACGTGTTCAGTAATAAAATTAAAGCAGCCTCTTGGAATTGTACTCTCAAATTCTGAGAGCATTTCTCAGACCATCTCTGCTATACAGAAGAAATGTCTCAAGAGAAAGAAGAGCTGTAGCATTCCCTACAAAAATTGGTTTGCTGCCGTATGCCTTTCCCCCCTTTTTTTTTCAAAATACTTCCATCTGCCTCCTGCAGAGCTTGCTACAGCATCCCTGTGTGCAAATAGCATGCTCCTCTATAATTAGCTTCCTCCTCTGTGACTTAATCAGTGATATTGTAAACCAGACACTGTGATAATTTGATCAGCTCAGTGGCAGTGAATTGTACCATGACTAAAAAGTCCAGGCTGGTTGTAACTGTAGGAGAAGCATCTGCTTGAGGGGAGGGGTGATATAGTCCTTAGGTTAGGAGCACATGACTGCATTTAAATCCTATAGCTAATCCCATTTCCTATTCCTCACAGACAGTCCTACTCCCCAGAGTGAAGAGGCATGCAAGCTTTCTTTCCCTCTGTGATATCCATTGACTCTTAGCTACTCCATGCAATGCTTGTGCAGAAGGGGAGGGATTGCTATATCCACTCCAAATGAGATCACAGTCCCATGATTAAATGCTTTCCAGTGAAGTAAATCTGGGTTTCAGAGCTCTTCATGTAGGAGAGGACAAAATCCTACATTTCTCCTAGCTGTACAAGAGGATCAGGAGGTATCAAGAGAAGCAAGTTTTTCTCTTGTCCTGGAAAAATTGAAATATTACAATAGCGCCACTGGATTTGGTTGGACATGGTGATTTTAAAGGTCTTTTCCAGCCTAAATGATGATGCACACAAACTGCAAGCTTCACCCTGCACACCACACTCAGGGCAAGATAGGCAAAGGGATGCCTTTGCTGTGAAAAAGTGGTCCTACCTTCAAAGAGCTCCCCTCCCAACAGGTTTTTATTAGTGCGAAGCTGGTAACCCAGTAGATTATTGGGTATGAAGAAAGAAACGCTGCATTTGTTTTGTTTTGCAGGAGATTGATGTTCCAAGACACTTAGAAGCTATGTGGTGACTTTGGCCTCACCAGTTCCTCATCGAATCCAACACTACTAGTTTTAGGCAATATGTTGCAATCTCCATGTAATCTTGAATCATTTGGAGCATATATGAATAAATGGGTTTGTTTAATCCTGTTTTGCCCCCTACATGAAAGACCTTTCAAAACTTCCAACAGATCTCTACTTTGCAGGAGGTAGCTTTATGTCCTCTGGCTTTGAACCACCCATCCTAAAACATCCCCAAACCTCAAAGTTTCCTTCTGCAGTGTAAGTTTTTGCTACACTGTTAGTTCATACAAATTGAACTTCTTGATCTCCTAGCGAATTTTCATGCTGGATTGTGCACTTTAATAGCTGAGAGGTGCTTCCATTATTTGTCTTTCCAACCTCCCCACTTCCCATAAACCTGATTTTCTGTGCCTGTTAGCTCTGGGTTTACAGGTGTGTGCTTGCATGGAGGTAGCATGGAGCAAGCTTTCTTTGCAGCACTTATTGCCAAAGCTCTCCATCAGTGCTCTCACTGAAGAACTGAGTTCAGTCTTTCCTGTGTGTCACCTGGGTATGAATTTCAAAGCATATGATATGAGTGAAGAAGAAAAAGCTGTGCATTCCTTTTCAAGGAAATTCTTTCCAAGGAATGAGTCCATTCAGCAATAAAGTGGCAAGATACTTCTGAGAGCAGCAAAGGATGAGCTGGACAAGAAATGAACATGCACTGTGTACACTATGCATGAACAAATAAAAAAGCCAAGCCATGAGGAGAAGGTAGATTTGTGTTACATGTCTGGAAAACCAGGAGAGAGATTCCCTGTCTGCAGTCAGGGAAGAAATATACATAGGCAACTGATGCAAGTGGCAGAGTGCTGTCCCAGCACAGGGGTGAAACACCCATGGGCAGCACTCACAGATCACCCAAGAGAAGGATAAATGGAAGATGATGGATAAATTTAATCTTTCTCTTCAAAGGTCAAGTTCTGCTTCCATGGATTCATACAAAACAATTCTGGCTTCTTGCCCTATCAACAGCCTGAACTGAAACCATATCATGCCCCTAAAGGGGGCCATTTTGCTCAAGGATTCGTCCTTTCCCCCTGGCAGCAAAACAAACAGTGCCGGTTGGATTCAGACTGTTGGAACTGCTGTTCAATCCATGAAATGGAATAAACAGGCTGCTCCCAGTTCACAGTCTGCTTGAAAAGCCAGAAAGAACTGAGTGGTGCTTAACATTCAGTTTGCCTGTGTATGACAGGATAGGTAGGGATGCAAGTGTGCAAAACCACATGTAGACCTTATTATTTGCCTAAGAAATGCTGCTGCAAGGACACAGGGCTGGGCACAATTTTTCCCTGAAAATGGTCTTTCCAGGAACCCCATTCTGAGGTCCCAATGCACAACCTAAACCAGGCTCCCAGAGATACTGTCAGGCAGGCAGGAACAGCAGAGAGAGGTAAAGCCTCAGTCTCAGCAAACAGAACTGCAGCATGACATGCAGTCCCCTGTGGCTTACAAAACAGACTAGATAAATCAGAAGCTTTTCAAAACCCACAGTGTCTCCAGGAACAGGCACATTGCCCAATACGACAGTATTTTTCTTTACTTGAGTTTCTTGTCCTGAAAAATCTCTCCTAATTTCTGTGCTTGTTTTGTACAAAGGCAAGACAGCAGATTCTGTCTTGCTTTCAGTGCTTTGCTCCTTTGCCATGATGGGACTGTGTTGCTGCAGAGCTTTGAAAAAAATACTGAAGGAAGTTAGAAGCAGAAATACCACTGAGAAATGGTGAGCTTGGCACTCCTAAATCCTTTGGCAGCCACTGGGAAAACTGCCCAGCAGTAATACAGACCCTGAATGCTCAAAGGACTTTGTCACTGAAAGAAGGATGTCTGCACTAGGATGTCATGCTGGTGCATCTCCACTGTATAAAATATCAGCCAAAATGACAACACAGCCCACCTCACTGAGGAAAAGGGAAAAAGGAAAACTCAACCTGTGCAAAGCTGTCTTTTCCTGTTTTAACTTTAGCAAACAAGTTGGAGCCTATGCAGCATATTTATGCATTGGGATTTCTAGAGAGGGTAAGGCTTTTCCTTGTAGTAAGTCAGTCACAACAACAGCACCCCACCACTGAGCTTGCATATGGGCTAAGTACTGTTCCAAGCAAGTACTTAAGGGATGTTACGTGGGAGCACTTAGGAGCTGTCACCAGTAGAAGGATCCAATTTGGGGTCCTTAAAGGATTCTCGAAATGTGTTCTGCATATGCTTTGCCTTAAACCATTTGCCACAAAGCTTCTGCATAACTCTGCATCTTGCAAATGAAGAGCAGTGTTTGCTAGGACATGTCTGACACTACCACTAAAATATTACATGCAGCCATTTTTACACTTCAGAAAAGATACTGGGAAGTTGGAGAGGAAGCAGAATTTTGCAGTTTGAGGAAGAAAAAAAATCTTGCATCAATAGGCTTAATTAGTGTACTCTGCTTAAATTTCCAAAACAAAGATCAAAAGTTGACTTAAGAATGGAATAGTTTGGTGTGGATAAAGTTCTGGGTATTGAAGATATATCTAACTACCAGAAAAAGGTGTAATAAGACAGCAGCCGAGAGCAGAAGGGGGACAAATTTAAATGAAAGAGCGCACAGCTTTTACCGGTGAAGGAGCTTAACTACTGCAACAAAATATCAGGGCAATGGTAGTGTCACATCATTAGATAAGTTCAGGCCCAACTTTCTGAGGAATTCTTTCTATTTCCCAGGGCCAGGAGGATTACATGTAGTTTTAAGTAAGGTCTTATGATATACTGGGGTGCAGACCAAATAATCTATTAATACGTTCTGAAGTCAAAGGTTTGCAGTGAGGATCCTTGCTAGACTCCACAAGACCCCCAGATCCCATGACCTAAATCCTCCTAAAATGTTTAAATCCTTAAATATTCTGTCCTTCAGTTGACTGACATTTCATCTCCATCACACAGCCAACTTGAACACCACGTAGAGAGGGGGTCCTCACTAGAGGGGCACTTTTCAACCAACAAAATGAAACTCCTTGTCAGCAGCCATGATAGTCACATAGAAAGCTGGGTTTCAGCTGAAATGATTGCTTCATTTCTCTTTGGACAATACCTTAAATCATTATTTTGCTAAAGCCATCAAGTACCACAAATAAAATCCTTCTTCTGTTTGGAGTTGCAGGTTTTGGAGCCTGAATGCCTCAGGTTCCCTCAGCAAACACTAGCCTGAGTGATGGGAGTCCATTGACCTGGCAAGTCCCACAGCAAAACCTGAAACTGGGCTCCTTCTCTGACAGGTCCCTCTTCACATTCACATCATTCTGCATAACTTCTGCTGCATGGCAGGGGATCTGTTTCCTTTTAGTGCACAAAGATAGTTACTTTTAGCAGGTAATCATTGCTCCTCTCTGTCTGAATTCCAATGTGTCATGACTCCAGTGTGACACAAACATAAGCAAAAGATTCATGTGCTGTTCAGCAGCTATTGCACCACATTATGAATTCACCATATTCATTTAAGCAGTGCATTCATATGCAGTGTGGGATGCAAGTGCTTTATGTATCAAACCACATTTTTATCACATACCACTCAGTCTAATTCACCATCAGCAAAACAAACCTTTTGCAATATTTTCCCCTGTATCTATTTGGATATTGAATTTGGACAAATGGGAAGCACTCCCTAAAGATGGTCTCTAAATGATTGCAGCAGAAAGCATAATTAGGTTCATCTTTTGGAGTAGCACGAAATCATCTGCATATACTTAAGACTTCAGCAAGGTTTAAATACTTTGCTGGATAAAGATTGATGCATAAGTCAGATCTGCAATGAATCTGACTTTCAGATTGCTACACCCTTGGCACATCAACACTCTGATCCCAGTCTGTAATTGCTGGCTGTATTCAAGTGCTAGATCTCTTTTCCACTGCCTGTATGGGACAATGCCAGGGAGGGTAAGTCCTGCTGGCTGATTTTAGTATGATAAAATCTATTGAGTAGAATTTCACCACAAACTGAAAGTAGTTTGGCACCCAAGCATTCAAAGAAAAAAAAAAATTAAAATCTGGAGGCTGATTGCAGCATTCTGATAGATATCCAAAGATATCTAAGACACTTCCAAGTAATCAACAGTATAGGACAAATACTTGCACATCAGTCCAAGTAATGGTATATGCAGATGTGACTGAAGTTTGATTCTATTACCTATGTCAAGCAAGTTTAACAGCCATTCCACAGCCACACCATTTTAAAGATATTTTCCTCCTTCAGTGCTGCAGGCTACAGAAAATGTAGCAAATGTCTTCTATTTCGTTTTTTCCCTAAATGCTTGCAACAAGTAAACCAAGATAAACCTTTTCCTATGATCATAAGAAAATTCCGTTTGGAAGGGATTTGAAGAGACCATTTACTTCTCATATGATTCCCCTGTAACTAAGATTTCACTGTATTAACAAAGAAAGATGTGTGGTCTATTTGTCTGAGCAAACCTAGGTCAAATCGTGGTTTTGATACAATCTAGTAGAATGGCCTTGAGTAGGGCACCAGGGTGCTGCTGCTTTGGGATTCAATACTGCTGCTGTGCAGCTTTGTGCAACCCTATCTTCTTTTTATCCTTTTTGTTGCTTAATTGCACAGGAAGGTTTCGGAGGAAGAGGCTGTTTTCCAGGGTATTTGTATTGTGTGTAGCATGATGTGGCTCCAATTTCAGTCAGGGTTTGTGGATTCAACAACAAACTTAGCACAAGAGTGAAGTGATAGCAGCATCACAGGGAGTCTGTGGCAGATACTGGAACTGAAACCTTACTTCCTGAAGCTTAATGTCCACTTAATCAATAATGCCATCTCCTGTGGAATTTGCCTATTTTCATCAATAAAATACCAAGATTTCCACAACAGTTCAGTCGTTACTCACTCTCTCTTTTTATAAGGCTTGTAGCACGTGTCTGAGCTGACTGAATCATTTAAAGATTCTGGTTATTATTTTTTCTTAACACTAATTTCTTTTTGCCTGCAAAGTTGAAAGGCATCAATTTAAGTCTCTGCAATGAAACACTCCAAATTATTTCTTTGAAGCATCATCTCACAATGGGACTCATCATACTATTGAGGATTTTTTTTTAACAGCAGCATGTTAATGATTTACCGAGTTATTTAGCAAAACCCCCATTGATTTGGCATGGCAGTGAGCTCTACAACTAATGCTCATGCTATCTTTTCTCCCTCCCAGTGTGTCTTCAAAATGTTTAAAGCTATGAGCCAGATCCTGTGAATTGGTGTCTTCTAACAACTTAGGCCAGATAGCCACATGCTTTATATCATGATAGAGCTGCTCAGACATGCAGAAGATATCTCCACCCCAAGAATAGTTTTCAGTGCAGTCAAATTGGGCAGTTTGCTAAAAGAGCTTTTTTATTATGCTAATGGCCAGCATGCCTCATCCCAGGGAGAGTGTGGATTACTTAGCCCAGAGAAAAAAAATGATGTTAGGTTAAATGACAATTGTTGTGCCTTCTATAGCCCCAGTTAATTTAAAAAACTTCCTGGTACATATGATTTCACTTTGAGATTATAAAAACTGTGGTTCAGTATGCAGACTCAAGCCAGGTCTCTCAAACGGCAAGAAGGAACTTTAGTCTATTATAATTTAGTAACTTAAACTGTTACATATTTTTCCACTTATTCTATTAGAAGTAGTAGTACTCAGGAGAGGTGGAGGGGAAACGACATCTAAAAACAATAATTGTGCTATTGCTTCTAAAGAACTTGCATTTTTTCCAGTGCACTTAGATCATAGCATCATTTAGGTTGGAAAAGACCCTTAACATCAAGATTCTCAGCTTGAAAAAGTTGATTCAGTTGCCAACAAGAAAAGCTATGGGACCAAATTGTCATGGTCTGTTAATATACTATATACTTCTGCTAACCATCTGTCTGCTTTCAGTGCTTTTGCCACTCAGGGAAAATGTCATTTACAATCAATTTCAACAAATACCATATGCATTAAGGTTGGAGAACAAATGATATTTCAATATTACACATTGTAGAAGAGTTTCAAGTTCACCAGACCCTTCAAATTGTTCAGTTTGTGGTGTTCTAGTTGTTTTGGTTTGGGTTTTTTCAGACTGTCTGCGGCCCAGCAGCTTGGTACTGTACCTCTGCATAATTGCTCAGCTGCTTAGGGTGAGAGATGCAGGGAGACTGAGGAGCTCCTTCTAAAGACAGGACTTGTGAGACCATCTCACAAACATCAACTCTAGAGCACTGGCCACAGCCTGGGACTAAGAGCCTATTTCCTACTCAGAGCATGGACAAGGGTGAGGACCAGAAAGATTTACATCAATCAACACCAGGGCTGCCAACCTTAGATTCAGGAGCTAGTTTGCACTTACTGAAGATTTAGTGTAAAAACATGGGATTCGTTAATACTTAATTCCCTGAGGTTCCTTCCACAAGTATTCAAATGTTCAGGCGTGAGGGGAGGTTCTTTATAGCTACTCAGAATTTTTAAGGACAGGTATTGAGATTTTGATAAGCATTGGTTTAATAGGTTTATTTTTCAGTTAGCAAAGTATAGATCTTTTTCTACAAAAACAACTCTGAAAAAATCAGCAGAATCTCATTAATCTTTTCATTTGTTTGAAAGTTCAGATAGTAAATATTTGAATAGTGCTTCTAATTAGTTAACACAGTCATCTAGTCTTGCAAGTAGAACATATGGAAAATTTCTACTGAAGTTGAATGTTAATGGATGGAACTTTACAAGCAGTCATTATCTAATCCTCCTTCTATTTGACTAAACTGGAATTTTACCACTTGCTTCAGAAAGAACAGGTTTGGGGCAATTTTAAAATTCCTTGGCTATTAAGTACATAATAACTACCAGATTTGTACAAAGTTGCTGTCTCATTCTCAAGATGGCATGATAAGTATTGATATTTTTAAATACTAATTACAGTCACTCCCCTCTAACAATTTATCACAGGCATATTAAGCAGGATTGAATTGCTATTCAAGCCACTAAAAGATTAAAACTTAGTTTTTCAAACCTCAGCAGCAATGTGAATGACATGGAAGGAATACACAGAATAAGCTCAGACACACTTCAAAAAATATGACTGCACAACTTATAAATTACAAATGCAAGTTCCTTAGTGGAAGTACACTAACTTTACAAGTAAAATATTATCAGCCTGATGTCAGATATGGTAGCAACTTTTTTTTTTCTGCGTGTTTGGAACCTTATACATTGCAAAATGTGTCTTAGAACTGAAAAGGCATTTTCAGACAAGACATACAAATCACTTCCTCAATCAAAAGACCTTTTTCGCAAAAACTCATATAATGTAATATTCCTCAGCATTCATAAAGAGATGTATGCTCATTTGTACTAATGAAGGAATTGATTCTCCTGCACTGCTTATGAGCAATGTTCTTGGCAAGTTACAAACAGCACATTATCTGTAGATTTAATTTTTCATGGAAGGGTGTAATCAGCACTCCTCTTAGAGTGTGTTTTTTTCAATGGAAAGTGTTCCAAGCACAGCTAGGCATTTTGTCTCCAGATAGCACTATTGGAGGGCTATGATTGTTAGTGCACCTGCAATGCCCTCAGCAGATTAACTATTAGCTGCATCTCACATGTGCTAGCAACCAGAAACATTAACTCATTACAAAAATAAAGGAGTTTGAATGAGCTATGCATTTTTTCTACTCGTCTGTTATGTGTGCTGTGCCTTGGACAGGGCTGACTGGACTCACTGCAATCCTTTTCAATGAAAGATGTAAGCTGTCAGAAGAGATTTTTATTGAGTAGTGTCTATTAGGGACCTGTCCTGGAGCAGTCAGCACCAGCCTGAAACAGTTCTGCTACAGGTATTAACATGGCATAATAGTTGGGATTCAGGTTTTCAGAAATTAAGTAAAACTGGGCACCAGAGTCTTTTCCAAGACCCTTCTAGAGGAGTAGTCTTTCTAGTTTTGTGAGTTTTTTTGCTTTCTTTTGAAAGCAATGCCCCTCTCTCCGTGACTTGTGACAAGTCTTCATGACTTTCTCCATGTGACTTTCTCCATGACAAGTTCAGTGAGCTAAAGAAGATCTTTCCCAGAGTCAGCATTGTGACTGCTTCAGTTTGCTTAGCCCCCTGGGGACACACTGCCAGCACCTCTCAAAACTGCTCACAAAGTGCCAAGCTCCAAACAACTGCTCAGTGCTTTGGACAGCAAGAGAAAGGCACTGCTACAGTTAGGACAAGCCTACCTCTAAGCATGTCTCACTCCATATTCACAGATCTCAGACATTACTTGGGGCAGATCTTTCAAAAGCCCAGGACTCTCCACCCCATATATGTTCTGGTTCTTGTGGAGAAATCTGAGTATTTCTCTCCATACCATAAGCCACTTTCAATCTCCCTAATTTGGGTATGTTAGGCTGTGGGTTTATTTTTTCAGCTTCTGGGAATACAGACATTCACTCTCTGACCCTTTTCATCATGTTGACTGCCATTGTCAAATGCAGGAATCTCATCATGGGTTTCCTATTCACCTCTCCACTCTATGCCCCAAAGACCTCTTGTTGAGGAATGCATTTTGGCCTTTACATGCATTTCTTCCTTGTGTTGCCATGTGCATCTATCCATCCTCCTAAACATGTCTATTAACTGACAGGCAGCCGTTACAAGAACATCCCTTAGCTACCTACACCGAAATTTGTAGTCTGTGTATGGGACTGAAGTGTGGACAGCATCGCCTGGAAGTCTTGACAGCTGCCACCAGTTTCTTTTTTACAGCTCCTTAGCACAGCACCTTATTTCATAGTATTCTCATTAGCATTAGTGTCTAATTGCACAAAACAACCCATTTTTGTTTGCTTATCCCACTGCCTAGTGGCTAAAATGGTTGTTTCCTTTTTCCTTTTCTAGCTGCATCACTGTTCACTAAAGTAGAAATACGGATTAATTGAGTGAAAGCACAATAATAAATAAGCTCTTCTGCTGAGTAGACATCACACACTGAAATATGGGGAGCATGGAATTAAAACTAACACACAACCCATATGACCTTTTTCACTTATCAGCAATGAAGCTTCCAAAAAATATTCTTGGCTTTTAGGTATCTAAGAAGCAGATTTTGATGAATAGATGAACACCAAGCAAACAGAGGAAATACTACCATACTGCCAAAGTTAGCTGACAAAGAGCACTGCTGGTGAGCACTCCTGCTTAAAGTGTTTCAGTGTTGGATCTACACTGGAGCTTTTAATAGGTTACTACCAGTATAATGCTGGTAGAATAATCTGATAATAAATATAAGTTCAGAACTCTTTGCAACTGCATCTGAAATCCCATAACTTAATTACAACCCTGGATTGTGGGTCATTACCACCTGTAGCATTCAGGTTTTCTTTATGTCCCTGAAAGATAGAAACATCTTTTACTTAATAATGAAGTGCTTAAAAGACTTATCCCTGCTTTTTTAGCCCCTTCAGTTTTGGCTTTCTGAGGCATGAACTATAATACCAGTAACTTCATCTATGGCAGGTGCTAAACTAGAACAATAGGCACTTTCCCCTTTGGAGTAAATTAAAAATAGCAATGCCAGTATAGTTACTGCAGTGTGTGTGGCTTCTGAAATATAAGATTATCTTCTGTCTTTGGAAGTTGAAGTTTAAACTGAGTGCAATTTCCAAAGTTCTGACTGTATTATACAGTTTTTAAACATAAATAGGTGATTCTAAAGTAAGTGTTCATACAAAACCCCAACAACAAAACTCCAGAGATCCGATAAACACAAATTTAGGAAAACGTGCGAGAGAAGAAATGTTGTTTGCTGTGAGCATTTCAGCCATATAAAAAATGGGATATTTTTAAAACAGCTACAGAGAGGATAACTCTAAACCAGTTCCTCTGAGATTTATTGTTCAAATTGTGAATAAGATTAGGGCCCCATGTGCAAAGGAAAAATGTTAGATGCAGATCTGATAAAACACTTTCCCCATTACTAATCTGCAGAGCTCTACCACAAGATGTCTGTGGAAGATACCATAGAAGCATTCAAAATAGCATTTGTTTTGATAAAAAAGATTATCAGTGTTAAAGAAATAGATTAGGTAAATGAAATTACTTTAGAAGAAAAGTCAACAGGTATTAAGGCATGGAAGGAAAACTTTCCTTATAGACAACTTGCTTACAGGATGCTTACATCCCTCCCTGAAGCATCCAGTGCTGACTACCACTGCAAACAGCGAAGACTTAGCTGGGATCTTAACTTTATCCAGTCCAAAGCTGACACTCCTGAAGTCACATGCAGCTGTTGTATTCAACAAAAGCATCAGACTTCATTAAATGAGCCATTTATGAGAAGAGAAACCATTTCGTCCAACTGATTTACACCAGTGATTTAGAAGAAGCTTCTCCTCCCAGCATACTTCAACCACTCTAAAATAAAAAGTTACCAGGTGAAGTCTTTTTCAGCTGCCAAATCAGTTCTCAAAATATCAGGCTGAAATACAGATGGAAAACTCTTGCTGAAGGAGGGGATGCTGCACTTGTCATTCTTTGTACTATACTTTATTCATTTTCAGGCCTATTAGCACCCCTCTTCTTTCATTCCTGTTCCTTCTTTTCATCCTATTATAACACTTCTGCTTTGTTGAATGTCTGTGAATGAAAAGCAAATCAACTAGTCAGAATCAGAAGACAGATTCAGACCCTTGTGAGCAAAATGGGCAGTTGAAGAAACAGCTTGCCTTTGCCATTTGTTTTTTGAGCACTGCCAGCTTTTTCCCCTCATCCTAGGTAAAAGATTGGACTGAAGGAACTCAGCTCAGCCAGTTTTGCTTGACCATCTGGGAAGGATTTGGGAGGGTCTGGCCTCTGGAGGATGCCTTTTCACAGGAGGTGTTCACTCCACAACAGTGTCCACTGTCTGAGAGATGTTCCTGTCCCTGATGCCTCACACCAGATGCTCACAATGAATATGCCAAGTTTTCCCCCTCAGTCCCTCTGTGTCATCCCTAGAAGTTGGCTGTCTCCTTTTTTCTCTGTTACTAGTTTGCCAGAAAAGTAGCTTTCAGCTTCTGTAGCCTTTAGAAAATAAAAACTTCACAGGTCCCCTATTCAGTGAGCAATGACAAAACCCCTAAAGAATGAGTCCTTTACAAAAAAAAAAAAAAAAAAAAAAAAAAAAAAAAAAAAAAAAAATCCTCTCTCTAGTTTAAAGTGGGGAAAGACATTACTTACCAATGTTTGTTAATGAGTGAACAAAACCAGGGAAAAAAGCAAGAGGAAGCAAAAAGGATATTCTGTACGATTTAATGGCCAAATGTCTGTCTATCTTGCTACCATCATTTTCCCCTTTCTCTACAAGATCATCTTGGCTCAATCAAACAAACCAGTTTGCAAATCTAATTTAAATTCTTAAAAGCAACTCTAATTTATCATGTTCCTCTCTGAGGTCAAATCTATTCTGTATTATTTTTCAAAGTTTTCAGCATGGTAAGTACTGTAGCTGCATAATGAAAGGGATAAAATTCTTACTTTATGGAAAATTTCCTTGAAAAAGAAAACAACTGTACATTGCTGTAGTTCTTATGAATTTCAGCTTTTAAAATGCACATTGGTGTGTTCATGAGTTTTCACAAGAGCCTTGTACTCCTTGCAACTGGCAGACATTCCATTATGTATATGTACACATACGTACAGATATATGTGTAATGCTCAGGGAAGTTAAATCAACTCAAAAGACGCCAAAGTGGAGCAAACTTGAAAATTACATCTTCTTAATACCAGTACTTTTCTAAAACCTATCTTTAAGTGAACAGTAGTGGATGGACTTTACAGGACTATAGGATAGCCTAGGCATCTTAATTACTAAATATCGGTATTAGTTTCAAGTATGGCTGCTACACAGGTAAATGAAAAATAGGAAAGCCTAGAAAATACAGCCAAAGAAATGGCAGACGAGTTTAGTGCATTTGGCTATACACAGGAATCACAAATTTCAAGTTGCAGATCTAGTTCTCTAAGGATGATCTAACTTACAAGGGATGGAGAATTCCCTGTGGACACAGAAATTACACACCGTGGAGCAGCATCACATCTCAGATATTGGCTGCAATTTTCTGAAAAGCCTGAGTGAGGCAGTTCTAATTACCACTGAAATTAAATGCATGGAGATAATTTCATTTTCTTGAATAAGCAGTTGTGCAGAGCCACTAATCACAGAACGGTCAAGTTTGGTAGGGACCACTGGAGGTCATCTAGTCCAACCTCTTTACTCAAGCAGGATCTCCTAGAGCATGTTACTCAGCATTGTGTCCAGAAAACCTTTTATTGTCTCCAGAGAAGGAGACTCCACAAACTTAAGTCAGTGGTGTTAAAACCTTGATGCCATATTGCTTCATTGGAGAGTTGTTTCTATTCTTCTTGCTGGTCCATTTTTTAACTTTTGATATAGTATGGAATTCTCTGGACTCACAGAGCTCAAAAAGGGAAAAAATAGGATAAATTTCTTTAGAGTAGTTCACTGTAACAGCACTGCAGGATGTTGCAGGAAAAAGGGCAGTGCGTTGTTCTAACAGACATGACAGTGGTTGCTTCCCAATGGCAGAGGGAGCCTACTGCTCTAAGCATATGGGATGTTATTACACCCATCTTCATGCCAGTACTCTACATTACCCACTCAAGGTCTTCAAAATAGACCTATTTCGAAAAAAAGTTAGATTTGAGCTTGGTGACTGGATCTAAGCAGCTCAGCAAAACTTTTCTTTGTCAGGCACTGTGCTACTCTTCAAACAGCTTTTACGTTGCAGTATTTAAAGCTGCTTGCAATGCTGGACTGAATCCTGAGGGAGGCAGGCCAACAAGAAAAACACAGGCAAGATGCTTAAATATAAAACACTGCACAACAATGTAGCCCACAGCCTACTGCTGGTCTCAGCTATATTCAAAAGAGCATCAGCACTGCCAGAGCCTAGTGCATGACAAATGCTCATTTCACAGGAGGCATAAACACACACTTGTAGGTATGATCCTTTGCACCAGGTTTAAGAAATAGGCTGTGACCTTCTAGCTCCCATAGGCACATATTCCTACACCTGTACACTGAGTTTCCATCAAATATCTACCCATCAAGTCCCTGTTTGCTAGACTAACAACTGATGTGGAAACTTCCATTTCCAGAGTCTTTGGAAAACCTGGAGCTGATTTATTCTCTGAAGTGTTGGGTGACTACAGGGCAGGCAAGCAGAAAGGTCTTTGTGTCTAAGGCACAAGACTTGCTTTTAGTGGTGCCCCATTAACCTCGGTCCAGAGGTTAATGGATGAAGGACAACTAATGAAGTCCTGCACCAGTTTTTACACTAGCTCTCATGCTTTTAAGTACAGCAACTCTTTGTGGTTATGTATTTTCTCCATCCTTTTTAAAAGTTGGGAGCACTTAAAAAATTCTTCAGCAGTAAAAAGTGGAGCTCAAGGAAAAGAAATCCAACTGCAGTCCTCATTCTAACAGCCTGTAAGGGACATACTGAAAGCCCTCCAGGCACAGTTTCCACACTAAGTCCCAGAACTCAACTGTCAAAATTCAGGCTAGCTCACACAGACAGGTTTCCCTGTTGGCAAACAGGATGCTGAGGGAAAGGGGAATGGTTTCCTAGCCAACAGTATTCACTAAGCCAGCGTTTACCTGGTGTCTTTAGAACAATGTCACAGTCAGGCACAAACACAGTCCAGCTCTGTTCTTAAGATTTTCCCCAGTTTATTCAGTGTACCCGAGACAACATACCCCACGAAAATGGAAACAGTCCGTCCTCCCCAAAACTTACATCTCCGCCACCCCTCCCTCAAGCAAAACTGTCAGAGAAGTGCCTTGAGTTAGGAAACCATTTCTGTTAGTGCATGTCTTTCTTCTTGCTTGGGAGTATGGACATGGGCATTCACATGCTTTCCTGAACAGGGATGGTTTCTCTCAACCAGGAGCCTCATCCTGCTTCTTTCTTCAGCTGTGCCTTTGTTTTGAGTCTTTCCAGTTTGGACTAATAGTTTACTCTAACAGGCAGATTTTTTGCATCAGATGAGAACAGGTTCTCCCACATCAGGGCTCCAAACTCGCTGCATAACCAGAGTACAACAGAAAGTACTGAAACATGGAGTAAAGACTTAAGACCATTTTAGAGGCAACATTTTTGAACAAGCAATTCTAATCCCCTACACCAGTATTGAGTCTGATGATTTATCTAACAAAATTATGAATCACTGATATATTTTTGTTGTACCAGCGTATAATTATTCCTCGAAGCATCTTCCTGCATCTGATCATGGACATTTGGACACCTTTTAATACATCTGAAGGCAAATAGATACTAAGAGATGACATAAGTCTGTCTAATAAAATACTGCTTTTTGCAATAGTCACGACAAGGGAATTACAGGCTGTTATTTTGTATTTGTTGACTGGAATGTCTTTTAACTATTAATTGTTTATTTAAAAAACAATATTCCTCCATTTTAGAGATTCATAGAGCAAATAAGATTACTTGTTTTTCTGAAAAGAAAATTGCCCTGCAGATGTAGATGGTCATGCAACCAGTCTGGGGTGACAGCTGGTATTTAAATGGAAAATTAATTCTTCTCAGTCTGTCAAAGCAGAGACCTCATCTTCCAAAGGAAGAGCGAGACTGCTTAAGATCCTGCATACCATGAAGTCACTGACAGGAAGAAGAAATGAGTGAGGTGAAAGTAGAAATCATCTTTCCCTATGAAAGCTGCAGCTCCCTTGCAAGCCCTGCTTCCACATGCTCTGAGGTGGGGAGTGTTTGCTCTGCAGATCAGCAGAGGAGTATCATTCATGTAACAATGGTGACAGTCCAACAAATCCTAGGCAGACAGTGTCTCACTGACAAGGAAAGCTCACACTTAGCTCCTGCTAACACTCACCCTGCAGTGTACTTTTATAGTCTGCTTTTAAGCCCTGAGACATATCTGCAAACATGAGAGAATGAGGCTGGTCAGAACCATGATTTCTCCCCCCGTGTGAATTCCAGTAACTTATTTCACTCCAGAGCATGGCTTATCCCCTGCTACATCCCCCAGCTTGCTGTCAGGGGGGCTGCTCAGTCACTGCACCTGTTGGGTGCCTAGGGAAACCAAAATCATTATGTGCACTCTTTTGTGCATCCCGTGTTCAGTTCCACTACCTTTCCCTGCCTGCTCCTGGCCAGAAAGGGCTACCCTATACAGAGTCACTGCACAGCATAGCAGGACACCCCAGAACTAAATTTGTGATAGGGTTTGGGGAGGTCATTCATGCTGTATGTACCAAAGAAAGATAGTCTATATGGATTTTTTTAAAATTCTTGGACCATATGTATTTGTGTTACTGTGCTCAGGTTCTCTATTTGAGGAGTGCTTTGATAGCCAAGGCAGTTTCTGATTCAGAAAGAATTCAAAGCAGAATTATTTTGAAAGATAATAAAGATAAGTGTTGGGACAGCCTTCGGCCAAAATACATCAGTTTGTTCCATGTATTTCCAGGCAGGGACTCCCATGTGTTTTAAGTGCTTCTCAAATAGGTGTATGATCATCTTCAAATCATGATCCTTTATATTTCTGTAGGCCACATAAACCTCCACTACTGTAGCACCTGATGTTGCCCCCATCCTCCACAGCCCCACAATATTTAAAAGCACTAACAACCAAATTAGAGATGAACATAAGGTCCAGAGGACATAAGGGCAAACTCTTATGGCTGGACTGCAGCCAGCTTGAGACAAGTCACACAGGAAGCACCTAGCAGAGCTGGGAACCAAGCATTAGACACACAAATACTGATATATGTGTGCTAACATTATATTACACCACCCCTCCCCTTTAGTAAAATATTGCATTTACTTTGTCTTCAGGCTCTATGCTTTGCCATACTGGGATTTTCACCTGGAAAGGAGCCTATGAGCATACATATGCACATATAGGAGCCATGCAGGTGAACACAGCCAATTTTAAAAGCACACTAGACAGCACATAGCTTTAACTTGTCAAAGGTCCACCGTAGACCATGCTTCATGCTCCTGCCAAAACGATGATCTGGATGCAGATCATGGGCTCTGACTGCAGATGTTAGGAGTGCACCATTTCTAACAGATGCATAATCTGATTAAATATGAAATGCAATGATATTGTCAAAACCCATTAATCACTCTTCCAAGACACATTAATGTAGGCTTAACTGACAGCTGTGATGATTTTAATGTCTCTACAGGTACTGTTGCTCATCAGAGTTACCCATTGGGTCTCAAAGAAGAAAAGGTATTCAGTATGTAAAATATTCTTTGGTGCACAGTACAGATATTGCTTTTATGAAAAGTGTTGGTACTACTTACATTCCTGCATCTTTCTCTAGATTATTATCCGATTTCTATGTAACCCCCCACATCTGCAGCTTGTGCAAAAATAGTGATAACTAGTCAAAAATACATGGCATTTAGAAACAAGCAGCAAGCATGGCAGGTCCATAAGAGAGGAGCACAGCAGTAAGACTACTCCACAGGGCTGCTATATCAACTGAGATAGCCTCTCCTTTAATGGAGGCATCCAAATATCTAGCTTCTTGGCCTGGGAATGAAATCTGCATGGACTCCCTTAGTTTAGCTCAGTCGGTCCAAAAGAGACAGGCTGTGAATCCATCTTGCATCTATGCAAACTTCCTTTCTTCTGGCCTTCCATGCCCTTGATGCATCTACCACTATAAACCATCCATTGCCAAAGTTATCTACACAACTGGAATTTATGCACAACTGCAATTTATTTCTATGTCTGCTTTTAGCCTTTTTTAAGCTTCCTTTATTTGTTTCCAGCCTTGTCATAGGACCTTCTAGACCTTTGAAGTACTTACTTTGAATTCAGTGTAGGAGAAACTGCACCTCTCTGGACCAGTAGACATTAGGAATGTCAACAGGAGATAGCATTTGGAAATAGTTGAGGGATCAGGTTCAACTGGTTAGCACAGTAGGGACATGCCCATTTACTTTAAGAGTTTGGCCATGATAAGCTGCCCAAGAGCAATGGCTCATTTACAAAAATGACCACCTGTGTGTTGAGGGAAGGGCAATAAAGGTCAGTGTTTGTTCACAAAGCAGATAATTTTGGCAAATTTAACGGCAATAAAGTCTAGTGGCTATCATTACATTAGCATACCAGACTTCCCAAAGAAGATGATGACAAATAAAAAAGCACAGAATTACAACACTAAGATGTGCCATGTCAAGCAAGGACTAACGTTCCGTGACAGACAGTGGCCAGACATGGATATCTACAAACATAAGGGGTTAAAACTGGAAAGCGAAGTTCTTACTTCCTGGTCCACTGGAAATTTGTTTCCCAATCCTATGCCAGAGGAAACATCTCTGTTTAATCTCTTGCAATGTCTCTTTATTGTATTTATTTGTCCAGTCACACTTAAAGCCCATATAATCTTTCAGCACGTCCAGTACCCTGTGGCAAGTACATCAACAGCTTAACTACCTGTTGCACAACAGATTATTATCTCCTTTAACTCTCCTTTAACTTTCATCTACTAGCCACCTACTAGGTTACCACAATGCTTTGAAGCTCTAATGCTAGAAGAGGCAACATCCCACCCTTACTTTCATTCACCATATAATTCTTTACTATATACCTGTCATATCTTAAATGTTTGGCCATTGCTCAGTTATAAAAACTACTCTATCATTTTTGTTGCTCTTATTTCCACTGTACTTCTCTCCTTCTTCTCACCTCAGCCATCTTGTCTATCTTGGCCTCCATTCAGCAATTTACAGGATCAAATGGAGGCTAAATTAGAAACCTGAGAGTTTCAGGGGGGGACCAAGATTGGCACAGCAGTCCATCGTGTATTGTTGATCAAAGGAATATAGTTTATATTGAAACTCTTCAAAGCAAGGATTTTTATTACATATTTACACAGTGCTTGTATCAGCAGGACCTTGCCTTATCTAGGACTCGGGGGTGTTTTTCAAACAATTAAAAAATATCTCAAATAGGTAAAACAGTGCTAGATAGGTATTTAAGGAAAATAAACACTTGTGGTTGGTGGGCTTTCAGGTATGCTAAAACATACATTAAGGTGGTGATAAGTGAAGGAAAGGACACACACATATTTTGTAAAGTGGCATGGAAATGGCTTTTGTCATTGAGATGTTTCAGGTCAGCAAACCCAGAGTAGCACCTGCACTAACAATGCTATTTATTTGCATGTTTATTCAAAGGGGCTTTCAATGATGGTTCAATATCAAGAAACACTCAGATAGATGTATTTTCCCCCCTCTCTATTTTCACCTTTGTTAAGAGAACAAAAGCATTCCACTGCAAAAGGTAGGGACACAAACATATGATATTAGAAGACTTGGTCCTTCATCAGGCCACTTTCATCTTATAAAGGACTAGAAGAAATATCTATACACCTATGTGTGAGCCCTCTTGCCTTGCTGCCACCTATATGTAGAGATCACCAGAAATATTATTATTTTATTGCAAAATAAGGCATAACCGTAGCACGGCTCAGGATAATGGCACTGTGAATAGCACAGTTTGAGAATGAGCCAAAGCATACTCAGAGACTGCCGGTCTTTTCTCAAGCATCCTTAACAGCCCACATCTCTGAAGAAGATGACAGTAAAGAAAATACAGTGGAAAGCCAGTGATAACACCATTTCCCACTGTTCCCTGTCATGGAAGAGTCATTCCATTATGTTAGCAGCTCCTGAGTCATTCTCCAAGAGTGGGACCTGTGGAAGTTTTTTCTTCTTTTTCCATGTATTTACACACCCGTTTCCAATAACTGACATGTAATCATACTTCTTTCACCATAAGAAATACCCAGGCTCACAGTGTGCTTGGCAAAAAAAGGTCTAAGAGGTTCAGCCTGCAAACTACAGCACTGGTACTCTGGGCAGGGACCATCTCCTTATGGTAAAGTAGTCAGTACCCAGTTGAGGCATGACTCAAACACTCACTGGTTTTGGGTGACTCACCCAGTTAGGAAGTGATTCATTCGATGAGGGCAGTGATTTAACTCCCTCATGGACGTCAAACTCTAAAACAATCCTTTAGCAGCTGCATCCAGCCTGAACGCAACTCACAAGCTGAAAAAAATTCACCAGCATGGATGCCTTGATTTCCATTCACCGTCCCAGAACTCACTAGTCACTACTCAAACACGAAGGATCAGGGAATCCAAGGCATACACCAGTCAGCTTAATCTTTTCTTGTAAATACAGTAAGTTCCCAAATAAAAACCAGGAAACTCATGGAAGTGAGAAGTTTTATGCACTTGCAAACATTCATCATGCTGTAGCACAGGGAAAAGGGCTGGCAGAAGAGAAGGAAGCAATGTTAAATATAACAGGTCTGCACCAGTTTGCACCTCAGCAAAAATCCTCTTCCACAGCAGGAGGCTGCTAAAAACTTCAGCAAGTTCAAGACAGAGCAATGAAAACAAGATGATATTTTCTTCCCACCCAGGGAAATACTGACAGGATCAAAGTATTATGAAAACCTCTGCATCTTAGAGGGGAAAACAAGAAAATCCAGGAACATTTGAGGGTAACCTGTTTGCATAGGGAATCCAACTGGAAGTGTTTTTCTGGTCATTTTAAACCGTCCCCTGCTCTGGGATCAATTTGAAACAAGCTGAAGAGGAGGAAAGGTGCTGCTATGGTCACCTGCATGCAGAACAGCCCAGAACTGCTGTTTCTCTATTGTGCCTTACTGAACCAGATTCTAGGATCTCACATTGACTGCCCATCAAATCCCAGGATTTAGGCTAACTTTAAGAAAGCAATTTGTTGGCTGGATTTGGACATATGTAAAACATTTCAGAGAATCTGTGTGACTGATGCACAGCATGAGAAAATTATTCCATTCTTATTCATCCCATATCAAGATGAATGCATTTAAGGTTTATAACAGGAGCTATCTTTCAAATATCAAATTTAACATATAACTGTCACAGAAAAACAAATAGCCCACACAGCATAATCCACTGTGATAGCTAAAATCTGTTTAAAAGCAGGGCAAGAGTTGGAACAAAATCTGTGCCAATTGTTGGCATTGGCAGAGTACAGTTCCTGGAATAACATTGCATAAGCAGGAGAATTACTCATAGAAGATAACATGGTCTGAATTTTTATTATTCTGGAATTTGCTGAAACACACAGCTTGGAGAGGAGAAGCCAGGCTGTTGATGTGTGTGACAATAGTTAGGAACATTGTCTGTATTTCAGAGACAACATGCTGTCCCTTTCAATAACATCAGCTCCATATCTCCATATAATCACTCTAGTTTAAAATTAGAACAGGAGCCTGTGGCCAGAGAGTTTTAACACTTCTTCAGCACTTAAACAGTCAACATTTGGAAGAAAAAAACGGATCAGGTGATCCATAGTGCATGCACTTTGCTAGCTGTCAGGAGGTTAATGGTGTGCCTCAAGCACAAGGCTAAATTAGGATGTGAACACCTTAATCTACAGTTGCAAATGCTGACAGCAATGGCACTTCATCAACTATTTTTGCAGTCTTATTTGCTGCATATCGCCCTGATTTCTCAAGCCTGTGCCACCAACCCTCCCTCATCTCCACATAAATTAGCTAAATGACCTCTTGTAGCCTGCTTGAAATGAAAATTGTCATCTGAAGGAGAAAATAGCTGTTCTAAATGTTTGCAGAGAATGGAGAGGGTGTTGAGGATTGCAAGCTTTTCTGCAATACAAAACCTTCAAAAAGTCATGCACCAGAAATTAGTCTTATCTGATATTCGGAGCCAAGTAATGAATAATTTTCCCTAAAAAAAAAAAAAGCAGATTTTTTTTGCATTTGAATTTAACATTTTTAGGTCTGTAATGCATTAAAAACCTATGTATATTGCTTAAGAAAAAAATATTTTTGTAGCAGAGCTGAAATTTACCAGTGTTTACTATATGTCCCTTAAAACTCAGATTCTGTGCCGTACTGCTAAAACTGATGGATAAGAGCTGTCTGTGGAGCCGCCACAGATGCATTGATACTGAGCTCTAAAAGCCTTATTGCAGGAATGCATTAAACAAAGCTGAATGATAGAGAGAGCTTCAACTTTACGCTGGCACTGTTTGAGGGGGAGAAGGGATACTGAAATCACAAAATCACAAAAATTAAGGTATTGGCCACAAGTATAATATCAGCAATTCTCCAATTTGTTACATGTAGCCCTGAAAAGATTAACTTAAGGGCAACAACAGAAACAAGTCACAGTGAATTAATCTGGAAGTGAATTTTCTCCTCCAGGATAGCTGCCTCTGAAGACATGATATGAAGTTTTACCTAAACACAATAGTTCCTTAAGTAACATTACCACAGGTCCTATGGCCCATCAGGTAGGAGAGGGGGATACCACCTCACTTCACCTGCTCTTACACAACAGCAGCAGAGAAATAGAGAGAAGACTCTCAGTCAGAGTGCAAGAAATACGACACTGATTATGAGGAGGATTATGATAAGACTTACAGCTAATACAGTACCTAAATATTGCAAATGCAGTATATAATATTCTGAAGGGTTATAATATGAGCAAGTTTGGCTAGAAATGTAGAGATTTGGAGTCTTTGGCCCTGCAGAAGTCACAATAACAGAGCACCTCTGGAGGTGCTTTAGAATCTGATCTCTGTATGTGATTGGATCTTAGAGCTTGCTTTTACTCATCCATCCAAAAGTGAGTGTTCCTCATCTTTATAAGTGTTACCCATCATTAGTCTGGATGTACCCTGCAGGCATCACTGTCAGTGAGGGGAATACACTTGGAAGCTGCCTGCAACCTTGGAAAACCAGTTTGCACACTTAGCCCAGTCTCCAGCAGCATTTTATACCCTTTGGGAGGCTGATGTGTACCCAAGTCAGTTGCAATCCTCACAGCCTCCCCATCTCTGCAATGCATTAATTATCTCAGCATTCAGACAGTTCCTCCTCCGCTTCCCACCTGGTGCTCTTAGAACAATTTCTACCTGGAATTCTTACGCTGGAACAAGTCACACTGCCCCTCAGAGACAGGAAAGGGAGAGGAGGGTGTGTATATGTGGGGCAGGACACATGAGAACTATGCATCCATCCCCAAAGTTCAGGTACCTTTCATCCACACACCTAACGTATGACCACATTGCCAGTCTCATAATAATGTTACCCCAACTGTGATGGAAGCTCAGAAAAGAAAGTTCAAGATGCATTAGCTAGTAGATCTTTTTAAAGGCCAGAAAGGCATCTTTAGACAATAGCTCTGTATAGGGAGATTATCCCCAGAGAAACATCATTATCAAGAGAAGAGTAACAGGAAGGTTGGAGAATACAATATATCCAGTATTTCAGAGCAAAATATTTCATTATTCTCCAGGCTCTGGGAGCTAAATAAGCTGATGAGGCTAATATCTAATTTTAAAGAGTGCATGATAGCATTGAGGCAGAAAGCAGGAATGCAGTTTATTTGTTTATAAGAAAGCCCACTGAGAAGATTAGGACAACAGGATTCTTGCACATAATTTAACTGCCCAATATGAAAGTATACTTCAAGCACACACCCTCAACTATCTGAACAGTGTGAACAAAGTCCCCCTCTCCCTCTGACACTCACTCGGAAATTTCACTTACATACAGGGTTATTGTACACTTTATTGCAGCAGCTGAAACACTCAGCTGAGAAACACCCTGGCTGCCTCCCCACCTCAGATGATAGAGGGTAATACAGTCTGAAATAAAAATGAGGAATATCTCCCCCCTCTACACCCAGTTCCTCAATAACTCCACCAAACATTTAGAACTCCAGTAAATTGCAAAACCCGTTTGCTCCAGCAAGTTGTGGCATTGCCTTCTTGCTTATCTCTGCTTCCTCAAGAGGAAGGGAGGTTACAGAGCAGGCTGCATGGACACTGGAGAAATATAAAAGAACATGATTGCCCTGAAAATTCAAGGTGATGACATCCTACATAGTGGCAAAGCCATACAAGTTGTACAAGCTGATCCCAAGGCCTGTTCTTCCTCTTTGGCAGATGAACTTCTGCAGCCATTAAATAGAGAAATACACAGCTTCAAAATTGACAAAGGCAAATAAATTCTGAAGAAGGGGCTGCAGGATTTTTGAAGTTTGAAAGTTCTGTGCTGTATAACACATAATATAATCATTAATGGAATCATAAAATATCCTGAGTTGGAAGGGAGGCACAAGGATCACCAACTGCAGCTCCAGGCCCTGCACCGGACCATCCCCAAGAGTCATACCACGTGCCAGAGAGTATTGTCCAAATGCTTCTTGAAATCAGACTGATTTAGTGCTGTCACCACTTCCCTGGGGAGCCTGTTCCAGTTCTCAACCACCCTTTGAGTGAAAAGCCTTTTCTTAATATCCAACCTAAATATCCCGTGAAACAACTTCACACCATTCTCTCGGGTTCTGTCACTTGAGATCACCAAAAAGAGGAGATTGTTACCTGCCCCTCCTCTTCCCCTCCTGAGGTTGTTGATGACCACAATAAGGTCCCCCCTCAGTCTCCTCTCCTCCAGACTGAACAGACCAAGTGACCTCAGCCACTCCTCATATACCTTCTTCTCCAGACCCTTCACCATCCTCATGGCCCTCCTTTGGACACTCTAACAGCTCAATGACTTTTGTATGTTGTGGCACCCAAAACTGCCCTCAGCACTTGAGGTGAGGCCGCCGCAGTGCAGAGCAGAGCAGGACAATCCCCTCCCTTGCCCGGCTGGCGATGCTGTGCCTGATGTCCCCAGGATATGCTCGTCCTTCCTGGCTGCCAGGGCACAATGACTCATGTTCAACTTGGCATTGACCAGGACTCTCAGGCCCCTTTCCACAGCACTGCTTTCCATCGTCTTGTTCCCCAGTCTGTGCACACATCCAGAGTTGTCCCATACCAGTGCAGAATGCAGCATTTGCCCTTGTTACATTTAATTTATTTTTATATACTGGGGAGTGTCCCTGTAATCCACTTAAATAATTCTATGCAAATTATGTTAAATTTCATCCCTAGCTGATTCATAGAACCAGAGACAATGGAGAAAAAAAAAACTTATGTATCCAGGGCCACCTTTGTTCAGAAAGGCCATTAATACAAGTTTGCTAAGCAAGTACTTACAGTTATGCCTGAAAATTCCCTTCAAGTAATGATTTTCTACATTGAAATCAAGTCAAACAAGAAAAAACAGTATTCTTGTCCTGAGATTCTAAATATAGCAAGAGACAGCAAAGATTAAAGTGTCCTACAAGCGAAATCTTTCTAGTGTAAATTTAGAGTACTTCCTCCAAATACAATTCACTACCAAGATGTACTTTTTTGTACACTTGCCACAGGGCTAGTGCTAGCACCTTTTGCACTGAGATCCTCAGACTCACAGCAACTCAACTCAGGTAGCCCGGACCTCAGTATTCACTTCTTTTCAGCAAGGCTTCATCAGTCAGAGGCAGTGTTCCCAGATCCCAGAAGCTTTGGAAGGGACTGTTCTGCACAGCCATCAAGTCTATTCTCTAAGTTTTGCACGCACCTCGGAGGGACCCGTGTTTTGAAGGAATACAGACAGTGATTTCAATGCTTTCATCACTATCCCAAAGCTGGTGAGATGCTCCCAGAATCACTAAACATCTCTAACATCACTAAAACATAGTTTCACAGAGATGCAGCAAAAAAAGAGGTTTCAGAGAAGTAAAAGATTCATGTCAGCCTAAGCAGCAGAGAGTGTTTTATGCGACATTTCCCAGTGTAATGGTGAGGGGCTTATTTACATTAGTTATTCAGAGTGGTAACCACCGGCAAACATCCCACAGCAGGTTTGCCGAGTATTTTGCTGCAGGAGAAATTCTCATCTCTTTGGTGATTCCAGACCAGCAAGCAGAAGATGTAAAAAGATAACTTTCATTATTAGAATAGAATGTTTTTTCATAGCAGTTGTTATTCCATTTGGAAAATACTGCTTGATATCCTGTAATCCCTCTGTATCTGTCATTTCAGTTTATTAGTTTCTCAAGTATATTCAAAGCTGCAAATGGAGAAACTGAGCTGTCTGTGTTTCAAATTGAAGATGGGAGACAACTGACAAAATACCATGTAGCTGTTTCAGTTTAATAATCCCACGTGGACAGACAATGTATCCACTATTCCTTTAGAAGCTTATTTCCCAAGCTCAGTTATCATGCAGATGGTAAAATCTATTCTTTGAGGGTCAGGATTAAAGCCAATGGAAAGTACCATGTAATTCTTTGAGGAAAAATAACTATTACTGCGACCTGGAAGGTAATATCTATTTCCAATACAAAACACCCTACATTTTATGACAGCTAACATTTTCCCAAATCTTCCTAAGCAGCTAAACTTTAAAAAAATAATCTAATTTCAGACACTGCACAGAAACAGCAAACAAGTAAAGGTCAATATAACCACAAATGCTTTCCATGCTATATAATCCAAATAAACAGATGCCCTTACACTAAGGGCACTACCTCCTCTTCAAATTCCAAGTACCTCAGTACCCAAAGCAGGACTTGGACACGCAGTCTGCCAATACTCAAAAGTGAATGAAGAACTTCTGCATGTGCCAAAGCTTTCCCAGCGCAAGAAACCAAACACCTTCTTTGCCCAGCCTTCACAAGGACTCAGCACAGGTGGAGTGATGCCAATACCTTGTGAAAGGTCATGGCATCCTTACTCTAGCCAGAGAAGTGTACATATTCCCCAGGGCACACTGACATGATGCCTCAATCAAGCAATGCAACTGATCTAATTGCTGCACTAGAAAAAAAAAATGCAGACCCCTCTATGGCATCTCTCCAACATGCCAAAGACAGCATATGTAAAAATTGGCTAATGGTCTAAAACCAGAAAAATATTATCCCAGTGTGTCTTGGAATAAGTGCATAATATTTATTACTTTGGAAATTATTAATTCATATAGATGGTGCACTTTTCTTTTTACTGGGGGAAAAAAAGCATTTATTTTAACCCTACCATTAAAATACACTTGTTAAATGCAGCAGTAGTGCATTGTTGAGGACAAATGAATTTAAACATGAGGCTGACTCTATAAAACATCAGAATCACCCTTCCAAAGCAAAAAATGCTTTAAGGACATTTAAGTCTTTAAAAACAAAATTAGTCAGTGACTTAAAACATCTTCTCTTCGTCACAATAAAATGCAGTTCCCTGGCTCAGCTGTATTTCCACTATTTATATACCTGCAAAACAGGCAGAGGCCAAAGTTCCACTTTTTGGTATTCCCCTCGTCTACAGAACTGGCTAACACTCAGTTTTACCTGAAGGAATTCGCAGACTTAAGAAGGTATGACCTGCTCGCCTGCTCATGGAAGCAAACTGTGATTATCAAAGGGAAATCCATGGGGCATTCACCATTAAAACTGAATTAACAAGGCATTCTGCATTTCCTCTGTAGAATTTTCTTTGAGGGAGGATTTAAGGGATGCTCTGAACTCAGTAGCTCAATGAATACATTGCAGTGTCACGGCAAACCTTCTAAAGCACACTCTGACCCACACATTGGCAGGGTACCACACCGAGGCAGGCATGCAGCACTTGCTAGCAAGGAACAGGACAATGCCAAACAAGGTCTTAAAGTTCCTCAAAATCTGGACCTTGGCCAATCTGTCTGGATAAAACAAACACTGTTTTGAGCAGCAGACAAGGGGGATCCTCCACACAGAAAGCCATCAGGCAATACTTGCCTCCTACCCTGTCCTAAGGAGCTCAGTTTGGACCATAGCCCAGTACTTTGTCAGGTCTCAGCAGGGAGAGGTGGAAGCATTAATGAGGGGGTTTTCCTGACATTACAGCCTTCATCTGAACACTCATTTCTAGTATCAGGGACAGCTTAGAGTCTGCTAGGGGAGGTTTTTGGTGGTTTTGGTTTCTTTTTTTTGTACAGCTTTTCCCCCAAAGTTAATGTACTCCACACAGACCTTTTTGACTAGAAGGTATCATGTTTGAAATCTAAATTCCCTATAGAGGGATACACACTATCAATATCTTTGAGCAACTCCCCATTGCAGACAGCAGGGAATTCTGCTCAGAAAAAAAATCAATGACACAATGAAGCCTATGGTTGTTGGGGCTGTTTTATATATATTGCTCTATGGCTTTTAAATGAATCCTGACATTGATCCTCAAAAAAAATAATGAAAAATTAAATGAAAAGGAGAAAAAGATGACAAAATACTGCAGTCAAAAGGCTGGTAAGGCCAAAGACAGTAACATATTGTGCTGCTGGAATATTAAATGTAGAATCCTGAAAGTGTCATAAAATTACTGTAAGCCCTGCAGGTGTTTGTGGGATCTGTCTGCATAATTAAATTATTTATTGTAGAAACAGTCTTAAAAAGTAGAGTAGGGCTACCACTATCAGAAATGAAGGACTACAGAAACCTGGCTAAAGGGAAGACATTCAACATGTGAAATCCTCTCCACTACTAAAAGGAAAGGGACTAGATTTCCTAAATCCTTTAAGTACATGAAAAATCTTAATGTACTAGGTGCAAAAAAACTAGCAGAGCACAGAAGTTTTGCCAACATACCAGTCCCAGTAGCTACAAAAAGAAAATTCAATTTTACTAGCTGAGAAACCACCCCTACCTCTCCAAGCTTTAATGGAGTAGTGATTAATTACACCAAAGTGGATCTGGCCCAGTCCTTTCAATGCAACACTATTGATTTACTCCTGCAGCACAAGTAGCCCACCAGATTTTGACATTGAAATATGATCTCCTTTAATGATGCCCTCTCTTGGTAATATCTTCCAGCTTTCCCTGTTATTCATTCTGGGATTTAGATTTAATTTGGGTGCTGTTATGTTGCATATACTTTTATTGTGCTCTGTTTACAAAATGATTCTTGCAATTAATTACAGTAATGAGATCATGGCTAAAAGACTCACAGAATACTGATTAGATAATTAATGATTGGTTGTTTTTTGTAGCATTTTATTGAATATACACTCCAGGTTGGTCTCTCCCCTTTCCCTTTTTGGTCTTTCTTGCCTGAGTTCTAATAGGTAATTGAATAAATGATTAGTGGGAAAGTAGATTACATGAATCATATTTAACCCCTCGGCACTTAGACAGGAATCCAGAGTAATATAATGTGAGGAATATAAGAAATCAATTTCTTTGGTATTTTCATTGTAGTAATTACAGGCTGAAAATAGCTTTAAATCAGACATTAGCTCAAAATTGTCAAATAGGCTGGACCTGACATAAGGAGTCTCTCTGTAGAAGAAAGTGATGTTAAAATAGCTGTCTGCCAGAGAGAACAGGACTGATCATCCTGAAAAGGGGCTGGCCAGGACACAGCAGGGCTTGACCATGCAACTTGGTGCAGCCAAGTTAACAGTCAAATGGCTGACCCTGGGAGAAACATTTTGTTTCTGGGCCTGGAATGGAAAGAAAAGATCAGGTCACCCTTCTGTTGTTCTCAGTAAGCTTCCATGGAAACCTTCAGCCATGCCAAAGGCCCATCCCTCTTCAGGGCCAAGACATACCCCAGGCGATATCACTACTGCCATGAACTGGGTGACGAACTGGTGCAGTCAAATTCCAGGCTGATCAAAAGCCACACATGCAAATGCCATTGACACAATCTGGTTTCCTTCAAAATACTAGATTGACTAAAGTCACAAAAGTGAGCACTTTGTCTGTGCATACATCATGATAGAGTCTAATTAAGATAACCCTCATTGGCTTCAACCTCAGCACTTTGAGAGTCAGACACGCAGATCTCCAGTAGCAATACAAAAAATGAGGAAACTGTATCCAGGCCAGAGAAGTAAAAGTACTACCAGCTGTCTTCTCTTGATCAAGCCCCAGAGAGAGTCCACTTTGTATCTTGGTACACTACAGACCTCATAGCAAAGACCAGCCTGTATTTAGATAATTGGGCAGACTTCATGTGCAAGAATTAGCCAAAGGAAAGTGGCTGGGCAGCCTTAGCTTCTTGAAAAAGCAGAGCACACTTTCCCAGTTATTTTGCTTGTTTCTTTCTTCAAGTCTCAATTTTTTAATTAAAAAGGGGTTTTTTCAGAGTTTTGTTGAAGTGTTTAGATTTTCTTGAATAGCTGAAAAGAATGCACAAGAAAAGCTAGCTCAGTTTACTATCAGCTTGTAAAGTTGCCAACCAGATGAAATAGAGAAGAATCCATCATGAGAGGCTGATAAGTCACATTTATTCATGGGGCCAAAGTTTAAAATAAAAGTTATGCTTTCAGAGAAGGAATTGTGGTAGTTCCCAAGTATTCTGTAGAAAAAACATCAAGCCATGAACAATGTGCAACTATCTTACAAGGACTTCCATGTGATTTTTTAATGCCAATAAGGTCCATAGCATTCCCAGTAAAACACAAGACCAGACACAACATTTGAACTTGGTCCGGCAGTTGCAGGCAGTTTCAATGTTGCTCATGTTCAATGTAGAAGAGGCATCTTTCCCTGTAAAAAGATGCCTTTAACTCCAGATAGGACCATCTCAAGCCTGAATGCACTAAATTTTCTCCTTAGACTTCGGCCTAGGCATAAAAACGCATCACTGTCTGCAAAGGACAAGATCATTTCAAAACATCACCTTGCTTTTCACCTTAAGCAATCTTTAAACCACAACTTATCATACAAAAGAAAGATTTAAGCATTTGAAGAATTATTTCTCCATCTTAGGACCTGTGGAATTTGTCCCAAATATGTAGACTTCTCTAAAATGCTTCTGAAGAGAGTGAAATCTGCTAGTGCTCAGCCTCCTGGGAAAACCCAGGCTTTCACATACCTCCTTCATAGGTAAAAGCTTTTGAAAGCCACACTTCCTCTCCAGGTCCTGGGAAGTAGAGCATCTTGCTCACAAAAGTTCAGACATCAGCCTCCACAGGTGAGACAGAAAGCACAAGGTAGAAGCAGAAGGTTCAATAAGATGCAAAAGCAAAGTGGTGTGCCTTTGATACAAGACAGTATTTTACCAGTCACATGACAGACTGCCAAATTCATTCGATAAGTTGCATGTATTGACATTCACCAGAACCTGACTGTCCTGCGATCAGCATTATCACCTTTGGAAGAAGGGGCAGGCAACTCAAAGCATTACAAGGATGTTGTGAGGTTATGCAAGGAGAAAATTAGAAAGACCAAAGGCTAACTAGAACTTAATCTGGCTATGGCTGTAAAAGATGACAAAAATGTTCTTATAAATGCAGAAACAACAAAAGGGGTGGCTATGGAGAGCTCCCATCCTTTGCCGATGCAAGGGGAAACATATGTGCGTCCAGAGAAAGACCACAGAGCTGGTGAAGGGTCTGGATCGTAAGTCTGAAGAGGAGCAGCTGAGAAGCCTGGAGTTGTTTAGCCTGGAGAAAAGAAGGCTCAGGAGGGACTTTCTCATCTACAAATAGCTCTGAAAGGAGCTTGTAGCAAGGTGGGGGTCAGCCTCTTCTCCCAGCTAAGAAACAACAGGACAAGAGGAAATGGTTTCAAGTTGCATCAGTGGAGGTTTAGATTGGATATTAGGGAAAATTTCTTCAAGGAAAGGGCAGTCAGGCTTTGAAACAGTCTGCTCAGGGAAACAGTGAAATCACAGTCTCTGGAGGTAATCAGAAAAGCATGGATGTGGCACGTAGGGACAAGGTTTAGTGGTAGACTCAACAGTGCTGAGTTAATGGTTGGACTCTATCTTGGAGATCTTTTCCAACCTTAAAAATTCTATGATTATTCCACTACTGAATCAAACTACTCAGATCACAGCATATGCCATGCCAACCTGTTTTGAATATATTCTCACAGGGATTTAATGAACAAAGGCAAATTATCCTGTCTCCATGTACTACTAAAGACACAGTCCTCCACAAATTCCTGCAAGACAGACCTGTTCACTCATGGACAAAGAGATTAAGCTATCAAATGCCCAAGGCACATAACTTTCTCATCATCCTCCTGTATTTCTTCAGTTGTCAGCTCAGTAGATTTCCAATGAAACACAGGTATCTCACAATTCATTTTCAGAAGAGAAATAAACTTGTAGGAGAAAAGTCAGCAAGATTTCTCTCCACCCACCATCAAAAAGAAACATTACCAAGTAACTAGGACAGCCATACATTTGAGGGAAGTTACATATTGTGCACAATTTTTTCTACACAGCGTGATTATAGATAATTAGCATACATGATTGCTAAGAACACAATTATAAGTCCCTGGATTGAATCGGACTTTGCAAGAATCCAATTCAAATCAGGGGGTATGAGGGTCACAATCTGTTCTGATTATATCATATGTTATAGATGCTTCCAATATGTTTAAGATGAGGAACAGGATTGCTACTAATGCAACACAAGTTTTTTCATGAGCTTCAGAAGCTGGCTATCTTGGAGTAAAATCAAAGTCTAGCAATATTGCTGGTTTGGTGAGAACAGTTAACAACAAAGTTGCTTAAGATGCTTTTTTTGTTAACCCACATACAGCACCTAACACCTGATGAGTCATTGCCTTAAAACATTAAGGGATTAACATCTACCTTGAATGAGAAAAAGTGTACAAAGGATTTGATTTTATGTTATTTATAAGTGTCCTGCAGTTACACACCAGTCTCTGGCAGGCTGCTGGCAGCTTGCCTGCACTCTAACCACATTTATCTTGTACTCCTGCAAAGCAGTTTTTTGCATAAAAGATTTTAATGCCTTCTCCAGTTCCCGATTAAGTGCTAGACCCTTGCAGGTTGACTCACCTTCTACAACCAAGGTCTGAATGAACTGTACAGCAAGCCAGAATTTCATTTAAGTAGTTTTATTTTGAAGTTTCTGGCTACTCCTCCTTTCATAGAATACCTGCTCGCAAACAGGGAAGCTACTGTAGAAGAGCACTTCCTCTCTGGCCCTTCATTCATAAAATGACATTCAAAGAAGGCCATTGATCCAGCATGGGTCCCTTGCATGGGATGCAGTTCCTCAGGAACAGGCTGCTCTGGCATGGTTCCTCTGCAGAGTCACCAGTGCTGCCAGCAAACCTGCTCCAGCATGGGTTCCTCTCTCCACAGGGCCTGCTCCAGCATGGACTTCCCATGGGGTAACAACCTCCTTTAGGCATCCACTTGCTCCACTGTGGACCTCCATAGGTACAGCTGCCTCACCATGGGCTTCCCCATGGGCTGCAGGGGAATCTCAGTTCCAGTTCCTGGAGTACCTCCTGCCCCTCCCTCTGCACTGACCTGTGTGTCTGCAGCGCTATTCCCCTCAAATGTTCTCACTCCTCTTTCTGGCTGCATTTGCTGTCAGATAGCTATTTTCCCCATTCTTAAATCTGTTATCCCAGAGGCGCTATCCCTGATGCTGATGGGCTCAGCCTTGGCCAGTGGTGTGTCCATCTTGGAGCTGTGTGGCATTGGCTCTGTCAAACATGGGGGAAGCTGCTACCCCTTTATCGCAGAAGCCACCCCTGAAGCCCCCTCTACTGCACAACTCAAGACACCTCCAACCTCTGAAGCAGCCCGCTGGCTAAACCAAAGGCCAGTCACTTGCTCTAATGATAAACCCAGTCCCTACACTCTGGATGACCCTGAACCACCTACCACAGCACACATGATCCAGGTCCCCTGTTGTGAGAAAAGCTCAAAATAACTTTTAGCTCACCATATACTGGAATTCCAAACAGACAGAAAAGAAGTGTATTTAATTATACCCGGAAGAAGACGTTCTGGCTTTGGTTTAAGTCACATATTTCACTGCAAGCAGTTTCAGTCAGTCTCCATTTTAGAAAACCTCATGGGTGTTTGGGTCAACCACTAATCAATTAGAGTAAGAGTGTCAGTCCAATGACTTGCCAAACTAATGTTTACCTCAGGCAAACCTCCTAAGCCAAGGCCATCCTCTCCACTTGACTGAGAAGTATATTGTACAGTTAACCACTAGCACTGCAATTTCCCTCAAGTTGGAGTATATACTTTGGGAAAAACCCATGAGCATTCTCACCATCTGAGATGAAAGTTGCTGAATATTTTGCCCTGAAGCCAGATTGCAAAGTGCTATAGAAGCGAGAGAAAAATCAGAAACCTGACAGAAGAAAATACTTGCAGCTAGTTCTTTTAAAAAGAACCCTGTACATCACAGACACCGTGATAGCAACTTCTGTTCTCCTTAGCCATAAAACAGGAAAGCCAATACTACCTAAATACTCATCCCACTTCCACAAAGCAGTTGAGAACTGCCATACCTAGACATGCACACCAACCTCAATCATGCTACTACTTAACTGCCTGCTCCCTCCCCTAGCTCCAGTCATGCCACTTGGGTCCCTCAAAGGACAGTTAAATGTAATATAAAAGCAGATGAAGGAGACCCAAACAGTCATATTAAACTGAAAAGCAGGACTTCAGTTGAAGGATGCAATTTCCCATCCACCTATGCCAAGCAGATGCACTGAGTTTGCTTGACAAATATCATCTTATGATTTTTTTTGTTTACTAGACATCTGAGATGGAAATCGTACTCCTTTGCCCTTTTATATGCTCAGATATAGATAGAAGATGTAGAGTCAGGTGGTCATTTACAGCAGGAGTCAGACTTCACATTCATAGGCTATGAGGCATTTCCATGGTCTGTGAGATGCCTGATGTGATGAGCTAACTCGCAAATCAGTATTTCTTACTTTGATTTAAAAGAAACGAGGTAGACCTTAGCAGCACACTACAGAAATTAAATGCTTATTTTTAAATTATTTGCCTGTTGACAGACCACGTTTATACTAGCAGATACAGAACTAGTATGAGGAAGAAAAAAAATTTGCATACCTAGGACCAGTACAAAATGGTGAGGCCGTAAAAATCAACAAGCCATTACAGCTATATGCTAAAGAAACATTAACCCATCAATTTTTTTCATTAGAGTAGCTTCTATGAAAGACAGTTGTTTCAGATACTAATTACTAATTTAAGAAATACTATGGAAAGATTACCAATAAGGAAAGTAAAATTGCCAAAGGAAAACCCAGGCATGAGTTCAGTTTCTTGAGGTTAAAACTGTGAAGGGGTTGAGTTTTCCAGCACAAACAAGCGCTTCTAGTGACGTGAAACTTCCTCAAATGCTGCATATTACACAGACAAAGGCACTAAAAATCACTTTTGAGATGTCTTTTGATAGAATACTGATGTAGCTTCTATATGTTACCTTTTTAAATCCTTCAGGTAGATCCATGCTTGTCTTTTGCAAGCTTCAGAGAAGTTTGCCTTTTGGAAGGCCTTAATTTCAATTCTGAACTCAACAGCTAAAGAGACAATAACCCTTCAGAAGTGCACGACAGCTGTTTTCTGTGCTCTTTGGTCTCATTTAACATGAATATGTATAGTTAAGCAGAAAGAGTCCATCCTTACTGTCCTACAACCCACATATATCTTATTTACCATTGGTGAGACAAATAGATTCATAAACCCCACATTGGGCTAAGAAAAAGTTTTCCCTGTTGGGGAACTATGAACCCTATCCTTCCCCCAAACATACCACTCACCTTCCTCATCCAGGAGCATATAACTCACTGAGCAGTTTAAAGCACTTACCAATTATTGTTAGCACAGCACAAGTCGTTAGGGATCCCAGCAAGAAGGTATCCTATCACGCATACCACAAAAAGGGAGCAAGGAACCAATCCCTAGAGACTTCACAAGTCAAATGTCTCTATACACATCTAGATTGAGAACTTAATATACGCGGATCAAAACCAGAATAAATTTAAGTGAAAGGATTAAGTGTTATTGAGAAGGCTTACAAAAACAGCGCACTAGTAGCAAAAGGAAAGCCATTCAGTTCTGTGCAACTGTATCTGCAAGAAACCATTTCCATAATTTTGTTTAGGAAAGAACATATATGGAGTCTTGGTGGCAGCCCCTGCTTAACACATAATAAAACCCAGGAAAGTGAAAGTTGATATACACACTATCAAAGATTTAAACAATCCTTTCAGGCTCATAAATATGACCACATGCATCTTAAGACTCCCTAGTTCTGCCATAAAACACCAACTCACAAATAGAGCATGAATAAAGTCTCTGGGTCTTATCACAACATGATAAACAGTCTGAATTACTGCTCTGGAACTTTACAGGAGCAAAAATATACATCAGTTAAGTTAATCAAATCAAGCATTATCAACAGACTACATTTCTTCTGCACTCACCAAGAACCAAGTCTCTTTCCTGTAGTTGCTTGCATGTGCTGTTTTATACACTCAAAACAGCACCAAACGTCTACAAAATTCTCCTCAGCATGAAGTTCTACATATGCAGAGAAACAAACCTTGATCAATATATTAGCAGCTGTGGATAGAAGCTCCCTGCACTGAGCAGGCATATAGCTTTCACCTGTATCTAGCAGGCAAAGCTTAATTAACAATTAGGGTAACAATCAGATTGCCCAAGGAAGATACAAATTTTTAACCAATTTTAACTATTTTTCTGAAACAGCAATTGTTACAGGGGGTCCCAGCAGCTACCCTCTCCCCCTCTAGTGTCCCAGGGGAAAAAAAGCCTGTTACTTGTTAAAAAAAACCATGTATATGGGGTAAAGAGAGGCTTAAGAAGAAAAAGCTACAATGCTACTTCTCAGGAATAAACTGAATAGAGAAAAACATCTCTACTTACTAGAATATGAAAAAAAGGTTTCTTCAGTTCCCAAAACTGAGAATCCTTATTCTTCACTTTATGTTTTAAACATGTTCTAGTATCAGAGCTCACCTACACAGATGAGAAGCCCCAAGCTACTCATGAACAACAGCTGCTTATGGAAAAAGCCCAATTATTTTGTTGACAAAAAAGAAACCAAAGGGCTTATTAACACCATTGCCACCAACCACAGACCTCTTGTAAAGGTCTCCCTACTGCCTAAAACCATAAAATGAGTAAGATACCATCTACTATTTATTGCTTGGTTGCATGATGTAGGCCCTTGCTTATTCCTTGCAAGAGAGCAGTAGAATAGAAAGTGGTTTGTAGCTATTTTTTTATTTAATGTTGGAGTAGGTTGCATTTGTTAGCTTTTTTCAATGTATTGAGGGGAAGTGCTGGTTTAAATTCAAGTCTTTGAATTTTGTTGACAACAGGATTTCAACACTTTGATTTTATTCCTTTTGTTTCATTTATCTTGTATTAGTCCACAAAGCAGAAGACTGAAGCTGTTCACTATTTCTTGTGAAAAAGGCATTGCAGGCATATGGTTCATCTAGTACTGTATTTTCATAGATGCACCCCAAAGGTATGTTATGTTATGTTTTATGTTGTGTTATGTCATTAATTGGTATCAGCTTTTGATTATAGAGGAAAAGAAGCTACTTTTAATTATAGATTATAATGTGTTTAAGTCTTGTAGCTGTTTTACTTTTTTTTTTAGCTTCTTGCTTATGCCTCCAATAGGCTTACACAAATCATGAGTAGTGTATTAAACATTCATAAAGTGAAATTTTTTTCAGAGAACTGAGTTTAAAATAAAAGAGAACTGTTTAAAATAAAAGTAAAATCTGTCAAAACTTATTCTCAAACTTAATCTCTGAATTATCTCAGTTACTTTAACATTTCCTTTTATAATTCTACTTTTCTAATTAAGAGTATTATAGAATGTATTAATTGAGATTTTAATGAAAGCTGATATTTTCTAATATAGGGAAATCAATGGATAGGAAAAAAATATTCTAAAACTTGGCTTTATCTGTCAGACTGTTATTTTTTAAAACACAATTTTAATAATTTTCTTGAGGGTCTTAATTTTATTTTAGTCTTAATGGTATTTTGAATAATTCAGAAGAATTAATGATAATTAACTGGTGAAAAATTTTATTACTATTTTGACATTCTGAAATGATCAGTCTGAGCATCTCTAGATCTACATTGGTAAGATGCCAAGGACAATTTTTTACAAAAGCAGGACTTTCTTTTACTACATTTGTGATAGCAAAGTGTACTAGAGGAGGTTTAAGTTCAAGTAACAGCTTCCTGGTCTGTAACACATTTGCAGTGCACATGTCGCTCAATTTCTGGTTTGATCAGAGTAATAGAACATAAAAAGCTTTCAATAGCTAGTGATACACGTGGATTTGTATTTACAGTATTTCTGGTTCTTTTATGTTTTAACATTAAAAAGGACTCTTTTGGAATGCAAAAAGGAGAAGGACTGAGACTGTTAGGCAGCTCTTGGTTGACTCCCGTATACTTGAATGAGAATCACACTTCCAGTAGCCTAAAAATGATGATGCTTTTCAAAATGCTATAACTTTAACCTGGTGTGCTGGTGCAATGTGCTTTCCCGTTTGCTGGCAGCCTGTCTTGCTCAGAGTAGTTGTAAACAGTGATGCTGGTATTTTTATTGGCTAATTTTACAAGCTGGCATCTGCTATCAGCAGCTTCATGTAAACACACTCCTGCCACAGCATCTGTTCTGCTGCATATTGCCCTTACCTTAGCGCTTGCATGGAGCTGTGGAGGGAGTGATAAAGCTCTCTTCTGAAAGGAGGTATGTGCTGGGAAACAGAAGCTGAATAAGACTTTCTCCTGGGACAGAGTTTCTAGAAATGGACTACTTGAGTCAGTTCAAGGACACTGTTTTCTAAATGGCTTTGAAACCTTCGCTTAGAGTCCAGCCCTGCTCGGCATGTGAGCAAGCACACGCTTGCCTAATGTGAAGCCAGGAAATATGACAGCTATGAGAACAGTGGATTTCTGTATCGAATGGAAGATGAAGTTTTTTGTGAATAAAACTTGACTGAGATGACATGACTGAATTGCTGGCTGAATGCAATTAAACTAAGATTGATCTCATGGAACTCAGCTATAATGTAGTCAGGTATGAGTATCAGGAGAGAACACATCCCAGTGAAAGCAGGGACTGTTGTGCAAGGAGCTGAGGGACACACCTTTGTTTATGATGGAGACAATAAAAGGTAACTATGAACTGTAGTTTGCCAATAGATTCTCGAGCTATCTACTTACAGCAATGTACATTCTAAGATCAAAGCAAATCAGTAGCCATGCCACAGAAAGTCCAGCTTGCTTTGGTCTCAGGACAAAGAACAGACCTAGGTAAAAGCTGGAATAGCTGTATGCAATACAGTCTGTTATGACATAGTACCACATTAAGTGACCTCATGCATCTCTTACTGTTTTTCTAATGTAAACACAGTTCCTTTGAGTGTCTTGGATTTTCTTTGTGCTTGTCACCAATAGCTCTTTTTTCCAGCAGAGCACTAAGAGCTGATTCAGATAGAGATGCTAGAGAAAGAAATTAGGGAAGTCAGCACTGAGTTTTCATTGGAGGTGTTGAGGGCTTTTGGCTTTAGAAGTTCATGTAAGGTCTCAAATCAGTCTTAGGAAAAAGGTCAGCTGCATAATGGAGAGAGTTGTATTGATGTGTGAATGTGACCTAGGAAGCAGGAATCTTTTCTCCTATGTTTAGCAGTGCCCAAGTGAGATCTTATGGCTGGTATAGCTCTCCTGTCATTTTTTCCCACTCCGTGTTTTTCTGCCTCCAGGGTTTGTGGAGTGGTAAAACCCAAATACTGGGGTTTAGATTGTATATTTTAGATTTTAATCTAAAAATAAACTAAGCCTGTTCCATTCTCCTGGAGGGTGGACATACCTGCAGCAGCCTCTTCTCTTTGACATGATGTGAATGTGCTCCTACCTTCTGGATTAGGAGCTAGCTCAGACCCAGAGCAGGTGCCTAACGCAGAGGTGGCCAGTTCCTGGGGGGGTAGTTGTGGAAAAAGTTAATGGGAGTTTGCTGTAAACAAAATGGGGAGAGCCTTGTATGGAGGAAATTAATACGCAACACACACCAGCAACAAAGCAGCAGAGAACAGAGGTTTAGGTGCAACACTGTGCACAAAATTTTAGTATATACTCATATTTTGTGCAGATGCTTGTGCTGGCCAGGGGATAATGACTGGTGCCAATTCTTGTATCTCTGAGATGCTCATATTTTCTGTATAATTGTCATTTGGTTGGGGTGACTTGACCAGAAAGGAGGGGCTGTGGATTTGATGCTTCTCTCAAAACACAGAAAAATCTTATTTAGTATTGAAATGTTTGTTTGGAATAATTCTATTAGAATAGGTTCAGAAATATGAAACATAAATGGTCAACTAGTTAGGTTAGCAAGGTAGAGAGGTAGAGTTGCATCCTGTCTGGACCCTTCCCTTTCCTGTAAATGCTTATTTATCTTTCTATTCTGGGGACAGAGTCACGTTTGTCACTTCAAATACAACAAGCTGATTTGTCATACTTAAACACAACTTGCTTGTTACTGTCAAAGTGTTTCTGAGCATGTGCAGGAACAGCAAGAAGCCCCTAAAGATGTTATTTTTATATTTAATGTTATATTGAGATGTGTAAGGGGTCTGGATACTGTGAATACAAAATGGAAGTGAATATACTGGTTCTTGATTTGACTTCTTTAAATACACTGATCCTGCAGAGGACAATGTGTGTCTGAGATGGGATAAGTTTTGATATACTTTTGTTCAGTGAGTAGTTCTTGGATGTGGACAATGCATTGACCTCACTAAGGGTGAGTTCTCAGTAAATCTTTATGTAAATGGCCTGATACTCTCTTCTGCTCCCTTCCTTATGTCTACAGACTTCACTGTCAAAGGGAGTCATGCAATTAGTGAATCTGTAATTGTTTTACTAAAGTTTAAATGTTTATACCAGGCTCAGTATTTCCTGAAGTAAATGTCTTTGGGTGACTATGGCACTCTGGGTAAAATGTCTGTTATGTGCCCTAGACCAAGAGACCCATTATAAATTCACATTACGAAGTATTGTGCTCTAGGCTATAGCTGTAATCTGATTGCCACTCCTTTCTCGACTTGCTGTGCATGTGTCCCATCTCCTTCACCTCCTGATTGAATGAAATTGTAATCACCTACTCTTCTGTTTAGCTGGGGGCAGAATTAGAGGCAGAAAATGGAGGCAGCCAGAAGTGTCTGGGACAGCACATATAGGGTGAACTGAGTGGGGATTAAGCAAAGGTGCCACAGCCCAGATCTCACAAGAGACAGAAAGGGGAATAATGTTTAGAGAGCAAGGAGGAGAAGCAGCTGTAAAAGGGAAACAGGAAATAAGCTGCCAGTTCTCATTCATAGGCATGTCATGATCCATGGTGTATTTACACCTTAGTACTGTCCTGTACACTGGTAATACTTCAGTGAAATCTGTGAGGAATACAAACATTGCCTGAGCATGCAGAGATGATGTGAGAAAAGCCATTGTCCTACTGGAATAGGATCTAGCAAGGGATATCAGAAGCAATGAGAAGAGCTGGCTTCTATGAGGAGCTGGGTGACAGTAGGGATGGACAACAGTTATTTGGAAAGGCAGTCCAGCTTTAAAGAGAAGGCAAAGGGTGTGTGGCAAGGGAAGGGTGGATTTGGAAGAATAGGGACGTGAACTGAGGCACACCAGTCATTGCAAGCATTGCATTTTGGCTTGTCTGGTTTCCAGGATGCTGCTTAGAATCATAGAATATCCTGAGTTGGAAGGGACCCATAAGGATCATTCAAGTCCAACTCCTGGCCCTTATTGAAGAATACTTTTGGTGCAGGAAGCTCAGCTTGCAAGATGCAGTGCCAGCTGCAGATTGAGCTCAGGGTGGCAGGAGCCCCAGGCAAGAGGTCCTGAGCTGGTGCCAACCCTTTGCATAACAAAGGGCACAGGGACCTGTGGCCCAGCCAGGTGACTGGACACTCAGAGAGACAGCAGGAGCTGATGTCTGAGGAGGCAGAGCAGAGACTGTGAGAGTATAAAAGCCTATGGTTTCCTTTGTTTGCAGTCCCTCCTTGGAAGCACTAGTTCCAGGTGTTTCTGTGTTACTCCACCATGAATAAATGGCTTTATGGAATGGGACATCTGAGACTCTGCTATGGGAAATCTGGGGCCAAGCCAGTAAGGAAACCTGGTCTGACTGTGTGAGTGGTGTACAGGGAATCAAGTAGGCACCTATTGGGTCGCTGGAGCCACACACTGTGAAGGGGCTTCAGTCCCAGCACTTAAAATCTCTGGTGGCGGGAGTGTGACTGCCAGAGTTCCATGAATCGTCAGCGCAGGACAACCCTAAGAATCACAGCATGTGTCTGACAGAACTGTCTAGGCTTAGTGCTCTGACCACATCTCTGGGGAGATGTTCCAGAGCCCAGCCACCCTCTGGGTGATGTGTTTTTTCCTAACATCTAACCTAAACCTCCGCTGACACGACTTCATGCCATTCCCTTGTGTCCTGTCACTGGTCACCAGAGAGAAGAGATCAGTGCCTGGCTTGTTAAACCCCAACAAACATTAATGAAAAAATGCTACTGGAATAGTCATGGTTCAAGAGCCAGGCTGGCTAATGATCCCTTTCAGCTGCACCTCGGGTCTAATGTTGACCCTTCAAAGCACATGTCCTCTAACATGATATTATTTCTGTCTCATCTTGAGACCATGTCATTGAGCATTGAGGAAAGAGTTATCCTCAGCTGAGAAATAGCTTCCCGGTGCTCACTCAGGGTGTCTGTGTTGGAAGCAAAACTTATATCAATGCACCTGAGCCTTATAGCTTGATTGCAGTACCACCTAATTGCTCCAGCTCTTCTGGTGTGGACATTTTATCTCATAATGAGCAGAAGTCTGTCTGGAAGGCTTGGTCCTCAGGTCAACCCTCAATTTGGGTAGGTAAACCCTCAATTTTGGAAGTTCATTTATGAAAGTTGACTGCTGGATTTCTTTCCTTTTATTTCCATTTTTAAAAATCTAGCACAGGTAAGCTCTTTTGAGTAGTATTTTGTTTGTAATTCTTGGGATAAGGAAAGAAACACTGAAAGCTAAGAGTGACAGTAGGGAACACATGGTATGTCACTGTGCAATATTTGTGTCAGAATTTGTCACATGAAGCAGTCTGTCCCAGAAAGGTGGCATCGATCCTACTTTATCATTCTGTTGTTTAAAAATTACTTAACAAAGCACACACCAAATAACCCCATATATTTACTGAAGTACTTCTCTGAGTAGACACTGGAGTCTTGCAAGTGAAGTATTTCTGAGTTTGGAATGGAAGACTTACCTAAAGGCACAACTTGAACACTGCAAAGGAAGGAGAGAAATAAATATGCTCCTGCATTTCAAAAACAGTTGCAATTAACTGATGGAAAGGACTCAAAGACTATAGCTGTGATTCAGATGGCAAATTCGAAGAACATAAATTGTTCATTGTGTTGGCAGCTGAAATTGCTAAGCATTTGCAAGTATTTGGGATATGATGTGATTGAGAGTGATGTGTTTTATTTAGGAAATCATTAGGGTTAGATTGAAGTAGGGAAGTCAGGATCAAACAGCTCTGCTTGGAGGAGTGAGGTGAGATGAAAAGGATTTGCTTTCCTCAAACAAGAGAAAAATAGACACAGTCGGCCTCGATGTGGACTGCATGGCAGTAGCTCAAGCTAACGAAACTAGTCTGCCCATAATCAAAGAAATTCAGGGTAGCCATCCAGCCTCCTCTTAGAAATTAAAGAAGACATTATTGACCTTATGAAACATAGTTCAGAAAGAAACTGTGATCTGGACAGTATTGTATGCAGGAGATTAATACACTTCACTTTTAAATGATATACTGGTTTTCATCATTATATCCATTATTGTATTTGTACCTTGAAAGAATGTGTATTTAATGAGTGAAGTGCTGAATGTGAACCCTACAGTAATGTCTGCATTTGATAGCATAGATCCTGATCCAAAATGACATGCTGGAAAAGGAAAAGTGAGAATGAAAAGCAAATGGATGCTCTAATAGCTTTTCAACTTGATTCAGGTCTGCCACACACCTTCTGTGTGACCTTGCACAAGTTATTCAAGGGCTAGACTTTCACAGAGCACTTTGGTACTTGCAAATGTACCCAAGCCATCTGCAGAAGCTTGTGCAGTGTCTGCTATAGCTCATGACTGAGTGTCTTGAGAAGATAAGCCAGTTCCTCTTAATATCTGCTGATTCTCATTCTGATAGAAGAATAAGGTAATTTCATTAGTATTTAGAGAACATTGTTTCTGATCTAGAGAAGCCATAATCAATTCAGTAATGTTTATCTGAATGTTTAACATCTCCTTTGTTTCTGTCTATCTGTGCAGGAGTAGCAATGCTCCTCTTCCTCACAGGGGTGGGTTGGGAAGCCTGGCTCAAGAGTGTGAGGTGCAGAGCTACTGCAGTTAGTGGATGCATGTAAATAGGTTATGATGAGAAATGTGGAAGCAAGTCCATTATTAAATTTATACAGGGCTAACAGTGTAATCAAATTAGCCTTTGCACTTTCTCCTGTGCTCCACTTTCTGCATTAGAAAATCTCCATAAATCTCTGCAAGGCCATTTCATTTGTTCCCTTTAATGCTCTCCTCTGGTGTGATGCAAAGAAACACCTCAATACTTGCTAAGTAGCGGGTGGGCTGCAAGTAGTGCCAGCTGTGTCTGCTCCTCTTGGTGCTCACAAATGTGTACTTCCATATCTGACCTGGATTATTTCGCTGATCAGTCTAATCCACATTGTCATGTGAAGTGGTACACGTTGTCCCCTCCGGGACAGGGAACATTCCTCTGCCTGCAGTGGTTTGTTAACACCTGGGATCTGGCTCCATGGGGGTCACTGTATGGCAGTGAGAGGGAAGCAGTGACACAGCATTTGCCAAGGGGAGAGTGTGCTGCCAGGTCACAGGCTTTTGGAAGAACTCTTATCAGGACCGAGGGCTGGTGATGAAGCACTCCAAAAGAAAATGCCAGGCTGAAATGTCATGCTTTCTCCAAGCCTTTTCTGACTGAAACAAATATTCACATGTTTTTCCTATGTATTTTCATGGGTTTAGATCTAATTTCAGGCTGTAAATGAAGTAAGCAGATTTTCCTTAGTGCACAGTTGCCAATAGCTCCTGTTTTGTGGGGGTGGCAAAAGATAAGTTGGTGCTGAGACCATACAAGTGACTGGGTTGTGAACTTGCACAGGCAATTCTTTATTTACCACTTGCTCATTTTTCTTTATGCAAATTACCACTTTATTGGTGAACATCTTTCTCCACACTGCAGTGTGAAGATTTCAGCAGCCCGAGGGGCACAGTCACGGACATACCTCCTCTGGCCAAGCGGTGGCCCACCTGCACTGGCTCTGTAACATTCCTGTCCCCGCTGGCTCCTGGCACAGATTTGTCTGTTGTCCACTGGGGCTCTGACTATTGCTTTCCGCAGCCCGACACAGGCTGCTGTGGTGTGTGTTGAACAACAGCCATTTTGTGTTCAAATTGTAGTTGCAGTCATGGTACTAATCCAAATATATCTACTATGCAAAGCTGCTTAGCTGCTCCTGGATTGCTTTTGCTTTTAATATGCATCTAGTTTTTGAACAGAAGGTAATTCTTCTGTTTCAAAGGGCTTGTGGGGAAAAACAAAAAACCAAATTACTAAATTTCATTAGGGTATTCCTTAAAGGTGTCATCTTCTCTGACTCTTGAAAGAAAAGGACTTTTCAAAGGAAAATGGAAATGCTTATATGCCTAACTAATTAAAGAGTTTGCCGCATTACAGTGGGTCTTCTGTTCCATTATTGCAATGAAGACATGGCTTTAGTGGGACTGTTTACATTTAAATTTAAAGTATGAAATTGAATCTTTTCTCAGATGAAGGCCCTGTTGAATATGGAGATGCAATAAGTATTTTGCCCTTACACTTCTGTAAAGGATAATGATATAGGGAATAGATTTGGCTGGCAGTTTTTGGTTGCTGAAATAATCTGAAGGATAGACTCATTTATTTTTCAAGTGTATCCTGTTGATGATAGGATAAACAGCATGCTAATGAAACGAATTGGCAATGCAGAATTAGACACTAGTCAGAACACTGAAACATGAAGGGAACTACCTACACAGGAGAGAAGTCAAACTTGGAAAAACGAGCTTTTGCATCTTTAAGTGAAATAATCTGAAATGCACTAACTCCAAAGATGTCTGGTTTAATAAATAGTTTAAAATACATGTAATAGCTGACAGCAAATTAGATATGAAGTGGCAAGTTATACAGGGCAAAGCTGTCATTTCAGTTTCAGACACCATATTCAAAAGCATTTTAGAGACAGTTGTTTATTATGGCACTAGTATGATTACATTTCTGAGAAAAATGTTATGATGGAGATGTTGGGAAAACTGGAGGGACTTTGTAGTACAACAGCATTACTATCACTGTATAGGAATGACTCATGAGAAAAAGATATAAAGGATGAAATACAGATCTTAACTGAGTGATGATTAAGAGGAAATGCTATTTGCATAGGTGAAAAGGCACAAATGTAAACAGCAGGAAAAAAATAATGAGAAGCAGGAAGAAAAATTTGAAACCAAGACAAAATACAGGCTGGATCGGGGGAGAAATGGCATGAGTCTGAGATAGTTTAGGTTCCTGAATAGTTTGCCAGGTGACCAACCCCTTGTGATTTCTACAGTGAATTAGCTCAAAGCAATAGAAGATATAGTCTTTGATGGGAGATGGGAAGAGTTCCCATCAGATTGTCCAGCTTCTCTCTGATTGCCCATCAAGGCTACCTGGCATGCTGCAGCACTTTGCTAAAATTTCTGTCCTCTCTTTAAGAGCCTGCTGGGTACACTGATGAGGCAAAAGCCAGGTGGGAGTTGCCTGCTGCAGATTACTAATAAGATTGGTAGCAAAACCAGGATGAGAGTTTTAGAAGACTGAGCCCGCACCAGACAGGATTCACTATAAGGTGCATAAAATTCCAATACCCTGCGTTTGGGAACAAGGCAATAACCCCTTTATAAGGCAGTATTTAGTTTTTTATCAGTGCTCAATGATGTCCAGTGAGATGAGGTGGGATGCTTTTCCCATGTCACAGCCAGGGTGGGAAACAAAACAAAAGTCATGGACTAGGAGCTTGTTTCCTGTAGGAAAAAAAAGGCAGCTAGGATGAAACCTAGAGCATGCCGGCTATTCTTAAATAGCTTATGAATCATACAAAGCTCATCTCACTGTTTCCTAGAAAATTAAGATGTCACTAACATATCATCTGAAATGCCTCTAAATTATAAGTCTGGCAGTCCAAACAGCAGTTAGTGACTGTCAAACAGCATTGAAAATCGGGAGCAAACAACAATTTGACATGAGATTCTGTAAGAGACTCGCCTAGCTACAGCAGCCTTGCCCCTAAGTCAGCAGAGGTGCCTATCCAGCTTGGCATTTTACTTGTTCTTTGCCATATGATCCTTTTTACCATGCTAGCAAGGTGCTGTTTCTGATGTCTTTTTTTTCCTGCATTGCCTGGATTTCTGGATGGCAAAACTTACCATTGCTTTTACAGATGGCAATTCCCTAGAAATCACTATACTACCACATGGCACTATTCCCCTCCTTAATCTGATGCAGGGCTGGGGTCAGACATTCTTAGCTGTGATTTATTCCAGCTGAGGGTCCAGTCATGTGCCTTTTTAGACAGGTGGTGTGATAGCAAACCTCAGTGCCTTTTGGAATTTGGACTAGTAGGGTATTCAAATAGTGAAGTTCTGAGGTAGTGCTGTGAAGAGATGCATGCCACACTTTATATCTGGCTGGCGACTCTACTGTTGTACCTCATGTAAAATAACAGTCCTTGCCTTGTCCTCCTGGTGGCAGTAAAAATGCTGAATAGCTTGAGGTAGAAGATACTCTTGCAAGAGGAGTAACCACTTTTGAAAATAATTTGCATGGACAGCTCAGGACAATGCTTATGGAAGTAGCAGAGGTCTGTACATGGTGCAAAGACACAAAGAAATACACTGTCCAGCTAATAAGGAATAAGAGATGAGCAATGGCACTGTAGAGAGTGCTAAGTAATCTAAAGTTCCCCAGTTGAAAACTACTTGTCCTCTTCAAACTGGCTTTGGGAATTGTGTATTTTTAATTGTAACTTGCTTGGAACCCTAGTTCTGAAGATTGCACCTTGGAGAGAGAAGGACATTTGGTTAATCTGTTTAGAATATAAATTAACAGGGGTAAAACGGAGGAGGCAGCACCAGGTGAGGAGGACTCTGGTTAACCCTGACTTGCTGCTTGAGCACCTGCTAGGCTGGGGTTTGTACTGGCTTATCTGGAAGACATTTCCTTAAGGGAGGAACTGATGTGGGTGAGTAAGCCTCCAGGAATTAATTTCTTTTGGGGATTTTTTTTTTTTTTTTAAAGGTAGATGGCCTGGATGATAACTATGGTTCTGAGAGGGAAAAACACCTCAGTGAAGAAATGTTTGGACAATATTCTTGGGTACATGGTGTCATTCTTGGGGACTGTTCTGTGCAGGGCCAGGAGTTGGACTCGATGATGTTTGTGGGTCCCTTCCAACTCATCAGATTCTGTGATTCTGTGATTCTCTAAGACTAGCTGTGCTGGATTCAAAGCTGTGCTCTGGTGGTGACTTGGGGTAAAATACACCTGAAACTCCTCTTTCTATCGGCTCCATTACGGAGTTTGTGGCATTTTTGCTTACCTGGCCAGAGGTGAGCCTTCCTCTCAGGCTCGCTAGCCTTGTGAGATCGCGGCTTCCCCGGCTCTGGTCTGGGGTGTGTGTGTGTGTGTGTGTGTGTAGGTTTTGGCACCGTGATCCGCGGCTGCTGCGGGGAGATATAGTGCACCCCGTCCCCCCCCCAGCGGGCTCGAGGGGCGCCTCGCAGGGACAGCACTGCCACCCGTTCCCTGCCACGGGCATCGCGGCACTGCGGGGGACTTCCCTCAGGGCGGACACCTGAGGTGCGGTGCCCGCTGCTCTGAGGGGCTCCGGGGGACGCGGGGAGCGCTGTCCTCCGCACACGGCGGCGACAGCCGCGGGTCCGCCCCGTCGGGGGCGTCTCCGCGGCGGCGCGGGGCCACCTCCCCATCCCCGCCCCTTGCCTCCCCAGTCGCGTCGGCGGCTGGACGGGAGCGGAGCGGAGCGAGTCCGTCCGCGCTGCCAGCCCGCCCCGTCCCGTCCTGAGCCGACCCGAGCGGGCAGCGCTGGGGGGGAGCCGCCGCCCCATGCGCTGAGCGCCGGCGGGATGGGGCCGCGGGGCACCGGCGGCTGGGCCGGCCGCGCCGGGGCGCCGGCTCCCGGTCGGACGTGCCTCCTGCCGCTGCTGCTGTGCGCCGCGCTCCGGAGCCTGCGGGCCAGCCCCGGCAGCGAGGGTGAGCGGGGACGGGGCGGCCGTGCCGTCGGGGCAGCGCCCACCGGGGAGGGTGGCTGCCCGGCGGTCCGCGGCTTCAGACTCGGCTGATTCAATTTTGGGACATGCCGGGGGAGCTGGAGATGGGCTCTGCCCGCGGGAAGGCGGATCCCGCGCCGGGGATGCGGGCGGCACTGCCGGTGGGGCAGGGGGGTCCCGGCGAAGGGAGGCGGCGGTGGCCGCGGGCGGCAGCGCTGCACGGGGCGCGGGCAGGCTGGCACGGGTGGGTGTGCACAGATGCCTTGGCACGGGCGCGCTTGGCAGCGGGTTTTCTCTTTTTGCGGGGGGAATGAATGCGTGTGCGGTGTAGGTGCCCTGGCGCGGGTGGGTTGACACGGCGGTGCCTCCTCGCGGTTTGCCCCGGGGAGTCGCACAGGTGCATTGGGGCGGGGGGGGTTGCGGGGCTGGAACGGGGGAGTTCGCACGGGGCAGGGGCTCTTGCGGGGCCGGCCGGGACTCGGCGGGGCAGGGGAGGCTCCCGGTGCGGAGCCCTGCATGCGCTGGCCGCAGTGCGCCTACTTCGTGGCTTAAAATACACGTATAAAAAGCAGAGGAAGCCGTGGCGGTGGCGGTGTGTAACCCGCAGCGAGCGCGGCCGCTGGGGACGGATTTTTTTATACCTTTGATCTCTGTGAGCCCAATGGCCAAAAACGCGTACAGGCTTCTTGTCTAGCAGGGTGCTTCCAGTCTTTGAAATCGGACTGGTATTTTTCTCCATATACGTGGTGTGGGCACTGCTTGGGGCTTTCTAGTATTATTTTTGGATCCGCGGGCAGGCTATAATGTGAAAGCAATGGGTGGAGAAGTTCAGCATCTGCAGGGGATGCCGGCGGCTCGAAGCAGGCTGGCGTCGTGATGCACAGTAATTATTTGTGAAACTCCTTTAGAAGAAGGAGGAGGTATGCAGGGGTTGGTAAAGGAAAGCCATACCAGAATTTCAAAGATGTGGCCTGAGGTAACCAGCTAGCTGTAATTTATTTTCGAGAGCGAGAATAATGTGAATCGCAGTTTTCTTAAAAAAAAAAAAAAAAAAAGAAAAAAGTGCAGAGGAAGGGGAAAATACTGTTCCTCCGTGTACAAAGATATCAAATGTGCAGGAAGTGCATTGGTTTGGGAAATGATTGAAATGGTTTGGCTTTGCCTTGGTTAGATAACCATGGGCCCGATCCTTCTGCCCCCACGCAATTTCAGATGATTTCACCCATGGGAGCAATGCTGATGAGATGGTGTGGCTGATTTAGAAGGGCTTTCCCTGTAACTCACCTTCCTTTTAGGAAGCATGCTATCCTGTGTGATCCAGTCTGCCCCAACACCGTGCTGAGAGACCAACAGATGCTCCGAGCCCCATCTCAGTCATCCTTGCCAGTTCTTGGAAAATCTGGATATTACTGACTGAGTCAACAGGACCATTTGCCGAGCACAGAGGTGTCTCTGTGTGAACAGGCAGCTGCAGAATAGGACTTTTACATGATAGGAAGCTACTGGAAAGGATTAATGAAGCTTCCTAGCAAATGGGTGTAGTGGCATCTTTACAGGGAGGTTGCAGGGGAGTACTACAGTAATGATGAGCAGCGTGAGCGCTTCCTTCACGGTGTCTCTGCTGCTACTTTTCTGACTGCTGCTCTCTAATTTCCGTCTCTTTAGTAAATGCAAAGCTAAAAGGCTGCTGCTAGGAGGGGTCTGACTGTGGACCTGAACTTTATTCAATAAGTGCTGTCCTTCGCTGCGAGGAGATTTATTTGTAAACAAGCATTATTTGACAAGTGCTTCTCGCAGCATGTGTCGTTTGCCAATTGCTACGGAACAGCTCCGTGCCTGGGAATGGCTCGCCCTGCAGTACGTGGAGCCCAGTGCAGGAGAAACCTTGGACACTGAACCCACCTGCCTGGCTGTGTGCTAGTTGACACTTGTCACCGGTTTGGGTTTGAAAAGTTCATTTGGCTGCTTCTGGGCTCTCATGGGAGAGCTTCTCCCCTGGGGTTAGTTGTTCAGCTGTTTGGGAACTTTACTTTTGCTGACATGGAGGTAGCCATTTTAAGCCGGTGAATAATGTTTGCAAAAGTTGGTGGTATTGTTTTTTCAGGGTTTTTTTTTTTTAATTATCACTCATCCTACTCAGTGTGGTTAAACAACTAGCCAACACCCTGTGATGTGTAGGAATTTAGCACATAGGTAATTGCACAGATGATGAAAAATTCTCAGAATATTTCTTTTCTTTACATTTTTTGTTTCTCTAAATCTTACTGCAATCCACAGTGACTTCATGGGATAAAATGCATGCAGTTAACAGTTCACAGTACGTGATCTTCTATTTTCCCCTGTAGTGGAAGGAACTTAGGGGGAAATGTTTTAAAAATCGAGGTTATGATTTGGAGGGGGAACAAAGTAAATTCATTGTTTTAGTTCCTTATCATGGAAATAGCTTTTTGCATAGGCAGCCGAGTTTCAGAAGCTCCTGCCATTTTTATGGAGAAGTATTGAGTGCCCAACCTGTATCACAAATCTGGTCACCTTCATAGATATCTCCAATAATGCATTGAAGGATATGCATTGGGAAAAATGAATTAATTTTAATTCCGCCTTTCCTGTGATAGCAAAATAAAACAGATTTTTATTTTTATCACCTTTCCTCAGTTTATATGTTAAAAGAAAAACATGTAGTGAAAGATGAACGCTCAATGCTATTTCATGTATTTTCAAGCATTGTTTATCCATTGTTTTTAACTCTGCTGAAGAGTTCATTGTTTAAACCAGATATTTGCTTTTTTCTTTGAGTAATATTGCAAATTCAGAAATTAGTCCCAATGAAAATATTCCAAAGAGTACCCTGAAAGTATAGTGCAATTTTGTGAAGTGCTGGTATTCCAGAAGTGCATTATTGCTTTAAAATGCATTCCCTATGATAATAGGGTGTGAGAGGCCACCCTGCAATATGCAACTGGGCTTCCTGCACTGCCTTTAGTTTAAAAATGCATGTGTTTTAAATCTTTCTGTTGTAAGTACTAGGGTTTGGGAAGTGGCTTATATAAATTATTTATGTGAAACAAAGTGAATGAAGGATTTGTTTGAAGACTCCCCCCTTCACCCTAAACTATATGATTCGTTACATGTCGCCTGTGGATTTGAAGTGGTTTGCAGATCACATTTGGTCGTCACTTAGATGACCTTAAAAAGTGTCATGTGGGCAAATTATTAAAATAATGGAATGCGTTATATCTGATTGCTTGTAACAAAGTAATTTCACAACATATTTGCATAATTGTAATTAAATACAAAGTATATTTCATTTTAGGGCTTTTCAGCAGAAGTGCTGATGAGGCAGTGCTTAACAATGAAGTGTAGTGTACTGTTAAGCAAATCAAAAGAAATACATTTTGAAAGAATGACATTGACTTAGATAGACAAAGGTGAGAAAGACAAAATGGATCTTTGGAATGTGTTGTATTTGTTTTAACGCTGGAAGGTTTTTGTTTTTTTTACAAACTCCTGCATTTGGTCCTTTCCCTCTTAATTCTTTCAGGGTTTTTTTAAGCTTGCCTTATCTCAATATATCATTTTTTATTTGAATGAATGAATAAATGAGTACAATTAAAGGGGTGGATCTGGTGCTGGCAAAAATAGAGAAAGGTTGTAATTTGCAAATTATTCATGCCAGAGCCTGAAACGAGCCTACCTGTTCTCAGTGTGTTGATGTGTGTGTGTGTATGTGTTGTCTCATAGTGGCATATAATTTCTGTGTCATGGCACACTGGATAAATGCATATTTAGCTATAACATCACAATGTTTAATTAGTGAATGAAATCTTTTTCAGGAAGTTGGGGGTTTTTTTGGGGTAATGGAAGCAGGTGTGAAAATAGTCTTAATTTTCATATCAATGTATTTTAATTAGTCTAATGCTTTGGATAAAAATACACATGATCAGAACATTCTGCTTATTAGGTTGCACTTAGTAGCTTGGCTTAGTATGTTGTGCCTTCACACAGCTGTAGCATTTTGTGTAATGCTTTAGGTATTAAGTGCTGCTAGCATGCATATGCCTTGTGTATGCAGAACAGGTAAGTCTGGACACATTTCAGTGTGCTCACAGTGTTTTAAGGAGGCTTTAAGGAGTTATCAGTGCCGTATTTGGTGTATTGGAATGGTTCCCTGTGTGCTTTCCATGAGAGAAGAGCATAGCCTCAGTGCCATGTGTTTATTTTACTCGCTGGAGTAGTCCCATTAACTTTTAAATTTACTGCAGTGGAATTACTGGTATGAGGAAGGACAGCTCATGTCTAATGGTCTTTTTGGGATGTGTCTGATGTGTGATTTATGGCTTTTCAAGAGGTTTAGAATGACTCAGTCATGGCTTTAAAATGGAACTGCTATCCTTTTGACAGTAAAACAACATTTGAAACTCAGCACTTTTAAGTACATGACTAAAAGCATGGCTGTCTAATGACACATGTTCTAAAAAAGGGAAATAAACAATAGCGAAGATTGACTCCAAGATAGTGCCTATTTCCTTTTGAAGCTTATCTTAAAAATTGTGATAAATAGCAGAAAACAGGCAAACTGTCTTAAACAGTAAGTGACTGTCTGCTTATAATATGGTAAATGTTGATGCTATAATTTTATGTATAAAGCAGCTATTTGCACATCAATAATACACAGAGGGGTAAACTGGCAGCTACCATGGGAGGGAGGGAAGTTAGTGGGCTTGGGTGACAGGTTCTCCCCCCTCCACTGTTAACCCTCCCACTGTTGCCTCACTTGTTAGCTCCAGTATACAGTCCGTTTCCATGTCTGCTGTTCTCTTTCTGCTAAATAAGAAAACAAAATCTTGCCCATTATGAAATGTTTATTCTTTGCACTAAAAAATACATAGCTTTTTGCAGCAGGCTTGAGGGAGGAAGGGGTGGCAAGGTGAGAGCATGATTTCATAAAATCTGGCAGAAATTGCAAAGGTGGGACAGTTTATGATGTAGTGCCCTGTGCTCTGATCTTACTGGTTTTATGCTTTATTGTTCCAAGGATTTCCATGCTGCTTGTGTAGGAATCCTGGTTTCCAGGAGGGCTGAGCAAGCACAGCACCCTTGACCTGGGAAAGTCCAGCTGAGTTAGCTCAGCTGAGTGATGGTGTTGGACCCTGTTGGCTTTAGGGTCTTGAGTAGACATGGGTCTGTTAGATCCCCCAGTCGTTTTGTCTTGGAGCTACATTTTTAGTGGTCCATTCCTGTAAGTGTGAAAGTATGTGTATGCTTGAGTAGAGATGAGCTTTGGACATTGCTCAGGGATATCAGGGAAATGAAACCCTTCCCCAAAATAAAAAGAAAACAAACTCTTTTTGCAATTTTGAAAAGGATTCTTGCTTCCTCTTTAGAAATAAATTGAAATCTGTATATGGAATAAGGGTGAAATGAGAGAAACCCCAAAACGCACACACATTAGTCACTTTGTAGAAGCAGTGAATTTCTTAGTTAAGTGCTTGCTTCTATGGAGGAAAGAGTATTCACTCAGCTCTTACACAGATACTCAACCTACTACTGTCCATGAAAAACATTTTTAAAAACATGTTGTTCTTATAGTAAAATATCTAAACACAGAACTGAAATCTGTCATAAGTGCACCTTTCTCAGTGACCATAAGTGCTGCTGAGAGATAAGGCCTCATTTCAACCAGGATGGACTTAAACTAGATATTTTTCTTTACTCAGAGAACATTGCAGAAATACTGTGTTAATTATTGCATTGGAATGAATAACTTTTTATAACTTACTCTTCACTAAACTGATTTTCTTTGATCTCTGCTAGAAAAATTGCTGTGTATTTAAAAAGCTAGTAGAGAATTCTTTTTGCCTTTGAGAATATGTTTTATTCTTAAGATGTGCCTGGTTTTTGGCACAGGCAGAACGGAGAGCTGGATTGTCCTTTGTGTTCACGTTGTGCCTGTCCCTCACTCTGCTCTGTGACTAGCTGGACATCGAGGTGACAGGTGAAAGTATTTGCTGCCCCAGTTGCTTTCACAGCTAGCTGTATTGGCAAACCTGAGTTCTGGCCTTCAGTAGCTTAGTTCTCTCTAGGGATTTGTTACCCTTTTAGTTGTCTCTTTGACCTATTGTATCTCTTACAGTCTCAGTTTTGGTATTTGCTGTGGCTTTGGTCAGTGCATTATCTGAACCTCTCCGAGGGTTTAATGCGCTTATCCTCTTGGAGGTGCAAAGCAATTATCTCTGTCTCCTGCAAGGAAGCTGGTCCAGAGCAGTCAGGAGGAGATGCAAGCACTGTGATTCACAGCACCTGACTGCTGCTGGGTGTGGTAGGTGATGAGTGGCTGTTTGTGGAGGTACAGCACCGTACTGCCTGCTCTGGACGAGGGTGCTGGGAGCTGCAGGCTGCCCTGGGCTGTGTGTATGAGCACAGCCTTCCTGCTTCTGCTTTGCAAAGAGGGCTGAAGATGCTTTGGGCCAGAATAATTGCCATGGGAACATTCAGTGCGTGCTGTCTCACTGGGGGTGGTGTTGATGGGAAAACACCCTCCTTATCTCTCCCTCTTCCCTGGTATTTGAGTTGTGCAGGAGGTATGCTAGGAGGACTTTGACCAAGTAGAGCTGCTCAGGTGACCACCGGCTGGAAGGAGTAGAGATGCCTCCTGGAGAAGGTGGTGCAGCATGTACTATGACAGCAGATCTGGCAATACCTCTATGAGCTGATCTGGCATCCCTGAGGAAGAAGGTGATTCCTGCCCCTTGTCTTCCTGCTGGCAAGCTCCTGAGCATCAGTTCAGCAAACTGTGCCTTGGGGGTGTGCACGGAGAGCAAACAGTACCCTGCAGAAGCTGAGAGCTTCTAGGTTTAGGTGGTTGTGTAGCAGGTAGTGAACCTGTAGGAGAGAGGATAGGACCCCGGGCTTGCAGGTTTTCATGACAGCTACGTCATTTTGGAGAAGGGAGCAGTACTGAAGTGTTTTGCCAAGGTATGGACTATTGGCTTCTCTGACCTGGATCACTTTGTGTGAGAGATTAGAAAAACCAGTCTGAATTTTGTAATTCCCAGAGGTGATAGAGAAACACCAGAGAGGAAATTAGTTTTTCAGCATCAATAATGAGCATTTCTTGATGCTTCTGAGTGGACTTGTATCACTTCTTAGACTGTTTTGAATGTCCCAAAACAGTGAAACTACTTGGGGAAATTATCTGCATACTTGCTTTTGTAAGTTAATTTCTAAAAAAACCCCAGTCATTTTGGCTTATCCATCTTTGCTTTACGAATACTCACAAGCAGTTTCTTACTAAAATGTGTTGACAATGTGCTGTTCCCACTAGCAACCTCCACCCTCTTCCCTCAACAGAAATAGAAGGGATAAGCTGTCAACCCCCCTGAAAAGCCAATAGATCATCTTAAACATTTTTTTCCCCAAATGCTTGCTAAGCATTATGTCAGTTCCTTTTATTTTCTACTTGAATGAATTCAGTGGCAGCAGAGTGGTCATTATTGTCAACAGGAAGGCTTTATTGGTGGTGGACAGTGAGGTCTTGCGAGTCCACTGGTAGCGAAAGCTGACAGCCTTGACAGGTCTGGATGTGTCTGTGCCAAGTTTCTTCAGTTTAGGTATATGCATAACAGAATTTGATCTCCGTGCCTTTTAGGACACCTTTTAGGAACAGAGACCATAGAGACTGTATTGCTTTTGGTTGTTAGTTTAGGGAAGAAGGTGAGATTTCATCTCAGCCCTGCCAGCAGGTGTTTTGATTGCACTGAGAAACTGTTGGGATGCTAACATTGGGCTTGACTGTGTGTGCTTAATAAAGTGCTAGCTTCAAGCAGGGTCTTGAAGAAACTGTCTCCTTCTATGTCTTGCAGATGCCTTAACAATGGTTGGAGGCCCTGATCTGCAGGACAGCACTGTTTATCCACGCAGGCTGGTTGTCAGGTTGCAGGTGCTGCTTGTATGTTGCCTTCAGAGGAAGCTTCTTTTTCTTTCTTAGTGGTAAAGTGACACTTGCCCAGACGGTACCCAAAACCGTCTGCTGCAGTGAGCTCAGAAGTCTGCTATTGTGTTGGTACAGTTTTGTTTCCAGTGAATTTTGAGTGAGAATGGAAGCATTTTACTGGCTTTCTTCACAATGAGTAAACCCTTTTCAGTTAAATGGTGTTTTTGGTGGGAATAGGAGTGTTTACCGTTAGAGAAAAGCAAACCATACTGGAGTTTTTAAGTTTCCAGGCACTTTGGTGTCAGGCTAATCCAACCACTTTTGCCTTTAAGTTATATATGGTGGGAAGAACAAATGACTGCCTCTTGTTTTGACTGCAGATCTTTGTAAGGAAAAAATCATCCGCTTTCTGTGTGTTCTAGTGGGTCTGGTTATGGAAGTGAGCTTTGGGTCTCACTCCCTGGTGCTACAGCTGGTTTTGTGCCTGTGGGGAAAAAATGGAGCCAATGTGAAGAACTTTGTCAAAGGGCAATATCATTCCCTTGTAAACAGTGTGTTCAAGCAAATTATAGATGTAATGCAGAAATTACTGGATAAAATCCTCTAGTTGATGTTATGATTGCAGTTGTCCATCTGGCCTTAAAAACCTATGAATCTGTGATGCAGACTCAAGCGTTTTGGCTCGTGCTATAAAAGGGAATCATGATAACTTGGAGCAGAATGAAGCCAACATAATAAAATATAAATCTGCAGTTAATATTAGTTTGCAAGTTCATTAAGTAGTGTATACTTTCTTCCTCCAGTGGGCTATAAATAATAGGTTCTGCTACAGCGTGCACTCTGATGTAGCTTGTTTCCACTGATGGAAATACTTCAGAGGTTCTTGCCTCTGTGTGTTTTGTCCCTACTCAGTGTAGCTAATTAATTGAAGGCATCTGCTCCCTGATGACCTTGATTTCTTTCAAGAGTTTGTTTTTTTCATTTGTTTCTGTTTTCTTGGGTTATTTTTGACTGTCACTTCTTGGAGTACCTTGGATATATACTTTTTAAAGAAACACTTAGCACAACAGGGAAAACAGTTGGAAAATGAATGGCAACAGTACTGCAATAAAACCAGTGAAGATTTATGAAGCAGAAAAACTTTAACTCATGATAGTGATGATGATTCCTCTGCAGTCAGTGCGTCTTGGAAGTACTGTAGGAAGGATGGGGATGTATGCATTGTAAGAAGAAACCAGCTCTGATAATGATGATGTGTTGGCAGCTATGCCCCCTCCTTTGGATAGAGGGAAAGGGGAGATTAAAGGCTTGGTGAAACTTGGTGCAGCTTGGTGGAAAGTCTGTGATGCTATTCAGGAGACCTTGTGATAAAGTGCAGAGTGCTGCTGTCACATCTTGTCATGCACCTTGACCCCCATCCAGCAGAGCATTTCACCTCATGCTTAATTGTCAGTATGTGAGTATTCCTGTGAGAGGTTTCTCACAAGTTCTTTAGATATAGGTGTTCTCACAAGCTGTGACTGTTGGGCCAGAGCTGGGGCTACCTCAATGTAGCTCCAGCCTTTCCGTGAGTGGTCATGTCGCGCAGAGCATGTGCAAAGGGGGACAGGAGCTGCACAAGGAGGATGTAAGAGCATGACTACACCTTCTTTCATAATGGACTTCAGCTTTAGGCTACCCAGAATAATATTTTTAGGGTCAAAGAGGATTTTCTTTCCCTCTTGTTTTAGGTATATTTCAGTGAAATAAAAATAAGAGATTCTTATGGCTTTGCAGCTTCATAGTATAAATTCCATCAGCTTTTGCTATCCCTGACCATTTTGCCTGTTCTAGAGCTCTTAGGATATACTACGGCAGAGGATGCCTTGTGGTTAGCCTTAGCTTGCAAATGGTGCTGCTGAAGAGCAGGATTACTCCTAGTGTATGATTTACTGGAAATCAGCTCAAAGACCAGGGAAACTTAAAAGAGTTCAGTTTTTGTATGCCTACAGAGACTTTGCCCTGGTGTAAGCAATGAAGGATTTTGTGGAAGATCTTTAGCTACTGAAAGGGCAGGAGGATGTATAGCTGGTAGGATCACAAATACTCAGTGTTCTAGACTGTTGGTAGGGGATTTTTGGTTTTTAGCTTTTTTTCCCATTTGAAATGGGATTGAAGAAAAAAGATGCTCCAGATGATCCTGCTCCAGTCCAGATCCAGAGGAGCCATTTCACTTCAGTGGTGTGATCAAAACAATCCATGAATCAGTGGCTTCTCCTTCAGGCATTGTGGCATCATGGCAGGCCTGCTCTACTTTTTCCTGGGCAAGCTACTGCTGCCACATGTTTTAGGTGCCTGTGTCAGGTGGGGAGCTCTGCTGTGCTGTGGAGTGTTGGTTTAGGTCAATGTTGAATGCCATCAGCCCTGGCATTTCACTTGTTTCCTGCCAGCCACAGTCCCTGTGTAGCCATGGTGAAGCTGCTAAATGCCAGTAGTATGAACATGACAAGGACATTTGAGTAAAAAGCTATATCCAGGCTCCCTGACAGATTCCCCAGTGAAAAACCACTATTAATTCACCAGCTAGAGTTCAGGGCAAAGGTTTAGATCACGTCTGTTTTTACTCTAACTTGATTGCTCACCTGTAGTAACCAGCCTGTCTGAGAACAAGAGTGTATGCAAACTCCCCAGGCTATTATTCTGTATTAAAAAAAAAAAAAAAAGAAAAAGAAAAAAAGGGCTGTGGTATGACTTTAGACTTAATCATCATTTATCCTACCCTGAAGGCATGGAAGTTAATGATGATATAGATCTGTGTGGTTTTGTGTTCCCCTTGACTGAGCATTAGAAATAATTAGGGCTTGTGGGATGGATGCACTGATGGTAGAGATGAGCAAAAAATATTATATATTATCTTCCAAGTTTGCTGGCAAAGATACAGGTGCTAAGTGTGTGCTTATAGGGTCTGAGGTTTCTTATTTGTTTGTTGAGATAAAGCTAGCTGGTGCTGAGGAGAAAGGAAGTGGGAAAGTCTGTTATTTTGGAGCCTTTTAAGAATATGGGCCAAGCAGAGTTGCCAGTAATTTCTGAAGAGGTTTTTTTTTTTCCAGCAGGGTTAGCTCCACAGTATCCCAGGTGTTCCTGAGTACAGCTCTGGGTTATGCCCGTGGAGTAGGCAGTGTTGGGGCGAGTCCAGGAGCCACCAGCTACCCAGGATCTGCCACTAGACCTTCTGAAGTATGGAAGCTTTGCACACATAGCTGGAGGTGTTCCTGAATTACCTCCTTTGGTGTCTTGAGTGTTTGAATTACTTGGTTATTAAACAGCCACAGCCAAACCCATACTCACAGCGATCACAAGTTGAATAGAGAAGAACTGGTTCTGTGCTCTGAAGAAGACCCCTGGTCTCTTTCCATGTCTTGCTGTGGGTCAGATGAAACATAATTTCAGATTTTTTTATTCAGGTGCAAAAAAGCTTCATCTCTTTCCAAGTAGCTACACGGTGAATTTGGAAACATCTGTTTGGAGTGGTGGCAGCCGTTCTGTAAAGTCTCTGTTAAAACATTTTCCTCTGTTCCAGGTGTCTGTTTTACCTGCTGCTTGCCCACTGATTCTTCCCCAGCCTGGCCAATCTGCATTTTTTTGATAAAACTATTTCAGCAAAAATAATGTTCCTGGAAGGTGGTGGGAAGAGAGGTGGTGCTGGGCCTGTCTGGGCTCATCTAGTGAGGGACAATGCTGGGGCCCTGTTTGGAGGCTCCATTGGTCTGGGGTAGTGACCTGGAAATGATGCAAGTAAAGGATAGAAACACTGGAAGTGACTGGGGAGGATGCTGATGGGGTAGATGCAGACACTTTGTATCTAGATGGAGCAAATGATAATTTGTGTTTATATGCTAGAATTTTCGGGCTTGTCAAAGCAAAGCACCTCTGTCCTTGGAGGTGGTTTAAGTTACGGGCTAAATACATTCATCAGAGCAGATGGATGCAGTGCAGTGTTTCAGGTGATACAGTGAAAGCAGCCCTGAGCAGATGCTCGTGGGGCAATCTGTGTCTGCTGTGCCTTGCAGCCCTTCAGAGCTGTTTGAGGTGTGCTGGGAGCTCCTCCAGTCTCCTGAGCACCCCAGACACAGGGACAGTTTCAAGTCCCTTGTCACTTTTGCCTTCCTGGCACATGAGTTTTGAGTTACTGCATGGCGCCTGTCAAAAGGTGTATTCCATCCTATTTATTTTACTCTATGCAAATAATCCTCTGTGTGAGAGGATACGAGAGGAACTGAGTCTTTTCCAACTGGGGGTTTAGTATTCCTCTCTGCTAGCTGACTCACTAGTCGGAAAATTCCCACTGACTTGACTTAGAGTTGAATGGGTTGTATTATCTTTTCATATGCAGAAAATTATTTTGAATTTGAACTTAATAACAGCAATTTAAAAATTGTCATTGATAGAAAGAGAATACAATATTTAGTTGTATCATGTTCTTTTTATGATCTGATGTTTGAATAAAGCACTTTTTCTGCTTTTTCCTTAATTAGCATGTCATGAAGAAGCTTGTGACATCAAACACAGCATCTAATTACATTCATTAGTAGCATCTCCAGGACAAGTTTTAATTAAGTTGTACAATGTAGATCAATACTTGTTTTGCATCCATTGCAACTTAACGACAGGAATATACTGTTCTGCACAATTTAATTACAGTGATTGCAATAAAGGAATTTGAGTAAACCTGCCATTTTAGCACCTACACTGCTGTCTTTTTTTTTTTTTTTTCAAATAGTATACAGTTATAATATGGGACATGTTATTTATGTGTGTCTCATTTTGAAGAATATTTTAGGGTCACTCTTTTTATCCCAAGAAAATGTGGTGTAGTTCAGGAGCACTTTGATAACAGTGCTTGGCTTCAGCTGGAACAGGAGAAGTTAATGACCATTTTACCTGAAAACTTCATAAGGGGAAAGACTGAGTGACCTATCTAGTGGTAGATGATAGCAATACTTTTATTTTGCATGGACTGTGGGGTGGAAAGCTGCCTAATTGTATGTTTACTTACTGTGAATATAGTTCAGTGTAGTCTCTGAGTATTGCTTCCACCACATGTCCTGTAGTTTGGTAGCATTGACAGCTTCCAACTGTTTTCTCTTTTGGCAGGAGAAAGCAATCCAGAAATGAAAACCCTGAGCCACCAAATGTGTTTTGCTCAACATCACAAAAATGTATTTAACCAGGCAGAACGTGCATGCCTTATGATAGTGTCCTGCATTAATAGTTGCATACATTGTGAAAATATCTGGATAGAAGAATCACTTTTAAGATAAGTGTTTGCCAGATCTGAGAACTCTGTTTTTTGTGTTTTGGCCTGCTTTTGTGTACAAGGGACTACAGTAGTCAGCCTTCAGTGTGGTACATTGATAAAGACCAAATTGATTTAGAGAACTTTGTTTTTTTCAAACGAAATCCGTTGTTTGGTATTAATTTGTTTTTAAATATTCCTTAATACTTTCAAGGAGCATGCTTTGCAGTATAGTGCACTTCAGGATTTTTTTACTGTGCCTCTGTAAATGGTGTAACCCTGAGGGTTAGTTATGATACTTGCCTTCTTCATACTTGGGCATGCAACCTGTTTGTTTCTCTTCTGTAGCAATCTTTAAGTACATACATCGTTGTAATTCTAAAGGAAAGAGCACAAAGCCTCCTCACCCATTTCAGGCTTGTTCTTGGTCTAGATAAGTCTTGAATGTTCAATTACCAAAACCTCCAGTGGGATTTTTAAGGAGCACACAGGGTGGAGGTCAGGAATTTAAGACCCAGGGAAATCACTTCCTTTTCAGGAAGGACATGGGTATAAAAAGTGAGGTATTATGAAGACAAATATACTGAGAGAAGTGAGTGTTGTAATCTGATGAAGAGGAAGTGTGCTAGTAAGGTGAACAAGAAGAAAGTTGCTCCTAGGTCAAAGGTTTTGGATGGCAGTTGACGATTCAGAGACAAGGTTCTGACTTGGAGATTTAAAGCCCTGGGTGCAGGAGGTGAAAGCTCAGCACCAGAAGGTGCTACAATTTTTCTTAGTGGAGTTAAGTGTGTGTAGATTTAGTCACTTTGCACTTTTTATCCAGTATTTCAGGTAATAAGACAGAAAAAAATGTGACAAGCTTGAGAATAGTTTTTTTGCCGTTTAATGTTAACTGTTGGTTGCGTGTGTGACTTAACAGAACTACTCATGAATTTTTGTGTGTGGGAGAAAAAAGATCCCTTGGATAGTTTCTAATGAAGATGTCAAAGACTTGGAGAAAAATGTGGAAGAGGGAGAAAAGAATAGATTCCTGATGAGACTGATACTTGCACATGTAATACTTCAAAAATTAAATTCTTGTTTTGTTTTTGTCCTATGGCCTGATTATGCCAAAAATACTTGCCATCTTAGAAGAAATATGTGTATAAACATGTATAGATGTTTGTGAGTGTATGTTTATATGTCTATACTGTATGTCTTACATATACACATAAACACAGTGTGCATTATGTACTTATTCCCCCAAAAATATCAGAATCTGGATTTTACAATAGTTCAGTGCATTTGCAGCTTGGTTTCTGTGACAGATCTCAAAGGAATAGGCTAATGCATACACAGAATTCTTTTCATTGTATGATCTCATTGTTAGAGGAGTTATTGTATTGTTATTCTGCTTTATAGAAATCAAACTTCCTTGGTTAATTATAAATTATCTGTTTACTAGAGCTACTCATACCTTGAAATATCTGCTGGAGTTTGTGATCCATCCATCCGTCTTCTTTAACAGTTTTTTCCTTTTATTTTCAGTGAATTTACTGGACTCACGTACAGTAATGGGGGATCTAGGATGGATAGCCTACCCAAAAAATGGGGTAAGTCTCTGTTGTTTTTTGCTTTCTCTCTCACAGATTATACTAATCGTTTCCATTTGGAAAGTAGACTACTGGGTTTAAAAACTCTCTAGAGTGATTTGTCGGCAATGGAGGGAAAAAAATAAATAAAACAACAAGCTGTGACTGAAGAAATGGAGCTGTGTGGCTAGGGGATTGATTTATTTATGCAGCAGAGCCAGCCACAAGTATTAAAAAAAAATCATGAGTCAGCCACCTCACTCCTCCCCCTTCACCAAGAAAATCCGTGAGGTTATTTAAATTTATCTTAAATTATAAATTCTTGGTTTTTTTCTTGAGCCTTTGCGGTAAATGTGGAACATAATTTTTTGGAGGTTAGCTTCAGAAAAGCAAGGACTGGAGCATATAAAGCTAATGGGTGTTAGCTTTAAATGAACAAGGCTGTTCATGAATACGTCTCAGATTCATGATAAAGTTCTGGGACCTGAGAACACTGAAACAGGAGCTGAGTTTTAAGCACCTTGAAGAGCCTCTGTCCTTTACCATTACCTGCACTAAGAACTGTTCAGCCTCAAAAAGAGACAGCTGAGAGGGGACCTCATTAATGTCTGTAAGTGTCTGAAGGGGGAAGGTGACAAGAGGACAAAGCCAGGCTCTGATTGGTGGTGCCAAGCAATAGGACAAGAGGGAAGGGGCAGAAAGCGATGCACAGGAAGTTCCACCTGAACATGGGAAAGAACTCGGTTATTCTGTGGGTGACCTTGCACTGTAAGACGTTGCCCAGAGGGATCGTGGAGTCTCCCTCACCGAAGATACTCAGGAACCCTCTGAACACAATCCTGTGCCATGTGCTCTAGGATGACCCTGCTTGAGTAGGGAGGTTGGACCAGATGAGCCACTGTGGTCCCCTCCAACCTGACCCATTCTTGTGATTCTGTAGCTGAAAGAACCTGGCCTCCTAATTTGATACTTGAGATAATTGGTGGAGTTTAGGTGCATTAATACCCTCCAGTGTGTCTTCTTGACCTGACTGCATCATGTGAGCAGTCTTATCTGTGATTTTTGGTCTTTGCTTTGGGGCATCCGTGATGCTGTATTGTGATAGAGCTTTGGTACAGTCTCGAAAGGTTGATTTCTGCACCATGCTGGGTATTCCTGCCAGTTCCTGAAAGCCATGAGCACTGTGTGAGGTGAGAAAGCATCCTAAGTTAGAAATGCTGCACGACTGAGCCTCCAACAGAGCACATCTCAGGAATGTGTTATTCCAGAGTTTTAGTCACCAGATGAAACAGAATGCATAATCTTGGACTCCAGTTAGATTGTTATAAAAATGGTGGAAGTGTTTATATAAAATTCAGCCAACCCTGAATATATATATATATATATACACACACACATATATGTGTTTGTGTGTGTTTATATATTAGACAGTAAATTAAATTCTGGCTTTCTGTATATTCTGTGTGGATGAAAGGTTGTAGAATTGGGAGCCTCACTTGCACAAGCTGCATGTCTGCAGGCACTGGTTACAGCAGGGATGTGAAAGCTACACAGGGATCTGATTTTATTTTCAATTCAAGATCTAATCCTGTTGCAGTTAGTCTATAACCTTTTTTTTTGCCTGTTGATTTAAAGCTGAGAACAAAACTTACTCCTCTTGCTTGTGTGGATTTCAGAATAACCAGTGCCAGATACGGTGGCAGAGCAATATAATATTTTGGTGTCATGTCATGGTGCACCATAAAGACCCCAATATCCAGTTTTTAAAGGATGATGTTTTGGTTTTTTTAAAATTTTTTGGGAGGTTTTTTGGGTTTTGGGGTTTTTTTTTGCTTTTTGAACACTTAGTATTTTTCCTGTGGTATAAAGCACAGTTCCCAATGCCCTTAAAGCAATATCAGTAGAAAAAACAGATAGGGCTGAGTTCAGAATACTTCTGAGTCTGTATGTATGGATGAGTAAATCAAAAGCTGACTATCCTATACATAAGCCACAGTTGTATCTTTTCATTATTTAGAGAATCCTTTCTATATTTACAAGCTCAGTTTCCAAAGAGCACACGGAAGTACACTCCTGAATGCCAAATTAAAGGTTACTGACTCAATAGGGAGAATTTATTTTTCCTTAATCATGTTCTGCTTTTTATTTAAAAGTGAATTAGGCAGTTGGTTTTCAAATTTCCAGAAATCTCTTCTTAATCTTCTTTGTTTTCATGGGACAGTGTAAAAATCCAGGAGGTTAGTCCAATTGTCTTTTTTTTTTTTTTTTTTACTTATGTATTTGCAGTACTTTACAAGCACTAAAAAAGGTCTTCACAGAGTTACATCTCTAACTGCTGTATCTGCTCTGCAATCAGCTACGCTGCAATTATCCACTCTTTGCTTAATTTTTTGACAAGACCTATCTAATATAAATATTTAAACTCTCACTTCAGGATTTGAATTTGGAAAAGGAGGGAGCTTTAATCGACATCAGAGATAGGCATTCTTGTGTTTTTTGAGACATTCTCCTACAAATTTGTTATCTCAGGATGTTCTCCTAAGGAAAATTTTCAAGGTCCCTGTCTCTGACTGCACAGTCCCCCATCAAGGAAAGGAGCAGAAATGCCATGATGGGTCACACTTTGCTACACCACAGTGTGTAGATACAAACCTTGTTCTGAATTCAGGTTTTTGATGGATGGTGTTTTTTTATTGCTGTGAACAGTATCCTGTGGAGTGTAGTCAACAGTGGTGCAGTTCCAACTGAAGATATGTTGGTACTCTCCTAGTGTTGCTGCTTCTCCACTTAATTTTTATTTTTAATCTTAATGGAACTTAATATTTATCTTAGAACCACAACTGCTAGAAGTAGGAGACTGTACTGGGGCACAGTTGCTGTTAAAAAAAGTGAGTATTTGGTCTTTGTATGGAAATGCTTGGGAGAAATTATCTTTGTATCACAAAGGCTCAAGCTGGTAGGTTTTGAAAATAGATTTCCACATTTAAAACAAACAAACAAAACTCCACAAAAAACCCCCACCAAGACAAGTGGGATAAGAGGTCCAGGCAAGCCAAATGAACTTGCTTTTCTTAGATCCTTTGTAGTTATCATAGTCTAAATTTCTGTTACAGCTGTGTGCCATGTTAATTTCATGTGTATTGAATCTTTAAGACATTCCATGCTCCAGAGAGGTCCAGCTGCTCTTGTTTAGCTTTTGTTCACCTCGTTTTTCCTGACCACATTGGGAAAACGTGATCTAACTTGGGAAATGAAACCAGCATTGTATGGGAAGGACACTGACTCTCCAGCCTAGAAACAGATCAGGCTTAAAGGTAGATCTGTTTCATGCCTGTCATTTCAAATGAAAAAGCACTGCAGCTGCTTAAGTCCCCACAAAATCAGACCTTGATCCACTGCTAAACAGTGTGCACTGACTCATCTTGTGAGTAGTGGGTTTTATGGGAAGGCAGAGGAGCACTTTAGTCAAGGGTGTCCTCTGCAGAGCTTTGTCTGGCTAGGCACTTCTTTGGTACAGGTTTGGGTGGTGGCCATTATCCTTGCAGCCTGGTTGGCCTTCATATTCCCCATGCACATAGAAGGTGAGAAAAATCCCCCTCTTCCTTCATATAGAGTATTGAGGCATGAACAGAAAGGAGATGACTGAAATATGCTATGGCCAAGTAGAGTTTTGAAACAATGTGTTCCTGGTGTGAAGAACCACCTGTTGAGCAGGAGAAAGTGCTTTTTTATTTCTGCTGCTTTTCCCTGAAGGATAAGTAAATTGTAGTAGCGTGACTTCCTGGCTGCTCTGTGTGGGTTTCAGCAGCTTGCAGCAGTTGTGCAGCCAGCTCTTAAACCTGCAGTTTATCTGTTAAAGCATGAGCAAAGTTCCTGTGAGGTCCTCATGGCCATGGAGCTCAGAAAAGGTACTTTCTCCCTGCCAAAAGAGCATGGTCAGCTTGGAAAATGCTGCCCATTTTGTACACAAGTTAGGAATTGGTCCTGTTATTACCAAAGGGACAATTTAATCTTTGTTTTACAGCTCGTGTAAGTTTAACTTGAAGGAGGTTACTGCAATTACCAGAGGCTATATCAGGAAAGTCTAGTCCCTCTTGTGTAGTAGGAAGCCCTCCAAGCACATGAACAAAATAAGTCAGGTTTTCTATTGAAGGCTTGTACAGCAGGTCTGCAGAATCATTTACCTCTGGACTGATTCCTGGGGTGCTGCTTCAGGTTGCCCAAACAGGCCACATCAGAGGTTTATGTGTGCGTTATATATGGCTGTGACACTGCATAGCTCTGACCTGCAGAAACTGCCTGTGCTTCCCTGGGCTAAACATACCTTTTTATGGTATGGAAGCTCACAGAGGTAGGAACAAGAGTAAGTGCTGTGACAGAAATAGTCAGGTGAGGTCAGGCACTGTTTGTAGGCTGGATTGCCTTCTCTTCCTCCCTTGATTTGGCAGGAGGCTGTGTCGTGCATTTCAGTATTTCAAAGCCATAGCAGGGGCAGAAGCTACAGAACACCCTGTAAACCTATGCTGTTCAGTTTTACTTGGTCTGGCCAAGTGAAAACCAAGTCACTTTTAACAATATCCAGATAATTGCAAAAGTTGCTGATTAAAATAAAGTCTTTCTGTAGGTGGCTTGATTTGTTCAGTAATTATGTCTGATTTTTGTTTCAGTGGCTATTATAGGGCTGATTTACTTGTTACAGACCCTCCCTCCTTTCACTATTACTTCAAAACTTCTTTCTTTACGGATTAGACGTATTCTTTTTCTATCCTAATCAGAGTGCCACACGCCTGCTTTACTTTTGTTTAAAGGGTTCTCTGCCATCTCCTCCAACTTCCATTGATTTCCCTGACCTTACTGTAGCACAGAACAGGAAAGTGTCTGTGGTCCCTGGGGTATTGGCTCTGTGCTGTGGCTCATTGCACAGCTCCATGTGACGGCATTTTTTTCTTTTTTGGCTCAGACTGGAAAATAAACATATATTGAAGGATCTGGTCCTGTGGAAATGTTCATTTTCTGCAATGAATAAAGAATTGTGAGGGAGCTAGATGATTTCTTGCATGTGAACAGCAAGAGGGAAAGCAATTTCCCCCTCCTTTAGATGGTTAGTAAGGCCAAATACTGAAAGTTGTGGGGTAAATTCAGCTAGACTGATTCTATAAGTTGCTTCTCATTTGTGTAGGATGTTGGTGGGCTTGATCTTTTGCTTGTTTGGTTTGGGAGATTATTTGGTTTTGTTGGGTTTTTTTTCCCCAAGCAGCATTTCTGGCTCATTTTTTTGAGGGCAGGTACCCTAGGGTGCCTCTTTGAAGTTAAAAATAACAGCAGTTTTAGATTACTCAGCATGATTTGGGAATAGATTCTTGTTGCTCTCTGTCAATCCTAGTTCAGATAGAGATTTAACATAGGAATCCTGTATTAAAAGCAGTGCTTGCCCTCAGGGATAGAAATAAAATAAAGGGGGAGGGAAAGGGGGTAGTGAAAGGAGAAGGAGGATTCTTGGCACCATTGAGCTGTGTCATGTAGTTATGATTATAATTGGCATTTTCAGGGCAGTACTTTTGGCAGCCCGCGGTTTTTTTTCCTGCAAATGCTGCTGCTTTTCTGTGACTGGTGTAGAAAAGGAATCAGAGGGATATGGTCTGTGGTTTAACCCCAGCCAGCAGCTAAGCCCCACGCAGCTGCTCAGCTCACTCCCCTCTCCCCAGTGGGATGGGGGAGAGAGTCAGAAGGATAAAAGTGGGAAAACCCATGAGCTGAGATAAAGGCAGTTTAATCAGTAAAGCAAAAGCTGCACACTCAAGCAAAGCAAAACAAGGAATTCTTTCCCCACTTCCCGTGGGCAAGCAGGTGTTTAGTCATCTCCAGGAAAGCAGGGCTCCACCATGCATAACTGTTACTTGGGAGCACAAACACCATCACTCTGAACATCCCTCCCTTCCTTTTTCTCCCCAGCTGTATATGCTCTATATGCCATATGGTATGGAATATCCCTTTGGTCAGCTGGGATCAGCTGTCCCAGTTGTGTCCTCTCCCAGCTCTGTGTACCCTCAGCCTTCTCGCTGGTGGGGTCTGGTGAGAGCCACAAAAGCCCTTGGCTCTTTGTAACCTCAGAAAGGAAAACATGCCTGAATTATCAACACTGTTTCCACCACCCATCAAAAGCATAGCCCTCACCGGCTACTGTGAAGAAAATTTGGCTGGGAAATTAACCCAGCCAAAACCAACACATACGCTAACATGCAAGAATGCAATTTGTATGTAAGCAGGAAGCATGATGGAAATAAGTTGTAAGTGAAAAAATAATAATAACTGAAAAAATGTTACTGGCACCCTAAAAGCCTGCAATTTGGCTGCTTTGTTTATATGTACACATTTTTGTATATGCAAGAAACATACTGCACATCTAAGTGTTTAAATTAAACTGAGTAATCCAAACCCAAGCAGTAGTACTTAAAGTTTTCCGTTATATACAGAATAAAGGAATTTTACATGAACAATGTGTGGGATGATGTTGAGGTCAAGAGCTGAAATATATGGGGGTTTTTTCCCCACTTGGATTTTTTAAGGTAATATGGAATATCTATATATGTGTAAACTTCTGTCCTCTGTGACCTTTTTGGTTCTTTGTGTCCATGGTCATTTTGACTAATCCCATGGGGCTGTGATGATGTGTTTTCTTTTGGTTGTGCTGCCTGCTTAGTGTGCCAGTCATGCATGCTTGTTTTATATAGCATAATTCCAACAAAAGACCTTGAGCTTTGGGTCTGAAAAGATGCCACAGGTTAATAATGCAGTTGTATAGGGACCCCTGTGGTAATTAACTAAACTGTGTTTTAAAGCAGACCTGAGTTCATGTTTCTAACTCTGAAAACCCCAGAGTAAGACTGAAGACGCTGGAGTTAAAGGGCATAGGGCACTGCTATCAGAGGTGAATTTGGCCAACAGACTACTGTTCAAATTGGTGGATTTCCCTGGTGAGTTGGTGGTCCTGCTACTGCTCGTAGAGCTGCATTTGTTTCACAAAGCTTGATCATACCAATCAGAATCTGAAGAGATCAGCCTTGCAATAGGGAGGTGCATCTTGTGTGAGAAGGCTGATGGAGCTGGGTGTCGCACAGAGTAGTGGACTGGCCCGCAGCCTCCAGAGAGGAACGGAAAAGGCTTTCATCCAGGTTTGCAATGGCTAGGGCAAGAGAAACAGAATTTGTTTCATCTAAACTGGTTCAGGTTAAATTTGATGGAATGTGCCTTCTACTGGTTTGCCTGTGGGGCAGATACGGGATTTCTCTCCAGGAGGTCTCTGACATCAGGTCAGACCATCATCTCTGGAGCCCTTCTGTCAGAAGGCTTGTCATGACTCCATCTAGGGTGAGACCTGTTTCTGTTTCTCTGTGAAATTTGGTGTGGTTTTTGTCATTGTTGGTTTTGGTTGGTTGGTTGGGGGTTTTGTTTTTTCTTTTTTGTTGTTTTTCTTTTCTTTTTTGGGTTTGGTTTTAGTTTTTTGGTATGTTTTTGATGGGTTGATTTGTTTGTTTGTTTGTTTGTTTTTTCTTAGTTGGTTGTTTTGGGGGTTTTTTGTTGGTTTGGTTTTTAATCTTGGCTAGACTAAAACCAGGTTACTGTTCCTCATTGAGCATCCTGCATTTAAGGTCAACTCTTGATACCTGCAACGTATTAGCTGCTGTATGTATCTGCTTTTAAACCAGAGTACCTCATGCTAGACAAGAGTTCCAATGGAATAACCTTACCATTTTATTCATGTCCTTTCTCATATCTCCTATCTGAAGTTTAATCTTTACACTCCATTTGGGGCTGCTCTTGTTGTCCTGTCCTCTCAGCTGGCTACCCTTTGGTTTGCGTGCTGTTGACATAAATCAGCATTTATTTGGGAGCAGCATCTGGCGAGGTGTCGGTCTTACTAAAGGAGATCTAAAATGCCTAGAGTACTCTGCAGTACTGTAAAATAAATTAATGCTAGTGAGATTAAGAATAAAGCAAATCTTTATCTTGGCTAGAACTGTATTATTGGAATAATATATTCTACCACAGGAAAAAATAAAGGTTGATCCTTCAGTATATAATTTTGTAAATACTGTTGTCAGCATTGGGTTCCTCCACACAGGCTCATTGGGCAAACAATAATCTCCTTTCATGCTAAAATGTCTTTTTTTTCCCTCTAGTGTCTAGGAATTACATTGGGGGATAAAAGAGCTTTGAAGAGCTTTATCTTCTAAAGCCATTGTTTTCTTTGTTACTTTTGTGCCAGTTTCAGAAATATTGGTATCCAACAGTTAGTAACCACACAATTAAAATGTATTAATGTAGTGCTGTCATGGAAAATGTGAAACTATGTAGAATAAAATATTACCATTACAGAATGCATATGCAACAGCCCAGGGTTTATAAAACATGCATTAGGATTTTACAGCTTATGTTTATGAATTTTTGAAGTATATTTCTTACAGCTTCATGTGCTAAATATATGTATCAGTAGGTTACTTATCACTTAATTGCATAATCCTTTTATAAGACTTCAAATGCACTGGCCCCATTTGACAGCATCTATTTTTACTCAGATTAATGGCTTTTTTTGGGTAACTAAATCCAAGAATGCAGTCCTGTTTGATTTTTATTTTTTTTTAATGTTACTCATTAAGGAAAGCCAGCTCAAAAAAACATGAAAAAAAATGAATGCTAGCTTCAGAAAGGTAAGTGTGTCTAGAAGGAGAACATTTTTAATGCAAAATTCCTGAAAATAGTGTTGAGATGGAAGCTGCTATTTTGTCTTCATCGCAAGCAGTTGTCTTGTGTATACACAATGAATGAAGACAATAAAAATTAGAGGGCTTATTTGAAGACCCTTCACCTAGCTTGAAACCTGAAAGCAGAGCTTTCAGATTGACTGTTGTTTTACTGTGAAGTCCTGATATGTGGTTATTCTACTATTAAGAAATAGTACAGCAGTTGAACATCTAGGATTGTTAGAACAAATGTTTATCCATTTTTCAAGTTATTAATGGGATCATTCAGGATTTTCTGTTTGCTTGTCCTGATCAGAAAAACAGGGTGTTTTTCAGTTGCCAAAGGCTATGTGCACATATGAAAGGGGAAGGTGGGCCTGGGTTCTTGGCTCTTGAAAGAAAATGCCAGTGTTTTATTTGGAAGCCCTTTTTTGTCCCAATATATTTTGGTTTGATAGTCTTAATTTATCTTTAGACATCTTCATTTTGAGGGGAAAAGCATGCTAAACTATATGATTTAGTGTGTGTGACTAAGACAGTTACCATGAGGTCTGTTGGTTTATTATTGAAAATACTGTAGCAAAACAGATTGGAGATTAAGTATGAGGACTTCACATGGATGCAAATACATGCTTTGGAGACTTTTGTGTTAACTCTGCTCCAAAGAAACGAGGTAGCTCCTCTCACCAGCCTTTAGGCTCTTCAACATGAGTGATGAAGCAGTGTTGAAGGGAATGTAGGTGACACCTGGCTATCAGTCATCTCTGCGTTACCACTGTGATATTGTATGCTGTCAGGCCACTGTGATTGATTGTCTGTACCCCATGGGATGAACAGTGAGTAGAAAAGAATTGCAGAACATGGTTTTCCTGCTGCTTCCTCTGCCAGGATAGAGGATTTGAGGAAAAAACACCGCACCCAAATTGCCTCAAAAAAATAAAGACACTGCCATCCTGAGAGGAGTTGTGAGCATTTAGGGGAGACAGCAATTATTTCTTCCACATGTAATGAGACATCACTGATTCTTAGTTGTATTTCAAGACATTTACTAAAGACACATCAATGGTGTAGTAGTGATTTACAGTTAGGAGCGAATGACACCTGCATGTTAGTTTGGTCCTCACCTACCCCCTGCATGATCTCAGTGGTCTTAGTAAGGAATAATCCATGGACGAGTTGCCAGTTAGCTGCAGGGAGGAGGCAGAATCAGGCCCTGGGGTTGGTAAGGGAGCAAGCTCCCCTGAGAAGAGTGAGAGCTGTGGATCAGTGTGGTGTGATAGAGGAGGAGGAGGACAAGAAATTGCCTGCTGAGTTGGGCATCCCTGGGACAGCTCAGAGAAGGGTGGTGATGGCAAGGAGTAGAGATTTCTGGTGGCTTTCTAAAGCATGGATCTGTCAGATCAGGCTGAAACACCCATGCAGTCCTTTATTTGCTTCCTTTTGCTGCTTTCCAGGAAGGAAAGTATTATTAGATACTTGGTTCTTGCCAAAATGCTTTGATAAGCATTTAGCATATGTATTCTTATTTATTTCTCTTTATGATTGTTACTCAAGCAAGTGCCAGGCCACTCTTTTGGCTATACTTAATTCTTGACATTACAAAATGAAGAGTTGAAAAAATCAAATTCAAAAAACACGTCAAAAAAAGTAGATATATTTAAATTGTTAGAGAAGTTCTCCATTACTAAAGCCCGTATCTTACTGATTTCCATGTATATGAACTGCCTATATATATTGAAGCATATAGAGTCCCGTAGATCTGTTACTGTTGCTGCAATAAGATAAACCAGAACCACGTAAAGATGTGTGTTTTCTGTGGATAATTGCCTTCCTTGGGATGCTTTCTTGCAAAAATCAGAACTTCTGGCTCTGAAGCTGAGGGAAAGGACTGAATTTTACACTGCAGAAATTTTCATTTGACTTCGGCAAAAATTTTTTGGTACTAGTCACCTGACCCTTGCCTTCAAAGGTCTTCCTATAACCACAATGCTTCTTCCCATAATACTGACAGAACTGAATGTGATACAGAAGATGCAGTTCTCAGGAGAAGGGAGGGGACAAGGGTAGGGGGGGTGTTTTAGCGTGTTCAGCCTGCAAACTCCAGGTACTGCACTGATGGGATCTCCTGGCATCCTGCTGGAGCTTGGGGCTCCTTCTTAAAGTTTGTCACTTGGAGTTGAGGGCCATCAAAATTAACTTCTGCTCTGTATGATTTCTGCTGTGTGTGATCTCTGCTCAGCATGGCTTGCTCCCAGTTCAGCCAGCAGAAAAGGATGGCAAAAATGTGATCTTTGGTCTTCTGTTTAGAAGCCTTGGGTGTGTTGAGGTTTGTTTTATTTTAGCTTTATTTGCTTCAGAAATTGAAGGATACACACTTGAGAGCTTTGCCTTGGTTTCAAACCTCCAGACTTGGTTTCAAACCTTGCAGACTCCTTGCAAGAAAATTTTAAGTGGTTAGAACTGTAGGTTATGTACTGACTTTTTTAGTTGATTGCAGTGCAAATGTAAAGTCAGCCCACAAATCGTAGCCGGTGTTGTGATTACAAATCATTACAATAATACTAAATTACTCAGTTTGTCACAAACCCTTCTGGACCACACAATTAAAAGTCATAACCACAAGTATAATTCTGTACGATAAAGTTACTTCATTACACAATCTCCATCAGGTTTACTGTTTTCCTTTTTTTGATGCCAGATTGATTAACTGAATGTTTCTGTGTAGTTAACTTCAGTGGCAACATGTATACTTTTTATATCTTTGCCAATTCTGGAGTTAATTTCGCATTCTTAAAATTACTTACATTGATTAATATAATAATTGAACAGAGCCACGATTTTCACTCTAGGGATGGGAAAATCAACTTTAAAATGATTAAGTTTTAGAAAAGAATTACTAGTTATGTCCATCACTAGAACTGTCTTGTCACAGGATCAGGAAATAAATGAGTTGTGATCACTGGTACGTTGTTGGGTAGGTGACTGGAAGGAGGTTGGTGCTTTCTTGCAAAAGCAGTGACTGCTGTCACTCTGCAGAGTTAGTCAGGCAGAGGACAGCTGCTGAACAGGAACAAAAATGAATAGTTCACTTGGGAATGGATTTCAGACCAAATCAACCCTTTTCGTACAGTTTTAGATACCCATCTCATTTCTTGTGTGTTACTTGTCTCTTCCCGGTATTGGATGTCCTGATGCTTCCAGCACAAAGAAAACTCCAGTGGGCTAAGGAGCAACTTGTGCCCGTCGGCCAGAGCCCAACGACTCAGTGTGTCAGAGTAATTCTGATAAATACGCAGACTGAGATAATCAAAACTCCTCCAGGGATTTGGTGGTTGTCCTACTTATTAATTTTAATGATAATTGAATATCCGTACTGATTACTCAGGCTGTAAGCTCAGCTTCCCAAGCCCTGTATATTCAATTTCAAAACACTGCTTCGTCAGAGCCTGGAATATTTAAGTCAGAGGGGTGGTCTCGATGTGGACAGACAGCACAGGTAGGCAGGAGCTACTGTGTCCTTTGGAGTCACAGTAAGTGAGTCTGGCAGAGCCTCTTTCTCAGAGCTGTGTAAGTGTATTGACCTGGCAAATGTCTTTAGCTCCCAGGGGATTTGGTTACGATACTGCCTGTGAAATATTTGTAGAAAGCTTTTGCTGTGAAGGTGTTGAAGAGAAAGCAGGGAATCTTAAGTAGCCCTTGCTCAGTGTTTGATGCCATTAGCCCAGGTAAACCTTTTGGACTTCTCTGTTCTCTGCCCCTTTTGAGCACAGCACTATGGAGCGATTTTTTGCTTGTGGGGTTATCTCCTCCAGTGCTAACCTGGGGTGTTTCTCAGCATTGCTGTTTGCAGAGGCTAACCTTGCTGAAGATGGCTGCGCAGAAGTCCCTGTGCATCTCTCCAGGTGTTGCAGAGAGAAGCCAGAATATATGTTGAGCTTTTCTGTATGAGGGGAGCTTTTCCCAAATGAATTCCCTGGTGCTTCTGGCCCTGCTGGAAGAGTACATAGTGTCCCCATTGATCAAGGGTAAAGCAAACAACTAAAACCCAAAATGGGGACTAATGCCATGGGTGTCCTGTGTTTTCTTGAACTGGGAATGACCTGAGTTAGCAAAGTCTTGATTACTGCCTTTAAAAAAAGATTGTCCCCTTCCTTTTTTTTCAACCTTTGTTTTGTTTGTTCAAAAATAAAGCAGCAAAGAGAGAAAATAGAGTGCAAACAATTCTTTTTCACACATGGTGCTGTGACCAAAGATATAACTTGGCAAATTTCCTTCCTTCTCTGCTCTGCAGAGTTTTAAAACGGAGAACTGGTTTTCTCCTGTATTACAGTAAATACATAAGGGATCAAAGTGATATTAAGGAAGAAAGTTGGGCAACACCCTGCTGTTCAAATATGCTGATTGCAAATCATTGACATTCTAGACATGCTATTTCTGTTTGTTAGTGAGTTATAGTTTCAGTGCTAGTGGGGTATAACAATCAGTTGGGAAAAAGCACAAGACTGTAGTGTTTGCTAGTTCTTATTATTTAAAAAGAAGAGCAGATTTGTGAGTGTGTGAGCTGAAGGTAGTGGTGGTGTAGCTTCAGAGGATTTAAGGCCACTGGGTCTGTTAACATTATGTAGTTGAATCTCTTGTAGCACGTGTGGTGTAGAAACTTGTTCAGGGGTCCTTGCAGCAGGTCTGTAACCTTGATTTGGCCTACAGTGCATCTTCTGAAGAGAGATGTCTTTGATTTAGTCATCTTCTTGTGGTAAATCTGTATCCCTTTGCAGCTTGTGCCAATATCAATCTGTCCTTATAAGACAAATGAATCTTTCTAGCTCAAATTGGTCAAACTTGATTTCTCACTCAGTGGATCTTCCCATGCCTCTTCTTGCCATCTTTGCAGATATGTACTACTCATCTCTCTCCTCCCAACAACCCATTTCAGACAGAGGCCGCAAGCAAGTTAGCCAAGTTAGCCACTTCCCAACCTTCTCTAATTTTTTCATGGATTTTTGTGCTGTAAAGTAAGGCTTTGGTCTCTTGAGTAGCTGTGGACTCTCTTGTGGGATCTTTGCAACTTATCCTAGCTGAAGTGATGCCATTTGAAAAGAATGCCTTTCTGAAAGTGATCTTAGTAAATTGTTGCATCATCTTGTTTGCTCTGTGAGGCAAATGGATCACTATGAGAACAAAATCATCCTTGTGATGGAAGCCACATAAAAGTGAAGGGGGAATCTTAGTGGCTGCTCAGCTAGTTGCTGTGGCAGGTAGGAGCTGCAGTAGAGTGCAAGATACTCTATGACATGAAAATATGGGCCAGAGCTGTGCTGAAGACTGTCATCAGTGAACCTGTGGGATGGTTATTCTTAAGGGAAGTCCATGGGAGGTGGATGTGCTACTACATGAGTGCACCATGTACAGTGTTTGATAGGAAGACAGGTTCCTGTTACAGTGGAAGATAAAACCTTGGAGCCTCTTAGAGCCCTAGGAAAGGTAGGATTCCATCCTGGCTCAGCACCAGCTTCAGTGCAAGTAAAGGTGGTATGCCTGCACAGCCAAATACGTTGCAGCATCTCAGTACTGTGCGTCCCTGAGCAGAGGAGGCAGAACCAAAATCACCTGTGTGCTTGGATGGCCTGTCTCTGCTTCAGTCCACACAAATATGAAAATTCCCCTTTTGTGTGTCTGTGTGGTAGTGTTCTTTTGGGCCTGGACCAATGTCACTTTCTCACAAGGCAAGAGGAAGCTGTTGAGAAGCAACAACAGGTTTTTGTGTCCTTCATCTAAATGGCTAATTCCTTTACTCGGTGCAAAATTTCTTTCACTGCTTACTGTTTTAAGTTTCTTTGTGCACAATAATTTATGGATGAGAGCAAACATTATTAGAAAGCTTTATGTGTTGTGCACTATGGGGGCAACATTTCAACATCAGAGTACCATTTCTTCAGCTGTCTTCTTTTCAGTGGTTCTGTGTTTTGGTAAGAAGAATGATGTCAATTAACCACATAACCTGTAGAAGTGCTGTTTCCTATGCTAATTAGCTCTTCCTCTGAGAACTGTACTTTTAATTTATTTTTCAAAGTACATTCACTCATCCTTTTCCTTTCAAACTTCAGCACTTTGTGAAATATGCATCCAGGTTTGCTGAAAAGCTCTGAAGCTGATGAGACAAAAATTGAAAGGGGATTGATTTAATGGTTTAATTGCTAAATAATGATGAAACTGTGGTTGTAATTTCACATTGGTGTGAAATGGCCAATCAGTCCATTTTGTAGAGTGAGAGCAAGGTCTAGGATAGGGCTGGATAAATAATCATCTGTAGTTTCTATGCCAAGTGGTGCCTTTCAGGGACTCCTGAAGATTATGTAAAACCTTTTTTTACCAGAAATCCAGGCTCCAGACAAGAATTATCTTGTCTAGCAGTAAAATGCTGTTGCTGCAATTTGACTGAGTTCTGTCCATAAGCTGCACAAAGCCGAGAGAAGGTTTCATTCAGTGATGGCCCTACTGCGAGAATGTCTCTTCAATAAGCAAGTCCAAGGGAGCCCCTTGCCTGTGGCTGTCTGACTGGGCTGGTAGGGGAGAAGAAGCACTGAAAGGACGCACCAAAGGCTGGCGCTGTGCAGTATGGCAGATCAGTGTTTGGGGTGGCCAAAAGCAGGTCCAGCAGGTCCTTTGCCACCAGGCATCAACAAACTGTGATCTCCCATCTTAACCCAAATCTGCTGCAGGAGGGTTTGGTTGATGGCAGTCTCTATTCTCCTAAGGAAATGTACCCCTACCCTTGTCCGTATATTTACTTATTCTTTCTACTCTCCAACTTCTAACCCCCCATTAATCCCAGTGCACCCTGGATAGGAAATAACAGCAGTGAGAACTTGCAGCTTAACTGAGCCACCAGAGATGTAACAATAGACCAATTAGTTAATTTTCTCTTTCAGCCATTTTTGATAGTTTGTTCTCTGAGGAACTGCATATCTTCAGCATTTCTGTGTTGTTCACCTCTGTCTCTCAGGGACTTGTGCCTGGAAGATGCTCTTATTGTAACCTGGTGAGGGGAATATACATGAGTCTTGATTATCTGTGTACCTACTCTCTACTCCCACATGGCCTAGGCATGTTGGTGCTAGCTTTAACCCAGTTTACTTAGGTGACAAATATATGTGGCTCATCATGGGCTTGGCTGCCTGATCAGACACTTTCTTCTGAAACTTCTTTGGAGGCCCCTTAAAAATTGTGAATGATGGTTTGACTCCCGTGGCAAGTTCTCACTATGGCTGATTATGCCCTGCCCCCACCAATAACAAAGTTATCTTCCCTTCTCTTCAAAAGCGTTCAATTTAAATTCCTCGATCTTTTGTTGGTTAAGTGAAAGGCAAACTAATAACCGATTTTTTTTCTCTGTGTATGTGTTGCAGTATTGCCATCAGGTTAAGCCATGGTTTACCTCTAGGTTAAGAAAACAATTTGAGTTTTTTCAGTTTCTTCTGAAAACTTTAGCAGCTTTCCTAGACTTAGCATTATCACAGCTGATTGCTAAACAGCATTTATTTTTGCATTGCAGACATCTCAGCCGAGTATTTAGCACACAATTGTATTTGCTTTCCTAGCCATGGCATGTTGATGTTAAAGTGGTTCTTCAGTGGTTGTCAGATGCCAGGAGAAGGTGTGGAGGTTGCAGGTGTGAAATGTATTTGTGAAATGGTTAGAATATAGGACATCTGTCAGAACCAATTGAGCATGTCTGTGTTTCTTCAGTTCCAGATTAAAAGACACATTGAGGTCCAAGTTGCATCTTTGTCCAGCAGATTTACATCCTTGTAATTCTGGTGCCTTATTTAAATGGTAACACAAACCTGACACAATGGGAATTAAATCCCATAGAATAAAAAGTAACTAAAAGTTTCATTATGTTGTGGAATAAGCATACCAAGCATCCACATGTATAATCTATTACCTATAGTGGGGTAAGTACTTAACAACAATTATAATAAACCCATTCTGTTCATTCATTTTTAGGTCTTAGCATACTGATTCAGACCTTAACTGAAAGTGAATATACAATCAATGTGAGCCTTTTTATGCAGGTTTAATAATGTAGGACTGCCAAGGTTCTTTAATTAAATAATTATTCTTTGTTCAATCAGAATAGATTGTTTCACTATAGGGATTGCAGGCAAGTACGTGCAAAATCCACCCTGAACTGATCATATTTTAGCTGCTTACTGTAATCCTGAGTGATAATCTTTGTCACACAAGGCAGTGAGACCAACCCAAAAACCAGGAAAAAAGGTTGTAGTCAGATATTAAAAATGTAATGCCTTTTTCTGGGTGATCAAAGAAAAGCATACTAAGACACAGTTTGGTGGTGCTGTGAACAAAGTTAGAGCTGTCTGACAGGTGGGAAAAGTGGGTTTTGTAGACAGTTCAGATTCAACAGAACTGTCACCAAAGTAAGCTAAGGTGCTCAGCATGTGGGGAATCAGGAAATCTAGTTTTGGATTTTTTACTGGTAACACCATGTATTCAGGAGGTGGCAAATGGAGCTGTTAAGGGGAGGTGCAATAAATTGCATGTTGTGTGTGCCTGCTGAGCACGCCAGTTCCCTTAGGAGGGTCTGCACAGGCAGAGCAGCCTTCTCATTTCTTCTGAGAGTATTGGAAATGCAAAAAATCTGTTTGGCATGGGGTCTGCTGCTTGTAGCCTTGCACGAGGCTGGCTTCAGATGGCCCCTGCTGCCATGGCATGTCATTAATGCAGCTCACAGCAGCTGGGCTGAGAGGACTTCAGTGTTTATTAGGGGAATATAATCATTTAAGCCTGAATAAGCTTCAAAGCTCTAATGTGGCTGTTTGGCCAACAGAAATGAGATGTAAATTTGTGCTGAATAGCCACTGATTACAGAAAGATGATTAATGCGAGGTTTAAAATTGATTTATGGGTGCAGTTGTCAAGGCCTAAGCCATGAATGTAATATTATCTCTATGAAAAGCTTTGGGTAGATTAGAGACCAGGGAGCGGTGGCAAAATAATGCATTTGCTGGAGGGTCTGATATGGTGGGCATCTGTAATCTAGTCAAATTTGGTGTACGCCTGAGAGGTTAGGCTTTGCCAGTGCAGCATGTGGATAATTGTATCACTTTGCCTTAAATATTAGAAAACCAAGAAGTTTAAAATGTTTAATATGTTTTATTTTAATAAAGTGCAGTTTTAGATCAAATATTTTTTCTCTTTTACTGGAAACTCTTAAATGCGTACTCACTTGCAAGAAATTATATAAAGCAAATGGCGATGATAAAGATTAAGAATTTAGTTTAGTTTTTGCAAATTTTTGCTGTCGTGTGCATTAAAAATAAGCCAAATGCTTTGTGTTATTTCAATTGTAGTAAACAGTTAGAATCTCCACATAGATTTTGATTTATTTAAATATTAGGACAACATTAAGGTAACAAGGAAAACTTCCTTTCTTCCTGCTTTTCAAAGTTGTTCTGTGAACCTCTTGGTATCATCGGATGATGAGTAACGTGAATAATATCCCCAAAGCTTTGAAAACCGGAGCATTTGGTTATAAACCTAAAATATATGTCCTGCTCTGAGTCCTTCTGAAAATCTGGCTCTGTCAGCCTTCCAGTGTTAAACCATGTGGTGTCAATACTGTTTGTTCTGGCCTTTGTTAAATTGCTCTTGAATGAGTGTAACATTAAGCAGTGAAAAATGATTTAATGGTATTGTGTTTCTTCATTGCTTTTTTCACGCTCATCTCCATTGTCTTTTCCTCAATTGCTGGACTGTGATTTGAAAAGGATGTTTTAATTCAGATGTACAGAGAATTTCAAACCTTTAAAAAAATAAACCTTTGGGAGGGGAGGTGGGGTTTCCAAATAACACATTGCTTTGTTCTGGGAAAGGGGTCAGCGCCGTCCCTGATTAGGCATGCTGGAGAGGGGCTGGTGCTCCTTTTCATTTCAGTTCCGCTAGCCTCCAGCTGGGTTCTCATTCCATTTGGATTCTGGTGCTGACATCTTTCATTGATCATGCAAATTATCAAAGTCTGAGCTAAACTTCTGTCCCATTTTCATTTTTTTTCCCATGTATCTCGGTGTGCAGACTGAAAAGTCTAGGTGACTTTGTCCTGATGTTTCTCCATTTTTCAACAGCTTGAATTGTGCAGGTCTCTGAGCAGATAATATGTTTCATAAGCATGTACTGCAAATAATTTTTAAGGTTTTAATTGTTCTTTCTTACCCATTTGCTTGTGTGGTACTTTGTGTAATGAATTGGTGCTTGCATTTTGAGATGCTATTGCAGCCTTCCAGAAATATGCATTGTTTCTCCTCTAGTTAGTGGTGCAGAGCAATCCAGGTATTGTCAACACTTCTGTCTTATAGAGAGTTTTACTGAGAAGTCTCCTGCACAGCCTGCTGCAGAAATGGAAGGTGTGGCAGCAAGCTACATGCATATTACTGATAAAAAAGAACATTGAAAAATTGTTCAAGTAGCAAATTCAAATGTTTAAACAACAGGAACTGATTATTATGAAGTTGTCTGTGTGACTTTAAGTGACTGATGTGTCTTCACATGTAGCTCTTCTTGAGAGGAGCAGCCATGTTTTGTCTCATAGTTTCAGTGTGGGGCTTTCCGGTTTGGTGTTTTCCCTCAGTTCTGAGCAGTGAGAACCTTTCTTGGCATTACTTCGTGAAGGAGGAGGATTTCTAGTGGTCCTGATTGCACACAGGATGGTGAAAGGTTGACCTGGGAGGAATTAAAAATATCCAAAACACTGTAGGGTGTTAAAAAAGTATCCACCCAGGTGCTTAAGCTCTCAGTTCTAAAAATCACGTTTTTTAAAAGCTGATGTCTGCTGATGAGCTGTTCTGAGTATTGGAATGTGCGGTTGACAGCTGTTGAGTTAGGATGGAACATGATAGTGCTGTGAACATTCACCCAGCTCATTTTCAGTGTAGTGTTTTTTATAGTGGAGATGAAACATCAATTATCTCCCCATCTTTACTATTTCCTCTCCTGCCCTTTGTCACAGTGCATAGCCAAATGCAAAGCCTTGGCACCAAGTAAAATTGAGTCTTGTTAACTCTTAATGGAGTGGGGAGTAGCCTTTAACATGAAGTAAGGCCCTTTTTCTCCTCTTAGCATCTTTGCTGCCCACACATGGCAAGGGGTCACTCAGAAGCACATTTCTGGCTCTTCCTGAACTCTGCTGAGGTGAGAATATGCCCTTTTAGTGGGAGGTGGGTGGAGGGGGTGGGAATGGAAGTGATTTCCTAAGTTTGCTTTCTGCTAGGCAAGTATCACATGTGGGCTAGGGAATATGTGTTTGGTTAATACTGAGATGGAGAAAAACAATCACTAGCCTGACGTGGCACATCTCAAAATCATGCTTTAAATTTCCAGTTGATACCACTTTGCTATTTACTTCCTCCACTTATGTTTTAGTTTATGAAAAGTGATCCTTAGCTTCTAGCTAGAAAATCTCCAGTAATGAGTGAGGAAACTCATACTTACTTCACTTAATTAACCTCAGAATATTCTGAAGCTGTGTGTTAACTGGACTGTGCAGCTTACTGACCAGAGTGGCATTGTAAGAAACAGAAGAAACTGCAATCCAGTATTAAAACAAGAAGAGCAGCCCAAAAGTTATAGTACTCCTATTTTCATTTTATTTTCCTGGTTGGAGAAATTGGGAACGTGCCAAACCACAAAAAAATGTAAAGTTCCTTCTTCAGAAACTCAGCTTTCATTAGACCAGATTTCTGCCTGAGTAGGGAGATTAATCAGATGCTCTCAATCCTCTGTTATCCATTATGTTTTTTGCTTGACTGGTAACTGCTGTCAGTAGGAATATATATCTGTATGTATAAATGTCTCAGTTGTAAAATTGCCATCCAAATGAGGCTTGAGCCTTGGGTGGGGGCACTGTCAGATGTATGGAAATAGTAAGATCCCAGGCAGTTGCAACTACTTCTGGTATTTAAAGGTTTCAGTAAACACTGTGCCAAATACTGTTTGCATTGAACTCACTGCAGTTTCTTATTGACACTGGCTCCTGCCCTTTAAATGAGCTCCAAAGCCCCCAAAACCAGGCTGAGACTGTATAAAAATAGCTTTACCTTTTGCATTATGGAAGTGAATGTTGATATTGGAAAAGTTTGCACAAGTAATAAATTGTTGCTTGGTAGCTGAAATTTAAAACAGTGTGTTTGAGGCTGAAAGAAGTAGTTTGTATTACTCCAGAACAGTCTTTTCCTAGTTTTTTAATCAGCCCTCTATTTTTCTTGAACTCAGGAAGAGAAGATGGTGAAGATATGGTTTGTGAGGCTGTCAAAATAACTGGTTTCTCCTTTACTAATTTGTTGTTGTTGTTCCATCCCCTCCTTTCCTAACTTGATCCAAGCACATGAATTGCTTTGGTTTCGTGATTATTTTTATTTCAAACTTGTGATTTACTGGAAAAAGTCACATGGCTGTAGTTGGTGTCCCTCCACTGACTGGTGCGGGTCAGGAGGGGGGAAGCTGCTGAGCTGTCCCACTGAGCAAGCATTCTGCCCCAAAGCAGAATTTGAGTTTTAAAACTGTGTGGTTACCCTGGCACAAATGCTTAAAAATTGTTGCCCAAGAGCACTGTTGCAAGCAGGGTCCGGTGACCTGGTACTGATGGGAAAAGCTGGACAAAGCTATTTTGGTGTCTCTGCTCTGCTCCTCACACTGCTCCTCCATTGGGAAGAGCAGACTTGCAAACAAACATGCAGCATTGTTCCAGGCTACTGCATTTTTCTGCTGCTTGAGAGTGGTTTGGATCATTTTCCCTTGTTGTGAGCAGGAACCAGGCTTCTCAAGTGCCCCATCCAGCTGCTGGTGGACTCTGGTATGATCAGTAAGTCGTACAGGTTATACATACTGCTCTTGCCAATGCCAGTGCTCAAGAGAAAACTCTTTTGCTCCTGCTAGCCCCGAGGTTTACATTGTTGTAGAGGGGGCTGAAAGTAACCTGACTTTTGGGTGCTTTGTCTTTTGTGTTCTTGTTCTTTGAGCAAGTAAAACCAATTTAATGAAGACTGAAACACCTCCAGCAAAATCAGACTCTGGATTAAGCATACGGCTCCCGAGCTGAAAATCTGAGCAATGCCGTATATCGCAGCTTGTGTTGATAACACTGGCAATATTTGGTGGCAGCATTTGAAGTACCTGAATCTTGGGACTGGCCTGTTTGTAAGTGCTGTTTTGCAATAGGCAAGATAGTGACATAGTCAGCCTTATTTTACAACTAGCACAGCCCTGCAAAACCTTCTGCAGTGCAGAAGAAAAGATGTGTGGTGCTCTGCCTGGCTTTCACTAGAGATTTAGCCTTGTGTGACCTCACTGAAGTCACTGATACTGCGCAGAAGAGAGCCTGCTGCTTGTTTGCTTTAACTGTGTAATACGATAGCAAGTGGGAGCCAGCAGGCAACTTTAAAAAAAAAAACCCACAAGTTTTTGGGTTTTGTGATGGGAGGAGAGCAGCAAAGGGAGGGAGGAAGCAGGTTGCAAGATAAAGTTGAGTAGCAGGAGGGAACATTTGTGTGGGAGCTCAGCTGGAGGCTATTGACTGGCAGCCAGGTCTTAACATCAGCTGCGTAAAAGGAAATCGAAGAGTCTGCCCAAATATTACCAGGATGAAAGGCAGGATAAATAGTACTGAGCTGAACACCAGGCTGGTTTGCCCTTCTGGAAGGGCGTCAGGCATCCCCTTTTAACTTTGCATAGGGATTGCATAGCATCATGCCATGCTATCCTCTGCACCAGTATGTGCACGTGGTGGGCTTGACAGCAGTATTTTGAGGTAAAATTGCCTTTCTGTGGGCAAAGCACATAGAGTATCTCTGATGCTTTCACACGTTCAAAGCCTGGGATCAGAGATCTGTGCCAGGCTTGCTTTTTTCCAAAAGAAAAAAAGAGGGTAAAATACATAAATCGTTTTCCAATTTTACATCTTTGCGCCAGCAACATGAGTTAACATACATATGTTGCAGAGCTCCGTGTGGTGGGGTGAAAAAATTAAATAGGAGAGGATGAGGCTTCTTGTACCATCGAGCCTGTGAAATAGGTAGTGGGAGGAGTGGCAGATTTCACAGCCCTTAGAGTGAGGGAGTCCTGCTGGCAAGGTTTTAGGTAAGTCTTAGGAACACCTTTGTTTAATGTTCTTAAGCTCTCTTTCTCTCTTAAGATTCCTAGGATTTTGCTAAATGCCTAATTTCTTTTTCAGCAGTGCAAGGATGTGTGGAATTAGGAACAAGGCTTGAAATGTCTACACTGCCTTTAGTGCATGCTAAAGAAAGTGAATGAGTTACTGAAGATCAGTAACAAAAACTCAACCCCCTCCATCCCCTCAAAACCAAATAAACAAAAGCTCTGAAATTTTCATCCTGCTGTCAGTATTTGGTTTTGGGGCAGCAGCGTTTCACTGTGCTGTGGTAGGAAATTGCACTCCTGGAATCTCTGAGATTAGAAACAAGCCTGAGTAGCAGACAGCTGGTGAATGTGTTTTAAAATTGTCCATTTAACCCAAGGCTGCTCCACTGAATGCTTTTTTAACGCTTATATCTTTAGTTAGATGTGTGATAGCTTTGGCCTTTCTATAGACAGACAGCCTGTATAAACTGTGTGCTTCCTATTGATGGAGCTGCATTTATACTCGCCAGCAGAAGTGTGCTGGAAAATTCTGATTCAGAAATAGGTCTTCTATAAATGATTTAACATCAGGCCATTGAAATGCATTTGTGTTTTCCTTCTTAGGGCTATTAAAGATGTAGAGAAAACATTTACCACCAAATTAATGGTTGCATTTTTGTTTTAATCCTGCAGATGGGGTTGATTTATATCTTAAAAAATATGTGCTGAAGAGAGGAATTATAACATTACACAATTTTTCAGCTGTACTTAATTTTTTTTCATGCCAATAATTTTCATCTGGATGCTGTCTCTTTAATGCAGTGGGTTTTCTCTTTCATTAACTGTAAGGCACTGCATTTCATCCTCTAGTTTGTATTTCTTTGTTGGCTGAAAGACTTGTCTGAGGTCTGTAGTGATTGGGAAGCTGGGACCAGGCAGAATGTGCAGGGGCTCTTACTGCCACCTCCATCTTGGGGAGGGATGTAAAAGCAGAAGAGTGGCAGGTTGCCTGCCGTCTCTGGGGGGAGGCAAATCCAGCTGAAGAGAAAGAAATGGTGTAGTCCTACATGCAGATATGAGAGAAGGAGATTAAATGACAGAGTAGAGATTTTGCACAATACTGGCTGCTCTGATAAAATCTGGTTGACTTTCCCTTGAGGATTATACAGAGATAAGCAGCCTTAGCTCATTAGCACCTCCCCTTTCTCATGCTCTGATGATTGCTTTAGGTTTGATGGCAGGTGGTGATGACAGGATTTGCTCTGATCCAGGGTGCAGTACTGGAAGTGCAGTACATCCTGAAGCCTGAGATGTTAGGTTGTGTGCCATTTCTTGCAACTGAGATTAGACTGTAGCTCAGTTGATTGATGTATTTATGCCTGGACCTTTCTCCTCATGGTGTTTCATACTCTCAGTGCATGAAAGCAACTATTAGAATCACTGCTCTTAGTTTTTCAACAAATGAACTTTGTACTCAGTCCCAAAAGCACAACTCCTGAAGCAGTGGTGGAAATGAGCTTAACTTTGTAACTCTGGAGAGCATCATGGTTGGGTCCTTGAAAATTGACCTGGCAAGTATGAAAAAAGTCAAGTGATGTTTTTCAGCATGCCTTCAAGTTAGGTCACTAATGATATTACTGCAGCATCACAGTCATTGTAAATGTCAGTTCTATGAAAGAAATACACATTAATGCTCTCTAAATGTTGTACAGAGTTACACTCTGTACCTTGTGGCTACCCATACACATCTCCACTTGATAAAACTGGTCTGAGCAATTTCCAGTCCTAAAATGCTTTGCACCACTTCTTGCTGGAAGGTAACACTTCATCAGATATGCTGGTTAATGTGAGCAATTGTTGGGGTGATCCTCTGACCTGCAGCAAGAAAAAGCAAAGTTAAAGTGATTGTGTCTTTCCTGGGCTATGTTGGGATGTGCTCATTTGTGTCCCCTGGGCTAATTTGGCAAGGACCTCCATGTGGGTTGGGGGAAGTGGAGTGTTACTCTCCCTATTCATCAAATGGATAATGACCACCACCTTTATAAAAATAAGACTTTACCTTTATATAGTGTCATGTTTTAACCCCAGTCAGCACCTAAGCACCACACAGCCCCTCTCTCATTCCCCACCAGCAAGTGAGCAGATCAGTATGGTAAAAGTGAGAAAACTCGCAGGTTGGGATAAAGACACCAAAATAGGTAAAGCAAAAGCCACGCACACAAGCAAAGTGAACCAAGAAATTCCTTGGAAACAGCACTTCCCATGGGCAGGCAGGTGCTCACCCTTCCCCATGAAAGCAGGGCTCCCTCACTCATAATAGTGACTTGGGAAAACAGATGCCATCAGTCTTCCTGTCCCCAGTTCTTTCTTCTTGCCCCAGTTTTGTGTGCTGAGCATAACACCGTAGGGTTTGGAATATCCCTTGGGTCAGATGGGATCAACTGTACCAGCTGTGTCCTCTCCCAACTTCTTGAGCACCCCCAGTCTCCTTGCTGATGGGATGGGCTAAGAGGCGGAAAAGGCCTTGACTCAGTGTAAGAGCTGCTTAGCAGTCACTGATACATCTCTATCATCAACAGTGTTTCTAGCACAATCCCAAACATAGCCCTGTATGAGCTACTATGAAAAAAATTAACTCTATCCTAGCTGAAACTAGCATAATAGACAAATTCACTTGGAAGTATATATGTACAGCATATTTATCCCTTAAATTAACCACTCTAGTTGAAGAATGGTGTATTTCTGCTTTTAATTTCATATATCAAAACCTTCCTATTTACTGGAACATAGAAAATCTAGCTGCAGGATTATTCTATGTTGTGTACTTTTCCTGTGTGTTTTCTCAGCGACTCTCCTTATAATTGTTAATTGTGTCTCTGACAGTTAGGCATGAATACTGCACAGATCTCCCTGGCTTTCACTGCAGACATATTTGTTCAATTCTGTGGTGCTAGCACATGACAAGCACATCTTAATCATGGTAGGTTGTGGCCTGTTTAAGCCCAGAGAGACAAAAAGTGGTTAGAAATGAAAATATTGCTTGCCATGGCAAAAATGTCTTTGGGATAGGTTCCTTACTTGGAAGACTGGTGGTACATATGAACTCTGTACATCACAGTGGGCATGTCTTCCTGAATTTGCACAAGTGCCCGCTTTCACATGCCAGGTCAGGGAGGAGAAGAAATGTTTTTCTGATGGTGGGCTGAGAACACTGAGCTTTATTTCAAGCTCTATTTCCAAAAAAAAAAATCTGGCCTTTGGCCTTAGATGTGCAGCTTGGAATATAGAGACTGCCTTGAACGGGAGTACCTTTGAATTATGCTCTGTGCATTTGCTTTGTGCTGCGTCCACAGCTGTGAGCAGGTGAGTGCAGCAATGCTGAGCAGACGATGGAAGAGGCTTTGGGAATTAAGCCCTCGCAGACAAGTGGGTCAAAAGTAGAAGGGAACAAAACCGAAACCAACACTGGCTCTCCTGGGTTCTTTGCTGCACTTAGATGGTTAATCTAATCTCTTAATGCAACACCGTGGTTGTCAAAAGCAGAGAGGAAACAATGTGCGTCTATTGTAGGCACCATTGTGGTGCTACTGACTCTGTGCTGCATCAGGAAAAAGCATTTTTAACGAGCAATGCCCTTCACAGCTCGGCTAAAACAAGATGAACATACAGTTGCTACAATTCCCACAAAGAGCTGCAAAAAGTTGCCTGGAGCTCTGCTTAAAAACCTGCGTAGCACATAAACAGCTCAAGATTTGCAGATCCCTGTAACCTGTGTTGGAAGTAATTTTATCTTTGCATGAGCAAGAGCTCCTCAGACTAGCGCACTTGGAGAGAGCAAAGGCCCATTTATTTCATGTATCACTTCACTCCACTGATTTTCTGGCATGCTGTTTGGTGGGGTAGAATAGCCTGTAGAAGTGTGGTTTTCGTTATGTGGGGCAGTGATTCAAGGATGTGGTAGAAAGGAGCCTGGGGGAATGGGGACAGACGAACTGTAAATAGCTGTTTTTTCTCCTGTGTTGGATGCATTGAGAAAGCCCACGGAAATGGCCCCATCTGCTTTTGTTTTGTTTCTGAACTGAGTACTAGTGGACAAACCCAGCAATATGTTTTCCCACTACTGAACTGCCTAAAACAAAAGGTTTTAACTAGCATCCTTTTCTATTATAAAGGATCTTTTATCTGACTTTATCAGGAATGTATCGAGCCTCTAGTACAGAACGCTTGGCAATTAAAACATTTTTTCCCCCTAAAAGTCCTGAGTTCTGAAGCCCAAGATGCTCTTAGATGGGAAAACTAGGAGTTCGTGTGAGTTGTGACTCTTCTAAAAAATACTTTTCCTTTTTATACAGTGGGAAGAAATTGGTGAGGTGGATGAAAACTACGCTCCGATACATACATACCAAGTATGCAAGGTAATGGAACAGAATCAGAACAACTGGCTTCTGACCAGCTGGATCTCTAATGAAGGGGCATCCCGCATCTTCATTGAGCTCAAATTCACCCTGAGGGACTGTAACAGCCTTCCAGGAGGACTTGGGACCTGCAAGGAGACTTTTAACATGTATTACTTCGAATCAGATGATGAAGACGGGAGGAACATCAAAGAAAACCAGTACATCAAGATTGATACCATTGCTGCTGACGAGAGCTTCACCGAGTTAGACCTTGGAGACAGAGTTATGAAGCTCAACACAGAGGTGAGAGACGTTGGGCCCCTAACTAAAAAGGGATTCTACCTCGCTTTCCAGGACGTGGGTGCCTGCATTGCCCTGGTCTCCGTGCGCGTGTACTACAAGAAATGCCCGTCAGTAATCCGCAACCTGGCCCGCTTCCCTGACACCATCACGGGTGCGGATTCCTCACAGCTCCTGGAGGTGTCAGGTGTCTGCATCAACCACTCAGTGACTGAGGAGGCGCCGAAGATGCACTGCAGTGCTGAGGGGGAGTGGCTGGTGCCCATCGGGAAGTGCTTGTGCAAGGCAGGGTATGAGGAGAAGAACAACACCTGCCAAGGTAAGGGTTGGCAGGGAGGGTGCTGTGCTGAGCTTCTAGGGTGATGTGCAGTCCAGGCTATCTTCTGTATCATGTTTTTTGTGCCTGGTTGAGGTGACAGTGGTGGGTCAGGTTCTCACTTCCGCTGAGGTCCTCTGAGTAACTTCCAGCAGGAAGAGAGAGGCCTGGGCTGGATGTTGTGGCACTTGACACATGTGCAGATCCTTCTGGTACTTACGGAGCTTCGAACAGGGAGAAATTGACATACCATTATTACCTTTGGAGCACAGTTTTGTTTGGTCCATGCGGCAATTGTAGTCTTATCTGTTATTTAGAGATTTAAGTTATTTTTCCTCAGCATCAGGCTTTCCTTATGAGCCTTAGAAGGCTGGTTTCTTTTTTTCTGGACTGTAGCAGGGAATGTTTGAAGTTAATCTCCCTATAGAAGATGCATTTTGTTTTTGTATTTGAAGGAGTATGTTTTTCTGTCTTTATCACTCTATGGGGGCTGGGTATTTGATGTGGTGTGAGTTGATTGATTTTCCTCTCTGGTAAATAATTTAATACAAAGCTGCTCAGCTGTTCAGAGTTAAACTTAAAGCCCCACTGATAAAAATGCTTCCATATGTGCTGAAGTTTTCACACAAGTAGCTGGCTGAGGTTCCCAAGTTGCTGGTCAGCATAGGTCTCTTGAATCATCAGAAGCGTTGTGCAAGAGATCTAGGGTATCTAAAAAAGCATACTTATAAAAAACAACAATATGCTTGGAGTGTATAATCTCATTTTATGGTTTGCTCTATTACATGCTTGTTTATAAAATTTGCCCTTCCGTTATAAATGCGTAACAGGTAGCCTAAAACTAATTTGCCTGTAAAAGAGAAGGGTAAACAAATAAAGATTTCAATACCGTTTGCTTTTTGCAAAATTATTGTATATTGGTTATCAGTCCCATCTTAATTGCCTTGTCTTTGCAGCCACTTAGTAATGGATAGTAATGGATACTGTGAGGAAGGCAGAGGAATTCCACTTCAGCCGAAGTCTGTGATGTATTTTCTCTTCACCTCACTCCAGACACTCATTTTTGGTGTTTGTAGTGTGGTACAAAGAATAGATCAGTGCATATCCACAGCGAACTGTGGCCTTGGTCCTTTAGTTCACAATCACGTGCTTGTGCCCCTGAAGACAACAGTTCAAGTCTCTTCAAGGGCTGACTTGGAGAGAAAATGTAGGTATGTTTGTGTTGCAGAAACCTCTACTAAACAGCATGTGGAGTGTCATTTTGACCAAAATAGTCTCCTTTTTCTACTGTTGTAATCAATACAGCAAAATCTGTCTTGGTTTTGCTTTTTCTGTGCTAAAAAAGATATTTCCCCTTTTTAGGGGGGAAGAAGAGACTGACTCAGTGTTTGAGACTGTACAGTGGAGGAGCTAAGATCATCCTTATCCCAAGTTGAGGAAATATAGATTGCCATAGATGAGGGATGTGGGTCGATAGATCAGCAATGTCTTGCTTGATTATGGCAGAAAATACCTTGTCACAGTGGTTTGGTGCTATGTCTAGGCACTGAGGTCAGTCCACCTGTAAGAATTTTTGGAGGAAAGGAGTCCTCTATTAGTCACCTTTTGAGTCTTGTCCTCTGATGCTGCATGAGGATTTCTCAAAGCACTCTTAGTGGTCTCAAAAACAAATAAAACACCATTAAAAAAAAAAAAAAAACAAAAAACAAAAAACAAAGGCAAATGAAAACCGAAACACCAAACCCAAAAAAACTATGGATTTAAACCAGAAACCTGAGACTGTCTTTGAAGAACCTCCTGTGCCTGTAGAGGGGTTGCATCTCTGGTAGCATTGAGATAGCAATCCTGGGTGTGCTTTCAGAAGACCTTAGCAATTAAAGGTTGTGCTTTCCATTTTTGGGTGTGGGATGGTTTTTTTTAAATTTATTTTTCTTAATCAAGGGGACAGCATCTGGCCTCACAATTTATGACTGTGTTGTGTAGGCCTGTGGTCATAATTAGGAAGTGTAAAGATGCTTTGTGGTGGTGTATCCCTGCCCCATTCCTAAGGCATATCCACATAAACTATGCTTTACTTCACCTTCAGCCTGCACCCTCGACAGGAGTTTTATCACTTTAATTGCTCTAGAGGTGTTAAAGCCAGTAATTCTTTTTTGTAGGATAGCCCTAAATTCCATCACCAAATCAATGGGACTTGAATGCCTATGACAAATTCTGTGGGAGGGCCCTCTTTGGATGTCCTGTGTTTAACCCAGGTCATTGTGCCAAGCATTTCCTGTTGGTTGGCTCTGAGATGCTCAGTTGATAGGAGGCATTCAGCCTTAAGTCATTCAGGAGGTCTGTATTCAGCATATATGGAGTTCATGTTGATAATCCCATGTGAATAAAATTCTTTCTGGTTTGGTTATTGTCACATTCACAAATATATATGAGATTGTCTTCTAGGACAGTAAAGTTAAACTTTGTACCCTTAAGTAGAATAACTAACAGCAAGAAAGGTCCTATGCATTTGTAAATGCTGAACTTTTTTTTCACAGTCTGATTGATGTTAAGGAAATATACTCCATGTTCCTGGCTGACATAATGATGGTCTTGGCACTCTGCTGTGTAGCTTTTGCAAACACCTAAATAACTTCTGACCTTTGGTTTGTAAATCACTTGGGTGCATCTCGCAAGTGGTCTCCCAGTTTGCTTTCACTTCGTAGCGGGTTTTTCATGACCATGCTTTGGGAAACGTTTTCAACCCAGACGAGCCTAGTTTTGTTTATTAAAATTTCTACTGCAAAGATGACATTTTCCAATCTCTAGTGTCACGTCTGGACAGAGCAGACTACACTCTTTTATGAGAGGTGATGTAAATCCCAGTCATCCTCACAAACATATGGGAACTATTGAAATCCCTTCTGCCTACAAATCATTAATTGGCAACGATGTTCTGAATTCATCATCTTGTCAGCAGGGTTCCTGTTTGAAGAAGGCACTGACAGTAACAGCTGAGCAATTTCTCTCACTGGGGACTCTGAGGTTGTAAATATGACATGGTCTAATCTCCTTATATAATGTGCTCACTCTTTCAATTAATATAGGCAGCTAGGTAGTAGTTACTGTAAAAAACCCAAACTACTTGGATTTTTACAGCTGCTTTGGCAACATGGCACATTTATCATCAACTGCTAGGGACAGCTAGAGGTAAATCGTGACTGTGTTGGGACATGTTTGTAAAGGACCAGTGTTAAGGTTCATTATTCATAAGAATAAATTGCCATACTAGTTAATAAGAGAAATGAAAGCAGTTGCTCTGAATTTCTGTGCTGGTTTCCAGAGTGGTGATTTGGTACCACTAAAGGCCTGATGGTTATGGGCTTTGCCTTGGTTCAGCTGGTGCTCTCTGAATGGATCCTTGAGGAAAATGCCCACTTTCAAGTCTGCTTGGCCAGTTTCAAGTCTCTTAATGGTGGTCTCCACCCTAGCAGGCAGTAGTCAACCAAAACTGAGGGACAGATCTGAAAATGCTGTAAAACTTGGTGTAGTGCCACTGACACTTCTGCCCTATTTAGGGGTTGGGCAAAAAAAATTGTTGTCTGCCCAGTCTGTGCTTTCCTTCTTCCTGCACTGGCATAGGTGAGTTTTATTGTAACTTCCGCTTTAGTTGCTTACTCTAAATGGCAGAGCTCACCATTGGGGTTTCTGTAGGAAATTAATGCTGTGAAAAGGGCACCTTCTGGCACTTGTCTTTTATTCATCCTCGCCTTCAGCCCAGTATGTTTTTAGTGAGCAGCAAGAAGTGCATATTTTTGTACCTTTAAAGACAGTTGAGCCCATGCTACTGGAAGAGGGGGGTTTTTGACTTATTAAGCTAATGAGAGCCAAATACATTTGCAGTGGTGAGGTCCTGCTAGTGTCCAGTGGGCTACAGACTAGGAACTGCAAATGTAATTGATTTTGCAGAGCCTGATCTTTTTTCAGATGATTTTAGAGCTGAAGCATAAATTAATTAAATATTTGAGTAAAGAAAAAATGGAAGAAAAGAAAAACTGCGCAGAATGAGAGCCAAAATTAAAAGGTGAGTAATGAGTTCAGGAGGTCATGACACTCTCCTTTCCAAGAATTGGTAAATGCTCCCACTTGAAGAGTCATCAAAAGGAGTACAGCTGGTTTTAGTTAGCTAAAAGGTACAGACAAGGTTACAAATGTTAAAGGTGGACCAAATAATAGAGGAAGACTCAATGATATCTTTCTTCAATCCTTACTGTCTTCTGAGAAAGAACATTGAAACTGAGGGCTGGAGGAAAGATGGGTTGGGGTATGGTTTTTGGTTTTAGAAAGGATTTGCTGCCAGAGAAAATACCTGCATTTTTTTTGTAAAACAACTCTAGAACATTCAAGCCCTTCTGCTGTCTTAAATATTGATGTTTGTTTGATTATTTTTCCCTTAATCAACTTTGCTGAACATACCTCAATGCATTTACAAAACCATATTTATTTTTGCTGATTGTTCATTACTTGTGTTGTGATTCAGCTGAGCTCTTGCCAAGAGAAATGAGTTTCTAACAGAAAACAAGGGCTGCAGAAAAACCTTGTATTCACAGGGTTTTTATTTTGGACTTAATTAAAATTAATTGACATAGGTGGCTAGCTTATGCAGATCAGAAGTTTACCTGCTGAACCAGTTCTTGGATGATTTTGTTGCTGGCTGATTGGGGGTGAAGCAGAGCTACTCATCTTCCTCCAAAAGCGGTGCAATCAATGCAGACGTGTGAAGGCACTTCCCCAGAGCAGTGATTGTCATCCTGTTGATCAGCCACTGGAATGATATTCAGAGGCAACTGTTCATTTGCAGCTGTGCAGGAGCAGGCTGCAGAGGTAGTGACCCTTGGCTGGTGAGGAGCAGAACGCACCGTCTGCAGAGGCTTGGGAGACAACTGAGTACTTACAAATGTAGTGATGGCAGAGCCATGCTTTATGAGTCTTGTGTTTCTGAGTCTGCACAGCAGCTATCCCAGAGGCCTGACTGGTGAATAAAACAGATAGCTGGTACTGCAATAAAGAAAACTCTGTATATTTGCATATAATGTGTTGTTTCCTCAGGTGACACAGTGCAGCACCTTAACCATTGCCTTCCCTATCCCCTTTTTTCTAGAAATGGAAACAAGATGCTGCAGAGGTAACCTTATTTTGAAACTTGGGGTTTTGCTCCAGAGCAGCCAGTGTTTGTTTTTCCACCTGATATAGCTACAGTAGGGGGGCAACTTTTCTTCAGTCCACCCCACAACTTGCCTGCCTGCCTCTCTGCGTCAAGTTGGCTGAATTCTCACTCTCTCTCCCTCTCTTCTCCTTGTTACATATGCTAGAAAGACAGCATACTGCTAAATCCTGCCTGTCTTGTGGGAGACTTCCCAGCTGGGACTCAGGTGGATAAGGCAAATGTGCTTTTACATTTATAGTGGAGTGGAGAGCAAGCAAAGTCCAGGGATAAAAAAAATAAAAATCTCTTTTTAATTGTTCTACTGGGAGGTGATTACATAGCAAGAAAAACATTGATGGAAATATTTGGTATATGGAAAATACTGAATTTGGAAATACAGTTGCTCCTCCAGGGAGTTCTTTGCCCATCATTTATACTTCTTGTGCATTTTTCTGATTAAAACCAAATTGGCTGGGAGTATAGCATGGTAGGTGTTTATATAATTATGAGCTGAAGTACCTAGTTAATTTTAATTAGTCACAAACCCAGCCAGTGTCAGAATAGCTGCATTTTTGGCCACACAATGTGTGTTATCTTTTCAAATGTGAAGAAAGTCACTTGAATGCAAAATGCAGTTGTCACTGGAGGGAGAATAGGTTTTATTCTGTAGAGAGGTGTGTGCATGTATATATTTAGGTGTTTTGTTCTGCAGCTGAAATAATTAACAAGAGCAGGGAATGTTTTGCACAGATCAAAATTGTATTGCAACAGGATTGATTAAATATTACTCTCTTTGTTTTGTTTTGTGTGTGTATATTTGTCCTCATTATAGGAGGCATGGTGTCCATCTATGCGCAATACATTGAACTTTACTAATGGGCTGTAACTTTCTGCACTCCCTTTAATACTCGTAACCCCAATGACTGAAGATCTTTTCCTCTTTCTGCAGTGATGCTTTTAGGCTGTTACTTTGACCAGCTTAACCTTCCTGTTCTTTGCAGTCTGGCTGCTGTGCAGTCACCTTTCAGAAGGACAGTTAAGAAGTACTTTATTCCCTTCACAAAGTATAGATTGAGCAGTGCAAATAAAATAAGTTTTGGAAATGGCTTCAGAAGTGTAAACTGTGAAGGTCACGTTTGCTTCTTAGCCATAAGATATTTTGGGACAGATCTTAAGGTGTGCTTTTTAGTCCAGTCCTAGATAACTAAATGATATTTACTTGAATGGTGCCTTTGTTTGGTTTTTATCATTCTTAATATACTGTATCCATTGGTAGATTAGCGAATTTGTTAAATTGTGGGATGGCAAAGGTGTTTCAGGACAAAAGGAGTGTTGGCCATGGTGTGGTTAGGTTCCTTTGATTGCTGCCTTCAACTTTGAATGGCTTGGAAACAGCTCACTTATTAATTGTGGTTTTTAGAAACAATTAAGGACTCTGGAGAAACACTAAGGATAAAGTGCATGAATACTTTGTTGGCAGTGCAATGAATTTAATTGCCTTGATTTAAGATGCGGCTGTCCCCAGCTGCCCACTCTGTCCCAGTGCTGGAAGCTGTTGCTGGCTCTGCAGAACTGGATAGTTTGCCCATGACTACTGATGTGATCGATGGAGTGCTTGTCTTGATGTCCTGGCCTGGGGGCACTCTCCCTGGATGGTGATCTTTAGCAGAAGGGTGGCTGCAACCACTTGAACTGCCAAGGGTCTGCTAGAGCTCATTTGTCAGAGCCCTCATTCCACCTAATTTATATGAGGTATTAAAATGAAGTGGTACTATGGTTTTGCTCGTAGTTTGCGTTTTCAGTTTTGTATTTGTCATTTAGAAACACTTAGCAGTAGTTAATGATGTGTTGACATTTCAATAATGTGCTTTTCTCTCTGCATGCTTTCCATCTTGACCATTTTCACTTGTTCTGGCTTAAAATTGAGGTTGAAATCCAGGCTCCACAAAAGCAGGCTACAATTGTACGAACAGATTCACAGCTTTAATTTTATTTTATTTCTTTAGCTGAATAGACTTGTATCCTTAACAAGGTAAGTGTTCAGCAGAATGAAGTAAGAGCAAAGAGACTGCAACACATACGTCTGTAGAAAGAGTTGAATCTGCTCTTCATTGTAAAAGAGATACCCATTTATTTTGCTGCAAGACTGCTCATTTCCTGTCACTGAAGAAGTTCATCTAGTATAGACAAAATTGTATGTATGAACAGCACAGGGCTAAGATTGTATTGAGCATGGTTCTGATGTACTTCCATTTTTGATTTTTCCTCAAGATGGTTAAGAGGTTGTTAATACTGGAGCAAACTCAGAGGAGCCGGTGTTATATAAACCCCAAACTGTATACCCAAAACAGGTAAAAGAAAAAAGAAAAAAAAAGACAAAAGAGGCAATGCCAGGCTTGTGGATGTCCCTTATTACTTTCATACACCTGTCTTTATAAATTCATGTCCTTAAAAACAAAACAGCTGAAGTCTGAAGAACTGGGATTTAAGATGACAACTTTCTTCTCACTGTAAATGACAGTCAATCAATTTAATGCTAAGAAAAATTCTAGTCCCCTTCTCCTGAAAATTCAGGCTTTAAGAGCTGTGGCATTATCAGTCCAAAACCCTTGGCTGGAGGGGTGAAACAAGACTTTCCCTGCCTGCATGCCTCCTCATGCCACCCACAGTTGTATTCCTGGAAGAAGGATGGATGGGAGAGGAGACACATCAACAGAGCATCTTCATCTGCATCTTCATGATCCTTGTGCAGCCTGCTGTGGTAGTGATAGTGGTGGGCTCAGCTTCCCTGACAGGTTGCCTGACCAGTGTGGCACTGGAGGTGGTGCTGACTTGGGATGTGATCCATTCTTGCAGTGAGATTTGGAGGGATATCCTGAGCCCAAGTCCTCATGGTAGGCTTTGGGTAGCTTATGAGTAGTTTTGCAGGCACTTGAGAAGTGAGCATTTCAATGTGAGGAAAGAAACAGTTAATACAGACTATTAAAACCATTTCCAGGTCCTACAAAGGGCTTTTCTCTGTTGGATCTTGAATTACCCACTTCATGAAGTAGGCCAGAGTCACCAGTCCCCATTTTACAAACGACAGCCTTGGGCTGGAGACTGAGTTATTCAGTGCCATTCAGAGACTAGACCCAAAATCAGATGGTTGGGTGCCAGTAGTGTACTTGATCTCATGTGCTTTTTTTATGCTCTTAGACTAACCTAAAACCCTTCTATGATTATTCATCTCCAGGTGGATTCATTGGGAAGTAACAATGAACTTAACATTCCTCTAGAGATGGAATTTGAACAGGAATTGTCATTTCAAAAGGCTTGCTTTTGTACCGCAGATGCTTTCTTTCAAAAAACCAGTTGGCCTGGAGGTGCATTTTCTGAACAGGACTCTCACATCAACTGGAGGCTCTGCCTGGTGTGGCAGCTGTGCCAAGGGATCCACCTCTGCCCAAAGGTCCGTTTCATTGCCAAAACCTCAGCATTATTGAATATCAGACATTCTGCATATATATAAAAAAGCATCCCCTGCCCCAGCAGACTGTCCAGTCCCTCTGCATGTGTGTGACTGGCATTACTTGAATAAAGCAAGCCTGTCTAGGGAGCTGACATGACCTTTGTTGAACTCTGAGTGACGGTCACCATCTAAGTGAAATGACTGCCTCTCCTGCATGGGCTCAAGAGTCGCTCTGGTACAGTGCTAATTCCACAAATAATGCATGAGGACTTACACCAAGTTGGACAGTCTGTCATCCCATTGCAATGGGGACAGGGGTCACAGTGCTGCCTTCGAAAGCTGCCTGGAAAGGAAGCTTTTTAATTACTGCAGAGCACAGGGAATGTGCTAATTTATAATTTGGCGGAAGCAACCTGCGGGTTGGAGTTTCCCAGCTCGGAGCTGCTTCGCAGATAGCCTGCTGCCCAGGCAGTAGTAGAGCTAGGACTGTGGACTTCATTACTGCTGGGGCTCTGCACGGGTTCAAGAAGTGACAGCAATGTTGGAATCTTGGGACAGGAGCCAGTGTTTTATTAGTATAAATCCAAGGCAATTGGGCATGTTAATTACTGGAAGAAATTCACAGGGAGGAAGAGGTCCAGGATGATGGGGAGATGCCATGGATAATTGCCAAGGTCCACAGATGCCCTGTGACCCTGTGCTGCAGGGATTTCCTGCATTGCGATGGTTGACTTGCAGCAGACTGAGTGTTATCATTCCAGGCTGCAATGTCTAGAGCAAAGTGCCTGCAGAAGGAATTTGAGGCAAAAATGGTTTAAGGCTCACAGAGTACTGTGGCAAAACAAATCATGGGACCCTCCAGTACCAAGTCAGATGTTGGTCAGGGCATTTGTAGGTACATGAATGTGCTGGTAAGGGGTAAGCAGACAGGTGATGGAATTTCACTCTTCCAGTCCTACCTGATTTTGGGTCTGCTTTTTGCCTGAGCACTTGATGATGCTCATTCACTGCCAGACCAGGCGATCAGCAAGGGACTCTTTCTAGAAGTGAAAGGCGTGGAAATGGCTACAAACCTCTGAAGAAAAAGGCAGGTATCTGTCTTGCAAAATAATCTTTCTCTGCCTAGCCAAAGTCCTCAGTCAGGCTCAGATAAAAGCTTTTCTCCCCTCCCTGGGCACAAGACTGGCCCATATTATTTATTTATTTGTAAAGCTTTTTTATTTTTTTTAGAAGAGCTTTTACATTATTTTCCTTTGCTCTCACAGTTCAAGCATGATTTAATGTGTCAAAACTAGTTTGCTTAGCTGGCCTTGATTGTCTTGCATACTTCCACTAAAACAGGGCAGTCATCCTTCCAGGCATTGCTGCTGCCCAGACAAATAAAGTGTCACGGCGGCTAGGACCTACTCTTGTGTTGTGACAGCAGTAGCATCCTTCAACAAAGCCGTCAGCAGGGAGTTTAGATGGGGGTAATGCCTACAGATATGGTTTGGGTCAGGGCAGTGTGGGCCCACCCAGGCAGATGTGGAGACAAGCTTATGCTCAAGAGACTTAATCGATCATTCATGTGCAAAGGCATTTTGGTCCAGATTGAGAGTCTAGCTAGTACTAGAGAGAGAAAGAAACCATCCTGTTGGTGCCTGTACTAGTGAGCCTGGCAGAAATAACACAGAGAGCCCTTGCTGCAGGGTAGTGCTGCCAGACTGATATATCTGGTTGCAGGTTTCCTGGCAGAAATGAGCTGCAGTGTGATCTTTCACTTTCTGTAGTCAGTGGGGATTTTATCATTGATTTTGGTGGGAGGGAGATGATAATCCTTTATGATATGTTAACTAAATGATTCCCTGGCCTAGATCTTTATTAAGTGTTGTGCTGACTGCTAGCAGAACACAGCCTGTAGGAAAGAAATTTAGTTCATGATAATTGGCGTTATCTGAGATCAGAGCTATTTGTCCGCAAGTGGTCTGATCCTGATCTCCTCCAAACCTCCCAAATATCAGAGTTCCTGGCATTTTGTGGTTGTCTTTTTCTCATCTCATGCAGGGGGACACAGCCTAAAGTTCATCCCCCTGTTTCTGCACTGTTCTCCATTGAAAAGAGTAAGGAAGAAGTTTGGAGTTGCTCCTCACTCTAATTAGTTTTAAATGGCATAGCAAACCTTAGGCCTGCCTGCAGGACTTGGTGCATCATAGGAAGCCTTCCCTAAGGTGCTGCTGTGATGCTGTGTGCTCAGCTGAGCAAGAGCTCTGCCCTTGGCATCCTCATCGTTGATGTCTTCAGGCTCTTGTCTCCTGGATGCATCAGTAACACAGTGCTCAGCAGTCAGGTCAGACGTCTCCTGGTGTGTTTTTGCTGGGGTGGGTGGGATGACTGCCAGCTGGAAATCTGGTGCTCGGGGACTAGTGGAATGATTGTGTGAGTCTGTTATTGACTGAGCTCTGAGCGTGGCTAATGGCATTGATGAGTTGTGTCATCCGGATGGTGAAGGCAGTGGGTAACGCCCTGGCTCTGAAATGTAGCATGTTAAGTGCACTGGTAGATGGGGGGAAGTGCCCTGTGCAGAATCCTGCCCTTCCAAAATATCGTGGCACTGTTTGATTCGGTGGCCTTTTCTCCTGTTTTGTTTGTTTGTTTTGGGGGGTTTTTTTTGTTGTGGGTTTAGTCTGTTGTTGGGTTTTTTCCCCAATAAAAGAGTATGCTAGATCAGATCTTGGTGTGTAAAACACTGGCCAGTGTTGTCTGGAAACTTGATTCCACGACTCTGTAAACTGACACAAAAGATGTTTATCAAGATACCTGTGCCTGATGCTTTCTGTGTCTTCAGTCATTCAGGTATATGCAAGTCGTTTTGCTGTACTTTGTACTGTGCACACAACTAAAAACACAATGCCTCTAATGTGGCATCTGTGTTTAATACCATGTGTAGCTCTGGGCTAAGAAGAAAATGAATATTTTACAAGAAAAGCACAACCAGCCCAAACTAGAATGAATGTTTTCAGATGGAGGCATTTGCTCTTAGGTTGGAGGCATAAAAGCACCAGCTTAAAGTTGTAGTGTTCATTTTCAGTGAGCTTACTGTATTTTGCCACTCTGGTTGGGAAGAAGCAGAGGCAACACAACAGTCACACTGCAGTTATATCTGTGGGACTGAGTGTGCATGGTGGGATTTAGTGGGAGGCACTTTGTTATTACTTGCATTCTGCTGGCAGGTGGGTGAGTGCCCATGGAAAGCCAAGCCTAGAACATTTCTGGTTGTGGAGTCACCTTCAGTGTTTTGTGCTGCATATGTGCACACAAACGGCGTGGGCTGTGAATATAGAGAGACAAAAATTCTGTTCCTGAAAGTTTATTGAGCAAAGGCTTCTGGTTTAACAAATTCAAATTTTACATGTTTCAAAGACTGATTTCCAGATGCCGTTGGGAAGAGTGTCAGGCCACATTCAGATTAGCCTTATTGTTCCATAATATCTTACTAGAGTACAAGGTTAATTAGTACCATAGGCAATATGCATTATTCATCACAGCAATCAGGCTTTTCTTCTGTTGGTCTGTTGTATGCTGCAAATGTTTTCCCTTCCAATTACAAATCCTTGATATATCATTTTCAGTTTTAATCCTGGCAAATCGTATTTGTGATTTATAAGTTATTTGGGCACTCTGATACTGATGGAAAACATTTCAGGTGTCAAAAGGACTATAATTTTAATGTCTAACTCCTGGCTTGCTTGGGCATAGACCTGAAGGACCACAGGAGATACAAGATGATTTTATTAATGCCCATCTTTAAGCTGCACCAAACTGGGGATAGCATTAGTGACACGAGTAGTGCAGCAGTTTATAGCAGTAGTGTTTTCAGTGCTAATTATCAGCAGTATTTCATTGCAGGCCTGATGTGCTGAAGTCGTGTTGCTGCTCTGGTACTGTGGCTGCTTGCACAGATCTCAAGTGTCTCCAATCCCACCCTGAGGTTTGTGGCATGGGAAGGCTCTTTGTAGCAGGGCTCCTTCAAGCACTAGGGCTCAATGTGAGGTGCTGTTGGCTACTTTGCAGTGCCAGGGTCCCTGCCCTTCTGCAGGGTACCATGTGGGCTGTGGCTGTCAGCACTGGCTGACAGGTTTGTAGAAGGTTTAGCAAGCTGTGGCTTTCAATTGCAAGGTGTGTTTGTGGTGCAGACGGTTTGGCCTTTCTTTCTCAGTTAAAGAAGCCAGCACTACTACATCCTCAGCTGGTAATGTGTACCCTAGAGAAGAGTCATGCAGGAGGAGGAGTTACACAGTGAATCCTTCCTCATTTTCACCCTTGGGGTCCTGCTGCCTTCTTTGTTGAGCTTTCAGGAGTCTAAGTCAATCCCATATCCTGAGATTACTGTGTTGAAGATGCCTGGCGTAGCTTCCAGAGCAGCACTTCGAAAACACGGTGATCCCTCTCTGCCACTGCACCTCCTGTAAGAATAATGTTAGTCTGAAAGATCTTTGAGACATGTTTCACTGCTGCTTTTGAGCTATGACATTTCACCCTGGCTGCCTTCTGGAAGAGTTTTCTAGCCTTCTGTCAGCTGTACATACATGTATTAAGTGTGTGGGTAGGTATTAGGAGGGAAAGTGAGGCACAAAACAGGGTGACTTGGTGAAGGTCCCACAAACCAATTTTGATGGTGTTAGGAGGCTTAGTCTTTCTGCTTCTGCCATGCTTGCTTCAACATCATGAGCAATTTCTCTGATCTCTCTTGCTGTCCTGAAAAGGGTTTGGGCATGAGCTTCCTTTCTAAGGTATGATGGTGTAGGTCTCCTTGCACAGCTGGGCATACCTTGCAAAGTGGTCAGGGCCCCAGGGGAGCAACTTGAAGTGACATGGCTGGAGGATAAATATGGCAGATTTCTACCTTAAATAGCCTGTGGCTATTCACAAATCCACTGCACAGGCAAGGAATGCTTGAGATTCCTTTGTGTTCAAATCTGCAAGTAAATATTTTCCGGCAACCCTGACTCACTTCCCTTCTGCCCCTCTTGTTTTGTATGTGCATTGTTCTCCCCTCCTGACTTTCCCTGTAGGAGGAACCAGCTTGGGTGACTACTTTGCTGCTTGCCTCCTCCCAACTGGCATGGAGGGGAATTTCAAGGGCGCGATTTTCACAGTGGAATGCAGAACACAATGTTAGGTTTGTGTCAGGTAATAGAAAAGGAACACGTGCTTTGAAAGTGAGCACCCTGGTGTGTCCAGGGCTTTCTGGGGCAGTTTGGAAACAGCTTTTCAATAAGAACAGGCAGGTGGATAAATGCCCAAATTGCACTTATCTGTCAAACAACTGGCAAATGTCTGTGGTCTTTGATTTAGATGCTGTTGTGAAATAAACAAATGAGCATTCACAGGACTGTAAAGATGTGATGATGAGTATTATTCTTTTCTCCTGATTATTACCCACTGCTTTGGAACAAGTAGCTAAGATTCCTTTCAAGAGACCTCTGCTCTTGAGTAAAACTACATTTGTAGAGCAATTTTGATTGCTTCCAGTTAAAAAGGAATATACACATTTCCCTAAAAGTTGGTTGTAGGCAACAGAATGCGTAAATTGTACCTAAAATATAATTATGTAAATATCCAAAAGTGGAATGGCTTTATCAGCTTAGTCTTTAAGAGTCACATCAATAACTTATGAGCTTTGATAATTGTGCAGTGTACATATTCTACTTTGTTTCACACTGTTATGACATAAAGGCAAAGGAATCTAATTTTTTGAATCATTCCTGAGGACAAGCACAAAAAATCACAGCATTCAGTGGTGTGTAAATTTAGTGTTGTGTTGTAAATCAGCATGGTTGAAAGTATTAATGAGAGAAAATCTTCTGCAGATGCTGCATTCATAGATCTCTGAAATAGCTCGTGGGGGCAAAGACTAGACTATGTGACTGATAAATAATAGAAGAGCTTCAGTCCCTCTCCTTTTCTTAGGTTTACATGACATGAGCGCTGCTTGGAAAAAGTAGGATGGCGTTCAGTCTGTATTGGAATATAACAAAAGCCATAGTTTTTCCAGGGAAAATTTATATTTCTGTTTTGGAGCAGTTGGTCTCTATGTCTGTGAGTTTGAAGGCAAGTAAAAGCTGTATGTTGCCACAACTGTCTTGACACCATGAGTAAAGAAAGAACCATGAAATCAAGAGAGTTTGCATGGGGAGGGAAAAAGCCCATCATCTTTGCTTCAGCCACACAGATATAACCAGCCACTTGAGAATCTGTCTGTGTTTCAGATGTCCTTAAACATGCAGACAACACTGAGGCTGTACCCAAAGAAGAGGAGGTCTGTTCCACTGAGTGGCTGCAGGTTTGGGACATGGCACACCCAGAACCCTAGTGATGTGACATTTTGCAGGCATTGTTGATACTCTGTTGTATCTTTTCCTTGTATTTTCATCCCATAAATGTTTTACATCTTGTTAAAGAAGGATGTGATGCTGGTGCTAGGTGGGGCTGACCTGTGATTTCCTGAAAATGACCCATAAACTCAGGTTTATTCTCTTTTTTAAATTTTGGACTCTGCTTTGATAGTTCATTTTCTAATGGCAGCAAGAAATTAAAATCTCATAGATGTTTTAAAAATGACCATGTATAAAAATGTTTTGAATCTTCATTTCTTGGGGAAAAAGTATCAGGTCCTGCTGTAAATAGTTTGTTTATGTTTTGTAAAAGGCAGGAAGGAAATGTATGATTTCCTGGGCTTTAAAACAGCAACAACATAATGTTAGTAGCACTAACACTTGGCTGATGTGACTTCTTCAAACACAAGGGAGTTTGCAGCTGATGATGAAGAAAAAAGGACTCAGCAGTCAGTCTCAGTTATGCTCCTTGTATACTTGCCTTTTTGGGCTGGAATTCCCTGTGCTTTTGTCACCAGATCAGATACCTATTGTACCTCGGGGATGTCATTGTCTTCATTTGGTAACGGGGAGCAAAACAAAGAAAGGAATTGCCAAAATCATGTATCATTCAGTGGAAAATCAGGCTTCCCGATCTTGTACTGTACTTTCTAAAATGCATGCCTGTGCAGATACATGACTGCTATTCCTTCTCATTAGTGAGTGTAGGCATGTGTCTACTATATTTTAGCTGATCTTCAGTGATTCGCTTTCCTGGCAATAGCCTCAGTGATGTGATTTGTTGTTTACAGTTGAGGGGTTGTTTTTTTTCTCGTATACATAGGCCAGGATTTCAACTGTAGCTCAGTCAAACACTTTATTACATTTTGTATTAGATGTTCTCACAGTCTACAGGGTACTCTCAACTAGGTTAGGAGAGCTAGAGGCAGGACAAGATCATCAGTGTATGAGTAGTTAATTTGTTATGTCTTAATAGGAGATCTTTACCATGTTGAAGAAATTCCACGACAAAATACATGGTATTACTGTGCTATCTGTATCTTCTCTTCTAGACAAGGCTGGTTTAAATGTTTTGCTCTTTACTGACTTAATAAAAAAGGGTAATTTGCAGCCTTTTCTCATTTGCTGAAGCATCAGAATCTGAATACATGCTCCAGTGTTTGCTTTAAAATAGCATGCCACTGTGCATGGTGTTTCTACATATTTAATTATCTCTTGAAAAGAGTGAAAGTGGATCCATGCCTTACAAAGCAATATGCCTCTGTGGCAACAGGAGTAGATCTCTTCCCCTGAAGTGAAAATGAAAACAAAAGCTCTTTCTGGCTTAGTGCAAAACTGGCAATCTACTGTTTAGACAAAACCTCTCAGACTTGTAGGTTCTGCAGCCAAAACATACAAGTGCAAAGCCTCCAATAAATGATAATTAATTAGTGTGTAGAAGTGAAGCCTGCTGTGAGCCTTCAGTTAAACTGTTTTATAATGTAATGCTATCAAGATATTTCACTGTACACAGAAAGGCAAAAAAAAAAAGTTCTCAAATTCCCATGTGACGATGAGTTCCTTTAATTTATCAAGCTTACTGGTGTGCCTCCAGAAATTTTCTCCAAAATGATGACTAGTTCTTTAATTACACTTAGATAGAGCTGTTTGTTGGTGGTGTTTGAAACTACAGATTGAATTTAGTACTGTAAGTGTCATTAATCTGGTGAAATAAAAATGCCGAGTTTTTAATAAGGTCTCAATTTAATGTTTTTAAATGCTCTGAAGAGATTTAATGCTAAACCAGCCAATATAAATCTGCTTGGTTCCTCTGTAATTGTCTCTCTCAAGCATGTACCTCTCCAAGGGAACTTGGCTCACACTAATTTCAAAGCTGTTTACTGCCTACATGAATTTGATGGACTCTCACTTTTATTGTTAAAAGTTGTTAACATCAGAGGTGACCAGGAAACTGATGTGGCAGAGTCTATATATGGTGTTAATTGCCCTTTATTTTTTGTAGAGAACCACAGAAAAATCCCAACCTTTCTGTTGTGCTCTAGATGTCTAGAGCCTGTCTGAAAGAGTTCATAGGCTTGAGTCTTACTCTCTTTTAAGCTTTCCTGTGAGTTTTTGGCTCCTGTTTGGTGGACTCAGCTATCTAATAGGCTGTGCCTTGCTTTTTGATCTTTTCAGTAGGGGTGTATCAGTGCCACTACTTGATATTGCTGGTTGCAAGGCATTGGGTGATGGAGCTTTGTAGCTGTATCAGCCTGGCACATAGAGGTTTCACACAGTGCTAAATGGAGTAGAAATATGCCATTGTTTTCATGATTACAAATGTTTATTCCTAAATGAGTTCCAGTCCTTTTTTTTTTTTTTTGTGGTATTTTATTTTTCCCTCTTTTTAGCCAAAGGTAGTTTTTATAGTCATCAAGTCATCAAACTAGGAGATTTCAAATGAGGAAGGGAGAATGTTTCTTGATCCGTGTTCTAATTTATATATATGAAACATGCATGGAAATCTTGGCGCCGTCTTTATTAAACTTCATTCATTCAACTTTTGTGCACCTGCCATCATTTATACTCAGTGCGTGGTGGGTCCAGCTTCCTTCTCCCTTCCTTGCTTAGCTTCCTTGGATGGGAGAGCTGAGGGGACCTTGCCCCTGGGGTCAGGATGGAGCTGCCTGCATGTCAGTGAGTGTATTTAGCCATCCTAATAGTAAATATTGTAGTTGAGAGGCAGCGGTATTCACAGGGGAGCTGTATCACTGCAGTCGCTTCAGAGCAACAAAGAGCGGAAACTGTATCAGCCTTGAAGATGAATCAGTGCTGTGGTGATTAAAAAGATATACATTTCCCGTGTTCCACGTAGGAGTCGGCATTGTTTTCCCTAGGGATTGTCATCAGTCTGTAAATAAAAGATGCTGACAGTTTCCTTGGGGAGCAGCTTAAGGACTGAGAACATCGTTTGCCATTAGATACTCCTCATTAGTCAGTGGCTGATACAGGGAAAGGCGGGTAGGGTGCTGAGCTTTAGCATTTTTCCTCTCCATGGCATTATCACCCCTTCCTTTGCAGGGTTTGGTCTCACCATCTGGCTGAGATGAGGGAGTACCTGTGGATCCTATGGTGTTCTAGGGGGATGGAGGGGAGAAGTTTTATTGGGGACTCAGTACTGTGTGAAGTTAGAGCAGTCCAAATAAATAGTGTGTCTCTCAGCAAGGGGCAGGGAGCCTGTGCATTTGCAAGCGTGGGGCTGGCAGGGCATGGATGCTCCTGAGTGCCACAGTGCAGTTAATGAGCGCTTTTCTTCCATCTATATGTGAGCAGCTTGGCAAGCAGGCCGGGGAAGATGAGGGCAGCTCATGAGCCCAGTTGCTGTCCTGCTCTTTAATTATTACTGTATTCAAATCCCTTTCAGTATTCACAGCTCAATTTATGTGCTAATTGGCCCTTTTAATAATCAAAAGACAGAGACTGCAAAAGTCGGGGTGCGCGTTCTCTCAGCAGTGCTGCTGTGTAGCTGTGATAAATTATCTGTGGCAAATGCTCTGTTGCCTTGTGGTGCTTGGCCTCTGTCAACCAGCACGTTTTCTGCTGGTTCTGGTGACCTCCTCTGTGAAAGCTGGTCTGGGAAGGAAAAAAGCTGAGGGGAGAGTGGCTGCAAAGTGCTGTGGTGCTGCTGGAGCAGAGCAATGATGAGGCACAAGAGAGGCACAAGAATGATGCTTCAGGGAGGTTTTCTGCTTTGGGGATGGTGACAGAGGAGTGGGCACCATGCAGCTTCTCCCCCACATGGTGTGTGAAGAGCTCTGCGCCAAGTGCATGCTGAAGTGAATTACCCATAGCTCCTCTTAAGGTACAAAAATAAGATTGTTCATTTTCACCACCTCCCGTGGCTTCCTGTGTCCGCCTCCTGCCCCTGTCCCCCTTGAGAGCCGAGGTGGAACGAAACCCAGCTTCCTTGGCGCCTCTGGCTCTTCTCTCTGCTGTCGCACACACCACCGCATTTTGCTGGAGCTGCTCAAAATGCAGCTATAATTGTCGAGTACATGTCTGCTCTCATTCCCTCCCACTCACCCTCTGGTACCTTGTGCTGGGCTCTGCTTTTTCCCACAACACACCCCACGCATTCCTAGCATTTCCACTGTCCCTCTCCCTCTTCCCCAATGCACCAGGGTGTGGGATAAACCCCCTTCTGCACCCCACAGCCCTTCCTATGCACTTCTAAGCCCCTGCCAATGAAGCTTTTCTGTGGTATCGGCGTCAGGAAGAGCTAATGTGCTTGGATGCAGATTGCCTTTTGCCTTGGGATGCAGGTTTACAGTGTCACCGGAGGGGTCCCTTGCAAGTGGAATCAGTGCCTCTTTTTTTCTTCCCCCTTCTTTTTTTTTTCTCTCGCTCTTTTTTTTTTTCTTTTTCTTTTTTTTTTTTTTTTTTCAAGAAGCAGTTTTGTTCTGTGTGTGCAGGAAGAAAGGAGATGTAACACCCTTCCTGCTCCCAGCAGCATCCCAGGCAGCTCGGATGGGTGGAGTGGCAGGACCCAGCATCTGGGCTCCCTCCCATGAGCAGCTGAGTGAGTGGGACTAGGGGAAACTCCGGTCTCCCAGCTGCTGGGGAGGAGGTGCATAATAATATGAGCTTCAGGGGGTGATGGAGGGAAGGGACAGCTTGAGTTGGATGAGGGATGGATTATATTATAAAGTATGTGAATTTGTTTTTTGTCAGAGTGAGGCGTGTGGGTGCAGTCTGAGGGTGCCCTGTCCCCTGTTTTTTACAGATGTCACTTGTAGTTTTTCCTGGAGTTTAGAAAGTATCCATTTGTACTTCTGGAAAAGTCAGTCTTTTTGGAGCAAGCTATTTTTGTTGGTGCCTGGGCTTTGGGAAATACTACCATGTTGCTTGCAAGATGGCGAGAAGCGTTTTACTTACTGGGTGTTCTCCTTCCTGTAGTAACTGGTCAGTCTCTGAGGCCAACCCTTTTAGAGAGAAATCAAACGTATGCTATGCATTAATTTATTTTTAAACTGTTCTTCCATGTCATCATTAAGAGACATTCACCTTGAAAGAAATACACAAGCCTTCTTTTCACAGCAATAAAATTGATAAAAAAGCCTTGAAGTAGAAACTATTTTCTTAATTTCTTGGTAAGTTTGTGGAAAGGAAAGTGGAGGTTGTCTGATTTGTTAACAAGGCTTGGAAAACTCCCTTGGGAGATGTTGCTATCCATTATGACTGTGAGTCTGTGCAAGAAGAAGAGTCTGCAAAAATAACCAGATGCACCTAGTACATTGAAAACAACAGTCATGATACTGCTTTTAATAATACACTACTGCGGGATCTTGCTGGAGGTGAAATAAGATGTAGCATGGGACAATCAAGAGTGAGTGTTGAAAACCAGGAGGTAGCAAGGTGTAATGCGTTTGCTTAAAAATATCTTTTAGTTTATCTTCTCTGCAGGCTTTGATTGATCAGAATTTTCTGGTCTGTTTCTAAAAGCAGTAATTTTCTTTTTTCATTGTTTTCATGGAAAATAACTGAATACCAGCTAATTTGTTTCAAGAAAGCCTACCATATTAATTAGGAACATAAAGAATGCATGCTGAAAATGTTATAAGCCTGAGTTGCATATAGCTTGCAGTTTTTGTGTTAACTCATTCTCTGGCTGTATCTTTTTCTGGTAGAAGGGATTTTGACAGGTGGGGAAGATGTTCATATCCCTAAAAGTATGTGTGGTGCTTAGTAGAACAAACTTAATGAATTATTGACAAGAAGTATTTGTCAAAAGTGGTCAGTAAACACATAGTTCAGTGTGTTTTCCCAGTCTCCCTGGAGGTAGGTGAATGCAGTGACTGGGGCAGGGCTGGTGTATGGGTCAAGCAGCCAAAAGGGAGACCCTTTAGCAACATCCATGCTTGGTGAGAGATATGACTCAAGGCATATGCTTAGACATGTTAAATATAGGTTCATCTTGGAAAAGAGTAAGTTGCAGACTACATATTGCTTCAGTTTGTGGAAAAAATGTGGGAAAATCCCTGGGATTTAGCAACTTGTGGGGCTTTTCCTCGCCTACCCTTTTCTTGTTGGTGGTTTCACAGAATGCAGTTTGTGAAATGGTCTGGTTTTAGGGGGTTGGTATTCATTTCCAATTGATAGGTCCCAGTTTGTCTCAAGCCAAGAGTGACCAGATGTAATTACCATATGGTGGCCATATATGGATATGGGAGTGTGGGAAAAGAGGAAGAGATGAGGAAATGTGTAGAGTGTTGGCTGTGTGTTGCTGGTTCTTGCAGTTATCGGCGTCACAGCATTGCGAATGTATGCGTGCAGAAGTTGTGCAGTTTGCTTGAAAATCGTTAATTTTAAATCCTATTTATTTGTTGAATTCTTTGATTTGCCTCACAGATTTTGAGCCTTTAATTTTCATTTTCAAGCTTTGCTTGGCAAATGTGAAGCCTGCAAACTTATTTAGAAAAAGAAGGATGGAGATTGTGATTTGGATGGGTCATTTAATGTAAAATACCAAATAGGATGAAGATAAGAGTCCTGTCAAGGGTGGCAGTAAAGCATAAACAAACCTTTTGCAGCTGATAGTGATTGCTCAACAGAGGGGGTGGCTCCAGGCATAACTGGGTTAGGTTTTCTGACTTGATTTCACTACTAGGTGAGGTGAGATTAGTATAATGAAACCCATTTGGCTTTAACGTTTCAGTGCTTTGCGTCTAATGTCTTTTTCATCAGAGGGGCAAACAACCATACCCATCTGAAGATCAGTCTTACTGTCTGTATCCGAGACTATAATGTAAATAGTCTCTGAGAGGACTTGAAATAATAGAGGTGAGTTTTGGGAATAGGTACTGCTTTTATCTAGACTAAATGAATTCTCTATTGGAAAAAAACGAACGTTAGTCCCCAGCGCTGCCATTCTGTCACTTCTCTTTCCCAGCAAATTAAGATATTACCCATGGTGTAGTAAATTATTTAAGATCAATACACTTGGCGAGTTCTTATCTTGTCCAGTAGGCTGAAGATGAAAAATTATGCTGCATGTTTCCAAACAAAGTGTTTCATTCATGATAAATAGTTATTAAAATGTGCCTCACTGATGACATCATACCTAATAATACATTAGGGGTCTTTGTATCTATGCAGTTCCCAGAAGTCAATTATTTTGTCAGCTAGTGCTGCCTCATGAAAATAGCAGATTTTTTCACCAGGGCCAGGCAGCTAGCCATGCAGGAGTAACTGAAGCAGATGTGTTAGTGGAAAATCTGGCATTGCAAGGCCAGTACAGGCAAAGTGAATACTCAGAAGTTGTAGAAAACCTTGAGGCTGATGCCTTTTTTTCTCTTTATCCTACTGAGAGTATCAAGTTACCAAAGTGCAGAAGCAAATGTTCAGCTTTTAAAACAACAGGGAGCAACTGAAATTTTCTAAATGGGGACATGCACCTCTAAGCTGAGCACAGGCCTTAATGCCTGTGTAATGATGTGCCTAGAAGGAAACTTTTAAGTTTTTGGTATCTATATTAGTTACTAATGGTGTCTACATGAAACTCAAAACTCTGTCCAGGTTAGAACCTGCTCATGAGAAGTTGAAAGCTGCCTCCTAGTTGTAGTACTGTTATTTATGTGCTGAGGTACACTTCATATATTTCAGTGTTGGCATTAATCAGCAGGCAGTCAATATACTTATTTGTATCATATATGGCAAATACCATATATGCCTTAACTTGGTTTAGCCTTGTTTTAGAAGTGTTCTTCTGTTTACTGTGAATAATAGTATGAAACATTATTTTAGGGAGTGATGAGCATGTGTGAATTATAGCAGTCCTGCATGGCCTTTCTTTGGAGCAGATACAAGTAACTGGTAATTTTTCTTTGTAGCCGTAGCTCTTCCCTGAGCTCTGATATATAAATGTTTGACCACTTTCCTTCTTCCCTTATTGAAAATTTCAGCTTTAAGACTTTATACTGGGGCAGAGGTGGTCTCTGATCCCTGTTGTCAAAGCTCACCTATGCCAAACCCTGGAGATGCCAACTGTTCCAGAGGTCTGCAACACAGTCTCTCCTGCACCATCTGCATGAGGGTGCACTGCAGCTGATGGGGAGCTGCAGGTACTTCATCACCTTTAAACCCTGTCTTTCATTTGGTGGGAGTTGTTTGCAAAGTTCTCTCAAAAAAAATGTACCTAAGGTGGTTTCTGCTTTTCGTGTTTTCCTGAACATGGTAATTAAAGTGGATGCATCCAGTGGATATCGAGAGAATTATGTTCTTAAGTTTAAATAGATTCAGAACCTACTTGAACTCCTGAAGAAACTGATGCTTTCTGGATCTGGTATTGAACTGGCATGGGTGAAATCATGGAATAAATATGGGCAACGGTTTTGACACTGTTGCATCCTTATTTGCTCACAAAACAATCATCTGTTTCTACATATCCAAAAGCCTTTTAGGTAGTGAAAATTATCCAGCAATAGAGTATGGCCAGCAAATGTCTATGTAAAGAACACTTTAGAATGGGAATTTTTTATGATAAAGAAAAACTTGTCCTGATTTAAGCAAGGATAGCAGTTAAAAACATTTGTGACTTTAATGACCTTAATCTCCATATTCAGTTTACTGTGTCGAGTGTGTTTCAAATGCCTAAATTCTTTCCATCTTTCACAACAAAGGATGCTGGATGCTTCAATAATCTTGGAGGCTACCCAAATTGGTCTTAGACCATTTTGAAACTGGTTGTGACATGACCTAGAGAGATCCTCTGCCATAAATTATCCTTCAAAGAGGAGTCCAGCAGGTTTTGCTGAAGCACCCTGCTGGGATGAAGGAGAAGGAGAAGCATGCAGTGCTCAGTGATGCGCAGGAGGGCCATAAGGTGATGAGGAGCCATGCTTGTGGCACAGGCAGCACTGGGTGCTGAGGTGCTCGTGGGAGTGAGCATGAGTAACCAGTGGATGCTTCTGGCCATTTCTGGGCCATGGTCTTTCCTACTTGCTCCTCCACTGCTGTGAATTAATTTGGAGCAGTGCTGTGCTGTCTGCCATGATTTTGCTCAAAAGAACAAACTGGTAATTGTGTTAAATTGATCCTGCAAACAGTGGGGAATGATGGTCTCTGTTTTTCATCTTCCCAAGATCTGTGTTTCTGTGAGGACTTCCTGAAGCCTTTAGAGCTGGCACCCAAGCTCAGTGAATTACAGTTTTAACAATTCTGCCTGCTCTTTGATGCTGTTGAAGGGTTTTCAGCTTGATAGCTCTGCTGTTGGCTGCTCTGTCAGCAGTCAGCCCCATGTTCTGGGTGATGAAGCCACCCAAGGAGGTAATATGCTCCTGAGGGGTTTTTTTGTTTTCTGTGGGTTTGCAGGACAGAGACCCTCCTTGGAAGGGAAGGGCCATCTGAGACCATCCCCAGCCTCTTCCTGCAAGTCAATACCTGATGTTTTTATGGCGAAAGGAGTTGGGAGTTGGTGTGTTGGAAGTTCATGGTGGTTGTGTTGCTGGACATCCACAATCACCTTATCCATTTGTTCTGAACTCTCCTTACCATGTGTGAATGCAAAAGCTTGTCTGTTGAGTCTTCCTTGCTTTAGCTGTCTGATTCAGTCATCCTTATAAAACACTGTTAGTCTAATTCCAGCAACATGCTTTTGCTCTCTCTCTCTTAGGGTTTTTGAGTGTTTCTGTGCAGAAGAAAGGGCAAAAGGAGGAGAAGGGGGAGAGTGTGGGAGCTGAACCATGATTGCAAGCCAAATGGAAGTACATTTTGAGGAGGAAATTTTAGGACAAGAGGTGGGACGATCTCAAGTGACTTTAAGAAACCAGTGGAAAGCTACCCTTTAGGTATTTTTGGTTGGAATTCCAGTACAGTAGGGAAGAAGCTTAAGCATGAGAAATAGTGGCTGGTATGGTGGGAGTTAAGAAAGTTTTGTAAAGGAGCTTTTATAAAACAAAAGAAGCTCACTACCTGAGAATAAAGCTAGAACCCCATTTTACCTATTAAAACATTTCATTTTGACTACTCATGACTGGATTTAGTTCACTACAGTAGCGTTTTTAGGCATATATGAGTACAGCCTTACAGGAATGTAACGGCTATCACCCAGTTTAGATAGGACATCTGCTTTCTTGCAGTATTGCTGATAGTAATGGAAATGGTGTTTTCATCATGTGTAAACTCCATGATTTTTCTAGGTTAGTGTGGAAATTGTTTCCATTGCTTCAGTGCTAGCAATACAACTATAAATTGTGTTTAGAAAATATGTCCTTGAAATATCCTTTGTTCTGCCTCTTTTTTCATGCTTAGTGTGCTCTACTACTCTTTTTTTTCCCAATACCTTGCTTTAGGGAAATTATGTATAAGGCTCAAGAGCACAGATATAACTATATTCTTCCCCCCCCCCCACCATGTGCTTATTTTCTATTGCAATTTCCAAAGTGTGTTAGGATATTATATTATTTTTCATATTGTAATTAATTTCTTCCTGGTTGGATGTGGGTTGGGTTTTTTGGTTTTTTTCCTCTTAGATGTAATAATCCCATGTCTTTGTTCTGAAAGTGTAGTGCAACAATTCACGGTGTTTTGAGAAAGAATTGGAGCCTTATATCTGTTCATATATTTGATCTTCATCCTCTGTGTTTTGAGAGAAATCACAGTTGACCCAAACCTTTGAGAGCTCTTGAGGATACTCAGAAAGCCTCATCTTGTCTATTAAATTCATTAAAAGTGGAGGTGTTCCCCCTTTTCACCAAAGGGAGCCTAGGCCACCAAAGGGAACCTTGGCCACCTGCCAGGCTGGTTAGGGAAGGGGGAATGATTAGGAGAATAAAGGGAGAGGAAGGAGAAAGATAATCATGTATTGTGTGGCTACTTACACAGTGTTTCCAGGTGCTGAAATGCAGTTAGTTATCAAAGAAAATTTAAGTAGTGCTGTTTTGGACAAAGAAAAAGTATTTTCTCACTGTTGTGACAAGCAACTGAAGAAATAACTGAAGTATTCAGAAGAAACACTGATCACCGGGGCAAAATATTAAACAGTAGTTCCTCTGAGAACTCTATATCCATGTTAAAACTTGTGTACAATTGCCCTGATGGTCAGACTTGGTATTGAAGGGAGTAGAAGCTGAGAGGGCACAAGGGCTTTTTCTGCTTGAGTGACTTTTGTAGGTGCCCAAATAAATGTTAAGAAGACTAATTTCAAGTGAGTCTTGCAAAAGGCAGTACTGAGGACAAAATTGCATCTCCCTCTGAAAGTTCAGGCTTGCTTTGGAGACTTATTGCTCGAATGTGTTGTTGAAAGTGCATTTTTAGGAAGATGCACAGGCTGATTTCTGAGGACTAAATAGGAAGTGCATGGGGCTGATGTAAATCTGGGGAAGGCATTGCAGTGTGCTGTGAGCATATCCATCTCTGCACAAAGAGTAGAAGCTGGAATATTTAAAGCAGTGCTTCTGACCTTGGGCAATTTTTTTTTCTTCTTGTTTCCCACCTTCTTGTCAGTTCAGCCAGATTTTACTGTCTTTTGTGGTAAAGTATGCTAAATGGCACAGAGATTTATCTGGGGCATATCAGCACTGCTGTATTACACATAAGAGTATGCTTGGCACTTGGTTTTTGCATACCCATCTGTTTGCCCTTACTAATGCTAGCTATCAGCTGATTGTCCAAGAGCATTTCTGCCTCATGGTGGATGTTTATATCAATGAAAATATTAGTGACAAGAAGGGAAAGGGAACGAGCAGTTGGAAAACAAGGTTTGCAATAAGTAGGTAAACCTGGAATTTGCTGAAACTCCTGGGAGATGGTCTGACCTGTACTCATGCACATGCCCCCGATGCAGCAGCACACAAACATGTGCAGCATGGGCAGGCTGGGTGGCTGATATTTATTGAAAATGAACAGCCTGTGAAATCGCCCTGGAAACACTGCATTGTGGAAAGACTGTGGAGAGACCCAAGGGCAGCTGTTGGGACGATACATCACAGATGCTCCTTTGGAAATGAGTGATTTGCTGCTGAAGAGCAGCCTGGCTTGTTTGTGGAGCATGCCCTCAGTGCTGCCCAAGCCGGACAATCCACTGTGCTCATGTTGTAGCAGGATGGCGTTGACAGGTTAATGCTTCCCTTGGAGTCCTTACAACAGGACCTCCAGGTGCTGCCCAGTGCCAGATTGGTGAATTGATAGTTCTGCTTACTGCATGATGGAAAGCTACATTGGCCTGAATTGAATTGCTTATCTGTCCTTAGTGCTGAATTTTACAATATTTATAGAGCAAAACTCGGGTAGAAGGAAGGATTCAAACTTCTTCAGATTTTAGTGCAGTCCAGAAATTTTCTTTGGTTCAGTAATTTAAAAAAGATATAACAGACAGAAAAAGCAATACTTTGCAACTGGGCATTTTATGACTTGATAATAAAGCCTTAACTGAACTGGGAATCAAACACTTTTTTCCTAATACAAGCAATTATCCTCTTGAGATGCTTGAATTTGAGAGTTTATTAGCCACAGCAGTTACCTGGGCTGACCTGAGCTATGGTCACATGTCCAGCCTGTGGCGTAGGTATATTCTGGAGTCTGTTGGCAGATGGGGTCAAATCAAAAAATGGGTGTAGCCATCTACAAAGGGACTTGGATTTCAGCCCTAGAAGATGATCCACTATTCCCCACACTTTGTCCATGTAACAATGTCATACTCTGGAAGTACCAGACCTTGTTGGGTCCCTCTGACTTACACTGATGGGAGAATGGAAGTGCTTCGGCACCCACAGTTGAAGGAATTTGGGTTCTCTAATTGTATGTCTCGCCTTAAAATGTTGGGATTTCTTACATGTTTAAATTTTATGTATTTTAAAATGTGTATTTTTCAATTTTGTGTTAGGTTTATCCCAAAAATAGCTCCCTCCCCTGTACTGTCTAAATAGCAAGTCACTCCAAATTGTAGGACTATGGAAATTTCTAGAACTGTGGGTAGTTGTAATACCTTCTAAAGATCTGCTTTACCAATCCTGGCTTTTTTCCTCTTTTGTTTATTTTGATACAAGAGTTTTTTTCTGGAAATGTTTGGCTCCTTTTGGCTATCTTGGAATTGTAACTGCACAAGAAGCACTGCGTTTCTTTCCTGAATTTTTGCTTGTCCTTGGAAAAAGTCCACATCAGTAAGAAAGCACACCGCAGGTAACTAATACCTTTGCATATTTGCAGTCCATGAGTGCCATAGAATGTCTGCAGCTGAGCTCCTGGATGGAAGAATAGCTTGTTAAAAAAAAAAAAAAAAAGAAAGGAAGATGAAGCATTTTACCTTTTACGGAACTGCATTTCTCATTTATTTAGGTCATCTGTTATGGGGAGTGGGGGAACTATTACTCCTGCTATCTTCATGCTGCTTGTGATTTATTTTCAACTTAAGTATCATGCTGGCATCACACAGGACATTTACAGTTTTGAACTGAGATGCCTCTCTCCCTGCCTGGTGGTAATGCCCTATCAATTCCAAATGGCAATTAATGCTGTTTCCCCAAAATGACTTCTGCAGAAATAAAGTGTAATTGGAAAGTAGTTGCCCATTACAGTGATTTATCTTGTCAGTGACTGATTTGTTATTTAACTCTAAAACACTTTATTGATGTCTTTGGAAAGTGACTACGTGACCTAAGTAAAAATGTTAAACTTATTAATCATGGTAAGTTTTCTCTGCTGGGTTTACCATATACATAAATTATGTAGCTTGTAAAATAGGCTGTTTATTATGCTAAGAAAATACAGGGCTGTACTACAGGCTCCACATAGTTTCAGTTTTATTAGCATTTAAAATAAAAAGTTCAGTAGATAAAAAGGTTAAGTGCAAGTTACTTGGTTCATTTTTTATGGAGTCCTTTTGAAGGTAAGGATACTGGGTCCATGGTGCGTAGTATTGTTGTAATTAATTTCCCACAACTGAAGTTCTTACTAAGTTGTGACTGAGAGGGGGATCACCTCTTTGCCCTGAAAGCCCCACAGGTGATGGATTGCAACAATTTAGACCTTTCTGAGCCTTACAGATTCCAAAATTTTTCAAACATCTTTAACATAAGAAAATACCCTTTATTATCCATTGGATTCGTTTACATTTCTGGTGGAGAGCAATATGACTAATAACACTAACTCCCCTCTTTGCTGCATAAAGCCTTGACTGAGTTGTGGCATTTCTCACTGGAGCAGGGAGCATTGAAGAAAAAGATCTGGAATATTTCTGTAGAAAGAAAAATAAGCAAAGGAGAAGGAATACAGCTCTGCTTGTGATGAATCCCTTGAGATGCCAGAAACAAGCAAAAGGTTATAGCAGATCCCAGGAGGAAAAGTGGCTGTGTTGTAGAGGAGGACCTGAAGGACAGGGTCTTCCTCCTGTTTCTACTTTCCAAGATAGTGTTGAGCTATGAGCAAAGTGGAGCCAACTCAATGTTAAATCAGTTTTCCCCTCAACTGTAGCATTTTCTAGATCTAATAGGGAAAGATGAGCTCAAACCAATTCCTTCTGTACATAGCAGTGCTTTGTGCAAATCTCTCCTTTGCAATTCATCCTCCTCCTGATAGAAATAGATGTGAGAGCTGGGCTGCAAATGAGGCTGTCTCAGGACAGGCACCTTGACAGAATTGAGGGACAGAAGTCAAAATGCAGATGGTGAAAGCATCATACCTTTCCTTCTTGAACCAAGCAACCTGGGAACAGAAAACTTGGGGGGCTTGGCAAAACTGACCAAGCTGAATCTTTTCTTTTTAGCAGAAATCCTGTTAGAAAAAAGAAGAAAAAAAAAAAAGAAAAGAGAGAGAGCAAAGTTCTTGATGCTGATTAAAAGCAAACCCCATGATGACAAAATCACTGCGTTTTCCCATGCTGTAAGAGTTGCTCCCAATACTTCTCTTGCTGCATTGCAATAGGAATGAACATCGCACCATACCAGAGTAAGATTTCTTTGATTACCACATCTGATGTGGATATCTGAGAACAGGCAGAAACTTGGGCCTTATCAAATTGGTATTTATTACCTGCTTATATTTTCCATTGCTGGAGGATCTGGGCAGTTTATTTACAACACTGTCCACATCCTCTTTCTCCTGCAAGTCCCCTGTGTCACTGCAAGTGATAAAAAGATGTTCTGATTTAGGTCTTGAAGACACATGTGTGTGTTAATATCCTGTTGAATAAAAATGCAGCTCTACAGAACTCCTTCCAATTTCCTTCTATGTGCAATGCCCAAGATATTCATTATATGATCTCATTTCATTTTATTACCTTACTCGTTTTAATTTTTATTTTATTCATAACAAAAACATAGGATAAGCAGAAAAGATGAAGATCGAATACAAGACTGCCAACAGATAAAGAACTTTGTAACATGAAATAGGAAATTTCATGCTATTAATATTCAATCGCACAGGAAGCAGGTAGGGTGAGTTGGTCAGGGGGGAGACAAATTAAAAAGATGTGGGATGCACACCAGGCTTGGAAAGGATTCTTCTTTCTGAAAAAAGAGTCTGAATCATGTGATTGTCCTCTAAGCAGCAAAATAGCTGGAAATGTTGGAATTTTCTGGCATTTATCTTCACTATGGAAATCCTTTATCCTGTTTGTTAATTGGGATAACAGATGAATAAACTTTTTACTTTTTAAGAAACAAACGCTTCAGGAATTTAGTCTCCTGACTTCCTGGTGCCGATCTGGGAGCGTGAGGTTATAGCTGGACAAGGTTCAGAAACTGCCCTGTCTCATTCCTCACCCATAAATAATACTCCATAAGGGATGTCCTCTGTGCAGGGTATGCATATGAAACTGCCAGCTCAGATTTGGTCCAAAAAGGTGCCAGTCTGTGATATAGGTGGGGAAGCCAAACTGTATCCCAGCTTGAACATCAACATTGGAGCATGGTGTGGCTGGCTTTTGTCTGAGGGAAAGCTGTGAATATCTAATGAGAAAGTAAATTATTAAGGTTTTGCATTACGTAGAGCAATTTGTGAGTTGGACAGCGATGGTGTGAAACAAGTCACCAAATTCCTGCTTCTCTCTGAGTTGCAATACGATCCTTGAGCACAAAATTCAGGGAGATTTGGTAATGAAAGGAAAGACTGAATCATATTATTACTCACATATCTGCATTAGTGACACTTGCAGAGACTTTTGACAGGAGACCCTTAAGCCTTAATCCCAAAGTCTGTGTTTTATGTAGTAACCACTAATAAAAGGGATTTCAGGTTTTTTTTTAAAGTAGCATTGGCTTATTTATTGAATTCAGAACTCAAGATGTTAGGGGGGGTTACTGATGGCTATTGTGGTTTCTGGCATTTAACATTGGCAGGTCATGGCTGAGGAAGTATTTTCTTGTTGTCTGTCATATGCCTGTGAGGTTTTGCCTCATCAGGGTCTCTCCAGAACTGATGCTTCCAGTTCCCTGGCACTGCTTGTGGTCACCTTGTCAGTAGTGGGTGGTCCTGACCTGATTGGCTGGGTTTGAAGGAACTCTTGGCTGCATTTGAAGGAACTCTTACCTGTGTGCCTGCTTTGGTAAGACCACTGAAGTCAAAGTCAAGCAGTAGTTGCAAGGCAGGGTGGCAGTGAAAGACTGAAGGACATTGAGATGGGTGCTTTTCACAGACTATTTGACGTGCTGTAATCCACTTTTGTACTTTAGTAGTTCATTTCATTAGCTTGGCACTCCCTGTCTAAATATAAAAAATGCATGCTGAAAAATCGATTACTGTCACTTGTCAGTGTGCCTCATTTACCCTGCCTCAAGTGCCTGGGGATAATTGGCAACAGTGGAAAAGTTTAGCAGCTTCCAACTGTCAGCAAGGTTGCAAAGGCACAAAACTGACTTTCCTATCGTGACATTGGCATGTTGGCTTTGTGGGAGTTTTGAAGCTGGGTTTGGAGGGGTGGTTCCCATTGCAAGCTCATTCTTGATTGGAAAAGCCTCTCTTCTCTCAGTTGTTCTGTTGGACAGACCATCCCTTGTTCCCAGCTCTGCTAACCTGTCTTAAACAGCTTTCTGTGAACATCAGTTCAAAGAGCTGGAAGTGCTACTTAGGGAAGAGGCCTTCTTGGGGCTTATAGCTCTGAAATAAATCCACATGTGTAAGTTTTCAAATCGGTTCCTCAGCTTGCACTTGCACTAAAGTTTGAATGGAGTCTCAGGAAGTTAAACCGTGGGAGCTTCTTGGGTGTACTTGAATTTTACTACAGCTTTTCTAGTTGAAGATATGGCTTTGGGAATAAGTCCTGGCAAAGATTACAATCTCTCTAGAGTGCCTTGTGTTTTAATCCTTCTAATCTATAATATTTCCAGCCTCTGCATATTGATTGATTTCCTTTTTTTTTTTTTTGGGGCGGGGGGGATGTTAAGAATAATAACCAGAATGAAAATCTTAGTACAGGGCATCTCTGCTGAATTGGTACAGCTTTTTATTCCTAGTTAATCAGCAGTAAGTCTCAGGGTGTCCGTGGGTGGTCCTACATATTGTCTGTTATTACAGCTCTGTGGACCAACCATTGAAGTCTTGCAGTTTAAAGTATATTACTTGATGGAGCAGCTGAGCTTTTGCCCTGTCATTTTGAATGATATTCCATAATAGTATTTAATGTGGTGTTAACTTTCAACGGAAGCATGACTAAACACTAGAAATGAAATTTTTTGACATTTGTCTGTTGTTCATTATGGTTGACGTACAGTTTGTCATCCTTTCTAAGTAACACTGCATCTAGCACAGATAACATGCTTGGAACATAATGAGCTGTCAAAAGATTATAGCTACAGAAAGGTCAAATAATCACTTAAACATGGTTAAAAAATAATTCTTGAAAACGCTGTTGGGCTGCTTCTTCATTGCATTTTGTTAAAATGGTTAAAGAAAGCCCCTAACTCCCATAGTTCTGTTTCCCTGAGATAAATATAACAGAAATAGCTAACACAGAGAAAGAAGAAAACCTATGTTTTAGCATCATTTTAGGGAAATAAAACGAAGCACCCTGACTTGACAGGGAAGCATTCTCTGAACATATTTTGCAAGCATGTTTGTCTCTCAGTGCAAATTAGTTACTAATTGCCTGTTATGTGATGTGTTGAAATTAGCTCTTTCTTTCTTATCATAGCTTGAGACATCTTTGCCTCCTACTTCTTAAGGAGGTCAGGGCTTCAGCCTCCTCTGGAATCCCAAATGAGATTTGTCAGTCAGGCGTAGCAAAATCTAATCTCATCCAGAGAAAAAGAAAAAAACAGACCAGAAAATGATCTGATTTTCCGATTTCATGGCCAAGGTTACCCCGGAAAGTGGCATTTAAAGCCCGTAACTAAGGTGGCATGCCAAACTAAGCACTAATAACAGAGCAACCGTGTGGAAAGATATCGCTTTAACAATTTTACAGTTGCTAAGTGTGAAAATTGTAGTGTGGGCAAGCTCCTGGAATCTGTGGCAATTGGTTCAAAGAGCTGGAATTGATGCTCAGTAAGAAAACACTCTTGGTCCCTGTAACTCTTAAACACTGATGAGGTCGGCTCCTGCTTTTGCTGTTCAAACATAAGGCAGAACAGCTTCATTAAAGAGCTTTTTTCTTTTTCTCTGAGAATAAAAAAAATGGCAACAACACTGCATAGTGTTGGTTGGTGACTTGATAAGATGGTGTTATCAGTGTGATCTTGTGCCTTACAGACCTGAAAGGAAAGAGATTAGGTGGCTGCACTTGAAAGATGATGTATTTTTTCTTGTTCTTAGTGCTATTCTGCTTTTGCTTCTCATACACGTGCATGTGTGCATGCCCCCTCCCCTAAGCTAGGCCTGTGCACAGCTTTATTCTCTGAAAATACCTTGCTGATGCAACGATACTTGGGACGCTATCCATACATGTCTGTGGGATGGGAACTGTGAGGTGATGTGTATCAGGAAGTGTTGAAGGAGCAGATTGAAAGGAAGAATATGTTCATGTTTCTGACATTATCTCTGGGCTGATTTGCACTAGAGGTAGTAAGACACCTTGGAGGAACAGTCTGTTGAATGAGTTTGTACATGAAAGGCTGACTATTATCTAGCCAGATATTAAATGAGGCAAAGGCCACTGAATGTCTTCCATAAATCATCAGCCAGCCTTCCAATGCCAGCAGAGTGAAGCACTCATACCTTGGGCTGGATGCAGTGAGGGCCCCAATCTCCCTTGTAAAACTGTGTTGGCAGACGTGCCTTCTCTGGCAGCAGACGTGGCACTTGCCGTTCTTACACAGCAAATGCCCAGGGACTGTCCCAGGCAGCTGCGTGGTGGCAGACCCACCCAGCAGAGATGGCCAGGCAGCCAAGGTGCTGCAACAGCAGGAGGCTTTGCTGGGACTGGAGGAGCTTTGCAGAGCTCCTGGTGGCCCTTCAGGGAAACATGCCCGGGAGCAGAGTTGTCTGCAGCATGAGGAGATGTTCTTGCCTCCTGTGGCTGCAGGGTGAGCCTGCACTTGGATGAAGGCAGTTTGGGACCAGCTGCAGCTATGCTTTTGGTTGATGGGCTGTCTCTAAAACGTTCTGGGCAGAAATTGCTGTCAGCGTTAGGCAAGTGCCCAGAAGTTCTGACTACAGTGGTCCTTGCTGTGAGCGCGGGAGGCCTGAGATGAGGCCACCTCCTGCCTGATGCAGTACCAGCGCCTTTGCAGCTGAGCTCATTGGAGTGCCTAAATGAGCTGCAGAGATCAAGCTCGAGGTAGCTCTTAGTTAAGGTTGTGGCTTTTATTCAGCTGGCATTAGTCAGGCTTGGAAAATTACCCCAGTTGCTCTTGAGTTGGGGGTGGGAATGTTAAGCCTTATCTATTTGAAAGCATATTTATAACCTGCCATTGAAGGGTCTGCCCAGGCCTGCTTGAAGCACAGCTAGGGACCTTTTCGGGACCAGTGTATGTTTTGTGAAGACTTTGTCATTGTGTTTTTTCCCCTCCGTAGTTCTACCATTGTAAGCCTCAAGGTTCTGTGTGTCTTTCTCTCTTAGCTGCTTTTGACTCTTGCCTTTTAAAAGTGAAGATTTCTGTGTGATAGCTCTAGAGTGGTAAAATGTACTGGGGGTTGGCTGGGCTGCAATAAGCTATTTTTGCACAAGTTTCTTGTCTCTCCTCATGTTGTTGTCAGCATATCATGTTTCCAGAAGCTGAAGTCCAAAGCAGCTTCTGTTTAACACTCTCCAGGGAGAGACTGGAGCCTGGCATGCTCATGTGGAGTAACGAGCTCTGGTCTTTCAAGGACAAGCCATTTGTGCTGTGGGCTGCCGGATGCAGGCAATGAGTGTTTGGGTGGGTGAAATCCTCTTTTTCTGGGTGGGAGCAAACAAATGCTCCAGCACAGGCTTCTGCCTTGGCTGCGGAGCCTGGCAGTAAGCACCCAGAGCTGGCTGGCTTGGCCTAAAGATTACGAGTTAGTATTTCTCTTCTGGTTTGAGGAGGAAAGCTTAGAAAGCAGAGGACTGAAGCGCAGAGAGGACTTCCACTGTTCTCATGTTAGTCCTTGTCTGCCAGAAGCGCTAAGTCATATAATCCTGCCCATAAACTCATTTTAGTATCTTTACTGCACCACCTGTTCCAAATAAACTGGAGGTATGGTTTAAACTCATTTGGAAACAAAAAGCTGAAGTTTAGACTTTCTCCATATGGAGACTCCTCATGAAATGAAGGAAAATCAAGGGAAATGCTGATTAAGCTCTTTCTGTAGATCGCTATATCACCAGGCTCTCAATTTTGGAAGAATTATGAACCATGATTATGAACCATGAATTCATAATTATGAACTGCTGCCAGCATGCCAAAAGAAGATTTTTACAGAGAAACTGTGCATGTGCAGAATGTAGGCCTCTGTTCTTGGAAGCCGTGGTACATGCTTGAAATGGGAAAAATACAGCAGTCCCACAGTGTGTCTTTGCAGCCCATCCCTATCAGGCATGCTGAGGCTTTCTAAAAAGACTGGGAGAGACAGAGAAAATCTATCTATCTTTGGGGAGTAGCCTGAGAGATTTCTAGTATTAGGAGCAGCAGCATCCTGCTGCCAGCAACCAGGATGTGGCAAGGCATTGGGGATTCTTTTTCTTTTTCTTTTTCTTTTTCTTTTTCTTTTTCTTTTTCTTTTTCTTTTTCTTTTTCTTTTTCTTTTTCTTTTTCTTTTTCTTTTTCTTTTTCTTTTTCTTTTTCTTTTTCTTTTTCTTTTTCTTTTTTTTTTTTTTCTTTTTTCTTTTTTCTTTTTTCTTTTTTCTTTTTTCTTTTTTCTTTTTTCTTTTTTCTTTTTTCTTTTTTCTTTTTTTCTTTTTCTTTTTTTTACCCCAACACAAGGATATTGGTAATATTTGCAATCAGGCTGTATTGTAATTGTAATCTAAGACAACTGTGGATGTAGATTTGTCAGATCCTCCATATTGATCCTCTTAACCATAAAATTGTTTAGCGTTGGCTCAGCCTAAAGATGCTAGAAAGGCTGTTGTTGTTTCAGTGAGTTTGACTCTACAAGTAGGTTGTTTAACTGGATACATCCACCAGCGTATACTGCAAGCTTTTTTCTGGTGCCTAGATTGCACTACATGTATTTACCACTGTAACTCTGGTTTATAAAACATTTTATAAACTTTAACCCTTCATTCACATGCTTTACTGCATCACCCATGTTTCTTGCAGCCAGAGATATTTGGACTCCTGCCTGTCTACTTCCTGAATGAATGAATGTGACCTCATATACTTAAAGTGACACATGGCAGATATTTCTGGGTTTATCAGTAATAGAGAGCAAGAATTGCTTACATTTCTCTCTGACCTGTTTGGGTCAGGGGGGAGGAGAGTTGGGGATAGGTATCACCATACTCAGTGATTCAATCTGTCACTGCTGGCAGACTGCTGGTATCTCTGTGGGTGGCAAGGCAGCTGTTAAAGGCGGTGGTTTTATATCTCTATTCACCTTCTAAACCACAAGGGAGGGTGAAATGGGAAGTAAATGACTGAGCAGAAAAAGTCTCCAGCCTTGGAATAAGTCAAGAGTCCACTGGGTTCAGCCCTTACCTGGCTGGAGAAGAACGTAGAGAAATGATGCTATTTCTGGAATACATTATTTCACTGTCAGTAGGTTTTGAAAAAAGGAAGGAGCCCAGGCTGCCTGCTTCCTCATCCAATGAAGAAGTAGCACTGCCCCTCCTAAGGTCTGGATTTTGATTTACAGCCAGGCAAGGTAGTTCCTCCAGGTTGCCTCATCTTCTGAACTGGTGGCTAATCTAAATAATGGGCCTCTCTTTTTTTAGAAACCTTCAAATGATGAAGCATTAGCTCCTAAACAACCTAGGGAAGCAGCATCTGGTGTGTCTATTAAGCCATATGCACTCAAATTCAATATAGCAACAGAAAAAGACAGGGTGAACATTAATTAAGAAGTCCACTGATAATAAGCACTGACTCCTGTAGAGATGAACTGTACTTGAAATACAGTTTGATTTTAAAAAAAGAAAAGGAGGTTTAAAAAGCAAAAAAACAACGAATTGGCAAAAGCTGAACTCTGAATATTCTTGGAAAAAACCCACCAAAACAGTTCACAAAAAAACCCTGACAAAAATAACCAAACACATTTGGGCTGTGGATGGATGTGTATTTAGGTATGTGTGTCTGTGAAGCTATCTGGTATATATTTAAGATATGACCTTTGAATAATGTTTCATATCTAGGCCAGGAGATGAAGATCTAAATATGGATATCTGGTTGTGCAGAGGTGCTCTGCAGGGTGGTGTGGATTTAGTACTGTGGATAGAAGAGAGGGATTTCAGACCTGAGATCAACACCTGGTGGATTCCTGTACTGGGGTACACTCTGTGTTCTTGACCATTTCTTCAGCCCAGCTGCCAGGAAACTTCCCTGGACTAAGAAAGAAAAATCTGCTAGTCTCAGTTTAGATCACCTTGGCTAACAAAGGGAGTGAACTTCATTAGCAGGCTTGCACAAAAATAAAGAATCATTAATGTGCCCTGATATCTGCAGCAGTTGTAGCAGAGTCAATTGGAGGATGTTGTGGTTTTTGTGATGAAAAAGGTTAATTTATGCCTTGTAAGCTGTTCTTACAATTTGGCTTTGTTTCAGTCCTTGTCCCATTCTCTCTTCTGATCTCTTCCCCAGGGGAATTTTGACCAAAAGTCTGAGATGTTGCTATAAATTAGCCTAAAGAGGCAGCCATGGTTCTGTATGGGAAGAATGTATTGAAATGTTTTGAGGGGATATGAAGTGCATGCATCATCAGTGAGGCTTAATGCTGTGGACATAGTTACTACAGCAACTACCAAGTGTTCTCCATTAATGTTTCTGAACAAAATTAGAAAGTTTAAAAATTCTTCTCAGAGCTTTGTCTAAGATAACCTTTTGCAGAATGAAAATACCTGGGCTTTGGACAAGAGAAGGAAATTATTTAAATGTATTAATTATCTAACAATTCTTAGAGGAAAGATAATTTTTAAAAGATTAGTTTCCAGTGAAAAGTTTTTAGCAACCATAATTATAGGTGCTTCTAAGTACTTTGCTGTGAAGTAATCCAGATGATGAGTAACTGGAGTGTGTCCAAGTTCCCCCAGTGCCCATTGTTCCTGTTGGCAAAATAAACTCTTGGGTTCTAGTATAACTGTTTAATAAAAGTCTAACAATTTTACAGATGTGTTGCAGACCATTTATGCATGCCTTTTCCACACGTGGAAAGCCCTTTTGTGCCAAGCAAGTCCTTTTTTCCATGTCTTGCATCATGAAAAATTGTCAGTCTGAGTTTCTTGTCGTACCAAAGCCAGTGGCAAAAAGCAGGAAACAAAGTCTTCTCTTCCAGCACAACCAGATACAACAAGATGTAACTAACGCCTTAAATGGGAAAGGAGTGGTATCTGTTGCATGTATGTTAACATGTCCATATATATGTGTATGTATGCTCATGTATTTGTGTAAGTATTCTGATTTTTAAAGGGAGGAATCCTGAAGGTGAAGTGAACCCTGGAAAAAAATAGAACAGGGATTTTTTGCTTGTTTGTTTGTTGATTTTTTTTGTTTTTGTTTTTTTTTTGTTGTTGTTGTTGTTTTTTTGTTTGGTTTGTTTTCTGGTGTTTTTTTTCTCTTCCGTTGGACTAGCTGAGTCTGTCTTAATAGAAATTTGTGTTATAAGGCCACAAGTTTGAAAGCAATGTTTTTGCTTTGTGGAGTCAGTGTAGTACACCAAACTACTCCATTCTAAACTCAAATTTTTAAAAAAAATCAGGAAGAAAATAAAAATATTTTAAATAGTCTCTTCATGAAAATGCTTCAGCACCTCACCTTTGGATACCAAAGATATGAGGACGAACATTTCTGGTGCTTAAGGGGGCAGTTTTTCCAGCTGATGGCAGAGAGCAATTGCTGCTCTCATGTTCATGGGGACAGTTGCTCACATCTTCCCACATATAAACAGCATTAAAAGAGGCTCTGGTTTATGATAATAAATGGAATGTATGAGTCCTGATACTTGGAGATGTGCAGGATAAATGCAAACTGCAGCTTGCCTTGAGATGCAGGCATGTCTGCTTGCTCCTGAAAGGTAAATTATTTCAAAGGCAGAGCTGTCTTGTCAAGCAGCGTACGCTAAAGGCCAGGAGGTCTCACCTGCTCAGCAGGACCCTGTTCAATGCAAATGTGACACAGAGGTGGCCTAGTTATTGGCATTCTGACGGGGAGCTGAACAACAAAGGCTCAAGGGACTAAGCCAGCCTTTCTTGTTGCATTGCACTCATGGGAGCTGGCCAGAAACTGAGATCTTGAATTTTTTGGCTTTGGTTTTTTGTCTTTGTCTCAACTCTCCCTGGTATGCAGCTGTTAAAAAGCACAGCCCTTCCAGGTCCTACCATGGAGCAGTCAAAAGGACTCTGCAGGTGGTGTTTCAGACTGACATGGCTGCAGCAGAGCAATGTAATGAATGCAGAATGACTTGTGCTTAGCTGTGGTTGGCAGCAGCTGCTGCCTCACCAGACTTGGTAGCATTGCCAGATGTTGTGAGCCACCGAGGTACAGACTGTTGATGGCCATGGTTTGTCATTATTAATCTTATTTCAGATTTTGTGATTTCCATTACCACAAGTGGCCCTTGCCATGTCACTCTGCAGAAATTAATAGAATAGGTAGTTTTGGAGGGGTTTTGTCTTTGCTTCCAGTGATAGGCTTGAATACGTGAAAACAGTCCTCCTGCACTGTAGAGAAATACATTCCTAGCACTGTGCTAGAGTTGCCAAGGATAAACAAGGATAAAAGTCACTGCATGACTTTTCCCTGCCCAGAAGGCTTCCTTATTAGTCAGGGAAGTGGATTTGCCTTGAAAACATCCAGCAAATTCAGCTGTTGATGGTTTTAAACTAACTCCACGAAGCAAATCCATGCATCTACAGGAGGATTCTCCTGCTTCATTCACCTGGAATCAAGGTTGAAAGATTAAACAGGGTCAGAAATGTATTTGACATCTGTGGCACAAACATGCTCAAATCTTCATCTTGGGGAAGGGAGGGCCTCTAGGTAATGGGATTTAGAAAGTTTCTGTCCTCTTTAAGACCTTGTTAGGTGATGTGATTGCCTTGCCACCTAGTAGCAGGCCAATAATGAGACTTTTGATGGCTGTCACTCAGCAGGGAAGTGAATGAAGTTAGATGATGGTGATAAATTGCTTGCCTTGTTGGCTGCAGAAGGGGTTAGGACAGGGCAATTGTCTGCCTGAAGCAATGTGGAGCAGGTGCACTCACACCTTGGCTCAGTAATGGGAAGTGCATTATATTAGACCTAATCTGCGCATGCATGTGAGAGCGAGTGCTGCAAGGTATTGCAGGGTTATTACTGTAATAAAATTCTTAAAAAGCAGGGAAAAAACTAGGTAGTAAGCAGAAATATCTTAATTTGTCTGACAAGGCCAGTAGAGTTCTAAAGAACAGCATTGCCAGCAAGTTCCTGGCTCTACATTTCTTTTCTTTCCCCACTTAGTTTTTTTCCCCAGTTTTCTCTGTGCAAAGTTCTTTTTGCCCTCTCCACCAAATGTCTCACACTTTTTCATCATGACTTTCATTCTCTCTCACTGCAGATTTCTTGCTCACTGCAGTGGCTCCTTGCTCATGAGTACCATAGCTGACTTTTGCCCTGGTCACATCATGGGTGGGCATGCTGAGCAGTGTGGCTCAAGACAGGGTAGTGCTCCAGGGGAAAACATCAGGGAAAGGGTATTCTCCTAAGGACATAAAGTGCACATAGTGGAGAAAAGCTTACCAGAAATGGTCTAGAAAAATGATGCAACTATGTAAAGAAAATGCATCCGGACCTTTTCAAACAGAACTATTCTTGCATCTGGAGTTCCAGGATCAGCTAAACTTTTATTGACTAACTCTCTCTTATCAGTAGGATTTTGTTTACTTCCCTGCTTTTCATTGCTGGACAGATTAAAGAACAGGTTATTTCCCATGTCCCCAATTGCTGAGATGTGACAAGTGGGGTCTTGGACAAATGTACTCCTTGCTTTGGGTGTTGTCTGTAACATAAAGAATGTAAATATTCATTTGTTTTCGATTCAGTTTTGAGCAGAATTAATCCTGAGTCAAACAAAATTATAATGCAAGCCCTATACCAGCAAATCATCTTCCAGGCTTTCATGCTGACTCCTTGGAAGTAGCCACTCAGCTGTCCAAATTGCTGTATAGGTACACAAGTCTGACTAATTTTGTTTTCCTAATTAAGGCCTTGTTGGTTGCTTCAAATTTTTGCAGTTAGATTTCCAAGAAAAGCAAATTAAAATTAGGTTTCTAAACCTGTATTCAGGTACATAAGTGAAAGATGTGGAGTAAGCCCTCTATCCTATTGAAGCTAATGGTGAGGCTTTAATCATTCCTGGTTTTCTGAGTGAGTTTAAGTCCCCAGGAGTGACTAGGCACTTACATTTACAACACAAGACGAAACCTCACATGCATTTCTTGCCTAAGTGTAGGACTTTGCAAAACAGTTAGTGGTACTGGGAGTGATTTGGACATTGCTCTCCAGATTGTTAAAGACTGGGCTTTTAGGAGTGGACACACAGGACTTTTGAAAGCCCAGCTCTGGCTTAGAAAGTTTTTACCTAACATCTTGCTGGAGTAAATTATTGTTTGCAAAGGATGCTAAGTATTTGCTAAATTGGAACCATTTTTGTTTTTAGAAGCCAAATGTTGCCATTTTCTGTCTAGGAGGGAATGAGCTCTGGTAGCAGCCCAATAACATCCCTTTGCTGAATCAAAAGTGATCCAGAGAAATTTGCTGGATTTGGTTATGGGAAAAAAACAAGGCCTGCTTAAGCAGTATCCTTGATTAAATTTGAATTTGTAGCATGGGATAAAAAATGTCACCCTTCATAAGGAGTATACTTTATGAATCTGTTCTCTGTGATGGTGGTTGATAGAGGCTTTATCATACAGAGCTTATGCTTGGGAATTTAGTTTGGGCACAAACACAGCTGCAGAAATTTTGCCCAGCAACAGAAATATCCCCATGTCCTTTTTTCATGAAATCATTGCAGGAGCATGTATGTGCCTTCATACCTCAACTGCAAATGCTTGCATAGGAAGGAGGTGACAAAGACAATTCTTCCCCCCAGGTTGCTTTTAAGAAATATTAATCGCTCGTAAAGCTAGAGGCAAATAATGGAGAGGGTGAAAAGAGAAGGGAGAAGCTAGGAGGGAGTCTGAGATCCAAATTGGTGTTGAGCTGAAGGCACTCACAGTAATCACCCTGCCATGATACCCCCAGGTAAGCAGCCGGTGTCCTAATAACAGATGTTGTCACTGCACAACAAAAACAAAAGGATTTTGTGTGCATATGCCTGGCTAGGACCCTCACTTGCCTGCAGCCCCTCAATTTCTCAGTTCATCTGAGTGCCAGTGGGTTGGATCCTGGTCATGGGGCTCACCCAAGGGCTGTGGGGTGCCGGGACTCAGGCATTGCTTAGGACTACAGGCACAGAAGTCTGGTCTGCACTTAGTGCTGCATGTCTCTTGAGATGTGCCTTGTGATAATCAGTTGATCCAGTAACACAATCAAACAGGATTTTAAAAATATCTTGATTTCTGAATTATAAATTGCAGTGAATTTTTCTTTAAAACAGCTAATCTTATGGTGTGAGAAGATGTAGCTGGAGCAGCAACAGAAAATCTTCCAGTGCTTGTCGACCAGCACAGTTTCCCATGCATATGGATGAAAACAGAGGAACTATTTGTATTTTCCCCAAAAGACTCTACCAATGTCTGACATGTTACCACAGGTCTTCCAGCAGAATAACAAAGAAAACAGTAGTTTTCCTCTGTGGTCTCATCGACTCTCTTTAAGAGTTCTGGCTTGGTATTAACAAGTAAACAATGTTTGCTTCTGCTAGATTGCCTTATGCTACAGAGATAAAATAAAATTACCAGGAAAGGAAGGTTTTATAAATGAGTTACTGGGATTTTTTTTCCTTTCTGAAAACAACCCAAACCAAAAGCTGCCAGCCGAAAGGAACAAGGGGAGAAGTCACTGAAGGAGGAGGTGATTAGATATATATTTATTGCATTTGTAGGAGTACATTATTGCTGATTCAATGAAATAAGAAAATTGTTTAGGCTTGCCTGAATGAGCATTACTTTATCTAATCAACCTTTTCTAAATTGGTCTTAATGTACTTCTATAAATACATTATTTCCAAACCCCAGGTTGTGTGGGCAGTATCAATTCTGCTCTGGCACTGAAATATGCCCACCCCTTTGTTCCATGTTGGAAACATTATACCTTTCCCCACGCACACCCCCCAGAAAAAGAGGTTTGGAAATTGGTTGGAAGGATAATGGACGCTGTGTGGCAGAGAGGGATGGGTTATTTAGTGGTGGGGTGCCAGCTTCTCTGTAGGCAGGCTGCTGAGCACAAGCCTGGGCTGCTGTATGTGTAGGGCTGATTTTGGTGTCCTGGTAGCCTTCTCATATCCTCCAGGCCAAAAAGAGTTGGCATCTTTGTGCTCACAAGGTCTCTGGAGTAAGTTGCTCTTCCTGGGGCATGGGAAGCCAAAATGCTTTGCCATTTAAGTCCTGAGAAAACTGTGTGATTTGGGACTCAATTGCTGCCAGGCTCAATTTGGGGCTTTTTAGAAGATAACCTCCAAAATGTGACCCAGAAGGCTGATTTCATGAGGAAAATGATGGATGCTCTACCAGAACTTAGCATAACCTCAGACAGAGGAGCTATGGTGATATTGATTGGGGTGTGAGAAAGCGAAGAGCTACAGTCAAACCTTGAAAGGACCTGTGTGGACTTTGCCCTGAGGAGCTGGAATCAGGGACTAAGCTCTCATCCTGGTGCTGGTGGGCAGGGAAGTTTCTGGCTAAGCACATAAAGGAAGGCTTGAGCACAGGCTGATAGTTTTTGCCTTGCTAGCAGAGCATGCTCCTACCAGAAATTAAGCTGGGACTGTTCCCTTAAAGACATTAAGTGGTTGTAATTGTGTTGTTATTAAGCTGAGGTGATATATCTAAAGGTCTTCACGCATGGATCATGAAAAAGCTAAGTAGCGTTACAGGGCTGGGAAGTAATAAAACATGGATTCATAAAAAAAGAAAAAAAAAGAAAAAAAAAACCAAAAAAACCAAAAAACAAAACCAGCAACCCTTGTCAGTTTTGCCTTTGATAAGCAGTTAATTTATCTCAGAACTGGCAGAATTCCCTGTAGTTTGTGTAGGGAATTTCTAAGTTGCACTATGAATATCAGAGTAATATTTGGTTATCTGAGACAACTGACAAGTGTTGGAGCATGACAGCTATTGGGAAAGCAAATTCCAAAGACAGGTTGAGTCTGAATATATTATAGAATAAAAGCTGCTATAGGTGTGTATTATGGCAGAACAAAAGGCAGGATTGCTTCAGTTAATGATAGCAGGGGCTCTTTCTACATTAGCAGGTGGGATGGTGTCTTGGGAATGGATTCATAGGCTGAAGCAGCATGCTGTGATTCTTGCAAGGCCCCTGTTTTGTGCTGGCTGTAGCTTAGCCCCTTCAAAAAGCTGGAGCAGGCACTATGAGCAACAGTACATGCCCAGGACACATCTTCAGGTTGAGTTTTATCCCCCCACAAATCGATGGGTTGTGTTCTATATCCATATGATGCTCTGTGGTTGGAGAGCAGTCCCAGGTAAGACTCAGGGGACAAGGTATCATGATGCACAAGAACAGCTCACATTACTGAGGGACCTGACAAGCAACACAAAATTAAATCTGTAACTTGGAAATGACAGCTGAGGAGCTCATGACTATTTGTTTAGGTTTTAAAATGCCTGTGGGGTTGGGGATCAGAAGGAGCGGTCCTGCAAGGGTGGCAAGGGTCTCTCAGGGGCAGGCTGGTGTTTAGGGAGGTGGTAGCTGTTGCATTGGGGGCCATGGCAGAATAGCAATCTTAAGAAATCTGACAACAAACAGACTGTATTTGATCCCTGCAAGGCAATATGAGAGGTTTAATGCATGGCCTTCTGCAAATGCAAAAACATCATTGTTTGTAACCTTTTAAGCACAATCTCATTGAAGGGAAGTAACAGATAGCAATCTGAGTTTTTATTTATTTGACATACTTTAGAATAAAGGTGGGAGTTAGTTTCTGCATGTGTTCATCTTTGGAATGACATACAGCTCTCCGAGTAAGCCACACATAAGTTTCACAGACTGTGGTGGTCTGTTTTAGTTTTTTAAGAGCTATCGAGTAAATCCAGAGACAAGCAGATAATATACTCAGCTTGAAAATGATAAGCATGGAGATATGAAAGCCATTCCTTTCTGTGCTGTTGAAATGGAAAGATTAGTGGAAATGTCATGGCATAGAATTCATGATGCAATGTTTCCTTAATGAAGTATCAGAATAAATTGCCAGAGTACAGTATATTTCTTTTACATGAAAAGACTCTGTCTGAAGGCTTGCTGAAACAGGTGCTATAAATATATGTAGAAACCCTTATACATAATGTTCTGCGTTACAAGGCTTATCTTCTAATTGTGTTATGCCTGTGATTAGCTACTATAAAATAGCTCAGCATACAACTTCATAAACACTTGCCATAACATGCCCTGCATGCCCAAGCGTAGTGTTGCCCATTTACCTTGGCTGGGGTATGGCCCATGGGTTTCTGGTGTTTCATCCTTTGACTCTGGAGCAAGGAGGACCTAAAGGTTTGCTTTTGCCTCAGAAGAGGTCTTGGCAGTGCCTGCAAGTGATTTGATGCTTTCAGGTGCAAGTGACAAGTGGCCATATCCACATGGCTTCTGTCATTCTTGAGAGATGTAGAAAATGCCAGATTTAGGAAGAGTGGGAGATAGAATTTGCATAAGTATGTCCTATACATATAAATGTAAAAACAGATATATATATATACACACACATGCCCTGCTGTTCCTGAGCTGGAGGTTTCTGTCCCATCAGGTCTGAAGACTAATTAGAATAAATGACTTCTCAAAAACTTTTAAAAATTATTTAAATTAATGAGCTTGCTTCACTGAAGCAAGTGAGGGAGATATCACTCCAAGTGCTCTGCTGACAGATCTTGTGACCAGGAGTGCGATTGGGGCAGATAAACTCTTACCCCATTAGAGTTGAGTGCAGGAAAGGAAACAGGTGCCCCCAGCACTTCCCGGGATGGTGTGATCTTCGTGCTTCCCTGTTCTGCAAAGGGAACAGACTGGAAAACAGCTCTGCTTTCTTCTGAAGATGCTGTCCGAGCAGAGAGAGGAGGATACATCCTGGTGAAGAGAGGTCATGAGGTAAGTAGGAGATGAGGGACATAAAACAGGAGAAGCACGAAACCCAATGGAACAACATAGGAAAACTCCCCACTTATTGACCTTGTAATGTGAACCCCACAGGCACAGTAAGTGTGCCAAAAGATATTGCGTGCTATTTTGAGGTTATATTACCTCTTTTATCCAGCATGGACAAAATTCACGCTCTCTGGTCTGGGCTGAGATTTATAGTGGTGGAGGATATTAGTACTTTTCCGATTACAGTGTTCTGGCAGAAGGGGACTTCCATGCATCCCTCTTGCTGCTAGAAGGCTGACAGCCTGTGCTTATGCATGTGTATTATCAAGGGTTATTCATTTCTTTTGGATGCAAAACTAAAATTTGTGTCCCTTGGCTTTTTCCTAGCTGAAAATGGCTTTTTAAATATGTAAGAATCAGAAATAATTTTTTTGATACCTGGGTCCTTTCCTGAGTCTATCATCCACATGATCATTTTTCATTAGGCACAGCGGGCAGGAGGTTAATTGTAATTGCATGGTCATCTGGACCATTGTGTGATTTGAAGCAGAGTTTCTCTGCTGTGTCAGGTCCAACAGTATATTATTTGGAAGCATTAGTGCCAGGTTGCTCTTTAAATCTGCCAGGGGGAACTGAGGAAGAAGTGATTTAAGCCTTCGATTTAGTGCTCTCCTCTTGCTGTCCGCTTCAGGCCACTTTACTAGCGGTTGCAGAATGTGAGCAGAATTAAAATACAGAATTTTTTAATAAAATCAAATCCAAAGTAGCAACTGAGAAGGTGGAACCCTTCATCATGGTAACTTAATACCATGTATCTTTGTTGACAGCTCTGTATGTAAATCACTAATTATTCTAAACTATTCAGTTCCCCTCCAGGAAATCTAGACTTCAACATTAAAGGCTGGCTATAAGGAATGAAAGCCTTGCGCCAATTCCCCACAGGTTTTATTAAGCTGCGGAGAAAACCCCAGGTTTTTTTGCATCGTAAGTAACAGTGATAGAGAGGTCAGCAATTTACCTACATCAGTGGAGATTACTGGGTTTGCAGCCATAATTGTAAGCACTTTATGGCTTCGGTAATACATATTCTCTACCTCGGTGGAGCAGCAAGGTAAGGAGGACATGACTGGCTCTGCTCAGCTGAGGTCTCCTTTCATCACTTTATGCCAGAGGTGATATATAGGAATGCTGTGAAGGTGCACAGCTGCTCAGAGATGTCTGTCATGGGTTCTTTTTGACACAAACTTTTTTCAAACCTTCCCTTTTTTAGAGATGGCAGGTCATTTGCAGACCCGCCCGATGTCTGGGACTAGGTTTGGTGGCTTTGGAGGTGTCTGGCCCAGCTCTGGGTATTGTTTTGGACCATGAAAACTGTGTGTTCAGCTGCATGGTCTTTGAAAGGAGAGGGCAAGAGGAAGATGCCTCTCTGCAGCCTGGTGTAGATGTGGCGGTAGCAGCTGTCATGCATCCCAGAGGAGGAAAAGGTGAGCCCTTTCCTGGTCATGCAGCCTTGTAGGCAGCACTGGTGTGCCTGATGCTGTGTAGATGCCCTGTAGTGACATTGGCACGTGCTGGAAGGTAAAGTTTGGTTTAAGCCCCGATAATTAATGCTTTCTTTCTCAATTTTAACTACAGTTGTGTATTCAGTTTTGCTTTTAAACAATGCTTGCCGGGATGCAAGAATCACCCAGACTATCAGAATCCCTTTCTTTTCTTTATACACCAGCCAGTTACCATAAATCTCTAAACTCTGGTTTACTGTCTTGTTTAAATGCTACATTCATTTTCTGTTGTTTCATCTTTGTAGCTATTTTGTACTCTATTTCATTGTAAATCATTTGCTTGCTTCTGGTCCAAAGTTCTTTGCAGGGAGAAACAAGCTGAAGGCTTCTAAATTCCTACATTATCCCTGGAAGAGACAGCTTCATCACCTTCTGCTTTTTTCCTCAGGCTGGAAAAAGGCAGCCTTGGAAAGCAAAACTTCCTATTTAGATTTATTCTTAAATGTAATTTCTCTAGAGCAAATGAAAGCGTCCTTTTTTTCTCTCTCTTTTTAAAAAATAATTAAGACTAGCTAAAAATCTTTCTGTAGGTAAGTATACAGTGATCCTATGCCTTCTCCAACTCTGGCCTTTTGTCTTCTTTCTCCTCTACCATCTATTTATGTTATTCTTGACCACCTTTCTCAAAGGAGCTATTGATTAAAGGATGCACACCGTCTCAGATCCTGCATATCAAGCTGCTCTTTTTTTTTTCAAGTTGCTCAGTATGTGAAAAGCATCCATTTTTGCACTGCAGTGCAGCTTTACCCAGATACCTGGTCTCTCAGTGGTTTTTTTTCCTTTGCCCTCCCATCCTGCTAAATGGACATCTTGTCAAATCCTGTTTGCACAGACTGACAGCTATAGAGGTCTTGGAGAAAAAGCCAGATCCCTGCACATACACTATAACAAACAGAATCAAAATGTCAAGGCACAAATGAAATATATCACTGTCCTTCCCTGTCAGATTTTGCTAATATCACCTGGCTAAATTGACAGAGGAACACCTGCAGCAAGTTAACCTGTTTTTTATTAGCAGTTGTTTCACATATTTATATTTGGTTATGAATATAGGGACTGTTGGGGAGAAAGCTTTCAGTTATTTCCTCACAGGATGAAATACCCCCTGTTCTTCATGCCAAAAGACAGTTGGGGCAGTGAAGTCACTCTCAAATAACACAGCAATTAATAAAGAAAGAAAAAATAATTTCACAGTCTGTTGTTAAATTAGCAATTCTTTAGAGTGTCTGGAATTTCTGACAGAATTAATATGCACTCTGAAGCCTTGGGCAGCCTTGGTGCATGTCATTTACCCAACAGCTGTAAGAGCCAAATGCAGAGACAAGGAGTGGTGCTTGATTGCAAGGGAAATACTGGAATTATCTGTCTAGTAATCATTTAGCAGCTTTATTCACAAATAATCAAGAAACATTTGGATTTGGATTACATCCCTCATTCTTTCAAGACAAATGTAGAGGAAACAGTGGCTGGAAAATGACGTGTTAAGTAACATGGGTGAAAAAAAGGCAGGGAGCAACATACATTTGAGCAGGGAGAAGAAAATATACAATAAAAGTGCAATAAATTTCCCATGGATTGAAGGGGAGTATTTTTATAGCAGCTTTCTGCAAATTGAATGCATCTACATAAATAATGTAGCGACACATTTAATTGCAACTATTTATTTTTAAATTTGGCTGGATGATGAGAGAATTTCTGTGTGGAATAATGAACCTTGTGTTTTTACCACTTGCACAAATTTGAAAAAAATAAATTGTAAGTGGTATTTGGGCTAAGTCTCAGAGCCACAGAAGTTTCTGGCTGCTCTCTAGTGCATTTGAAAAGAAACCAACATCCAGAAGTGCATCCATATGGAATGGATGCTAGATATTGGGGAGGCCAAGAGATGACAGGGAGGAAAATATTAGCAGTCTGTACTTCAGTCAGGAAACTCCCATTCATCTTTCAGTGCAAAGTGTACACCTTCAAATAAAAGAATTAATAAATACTGGGCTTTTTACATTTGCCTTCTCCTGGTTTTGCTAGTAGTGTTCTTTTTTTCAGGGTTTCTTCTCAAAAAGGCTAGTAACCTCTTTTTTCCTCTCTCTCTCTCTTTTTTTTTTTTTTTTTTTTTTTTGTTTTGTTTTGTTTTGATCTGTTCCTCATGACAAGACTGATTCTTCATATTCTCCTGCAGTCTCTACATTTCAGGGCTGCTGAGAGGACAGGCAGCATTTTCCCTTACCATCCTCACGTGGCTGGGTATCAGCAGGATAGATGCCACAAGGCTTTGAAAACAAGGTGTGGAATTGGAGCTGGTAATGAGGAGTGGCGCGCTGCTCAGGGTGGTTTTGTATGAGACGAGAAGCAGGTTGCAGTCTTTGTTCTTGCAAGGCATAGATATGCAAAACCAAGGGTGTAATGCACTTCTGCCCACGCCAACTGCTCCTTTTTCTCCCCTCTTGTCTTCCAGTCTTCTCTTGAAGAAATCCAATATGAATGGTTTCTGTAAAGCAGAAAGTTTGGTTTGGGTTTTGTCCCCAAGCTGCCTTAGAAAGGCTGTTCAAGTTGATGCAATGCAAGGGTGTAGAGATGCACGAAAAATTACAAATAAAGGCAGTGTGGGTTTCCAGGCCAAACAGGCTCGTAAGGGAATGCTTATTTCTTTGGATATAACTGGAGAGCCATGTGAGCAGCAGTATTCTTTTATAAGAGTTTGAGAATTAAATCTCCATAAATCAAGCTTTGGCAGCTCACAACCTTAAATAAAAAGTCTGTGAGAATGGCCAGCATTGCTGCTGCAAAGTTTGCTTCAGGCTAGTACTTTACAGGATGGGGAAATGGATTTGGCAGGAAGGACATCATGGCAAGGCTTCATGTAGCAAGAGGGAAGGCAGTGTTTGCTTTGCTTTACTTTTTGCTTCCTATGTGAATTTCTGGAACAGTTGCATATGTCAGGCTTCCATTTTTGGGGCAAGAACAAAGCCCATGAGAAGAGGCAGTGGACAGGGATGTTAGCAGGATGTCCCCTCCCAATGGATGCTTTTGCCTCAGTAAAGTACTGTTTATAGTCTGATAAAATATCTTCTTGGGATATAACCGCATTTTTTTTTTCCTATGGGCTTTTGGGTTTTTTTACTGACTGGGCTGGAGTCACAGTAGTTCTAGCTAGTTCATAGCAATGATGACCCAGTTCCAACATCCGAAAGCCATGAGGCTCCCTGCCCAAACAGTATTGAGATTGGCTTCAAAAGCAGGCGGTTTAAAGTGTCAAGTTATATTGTTTTATCTTGGTTTGAGCATTTTTTATATGCAGCAACCTTTCCTCCAGAAAAAGGAGAGATTGTACTGAAATAAATTCTCTGAAGGATGGGAACGCAGAAGAAAAGCTCCCAGTATTGTCAGGCTGACATGGGAAGAGCCAGCAATGCCTCAGGTTGCCCTTTGTTGAGCTCATTCCTAAAGAGGAGCTGTTTGGTGGCATTACTTGGCGAGGCAGATGAACTGTAAAGCATTGCAGTGTTCATCTGACCCAAAGGGGTAGTTTAAGCAATTTGACAAATAATCTCAGTATTTTTATATTTGGTTAATTAAACTGAAATCATGAAGCGTTCTATCTGCATGTGATGGGATAACCACTTGATGTTTCTGCACTTGGTTGTGTGTTTAGAGATTGCTCAGCTTTCCTCATTAAATTTGTCAGGGTATTAATATTTGCCATGTCTTCCTTGCACACACTCCTTGATTTGTGGCTTCCTAACCAAAGCCAGAGCATCTCGTGTTATGCATATCAAGGCAGAACATAGCTCAGTACGACCTCCATCTGTAACTCCAACCAGTGTGCTCCAGTGCAGAAACACATGAACTTCTCTGGAAGGAGTCACGACTGAAGGGAGGTATTCCCCAAGAGATATGTCTGTGTTTTTTTCTGTGCACCTCTAAGCTGCCTGCCCACGGCAAAATTGGCTAGCATCACCTGTACCTTATATTTGCAACGACAACAAAATACCCAAACAAAAACCCCACACCAAAAACCACCACTTCCCCAGAATCATTGTTCTGTGCATAAACCCATTTAGTATGTTTAGTTTTGTCAACTCTGGATAAATCCTTCATATCTTTTTTTGGTCAGGACTGTAAAAGATCCATCTCCATCACCCTCTGATGGAATTTGAATAGATGTGTCTGGAGTGACATATGTTCAGCCATAAATTGCAGAGGAACAATTTTAAAAGAAATTGTCTGCAGCCAATCCTGCTGAATTTACCTCCTGAGACAGATGATCATAAAGCTAGAAGCAAACAAGCCCTTAAACATTTGACGCCAGCTTTGAAAGGATCCTTTTGAGTTGAGTAGGTGTTAGCATCTCTGTAGATTGGTGGGATGCTGCCTATTTTGGATCAAATAGTCAGCAAAGGAAAGGCTGAATTTATCCCAGCAAGAAATCTTGTTCGCACAAATGAAGTTGAGCAAGGTCGAGCCAATCAGAGGGAAATATTTTAAGCATTTTTATTTCTCTTCACTGCCTGCACATGTACAGTTTATTAGTTCAGGCTAAACCTTAAAATCTTGGTAGAGTAAACACACATGGCATAAATCATCAAAATAAATCCTCCCAATCGTCATATTTCTTAACCACAATGGCTTGCAATTGTCCTAACCACAGCATAATTAAAGAATATTCTTTTCTTTGCCGCTTGGTCTCCAGATCCCTATGGCAGACCGAACCAAAAGACTGAAACGCTTTTATTGTAATATTGTGCCAGCAAACGTGTATCTTTGAAGACCCCTATTTTCCAGGAGATTCTGCCGACTGATCTTTGCATTATTGTCTGTAATAGGTGTATACAGATGGACATCGGGGGGCTTCGGCTGCATCATTTTCAAGTTTGATCCTGTCCCCCAGTTGCCGTTAGGGACGATGCTTATTATTGCTATTCAGTCAATGCCGCTGACGAACTCGAGGGAGTTCTGTGGCTTGTCCATCAATCCTCCCCTCGCTTAGCACGGCAGTGCAGCTTGAATGTTTAAGTCGCCATTCGCATAACAAAGGACAACCTGGGTGCGTGTCTTTGTGTGCAGAAACCACCAAAATAGACTCCTGTGCCTCTTGGATGATGTGTGAACCTGGGCATCTCAAGTTATGTTGACGAGCATGTGGAAACAAATGTGTCTCTGCTGCCTTCTGTGTCTTAAATTGTATTTTTCCTTTAGGTGCAGCATTGTAAATCATGGCTTCCTCTGTTTAAGGGAGTAAAATTATTTCAGTTTTTCTTCATTAAAAAAACAAAGACAGTAGTTTAAGAGTAATTTAAGTGCGTCGTTGTCCCACAGCTCAGAGAACAAAGTGAAGACACATAGATTTTTATAGACATGGAGATTTGTGAAGATACATATTTTATAGATACAGAAGGCAGAAAAGTTGTAGCAACAGCATCAGGACTGCCTTTTTTTATTGTTAGCCAGATAGCTGGGGCTCAGTGAGATCAACCTGGATCTGTCCATTATAGCCAGAGAGCAAGGAAGACCACAGGTGCTGCCTGTGCTGAGAGCTGAAGGAGCCCTTGTACACGCTTGCAAGGGCATGCAGCTGCTGGTCACAGATACTTTGGTTTTGCTAGGAAATGACACTTCATCTTAAATAGCGCTTTCTCTAGAAGTGTACCAGCTTCTCTCAGTGTTTTTTTGGACAGGAAAGTATGGCCAAGAAAAAGACCCCACAAAACCAAAGCACAGCCATCTAGCCCTGCAGTTGACACAGCCTGAGGGAGCATGCCTGCGCAGTGCCAAGTGCTCTTGAAAAATCTTCTGTTTCCCCTAAGAGCATTTATTTTCCATAGCTTGCTTTCCTTCTGCAAAATCAAGCCCAAATGATAGTGTGGGTTTGCATATATGCCAGAATAAATCTCTTTCCCTGGTCCTCCATCACACTGCTGAGAGTTTAGGCTTGACTCAGGTTTTGCCTCATTGATTGCTTTAAAATCTTCTTTAGAGCGAAGTCAGAATGTGCAGAAATATAGCCCATTAAGATAGTAATGTAAGCATGAGCGTTTTCAAATGCGTTTTGTTCTAGGTATTTTTATGTCTTGAAAATGTAGTTTACTTGGGAATTTGATTAATTTTTCAGAGTGATGCCATGTGATGAAGTTTTATACCATTTAGAAGAAACACATTAATGTCATTAGTTACAGTTAATTCTTAGTTTTCTAGCAACTACAGTTTTGTTATAAATTGTTGTGTGACAGTTTAGTGAGCCACGTGATAGAAAAAAGTGGTATTTCAGAGGAAGGAAGTGAAAATACTAATTTATTTATATTATAGTTTTTAAGGTTGTTTTTGTATTCAGAGCTAGAGCTGATTTCAATGCAGAGTGGAAATAATTCAGCCTGAGTTAATGTAGGGTTGGACAGGACAGCATCAAAGACAATGTTTTCTTAGAATAAAAGAAAAAAAGCTCAAAAGAATATTTCCCACTTGAGATGCATGAATTGATTTAGATCCAAGGTCTGAGTCTTTTTTTTCCAAATACAGAGCCAATAGATGCCCCATGTATCCAGCAAGCTCTAGGACATAATTTAAAAGGACCTTTAGCAGGTCTTGGACTGCAGCATTGGGTGCTGGACTTCCTGAAAGATGCTGGCAAGTCTACTGGATTGAAGCAAACTGGCAGCTTCGAATTACAGTGTTTTATTAGTGGGTATTATTTAATTCCCTTCAAATCCCCAAGGCATGCTACAGGAAGCAGCATAGCGCTATTGCAGATAGAGAGACCAAGCCTAAAAGAGATATAATCAGGGCATTTTACACATTTTTCTGTAGCTTTATAGCTTTGGCAGCAATTTCAGTGTCAGCCTGCAGTTCAGGAAAGCTGTTAGGGGGGGCAGGATTAGCTTTTGGGAGCCTGCTTGTAAATTCTGCAGAAGGATGCTCTGTGGTGGGTTGCTGTAGTTCTTGAAATACTTTTTAGAAGAGCTTGACGTTCATATGTTTATGCTTGTTGGGAGACATGAAGACAGTCCATTGTGGTTTTCTGTTTTGCTTTTTCTTTTAAGTAAAAGAGCGTGTCAGGAGCACAAGCTGAGGCTTGGAGCCTCTCAGCATTTTAATTGATTCCACATTGTAAAGACTGTACCTCGCTAAACCCTTTTATAGGTTTTGGGCACATCTAAGAGGCAGCAGCCCCTTCTTCTCAGTGCAAACACTTCAAGGCATGGCAGCTCTGGAGAACAGGGGTTGATTTATTTGTAGCTTGTTTTCACTCAAATCCTTCAATGCTCAAGGCATATTCCCTGCACCAGGGCAATGTGCTAATGAAAGCAGAGTTGATAGGCTACAGAGCTGAAAACACACACACATCCCTCCATATCCTGCTTGTGTTTCAGCTGAGAGCTGGCTCAGTGTGGACTATGGGTCTGTCCATGGGGCAGAGTTTTACGCTGTGATTACTTTTAAAAGCCATGGCAATTTGAGCTGTGTGTCTCTGTCCGAAGAAGTTTGCAGTCTGAAAAGATCAATGGGACTGAGGATGTGAAGGAGAAGCAAAGGGGCTTTCCGGGCTGGGGAGGAAACCTCAGGTTCAGCTGGATAACCTGTGCTCCGTCGAGAATAGGCATCCTTATAATCATTAATTTTTGTTAGATTTAGTCCTTTATCTTTATTTATGGATTAGTGGCACTGCCTTATGAGTTATACTTGTAGTTTCTGATTACTGTGGAGACTAATTTGGTGCTCTGCAAGGGAGACAGTATAATTCCTGTTTGAGCTTTATTTTCTGGGACATATGAAAGGTCACTTTGCTGATCCTAAGCACTTAAGTACTGTGAGCTTATCCTCCCAGTGTCACAAGAGTGCGAAGAGAGTAATAAGTTGGGCCTTTTTTATATCTTCTGGGGTTTCAAGGCTTATAGGGTCATGTTTCCTAGCTTCTCTCTCTACAGGGACAAAACTGGAATTCCCACTAATAATAATTATGGGATGAAGGGGCAGGTATTCTACAAGCAGCTGGCTGACGTTTTGCATTATCCTTTGTTCTTGTGGGAGACTTTAACTTGCTGGATGTCACCTAGAAACTCAACACGGTGGAGAGGAGGCTGTCTAGGAGGTTCCTGGAGTGTGTGGAATGTTAACTTCCTGACACACCTGGTCAGTGAGCCTGCTAGGCCTGCTGCTTATGAAGACAGTAGGGCTGGTGGGAGATGTGGAGGTCAAAGGCCATCTTGGGCATTGTGACCAAGAAATTATGAAGTTTTCGATTCCCGGTGAAGTACGGAAATGGGTAAACAAAACCTGCCTTGCATTTCTGGAGGGCAGGCTTTGGCCTGTTCAGGGCACTTGTTCCGAAACAGTCCTTAATAAGAAAAAGCTCCAGGAAGGCTGGGCATTCTTCAAGAAGGAAATCTTACCTTCTCCCTGGCAACCGGTGACAGGACAAGAGGAAATGGATTCAAGCTGCACCAGGGGAGGACGTCAGGAAAAATTTCTTCACTGAAAGGGTTGTCAAGCGTTAAAATAGGCTTCCCAGGGAAATGGTAGAATCACGATCCGTGGAAGTGTTCAAGAAATGACTGGCTGTGGCACTTGTTGCTATGGTTTACTTGATGTGGTGGTGTTCAGTCAAAGGTTGGACACAATGACCTTAGAGGTCTTTTCCAGCCTTAATGATTCTGTGATTCTGTGATAGCTGAGTGGTTTTACTGACATGGTCATGTGAATATGGAAGGCCTCAAATGTGGTCCTTTCTTCCAGCATGTATTGCCTTGGGTCAGTTTGCAGCGAAGGCATGGGGCAGCTGGAGAGGAATAGCCCTGTCCATTGGCTGCAGTTTTCAGCCAAAGCTTTAGGGAAGGGATGGTAACGAGGAATCAGTTGCAAATCATTTGATATTAAGACCTGGAGAAAATAATCTGCCAAGCAGTCCCAGCCAGTTGATGTTACTGGCTTGTTCTTCCCCCTTTTTGCTTTGTCTCCTCACTGCTACTCCCTGTATCTACCACTGGTATAGCACATTCAGCACGTTGTTTGAAGAGCCCAGTTTTCACTGTAAGAGGACAGTGTTTCTACCTCCATCCACCCACGTTCCAGGAGCCAGCGTCTTTCAGCATGGCTCTTGGGGGCTCCCATCTGCAAGATACAGAGACAGTTTCTAATCTGATTGCTGCTGGTTTAAGGGATCAGCTCATGCCATTGCTGTCCCGAGATGCTCTTGCTGCCATCCTTAATTGCAGACATCTCTCTCTGGCCCCTTTGAAGTGTGCAACAAGAGGCTGCACAGATGTTAATGCTCTGTGCATGTCACATTTTGTGGTTGGTATTAAAAATAAAAAGAGTGAAATTAATTTGCTAATAATGGATGTGCTACTAACAGAAACACATCCCACTTGTACCTAACACTAACAGGTTGTTTATGGCATATTTGCTGTCTCTAAAAATAATAATTTTTTTCAAGCAAGCGATTTAATTTAAAGACTATTTTCACATGTCACTGACTGTTAATCAGTTAAACAGTTCTAATATTAAGAAGAAAGAAGCAGATCTCATCAACAGCTTAAAACTTGATTTCATTTCTTTTCAGCTGTCTTGCAGCAGATTATGGGAAGTCTTAAACTCAGCTTAGTTCTCCTGCTTTCCTATCCCCTTTAAAAGAGAGATAGTACCATTATCTGTGTCACTGTACTGTGCTAGTTCTGTGTATACTTTCAATAGCTGTTGAATTGGAAATACTGAGATAAAAATATAAGAAGACTAAAATAAGATTTAATTAGGAATTAAACACCAGACACCCATGTAATTTTAAATAAAGTCATGTATACTTCATGAAGAGATTATAAGATTGACTGTCAGAAGAGGAATGGTAAGATAGAGACTAAAACCCAAGATACAAGCAAGGTAAGTTGGTTTTGGCCCTGTTCTGCTCTGAAATGAACTTCCAAAATATCTGAGATATTGCCACCAGTGGCAGAAAATGGACATGGTACCAGCTCCTGCTTTTGACTGTTGAGCTCAACCAAGACTGCGCTCATCCACCTACTGTGATACTTGCTTTGCAGTGTGGAGGCGCAGGATGCCCCTGGGTCAGCTTTCATCTAAACAGGGTCCCTTTCATCACAGCATCTCTATCTGTGAAGCTACTGCTGCTTGAACCGTCTCACAGGCTGTCCTCTCCTTTGTGGTATGTGCAAGACAAACACAGGAAAGGATACAGGGGAAAGTGTTGTAACAGGTACTAGTTATGCCTGAGACACCCATGCAGCTGCAGCTCCTTCTGTTCTTGAGCATGGTAGTCCAAGTGTGGTTTCCATCAGGAGTTGCTGGTCAGGAGAGCCTGGAAGACTGTGCTGGGGGAACCCTGCAAATCCCCCTGTCCTCCCCAGAGCATTTGCTGCAGATGTGTGGATTCAGCCAGCACCACTCACTGTGGCACTTCTTGCTTTTATTTGTTATTTTTTATACTCCCTTTTTTTTGCATAACCCATCTCCTGTCCCTGAATTCTTCCTTTCTAACTGACAGAGGAATATTTCACCTTGGTCCAACAAGGCGCTGCTCTGCTGTCTGTTTGTTTTGAGGACTCATCTTGAAATCTTCCGTGTAACGTAATGCTCTTGAGTATTCCTCCCAATACTTTTTGAACAGAAATAGGACTTACCTGACCCTTGAGAGCCTGCAGTTTGTACAAAAATTGGTCTAGTAAAGTTTTATTCACATCTCTCATTAAAACATGGGTTATTGGCCTTGTGCATCTCTTGGCTCTGTATTTATTCATGAAAACCACACATTGCCTTTGAGCTGAGCTACATATCATACCATCATCAACAAGCTGCACCTCGTTGAAAAGCTGTCAAGGAAAACTGACTTATTTTGCATTTTCTGCTTTGCACAAAATAGAAGCACAGTAAACTCCTGGTCTGTAATGATTTTCTGTCTGTCTTGATAGGACATAATGAGATAAATTCAAGTCCTTTTTTGAGGGCTAATTATATTGAGTACACACTAGATGTGGGCTGCCGTCATTACATGTTGCACATTTTCGTGCTTTCATTTCCCCATCTCTGGTGTCTGCATGTGCAAGTGAGTTTTATTTGGCTTTGAAATACAAATTGTGGGCTAGAGAGGAACCATTTGGTGGTCTGTTCTCCCAGGGGACTCTCTAGAGGCTGTATAACAGTCCTTGCTGTAGGTAGGGCAGCATTCGAATGTAATTGTGAAGTAAATAAAAGAACTTAACTATGTGCTGGAAACTGAGGAATGTGCCATAAAGCAGGAGGGCAGCTTGTGGCAAGTCTGCTAAAAGCCATCAAGAATGGATTCAGCCCTAGATCTGTTCACTGGTCCTGGTGTCTGGGCACAAAGCACAACAACTGCATCCTGCAGATGGATACCACAGCCTAGATATGGAGCACTATTTAGATGATGAGCAATTTTGGAAAATGGGTTTTCAAAAGCTGTAAATCCCTCCAGTCCCTCCAACTAGTTGTTCTCTGCCTTGTCTTGTGGGGAGAAAGGGAGGCTGGGGAATAGTGTGGGACGGTGCTTGCTTTGGGAAGATCAGCAGGGAGATGATCACTCCCTAGAGCTGGGCAGAGAGGCTGCAGGTCTGTGATGGTGACCTGGTAGCCTGTGCCGGGCTTGGGACTTGCTCCAGGGCTGCGTGATGCCTGCTGTGAGAGGTACATAGTCCGGGCAAGACTATGGAGGTGGGGCCTGGGGGAGGTCTGTGGGATGCTCTCAAATCACACCATGTTTGATGAATGAGTGATCTTCATCACCAAAGACTTGCTGTTCGGCTCTGGGAGTTAGGAATTGATGTGCAAGTGTCTCGCCTTTGGTGAAGAAACCACTGACGTAAAAGGGAAGATGTCAAGAGAGTTTCTCCGGTACTGTAGGAAGCGGAGCCAACTTTAGAAGCAGTTGTCCTGGTTGGTCCATCAAAGGAAAGGGATCACTAGTAAAAACTTATACTTTGCCTACGGTGAAGATGGATTCTGTTATCACTTACTGAGTTTTAGTACATGCTGTGATTGTCTGGGACATTCCTGATGGGATAATATTAGTGCTTTCGCTGTGAACTCATTTTCTTTGCAAGCTAATTACGACTGGGAAAATTTGAATGCAGATGGAAAGGCTCTGGGATTTCCAGGTAACTTCTGTAAGTCTGATAGCAGATCTGTGCATCATTAATATCATACTGGGCAGAAATATTTTAAAGCAATTCAGAAGGAAGAAATGTAGAAGCACTTTGGAGCTGCTTTAATATGTCTCCATGTCTCTGCTTTTTGAGACAAACAAAAAAATCAACGTTTCCTCCTTTTGCTAACAGTGCATTTATAATTCTGTATATAATGGTATGATACAGAGCCAACTGGGTTTTTCCTAAAAAAACACTTGCAAACCTGTGGTTGTCGCTGCTTCTGGCTAAGTGTATGCACATAGGTGAAGTACAGAGAGCTTTGCATAGGTGAAAGAGCACTTGTTTCAGGAGGATGGAAACAAGATATTACTGTATTCATTTCAGATTGCTTAAAAAAAAATCCCAAGCTACCTGTAGCCGTATATTTGTAAGAAGAAAAGTAGCTCTCAGATAAAGTCTTTGTGCCTCGTCATGCATATATATTGGAGCTGGAAGGAATATGTTGTATGGTGAGCATGCCTGGTTCAGACTATACCCAGAACAGTCTGTCATATGGAGCACTTTAAAATTCATCACAGGTTTGCAGGGGAAAAGACCCTAGGGAAGTAGCCTTATCACAATGTCTTAAAGATGTCTATCTTGAGATCCCCTCCACTGCTGTGTTGTTATTTGTTTACTGAGACATTGATTTCTGGGTGTAGAACATCTTAAACAAAAACCCTGGAATGTATTTTATCTGTTTTCCTAAGACTAAATGAAAAAAAAAAAAAAAAAAACCAACATAAAACACAGTAATGTTTTCTAAAGCAGAGCCCAGAAGATGTTGCCTCTAATGCATTCAACAGGGAAAATAAATACCCAGCAATGGCAGATGCTAGCGGAAAAAAATAATCAACAAATTCGCATTCTCTTTTCATGCAGATATTTAAGTATGCACTATCTGTTAGTGGCATAGACTGTTTTAAAATATGCAAACTAAATAGCTCATGAGTGTTTGCCTGTTTTATAGCTGAAGATACGGGTTTTTTTTAAAAGGAAATGTGAAGAGACTGATTTTATGATGGGAGAGCTTAGCCTGTGGTTCTTCTTTTCACAGTATGCAGACCTGGGTTCTTCAAAGCTTCACCCCACAGTCCATCCTGCAGCAAATGTCCCCCTCACAGCTACACACTTGATGAAGCATCCACATCTTGCCTGTGTGAAGAACACTATTTTAGGAAGGAATCAGACCCACCTACAATGGCCTGTACAAGTAAGCATGTGCTTATAGGGTTGTTTTTAATCCTTTCGAGCTGTTCCTGTACTGTGATTAGACATTATTATACTGATCAATGTGCTTTTTCAGGCTCTACACTGGAGTCTGAACTAGGCTTGACACACTTGTAATGTCACTGTCTTTGTCCACCGTACTTCTGGTTACATGAGGGGAGACTTTTTTGAGCTTTTTGCTTCAAAAGGTGGCATTAAACCTAGAAGAGTTTTTGTAATGATCAAATGCTCCAGCTGTCCCACTGCACTCCTGGGCAGACTCAGCCAGCAGCATGGCATCAGACATCCATTTCAGTGTGTGCATGGGTACCTCATGGGGCATGCACACAGAATAAATGATGGGTTTTGCTTGCCAGCAATAGGCATGGATACAATCTCTGTGCTCCTGCTTGATGTCATCTCTCAGCTTGTTTTCAGTAAACAAGCAGGGAGAGAGCCCTGTCTTTGCAATCTGCCTGGAGATGGTCACTCTTCTCAAAACTCTGTGATGGAAACTGCTTCTCCAAAATGTAGAACTTATCCCCTGGGTATAGGGGGCGGGCGGTATAACAGGCACACTGGGGTATTGGGGGTGCAAGGTGGAGTTGGTGTAATCAGAATTGCTAATTTTACCCTTCTCCTGCCATCCATCAGCTGTCCTGTCAGCTGCATCTTGAAAGTCCCTCATTCAGTTTATGTTTCAGATACTATGGGCCACACTCAGCATGCCCTGAGCTAGTCCTGCTGATTGTAGCACAGATCTGAGCTGGGACTGTCATGCTCCAAATGTAATTTTTGTGGTGGAGAAGTGGTTGAAAATGACTGAGACAGAGTTGAACTACAGGTGCAGGAGCAGTTAGGGCTTCCAAGAAACTTAAGCAATGGAGGAAAAAATAGGTTTATGACTCCATGCATGCTCAGAGCCCCTGGATGATGATGCAGTGGTGACTTCCATACTGTTTCCTTGCTTTTTGTAGGCATAGTAGTGTCTTTTTTGCCTTTCCCAGTGAATACAAGTGTCCTTCCTAGCCTCCCAGGTTTGGACTTCAAAAAGAGAAAGAAATGGTGTGTTCCTCTTGGAAAGACACTCTCTCAAAGGAAATTGCCATTGGCAGCTCTCTGCTTGCCTACAGGAGGCAGAATTTGGCCCCTTGAACTCTGTCTTTGATTTTCACCAGGCAAAGGAGTATGGCTGTTGGAAGCTGTGCTGCAGGGAAGGAGAAGGCAGCCTTAGGCAGCATTGGAGTCACTGGTACTGTCAGATCAAAGTGGTCAGGGGGTTGAGTCATGCAGGCACTTCTCAGTTTATTAAATAGGTATGCCAGTGTCTTTTGGAGCCATAGCCAGGGTGGCTTATAGCATGAAAAACCTGTTACCAGCATTTCTTGATATTTATTTTGCCCCTTGGCCTGACTTTAAAAACTCAGATAAATGTGGTCCAGCATGGTATTGGGAAACACATTGAGCTCTGGAAACACTCATAAAGTAGGCTTTTCTGTGCAGACAGAACCAAAGCCAGGAACTGAGAGTTATGCCAGAGTCTGGTGTCCACTGTGCCTCCTGCCCACCATCAGTGGTGAAGCTCTCTGCTGTTCTCAGGATGGAAGGGTATACATCCAGGCTGTCCTGCTAGTGCATTAGCACAGGGAAGGAGCTGCCATCCCCGAGGAAGATGTTTATGCTTGCCTATGGCCTGAGAATTGGGCAGGGTTCGGAGAGGCACAAGAAACTTTGGTGAACAACTCTTGTTTAAAAGAAAAGAAGTTCAAGAGCCTGTCTGCCCCACGTTTCTAGTGCAGTTTGAACCCTGTAGGTGAAGGCTGTAATTTCCAATTCTGCAGATATCTTGGGATTTTCTTTTTATGTTTGTTTGGGGGTTTTGTGCTTATTTATTGCTGGTGGCTGTCTAAGTTTGTTGGCTTTTACTGTTTGGGTGATTTTCTTTCAGGGTGGGTTTTACTTTTGTTTTGAAAGCTTACTGTAAGCTATTTTAAAGCCCACACATGGTGCCTGAGGCTGTGTTAGGATATGGCTTGGCAGGGTACCAAGTGCTTCTGGGGCAGATGAGAAGTTCAATACTGATCAAGGCACTGCTCAGCTTCTGTTGCCCACTGCAAACCCCAGAGCTGCAGCTGAGGACATTGCAGCACCTCTGCTGGCATTCACACCCACCACCCCAAAGGTAGGGTGGAATATCTGAGCCTTCTCCATGTGCTTCTGTCACCCTCACTTTCCCCATGCATCTTTTCTTAGGAGTTTGTCCTAATTCTGCTGTATTTGTGCTGAAGGTGATGAGGAGGGCCCCATGTGCTGTGCCAGCTCTGCAGCTGGGGTAAAAAATTTTCACAGGGACACTAAAGAGTAGGTAGCAACACTGATGGTTTAAACCAGTCCAGTTATATCTGGAAGGCAACATCTCATCATGAACTAAAACATAAGTGAGAGAGACTAGAGTCATGACAGCTAGTAAAATATTGCAGGGGTTTTTTAAATGTTTTTATTATTTATTGCCACAGAAGTTAATCATATTCATAGGATTCCCTCAACAAAAAATGTAGTTAATTTTAGAGAATACATCAATGTCTGTTTTCAGGTCTACACCTGCAAAGTCCCCTTGCCACTCAGTATAGCTGTAAAATCACATTTTACTAATTTAAAGTGAGTGTTCTTCAGTCCCAAGCTGCATGAGTCTCCCCACCACCACCACCGGCATCACTAAAGAAAACTGACTGCTGTATCACTGTCACTTACTCAGTTAAGTACAGGGCGGGGGAGGAATACATTTTTGTTTAATTTTTCCAGTTTCTTAAGTACGTTTTATAAGCAATGATGGGTAATTTTGAAACTAATAGTGCTGTGATGCAGTCTGAAATAATTCGTGCTCTCAGACAAAAAAGAAAAAAATTTAGTCCTGGTGGACATTTGAGAATTCTCTTAATATTATTATGTATCTTCCAGGAAGTAATTGCACTTTATTTCTTCTTAACTAAGTAATCCTAGCTTCACAACATCTCTTTAAAATGTTGTTTGCACAACTTCTCTTTAAAACCAAAACAGTTGCACCCTTTTCCCCTCATGTCTCTGACAAGTAGCCTTATTATTGTTCAGAGCATGTTCAGAGCATATGTGTAAAATGACACATAGGACAAATCGAAGACTTTATAGTATTTACTGTAATAGTCTACTTGCAAAAAGTTTACATTTGACTTTGAGTGTGTATATATCTATATTTGTATCTTTAGGGTAATGTCTCTCTTAGGTTATATTTTTAAAATATGCGCATCAGTAAACAACAGCTTTACTGTCCATCAAAAAAAATACCAATGTCTTTGCTTCCAGAAAGTATTTGCCTACTGTCAGAAAATTGCGGTGCAAAAGGGGTGAATCTTAGGGTATAAAGTTGCAAATTAAAAAATTATATATATGTATATTTTTAAAGTTAGTAGACTAGTACCTGTGACCTTGACAAAAGGAGTTTGGAAATTAAGCAGACCACCTTAGCAGATCTAGGGCCCCCCTCTTCTGAAGGTAAAACATGTTTTTGTTCTCCCAGCTGGGTTTAGCCAAGTTTTATCCAAGTACAATTTCAGAATTCTTCAAGAAGGTCTTGTTAGATATCTGTAGACTACTAAAGACCTTTCGCTGAGGCCCTGTGAGAACGCTAATTTTATAGGCTATAAAGTCCCACCAGTTTTAAAGCATTTCCGCTGAAGCTGATGTTTTTAAACCTCCAAGAAGAGAAGCTGACTTTTCTGTACAAAGCAAGTAAAAACCTCTGGTGACTACAAAAGTAGTAATTTATCCTCTCTTAAAGACACATTGTCCAGTAAGTGTTTCTTGTTCCTGAGTTCTTTATTTTTTTCCTAGAGTACTGGCATCAGCAAAAAGGCATTCATCCCGTGGAATCAAAAATAGGGCAATTTAACCAGTAAAAAAAGGTATAAAATATCCTCAAGTGCAATACATATAACTCCATACAGCTCCAGTGATGAACTCCACAGTTTCCATTATATCAGTACAAGTATAACAGTGCAGAAAATACTCCTGACTTGGGCTGTGTGTTGGTGTCATTGGCTAAATAGCTCTGGATTCCTGGGGTGCAGCTTGGGAGTGGATTGCTCCCTGTTCCTAGGGATCTGGAGGGATCATAGAACAAAACAAAGATGATCTGGCATTTCCTATGCTAACTTAGCTTTTTTTTCAGCTGCTTTTCCTCTGAATAATAAAAAAATACATCAGGATTATTTATTTCCTCTGGCAGTGAGTTTCTTATTGAATCAGAATAGCTTGAATCGAAATCATGACAGTGTTTCAGTTTATCAGTGTTACCAATTTAATAGACTCAGAGAGGGGAATAGAAAAAGGAAATGCAGGAGAATGCTTCTGGATTATAAGGTGATTCCATTTTTGCAACACTGCCTGTTTTAAATAACGAATAGAGTTTAATTATCACAACAAAACAAGAAGATGACAGCCTAAGTCAGCCTGTCAGATTCATATGGATGTCTAGCTAGTGAAGCTACTTGTCGGACTCTTTTCAAGAAACTGCTCATGGGTTTTGACAACTTCATTCAAACTGAAGAGGAATGTGTTGTATTGCCTTCCCTCGGAAAAATCCCAGTCTTTGCTGTATAGTTTCTGGTGGTGCTGTGACTAAAATCCATCCTGGCTTGCTTTGATTAATTTCCTCTTTCTTCCTCATTCATTAGCATTCCCTGAGACCTTAACATGTGGATATCTTGCATGAGACTCCTGCTTGTCCTTTCACATTATCTTCAGGGCGTATCGGCAGTTTACCCTTCATTTGCAACACAAACCTGTTGAAAACCTTGCAGCACCTCCTACGAGGAGTGTTGAAAGTGCCTTGAGGTGGACTTTGTTTGCCCAGCCGTGGCCTTTCCCACCAGGATGAAGAGAAAGAGTTCAGTTTTTGCAGGTGCTCTTGTACCTCTGCAGCAGCTGTTCCTCCTTGGATAGCCTTGCCAGTGCCATGCTGGCATCCTGAGCAGGGAGGCTTGGCTAAGTAAGCAGGTGTGGCGTGGGTAACCAGCCATGCTGCAGCTTGGCGGGGACTGAGAGGGCTGCCGTGGAGTGGCTGAATACGGCCGTGTTTCCAGTGGCCCATGTAGATCACCATATGCTTTGGGCTATGCTGAGCATCTCACTTAATTGTACTTAAGTACAATTTGGATACCCGAGCTTGGGTTTCGCTGTTGCCAAGTGGCTGATGGGGAGAGGCGGGCACACACAGAGGAAAGATTTGGCATCTGAGTTGAGTACCTAAGTAGTGTGAAAACCCCAGTGTGTGTCTGGTTTTTAGGACCTAAGGGTAGTGATACAGGGGCAATGGAGTGAGGAGGGGGAATCTTGTCCCTGGTGCAGCCAACAGTGACTTGGACAGGGCAAAGACTTGCTGCTCCCTTCACAGAAAGAACAAGGAGAGCACCAGAGACAGAGCCCCACGGTGCAGTGCTCCTCCTGTTGGGTTTGAGCCAGCCCTGTGTCTTGTCCTCCCACGCAGGTGACTGCATCCCAACACACAATCCTCATCCCTCTTGAGCTGAGGTGGGAGTGCTGAAAACAAATCCCTATTCTCCCAGTTCTTCAGGTGTTGCAAGTGGTCCCTGTGTACTTTCTGACATGTGAGCAGCGGGGCATCTCTTTTCAGCCTAGAGGGTAGTAGCGAGCAGGATGACTGATAATACTGTTTTTACCATGTGTTTTTCTCACTTTACAAACCAGGACCCCCCTCTGCTCCTCGGAGTGCCATCTCAAATGTTAACGAGACTAGTGTCTTTCTGGAATGGATTCCCCCTGCTGATACTGGTGGAAGGAAAGATGTGTCTTATTATATTGCATGCAAGAAGTGCAGCTCACACTCGGGTCTGTGTGAGGCATGTGGCGGTCATGTCAGGTACCTCCCCCAGCAAACCGGCCTGAAAAACACCTCTGTCATGATGGTGGATCTGCTTGCTCATACAAACTATACCTTTGAAATTGAGGCAGTGAATGGAGTGTCCGACCAGAACCCCGGAGCCCGGCAGTTTGTGTCTGTAAATGTAACCACAAACCAGGCAGGTAAGTGGATCTTCAACCTGGGGAAATGTCTGGGATGGGAGCCCGAGCCAGTCAGACCCGGTGCAGACCTCCCTTTGGAGCGGGTGGAAGTCGCCAGCATGGAGGGCCTGCACTATGACCTTTCAAATATGGAGGGTGGGAGGTGGGCAGTGCTTATGTCTAACAGGTTATAATTACTGCAGTCTTCAGTATGTTTCCTTTCAGCAGGACACATTTTTAGGATTTGTGACCTTTTCCTTTTACACTAAGTTGCTTGGAGATACCTCCACTTTTTAGCATGTTGGTGGATCCATCCACTAAAGTAGAAAAAAAAACAGCTGTGTTTCCTGTTGAGAAAGGGAAATTTCTGAGAGTCCATTTTGATTGAAAATGGCTAAAACATCTTAACTTTGCAAACAGTTACCCTAAGAAAATTGTTTTGAGTGACTTTGGGAAGTTTAATCCCTCTTCTACACTGTGGTGCTAAAGTGACTGGGCTCAGGCTGGTGAGGTATGGTACATTGTCACTTCTTCTTCAACAAGGTAGGACTAAGATGTCACTCATACTACATTATTTTTGGTTTTGCACAGTACAGACAGAGATCATGTAGACTGGTTTATTCCTTTGTCCAGGGCTCTGATCTGTCTGCCTTTCCTTTGCCCAGAAGTTGAAACGAGCTGTCACTTTGGACGCAGGGATGGAGTTGCCATTTTCTCTTGTCACTTGGAGGTGTGATGGGAGGCAAGAACATGATTACATCTCCTTCTATGTGCATTAACACACCAGGCACATCACACAACTTCTGTAAAGCCCCAGAAACTGACCTGTCTTTCTCTTGTCCCTCATGCTCTGTGTTTTACGTTGTCTCCCATTGCCTACCCAGCTTGCTTTCTGCCATTTAATTCAGGGCTCCCCAGTTGCATTTATCCACTGTGAAGCCCTTCCAGGACTGTTAACAGGTGGCATTTGAGACTGAGAGGACTGTGCTGCCAGATCACTGGAGCCACCCCCGCCTTTTCCAGACAAGGTTTAGCCAGGAAACCTGGTGGGCAATTCCCTGTGACAGCTGGATGTAGTTTGGCAGGTCCTCACTGTGGAGCAGAAAAACAGTAGCTGGAGCAGGGCTGCCTCTCATTCCTGCTACCCAGGTGTACGTGCACAGGCTTGGCAGCCAGCATCAAGGAAGTGCAGATACCTGTCCTGGTAATTAAACTGGATTGTTGAAGTGTTGGACAGATCATTCAGGTGTTTCTTGAGGAGAGGAAATAAAGGCATGCTGGGGATGCTGCTGATAGATGTGGCATGGAATCTGCTGGAGGAATATTAGAGGACAGCAGTATGACACCCGTTGAAGGCACCTGTTTAGTGCAGATCAGTGGGTGTCACGGTCCTAATGCTGTTTACTCTTTTCTTGTTGTGAAGGCTTCTGCCAGTAACTCTGCTGTTGGAAGAAGTATATTTTCGTGTTAGTGGGTTTGCATTGGTATTTCATTGCTGCCACTGGATTTTCCCTGATTTGTGGTGTTAAATCCACATAAATCTCAGAAAAGTTATATGTGCATGAGGAGATGATACCTCGCTCATCAGTGTAGACGGTGAGGAAATGGTCCTGGTTCTGACTTATGTCCCAAACTCTCCATAGCTGCAGCAGGATTTATCCTCATAGCTGCCTTTCTGTGCACAAGGCCAAGAATAACACCCTTGCACAGTTATCACCTCCAGCTTTGTGTTGGAAGGTCTTTTGTAGGAAATGGTAAACCTGTGACAAATGTGTCTCCTGCTAAAGACGAGTGGGTAAGTGTAGTTTCTGTTTAAGTCTCGCTGTTTACCTTAGTGGAGCCACAATCAAGGGAGATACTAATGGATCAAGCCATGGGTGTTTAATACACTGTGTGGTGTTGAAACTGCATCTGTGTGCTCTCGTGTTTGATTCAACAGGAGGTTCAATCAAACTGCTGTATAAAGAAAGTAGTGGTGACTGTATTTCGTTGTTTCTCTGTCTGGTCCCACCTGTCTTGAAGAGAAGCCAGGCCTGTCTGCTGGAGCTGTAGCATCAAGTGTGCTTCCCAGTAATGTGCTCTTTCAGCACTCCCCCGGGTGATCATTGGTTTGCCCATGCCAGACATAAAGCAGATGTAAAGAGGGACTTTGCAAATCAGACTAACTGCCAAGCATGGAAAGTGAGTATCTGTTTTTTTAAGGTGCCTCCAAAAATGTCTTTTGAGGCAAGTAATGGAGTGGTCCATGCCCAGTGATTCTGGATATCTCTTAAAAAGCCTTACTTCAGCTGTCCTTTCTCAAGTAAGATTAGGCGCAGGGCACATGGGGCTTCAGGGAGTCTCAGGCCCACCCACCTTCCCCCTGGAATTACCTCCAAGAGGTGTAGCTCTGGTGTCTCATCTTTTGCCTCGCACAGGTTTTGTGATGGTGTGATTATATTTTTGTGAAAGCTAATTAATGAAGTTGAATCAGTGACATAAGGCCAGCTGCAGCAATAGGAGAAATCCTGCTACAAGATCTGTTGGCTGCAGGAAATTGAAAAATTGCATGCCATGAGATAGGTTTGGCTGCTGGAGTCCCACTGGCGCACGTTCAGTAACCCAGCACTGCAGAGAAATGCCAGGGTCTGTTTTGTTGGTTTGGCTTTCTTCCATCCCAAGAAGACCATGCTCATTTTAGGACTGCAAAGAATGTGCAGGCAGCAGGGGCTTAGGTGCACCACCTCTTCTGGGTGTGGCAGCTTCTGGCAGCAGAAACTGCCTCTGGATTGGACTCTGTTGTGGATTACTTCCTGAAGAAAAAAAGTGGTTTTCTCCAAAATAATTTGTCCCACTTCCTCTCTCCCCTATTTTAAATGAGTAAAAGAATTGGTGTTGGCTATCAGTCTGGCATTTTCAGATTGATGTAATTTTCCTCCAAACTTTTGAAATCAGATTTGGAAATACAGCAAGGAAACAGTTAAGTTTTGCACCCAGGAAGAGGCTGATTGCTAATCTCCATTGGTGACCCCAGCATGCTTCTGTTCCCCCAGTCCTCCGGGACCTGACAGTACTTGGGATGGGACTGCTCCATGCTGGATGCAGTGGCCTTAGGCTCCAAATACAGGACTGGTTTTCCTGTCACCCTCTTGCAACCTCCAAACCTCTGTTGTTTCTGTGGGATTTTGCTGGTGTTTTTCTACTGGAAAATGTGTCTGGAGAGGGTGAGCAATGCCTCAATCCATGAGAGACAGAAATTGTGCTGGCCTCCATTGTGACTATTCTAGGGCTGCAGCAGGCTGTCAGGGGACCTTCTACCCTTTGTAGGCACAGGAGTAGACCCAAGCATGGTTTTTCCCTGTGGCATTGCTGCAAAATACATGTCCAGGGGACTTCCCGGCACAGACAGTGGGGAGCCATCTGTAATGCAGTCTCACAGTGTGTTAAAAAGTGTGCCTGGTGCACGTGGGCCAGAGTACAGTGAGTAATTCATAAGTGGCAATGATAGGATTGAGTTAGCCTGTCCTTCCCTTGCTTGTGGTTTTGCTCAAGTTTTCGTATTTTTGAAACCTCCACCTATTAAAACCTTTTCCAGAGAGCAGTCTGTATGTACTGCTAATATTGAAGTTTTGCTTTTCAAGTGACAACTGCATGACTGTTTTTTTTTTTTCTCAGCGATTTCACCAATCTGGATGATTAAGGTATGCTGTCACTCTGGACAGAGATGTGCATCTCCCTTGAGGTATTTCATCTTATCTGCCCTGTGTACAGAAAGCACCTACCGTGATGTCTTGGTCAGAGACACGTCCCGTAATGGGTCCATAGGGAGCAAGCAGTTTTGATTCATGGTTGCCTGCGCGCCTGTTGTATCATCGCAGGAGCACACTGGAAAGATGCAATGTTTAAAACTTTTTTAGGCTTAAAACCTGCCAAGAGCATTCACTTTAAGCAAGCCTAAACAGCCAAGCAATTTTCTTTGCTTTTGATGTCAGCAAGTCCCATGCTGGGTATGGCTTCAGGCACGGAACTGGCCTGGAGGTGGGGGGTATGCGAGTGGGGCAGTTCTCCTGCTGGCATCCCAAATGCCACAGACTCCTTTGCACTTAAAGACCTTCTCTGTGTGTGTTTGCAGATAAACCCCCTGCCTGTTTTCTGTTTGAAAAGTCAGAAGCCAGTGTTCAATCCCCTTCTGTGACCTGTATGATATTTTTGAGCCTTCTGGGCAAGGAGGAGAAGAAAGATAGAAATATGCTTGCTAACAGAGGAGGAGTTAATGTGTCTGATGCCTCAAGGAGTATGCATGCCTGAGGCCAAACTAGAGATACAAGTTTCATCCTGTGGAGCAGCAGTGCTTTTTAAGCAAAGGTGTTGGAGGACAGAACCTGGCAACCTGTAGTGCTGTCTGGGAGGCATGGCTAGGTTCTTACTTGACCAAAAAAAAACACTAGATGCTTGGAGCAGGGAAGTGTACTGAAAACCATAGTCCTCACTTTAATTGCACAGGCAGGGATGCTGCAATGGAGGAGAGAAAGGGAGAAGGTGTTTTCCTTAGCAGTCAGGATGTGTACTGTGTTTGAAAAGCAGCCAAGGGTGATTCAGAAAGGGAAACCAGCAACTTAGAGCTTGTTACAATCTTGCATCAGCATCTGCATGCTCTTGAAACCCATGGACTGCAGCCCTGCCCAGGCTGGGACGAAGACATCAGAAAATGAGGCAAGAGGTGGGAACCACATTTTCATAGATTGCCTTTGGGAACGGATGGATTCGAGTCCTATAGTATTCAGGGTCTGATTCTTCCAACCTTAAAGTCTTCACAAGTTTGTTTGGTTTGACTTGGGGAAGGGAGCAACTTGCTTATTTTCTTCAGGAATAACAGAAAATTTCCAAGAGGGTGTTCCACTAGGTGCAGCATGTTCCATCATCTCACACAAGAAGCAAGACTGGCCTTGCAGCTCTACATTTCAGACAGAACTGTTGGCCTAGGGCTTGCAAAAGCTTAAGCTGATGCTTACTTCTGGAAATCTGCCTTTCCATAATCAGCCTGTTAAGTAGGACTTGCCTTTAAACATTCCTTTTAACAGTACTTGATCCACTGGGTTGCATCACCTTCCCAGCAGTGGTCACTAGTGGATACCATAGAAGGGGTATGAGCAGGAGGCAGACCAGTGCTTCCTTAGAGCACTCTCCAACCGCCTGGGAACACCTCTTTGTGCTTTATAGCCCTTAATGGATTTTTCTCGCATGAATTTGTCTAATCATTTTATGAACTCTGAGAAAATTCTAATTGCTGCAGGCAATCCTTTAAGAATTTGGTATGTCTGGTAGTTTAAACTGTGCTTTAGATTCACTCTGGCCAGAGAGGAGCTATTAGTGGCATAAATAGAGGTTTTAAGGTTTGCAATTGCCCATCTCTTTGGAAAGCACTGCCATTTAGAGATGCAGCACTGGTTTCCAGTGTGTTAATACAGGTATTGCAGCTTTTAACCTAGAACAATGTACTCTTGAAAGCAAAGAATATCTTCTATACCAGGATGGGCGAATACAGGGGTATTTTAATATGCACAGCGAAACTGTACTGCCTCAAAGACCATAGTCTTTATTTAAAGCTGAGTGCATCCTGCACTGCCCCTTGCAGTGGGTTCTTTCTGCCAGCTGTGAACGCCCTCCATAACCAGAGAGATGTGAAAATAAGTATTGAGCTGCCCGTGAGGATTCAGCCAGAAAGAGAATAATTTCATTTCTGAAGTTCCATGCATATTCTGGTAATCAGCTGGAAGAAGTATTGTGGTATATTTCTGAAGCATGGTCACATGCAGTCAGAGCATGCAATCACAGGATGTAAAAAAGCAAACACACTTGCGGAGCAAAGTAAAACCTGAAAGCTAGTGTTGTACAAAAGGTTTATTGTTTGAATTTTTTGTTTGGTTTTTGGTACTGGCTGCATTGATACTGAATGCAAAATCTTCATCCAGCATCCTATTCCAGAGTCATGAGTTCACCCCAGCCCAGATGGCTGGGTGTCTGCTACCAAATGAATTATGGATCAGATGAATATTTTACAGTTTTATTTATACCTCCCCAATTGGTAATTCTACTTTTTCATAGTTTGTCATAAGTCTTTTTGTTATACTTCACATATTAGAAATACATGCTTGAATATTGAGAGAAGTCTTTCAAATATGAAAAAAAATCCCCAAATTACAATATGACTTCTGGTTAGAGGTAATTTTTATTATGGAAATATGGGAGACAACCCCATTGTTGATATATGAGGACATTAAACGATGAAATAAAAACCATTTTCCTGCATCTACAGACAGACCTTTCTATTTTGACATGAAATTAAAACATCTTATTTATAGATGAAAATAAAAATAGTAAGAAATAGTTGTTCCTATCCGTCCTCCTCCTGAAGATGGGAAAAAGAAAGATGCTGAAGATCTCATTATGAGATTCAACTGATGACATCCATTGTGTATTGTGTAGTAGGGTGCAGGTTTTTTATATCCCAGCAGCAGTGACACAAACATCTTTATGGTGAAGCAATTAGTCTCCTTCAAAGCGTGCTGCTTGTGAGGCATAAGATACAAAAAGCAAATGCCAGGTTACACATGGTGAAAATGAATCCATGGACTGCACCCGGATGGTGCCATGCAGATGGGTGTGAGGGAGAAAGACCTGCCCAAATACTCTGCTTTGTCTTTAGAGGTGTATGAGTAGCAAATACTGATATTTTCCAAAAAGCATCGAGCAGACCATTGCTGCAATCCAGTGTAGTAAAAGCTTCACGAGGTCAGAGCTTTAAGAAACTTGTGGTTTTGCAGGCCATTACTCATGTTACATTACAAGAGTGATAGTGCTGGTTTAAAATTTTATTTCCCATTTTGCTGGCATATTTTTAAAGGATTGCAAGTAATCTTATACTAATCTAATTCTAATCACCTTAAAACACAGTCTTCAAGGCCAAGGAATTCTCTTTGTATTGTGCTGAGCACAGTACCTGGCAGAGAGCAAAAGTAAAGCATCTGAAATGGTTTCACTGCCTAGATGACATCAATTTATTGATTTATTTTTTTCCCCCATGAATGTTGCTTTTGAATTTCACTGCTGATAAGTCCATTCCGTTCTTTCTTCAAGCTGGTAATTCCATTGTCTGATATGTTCTTTTTCTGATTTTAGCATTAAAAGTAGTTTTACATTTTTAACAGCTTGCATAAATGATACTTCTGAAAGTACTCTTAAGACACCAGGATTCCAAAATAGCCAAAAGAATGTAAAAATACTTTCAATGCTGTTAGAGAAATAGCAGTGGACTTGTAGGCATTCAATAAACAACCCACTTGCATTGCTCAGGGTATAGCAGCTTCACAGGGCATTTCTCCTTTCCCATTCACCCATCAGGCTGATAAAATAAATTTGTAGGAGTGTGAAGGTGTAAGTACATGCATGGCAGCATGTGCACATGGTGTGTGTATGAACATGCAGGACACATGCTGGACAGAGCTCAGAGGTTACCCACCCTAGTTTTATGTGGGTATCTGTGACAGCTTGGTAAAGCTCAGTTTAGGTGCCTTTCACTCTTCATGTCCTTGTGCCGAATTGCTAACTCACTGGGCCCAAATTTGAAGACTGTGGCTCTCTGTGCTGCAAGGCCACCCAGCAGTTCTCTGGTCTCATTTTCCTTCTGTCTGTTTTCCTTTGCCTTGAGCATGATCCTTCCTTAATAAGCAGTTTGTAATATTTATTTGTTTATTTGGCCAGATTTTTTTTCCCCTTGGTTGCTGTTGTGCCTGGTGTCTGCACCCACACAGCAGGCTGTCTTCTCTATCCCAGGAAGGATTTTGCTGTATCAAAACTGAGCTCCAGCTCTCAATGTGCATGAATTACAGGTTCCCAGTTAGTATTTTACAGTATCAGGCTGAAATGCTTTTCTCCTCTGGATTGCTTCTCATTGGAGTGGTGTTGTTTCAGTGAGGCTTGGAATGTTTTTCCACATCTTCTATTGTGATTGGCATTATAATATATTTCAACAACAACCCCCTTGCCCATTCCTTGAAAGATTTCCAAAATGCTACTTCTGGCACTCGTGTTTCTTGCAAAGGGCTAATGTAATAGGAGTAGTAGGGCTGGCTAGTACTTTTCCCCAGCTTACTGCCCCTTCTTTCCCCACTGAGGGTGGGGCATGAGGGCACACAGCAGGCATGGGAGAGCTCTATCTGAAGAGCCGAGAGTAGTGCCAAGGTGACAGACAACCCAGCAGTAAACCCTGTTTCTTCCACAGCAGCTGGGCCAAAGTTCAGCTACATGCAAATAATACAAAAAGCTCAAGAGTTGGAAGGTTTTAATTAAAACAGACTTCAGATGTGCTCTTTTGCCAGCGTGATGGAATGCTTTCTGCATCTCCTGGTCCTGGAGGAATAGTCCTGATCAAAGCAAGTAACTAATGGGATTTCCAGCTAGATCAGTACAATAGAAATCACCAGAAGGAAAGCGTTATTATTTATTTATTTTCCTGTTTCTTCAGGCTTGATAATTTCTAAGAATACAGGCTCTGATCAAAAGGCCCTGTACGAATCGATGCAGAGCACCCACTGGCTATGGTGGTGCTGGGTGAGGGTTTTTCTGCTGCAATGCAGCAAACTGGGGCGAGTCACTGCTCTTTGTACAAAGGGACTGAGCACACTGGACTTTGGCAAGCCTTGGAGAGAGTGCTGCTTCATGGAAATGGACAGAAAAAAATTGCAAATTCTCTTATGCGTTTGTCAAAATCTGCCCTGTGGGTTTTGGCCGGGGGTGGTGGGTATGCCAAGTGGTACAAGGGGCCTTTTACTTCTGGCCCCTTGGCTCTGCAGAGAGGGACAACAAAGCCTCAAAAGCAAATTTGCAGAATTAGGTGGAAAATGCCAGTGGAGGGCACTAGTACTGCTTACTGCATTCCGAGGAATACGCAGCATGATTGACCACCATGCTTCTGCATCCTGCTGTGCAGGACTTGTGCATCTTTGTTCTCTGGCCCTGCATGGGAAGGAGGAAGCAAAGGAAGCAAAGTTGAATCAGGTAAAATCAGAAAACTGGGCTTGCCCTCCCTCCTTAGGTTTGCAGGTGTTTATGGGACCCTCTGTGCCATTTCTTCATAGCTTCTTTCCAACTTTCTCCAGTCTGCCTCAATCCAAGGAGAGAAAGTGCTGCTCAGCCAAGTAGACTGTTAATTATTCTATTTCCTGAGTTGTCTTTCACACTGTTCAGCATTAGCCTGGCTTATTACAGGGAACTGATCCGCACCACACCATTATCCTGTCATCTCCAGAGCTCTGCCTTCCCCACAGTAGGTTCCTGCCTTGGATCATTAAGCCATGAAACCCCACGGTTCTGCCTTGTCCTCCTGAGGGGCGGCACCAAGAGCATGAAATTGTTTGCTGACCTTGCTGGAGAGTTATGGTCTGAGCCTTTAAACACCTGGCCATGCAAGGACAGTTTCCACAGAGAGGTGCTCTCACCCAGTTCAGTAAACTGGAAGACTATCACTGCAGAAATGACTGGGTTGTTTAATTTATTGTACATCACTCTGTCCAAGGTGCAACTCGGCCCATGCGAGGAGATGGAAAAGGAACTGGAGGATGACTGGGCGAGGATGCACATGAGGGCACAGACCCATCTCCACCTTTTCCAAAACTGCAGACAGCAACTAACAAAGCTGGGTGTGCATGAAGGACAAAATGCCTGGTGCTTTCTGCAGAGGTGATGCACCAAACCCTCTGCTACATGTTGGCTGAAGCTTCAAAGAGGACTTCTGCCTGAGTCAGGTAGCCCTGAGAGCTTTGAGTGCTATTTGCAACCCCTGCAGCACATCTCTATAAAACAAAACAGATCCCCGTGAAGTAGTCAGGCAGTTGATAATATTGTTTGTACTCTAATAACAATTGTGCGTCTGTTGTGGCCTCACACTCTTCCTGTATCTTCTGAGATTGGTCAATGAATGAGAACTGCTATTTTAAATTCAGTTTGTACATTGTCCAGTTTTTCATTTCAGACAAAACTGGAAAATTAAATGCATGGTCATTAGGCATATAAATGCAGTAATTAAATGCAAGTTGGCTGAGCTTTCTTTTACACTGACCTGATGGATACAGCATCATTTGAAGGGGTGTCTAATGTCAGTGAACTGCTATTTCAATGCCTGAAACTCTATGCATTGTCTTCATCAGGGAGGTTTTTCAGGCGTCTATTTCATTGATGGAGAAACTGAGGCATGGAGGTGCAGTGTGACAGCATAGAGGACACGTACCAGGGCTGGGACTATTCTTGCTGCTCCTCTGCCCCTGCTGAGCCCTTCCCATGGGGCTGGAGCCCTAAGATGCATTGGAAATGTTTCCTAACCTGTTCGCCAAACTAACTTAAGAGCAGAAAAGAGAGGCTGGTCAGAGTCCACTGGACATGGGCTGTTGGGTTTGGGGTTGCTTTTTCTGAATCAGTTACAGTATTATTGTGGTTTCAGTTTCACTGCACCATTACAGGTAGAAATGTCAGTCAACAGTGTATTTATCCAAAGCATTTAGTGAGCTAAAGTGTGCTTAATAGCTTAGGGAAAAGTGTGACATGGGGCCCATTTGCTCGCAGTCTTAATTGCTTGCAATAGTGAATATTTCCTCGTTTCCTCTTTTGCACCTTCTGTCAGAAAGACAGTCTTTGATCCAAGTCCAAGTGAGTGCAAGGTGTTGCCTTCAGTACATCTGGTTGGAGAACTGTGCTTTTTCTGCTAAAAAGGGAGTTGTTAATAATGTGACAGTGTCCATCCTAAGCTGTTACAAATTCCAGTGCCCGGGTGATTAAATGAAACTAGAATCCTGATCATTTTGATTTGGTATTCAGCAAGAGAGAAATTGCTACCTGTTCAGTAAATACAGTTCAGTTTTATTTGGCTTCTGGCAGTAATAGTATTTAGAGTGGCTTGGCAATTGTTCACTGATGAGGATCCAAAAAAAGCACTTAACCAAATCAAGCGATAGCAGTAATAAAACGCTAAAGACACTGACACTTTTTTGATCCACTTGAGCGCTTTAGCAAAGCTTTCAGGGGCTCCTCCTGGTTTCTCTGCCTTTCTTTAACTTTTTAACCTGGATCAGGAGCCCATCTGCCGGGGGCTGGTGAGGTGGCTGCCTCCCAGCCAGGGGCATCACTGCCCAAGGCTGTGTCAGACTCTGGGGTCACACAGACCTCTGCTCCCTGGTCCCCATGGCCGAGCCTCAAGCCAGTGCCCAAAGGGCTGTGCCAGGGGGTGGATGGGAGAATATCCAAATTCCTGAAGTATGGGGCTATCAGGTCTCCTGACTTCCTCCAGCTCCAGCTACTCTGCCTCATAGAAGTAATGATTCTGGGGACAAGGCATGCACATGGCTCTTAAACCATTGGACCGTGGAAGTTGTGTGCACTTTGCCCTAGCAGGAGGAGAGCTTTGACATGCACAGCAGCCACCCTCTCCCTTTGCCATCAGGGTGCTTGAAAACTTTAGAGATGCCGCAAGTCAGACGATTTTACAGCTGCTGTTTGGCTGAGGCTAGGAGTGTTTTCCTCTCCAAGAGAAGCAGCAGCTATTTTTCACAGAGCAAATGAAGCCACCTGTTGGGTTAACTGGGCTTTATTCAGTCCCTAGGCTGCCTTGCACAACCTTTAGGGCCCATAGGAGTCTTTCAAGTACCATTGAATTTCATTGTTAATGTCACAGTCATTTACTCTGAATGGAAAAGGGTATTTTTTTTCACTCCCAGGCATGAATAAACTCTGTAGATTGCAGGAAATAATCCCTCTTAAAGGAGAGTTGAAAGTGCTGTCTTTTAATATAAGAAACCTGGTGCTGAGCTGTGCCTAGGACTGCTCCAGCTCTTCTCGAAAGTACTGGATTTTGCTCAGTGATTAGAAACAGAATAAATCAGATGAAAGGAAAGCAGCTGATGGCAGGGTAATACATGTGTCAGAGAAGGGGAGGGAGTGGTGAAGGAAAAGTACATAATGTGGATGACTTTAATTATGTGGAAGGTGGGAAGATTGACTTCCCCATCCTGAGTGGGGTGTGTGAGAAGATACATTAGTCTATATTCTATCAGAGGTTGATGAGGTCTTCTCGAAGATGTTAGTAGTTACTTGGATGAAAAAGGGTGCACTTGCTGGCAGTATTTATGAGAGATTTAATTACATTTCACCGACTGAGTTCCAATTAGAAGGGAAAGTGGGGGTGAGAAGATGAAAGAAAAGATGTACGGCATGTGTTAAGAGCACAGTGATAAATCTATGGCTAAGGATTATGGTAAACAAGGTAGTTGTATATCATGGCATCATTTGCACACTTATGTTTTTAGGTGCTTTCCACCCCACCCCCATCACATGCTAAATGCTCATAAAGGGGTCAAACACAGGCCTCCGTTACTCCTCTTCCAAGATGGAAGGCAAAGATTATTTGCAATTGCTGCGATACAGGGCTGTTACGGTTTTTTTTCTTTTGCTAATTCAGTAACTGTGTCGTAAAACAGCACTCCAGAAAAGGCAGACAGAGACAGATCACAATATTTGTCTCCATGCTGCATGAACAGTGGAAAAATATTGCTGTCATCAGCACATCCTTTCACATTGTTGCAGATCCTCACGTTTAGAGTCATAGAATAGCTTTGGACTGGTTTGCATAATCCTTGCTACAATCTCACCTGACCAGCTTCTTACACAGATGACCATGATGTCCATTTATTTTTATGTCAGGAGGTAACACTGAAAGGGGAGCATCAATTGCTCAGCACTGGCTTAATTCCCTTTCAGGACAGTACCTCCATGTCTGAGTGTCTTTGCCACAATTCTCTCATTACGTTCCTCTCTGGTGCCTCAGAAAGAAGTTCCTCTGTACTGTTTACTTGTGGTGTAAGCTGTTTGCCAGTGTCTCCACAGATGATGCAGGTAAGAGGTTTTGTCTAACAACATCAGCATTAGACAAATGGACAGTACTTTCGATCTCATGGTATTGGTAATTAAAGTGAAGGTAAGTCTGCAAACGGTTCACAACAAACACTGAAATTCTGGCCGGAGAATAGCAGGAATTAGCTAGTGAGATTGTTTTTCTTTCATGCAACATAGTTCCTACCCACAACCACTAAAAGAGCTACAAATGTTTCTTAACAGAGGTGAAATGGCTTCAGTGAAGCAGTGGCAGTACTTCAGCAAATGGGAATTTTTTTCTCTTCTTTAATTCCATGTTCACACTTGGTGTGCTAGAACAAAGCAAAGGAGAAAACTCCCCTTTCTTTGGTGATGTTGTAAACAAATCCCTGTTTATTTAAAAGTAGCTATGTCAGGAGAAAGGTATGATGGAGTATAATTGCCAAATTCTTATTTGGTAATTAGTATCTTGCAGCCATCTCAATGCTGTTAAGAAACAGGCATAATTGCACATAGGATGCATATATTTATCATGGAAGTCGGCATTTCAGACCATTAGGAAGTATCTGTAGCTTTGCTGTATGCTGCATGTAGATTAATCTAGTTTAGGAGACTTAAGAGCCTGTCAGAGATGCTTCCATCACTCAAGCATTTGTAACATCAGGTGGTAGGAGAGCACTTGGTGAGGCACCAGATGGTTTCCACAGCCCTGCTGCAATAATATTGTGGGTTCCTGATATTCATGCATTTCCAGAGGTTTCCCTGTTGCTGACTGCAGTATTCACCTCTGTCTGTCTTATTAAAAAACCTTTAAAAAAAAAATAAAGTGGTCAGGTCCGGGAGGGAGTAGTGTTCCATTTGTGCTCTGTTGTGCAGGGTATTTCTGTGTGCCAGCATTGGAGAAGAGAAATGTTGACTCTTGTGAGCCTCTGAGAAAATACTTATGAAATAACCCAACAAATGTCGCAGGCATGGGGCTCTGCCACCTTAAATGAAAAAAATTGTTGCTGGGAATTAAACATGTTCTCTTGTCAGCCCATCAAAGAAAGTATAGGTAGATGCAGCATATTGCAGAAATAAGGATATCTGGAAGTTGTGTCTAGGAATATGATAGGAACAACTTGCCAAGAAAAGATGATTTTCAGTAAAAGATGGTAACTAGGAACTCATCACTTAAGGCTTTTTGATTAAATGTGTTTGGGAAGGGATGGACAAATAATGTCCCAGGGGAGAGATTGTTTCAGCCACAGGCCTAAGGCTGCCACCAAAGATGAGGTTGTACGAGCTGCAGTAGAAGATGTTAACTGCGAGCCTCGTAGTGCTTTGTGAGCAGCATGAGGCTGCTCATTGTACATTTGTAGGCTGCAAAAGAGAGGGAAGTGTTTTTTCCCAAGGTCATCCAACCGTTCGTAAGCAGGGCCGGGAAAAGACGAAAAGTCACCAGGGTCTAGTGGCACTATGCTTCACTGGAGTCAAGGTGGAGACATAAAGGTAGCTTATTCATTTGTGTCCTTCCCTTATTCCCCATGTTTCTTGATTGCTTTTGAGAGCTCTACACAGGAATGCAGGGTGAGGGATTGAATCTGGGTGTACATCCCAGTCCTTCCTGATGGACTGAAGTACAAGACAAAATACAATAGTATCTTTTCGAAAATGGAAGGGCATATTTTCTCTGTGTTAACCTGCAGCTGACCAGCAGTTCAAGTGGTCTTCTGTTTCATTCATTGCTTTGACTAATTCAGTATCTGGAGGAATGTATTATATTTTGCCTTCCCTTAGTAGATCGAATTCTTGTCTCAGTTGTTCAGAAGCTACCTCTGATGAAATCAGCGAGTAGCCTCTCATGCAGGCAAATGCAAGGTAGGGCCTGATGTCTCAGGTAGGTTTGATCATCACACTTTTTTCTCTGGATGTCTTCACAGCTACTCTTTGTGTTTCTGCTTGGAGTTTAGAAATTTTGGCTCTAAACATAGGGGTTTTTTTTCCCCAGGGTGTTGAGGATGCAAGATTATTTTGTTCATGGAAGTACAATAATTTTTTGTTATTTTATCAATGCAGTGTCTTGCCAAACTGCTTTTATTCCTACATTCTGAAAATTCTTTTGCCCAGGTCATTCAGTATATAGTTGTAGTATATGATTTGACATGCCTTACTGAGGAAAAGATGAAGCAGAGAACATCAGATTTATTATTGGGTCACTGACTGAGATATTTCTTGAGTTCCCAGAGCTTTATCATAGTGGCCATCCTGGGTCTTGCTAGTAAAGAGATGATCTCGAGAATTAGATCACTGAGCTCATAATATACTGCTGTGTTAGATAAGATTCATGGTTGAGAGAGGATATGGCATTTACTGGGCCTTTTAAATGTCACATCCAGGCTTTAAAGGCCATAGTCTCAGAATAAACAAAAGAGAACGCAGCTAGCTCAAGCATCTTTAAAATGAGCAGCATCGTGGTGATCCAGAGGGAACCTGTGGTCCATATTTATGCAGCAGATACAAGACTAAGCAACCACTGGAAACTATGCAAGGATGGTAGACCAGTGTCTTTCTTGAGACACAAGGTAAGGTGAGCCAATGTGGTGAGCATTCCTTTCATTTAGCAGCAGAAGGAAGTAAGTAATATGAAGTTCTTATCAGAGTGATGCACAAGAAGTTAGACAGGCATTAATGGCTTGAGTAATTTTAGTTGGAGTACAGTAAATGAAGTGATTTGAGTACCACACGAAGTAATATGTCTCTGCCAGCACTTGGATGGAATTTTTTTTTCTCTTTTCTTAGCTATGTAATAGTTTGAGTGCATGATAACACTGAGCAAAATTTATTTCTTTCCTCAGATGCATTCTTCACTGATAGAAACAGGCCCATGGGAGGGTAATCCACAGAGCTGAATTCTGTACACTGCAGTGCTATGGCATAAAAATGCATGTGGGCAATTCCCACTGATCAGATGTGATAGTTCAGTATCTGCAGGCCTTTTAAAATCAGGCTGGTTTTGTAATTTTTATGAACTGATAAATGTTGCCAAATTGCTTGGAAACTTACTGATAGTCTTCAAGGGACATTCAGCTTTAAAAAGTATACTTGAAGCATGCATGCTTACTTAAGGCTTTTCTTGATTTTTTTCTCTGGGTGTCTCATGGAAATGTGCATGTATGTATATCTATATTTAAAAGTGTACTTTTCTGTTTTGTTTTTCATGCTCTCAGCCAGTAACTGTTGTATTGATTTTTTTAACTTTTTTTTTTTCAGTACTCATTCCTAGAACAAAGTTCAGTTATCTCTTAAAATGTTCTATTTTTTTAACCAAGTGGCATGATGGGCAGCAAGTCACTGCATGGTGAGGTTGGTAATCTGCCCCCAGGAGTGAATTGTTATTGATTTAAAGGAAGATGAAAAGTCAGTGGTGTTTTGTGGGAGGGCTAAATTATCTCTTTTGGCCTTAAGATCTAGGTATATTGATTTAAAATTATCTTGCTTTACCTGCTGCCTATAAATTTACGAATTCAAGTTAAATGAACATAAAACACATGCTGTTTGAGTCCACTGTATAAGGTTTTAACAAAACCATTTTAAATGTTCTTTTTATTAATTCTGCTTAGCTGTCTATAGCTCTCTTGGAGTACTTCTCATTTTTGGGGGGCAATACAGCAACATTTGTATACCTCACTGTAATTGAATCCTGATGCAAATCCAAGTCTTTGTTATTCTTGCATTCACTGCAGTGACCTTGATAATGTGAATGCTTCACCTTTGCTGCTCCTTGGAAGGCAGTCCTGTGGAACGGGATCAATTACGTGCCTTGCTAGGATCCCATTTTCAATACCACTGAATTAAAAACAGTTAGAGCTAGTTAATGGGCTTCCCCCTTGTGTGAGGGAGGGGCAGGGGGAATGAACAAAGGAGAATAGAAGCTGAATTGTTTGAGAGGAGGTAATCTCTGTTTTGTTTCTGCTATAGATTAGGAATGATCAATTATCATGTCAGAAGGCAGAGAAGCTAATATGCCCCAGAATCTACACGCAGTTATTTAATCATCCTGCCTGATGCATAGCATTCATCATTCACATTTTTAATGCCACTTACTGTTATCATCTCACATTTATGCCAGGAACATTTAGGGAGAGAGAGTCATGCTAACAGGCAACAACCTGGGGAACAGAATAGTGGGGAACCCACACAGTTTGATTTCTGTCTCTTCAGTCTAAGCAGCCTGAGCCCTGGACTCATGCAAACTGTTGTACATGTCTGATCTTGGGGTATTACCCCTGTGGATGACTCAAGGCATCATCTGAAGGAAAACTTTCATGAACTCCCATCTGTGCTGGGTGCATAGTTCTAAGTGGTGCTGTAAGCTGCTTTTTTCCAAGAGCAAGTGGGAGCTAACATCATCACAGACCTGTGAAGGATGCAGGCACATGCCTGTGAGCAGCTGGTATTTTGGGCAGTAAGCTCTAGTAGCCACCCCATCCCATCATCTGCTGTTTGGACTGCTTTCACATGTCTTCAAGGCACAATTTCAGCCAGCCATTAGATGAAATGAGCACTTGGAGCATGAAGGTTGGTCAAAGGAGAGTCACCAATGTGCAGAGTGATACCAAACAGGGAAGTGTTTTATGTATTGCCTGTATGAAGACATGCATATATGTATTGTAATTCCTCAGTAAAGTTTCTCATGGTCTAGTGCACGCACTGAATAAAGATGAAGATGACAAAGTTGGAAGGTCTAGGGCACTTCCTTAGGTCTATCCAAGTCATTCCCTGGTCCCAGTTGAAGAAAACAGCCAAAAACTCCTCAGGAGAAGGAACCCACAGTGACTGATGTTGAAATGCCCTTTTCTCTCCTAGCACTTACAAAGCTGAGGGGAAGTGAGTGATCAGTATAAGGAGAACTTGCCAAAACCAAATGTGTAGTCCTGTTACAGTGGTTGTGATCCAGAGAGGAATCTGGATGCAGTGAAACTTGCCTCCACTTTTCTATAATATCATGGTAATGCTGAATGAGACGATGTCAACAAAGCCTCAAGATACGTTAGAAAGTGTGGCTGCACAAATGCTTACTCTGAAGCAGTAAGTTGTTTGATTCCTATAAGCCTCTTCCTAGCAACGTCTAGGAGTAGTGAAGCTTTTGTTTCACAGCCAGGTGGTAGATGGATCTAAAATGTGCATTTGTGGTACATTTTTTTAACCCTGATGCTTCAGAGAGTGGCACTATCTGAAATGAAAGCCAAAAAGGCAGAGGATTCCCACTCTGCTATCCTGCATGCACATGTATCTTGCCTAATTTTTGATCAGTTGTACCCACAAAGCAGTGAAAAATACTGTCATGGGAGGACCAGCCACCAACCAGTGTAGATTGGGATGAGCATCATGTTGCAGAAAGCAACCTGTTTGACCATAGTTCTGATGGAAAGCTAAAGACATGTCCATTTGTGCTACGCGTGTCCAGCTACCATTTGAAACAGCTGAAATCTCTGTTGGGACCATTTAGCTTCTGGATGGCAATCCCGCCCTCAGGTGTTTGGGCTATTTTCCTGTTACCATAGCATTGCCATGACTTCCAGAGCCAGTGGTGACCCAGTTGAGTAGACAAGGGTTTAGGACATATCCTGTCAGCAGGAAGGTGAAAAATTGGGCTAAAGAGTCCCTGTACAGTCTGTAAATTGGGTTTTCATGTTAGAAATGTCTGGCATGTTTTTGAATTTGTCTCTAAATCCCTTTCAACACCTTCAGAAACTAACTGGACTGGGAAAAAAAAAAAAAGCCTGCCATATTTTGTCAGAAGAGAGCCTGGATTTGCTTCCTGCAGGGAAGTGATGCCTCTGCAGTGTGGGAAAGTCAAAAGCCATGCTTTCATATGCAGCTGCATTTATCCCATTCAAAAAGTTGATGTTCATCCTGAGCTTGTGTTGCTCGGTCATGATCTCTGCAGTTTTGCCTCAGCAAAGCAATTTTGCACAGTGCTTGTCTTTAAGTACAGAACTAGTGCTTCCACTTGGAAACAGAAGTTGGAGAGAGTTACTAAATTATGAAAACAAGCCTTTGCCACAAATTTCCCTGTAATTTTCCTTTTTGTCACTCACATAGGTTTTTGTTCCATGTTTGAGCTCAGTGTGATATCAGCAAGTTGCTTGTGATTTAAATAGAAGAAGCCAGCTGTCAGGAGTAGTGCTTGCAGGTATTCCTTCTTTTCTTTATTTGCCTTACAGCAGTGCCTGCAGGCCAAAGCAAAGATTGTGCTGGCAGCATCTGAATAGTTAGTTGCTGCCCCTCAAGTCTATACAGATAAAGGAATTATCATTATCTTCATTGCACAAATTACAGCAGGGAAAGATGAACTGACTTGCCCATGGTCATGCTAGGAGTCCCTGGCAGAGCTGGAAAGCAGAGTATTGTTTCCTCTGGTCTGATGTTTTTATCCCAGTGCCATCCTCTTGTGTGACTAGTCACTTTTAACGATTTAGAGTTTTCCACAACGTCTCCTGGCACAAACATGCCAGCTGGTAAATGGTACTAAATGTATGTCTCTTGGATCTCTGCCTTTCAAGATCCTTTTTATTTTTATCCCTTACCTTGTGATAGCCAGCTGCCTGCGTAAAGCCTTGTGTGTGGAAGGATCTCAGGATGTGCTCATCTAGGCTGCTTTAAAACCTCCACAGGCACAGATGCCAAAGGGTCACTGGGTGATTTTTTTCCAGTGCTTCATTATTTTTGTCCTTAGAAAGCTGTTCCTAAATTTAATACTGTGCTTGTCTTGCTCTGGAGACAGCAGCCTTTTACTTATTTGGAGACTCATGTTCCCTTTCGTTCTCCTTTTCCCCAGGACAGAAAAGTCTCTGTTTGTAGCTTTCTTAACTTGTGCTTTTTCTCCAATTCCCTCTTGGATTCCCTCAAAATGCACTGCATTTTTCCTGACATTCAAAATGGGGCACAGTATGGAGCTCCCTCAAGTGCTTCTTCCTTCTCCCCAAGGACCTGATAAATCACTTTGCCTGCTGGGAAGCCATGGGTTGAGGACTTGACGAAGCAAACAGCCCAGAGAAGGTGCATTCCACAGCAGAGCACAGGGCATCAAGACTTACAGGAGGGTTTCCTGAGCCAGAGAAATCCCTGAGAATTGCCGGGACACACCACAAGGCCACAACTTCTACAATAGTGGCTGATGAGTGGGCAGGGCCAGGAGTACCCACTGCCAAAAAGAGCAGCCCCAGGGAGAACTGTGAGTGACCAGGAGGGGAAACAGGGCATAGGCATGACAGTTTGTGTGGGAGGGAGCACAGGGAGGTCATGTTCCGCGGACTTGAGGGGGAGAAGAAATTTAGTTCATCTCATTCTTGCCAGTTTGATGTCAGAGCCAGCAAGAGAAAACCTCCAGGAAGACCTTACAGCACCGTCCAGTGCCCAAAGGCGACCTACAAGAAAGCTGGAGAGGTACTTTTACAAGGGCCTGTAAGGATAGGACAACGGGTAATGGCTTTAGACTACAAAAGGGTAGATTCAGACTAGATACAAGGAAGACATTTTTTGCAGTGAGGGTGTTGGGGCACTGGCACAGCCTGCCCAGAAAAGTTGTGGTTGCAGCCTTCGTGGAAGTGTTCAAGGCCAGGCTGGATGAGGGTCCAAGTGACCTGGTCTAGTGGAAGGTGTCCCTGCCCTTGGCATCAGGGTTGGAACTAGATTATCTTTAAGGTCTCTTCCAACTCAGACCATTTCATGATTATGTGAAGCTGCATCTTCTTCCTTCCTTCCAAAGGGACATTGCATGCTCCCATGTTTCACACTGCAAAGATTACCCTTCAGGAAGCTGAAGGCACACAAATTTCCCTTGATAGTATCAAGAGGTGTTTCCTAAGCACATGCAGTAGACTTTGATTTGTGCTGGCTTTGGTAGTTAGCTTCATCTCAATGCTTGGAACCTGAGATTTTAGGGCTAACAGTGCCCATGGTCACACTTAAATGACGAAAGAGTGGGTAGAATATCTGAGTTGGCAGGAAGGATGAGATCTGTTAGATTTTCTCTCTGTTTGTCTGCTGTTTCCCTTAAAAAGAGTAGAAGCTTGGGGAGCATTTGCCCTGATTCAGAAAAGCCACTGTCAGTCTAAAACCAAGGGTTTTATATAATCACAGGTATATAAACTTTTCCATTTCAGCTTTAGTAATTTCAACGTTTTGCTCTTCTGGGGTTTTGATCTAATATTACCTGTTTGATATGTTTTTATTTGTTTTTAAGAGTTTTATTTCAAGCCTTCCAGTCTTCACTGGGGAACTCACTTACGTAAAAGGTCTGGATTGTGGTTCTACAAAGCTGTGACCAGGTCAGGATCCTGTCAGAGGTGGTGGGCTCATGCTTTTCTCCCATTTCTCAATGAGAGGTGAGATAAGAACAGTGGTAGTTTTTGGAGGGACCAAATACCACAGGAAATCCAAAACAAGCTACAATGGGAGTTAAGGACTTTGCCTATTCTTCCCTCTGACCTGCTGCACCTCTTCAGTAGCTGCTCTTCAAGTGGAAACAGAAGGAATTAATTTGCCTGCCCCTGATTTCACTAGAGTGTTTAGTAATTTGGCTTTAATGTTAGAATTCATCAGCAAGACTGATTGCTGTATCATACAGAGTGGCAGGCTTGGCAGAGAAGGAAATTTCCCATGCAGTTTAAAAATGGTCCATGAATTTGCTGGGTTTAGAGTTTGATAACAGCTGGAAGAAGGATGCAGCAAGTCTTGTATGAAGAAAGGAGCCAATATAGGAATTAAGAAGGTGAGTTATGGCAGGGAGCAGGAAAATACACATTTTACATTTTATTCAGTAGCTGTGGTTTGGTTTTGTTTTGTTCTTAATGGCATGTGGTTTTTAAAAGGAAGTTTTTGCTTAAATGCAAATCAGATATTAGGTTACTAAAGAGAGGAAAGGCACTCTTTGGTAAGTGTGCTGGAAGCTAGTCTGATAAATGTACTCAATAATGAGAATTCTACGGCAGAATGCTGAGCCCTGTGGCTATGATCCAGCAAAATGCTGACAGCAGTGGTAGTGTTCATGCACTTAAAATTAAGCATTTTCCAAAAATGCTTTGATGGATCAGAGCTGGAGTCCTTATCACCTTGCTAGGAGTAAATCTATGAGAGTCTTGTGAGTCAATAGTATTTATTCTTAGGCTTCACAGCTAAACCACTAATGGAATATAGGGAAATTACAGCTTTTCTGTGGTGTGAAGAAATCTGGCTCTTGCCTTAACCACAAACTGTTCCCCAGCTTTCAGAAAAAGTTACTGTCTTGATTTCCAGAGGCTCTAGAAAAACAAGATCAGGTACTGGAATTCCCTGTGGGTCTGCACCCTATAGGAAGATCTTCCTGTGTGCCTCTCTTCCCAGCTCTGACAAATATTTGTCTCAGATATGCATTGGTGCTGAGTGCAAGCACCTGCTTGGGACATCAGGGATGCCTCTTTTTCCTGAGCCCACGCAAACTGATGCCCTAAAGTCTCCCTCTTCCTTCTGAGGATCACGATAAATTGCAGTTTAATGGGAACAGGCTGTGCAAGACACAGGGCTGATGCTGCTGTAAATACAAATGAATGTGTGTTAGGCCTGGCAATTGAAAAGGTTTCCTAAACCATGAGCTATGGTCAGGGCCAGTCTTGCCAGGCCAGTTTTTAAAATTATTTTTTCTAAACAGCCTGTAGCTTTATGAAGGGGACTTTACACCCTGCAAAATACAGGTGTTTGCAAGCCTTAAGGTTTCAAGAGAAAAAAATTTCCTTGATTAATGTTACAGATCGTGATGCCCTTTGTAGCCTTCATTATACAGAGTCCTTAAAATTCCTTAAAACTGTTCTGTACCAGTATTTCTGGTAATGCATTGGATGTGTTTGTTGATGAACAAGCTGGAGGTAATACTTCCCCTCCCTTGAGATGAGTGTGCTCAATATTATACAGGTTTCTATGGTAAGTCCTCTCAGAAATCACAATTAAAAAACAACAACAAAAACCACAACAGAAAAAAAATATACACACAACACCCACCCCAGAGAGTACAGAGGCTTTCTCGACAACTGAAATACCAGGACATTCCTCTGCATTCCAACAGTGCACATTTCCAATAGTTACAGTCCTCATTAGCTTGTGGTATTTGGAGATAAACTACGGCAATGCCATTATTCTCATTTACAGCATCTGGGATTCGTGGGAGGAGAGGGGATCCTGTCACCTGCAATTTTCTCTTGTGATATCTGGTCATGTTTTCCTCAGGCCTCATGCCTGCAAGTTTTGTGAATTTGCAGGCAGCTTCCATTTTTTAAGAGTACATGTCTCTCATCCATGACTGGCAGGAGCCGAGAGCGTCTCTGTGCAACCCTGTAAACAGAAAGCATATGGCAAGAATCCAATTTATTTTTTGAAACCATGTGCTTTTAAGAACCTTGCTAAAGGTTATGTGTTTCTTTGAGATGGAGGTGATATACAATAGGTTTCATTAAATATTCTGGCTCTGTTGTATATGGGGTGGTGTGCATATGAGGAATGACAAGGCAGTTTTACCTCAAAGGCTCTATAATTTAGTGGCTAGATTTGTTAGTGTCATTAGGTTCTGCTTGTAATCCTGTTGCAGTTTTAATATATGATTACCCTGACACAAAGTAATTTCCTTATGGTAGATTTTTTGGAAATTATTTTCTTGTTTTGTGGCAAATAATTGTTTCCAAAATAAGCAGTGAATTTGGGAAACTTTCATGCGGTCAGCAAGAAGGCATAGAGAAAGGAGTGCCAGAGGTGAGATGTTGCTATGCCTTCCTGGGTTGCCTCCACAAAGGTAGGCACTTCAAAGGTAGGTAGTGAGTCTTAGCAATATTTTGTTAAGGCAAAATATTTTGTGAATGGTAAAGCTTTCATTGGTTGCATCCTCTGTTCTGCGAGGAGTATGTGTTCAGTGCTGCTGTCTCACAATTAACAACATATTTTGATTAAGAGGAAAAGACTGCATCCAAACATTGAAAGTTACGCATTTGTTTTCATAATTTATGCATCAATAATCAGTACTTCGTCTTAATAACAATGGATATTTTACAGATACATTTTTATAACACAGATTATTGCAGAGAGGATTTCAGTAGTGATTTTTCACATGCAGCAAGGCATTTGGTGCTATTTGTTCTTTTGATACCATTTTACGGGAGTAGCTAAGTATCATTTAGTGTCCATCTAAAGATTTACCATAAGAAGCAGTAGGTCCTTAAGGGTGGGTCAGTTCATGTTAGCTCAGTCTGTGGAACAAGATTCTGGGTTTCCTCTATTTTTTTTCTCTTTGCTGCTTCTCTTGCAAGCTCCTCTGGGAGATGCTCAGAGAAAAGGCAGCCTTGAATTATGTGAATTTAGTATGCACACACCCCTCCTTCCTCTGAACACAGTAGAATTAGTGCAAGAGCAGAGTATTGGGGCACAGTAAGTCTTGAGGCCTTAGAACACATTGGTGCACAGGCAGGCAGATCTCCTGAGCTGTTACACAGATCAGAAACCAGAGATGAGCCATCACCCCTGTACTAATGCAAATTGCATGCGGATTCTTCTGTTACTTCTCTGATGTGAATATGAATTGAAGGAATTTTTGTGTCTACCAACCCATGAGCACTTCTCTGTCGTGGGAGTGCTGGTAATTAAAAGCATTGGGTTAGCAGTGTCCACAAAACCACGATGTCCATGCTGCTCTCTTTGCCTTCAGCAAAGATACTTTCCTGGAATCTTAGGTCCAAGGATTAGAAGCCTAGAAAGAAGTTATCTGAGGAAAACTTTGTCAAAGAAAGGACAGGCTCTTCAAGACAATTAGGCACCAATTTGGATTTCACTTTTCACAAACCCAACCTTCCACCCAGCTGGGAGGCAGCAAGGTCTTGGGAGCACCTTGGCCGTGACCAGCTTGAGTGTCAAGTCATGTCCTGGTGTCAAGCTTAATGAGTTGTGTTGAGTCTTACAGGAACAAGGATGGGAACCACCTGAAAGATCACCCCTTTTCAAATGAGATAGATCTGGTTGCTTGGGTTTGCCATGGGTTCATATTACAAAAATGTGGCCCTGCCTTCTGTCAGGGCCATGAAGTGCTTCAGTTGGGTTCCTTTCTCTTGTCTGACCTGTTTTGTTTCAAGGTACACATCAGGGCATCTCAGGTTTCAGAAGCACTCAAAATGGTGGTAGAGAGCAGAGACTGCAAAGAGATCTAAGACCTGGCACCTCAGGGGTTCATCTTGGGATGTAGAAGATGTGAAGAAATATTATATATTCATTACCAAAGCAATTTGAAGAGTATGTTCTCATTTTGATATTTGATGTGTGAAAAGGACTTACATGAAGTCCTGATCTACACAAGAGATACCTTGAAGAATCATTCAAAAGAAGATGATGTCCATATATGAATGATATTCAGGATTTGGCTCCTACTTGGTAGGGTGTTTGGATATAATTTAATCCTGTGGCTAAAATTTACCTCCTTGCATTATTTAGGGCCTGTGCATGATTGAAATCCCATGAAAGATCTCAGATAGAATAGAAATGTCATTTAATGCTACTTAATACCAGGACCTTTTATTCCCTGGACTCAGTTTTCAGAAACATTTGCAAGCACCTGTAAACTTGGGGCCCAGCCTGTTTGTCTAACTAGCCAGGTATGGTTTGAAACTATTTGTTCTCAAAGAGTTTTGAAACCCATTTTCAGGCAAACTTGGGTACACTTTGAGATATGAAAAATTACAGCACAAAAGACAAGTTATTACTTAAATCCTAAGTTCTGACCCAGGTATAATATTCACAGTGAAAGTACCCTTAAGGGAGCCATTGGGTGTTAAGCTTCTCTAAAAGTTCCTCTATAGAAATGCAAAGAGATAATACAGTGAAAGCTTTCTTTTTTTCCTTCCCCAAGCAATGTTTCTATTTTAACTAGTATATCTATATTTTTTTTAATTAACTTATTGCTTGAAGCCACCTGCAATTTCGCATGCCTTTAGTGTGACTTGGTAAATAAGGCAAGTCTTGCCTCAAAGTCTGAAGTCACCAAAGGCCTGAGAAAAAAAATTAGAAACTGAGTGAAAAATTACAATATACCAGGCTTTTAAAGTGAAACCAGTTACTTGTCTTGTGGTTAATTTTCTAATACACATTTGGCTTTCTTCAATTATACCTAGTTTTATTAAGTGCATTAATTATAACATAACTATTTGGTTATATGATAACAGGTAAAGGTTATGGCTTTGGGACTGAGTGAGATGGAGAGCCATTAGCTGTTGTTTTTGCCAGAGTGAAGAAAACCAAGGCAAAAGTAATTGGCCTGGAGAGAGCATTAGATAGACCATGAAAAGTAGAAACTGGATTATTTGTTTTGTTTTGTCTTGGTACAGTGGTTGTTCACCTGATAACATTAGTTTCTCTTAAAAAATAATTACCATTTTATTCCACAAAGCATTATTGTATGTTAGATATTAGTTGGGACACAGCACAGTATGTTGTAAATATGGCCTTTGGTGCCTAGATGGCTAATTCAGTGCTAATGTCATTATCAAAGGTTGCAGAGGAACAATGTTCTAAAATGTCTGTTCCTTGTGAAATAATCTCCTGTAGTTATGCAGATGTGACTAATGATGCATCTTCTGCTGAAACTTTTAATTTATTTATTTGGTATGTCCCCGTGTTCTTAAGAAATGGTAGAAACAGAAAAAAAAAAATCAGTTTTCTATGCTTTTCTTTGCTTCCTGATTAATTTTTGGTCTCAGGAAAGCAAAAATGTACATTGGCAATTTCACACCTTGTTACATCTTCTGTTTGCTTTCATCACATGCATGGCTGTTTTCATAAATGGCAAACATAAACATAAATGATGTAATATCCCTCTTTGATCTCGACTGTGTGGCTGAGAAACTAATGCATATGTGCAGAACATGAACAATTCACAATGTACATCCACCTTTTGTTGTGTCAAGGCAGGGACTTGAACAAGTCTTCTGTCTGCTTACATAAGAAACATGAGAGATTACAGCTTTATATATCTTGACTCTTACGTGAATTTATTTTTTTACAAGTTGTACTCCAAATGGAAGGGCTCTGTGGCTTGACTTCTTTCTATTATAAGAGGATGCTGCCCTTGCAGAAGCAGTGACCTTTGAAAAGCAAGTCTTAAGTAATCCTTTTATTTTTCTGAGATCATATAGCACAGTATCCAGTTGCAGGCTTTTAAGATGGAATGATTGCAGACTTTGTCCACTTGCCTGGATTGGATTACATTTTGTTTGACAAAGAAAACTCTAAAATACTTATACCTTCCTGCCTTCACTTTAGAGCATCGCAATCTGTGTGCATTGAGGATGCAGAGTAGTTGCTGTATCATGCCAGCTCCGCTGGGATTTATTGAATTTACTTAATTGGCGTTTATCTCACGGTTACACTTTAACGCTTCTTTTGAAGGAGATTCAAGAAGGATACGGTTAGGATATGGTTACTCCTCTTCTAATTTACTTTGAGAGTTGGGTTACTCATTTTGTTATCTTCCATCCATTTCCCGGTAGAGCAGAGCATTCTGTAGAGCCACAATTGAACATGTTGGTGACTTGCACACCCAGAGATTTGAGTCCATGAAGCTGTTCGCTAGCCAAGCTTTTTGCACACGCTTTTTAAAGAGAATGCTCTGGTTTAGGGATGTAGGAAGTTTGATGGGTGTGTTTGGATGGCTTATGGTGCATTTTGTGTTGTATTGTGCAGATCGACGTGAAGGAGAGCTAAACTGCCCTGAACCTTGCAGGGAAAGTTTTTGCGGCAGAGTTTGGGAGCACTTGCATTGTCTTCTTGGCTGTAAAGTGCTTGTGAACCTCAGTCCTGTAAGCATTTCAGGAAACCTCAATAAAGTGGATGAAAAGTCCATTTGATCAGGCTGTTTTGATACTGATTTTCAGCTTCCTGAGAAGCATTCAATACCAGGGGGGGCTGAGGTCTCTCCTCACTGCTCTTCTCAAGTTTGCTTTTGCTAATAGGAGTTTAAAATGGTTTCGTGCTCAACACTGACATTCTGTATCCTGCCAGACCTCTGCTGCCATCTCTGTAAGCATGGGATAGGCATTGCAGGGATTTGGAGGCATTGGGGATCAGTCCCAGAGGGCATAGGTCCCTTTTTCTGAGTGCTTTGGTGGCTCCTCCCTGTACATGTAGCATCTGTGTGGCTCATGATAAGTGATCAGTATCATCTATTTAACAAGGATTGTACAATCTCCTATTACTTGGCACCATCACCACACAGGCTTGTTTTCCAATGCCCCTGAAAACTGTAGCTCCCTTGCCTTAGAAGGGGGCTTCATTCTGTTTTAATGGAGCTCACTACTTGCTCTGTCTTCTCTGAGCTAACACATCTGACCATACACACGTGCACAGATCATGTATCTCACATGCACAGCTCAGCTTGCTGTGCACACGCATGCACAGTGCATGTTTGGGCACCTGGATTGATTAATGGAAATTCCTTTACCAGATTAGCAGTTTGTATTTAGGTTGTGATTTGCCTTCACATAGCCCAAAAACTCATAGAGGACATCAGCCAGGGAGGGGTAAGGTGACTTCTGCAGATAAAAAATTGTTGGTGATCACCATGCAGTGCCTGTATAAGTAATGTGATCGTCATTCAAATCAAGGTGGTTTTTACTCACTCAGTGGAACAGTTGTGAGCACAGTGGTGGATGCACAGTTAAAAAGCAAACATTGTCTGTGCAGCTTGATGCCAGCTCTCCAGCAGAAAACAGTATGGAAATAACCAACACATTTCAAGATCCTTCAAGAGCCAAGTAGGGGAAGTAAACAGAAGTGTGAAAAATTAGGGCTGAAGCAAGGCTGAGATGTGGGAACTTGCTTTAACAGAGAAGTCTTGCTGCTAGCCTTCAGTCCAAGAATAATTGTCTGGAGCTCCTCCCTTACTTTTTGGCTTAAAATCTGACCTGGAAAAATTAATTTATTTGTTGTCTTTATTTTTCTTATTGGGTTGGGACTTTTTTATAGTATTAAGATAATTAGCTAGTCCTGCATGTAGAAGAAATTTTTTTAATAGCTCCAAATACATTTTGGAGGATAAAATGTGGTTAATTGCTGCTGCTCTTTGCACTCCATTCCCCATATGGCCACAAAAGTCTTTGCCATGGGTCTCCTCAGGCCTCCTGTCATTCTTGCAGGAGCTGGCCTGTGTGGAGGGTGAGTTAAAGTCCCTCATCCAGGCATGCCCTGTTTCTATCTCTGGAGAAGCTGCTCTTGGCCCTGCAAATGAGAGACTATGAGTTTCTCCTGTCCCTTTTTGTTTTCACTCAGTGCTGTTTCCTAATCACTGGCACGAAATGCGTGGGGTGTTAGGGTTGCATTGCCCATAGCAACTTCTGCTAGAGAGCTGGCAGGGGTGGCAGCAACCACAACTTAAAAAGTCTCTGCAGACATCAGGCAGAATACAAAGGATCAAGCCTGTTTCTGATGCACATGTGTGCTGCAAAGGGCAGATAACCTTTCAGGGCTGCATCTTAAAATAATAAGCAGAGCTGGTGTAGCTGCTCTCATGCTGTGGCTTCCCCAAGCACACTGTGAACTTCCGAACTGTGATTGCCATTAAAATCTTCTGCCATTTGCAAGGAATTAGCATCACTATGTGAGCTGTAACACCCCGGTGATATTTATGGAGAGCAATTGAATTATTAAGGTTGTAATATTCCTTGCTTCTGGAAGGAGGGGGCTGCAAGATGCCTAGGCTTAAACTACTTAAAATCCAAAAATAGTTAAGGTGCCCATGTAATCTAAGGTCCTCTGAAAAATACACGCCTTGAAAGCAGCCTAAAGAAAGCAAAACATAATCAATATGTAATTCTTATAACGTAGGCCCCTGACACATTTGAAAAGAGAAAGTGTGGGGTTGATGTGCTTGAAAACTGCTTGAAAAGACAGGGTTGATGTGTGCGCTGCTGATACTCATTCATGTTATTTCTTTGCTTGGGTGGTCATACTAGTGAAAATCTGTGCAAGTCCAGTTGTTAAAAATGGGCAAATACCACCAAGGTAAAAACAGACCCCACTGATCTGCAGTAGCTAAAGATTGCCTTGTGTTTGAGGATGCACTGGTGAGTTTGACTTTGGCTAAGGCAGACCATCTTACTAACAATGGTTTTCATCTGTTCTGTTTTTCTCCTGTCTTGCAGCACCTTCTCCAGTCAGTAGTGTGAAAAAAGGGAAGATAACTAAAAATAGCATCTCCCTTTCCTGGCAGGAGCCAGATCGACCCAACGGCATCATCCTGGAATACGAAATCAAATATTTTGAAAAGGTGTGATGGACTGATTGCTGAGCTTCCCAAGTACCTTCTCTTTATTGTTTTCTTCTTTTAGTTATAATTGTTTGAGTCATGGAAAGGAATGGAGAGATTTTACGCATAAATCAATGTCAGATTGATTTTGCAGTAAATGATTAGGAAGACTTGAAATGAGGGTGTTGTTTTCCATTAGTGTGCCACTTCTCTTGAACAAATACATTAAATCTGCGTGTCAGATTCCTCTCCAGCCTTATCACATTAAGACAGAGCCTGCTCATTTGTTAAAAATAGAAGGGGTTGGGGTCTGAGCATCTGTCTCCTCCCAGAAACATCAGGCAATCCCTTGCCTTTGGTATTTCAATTTCTCACTTGATTTTCCATCCACTGTGAAAGGAGATGAGAAGGGGGTTGATTGGAGGAGGAGGAGAGATTGTATGTGCTCTGATATGAGGCATCCTGGCTTTAAAACTTGACGAGGTTTTCCTGCTCTTAGTCTCAATTTAAAGGGAAGCACTCTTCCTACTAAACGTGCCTCCCCTAGTCTTCATTTCAAATGGTGACTTGTTCTCTTCCTGCAAAATTAATGTAGTTTAAATGAAAATGGTTACAAATGCACTTTATCAAAACAGTATATTTTGAGTGATACGGCCTTAAAACTTAGATTCCCAGAAATCAGGTTTTCTAGATTTGACTAAAAAGCAATTTTTTGGCCTTAGCTGGAATTGTAAGGTGTTATTTTTTCTTCAGAAACATTGAGGCTTTCAACATGAAAACAAGAGAAAAATTGAGTCACAATTCACTTTTTTAGGGGGATTGAATTTCTATTTTAAGGAAGATACTCCATTAGCTCTGTCTGTGGACCCAGGTGAAATCTCTAAAAATGGACCAGGAATGCATCCTTACTCCTTCTCTCTTTCCTCTGAGGTTAGAAAGAACCTGCTCGAGCAGTCCATGCAAACAGGGGAAAGAATTTCATAAATCCTCTCCATCAAAATAAAATCAACATTATTTTTGCAGATGAGGGAGCTTGTGAGAGGGCACTAGATATGCGCCCCTCAAACAGGGCTGATGTTTTCAAGAAGATTCAAGCACACATCAAGAATCAGAATATTCTGTTGCTGGAAATAATCCATTACTAATTATTTTATTAACTTGTTTGAATGACTGTTGCAGCACATTGAATTCTTACCATGGAGTGGCTTGGGAAGAATAGCTTCTAGAAACAACAAAAAAATTAAAATCAAATCATTAAAGTGAAAAAAATCAGATATTACTCCATTTTCCTTTGCTTGTTTTCAAACAAATTGGCAGGAGAGGGGGCTTAAAATGTTGTATTTGTAGTCCAGAACTAGTCTCAAATAGCTTCAGCAAATAGTTCTTCAAGAGTGAATCCTTTGTGGAGTGGTGGCTCCAGCCAGTCCAAGTTTATGCTGTCTTGATTTATTTCACTCAGGCTGATAGTGAAGCTTAGTGTTTTCCATAGAAAAGCCCAAGAGCTCAAGAGTCCAAGTGTTTGCAGAAGCCAGCAGAGTATTGAAAAGCTAATTGGCTGACATACAAGCAGAGATGTAACCTAATATTCACTTACTGCTTTTTAACCAGTTGTTGAGATGGGTTTGGGATGTTGTCCTTAACCCTTTTTGTTTGTTGCTACTATAATTTATACTCTCTCAGTTTTCAGCCTTTTGTAAGGGTAAATTCACAGCATTCATTTCCAAGGGACAAGAATGATTTATATTAAATGTTTGGAAAAACTGAGTTTCGTCAGATCGCATTCCTGTAAGAGGAATCACTCCTTAATAAGTGAGAAAGGGCAAATGTGTGTGTGTGTGTGTGTGTGTGTCTATTTGTCTATCTGTCTGTCTGTACACATTTCTCCAAAACAGGCTTAGATTGAGACATTTTGTGATCTTCCATGTAGAAATTCCCAGCCCCTTAGCCGGGCATGTTGCTGTCTATGGGAAGCTGGCCATTAAATTAAAAAGAGAAAAATGAGCTCAGATTTTAAGAGCTATCCAGAAATCTTGGTATGGAACCACTAAAAACTCCGGTTTAACTCATAATAATTTGGATCTGAGAGGATATGGTGAATAAAAAGCAGTTTCCAAATTTGTAGACCTTAATTTATGAGCTCTTGTCTAGATTATGTGTTACAGTAAATAATTCTAAGAGTAATTACTAAGCATTTCAATGAAATTTTAATCAAAGAACTGGAACTGTTTCGCATTAGAAACTGATGTAGATGAAGATTTATTTCAGCAATATTTCTTCGAGTTCATTGCTTCAGAAGAGCAATGCAAAAATTAGGTATTTTCCTGGAGTTTTGGTTTATTATTCCCTTCCCAAGGTCCAATTCGTGGTTCTAGAAATGCAAGTATAAAGTTGTACAATGTATAATGCATTATTCTCTTTTAGGCCTGCTTACATTACTGGGAAGCCGTTTTGGTGTAAATCAAAATCCTTTTTTAAGGCGATGGGACTTGTTTTATCTTCCCTGTGCCTTGGGATTGATCTTTGTATGTTAAACCTTTCCATTGCCTCAGGCCATGTACATTCGGAGTAGTGGAAAGCTGCTTCTAGTGCAGATGCCAGTTGCATGCCTCCTAGAATCATTGATTATAAAAGAGAAAATGAGATATCACATTTTGTGTTGCAGAAAGGACCTTCAGAGAGGGGTTTTGAGGAAGAAATCCTCAAAAATGCATACTTGAGTCATCTTTTGTAATGTTGCTCTGGGGGTTGTTAAGAGTCTGTCGTCCCTGAGATCCACTCTTTGTGTGTTTGAACTTTGTGGTTTTTGGGGGGGTGTTGGGAAAAGGACCAGGAGACGAGCTACACCATCATCAAATCCAAAGAGACGACGATTACGGCAGATGGTTTGAAGCCAGGCTCAGCGTATGTCTTCCAGATCCGAGCCCGGACAGCTGCTGGCTACGGGGGCTTCAGCCGAAGATTCGAGTTTGAAACCAGCCCAGTGTGTAAGTGTTTTTAATTACTGTCAGCCCGTGTCTCTGCAATGCTTACCAGAAACAAGTCAGGGGATCGATATCTTTGCAGAGAGCTCTTCCTTGTGTTGGCTTCATCCCTGGACTTTGGAAATATCAGGCACATCATGACTCTGCACTTGACATATCTGTCCTTTGCTTCCTCAACCCACATGGTGCGGCAGGAGATCTTCAGGCTTCAAAAATTCATGGCATTCCCTGTTTAGAAAAATCCTGTATTTACAGAAGCTGTATTTACAGGAGAGTCTTTCCTCTCAGGAGGGACAGAGGGGATGGGACCTGCTCCTCCACACATCTTAATGGCTGTCTGCAGAGGATGCTGAGCTCTCTTAAATGACTGCATCTGGTGGGGGGAAACCCTGAAATGGTGCCTCTCTGCAAGGGGAAGAGTTGAACCAGCATTAGTGTCTTTTGGTGAAAATTCCTGTCAAGTTAAAAAATTATTTCTGTTGGCTGCCAGTGCCACAGCCTCAAGGAAAGGAGGTTAATTTGTGATCAGAAATGGAAAAAAATGTGCACTGCAGGTGCAGGATTTCTTCTTGGCATGTTACATTTGTGGGCTTTAAAATTTTCTGTAATTTTTTTTTTTTTTTTTTTTTTAATGGATCTGATTATCCAGGTCTGGATTCTGGAACAGGTTCTGTAGCAGGGTGAACTCCTGAGGCACAGAGAGGCTCAGCTGCTCTTTCTTCTGCGTTCAGGCATAGCTGTGGGGAAATTCTTTTTGTCCCAAATACAAAATTTTGCTGAGGTGTCAAACATAATTTTGTCCACCAGAAAATATGTCTTCTCTCTTTTGTTTTGTGCAGCTGTCATTTATTAATTTTTTATGCTGTTTGCATGGAAGAGGAATTTTATGGTGGAAATACTCTGATCATTCCTGTGGGAAAGAGACTATTTTCTGTGTTTTCCTTGGAAATTTAAATTCATCAATACTTTGATTACTGTTGCTCCAGTTCATTTAAAACTCATCATCTTTGAGAAGAAGATGCCAAGTTGTCTTTTCAATTCATGCTACCTTTGAACTCGTAATAGATTTTCAAGGAATCATTATACATGTGCAGATGTAGCTGTGGAGCCAGTGATTAAGCTAATACAGTGAAAATTGCATTGCAATGCAAACATTAATGCAATAAGGACAGTCTATTTAATGTATTTCTTATCATATTAACCATTAATTGTGCCCTATAAGTAGTAACAAAATCATGTTATGCCAAAAAATTATTCTGTGTAGTTTTGCTCAGTTGGAAAGTTTCTAGCTTAGAGTTGTTTGAGTAATAGAGTTCTGGACTATTAATGAGTTACACATTAAATATATGCTCATTTGATCGAGTACCTATGATCCTGGTCCAAAAATAATGGCACTTCCATAAAGCCCGTCTTGTGAGTATGTGTGTTAATCAGGACTTTTTGAGGAAAGTATTTTGGAAATATCTTTAAAAGCTAGAAATTCCTTGGGTCATTTAGTCACACTCACACCGCAGTCTTTTTCACATTTTAAAGGCAGAGGAATAGGTACTTCTCTTACACTAAGGAGCTGATGGCATAGTCAGAGGAATATCTACTGCACAGTTCCCAGTTTGGGAACTGGGAATTGTTCATCTGTTGGACTCTAGCCCTGGCTGAAGCCAGACTTAACCAGATATTTAAACACTTGATAGGATTGAAATACAGCGTAAGCCTCAATATCTTGGAAAATGCAGCTCTGTTTGACATTTAAAACCTTATAAAAAGCACTTTTTTCCCAAAGCCCTGTATAAAGTCAATATTAGTGTCAGGAGTGTGACCAGACTCACATGGCTTTCCTGCACATCCTGGAGATTTTGAAAGCAAGCACAGATCGAAATCTCACTGCTACATCAGAGTACAGATCTGAACTTCTTGTTAGAGCCAAAGCAAATGATTTTTATTCAAACACACATGAAAACCTTTTGGTGGCTGTTCTGAGAAACAAAAACAGTCTCCAAGTGATTTGGATTGAACAACAGGTTTTGTTTCCAGTTCAAAAGGTTTCTGTAGTTATCTTTAGTATATTTGGATGAATTAGAGAACAACAGTGTGAGAAGTGCAATGGAGGAAAGGCAAAACCTGTTTTGGACTTCCCCCTTTTTCCAGATTTTGTATACTGCTCTGTGCTTATGCAGTTCTGCAAATCACCGTGAAGCAGCCAGGGCTTTAATTTTAAGTGAAATTCTTTTATTTGAGTGGAAGCTGTTGCTGGGTGTATCCACTTGTTGCTTCCTCCTTTCCAAATGCCACCGAGCTCATCTAGCCCCAAAAACTAATCTTGCCAAGAGCTGGGTTTTGGCTGGATTGGTGAGCTAATCTTAAGATGAGAAGGGGTAATGCAGGTGTGTGTGTCCCCCGACTTTGAATGGCAGCAAATCCCAGCTCAGCTTAGGAATTCGGGCTTTTCAGCTGCCATAGATCACAGCAGAATTTATCTCATTTTCCCATCCCTTGAGCTGTGCAAAAAACACCAATCACTGCTTAATGTTCTCCTTTAAATGTTTTTCTTTTTAATTATTTTGTCAAGAAGGTCATAAAACACCATCTTAAGGAACCCCCATAAGTTTGTGAGGCTAATAAAATCTCTGGATGATGGCAGGGGTTTAAAGCAGTTAACATTAAATATTTAATGTGTCAGGACCAATCCTTCTGAAATCACTTACTTTGCTGTAGCAGGTCCACCCCACTCGCGGTTAAGCACCAGAGAGCTCCTGTATGAAAAGCCACTTGAAGGCCAGTGCAGATCAATGTTTAATGCCATACCTTTCTGTCTTTCTTTCCCTTTAACAATTAATATGGGACTATATTCAGTTATTTTATAGCCTTCATAACATTAATCCTGTGCTAAGGACCCTTTTTTAGTTCAATCATTTAGTTAAAGGCTTCTTCAGTACGCAATCAATTCCTGCTGCTCCCTGGGGTGGATGAAGCTTCATCCTGGGCTGGCGCGAGGTTAAGAGCTATAATGAGGTTTTCCCCCACAGAGCAGTGGTGCCTGTGCCAGGAAGCTGGTTTTGCAGGGAGGATGTGAGATTTGTACCCTGGGGTGGTGATATACATGCAACTAAATAAGCTGGCAGCAAAGAGGGCAAGGTGAGGAGACTTTGGTTTCTGCTTGGGGAACCCCACATAAAAACTTCTGGGGAGAGATGGGCTCCTTCCCCTGCCATGTAGGGAGATAAACAAGATACAAGTGGTATTAGCATTTCACAGCCTACAAGAGCTTGCTCACCTGCTCTTACTTGACCTCTGGCACCTTTATCACCAGATCAGTCTCTGCCTTTTGGCAGGAGGGCTCTTTACAAGGCATGGGCTGGAAGAGTTTTACTTCCCCAAGTTTTGTTTCCCCAAGTTTTGGCCAATAAAAAGACCAACCAGAGTATGTGTCTTAGCAAATTCCTGTTTTACAGGGGGCATCTTATGGCCTTGTGATTTAGATGCCACAAGGAGTTAGTTAAAAATTGCTTATAGCTTCTTGAAGTGCACGTAATTCTTTTTTATCTGGGAGATTTTGCTTATGTCTGTTAGCAATAACATTCCATGAATGTTCTCTCTGCCTTGGGTTTTCATCCAAATGAGAGTCTGTTGGGTTTTCATCTTTTCTCTCTTATTTCTAATGCAGCTAACTCAGGGAGAAAAACTTGAATTTGCAAACTCAAAGGCTGCATTCTGCAACACTTTGGTTTTTGAATTCAGCAATGAGATGCAATCTTGTTGGGCTTTTGGCTTAGTGTTGCATGTGGTTTTGTCTCCTTTCCACCCATATCCTTCCCAAACTAGAAAGAGACAGCAAAGGGGGAAAACACAAACTGTAAAAGAAGAAATGAACTGGTAAGATTTGAAACCTTGCTGGGAGCCTCTCTAGAAAAACTTTTATGAGTGCTGACTGTCCTTTTAACCCTAATCTCCATTTTCTGTTTGTCATCTCAGCAGTAGCTGCATCCAGCGACCAGAGCCAGATTCCTATAATTGTTGTGTCTGTAACAGTGGGAGTCATTCTGCTGGCTGTTGTTATCGGTTTCCTTCTCAGCGGAAGGTAAGAGAAGAAGCTGTGTATTTATACTTCTCCAACTTTTGTAATAACTTTTATCTGACCAGCTGATTAGTGCAATTTAGGCAAAAGCAGCATGTGAACAAAGCTGTCAAGTGGTAGCACTGTAAAACAGCACGAGGGTAGGCTGATTGATCTGTTTGGACAAGCAGGAATGACAAAGGCTCTCTCACAGATGTTGTTCACTTCCCAATGATTTTCATCTGTGTATAGACTGGCCCTGATTATTTGACTTGATTTTCACAGGAGTGTTTTCACATTCCTTTAAAAATAAGCAGAACATGTTTTTACAGGTAAAATTTATTCAGCCTCATATGTTTGCACTCAGAGCTTGCAATGGACTTTGCTCACAGAGAAAACTTGACTTCAGGAAAACACTTGCAAAGAAAATGAGAATAAACCCACCAAAATGGCTAAATGCCCCACATTTTGGTTAGATCTGGATTTCGTTTTTTTATGCGTAGGATACTAATATGTTCCCCAAGTGTTAGTAAATTATACAGAGAGCTTCCCCCACAGAGGGAGACACTCTGCTTCAAACCATCCCATTAACTTCTCATGTGCTTAAACATAGGCAAGTGATGAAAGCCTGGGCTATACCATCTTTGACAACTCTAATGGAAGTTGATGGAATTTTTTGATGAACAAGAGATTGTGGTACGGGGGCAAAATCTGGTTTGTGTCAGGATCAGCTCGTACTGCAACATTAAATTCTTGTGGCAGCCAGTATGGAAGGCACTTTTTTCATATTCTACCGGTACATTAGTGCATTCTTTTAGTGGCAGTAGTCAAATGATGCAACATCCTGCATAGCAGATGCAAAGCAATGTGAAGTGCATCTACTGACAAGGCTGAGTTTGTTTTCAGTGCAAAGTAAACATTTATGCTTCTAAGGTGCCCTGTTGCTTTTATGGTATAGATCTGTCTCAAGCTCAGGTCTAGCAAGGTGGCTGTAAATTACAGGCTATTGTAAATGTTAAGAGATGTTACAGACACTTGCAGAGGAACTGCACTGAATTTGTTGGTTGAGGGTCTTATTTCCCAGAGGAGGTAAGGTATCAGTCTGCCAATACAGAGCAGTGAAATCTGCCGGGCTGAGCAACTCAGTCCCCAGGCATAAGGCATCAGTGCAAGGACATGGACGCAGTTATTTCCTGTCTTGAAAGGTAAGTGTGCTGCCAGACTCATCTTCACTCAAGGTCAGAGACTGACAGTCTCTTCCAGCTGAGCTGTTCAAGCTCCTGTCATCTGCTTTGAGTGACTTGTTAGGCTTAAAAATGGAAAAGTAAATGCTCTTGTCTTCATGAGAAGCATGCAGCAGCAGAGAGGAGTGGGGGATGAGTAAATGGCAACAGACACTTCACACCAGGGCCTACTGGAAAGCTGTAGTCAAAAGACTTGGCTCTGAACACTCTAGTCTGTCCGTAAAGGCTAGAGGTTTTGATTGAAATTCCTCTTCAGTCAAAGCAGGTGGATGCAGACCTTGGCTTCCCCCAGCCTGGATGTGTGCCTGTATTGGTGCAAAGCAGAAAATGCACACGTGACAGTAGGGAAGCTATGGATGTCACCTGGCACCTCTGTGAGGAAGAGTCTCTGGGGTGAATGACAGGTGGTGGAATGTAAATCCCTCTGTGGCCATAGGGAATCACAACTGTGTGGCTGCCAGTAGCTCTTGCTTTTTCTTTTCCCTGGCAAGCTCTCAGTACCCCTCTGGGGAGGATGTGCCCTTGCAGGTCTCCTTTTCTCTGCTACTCTCTCTAGTCTCAGCAAGCAGTTGCAGATCCTGAGCCATTTGTTAGCAGTTCTCGTGAGTTACATCCTTCTGTCCTTTTGCCTAATGTGCTTTCCAGGATGTGCTTCCTCTTAGCTCTTTATCTCTTGGCGTGCTTATAAAAACGCTTGTCTCCTTTGGCTAGAGTTTCACTGCTGCCTCTCCTGCTACCTTAATCCTCCTACCTTGTACCCACACCTTCCTCCGTGGACCCCAGGGCAGCTGCAGGTTCCTGGGACCTTCTCCATGGTGCCACTCTGGGTGTCTGGGAAGGGCAAGCACACAGAGCTGAGCTCTTCATCCATTTTTATCTTTTCAACCGTTCCTCTAAACTGAAAAGACCACAGTCCCTCAGCTGGAGCTGGTGGAGAAGCCTCCAGCACCAAGGTTTGGTCCATTATTAGAAAATTTACTTCAGAACCACAGAGCTTCTCAGCCTGTTTGAGTTCCCATGAATTTTAAAGCCCATCTAGTACATTGAGTGACTCGTGAGAACAGCAGAATAAACCCCAGAAATCCAGAGAGATGACAGACAATTTGAAATTAAACAAAGCAAAACAAAGAAATTGCTCTGGTTTGGAAAAAAGCAGAGATTCCACTGAGATGTGTCACACATGCTGCTTTGCCTTGGATATGGATTCAAGACAATTTGTGGAGTAACTCTCCTGCTGTGACAGCAGGGACAATAAACGTGTTCCAAGTCATGGGATAATCCTTTTCTGAAGCTGTTAACCTGCTTCTGGAAGATGTTTTCCTATATCTCTGGGGTGATTATGTTGTTCCAGTGCCTGATTCCAGGGGGTTACATTTTCTTTCCTAATTCTTTCCTGTACTTGCTTTTGTAAAAACAGCCGTTTTGTACTCCAGCAGGAATCATTACTGCTTGCCACACCAAGCAAGCTGTGCAAAGCCCAGGCTCTGTCTTTCCTGTTCATGTAAGAGAGCAGCTACTGCTCAGCAGCAGAGCTAAGGAGAAAAACCCTCTTGCTCTGCAGCACTGAGGATGTAACCTGGCCAGCTCCTGCCAATAAGCTACTCTGTGCTGGCTTCATGCTGCTCCCAGGGTCCCTGAGAGGCCCTGGACGCCCCAGGATATTCATCCCTAGGATGCTGTATGGCATCTCTTTGCACCTATCCTCCCAAGTCCCAGGCTGCAGCGAGCAGAGGCTTGAGAGCGGTTCAGCAGTGCGAAGTGGATGTCATCCTGCTCTTGGCAGTTCTGAAAGTAATTTCTAGTCATAGGGCTCAGGAGTTTGCTGGAGTCTGCAGCCTTTTTGTTTTTTCCTAGGTTCCCAAAGGCAGAACTACACCTCTTCGCTTTTTTTTTGCTTTCAAGTCTCTGCAGTTTTCTGACTTCTTTTGAATGAGTGTAAGTAACAGCTTGGCATTTCCCGTTGGCAGCTGGCCCTAAACCAAAGGTCAGTTGAACAGTAGTCGCGGTGGCATTTCCACATGCCAGCGTCCATCTGTGGAAATGCACTTTGCATCTGAAGCTGGAGATTCCTGGGAATTTAAAACTAAATGTGCTTTGCCCTACACAATTAAGCTGCATTTCAGAGCTGATTTACTTGCAGATGCTCCAGGAAACTTCCGGTAAATAACACGTCCTCTGACCAAGGTCATAAATGCCAAGCAAAATAGCTGATCACTTTTTAAAGTTATCCTGCTCCTTGCATCAAGGGCATATTAATAATATAACAATCGGGATTACAAATCAAAGAGATTCACTAAATCAGACTGTAGTTGTCTCAGCATAAAAAAGAGAGGTGGATTGAAAATCCATTATTAAACCAGCTACAAGTATTGAATTAGAGAACCAGAGTTGTTATTATCTTTGTTTTGTTAGGATTATGTGTTCTCAAAAGCGCAGTGCATTTCACTGATAAAACAAAGCTATAAATTTTGCTTTCCTAACAATTCTTGAATTAGATGTCAGTTGCCATTATTGTTCCTGATTGAAGCATATATTAATCTAAGATCATTACTGACTTTTATTTAAAGTCTATGTCGGGCAATCCAGTCACAAAGATCTTTGCACTCCATCTCTCGGGGAGCAGTGAAGTGTCTCAGTTGTTGTTGTGTGGCATCAGTCTCTTTCTCCCTACAAACTGAGGTAAGGAGCCAGGTTTTCAGCAGTCTGGGGAGGAGACTCCTCCAGAGCAGTACCCCTCTTTTGTCCTTCAAACCCAGCCCTGTTTGCAAAACAGACAAGGTCTTGGGATGAGTGTTAAGAGACTGCTGGTCCCTCCAAGCTTTCAAACTTCATAGCACTAAACAAAGCATGAGCTTTTACAGTCAAGCGGGGAGGATATTAGGTCAATGCTGTGCATGTTTGCAAAAGCTGTTCAAAACAGCTAAGTGAACTGTGCATCTACATTTATAGCCAGCTACCCATTATGGATGACCTTTCCATCTCAAGTGATCTTCCTAAGAACCAGAGGGAACTTTTCCTTACAACTTAAGAAAAAAAAATTGAAACAACAAAAAACTGCCCCTCACCCTGTGTCATTCACATATAGAAAGTCTCCTCTGGCAAGGAACCAGCCTTTGAAAGACAAAGCAAAGGCAAGTCTTGCCACCTGGGTATTGGCAATTAGAGGCTTCTGCACCAGCATATCCATCCTTGACCTTAGCTGATTTAGACTTTTAAATATCAATGCCTATGGTGGCAGGGTCTACTTTCTGGACACAAATATGTGCATCTTGTTAAAAAGTGACTTTCAGGGAATAGAGAGGGTGAAAGATTGTGGTGTATATCCTAGGTCCTGACACAGTGTTTAAAACCTCCTGTGATGTGGAAGGTCAAAAAGGATGAATTTTCCCCAACCTCCCCCCATCCTATTTTCCAAGTTGTGTCAGGGCTTAAAATAGTTTGCTTTTTCAATATTTCCATAGGAAATGGGAGACAGTCTATAGATAATGGTTTTCATAGAGAATTTTTCCAGCATGAGTCACAATTTTTGTTAGTTGGGACTTTTTAAAGGATTATTATCTCTACATTCTTGCCTGCTCTTCCTTCTTCCTGCAGGACATTGTCTCCTGTGATTTATAGCCACTTTATTATGCTGCCTACTGCCAAATATTCCCCACTATTCACCTGACAAGAGGAAGGATTTTGTTGAGGAAGCTGTTGCTCTGCCAAGTCAAAATTCCCATCCACCAAGAGCAGGCAGGGTCTGGTCCTGCTTCTGTTGGGGTCAAGGTTTTTCCTACTTCTGTCCTGTTAACAGCCTCTTTGCTGGTACATTTTTCCAGAGAGAAGCAGCACTGGTGCTCAGTATGGCTCTCTGAAGGCAAAGTGCTCCCTTCTCCACAGGGTCACACCTTCCTAGGGCCAGTGTGGAAATCCGCTGCCAGCAGTACCCATCTCTAACATCCTGTCACGATCAGTTTGTCAAATTTGGCTGCTCCAACGCCTCATTAATCTTCTATTCTAAACCCTCTTCATCTTAGTGCAGACTCACCAGGCTCCACAAGCCAGGCTATGCCCTGCAGTTTGGAGGTGAGTTTAGGGACCCAGGCTAATCTGCCTTCAGATGACTTTGGCCCGGACAGAAGGTGAGAGTTGACCAAATCTGTAATTAAGCTCCAAGGTATTTCTGGGTTGCTCTGGCAGTGGCCAAGGGACTGGGCTGGGAGGACTGTCATGAACAGATAAGCAGCCGGCATAAGCTTTGTCTGAGCAGGGAAAATGGGGGGTAGTGCAGCAGTAAGTGACGAAGCCTCCTGGCCTTCTTGCAGGTGATTTGTTTGATGGCACTGTGCAAGTCCCTTTTCCATGTGGAGTAGGGAACTGGGCTGCCCTTCAAGCTGGAATTTTTTAGCAGCTTGAGGCTCCTGCTGAGCACCCCATGCGTGTGTAGTGTTTGAAAGTGGGGTTTTACAGTGTCTTGGCTGTGGAGTGGGTAGAGAATGAAGAAGGAAGTCAGACTCTTGTTCTTCTGCACTTCTGAATATGTGGATGCTTCACCTTGCTCTGCATTCAGAAGCGTGGCCTCTCCTGAGGGTTCACCGTGTAGCAGCTCTTGGCCTCTTACCTAGAAAAAAGGTTATCTCTATTTTCTTATGTCTTAGACATAGAAAAGTATAATGCCAGAGGTCTTTCCAAGTGCAGTTCCTTCCCCTGAAGACGTTGTTTTCCTTCCCCATACTGACTGCGTAGATCTCATCTGCTTGGCCTTCTGCATTCTCCAGTTTTCTCGAACAGCGCAGAGACGCACTTTAACATGTGAACTAGGATAGCTCAGCAGGAAGAGCAGGTGATTCCTTAAACATTCCTGTAGTTTGGAACAAAGTGGGAATATCTTCCTAGCAGCTCACAGTGCGTAATGCTCTGATGTTTAAAGCAAGCATGTTGACTCAGGAATTGCTAGGTGTAGTGCTGGCCTCCTGACCTGGAGATGCAGGAAGCAATCATAGCCATCACTCAAGGCTGCATGAAGGATTAGAAAAGTCTTCCCAGGCACCCTCAAGTATTTCAGTCTCTAATTGCAAGCCTCTGAAGAACACCCCATTAGAACAGCTTATTAAAAGCAGCAAACGAGGCTTTCATTTATCACAATTCCAAGACTTCAACTTACAACTCTTAAAAGCCGCATCTATATATGGCAGAGCCTCTCTGAATTCTATCTAGCCATTAAAAATGTAGTTTAATTCCAAGTGCTCTCTGGGTCATCTTCAGACTTGTGGTAAATTAATTACATTAATTGCAGGCACAGTTGCTGGGGCCTATGATATATATACATTTCATTAACAAAGCCCAGGGTTTGAAACAATGCCAAGGGTGTTGATAAGTCCTCCTAGCACAGGTTTATTAAAGTTTGCTCTCTGGACAGTTGGGTTTGCAAACCACAAAAGCACTGTGGGGGTCACCTTAGCTAGAACTGGAGGATGTTGTCTCTGTGTGCCTGAGATAACTGAAAGCAGCGGAGTTGGGCTGGCCAAGGAGCAGGGCAGTGCCGCAGGTCACAGAGGTCCTGGAGCTGTCGCTGCAGCTCCAGGCTCCTCTACATTTCTCTGCCCATCTGCAGCCCTTTCCTTGAAGCCAGGGCTAGAAGCCCTGTTGTTTCCCAGCAAAGGGGATTTAATGCTGCAGGTGTTTTTTTCAATAACTTTCACTGTTACGTAGAGATGTCATCTGTTACACTGCAGCAGATCAGATCCTGACCAGGAGCAGCCCCCACAAGCTCTCCTCACAGTCTGCCAGTTGATTCAGTGAGGCTGGAGGAGGCTTTGCAGATAAAATTGATGTATGCAGTGCTTGGTTCAACTCTGCTCTCCAATGTAGGTCAGCTTGCTGGCTAAAGATCTTAAAACCCTGGAGAGGTCTGGGTGTATTTCATTAAATAGCATTTTAATCTTATCCACAGCATTTGATCTTGTCTGGAAAGCTTTTACTTGCAGTTCTTCAGTTTCTAGACTAAGAAAGCCCTTCATGAAATGAGGAGATGGGAACTGGACCCCTCCTAGAAGCCATCAGCACCCAAATCCGATGGCCACAGAGATGCGTGATGGGTTTGCTGGAGTTTAACACTGGTTTTATTTGTCTCAGGATTCTTATATTTTGGAGTTTATCTGCCAAATCAAGCCATCCTTTTAACACAAGTAGTAATTAATCTTCCTGTGTTCTGACTGGTCAGACCAATTAGTAAGTTCCCTTACATGTCCAAGTGCTCCTTGGACTGGAAAGTGAATTTTATTGTCTGCTGATCCAGTTTAGTTTGTTTCTAAGCACTTTTGATTTCTCATAATGCTAAACCTCAGAATACTTTGGCCATAAGTGCACAGCTGCTGGGATTGCAGGAGTAAGGCTGCCTTAAGATACATTTCTCTTGCACTTGAATATTTTCTTTATTCCATGTAAAGGGAGTGAGATCTGAAGTGCTCTGGATTCAGTGCAGGGAACTGATTATGTCTCAGAGCAGCCCTACTGCTGATGAGGTCTCAAAAAGTTTTCTTTGTTCAAGAAAACAGTGATCTCTTTTCATTTTAAGGAAGTGGTTGATTTTCAGGTTAATCGAACTGTCGTTTGGAAAACTTGGACTTTGCATGCTGAGTAGTGTGGAGGTGTGGGAAGGTCTGGTGGTAGCAACCATTAAAAAATGCCTGCTGGAAAAGGGCCTCTTAGCCAAAATGTAAGCTAAAGGGCCATAGCCAAAGTGATCTTCTGGAGATGCACCAGTTCCCTGCACTCAAATCCTGCAAGGTTAAAAGAAAAACATGGCAAAATTTGCCCAGGATACATAATGCTTGGGTTCCCTTTGTGTGCCTTTGGGTTTTGGATCTCTGGTGTTAAATTGGTGTTAACTTGGATCTATGAAGTGGTTTAGTGAAGGCTGATCTACTTCCATATTAGTATGACTAAACAAGCTGGGGCATTATGAAAATAGAAAATATTGTCAATTATAGTAAGAGATATTGGCATCGCTGTTTAGAAAATGTTAGCAAGTTGTTTTGCTGATGCAAAAGGAGCTTAGAAGACATTCTTCACCAGTTTTAATTTAAGTAAGCACTTAATCCAGTGTATAATTCTGTAAATCATTGCATGCCTGAAGTTATTTTGCATCATAATTTAAGGCAGTGCAGTTGCAGAATGTTAATATTGTCTAAATAAGCTATTTTGATGTATTTAGGCATTGTAAGTCATACTGTATAAAAATCTGACATGCACAGAATTTTTTTCAAGAATGACACGTTGTGATGACTGAGGACAAATGATAAGTGAGATGTTCAGCTGACTTTAACCGGAGTATACCTGCACCACTGGGCTCCTGCTTGTACTGAAGTCCTTCCTGTTGTTTCCTCTGCAATATGTTCTTTTCCAAGATGAACTGTCTTAATAGATTTGGTAACAGAAGAATTATCTGTGCAAGTTCTCTGACAAGGATAAAGGGCAATTACTGAGGTGCAGCCAACATTGGGTTGAGAACTGATGCCAGGTAAACCCATGGTCTGATTAAAGTAATGGCTGAGCAGCCATCAAAGGCAAGCTGTGGGTATATGCAGTGCCTTTCAGCTCACCATATTTTGAGTTTATTTAGGCTGAATGCTCTCACCACTCACAAGGTCCTGCTTCTGCAGATACGCAACGTGTGCAAAGCTTCACTGTTACAAGGAGATGCAGAAAGGGCTTTGTGAGTCAAGTACATGCATAAAGGTCTGCAGAAACAGGGCTCGTATTCATCCAGTGCTTTTCCTTTTTTAAAGGCAGTTGTACCACATGCACACTTGTGGAAAAAAGTCACTTTGCCTGCTTCAAGGCAGGTGCTTAAGTTTAAGCACATGGGTGGCCCCATTAATGCTGACGGTGGTACTCAAGTACAGGAAGCACATGGTTAACTGCTTTACAGGACCAGCATCTAGACACTGTCCCCAAGGCATTTTTCACCAACAATAGCACATGCCATTAAATTTTTGCAGCCCAGGGTGTTCAAGTCCAAATAATAATTGCAATAAGAAGAAAGAAATACTTATAAAAATGTTGAGAATGTATTTGCACCTTGCCAGGGCAATGGGATTATTCCTTATCCTGGGCCTTTTTGTTTGCTTTTCAGTTGCTGCGATCATGGCTGTGGGTGGGCTTCTTCTCTGCGTGCTGTTGCCTATCCGAGCCTAACATGGTCAGTGTTCCCACCTGTGCTGGCTCCTACTTCGTGTCCTCCGTCTATGTTTTCTGTGCTCAGTCTGCCTCTCGCTTCCTTTCTTGTATTGGCCTGGAAATCACTTTCTCACCTGATCTCTGTGCCCAGCTTGTCTATCTCAACAACTGGAAATAGCGTGACCTGAAGCAGAGTGTATCCTCAGCAAGAGCAGGGATCTCAGGGGGGGAAAAGCCCGCTATGTTATGCCGTGATCAATCCAGACACTGCACCAGGTGTCTAATAAAATATCACCTATGGTGGACACCCATTGAGTTCTGCTTCTTGCCATCCAAAGGGGCCGGGGGAGGTAATGTGCCCCCAGAGAGGAGGCAGGGGGTAGGCGGGAGTGGAAAGGTGTTTAGTGGCATGTGACATGCATGTCAGTGGAATGAACGGTATGTCATGGACATACATGTCAGTGTATGACATACACAGCAATGCCATGGTGCTGTGTGCCCATGATATGCTCCAGCAGCATTGGACATATCTCTGTGGGTGTCCTGAGGTGCGTGGCCATGCTGCATGCTGTCCTGTTCTCTGCCACCATCTGGGCTGCCTCACCACTTTCTGCTCTCTTGTACTCTCCCCTCTTTTCTACCAAGTCAGAGGAGGGGTGATTCTAATTTCTGTTCGTTTGACTGAATGCAAGTTGAGCTGCTTCCCAAAGGAGAATCGACTGTAATATTGGTGTGGGCAGAGATCTTCCTAAACCTCCTAAGAGACGCATGTGATCACCTATCAGATAGCTGCTTGAGTCCACAGAACTTCTGAGACATCCCACGTACATTGTTAAGCTGGGAAGGTTTTTCAGCAGAGCTTGTGAGAGGTGTGGAACTCCTCTGCTGTGTTTTCTGGGGGATGCTGAGGCTTCGCATGGTGGTAGCTGGGTCATGGTGCAGTGACTGCTGTGGGGCACAGCAGGCACTAAGGTGGACCTTTTTTGGGTCTATTTTGGCAGGGGCATGAACCAAGGAGGAGTTTGGGGTTTTGTTTTGGGTTTTTTCCCTGATGGAGCATTTTTGACTCGGTTTTTGTGACTTTTCAGTGCTTAAGAGCAGAGTTAGCAAACAAGGATGCTCAGCTCAAAGCGTGTGCCTGTAAAAAGTTCTTCTGGTATGTGGGCCACCGTTTTGGCAATGATTGCTCTGAAAGAAAATCTCACGGTACTTCTGTTGTCGGTCATGCCTGTTGCACCAGTTCACGAGCAGTCCCTAGCTGCAAGTCATGCTTCAAATGTCCTCAGCAAGGCCTCCAACCAGAGCCTGACAGCAATGGAAAATACTTCTCAGAGAAGACCAGGATTGGACCGGATGGCTATGAAGAAGAGAGACGTACAAAGAAAACTTGGCTGACCTGGAAAACACCCTCTGCAGGTTTCCTCCTAAGCTGCAGAGAGACTAATATGACAGCAAGCTGAGAGGGGGAAATGAGAAAAGTTACTTCAAGGCACAGATTCCATTGGCTGTGCTATGGGAAGGCACGACAACCTATTTAGAGAGATTTATGGAAATCACTTCAGAGGGAGCTTCCTGCAAGAGGGGAAAATGGTATCTTGTTTAAATTATTTTTAATTGTTCTGGTGGTGGTTTAGGAAAGCAGGGAGTCATTCAGCGCCAAGGCAGGGAAAGACTAAAGGCTAAAAATACCACTGCTGGATTTGTGAAGCTTCCTTTGTAAGGCATCCAAGTTAATCACAGGTCAAAGACAGGGTCACACAGTGCAGAGGGGCAGCAATGCTGGGAAAGCAGCTGAGAAGATTGCGAGCCTGCAGCCCTTAGGAAGGGAATCTGCCTGGTTTCTCTCAGGCCAGCCATCTACTGCAACTATGAACTGAGCTGAAGGTCTTTGCTTGTCATCATCACACCTTTCACTGCTCTTTTGATCTTGTGCAAGAGGAAAGTGACCAGAAAAATGAAAGACAACTTCCAGTATAGAAGCTGTTTGGTTTATACCAGTCCCTTGAGTATTCCCTTGTTCTGTGATATTGTACTTATTCTAGGATTGCAAGCAGCAAATGCAAATGCTGAACATAGACTAACATCATTAGTGGTAGGGTTTTGCCTCTGGCTCTCAGTATCAGTGATGTTTCTCAAGAATAAAGCCATTTGCTGAACGAGTTATTGTCTCCACACACCAGCTGAGGTGACAGGATCTTGGCCAGATGAACAGATCCATGTTTGTTTGTTCCTCTGCATGGAACACGATCCTGCCCTGCAACACGTATGCAGCTTTATTGCTTTAACATCTTGGAACAAATAGTCTGAAATAAGCACTAACCCCTTGTAAACAACAACCTTGCAGTCCTTTCAAACCTCCTGTAAAGTGACAGCTTGAGATGGTTTGGAAGCATTCCTCTAAACTGATTTATCGTAAAAGACATACTTCCAAGTGAAGGTCTCACCCCTGAAAAAAGTGGTGTTTTGTCTCTGTTTCAGAGAAGTGCATATGCTTAGTTTATCTCATATTTAAGAGATTAAATAAATGTATAAATCTCTGCCAGACTGGCATGGGAGATTGTGTGCTGCTTCAGGGCACAACCTGTTCGATGGTACTGGCTGCAGCTGGCAAGGTGAAGTCCCTTTCCTCGTCAGGGATGTCTCAATGCTGTCCCCACACGCATTTCCAGTAATGCCTTGGCTGTGTGCTGAAATGCTTTGGCCTATGCCTGTAAAAAAAGTATGTAAAGATTTTTCCCCTTCACCACCTAGGGCTTGATGTCCAAGGCCCAGGTTCACAGAGCCCTGGCTGTGTCTTGCCTGGGCTGTAATCAGAATGGTGACCCTAGCTCAGGAGATGAAAACTCCTTCCCTTGGGCATTCTGTGGTTTTCAGGAGAATGCCTCAAGTGGCTGAGGGGCCACACACAACCCAGCAAGGGTACCCTGCAGCACAAAGCAGAAACAAAAGCATCTCCATCAGTCCAGGGAGAGCAAGCATCTTCCTGCCTCACTTCTGGAAGGATTTTTCTCCATGAATTGGCTTCTGCCATGCAGGGTAGTGGGCATTGGTTTCCCAGCTGGATTCTTCATCTTTCTACCTGTCCGTTTTATATTTTATAAACCTATATACGGATCATTTTACAACTTCACTTTTATAATCTGCTCTATAAATATTTTACGAGCTGTCTGCCAATCTGCAAGTAGTTTTTAAATAAGACATGATGCCTTAGGAATATTTAAAGTCTCACTTTCCTTTTTACCTCTGATACTTTTATTGAAAAACACAGAGCTGTGCAAGGAAGACATCTGCTTTCTACATAGAGAAACTGGGACAAATCCACAACAGGAGTAAATGAATTGAGATTCAGGTGTGCTGCTGAATTACGTTAACTCTTTGGCTGAGTGTCTCCAGTTCGGTTGGAGATGAAGCGAGTGTCAGGATCTTTATGCTTTTGCTGTGTGTGATATAGAAAAGATATAGGAAATCTATGGTTTGTACAGCGATAATAAACTAGAGAATGAGTCTTCCATCAGGGCTTTTGACTCACAGCTTTGCCAATAAATATTAAGAGCAAATGCGCATGCAGAAATGGATTATTTCACAAACAATTGAGATCTTTTTTTCCTCCCAAAATATATTGCAAAGCCACAATATTTAGATACTTTGATCTGCCGGTAAGATTCACAAAGTGACTCAGGACTTAATCTGAAATTGCTGATTTTTATGGCATTTAGTTGGGGAAGAGAGGAGAAAAAAATGCTTGTGTGTGTTATTTAAAGCATCTGAAGGTCAAAAATGGAAGAAGCGTGGTTTAGCCCCAGTCAGCATGGACTCTGGGTAGTTTGAGAAAGTGTGAGAAAGGCACCAGTGATGGCAGGTTTTGCAGCAAGCTTTATTAGTGACACCCAACTGTTGCTTGACAGTCACAGTCCACCAGCTGCCATTTCACTTTGACGTGTCTTGTCAAGGCTTGTCTTAACGATTCTTTGGGCATCCCAGAGCCTGATTTCGTATGCTAATGTGATATGCTGCTGTATGTGTTACCCAGCTCGAGAGAACTGGGCAGCTGGAGCCAGCTGGTTTGCATTGGCCCTTGGAGTGTGTCCATAGGCAGTAAAACATGGACCATTGTGCATCAAGGTGTGCTTGGATCACTGTATGCAAGGGATGGCATTTCTGTCTCCTCTGTATTTATGGTCAATCAAAGAGTTGGGAGTTGCACATCATAGAGAGGCTGATGTTTAAAAAGTGTTTTTATAGGCAAAGTGCTCCAAACTTGAAGAAGAGAAAAGGGCATTTGCTCCAAAAGGCAAACGGAAGAAATCCTGGATATGCGCATTTGGTAGGAGGATGAATTGAAATATTTGTGTATTTTTAGAAGGAAAATTGAGTCATATGCCTCCATCCAGAAAAACTAGTTCTGCAGAAAACTGATGTCATTTCTGGCAACTTGCAGCAGAAAAAAATGCAATTGCCAGAAGTGGGACTTGATACTGAGACTCATCTCTCTAGTTTATTTAGTTAAAGAGGGAGGTCATATGATGAAGAAGAAGAATCCATTCCTACCAAGGGTTTGTGAACACTAGAATGTGGTTTGAAATGACCTTTACTCCCTGGGTCTCCATGTACACCTAGTGCTTAGGTTTTGGGTTAATTATGCAGGACCCCATCTCAGGAAATGGCACTGCTGCTTTTAGAGCAAGGCAACAAGCACCAACATGCAGATAACTGAGCCACATCTCTGGGCACCTCAGTGCTGTTCTTGTGGGGTTTGCATTCGAAGTGTTACGGTCTCAGCTTGATTGCTGCTGCTGAATTCGTGTCCTGCATGGATAGCCTGGCTGTTTATCAAGTGCAACCTGTTTATCTCCCTGCCTGTGTCCCCAGACTGCCTGCCAGCCTTCCCTTGTCTTCTTGCGCTTGCACAACCTTTGCAATCTCTGTGTTTCCTTCCTCTCCCTGTGGCACAGGTCTCCCTTTCCCCCCAAGGTAAGCTTCCTCTTCCCTGGAATAGCCCCAGAAGCTCATGTTGCTTTTCCCTTCCTCGACTGTCCGGCATCCAGCTTTGCTGGGTCCAGCTTAGTGGTGGTGTCTCATCATCTTCAGGCTTTTGTTCGTAATTGTGATCATTTCACAAACCCAGTGCCAAAATCCTATAGCCAAAAGGCTGATTGGCCCCTTGCATCCAGGCAGACAGCAGTTCCCTGTAATAGGACTTCATGCTGAGGGCATGTTTCATGCAGATGCCTGTTACTGCCTCCTCCTAATTGCAGTTTTGTTCCTGCTAATCATATGCTCCTCCTTGCTGTGAGTGATTCTGGAGTGCTCGCATGCCCCTAGCTCAAAAATCATGGAAGCAGTGGAAGAGAAGACTCCAAGTTTCTCAGCTCTGAGTGGCTTCTGAGTAGCCTGAGGCTTTCTTTGAGGTGTGCCAGCTCGTGATTCTGGTGCATGCTGGCTGGCTTGAAGGTGTCTGTTCCGGTTTTTCATTCTGCCAGGCAGTGTCCTTCAGTCTCATATTCATGCGGTTTGCTGTAAGGATGATCCGGTTCCTGGATCCAGTTATGTTATCAGGTCCTTGGAGAGACTGGCATATACATGTGCATCCTACATACCTCATCCCGTAGCTTTAAATGTGTCTGTGTGTATAGCAATTCTTGCCTGTGCAGTTATCTTGGGGCTTCCTGTGTGATTGTCCAAGTGAAGCTGATCTCAGAAATGCCACCAAAACAGACAGATAACACTAGTGCAAAACTATCACCTAGAAAACCAATGAGAAGAATGAAGCTGAGTCAGGGAAGGGCAGCCAAAAACTAATAGGAGGATGCCCTGGGAGAGATGCAACTATTGTATGACTGTGGTTGCAACTCCATGGCAGGATTCAACACTATCCTTGCACTGTCTGGTGCTAAGGTGGGAGCAGGAGAGGTTGGGCAGCTTGCCTGCTTCTGTGTTTATTCTGCTGGGCAGAGGGGATTCCATGAACAGCAGCTCCCCTGTGGAAGGACAGGAGATGTGTACAAAACACTGTGCAGAGCCAACAATATGTAGGAGACCCCTGAAGGCAATGAGGCAACGGGTTTTGTTTTGTTTTGTTTTAAGCCATTATTTTGCATGTGTATAAGGTGTTAATGTTTACACAAGGCCATTTTCTAAAATACCATAATTTAAAGTTCTGTGTAAATGCACTGTGGATGAAGGGGGAGCATGCAAGACATACAACACAGTGCCTGCAAAAGCTCTGCAGTCCAGGAGATTTTGTTTCTGCAATTCCAATGTTTCATCCCATTCCCCTTCCATTGTCCTTCCTGTTCCTGCTTTCTTTTCTTCTTAGTAATAGCTGCATTAGATGTCAGGTAGAGTGGAGTTGTTCAGAAGCATCTGTGGGATTTGGAAACACAAGTCCAATTGAAAATCCACGGGCCTTGAGCCCTGAATCCCGTTAGGGAAATTGCTAGTTTGATGAGCTAAAACTGGGACAGCAGCAATAGAGCCGCTAGAGAGGTTGGGTTTGTCACTGCTCTGGGTTTCTGTGCATTGTGTGATTTGAAGTAAAGAATTAAGTTCTGCCATACCAGAGACAAAAATACTCTTCCGTTGTGTTGTTGTTTTATTTTTTTCCAGGCGATGTGGCTATAGCAAGGCTAAACAAGATCCAGAAGAAGAAAAGATGCATTTTCATAATGGCCACAGTGAGTAAAGAGCAAACATGTATATGTGGTTTTGGCTTTCCGTGGTAATGAGAAATTCAACTGAGAGGTGGTTTTCTGGAAAAAAAAAAAATCTGGTTTTGCTGGTAATTCACGAAAGAATTGTTTGTGCAGTAGGTCCCCACCTGCCCATGCTGCAAGCCCCATGGAGAACTGAACATTTGAACAGTCCTTATATGTGTGAGCTATTCACACCCACATGTTTGCAGCAGATCTTTCTAGTGAGCTGTTTTGGTTTGTTGCTCTGTCTTTGCTATGTGAACCAAGATGTTATTAGTATTTCCTGGTCAGCACATAACAACATTTTTGCCGTCTGGATGCATCAGTCCAAAATAGCCATTTGCTTCACCCCAGCCAGTTGTGAGGACCAAGCCCACTGCTACTCTCTGGCTTGGGTGCCTCTGCAGAGGTGTGAGGAATAACACCTATTTCCTGCACCTAGGAAGCTTTCAGAAATGCTGTGTAAATGCCCTTGTATAGGAAGCCCCTCTGTGGTGATGCTAGAAAGTAAATCTCATGGTTGCTATCAGTCCTTCTTTTGTCAGGAGCTGTGGGATCTGGGGATGGGTAACAGTGAGGTGCCTTTTGGGGTGGAAAAGGCAAACACATCGTGAGTGAAAGTCAAATTTCCATTAGTGCTATGTAATGAAGGCAGCAGGAAGCAAATCAATTAAGAGCCACAGTGTAATGTAGCTGTCTCATTAGACTGATGAGCAATTCTTCATGTGAGTAGCCTTAATGATTGTCAAAACAAACTTATAATATGGATAATGAAAATACTTTTTCCACTCTCAAGTCCTGGAGAAAAAGCCTGCTATTGATTATATTTATACTGATACAACCCACAGGCTTTGTACTGCAAATATGCAATTCTTTTAAATTTCAGTAACTCTGTCTGAAATAATATGGGCGATTGATTAGCTGATGTGTGACTGGTAGGGCATAATTTATTTCAGCTTTCCATCAACCCCCATCCATCCAGCTTGCTTTGGAAGTTATTCCTGTAACATTTTGCTTTTTGTACTCTTCCTCCTGATGTACCCTCTCTAGTTCTAGAAAGGGATTCAATTCTACAGACACTGGGCCGACCCAGTACGGAACACCAAAAGGGTTTTTTTGCTGCTCGTCATTCCAGCTGAGCACTGTTGTGCTTTTCTAAATATGATGAAGTTGCACCTATGTCACATATAAAATAAATGTCATTTTTCAAGAATGACACTCATTTTCACCTTAGAAATAAATCTCCAGCAGAGCAGAGTGCAGGGGACAGGAATGTGTAATGTCCACTTTCTGTGATGTCATGTGCCATTAAATGTGTTTAATTTGTGTTTGCAGTTAAGCTGCCTGGAGTAAGGACCTATGTTGATCCCCACACCTACGAGGACCCTAACCAAGCTGTCCACGAGTTTGCTAAGGAAATTGAAGCTTCGTGCATAACCATTGAAAGAGTTATCGGAGCTGGTATGGAAAGGCATTTCATGACCCTTAGCAACGTGAGGGGTTGGCTTTCTTAACATGAGAGATCTGGGAAGGGCCATGAAATATTTGAGCTGTTAGGTACCCTGCAATGACCATGAGCATGTTCCAGCTGAAGTCTGGGACAGACCTGTCATTGTCTGCAGTTTTCAAATTCAGGAGCTGAACTGAAGATGTCAGAAAATGGTCACGTTTGGATCAAGCTGAGTTATTTCAGTGGATGCCAAGGAAAAGGAGTCACTTAATTTTCACATTCTTTTTACCATTTTAACCTTTTTATCCCCCCACATTAAGGTCAGTCTTGAAGCAGAAGGTAAGAATAAGAAGTCACCTGGGACATTAAAAAAGGACAAGCCAAAGTCCAAAGCTTAAAAATTCCCTGGTTAAAAGAAGAAACTCCCATTTTGTTTTCAGTAAAGCTGTTTGTTTGCATCCAACCCTAGGAGTATTTTCTGTCCTCTGAAAATGTGGATTTGGATGTAATTTACTATTCACCAGAAAAAAAAAAAAATCCATTTACGTTACTTTTTGAAAAAGGTAGTAATAAAATTGTAAAGGGTTTATAGTCTATAAAAATACATGTTACTGTGAAAGGCTGACAGCATTCCATCTATGTAACTTACCAAGGGAAGGTTAAGAAGCAAGTGATTTGAGTTTTACAGCTATCCACACAAGGAGGATGCTATAGGATGTGACAGGACTCTTTCATACAGTAGACAAAAATATGAAATGAGAAAAAAGCCCAGTGGGATATAAAGCATAGCTCTTTAAATATAGGAAAATTACATTTTTATTCCCAGTCTTCTTGTGTTGATGAATTACTTGGCTTGTGGTACAGTGGCTATTTGCGATGGTCATCACTGTGATGTTCAGCAATCCATATCCATGAATGCAGGGCAACCCTTCGTGCTTTTCATCAGCCAAGGCTGAGCTGCATCCTGTAGACAGAAGCACATCATGTGTTCCTTTGACATGGTGTGATCCCGTTCTTCCTGATTTTCCTCTGCAGGTGAATTTGGGGAAGTCTGCAGTGGGAGGCTGAAGCTGCAGGGAAAGCGTGAGTTTCCAGTGGCTATCAAAACCCTGAAGGTGGGCTACACAGAGAAACAGAGAAGAGATTTCTTAGGAGAAGCAAGCATCATGGGGCAGTTCGACCACCCCAACATCATTCACTTGGAAGGTGTTGTCACAAAAAGTAGGTACAACTTGCTGTGGACTGCTCTCTGTGAACTCTGGCTGATGGGAGAGTTGGTTAAGGGAGGAAGACTTGGGTGATGCCTGTTCTGAATGCACTTTTCATCATTTCTCAAAAAAAGTGGACTCCCCTTGCCTGAAGTGTCGCATTTAATAGGTACAGCCAGAAACAGGTTCCCTAACACTGGAAAGGGGGTTTGTGCCCAAGGGTTTTGGTGTTCATCCAGCCAGAATGGATAGATAATAGCTAAAATGATAAAATACATCAGCTGCCTGTGGAGGGCTTGCCTCACCTAGGCATAATATGCATGGGCTAAAAGAAAATTCTTCTTCAAAGGCCCAAAATCAAATGAGAGAGAAATGGAAGGTGTTTTTGGCCAGCCTCATGCAGTCTGTGGGTGATGGAGACAGCAGTAAGCCTGGGATGTCTGAATGCCAGTGGAATGTGCCGCTTGATTCCTGCCTTGCAGGTGGTTCAGCAGCTCACACCACCTGCAATATGCAAGAGCATTTTGAACACAGAGACGCCAGGCCAGACACTAAGTTTTCCAAGCAGGCTTTCCTCTTATTTCTGCTTTTTTTTGTTTCCTTTTGAAACCCCATAATACTCGGGGTGAACAAAGATGTGCCAAATAGCGGGAAGCGATTTCCCTGGCAGGGTCATGAGGAAAATTTGTTACCGAGAGTCTGGGAGGAAGGGGGACCCACCCCACACCTCCGATGATTTCCAGCCATCGTATTTTGAGAAACTACTGAAGCAAAGTCCACAGGAGGGTAGTACTGAGCCTAGTGATCACTCCCATGGTGTGCAAGCAAGAACAGAAGGTAGCTGAAGTTTTGCTTTCCGGAAGCAGGGAAGAAGAGCAGGACTGTAGGTGAAGATGACAGGACTGTGTAAAACCACAATTAAAGCAAACTCCCTCTGGGATCTGCTAGAGATGCCCCTGATAATATTTGCCCATAGTGCTGGCATGTGGGAGGGATTGAGGGCATCCCAGCATGAGAGTTACTGAGGTCTGACTGCTCAGTTAGCAAAACAGCCTTCTGTAACGTTTCCAGCCCAGTTCTTCTCCAAATTACTGTATGCACTAAAGATAAGGGCGGGGAAAGGAACAGCACATCCAAATGTGCCCAGCACAGAACTGTTGTGCTATGCTGAGGCCGTGGAAAATGTGTAAAGCTGTTGTTACTCATCCCTTTTAAAGCCCTGGAGGATCTACATTATTTGCATCAAGGATTATTTTGTGGAAAAGAAATACACTTTTATTTTAAGGTGTATTTTAAATGACGAAGCACCAGCCTCACAGGTGTGAGTGGCCGTTTCCCCTCTTGTCTTCCTGTTTGGCCATGTCAGAGCTTCCTTAGCTGCTGCATTTAGCATTAGAGCTTCCTTAGCTGCTGAGTGGCATTTGGAGCCATGTGGCTGCTCTCAGTACCATTTGTCATTCCTCGGAGGAAGTGTCTGCACATCATTAGTTCTTTTTCGGAGCTGCAATAAAGAAGGTACAGAGGCTCTAGCTTTTTGTCTTTGTAACCTCCACAAAATCAATGCTGTTTTGTAATCAATGTCCTTTTCTTGCTTTTTTCCTTGAAATTGCATTTCCTAAAACTTTTGAGAAAATTTCTAAAAAATAAGCAAAATAGATTTCTCCCAAAAATTTAATAAATATCAAAATCTTTGGGTACACCTTGTGTAACCCTTAATACATAAGAGCTCCAGTTTCTAGCCCTGCAAGGATGTGGAATATTGGGCTGGGAGCAAGTGATGATTATATATCCATAAAAACTGCTACTGGCGTTAGTTTGAATCTTTCTGGCTGCTGGGGCCTCGGGGCTGCTGGGAATCCCACTTTTAGTGAGAATGTGCCTCCCTAGCAAGTTGCCTTTTATATAAAGTGGCTGTCTGCTCCAAAGGCTGTGGAAACACAAGGAGCTCTGCATCTAAATTGGACTTAGAGCAACTGGAATTTGGATTCAGGGATATGCACCCAGAGCTTCTCATTAGCTCAGTAAATGTTTGTTTACTGCACTCAGGATTTTTTTCCAGCAGACATCTGTAGCATCTTCATAGCTTTTTCCTTTTCTTTTACATGGACCCAAACAACCTTTATGAATCACAAAGTATTCTGCTCTCTCAAAGCATTTAACTTTTTTTACCCTTCAGTGTCTCAGTTGTTGGCCTTTTGTAGAATCAGATCTTCAGGGTAAAATGTCTTTGCTGCATCATGATTTAATTTGGAAGTAAATTAAATTGAATTGGGCCATTTTTAATTCTGAATGAGAATATCTGTGCAGGGGCTTCATACCATTTAACTAATATAGTTCAAATGCACACCTGAGTTAATTTGGATTAATCATGTTCATTGTCCCCTTACGCACAAACCCTTAGCTATTTCTGCTTTACAGAGGTAGTGACAGTTTTCATTTGCATCCCATTTGGTTGCACTGATGGTGTACATTGCATTAAAACATTGGCATGAGTGACATCAACAGATATTTTATGACAATGTAATGCCAGAAGGAGGAAGCCCTGGTGACACAGAGAATCAGCCCAGCACTTTAGAAGGTCTGATGTTTACTTTTAATTTACTTTGTTGAAAGTTATCTGTGTCCTTATTTCCATGCTCTTGGATATGGGGTTAATTTATTCCATGATTGCTGCCAACCTGCAGCAGCCAGATAATGAAACATAAGTGCCAGAAATCTTACTTTTTTTTCTCTGATGGCATCCAAAGGTGGGAGCCTGGAGGAAGTCCCCCAGGGTGTTACACCTCCCCATGGGTGTAAAAGACACCATTCTCACTGCAGTGCTACCTTGAAGTGTCAGAAATAAGGGACCCTATTCTACAGCTGGGTGTTTAGCATTTAAAAAGAATTTTTTTTTTAACATATGAGATACTCCTGGGGTTTTCTTCCCTGCAAAGCCACTGACATGTTTGCCAACCAACAGCAATGGCCCTGGGGTCTCTCCTCCCTCCTACATACAGCTCATGTTGTCTGTAGACAGGTTGCTGTCCTCCTTAAAGATGGGGCCCATCATTTCATTTGGGATTCAGCGATATTTTTCATGGTCCCAAGGTGCATTTCCAATATCAAAAGTAGTATTTTGGGCAAGTTTCAAGCTTGGGCAACAGCTGTGATAGTAACTTAAAAGAATTGAAGCAGCACAGGTCCTTCATGTTGCAAAGGTAGTATTTGCACAGCAATGAGTATTTTGATTGACAAGTTCACAATTACCTTTGTTATGCACATAATTAAGCAGTAAATTAGGCAAAATAGTTAAGGTAATAGAAAATGGGAAAATTAAGATCTATCTAAATAGTAGGACATGTGCTGATTTTTAGTATTTACCTTCTTGTGCATGTTATGACACGTGGCAGCTCTCGTTGATCATTTCTATGAAAAACATTTATAATGCACTTTACAAATAACTGACAGCTCCTCTTTTGTCTGTGCTTCATGCTAGCTAATGGAAATTGATTTAAATAAAAAATAATTTACATGTTCTTATAAGATTTCATTGAATTTACAAGGGCTGGAGCACACCACATTAATTATTGCTATGCCATTGTGGCAAGCTAGCGAGAAATTAGATATAAAAACTGAGCAAAAACTATATATAATTACCATTAAAATGACTCGGGCATGAAAATTAATCAAACAGATTTGGAAAAACATTATTATTCCTGTCAACAGTAGGAGACCAGGTCTTTTGTTAAGAACTTTTACTTTGATTTCCGCTTGCGCTCATTCCATACTTAACTAGCTTTTGTTCTGCAGCGTAAATATTCCTTTTCTTACTTCCAGATGTGTTTACAAGGGCAGTCACATGGAATTACTTGACTTACAAGGAATGCAATCCCATCCTTTCCTGGTCTTGGTTTTGGTGGCTCCCAATCTCAAGCTTCAGATCATCCTTGTTGCTCTTGTTGGGCTCCTGTTGTTATTTCAGGGTGTTGAAGCTCGAGGGAAGGGTCCAAAGAGGTTGCTGCATGCAGTTTGTCCTCTGCAAGCTTTCAGCTTGTTGGTGGAGACAAGAACAGGGTTGCCTGGGCTCAGCTTGCAACCTCCACCTCAACCATCAATACTCTAGGGCATGGTACCCCACCTCTAATACGATATTACTTTTTCATCCCATCCTCCTCAATTTCCCTACTTCTATATATATTCTGGGAACAACTCTTGTCATCCTGCTGGGACAGCAGTGTGTCAGTGTAGATTTACTGTTGCATGGCTGTATATCCACATGCAGACACACTATTAAAAGACTTTTTTATTGCTTTTGTTTTTAAAATAAATTCCTAATGAACTCATGCACTTATTTTTTTCCAGGCAAGCCAGTAATGATAGTGACTGAATATATGGAGAACGGCTCTCTGGATACATTTCTAAAGGTAATACTTAGATCCTTTTTCCAGGGGACCTGGGGACTTTGTTAAGGTTTGGGTTCTTTGTCGATGGTTAATATCAATGAAAATGTTTTCTGGGTGTTGGTGCTCTCTGGAGGCAGGAGTAGCTCAGTTGTCTCTTTGATCTGCGTTTGCACAGCATCATGAAGGACCTGGTGCATGTAATGATACGAACAGGTAAGAATATACTGGAGGATATTACATTTATTTTAGAAGGCAGTTGACTGCATGGAAGGTATTAACTTACCCTGCAAAATGTGATGTGGTTCAAGAGCAGATCCATACTGCAGCATAGCAAACCCCAGGCTTGTCAGAGTTTTTCCATGAAATGTAAGAGCTAGAGAAGGGAGAGTAGGGGAAGTGGTTAGAAATGCAATGTGGCAACATGAGGAAGAGCCCCTACCCCCTCAAGTATTCATGAACCCCTATAGGTAGGATTTCCATGCAAGTTGGTGCTATTCAGTTGCCTGACTGAGAAGCAGCCAAGCCCAGTGCCCTTATACACATGTGCTCACTCCCAGTCGCAGTCTCTCTATCAGTCACCAGTAGAAGCAGCTGACTCCTTGATCTCAAGTTAAAAGAACTACATTTCCTTAGCTTTGTCTCTAGAGATCCTAATCTAAACAGTGAAACTTAGAAAAGCTTCATGGTCAGAGCATGAGAGTAATGAATTATTAATTTTCCTGGTTTCCTTCCTTGGAGACTTGCCTTTGCATTTTTATTCATGCACATGCAATGCTGAGGGTGCAGAGGCTCTCAACTCCTCCAACATCTCCCTCCTTTTGCAGAAGAATGACGGGCAGTTCACAGTCATCCAGCTGGTCGGGATGCTACGAGGCATTGCGTCAGGAATGAAGTACCTGTCTGACATGGGTTACGTGCACAGAGATTTGGCTGCCAGGAATATCCTAATCAACAGCAACTTGGTCTGCAAGGTGTCAGACTTCGGCCTCTCCAGAGTCCTAGAAGATGACCCTGAAGCAGCGTACACAACCAGGGTGAGTTATGGAGATACCAAACTGATTGAGCTCAAGCAAAATGTATTTCTTGCCACATTTTTTAGTTCAGGCTCTCTGGCAAAAAGGTTTCTGTGAATCTAGAGCCTCTAAACTGTGCAAGGGGGTTTAATCAGGTGGTAACAGTTAATTGTTTCCAGATTAATTTTGAAAATGCCTTAAATTTATAGTGGGGAGGGCCAAATAACACTGAGCTTAACTAGTAACCTTGAAGTTTAAGTTGGGTGCATGAGTCAAATAGCAAACTTTGCAAAGTTGCCGTGCTTACAGCTCTACTCTGTCCTCTTTGGTGAATACCAAAGGAAAGAAAGCAATTGCTTTGCTCAGGTACCCAGCCAGTGATGTAAGACATGGTCTTTTGAGCTATTTGACCCTTTTAAAACATTGGTGTGTAATAAATGCCCATTGCAAATAAGGCACATTGCCCTCAGCTTTACCCTGTTGAGGGTAATTTCTCCCAACCCAAGAAAGAGCTTCTCCAACCTCAGTGCTCTGCCCCTGCTCTGCCCTCATGGCCCTGGCACTGGAAAAAGGGGGTGGGCAGGACCCAGCCTCAGCAGCACAGACTTGGAGAGAGCCTCCAATATTAATGGCAGTGATTGGCACACCTTGGACATGTCTTATTACTGTGTTTTTCCAAGGGTATTGTTTTGTGAGAGCTGTCTTGAGTCATGTTCCCAGTTCCTGTGGGGATGTTGGAAAGGTCTTTTAGCTTTTGTCAGTCACAGCCCCGTGATGGGACTCAGTGCACAGCTGGACTGGCACTTCCCTGCGAGCTGAAGGGCTCTTGGCCAGCCCTGCTGCGGCTCCCATGTGCTAATTGGCGCTGGTGAGAATCTGGCCCTTCACTTAAGGCATGCATTTGGTAAGCTTGTGAATAAGTAATTATTGGAAGAAGAGACTTTTTAAAAGTTGCTTTGAAAATGTGTTCTGAGTCCTGTCTTTTACCAATAACAAACACTGTTAGGGGGCATTCAGGGAGACCTTCCAATATTTAGCTCATCACTGAGAGGAAGGGACTTCACAGTTAAATATTTTTTAATATAAATCAAGGGAGACAACTCTTTAAACCCAATGAGAAAAGTATTCCTTAATCCAGACTCCCCTTTCCCTCCCCTTTTCCGTCTCAGAGTTGGTCTGAGGTTTGATTTCTAAAATGATAGAAAGGAGAAAAGGAAACAGCAAAGCACATTTGACAGCTGTGGCATCATTTTCAGTCCCACAGCAGAGGCCAAGCTGGTCTTTGCACACACAGATTTCTGTGCCTGCTTCACAGATCTCTCTGCAGGACCAGGACTGCATTTAAAAAAAAAATAAAGAAAAAAAAAAAAGAAAAAATAAAAAAGAAAAAAAGGGAATTACTTCCGCAGCAATTTGCATGAAGCCCTCGTTAGATCAAAGTCTTCCTCAGCTTTAGAACTGTCTGTTCCTCCCCCGCTCGCTCTCAGAAATGGAGGAACTGTATTCCCTTACCAACCCGTGCAACATAATTGAGATGTTGATCCTATACATGTCCCAGCATTCAAACAACATTCAAACAACAAACCTTCAGGACAGCCAATTAGTAGGCAGCCTACAAATGCTTATGGGCTGAGATAATGTGGAAAGGGGCCCCATGCTGTCAAACAGATTTACTTTAAAATTCGATGTCTCTTTCCAGAGAGAAAATAACATCCCTTGGTGCTCTGAGAAGAGCTGTTTCGACTTTTTTCGCATGTTCTCTGCCCTCCTCTGCAATCTGTTTTTTGGGTTTTTTCTCCGTTTCTTTTCCATTTAGGGAGGGAAGATCCCCATTCGATGGACAGCGCCTGAAGCAATTGCCTTCCGCAAATTCACATCGGCCAGCGACGTCTGGAGCTACGGCATTGTAATGTGGGAGGTGATGTCCTACGGCGAGAGGCCTTACTGGGAGATGACAAACCAAGATGTAAGCACGTGCGAGAGCTGCTGTGTGATGGGACTCTGAGGGCTCAGCATTCATTCTGCAATCAGAGAGGCAGAATGGGGACAAGAGGAGGAGAGCTGCTGTAAAAATGGCTTTGCTCCCCCATGCCAGACAGAAATTATCCTCCCGTTTGATGCTCTTTTTTTTTGCAGCAACCCTGAACAGGCTGTGCGCAGAGGGAAATGTGTCTGCACAGAGGCAAGCCTGCTTCCCCCAGCAGACCGCTGGAGCTTCACTAATGCTGTTAGAGCTGGAGCCTGTCCCTCCTCTGCTTAATGACAAAGGCCTGCCAGGGGATAGATGCTGATAAACTGGCAGCATTTCAATTGTCTGTTCAAACCCCTGCTGCCACATAAAGCAGAAACTCAAGAGAGTCATGGTAAGGGCTTTGTTTCCCGGCACAAAAGCTGGGCGATTTGATCTGGTGACAGCAGTCCACAGAGCTGCGTCTTGGTTGTTCTTGCATTGCTGATCTCAAGAGAATAGTTTTGCTCCAGTTGTGAACATTCTTGTAAGTCTGTGCTTACACAAGCTCTCATTCATTTGTACAGTACCCTTCAAGTTGTGTCCCCTTACTCCTGAATTCCAGTGCCCCCTTGAGCTCTGACCTTGAGGCCACCCTCTGAAGCACCTCCAAACAGGGAGATGCCTGGGAATACTGTCTCCCACCTGACTGCATTTCCAATCCCAGCCTGGGTAAGGATCTTTTGATCCTACTGCAGGGCTGCTTTCTGCCCTGAGCTCACCATCAACACCTGTCCTTCTCTAAGGCTAGAAAAATTTAAGCCTGGGGTAGCCAGATTTTCTAGGTCCCTCATTCCTCTTCACATCTCTGAGAACCATGATTTGCGAAGGTTTCTGAGAATGACAGTGAGTCATGAGGTCCGATTCACCATGACGCATGTGGGGCAGCCCTGCTACCTGTGGAGATCCTACTGCTGGATGGGTTTCCACCACGGATTTCCTCAGGTCACAACACCTGGCGTTTCATCCTTTCTGCTTTTTTGAGCAGTGTTCCTAGTCCAGTGACTTCCTGCCATTTCACTGGCAGCAAGGGCTCTGGCTGAGCATTCTGCTTTTCCTGCCTTTTGTTAGCGAGTCTTTGCCATCAGTGAGTGTTACTACCTGTCATGCTGAGCCACTGTCTCATCTCACTTTGAGTCCAGGCATGGAAACGAGCGGTACCTTTGAGATGGTCACGCCACACTTCTTGCCAGGGACCTGAGTGCATTGTTTGGCATGAATGCCCCACTGCTCCTGCATTGCTGAGGCTGTCACATTTGCAGGAAGTTCAGTAAAGCAGCATGTACCTACACAGGGATTTATCTTAATCAAATACGGGGACTGGCTTCCCTAGTCTGTGCAGAGAACACAGCAGCTGAGAGCCAAGCTTTTTTGCTCACACTGAGCACTGTGACTATCTTTAATGCTGATGCACTGGCATAGCACAGATGTTGTTCAGTAAATGCCAGGCTAAGATTGAGGCTGGTGCCAGTGAAGTAATGCTCCGTGGCCAGGGGAGTCCCTTGTCTGGTTCACAACACTATGAGCATCCACACTTCGCAGAATTGTTTGAAAAAGCTGAAACGCCTTCAGGTTCTGTGGGGCATGGGGTGAATTTCACTCTTGCCTGGCAGGAAAGCAGGAATCAAAGGACTGATGAGATGTTTACGAGCATCAGTTCCTGCTCTGGCTTTGCTTGTGTAACCTCTGTGTTACTTGCCCCTCTGCCCTTTGTGCAGATGGCAAGTGCCTGGATGGTGGTGGTATAGGAACTTAATTCGGTGCTGTGGCATGCTTCTCATGCAGTTCTTCCTCCTTCATCTCCTGAAGGGCTCTTCTCTTCTCCTCTGCTTGTGTTGACAGAAGAGTCAGTGGTGTTAGATACAGCTTTGGCTTTTCTGCAGAGGAACAAGGGGTCACATAAATTTTGGACTCTGGTGCACAAGAGTTTCTTGTTGCATGGCTTGTAATTAAGGCACATCATTTGCAAGCACAGTTGATGATGAGCAAAATTATTCTCACCGTGCTACAGATGGCTTGCTTTAAAGGAGGTGCAGTGCAATAGGGCAGGCAATGTTGTAAGGCTACAAAGCACATTTTAAAGTCATGGTGGTCTCTGGCCCTCTAAAAATATGCTTTGGCTTGACCTCAAGATAAGGCTTTGATGCAGGAATTGTTGAGAGGAGTATTGTGGCCTGTGTTGCACAGGTTGCTAAGCTAAATGATCATCAGTGTGATTTTTAGTGGTCAGACTGCCGAATCTATGAAAACACAGCTGAGTGTTTCTTTGGTTTGCTAGAATAGACCATCCCAAATTGTCCTGTCCTAAACATCCAGTTCATCCACCCCAATCCATACCTGATTAGTGCTTGTCCAGAAGAGGGAGAGAGACAAAAATGCCTCCTTAGGTGCAAATCCCAGATCTGCAAGTCTTACAAAGCAGTACACACCAATGAATGGAGCAGCAAATGTCCCATTTTCTTACTTTCTAAGCACTGTGGTGGCTACAAGTGACTCAGTCTTTGTTGTTTTGGGTTTTTGTTCCTCTTACTGCTAGACTCCTGAAGGCACCTTCAGATGCAAGAGTGTATTTCAGCATCCTAACTCCTCGCAGTATTTTGATACCATTTACATGGTATCACCAGGACAAATGACATCCTGTAAATTGAGTTAACGCTATTGATTGTGATGTTACTGCCAGGAATATCCAGCACACATAACCCCCTTGCAGATATAGTTCAGATATTCTGATCTGGTGCCAGATGGTCTGCTCCGTGTCTTGCTACTATTTTCTTTCTGCTACAGTTGGAGGATGATCCGTTGTTGTTATAAATATAGACATGGACAGAGCAAATAACATTCTCATGGCGGTGCCACACTGAAGCTCTTTCTTTATAGGGCAGCTGCAAATTTGGAATCAGAGACCAGCTGAAAAGCATGGTGTGAAGAACAGAGTACAGCACAGTGTGGTGGGTCTGGGAGCAGCAGCCAGGCTGTAGAAGAGATTGCCTTGCAAGTGCAGGTTGGGTGGAGAGCAGTGCAACTGCTCCACCGACAGATGAGATCTCAAATGGGCACAAAAGGACTGCACATGTTGTGGCCCAGATCTTCAAGTGTTTTTTACCCTTGGAGGAGATTGTAAAGCGTCACCTAAGTGCTTCTCTGCTATGTACATCCTTAGAGAGTTTGAGGTTCCCACTACTGCTCCTCAGCTGGCCTGGCTCATTCCTGTGCCTCTTCCACGTAACAAAAAGCTCTGGGATGGAGGACAATTTAAAAACAATCCATGCGCTCCTGAATTTTAGAGCCTTCTGTAATGCAAGGCCAGCCTGACACAGCTCTTCCTGTATTGTTCATCTAGGGACTAAAGACCAAGAGAACAACTTCCACGTTAACCACAGAGCCTTCTTTTCCAACACAGGATGTTTTCAAATTGTGAGACAGTGCCTAGGATGAATGGCATCTGAGGTAGTCATGGGAGTGGACAGTGAAGAACATGTGGTTTTCCACATTGCAAATATCAGCTTCCAGCTCTTTTTGGTCAAGGAGTCTCAGGAGTGGAGGGTGTGAAGATGGGCTGCCAGGACTCCCTTGGCACAGACACAGAACCTTTTGGCTTGAAATGTGAGCTGCGTTCTCCTGAAAATTGTAATGGTTCAAAATGGGAACTGCCGAGCTTAAAGCCCTGCCATAAATCTGCCCCAAACTGGGGAAAACAAGTTGCTTTCTTCAATTCTGCCCTCATTTATTCATTTCTGCCTTTCAAGAGGGTAGACAACACATATGCATACCACTTGTTTTAGATATAGATCCATAGATGGTTTGTATTTGAAATCAGTGCAACAACTCCCCTGGTTTTAATTTACATACTCTTGGACTGACATTTTAAATTCCTGGCAGAAATGTGACCACACTAAGAAACTACTAGACCCAGACAGTATTGAATGATATATGAGATGGTTGTTCTGCCTCTGCCTTGAATCCATCCATCAATTAGCATTCAAAGTCTCTTTTGAAATACAGTCAGACTTTTATTACTGTAATACAAATTTGTGGTCTAGCACATGCCTTTTCATTTAAAAAGAAGCCAGCATCTGAATAAACAAAATCACTGCACTCCAAGAAGATGCCAGAAAGCCCCATAGGCTCTTTTTCGTGGACTTAGCATAGGCTCCAGGAGTTTTCTGGTATATAAGGTAGAGACCACAACTGAGCTTTGAACAAGTGCAACCAGGCAATCTGGCCCCCTGGTTGCAGCAGTGCCTTGGCTTTCTAGATTCATTTTGCAGTGACTAAAAATTAAGTTATTCAACCCATCCCATAGAAAATACGGAAGATAGCAGGGTTTGCTGAGTTTGCCTCTCATGTGCACAGTTGGGGGGTGGCAGGCTTTTTGTGAGCATATTGCTGATCCCAAAGTTCTATGTTAAAGTCAATTTGGATTTGGGAAAAAGGCGAGGGGAAGAAAAGCCTTGTGTTTTGTGTCCTGTAGGTGATTAAAGCCGTGGAGGAAGGCTATCGCCTGCCAAGTCCCATGGACTGCCCTGCTGCTCTCTACCAGCTAATGCTCGACTGCTGGCAGAAAGACCGCAACAGCAGGCCCAAGTTTGACGAAATTGTCAGCATGTTGGACAAGCTCATCCGTAACCCGAGCAGCTTGAAGACGTTGGTTAATGCATCAAGCAGGTACAGACTCAGTCCAGAACCATTTCTCAGAGCAAGCTCCTTGTCTGAATACCCACCCTAGGGTTGAATTCCCTCTTGATTATGTAGCCTGCATGCAGGCTGGATGTGCCTCCAGCTTCATTATGTCCAGGGGAGTTTACTCAAATCAACTTTTTCTGTTGCAGTTGGCAGCCAGGTGAGCAATTCACTTACTCTAAGTGCAGTGCTGCTACCACAAAGAAAATTACCTTGGTCTGTCTTTCAGAAACAGGAGTTTCAGCAGAATTTTGTCTGTGACAAAACTACCTGTGCTCTACTGCAAGGTTAGAGAAGGAGAGAGGGGTGTGAGTGCATGAGGTGGATAGTACACACTGCTCCAATTATCTGCCTGTTGACTTTATCTTGGTAATACAAACAAAGAGTGCCTCTTGGGGAAACTCTCAGGATGTGCAAAGCTCATGGATGTCCAGGTACATCCTTCCACAGCTATTCCCAGGCATGCTAGACACCACTACAAGATGTGAGAGTCTTGGTAATTGCAAGAAGTCTGTGGTTCCCAAAGCGCTGTACACAAACCCTTTACTAAAACCACATGAAGTGAACAGAACAGCCAGTTTGTATTTAAACATGAATCTGAATAGCTACACAGCTACAAGTAAGGTAAACATGGTCAAGAAATAAAGCTGCACTTGGGGAGAAAGAACTAAACAGGCTTGGAGAGGCTTTTTCTCTTTTCACTGTAAGCACACAAGTATTACTTCTGAGCCATCAGTGTTGCTGATCACTCAGTCCCTTGCAAGGTCATGAAGAAGCAAAATGTCTATCTATCTATCTATCTATCTATCTATCTATCTATCTATCTATGTATATATTATTGCTTCACTGGTGGCAGCAGAGTTCCCCTGATGAACAATGGAAAAGGCCCTTTAGAAAAGTTTATTCTCAGAGGAGGGAAAAAAAGACACATTGTTTTCTTTGAACAGGAATGAGGGAGATAAGATTAGGTTATACTGGTGGTATTGACCAACACAGATATACTTCTGTGAGCTTACAGTCATTTGTCCCCACACCTTCCAAGTGAGCCTTGCACAGCTGCATGTGGCCCTTCTCACCTGCTGCAGCTGGACATCCCTGTGGTGGCATGTCCCTGCACATGGCATTTCGTGCACTGAAAGAGAAGAACCTGAAATCTCTGTTAATTTTTTTAATACGAGATAGATCTGGTTCCTCAGGCTATTTTACATGTACCATTTACCATCTGAAGAAGAAATTATTCTTATTAGCAATTAGATGTAATGTCAGTGCCAGCAAACCTGCAGGAAAAGGTTTATGACAGCATAAAATAAGTGAGGTTTCTCTTTTATTTTCAACTCAGAACAGTTATTTTCCAGGCCTGTTATGTGGTGGTTCCTGCACTCTTTCATACCAAACTGTTATGCCAAGTGAGGAAAATAGGCAGGAAACCATTTCCTTGAGTTGCTAAGCACTTTGCTGATGTTTTATTCCATCAATGGGTCCATGCAATTCCAAACCTCTCCTTTGTAGAGCTGCTGTGGGTATTTTTGATATGGATGGAGCACCTGAACAGTCAGGCTTTGGGGCTGTGTTTCTCTTCTCATAGATTGCTGTGCCCAGACCATGGTAATTCCAAATGAATCATAATTTCAATATACAGCAGCTGTAAAGGATTTTTTTATATATGTAATGTGTTCTTTATGGAAATTCTCATTAATGCAAATAAGGGAGGAAGTCACTCTCTGCATTACAGCATGTTCTATGATATCACTAGGTACCTCCTGACATTAGTGATGAAAATCCACTTCTCATTATGATTACTTAGGAGTTTTGAATTTCTCAGGTGTATAAAATGTTATGGGAAGCCATTATATTCTTGGTACTGCAAGTATTCACATTTTATTAGACCCTTCAGCATTGCTATTAAATAAACAAATAATACTAATGTGCTCATAAAATATATGAAGATTCCTGAAGTGCTATAATAATATAATATCCCAGCTCTCCTTCCAGCTTAAAGTCTTTTAAGTGTAATAGCCACCATCAGAGGCTGACCCAGAAAATGTTTTTTTTTTACCTGTGGGTAATAATCTTTGCACAAGGCTTGTGTTAGCTATGTGTCCCATTTTACACAAAGCAGGGAACAAATCTAGTTTCTTTCCTGGCTGACCTTGGACAAGCCCTCTTTGCTCTCTGCACATCATTAGTGGGGTGGTGGACCCTGCTTGTGCCAGGTACTGTGTCGGTGCTCCTGCCGCGGTAAAGGGTTATTATTTGCCTGAATTGCTTCTTCCGTGCGTGGCATAGCTGAGCAGGGAGCAGTGGCCGTGGCAGGGTCTGGAGTGAGGCTGTGGGAGCAGGAGTGTGCCTCTGTTTGCAGGGCTGCAGCGTGGCTGGAGCATTGCTGCTCTCTGCAGGCTCGTTGGATGCTGTCCGCATCCCAAACCACCCCACCCCCGTGAGTCTGCGGAGCAGCCCCTGCACTGTTAGCAGCTGCCTGCATTGATGGCCGCTGCCGGGAAATGTAATTTGGGTTTCAGCTTCCAGGCTCTGCGCTGTCTTAAGTTAATTATGAGCTTTAAAGGTGGAGGAAGAGAGCAAAGCAGGAGTCATCAAAGTGAAGACTTTGAAGTAGGAGTGACTGGGGGAGCCTGCTTGTGGCTGAGAGGTAACTGGGATAGATGCCAGTCCTCCTCTTTCTGCTTGTGGTGAGGGCTGGAAATGGTGGGAACTAACTCAAAACTGGGTGAGGTTGCAGGTGAAGTGGTGTGTTTGACACATTGCATATCAAGCCTGCTGGGAGGATTTAGGTGGCAGCAATCACTGAAACGGAGCTAAAGAAACATCTTTACCATAAAAAAATGCAAGCAACTTGAGTCATGTTGTGTGTACCTCGATACTGATCCTGTTTGCTTCTTCATTTTTGCTTGTCTTTAGAGTGTCAAATCTGTTGGTAGAGCACAGTCCAGTCGGGAGTGGTGCCTACAGATCAGTGGGTGAGTGGCTGGAAGCCATCAAAATGGGCCGATACACGGAGATCTTCATGGAGAATGGATACAGTTCAATGGATGCAGTGGCTCAGGTGACCCTAGAGTGAGTAGTGTACAGATCATTTTCACCTCATTTCTTGTAATCACAATGGGAGGAGGGAGGAGAAAGACAAACCATTCAAAAATATGCAGGGATGAGGCTGCAGAATGGGAAAACAGTACCCTGTGTTTGCAGTCAGCAGTTTGCCTTGTAGCATCTCTATTGACAACAAGTGCAGGCAAGATTAAAATTTACAGTCATTGCATTGGCAGCCAGTGTTCTGGCTCCTTTACTCACAGAAATTAATGCATGAGTTTCTGTAATGGTCAGGCCATCCTTTTGACACAATAGCAGTTGATTATTTGGGGTTACCAACAAAATAAACCCTCTGCCTTAACTAGTAAATGTATAGGTGCGAGAGTCCCTGCTGAGGTATCCTATCTTTGCACCAGATTAGCTGGTTTCACAGCTCATCTGGACGTCACCAAGTGAACAGTGAAGCTCAGTAAGGTGTGGAAATGGAATTCAGCATTAACAGAAATAGATAACAGCTGATGCCAATGGAAGAGCATCAGCAACCCACAGCTCCAGAGGACAGGCTTCCTGAATGAGACTCCTTCTTCTGAATGTGCCCTTGGTTTTTGCACGTGGGTGTGACTGCAGCTGGGGCAACAGCACTCAAATGTAAATTGGTAAATGCCTCAGGGCTGCTAATTTGCTATGCTCCACCTTTAATTGTCTGTCTTGCTTGTGTAATTGCGTCAGTACTTTCCTGCTGCTGCCTGCACTGTCTCAAACTCGCCTCAAAGCCTGCCTTTCTAGCTGGGTTAATTTGAGCTTGGCTTACTGCAGGCGTTAAGGCAGAATGGGAAGAATTATACTCTGCTGCTTTGGAGAAGGTTGTGTCTCCTCTGACCACATGCAGATTGCCAGTGCACATACAGAATTGGTGCTGAGAATTAAGAATAAACCACAAAAAATCCCCACACCCCACAAAACTGCAGCCTTTCCTCCTGTCTGCCACAGTGCTTGCTGTGGGGCTCACTGTACAGCACAGGGGTGTGATGCAGGTCGGTGACATCTCCAAGGAATTCAGTTTTTCCATTACATGCATGGAGAGAGTGCAGGAGCCTATCTGCTCTCACTCTGATTTTACTTGCTCCACTCACATCATCATTTGCCCCTTACACCTGGACTCATCCAGTCTTCTTTCAGCCATTCACAGGAAAACCCTGAGCTGGGGATGAAATCCTCTCTGCTAACTGTCTGGGGAATTAGGGTGCATGGATTCTTATCTAGATCCTCTTCTGAGCTCCTGAGACTCTTACATTCCCAGCCTTATCCTGCAATTATGTGTCATGTTACTTGGGCTTTTGAGGATGCCATGGTTTAGACTGATAATCTACACAGACCAAGGAAGAGGGCATCCATCCTGAGGCTGTCAGAGTCCACGGAGCAGAAATAGCTAGCCAGAGCTTGAGTGGGAAGAAGAGGGATAGGATGAAGCAGTGATTTAGGAGAACAGGAAAGCATTGGAGCATTCCCCTCTACAGTACCACCCCAATCTTATAACCAGAGCAAGTTCTGGTAGAAAATGCAGACTGTCTAAAATACATCACGGATTAATTGCTGTTTGGCTCAATTAGTCATATCAAAGAAGAAAATTAGGCTTCTAGTTTGTTCCTCTTTAGAATTTTCTGCAATTTCAAGAACTCTACACAAAATGCTCAGAAGTAACATGCTTTTGTTTGGGTCATAGAAAATGTTGACTTCAAGCCCAAATTAGTGGGTGTTTTCAACAGCAAATTAGAAGTTTACTTACTTGTGTAACTTGAAACAATCTTGCTGTCCCTCCTACACTGTCTTAGCATCCCATGCTGCTGACAAAAGTATTCCTAACCTCCAAATTCCTAAAGTGCAATATTTCAGATTATGAAATAAGATCCTTAATGTGACTTCAAAATTTAACTGTTTCCCTATGTTTACTATTTGGTATTCCAGAAATTTCAAAAATATCCCCCAAAATCTTTTCAGGCTACACAAAAAGTGCTTAAAAATGGTTGTTCTGATTGCCAATGAACCAAGAAACCCATTACCTGCACGGTTCTAGCCAGAAAGGCAAGTTGGTTTGAAAGTCTTTAAATAAGATTATAGCTGCCAGAGATGCTCTGACCCTCACCAGCTGCAGAGCTCCTCTAAGGCCCCCTCACCAGGTCTCAGGATATTCTCTGCAGCACAAATGTCATCCTACTGGTCCCAGTGGAGACAACATATCTGATCTGCTCAGCTTCAGCTTTCTTCTGGGCTTTTAGAGCAGCAGAGCAGTGCAAAGGAGCTGATGCGTAGCAGCCTGGGGAGCTTTTGGGGCTTTTTTAAACTGAAAGGAGACATTTCATGGATCCATCTTCCATTTCAGTTGAAACTGAAAAAAAAAGGTTGAAACCTATACCAGCTAGTTAGTTATCCATGTCAGCAAATAAATTCCCCCTCCCCACCCCAGCTGCCTGTGGACAGAGATTCTTGTAGAGATGCTTGCTTGATTCTTCTCTGTCAGCCTACACATCTTTGCATTGCAGAGGTGGCCTAGCAAGAAGGCTTGACCCCACTCGGGTCTATTTTTGGGAAAGCTGGAAGATTAATCAAAAAGCCAAGTAGCCACCCAGATCAAAACTTCTCTCATCCCTCTCAGATACAGTAAAAAAAGAAAAAAAGAGCAGATTTTCAGCTGTTAAAAAAAGAGAAACCATCATAGCGGCTTAAGAGGAAAAGTGTCACATATTGAAGATCTGAACCACATACTCAGGCTGATGTAAACTGGCAGATTGCCCTTAAAAAATAAAATAAGGGAGAAAAATGGCTCCTGGTGGGCTCAACTGAGACTCTCATGGGGTCTCCAGAAAATAAACACCAGAAGAAGCAAAGTTCTTTAAAGGTTGATATACTGAGAGGGGTTGGTTTTCTGGAGATTTTCTTTTTTTTTTTTGTCTCCCTGTTACAGGGAACAACAAAACATTTTGTACTCTATAAAGGAGAATTCAGGTTAAATGTTCCTTGTCATTTTTGATAGAGGCAACTGTTCTGTATATTCCAGAGCTGGGACTTGGGGGGATCGGGTGAAAAGATGATCTGAACATCTGAAAGTAGCTTGCTTTCCCCAAATGATATTAGTAAAACAATCTTTACAATTTAAGAGGTTGCCTTCAAATACCATGCAGAATGATCTTCACCGTGTAGGAGACAGATATAGAAATTAGATGGAGAAAGAACTGGATAACTGCTGCCAGAAAAAGCAGGAAAAAACATGATGAATGTAAAGAATTTTTTTAATCTACTGGAAAAAACCTACTAGTGCTTTAGGAGGAGTTGACCATAACACTGACAGGATTGGTGATTTTGGGTGCCCAGCTTGTGGCTTCTTTACAGGACCTGGTTGAGATAGTAGATGTTCAGCATTTTTTTTAAAACCTCCCTCCCCTGGCATGAAAAGCAAAATTCTGATTACCACTCTGATTCTTTCAAACTGATGGCTCGATGCATTTATTCCAGAAAGAGTAGTAGTAGTGACAAATTTCTGAAGGCGAAATATTAAAAATCTAAAATCGATGAATATCACCCCAAGTCCTAAGCTCTGCCTGCTTAAGCAAAGACCTGAAAATGTATGTGTTCAAACAAAGAGTGATTTCTACATTTAGCTCTAATTCTTGCAAAGGGATGAATCACCTTGCGAAAAGTGGAGCCTCACCCTCCACCCTCTCTTTCCAACTGGATATCAGACTTGAAGGGAACCTTTCCAGTGGACCAGACCTGCTCTTTAAACTTGTGGACCACCTAGTGACTTTGAGTGTGTCTGGAGCTCTTTCAATCCACTGCAAGAATAACTTTACCAGGACAATACTCAAGAATAGATAGATCCATGACATGAGTTTCAGTCTGACCCTTGACTGGACCAATTACTAACCATGTGGACTACATATTTTCACCTTTTGAAAGATCTGTACTCACTGAATCTCAGGACACCCTGTTGTTTGTTATTAGACGAAGAGCTCTGAATATTTGTAATAATATGTGTTGTGTTGCTTTGCATTGTATATATTTTTCTTCTAAAATAAAATAAATTATTTATTAAAGGTTATACTGGATGAAGAACATTTAAGAGTTCACCTACTCTAGATGCTTATTCTTAAACTGAAATCTCAGTCCTGGGATTGTGATGCTATGTCTGCTTCTGAACAAATTCTCATCTTGTAACCAAGTAGAATGGGAATTATGAGTAAGAGCAGATGAACTCTTAAAACAAAATTTTTTAAGTCCTCATTTCATGCAAAAGTCCCTAGCAAGTGGATTCCTCTCTCTTTAGCATCGTCTGAAGGTCTTTGAGGTTCTTCTTGTTTCCCCTCATTCAAACTGATGACTAACTAACTCCATGAGTAGTCCCAGTGTGCATGGGCAATTGTAGTTACACCACATGCAGAAGAGTGGTGAGATCTGGCCTGGATGGGAGATGAAATATAAAATATCTGTGGTAGGCTGATGGCTGCTGACCACAGAGATCTTTCAGGACTGTGGCCCTTTTGCTTGCATGCCTAAACCGGCTGGTGAGGGGGTTGTATTTTATGTGGCAATCCAGTCCTAGTCTACACTGTGTTTGGCAAACTGGTCCATGGTGTATAAGTAGTTCTATTTGTAAATAAAATGTTTTAAATATATTTCTTACAACATGGAGACTGTGAATTCAACCCTTGCAAATGGAGGCTGTTGCAGGGAAGGGGATACCCTGTTGTCACTGGCATGTTGCAGCTGGGCTTCCGTGCAAGGCAGTGGTAAGAGAGCAGCGTGCATGCAGCTGTGTGCAGGCTGCTCGGGATGAGCTGGCACCCATTTTCCCCTTTATTTCCTTGGCTTTTTGGTCAGCTTAGGTCAGCCTTTTAATACCTTGTTAACAAGAGATTCAAATTCCTGCCTGCTTTCATTTTCAGCCCTACATGAATGAAAGAAGTGAAAAGATAAAATTTCTCCCTAAAATAAGAATAAAAGTTGTCTCATGGCTGGGGAGGCCAAGTATTTTCAAGCAGGGAGACCACAGAGCACATGGGTGCTTGGATCTGCACTGCAGAGGCACACACAAAACCCAACACCAGGGGTCAGGTCACTTCCACAGCAAGGAGCAGCCTGGATCCTGATCGCAGGTGTTGTTTGCTCACGGGTCTTAGTTGTGCCTTTTCCTGCAGGAAATGCACATTTTTATTGCAAAGCCCCGGTGGATGCCTGCACACATCTCCTCTGCAGAGCTGAGCCCTGTGAATTTACCACTTGGCTGCAGTAACGTGAGCCAGGCAGCTCTGGGCTGGAGCTTGAAGGCAGTTGTTTTGCAGCCCTTTGGCATAGAAGTTGTTGGGGTTTTTTTGTCCCCAAACCAGCTGGTTTGCACACCCAATTCTGTTCAAAATTATCTTCTGCCTTACACTGCTTTAAGTCCTTCAGCACTGGATGCATGGGAGCAAGTGTAAGTCATGCTTGAAATACCGGAATGAAAGCTCCTGCATTCTCCAGGCAGTTTTTAGAAAGTTTTGTTGTCTTTGCTATGTGCAAGGTGGCTTTTGAATAAAGGTGCTGATTTTTATACTTGGTGAGCATCTGGTTCAGGAGCTGTTGTCTTCTAGTTTGTCTTTGCTGAGGTGAAAGACCCCACAGCCGTGTTTTTCCCCACTCTGAGGAGTCCCCATGCTTTTGGCTGATGACTTCACATTTGAGAGGATTTGATATACCAAAAAAAAAAAACCAAAAAAAAAAAAAAACCTGGATCCCCTGGTGAGCAGTTAATGTATTGAAGTCAGAACTCTTTTTTGTTCTTTCTCTCTTGTAAATCAATGGGACATTCCTCAAGGATATTGAGTTAAGGGGATACTATACGGTAAAAAAAAAAAAAGGCTGTGTAGTGAACAGGATGGGGGGTTTATTAGACTGATGGGGCTGTGTGTGAAAGGCCAAGGCATGCATGCTTTTCTCCAAGTTTCAGGCAATTTTTTTCCTGGCATAACATGCAAGAGTGTCAGAAATTATACATCTGTGAAATACATGGTACTGGATTTTCAAAAGAGCTCAGCTTGCACTTTAGATACCTGGAAAAAAAAAGCTGATTTTTCAAAAAGTGCCAGCAGAGCAGGACTCAGCGGGGGAAGATGGATGTTGTCTCTTTTAAAAATCAGGTCCTATACTGTGTTGGTTTTGGGGGTTTGTTGTTTTTTTTTTTTTGGGTTTTTTTTTTTGATCTCTGGTGTGAACTTCCAACTGTGCTGTGTACATAAAATAAATTGCATGTAACAATAGCATTACTTCATTTTCCTTCATTATTAAGATGGCTTGCTGAACTAGTTTTACAATTCAGTGGAGGCAGAAATGAAAACATGCCCCCCTGAGAAGGTAGACACCTTTTGCAGGTGCTGCAGCCTTTTCTCTGCCAGGTAAGGAGCACTGCCGATGTGTCTCATTGACCTCCTTTGCTCTCTGCCCCTTATGTTATGATTTCCCTTTGCATCATCAAGAAGCTTTGCCGAAAAAGGGTACGATAATGAAATTATGTGTTTAGCCTGAAGCAAAAAATCTGGTATTTTCCAAATCAAAGGCAGAAAACATGACAGTCCTTGGAGAAGAACAGATCTAGATTTTGGCTTCAACTAGTTTATGTGTTAATGTATTAGCCTTCACTCAAGATTGCTTTTTATTCAAAGCAGTGTTCATCTGTGTAATTTTTGGATATGGATGGCTGGTTGTACTTGCACAGGAGTTTCTGTCCAGAATGTGAAGCTGCTGAGAGAGGCACTCCTCCATGGGTAGCTCGTGTGAAAATGTTTTGGTGTTTCTTGCACATGCTCACCTGCAGTCCAGCACACAGCCCTGCTGTGAATTGTAGGCCAGGTTTGCAATATGTCTCCAATGATGGTTGGGCTCCCACATGTTGCTGGGGATTCCCAGCCTTTCCATGAAAGTGGCAGCATGGTTTCCAAAAATCAGCTTCGTGTTCAAGGTGACATCTCAGTGGCTTTCAGTGGAGAACTTTCTTCTAAGAGACTTGCACACAGGGTGTCAGCAGCTCTGGGATTCATGAGTGTATTGGCAGGACCATAAGGCACAACCTAGAAACATCCTTAATTCAGTCCAGTCTGGAGGTAGAAAGTGAGGGACTGATATTTTTCTAGTGGAAGTCTTCAGACAAAACACCACATCTCCTATAGTCAAACTGCTTCTCTAACAGTTTCTGTGTCTTATGCTGGAAATATGTATACAACTGTCTTGATGTTTCTTCTGAGCTTTTATTCCTACAATTTCTTTGTTAACACTTTTCCAACCAGTAAGAAATCTCTCCAATTATACTCTGCCATAACTAATGGTCTTACTTGGCTTTAGATGTGTCATTGAATCTGATCACCCAAGGTCCTGCTGTAGTATCTCCAGGAGATGACTTGTCCCACTCCTGTCTTTGGATGGGATAAATTGTACCCTGGAGGTGCCTCTTTTATGCCGTTCACATGAATCTTGGTGATTACCTTCATCTATACACCTGAATTTTGGAGAGTGCAGTTGATGGCAATCTTTCCTCCTGATCCTGCATTTTTCATAAACTGTCTTATTTTACAGCTTTCCTGTAATGGTAGCCCAGTTGACAGACTCAACACAAATGCCCTTGGCTTCTAGAATTCGCTCCCCCCCAAAAAAAATCAAATGTGAGTTTATGGAAAGGTGTGCAAAGACCCAGAGGGGAGCTGCTTTGCTATTTCTTGTTGACTTTAAGAGGTCATCAGGGTGGTGGCCATGCTCGAGGCTTTTGCCGTTTGTGTTTCCTTGCCTTTGTTTCATCTGAAGAGGAAGGAAGCATGGATTGACCTCACTCCTCACTGCTCATATCCAAGATCTAATACCAGCCTCTCCCATGAGAAGAGGAAACTGCAACATGGGCTTTCTTACATGGCTTTTCTCTTGGAAATAGGACTTTTCATGCCTAGCAGAATCCTTGGCCAAAGATGATGCTGACACTTTGCTGTCTGGCTTTTCTCCTTGGCCAGTGAGGTGATCTCATTCAAATCACATCACCTCTCTGAGATGCTGTCAGCCGTAAAAAAAAATTTTTACAGATGGGGGAAATAAAAGTTGCCAACTAAACTTGGCTCCGGGAGCTGCCAGCGGTTACAGGTAGGCGCTGGCAGCAGCAGCAGCGCATGTGGCGCGTGGTGTGCGCGGCGGCGTGTGCCTGAGAGGTCCATGGAACCAACGTCTGCTTTCTCCCACAGGGATTTGAGACGTCTGGGAGTGACACTTGTTGGTCACCAGAAGAAGATAATGAACAGCCTTCAAGAGATGAAGGTCCAGTTGGTGAATGGGATGGTGCCGTTGTAACACGGTTTTTAAAGTTGCTTCCTCAAGTGGGTCGGTCCTGCACTTTGTACTCTAGCCCTGAGATTTATTTTGACTAAAAAAATAAGAAAAAAACCAAGAAAAGATAAAAAGGGAAATTCGGTGGTTTCTGTAACTGAAGGACGTTGGCCTCTGCTGCAGCATTTCTAAAGCAGTGTTTGACTAAAGTTTTCCTTTTCTTCCTACTTGTGTCCTCATTTTCATGAAGTCAATGATGTAAGATGCATGGAACATGGAAATGAATCTGCTGTACGTGAGGTTAACCAGTCTCTTAAGCTTCAGCGGTGATGACAACAAGCCTTCCCACCACGTGTTGTCTGTACATGGGAGGTACATATATAGATAGCACCTTTATATACTGAATTACAGCAGCACATGGTAATGCTTCCAAGGACTGACTTGAATGGAGGATTTTTGTAGCTATTCATGGACTCCCGACAGCTGCAGTTCGCTGAAGTTTCACGTCGAGTCTTACTTGTCTACAGAAGTGTATTGAAGAGCAATATGATTAGATTATTTCTGGATAGATATTTTGTTTTGTAAATTTAAAGAGAAGAAAAAAAATGCTGTTACACAGCATTAAGTTATAGAGACTAGCATATAAACATGTTGCTTGCTCCATGGCAAATACAATACAGGGTGTATATTTTGTTTTCCTCCTTCTGTGTTACCAAGTTTTTTTATTTCTTCTTTGGGGAGGATAATACATGATGAAGATGTATATACTGTACAGTTTGCTATGCATCAGGTACAAGTTTCGTGTTCATTCCTTGGTTTGTTCCTTCTTTCCTCCCTCTTTTACTCAATCTCCCTTTTGTTTTACCCCTATGCTTTATATTTTTGCTGCAGTTCGGTTTAAGCAACATATGAAGCCCTCAGGAGCTTTGATTATGTATGTGAGGTAGAAGGAGTGTGCTTAAATAAAAGATGCTGCCCCCTCTTTCTTTACATCATGGGCAGGGGACAGCCAGAAGAAGAGAAGTAAAACATCTGATTCTTGGTGGCCTCCAGTGACAACATGGCATCAATTTTCCAGTGTCCTGGCCAAAGGTAGCATGGGATTGCCTTTGCACAGGTGTTTACCCTAGTAGCCACCCCCCAGTGCAGCCATCACCTCTGTTCGCATAGCCCGGGAGAGAAAGCATGAGGTGGTTTTAGCTGGAAAGAAGGGATTCTGTTGTTCCTTTTCTGATTATGTGGGTTAAGCCTTGGGGCACAGTGTGGAAATGAGCCCATGGTCATCCAGTGTGGAGATTTTATAGTATTTCTCCCACAGTGGTGGGAGTGGAATTGTTTTTGGGGTTGTGCTGTCTCAAGCTGTCTCTCGGCATTTTAGGGCTGGCTGTGGACCTGGTCACTTAGGGACAGAGAACAGAGGGGAGGGAAGAGCAGAGTAGCCCAACATGGTCACAGCAATGGCATCCTGAGAGCAAGGAGATCCCATTCATCTGAGGCTAGCACAGCTTAGATCAGGACTTGGTTGTAGCTGGGGTTCAATGTATCCCTTAAAGCCCATGGCTAGTATTTTCAGAGAGACCTGAGGGCAACCCCTACGAATCCCCTAGGAATCACACCAAGAAATATTTTGGGATTGTCCTCCTACTTTCATTGTAGATAAGATTAAACAGCACAGTTAATTTGGTATTCGTAGGTTGGGCTTTTGTTTTGTGAAGATTTTGATAAAGATAAGGATTTTAAAACAGCCCAGTGGATTTCAAGGGTTTGTTGTTTCTGTAAATGTATTGCTTCCTTAGAGTTTGGATAGCATCTTGTGGCATCCTTCCTTAGCAATAACATCAACATACAGAGTTGCTTTAGCTCCCTTCATCCCCAGTGCTGCAGAGCCGAGCCCAAAGAGCTCAAGCAGCCGAAAGGAGGCCTGTGTCCCTCTTGCCTTGCAGAAGCAGGTGTTGGAAAGCACCATCAGCTGTTTCAAAATGTTTCTTCCATTTCCCCCCAGCCTTTGGATGAGATTTTATACAAAGAATGTTTTTTTTAAAAAAGGGAAACATCTAGGAGCAGAGGCTGAGCATTTTTTTTCCTTAGCAGCAGGGTTTGTTTGCTTACAGCAGGGCTTCTTCAGGCAATATTTGCCTGTTCCGCAATGGCCTCCTCTTCCTCTGCAGGCTACTGCTGAGTTGCTCAGGAATCAGGAGAAATAGCAGGGAGAGGAGCCATGGCGAGGTCTAACAAATCTTGATGGTGTCATTTCTCATCCCCTTGTTTCATTTTGGCAGCCACTGGACCACAAAGGAGGAAAAGGGTATCAAGACATAACAATTTCAGCACAGAAAAGAGATTTGTCATGTAATAAATAAGATTATTAGAGCTGTCAGCAGAGCAGTCTTGAGATTATTTGTGCCTCCCTGTCTGCAACACTTGGGAAAATAACATGTAGGAGGACAGAAACAACTCATTTCATCAGGAGGAATCGTTTGTTTGCCTGCGTCCATTGGTGGCACTGAGAGGCTTTTAGCAAATATGTCGCACTTTCTGCCCATCATCTCCACTCATTCCTTTCCTGTTGGCTCTGTGGGAGAAGTTGGACTTGGTCTTTTTTTCCTGGGCTCCTGAAAAGCAAAATCCCCTTTTGATCATTTGTATTGCTGGGATACATACCAGATGCTGGAGTAACGTTCAAAATGATGAACCAGTGGAAAACAAAACTGTTCTTAAGCCAGACTGCGTTTGTAAATAGGGCACCTCTTCTCTCTTCCTCCAATAAATAAATAAATAACCTTTTCTATTTATTTGAAGAGCTGTTCTTGCTACAGAACTCTGTATTAATAGACTTTGTCTCAGAGCGAAAAATAAAATAAAGTGTTGTTTTAATGGGTAGGGTCCAAAGGTTACAGCTTCTACATCCACGAGCAAATCCCAGAGACAATGGAGGTTTTCGGTTCCCATCCAAGAACTCAAGTACTTCGTGTGTTGGGCATGATTATATGTATTGGAGTGCAGCAGAACAAGTCAACAGCAACATTTGGCTGGTTATGTTCTTGGAAAGGGCTGTAGATGGATTTCCTGCCTATGGTAAGTCCAAGCACTTTGCTTTTCCAGCTCACTACTGCTGCAGCTGAGCCAACGAATTCTGGTTTTTCCAGTATATTTTGCTGGTAATTGAAAGGGAGGTATTTCAAAGGATCCAAAAGGTGAAAATGCTCTTTTTGGTGCAGTTTTTCATTTTGAGAGAAGGAAGTGTCCCCAAGGATGGGTTATGTAGACTGACACCCTTTCATTGTGTAGATACCACCTGGAAAAAGTACTTGAACATAAAAAAGGAAGGCTGATATAAAAGGGAAAAAAATCAGTTTAAAATTTTATTTATTCCTCCTATGTGTTAATAGCGAGAAGAATAAAAAATGAAGGTAAATTTTTCTTTGTCTATTTAGTGTTGAACATAATATAGAAAGTCCCAGTGCTCAAGAAATTGTGACTCCTTGGACTGCTGTGGACTTGAAATTAGCTGATAAGGCGTATGTTAAATACATCAGTAGCAGCCTTAAGATCAATGCTTAGTCTCCAATCCTTTACTGTAATTCCTTAGGGCAGGTAGGGCAGGAGCTGGTGCACCCAGCACTGCCAGAGCCACAGCATCTGTCTCAGCTCCTTGCATCAGTGTTTTAACTCACAGGAGACTGTAGCATTGCTGTATTTATTCCTCCCCTTTCGCCCTCTTTGGATTCTCTCTGTGCATTTTGTTTGTGTACATGGGTTTTTTTGTAGTGTAAGATACAAAATTTTCTATTTTTTCATAAAAATAAAAACCTTTGACTAACAGCAACATCCAGTTGTGGATCACACATACACTTGGCTTTTCACGAAGCATCAGGATTTCCCCCATTGGTAAGGAAATAAATGCTCTGTATTTTTCCTCTTCTAAACACAGATTTGATGCTACTCTTGCGGTCCCTGAGGGAAAGAGGGGCCTTTTGGATGAGAGAGACATGTAGACCCTCATGAATGCATCCTGCCATGTTACAGGCTGTTCCCACTTTCCTCTGGTTTTTGAGGAAATTATGCTTTTTAGTCTGGTTTCTGGGGCAAAGGGCCTGCCAAACCAACCAAGCCCCAGAGCAGTCCCTGACTACATATCCCTCAGAAACACCAATTTTTTGTGATTTTTTTTTTTTTCCCTCCCAAGATCTGATTTTCTCTGAATGTTTTTTTTGGGTGGGACCCCAGCAGACCCATCGCTAGCTGGAGCACCCACCACTATATCCCCTGCCCCATGGATTTGGGGGCAACCACATGCTGCAGAGGGGCATGGGCCAGCCTTAAAGAGAGGTGAGAAAAGCCATAGGTGGGGAAGGCTGAAGGGGAAAAGATGACCTTGGAGAGGTCTTAATGGAGGTGGTGGTGGGCAGCCGCCCTCTTCTTGTCCACTGCTAGGGGGATAGGTGCGGGTAAGGACCCTGTTTCTCCGGACAGGACAGGAAGCCGTGGCAGGTGATGGGTAGTGGTACACTCAAGTCATGGCCAGGAGAGGCACAATAGGCTGGGACAGCAGGGAAATGCTGCCTGATGTATTAAAGGGAGCACAAGGTCAATTAGGTTAGCAAACTGAGGTTGTCAACAACTTGGAGATGATCTCTCTGGATTGACGTGCCAGTCCCCACGCAGTGTTTTTCTGTTCAGCTTGAGGTTGTGTGCTGCTGGACCACAATGGCAGCTGATGCTGTCAGGAATCAGAAGGGCTCTGAGGACAGAGGGAAGGGCTGTTAATTCGCCCATGTAGGAAGGGTCCTTGATAGCTTCGTGGAGGCAGAGAGCCTGCTAAGGGGAAAATACAAACATGGGGAAACTTCCATTAAAAATCAAAGCTCTCTGCCAATTCCTTCCACAATGTTCCATTTTAAATGGGAACTAAGGAATTAGGTAATTTCCTTGGGCCTTTGTGCTCAGATTGGTTTGGGACCTGCTCTTAAACAAATCTCTAATCAGTGTTTGCCTATTATTTTCCTCTGCTGGGCTCAGAGTGAGAAAAGGCCCTTGCACTCCATGGGCACCAGGTAGTAAATTTACCTGCACTGAAAGGTAAGGTGCTTTACCTTCAAAGCAGGTCCTTAAGCACCTGCCTGACTTTTTTTTTTTTGGGTGGTTCTGCACAGCCTCTGTCTGGTCCCTGCAACAAATGCGCAGCTGCATCTCGAGTCGCAAACCCCAGCTCTCGTGAATGCTTAACAAGCTGTGCACGGGGTAATATTCTCTGCACCACTCTTGTTTTCAGTAAAGCTGAAACAAACTGCAAAGCAAGATGACCCCCATGCTGGAGACATTGCAAGCTAAGCAGTAACTTGGTCTTATTTTTCTATCCAATAATATAAAAATGGGGCTGAGGGGGCTCTGAACCTCTCCCCTCCTCTGCCAACCTGTAAGGGTTCAAGCCTGTAATGCCAGAATCTCTAGAGGATGCTGTGGCCCCAGGGCAGGAGCAGCAGGGAGGCTGCTCCCCATCACCCCATGAAGCCGAGCTGCCATGCAGAAAGCAATGCAAGATTTATGAAGCCGTAGGGAGAAGGAGCGAGGGACTCTTCATGTATTTTTCATGGGCTGAACTGCATAAATAGCATGCAATGCATAAACTGTGACTGGATACTTGCACAAAAAAAAAGAACCAGCAAGCAGAAGAAGAGATGAAAGAATGAGATAGATTTATTCAAGTCAACGGGGCCTGCTCAAAGTCACCCTCAGGTGCATTAAGAAGCAGCCAAAACAGCACAGCCTCATCCCAGAACAATTCATCTCTGCCGACGTGAGGAGGGAGATGGACCTCGAGGACTGGAGAAGGGCACACGTCGTTCCTGCTTGGTGAAATGGGTGGGAGGCAGAAGAGAAACCACCTTATCTGTAATGCCTCGGATGTGGTGTGGGACTTACAGAGATGCTAGGACAAGCTATTGCACCAGCAGACAGGTCAGTGTAGAAAGTGAATGACACTGGGGCACAGAGAGACGGCTCAGAATGAGGTAAGGCAGGACAAAGAGGGCTCCACTGGAAAACCCAGTGCAGGGATGAGTGCTGCAAAGGTGGTGTTCCCTGTGGCAGTTCCCTCAGCAGGTGCACGTGTGCTTCCAAATGTGCAGTTTTAATAATGCATCTGCTGACAGAGCTCAAGCCTCATGCACATGCAGACAGGTATCAAAACAATCCCGGGCTGAGACTGGGTAGGAAATGGGAGCTGGAGCAGCATAGCCAGCAAAAAGTTTTGATCATTTTGCAGCCCTGAGAGCAGACCAGAGTGTGCTTGCAGTTATTGCACGCCACAGGGTTTCCAGGGGAAAAAGGCCTTGGAGAAACAGGCGTGAGGTGTGCGATGCTCACTGAACATACCCATTGCCTCTGCAATATGACTGCCAGTGGGAGCATCTGGTGCAATTCCTTTGGGAGCTGCTGGATAGTGGTGGCTGCAGGCCCCGGTGTTACAGTGACCTTTGACAACCTATTAACATATGGCTCATTATTTTCCTCCCAAAAAGTCCTATGAGCCAGCCATGGAGAACAAGGCACCCATGTACATGATTTTATTACAGCTTCATTTCATCACCCCATAGCATCAGCTATAGGAGTATTCAGCAAATTGAGTGTAAGAAAAGAAAATGCTTTCTTACACTGGCGTGCTGCTTTCATAACCCATTAACAGCTCTAACCAGGTTTTTTTGACCCCAAAACTCTTCAAGCTTCCCCATAAATGGGGGAATGCATTTGTGCTGGTGAAGATGGCATATTTCTCTCACAGCTTATTTTTTAAACCACAAAACCAAAAGAAAAATCTTCCAAGTTGAAAAAAAAAAAAAAAAAAGCCAGCAGCAAAACTGTGAGATAGGCTGCCTGCCATCTTCTTGGTTTGCTCCCAATAAAGACCATATTTATTACAAGAAAATAGAAATCCTATGGATTTCTCTTCTGAGGTGCTCTGTTTCAAGCTTGACATTTAAACATGAAACTCCAGGCTCTAAAGTTTAATCATTTACTCCTCGAGAAATACAGTGTGCGGAGCTGCTGAGCAAAAGGGCATGCAAGGTAAAAACATTTCATTGGGGGGAAAAAAGGAAGGTAGGGAAATTACATGTTCATTTAAAAAACAAAGAAAAACAAGATAGTGAGCAGCCTCTCCCATCTGGTGGGCAAAATGCTGTCAAAGTGGCATCCTGTGGTCCCTTTCCATGAGATGGGTAAGAGCTCAGAACTTCCTCAGGGCTTGCTAAAATCTTTCAAATAGGATAAGATTTGTGGTTGGACCCAGTCATTGGAGGAGGAGGGGTAAGGAGGCATATATGTGTGCATGGAGATGTATATACATATAGATGCACTGGGCGATCATCTCTTAATTAAGACAAGGATTAGGGCATGGCTGATAAATAGTGAATGGCAGCCAATAGCCCAGGAGGGAGGCTGGTTTGGGCTGAAAAGGGTTGTTTTGGGCCAGACAGGGGGGATAGATGGAGATCATCAAGGTTTGGCACTGGGAAGGATTTGGCCTTCATTAGTGCTCCTGTGCAGGATGAATTAATGGCTGGGGAGGGAGAGGAGGGAGGCAGGGCTAGGGTGACTGCAGAAGGGATGGGTGTTCTCACTAGTGCTAAAATCCCACCAAGTTCCATCCCACTGGGCAGTCACCAGCCGTCAAAGCAGGGAAGGGCGGCTTGAATGGACTGGATAAAGTGCCTGGGAGCATGTGCTTGGCAAGAAATGAGGAGAAATTAGGCGGAGGGGAGCCACAGGCATGGCTTTCATCCTGGCTTGGCCATTGCTTTTGGGCTTGAAAGTCACTCACAGACCGAAAGGTCAATCCATGGTGCCCATGTGGTAAAGGGATGTGTTTATTTGGCTTGGAAACAATGGCGCTTTTGGGGGGGTTAGTATTTTGCAGTGGAAAACCAGGCTTTCACAGCCAGAGTTTGTGAGCAGCTGAGTGCACACTGAGCCCAACAGAGGGGCTGGCTTGCTCAGCACCTGCTGAAACCTGGCATTTGGTGACTTTAGGTCTTGAACATGCCCAGGTGGGTCCTTCCCTTGGCCCAGCAAGGGAAAAGGGAAGCATGAATGTTACCTTTACCCCTTTGAGACCCAGAGTTCGGAGAACAGGGCTGTACAGCCAAAATCTTTTTGTAGCAACAACTACATGTATCCCAGAGAAAACAATAAAATAAAATTAATAAAAAAAAATAACTGGGAAAATCTTCTGTGTGGAGAAAGGTTGTTGGCTCTGGCAGAGGCAAAGTTGGGCTGTCCCTCAGGAAGGGAGTGCTAGAGCTGCAGTGTCCCAAATCAACATGAATAGTTGCTTCAAGGCACAGAAATCCAGGCTGCAAAACTTTATCCCTCTCCCATCCCTGAGAGCTGTGCTTCATTGCCTCCCATTTTGTGTGGCAGCCAGAGAGGCTCTGAATCCTTGGCCCCCGCATTTGCATCCCAGGCCAGACTGCAGCCAGGGGTAAAGCCTCTGTGTACTCTCCATCCCTCCCTAGCACCCCGAAATTGTGTGACTGCTTCATGAGGGAAGGCAATTAGCATTCAAGTGCTGCTGTTAGCATCATCAGAAAGACAAAAGGCTGACAGCAATAGCTGCAAAGCCGGGCCCCGGTCAGAAATGTAATGGAGAAATAAATTATGGCAAGAGAGCGCGTTCAGATCCAGGCATCAGCTGTAGAGGGTGTGAGGGCAGAAAAGAGCCCTGCCTCCTGCTAGTTTATCATCCACACTCCAGGGAGCCTCATGGCCACACTGATAAGCAGCTGATAAAGAGCCCAGCTTCTCCAGGAGCAGAAGCATTCCTGTAATGAGTGGCTGAGACCCCCCAGGTACCACCCAGGGATACTGTGAGTCCTCTTGGCACCACATCCTAGTCCTTTAAAGCCAGACCTTTCCCTTGGAAAACTCCGTTTATTTCAAGGTTCTATTATGTCTTTGTTATAGAGGGGATTTAGGGGCCCAGGGTTTTAAAAGCTGTGGTCTGGGAATAGTCACATCCCAATACTGCTGAAAAGGAGGGAAAAACTCCTGAACAGATAAAACCTGATCACTGGAAGCAGGTTGGGATGTAAAAATAAGACTTTAAAAAAAACAGGTAAGTGTCCTGGTGATCCCTCTAAATTTGGAAGGCCTGAGTAGAGCTTAGGAAAGGAAGGACTCGGTTATGGCCCTTTCTATGCAGCCACGCTGGGCTCCCATGAGCTCAGAAAAAAAAGAAGAAAAAAGAAAAAAACAACAGACAAACAAAAACAGTCAAGAAAGGGAAAAGGCAGTGAGGTGAAATGCCTCCATCAGTGACGGCATTGTATGGGCATCTGGTCCCCAAAAATGACACTGCTATCTCAGTGTAAGCTCTTTCTTCAATATTATTCACCTATTCAAGGAGAGAAGATGTCTTATTGTCTAAAAGAAAGATGAAAACAAAGGTCCCTGTGCTTCAGGTTATTTTTTACACCACGGAAACATCCCACCACTGAAGCGGTGACTTTGTAGGAGCTGATAAATCAGGAGTGAAATAAAAAAACAGTTGGTTTTTTTCCTCAGCCCTGTGATTTGATTTGATTGGAATTAGCTTCATTTGAATCTGACCCTTAGCAAAGCCCTTTTATATTCACCAGGCTTACCATAGGGCACTGCAAATTTCCCAGCTTTGAGATCTGACAGCATGAAGGGAGGTTATAAAAACATGTGAGAATATTTTTGAAAATATATAAAATATGTGTATAATAAAAATTATAAAAGCCATTATCAAACCAAATTTAATGCTCTAGAAATATGATCTTGTGCTTCCCCCAAACAAGAGAAAGCTATAGAATCTGTCCAGATGGGCCACACTGAGGACTTGTATTTGTGTGTGTGTCTGAGGGGTGCAGAAAGGGAACCGAACTTGTGCTAATAAGCAGCTACTCAATATGCCTTGATGAGTGAATGTATTCAGAGTCTATAGAGAGCAAAGTGTGCTGCAGCGAGAATGGGAGATGATTCCCCTCATATGAATTTGCCTAAGTACAGAATAAACATCTATTTTTTTATGCTTTCCCCCATTTTCTAAAGCCCAGCTGTCTGTTAATGCATATAATGATGGTCCCTCCAGGGACCAAGCCCGAATTCCCATTCATATGCAAAAATCATAAGTGAGAAACTTTAGATTTGGCCCAAATAACATTGTGCACTTCTCCCAGTGAAGGAAATCCCAGCTTGCCATATTTTTCCCACTCAGTGCATGCCAGATGTCTAAAATAAAAAAAAGGGGGGGATGGTTATTCCTGTGTATGGATCCAGAGCTGGCAAGGAGAAAAGGATGCTCCTGGCACATCCTAACGCACCGCCTCCGACGGGAGCACGGAGCAAGGGAAAGCCGAGGGGAGATTGTCATGCTCATCTGGCCACGTTTGTGTTGAGCACCAAACCTCCACTGGGGTTGTTGCATTGACCTTGTGCAAGGCAGCGACTGTGTCAGAACAGGATGCATTCAGGGAGAGAGAGGAGGAAACAAAAGGTCTGAGTATGGCAGCAAAGGGGCTGAGGCAGCTGGGAAAAACAGGTATTTGTGCAAAACCAGCTCCTGAATACTCTTTTTCAGGCAGACCATTCAGTGTTTGCACGCCGGTCAGCACTGCCTCCCTGAAGCCCTGCCTCAAGCTGCCGTCCAAGAGCCTGCCAAATGTTCATATTATGGAAAGCAGAGGCTTAGGAAGCTGCTTTTAGGCTTCACCAAACCATTTTGCTTTTAAAGGAGGCCTCTGGCATGGCAAGAGACACCATGCTGAGCAGAAAGTGCAAAGCAATGCTTTGCAGTGAAGTTTTGCTGGAGGCAAAGCATTAGAGCAAGTGCTGAGGCTCATCCCTGGATGATGGGAATGGGGAATGATCTTGTTTTGGGGAGAAATAGCTATAAACAGCTGGATTGTTACTGGAAAACAAAAATCTCAGATTATTCCTCCTTTGGGAGGCTCTGGCATCACTGTGGGGTTATTCTGGGGGACTGTGTGGGTCATGTGTGACAGGCAAGTAATTTTTCATGCTGAATACCTGCCTTGGGATCATGTGCTTTACAGAGAGGAAGTGATTTAGGAGGAAGGCAGTCGAATTCATGGGTTTTTCTCTTTTCCCAGTAAAAAGAAAGGGTCAGGAGAGTATTCCTTTCCCCCTGTCTCGAGATGAATCAGGGCTTCGCGGTGGTGAAGCAGTGACAGTCTGTTAAGGGCCTGGGGGATTAGGGCTGGCAGGGGGGCTATGCTGAGCCTCACAGCTGCTGCAGGTGCATTTCCAGCCATAAGAAGCAGTAACAGTCCCAGTGGAAACATTCAGCTGCAGTAAGAGCAGACAGAAATCTATTATCCTTGTGAATGCAATGTCAATATTTACAGAGAGAGGTCAAAGAAGAGAGCCCTGCTCAGGAAATGTCAGCTCTGGAGAAGGAGGAGGCATTAGCAGCATTTGCATTTGTGCCGGAGCAATCCCTGTAAAACTGAGGAATATTTAGGAGGTTTTTGACTTCCAACCCTATTCACTGCATCTTCTTGTACCATTGCATCATCTTCAGCAGTTTTGGGCACATCTGCATGGCCTGGAAGCAATGCTGGATGCTTCCTATATCCTTGGGGGACACCAGCATGGATGTGGGTGGTCATTCATCCATGGTGGCTGCAGTCAGCTTGCTTTATCTGCCATTAGTACAGTCTTTTACACAGAAACAGAAAAATGGCACAGAGTGAAACACACAGGATCCAAAAAAGCCTTTGGGTTGAGCCAGGTTGACCTGCAGCTAAAAATCCACCAGCTGAGACAGGATTATGGATTTAGGCAAAGGATCTCAGAATATTTTTCTACAAGCTTTTTGCTTAGGGTGGAAAGTGTTCAAAATGGGTTTAATCCCCCCTTGCTCAGTGTTACGAGCACAGGAGCGCTACTGGTAATTGCTGGTGGCACAGGAAATGAAAACCAAAGAGGATTTGTGTGAGCATGGATCGTTCCTGCCTGGGAAAAGTTATAGCCATGGAAGGGGCAGAACAGAGCCTCAAAAATAGTGTTTTGCCAGCATATGCAGTTGCTGCCCACAGCTGTTGCCCTTGGGAATGGCAAGACCCCCAGGTGATGCTCCAGGTGTGGGAGGACAGGGGAGCACCACCACCCCACACAGCAGGTATCCAGGCTTGCAGCTGCTGGGGGAATTGGGTGGTTCCCTGTAAAAGCTCTTTTTTTTTTTTTTTTTTTCTAGGGAAGGAGGCTTGAGACATCCCAGAAAAGCCAAAAAACTCCCATGCATTTCTCAAGTGGAAAAATGCCTCTTGCCAAAGACTTGTGTTCCTTCCTTCATCCTTGGGCTGAGTTTTTGCCTGTAACTCTTATTTATGCTCAATGAAAACTTCAGGGGCTGGTGGCCTTTGAGGATGTAGAACGTGCCAAGTTCTGGTTTTCCCTGGTATTAACATGTACATGGCCAAACAGATGGGAAACCACCCGGTAAGACGGAGCCTGCGATGTGAATAAACATCAGGAACCTCTCCCTCCTTGCTCAGGCACTGGTGGCTTTGCCCACCTTGGACTGGGCCCAGAGGTAGGAGATCTGGGGAGCTGAAGTGATTAAAAGTGGGAACTTCCCTGCCACAGCACTGAGTTCAGAGGAGTGGGGTGCAGAGCATCCCATGTCTCTGTCCCATGAGCCTGGGATGGCAAAGGACACCTCTGTCTCATGGAGAAAATGATTTTGGGCTTTCCAGCTCTCTTCAGATTAAATGTTATTGCATTTGGGCAGGATATTTTGGAGCTATTTCTCTGCTGGCCATTTTGCTCCAAACAGTTTGATTAAAAAAACCAAAAATTCTGGCAGGTTTATGCTGCTTGGTATTTACAGCCAGATTACATGGATTTATTCTGCATGGGATCTTGTGATTTGCTCTGTCTGCAGTGTCAGACAGCTGTAATTGAGTTGATATTAACACTGATTAGGAAAAATAACACTATGTTCCTAACACCTGAGCATGGAGAAAGATGTCACCTTGGACACGCATGACAGTGTGCCACAGGATTTCCTGCAGCCAACAAAATATCCAGAGCCATCTCTGTGAAAATTAAGCCCCAGCAGAAGCACCCCTCGTTCCTAGACAGTCTGCAGAGCCCTGGGCCATCTCCCAGCTTGCCCCAGGCCCCTGGCAAAAGCAAAGTTTGTTTCATACAGTAATTCCCATAGCCCTCCGGAGATTCCGTGCCCGAGAAGCAGCAGGGTTTGGAGAGGCTGCAGCTCCAGGGGCTCTTTGGACTGTGCTGTGCCACAGGGAGCTCTGACTGTCCCACATTGCTCCTCGTGCAGGGACAGACACACGGACGGAGGAGCCCCAGGCACAGCAGGAGCCACTCGTGCCTGAGAGATGCACCGTGGGGACCCAGGAAAAGCTGGGCTGCCTGCACCGTGTGTGGCTGGGGACAGCCCTGCCTGCCCCACCCAGAGACACTGCAGGAGCACGCAGAGACAGCAGGCAGCAGGGCCAGGGATGCCACCAGGGCTGTGGCTGGCAAGCAGCGCCTGGGAGGTGTTCTGAATATAGTTGGGTGCTGTTATGGCAGCTCCCAAATTTGCTGCTGACCCAGGCATCACTTCCCCTGGCTAAAGGCAGAAGTTGGAGCAAGGCAGGGCCAGAAATACACCATCTGAGACCCTGGAAAGGCAACAGCATTGCCTCTGCATTCCCTGGCAGGAAATACCTTTTATGTGAGAAGTTCTGCCACAGCCCAACTACAGCATGAGCAGGGAAGAAAAAGTTATTAACAGGTGAGGTGCTAAGTGGTGTTCTTCCTGTATAAACTGCTTTATTCTGAGTCATTCCAGTAAAACAAATGGAGAAAGAGAGCAGCTTCCCAATGTACAGACACGGCTGGAACTTTCTTTTTGGGTATATTTTAGAAATGAACTCTGGTAAAGAAAGATGGAGTTGAGTGATGTGGGAATAATAGTGGGGGACCTGGGAAGAGGATCTTTATTAAGTTATTTTGCTCTCACTTGGATAGCCTTGCTAATTAATATTAATGAAAGGGTTATAACTTGGCAGTTACTTTGAATGACTAAGAGGAGTGTTTTCTACAATACAGTCTGAAACATTAAAGCAAATCATTAGGAAACCGTTTATCCAGGACTCAGGGAAAAAAAAATAAACTAAATAGTTACATGAAATATGTCTTCTAGCAAGTCCTGAAACAGGTCTTTCAGGCCACAGTGCAGATATTTCAAATGTGTCAAGAGTAGGCTGACATTTCTTTAAGTCAAAAGGAAAAAGAAATGGCTATTGTGGGAATTGAGCTGCACCATTCTCCTCTTCATCACCCTGATGTACAACAGAAGGCTGAGGCTTATTTACGGGAAGCTTGAACTGAAATTGCTAACTTGCGTGTGCCTTATTGACACTTTGCTTCTCCCACAGGAGGGAGAATGCCAAACTTCCCAACACCCACTGCTATGTGCGTTACGGAGCTGAAAGTTAAGAGAGACCTGAACCAGACCTCCTCCTATAGCATGCTATTAAGCTGATAAATAGTACTGATAGCAATCCTCGGGAAAAAATCTTTATAGATAGACCTCTGCCTGTTTTTACCAGACCTAGATTAATACACAACTCCAGCCATTTATCATTGATGGCGGGCATCTTGACACAGAGAATCTCAGTTTTGCCATGTTACATCAGACCTCATTCATGCAGCCATGGAGAGAACACATTCACTAATCTTGGGCTGTTAGGACCCAAAGTAGTGCACAGACCTGCAACCCCAGCTGAAACACAGCGTAGAAATAAAATCAGTTACAGCTGAATTTAGGCACAACCATTTTTCCCCACCTAGAAGGTATTTTAACAGGGAGGGTGGTATGTGCTGCAGTGCTTGCCCCTGGATTCTCTGAGAAATGTAAAGGGAGTTCAAAGTCCTGCTGCACAGTCACAAACAGGGCAGTATCTGATATACCTGATGTTAGACTGAAGGTGAGGATTCATAAGGAATACCATTTAAGAAACAAAGGTGTGTCAGTGTGGGGCAAAATGCATTCCTTGTGCTGGTGTTTTGGCTGAAAACAGGCCAACGGTGTGGATTTCTTTATCCTACCCTCCAAATGAGAAATGCTTCCATTTTCTCAGCTAGTTTTCCCAGCAACAACTTGAAGATTTACAATATGCCTAATTTCAGTCTTTCATTTTAACATCAGAGAAGAAGCAGAAGCCATGTTTTCCCCAGGGCCGTGTTGAAGTGATCTGCTTGTGCCAGCAGAGCCCTCCTCACATCTGCAGAACCTCGAGCTTCGGAGCCATCCCAGGGACACAAGAGCACTTGCCCACCAAAAAGAGACACACTGGCTCTCTTGTCTTCTATACCTCTTTAAAAAACTTTCACAACCTGTGTGAAAACCTTGAATTACTGTTAGCGCAAATATGCTCCATCCTCATAAGTCTAAACTGGTGCACATTTTAAAGTCCTCTTAATGTGCACCTTCCTTAGGAAGAAAAAGGTGTAAGCCAAAAAAAGAACTACAATTCTTCAGTTTTTGAGGCAGCATACCAAATGTAACATGGGTTTCACAACACCTGCACATGTAATAAGTATTGCAAATTAGAAAGTTCAACTCTAGGAACAGAAGGATTGCAATACTCTCTAGCTTTAATTTTCAGCTTGCTTCTGATCATTCCTAAACAGAAGTGCTGTGGCTAATTCTGTAGATACTATATGAAGTGACAAGATTAAAAGGAAAAAATGTATATAATAAGTTCTTAATTGTACAGTATACCTTAATGAAATAATTATTATTCATAAATTTAATCAGCCTGTGAAGTAATTTACCTGCAAGGCACCCAATTAAAATAATGGCAATGAAAAAGACTCCCTGGTGCTTGTGCCCAGCACCTCTGACAATCTGGCCACCTCAGCTGAGGACAACAGTACCAAGCTGTGAAATGAGCCCCAAGAGGGCTTTTTATGCAATCATTTGGTTTAGGTATTCTGCACTTGGAGCCAGCTGTGCTGTGGTTTTTTTTAAGGAAAATATTCTTCCCAGAGGACCATGGGCTTCTGTCCTGTTGTTGGATGGACTCGATAACAGCTTTGGGAAGATGGAGATACAGCAGCAGTGACGTCTGCTCGAAAGGGAACAGGGTTGCAGTGAGGGGAGCCAAGGAGCAGCTGTTCTTTTGAGATTGGGCATCACTTCTTACTCTCATTCCTCACATTGTGCTGAATATAAAAAAGGTTTTCACCCCAATGGGACTTTAGTGCTCCTCTGCAGGAAGCTTTTTTTGGGGAAGGTTCCAACACTCATGCTCATTTGTAGGTCTCCCCAGCCTGGGATATCCCAAGGCTGATGACTTGTTTTTGTTTGTAAGCCTTGCCAGAGACAGCAGGGTGTCCCAAGCACTGATCTAGGAGAGGCAGCCTTTGCATGCACTGCTGCCATAGAAGAGGCTTGTAGAGAAAACCCTATCTGGAGCCAAATTTGTTTAGCTCGAGTAAGAACTGTGCCATAAGTGATCTTTTCACATTACCTGCAACATTTCTTATCTACTGGCCTTCCAAAACAAAAAAGTTGCAGGACATTAACTCACTGCCATCATTTTCTTGATTGCTTTATTCCATTTTCAGACTCAGAATATTTTTTAGCCTAGTATAGCACTAATCATGTCTTCTACAAGAAGATATCAGCAATAACAGGTAAGAATGATTAACAATCATTGTTTATTTTCCTTTGAAATGTGAGGCAGGTGATCCTCCACTGCCAAATCCTGCAAAACAGGACTAAATACCCAATCTGAGCTTTCCAAAGAAGTGGAAGGAAAATTAGGCTGGCTAAAGAGGCAGCTCTCTCTTACTCTCTAGGGAAAGTTAACCTGTACCTCTGTATTTCACAGGTACAAGCAGATGGAAGAGCTCCAGTTGAGTCACTGCTTCTCTAAAAAGGCTCAGACACAAGGTATTGGATCTCCAGCTGCAGGAAGTCACCTCTGAGGGTAAACCTGACCAGGTAAGACATGACCATGCTCTGGCGCTGCAGGATTTGGCTTAACACCAAGAACGCAACTCCTCAAAGCTCTGGGCTTAATTCTCACCCCAGCTGAGGGAGACACCTCATGCCCTCAAGTTGCCTTGATGCAGATATCACCCACCTTTTGATATATGAATAAACCAGAAATGCCTATAAATTCTTCTTCATCTGATTTTCCAAACAAGGCTAAGGTGGAGTTTTTTTCCTTCTCAACTGTGCCGTATGGTGCCGTGGAATGATCACCCAGAGACTTCACTCATACTGGGAGATTGTATGACTCTAGTGTGCAGCAATTTTTAATACATACCCGGGACATCCAAGAGAGAAGCTCCTTTGAGAAAGTCTTACAGCGGCTCCTTTAGCTTTGTCAATGGTGTTTTTGTGACCAAAGGCTTCCATCTGAAAAATTAAATGCCCACAAATCAGTGAGATAAATACTGCAGCCTTTCCAGTCCTCATTGGCAGGGTACTTACAGAGCCTGCTTCGAGTGCTTTCCTGGTATCAATGCACCCATGGAACACTCTGCCAGAGCTCAACAGGCAAAAACCAACATTTAATCATCTCAGAAGAGTGGCTGACTGGGCTGCTGTGAAATGAAATTAAAAACTTACAGTCTGAACATCAGACAATCGGAAAACCAACACCCTCCAACACTGGTGCTGGTAGCAATCTGAAAAAATGCATCTGGCCCAGTGCACTTTGCTGGCTGGAGAGCAGCTGGGCACAGCTGGAAGTCCACATCGTACTTCCATGCTGCAGGCATTTTCTGAGCCAAAAGAACCCAAATGCCGACTGTGGCGTGGGAGCATGGGAAAGGTAGTGAAGAAAACCAATCAAATTACCTGACTGCTCTGATATTTATGTTTTGATAGTACTTTCTATGGTTTGGAAAATGAGAGTCTGCTGCAATAGCTGAGACAGTTTCCCTTTCTGAAATTCAATACTGAGAATTCTCGATTTCCCCACTTTATTTAATATGAGAAGACTTAATGCTATGACAGATCTCCAAATCAATATTTCCTTTTGTACCAGTGAATTGCCAAAGGCAGTTGAAGCAACCAGAACAGGAGGTTAGACTGCAGGCTAAAAGCATGTTCCTTTACAATGTCCACATCCCCCCGTCTTGACTTTCATCTTGATGCATGAAGAAATTGAAAAGATCCATCATGCAGCTTTTCTCCATCTCTCTAGTGTTCATCTGCTGGCCATGGCTTCCCATTTACAGTGGTCTGAAGTCAGGATCAGGTTGGTGAAATTTTGACCACCTGCAGGCAAAAAAATAGAAGGAAAAAATGTGCTAGTTTGTGAAATATTCATCTGAGGTTTGAAATTCAGGTTTAAATTTTTGGTTCTCTTACAGAATCCCAATGGATGGCTGGGCGAACCAACTCAGCTCTGGGTCCTGGAGTTGAACTCCTTTTCCTTGTATAAACCCTGCCAGGTTTCAAGCCTTCTGTGTGTATATCTCCCAGAAAAACAATAAATAAAGATCTTGCATACACTGAATTCTCCCTGACTTTCCTTAAAGCAATGTCTGTTGCTCAACCCAGTGAAACACTACAGCATCCAAATCCTAAGGTAGCACAGCTGCTGCTCTAAAACACAGCAGTGGAGGGACTCTGACCTCTGAAAATGTGGCTGAAAGAATGAGATGTAAAGCACTGGCTATCGGGTTTATACCAGAACACACACCAGAGTTATTGTCCAGAAAAGGCAGATGGGAATCTGATTATATTTCACTATTATGCCTGTATATTGTCCCTTTGCTTTAGCTATTTGTCTATTAAGAAACCTCCTCAAGTGGATGACTTCTTCCTGCCTTCTGCCATCCATCTCCACTGTATCCCAGCAACAAGACACATGGGCTACTGGTGAGGGTCCAGCATCAGTTGCCCTCTTTCCCCACACTACCTCTATGCATCACCTCCATTCCCCACTTGTCATTCTCTTCAGTGCAGTGCTTTCAGTCAAAAGCTGTCCCATGCCAAATGGGGAGTGAAGAGAATTGATGCTCTTGATGTGGAGCTTCCTGTTTTGATGCATTTTTTTCAATTTGCCATTAATGCGTTGGAAATTGTTCTCTTGGACAATCTATTTGTTTTCTCTGCCAGCAGAGTAGAGAAGCAGCCTTTCATATCATGTTCAGATAGGGTAAAAAATAGGCAAAGCTTAAAGTCACTTCAATCTTTTTCCTTACCAGGTGTGTGCCAGGTTTGTGCTGAATAACTAATCTGATTTTCCATCCACAAGTCACACAATGGAATTTCCATCCACTAATCTGGATGCTCAGATCATTCTTGATTTATTTTCAGATGCAAGAGTCTGTGTTTGAATGCTTTGTTTCTTTCCAAAATTTCAGCCCAAGGAGCAAAGTAAGTGTGAGGGGTTCCAAACTTGGAAGAGAAAAATAACTGCCTCCTGAAATGATCCCAGCATGAAAATGTTGTTATTTGCATCCTGGAAGATATTTTTAAAAGTCAAAAAGCTGTTTCGACTTTGTTTGAAATACAGAAGCTCTATCCTGGATGATTGTGATGCCACCACATAGACCATAGGAACCAGGGCTGGAAGGAGTATCAGGAGCCCAATCTGCTGTACACAGCTCATTTTCATGTGTGCAAAGTTGCTGTAACTCTACTGCCAGGCCCAAATTTCAAATTCAGAATATCTTCTTATCAGAGATGGGAATTCCTTGTTTAAGGCACATTGTCACAATAATTATCACAATTTGCACTGGAGCAGCCAAGGAAGGGCAAAGCCACACCCTTGGAAGGCTATCTACCTTTAAATTTAAACTGAGAGTAAAGTTTCCCACTCCTAATCTTAGAAGATGAACATATGCACCTAGAATTACCTTTGATTAATAATATTTTAAAAGGAGAAAAAAAATATATGGTATAAGCCACCAAAATTCTGATTTCTATGCTGGCACCTGACAATGAAACGTGTCAGAAGAAATATGCTCCAAGACTGGATAACTCTGAATGACAATGAGAAAACAGCGTGCAGGGGTTGCTAAATAGACTTGTTCTGTGCTGGGTGAGACTGCACTGCCTTGCTACATGAAGCAGGCAAGCACAGCCGCAGGTTCATTTGTTTATACCGTGATACTTTGTTCAATACCTTCTTCAGTCTGAAACAAGTAAAAACCATGATTGTTAGCCATAGCTATTCTCCTACATCTAATTATATTAGCAGGGCATTAGCAGGTGCATTTTAAATAGTGAAGCTGACAAGAGAGTCAAATCCTGAAGACACACAATCCTTCTTTTCAATATTTAAGTATCTCTTCATGTATTTGCCTATTATGGTTTTGTCCTGTTGCACATCTACTGTTTTCATGACAGTACATTCATCCAGACACTACAATCACCCACGTATTTCATAAGTATCTTTTAACTATGGAGACACAGAAGTGAAGCAGAAACCCTGTAGAATAACTACAGGATAAATCTGTCGAGGCGCCTTGTGCTGCTTTGCATATATCCTGAGTGTCATGATTAACGAGGAAAAATGCGAAGTCCCTGACAAGCTGAATGCTATTTCTTCCTTTTTCACAGGAAGTTCCACTTTCTTTGCAGCACTGGTAAATCACTCCCCTGTTTCCTTCTCCACACCCCAAAGATCCACATCATTTCTTGAGACAGGGTGGTTTTATGGGGTTCCCTGACACTCTCCATTGGCAGTGCCTCGTGCAAGAAGCCATTGAAGTGACAGGAGCCTCTACACCCCACAGTCATAAAAATAATGATGTCTGAGCAGCACTACATGCCCTGCATCAGTCTTGCCCAGGAGATGTATAACCAGCAACCTCAGTTTTCCAGCCCTGCTTGCTGTTGGTTTTTAAATAGGAAAAGCCAGGTGTTGGGAAGAAACAAGAGCCAGGAGTCAAGGGTGACCACAGCACAGGCAGAGCCCTAACCTCACCAACCAGGGAGGTGGCAGAAGGTTTCTGTAGCAGGCAAAGTCACAAATCAGTCCTGTGAACCTTTCAGGGGATCAAGACAGGAGCAGCAAAAAATAAATCCAAAGACAGGACTAAAGACAAGCACACACACAGCACGACCCAGGCATGGGGTGCAAGCCCTGGTCTGAAATGGGGTTCCTGGAGCCACGGACAGAGCCAGTGGGTGACAGTCCCAGGAGAGGCTTGGTCAAGACAGTTGAGATTTCTCAGTGCCAGCAGGGCTGCCCACTGCCCCAGGCAGTATATACAGCTTGTACACTGGACAAAAGGAGGTTTGTATGGAGACACAGCTCACAGCAAAGCCTGGCATGCAGATATTTTTCCAATGAAAGCAGCACTGTAGCACCACATGTTGCAACCCACCCCTGAAGGCAAGGTAAATGAGGTTCTTGTTAATAGACCCTTGGGGCAGATTAGAGCGAAATGTCACTGAATGACTGTTTATATACATATATATTTATGTTTATATATTTATATTATATGTACTGTATTTTTTTTTTAATATATAGGGTTTATTTTAGAACAATTTGCTTACACAAATCCAGAGCTGCTCTGCACAAGAAAATCAGAAAATCATCTGTGGGCATGGATGTCAGCCCCTGGGCAAAGAGGAGCAGCACACAAACTGCTGTGGCACTGAGTACCAGCACAGCGCTGCTGCTCTCCAGACCTTGTATGTTTAAGGATGACCTACCAAGCTACCCCGCCGATGTGTAGTGGTGGTTTTCTTTTTGTTAAAGAGTAACAGATTTCTAAGAGGATCTTTATAAACTGCTTTTTAGATGCAGTGAGTATATACCTGAAACACTCTTATTCATACCTGGGAGCTTCTGACAGATACTATGGCCAAAGCGATTCTTCTTGTCCTTACAATTTGTATATGACAGCTTTATTTCCGATACATACATTGCCTTCTGGTGCTCCTCCCTCAGCACTGTATTGTAAGCTGGTTCTGATACTGAGCTTACTGCAGAAGCATGTGATTTGAGCTTACACAGCTCAAATGTGAGGTGGGTCCACGATCAGGAACATACAGAAATGGGGATTTCATTTGGCTTAGGGAAGGTTTCAGGTCCTAGGAAGAACCAGAAGTTGTTTAGTTCTTCTCAACAGTACCTCAGTCGTACACAGAGGAGGAAACTTTATTTAATTTTGCCTTTGACAGTGTCACATCAGGTGAAACTAACCATGCCAGCTAGCTTTTTAAAAATCTTTTCAGTTCGAGCTTCATTAAACAAAAATTCTTTGCTTTGAAGAAAATCAGGTACAGGTTTCCACACAAGAGAACCTCAGCAAATACTAGGAAATGGTTACAGCAGACCTGTTTTGCCTCTGGTAGTCAAATCCTAGTGAGGCGTGGGAAACCTGCAAAGTTCCACCTCCAGGGAAAACAAAAACTCTGATGCAGGAGATGAGAGTCTGGGGAAACCAGCTGGGTTCAAGGGCCTGTGGAGGCTGTTTCTTAGGCAGTAGATGTCTATACATAATATTTTGCCAACACATGGGCTCAGAGCTGACAGCACGGTGTTGAGATAACAAGCCTCGATGAGAGGGAGAGCACGCAAGCTGGGAAGCAGGGGCCCGCTGGGGCCACGTGAACATTGTTCATAGAGCTTCATATCAGTTTGGAGCAAGTGACAGAGTGACTTGCATCTGTTTGCAGTATATTTTGTAGACATATCCCCAGAGAGCTCGGAGCGGCAGCTTGAACCAATATCATAGGGGCACATTTTCAAGAACACCTCTGCTGAAAGCAAGTTCCTGCAACTCTAACTGTGACATACTTGGCTGGACTTGCAATGAAAGCCACTGTGAGAAAAACAACAACAAATTCTCCCTATTTTGTATCACGTTTTTAAGACTCCATTGCATTTAGCCATGGTTTCTAAAATGACACCTGCTGTGTGCTAAGGACCTTTGCTGAAGAACAGCAAAGTAGAAAGCTTATCTTTCTGAAATCTCACTCCAGTTCCAAGTGCATTTCTGAAAAACTGCATTTATGTGCACACTAATCAAAAATATACACCTGCCCTTGGTTTTATTCCAAAAGCAGGGATCACAACAAACTGCTCAATTATATCACTACAGAAATTAGTAATTCTTCCATAAAATGGCCTGAACTCTTATGAATGGTAAAACTACAAATTGAACTGTTCACTAGGTTGCTGATGGTCTTCTTATTTTATTGTTTCAACAATCAGCCAAATCAGTCTTTGAGGTATCAGCTGTGATAAGCCGCTTGACACTGCTGTCAGTGTCATTCCTAAAATGTCATTCATCATTCCCAATGAAAAGTGACAGTCTTGAGATTAAACTATTATTTCCTTATAAAGATGAGGAGTCACGTTTACTTATAATTAATATGCAGGCTTTGACAGGCCAGACATTTGTAGCAAAATTTCAAATTATCAGCACTAAAAAAAAGACTTATTAACTGCAAATTAATATTTATGAGGTGGTGAGTAGTTAAATTTTACTTCCTTCAGTGGGAAATTGTTCTATAAAGGAATAGCGGTCCTCTTTCAAGGGAGAAGTATTCAAAACAAAACTTGTGAATACACGCATGTAATGTTTTTGCATCTGTTATGCTTGCTCAAATGCAGGGGGAAATTGCTCGCTGTCATTAGAGTGCTTGGGAAGCTGCTTTCCACAGGTTTATTTCCCACTAAATTGGTTAAACTCAGCACAGAGAAATCTCAGGCCAGAAATTAAGAGTCTGAGCAAGTCTGAGAGCCTGTCTTGGCTTCCCACAGCAGACAGGAGCTGGTGAGAGCAGTCACAAGAGGAAGAGCTAATCTGGGAGCTGGGCTCAGCTCCCAGTCTCTGACCGGCTGCCAGTGTGGCAGTGATGCTGTTTGCAGCCTTGCACTGCAGAAGCGATTCCTGTGGGAAGCAGGACACTTCCCATGCTGTGGAGGTGCAGTTAGCCACTCTGGAGAAAGTTTCATGGAACACTGCTGTTCCCCCGTGGACCCTGTGACATGCAAAGGGATGCCAAGGGACTGCTGCACAAAAGGAAATGCTAGTGACCATAGTCCCTGGGAAAGCAGAGACACAGAGAATCACTGGAGGCAAATGGATGGACTGACGTTTTCTGAGCCTCATGCCTGCACTTGAGCCTTTAAGCCAAGCAGGAACAACCTGAACACATTCAAGAAAACTTCTTTCCCCTTAAACACGATTGCTGTTTGAGAACAGGCAGGGAATGAACAGCGTAATCATTCTGCCATGCACTGTCAGCTGTTATTGCCAGTGAGGTCTTTGCTAACCACTCTAATTCCTGAAATAGCTACAAGAAAATGGGGTCAGTAAAGCACCAATTGTTCATTTAAATTGCAGGGATGGAATCCAGACTCCGACAATATTTGCAGAAACAAGCTTCAAAGGAACATAGGTAGCAATAATTAATTCCCAATTTCCGCCTTTTGCGCCGACTAACCTGGGTGAAGAGAAAATGACTGAAACATGAAAGAACAAAAAAATGTTTCTTCAAAAGCACCTCTGATGAAGTACACTGTACCAGGAGAAGGAAGCAATTCTGCTCATTCTGCCCACATATGAGAAGCTGATTTTTTGCTTCATTAGTCTGAATCACATCCAGCATGGACAATACCAAAGGAGTGTTTACGGGAGGAAGGCTGCTGTGCCTACACATAACTCTTCCAAGGATGAAATAGGAATCAGAAACTGAAAGCAAACAAAGCGGCCTTTGTTGAGACGACACATCTGTACACTGGAAAGGTTGGAAGATTTACCAAGCTATGTGGCAATACCATTCTTTTTTATTTGCTCAATCATGCAACTAGAGCCACGATATTTAATTCATCACTTAAAATGCTTTTACCTCACAAAAGTGATTTTCAGATAGTGGCAGCTAATTCATTCCGTGCTGGATAGCTCTATCACTGAGATTCACCACAAGTTACATCATTTCTTCTCTTGTTCTTTGGAAAGTGCATCAAAATTATGCAGTTAAAAGTAAAGAAGAATCTCAAGAACTGTTCAGTCTGAGAGCTACGGCAGTGGTTTGGGAATTTTTACTCACTGAGAGCCAACAGGAGATATCTTGAAGATGACAATACATAAGATTTTTGGAATTGGTGAGATAACTCACTACATGGGGAGAAGACTTGGACAACTCAATGCAAATACTTTGATGACAGAAACACAAGTCCTTCTATGCTTAAAAAGAAAATTATCAACTCTTACACAACCCACAGAATACTCTTAGTAGTAGTAAGTAACTTACAGAAGTAGAAGGGCCATAAAATGGGCATAACTGCACCTTCTGAAAATGCTATAATTGAAAAAGCAGTGGTCAGTAATCAAGTGCCAAACAGGCATGAGCTGCTGAACAGTCATTTCATTTAGAAACCCTTTGTTGTGGCTCTCTCTTTAGATTAATTTAATGTAGAAGTCACATTAGTAACTGTGCCAGCACCAAAACACTTGGGGGCTGAGACTCTGCAAAGAGCCATTCCATCATATCAGAGTTTCTTCTCCCTGGAAACTCTGGCTTCTAATTAGCTGCAACATTTCTGACAATGGACCATAGTTCACCAAGGTCCTTTTCAAATTCCTGTTTTCTTAGAGTTAGTGTATTTTCAAGGCTTAAAAGAAAAAGTGACTCCTTTAACAGATTCTCCATCTTGGCAGCAGTTTTCTTATTTTGCACTAGCTGTATTTTATCAGGCATATGGTACAGTAAAAATTTGTATTACAGACATGATGGTGATGTTTAGGTCAGTATTTAATCTTGGAAACATTTTCTGTCAATTAGAGAAGTTAGCCCATATTCTAGGACAGATTTTCAGTTGGAATACATCATAAAGTAACATAACTCTATCTGTAACTGATTACTGCAACTGAGACCATGTATTTCAGCAAGAGTAAGCTGATTTGCACTGGCAGAGAGTTGGTCTTATGTTGTAAAATTTGCTAATAGTCCTGTGTGCTCTAGGATTCACTAAGGTGTCTGGTACTTCCCGGTCCTATTGTAATTCAGATCAGCATTCCCATCAGCTTCAGTACAGCATGTATTTTGAAAAGGGCACTGCCATGCTCAGTGTTAGCCAAACCTAACATTTTAAGGTCTGCCTCCCCTTCCCCAGTGGAATACCATCTTTTCCTAACATCCTTTGCATCTGCTCTCATAGGCATATGGGTGCTATGCAAGTCTAATGCATTTGGAAATCTTGCCCTTAGACAGTGAGACTTCTTGACCTCTAGAAAGAAGTTTTTAAACCACACAAATGTTAAAAGTTATATCTTCATCTCAAAATATGATACCCTTTACATGTTATTGTTACATAATTGGTCCTTCAAAAGCTGTCTGGTTTTGACCAGTATTAGCAATCTACTCAGGAGATATGGATCCTTCTTTTCACTGAAGCTCTTCATTCTAGTGCTTAAGCTGTATTGACATTAGTGACACCTCCTACTTACTAAACTTAAGAGTTCTCACTTATTACTGCTTACAAACACTGTGGCAGTCAGGCACTTAGAGAAATGCAAAGTTTCATTCAAAATACATACTACCTTCTTCTCTAAAACGCCAAAATCACTGCTAAAAGACACTTTCATTCTTCCTTTAATCAAGGCAGAGAGAGATTCTCTCCTATGTTTAACACTAAACACTCTCTTCAGGATTACTCCAGTAAAAGACATATCAGAGAGCTGCAAGATTTGAGGTGAGGCAAGCTGGGAGCTGAGGATGGCCCCAACATGAGCAGGGCAGTGACCTGAGTGACCAGGCATGGCCCTGCCATGTCTGAGCTGGACAGTCCAGGCAGAACAGGGGCAGTGACAGCTTCTGTCAGCAGTGCAGGAACCGTAAGGGAAAGCAACAAGTCGGGGCCACCGTCAGCCCAGGAATCCTGAGCAACAGTCCGGGAGCAGAACTAAAACAGGTACACCTACAACTTTGATCGGACCAAGACTGAAGGTCTGGGCTTGAAATTGAATGGAGTTCCTGGCCAATGTGCAGACAGTGAGGATGGAGGATCCTGGTGAGGTCACTTGTCAAGGGAGGGGGATTGTCCTACTCTGCTCTGCTCTGCTCTGCTCTGCTCTGCCCTGCCCTGCCCTGCTCTGCACTGGGGCAGCCTCACCTCGAGTGCTGTCTATTTTGGGTGCACAGGATAAGAAAGACACGGAGCTGTTAGTGTCCAAAGGAGGGCAGTGAAGATGGTGAAGGGCCTTGAGGGGAAGCTGTGTGAGGAGTGGCTGAGGTCACTTGGTTTGTTCAGCTTGGAGGAGACTGAGGGGAGACCTCACTGCAGTTACAACCTCCTCCTGAGGGGAAGAGAGGGCAGGCACTGATCTGTCTCTGTGCTGGCCAGTGACAGGACCTGAGGGAACAGCCTGAAGTTGTGTCAGGGGAGATTTATGTTGAATATTAGAAAAGGGTTCTTCATCCAGAGGATGGTCAGGCACTGGAACAGGCTCCCCATGGAAGTGGTCACAGCACCAAGGCTGACAGAGCTCAAGAAGTTTTTGGACAACACCCTCAGGCACATGGTGTGAATCTTGGGGCGTCCTGTGCAGGGCCAGGAGTTGGACTCAATGATCCTTTTGGCTCCCTTCCAACTCAGCATATTCTGTGATTCTGTAATTAGAGATCATTGGTATTCTCTGGACTCTGACAAAATGTGAAAGAATACAGAGTTTAATTATAAAATGACCAACCACACAGTATGAACAACAGATGCAAATAGAACTTAGCAATTATTTCCTCTAGGCTGAAATATAGCTGCAGAAAATGCCTGCTTAATAATTTAGAAAAATGGGGAAAAGTAGTCTTGTTTGCAAACTGAATAGCACAGAAGTTTAAAGGGGTTAAATTAATCAAATAAATTATTAATTACAATTAGCTCATCCATTAGAGTGGTGCATCTAAATGCACCAGGCAGCATGAGTCCAAAATGTCCCAAAAGGGACATTTCAAAGTATGTCCTATAGGGACTAGAAGAGAGAACCTCCTTCAATTGAATGTCCCACCACCAGTTTTCCTAGACCAAACTACTCTTCTCCTTAACTGGCCTGGTAAATCATTGTTTTCTACAAGTGAAAACATTCCTTCAGTAAGAGTGACTGTGAATCTTGTTTAGCAAGACCCTGCAACCCTGAGCTTAGGCACATTCTGGAAAGTGGAAGGTGGAAGGACAAGGGGAAGAACATTTTGGGCAAGATCCAAGGTGAACCAAGACCATTTGCTTCTTCTGTAAAGAATGTAACACTGAAAAGAAGCACTAACATGGTAGGACATGTGTGTATTGCTTTTTGCACTTCTATAGAAGTGCAAAACTATATACTTCTATAGAAGGTAATTCCTTTCGGAAGAGAAGAAACAAGCATTTCTTTCTCAAACACTGAATATGGGGAGTGATAAGATGTTCCCCAGAAGCAGTAAGTCACCCAAGTCCTATGAAGGTTGGATTCATAGGTCAATGGTTTTCTCCCCTTTCTCTGCCCCTGTGTGTCCAATGTCTGTGGGCAGGTGATGGGATTGTACTTTGAGTCCATGGAAAGAGAGAGCATGGATATCAAAGTAGGCATTACAGCACTCAACCTGGAAAAACTTAGGTCAGCAGCTTAGAGTTTCAATGACAGAACAAGGACCTGAGTGTAGGTCCCACAAGTCACAATCCAGCACCTGATTCACTGGACCACAACCCAGATTGCTTAAGAAAAGGTCTTAAAATATATGTAGCATGAAGCTTTTACATGTTACTCTACCAGGATCAATAGGAAAATTCTGCAGAACTATGTTCTACTAAAACTCAAAAGACTGATTAGAACAAAAGTTTCAATAGTGTATTTTTGTGATACCATTTATTATCCCACCCGGTTTGACATAGTGTAGTATATTGCACCTATAAATCAATTGCAGCAAATTATTTAATGATGCATTAACTGTGGAATTTCACATATATTACAGTTCTTTAGCCAATGTTGAATGCTTTTTCAACAGCTTAATCCATCCCTGAAGTACTGAAGCAGGCATATTCATTCATCATCAGCATGCACATAGTCTTCTCTTTGCTCTTTTTATTTTATTAAAGCCCTCGATCTACAAGAATGGCATTAAATAATTCCCCAGAGTGGTTATTTTTGTCCTTTGGCACAGGTTAAGCCTGGCATTGACTTAGACCACACTGGAGAACTCATGGATGACTCACTGGTGCCCAGGTGACAAAAGATGAAAGAAGGTGGAGTTACTGAATGCCTTCTTTGTTTCAGTCTTTATTGCTAAGGTCAGCCCTCAGGAATCCCAAACCTTAGAGGAAAGAGAGGAAGTCTGAAAGAAAAAAGATTTGCTGTTTGTCAAGGAGGATTGGGCTGGAGATCATACAGAAAAACTGGATGTCCACAGACTCAAGGGTCCTGGTAGGATGTGGCCACAAGTGCTGAGGGAGCTGTGAGATGTTATTGCTAAGCCATTCTCCATCATCTTTAAAAGGTCATGGAGAACAGGAGAGGTGCCTGAGGACTGGAGGAAAGACAACATCACTCCAGTCTTCAAAAAGCCCAAGAAAGAGAACCCAGGAAACTACAGGTCAGTCAGCCTCACCTCCATCCCTGGAAAGGTGATGGAACAGCTCATCCTGGATGCCATCTCTAAGCACGGGAAGGAAAAGAAGGTTTCATCACATATTCATCAAGGAGTAATCATGCTAGACCAATCTGATAGCCATTTGTGATTGTGGTGGTGCATTCCCCCAGACCCACACACCAGCAATGTTGTCCATTTCTCATCACTCTTTCCAAGACATGGTGCATCTCTTCTGTGTCACGATGGAGGATGAGGTGAGGGAGCTGGGCCTGTTTAGCCTGGAGGAGAGATGGCTGAGGAGGATCTCATCAATGCACACAAATACCTTAAGGGTAGGATGGGGCCAGAGTTTTTCCAGTGTTGCCCAGCAACAAGATAAAGGGCAACATGCACAAACTGAAACACAGGAAATTCCTTCTGACTATAAGGAAAAATTTCTTTGCTTTGAGGGTGATACAGCAGTGGAATAGAATGCCCAGAAAGGCTGTGGAGTCTCCTTATCTGGAGATATTCAAAACCCACCTGCTCCAGGTGAACCTGCCTTAGCAGGGGAATTGGACTGGATGATCTCCACAGGTCCCTTTGAATCCAAACCATTGTGTGATTCTGTGTTGACACCACAGCTATATGTGTGAAGGTATTATAGCAATTACATTTACATCACCAAAATTAAGCATTCAGTTTCATGAGAAAGCTTTAAAACACAAGCAGTGACTCTACCTAGAAAAGAATAGAAAGAAAAGATACAAGAAAGTGTGATTATAGAAGATTTTTTAAAAAAAACTTCTAAGGTATCTCTTGCAGAAGATTCCTCTGAGGTCTTTGAAGCATGCAGAGCTGGATCAGAAAATGTTTTTAGAATTGCTTTTCAAGAATACCGGACATCAAAATAAACTTCTTTAGTTTTATGATATTTAACCCATGGTGCTGGACACACACAGCACTTTCACAGATAGAAACCTAGTAGTTTTACTCTTCAGCACTGTGTTTGGTGCCTGGATAAGAGGATGAGCATTCTGGGGTTTCATGGAGCTCTAAATGCATACCTGAACAAGTTCCTCCATTTAGGGAAAATCCTTACAACCTTTAGCTGTTAGAATCACCTTTCCAAGTGTCTTCCATTTCCTCCAGCTCCTGCATAAAGCCACTTCAAATCCTGGAGAGCAAAGTGGAGAGTGATGATCGATCTTTCTTCTGCCACTTGTCACTGCTAGAACAGAAAGAGCGAGTAACTCGCTTGTGGCTATTCTTCCTGGCAATTGTCTCTCTTCTCCATTCATCTACAGAGATTAATCCTGCTATGGCAGAACATAGCCTTAAGGAAACTCTTCTGTATGATATAGAATGTTAACATTGCATTTCATTATACAACATTGGGTTTAAAAGCTCCTCCCCTTCAGCTGGTACCCCTTTTTTACTATAATATTTGCTCTAATTTACTATGTGCTTTTTCTCCTACCTATTCTTTGTGTCCGCACCCTGGCAGTAATTTATGCAGATCCTGCCAGTTCAGTCTTCTTTATGCAGAGTAACAATGGCACAGGACAGTGAGTTGGGTTGTGTTGCTTCCTTTTTCTTCTTTAGAAATGGAGCACAAATGTCCAAAGCCTTATTCCTGGGCCTGGATCCCTTTCTTAGGCCAAACCTCAGGATACTAAGTTTGATAAATGGAAGCATTTTGGAGAATTGGTGTGGTTTTTAGGAGGGAAAATTGGGCTAGAATGCTAGAGGAAATGAGGAAAGCAAAAGCTTGTAATTCAACAGCATACAGGGGGAAAAGGTCACCCCAGCTGCCTTCCTAACAACCACTGTAGAAAGAAGGCAGAGGGGCCAGGACCAGATTTCTTATAACACAAAGCCTCTCTATTCAGTGGAATCAGGAGGATGTCTCCAGCCAGTGCATTATCCTAGCAGGATGTCTCCAGCCAGCATACAATCCTCGCCTGTGAGACTGAGCTGAGTTAGAGCTGCAGATTTCTCAGGTCGCCTGTACTGCACACACACACACAAACACATCTGTAGGATGCAGGAAGAAATGTTGTAGCATGTAGCAACAATGTGAGAAAGGCCAGAGAGACCTTATAGGAAAGGAGATTGATTCACGTTGGCTCTCCAATGCCACAAACTCACACGTACCGAGACATGTGCCTGCTAAAAAGCTTTTCAGCAGTCAGGCATTAAGAGACTGAGAGACATGAGAATGGTCATGATTCTCATGATGACACAGAGAGTGAGGAACAATGGCTATCCACTCCACCTTAACATCTTGGGATGATGACCACATGTTGGATTTTGATAGGCTTTTTTTTAACCCTGTAGGAGCTGGCAGTGATTCCACCATTAAAACATCACCTTTTATGTTCATATAAATAGTCAAGAAAATTTCCAAAGACAAAGTATTTTTTAAGGAAATAGTTGCCCTCTTATAACTGTTTCTCCCAGATGTACATACTTCAATGAGTAATATCCAGGGGATCAGAGCTTATTTATTTGTGCTGAAAACAAAGCCAGTGATAGCATTGCTTTTGGAGTCCACCAAATCCTCCTGATACTCAAGTACTTTCCTGAAGGTCAATAGGAAATAATTCAAGGACCATAGTTTGGAATCAGTCAAAACTATTAGTTGTAGGAGTTTTATGCAAACAACTCCTCCTGCCTCATGCAGGATTATGCTTTGCACCTTTCCTTGTGCTCCTGTCTTATCCAATGAAATAATCTCTAACCTGACAATTTGGGTATTCATCTCAGCTAAGCATATTTTCCAACGCGTCACTGAACTGGTAATCCATCTCCTCCTTTCCTTATCACTGGGTAAGGAACATTTAAAAATTGACACTTTTTACAGTCAGTATTAAATCATGTTGGCAGATCTCTTCATTTATTGGTCTCAAGACAATCCTTTTCTCTCCCTTCCAGTGAAAAGGGTGGAGGAGTAAGGAGAAAGGAGAAGTCAGTCTCTACCATCAAGAGTAATGTGTCTTTCCAGTGAGATGGTGGAAGAAAAGGGGGAAGTTGTTCTAATCTTGGATAGACACTCGAAAAACGTGTGATAGCAAAGTCCTGGTCCAGCCTCAGTAAGCACAAGGCACCACCTGCATCTAGCTCAGTGCCACAACTTACTTCGTCTAGCCAAGGGTCAGCGAATTCAGGGCTGACTCAGACCTTTCCCTGCTCTGTATCAGTGCCCAAAGACTTTGTGCACAGGCAATGAGACAAAGAGCAGAGCTGCGTAAGAAAGAATAGAATACAAGAGCTGAAATTAGGATCTTGGCCAGTTTTCTGAACCTCCTGCCTGCTGACTGTAGTGTGCCAGGCCAAGGAGCTCCAGCTCGTGTCACAGAATCACAGAAGGGGTCAGGTTGGAAGGGACTACAGTGAGTCATCTCCTCCAACCTCCCTGCTCAAGAAGGGTCATCCCAGAGCACACTGCACAGGATTGTGCCCCTCCACTACTGTGCCTGCTCTGTTCATGCTGCTGTCAGGGTGCCCTCAGTACCAGGGACATCGCCTCCCTCCTGCGCTGGCAGGAGCACTGGCTCACATCTCATTAGCTGAATAAGATCTGTTGCCTTCTCCCCAGTTACAGCTGCGCAGACTGCACAGCTATTTCTATTCTTGTCTCACACCTCTGTCCCTCTGTGATCTCTCTGGGCTGAGAAGTAAATTATTTTCACAGCCCAAATAAGTTCTGCCTTCCCCATTCTCCCTTTCCCTCACAAGCCTGTGGTCTCCTTGTGTTTGGCATATGAAGTAAATATCTTCTAGGCAGGACTGGCCTCACACCCTGCACCCAAGGCATCTCCTCTGTCCTGTTTGGGCAGTAGGTGCCCAAACCATGCAGTTTCTGTCTCTCTGCATGCACAAGTGCATCATCACCTTCTAAATGGAGGAGATCAGGGAACAGTTCTAAAAATGGCACTGTGTCTAAAAGCAGAAGTTGTTGGGCACCTGTCTGAGTTAAAACCTGGTTACCTCTGTGAGTCAGTTTTGAATGTTCCCTAGTGGATCATTTCCTTTTTATGTCCTCTGTTTGCTGAAAGCCACTGAGATTATTATTGGGAAATTTACCATTTGAGTCATCTCTCTCCCTAACAAAATTGGCTTTATAGTTTTGCAAACAGGAATATTTATTTTCCCTCAAAATAAATACTGATAAACTTACTTCAGTCAATATTTACTATTTGGTTTTGGGAAGAAGCAAAAAAGCCTAGCCCAAAGTTTAATAGAGTTTGATGTCTGTTTTTTTTTATCTACATTACAAACACAATATCATACTGCTATCTTGGCAGAAGAAGGAAAATTATTTTTTATTCATATTACTGGAACGCTATGGGGCACTTCATAGTAGGAGAATGATAGGAGCCTGGGGCTTGTGCACCAGTCACGTTTTTTACAGACAGCAGCTTTGTGCTGGTTTTGGTTACTTGAGGGGCATAGTGAAGTGTGAGTTAAATGTAACCTGTCACTTCTGTTCTAAAAGGCTGCAACTCCATAACATCTCCATAACACAGAGGTTCTCCTCTTATTCCTGAAGTAGATGTTCCACAAGCATCCTAAACACCACAGTGCTCGCTTATGGAGCTCTGCACTGTGCTGTGTGAAAACGTGCACTAATTTGACCTGGCATAAATTCATAATTCCTGACACCTAGAAAATGAACATATTACCTTATTAAATACTGCTCACTCACAAATGCACAGACCAGCTGTTTCCTTCCTCCATTATTGAACTGTAGTGAGCACTTTCTAGAGGAAAATTAAAAGTAATGATTACAATCAATTAAAAAAATTCAATTTAAATTCTGCTACATGGGAACTACAACATATTTTTAAGATGTTGTCTTCTATTTTTTTTAAAGTTCCTACATGTTGTGTTGGACCCCCAATAGATAAAATATCTTCCTGGAAATAAAAAACCTCACTGGAGAAATATGGAACACTGCGTGAGTGAAACAAAAGATACTCTGGTCTTTGGTGCATGTGTGTCACACACCCTGCCTTTCCTGTCCCTGAGGGGCAATGTCATTTGTCCTAAGAACACCAGGTGGGTATTAATTATGTTCACATAATTACTGCTTCCAGAGATGGGGGAGTTGAGATGTTAGTGATTGACTTGGGTGCACATTGGCCTGCAAAAGGGTGTGAAAACCTGATGGGCCAATGGGATAAAGTGGTATCTCCAGGCTGTGAGTAAGATCCGGTCAAATACAGAGATAAAATCCTAAAGTAACTCCGTATGTGCTTTGCTGCTTTGTAATTGTGATTTCTGCATGGCCACTCAACAAATGAGTTTTTATTTAGATACTGTATCATCAATATTTAGATACTGTATTAGCAATATATCTTCTCCTAACCATCCATGTAGCTGCTGTGTCCTACTTGTCCCACCTGGCTGAGACTTTGCTCTTGACCACTCTGCTACACACTTGTCTTCCTAAAATAATCTGAAACTATGGTGAAATAGAAAAACAATTGTTTCCTCAGGCAGTCGATGATGACTAAACTCTCCAAAAGATGGCTGAAATTCAGCCAACCCATACACCTATCTGAGGGCTCTGATCAAGTCATAAGAGATTTTGGAAAACTCAAACTGTTTCAACAAGTATGAAGAAATTACACTCCTTTGCCAAGTGTGGTAGTTTTTCACAGTTCAACATGGAATACTCCCAGCACATTAAATACTTAACCTATGGCTTGCACTGAATTGTACCCAAGGATTATTTTAAGCGCAGGCATGGGATAAAAATTACTGCCTTGCATGGTTATTGATGCAGGCAGACAGCAGGTGTCATTCCTGCCCACACACGCACTGCTTTTTCTTCTGGCTTTGTAAAGTATGGATTTGAAATTATCAATTTTCCTTTGTATGTTGATGACTTTGACTGTAGAGAGCAGAAACAATGTCCTGATAAATATGCATCTTGGAAAAGCGCTTTACCTGGCAGAAAAAATCGCAGGCATTGGAGCCAGAGTGCACATCCTGATTTACAACCACCAACCAATGCTTACCAAGTGACAGTTCTGGTGAACACAGCCAGAACTAGGCTCGAGGCTCTTGAGATCTCTCAAGCCTCACCCCAGCCCCTGTGGCAGCTTGGCACTGGCCCGAGGGGTTCATCACCTGAGCCTCGAGCTCCAGGCACAGTGGCCAAGACAGTCACTGCAGGGGCCCAGCATTGCTGCTCTCACCTTTCTGATCTGGACCCCCACTGGGGTGGGCACCTCGACTACAGCCCCAAGCTGCCCTGTGGCTTGGGCTGAGGCTTCAGAGAGCTATCGAGCCTACAGCTGTGGGGACACTGGAGCTGAACGAGACATAGCAAGGACATCATCACGGCAGGCTGCTGTCAGAGACTGGAGGGTGCGTGTCTCAAAGCATGTCTCTTGTTCTCATTTCAACACATCCTTCCTTCTTGCAACTTTCCTTCTGCACCCGTGTATTTGTCAATGTTCTTTCACTAAGATTGGTGTTCCAGTTACTTACTCGGTTTTTATCACACCAGCAGTGATTGCTGCTGGTCCAAAAGTGGCATCTTTTGCTGGGTACTGTTCTCCCACTCGCTTGACGTTAGGTGACCTTTGCTTCATTGGTATTCAGTCAGTGTCAGAGATGGGCTTGCTTCAGCTGCCTGGGCCTCGGTGAGCAGGTGGAGAAATGACCGGTTCAAAATGAATTGTTAAGGCCACTACAGCAAAAAGATTGATGCAATTAATTTTTCATTACGTACAGTGTCTGTGGATTCTAATCAGCTTGGATTGTTCTTCCTCTGAGGCACAAATAAAATGCAAATGATTTTTGAACAGAAGGAAACATTCTTCATGAGGTACTGTGCCATTCAGAACTGCAAAATGGCTTGAAATAAATGGGGATTGTGAGGAATGTTTTATGAATCCACCTAGGAGAACTTAACATTAAGTTTCATGTGGGAAAACCACAGGTGAGCTTCCCATCGGATGAACATATTATTGCTCAAGTAACTGGAAACAAGAAAGAGCCGAAGGCTTTAAGCCTTATTTAATAATACTAATACCTAGCTCTTTCCATGAGAAGATGTCAATGCACTTCTCAGAGAAAGTACTTGTCTTACAGGTGGGTTAAAATAAAGTATCTTTCCCAAGCCCCCCTTCATCCCTACAGCAAGGAGTAGAAGGCATGTCTGCTGTGCCCTGTGAAATGCTTTACCCCTTGGTGACACTTTGGATCGTGGCAGTAATCAGTGCAGCTCTGAACCAGCCCATTCACACTGCAAAGCGTTCAGGGGCACAGAACTCTTGCATCGGGAAGTTATTTCAGAAGCTGGCCCTAGTCATACCAGAAACATGCTTTAGAGAATTGGATGGTAGATCTGGGAACAGAGTAAAAACCAGTTCGGCATTGCCCCCAAAACAGAGTGAGAGGGACATCTTGGTAAGAGAAATGGGTCATTTCCTCACAAGCACGTGCAGGCTGAAGAGGAAGGAAGTGGGAGGGAATACAATGAGATTTTATTGCCTGCAAAATATGAACGGCTTTGTTGTCAAATAAATTGCCACCAACGCCAAGGTAAGGATTTTGCTAGATTTCCACTATGTGTTGTGCATTCAATCCTTCCTTCTGGGTATTGCTATAACATAAGCTTATTTTATTACTTTTAAGGCCTCATAAACTACTGGATGAAGGGCTGAAGGGACCACCCTCCTATGACAGCCAGTAGAGCATTCCATTTCTGATTCTCTGGTATAGGAAGCCCTCCCAGTGCCACTCTCTCTTCAGCAGTATGAAGTGACTGGCTCCCGTAAGTCCTACTCCAGCACACGTGTTTAGAATCATGAATCACATCCTGGTGATACCAGGACATCCTGATACCAAATATCCTCACTGGTAATACCAGTGAGCCATACAGCTTCCATCACAGCTTGGGGACTGTTCCCTTCTGCTGCTCCTTCTGAAAATTAAGCTGTACTGTCAGGCTAGGAGATGAAGACTCTGACAGCTACATGCACCAGCAGCTCCTGCTGGAGGAGCCCAAGCTGTGTGTGCCATTGCTCAGGTCAGAGGTAAGTGGCAGCACATGCTCGTGTGTGCAGCAGGGGTTGTCACTGTTGGGCACTAACACAGAGGTCTGCTCCACTGAAGTCAGTGTTAATTCTGTTTACATGGTTCACAGAAGGGCTACACCAAAGATGACTGACTTGGGAAAATCCCAGCACAATTTTTCCCTTACTTCCATTTTAAGGCAATGCTGTTTGGTTTCACAGTGCTTATTGATTTAAACCTGATTAATTTCAGATGATTGTGGCAGAGGCTAACCATTTGTCTGAAACCTGATGTTTGTGTTTCAGAAAAAAAAAAAGAAGAAACGTTTAAATCCATGAATATGATCCAATACTTTACTGTCCTTGTTTGCAATTCTCAGGCTCTAACAAAAATCCGTGGATATCAGCTGATATCAGTAAGCACTTTTTCATAAGACCTTATGGCATCTTAACAGAATTTCTACCTTTGAAAGATTTCACTCACCAGATTTATCTGGGCTCAGTGTCAGTTTTACACAGTTCTTGCTGAAGTTTAAACACAATCCAGGAGCCTAATTACCTCAAGAACATTTTAGCCCAATGAAGCCCTCTTCTGGCTCGGAACCTTCGCAAGTCAACACAGCACAACACAGATTAAAACACTCTAATGAAATCTGTGAATATCTAAGCACAATATTTTCAAATTTCACTTGGCTTACACAGTATACATTTCCTAGCACTCTGAGGAATATCATATTCAACAGCTAAAAACCATTTAATTTCCTGCAAAAAATGTGCATGCCAAAGTCAGTTCACTGCTAAAAGAGATGCACCTATTGTGCAGATCAGAAATGGAGATGGACAGTCAGAATCAGAATTTCTTGGTGTTTTAAAACAAAATTGCACACTCACTTTTCATTACACTGTTGCAGGATAGATGGCATTTTTCTAAATAAGAAGAAATGAATGCTCAGGAGAGAATAGAGGCAGTATGCACCAAATTAAAACCTTAGTGGTTAGGAAATTTGAAAGAAAGAATGTCAGTCAGCCTAGGTCATGTCAGGGCTGTGAAGTGTAACATAGTCCCACCTCTGCCCCACAAAACCATCAGTCTATCACCAAAGCCATTTGCCTGTTCTTCATGGTGTGATTTTAATGCATTGTTTCTTTTTTTTTTTTAAATCTCTAACCTTATCTGAACTCTTTCCCTGCACTCTCCTCATTTTCTTTTATGCTCTCACTTTGCCCTTCAAAATCTCATTTAATTAGTTTCTGGCCTTAGCTGGAGACACTTAGAATAGGTTTTTCTCTTGATCTACATTTTCCTGATAGGCTTCTTAAAAATAAGACTCTTTTGTCACAGTCTCTTTGCTTGATACCAACCTAGAGCAAACATGCCAACATACAAAAGAGTCACAGATCTGAAGAGCTAAAGAGGTACAGGCTAGAAGCCTTTCAAAATGGGGAGAATATTCTGAGTGGAATTTCCTGCAGATCAGAAAATCCTTGTGTCACTGTAATATTTTTTGGATTCACAAGATATAAAACAAATATTTCGTATTTATATATGTTTGATTTTAAAGGAAACAGTACATTATGTTGAAAGAAATAAATCATCCTAGGCCTGCTACCCCATCATTTTTGCAGTTAAGATGGAAACTCCCCGACTGACTGTATGTAAAATGATGTTAAGTGATGGCATGAGTATTTGTTTAATTTTAAGGATCTAACTGCAAAACAAACATCTGTGAAATTTCTTCCTCTCCATAATGCAAAAAACTCTACTTGTTTTGGGGTTTTTTTTGGAGAGTGGCCAGTAGCAGATGTACAAGCATAAGACCAAAGCAAGATCAAAGTAGTATTTCTCAGGTACACCAAAGCTTACAGTAATCCAAGACACAAGGCCCCTTGAAAGCTAAGTGGTGATGTAATTAGCACTCTCCAGTGATTTTTTCTACTTTTCCTGAATCTACTCAGTCCCTTTTTGAACCTCTGTAAGCTCTTAGCACCCACACCATCCAATGGTGACAAGTTCTACAGATTAAGTGCATGTCGTATTAGAAAGCGTTTCCTCATATTTCCTTATATTTGCTTCAAACCTGCTCATCTATCACATTGTTCCCCTTACAAAACCTGTTCTGTTCCACTGATCAGACTGCAGACCTTTCCCTGCATCCTAGATTTCAGAGGCTGGTATACCATGACCGAAAACCCACCACAACTCAATGCTGACCTGCTGCTATATGCCTGGGCTCTTGATATAAACTCATATTAGTGGCATTTCTGATGGGGGTTGGCAAATTCATTCTCAGGTGACAATTTGCCAGTGGATGTTCCTGAAACACACAGAATATGTTTAAGTGTCTTACCCTGATCTGAGAGTGCCTGCAGCATAAAGCACAAAGAGAAATGATGCTGTCTGTGTGACAGCCAATTGCTGGCAGCTTTAACGGCGAACATCTACATTAATATTTCTACTTTACTGCTTTGTGTGTATTTGTGGCCCTCCAAAGCAATAAAAGGAAAATTAAGCCCTCAATGTCACAACCCATAAACTAATTTTGCTAACAAAGAACAGAAAAGGAGGGGTTCAAAAGGAGCAGATTTTCTCTTTTCATTCCTAGGAAGCAGCCAAGCAGCCACGTGGTATTGCCCTGACCTTTCTTTAGCCATTTGTTCCTCTCTGCTTCTCCCTTGGATGTGTTTCTGTGTCACTTAGCAGTTGCATAAATAATGTCAAGAGGCTTCACTTGATGGAAAGCTGCAGTGAGCCATGAGACATTCCAGCTTTAATTAGGTACACAAACTAAACCCAGCAGTAATATGTCTGGGGTACCATGAATGTCACAATCACAAGTCCTTTCTTGGCCAGGGCAAAACATTGTTCGAAGGCATAACAAAAGCTACCATTTATTACAGAAGCAACTTCTGCTTTCATGTGCTCTGTTTCAATCGGCAGATATCCATTCTGTTGAACAAAGACCTCATGGTATTCATCTCTTCCTCCTGCCTTTGCTCACCTGCCAGTTTTTAAGGCTGGGCTTTTCTGGGAGGGCATGGTGAGTAATGGCCAACACCAACCGAGGTACTGTCTTGAGGCAAACATGACATAACTACCTGAGCAGCTCAGGCAGCATTCCTGATGTAGGAAATACTTTGGAAGAGTTTCTGGTTTCCTGAATAACTAAGAGCTGGTCCAAGGTTCTTTGAAGCTCAAGGATATTTCAGGCTATGCTGTAAAGTGCTCAGCGAGGCCCCACTCTGCTCTCAATGAAATCGTGAGCTCGATTCATCCTGTGTTCAGCTATTGCAGATGACAGCTGTTTTTGAAAGCATGGCTCTACAGCATAGCTTCTAAAGAAGCACATCTTTAAAAGAACAGGGATTAGGGCTACAAAAAGAATTGTGACTGTCACGTGCCTGGCAGGTCACAGGCCAAACAGTTCTGAAGACAATCTATCAGCAGGCAGTGATGCAAGCGAGGACAATCCAAAGGCTTTCACAAAATATCCGGTTCTTTAAAGTGTGCCTGTAGAAAAAATTATTTCATGGGTATGGCTAATACTAGCACAAATCTAACAGTCCCCAGTAGAAGCAGTTGGAAAATTATTTCCCTAAGCACTTTCATAATCATTGATATTTCATAGAAAATTTGTAGGCTACAATAATTTAGAGGTACTTAAAAACATATCGTTTGTAGCTTCTACGAAAGTTACAGGCTTATTTTTTTCAAAACTTGAAAAACACTAGTTATTTCAGTGTTTATTACAGCTATTTAAATATCCTGACAGGTTTAGGTGAATTGAATTGAAATCTCATGACTCACCTGAAATAAACAAATGTTTCTTATCAGCCAGGTTTAATTTAAATTTATCTTTCATGGTTCGACCAGTCATTCATTCAGGCAATGCAGAGAGACAGGTAAAGTTACATTTTTTTTCCCTTCATTTTCCTGGCCAATTTGTCTCAGTTATGTGTACCAGATGAGTTTTCTGTACAAGTTTCCTATACAGAGTATGTCTGTCCAGGAGCTCCTCTGGAAGCTGTCCAAGTATTTAGTGCTGCATAAAAAGGATGCAGGAGGGCCAGGTGCATAAGGTAGGGAAGGAGAATCTACAGCTTTCACTGTGGTGTGAATCAGGCCACAAGAAGATAGGTTATAAAGTATATTTTTCAGAAGGGAAGTTTAGAAACAGTCTGAACAGTACAGCTGCACATATCAGTGGGTTTCAGTGAAACAGGCAGCTAAAGATACTCCTGTTGAAACAGTGTGGAGGAGAGAAGGCAAAGGTTTTTTTGACAGATGACAAAAGCACTACATTAATTGATTATTCATTATTTGGAAAGCAACCATCTCTTTAATAAAGTATCAGAATGCAAGCCCTTGTTGTTTTCTTCCTTTTCAGAAAGTTCAAAAGTTTAATCTAATTTTGGTATTTTCTCTGAGCTCATTTAACAGATACACAGTATAACTTAGCTATGCCTTCCGTGTTGAAGTATCAATATAATTTACAGTGTACAGTGCAATCTCAAAAGCTGACCATGTGTCACCCAATTCTGGCAAATTTCCTGCTGCTTCCATATTTTATATTGAAGGATATTCTAATGTAACAAGTCAATTCAAACAGTGCAACTAAGTATATGCCAAAAGTTAGGCATTTATCTAGGTCCAATACAATCAGTGCTATACTTGGGTTCCAGAGTATAATCAAAATGTCTGATTTGACCAGAAAAAAAATGTTTGTTCTATAACAGGACTTCTTATTCTTCAGTCTAAGATCTGCTCGAAAACGAATATGGATTTATACACAACCAAGTAACACAGCCTGCATCCTAATCTCATTGAGACAGCAGTGTTTGGGGTAAAGGCATGCTGAGAGAATTTGCATTCGGCACCCGTGAGCTGAGCTGCTTCTCTCAGCTTTGGCTGTGGCAAAGCTGCACTCTAGTGGAACTGAGGCAGAAACACTCTCTGGGCTGACTCCTTCACACCTGCTCGGCCCCTTTGCTCCACTACAGCTCTGCTGAGGGGTTCCGTGTGCCTGGGGGTCGCTTAGGAAACACTCCAGCCTGGGATCATCCCAAATGCCGCGCCTGATGTATGACTCAGAGAGATGCTTGCACTCCATTGGTGCTGTGGCTGCTCACCTCAGCCCATCACATAGCAAAGGCATTCAGCAGCTGCTCTCTGCAGCCCCTACACCTCCGTGGGGTGCAGCATCATTAAACCACCACAACATCTGGGCTTGTCAAGATTATGGACAGCTTCTTTTCCCAGCACATCTCATCTCTGCAGACCCCACTGTTTTTTAGTGACCACCAGTGTCGTATTATTTAAAACGTTCAGAGATTTTAAGTGCCTTAATAGGATGTAAGTTCTTTATAATATGTCCCAAGAGCACCTGACCTTCAGGCTGCTTAAATCAGCGTTGATACACAAAAGTCAAGTAGCAGAGCCAAAGCTGTAGTTATTGCCAGTAAGTGAGTTAAAGTGAGGCTAAGATCAGTCCCTGTTATTTGAACAATACAAGATGTGCCTTGGAAAATGTCCAAACTGCACCTGACAAGAAAATAGATTAGAACTAAAGGGTTTTTGGTTGCTACATAGCAGTCAACAGCAACCAAAAGGAACGTTTTGTGTCATGGTGACTTCATTTGTGTGAACTCTGCGTTCTGAACTAAAGCCAAAGGTGAAAAGAAAGCATAAGAAAACCAATTCAACCATACAAACAACACAGGAATTAGTGCAGAGTTATTAAAAAACACAAGAGGAAACACATTTGGTGGCTGAATATTATATACATTGAAATCCATTTGGCTTTACAAGTACAGATAGCACTGTAAGTTTTGCTGCCATCTTCTATTACAAAGCCAGCATGGATATACCCAGTAGGTCTGGACTGTGCCACAGGGAAGAGGTGAGGATGCCAAAGAATCTGCTGTTCACAGATTAAAGAGGAGTTTGTGAACACTTTTACTCAGTGGAAATTAACTTTGTTTCTTCTTCCAAAACAGATGCAAAATTTCAGTAGGATTTGCCAAATACTCTTGGTGTGAGAAGTAGAAGTGAGGGAACATTTCTTTTTGGTGTTTTGAAAATGAAGTACTTAAAGACTTTCCAAGGTAAATTTTCCACTACCCATGATCTTATTTTTCTTTTTGAAGACTGAAAAAAATAGTCAGGAAAAAATATGTGAATCAGAAATGGATTGTTTGACCACTTGCTCTATAGAAGTACTCATTCTAAAGGTTCTGGAGTTTGTGGTCTCTGCCACATCTTTGTTGCTGGGAGGCCCTCACCTCCTAGATGAAAGGTGCATCAGGCAGGTCATGATGATATCTCGGAGATATCCTTGCTGTGTGCACAGCAGAGAGCTTTTAAATCTTTCCTGCTATCTGTGTGTGCAGCACTGTGAATTTGGTTTGATGATCTAGAATTCACACTAGTACTGCCAACAACAAGGAAACATTCTCTGTCTGAATATCAAGTCCACATTTTGTGCTGAACATTTTAGCCTGCACACTGAATTGCAGATTTTGTGATAGAGGCAGCACTTCAAGATGCTAGATTCAAAAATACAAAGATAGTTTAAAAGCTGTTCACAGCTGATTTAGGAAAAAAGAGACACACAAGGGACGTTATTTCAGTGATAGCTGTGCCTTCATCTCGACTGTCAGCAATGTGATTCTGTCACAGGCTTTCTTTGCAAAACATCAAAATACCTCCCTTCGCAAGGGTAATGTTAGCTATCTCTTTTTGAAATGGCATCAAGGGAATGTAGTTTTCTGACTTCAAAATCCAAAATGAGAAGCCAAGGTTTGAGCTCTTCTGCTTGCACTGAACCCAAGTGACTTAATATCTTCTGTTTCAGAGAGCGCTCTCCTTTTGTGCTTAATACACCACGGTCTCCATCATTACCATTTTTTAAAAATAAAAATAAAAAAAACCCAAAACACACAACAAATTTCTTTCTTTTTTTTCCAGTCATCATAAAGCTGTAGACCATACATCATCAGTCAGGTGCATGAATAAAACATTATGAAGTAATTCTTCTGCCTTGTCCTGTTTCAGTCCCTTTTCAAGATGTTGGCTTCAGGCAATAATTTGTTAATGCAGGTGTGCCATGTTTTCTTGTGACTGCAGAAGCCAGAAAAGTGACTTTGAAAAAAGGAGGGTGGAAATTCTAAGGCTGTAGCAGAACTGGGCCTAGAGATAGGGCTGTGGGCTGATAGGAACCATCATCTCACAGCCATGCCCACAGAAAGCAATTTTTGCCTTCAGAGAATGGAGGAGAGTTATTTCAGAAATTGAGTGAAACACACTAATAAAGGCAATTAAGGTTAAGTTGTAATGGTGTGTCTCATGTTTGTCTTATGCTCTTCTAAACATGGGCAATTCCACTACCTTCTCCCACTCCCTTCCTGTGGTTAAGTAGTGATGCAGGGCAAGGACTGGGTCTGGCACTATAACATCAACATCCTATTCAAATCAATTTGTCTTAACAAGGCCATAAAATCACAGTCCAAAATAGAAAGCTGTCCACCTTCCCTGAGGTTTCTGGAAGACTGAAACCTCAAGAAGGATATCAATGGATCTCCAGGTGCTGATAGTTTCCTAAATCTCCCCATTGCCGATTTGCTCCAAAATCTGGCATCATCACCACTTTGAATTAGGCTCTAAAATTCTACTTTAATGTTTTTGTTGTGAGCTTTGAGCAAGACACGTTGCCTCTTGCAGGAAGGAAAACTGTTGAAATAAAATAGATGGAGAAATAGAGGGAGAATATAAAAAGTAATTCAGATTTAAATAAAGCCTATTTTGCAGATGCTAGGGTTAAGGTGCTCAACAATCAATACAGCTGACGTTTTACTCTAATTGTCATCCTTGTTGCTCTTTTCTATCAAGCCCACATGCTATGAGAAGCAGTGAAGAGACAATTTCATATCTACTAATTATTATCATGATGTTATTAATTTAGACTAAGGATAATAATAAGATAGGGTGTGTGTAGAAAGAATTCATTATGAAATTAATTGCTCTGATTAGGGTCAACACATAAGATAAGGTTTATAAAGCATTTTAGAAACAATTAGTTTTGATGGCTATTTGGCATCCTAAGACATGTAAATCTAGAGTATGCATTTTACATTTCTCCCCCCTCCCCATTCATATGCTAAGTCCTCTGATAAACGCAGCTTGTTCAAAAGAAAATTGAAATCAGTGGATTGAAGCAAAGCTGGATAATGAGGTATTATTGATATATTCTGTAAATGCTTCAATTATTCCTGCCTTCGGGTTTGAAATTATTTCAAAGAAACAAAAAAATATATTAAAAATGGCTTTTTACAAAGTCAATTTTAATGTCTCCATTGCATTTGTGGTTGTTGTCTTTTCCCCTTAATAGACATAGAAAGGGCTTGATTATAGTTATCTTTCTGAATATACTGTTGCTTTTTGCAATTCCTTTCTCTTGACTCTCAAGGGCTCTCTCACAGAATGGTGGCCCTCAGCTATGTGAAGCACCTGTTCCCAATTCATCTCTGTAAATGAAACTTAACATGGCTTTGTCTCCTTGCCTCCTAAATGCCCTTTCTTCTTTTCTTTCTTTCCCCTGAATTCTTAAAGAAAACCACTGACAGAAGGAGCTAGCAGCAACATCCTTTAAACCAAAGAGTGATTGTGCATTCAGGATGTTTTTTACCATAAAGGTCTGCAGTAGTCTGCATTCCTCCCTAATGCAGTTGATTTTTGGTGCTTGATTTCAATGTGACCACACTTGGTCAATCCTGACCAAGCTTTCAAAGATCTCATCCTAAATACAGACTGTTCACAGCAAAGAGACAGTTCAGCTAAACTTAACTGCTTCTGACCCAAAGGAGGTCTGATCCTTGTCTGCCACAACACATGGGCTCTCAGAGGTTCATCAGTGTAGCTGCCCTGGAAGTAGACAAATCCCTTTAGATCTTGCTCATCTCCCTTTCTCGCTGTCCAGTCACTCACACTAACAATGGAAGCAACCAGCTCCTCTATAGGACAAATGAGAAGTCCTCGGGCATTTCGTTGCTTTTCAAGAAACAACTATCATTATCTATATCTTTGCAGATGGGGAAACTGAGGCCCTGAGGTGCATGACTAATGTACTCAGAAGACCAAAGTGCTGCTGGCACACATCGTGTTTCTCCAGAGCCCTGGCACAGAAAGGACATTAGGGAGCTGTGAGTACACGAGCACAGCATACACAGCTTCCTGGATTCAAATCCCTGAGAAACACGGCAGGGTGCAATTAGGAACAGAACCGGAGCTTACCGAAGTCAGTGGAAATCTTTCCAATTATTTCAACATACAACAGGTATCTGGCACTGGCCCCTGATGAATCCTCTGGGGCTGCCTGCTGCCTGCTCTGCGTGGCTCGTTAACAACAAAACTCATCGTGAGCATGCAGCTCCTCAGCTGGCAGGTTTGCAGGTATCTGTGCTTATCTTTCCACTCCAAGCAGCAGCTAACAGAGACAGGATGGGGAAAAGAATGTAAGAGGGGAGAGATCAGCCACAGCAAGTCACAAGAGGAAGCAGCTTACAGGAGTGGCAGGACCTCTTGTTCACTTTTGCCTTTCCTCCAGGAGCTTGGCAGAAAGCTGACAGCTTTGCGGCAGTCAGTAGAGCAAACACCATTTCTCAGCTTACTTTCTATTGCAAAAGTAGCTTGATACTGTGACTGATCGATGGTCCTGGAGAGTCAATACTCGAAACACATGCAGCAAATCCCAGAAGCAACACCAAAACTGTCTCAGAACACTGCCAAATTCTCCTTCCCCTCCCACACCAGAAATTCACCAAGCCCATGGAGCTGATGTGAGTGACATCAGCACAACAGAAGCTAGAAGCTGGCTCATTTCAGTCTCAGAGACCTCATCACTGGACATATAGCTCCAGGGGAAAGGTCTAGAAAAGGCAGCATGTTCTTTAAAAGAGAAAATAGCACAGACGGGAATTCTGGAGAGCTGCAGGAATGCAGTACAACACCCCAGGTGATGTGCCACTCAAACAATGCCCTGCATCAGTGCAAGTTAGGCTATTTCATTAGTCTAGTAAAAGAACAAAAAAGAAAAAGAAAAAAAAAACAGATTATACAACAGCAGGCAGCCCTGCCGCTCAATACCAAGTAATAAAAATCAATTGTATGATCAATAGGCTTTTCTGTCCACAGGGCTTTGAAGATTCAGCTGTCATGCTCTCTGCTATAATTAGCACTTGATGAACTTAAAATGCTTGATGACTGTGAAATTGCATTCCTATAGAGACAATGCACATCTGGAATAACAGCATTCAGTTCAGGGGTCTATGGAGTCTCACACCATTAAACACAGAACTTTAAATAGAGTTTTCACTGTGAAAATGGGGCAACCTCTTTGACATGCTAACATCAGCTCTGGTCCACTTGCTCCTCAAATCACTGGTGTAGCAGACAATCTTCACAAAGCTCAGGATACACTTTTAAGCAACTACAACATTTGCTCGTTTAGGAATGAATGTACTCTTCTGGCAGAAGATAATGAGAGGCAGACTAGCCCTCCCTCAGTTTTACCTTCATGGTCAGAATGAAGGCAGAATGGGGTATATCACTCTATATACCAATAAATACAGGGAGAGAGAAAGACTCATTAACAAATGAACCCATTCTAGCTTCAGTACAAAATAAGATGCTTTGTGATACAGATTAGAAAATAGAATCTTTTGTGGGAAGAAAAAATGAGAACACACGTTACAAACACGATTGACTCCAACTCACAGTTTTGCAAGGCTGAGAATGCAATGGTGATGTACAGGGAAGTACATCACCATTGCATTCTGTTTTCTTCTCCAGAACCAGTATTTTTCACCGTAAGATTTTTCTGCCTTGCACACTAAACAAAAACTTCAAGTTGAACATTTTAAAGGTTTGTCTGTGCTAACACTGCTAGAATTATCCAAGTCACTCCCATTTCTGGTCTATAAAGTCTGAAAGCTAGCAGTTCCCCTGCCCGTAATGATACCATGAAGATTGCACATTGCTGAAACAGAACAGTGTCTCATATTTAAAGACACCTGCAAAGAATGTGTGAATATGGATCAAAAACCAGCAAAAAGCTCCCTTCATATATCACATGAGAAGTACCAGTGTGTATTTTCTCTCTGCTTCTGTAAAGTGCCTATAGAACATTTTAAAGCTAGGGGTTAAATATTCAACCTTTACTTTGAGCTTTCCTGCCCCTGAAGTCTTTCCATAGATACTTAAAATATAAGACAACCTGACCTTTGAAGGATGCTCTATTGAGTTTCCAGGTATTATCTGATTGTAACATTTTACCCCTAACCTATTCTTGGCTTCTGCTTTGTATTACGATGAATCTCTAGTTTGTACCTGTGGGGGCAAGGTCTTAGAGTTTTTTCTTCAAACTTTAGTAGCACAGCACTGGGACCAGCTTTTGCTTCATCAATTCTTTGATCACAACAGAACTGCAGCAAAATCATAAAGACTAGAAAAGTTTTGTTAATTCAAGCACCTACTGTCCTTGAATTCCCCCCTATCCCCCTCTTTATTTTTTTCCCCAAAAGTATGGATGTAATTAGCTGATATGTGCCACTTCAGCCATGACAGGCAGCAAGACAACCTGAAGATGTGGCACATCTTTGCTTGGCTGTTTCACAACCTGTTAAGTGGGTAGCAAAGCCTGTGCCATATTCCTATGTTGTCCTAAGGGCATAATCCAGCAGGCAGCTTGGAGCATCAGTTACTGATCTAATGCACCTGCCTTGTTATACTCATCTAGATTGAGTGGATCATAGTTTCTGTTTAGGGAAAAATCCCAAGTTAGGGGAGCCGGAGGAGCTGGGCCATTGACCTCAATGAAGAGATGACAATTTACATCAGCCAGAGTAGCAGCTTGGTGGAACTTTGCTCATTTAAATCAGTGGAGGATTTCCCCCATTGTCCCTGGAAATGTTCCACAAAAATGCAGTGCTCCCTCTAGTCTCTGTTGTCATTGTCTTAAGCAATTACTGCTCTATGTTGCCAAGAAAAGTGTGTAGCAGTATATATTTTAATCTCAAGGTGACTTACTGCCTGTTTTTCCATTACGAGAGATGGGTGCTTTACTTCAATAGCTTTTATTAGTGGTGAAAAAAGAAAAGGCAGTGATCAGATTTTGTAATTGAATAGAGAAGGTAATTTGCACTCCAGTCTTCTTGGAAATGAAGCTTTTTATTAGAAAAAGGAAAAGGTCTGAAAGGAATAACTGTCTTTCATGCATTGTGGCACATAAGAAAAAAGCTGGAGAATAGTGGGGGCTGTCCCTTTCTTCCAAAGTGTAATTTTTTTCCTGGAGAGAAAACCAGAGCTAAATCCCAGCCAGGTCTCTGTGGCACTGACCACCTAGTTGGCTCTCAGGGGTCCTGAATATGGGCAACCCTTGGAAGTACAGGCCTTGTCTTGCACTGAAGACCCCAGAAACAGCACAGAGGAAAAAGGGGGATTGGGTTCTGGATGAGTGCATGAAGACCTGTATGATATTCCAGGCTGTACCAAAGGAGACTTCCTCTCCTGCCACCAGCCCACAGGAGCCAGCACTGCAGAAACTATAGAAATAGACAGTAAATAGATCCTTCATTACTGATATCTTTGAGACGGGGGTGCTGCTCCTGCAAAATCAGATGCCTTGAAAAATGGGCATTGTGTACTTCAAAGAAGTAAAAGTCTCAATTTTAAATAAAAGGCTTGGAATTTAAAATTGTGTCAATAACTTCATGAATGAGACTGAAATCTGTGGCTCAGAGAGTTACAATTCCACTTAAGTAGTCTGAAACATGGTTGAAAGTCTGAAGACTTTTGTTTCACATAATATGAAGTTACATTTTTGACACTCTTTGGTAAAGTTTTTAGGTAAAGTAAAAAAGCCTGCTTACAAGTCGAATTTACATTTCCATTCCATTAAGAAATAGCAATTTCTTTTCATTTGCTTATTAAAATCCAGAATGAAACACAAACAGAAGGTGAAAATGCCAGCTTTATTTTGGAGTTCTTCAAGAAAAAGAAATTAATAGCCGAACTGCAGAAGCAGTTGAAGATAAAGATTCCACTGTCAGGAAAAAAAAAACCCTGTTCATTTCCTGATTAAGGAACAAAAGTAAGCACAGTGATGTTTTTCATAGACTTAAAAAAACCTTAAACCAACTGAAATACTGTTTCCTCACTGCATTTTATACAACAGAATGGATTTTCTCACTGTTTTCATCTCAGAATTTTCTCTGTCTGCAGGCTATTCCCTATGCCTGCAAAAACCAGATAATGATGCTGATACATAAGTAAAGAGAAAACTCACTGAAGCAGAGAGGTGTGAATGGTTGAACCAGCCTTGACAGGAGCTCAAACGAAAATTATTTGTTGCTCAGAGGGGCTCTAGATGGTTGTGTAAGACGGGGGTGGCAAGATCAGCTGTGGTTACAGAGTCTGTCCTGAGACTGCAACAATCAGCTGTATGAGTGCAGCAGAAGAAAAAACATAAACAAAAATTTCCCATTCAGAAATATTGAGTAACATCCTCTGCCAAGACAATCAGCTTCGCAAGATGAACAGAGCCCAGGATCAGGCCATCTGCGCTTTTTTTGTTTGTGTTTTCAGAGCATGGGAAATACAGCAACAAGCACCACCATCACCAGGTGCGGCTGAAGAAGAACATTTTGAGTACCATACGTGAAGTTTTACAGTTCAAAATTACTTGGGGGGGTCTTCAAGATGGGACAGGAAGATGAACTGTACATTTTAATAAACTGGTGTGGTTTTGGTTGCTACCTCTACCTTATTTGGTTGCTGAGTATATGACATGAATAAATCAAGAGAGATAACCAAGAGGGAAAAAAACTACATCGCAAACACAGTTCAGCCAAGCTTTATTTTTCAATTGGCTAAAGAGGAAGCTTCTTAAACTTAATATGACCTAGAAACTGCACATTCCCCAGCAGCCCTAATTAGTTGAAGAAACTAAGCGTTTTACCACATAACCTTCAAATAATCTCTTTGAATTCACTGGTTTCCCAAGTGTTTCTTCCTTGTCCCATTTCATACAGTTAATGAAACATCTCAATCAAGGAGCAGGTTTTCATATGTGAGCAGTTTCTGACTGCATTCAAAAGGGCTGAGATTTGCAATAAATTACCACTTTTTGCTCTGTTCCTTAGGGTAAAAGAGTGTCAGCACTATACCCTCTTTCTGACCCAGAAATTATTTCTCTGGTACTTCACCTCCCTTTTTACTCTCAGAAGAATACTTTCATATCTCAGGAGGAGAAGAGTTTGGGCATGGGAACCCAAAATGTTTTGTTTCTCATGTACAGCTGCTAATTGGAATGTCCGGCCCCTGACCAGCTTTACCTTTTGGTAAAGGTATGGGGTATTCTACTCTGTGCCCTGAGAAAGCTCTTCTGAACAGAACATCATTCATACTTGTCAAGGCACTGACGTTGCCACACCTGGCACATACATATGGAAATAAAATTTTATCCAGGGCAGAGGGTGACAGGAGCATCCTGTTCATGGAAGGCCTGTCTTCTTTTTTTTATCCAGCAGCTGTTCAGAAATTGCTTTTCAGTGACCTTTAGCCCAGCCTTCCAGGAACAGATCTCTAAAATACCTAACCTAAACTAACCAAAGTAGAGTCATCCCATTACAAAGTTTACAAAATTAACCCACACAGAGAAAGTCTGGAATTCGTGCAGCATTTCTAGAGCTTCTTCCCCCTTTCTTCTTGTTTTCCTTCATTCACATATTTCCACTATGACTAAGTAGGACAAATACAGTGGAAATTCCTATTGGAATTATTGCTATAGGCAAATCCTCTACTAAGGGGAAAATCTGCTGGAGTTTAGCCATCTGAATTATGTGACTTGATAGTTCATCTAGATTAAAGTGTTCACATAATATAGGTATTTGATGACCTTCAAAATTTGTGGTCTGGTTGGCTCAGTCAGCTACCCCAGAATCCTCAATGTGGTCACTGTTTGACTCTCTTTCTCATTTTTTACTGCACTTAGTTAAAAACTTGGTCAAGAGATCAATAAGCTTATCCTTATCTTGAGGACAGCTGGTAGGCAAAAGAAAATGAAGTCAACTAGTCTGTAAAATTATTGTTAACACTGCTTTTTTTCTAAAAATGCTCAACTATAAGATCATTTAAAGTATGAGAAATTATTACTGGATATTCACTAAAAGTCCCAGTTCTGTTCCTGTTAAAGTTGTGGTGGGTTTAGAATTACTGGAGAATACTGTGTGTGTGAAAGTGTTCCAGTGAAAACATTTGGCCAGTCCCAACAGACTCCTAGAAAACTTCTTCCTTTGTCTTACTGTTACAAATGTGGGGTAAGTACATAATGGGGTAAAGAAATTACTTATTGACCAAGGCTTTTATCAGTTCATTTTCTGAAATAAATACACATTGTGGTTTTGAAGGCTATAAAAACTACAATGCAAATGCAAGCTCACCATCTGCAGCATTATAACCCATTAATGACTAGGCACAAGGAAGAGAACAAAGGCCAAAAGGGGAGAGATTAAAGAAAGCAGGGCATACAAATCTAACCTCAAGAACCAGCTGGAAATTACCCATCAAATGATTCCTTAATGGAAAACAAGACAACAACAAAAATGCAAATTTCATTTTCTGCAATAATTATTTCAACTCCACAGTGGAAGAAATTGCAATGAAGTTATGTTACTTCAACAGATTTCAACATCTTCAAATCCTACTTCAGGTCACAGACTGAGGTCATGCTCAGAGGTTGAAATATTTGTTTGTTCACTTTGATCTTCCTAAGATTTTCTTCTGACAACCAAATTCTCATCAGGTGAATGCAAACCCAGTGGTTCAGAACCAACTGAGCGGTCATTTGGCTCACGGCTTTGACAGCCTCCGTTTTCCTGGATGCTCTTGGAAGAATGCTATTCAGAGAAAGTGGTTGCTTCTGGCTGCAGTTCCTCTCAGATGCATTCAGACTATCCGGGGACGCACAGATTCCTTCCCCAAGAACTGCTCGTTTCCTTCATGTGTAAAATTTCACAGCTGCTTGAAAACGTCATCCTATTCCCGACACTGTTTTTGCCTAAAAGCCTTTCACTGAGTTGGAACTTCGCGGGAAATGCAGCTGATTCTTATTTTCAGGTTCTGCAAGATAACCCGGGCTGGCCGTCCCCATCCGGGGCGGGGTGGCAGGGCACGGGCGGGGGCTCGGAGCCGCCGCTCCTCCGCGCTGGAGCCGCCGCGCTGGAGCGGGCGGGCTGCGGGCACCATCTAGCGATCCTGCGGGCACCACCCAGCGATCCTGCGAGCACCACCCAGCGATCCTGCGGGCACCACCCAGTGATCCTGCGGGCACCATCCAGCGATCCTGCGAGCACCACCCAGCGATCCTGCGGGCACCATCTAGCGATCCTGCGGGCACCATCCAGCGATCCTGCGGGCACCATCCAGCGATCCTGCGGGCACCATCCAGCGATCCTGCGGGCACCATCTAGCGATCCTGCGGGCACCACCCAGCGATCCTGCGGGCACCATCTAGCGATCCTGCGGGCACCACCCAGCGATCCTGCGGGCACCATCCAGCGATCCTGCGGGCACCACCCAGCGATCCTGCGGGCACCATCCAGCGATCCTGCGGGCACCATCCAGCGATCCTGCGGGCACCACCCAGCGATCCTGCGGGCACCATCTAGCGATCCTGCGGGCACCACCCAGCGATCCTGCGGGCACCATCTAGCGATCCTGCGGGCACCATCTAGCGATCCTGCGGGCACCATCTAGTGATCCTGCGGGCACCATCCAGCGATCCTGCGGGCACCATCCAGCGATCCTGCGGGCACCGTCTAGCGATCCTGCGGGCACCGTCTAGCGATCCTGCGGGCACCATCCAGCGATCCTGCGGGCACCATCTAGCGATCCTGCGGGCACCATCCAGCGATCCTGCGGGCACCGTCTAGCGATCCTGCGGGCACCACCCAGCGATCCTGCGGGCACCATCCAGCGATCCTGCGGGCACCCTCTAGCGATCCTGCGGGCACCATCCAGCGATCCTGCGGGCACCTTCTAGCGATCCTGCGGGCACCATCCAGCGATCCTGCGGGCACCGTCTAGCGATCCTGCGGGCACCATCTAGCGATCTTGCGGGCACCGTCTAGCGATCCTGCGGGCTGGCACAGCTCCCTGCCCCCCCAAGCACCAGGGAATCCTGCCTCGGGGTGCCTCAGACCTCCGGAAGGAAAAGGGGGGAAACAACACTTAGACTACAAATGCTGTTACAAGGACTAGAGTTCTGTCCTTGGCATCACCATTTTTCACTGGCTTTTCGTCTGACACAGCGTGGAGTGCTAAGTGAAGTACATCTGCACCACAGTTTTATGGATATTAAATGGACTACCGGGGCCTTATGGGGCACAACAGTGGTACTTGCTGGAGAAAGCAAGATGCAATGGGAAGGGTCAACCACATTTCCACATGCATTTTTCTGTAAATCCAAAGCTTTCAGTAAAATAAGTCCAGACAAACTCCCAGGTTTTCTCTCCTCCCTGCTGAAGTTGACAGCTCTCTCAGTCTCTGCTCATACAGCAACAAGGAGAATTTCCACTGGTCCTCTTTTGGAAACTTTTGAAAGGCCTTCACCTCAAGAAACTGGGGACGTTGGCCTTTCTCTCAGTCTCCTCATCAGCTGCGAGACTGGGCTTTGGTTCCTGTTGCAGAAACCAAGGTGAAATGTGCTGCTATCTATCCCCTACCATGAAGGTGGGCTGTAGTGGACAGGATACCTGTGTGGATTTCCCACCTTACTAGCAATGTGTCCATGCTCCATTGTGAATTTGACTGTAGGTTCCTCCTCTCATCCCAGTCAGGTCCCTTAGTGGTCCCTTGCCTTTCCTGCCTGCTCCTCTGCTTCCATACTGGCACAAATCAGAAGGAAAAGACTGCACTGGTTAGCTCTCCAAGGGCTGACATCACCTGTAAAGCTGAGCAAATCTTTTCTCTCTTGTTTCCCATCGTCAGGCGGAGATGGTTTTGGTCAACCAAACCTCTATCCCCTTTTTTTGGTCTGTTGCATTTTTTTCCTTTAGAGGAAAATTAATCAGGGTATCCAAGGCCATTTTAGGTTTGATAGAATCAAAATTAGGCAAAAAAAATTCTAGGGGAGTTGGAAGCCAGTTTTTGTTTAAAAATCCTCTTTATCTGTAAGGCTTACCAGAATTGCCACTGAATGACAGGTTCAGAGTCAAAACCAAGTGTTGAGGCTGATCAGAATATTTTTCCCCCTTGTTTTCATCCACTGGCAGATATAGGAGGTCAAAACCAGATTACTTTGAAAAGAAAACGTTTCCTTTCCTCTGTCCTCCCTCTTAACCGGTGATCTGAGTTTTGGTGATACCTGTAGTGCCACACTGCTGTACTAATAGCAGTGAGAGACACACTAAAGACTGTAGAAAAGATAAAGGATGACAGAAGAGATCATCAGGTGGGAGAGACCCAAGGACAAAGCAGGGGACTTTGCCAGAAGAGAGCTGGCTGGAGAGAGAGGTGTCCATTTCCAAATGAGGTCAGCTCGGGCCCTCAGCTCCCAGGCAGGAGTTGAGCCACACCGACGGACTGCAGAGCAAGGGGACCCCTAGAAAGAGCTCCAGCTGGCCCAGGGGCATTTCACTGGAATTCAGCCCTTGCCAGGGAAGGAAACATACCCTGCAAGTTCCTGCTGAGGCAAGAGACCTCACCTGGGGCTAAGGGTTAGGTCAGGGGACCAACAGGAGACCCCCAGCCCCTGGCGTGGTGCTTGGAGGACCAGCCCAGGAATTCACACACTTTGTAGGGAACAGCACTATTTAGAAAAGGCAGGGTTTAGTCGTTTTTTTAATTAAAAGTGGGAAACAGGAGTCACAATTCTCAGGTTCTGTGCTATAAGTTACTAAGCTTTTAGTTTAACTTCAATTACATTGCCTGTCTCCATAGACCGTTGTGTGAAATAGAGGCAACTCTTGCCTGAATTGTCAGAGCATTTCCAGGGTTTGCTGGCTAGTGCTTGAAAAAATGCATAGAAACCTTTGAATGAAAATTCTGTGACACAGAATTCAGGAGACTAGAATTAAAACAGAACAAGAGAAAAAGCAGATTTCTGTTTAAAAAAACAAACCCACAAACATGTCTCTAGTTCTGCCATGGGGACCACAGCAAGCTATTCACCTAAAAATGAACTTGAAGGCTATTGGTGACTTCATGGGGTTTTTAATTCTTTCTGTTGAGTTTGAGGGCAGAGAAGATGGGAAGGGATGAGAGCAGAAGTGAGGTGCTCTCCATTTTTTCTGCTACTGTGCTAAAACTGAGCTTGAAATTGTGTTCCCAGAAATTTGGGGCCTACTCACAGTCCAATCTTTTATTAAAATTATCCAAAGAGGTCCCACCTGAAGAGTTAAGTTGCTGAGTGACACCTATATATGAGCTGATAGATGCACTTTTTGGAGTCTGCATCCAAAGAGCCACATGAGCTTTTTCATTGCACTTTGGGGTATGAAGATCCATGTTACCTTCTCTCTGCATAAGCATTTCTCTGATGATTACCCATTTAAATTAATTACCAATTAATATTAGGCACTCTCCTATCTGTGACTGTAAAAATGAAAATGCTGTTGCTTCAGGAAAGCCATAGGCAATTGGGCCTGAATAGGGGAGGGGGAGCATGTGGTGTGAAGGTGGCTTGTCTGATCTTTGTTTGACTTGATGGTCCTTTCTGCTCTTAATGTTCTGGCATTTAAAAGGGCAAGCCAGTTGAGTTTCAATCAATCATGGTTTTTTTATTAACTTGCCAATCCATCAAGGATTTCATATGTTACGTGCTTTCCAGTGAGGGTGTTTTTGAGAATTAGACTTAACCCCCAAAAGAGCAGACTTTTCAGAATCCTCCAGCAAACAGAAAACCAGGCAAGATTAAAACTACTTTTCTTCTCTTAATACAAAGCCATTTCACTGCTGTGTTTTAAACTAAGTGAATGTTTATCTGAAAGTCTTCATTATATCAATAGGATCCATCTCAATGCCAGCCTCTGCAAAGAGGATTCATTTTAATCCAGGTTGTTGCAGAGCTCCATTACACAGTAATATGAATTTAATGACAGAAGGCCTCATTTAAATTTCTGAGGTTTCCAGGAATATCTTCAGCTCTTCAAAAAGTGGTTTTCTGCCAACCATGTTGATTGGCCAAAGAAATTTTAAAGGCAACCTCATCCCCCACCTCATTATGAAAGCCCAAGCAAAACTGAGATCAAAACAAATGGTAGTTAGTAATGACAGCAAGAGGTGGTGGCATTTGGACATCTTGATTTTAGTATGATCTTTGAGATCAGTCTTCCTTTTTCTCCTAACTTTGTCACTGTGATGTTGACCTTCCCTTACTGTCACTGTAATTGCCCTTCTTTCCTCCCCCCATACTCATATAGCCAAAGACATTCAAGGACAGAAATCAAATATTTCTATTTTTAAGAACAGAGTGCTCAAACAGATAAACATCCATTCTGAGGCCATCAAGTAATGAAGAAACCCAGCAAAGACTTCCATACATTTTCAGTTGTTCATTGGCCTCATTATTAATAGCTGACCCTTATTTTTAAGTCTTGGGTGTGGTTTTTTTATTAAAAGTACTCAGTCTTCCTAACCTAAATCAAGATTCTTCCCCCCAATACAGTTATTTCAACATTATTGTCAAATCATGTCTCAAACCAGTTTTGTGTTTAGCAGAACAAGTCGCATTCCTTCAAATCTGAATGTCCTACAGATATCATGCAAAAGGAGTATTTACTGTTAACATTTGTATCAATAAAACATGGATGTGCTTGCCAACCACTATAATTTTTTTCAAGGGCCTGAAATTTGCCTTGACACTGCTGCACTTGAAGTTAGGTACAGTTTCCTTTCAACATCAGTGGGATTTGTCCTGAAGAATTCCCAGGCAAGCTCTGCTGTCTTTTCCCACACATCTTCTAATGCAACTGCCTGCATTCAAATGTCAAATCCCTCATTACTGTGCTTTGCAAACTGTGGCAGATATGAGAAACTCCACGCCAGTCAAGCAAAATATTAATAAATGCCTTGTCAGTATTGAAAGCAAAGCCTGATGAATTCAACTTCTTTTACAAAGGCTAGATTCATGTATAAGTCAAACTGAGTAACAATAGATTTTTCACATCTATCTGCATTACATACACATCTTCCAGAAATTACACTACTCCAAATATATTTGTCACAGTTATTTCTGGCGTATGCAGGACTTTTATATCAGTAACAACATCAGAGTACCATCAGAATCTCTCAAAGATTGGAGCAGCATATGACCCCCAGCACAGCAACAGGAAAAGCCCCCAAATAAGGCAGCTGAATTAAGACATGAGCTTGCCCTGTCCCCATACAAGCCATCAGGAAGTTAAGCCATTCCCCACTCAAGCCAACTCACCTTTTGGGCAGCTCAGTGTGTGGGCAGGATCTCCCGCTGGCCTGAAAGGTACTGTGAAGCCATGCACTTGTGCTCAGCTACCTGGTTCTGTTAAAAAACAACTTAGCACAAAGCAGATTCTTAGCATGTTTTCAGCCTAGCAGGTTTTGACCTGGTTTTCTACCAGGGAAAAACAAGCAGGTGTTCTGCCAGAGTGCAAGGAACCCATCAAAGATAAGGATGACCTAACTGGACGTTTAAGGGAAAATGATTTCTCAGGTTGCCAACCCACTCAGCTTCTCTAGATCAGCCAGATTGCCCTGAAAACGCCTTCCTGGGGGTGGGGGTCAGCCCTAGCTAGTGGTACAAAGGGCAGGGCCTCCTCTATTGGTCCAGTTTGAAATCATTAACTCACACAGCACAGGCAGAGGCACTCAGGTACCCAGACCCTGCCATCCCTATGCCACAGCCTCACATCTCCCTTGCAGTCCATGGGACGGCTCAGGCACCATTCCTGTTCCCTGTCATAAACTGCTCACATGCTGCCTTACAAAACTTCAGGAAGAGCAACCCCAAGCCTGCCCCTGGTCTGGGCAGCCCCTGCCACCCTGCAGCCCCCAAAGCTATGTCCCGTGGTAGCACTGCACCCTGCTCTTTGCTGCTTGAGTAACTGCATGGCTCAGAAACCCACATTTCCATTGACTAAGATGGCACAGGGTGGGGGGGGTGCATTACTTATTAGAAAACATTTAATCAGAGATGACAAAAGCTACTTCTTATTCTTCTAGGACTGTTGAAAGCTGCAGCAGTTGCATATACAACTATCCCCTTATCAAACGTTGTTTGCCTTGATCCCCTGGCAAATAGGAATTGTTCTGTGCTAGTAGGAGGAAAGAAACACCAAGCCCCAGAAGGCAGGTCAGCATCATGGGCTAAGCAGCTCAGGTTTTCTAAAATGGCCAGGCTGGCTAAGACACGAAATGTCACCCTTGCAGGCTATCCCAGGCTCCATGGCTCTCAACACATTTTCTATGTGTTAGAGCTATTCAACACAATAGCTCTATGGATAGTACTGAAGCCATAGGGATGAGGGATGACATAAATTGTTAGAAATCTATTGCTAATTCCCTTAGTGAGACTGCACTAGAGATCCTTCTGGAATGCAGAACAAATCGTTACCTGCATTACCTCTGAAACTCAAATTTAAATTCTGCAGCTTCCATCAAGCTGCATTTCTTCTCCCATGGCAGGGAATATTGGCTTTCATGCCCATGGGGCCGATCCTTCCAAATCACAAACAGGTTCAGCATCGCATTTGAACCTCATCCGTGTGCATGCAGCTCCCACCTTGCACTGTCCTTACTAAAGTAGGCAGGGAATGAAAACAATACATTGGAAAGGAAAGATAACTTCTTTCTGGACCCATTGTCTCTATCTGCAGTCAAGTCTGGCATCGCTGTACTGACTCCCCCAGGCCCACCTGGAGTGTGCAGGAGCTCTGTCAATGACACTGCTCCTGTCTCTAATTACAAATGGCTTCCATAGCCATTAATAAGTGGAAGAAAGAAGCTGCAGGTTCCTTAATAAAGTTTATTTAATCATAACTATGCTTAGGAAAATACACTTGTAAAGGTTAATATAATGCAATTTAGTTTCACTTTATACTACATTTTGAACAAAAGACTTCTTATACATGATTTAGGTAAAAACAGGAAGTATGATCTGGCTCGTTTTACATCTATTACAAACGTAGAAAAGACTGTCATGCACTACAGTAGAGAGCATGAAAAAAAAATTACCTTTGGTTTAATTCAGAGAATACAAGTATTGCACTGTAAAAGCATCAAACATGGTGCAACTAAACATCATAAACATGTTTCCATGCCAGCTTACAAAAGTTTGTTAGCTAGTGTAATTTTAGAGGGGGAAAAATATATGTACACATAAAACAATTTAATTAGCTATTTGGATTCCGTTAATATCATATGCACGCCACATATCTACACAACTGACATTCAAGACAACTCTTGAGTTTGATTTAATACCTTTCAGCTACATTAAATCTGTTGAAATCAATGACATTACTGTATCTTAACTGGCCTGTCAGCTGTTAAACATTCTTCTTTAAATGACTAAAGTTTCAGCTGAGATCATCAAAATCCAGAAACAATTGCAATTCCATGGATTTTAAGCGCCTACCTACCCATTTCTTGACCATTTCTCAGGGCAGTTAGTTTGAGTGTATAGATTCATACAGCAAAAGCCCAAAACACGACTCAACCAAGGGCTGGCAGTGTAGGGGTGTATCAGCGTGCTAATCCTTCCAACCACATATTGGAGGTTGAACACAAATACAGATATTATTGCCAAAAACCACACAAATTCTAGCATTGGCAAAACCAACACAAAATAATTTAACAATATTGAAAAAGACAAAAAAAAAGAAAAAAAAGAAAAAAAAAAAAAGGCATTCTTTAAAGGGAGATACAGCAATTTAAGACCACCATAGATGGTGGGCTACGTGACCCGCACTCCCCCTCAAATACTCAGTATTAGCAGTGCCTAACATTTGAGATAAACATAATGCATTACATCCTTGCCTTTTTACTGTAACAAAATCCCAAACCTTGCAGAAAATTCCAACACACTTCTGCACCAAGATTAGCTATTTCAGGACCTTGATGATGGGTCTCAGATAGAAAAAATCAACTTTTCTTCTTCTTAAGATGTTCATAATTGATTTTCAGTTTCTCATCTTGTGGTAGGAAACTCCACCAAAGAGGAGCTGACTGTTGTCTTCAAAGAGTTCTTGTCAGATCAAGCATTGAAACCTTGACCACTTCACAGAAATGTGCAGCACAGTGTTTCAGAGAACCACCTTTGCTTTTATCTCACAGAGAGAAATTTAAAGTCAGTCAAAATCATCATTTTCATTTAAAAACAAATAGGAAAAAATTATCAGGCCAGTCCACAAGTTTACTTGAACATAGCTGAAGTCCTTGAAGTCTCTCACAAAATGGCAAAGGCTCTTTGCAAGGATAGGAAGGGAGCTTTAAACCTCTACACAGTACTGGAATTCCCAGCATCTGCTCACATCACTCACAAATGGTGGCAACATTTATATATAAAGAAACACTATTATGAAGAAAAAAAAATACATCTAAAACTATTACAACTGGTAGTTTAGGACAACAATTCAACTAGGTTTGTTTTCTTAATGTTTAACATAAATATAGTTGCAACTTGATCTTGAGTTGACAATGATTGTCGCAGCCAAGGTAAGGATTGAACACTATCTATGCAAACAAAAACTCACTATACATTATACAACTTATTTCTGCCATGAGGGATGCCTTCCCTCTCAAATCTTTGGCCTCCTATTACCAATCTCTCCCAAAAGCAGAAGCAATGTAGCATTGTTGCTCTCTATTCATTCACAGCAATGGGTTTGTTTGGAGGGGAAGACGCTGCGGGGACACACAGTGAAGAACAGAGTTCATTCCAGAGCTTACATAGAGAGACACTTGCAATAAAGTGCTCTGACAAACGCTGCCTGAGCTCTTCAATTCCACTCTCCAAATGACACCTGCCTTCAAATTTGCTTCTTTGGAGCTGCCCCCAGCTGCTCCCACTGGAAAGGCAGATAATGACAGTTGGAAGAGTGCACAGATGTGACCTGGAGGGTTTTGCTTCTCCACTGTTGGTTTGGATTTTGTTTACATTTTGCCAGTTTGGCTATAAGCAGTTAGGCATGCAATCTCTCTTGCATTCATGTGTGCTAGAAATGAAATCTGTTTAAAATTAAAAACTCCTGTTATGACATGTAGACCTGAGATGACAATCTGATCATTTATATGTTTCTTTCTGCAAGGAAGCAGGATGGTTTTATAAAACGCAACTTGAATTAATAAGGAGCAGAAATTCCTACAGTTTTTTATGCCAGGTTTGTTGCTTACCAGTTGATTTATCTTTATTTGTTTGCTGGAGCTTTTTGTGTATGAGATATTAGATTATATCACTGCTACTATTTGTTTTAAAGCTCATGAAGTTTGACTGCTGTCCACCACAAAAATGAAAACGGAAGGGGAAAAAGAATAATCATCCAGACTTGCAGAATCTGCAGACTGTTTCCACTGAGAGTGATTATTTTCCTGTCTGATGATCCCAAATTATAAATCAGAATTTATTACTCTGCATGTGTATTCAAAGAATCAGAAGTGGCATTTCCGTGACAGAATAAATCCTGTAAAGGAGTGTTTTAGAACTGCATTGGTATCCTTCTGCTCAAGGACTGTACAATTCTAAAGCCAGTTAAAAATATACAGCCAAAGAGTTCGTAATTTCAGCGATTTCATGCACAGCTAATCCCACCCCAGGAAAACAGAAAAAATCTGCAGTAAGGAGCATCATAGAAAACTGCCACGGAAAACGGTCCCATGGTAAGCAACAAGTCTGAACATTTCCAAATAAAAAAAACTTCCACATAGAAAACCAAACATGCATATATAAAGTGTACATGTACTGCACAAGCGCTATTCCTAAAAGATTAAACTGCATAGGTAAAAATCAAAAACAAGTGCAACATTTTAAGCCCTTAAAGCACAATCAAAAACAAACAAAAAAAAAAAAAAAAGCAGAAATTAAACTTGCACCCCCACAACAAAGCCAATTACACATCAGTGATTTAGATATTAATCAAGACAGAGGTTCTCCAATCAAAAGTTGGAAGGACTACTCTCAAATTTTGGCTCATCATTCACGCTTAGGGGATCTGAAATGTATGTTCATAATTGTAATTAGCTTAAACAGTTATGTTCATCACTAGCCAACTTTGATTTCTTTTACAAAGTGCTCTTTATGTAATAGAAGCTATCTTCCTGGTAGAAAAACCATCAAGTAGTTTAACACTTTGAACATCAAGATACATTGAAAAGAACTAAAAAAAAAAAAAATTGAAAAAAAAAAAATTAAAAAGGGAAAGGGAAAAAGGGAGAGAAAGAGTTGGCTGCTAGAACAAAAAGCAACTTATGCCACTGGCTCTATAAACATCCAACTTGTATATTGTTAGCTCCAGTCTTGTTCCTAAAACTCAGTTTATAAAAGAACTGCATAAGCTAATAGACTAGAAGCTTACAGTGACTTTATAGGACGCAACCTCATACACCCTACCTGCTTTCTCTAATTAAGAGATTCAATAGTTAATGAGTTCACCATTATACATAAAGTTGTCAAAAATATTTTCAACTTTAAAAAAAAAAGAAACTAAACCAAAAAAGAAACCAATGCAGAAACTAAAGCAAACCATGCTTAAAAAGAAATCTACAATATTTTTACATAAGCTGTGTAAGATCTTACAAAAGAAGATTCCCCAAACCACAGCTATTTCTACTCCTGCCCTTTTGCTGCCTTCTCAAGATAATACACATTAACCAAGTGCCTGTTGAGGTGCTTGCTGTATTCACCTTCCTTTTTAAATGAGCGGTCACAAAAAATGCACACATAGTTCTCTCTGGCCACTGTGGTGTCCGGAGCTCCTTGTGACATCTTTGGACTTGTTTCCTCTTGTACAGAGCGAGCACCATTTAACCCCGAGTCATCGCTTCCTTCTGATATGTTGTCACTGATGTCGCTGCCTTCATGGCTGTGGATGCCCTCATCCTCATCCATTTCCTGAGATTCATTCACTGCTGTGTTATCCCGAGGTAAGGCCAGAGCCATTTTAGGGCTTTGTGTGCACCCTTCACCGGGCACAGGTGCTGGCACAGCATCTCCTGTTGGCTCTGTCGCTGGCAGGCATGTCTTGGTCAGGTCCATCAGGTCTGAGTTACTCTCAGTTTCTGCCACAGTTTCCTCTGGCTCCTTCTCAGGTGCCAGATCTGGTACCACATCCATGTGCACATCCAAGCTTTTTTCAGAAGACACTGCATGGGAAGATTCCTCAGAACAAGTGGCTTCCCCTCTGTCTGCCTGTCTCTCCTCTTTTGCACTACCAGTGTCTTCACTCTCTCCTGATGCAGCAGGCATTTCTTGGTCCTCTACCTCAGCTTCTGTGGTTGCATCCTGAGCTGGCAGACAAAGCTGCCCTGGACTTTGGATGCAGTTTCCTTTGGGATCAGTGCTCTCCCCGCTAAGAGCATGACCACCATTGTTGTTTAACCCCACTGTGTCAGTGGGATCTTGCTCCTTCTGGTTGCTGCCCTCAGCGTCCAGCTTCACACATCCATCTTCTTCTGTGATAGGATACTCATCTGGCATCTCCTCTTCCTCGATCTTCTCCTGATCGAGTTTACTGCTCTTTTTACTGTGCTTAATTTTCAGAGCTTTCTTTTTTCTGGTTTTCTTGAGGCAAAAATTTTGCTTTTTAGGCTCTTCCTCTGGTGCAACATCACTTTTTTGAGCTTCCTGGCAGTCTCTGGGTTTAGCTTCCACTTTCTTTTTCTTTTTTGTTACTACTGAGGTATCATTTGCAGGCTCTTGCTTTGAGGAAGTTGCCTCAGTCTCTGCCTTTCTTTTGACCTTCTTAGTTTTACATGTTTTCTCGGTACTCTTCTCAGTTTTAATATCCACCTCCTTGTTTTCTGAAGCCGATTTTCGACTTCTGGTTGTCACCTGGCCTGCAGAAACACTGCTTGTTGACTTCTTTGCCGTATTATCTTTTTTCTCCACCTTCACAATCTTCTCAGTTTTCTTTGCAGCTGAATCCCCTTTTGTCGGTTCCTTCTCCACTTTGTCATTACTGCTCTCAGAAAAGTCAGCTTCACTCTTTTTAGTCCGTAGCTTCACCTTTGAGACATCCATAGTGATGTCAGAACAATCAGGATGCCTGGACTTGATGTGATACTGCAGGTTACATTTTTTAGACGCTGCATAATCACAAACAGGGCAGAGAAACTGGCGCGGGTTGACATGGAGCTCCACGTGCTTTTTGAAATTGCTGCGGTCAGCGGTTTTGTAGTTACAGTGCGGGCAGATCAGAGGCTTTGGCCCGTTGTGAACTTGCCTCGCATGACGAGTCACTTCATGCTGGTTTGAGGCCACGTAGCTGCACTGGTCACATTTGAATGGCTTCTCACCTAAGGAAGGAAGGATGGAAGGGAATGATGGTGATTATTAAGCATGGGTGTTGCAGGGCAATCACTTCCACTAATACAGATATGAAAATATGAAACTTGAAAAGGATAAAAAAAATTATCCATGCGCCTTTAAAATTAAGCAAAGTCAACATAAGAAATCCACAAGTCACAAACACATTCACAAGACACTAAGAACAAAATACAAAAAAAAAGAGAGAAAGGGTGAGGGTTGGGAGGAAGGGGATCCAAAACCAAACAAGCAGTAACAACGTCACAGGTTCTGGCTAGGCATACATACCGGCAGAGATCTCTCTACAGTAATATTAGCAAATGGAATCCATACCCAACTGGTCCATTGAATGCATTGTAGAAAAATGGAAATGTAACATTTGATGAATAGCAGTTTCACACAAACGTTTCAAAAAAGTCCAACTTTACACAGATTTAGCATACTTCATGTTTGCATTGAAAAGGAAATTAGGGAAAAGAAGTTAGCAAAAACCTAAGAACATGAAAGAGGTGCCCAGATGACCTTTACCTCTGAAAAAATTCAGTTCACCATTTCGGTGTCTCAAACACATGATGCACTGGCTGCAGGCTACTCTGGGCAAGCCAACCAAATACAGTCCAAAGCCATCATGTTACTAGTAAAATCTGCATTTACATTAGCGCAATGACTCCTGTAGAAGTGTTCCTGAAATGCTCTGCATAGTGCATGCCACTGCAGCAGAAGCAGCTTTCCCCTTACACATCAGAGCAAATACAAAAAACACTTCTAGCACAACAATTCAAGTCCAGAAATACTTTGGGAGCATCTGTGCATGTGCAAATTTAGCTGATGAATTTGGGATGCTCCCGAGCTCTGAACCAGCATCTCAAAACTGATCTGCAGAACTAATGCATGCTTATTTTTTCAGTATCTTGGAAATCCACTCCAGTCCCTTCTGCTAGTGATACAATAGTGCTTCTCCCACCCCTGCAACCCACTGCCCATACTCAAGCATGCTCTGTAGCATAACTGTTTGTATGATAACCACATGATCGGCAACACCCTCACAAACTCTAGAAAAGGCTGTGCTGCCTCCCTGGCAGGAAGAAGGGGGATACTTGTTTAAGAGTCCAGATCTGTCTGTCTGCAGCATCTATTTATTATTTAAAGAAGAGCTACTTTGATTCCCTCCCTCTGCACTTTACCTCCTTCCTTTTTCCTCCCACTTCCTGATGACATTTTCTACAAGTTTAAGCTTGATGTGCTTATTGCTCATCATTCCTCCAAGTGTAGAGTCTTTATCACCTACACTTCAAAGAACAGCTCTGCATTACACGGAGGGAGGACAAGAACAGCCTCTCTTACACATGAACAAGCTGTTCTCAGTGCACAGAGTGCTCAGAAGCAGCTGCAACAGGGTAACTCAAAGACAGTATGTGAAGAGTTTGTGTCCCTTGCCTCTACTAAATCCAGGGGTTTTATTCACAAGTGAAAAGGATATCTACCAAGATGGCTAAAAAACCAGCTGTGAATTAGATTCTTAAACCATTGTCATTTGCTGCCTGACATGGGAAGAAAGTTACTGCATCCACGGGCCTTAAAATGCCAGCCTGTGAACTGCAGGAGTTTAGAAATTGCCATAGAAATGGTGCAGCTGCCTGGGCAATGCAACAAAAAACAGAATTTAGGAAAGTTATTAATACAACCCTTCTCATAGCAGAAGTCATGCCTTCCCTCAGAGACCTTCGAGGGAAGGGCCACAGGCAGATCCCACTCCTTACCTCCTTCAGATTTGAGACTTCCTTGCACAGAGCAAGGGCAGAGTAATATGTTCATGGAATGGTTTCCAGGTTCAGTATTGACCAAAGCATTTGCAAATTTGGTGGTTCATTTGCAAACCAGAGGTTCAACCAAACATTATTTTTGTTTCTGAAAGCAGAATACTACATTCACAAAGTTCTCAAACCAAAATACTGATGTGTCATTTTAAAGCTGGCTATTTTTAATGGGCCCAAGCCCCCCTCCACTACAGTTAAAATTGCTTGCCTGCTGGTTTCAGTTAAAAGCCTCATCTACTGAAATTGATTTAATTACTGCTCAGGAGACTTCAACTCCTGTTTGCCAGCATTAGGAACACACCTAGGGCCGGTCAATTCAATTTTGCAAAAATAAATCAAAAGCATAGGCTCAGGTCTACCTGAACTCCCATATGAGAGTCATAAAGGACAACTATGCTTGTGTCTATGGTGTTACAACTCCCAAAAATGCTGTTAATTCATTCAAAAAGAGATTTGCAAGAGTGAGAGAACAGATGTTTGTAACACCACAGTTCACGACCAGTAATGGGAAATAAAGGCGAGTGAAAATTGCTAAATTGGCTTTTAGTGCCGCAAGACTGAGTCACCTGTGAACATCATCTGAGTTATTTTTCCTCCTGTGTCTCCCTGCAAAAAGCAGACACTAATTTACATCACTGTGTCATACTAAACAAAAGCCAAGGGTTCCCTCAGAGCCCCTGGATGAGATTCAATCCCAGACATCACAGAGGAGACTCTCAGTTACTCAAAATTTTCCCAGCTTAACTGATTTGAACTCAGCTATTACAGCAGACAGAGCACAAGAATTTGTTCCTACACAATCATGTTGTATTTATTACTAGATTAATAGGGCAACTAGAGCAGCCCTATAAGTATCAGATCTTTAAAAGTAAAAAGAAAAATATATATTCCGATTATCAGTTTTATTCATGACACTTAGCATTCCTTAGCAAGACAACCTTCCCCGTTAAAAAAGAAACTAAAGCTCACGCCATACTGGCTAAGATGGCATCTCCCACAGAACTCAGCAGACTGCTTTAGGTGGCCATTCTGGGGCCAGGGTCGGGCCCAGATGACTTCCAGAGGTCCCTTCCTACTTCACCCATGCTGTGCTACTGTGACCCACCCCCTCTTCCTCAGACACGCTGCTGACACGCCATACCAACCTGAGTGGGTGCGCATGTGCCTGGTTAAATGGGTCTTCTGAGAGCTGGAATAAGGACACATCGCACATTGATAGGGTCGCTCCCCTGCAAAAACAAACGGCAAATTAGTCACTGAAACATAGCGGATTCTCAAACTCTGTTACCAAGCCACACAGGGTAGGCTGTCACAGATCCTTACACTGTATTTGAGGGCAAGTTATCTCTCAGCAAAGGGACAGTGAGAAGCACATGCCCGAGCTGGACCAGTGCAATATGTCACGCCTTATGAATGAGGGTAGTAAAAGGGCAGGATATGACAGAGGCACATTGTAATGTCCACCTGGGGTCAACAGTAACCTCAGCCAAAAGGTGATGAAGACAGACACTGTTAAGAAGCCACTAGACCTGACCTTCCTACAGCATTGTCTCCCAACACTCAGAAAATGTACAAAAGATCCTGTAAGAATCTAGGTATGTTCTTGTTTTGCATAACATCTTACCTGAAACCTCCATGTTTAATTTGGATTATTATTCCACACAGACTTGCATTTACCAGAACGCAAATGTAGACAGACTAAGCCTTTACTTCCAGTTTTACTGGAGAGTGAAATTAGCTTACAGCATGGAAAAGCATGATGCCCTGCTCAGTGAAACTATGCTGCTAACAAAAGCTTAAGTGTAGTATAAACATTTATTTTGAAGACTCAAAGTCCCATGCCTGAAGAGTTATTGGTTCTGGAGAACTAATGGAAACTAACCTGACATAAATTATATCTCCACTGAGGACAGTCAGCTTGTAATTGTAGCTAAAAATTGTATCAGTACAATGATACTTGAAAATCTTTTTCAAGTAAAGACAAGCTCCAACCAAAGGCAGACAGTCTTATAACCAACATGTTAGGCAGGTCCAGATAAGCACCAGGGGTGTTTGCCCCAAACTGCTAGCACATTGACTCCACTACAAACACTTTTTAGTCTTAGGTGGACACCCCCAACATAAGAGAGGAGTGAAGCTGAAAAAATAAGTTTATTGGCTGTAATATTTATTCAAATCTTAGCCAGAATTATGCTACATATGATAAATTTGCTACATATGAAGCATACAACCAAGGTGCTCTCCAAATCACAGAAACCTGGACATCAGCAAAAGCCCTGCACATGGGCTATGTGTTCACTTTCAGAGGCACAGCTCTATCTGCAGCAGCAAAGACCTGCATCTGCCAGTGTGTGATGTGCGGCTCCACTTCTGGCCTGTGCCAAAACAGCAGTAGAAGCGGCCTTTGTAATGCAGATTAATTCCACATTTCTTCCTTCCATCAAACATTTAGACTATCGTTCTTGATTAGATCAGCAGTTTAAAGGTAAATTCACCCTAACAACCACAACTCCCCTCCCTTTCCAATTAAAACAGGGTAGGAGATTGGTGCAATACACACAATAAGATTAAGTCCTGTACAAGGGAGGGGTAGTCCTTCTGTTATAAAGAAATTGTTTTGGTTTTAAATTAGTCCTTACAATTAAAAATACATGACCAAAGGTCCTGGAACATTCAGTCATGTCTTCTTCTCATTACCTGAAATTTCGTATCTGCAAAGTTACCTACAACATTAGGAATGTGAAATACGCTTTCTTTCATGCCCTTTTTTACATAGGGCACAGGCACCAAACCTACTAGATTTAAGTATAATGAACACAACTAATTTAAAATGTATTATTGCCACTTGAGAATTAAATGCATTGTCCAGGCTGTTCTATAAAATACTATTCCCCAAAGGATTTGTATTGTAATATTACAAGCTCGTTCATTATATGCAAACAAGCTATCAAAAGAACCTCTCCAGAAGACACTTACAGAATAAGCCCCAATCTAGCAAAAGCTTAAGCAGGCACTTAACTCTACGCAAAGGAACAGGCAGACTGACATGGGTATGCAAGTTTAAGATCATCTTGTTAAAGAAAGGTCCCGGTGACCATTCAGGAGACTCTCTGGCAGCCACACTCCCAAGGCCAGACTGCTGGGACTGAAGCCCCTTCACGGCAGGCAGCTCCAGTGATCCACCAGGCGCCCCACTTGACTCCCTGCCCATCCCACTTACACACAGTCAGACCAGGTTTCCTTACTAGTTTTACCTCAGGTTTCCCATAGCAGATGTCTCATTCCATAAAGCCATTTACTCGTGGCACAGTAACACAAACACCTTGAGCTGGTGCTTTCCAAAGAGGAGCCCCAACAATGGAACCCTTTTATACCCTCACAATCTACTCGCACGCAAGTCTCGCTCTTCCTCCCAAGCCTTCTGTTCCTGCTGCTGAGCCTCTCCATGGCCATCTACGTCGCTGACACCAGCAGTCTTCATCGGCTTTGTTATCCAAAAGGTTGGCAGTTCAAGGCTCCTGCTGTGTCTCCCCATGTCCATTCACCTGGTTGGCACCACCAGTACAGGGTTGGTAGTTCATGGCCTCTCTGCACTCTCACCCTGAGCAAAACCTGCATCTCAAACTGCAGCTTGCACACTGAGCTACCTGCACCAAAGGTACTCCTCAACAATCTTGCAGTAAAACCTCTTTCAATAATGCCATTAGAAGTTCCATCTGTTTGAAACAGATCTGCTCCCATCAAACTTCCAGCACAGCGGCAAGCAAGAAAGATCCCCTATCACCAAAATCTAAAGAAACAAAAAACAACAACAAAAAACAAAACAAACAAAAAACCCCACAAAAAACCAAAACAAAAAACAACAAAAAAACCAAAACCAAAAACACCCCAAAAAAAAAAACAAACCACCAAACCCACAAACAAAACAAGTCCAATACTAGACACAGAACATTGTGACTGCCTGAACCTTAGTTATATAGCCCTTCAGATTATTTTCAATTAAGTTTTCTAGAAATTTCTTCTAACAAGCAAAATAGGGGAAAGAGAACAATGCTGCACTGTCTTGCATGTACTACAGCTCCAGGATCAGCAAGTAAATCAAGTCAAAACTTGGTATAAAAGGTCTAACAAGCACAAACGAGCCCAGGTAGATCTGTCCTTGACATAAAGAGTCCTTTCTCCCCAGGCAGCAGAGGAAGGGATTGCCCTGAACACCTCCAGCCATACACTCCTGGGCAGCAGACAGGCTCTTCCAGATGTAGTTTTCCCAGGTTACAAGCCTATGACCATGTGTAGGGTCCTTGAAACACCCCTCTGCCCAAGGTCCCCCACATCTGTCAACAGCCTGCCACACAAACACTGTCACAAGCTGCAAGGTATCTTCAGTACAGGGCGGGTTCTGGGACACCTCCTTTTCAACACAGATGCAAGCAACAGGCAGGCAGATAATCTCTGTCTGCCTTCCCATGGTCCCCAAACATGCAGAGGATAGGTATTTTTCCCAGTCATGCAAGGTACTAGCATGCAGTCCCCTTCCCTGCTCCTGGCAGGTATTTGTAAATGCCCTTAGTAAGGCAACTAATTAAGTTCACCAACCAGCAGAGAACCAACCTGGGGAAGAGGAAGGGAGTATTTTACTGCCATTTTAGTGAGCTGAACCAACTAGTCCCAGGATACGGGTAGAAAACTGAGACTGTCTTTCTCCAGCAGGAGCAGCAGCAGCAGCACATTTACCCTGTGAAATTCCACTCTGTACAGTCAGTGTTTCGGAAAACTGTATGGGTCTAACACAGCAGAATCAAATTAACTGCAAAGAGGCATTTTCCCCCACAAAAAAAAAAAACCTCTGGTGAAGAAAAAAAAAAAGGAGAGAAAGAAAAGTATCTATCCAAAATTATTTAACGTATTAGCAATCAGGAAACCAAAGCAACAAACAATTCCAACTTTCTTCTTTAATATTCTGAACCCATAAAACAGGAAGAAAATTATGTATGGATGTATCCCATTCATTTTTCCCTACAAATATGTTTCTCAAGTTTTAAATGAAAACGACAAACAAAAGCTATTTTAGTATCATTTAGATAGTTTTTACTAAATTCAATATTTTACATAAACAGTCTGCAAATACTTTTGACTATAAAATATCCATGGGTGTTTTCTCAGGGTTTTTTGGGGGTGGAGGTTGTTTGGGTTTTTTGGTGGGCTTTCTTTTGGGAGTTTTTTTTTGGGTTTGTTTGTTCGTTGGGTTTTTTTGTGCATTCTGGTTTTGTTTGTGTTTTTTAAGGCAACTTATTACACATTAATATTGGCAGAGACTTCTAGTCTGGTGTATAAAATATACCTGCCGGGAGATTATTCATTCTTCTAATACTCTTTCCTTAGCTTTAACAATCTCCTCCACAAAATCAATGTTACTGGAAACAAGGCACATTCCCAAATCATTATACTAATGTATTTGAAAGTTTTTCACCAAGCAAGAACTGTCTGAAAGATCTTAACTATGTAGTTATGAAGTAGCAAAGAAACACACAGGGGTAGACAAAAACATGCTGAAATCATAATCACTCATTTCAGCTTAATTACAATAATGAAAATAACCAGGAAACCCTGACCACACCACTGTTTTTAAAGGAGAAAAGAGGATCTGGATATGCTTGATTTTTTTTCAAAGTTTAATACAGTTCATTGGTAAATTGGTCAAATGCAGTGATAACAGAACGCTTTCTCAGCAAACATGCTTTCATGGTTAGGTCCTGTAAAACTCAACAAGCACTTTCAGAAATCAGAAAGGGGGACCTAATGTCATCTACAAACACAAGCAGGGATGAATTTAAAGTTGAGACAAATGTAAACTAGACAGGAACCACAGCACTAGCTCACATTTGGCCGCAAGTTCCCCACGATTCATTTGGGGTTTTTCCTACTGTTTTGCCATTTTTACCTGGTCTCTTTCCTGTTCTCTCCTACAAAACACAAAGAGAAAATGAACTGGAGGATAAACCACACCATTTCCTAATACCTCTCACAATAAACTTTGTTTACTTGTTTAGGAAAAAAAATACTCAGACAAGACTGATTTTGAAACTGATGATATCCTCTGAAAAACAGCACACAGCTTTTGTTAGGAAAATAATATGTCTTAAAGTACTAAAATTCCCAGCAGACCCTCCTAGCCACAACAAAGCAGATACTAAAACGAGCTGATGAACACAAACTCCTGCACACTTAAGCTCAAGCCCAGCCCCGAGGCCTCCGGAGTGCCCACCCCTTCCAGACAGCTGCAGACAACTGAACTGAAACCTCCCAACTATTCATGCCACTGCAGTGAAAAAACATTACTTTAAAGGAGAAATTTCCCAGTGCTTTTCTCAGCCAACAGAGTCTCCAGTAAAGGGGAACCAAGTCAGGTGAGCATGCTAGAAGATGATTACCAAGTCAGCCCTCTCCACAGAAAAGCCCTGACACGGTGGAAATATAAGCTTCTAAGGAGCTGCAAGGAAGGTCTGAACTGCCCTCTCACTTCTACAGAAGGAATTAGGAGGCAAAGTAACTGTACCCCAAGGCCCAAAGAGGTCAGATGGCTATGATATCCCCTTGTCAAAAGGAGTTTTGCTTTGTCAGAATTCCCCATGTGAAAGGCTGGTGAGGCTCTCTGATAAAAGCAAGGTGTAAGTCACCTGCAGTCCCAGTGCACAGGACAGCAGCAACACTGAAGGTCCTCTGATTCCACTTGGTATACACCAGGGAGAAAAGGGGCCTCACACTGTCCCTTCCAATTACAAGCAAAGATTAGAAGAAGTCAGGAAATCAGACCAGACTCCCTTGAAGGCTTCCTATAGGGCAGCAGAAGTATGTGCCTACTTCTGGCTGCTGCTGTGATGCAGGGCCCTAGAAAAAACAAAGCCTCTGTGCATTAAAAAGAAATAATTCACTGTTCAGCTCTTATTCTGACTTTGTGGATGCTGCAGGACTCCTCTGCATGCATATATCAGTTCTTTCCTCTCTGTAATTATGTCTTAGTCAAGTTTCAGCTCAGTCTGACAGTACCATTTTCAAAACTACCTATGGGATTCAGGCACCTTTTGTCAACATGCCCGTTTTGGTTCTAGAGTACATCAGGTTTTGGCGTTGTAGACCCTGACAATTATCATAGGCACACTTTGTCATGCCCTCTTTAAAAAATTGGCTTAAAATTACTAAACAGGATACCCTTCATCTCCTCTTGGGCACCTGACATTTCCTCAGTCCTCTAGCATGAGGCTATAACCTGGTAGCACAAGAGAAGAGAGCACAAAGCTTCATCAGGTTAGAACAAATTTTGCAAAAAGACTCAGCTTGCTTCATTCATCACAGATTCTCAGTAGTCTTACTGCACTTCAGCCTAAAAAAAAAGAAAAATTTACCTGTGTGAGTTCGAATATGTTGAATATAATTGTTCTTCCTGTCTGAAAAATAGGAGCATTCTGAGCAGGTATACACTTTCCTGGGAAAATGATTTCTTAGGTGTTTTTTCCAGTGATATTCACTGACAGTAGTGTAAGTGCATATGGTACACTTGTAGACTCTCTCATTTTCCCCTGCTTTGTTGTGGTGCTTCAAGTGAGCCAGATAGTGATCATATCTGTTAGTGTTATAGCCACAGCGATCACAACGGATTGGGCCCTTGGAGAAATCCACCTCTTCTGCAGTGCAAGAATCAGACTCCTTCACCTGCGCTTGCTTTTCTGCATTTTCTTCCACAAAGAATTTCTTAGCACTGTGAACCCTGATATGATGCACAAACTCCTCTTCAGACTCTGCCTCATACTGGCAAGGCTTACAACGAAATGGTTTGCTCTTCAAGCTCTTACACTTGTCCTCTGTGCTTTCCGGAGTACCTGGTGCTTCCAGTGAGACATCTTTGTCCACACTGGGAGTCTTAGGAGGGGAACAAGCAGCTGGACCTTGAGTTTCCACACTAGGAACCTCGAGGGAGCTTAATTCCACATTTTCAGGTGCCTCACGGTCACTCTCTGCAGCCTGGGTATCTTCCATACCCTCTCCATCACTATCTGAGAAGTTGCTGTCCCCCACTGTTGTCAGTTCTGCCATTTGTCTCTCTTCTCCAACCAGGTAATCACAGCAGTTGCCATTAACTTCTCCCGTCAAGGCCACATTTGCCAACATAATAAGCTGAGGAGCTGCCAGCTCAGCTTTAGAAAGGTCCTGTAAGTCATACATGTCATTGGACAACGCCATGCCAATATTAGAACTGCCGGGAAAGAGGCTGTTCCCACCAGACTGTCCCAGCACTTGAGTTGCCATGGCAGTAATTCTGTTGGAAGAGAAAAGGAACACCTGTAAGCACCCGAGTGTGGAAAAGCTTCCTTTGCTATGTACTGTCGAAGCAGCCCTCCAGGGAACACCAGAAAACTAAAGCTCTTTGCTGAGGTGCTGGGGCAACGGGAACAGAGCCCGGAGCTGCGGGGTCTCGTTCCTCGCCCTAAGAGGCTCTTGGGCTCTTCCCTATGTGTGGTGCAGGATCCCACCGTGTGGAGGACGGGTGCGGGGCGCTGACAACGGGGTCCCAAGGCCCAGGCGGGGCTCCGGGCAGGCGAGTGACCCCGGGCGGGGCCCCGCAGCTCCCGCCACGCCAGATACCTGGGACGGCGCAGGGGCCGCCGGTGGGTGCTGCGGCCCGGCTCCGCCGAGTGCCCCTGTCCGGCCGCCGCCCGCCCCAAGGGCCCCGCCGGGTCCAAGGCCTCCAACAAAGGGGGGCGGCCCGGCCCTGCGGCGACCTCCCCGCGGCCCGGCGCACATCCGCCGGGGGAGCCGGGCCGGGCCGTGCCCCCGCCACCCTCCCTCCTTCCCTCCCTCCCTGCCTGACAGGCATGCGGCCATTTTCTGCCTGCCCACACAAAGCGCCCTCCCCGCGCCGCCCCCGGCCCGCCCGCCGCCACCGGCCGGTGGGGACGCCCGGCTTCCTCCTCCCCCCGCGACGGGCAGGGCAGGGCAGTGGCGCCGGTGCGGGGGCGCGGGGCGGAGGAAGCGCCTCGGTACCGGCAAGGTCACGGCGGCCGCGCCCACCCGATGCCCGGCCGCGGGAGGGGGAGCGAGCGGAGCCCCGGGCCTGCGCCCGGGCCCAGGGCCTGCGGCTGCGCCCGGCCCGGCCCGGCCCGGCCGGCGACGGCTTCGCCTTCCGGCGGCGGCGCGGCCCGGCGAGCGCCCCCGCGGCCGGCGCGGCTCCTTAGCCGTGGTGCTGATCGCCCCGCGGCCCGGCCCGCCCGGCCGCCCCCGCCCGCCCGCCGGCCGCAGATCAGCCCTGGACAGCGCCTCTCGCCCGGCTCCCGGCCCCCCCTCCCCGGGCCCGCCGGGCCCCGCCGCACTCACTCACCCACCGGCGGCGCGGGGCCGCCCGGCCGCGCGGCTGCTGCGGGGCGGGGCGGGGCGGGCGGGAGGCGCTGCTGGCGGCGGCGGCGGGCGGAGGCGCCCCCGCATTCCAGCACACAGCGCGCAGCGGCGGCACCGCCCCGCCCGCCCCCGGCAGGAGGGGCCGGGCCCAGCGGGGTCAGCCGGCAGCGGCGGGGGCACCGAGCGGGCGGCGTGCCAGGGGGAAGGGGGAGCCGCCCGAGGAGGGGGTTCGTGCCCAGGGGTAGAGGTGGCGGCCGCTGCGTTTGTCCGTGCCCGGCCCCGCTGCCGTGAGCTCCTTTGTCCGGTTCAGGGATGATAACGCCGATCTGCCCAGCTTCGAGGCGGTGCCCACGGCATCGCCTTCACGAGGCGAGTCCGGAGAAGGGCAGAGTAGCTGGTGAAGGGTTTGGAGCACAAGTCTATTGAGGAGCAGCTGAGAGAACTGGGTGTGTTTAGCCTGATGAAAAGGAGGCTCGGGGTGTGTAGAGTCATAAGTGACCTTATCACTCTACAAGCACCTGAAAGGAGGTTGTAGCAGATGGGGGTCGGTGTCTTCCCCCACGCAACTACTGACGAGAGGACAGTCTTAAGCTGCACCAGGGGAGGTTTAGGTTGGATATTAGTCACAGGAAAGGTGGTTAGACATTGGAATGGGCTGCTCAGGGAGGTGATCATCGTCTCTGGAGGTGTGTAAGGAAAGACTGGATGTGGCACTTACTGCCATTGTCTAGCTGGTACGGTGGTCTTTGATCAAAGGTTGGATTCAATGGCCCCAGAAATCTGTTCCAACCTAACTGATTCTGTGATTAAACCTGCCCCAATGATCTAGACCACTAAGCTACTCAAATTGCCCTTGAAACATAAAATGCCTTATGTATTCACAGGACTCAAAACCTCCATTGTTTTTCCTCATTGTTCCAAAACTAGGGAAAACCCCAAAAATTTGCTCTTGCAGAGCCCAAGATGCTCATGTGTGCACTCACTGGCTGCAACGGAGAGCTCAAAAACAGCACCCAGTCCTGCTTGGGTGACAATCCCAATCCTAAATGAGGAACCCAAATTTCTTCGTGGTTCTTTCTTCTCTTGGGCACTTGCATGGCTCTTCAACATGAATATCTGAAAAGTTTCCTTGGCCCTGAAGTTCCTCAGGTTGAGCTGATTTATAAATCTCAAAACTTTCAGCAGGAGCCAAGTATCTATTGAGCTAGCATCACCAGGAGGCTGCAAAAACCCCTCTCTCTGTGTCATCTGGACATCTTCAAAATGAGCTGTGCTGCACCACCTGGCAGTAGGTGCAGAGACAGAGCCAGCCACCCTGCCTGGCAAAGCAGAAACGTCTCTGAAACGGGGGAAAGCAAATGGGTTTTTTCCTAGGTTCAAAAACAACTGGAGAATGCAAACTACATCAGGAATTTTTGAAGGTGTGTAAAGATATTTTGTTAGATATTTAAACTGAGAATCTAAAAAGTATCCTGGATCTGTTCCTGTGAGTAACAGCCTTCCTGGCCTGGACAGCAAAGGTGTGGCATGTGTGCTGGCCAATCTTGCCAACTGGCCCTACTTCTACTTAGCTATTTCTGCTTCCCAAGGGCAAGCTCCTTTCTCCAGCCTCCATATACACCTGCCTGTCATTTTCATCATCCAGAAGAGAAACTCTGTAATACATGTATGTTGTATTATGAATTTATATATATTTTTATATATCATGTTATGGATTTATTTGAGAGAGGTTGCCCTAAAACATTAACCCAGGGTCCCTTGCCTAGGCACCACATCCTTGCAAACTCCATGTGTCTTCCCTCGTTCTTCACTGCTCTCAGGATACACATAGTTTGGGGCAGGGTGCTTGGACCACAGCCATGTTCTGGTATTAATACAGGCTGCAGCTCTGAGCAGCTACTCTGGCAGAGAAACTTGAGCACATGGGGGGACAGACTCACATCAAAGCTTTCCCTTTCCAAAATACATGGATGTTACTGGCCCAGACTACTTGGCTCCAAAAAATCTAACCCAACTTTAGACCAACTTCTCTAAGTAGTTTTGACATTGCTATTGCCTACCCCTCTTCCTGCAGAACTTGTCTTATTTGCAGACAGCTCTTTGGTCAACACTTTCCTTATGCCAGGCAAACACAAAAGATGCATTCCCCGGTGAAAAGCTGCTTTGAGCTCTAAGTCAAGTCTGAGCCCTTCACATACCCCCTTAACTGTAGGGCTGCCCCATCAGATTTATGGGTTAAAACCCAAGTTACACCACTCCTAAGCTATGCCAGCAGTCAAGTGCAGTTAGCTCTCCAGTGCTTTCCAAAAAAATCCCACATGTGCACCCTAAGAAATTTTAGCAGCACACGGAAGTGGCTACACCAATTATTTCGTGGTCAGGATACTTTTGAGCAGCTTGAATGTAGACAGTCCTGCAGTGAATATGTATCATGAAAGAAGTGTTCCACATCAAAGCCTGTAATATCTGCAAAAAATGCAATCATAAATAAAAACTTCTGCCAAAACAAGAAACTTGACATTAACACTCAGATGGATTGTTTCCATCCTGCATCGGCTGGAGAGCAGGGAGCTGAAACTGCATTTCTAATCGAAAGCATACTTCAATATTAACATCCATCTGTTATAAAAATAAAGGCACTGCATTTAGAATTGTTAAAACATTTTAGATGACTTGAGGTTCCTAAGGGAATTTTGGTTCTTTCCTTTGTGTATAATTTCAGAACTGGATTTGACATAAGCGCCCTTTTAGGTTCATTGCCTGGAAGCAGGTTTTTTGCACCGTCTGGTTTTTCTCATATTTTTTTTCTAGTGACCAGATTGCTTAGGCTTCTCTGAAAGCACCACTATTAATGTTATCTTAATAGTATTTTAATGTTTATCACTTCAACAGAGATCTCTTTCACCTTTCAGAAACCAGTCTGACCAGATTTCTCAACTTTTGTACTCTGCGAGTACGCCAATGTGCCATAACTGTCTATGTTAATGTTGTAAAAATGTGTTTATGGTTCCAGTGTTCTAAAAAAAATCAAATATTAATTGCTTCACTGCCAGGAATAGATCCTACAAGCACTTGCTTTAACAATACAAACACTATTCAGAGACTCACACCATACATACACTTTGCAGTATTATGCTCTGAGAGGAATCTCTTTTGGTGCTAGTGGAGAAAAAGCATTGCTGTCTGGGTTAAAAAAGGTCTCCATTTGTTTGGTTTTGCTTCTTGCTACTTACAAGACATGTCATGTTTGAGAATCAGAATGGGCCAAAATTTCAAGCTCTATGCAGCATCACTTACATCTCAGAAATTCTGGCCTTAATCCTTTTGAACAAGCTTGTTCTACAGCTTTCAGTAGACACAGGTCTCATGAAGAGAGGAATCTTACAAACCATTTTTTTAAGAGTCAGTAAAATTCTCTGACTCATAGCCATTCCACTGTGGCACCTCCTCCCTCCTTCCAGCATGAAGGTTTCCACATCTGTGTGGTGAATAGGATCAGAAGAACAACACATACTAAAACTACCTCTCCAAAAAGCTCCTTGCAGATGAGCAGCACTGGTTTGTCTTACCTTACAAGGTCAGTGGAAACACCATGTTCTCCCTTCTGCCTAGAAATGGGTGTAATTGGGGTCAGTTTGAGGGAATACAAGTTTACAGAAGGATATCCACACTTAGCTACTCACTCTTTGCTTTTTCAGAAAAGTACACAGAATAGATTGCATTTGTTAGGGTTTTGCTGCCTTCTTGGATAGCAGTTGATACTGTGAAGGGGCAAACTTTGGCAAAGCCATCATTTTATACAGTACAAAATATCATGGGCAAATAAGGCTAAGACTCTGCAAAAAGTTATTTACTGGTGGTTACCTTTTATACTCACAGGGTATTACTCTACAAGCAATCAGGCTTGATATTTGTACCTATTTTAATATAGCCTTTTCAAAACGTCTTTCAGCTTCTAACATATGACTGTTTTCAACTGCTGTGGCTGTGATTTTACCAAGCAGTAAATCCAGCATTCAGGCTGCCACTGCCGGACCTAATCCACCACAGCCATCTGACTCAAAGCACGAACCTGGCACAAAACACATCCTGTCAAGTCCTGTTTGTTTCAAGATGCTCTGAACGGTTAATTTTGTGCCATCAGACTTTACACAGTTCCCATTTATGTGGTTGGTTCCACATGATTTCGGTCCATGGAAGGGAGAGGCAGTAGGTACCAAGTGCTAGGGAAAACATGCTCTTAAGTTTGCAGCTGAAAGCTGTGCAGCTGGGTGTCAGGGCTAGGCACACACCGCCTAATCCTCTGCAGCAATTCCTGGCTTCTAAAACTAAAGTTGCCTGAGTAACTGTTTGGAAGGGGAGGGTAATGTTGTGCCTGGAATTACAGTGCCACAGCCTAAACAGACGTGCAGCTGCAACAACTCATAAAACTGTTTTTAAAAGCCTTTCTTGTATGGGAACACTGGTGTAACTGGATTTGGAGCTGTACATCTTTTGTCTCGGGTGATGGCAGGATAGGGAATGGTAAGCCTGGTGTTTGACAACAGTTCCCTGGATGAGTAACTGTTTCTTAAGCAACAGCCCTCTGTTCTTTGCCACTGGCTAATTGACAACAACAGGGATTATGTAGGGAGAAGACGTAATGTACAATTGCTGGGTGAGAGGAAGAGCAAGGGAGGAGGAAGGCCCCCTTTAGAAGGAACATGTGGTTGTGTGGTGGGGCTCAGCTGTTCTGACCACAGTCCTGTCCCTTGGTTTCCTCTTTGTTCCCAGCAAGTCAAACTCCATGTTGCATGATCGTTCTCAATAAGTTCTGCTGGGAAGAGTCTGTCTTATTCACCTCAGATTCAGAAATTCTACCTAACTTTCCTAAACACCTCTGCATTTAAGCCACAGTCCTCTTGCTCCCGCTTCCCACCAGGCTTCCTATGCCCACTGCCTTGGAAGTGTCACTCAGCCAAACCCATTTGGGATGTTCACCCCTTCTTTAATTGAGCCCTTTACTCCTGTGTTTCCTCCTTCCCTGGGTCTTTGCCCTGTCTTTCCCGGGAGAGCAGCCACTGCCTGTTCTACCTGCTGCAAGCAGCAGCTCGCCCTCTGACAACCAGGCAACATTTAACCCGAGTCTGACTCGCTGGAAGAGCTGTACCTTTCCAGTACCGGGCACTGGAAAAGGGGCTCAAGATTGTACAGTAGCAAGGGGAGAGTACTTTAAATCATGCGATAAGACTAAAAAGAGACTAAAAAACTTCCAGCATTCACTCCAGCCCAGCTCTCCAACCTTTGCTGTTTGCACCAGCGCAACTGTTCTGAGGGGAAAACTTGAAAACATTGCCTAAATAAACATATAAACCTTTCCACTTTGCCTCTAGTAATTGTTCAGTCAACAGAAACATCGTTTCACTAGCCTGAAATAATCCCTAAGAATCAGTGAAGTGTATGAGCATTTTCGCGAACATGCTCTCTGTGCACTCCCCTGAAATTGTACAGCTTTTTCAAATGCTCAACACTTGGCCATGTTGTGGCTTTCCATGCTAGGAAAGCTGCACCAGGCAGGACACGCACTTGCTGGTCTGAAAAAAGCACCCAAGGGTGTTTCTTGCACTTCTGTTCTCAGGGTAAGTTACAGGGTTGCAGCACAGTTTCAAGAGAGGTTTCACTGATGCTGCCACATCACTCAGTACAACACTGGCTAAAGCCCAGGCTTAAGCAAGGCCTAACATTTCCTTTAAACATGGAAAATGCAATGCTCTACACAGAGAAAATTACTTTTCTATCGTCCCCATTTTTTTCTTAATGGGAAGCCAGAAAAAAATGGAACAAACAAAATAAAAGCTGTCATTAACAGCTGCCCCTCACCTTTGACACACAGTTAAGTCTCAACCCCCCATTATTAATGTCTCCCTTCTCATTCTTTTCTTTCAAGTATGTGTGCAGCTCATCTTGAGCTAATAAACCTCTGCCTATAAGGTAAGAAAGAAACCAGAAAACCCACTTCCCATGCATCCTTGCAGGATGATCCTTACCCCCACTCTTTTGTCTGGGGAACCTGCAGGAAGGGGATTGTGTCTTACTGGGAGTGAAAAGGTACCCAGTATGATCCATCCCTTTCCTCTCCCAGTCTGGGCTGGGTTGCTGAGGCACTGCTGCAGGGTATGAAAATCATCAGTCCTGTTAACCATGTCCTTGCCAGCCAGCCCATTTGGAGGCCTCCTCTGGGACAGATCCTGTTGACATCTGAACTCAGTGGGCTTCAGTAGCATGCTAAGTTGTTAAGGAAAAATAAGCTGAAAAAGCATATTGAAGAAAAATAGTGAAGAAAAAGCAAAATGCAAGCTCTGTTTCATGCTAATAAAAGTCATTTCTTCTCCCTACAGTTCTTGCATGGCTTATAAAAGTAGATTCCCTGTCTCAGGTAGAAATGTACACTGGGATTTCAGATCTATGAGATATTAAGATCTATCTTAAGATCTGTAGATTTAGTTCATATGTGAACACGCTAATATAGCACATACTGTAATATAGTACGAGCTCCATCTCTTGAAACACAAATGAAGTATTTAATAATTGGCTTTTTGTTTATTTAGGATACTCAGTAAAAATGGCATAGTTGTCCAAAATGTTGACTGTGCTGTCTCCTGACTTCAGTGGGAAATCAGGCCACTAGCTGAGATGAGAGAATATCAAAATCTTAACATTAATGTTTCATACAGAAACTTTCCTGGAAGACAAGTCATGTTACCTGCCCATGTCTGGCACTTCAAAAAATTAACACTTGTTTAGCAGTCATATCTGCAAAGTGTGAAGATGTCTGAATGTAACTGCAACTGCTTATTGAAATCATCAGTCTAACAGAAATACTGAATAAGGGGGTGCCAACGTTATGACGTTTGGTCTACATTTAAATTTTTTGTCAAATGCCATATATATGGAAACAGGAATGCAAAATATCTGTATTTTTCTTCCCCCTACACCAGCAAAAGCTCTAGTGCAATTACAGATGTGCTGTCTGCAGAATTTCAGTAAACTGCACTGGGCAAAGTGTTTTTCAGTCAGCATTACCTTTCTATGCTAGGAAGCTGTGCCTAGGATAAGTAGATCCTTATCCTCATAGATAATGATGTAAGAGCTGTCATCCTTCCTTGGAGGAAAGCTCTGCCTACCCCAGTACCCCAACTCTGATGGAGACCATTAACACCTTCTGCTTCTGGAATTCAAATTCTAGGGATTTTTCAGGCAGAAGTCACATAATGGCTCCGACACGGATGTACTGCTTTTATGCAAAATCACCCCATCTTTTCTTTCTCATCTTTAGTTTTGGCCTTTAAAATATGCTGTGATACAAAGTTTCATAAACCAGATTGCCTGCATTTCAAGGTGCACATGATCTCTGAGCTGGCGGTATTGTGAAAATGTATGGCTCGGCCATGCATTTGGGAGGAGAGCCAGAGAACGGCCAGCACTGCTCCTGCAGCTGAATCAATACAGAGCCTTCATAAGCCCCACGCAGACCATGGGATGCAGCTCCTCCAGCCTGCTGCAGCCACAGTGTACAAGAACACCTTGCAGTGTGCCCACTGGCTTCACCAGAGCATTCTACATCTCTTTCTAAAGGTCTCTGCCGCTGACTGTTCCATACCCTTGATTTATTTGTCATTCCAGGGCATGAAACATTCCTGTAGCTCAGCTGTCTTCCTGGGCCTCTCCTGACATGCTGTCCAAAGGTCATCAACTACAATCTTCCCTCACCCACAGCCTCTTGGCTTGGAGGTCTGCCAAGCTGAGGCTAAGTGGTAGCACTCGTGGCTCCATGAGGCCTCTCAGGTGCTTAAGCAAACAAAGACTGGAGAGGAACAGATGCCTCGGTAGCAGGTTCAGGCTAGAAACATTCACTGGTTTCTGCGTGGGACTTCCTGTTCTCCCCTCCTCAGGCTGAATGCCCTTGGAGGATGGTTCACACTGTGTTCCTCTCAGCTGCTGCAGAAAGTTCTCTTTCTCAGTTACGTCCAAAGCAGCTTTGCAATTTAAAAGTCAGTATCTGCCCAAACACTAGCTTTTTTTTATCAGCTGCATCAGCTGGGCTAAAGGAATGAATTAGGTAAAACTGGATTACTCAAGTGTGGTCTTCCTCTCATCTGTTACATTTGCACTCTTTCAGCTCTATACACATTCACTTAGTTACAGCCTAATCCCCAGCATCTTGTTAAAAAGGAAATAAATCCTTCACCTGTTAATGTAGAATTAACCACCCAAGCCTGCCAATTCAGAATTACGCTATGACACAGGGGGCCTTGCTGATTTTCTAATACTCAGGATGAGGGCACAGGACCAAAGGGAAAGAAGACTTCAGTGCTGACAGTAGTTCTCAGCAGCAGATGACAATTTGTGCTGAACAGGATCTCCTCAGCTCAAAGAAAAGACAGAACAACTCTCTGAGCTGTTTCAGCCTGATTAGAGCTTGTTTATACCTCGGTTTCAGAAACAGCACAGATCAATTTGTTTCTGTCTGTGCTGCAAACCACGTGAGTTTCTGTGTTGATCTAACCCCACGTTTTACTGCTACCAATTCTTTGCAAGCTGTGCATCAAACTACAAAGAGTCCCAAACAGGTCTGACTTTGTTGAGCACCAAACCTATTACAGTTCTAAGTCTTCCACTCTTGTGGTGCAGAAAACGCTGATGGCATTATTTAAATCCACATCAATAAAGTACTCATCCAACTCCTGGAGAAGAATGTTGATAAAGTAATCCTAGCATGAAGGTTAGCTCTGCAAAATTGTTTCAACTCAACATTTTATCTACATTCATTGCACTTTTTTTTTTTTGTTGTCTGTCCATTAAAGCAGATGTGATATGTTTACAGCTGCTAAATGACATGAAAATGACCACTGGAGTTGACTGGGAGTTGAATAACTCCCATCAGGCAGCAGCAGCAGCAGCAAAAAGTATTTTGAATTGCTGGTAAATCCAGTGCTGCCTCGATAAACACATACCCACATGCTGATTACAAGGACACAGGAGGCATACAGAAGAAGGCTTACAGGGGCAATGACGTCAGGGCTGTGATCTCAAGGCCAAATCTCACAGGATCCTGCACAATGACATCTAAATAAAGTTGCACAGCAAAGACTGCGTGAGTCTTGGTTCCAGGGAAGTCAAGGCAAATGCAGTTAACAAGGAAATGTTCCCTGTGCAGTACTTCAGAGAATCTGGTCTTTAAGCAGGCAGTGATTTGTCTCCTCCAAATTTCACAGTTTGAAGTCTGAATTATGGTATGGCTCAGATGGCCCTCAGAGCAAAAGGTGGCAATACATATTACTGGTAATTGCCTGTAGGACTTCAGGGATGCAGGATAAACTTTTAAACCCAGTAAAATAATCCTGATACAACAGCTATTAGAGCTGCCCAGTATTTCCTGGGGTTGTGTGAGAAGAGTGAGCAGGCAGTATATACTGGGACACAGACTCCACCTGCAAGCCTGGCTTTGGCTATTGCAGATGTAAACTTGCTACCTTTTGTCATAGTTGCTTGCTGCTCTTTCCATCTTTGGCCTTCTCGTTCATTCTAAGTCACACTGCAGCAGGGAAGAAACATGGACGCAGTGCCAAGTCACCTTTCTTCTGCTTGGCACTAGGGTTGGGGCATTTTCAGAAGCACCTGGTATCTTTAAACATGCATCTACCCACAGGATGTGCAATGGCATGACTGTGGAGTTGCTGAGCTAGCACATCCTAGGCCAGCTTCCTGGTTATACAAGTCTCAGTTGTTCCTCAGTTAGGATGGAGAGGATATTTTCAGGTCTTCTCCTTGCTGCCACTTCACCAGCCCTTAACCTGCCCCAATCCCCAGCTGCCAAATTGTAACTTTGACAAAAATGCTTCTGACAGAAAGCTAAAAAAATGTCATACTGCCCACAAAGGTCAATTCACAGCCTGACAGCTGGCTCCCTTGACTTCATTGCTATCTACTCCATCCATTCCCTGCTCCATGCACTTTTTACAACTGCTTGTCCCTTCCTTGCTAAAGAAACATTGACCCCCAGCAGGAACAGAAGGAACTATGAGATGGAAGACAGTGGGAGATAAGATATACAGGCCACATAAAGGGAGTCTGCTGATTATTTTTATTAGCAAATGCAAATCACAGCTGCAATAGGAAAAGAGGTGTCAGAAAGTGAAGACTACTGCAGTTACACACAAAAGTAGGAAAGCAGAAGAATTGTCTGCAGGTTTCAGCAAAATATGCCAAGTGATAAGGAGTCTCTCCCACACAGCACTCAACTCTGAGCTGCCCCAAGAGGTACGGAAGAACAAGGGACCTGACACTGTTTCATTAGACACAACATGAGACAACAGCATTGTCTGCTGGTACAGATTGCATTGCTGTGAGATTTCTTTAACATTTTTTGAAGGTTTGCTCATATACCTTTGGCAGCTGGGCTATTTCTGTACCACAATCACTGGTTGATGGGTACTCTGAAAATATTAATAATACAAATTTGCTTTAGTAAGGAAGAAAAAACACAGCACTTGTAATTGGTGCTAAAGGGACAACAGTCTATGTGCAAATGCTGCATTTTCAGGTTTTAGATAGCTGTGCAGGCAGGTAGGTATTGTCTGCTACTTTACTTCAGTAATTTCTCTGTGCAACAACTCCTAGCGCTGGAAATTGGGCCACCTGGCTTAATTCCCCTTTTGGAACTTAGTGATGTAAAGTGATGACCATGGAAGAATTTTATTTTTAAAAGCAACCACCTACCATCTTGCCTCGGTGCTAAGTCAAATACACATGGCACCCAGGGAAAAGAGCAAGGTGCACAGCATGACAGTCTGCAGAACTAGCCAAGATCTGACCTGGCAGCTGAGTCACAAGACAGAGCAGCACAGAGAAAGCTTATCTCTGTGCATCTTTTTTTTTTTTTTCTTTCATCACATGCTTCAGGGGAAGTCAGCTGTAAAAGCAGGAGTTTCGTTTCTGTAATGAGTCTTAGCTTTGTGTGAGGATGTAAGCCTTGTCAGAGTGCGAGCAGTTCTAGTCCCAGTTGCCAGATAGAATTGCAACGATCTACAACAGCATTTAACAGTTTAAGCATTCACATATGCCCTGCAACTATGAAGTTGCTGTAAAGATGCTGCCAAAACCCTATCCAGGAGCAGAAGCGAGACCAGAACTTTCCAGATCTTAGGTTCAGGAAGGAAGCTCAAGGTCTTTCACAAGTATGAGCTCTAAGTTGCCTTCCACAAGTTCTTTTCACTCAGGAGCACCTGCAACATTTGCTCAAGGAAACACTGATAGCAGAATTTGCAAGCCTCCGTTTAACCCCAGGGTACAACTGCCAAGATGTTGAACTGCCTCTGTGTACACCATGTCTCTGTTCAGCAGTGACACATTCTCTGTATAAGAAGCCAATACGTCAGCTTAGGCTATCCCTGCGTAGAGTTCTGCTCTGTCCACAACCAGGAACAGCAGCAATGATCATAAATTCTTTTGAAGGGTTCAGCTCACCATCTTGTAAAACCAGGAACTTGCTGACATAACAGAGCTTTTCTGCAGACTCAGATCCCAAACCTTTATTTGCAAGAAAGCCTTCAATTCCTTACAGGGTTCAGTATTTTGTTACTGAAAACTTAATCAAAACTCTATTCCCAGTGTTGGTTTATTTTATTGAAACAACATACAACTTACTCACTCTGGATCTGGGGGTAAAGGATGATATTACACAACAGGAAGTGGATGATGAGACAGACAACTCTGAGAAAACAGGCAATGCCATCCCTGCAGGCCTCAAGAGAGTGGTTTAAAGACAAAAGTACTCCTTATTCACTTATTTCATGTCTTTATCAAAAGGAAGGGCAAAAATATCCTACAGATCTAGAAACTATGGTAATTCATCAGATTTATGTATCAAATCGCATTTCATGCAGAAACTACAAATACATAAATACAAATGAAAATATTGTCTAAAACATTCCATAGCATATTGTAACTTGAGAGCAAACTTCAGCTTCAAATTACCAGTTAGAAAAAATCCAGTTTCATTGTTACGTAATTAGTTGGCAAAGCAAATATTGACTGTGACAAGCTTAACCTGAATACACTTAAAAGTGACTAAAAACTCCATATTTAAAATATATTCTTTTGCTATACTTTATTGTAAAGATAAAAGATTCACCATAGACTGCTTCTCAGAAAAGGTAGAGCCTTCTAGCAGGCTATCAGTAGGGTATTTGCCATTTCCCTTTTTAAGTTCATAGTGCAGGCTATTAACCCATTTATTTTCCCCCAACCCTCATGCAGCTCTGAGAAGCAAACCACCATTTTACCCTCAAGTTATCAATTTCATTTTATACTTTCAAAATAGCACTTTCAGTACAAGCACTTTTTGATGAAGCACTTTTTCTGTCTGTCAGCTTCATAAAGATTTCTGTGTTTTGCTGGTTTGGTTCACTTGTATATTTTTGTTTTCTATTCTTTTTTGGTTTTCTCTCTTTTGGTTGCTTAAGCCATACACTGAACTTGAGTGTTCCCATACAAACTAATTCCTTTTGTACTCATGAATGCACATAGTTGCTTTTTGGTGAGTTATGCTGAAGACACTTTCTTAGACTAACCAGACCTACTGAATCTCCTTGTGGAGATGCAAACTGTATCAGCTAAAAAGTGCTTTGTTTTTGCTGTAATAGTTGATAGCAATTCCCAGACACAGTATTTTCACAAGACTGAAAGATTAGGCTTCTCTAGCTGCTGCCAGCATACACAAGCCATGCACACACACACTTCTACAATCTGTTAGGATGGGCTCCAGAGAAGAGCTGGTGATCAAGCAGCCCATTTTTCACTCTTCCCCTCTCCCCAAAACCCTGACAAATTTCTCTGCTTTTTATCCAGCAATGCCTCTCCCAGGAGAAAGTCACCCAAAAACTGTATGACACTTCACACAGGCCCCAAAATATCATCACAGAACAAAGCAAGGCCTTTTTGCCTCCCACTGTTTGATAGCACTTTGTTTTTAAAAAACACATTTGGGAAAGTTTACATCCCGTTAAGATATTCAATTTTTTTTCTTTGTTTAGTATCAAGGCCTGCTGTGTCCCAGAGATTCTACCACCTTTGCATTAAGAACATTCCCTTCCCTTTTGCAATAAGCACCTTTGGTTTACTGTGCCCTGGACAGGTCATCTAGCAGAACAGACCATTCACATCACAAGTTTTCACAGTATTGCCAGCATCCACCATTAAAAGGAAAGTCTGTGGCCTCAATGCAGGCAAAATGTCTGTAGTCACCTGAATTTCAATTACCTCAGTCTTCCAGAAAGCGGTCCAAATTTCCAGGTTACTTATTAATTTATGCCCATAATTTATACACAAAATCCCCCAGGTTTACACAGTCATCTTGGATAACTCCTAAAACATGGAAAATCCAAGAATCTGCACATTTTGGCTCCAACAGTCACACAGCACAGATACAAATATATTAATGTTAGTCTCCTTATATACAGTTTTGCTCTTGTCTGCTGAGGAAGAACTCCAACACTTATCTGAGTAGCTCACTGCACTTACAGTGAAGTTCACATGAATTCTGCAAAGACAAACAAAAGCAGCTTCAAAGAACAGCATTCCTTATGTATCAGGTAGATGCTGGACTACCAGGAAAGAGGGAAACAAAATATCAGAAATTCTGGATCAAATTAAATTAAGCCCAGAACATGAGTTGTAAGCTACATGCTTTGAATATCTGGTAAGGCTATCATTGCCATAATCCCTCAAGTACAGACAGATATATGGTCCCTGTAACATCTTTCTTCTTCACTTGGATTAACTTTTCCTGTAGGAGAAGCTGCTAATTTGAAACAGTGGACGTGCCAGCACCTGTGATACCGTAAACAGCAGTGAGAGTCCACAGAGAAAGTGAGGAATTCTTTGCCTAGTCCTTCATACCTCATATCCACTTCTGAAGTACACTACTACTAAAAGCAGTAAAAGTACACAACAAGATTTAGTTCAATCACTCCGATGTAATAATGTCAAGGATTTCATCTTCGTTTCGTGCCCCCAAAGCCTGCAAAGAAAAAAGAAAGTCAGCTCCACCATAGCCTTTCCACTGAACTTTCTAGTTCTAAAAAGGCTAAAGGTAGCAAGGGAGACAAGGTAAACATATTCCCATGAAGTAGAACAGCAAGCAGCTGTGGGCTGACTGGCCTGGAAAGTATTCTGTTCTTGCAGATTAGACAACCTGCATTCTACAGAGAACATGTTCGTGCATGTTTGCTAGAGAAGGGCTTGCGTGGAGCACATCAGAAGGGAAAGCCTTAAACTAAGGCACCTTGCCAGTGAAGACAAGCCCAATACTGGTGGTGCCATGCCCACCATAGGCCTGTGGGGAATTTCATGTCCCATGACACTCCCCTACTTCCACAGGCAAGGGAAGTAAGGGACATTGTTACATGCCCATCTACACCAAAGGTGAAATAAAACAAGGATGTTCATTGAACCTCAACTAACATCTGCATGGTTTTGATGGGTCATAGTCTCTTCAGCTTCAGGAAATCAAAAGGTATTTTGCCTTACCAGAAGCAGTTCTTGTTCCTGAACTGCTGCCTTCTGTGGAATTCCTTGAGTACCCATTCATAGGAGGTGCAGCTGTGGGATCTGTCCACATGCTGTGATACGGGGAACGCGGCTGTGCTCTGGCGTGAAACAGAGTAGAAGGAAGGCTTCATTAGTGACTTCAGGAAAAGTTAAGATACTATTCCAAATAACAGAACTGCACCTCCAAGGGAAAACTGTAAGCAGTTATTTCAAAGCTGGAAACACTCTTCCTTAATGTATTTAACATGTTGAGAGCAAGGATATCCAGTGCTGTGATAGCATAATCTGTAAACTTTCAAAAGAAAATTAAGTTTCATTCTTCAGAATAAGCAATTCTAACAATGGCAAATGAGGAAATTTTTCCCTCTGAAATTTTGGCCTTAGATTCCGTCAGACAAGAAAGCAGTTTGAAATCTGAAGTTTAAATGCATTTTGGCATCACCTACATCCCAGCCGTGTTTGGCAAGAGAAAGCATCCTTCTGTTAACTATTTCGAAAAGGTTGTATCAGTAACACTAACACATCATGGCCCTTGACTCACTGACTTAAAATTACTTGCTTCCATGGATATGGAATTTCCGGCTGTTGAAATTTACAAATAGCTCTCTCACACTTCCTGGCACCAGCATTTTGAGGCACATAATTTCAAAAGCCTAAAAAAGTAAATAAAGTAATAGAGGACCAAAGACTGTTTTAAACAAAAAGAAGCCCAAGTAAGGAAGCTTGCTCATGTATTTGGACTTACTCAGTTAAATCTCTAATCCTGAACAATATTTTGTAGCTACTGAAGGGATGTGTGTAGAAATCAAGTAACTAATCTGTATGCAGATACTACATAAATATAATGCCTCAACACAAGAGTCATGTATTTAAGATTTAAGAAATTCTTAAAAACTCATGAAGTCAAAAACTTTAACACATTATATCTTTGAAAAATTCTTAGCAGAGTTAATATATGGCTTCTGTTACTAAAAATAGCCCACAACTTTACAATGAAGATGCTTAGCACTCTCCTGTCCATATTATCTTACTCTCTAATCTGTTACATTATTACAGGAAGACTTGATACACATGCAAGTTATTTGACAAATAGAGAAAACTGCTTAGGCTCTGAAGATTCCTACAGAAATCACGTATTTTCTCAAGTGAAGCCTAAACCAGCAGCAATTGCTCTCTTTACATTGTTAATCTAAAAATTATGCATTTTAAGTGTCTAAAAGTCTACAACAAATATGCCCATCCAGACTAACTTCAGGAAAGATGACACTGATACCAGAGACCCATCTACAGATGGTTATATGCTTAATATCACTATCTGTGTTCTAAGGCATTCTGCAGATAAATTAAACAATTTAAATTTGCAGGCCACCATGCCAGGTCAGAGGAAGGAGAACTGAGTACATCAGTCTTTCCAATTCTTCCTCAGAAACATGTTTGAAGTGTCTCTGGTCCTGGAACTACAGATAGCTGCTACAAATTCTTCTAGTGGTAGGATTTTATGGCTTGAATGACACAGGCCTGGAAGCTTAGAAACAATGTCAACATAGTATATGACATACCCCCTGAAAGTTTAAATACTTAAAATCTGATAGAATTAATATTTTACCTGTAACTGCCTGCCAAGTAGCCTAGCAAGCCTCCTGTTCCTAATCCAGTCCAAAATCCTGGTCCTGAATCAGTTCCATGATGGGAATGAGTTCCAAAGCTGTTATCATCTTAAACAAAATGAAAATAGGAAGCATCAATTAGTAGTAGCCTAACCCTCAGGCCAGCTGTTGCAACAAGATTCTCTCCTGCTAAAGATAATGGAAAGTTAGAAACTGGTCCTGATTTCAGCAGATTCTTGATCATGCTTAACTTGAAAGGCCTCACATCTCAGAAAGCAGGAAAACCCACATAAACAAACACTACTGTAAAGAGTTTTATGTTAAAAATCTGCTTCCACTTCATCTCACAGCCCCAACATTTGCAAAACATGGAAAGAGTCCCTGCCTGCTGATCTATAAACAGACAAGTTAGATTAAAAATAGAAAAGGAAACGAAGAAAGAATAATCTGCTGAAGGTCACAGAGCTGGCCAGAAGCAGACACAGGAACACAAATCAAGTAGGTAACACTGCACAGTGAGCAAACCACAAAGACACACAGCTCCTAATCTCACAGAGCACAGCTGCACAGTTTGAGTCACAGTGGCTCAGTGTAACGCTAACATTACTGGTATTGTTCCTGGTAATCCTAGTCTGGCACTTGTTATCAAGAGACAAGCTAACTGCAATCACATTGCAAAGTTTTTATTATGCATGAGTCACCAAGCTTGACAAATACCTTGATGAAACTGCAAGCATATCAAGTAGGTTGTGGGGGAAGGAGAGACATAAATTTTTTTCCATGTGACCTGTGTAACATGAGGTTTTGAGTCAGAACGAATGTCTTTCATTTAGAAATAAAAAGAGAAAGTACAAACCCAAAGCAGAATCATTTTCTGGTCTAGCAAAAATCATGGATGCAAGAATAAGCTCAATCACAGGTTTAACACATAAGGGAGTATAAAAATGACTGAAGATAATAATAGGGTCTCCCTGAAACATGCCCACCTGAACAAGAGGGTCAGAGATGACATAGGTAAAAAGTACAGAGGGCCTGGTTTGTCTTCGAACTGGTATGGGTTGTTTAAACTCTTAGAAAATAAAACAGTAATGAAATAATCAGTTTCACTCTACACTGGATTTGATGTTGAATTTCATTTTGAATGTCTGGGGAGAAAGATAAACTCTCATTGGGAAAACATACCATTAAATTATGTTGATTTTGAACAACAACAACAAAATTACTTAATTTGCTGCAAAAACAATGTTAATAGAGATGAACCAACTCATTTGTTCAAAAGCACCGTGACTAAACACTGACTCAGAAAACTGAGTAATTTTTTGTTGAAATATCTAGAGTAAACATTAAGAATCGTGTCAAACCACTAACAGAGAGAAAGCAGAACTTAATTAAGGAAGTCTAGCTAAACAAGTTCCACAGAACACATTCTGCATGTTAAGGGGATTTTAAATGAGGCGAATTAAATATTAACAGCAATATGTGAACAACATTGCTTTTCATTACTGTCCAGGTTTCCAAAGACTAATACATTCCTAGAACACATGGACATACACATTCAGATGTGCTTTTGCTCTGCTCCCACAATGTAAGGCAGACACTAAATGCATGAAATAGCACAACACTTCATATTTTTAATCTGGCTCCACATTTTAGAAGTTTTCCTCTTTACTTTGTCTGAAATCTAAAGAGAAATCTTTGACATGCCCTACTAAAAACGTCACAAGTTAAGCATTATATGGCTCCCAATGTGTATTTTAAGTGTCTCAATTTTCAGCAATCATCAAGAAAACACTCTCAAGGCCCTACCCTTACTCGATTTCAGAGTCCTGCAATGAAAAATGTGTGGGGTAATTAATTGACAAGGAACTGGACAGAAAAAAATGAAAGTAACTCTTCACTGTTTTGCTTGTGCCCAGTGTGACAGAGCGGTGTCTCATGGCCAGGGCTCTTGTTGACCACCACAGTACAGCCAACGCCATGCCCACAGATGGCCACTGATGCACACACAGCACAGACAGACTCTCTGAAATAACTACATGCAAACCAATTTGCAAAGCCAACAGTAATACAGAAGCAGATCCCCTTTAATTTTCTGGTGCAGGTACAGCTGAAAGTTTCTGCTGTCCACGCCCTGCACAAGGGTACCCAAAAGAATTACACTGCACCCTCTGTTGGCCAAGCTGCTTGGAGCAAAACTTGGAGAGAGCATTAACACGCATTATTAAAATATACACTTTTGATTAAGTAAATGTAATCCTCGCTATAGATTTTCTTTCTAAAACCCCTTCTCTATTTAAAAAAAAAAAAAAAAAACCGAAACAAAAAAACCAAAACCTTTATGTAATATGTGAGAATGTAATTTAAGTTCCAGTGCTATGAGCAGTTTGCATGTTCACAGGGTTAAATGAGCTGGTCAGACGCCAGATGAGTAATGTTTATTTTCCTTAGACACTATGATTGCCAAAGGAAGACCATTTATTAAGTGACAGAAGTCACCAGTTTTCAGGGAAAAGAAAAACTGCCTCTTTTCCTAGCAGCAGCCTTGTCACTGCTTTTTTAATTTTCAACTTCAGATGAAAGGCCCCAAATGAGATTCAGATGCTGTACCTCTAATGACAGTCCAGAGACACTGTTCTCTGCTCTGGGAAACAAATCTTTCAGCTGCTGGGACTACACTGAAGTACCTGTTAAGCAGAGGACTGGTAAATGATACCCAACTCCATCAACTGCTTTGTGAAAGAAATCAAGGCTGAAAGACCATTCTCTAAAGTTTCAAAGTGCTCCTTTGGCATGGGTTTGTTTCTGGCTGTGTAAGACCATTCTCTCTTCCAGATTACCTATGACAATTATTCTCCCAGTCACAATCCTGCTATTTTGCAGGTGATGAAAAGAATGCTTGCAGAGCATGGGTAGATGGCTTTCAAAAGGTTCAAAGGGCAGCATGCCCTGAAAGCCTGTGGAAAACCAAGCCCTTATTTCCTCTTTTGAACAAAGAACAGAATGCAAAGCTGGCTGTAGGCTCCGCAGCCAATTCAGCAGTGACCTGCAAATGCTGTGGTTTTAACTCTATCCCACCTTCCCATATAGAAGGCAGATAAAACAGGACAATCCTGCTTGCTTTTTTGAATACTGTAAATGGCTCAGAGCCCTACCTGTGAAGGTGGACTTAAAGCCAGGAGGAGGAGGTGCCTGCTGACTCTGCCAGAAGGGCCGAGAGAATCCATCACTGTCCCCAGAACTTTGTTGAGACTGCTGGTTGCTGACGAAGAACTTGTATACTCCAAAAGCAAGAACGAGAAGAACAATTACAACAACTGCTCCAGAACCAGAATCAGAATAATCTTTCCTTGGCTGGTAATAACTAGAGCCAAAGCTTCCAGAGTTCTTCACTTTCCTTTCACCTTCCTCAGTCAGCTCTAGCCTGAACAGCAAACTACAGGAGCCTCTTAGGATGTAAGGATCATCTGGGTAATCGTAGCCTTCACAGCTCACTTCTATTTGTCCAAAACGGTAGGCATTTTCCAAGTCTGCTTTGCACTGCCACTGAAAAGCAAACACAAAACAAAGTAAAACATACTGTCCCAAAGATGAAAACACCTGTCAGCTTCTCCAAATACACCCTGAAATAAAGCTATAATTGCTAACAAATCATCTAAGGAGCATAGGGTAAAAAAAATCTCCATGCACTCCTGTTTTGAAAAGGAGCAGGAATTTGATGTTTAAATGAATTTTAAATCCTAAAACTTAAAAAAAAATCTTATCTTTCTGAACACTGAAGAGTTACAACTCTGGAAGATTTGGTTTTACTTCACTGAACTGATTTTTCAAATATTCCTTCTTTAGATATAGCAATACTTCTAAAAATGTGCTGTACCCTGTGTAGCAGCTACTTAATAAATGCCTGTCCTGTGCAAACTTGATGGCAGCTACAAAAACATAACACATAAGCCTGAAATCCAGCGCACCCTATTCCATTTGTGTCTGTGCAGAAATCAAAAGAAACTGGGACAGACATCATTAGGCATCCATATGCAACACTTAACAATCATATTGTGGGTTCTATGGTTGAATATATGTGAATTCTCAGCCTCATGTTTCCCTGAGGTACCTGAACTTAGGGATCTCTACCAGCACATGACATGCATTTTGGAGAGGAAAAAAAACCAGTAGTTGTTTCTAAATTAATAATTCAAGACAGCACTACCAACTGCCAATTCATATCTGACTGTTCTTTCACAATATTGTATTGGTTTTAACAATTATTTTCAGCTTTGATTCCTAGTTATCCATTGACAGGAGCCTCAGCGACAGCTAAAAAAACAGAGGGTCATGACTGCTCACTGACTAGCACTGACATCCTAAGGTGGAAGTCAGACAAGTCTGAAACTTAAGTTTTTGAAAGGTAGAGCTGAAGTGAAGCAAATATTTAGAAGCCCTCTCCATGCTAATAAAAATTGGAAATCCATACGGCAATAACAATTCAAGAGCACCCTCTGGGGCTTGCAAGAGTTTGATTTTATAAACTTGAGCACCATTTTATTTAAAACCAGCAGGTCTGCTATGCCATGCTTTTACATTAGTGCCTTCAAAGATATTTCAAACATATACCTATAGTAGTTCTAGAAAATCCAAACCTAAAAGTATTACGTTAAGTTTTAGCTGTCAGACGTCATCCAAAAAAAAGCACCTGAACTGACAGCCTAGCTCATTTCTCTTTGCTCCTTCAGAACTTACCAGCCTGGGGAAAGATGATTTCATGAACAGTTTAACAAGTTTTAAACAGTTACCTGTACATCATAGCCATCCCATCCTTTGTTGTAACACTGAACAACCTCAGGGATGCGGGAACACCCCGCAGAGCCTCCTGTGCACTGCAGCTGAGGGACCGCAGCTGTTCGCCTTGATGTCGTGTATTGCCCCCTGTGGAGAGTGAGTGCCTGAACATCGCGCAGCAGAACCTTCCCTGAAAGAGGCAACACAAAGAATCACAGAATCCATTAGGCTGGAAAAGACCTCTGCAATCACCGAGTCGAACTTCGATGACTGAACCCCACTATGTCAACCACACCACGGCACTGAGTGCCACGTCCAGTCTATCCTTAAACACCTCCAGGGATGGCGACTCCACCACCTCCCCGGGCAGCCCATTCCAATGTTTAATCACCCTTCCTGTAAAAAAATTCTTTCCACTGCTTGTCAGCGCTTGTGCAGGTACACTCCTCCTGGCCACAACGGCCTCCTCTCAGGAAAAGGCGAGAGATACAGAGACCGAAGCAGTAACCTGCATCTTTAGGAGACTAAGCTCTAGAAAGCGTCAGACGCGCAAAGGGAAACACTGCCGAGTTCCCCACTTCCTTCCGAGGCAGCTCTGGGCTATTGCTCGCAGACAGACAACTATCACTGACCGCAGTACGGAATTATTGCTGCGACACAAACCGATTTAGATGGAGCCCAAACCCAAAAGCCTTCCTGGCGCAGACCTCGGCACAACCCCTCTTTCCCCCGTGCCGGCCGCCGCTAAACCGGCAGCACTGCGCAACGCCGGGCCGCAAGGAGCCGCCAAGGCGCAGGGAGAGGCGCTGGGCTGCGCCGAACTCCCTTATCCCCGCGGGTCTCACCCGGTCGGTCCCAGCCCAGCGCGGGTCCCGCGGCGGCGCAGAGAACGACGAGCAGACACAGCTTAGAGCCCGCCATGACAGCGCCGAGACGCGTCACCCTGCACCCCGGGGGCGGTGCCCGCGCCGGAAGGGGCGGGCCTTCTCCCCGGGCCCCGCCCCGGTTAGCCGTAGAGCCAATGAGCGGCCAGAGCGCCGCACCTCCCGCGCCTTTCGCGGGGGCGGGGCTGCCGCCGCGGGACCTGCGCGCGCCACGTCGGAGCGTCACGGGGCCGGAGCGGGGGGGGCGTGGCGCGGCCCTCCTCCTTCCCACCAGCTGCTTCCGCTTCCGCGCGGCACTTCCGCTTCCAGGCGCGCGCCTCTCCGGTGCCGCGCGGCTGGCGGGACGGGCGGCGCCATGGCGGGAATCAAAGGTACGCGCGGGGCGGGCCGGGGCGGGCCGGGTGCCCGGTAACGGCGGGCGGGCGCCGCTCGCGCAGGGAGGGGCCGGGCAGGCCCTCGGGCGGGAGGGGCCGGGAGCCGCCGCGGGAGCCCGAGTTCCCCCCGCTCCGCCGGGCGGCCGGGGCTGCGCTGAGCCCCGCGCTTGTTTGTGGGCTGCGGTTGGTGTTTACACGGTGCGTTGTACCCTTCATATTGGTTCGATTTGTTCTCGTTGTAGCCCTGATCAGCCTGTCCTTTGGGGGAGCGGTCGGACTGATGTTCTTGATGCTCGGATGTGCCCTTCCCCAATACAAGTATCGTGCACTCTCTTTCTATTCTTCCTTTCTTTCTTGTGTGCCTGTAACTTCAGAGTAGTCCGGCTTCCGTAATGGTGGATTGATAAATCCTCACTGTGTAGGAGGAGCCTTGGGGTTTTTGAAGGTTTTCTTGTTTTGTTTTGGTTTGTTTTTTTTATTGGTTGGGGGTTTTTTGGCTTTTGCTTCAGAAGATTGGGGTGGGGAAAAAAGGCCATCCCGGATTTATTTAATCCTAAAAAGTGGTGACAGCAAAAGTTAAACTACCAGGCCTGGCTGCAAACTGAAAAGATGCCCTGATTATCTTGACTGGTGTTCCAGTCAAGCAGCATCTCCTGAAGTGGGCAGCAAATGTGTGTTATACAGGGAAGCATTTACATTTTCTGTGGCTGCCTTGTAGCTGAGCTGTCAGTGACTATCAGGTGGACCCTTGGCTGTGTCCCACACTGGTAGTGTAGCGTGGAGTAATTGCAGCTGCTATCTGTACTTTCCCTACTTCCATTCCTATCACTTAGTTTTCAGGAAATACAAAGTAGCAGACCAAATGTTCAGATAGTAAGGCCTATGGCTCTGACTCTCTGTGACTAAATGCTGACTTTACAGAAAATACTTTAAATCTACTTATTCAGTGTTGAATAAATACCAAATATCCTGTCGTTGTGAATTGCAGTTCTCTAAATGTATGACTAGAATTCTTATGCCAGGTTTCTTCTGTTATAAAACCAGGGCTGGTGACACAAACCATTGGGAAGGAGATCCTTATGTGGTAGCCCTTCAAACAATGCCGTAAAGTTTTACTGAAACAATGTGCACTTGCATTTGTGGGCCTGAGAAATCTAGTCTGGGGAGCTGCAAGCAATAAAACACAGTGTTGCCAAATACAGTGGTGTAGTTTTTGCAGGTTTCTGCTGGTTGGACTCAGATTAAAAAAAAAAAAAGAAAAAAAGGTCTTGGTTCCCCACAATGTCTGAGTATTGGCCATGAACCATACTCTGCTCCATGTGTGCATTGAAAGCTTATGGACAAAATGACATAAGTGCCCTGCAAAGGTGTATCTGCAATTCTTAGGTACAGCTGACAGGATAAACTTAGAGTTAAGCTCATCTTGTGAGGTGGCATTAGATTTAGGCTTGCTTTATGAATATCCTGTTAGTGAGCTCTGCTGCCGTTGAGGTCAGCCGAAGCCACTCACAAACATGGTCTGTTGGATTAATGTCAGCTCGTTCCAAGGCAAAGGATTTGTCTTCTTTGGGCTTGTCTGTCTTTCCTAAATGGGGATACTGGATGGGGAAAATGCCTGGTATTGATTTTAGGAGGAGTAGGAAGTAAATGAAGTTAACTAAAACTTTTCTTCTCCTTTCTTTTTCAGCCAGTACTGGCCACTGTTTGTTCTGTTTTTTTACATCCTTTCTCCTATCCCATACTGCATAGCAAGAAGATTGGTAGATGACACGGATGCTACAAGTAACGCCTGCAAGGAGCTGGCGATATTCCTTACAACAGGCATTGTGGTCTCAGCATTTGGGCTACCCATAGTGTTTGCAAGAGCAGAACTGGTTAGTAATATTTCAGCCTGTGATTACTTTTTTTTTCCCTAAAAACTTTGTTCTTTGTGTTTGCTTTTTTTTTTTTTTTTAATTGAAGGTAAGAGTTCTTTTGGCAAGAAAAATTAATACAGAAATGGGAGCATGGCAGAACATTGTGATTGCCAGTTGCTTCACATGGTCCTGGAATAAAGCGTAACAATGTAATGCGGAGAAAATGAGGCAGAAAATACTGTGAAAACTTAACAGGGAAGTAACCAAATATAGAAGGGTAAAGAATACTTTGAAGACAATTTGTGGAATAGTTGGGCTAAAGCAGCATAAATAAACAAACAGACAAAACAAAAAAAAAGCATTTTTGTACTCATTGTAAGTAATATTGGTGTTATTTTTATAAACTCCCAAGTTCTTATTGTTTATTTCCTAGTATACAGCTTTTCACTAAAATACTTCAAAAGCTAACTTTGTTTGTGTGAATGTCAGAAAGCACTACCAAGTCAAAAAACATGGAGTGCACTTTCATAAATGTCTTTAGGCAAGAACAGCTCAGATGGGCAGTTTGAATGCCACACACCCTTTGAGTAATCCACTTACTCTCCTGTTAAAACATCCACCTCCTTTTTTGTTGCTTGGATATCTGCTGGCATTTTGAAGACCTTAAATGTTTTTTTAAAAAAGTCTAACAACATAGCTGAGCTGCAGATGTGTTTGATGCTGTTGTCTAGCCTTACTTTACATAGCAAACCAGTTGTGCCTGCTAGCCAACGCTTTGAGTACAGCTACAAGAAACTTGCAGTGCTGCTTGGCTGGCTGTGAATTGGTCAAGTAATTTTGGGTAAACCCAGCCTGCTTCGTGTAACCACAAATAATGAGATACCACCTCTTGCATCATGGACATGTTACTGAACTTTGTCAAGAATGGGACAATAAGATGTTACCTTTTGTCTTGTTAGTGTTCAGCTTAAGACGTGTCTAACCAAATTCCCCTTGTTCACAGATTTACTGGGGCGCATGTGCACTTGTTCTTACTGGGAATACAGTCATCTTTGCCACGATTCTAGGATTTTTCTTGGTCTTTGGCAGCAATGATGACTTCAGCTGGCAGCAGTGGTGAAAGGAAGATAAGAGAACTATCCACAGGCATCTTGTCATGCAGTGGCCATCCATACAAATGAGAGAATGGGCAATAAAGAGAAGTAGCGTAGCAAGCCTCTTGAGTATTCTAGATGCTCCTTTTGACGTTGTTCGTTCTGAGTGTACTACTGTTGCTGACAGGGTTTCTACGTTTTTATGAAGTGGAGAGATGATTGATTTCATTTTTACCTATGGTATGTTTTTAGGTGCTCTCTTGGTTTAAAATTGTCATCCTTCTGTCCGATGTTTTATGTGAAGCTTTAAACCAGGAACAACATTTAAACATAGTTTCAAAGATTTAAACTTGGGGGGTTTTGTTGGGGTTTTTCTTTGTTGGTGGGGTTTTTTTTTGTTTTGTTTTTTAAGTTAAGCATTAATACTGTGTTTCAATTTTTTTTTTTTAATACCAGGATTAAATTATATACAAGCTGAATGGAGGTAAGAGATTGTCCACCACCATTGCCAATTACCAGTTCAATAGATTGTTGCTATATTTTAGCAGAGGCAAGGTGGGTTGGAGAGTACCGGTTGCAGATTTTGTTCTGCCCATACCTCAGACAGGGTGATGAATGTTGATAGCCTTCATTTCAGGAGAAGGCTGAGGAGCAGGTAGAGTTATTTGGGAGAAAAGTCCTAAATTTTAACACCACTAGCTCTTTTACCTGCTTTGTTACCGATTCTGTGGATGTGACATTCAAGTACTCTGTAAATGTATTGATGCTGACATACAAAACTAAAGTGTATTGTAGGGGAAGAGAAAATGATGTTTAAATTCCATTTTTAAAAAAAAGTATCTTTTGAACTCTATTTATAAGTATTGTATGGTTTTGAACTTTTATGTCAACTTTTTACCACAAAGATGGTAAAATGTTCATTTATGGAACTACTGGTCTGTGTTAATTTGAAGCATATACAAAGCTATTTCCTCCTCCCCCTTTTTAATTTATTTTATACATAGCATATATATATATAAATATATAATAAAACAGCTTTTAAAATGTAGATTAAAACTTTGTGTTAAACTTGCCTAAGAATTAGTTTGCCCCCCACCCCCTTGTTTTTTCTTTCTTTTTCCTCCTCACAATGCAGTTGAGGCACGACTTTTTCAGAAGTCACTGGCTGAACTGATTTCACTGACTGTTTTTAAGTTCTTACGCACTATTGGTTAGTACGATTTACTGTTATGTCTGTAACTGTAGCTTGTGTTCTGTAAGATTGCACATGTAGCTTCAAGTATTTAAGACAAGTTTTCTGCGTACCTCTCAATGTCTGGATTTTTCATTTGAAAAAATCTGCCATTAGACATTCCATCACAATGCAGTTGATGAGTACCACTTCACCAGGTCCTGTACCACATGCAGTGATGACCTTGACCAAACCTACTTCCAAACTGTATTCTTCAATTCTTTAAAAATAAGTCTATGAAGCTTAACCATGTGTAATTAAAAGCTGACAATTGCTTAGGTTTTGCTTTACCATATGAAAAGGCACAAAACTGCAGGTCTTGGCTATATTGTGCAGATGCAAACAAATGTATATGAATATATACAAAGTCTGATAGTAATGGGGTGTGCTCCAGGAACTGGTACCGGCAGGTAGGGGCAGCAGGATTGTAGGTACCTACACACGCTGCTTTGTTAATGTCCTGGATGTGAAACAGAGGAACAAGCAGGTGCCAAGGCTCCAGTGCGGAAGCCAGTCCAGAGCAGATGGTGTTTCAAGCATAAGCAAGTGCTTCACCAGACTGCCTGCGATGATTGCATTTAGCTGCTTGAGGGCTGTAAGATCACAGGTTTCTTCCCCTTTTTTAGCGAGACTTCTGCACTCACATCCCCAGTACAATGGAAGCTTCAGAAAATCTTCCAAACCAGTGGCTAAAGTTGCAGTCCTCTGCAGTCCTTATGAAGGAGGAATGCCTAGGACTTGTACAAATATGAATCTGTTACCTATTTCTTTTTCACGTCAGGAACTGTTTTCTTCTTCATTCCTGAAGCCACATGATGCTACTCTCTGGATCACTGGTCATGGAGCTGACTGTATGTATTGGTGGTGCATTTTTTGTTTGTTAATTGCATTACAGCACTCCCTCCTTGCACACCTAGTACGTGCAGTATTGCTCTGATTTATGAGCGGGACACTTGAGAGGTATGATCCTTCCATATAATATGCACTGAGATTGTGTTACCATCCTTCTAGAGGGAAAACTTTGAGCGATAAAAATTTTAAATAGCAATCTTGAGTTCTGTATGTTTAATCAAAAATACTCTAATAAAAAGAGTATTTTGTTTAAAGTATTAATTGTTCTTTTTCATTTCTTTAATATTGTCATTCCTGTGGAAGAGATGACACCAGATTGCTCAGTAGTCCTTCAGAGTGAGTATTTGTGTTGTTTAGCTGGGACTCCTCTATAAAAAGAGACTCCAGTGTCCAAGTTGCACTGAGCTGATTTTGTTGGTCATAGCTCACATTGCAGATTTTTTGTCAGTTTCTGTTTGAAAGCCAAATCCTGATATGTTGATGGTTTTTATACAATCATGGCCACCTTTACCCTCTGATGTATTTATAACTTTACAATTTTTATTTTAGAAAAACCCACAGCCTTTGTGACATTTCTAATCATGATATTTCTGAAATTTGAAAACTGATAACTGACACCAGTCTTTTAGCAGAAAAAAGTAGTGGGAGTTGGTGGAAAATCCTTTTGGGGTGAGCAATCACCCCCTTCCCTCTCTACACACACACTCACTTTGGTCAAAACATTAGGAGTGGAGTTATTTGGCATTAACTAAGGTGCTACATCTGCACACTTTTCTCATTAAATCAAAATAAATCAGTAAAATCGTTGAATATGCTGAGCTGGAAGACACCCATTAGGATGACTGAGTCCAACTCCTGTCCCTGTGCAGGACCATCCCCAGAGTTACACCATGGGCCTGAGAGCATTGCCCAAAAGCTTCTTGAACTGTCAGGCTTGGTGCTGTGACCCCTTCCCTGGGGAAGCCTGTTCCAGTGCCTCACCATCCTCTGGGTGAAGAATCTTTTCCTGATGTGTAGGCTAAACCTCCCCTGACTGAGCTCCATTCCATTTCCTTGAGTCCTGTCACTGGTCACCAGAGTGAAGAGGTCGGTACTTGCCCCTCCTCTTCACCTCATGAGGATGTTGAAGACCACACTGAGGTCCTCTCCTCTCCTCCAGGCTGATCGAATCAAATGGCCTCTGATGCTCCTCATACAGCTTCCTCTCAAGGCCCTTCACTGTTCTTTGGACACTCTTTAACAGCTCAGTGTCTTTCTTATCGTGTGGCACCCAAAACTGCCCCCAGCACTAGAAGTGAGGCCTCCCCAGTGCAGGGCAGAGGACAATCCCCTCCCTAGCCTGGCTGGCGATGCTGTGCCTGATGTCCCCAGGACACGCTTGTCCCTCCTGGCTGCCAGGGCACAATGACTCCTGTTCAACTTGCCATCGACCAGGACCCCCCAGGCCCCTTTCTGCAGCGCTGCTCTCCAGCCTCTCGTTCCCCAGTCCATACACACAACCAGGCTGTCCAGGTGCAGAACCCGCACTTGCCCCATTACACTTCATACTCGCAGCGCTGCCCGCAGCAGTAAGAAGTAGGAGGGCACTGAGACAATGGCAGAGCACAGGCCCATGGCGCGCCCCGCACTCGGCGTAGCTGGAGCAGGGCGGGAGGGGGCGCCGGGAGGGGCGGGGCTGCCGGGAGGGCACGGAAAGGGGCGTGGTCCCGCTCGCCACTTCCGCTTCCGGTGCATCGCCGCCCCCGCGACGTGTGTCTGGTCCCGGTGCCAAGATGGCGGCCGCGGCGGGGGCGGCGGCGGGGCTGTGGAGCGAGGTGAACCGCTGCGGCCAGAACGGCGACTTCGCCCGCGCACTCAAGTCCGTCAACAAGAGTGAGTGAGGCGGCGGTGCCGGCCCCGCGCCGCGGGTCTGCGGTCTCTGCCCGGCCACGTTGGCCTTGTGGAGGCGCGCTGCCGTCTGGCGGGGAGCGGGCGGTGACCGTCCAAAGGCTTCGTGCCGGGAGCAGGGCTGCGGGCAAAGGTTCCGGGGGTTTTGCTGTGTTGGGGTAGATAGGAGAGGGGCAGCCGGGGCCCAGGCTCTGCTGCTACACCGCGACCATCGGGTGCTTCTGTTGCATCTCGCATCCCTTGTCAAGCCTTCGTAAAGTAAAGCCTTCGGAGTTACTCGTGGATTTTCCTTCTGTTTTGATCTTGGGAGGAAGGAGGGCTTTTCCCCCTGGGAACTGGAGGAGTGGTGTTGTGCATATAGATCAACTGACTTGGGAGCAATAACTTGCTCGGGACGGAGAGTCCACGTTGAGATGTGTTGTTTTGGTGGTTTGGCATCCAGAACGGCATTGCAGTATAATGCCTTTTATGGTTAGTAGTTGTGTCTCTGCTGTTTGTAAGCAGTAGGGATTCGTCTCGTCTCCTGGAAAAGCTGGCATCCATGAAAAAAATCAAGTAGCAAAACCTATGCCTCTCTTCTAGTTCTCCCTCACTGTAAAGATTTAGCGTGTAAAGCGACTCCCTGACGAGAGCCACACAGTTCTTCTGTACCAGCTGTTTTCCTTCCGAGTACCCTTTACGTGGCACTGGGGCCTTGGCACTGTGTTCTCTGCCTGGAAGTGAAATGGCATTGAAAAGTTTGCCCCGGTGTGTACAGCCCCTTTGGTGCACCTCTCTTCCAGACATGTTAGCACAGTGGATGCTTTGGGTAAGTTCAGGACTTATGCTGGGTTCTTTTATCCTGATGGGGTTTGTTTCATGATCTGAGCCAAAGCAATCCTTGCCATGACACTTGAAGTTGACGTGACCACTCTCTAGGATGGATTTTTGCAGCTGCAACAATATGAGGCTCTTAGAGAGCCTGAGTGTGTTTGACAGTGAGTTGGATCATTGTGTTGAAACTGGTTTCTCCTCCAGTACTACAGATCAACAAAGACGACGTGACTGCACTTCAGTGTAAAGTAGTGTGTCTTATCCAGAATGGGAACTTCAAGGAAGCCCTTGGTGTAATCAATACCCACACTAAAGTGTTAACCAGGTGAGTTGCGTCTTGCTGTGCTCTACAAAATATGAAACCCCAAGTCCTTGAGAAGCTGCTGCAGCTTCAGTGGAGGGGACTAATAAGGCAGCAAAATAAAGAGCAGGATGTGCCCAGAGACATTGGGATTGGTCTTCTGAGTGAAACACTGATTTATGAGAGGGGATGAGGTGGGGTCTGGTTGAGTTTAATGCAGTCTAACATCTTCCTGTTACTGTTGAAGGGATTGTCCCTAACCTAGTTTTTGGCCACCTTCACGTGCTGATTCTGCTTGCAGATGTGGCTGGGTAGCATAGCTGGTACAAGGGAATGGGACAGATCTCACAGGGAGGGAAGTGAGAAGGGAGAAGCCCTTGTTGGTGGCAGCGAGCTGTTGATTTTGCTTGGCTGTCTCACCATACTGCTCCTTAGGGTCCTGTTCTTTGACAGTCTAAAGGTACTGCCTCAACTTTTGGGGTGGTGCAAGCCCTTTGTGCATCCTCTCAAAATCAGGGCCTTGGAGACAAATCATGTTTGAGAACAACTCAAGCTTCCCATTCGTGTCATTAAGACTCTAATTTTCTTCCTGGTAAGGATGCTCTTTGTGCTGCGACTAGGATGAAAAGTGTTACCTAAGAGCTAGCTGGCAGCAAAATTTTTGTATTTCAGATACTGTTCTTATTAAGGAACTTCCTGAAAGGTGTGTTGAAATGAGTGTGATGAAACATACCCTCATTTTTGTTTGCATCTGAATAACACGTAATTCCCCTGTTCACCAATTCCTTCTTTCCTGGGACAGAAGGGGTTTAATTCAAGTTTTTTAGCTTGTTATGTTATTATATGGTAAGGAGAAGGAATTTTTTTTTAATATTCAACCAGTTTCAGAGTTTTCCCTATAATTTCTTTAGCCTCACTCTACTGTGTTTGTTTCTGTGTTCGGCAGAACAAGGAAAGTGATGGTTCTTGGTCTGTCTTGAAGTTCTGTCTTGAAGTTCTGTCTTGAAGTTCTGTCCTGCACTGAGGATCGCCCATTGCTTTGCTTTAATTTTGAATGCTGTTAATTTTCAAACATCCTTAATACGCAGTTGAATTGAGATAATTTTAAATAGGCAAGGGAAAGCTGTTTATAAGTGGCTCCAGGCATGAACTAAAGGAATTGCTGATTAATTTTCCTTTGGCTTAAGTGGTAACTTTGGGGGGTAGGTGGAATGTAGCATTCAAGGCTCTGCTTCCCTGCTGGTCTCTGAGCTTGCTTTGAAGCCAATTTTATGTTGGCAAAAACAAACCCTTTTGCTGCAGTTCTGCTGCAATGGTATTTCAAAATAGGTTAATGTTACCTTTGTCTTGGTATCGGCCTGTAAGTGGGACTGTGTTTTATACCTTTTTCTTTCTCTTTCTCTAGGAGTAGATTGTCTTTAAAAGTTTGCTGTAACAATATTTCATTGTAATGTAATACCTTCTCCTTAAGAAAACGTCAAGGAATGAAGTTTGGTATTGTTTTACCTTTTAAGCATTTGATTAGCATAATCAGTAGGCGGCCTGGAGCAGAGAGGATTTGGAATGCTATGTGTGTGGAAATGCCATTAAAAAGGAACCTATTTTTTTGATGGAGTTTTGATATGCTTTCTCGGTTTAACACAAAGTAGATAGAAGATACTTTCAATGCTCAACAGATACATAATTCAGTAATCTGGGATCATGTGTTTGGATTTTTGGTTATGTAGCAGTCTGTGACTAATTAGGGCTGGTTATATGTGGGTGAATGCTGTTGAATGAAAACCCTAGTGCATGCTGTCAGCCTTTGTCTTGTCCTTGCAGTGATATTATTGCCTTTGAGAAGGCCTACTGTGAATACAGATTGAACCGTATTGAAAGTGCTCTCAAGACCATTCAGAGTGCCAGTCAGCAGACAGACAAACTGAAGGAGCTTTATGGACAAGTGGTAATTACAATGTTTTCTTCCTGGTGGGAGTTTCATATGCTGGATGCCTCCTTTAATGGGGAGCAAGTATGGGGACAGAATTTCCTTCTCTGGCTTGAAGGTAGGCACAGGTATGATTTCAACTGCTCAAACTTCTGCGGAGCTTCAGTTGCCTGTTTCTGGAGGCAGAGTCATCATCTTATTCCCACTGAACCAAATCAATACATTTGTGACTTCCTTCCTGGGTCTGGCCTAGTATTAGCCATCTGGTTGAAGATGGAAGAGATCTGATGGGATCTGTTTGTGGTTCAGCCATCTGTTTGCATTAGATACCTGTTCAGGAATGGTTTGTGGGACCTGAGATCTCAGGCATTTAAAGTGAAGAAGGAAAGAAGTTATGTTTTTTCCTCTCATTTTTTCCTGGTTGATCAGAATAGTTTTGTGAAGAATTGGCTATCTTCTCTCAGCTGCATGAAAGACCATTCATTTAATTTCTTTCTTAGAGAGGCGATCTAATTTGGAAGAAGGCTGTTTGAGGACAAAACTGAGTAAACTGCTGCTTTTAAAGAAGCTGTTTTAGGATTAAGAGCTGTGTCATTTTTGTGCAGGTATCTGGTGTCATTGCTTGAGTCCTTGCAAGCGTAGTCTCTATAGTTTGCCCTTAAAGGTAGATGCAAATGGTAGTAATGTTCAGCTTAAAACATCTGATTCTCTGCTGCCCCCAGTCCATGGGGAGGGAGGAAGGAGGCTGTAGTTACCAGCATGCACAGAAAAATACCGTTCTGAAGGCTAATCCTTTTCCTTTCTCAGCTGTACAGACTGGAGCGCTATGACGATTGTCTGGCTGCATATAGGGATCTCATCCGCAACTCCCAGGATGAGTATGAGGAAGAGAGAAAAACCAACCTCTCTGCTGTTGTGGCTGCACAAAGCACATGGGAGAAGGTGGTGCCAGTAAGTGAGTATGTGTGTCTATGTGTGTAAGAGTGAGAGCCAAGGAATAAAGGATACAAATTCTATTGGAATTGTAGATATTGAACAGGACATAAATGTGTTCCTATCTCTTAATGACTTCTCTGTATGTTGAAGATCACCTAGTGATTTTCCCTGTATGGAGGAATAAATGCTGTTACTGTTCATTAATTGTACTTCACCTTTGATCTCTAGAAAGCTTGTACTATTAGATGTCACAGAAGAACAGGAAGTAGATATTTCTGAACTTGCATTAGCAGAACACCTGTGGTGACTAGCACTTTCCTGTCTCATTATCCTCTTGCCCAGGGTTAAAGCTAATTGCTCTAAACACCCAGCCATGCTTAGGAATATTTTTGTCAATGAACAATGCAGATTGTAATGCTCCCATTTGTTTAGAAATCCTTGTTCTTGGAGGTGTGCACAGCACGCTCAGCCTTCTGTTCATTGCTGTGGATCTGCTTTCTAAGCAGCAGTCCCTACCTGCCTCCTTGCACCAGCCTAAGTAGTCCCCATGTTCAGGCTGGAGTTTCCTTGTTGCCTTGTCAGTTGCCTCTGATTTGATGCAGTGTGAGGGAAGATCCGTTGTGCTGCAATGTACTTGCCAGGTGTGTGCCCTGATAAATCTGCCTCTTAAATTTATTTTGCAAGGGTTAGTTTTGAGTGTACAGGAAAAGCTCTAGTTTGTGTCTGTGGCGTGTCAAATCTCTACAGATCAGTTGGTGTTTATGCAATGTTATATTTGTTTTTCACACCAGGAGGATTTAGGCCTTCGAGAAGCTACCTATGAGCTGTGTTATAACAGTGCATGTGCATTGATTGGGCAAGGAAAACTGAATGAAGCAATGAAAAAACTACAAAAAGCAGAAGGTAAAAGCCTGGCGTGGTGAGAGGGAAGCTTTGTGTGATAGAAGTAGTTATTTGCTCTCTATAGATGCAAATTAGAAGAAAAGAGGTTTTGAGAATTTAAAAACTGACCAGCAGCAGGATTTGTTGTGGAGCTGGTGTTTTTGTAGAAGTGTTCCTCTGCAACTCTTTTCCAGAGCCATGCAGCATGTAACATCTCCTAGCTCTCCTACAGCCCCCTGGTTTGTGTTCAATAACTTTGTGCAGTTTTTTGAAGCAGGAAGTAGATGTGAGTGTAATCTCTTCTCCTAAGCATAAGATGTCTCATCTATTCTAAATCCTGATTTTGTTAGTATATGTATTTAAACACATGCTATAAAAGTTCAAAATACTTCAGGTATGAAATTAGTATAAGCCAGTAAATGAGCTTTTTAGCAAAGAGGATTTTTTTCTCTATGGGGTCAAAGGGGGATTTTGTGTGTTTAAAAAAAAAGTCTGGGGAGAGAACTAGGAAGGACTAGTTTCTGTCTGATCTAATTCGCTTGCAGATAAATAGGTCATTTCTGTCCCAGTTTTCATGAAGAATAACAGCTGTCCCATACAACTGATAAGCATGTGTAATTTGAGCCTATGTCGTTTGATTAGTAGTCCTTTGGAGAGCAAACAAGTGATATTCTGGTGAAGTATGAAAAAGTTAAGAAGTGACTAGTAATGGGTACTGAAAACTAACAGAATTGCTGCCCCATATAAAGGGTGATGTAATCTGAATATTGCAGACTCGCAACACTTAACTCACAAGACGGTGAGCAGTTGCAGCTGAGGGATCCCTATGGAAAAGATTGGGAGCTAGGTCTAAGGACTCAGGAGAGAAAATGAGTGTCTGGGAGGGAGAGTATCTTCTGTGCCTTTAATATTTCTTCTGCATCAGGTAGTCTGCCCCCTCATGCTCAGTCCCATCCATCATCAGGCTTCTAGTCTGCTGTACTCTTTCAGTACTGCAAAAGTTACAGGGATACATGAAAAATTACTATGTTCCCCCATGCTTCTTGCCTGTTTTTTTCCCCCTAAAGCCTTCTAAATTGTGTTTTTCAATTTGTTTTGCCCTGTAGAGCTGTGCCGCCAGTCGCTGTCAGAAGACTCTGTAAGTTCTTGATGATGTTCTGGAGAGCGTTTGCTTTGCAGCAGTGGGAGCGAGGGTGCAGCCACAAAGTGCAGTGAGCCAGAGAGCCAGTGCTGCTCTGCTGGTACCAGCTTGTGGGGCTGGGGCAGCCATCGTGGCTGTTGCAGAAAGGCAGCTGACACTGCAAGCTGTTTGCTGCTGTGCTCCTTGCATAGTTGCCTGTTCTAGTGCAGGTAGAATGGGTGCAGGTTGTCTGAAACCTCCCTGTGACCTACCCCTGCTATGGATGAACACACTGAGCGGGTGGTGACAAACAGAGGCTTTGTAACCTATCATTGCAGAGGGGCAGATTCAATGTACAAGTTAAGGTAATCTTCATATTCTCTGGAGTAGAAGCTTTCTTTTCTCCCGGTTCAACTCAGATTTGCTTCTGTTTGTGCTGTGGCTACAGCCTTCACCTGTGGCAGCTGGGGTACTTTGCCGCTTCTGCTGCCCAGGAATGCTCACAGACGTTTGCCAGCAGAATGCTGAAGCCAGGCGAAGAGAGATGGGATAGCAGCTTTTTACTTCTTGCTTTGATTTTCCTTCAGGATGTGACAGAGGAAGACATTGAGGCTGAACTGGCTATTATTCATGGTCAGATGGCTTATATCATGCAACTGCAGGGGCGTACAGAGGATGCTCTACAGCTCTACAATCAAATAATCAAGTTGAAGTAAGGGGTTTTTTCTAAAACAAATGCTCAGCCTCCCATCTGTGAGAAACCGCTGTTCAGTAACAATATGCGTTCTGCTTTTCTTATCTGCAGGCCAACAGATGTAGGACTCCTTGCTGTCATTGCAAATAATATCATCACAATTAACAAGGTATAGAATTTCATTGCAGTTACTCAGTTTGCTTCTCTGCTTCTGTGGCAAGAAGGGAGATAACCAGGAAAGACCTTTTCTTAAACAGTAGTTACATTGCAGACCCAGGGACCTTTTCTTCAAGGAATGTAGTGAAATCTTCTCATGATGTGCAATTTCCCCAGGACCAAAATGTCTTCGATTCAAAGAAAAAGGTGAAGCTGACCAATGCAGAAGGTGTTGAGCATAAACTCTCCAAGAAGCAGCTCCAGGCGATTGAATTCAACAAAGCTTTGCTTGCAATGTACACTAACCAGGTAAGGGAAATGGATCTGCAGTAAGTAGCTACAGTTTAAATCCGTGGGAGTTTGACTGGGCAGAAATGGAGATGCAGCTGTTCTGTGTCAGAAGATAAGACCACTTGGTTTAGGCACATAAGTGAGGAGAAAAATAAAATTATCCCTAAAAACACAAGTGTCTGTTTAGTGACTTGAGTATTGCTGTAAGGGAGGACAGTGTGGAGGTAACTAGAAGACAAAAGGGATGTGGGGGTTCTCAGATGTATCTGAAGTGCCACTAGTAGGACTTGATTTTGTGTACTCATTTCAGGGAAGTCATCACTAGTATCTCTTAGATACTGTTGGTTTCTCAGCCCTGTGTAAGGTGCTCGCAGAGCTTGAGAAAAGTGTATTCTCTCTTTCCACTCCTCAGGCAGATCAGTGCCGCAAGCTGTCAGCAAGCCTGCAGTCCCAGAGCCCTGAGCATCTGCTCCCTGTGCTTATCCAGGCAGCCCAGCTGTGTCGTGAGAAGCAGCATGCAAAGGCTGTAGGGCTTCTGCAGGTAGGTTAAGAGAAAGTTGGCCAAGCTCCATTTAAACTTTTGCTTTGTGTTCTCCTACACTGTTTTTCCTTTGTTTGTTTTGTTTGGTTTAAATTTCCAGGGGTATCTGACTCCTTATTTTGGTTTGGTTTAATGCTGCTGGAAAGCCTTCACACCCAGCTGAACAATTCTTATTTTAAAAGGAAATAGTTCCCTCTGAATTTTATGCTTAGGAAGCTGTAGTAGACTTCTAGGGTAAGCAATAGGCTTTGCTGCTCTGCTTGCAAGCAGTTTGCAACACCCTTTTTTGGAGGGAATGAGTGGCCTGGGACAGAAATCTGAAAGGACACACTTGGGGGTCCTCCTCTGCTGTGTGCCAAAGCCTACCTGTGCTGGAAAGCTTCCTTTGGCTCTTGCAGCTTGCTGTGACTGAGCATGGCATATGATTCACCACAGCAGCAGCCTGGTGCCCACACACAAGTTGAATCGTTGTTTCTTCTGACTCTCAGGACTTTGCAGACCAGCATCCTGCCAATGCAGCTGAGATCAAGCTGACGATGGCCCAGCTAAAAATTGCTCAAGGTATCTAGTGTCCTCCTTTGTTGGGAAGTGTCTGTACATTATAATGGTACAAGGGGTAAGAAAAACAGACTTCAGAGCAATCTTTGCTGCAGTCAGTGTTGTGACAGGTGCAGAGCAGAGATACTTTCAGTCAGGTAACATATATATTTATTATTATTATATATATGTATTATTATATATATATATTTAGCTATGGCAGGATAATGCGTATAGCTTTATGTCTGGATACACAGGCTCCACAGATTGTCAGCAGAAATGCCCACATTCTCTGTGAATAATAGGGCTGAATCTATTCTGGGGCAGGATAATCTTGGGAGCAGTGTAGGGCTCCCTAATGGTATCATTCCTGTGTATGGTTGGGCACCACAGACCTGCCCCTGAAGAGCACTCCCTGATAGCCAAAGCTTGCTCCCGAACCCTTGCAGGATGTGACAAGGGCAGAAAGGTCCATTGTGTGGGAGCCTGTCCTTAATTCCTGGAATGGGGGAGATATTGTGAGAAGGGTAATTGTTCTGTTCCCATTGTTTACTTTTGGCTTACCCACTGGTGCAATGAAGTGTTGCCATGCCATTCAGAGTGTGTTCTTCCTTATCTCTCTTCTAGGCAGTGTCACCAAAGCCTGCATGATCCTGAGGAGCATAGAAGAACTGCAGCACAAGCCTGGTATGGTAAGCAAAACTCAGTCTGAACTGTGTGAGGTTTTTCCCTTGTAGGAGAGCTTTGCACTGCCTGCTCCTTTTTGCCTCTTCCCTGTGGTTTTCCCTTGACTTGAGTGTCTGCAGGGATTTTGAGCCCATCTTACTTGTCTTGGACAAAGGTGATATTATGACTTGCTTCAGGTAGCTTGAACTTAGCCACAGAAGTACTCTGTCTGTCAGAGGGATGTGCTCTGCCTGTGTTCCCCCTCCCTTGTAATCTCTCAGTCCCGCATGTTGCCTGGATTTACTGGCATAACATTACTAGAGCAACTGCTAGTTGCTGGTTTGTACTCTTGGGATGTTTTAGAAGCAGCTTTAGGACAACAGGCCTTAGGGAGAAAGTGCCATGTCTTCCATCTGTGCAGCATCACCCTGGCCTGCATGCTTATCCACACCTGGTATTCAGAAAAGCTTGAGAACCTTGTAAATGCTCATGTGTTTAGCATAAGCTTCTTGAACAGGGGCTGATAGTTGTTGATCTGTTCCAATTGCAAGTGTGAATGATCAAAGTAATTTATACAGGCAGTTAACAGTAACAGCTCCTTGCCCTGGGTCACCTCTACTCATGACTGGGATGTCAGCAAAGGGATGGTATCCTTATCTCTTCAGTGCTGATTTCTTTTTTCATAGCTCTTGGGATAGAGAATGGGGGATAAAAAAGCATTTCTAATAAAACCAAGTCCCCTGATAAGCAAATAAAATGCCAAGACAAGAAGGATCCTTCTGTGAATACAGTCTTAGGCTTGTACTGTAGGAGAAAGATGGTGGGGACTTTCCTTTGGGAGGAACTCAGGTAGGAAGATCTGGCCTGGGTATTCTGCCTGTTACCACAGCTGGTTTTTAAGGACAGAGCAGAAAGCTCACACTAACTCTGCTTTTGGGGAAATCCCATTGTTTAACTGCTCACACTCTGGCTATAAACGATTTGTATGAAAATCTGCTATATACTGCTCTTGAATGTTTGCAGGTGTCCGCGTTGGTGACAATGTATAGTCATGAAGAGGATATTGACAGTGCAATTGAGGTCTTCACACAGGCTATCCAGTGGTATCAGCAATTCCAGGCAAGTCAGACCAGAGGAGCTAATGTGCAAGAATCTATGCTGGTATTTTCTAGCGAGTCCAATTCAGCTTTTCCTGTTGATGTGTAGCCCTACCAGTTATCCAGCTGGGGGTTTGGAGATGCAGGAGCTCTTGTTTTGCGAGCATTTATCAGTGTTACATTATTTTATAGCTGTTGCAAATCGGGAGCAGCAACTCATGTCAGATTAGGACAGTGGCATCAATGGGTGCCCAAATACAGCAATCAGAAATTCTCCCTGATGGGAAAACATGGTGGAGCAGCAAGGTGCCTTGTCCCATGCAGTTCTGCCTCACTTCCCAGAGTGCAAAGGTGGTCTACTTCCTGCCTGACAGGATGTTAACTCAGTTCTCTTTGGCCAGGCCTCAGGGGCATTAAAGCCAGCTAGAGCTGGGCTCCATGCTGTGATAATAAGGAACTAATTACGGCTGCTGTGTCTTTCAGCCAAAGTCTCCTGTCCATTTGTCACTGATAAGGGAAGCTGCCAACTTCAAACTAAAGCATGGCAGGAAGAAGGAAGCAATCAGCGACTTGGAGGAGCTCTGGAAGTGAGTTGGGTGGTTGCTGAGCAGCAGGTCTCCACCCAGAGTCCTCTGCAAGCTGTCTGGTGGCAGGCAGTGTCTGACAATTTTGATTGACTGGTAGCTGTTCTTCAGAGTTGCTTTTACACGGGGGCTTCAATGCAAGGCTGTATTTTGGAAGGAGGGGAGATAATTCATTTGATCTGTAGTTGATGTTCACTGGAAAACCTGTTAGACTTGTCCCAGGGGCCTCTTGTGTGCAGTAAACATTGTTTTGGGGACTGGGATGCAGTTTTTTCTAGTGCTACATAAATATGAATGTCTGGGTTTTAGTTTCTGCTGTGCACTTAATGGGATCTTTTATTGCGGGGGAGAGTTAACTTGCGTTTGCTACTGGGTTTTTTATCTTTCATTGCCTGCTTCATGACACTGTGTAGTTGTCTGCTCCTCCCTTTGTCCACACCAGCGATGTTTGGTGATGTGCTCTGGAGGAGACCACATATTAACATGCTTGTCCCCATAGATAGCAGCTGTGCTGCAGCAGCAAGCACTGTGTGGTGTTACCAGTCTTTGGGATGAGTAACACTGGTAACTTGGTCCTTTTCTGTTTTGTTTTGTTTTGTTTTGTTTTGTTTTGTTTTTTCCCCTACAAAGGCAAAACCCAAAAGATGTGCATACTCTGGCGCAGCTCATCTCTGCCTATTCCCTGGTTGACCCTGAAAAAGCTAAAGTGTATCCTTTTAAAGGCTGTTAAAGAGGTGTTTGGGTATTGCTTCCTTGGATTTTCAGCTGTGTGGGGACTTCAGACCCATTCTCACCTGAAGAAAGGCAAGGAACCTCTCCAGAACAGCTATATATCCAGGTCAAGTTGTCTGGAGCTACATTATTTCTCTAATTGGCATCATTACTGTGATATCTCAGGACCCTTTTATTTTTCGCCTCCTTCTCTTTGAGAATTAGTAAGACAAGGTGAAGCCAAAAATAAAGAGTACCTCCATCTTTTCTGTTGGAATCTTAAACCTGTGGTAGGAATTCAGGACTGATAAAATATGGCTAAGCTCTTGCTCACCCAAAATACAGTTTACATACTGCTTTTGTCACCTGAGTCACTTTCACAGGAAGTTGCTCCCATATTAAAGAGAGAAAAATAGGGCAGATGGCAATTAAGCAGCTCATCCCAACTTGTGTAAGAAGCTGATGAGAGAGATGGAAATAGCCCCATAGGCCTGTATGGTGTCTGCATTGCTAACAGACAGAATTTATCCAAGCTGAAATTGCCTCTTGCTGTCTGGAAGAACATGTGTGTCTATGCGTGCTGGTTTGCATCCCTGAACTCTTCCCTTGCAGTCTTAGCAAACACTTGCCTTCCTCAGACACCTTGTCACTGAAAGTAGACGTTGATGCGCTGGAGAACTCCCATGGAGCAACCTATGTTCGGAAGAAAGCTGGGAAGCTCACTGGAGACAACCAGCAGAAGGAGCAAGGGTAAAGTGGGCTGCTATATTTTTATTCCATTTTACTGCTGTAGCTCTGGAGCATCCTTCTTCGGGGTGGTACAATAACCATGCCTGGTGTGGTGAGGGCATTAATGTAGAAGACAGGCTGGTGGAAAGGGAGCCTGTTAAACTGCAAGGAGCTTTTTGTAGCAGCAGGTCAAGTTCTTAGATGAGAATGATTTAGCTTCTTCCAGAGTTTTTAGTTGACTTGTCTGCTGTCTCTGCTATATCAGCCTCTCGTTTGCCTTCTTGCTTTTCAGACAAGGGGAAGTGAAGAAAAAGAAGAAAAAAAAGAAGGGTAAGTTGTATTTCCTAGCTGTTGACATGGCACAATTCCAGAGCTCACCAGATTGTTCCTTCAAATAGCCAGCCTCCAGGCCCCTGAGAGCTAGACCTCTTTGCTAGGACGGGGTCTCTGGGAATCCACATCTTCCCAATTGCTTGTTTAGATGGGGCATTTTTCCACAGAAGTGAGAGCAGCACCCAGATAGGGTGATGTGGTTGCTGGGCTCTTTGCACTGCCTGGCTACTGACATCGCATGCATGTCCCTTGATGTTGCCTCTAGTGTGTTGACCCCAATCTCATTTCCTGGCTCTGGATGTTCTGCAGGAAAGCTGCCGAAGAACTATGACCCCAAGGTAACTCCTGACCCTGAGCGGTGGCTTCCAATGCGAGAGCGTTCCTACTATCGTGGACGGAAGAAGGGCAAGAAGAAGGATCAGGTTGGCAAGGGGACTCAGGGTTTGACCACAACTGGCTCCTCTGAACTGTAAGTACCCATTTTGCAAGGATTAATGTGGGGATTCGCCCCTGGGTACCTGGGAGGGCGGTGTTTGTATTGCTCTGCTGCAGTTCTGTCACCACATCAACGGCAGGTAGCACAAGTGACATTGTACTTTGCTGCTTGAACCTGCTACCAGCTGCTCTCCCTGGAGATCCCTATAGGTTCCTGACAACCAATGTGGTAGGATAGGCATGCTTGAAGGGGCCAAGGTGCCAGTAAAATTCCCATAGTCTTCTAATGTGCTTTTCCTAGCTTTGACTATAAGAGGAATTTTGCATGCTTTCTCTTAAGCTATTTGCTTTCAAGTTTTTTGGCAGCTGCGGAATCATTATTTGAGAAAACGCTGTACTTCTTTCTAAGCTGACACTAATTATTTGAGCTGGAATCAAGAATTACCGTTATGTATGAAGCCTGACAGTGAGATAGTGACTTACTAGCATCTGAGAGGAAGGATGCTGGGTTTGCACTGCCTAAGAGTGGGACCTGAAAGGCTTCTTGTATGTTGCATGAGCTGTCATGTCTGTTCAACAGTTTAGCCCTGCTTTCTTTGTCAGGTGAACATCAGTTAGTTAGAAGGTGATTGCTGCCCTTTGAGACATGTTCCCATCAACCATCAGCTCCTTCTTTATGTTGAAGCTTATTTAAGGTCTCCTTGCACGAGTGCCCTCCCATACATAATGCTACCTTATGGGGCAGGTGCTATTTTTCACTGTCAGCTCCCTGCATTAGTACCACATCTTGTAGCTGGTTGTGATCCCACACGGTATCTCTTTCTTTTGTCTTCCTACAGGGATGCCAGTAGAACTGCCAGCAGCCCACCTACCTCCCCTCGGCCTGGCAGCGGGGCAGCTGTATCGGCTACAAGTAATGTCATCCCTCCCAGGCACCAAAAACCTGCGGGTGCTCCAGCCACCAAGAAGAAACAGCAGCAGAAAAAGAAGAAAGGGGCTAAAGGAGGGTGGTAAAAAGCAGGATATGTAACCTCCCTCCTTCAATAGGTGATGCTGGTTGCAGAATAAAGGTCAAAAGCAAGTGCTGGCGAAAGACTCTTGGCACCTGTATCTCTGTCCTGCCTGTCAGTGGTCTGGGGGGAGATGGGCTGGTATAGGTGCCATGATGTGTCTACTTACCAAGTTCCCATCCTCACATTTGCCCCCACTGTGACTTGGGTTGTTGCCATCAATGTCAAATGTAGCCTCTAAGAAGAAATGTATTTCTATGCTGCCAGGCATTTAAGAGATATGGGATAATTAAGAATTTGGAAATGCAGTTTTATGCTCCTCCTGCATATGTAAGTTTAGGCCTTCAGCAGATTTATCTGACTATGCATGATGCAAGCACTGCCTTTTATGTCAATTGGTCATTGACCACCAAAGAGGAAAGGCACGAAGCATCTGAACATTATTATACAGGATAAGATAATCTGAAGGGGGATAACAACACTGTTAGGAGAAAGCATGGTGAAATGTATGGCAGCAGATTCAGTGTCCCATTTTCTGCAACCCGGCTTTGCATTATTCTAAAGGATTTGGGCAAATGAAGGTGAGCTGAACATGTCTGGTTGTCTCAAGTGCACTTCCTCCTCCTTTGGCCTTGACCCTACATTTCTACAAGTCTTAGGTGTTGGGTTTATAAAAATAAATTAAGAGTGGTATAGCAGCAGGTCAGCTTAAGCTCAGTGACTCTGGAAAGGGACCCACAACAAAAGAAATCCCCAAGAAATTATACCTTTGAGATTTTAAGTGCCCACCCTCTATGAGCCTTGCATGTGTTTCTTGACCCAGTGGTTATTTTTGGTTTGGATCTTTAACACCTTACTGAGGTGTTTCTCTGTGTCCGTGCAGGAAGGCTGTTAATGCTTGTTGTGAAGTTGCAGCTTCTGCTGATGGTTGTCTGGTTGTCTCCTTATCTTCTGGTGCACCTGCTTGCTAGTACAGCATGGGAAACTAAAAAGCCTAAGAGTTAGGATATTTATCAACAACAAATACAACAGTGTGTTATCACTGTTTGTCTATCACACTATTCCTGTACTAAAGACAAAACACAGCAATGTACTAGCTACTAGGAAAATTACTAAGAAAACTAATTTTAGCTATGGAGGTGTAAATTCATGGTTTGCAGCCTGAGGCTTCAGCAAATCCAGCTACTCATTCTGAGCAAGTAAAGCTAAGCAAACAGCATACTAAATCATACAGAATTATAACTGTGTAACTCATTCTTCTGCAAACTTATTCATGCTAAACAGCTACTATCACTCACACGTCTTGAAACTTCTGGTTTGATCTGAATGTAGCCAAAACATTTTTCTAGACATGGACTGTCAGTGGGTAGAAATGGCACCTTGGAGAACGTTGTTAGATGTCAGCCCCAAAGGCGAAGGTTTCTGTCTCTGAAAGAGTTTAAAGCAAAGGTGTGAAAAGGGATATGCTACTGTGTCTTAAGAAAAAAAAACCTCCTGAGTCGCCAGGGAATAAAAATCTAAATAGAATCAATTTTTTTTACCTTGACTGTACAGTGGGAGTATCTGGGAAGGGGGCTGAATGTGTGTTGTCGTAAGAGAGATGAAGAAACATAGAAGAAAACAGTTATATGAATGGCTGGCAGGCACTAGCTGCCCACTAAGTTCTGAACAAAGAGTGTTGTTTTAAATTACTTCCCTCGGTGATGTGCCTCTTCTTAGGCAGCAGCTAAGGAGAGAGTGTGCCTACAGGAGAGAGAGCAGTGTCCTGCAGGAATCCAGTGTTTGGAGGGGAGATACTGGAGGAGAATCCGGCTCTGTTCTTCAGGCGCCTTCTCTGGTCAAACCTAGCAGCAGCTCTGGCCTGACGGAAAGGCTGACTTGTGGCAGTGTTGGAGCCCTGTCCCGGGTACCTGGACAGTGTCCTGACTGCTGCGCCGGAGCTGGGCGCGCAGGCAGAGGCAAGCTGGGAACAAATCCCGCGGGGGTGGGGGCAGGGGAGGGCAGCAGCAGGTGTGCGGAAACCGTGGCCTCCCTGGACCAGCGACAAGCCGCCCGTGGCACGCCTCGCTCCGTTCCATCGCCAGTCGTGTGTTCCCAGGCCGGCACCGGGAGCCCGGCTGGCGGCGGAAGCCGCGTTCGGGGCTGCGGGGGGCGCTGTCCGTGCGCCGTGCGGGTGCGCGCTGTCCCTGCCGCGGCCGGAGCGGTGCCCGCGGCGATGGGCTCCCGCCTGCGCGCCGCCGCGCTCTGCGGGGCCGCGCTGGTCCTGGCGGGCGGCACGGTCGTGGCGCTCCGGGCCTGGGCCCGCCTGAGGAACCGCGTCGCGCTGCCCACCCGCTCTGTAGCCGCCGCTGCCGCCGCCGATCAGGTAACGAGGCCGGGTCGGGGCGGCGGGCGAGGCCGCGGGATCGGGGAACGCCCGCGGCGCCGCCCGGGGCCTCTCGGCGGTGCAGCGCCGCCCCGCCCGCCTCGGGGCCGCCGCGACCTCGGCCCCGGCGCTCCGCGGCAGCCGCGGCGGCGCGCGGGCCGGGTCGGGGCCGCTCTCCCCGTTTTCCTGCGCCGCAGTGCCCAGGGCCGGCTGGTGTCCCAGGGATCCCCCATCACTGCGGCCGTGCGCTTCTGCCGCAGGAGCCTAGCGGGCATCTTCTGCCTCTTCACCGCCAAGTGGCTTTTGCTGGGCCCTCCAGGCCCCTCGTTCAGCCTCCTTCTTTCCCCAGTCCTGCTAAGCTTTGCTCTTGCCCCGGCTGCCCGGGTAAGTGTGCTGTCCCTTGCTTTGCAGGGTAAAGGACACGGTAAGCAGATCCTGGTGCTGGGCCTGGATGGGGCTGGGAAGACTAGCATTCTCCACTCCCTGGCAACTAACCACGTCAAGCGCAGCGTGGCTCCCACCGAGGGCTTCAATGCCATCTGCATCAACACCGAAGAGTCCCAGATGGAGTTTCTGGAGAGTGAGTGAACCTGTTTTAGTATTGAACGTAAAATAAGTTCCTGTCTTGTGCCCTAGGGATTAGGCACATATTTTAAAAGCTCAACGTCCCCACATGTCTGCTTTGATAATGGGCAGTTGTGATTATTTTCTCCTTGGGGATTCTGCTTTCCTACTCAGCCTCCTTGAAGACCCAGAGGTGTTAGAGATCAGTTTTCATTCAGCCCTGACATCCTGGGAATTCTGCTCCCACAGACAGAAGGGTAATAAGCCTGATTGGGTGAAACTAGCAGAGGTTTCCCCAATAAGGCCTGTGTTGTGGTTCATAGCTGTTGTACTGCTTCTCCTTGGTGCTGTATGCCTGGCAAAGGGCAAGAGCTACAGAGAAATAAATAATAAGTGAAAGAGCAGAGCGGTGAGAGAAAAGCTTTTTACCCTTTCTGTTCAAAAGCCTTGTCAGTGGTGTTTTCTAGTCTTTAACAGCTTTTGAATATCTGTAGCATTTTGTTAAAATTTCTGTATTGTCCACAGCTCTTTTGGGTATTGTCCATGCCTGCAGAGGGCATTTCCTGTGATGCCTTTGGGGCATCACAGCTGTTTGAGGTGCAGCTAGCTGATGGGAAAGTTGGAGGCCCTGGGGTCAGGTCGGTTCACTGGTACAGAAAGGCTGACATTCCAGCCTCATCAGTGCCTGCCTTCTGTGGAGGCAGGAGTTGCCCATGGCTTTCTGCTGTTTCTGCACTGTGCTGCACCAGTGCTCAACAGGCTCAGTTGGCAGCTAGCCCATAGATGCCTCTGTACCTTTAGCAGGCCTAAAGGAGTTGTGGTATTCCCATGTAAGTTTCTGGGGTGTGAGGATGAGACCAGTTAGGCAGAGTTTCATTCTCAGTCATACTCCCATAGGAGTCTCTGCAGTGGCTTGGGGAAATCATCTTTAAAGAAATGCTTGTAGTCTGTGCCCCTCACCTGGTATGTAAGAGGGTGTCTCCTGCTGGGATGTGCTTTTTTTATCTGAGCCCAGGGAAACCCACAGTGTCTCTGCCTGGGGTTGGTCGGGGCCCAGCACTGCGCACACCACAGCAGAACCTGTTGTTTCTGAGTCGTCCTTCCCTCTCTGGTCCAGGTTGGTAGTGACTGAGATGTGATGGCTGCGATCTGACCCATGGGAAATGCAATGTCTCAGGCCAGTTTCAGCCAGGTAAATCCATGCATGGCTCTCTAATCTGGTTACTTATCCAGTCTGTACCATTGCCTAGTCCAGGGGTTAGCAGCCTATGCCGTGATCACATGGCAGGAGGTGATCAGCAAACAGCAGGGGTTTTATTTTGCTGGCTTAGGTGGAAAACTGTTCTTTTTCTTTGTACCACCATACAGATAACTGGGTGGTATATTGCCCAGTGGCATCTTGCAAGGTATAGGAGCTCCTGGCTTCCACTGAGTTCCTGCAGGTTTGGGGGAAAAAAATGTTCTCTGTGAGGTTGCTGACCCCTGGGTTATGCTATGCATGAATACACTTAACAAAGGGAGCAATGCTGAGCCCCCGCAGTATCACAGTACAGAAAATCAGGGGCTTCTGTCCCAAACATTACATGTCAGTCACAGTCTTTTGGCTCCTTTCCACAGTGGCAGACTTGCAGCTCTAGCTCCAGGTACGCAGGGGCACTTGAAGAGGCAGGCATGCTCTCGTGGGAAATGTTACTTGCCTTTCTATATTTTTGAAGCTACTGAACCCTTTTGACTTAAGTGAAAGCAAAATTGCTTTGAAACAGAACAGTCCAAGAGGGCAGTAAAAGATGGCTGACTAGCAAGTCAGTTCTGAAAAGAGCTCCTGTGTAAGGCAGGAGACAGTTATAGGGAACTCCAGATATATTGCTTTGGAAACTTGCTACTTTTGAGGGACTCGCACATGCCTTTTGAGCACCTCAGTACTCTTTGAGCGAATGATCCCACAATGTACCTGGAGAAGACTTAGAAACCTGAAAACACATCTGAAATGCTTCATTCTGATATTTATGCCTTCTGCTATTAAACTCAGCAAACTATTGAACTCTGTTCCCTGATGGGAACAGCAATCTCAAACCACTTGCTGCCAATGGTTTCACCAGGGAATTGTTTTAAGACCTAGTTTTGAAGATGGAACGCTTTCCTCTGTATCCAGCAGAGAAGAGCTCATGTAGAAATGTATGCTGCACAAAGATTTGCACAGGGCTATGTGAAGAGTGTGCTGGGACCTGATTTTTCTCTCTTCCTTGATCACCTCTGGTTATTGACAGAATGTGTGAGTTTTGAGCTAGTTCTTAGTGTCATACAAATATGAAGAGAGCCCTCCACATCTCAGAGCTAAATTTCTCCTCTGGAAGGTATAGACCTTATTTGTCTTGAAATGAGAGGGGCATGTGGAGAGAGGTTATATGGGTACATTTGGTGTTTATGGACACGGAACCATTTTCTACTCTCCTTGCTTGAGAGCAAGAACCAATAAGGCAGAAAGCAACCATAAAGAAACTGAACCCAGAATCCTCCCAAAATAAGAGCTTAAAATGGAAAGATCTCCCCCCCCCCCCCGAAGAGCATACACATATACCTTCATGGGACTTGACTGGGGAAAATAAAGCTGTTTTCAGTTTCACATGCAGTAGCTCAAATACTTCTGAGTTTTTGGTAACCCAAATTTTTTGGTAATCCAAATACCTTGGGTTTTCAGCCCAGGGCTTGCTGTATGCACCTCGGGGAGCAGTGCTGCTTGAATTACTTGGTGAATCCTGTGCTGCTGTCTTCTCTTCCAGTCGGGGGCAGTGAATCTCTGCGCTCATACTGGAAGATGTACTTGCCCAAAGTGCTGTTGTTGGTCTATGTCGTGGACTCGGCTGATCATGCCCGACTGCCTATAGCGAAACAGCTGCTTCATCAACTAATCCAGAACAACTCCACCCTGCCTGTGGTGGTTCTGGCCAACAAGCAGGTAAGAGTTCCCTGCTGCTAGCACAGCTTGGGCTGGCAGCAGCTTTGGAAACAGTAATAAAGCCTTTCAAAGGAGGCTTCATGCCTTTAAGGAGGGTACACAGCTGGGAGTCTTTCTGACACACCTGTTCACCACAAAACAAAATAATCTGAGGTTGTTTTGGATGTGCAAGATGCAGGCCCTGTGCTTGGTGAAGATGCAATCAGAGTTGTGGGTGGAAACTGCTGTATAGTGCAAGGTTTGAGAGCTTCAAGGGAGACCACAGTGAGATCTGAAGTTAGGTTTCTGTTCTGTTCTCTTCTGCCTAGAAGTACCACTTTACCTAGCAGCAGCTAAAAAGGGAATCACTGTTGTTTGCCTTCAGACTGTCTGGCTGGTTGCTCCTAAGGCTGCTGCTGAAACCTGAGAGAAGGAGCAGCTTTCCTCACAAGGCAGTGTTTTCTCCTAAGATCTTTGTGAAAGTCTCAATGATTGGTGCTGTATCTGGAATAGATTTTGGCCTCTGGTACAGTCAGATGACAGAAGAACCCAGGGATTTTCTTTATCAGCCTGTGTGTTCAGTTCGCTCTACTCCTAAACTTCTAGTAACTAAGGCATGTTACTAGCAGTCATTTGTGTTACTCTTGAGGGCAAGTGCAGGCTTTGGCTTCATCAGACTCTGATGCATCAGAAACACTAGTGGCTAAGAAGGTAGGCAGGGCATGACTGTTGTACATTTGCCCTATTCTTGTAACTCTTTGCTGAGTGCCTGGGATCTTGGAAAGCAAGGCTTTTGTCTGCCTTGTACAGATAGTCTTACCATAGTTATCAGAAACACTGGAATTAGTGTAGAAATAGAAACAGAACTGTACCCATATTTCTTTGGGAAGAAATTAGGTTAGAGATTAACTCTTTTCCCCAAAGCATTTTAGGACATGGGGACCTCATAGAAGGTACATAGGAATGGTGCCCCAGAGCCTTTGAGACTCTTTCCCTCCCTGGACAAAAGCAGTGGCTCAAAATGGGAATGGTGCTGTGACTTCTTGCAACTAACAGGGTTTTTTTATTTTTGTGTAACAGGACCTCAAAGGTGCATATTGCATCACTGATATTCACGATGCTCTGGCTCTGTCTGATATTGGGGACGAGAGGAAGATGTTCTTGATTGGTACCCACGTGGCAGAAGACGGCTCTGAGATCTCCTCCAGCATGAAGGATGCCAAGGAGCTGATAGGGCAGCTGGTTTTGGAAACACAGTGACAGCTCTTTTGTTACAACATGGTGTTTGCAGCCGAGGGAGAGCAGGTGTTAGCATATGGTCAGTTTGCTGTGTGGCAGCTGAAATGTAAAGATATGTTTTCCTGGTGGGTGTGGAATTCCTCTGAAAGTGATATCTAGTTGGTAAGAAAATCTAATTTATAGTGGTTTGAAAATATGTTTGAGAAGTAGTCTATTTTTAGCATATTTGTAGGAGAAAATTAGTCTCTCAGGCAGCAGATTTAAGGGGAAATATAGATTAGATGGGCTAGATAGCTTCATGCCAGGTTGGAATCAAGCACTGACTTCTATGGAAGAAAGTTGCATCCAGTGAATTTAACACAGCTTGATGTCTCAGGTTAAAGTGAAATATGTTTACTTCACAGATTTTACAGAACCCTGTTAACAGTGGTGTTCTGTTAAAAATGAGACCTCAGTTCCTGGCAGTTTAAAGTGCTGCGACTAGTATTTTTGACAGTGACAATTCTTGTTGCTGTGTTGGACCCAGTTGTTAAGGGAGTGGTAAAACTGGTAATCTCTGGAAATTGGGTTGGTTACCACTTCTTTAGTGGGTAAGAACAAGAAAATAAAAGCAGTAATATATTAAGTGTTTCTTTGCCTACAGGCAAAATGCTAAAATGGTGTAATTTGAGGTAGTGACTGGATGCATTTAAGTTAAATTGGCAGCAAAGGTGGGAGACTCCTCCATCAGGTTGAGCAGCTTATTTAAGCTTAGTCCAAGATGTCCTCGAGCAAGCAGTCTTACTTGTGAAAACCCTGTTGTTTCTTGACAGTGGTTTCTGTTAGCACAGCAGGTGAGGAAGGTGACGAGTTGCTGGGGAGTGTCACTCCCCCGGTGTCCTCCTAATTATACTCGAAGGACATGACCCAGGAGCAGTCCTGTAAAGGACCTGTTTTGTAACCACATCTATTGTACGAAGCTTTTATAGTTTTGTCCTTTGTAACAGATGCATAAAGCAGAAAATTCCACCCTAACCACTGGTCCGGGCTGCTCTCTTCTCGTCCAGCTGGGGAACAAGATGTTGGGGTGTGGGCGGCTCCCGAGGCCTCTGTGGGACAGCCGCCGTGACAGGCGGCCTTGTCCCCCGTGGCTAGAGGGCCTGCAGCCGCGGCCCGGCTCGGGCTGCCGCCGGCAGCGCCGTGTGTGCCGGGCGGGCGGAGCCGTTGGCGGGGCGGGGCCGGGCCGGGCCATGGCGGCGGTCGGGGACATCTTCGGTGCGTGGCGCCGGGGCGGCCGGGCCCGGGCGGTCCCTCCGCCGAGCCCCGGCCCCGGGGGGCTCGGGCAGGGAAGGCTCCCGGGCACGGTGGGCTGGCTGGTGCCGGCAGGCCCCGGGCACCGCGGGATGGTGCAGGGTGTCGGCCCCGTTTCGTGGCCGTCGCTGCCGTCAGGGCACGTGGCTGCACGTGTCGCCACGGCGCTGGTTTTCCTGCCATCCCGTATCCCTCACCCCCTGCCTTGAAACACGGCAGGTTGTGTTGTACTGGCACTGAGTCCCAGTTTAACGCAGCTGCTACTAGCCGGAGGCTCGGAAAACCTCCCCTGGAGGCTACTGAAGGCAGTCATAAGGGGTGGCTGCACTGAGTCAGGTGGGAGCCCACAGGCTGGTGATCGCTGGTGCTTGTGCCAGGAGGAGGATGTGGTGCTGGCAGTGCTCTGTCCTGCAGACTTGGGGGCTGCCAGCATCACCCGTGAGGAGCAACCACTGGAGAGGAAGGCACCAGGGAAAAACAATTTGAACATGTGCTGAGCAATTATCCTAAGGAGATGCACATACTTCATCTGCCATATGATTATTGCGTGCTAAAGAGCAGGTGTTGCCAAGCTTTTAAATTCACCTATTCTTGTTTTTGCAGTGTCTCCTTATACATCATCTTACACATGTGTCTGCCCACGCAGCAGGTAAGAAGCCCTCCCAGCCTCAGCCTCCTGGCTGGGTGTTCAGGCCATGCCCCATGTCTCTTGAGAGGGCTCAGCTGGGGATTTACACCAAGCAGTGAGTCAATATATTGGATGACACTGTGATAAACACTTGAGAGGAAATGATGCCCTTACCTCAGCTTCTGACAAACATCAGACTATCTTGCCCTTTCAAAATGGAAGCTGTGACTGTTTGCTTTACAAGGAATTGATCTCAAAAGGAGTTGATCCCCCTTAACCAATGAGTCTGTGAATGCTCAGACAGTGGAGAGGAGGTGTTTCTGTGTCTGGCTAAAGCAAGGCCTCGTTTTCGTTGCTGGGAAGCATGAGCAGGACCAAACAACAAAGGCTCCATGAGGGCTGTTTTGTCTGTGAGGTGGTTTAACTCCTTCAAGTTGCAGGGCTGCTGTAGGTACATCTTGCGTGAGGATGCTTGTCTAGAGCTTTAGCCATGCTAAAAGCAATCTTTTTTTTTTGTAATTGCAAAAAAAAAAAATTGTCAGTTGAGAGAGCTGATCTGAATGTACATGTGACTCGTTCCTTGGCTGGATTGTGATGCAAGCTTTGCACAGCAGTGTGGGGCACTAGGGCCATGTGCATGTTGTGCTAGATTTGGCTGTGGCTGTGTGCTGGGTGTGTGCCAGCGGTGGAGGAAAAGCAGTGAGCCTGCTTGCAGAGATAGTGCCAGCTCTGCAACATAGCTAGGCTGGGGGGCACCTCTGCGTGCTAATCCTTTACCCCCTTGCACCTTTGCAAGGAAAACCCTTTGGGGTGCTGCTTGCGAATAAAAAACTGAAACTGGTTTTTGGCTCCTGAAATGACGTCTGCCTTCCTGACCATGTCCTGTCTTGAACTGGTGGCAGGGGGCCAAAGTCCTGCAGGCAGCTGCCTCTGGGATCTCAGCAGGAGCTGTTTGCAGTGCTGTGGCCCAAGTTAGGCGTGACAGGCATCTCACAGGGAGCATGCAGTGAAGATGCTGTAACAGCAGCTGCCATTTCAGGGTTCTCTGTGGTGCTGACTTCTCTGGCAAGCATTTGCTAGGGCTTGGCATCTTACTAGCAGTGTTAACCCATCAGAGAAACCACAGATGTGTCCCCAAAGCACAGATCATTTTCTGTTGGTAAGTATCTCTCTCTGTTTGGTGGCCTTGCTCTTCTCTAGAGCTATGCTGCCTCATTGCCAGGTGACATGGAGCAGGGAAGCAGTGCCCCAGGCTTCTGCCTTCTGTGCTTTTTCCATGGTGGGGCACTTCCACAGCTGCCTGCACAGTGTGGTTGTTCACCACCTGGCTGTGGGCAGGCACCTGTAGCCCCAGTGGGTGGCTATGGGCTTGATCTGTGACATCAAGGAGTTGTGCAACACACTTGTGGCACTGGATCATCATGTTCTCTCTGTACCAAGGCTCATAAAGTTCAAGTGCTTCCCAGTCACTGGGATTTCAGGCCTCAGCAGTGATATCTGATCTTCCTGAAAGGTTTTGGTCCATTGTATGTTCAGTAAAAACATTTCCAGGGCTGCTCCTAGGGCAGAGACCACATATGTTCCTGTGTCTCTATAGCATCTAGGACTGTGCTAAATGGACTGAAATAAAATGTGCTCCCAAAGCCATGGGGGAACACAGTGCCGTCTCCGTGGTGCCTTTTAGTAAACCACAACAGTGGTGATAAAAGGTGTTTGGTCACCTGGGCTCCCATAGGCTGGGAGATCATCCCTCTCCTACCTGCAGAGGTTTCAGGGTATGTTATTGACCAGAAAAGTTCCTTCCCACTCTCCTAGCCCTTTCCCAGAGGGACCTTGCAGTGAAGGCAGAATTGCAAATTTGTGTCTCTGCAGTCCAAGAGAAAACACAAAACTCACGAGCTGGTGAGTTTGCCAGATTAAATGGATGGAAAGTACTTGAAGAGTGAGGTCCTTAAACACACCCTCTCAAGGGAATGGAGGCAAAAGCACAGGGATCTCAGAGTGTTTATATGGCTTTGAGTACCGCAGTAGCTTCTTACGCTTTGTTGGTTCAACTGTGTGTTTAATGACACGTTTGTCCTTTTCTGCAATTTTGACAGGATCCATCTACTTGCACAACCCAAGCGACTATTTGGTGAAAGCAGTCCCAGGTAAGTAGGTGCTCAAACAGCCTTTGCTCAAGGGCTAGGACTGATGGGGCTCAGCCAGAGCAGACCCTTGGCCATTGTCTTGCTGCTGCTTTCCCCTCTGTCTCAAGAAAAGCAGACTGAGATATTCCGTGCTTGAAGGGCTCCCTCCAATTTGCTCTTTCAAGTTTTCAGTCACAAAACTGGGCTTGACTTGAGCCTTTCCTTTGTTGCCCTGTCTGATCTGAGCTGCCCCAATGAGATGTGGGATAGGATGGTGTGTGGTGCAAGGTGACCAGACCATGGGAGCTGCAGGCTGCTGTATCCTGGAGGATACAGTCCAGCTTTAGGAACAGAGTTGCTGTCTGCATGATGTGATCAAGCTACAGCTTGACAAGCCAGGGCAACAGTCTCTTGATAACATCTCTTCTCTGTTATCTATATGGGTCTCAAAAAAGGCTCCACAAACCCATTGCCCTGCTGTTCCCTGTCCTGACTACCCTGGTACCCTCTCCCACCATGGCCTCTCAGTGAGGGATGAGCAAATCCAAATTTGCCCAGGGCACAGGAGAGTAACCACTAACCTGCTGTAAAACCTCACCCACTTTCCATGGCACACCCTGACTGTAACATTATTACTATTTTTACTGTCATACCTGTGGTGTAGTTAGGTGGTGATGGTGAGGCAAAAAAAATGCAATCATGAAACTCCCCCAGGGGTTTCAGAGATGTAATGAAATGACCCTTTCTATACATCCACTGGTAACTAAAACTAGACCTATCACTTGAAGACTCTTTTCTTTTTTAGTTGACAGCAGCCAGCAGGAGAGTGTTGGGAAATTCAGTGCCACAGAAGGTGAATGCTCAGGGGATGGTAGTGGTAGTTTGCAGCTGTGGGGAGCCATGGGGCATATGTGTGTGTTCCATCCCAGGCAGGGAAGGATAGCCCCAGCAAACATAATTCACGCTTGCGCATGTTACTAAAATTTCACAACCTTGCTGTTCTTGCTAGGCTTGTGTGGGGAAACCAAGAGATGATATGGACCCTCTCAGGGGGTGCTATGACAGCTCGACCATCTGCAAGAATATTGTCACTGTCCAAGCCCAAGAAAGTTTTTATAGAGTGCCAGTGCAGGTCAGTGATGTGGTAGCACATCCTGGGGAAGGAGGCAGCTCAGAGTGTGTTCTTTAGGGGGGGCATACTGGCTTCCAGGGAAAGGGGAGATGCCATTTCCTCTCCTGAAAAGGCTGCCTCACAGGTAGTTCCATGGCACTGAAACTCACCAGGCTGTTTTGTGCTTGGGACAGGGGCGGTCTGTAAGCAGGGAAGAAAGTGCTGTGGGAGCATAGTCACCCTGAGTGCTTGACTTCCAAAATGGGGAGGAACTGGGGAGTGCTAAATTTTGGTGCCCTTTTATTTCCTCATACCCACTTCCCAGCTTTGGGAAGGGCTTCTGCAGCACATAGTTGCTGGTCTGATTAGAGCTTTGGGTTCCCGTCAGCGGCCATAGGAGCTTGCCTTGATCTCAGTCTCCAAACACAAGGAAGCATGTTCCTCTGCTGTAACAAAAATACCCATCCAACAGCTCTGCTTTGGTTTGAGGTAGACATCGTGTGCATGCATGTGTTCCTTGATGGAATGTGTGTGTTGCACCTGTGAGTACAGAGGAACTGTCCCTGAAGTGTTCCCTGTCCTATTGGGGCTGATGCAGCTCAGCCAGGCACCTGGACACAGTTAACGATCCCCTGCATCCTCTTGGAGTCTGACCTAAATCTTTAAGATAAGGTTAGGAACAGAAAAATCTTGCAGCGTTCTGCTGTTGGAAGGAATCCAGGTGTCTTGCCTTGAGTTAAACCTCTACTGTCACTGCATCATGCAGAACTAGACCATGTTTTGAAATTGGAGTGAAAAGTGATGTAAAAAGTATAAATGACGGTAGTGCTGGGTGATGCTGCATTACTTGAAGCAAGTAATCTGTAGCTCTGTTGGAGGAGATGAAGCTCTTTTGGAGTCAGGAAGGTGGTTGCTAGTCTGTAAGAAGTCCTAGCAATGAGAATGGAGATGAAACTGTCTTGCACTCCTGGCTTTCCTCTACCTGGGGAGATGTTAAGACATGCACTGTCTGCAGTTTTCTCCCCTCTCCCACTGTCACCAGTTACGGGCCCTCATCCTCCTGAGAGCTTCTGCCTCTTACTAAAGCTGTCCATATGACAGCCCTACCTGCCTTTTGGCTTAACCTCTGCTTGCATCTTCCCTGGCAATGACAGGCATATTCCAACAGTTACACTTGATTAAAAGCTGGAGATGAACAAGGCACTAGGCAAGCCTGGGGAGATGCCAAGATGAAAGGAGCTACAAGGGCACAAGGTGCTATCAAGCCATTGTAACATAGAGGTTTCTAAATTGGCAGAGCTGGCCAACATACATGCTGCTGTGTGTTGTGGGGCAGCTTCTTGAAATGGTCCAGGAAAAGCCTAGACTTTGAAAGTAATGCACTGAGGGTGCATAAAAGAGGACTCTTAAGATGCAAACAGCATTTAAAGTGAGGAAATCTCAGGTGTAAATGCCTATTTGTTCATGGCTTTTCCATGTGCACCAGTGCCAGCTTTTGTACACGCAGCAGGCATGGATGTTTAACCAAACTTAGGATACTATCTGCCAGGATCATATTCTCTGTCAGTTGTCTTTCACTAACTTGCTGTTCCTCAAAATCCTTCTTTTTGTACAGATGTAGACCAGTGATTGGTGGGCGTCCGCCGCCAGCAAAGTTTGGCTACCCTTCTGAACGGCTGCTGAAGTTGTCTGAACCTAAACCATACCACCCGGATTACCTGCAGCAAAAGTGAGAGCCTAGAAAGCCTAGAGGGTGCTATAGGTAGGGCCTTGGGCCTTGTAGCATCAGTGTGGCTTCAAAGTAATAAATGCAGGAACAGATGGGTAAACAGAGGGCAGAATGCAGAACAGGATCTCTGCTGGGACTAGAACTTCTGGACTCTCTCATGGGATGAGTTCTACACTGGAAATGGCCACAAGACAAAGCTGCCTTCTACTGCAGCTAATGTGAGGCTTAGACATCCCAGCTGCAGCCGGAGTGGGGAACATCTGTGAGTGGCGGTGCCATGACTCTCTGCTTCCAGATCCCGTGAGTCCCCTGAGTGGCCCGTGTCCCAGGCTGCACAGAACTACAATGCCTCTGAGCGGATCCTGGAGCTTGCCCGGCCAAAGGAGCTGCATCCAGACTTTGTGCCAGCCAGAGAGGTGAGGAGGAGGTTGAGTGAGATTTGGAGGGTACAGGGATGCAACAAACTGTCCTGAGGAGTTTTTATACCCTGTATCCCAACCCTGGATATGCCCAGTATGTGCTCTGGAGAGGGAGAAGCTGTTTGGTTCTGCTGGGGTTTATGTCATTGAGAGAAACTGCCTTTTCAGAGAGGAACGTTGTCTTTGCAAATCTCCTGCTGAGAGACAAAAACCAGCCAGGCTGGAACAGCCTGGTGTAGCAGGAGAGCCAAGGGGGGCATCTGGGCTCCATCCTCTGATAAAGCAAGTGGAGAAACCTGGGAAAAGTGGAGAAACATGATGGAAATGGTGTGTTTAGCTCTTAGGGAGTATAGTCATGTTTGTAGTCGGGCAGCTGTGCTCCTGTCCATGCACACAGGGGGCATGAGATTGCAAACACTGCTTATTTTAACTGTGTTTTACCAGATGCCTAATTTAGAGATATATTTCTGAACTTGTTTCTTTAGGTGGGTCATTGCTTTGACAGGGGTGAAAGGGCTTGCAGCAATCTTGGATTACACTCATTTCCATGGCAAAAGCCAGGTTTTCTGGATACAGCCTCTGCAGCTGGGAAATGGGAGGCTGGGCTGGAGCAGGACTGGGCAACAGGAACCCTGTGGAAAATAGAGGAAGAAGTCCCCTGCTGGAGAAGTAATAATTTTTTTCTATAGGAATGCAGTTAACTGTACCAACAAATTTACCCTGAAATCAGAATGTCTCTCCTTAACAGGGAAGATATTTGATTCAGCCAAGAAGACAAATATAAAAAAACATGGAAGAAATTTCTCTGTACTTTTACCTGGTTACACAGGCTCTCATTACAGGTGCTCCCCTTCTGGCTCTGAGTGGGCGACAGCTGGGGAAAGTGATAGTGGCTATGATGTACAAATCCCTATAGTACTAAAATAACCTTATCGTTCAGGTGAAAGAAAAATAAGGGGTGCTGGAAAAGTAAGAGTGGTCCTTCTTGTGACCATGTCTGCAGAGGAAGGGTGCTGGGGTGCTCATCCTTGTGGAGAGGGGAGCATGTCCCTGTGGACTGCTGTACAAGCTCAGTACCTGCATATCCCTCCCATTTTGAATCCATGCAGTTGCCAACACCAATTTCCAGATCTGCAACATCAGCCAATGCATCGGCACGGCTCCAGCAACTTGCAAAGCCATTGATCAGGAAGCTGGCCTGCTGCCCTACACACAGCCATCCTAACGCTGGCGTCCTTCCGGTAAGGCAGCATCACCCAGGACCCTAGAGGGACGGGACTCTTGGCAGAGGAGAGGGCACGGGTGCTGGGTCACTTGTGGCTCTCTTCATGGCAGCCCTGGATGTGCTGCTCTCCGTGAGGCTGGCGTAGCTGCTTCCTGAGCTAGAAAGCAGGACTTGTGCTCCATTCAGAGCATGAACTGACTCCCAGCAGATATCCCCAGAGAATGGCAGGGCTGTGCCCAGCCTGCACTTGTGGGGATGAGGAGAGGTGGATAACTGGGATCTCCAGTGCTGGGAGTGGGTTGGACAAAGGGCTGTGAGTAAGAGGAGGTTGGAGGGCAGGTTGTAGGACTGGCCAGGCAGTGATTTCTCCTTCTACAGTTTGTCTGGTGCCAAACACAGCTGAGTACAGGATCATGTCCCATGTGTGTGTGGTCAGTGGCTGTAAACCTGGGTACACTGAGTTAGTTGCAGGTTGAGCACTCTCGAATGCCAGGAGCACCTCTAAGAACCTTCCTCCCAATTCTTCCCCAGATTACCAGCTCATCTCAGAAGGCAATTGCGAGCCCTCGGACCCTTGAGCTGGCTATGCCAAAAAAACTCCATGCCGACTACGCACACCCGCGGGATCCTGAGTGGTCCGTGTCAGAGGCTGCCAAGCGTGCAGTGGCTACACCAAGGGTTGTGGAGCTGGCCCAGCCTTGCAAAAGGTAGGTGCTGCTTTCCTGTCATGGGGAAATGATCAGCTGCCAGCCCATTTTGTGTGGCTCATGGTACCTTGCTGGTTTGTGTTTGGCCAGAGAGATTAGGCCACTGCTCTTTCATTTCCAAAATGCATGGATTTTATTTGTCTGGATGTGTTAATGCTACATGGATTGTGGCTTAATAAGCCCTTTGAGGTGGAAGGAGAGTCAAAAGAAGCATGAACTTTTTAATTCCAGCAGGAATTACTGGTTGGGACTTCTTAGTAATTACAATTCTAAAAAGCAACCAACTGGCAAAGGGCACAGTGTAGCACATTCATGTGGCCCAGCATGATGCAGCTGGCCTCAGTCCAGCCTGCAGGAAGTGCTGGGGGGGATGTTTCACAGGGGGTGAGGGAACGCCTGGCTGTAGTGGCTGTGAGAGATGTCCCTCTCCTGATGACAGCAGCAGAGGTGTGACTCCTTTGTCCTCCCTTGGCAGAGAAGGGCAGGCTTAGGTGGAGGTGTGGCAGCTGTCAGGCAGTTGACAGCTGGCCCTGCTTCTGTCAGGATTCACCATCCCTCTCCTCTCTCCTCCAGACCTCCTATGGGTGTGGCTGCATTCAACCCAAATGCATTCAAAGTGAAAGCGTCTGCTAAGAAGGCAATTTGTTCTCCGCGTATCGAAGAACTAGCTCAACCAATTCAGCGTTAAGCCCCCTCAGAAATGCTCCTGCCAGCTGCCCACATCACCCCCTGGAACATAACTCTCTCTGGGCTGTGCTGTGGCTGGAAAATCTACTTGAACACAGAACAGAGGCACCACTCAGCAGCAACACTTTCTGGGAATTCAAATAAAATCATGATTCCTTAAGAATAGTCATCAGGGAAAATTAATAGAATTTTACCTAATGTGGGAAGACTCTCTCCCTAGGATGGGTTATGTCTGGAGTTTCTCTCTTGATTCTTTTGCTGTAATAGTTTAAGAAGTAATGAAATAACTTCTGGGGGATGGCAGCACAGGAACCGTCCTTTCATGGAAGGGAAGTGTGGCAAACCAAACCCAAGAGCACGCAGTAAGTTGATGCAAGACAACTCCTGAATCTGGGTTTAAAAATTTTTGTAAAGTTTAAACATCTCCTTACTGATGCTCAGAAGTTTTGTGCTTGTGACAGAAGTAGAAATACAAAAGGCTACAATCTATGCTGAGTTGGCTCAGATTTGGGGCCTGTTTTCTCAATGCCTGGAGAACAGGCAGATCCAGTTACACAGCTGGGTTAAATCTGTGTGGTTCAGATATTCAGTTGTGTGACCCTGGGCAAAATAAGAGAGTTCTGCACTGGGATTTTTGGAGCCTCACTCAAAAAAGCAGAGTTGCCCTCAGTGTAAGAGAGAAGGCATTTTGCAAAGGCAAAGCAGAAAACAGGTATTGATGCCAGAGTCTGCAGAACAAATTCTGAGCTCCAGTCAGGTCTGTGGGTGAGTCAGTTTGGCAGCTGGATTGCAGGGGAACAACACAGCCTGTGTGCGGCACGGCATAACGGAGAATGCTTTTATCTGTTTCCTACAAGGTCAGTGTGTTTTGCACTGGCAGCCCAACCACTGGCGACAGGCTGGAGATACTGAGGCAAGAGAGATGCTCACCAGTAAGGGACAAAAGCCACAAATGAAAGCATATGGCAGTTTCAGAGCCAATGTATTTTAATCTTCCCTGTGTTAAGCTGATTCTTCTTCCAAAGGAGTAAAGGCAGGTGACCACAAACCAGAAGGGGATTAATCAGAGGATCCATTAATTGATTCCATAAATAATCCACTAAGCAGAGGACTTTTGAAGCCTTTTGAACAAGGTAAGGTCACTGGGAAATGATGCTGGTTATTTTTAGACCAGGCATTGTCCTGTGCCAGGATGGATGAGAGTCTGGACTTTGTGCAAGAGCCCCAGTGCAACTGCATTCCTCAGGCATGAGAATGGCCAGGAGGAGACTGGGATCTCCCTCTAAAGCCCCCACCCTATGGGGGAACCCCAGCACCGCCAGCCTCTGCCACCCCGGGGATTAGGAGGTGTGTGGGGCTGTGTGGGCTGCCATGCATGGACCCACAGGTACTCTAGGAGATGAGGCTGCCCATGTCTGTCCCTGTGGCAAGAGGGAAAACCCACAGTGCCCACCGAGGCTGCCTGGGAGAAATGTTGCCCTCCCAGAGGAAGCAGTCTGCCTCCTGTCATAGGGGCAGGGAGCACAAGCAGGGACATAGCACAGCTCCTCTCATCAAAAAACGTTGGGTTTTTATTATTGCATTGGGAAAAACCCAAAACAACACATGAGTTCTTTCTCTTTGGTCACCTTTAACAGAAAGATAAAAGAGACATTCAAGGGGTGCTTGGCTTGGTCTGATTGTGGTGTAGGCACTTGGTTTGCCAGTATCCAGAGCTGATTCAGCCACGTTGAGCCAAACAAGGTCACCTGAACAACACACCTGGTTTTCCAGATGCCCTACTCTCTGGATGATCTGTACCTTAAAGCTAGCACACATACTTTGCCTCTGGGCATTGTAAGGAAAAGGAATTTTTATTTCTTCCTTCTGCATTTGAACACAGATCATGGCAACTTTTCTGCAAGCCTGGGACGAGGGCATGAAACTGCCTTTCCTTGTGTAGCTGCTATTAATGGGTTGGAATCACTAGACAGGTTATCAGCCATCAAAAGTTGTATACACACACATATGTATATATATATAATATTTTTTCTGATTATATACATGTTAAATAAAACTTATGTTAAATAGCAGAGTATTACTTTGTATTGCAAAACCTATTGCAACAGAAGAACCCCAGGGAAACCCACTCTGAAGAGCTTCACCATCATTTATGAGGCAAGGGGATTGGAGCAGCATCCTCTAGTCCCTGACAGATCCGCATTCTGAGGGCAGCCCTTCAGACTTCCTCCACTCTGCCAGGCGCTGCTTGAACCATTTCTGGAGAGAAGGAACAAAACAGAGATTGAGTGCACGGGGCTGAGCAAACCCTCTGAATAACTTTGCTAAAGGTGCAGATGTGGTCAGCACGTGGGACCAGGTAAGGGGAACTCGAAGGCGCTGTCCCCAGGCAGTACAGGCAGCAGGACAGTCGCTCCTGACTGAATCGTCTGTAACCTCCCCATGCACCTCTTTCAAACTCAGTTTTCTTGCTCACTTCAGACCTTGACAGCACGGGTGAGTCCTTTTTTAATTGCTGTGAGTCTGGGTTTTTCTCGCAAACAGAGTAAGAGATTGGCTAAGGAGCTGGATGGTGTCTGTTTAAATGACTGGAGCTGTGAAACAATCACTTGCAGGTCCAAAACTGACAAGAATCAAAAGCTGATCTACTTCAGAAAGCAGGAGAGGAATAGCACAGTGGCTCTCAACAAATTTAAGAACAAATATATTTTAAAGGTTGTTTAAAAATTGTCTTAACCTTCAGGCAATATACATGTCTATGTTAGCAGTAACTTAGCACTATGTCCGCATCTGCAAGGCAACTCCAACAGCTGCTGATGCCACTTCAACACAGCCATAATTTAAAATATTTAATAAAATGCATCTGGTTAAAGCCACACTACCTAAGAAGAAAAGTAAGAAAACAGATATAACTCATGTGCCGGAAGCACAGCTCAGCCTTTTGTTTGGCAATGTGCCAGTGATTCCTTTTGTTGCAGCACATTTTGTTGCTATATTTGTTCATGGCTATTTCTGAAGCTATTATGGTCCGTAATGATACAACCACGGTTCTCTCTACAAGTGTCTGTCACACTCACACTGCCTTCGACCATATCCAGTGAGATGATTGACAGCCTAGCCTCCTCCCAAAAATTTCTCTTTCTGTCCTAAAACATCATCTCCTCTTTGCATCTCCTTGTTCCTGAATTTTTAATTAAAATGGCTGCTATTTCTAGCCCATTAAAGCACTCCAGATGTCAGGAGCGATGATTCTCTATGTTCTATGCAATGCAGGCCCTTTGCAGCTCACCACCCGTCTTGATCCTGTCCCTAACATGACCTTCATCTCCAGATCTCTAGGAGCACTCTAGATTAGTGGGAAAAGATGAGTATCAGGGAAGATTTTAAGACATCTACAGAGGTGCCCTAGGCATATATGGCCTCTGTTTACAACTTGCTGTAGGGAAATTTAAAAAAAAAAGGAACAGCACCATTTCTATGGAGAAAAAGGTATTTTAGGGGTACTGCCTCCTGGCTGCCTCAAACAAGCAGTGATTGATACCTGCCTGTCACCAAAGCACAGTGCACTCCAGCCGAGGACTCTCAGTGCAATGGCTGCTGTCCCAGCATCTTTCCCTGGGACAGGCTAATTGCTGACATCGCCTGCTCGGCTTTTATATCCCTTTGGCTTTGCTGAGGGAGAGCCAGGCTTGGCAGCTCTCTGCAAACTGCTGCTAACTTCCCAGTGGGCTGGATTTCTTTTCTATACCCATAAATGCTGCTATGGGTCTAGCAAACACCTGCATCACAATGAGCTGCACTGCCACCTGAAGGAACTGGGAAGAAGCAGTTTGCTTCTGATGCCCATGGTAGCCTGAAGGTAGCCACATGGAGCACAGGGCTTGGTGGAAATCCCAGACAGTGGCAGCGTGTCCCTGGGGAGGGGTATTTCGAGGCCTCTGTGTCTCCTGGAGAGGCTGACAGACTTGCCTGACATCTGGGCTTGGGGATACTGAGGGGGAGGGTGTACAGCCTGAGCATGTCCCACAGCACATCCTCCAGGAATTGCATCTATCCTGTATCTGTTTTAAAATTACTGTAGTTTCTTCAGACCTTAAAGCCAGCAGTAGTTTGTGCATCCAAGACTATCAGAAATGGTTTGGAAGAACGGCACACACGGGTTGTATATTCAGGAGCAGAAACATGCGGGGTGCAGGAAGGACGTGGGGTACAGGGAGGTGCTGTGTTGCAGTAGAGCTCTGTGGGTGCAGTGTGGGGTTAGGGATGTGCTGGGGGTTGCAGAGGTGCAGAGGAGGCTGGTGGATGCAATGAGGAGAGTGCAGGGTGCACAGTGGTGCAGGGGATGCGAGCAGGGAGCACATGGGGCACAGAGAGAGGAGTGCAGGCGGTGTGGGGGCAGCATGAGAGCGGCAGGGGCTGCTGTAGGAAGCCTGTGTGGGGGACAGACGGGTGCAGATGTATGATAGAGAGACCAGGACAGGACAGGCAGGAGATGTGGGGGGAGTGCATGGGGCACAGAGGCATGCAGGGCTGGTGCCAGGGGAGGGATGAGGGGCACAGACTCACCAGGGTCTGCTCCTCGGACAGCCCAGTCTCAGCTGCGATGAGGCACAGCGTGGTGGGGTCAGGATGCTTGTTCACCTTGCAGAAGTGGTACTCCAGGATCTCCAGCTGCTCCTCAGTGGGAATCACTGGCTTTTCCATGGCCATCTCCTCCTGGGGCAGGGCTATGGGACCAGGCACTGCGGAAAGGGGCCGGTGTCACTGCTCAAGCTGTGAGTGGCCAGTGGGGCCACACTTGCTGAGCCCCAGATTTGCCATCTGTGTTCCCACCAGCACCGCCCCCTCCCTAGAGGCCTCTGGCTGCGGCAGGGCACAGCTCCCTTCCCCAGACATGCCAGGGAGCTCAGCTGGGAGCGCCAGCCCCCCAGCACCTCCCGTCTCAGCTCCTCACTGTAGCGACCACACGGCAGCAGTGCCCGGCGCGGAGCTGTCTCACCATCCTCTGGCAGGAAGCTGCAGGCTGCTCAGCACTCCCCTGGTGCTGTATTTATAGCCAGTGTGACTCCCATGGGAACGATTCCTGTTTACAGCCGTATTTAGGCCTGGGCGTCACTTAGGAGTGATGTCACAGCAATGGGCATGTTCAGGGGGTTAATTTAAAGATATTAGTTTAAAAACACTATCTGTCCTCTGGGTGAAGGGACAATGTCTGGCATCTAGCCTAGTGGGTTGTTGTTTTTTGTTTCCCTACTTCCCAGTGATCAGGCAAATTTGTGCAAAGGAATCACAAAACAGAGGATACAAGATCTTCTGGGAGCGAAGTCTTCGACCCAGCAATCACTCTATTTCCCCTCCTGATCAGTGTCCTGGACCTTCTCTTAGCAGTGTGGCCAGATATCACACAATGCTGGCCATGAGAAGCTGAGCTGCATTGTTTTAATATTTAATGTTACCATGCATGGGCATAAACAGTAGGTCCCATTGCTCCTGAGCATCACTGAACTGGTTGGTTGGCTGGTTTTTGGTGTAGAAGTGAAGGATCAGTCCTTGGAAGACTGTACTTAGTGCATATCTGTTGCTCAAGTGCTCACTGCCTCTGACTGTGGTCAGTGCTAGATGCTCCCAGCAATAATGGCAGAAGCAAGAAGCCCTTGTTTTCCTCCAGAGTAACATTTGTCCCACTTGCGCTTTGCATAATCTCTGGAAGACTTGTCCCAAAAGCACAAGCAAAACAAGTAAGTGCATCTTGGGTAAGTCCTGCACCTCTCTTCTGCTGGGCTCCAGGTCTGCTCCCGTGTGACAGAGGGTCGAGCTTGCCAGTTAAGTCAACTAAACCACGAGGCACTGCCCCCACACAGCACGCACAAGTCCCTTGATGCTGAATCACTGTGGTGTTTCCGAAACCAGGCTGTGGGGTACTGGCAAGGGAGGAGCTGGTTGCAAAAAATGTGGACATTCTTGATCTCCTCTCCTGCTGTCCCAGTTGCCTGGCCCGTCTCTGTCAGGCTCGCTGGTTGGTATTGCTGGGTGTCCAATGCTGCCAGGAGCCCTTGGCCCACCTTGGGAATCCTGGGGGCCATCCACTGCACACCTGCCCTGCGTCCACATTACAGTCCAGCTTCTCCTTCCCTTTGGCTCTGGGATATAACCCCAAAACATCCATCATGCTGCACTCCTACTGCGTAGGTTTAAACCCAGCTGTTTTCTCGGTTGACTGATAACTCACCTGAAGGTATCCTAGGGTACTGAATGCCCCAGGGCTTTCACTTGCTGACAGAACTGCTAGGATGGAGCTCAGCTTCAAAACTGTCTTGCAGCTTGCAAAGAGCAAGGCTCAATGAGAGGCTGGAGAGATCCTCTTCTTTGAACTTTACCTCATAAAGCAAAGATCCCCCTGAGCCTCCTCTGCAGAAAGTGCTTTGACTAATAAAAGAATCCTCTGGCATTTGAGTAGGGGCTTATAAATAGACAGGGCTGGTTGTGAAACAGCCCACTCTGCTTGAGTCACTTGGTAAATACCGATTGTAACACAGTGGTTGTGTAACATTGGAGCACCTCTGAGCACCATGGCGTGCTGGTAGACAGTAACACCCACCAGCCCTGGATGGACTGGGGGCAGACCATCTTTAACCCCAGGTACTGCAAGCCAAGCTGGCCTTGTCTGCAGAGTGTTGCAGCTGCCTGGGCTTTCCTGGGGTCAGCTCAGTTCAGAAGCATCAATATAGGAAGGGGGGAGACATAATTGAGTCCCTCATGCACGTGAGGTAGTAGGAGTCTGCGGAATGCTGCTCACCTACCTTAAGCGTTTGGAGACTTCTGGAAAAGATGCAGGGGTAGGAGGTCCCCTGGGCCTGAGGTGCTGCTTTCCAGCACTGTGGCTGCCAGGCTCTCCATGAGATCAAAATGCAGATGAGGCCAAGCTCAGCCCACAAGTCCTGCCTCTCCTTGATCAGCACACCACTGAGCCACTTGCCCTTCTCACAGAAAGCCCAGCCACAAAGGGCTCCTCATCACCTCCAGATCCTGCATCTATCCCGGGCCACCAGCAGCAACATGCCTTGGCAGTTCATAAATCATTGTTTGCAGCCTGCCGCATTAATGTTCATTGATGTGTGTGCATGGATTTGCATAGGGAGCACATGCTTCAACTTTCATGTTTCACCTGCACAGCTATTTCTGCTTCTGATTATCTCCAGGTTCCTGAGGCGTTTCCCCGTAGGACACAGTATCTTCTACCTACTGGCAGCTCAGGGTGCCCCAGCATGCGGGATGTGATGCCCAGTGGCTTTTCTTTCTGTCCCCTCTACCCCTGCTCTGGAAGGAGAGCAGTTTTTACCTCTCAAGTTGTGAGATGGGCTTCAGGAAAAGGCAAAAACCCTGGGGCTCCTGGAGGGCTTTGCAGGTCTCCGCACATCACTTCTGGAGGCTTTCAGGAGCCATGTGGCCCCTGGGCAGCATATGGCCTCCAGCACCTGGCATCCCTTGGGTGCTAAAAATTAGGGGTATATGACAAGAGTTGAGGGCACCTGGAGTGCCTAAGTGCCCTGACTGGCCCTATTTGGACCACTACTCACCTGCCCACTGCTTAAATAGAGCCTTGTTTAAGCCCAGGCCTGCAGCCTGGCCTTCAGGCTGCCCAGGATCTCTCCCCTGTACAGGAAAGGTGATTGTCTCACATTTCTTTAAGCCTGGTAGAAATATGGAGACTCATAGCTGTTTGGCTTAGCTGCTGAAAAGCACCACTGCTCATTGATTTTTTCCACCTAAATTTTTGACAGCATTGAAAAATAGGTTTTTTCAGTGCAAGGTATGTTAACCATTCAGAAAGGCTGTGGGGCTGTCGTTCAGCTCTGTGAACAGTCCCCTGAGAGCCCCACGTCTGGGGTTTACTCACTCAGGCAGAAATGACAATGTCAGATGCACTGTCACAGTGAAACCACCACACCTGCTCTGTCCTAAGTGTCAAGCTAAAGATCCCTGGGGAATTCGTGCTTGGCTCTGACTGTCTTGGTTTTAGGTGGAGCAATGTGAGGGCAGAAGCTTGCAAGTGGTTCAGCAGTTGCCTGAGCTGTGGGCGGCTCCAGCCAGCATTCCTGTATACATGACAGCACCTGGAGCTCCTAGTGTGGCTGATAGGGCATTAAAATGCACCTCCAGGGCCATTTTGGAGTGAGCAGACAAAAGGTAATGGCTGGTGGACACAGGTTGCAGCCAGAGAAAGTCTTATTATATATATATAGTACTCTGCCCATGTCCTGTGGCTGCACCCAGCTCCCCAGAGACACCCTGGGGTTACTAGCAGGACTCCTAGCTCTGGCCTGAAATGGGAGAGGACATCTCTTGCTCTCCCAGCATGCTTGTCCAGCACTGCTAGTGCAGTCAGCATTTACTATCCTGGCAGAAATCTGCCACTTTTCCAGAAAAGACATGATCTCTGTTTGCTCAGCTTTGCTTTTTTGAGCAGTAGTCACAATAGCTGGCTGGCTGTGCAGCTTTCTAATGATTTACTGCACCCAAAGCCCCTAGAAATCTCTCTGAGCAGTAGCTCCTGCCAAGCTGATGGGGCCCCATAGCCTCTGCTGGGCTTCTTGACCCCTTTCCCAGTGCTCCCACTGTCAGAGCTGGGATGTGACTGGAGGCATCTGCATCTGGTTTTAGCTTGCAGCTATTTCCTACCACTGCAGGGATCAAAATAGCAGTTCTCAATGCAAACGAGCCCTCTTACCCTCCCTTGCTCTGTTGCAGAGCCATGTCCTGTCCTGAGCTTTGCTCGGCCTCCTGCTGTGGGGTGGCCGTGGATAACATCAGCCCGCATGGCGCACAGGATAAGGTGGGACAGAGGCTTTAAAAATAAACCGGGCCCTGCCATAAATAAGGAAAAAACACCTGTCATGCATCCTGTAAACCAGCCGTCCAGCCTTTTAGAAGACAGTATCAGATGGAAACAAAGCAAACAGGAGCACAGCAGCTGCTGCAGCAGCAGAAGTCCCCCGTGGTGGCTCCTGCCTGGGGTCTGTCCTGCCTGCGTGCCCTCCTGCCTGCCCCGGGAATGAGGCTTCCTGCCCTGCTGGGTGCAGCTCGGACCTCCTCACCATCAGCACTCACAGGGCAGCTCCTCCCTCCATCCCCCCATCCCCACCTGCAAACGCACCCCAGCACCCCCAGCTCAAAGCCTGTGCTTACCTGGAGCTGGCAAGGACCCGGAGTGTGTAAAACACGAACCCCGCAGGTCCTCGGGTGACTGCTTAAGTATCCGCGTGTGTGTGTGACAGGCGGGGACCTGAAAAACCTGCCGCAAATCACAGGAGCTCCCGGGATGCACAGCCACTCTCCGGGCTGGTAATTCAGGTTTGGCACCCGCTGCCCTTGGCAGGGCTCGGCGCGGGGCTGGACGGGCGCGCCGCGGGCTCTCGGTGGCCCCGCACCGTCGGGGCGCGCCCCTCCTGCCGCGCTCGGGGCCCGGGGGCCGGGGCTGCCGGGGCTGCTTCCTGCGGGGGTGCAGGAAGGCTGCCGCGGGGTGCGGCGGAAACCGCGCTTCGCTCAGCCGAGCGGCAGCCGAGCCCGTCCCGTCTGTCCCTCCCGGCCAGGCTGCGTCCCCGCTGGAAGGAGCCCCGCTCCCGCCTTCGCTGATGGAGCGCTCGCTGCTCTGCGGGGCTGGCTTCTCATCTCGCTTCAGCATCTTGCGAATGATGTGTCCAGGTTGAACATTCCTCAGGCTGCTGTCGCTTTAGTCAGCCGTGGGATCCCGCCAGGCTGGGTGTAAGGGCAGGACTGGGTCCTGGATCTGTCCTGCTGCCGCAGCCCAAGTGCCCTCAGAGGCGCAGCCTGGCTGGGGATGGGGAGGAGGGCAGGTTGTCCTCCTCTGCCAAAGACCTCTCCTCGATCAAAGTGCCCAGGAGCCTGCAGTTCCCAGTGGGGTGGTCTGGAAGTATTAGACAGCAGCTTTAAAAAAGGCATCTTGTGGGGTGGGGTGCAGTGCGGAGGGACTGCTTTTTCTCTCAGTTTAGACAGCTGGAAGGGGATGCTGGAAAATCAGAGAGGCTGAAGAAAGGGCTCATGAAAAATTGAGTATGGCATGCAATGGCTGAGATTATCTGCAAGAGCAAAACTCAAAACTGGCACAGAATGCAAAAAGCTGTGGAGCTGGCTGGAGCCAGAGGCTGGGAGCCTTGAGCCTGGGGAGAAGTGGCTGGACAAACCCAGGCAAGAAACCTGCCATATGTTTAGCAGTGAGCCAAAACTGTCCTGAAGAGGTTTTTTAACGTTGGGGAAAACATGGGCCAAGGCAAGGGGATTGCAAAGAGATCTGTGCCAAAGGACTGGCAGACCTGTGCCAGTTTTCCTAGGAGGATGACACTGATCAAGCAAGATCAGGGGATAGCTTCACTGCCTGATAAACCAAATGGTGCTGTTCAGTGGCTGCCAGAGGAGGTTTTTGGGGGAAGACTTGATCGTGCATGCCTTGGGCAGGCACCTGGCCAAAGGAATATGCCCTGTTTATCACTGGTGCTAAGCAACAGGAGCATGGGTAGCAGTGGGTGCGGACAAACAGATTGGACAATGTGTCCAGTGGGATGGCTCCAGTAGCTGTGGCTGGGGCTATCAGGGTGAATTCAAGGAGGCAGGAGCAGAGCCCTGCAGCAGGACTCAGCTGTGGATTTCAACTCCAGTGAGGGAAAGTCCAGGCAGAGGTTCCAAACTGCATACTGGCGTGTTCTTGGGGGAGCTCTCAAGGGTATTGCTACTCATCTGCCACATGTCTATGCTCTGCTCTGGCATCTGCTCTTGGCCAGCCTTGGTGGCGGGACAGTTGGGAAAATATTCTGGCCCAGAAAGATTTTCCTATGTTTGTATGCTGTCTTTTTTTTTTTTTTTCCTTTCGTGCATGTGCCCCAAGCATTGCAAAACGTGAGTAACCTGGCCTGCAGGAACAGGATGGGCTCCTCTCTTCCCTTGTTTATAACTGTCAACAGAGAGAAAGTCTTTAATGTGGAAAAACCCTTTTCTTTTAGCCTGGGAACCCAGCCCAGACTTGCACTGGGAGCAATGGCAGTGACGTGTTTAAGGCTGAGACACCCCACTCAAATGGCTTCAGAGGTGCTGGGAGTCCTGCAGTGGCGGTGTGAAAGCCATGTCACAAATCTGTTCAAATCTGGCTGGCCCATGTTACTGCTTTTCTGACCATTTTTGAAATCTTTTAGGCCCCATTTCTCCTCCTGGGAGAAGGTCAAAGTACTGCTGGAGTTTATGCCTCACCTGATACAAAGAGATCCTGTCCTCAGAGGATGCCTTTTGTCAGCAGAATTAGATTAGATAGAAACAAAATGCAGGGTGCATCCAGGCCCATCACAGAGACTTTTTTCCTGTTGAGAAGAAGTACAGCTGTTGTGATGTGCATTCGACAATTGTGCATAATACTGTGGCATTGCCGGGAGGAGTTGACAGCTGCAGCCTGCATTCAGCACCCCACTCCTCTGGACCCCTCTTGCAGAGCCTTGAATATCATCCATATTGTCTGAAGTCACTTTGCAGTGGGGGCATTGGACACACAGCTCATGCCCATCCTGGTCCAAATGTTGTCCCTTTAACACTGCATGGAGACAGCATGGAAAAAGAATATGAAAAGGAGAGGGGGGGGAAGCAATTTCTCAAGACATCAGAATAGAATGTGATATAATTTAGCTTTTTTGATTTGTTCATATTGCTTCCTTTTCATGTATGTGTCTCTTGAATTTTGCCATGATTTCTTTCCTGACAATGAGGCTTAGCACCAGCACCCCTTGTCTGGCGATTAAGCAGAATTTTTTTTTTCTTTTTCTGAGTATTTGAATTAAAAAATATGTGCTTTCCAGAGACTCCACCCCAAACCAACTGTCAGAGAGCAAAAGCTTCCTTTCTCCCTCTAAACACCGCAATGCAAAGGAAAACCTCAAAAGCCATCTTCTGTTTTGTTTTTCAGTGGGTTTTTTTTTCCTGATGTGCTGGGGTTTTCTGGCTGCTAATCCAAAAAATGTGGCTGGAAACAAGGCTTTACAGAATATTTTGGCTTCCATTCAGTTAGAAAAGAGTTTTCTAACCAGCCAGTACTGACTCACAGGACGACTTTTGCAGCAAACCAGATGAGATTTCTACCTACATACGCCACTTGCCCCATTAACAGCGTAAGAGATTGGTTGTTCCTCAGGGTGCAGGTAACAATTGCCTTTGTTGGACATCCCATCACACAAGAGCTTGACTGAGTCATTGTTCTTTTGACCATTTTTTTCCCTAGAAGAGCAGGAACACTGGTTGCAGCCCAAGAGCCAGCAGCACACAGTGCTTACCCAGAGCATGCCCTGGGCAGGGGGAAGAGGAGGTGGGCACAGGTGGCTCCTTGATGCTGGAGCTGGGCTGCCCACCCAGGCTCAGCAAATGCCTCTCCTGCACTCTCCTTCATGCATTTTCCTTTGTTTTTAGTGTGCAGGGTTCAGCCCATCTCTCCTCAGCAGCAGAAAGGATCCAGGCCAGACAGATACTAATCAGATGTGACTGCCAATAAGTTCTCTGCCTTTACTTTGTCTGTGGGATACAGTTGTGTGGATGGAAACTGCAGTGTTTTATTATTCCTCCAGTTGTTCCAATCGTTCTCGGAGAGCAGTGTCATCTCATTGGTATTTCCATGTGCAATCTCTGCCTGGGGTACAGTCTTCCTCTCTACTCTCACTCTCACTAACCAGATTGTTTTGAAGTGACTAAACCGGGAGTTGATACGTGCAGTTCCTTGCCGGGAGGATTTTCGGCCGCACTGCCATTGCTTGCAGGCAGAACATGCTGCAGCATGCACAGACAGCTGGCAGAGCATCACACGTGGGAGCTGCTGCCGTGCCCAGCCCAGGAAAACACGGGCTCGGCACTGGCGAGAGGCAGGGAGGAGGACAGAGTAGACCTACAGCTCTGCTCTCTAACCTGGGACTGCCAGGGTATGTGCAGGGGAGAGAGTGCCCTTCCACAGACTCGGGTGGCTGTGCATTTTCTAAGGAGCAAGTCAGGGAGGGGGGAGGATGGAAAATGTTTTCTGAAATCTGTTCTGTTCTGTTGTGAATCTCTAGGCTGAAGCTGTCTGGTTTTGGAGGTCCTGACTCAGTGATCAAATACTTCAAGTTCAATGAAGGGGCTGTATCACTCCCCAGGGATGAGCAGGGATGAGCTCTGTCCAAACACTTGCCTGCCACCAACACGGCCCTCTCATTTGCAGCAGGAATGCTGTCCTGAAGACCTACTTTGAGGGTCTTAGCAGGGTGAGTGCGACCATCCTGTGACTTTCCTCAGCCTTCACCGTGAGGGACAAGGACCACATTTTCCCCTGTGCCAGGAAGCCCATGGGTGCCTGGCCCTTGCACCCACCTCGTGGCAGTGGTGCCATGCAGCTAGCAGCCTGTGGTTTCTGTCAGACCAGTTTGGGTGGGCACCTGTGGAGAGGTGACTCAGGTGCCACCAGCTGCTGCGACATTGCCACAGGCGATGAGTAGGATGGGTCATTTCTGTGTGACACACACCACAGCCCCTGTGGCACCTGTGGTGCCCTGTGGCACTGGCAGGCAACCAGAATGACTTGCAGGGTGACAATGAACAGGGAAGGAATGTAATGGAGACTTGGCCCTCTGCTCCACCTGCTGGGTGTCAGGGAGTGCCTTCAAGAGCCGTAAGCGATTAACTTTAAAAATTTTGTTCCCTTTAGCAACCCCTGCTAAAGAAGGCTCCTGGGAAGCTGGCACTGACAAAGGATGCTCGCTGCCCACAGTCTTTTCTACACAGCTGGCCATGGGGACAGCGGAGTGACAACAACAGAGGCACTTGCAGATGCCTTCCTCATTGCTCTGACAGCCTCATCACCCCAGGGAGCAAGTCACCTTCAATGGGGGCTCTTCCAGCTCCTCGGAGCTCCCCCCTGCCCCAGCTTTGGTGGCTCAGGCACTCCACTGTCAGAGGGTCGGTTGTGTCTAGTGTGTCCAGCAGAGAGGCGCCAGGATGGCTCCTTGCCATCTCTCTTGGGGTACAGTGGCCGGGCTGGTGGATGGGGGTGCTTTCCAGGCAGGAGTATGGGAGCAGGGTGCAGTGCTGCACAGGCAAGCAGCTGGAGGGTGCTCAACCCATGGGAGAGCCCAGCAAGCTCAAACAAGCACAAACAGCCTAAGAAACCTGAGCTAAGGAAGCCGTACCTGCACCACTGCTTCGGGAAGTCACACTCTTGTCACAGCACGTCTCTCAGCACCTTGTCCTCCTTGAGGGAAGTGGTTTGGGGGCCACCCAAGGCTGGGGGGGTCAGTTCCCATCAGCAGTGAGGGCAGGTTCTGGAGGCTCCCTGCCAATCTGAGGCTGTTTGAAGCAGAAGGAAGGCTTCTGGCACTGGCACGGGATTGCTCTCATGTTGCTCCAAGTGTCTATGTGCCCGTCCCTTGGCTGCTGCTGCTACATGCAGCCAGTCTGTCTGGCTTCTCTGGGTGGGTTTTTCTCCCTTCTTCAAAGGCTATTTCTTGTCCCAGGCCTAGTCCCAGCTAGTAAGATCTTCTCCAGGGAGGGCTTTATGTAGGGCCATGTCTCCTGTTTCTAAAATCCATGGCCTGGCCACAGGAAGCCCCTTTCAGTGGGGCAGGCACAACAGGGCTGAGCTGAGGGAGCCCAGTGGAGAGCTGTGTCCCCATCATCCTGCTCCTCCTGCTGTCCAGCACAGGCGGGTCTGCATGGCAGGGGAACACTGGACCAGACTTGGCATTAACTCCCATGGGAAGAGGAAGAAGCGGGGAAATATTTAGGTTAGACCCCATCTAGTAGCTGACTGTAACTGCCCTGCCAGATGCAGACTCTAGGAATTTTTTTTTCTCTGTGTGCCGCCTCATCATAAACTATCTCCCCTTGCCACTGGGGTCCCATTTGCTGAAAAAGAGAAGAAGAGGCATGCATTGAAGCAAAGCTCAAATTCCAGATGGAATTTGCCAAAGCTCCTGGGTGTTACAGGTAAGCGACTTCGGATAAAGAAACACAGTCCCAGAATGACTCCACTTCTATAGACTCAACTACTTTATAGGGACTGGACATGAACAATAATTCAGTAAATTAAAGAAACAGAATGGGTACAAGGAGCTCATGTGTGCTTGCTCAGTACTGAGCTGAGAGTGTTATCCCTCCTCTGTGTGATGTGTAATTGCTGAGTTGGATCACTGGCTCTGCAGTGGGCTGTCAGCTTGGGTGGGTTACCTACTCTTTGAAGCCTGTTTTGGATGAACAAGCTGCTTTCAGCCTGGCCACCCAACCCCCTGACCATGCCCCCCTCTACTGACCGCCAGAATGGATCAGGGCTCCTGGTACATCTAAAGGCTGTCATGAGCTCAGTGGTATTCCCACAGCACAGCTGGGTCAGTAGAAATTACATTGTGCCCGACCATGGCAAATATGAGCCATGGGGGAAACAAAATACGCAAGGGGCCAGGTCTGCTCTCTGTGCCCAGCCTGCTGTTGTATTGGGAATCTTGGTGAGCTGGGAGTAGGGACACACAGTACTGTGTAACTACTCACAACCTGCTGGTTTCTGCCAGGTGTTTTTCAGTCCTGCCATTTCTGAAAACCTGGAGGCTTTCTTGAGTCTCTGAGAGTATTTTATCTGTTCTGAATAAAGTAATCTTATCACTCCCTAATGGCAGACTGTTGACCCTACACACTCATATTATGATGTTTTCATCCAAGGAAATTGAATGCAAGAGATGGGAAGCTAAGCAGAAGGCTCAGAGGCATTTTTCTGCTGTGCACCTACACACAGCACTCCAGATGACTAAGGTGCTTTCTCATAAGAAGTCAGACCTGTCGGAGTGGTTCTGGTGGTTCTGATAACTCCCGACTTTGGGCAGAGCAGGTGCTGGTTACAAATGCACTAGCCTGTTGCTATTGCAAACGACAGAATAAATGATGTGGAAATGACTTCTCCAGGTGTCTAGTCCAACCTCCTGATCCAAGCAAGGCCCTCTGGATCAGGTAGCTTAGGATTGTGAGCAGCAGAATTGTGATCATCTTGAATGAAGAGTGTTGTTCCTAAAACCTCTATGCGTTCCTGTTCTAGTATTCCTCATGGGAAATAATTTTTTGTTGGTATTTAATAAAATTTTTGCATGTATACAAGATCCCTATTCTAGCACATTATTAGTTATATGTGGGCTTTTTTTCCCTGCAGGTGCATGGCACAGTCTAAAGGCAATGTTTGTCAGGGGACAACAAATGTTTCTTTCCCTCCTCATGAGCCCAAACAATTTTCTTTCCAGAGTTAAAAATCTCATTTTCCTCTTCTGACTACTTTTTAAAAAGATATCCTTACTTCTCTGTGTAGGAGTGGAAGAAGTCCCCAAAATATGCAGGTTTTTCCTCTCTTTGGACTCAGTTACATAGAAACAGGTGCTACTAGGAATTTACAGACCCTTATGACCAGATTTTAGGAAACTTTTACCTTGGCTGATCCATGGAGATTAATTGCTTTTTGCCTTCTCCTACTTGATTTTGACACAAATACTATCTAGCTCTCAATTGACAATACATTAGTCAAATTTTAAACTTTAATTATGGTTTCAGATCCCTAAATTCTCCTGGAGAAATTGGCTGGTCATGGCATGGATGGGTGTACTGTTTGCTGTGCAAAAAACTGGCTGTGTAGTGGGACCCAGAGGATGTTGGTGAATGGTTCTACATCCAGCTGGTCACTAGTGGGGTTCCCCAGGGTGCAGTGTTGGGGCCAGCCCTGTTTAATGTTTTTATCAATGATCCTTTATCAATGGCCAAGGAAATTGACTGCACCCTCAGGGCAGAGGGCAAGTTGATAGGGACAGCACCAGGGACACAATTTGCTTGATTGTCAGGATTTACATTTAGTAACACAGATTAGTGATACTTGGCAGTGTTAAGTTTACAGCTGATGATCTTAAAGGTCTTTTGTGACCTAAATGATTCAATGATTCTTAGTAGATGAACTTAATCATTGATGTGACCTCCCATTCACAACCATTTCACTACAGCTTTGTGCAGTCCAGCTGTATTTATGTCTCCTAACATAGACCTAGGGAAGGCAGAAACATTGTGGGGCAAGAAAAGCTATGAATCCCATGTAAATGCAAAGTTGATTTTCATAAATTCAGAGAGAAGCAAGCTAGTTGGAGTTTCCCAAATCTTACCAGAAGGTAAGAGTATGCATGCAGATAACTATTGTATAACAGCCCCAAAGTCTCCTACAGAAATTACTCCTCTTTTTGACAGATGCTCTTCAAGAGAGAGGGTTCACTTCAAGTGTCCATTTACAGACATCTGCAGATTGCTGGGTATCCAAAATATTTGAAGGGGACTGGCAGATAAGAAAGGACTTCCAGGAAACCCAGACCCTTCCAGGGCAGCAGTTTGGGGCTTGCTGCAATATCCCACAGAATCTACAGTGCCACCTGATATCACTGGACAAATTGAAGACCTCAGTCCCAGCCGTATTCTTTGCTCCAGAGTGCTTCAGAGTAGGATTTTTCACTGGGGAAGCTGGGACAGACTAGCTTATGTAGGAATAGTTCTAGGTCAACTCTAAACACTTTTGCACCTAATGTCAGGAAGAAGTATTCAGAACTGGTTAAAAGGTTAAATAAAACACATGTAGCAGATTCTTGCATAATTTCTCACCAGTGGACAGAAAAAAACACTTAAAAGGGTTAACTTTTCCTCAATGTAAAGATGAGACTCTGTCACAGAGAAAAGGGTTTTTTCTGAGGTAATGTAGCTAAGAATTCCCTGTCCAGAAACCTACACTACTTCTATAGATGTTTAGAGTTTAGAAAATGAAGCAGTTGCTACGTGACCAGCTCGAAAATTGCAAAGCTAAGATAGAAGTCAATGCAATCCTACACATGGCAATGAACGCCACAGCTTCATCTGAGTCATCTGCCCACAGAATAACATTTCCACCAAATTGTGTTCCATGGAGTTTCCTTCACCAAGCATACTTGGATTCAATGATCAGGAAAAAGCAAGTTAACTTTGCCAAGTAAATGAGATTGACCTCGTATCAATGACTCTAATAATACAGTTGAAAAGAAACAGCTCCTAACAGAACATTCATGCATACAAATGATAATGATGAATAAAAAGCCTTTCCTACACCCCCTACTGAGAGCACAAAATGAGATTTAAAAGAAAACAAATGCTGCCGCCTAGAGAGCAAAGCGGAAATCCACAAATCCAACCTTTTAGTTCCGACTGTCTCCCACAGGATTCTGACCACAGCTCTCCCTTCTGCTCGTGCACATGGTCCTGTGTCATCCAGGAGAGACTTCTCTCTTCCTCTAGATACCAGTGTAGTGTTAGCCAGTACCAACAAATTATACCTCTGTTTGAGAAAGCCTTCATACCCTTCAAAGGGTGCCTGGAGCAAGGGGGTGAGCACTTCCAAAGGACCCACAGCTAAGCTGGGAGCTGGAGCCCAGCTGTCCCAGAAGACACACACACACTATGCCTGCTGAGCAACAGTACATGGAGTTCAGGGAACTTTTTTTAACATGTTTCCTGGGCAAATTTAAAAGCAATTAAAATTCCTCAGGAAGGAGAGTTGGGAATTAAATCAGTTAAAAAAAGCTCTTCTTGTAACTCAATCAGGGAAAAAACCTATATGTCTCTACATTTCATTAGCAAAAGCCAGTAAGAAATCTTCTGACCTTCGTTTGACCTATATGGATGGCTGAACGTTCTCCTCCCACTGAGTTTAGGACTGTGCTGATCCTGTGAAGCTAGAAAATATCATAAAACCCTAATCAATCAAAATATTGTCCAGCCACCTGAACTCCAACAGAAAAGAGATCCTTTGATTCACAATCATGCCATCCAGCTAGCATAACTCCTCGTTAGCCTCACACACCTGTAATAAGCTGATGGGAATGTTTGCTGTAAGATTGTTGATGTCTAAAGATTGCAGTAACATCCCTCTATGACAATGTATTATGAATTATGCTATGAAGCGGTCATTATTAAATAATGTTATTATATAATATGTCAACACGAATAATTTAATATGATTAATATCTTAATAGAAATACATAAATAGAATATATTAACATATCAATATATTAATATTAATGATAGTAATATTATAATATATTCATATTATGATATAAATTATGTCATGAAGCTATGTCAGGGGAGGTTTAGGTTGGATATTAGGAAAAGGTTCTTCACAGAGAGGGCAGTTGGGCACTGAAACAGGCTCCTCAGGAAGCACTGAGACTGAGTTCAAGAAGTGTTTGGACAATGCTCTCAATATTGTCCTAAATGTAATGTACAGTTTTAATTTAAAAAAATATTAAACCCGTAACACTGAAATTCACCATCTTTTTGAGCTATAAAGCTTCATGAACACCCAACTGGGGTACATTACTCTTTGGGGTTTTTTTTTGCTTCCAGCCCTCCAGGTGTGCCATACATGACATTCCTCCATCAGTGATTAGTTTTCTCAAAGAAAATGAAAGCAGGCATGTGCTGGAAGGTAAGGATAGTTTTGACCCTTTAAAGGAACTGTAAGGCAAAAACATGATTGTTTTTCAAACCCAAAGTCACTGACCTGAGAATGTTCCTCAGGCATGAAATGTGCTGTACATCTCTGCCTGTGCTGCTGCTGCTCAGCAAAGCCTGACAAAGCCATTGTCTGGGGCCAGGGGTAGAGCAGGTGCTGCTTGGCTTGGATCAAAAGTAGAAGCCACCTGTGTATTACCACGCACTGCAGGACAACCCAAACACAATTAATCTCAATCAACATGCAGAAAACAGGTGTTCAGTGGAACAGAAAGAAAAAAACCTAAGAAATGTGCCTGGTATCCATGGACAAGTACAAAGAGAGGATCAAACCCTCCCTCACTAGACCCACTCTGGAGTGCATCCCTTCGCTTGATTCTTGAGCTTTGCAATTTTGCTGTGATGTTTGCCACAGGAAGTGGCTCGTGGGTGCCAGCCAGGCCAGTGACATCACTGCCCCAGGGAGCAGAGCCCAGAGGGATGGGTACCTGAAGGGCAGTGCATGCCCCCTGCCCATGCCTCCAGCATTCCAAAACAGCCCTTACTTGCAGCAGAGGGTGCCCAGGTCACCGCCCTTCACCAGCAGGACCTGCACGTAGGGAGCCAAGGGCAGAGGCTTGGCACATGTCATCAGGTTTGGTAGCCACCACAAGAAATCCCTCCAGTGGCTCTCCAGGAGTCACTGGCACCTGTGGGCTCAGAATATCCCAGAAACAAAGAGCACTGCCTTCAACAGGGATGCTGGGGCTTTCTTGATCCCAGGCAGGGCTGTGGGAATGGCACTTGGTACCCATTCACTTCCTGCCTTGGTACATTCAATCCCTTCTCTGGACAACTGACCTACTGGTATAGTCAGGACAACTCTTTCTTATGATCCATCTTTCATAAGAAAATAAATCCAGGTTCAGGTTGTAACTGTACTATGGATATGTTTATAAACACTGGTTTTAATACCGAAACAATACGTGAAATATGCAAGCTTGTTTATTAAGACACGCTATATAGAAGGTACATTTAAGGCATTGTTTCCATTTGGACTGTAGATGACTCTTATTTTCTTGAAAAGTGGCCATCTGTCTTATCAGCAAGTTCCCTCTCGGACAATTTTTACATCCTTGTGGTCTTCACTGCAAACAGAAGAAAAATATATTAGAAGAGGAACACTACAGTTGAATTTTACAGACACATTTTATAAAGTGGACTCTCCCATGTCTTTCTATGTGTTCAATTAAATGCAGTGATGCATTAATTGCATCATTTACTGTAAGCATTACCACAAAGTAACCATGACGCAAAAATTTATGAATCGCATGCACAGAGAGAGTAACTTACCACAGGCTTTGTTACCTATAAAAACCTGATAAAACCATCTGCAAATCTGAGAGCTATCAAACCACATTACAAATCTCACCACGAGGACTAACGTGTCCATTACAAAGCACTAACACAAGTTAAACTCCGCAGTCTCTGAGGTGTGAACCAGTTCTAATGCTCACAAAATTTCCACCTTTCACATGGGAATTCAGTGGGAAGGGTGTGCATCCTGATGCACCTCTGCACCTAAGGCTTCACTAAATTTTGAATGTGTGGTTCTCTGAATGCTGGAATCTTCTTAAAGGAAATTTTAGCCAAGTATCTCTTAGTTTGGGACCACTGGTCAGTTTTTTTTTGCAAGTCTGATACATAGTATTTTGGGGTGCTCGATTTACAAATCTCAATTTACCAGGCAAGTGCAGACAGAAAAAGTAATAGAATGCAAATTGTCCTAGAGCATCACTTTGTTTCCTTGTCTTAATAGAATCAAGTTGGTTTACTCCTCATGAAATTCACCTATGTTTATCCAAAAGCAGGGTTAATCTGTACTAACAGTTTTATCAAGGATCTTTTAACCAGAAGGCAGTGGAGCAGATTAGGAATATGAAAGGCAAAATCAAGGCCAGGGGACGTAAAACACTGGTAAAGATGTAAGGAAAAGTTCTGGCTGAAGGACAGCCCTTACACTAAACCCTGCAGAGGCAGCTCAAGCTGCTTCATCTGTTTCCAAAGAGCAGGTGCTGCTGTCAGACTAGGTTCAAACTAAGATCAGATGTTGTCATTGCTACCGGACGCTGAGTGTGGAAGAGTGGGATTTGCATTTGAGCACTTAAGAGTGCATTAAATCTAAGCTTTAAAAGAAAAAAGTAAAAGGGAGGAAAACCAACTTTGGTCTTACAGTTAAGGGGCTTCACTGCAGAGCCAGGATGTTTGTGCTGCATTTTTGCTCCAGGTGTCTCATGTTATCATGGAGCAACCACAGCAACCTCTTCTGCAGCACTCCATTCACACAGGGCTCTCCAGGTGCCCACACAGTCTTGCATGGCTAAAAGAGCTCATGGACAGTACTGTCTTGGCCAACAGGGAAGTACAACTCCCTCTAAAACGTCCCTTCATGGGGTTAAATATGGGTTAGAACAAACCTGCAATCTGGCTCTTGAAAATCACTCCAAGTTAACTGAGAAGTGACTGTTCTGTAATTTAGTATTGGATGTGTCCATGTATCTGTTTCTGTATCACCACATTACACTATGTCAGCAACTGGTCATGCAGCTTGCTAAACAGGGCAGAAAAATCTCATTGTTCTGTCCTCCTAAGAAGAGTGACAGACTGTACCTTAGATTACTTGGAGTGGAATGACCATTGCTTAGGACTATGAACTGTTTTTCAAAGCTGAAATTCCTCCAATAAAGCTAAGTGTTTTATTTGTGTTGTGTTCATGCCAAATCAAACACTTTAGAACAACAACTCCAGACTGAACTAGAAGGACCCCAAAAATGCCAACTACCGAACTATAAAAGAAAAACAATCACGAGAGTATCTGACCATCCTGTGTCCCTTCAGACTAAAATATATTTTTCTGAGCATGTAAGAAAGCAGCAAGAAAAGATGGTTAAGACAAAATTCTATCTTGTCTGTATAATTGGATTTAAACCCATATATCACACAAAAATGTACCTTACATCTTCCACTAAGAAGACATAAGTCCCACCACTAATTACTTAAGGAATTACTTAAGGAGTTGAAATAAACAGCAGATTTGACCGGAGAACCCTTTGTTCTGTGTACAGTGCTGTTCTCAGGAATCTGCCATGCACCCACCATCTGGAATTGAGGCATCATGCCTAAAAAAATGAAACATCCTAGAAATGTAAGGCTGGATCTCAAAGGCCATCCTGCTCTGAAAGGATCAAAGATACTGTTTAGGTCACAAGATGCTCTCCTGCCTGTATCTCCACAATATGGATTTGCAGTTTCCATGGGTGATACTTAGCACTTCTCTTTGTCTTTTAGTGTACTAATTTCACTCCGTTTCTCCAGATCCCTGGGAATTTTGATAATGTCCTGCACAGATCATCATATGCATGCTATTCTGCAATTTTTATTATACAAAATGTAATAGCTCTTTCCAATGTAAAATGATGATCACTGCTTTTGAACCCAGCGTTTCAAACTCCTGTGACTTCATCCTTTAACAATGTCAGCTGAATAACTATTTGTCTGCTTATGTGAATGTCAAGTGGAGACAATGTAAAATGCCTTATTAATATCACACAGCAATACTTCTATAGCCTTCTACTCTGTTTGGCCAGTTATCGTGCCAAAAAACTAAATCTCATGGATTTGATCAGATTATTTCTGACAAATCTGTATCTGCTTTGCTTACTTTACCTCTGGCTATGTACAAAGCCAATTGCTTAATAATTTACTCTGACATCATTCTAGGCAGGAAAGATGGGTAGGCTCCTAATACATAACGTGCTAGAACCTCTTTTCTTCCCTTTTAACAGGTTTTACTGTGTGTGAATTTTGGTTCCTTTTTTCCTCCCGAACTGGAAGTTTGCCAGTTTTGTTTGCAATTTGGGTTTGCTTGGGTAGCTTGTGCTGTGCTTTGGTGAAAGTGTTACCAAATTCTGCAGATCTGCATGACACACTTCAGCACTTTCTTTACAATATTACCTTGAATGTTCTTTGACAGCTTTGACACTTTCCTTATTCTGGACTATGTTCCCGCTATCCTGATCATTTGAATTTTGTAAATCATCTGATCAGAATTAATCTTTCCTCTGTCCCAAAGTCAGAAACGCATTTCAGCGTTCCCTTTTTTGAGATCTATCTATTCGCAATTTTGAAAATTCCCCTCATTGCTATTCTATTGCTCACTTCTACCCTCTGCTGGAAACAGAAAACCTTTTATTTCATTAATATATTGCCTTTTACCATCAAAATTCTACTCACAACAGTTCCTCCCAGTTTGAACTGAGAGATTGCTCTATAAAGGTTTCCAGTCAATTGTAATGGGGAGTAATAATGCTCATTATATACTGATTCTCTGTATTTTAAATTATTTTTTAAAAATTAGTAAATTATTAAATTATTAAAGAATAAAATACCTTCTCTCAAATATCAGGCAGTCTTTCTCTTGATTTTTAGACAACCTGAAGGCAAAATAGTATTTTCTCCTAACATTTAGCATTCTTACTCTTCTCTGTGAAAGGAAGTACAGGAGATTGGATCTTGAACATAAATATTTTGTATTTAAAGTTGCATTTTCAGTGGGATCTTTCATATTTTCTGGTGGAGAGTGTGGGAGGGTCTGGCATTATATTTAATGGTAGCATGGCATTCTATGACCATTCTATGACCATGACCTCCTCTAAGATCCTCCTCCTCAGGAATTATTAATGCAAATATTCGGTGCATCCAACTGACTGAATCCAATTGAAGCCATTTACAGGTATCACAATAAAATCTCTTGCAAGGAATTCACAGCTGAGAGGACACTGCTGAAACTGCAGTGCAACAGTGCAAATGATCCAAAACCAATACATGATCTATCAGGAATCTGGGATGTCAGGGTGAATATTCTGCTTGCATACAGGGAAGGGAAGCATAGAACTAAGTGACTACCTGTTAGCAAGGCAGAGCACACACTCGTTTCCATAGGTCTCTCCATCGGTGCCACAAACGGGACGGTAGTCCCTTGGACATGAGTACGAGCCATAACCGGAGCAGTCAGGCTAAGGAAGACAGGTACAAAAGAATTAGAAGTTACAGCACTTGAAACAGGTTTCTGCTCAGCTGCTGAAGAATACCGGCATGCATAGAAAAAAGGTGTCCAACAGGAGCTGGCACAGCATTTTAATGTGCCGCATTATCTTTCATGCTCTTTTGGGACTTTATCACTTGAGGCTTGGCTGTGGTGTCAGGACATATGTGCCACACAACGCAGCCCTTCCGACCGACCTCTGAGCGGCAGCGGGACCCACGGACAGCGAGTCCCCGGGAAGGACAATGCACACGGAGACGGCAAGAGATGGGAATCGCCAGGGCTAGTATGCTGCGGAGCCAGCAGCCTGCCGGGCCCCTCAGCTGCAGGGAGAGACCCCTGCTCAGCCCCGGGCGCCGGGACCAGGGCAGGCACAGAGCGCCAGCGCGGGGCCCGGGGCAAGGGGATGGGGATGGGGAAGGGGTAGGGGAAGGGGTAGGGGAAGGAGATGGGGAAGGGGATGGGGAAGGGGAAGGGGATGGGGAAGGGGCTGCCCGGCAGCGGGAGGCCTGGCTGGAGCCAGCAGGGCAGCGGGGCAGTCCTTCCCGGAGCCGACGGGGCAGGCGGCACTCACCGCGTAGCTGGCCATGGCGCCGGGACACGAGAGGAGCCCTGTGGAGAGCAAGCGGCGTTAACGGCGCCTGGTGCCGGCACGGATCCCCCCGACCTCCGCGGGACCAGCCCGGGCCGTTACCGACCAGCCGCTGCCCCGTCCCGGCACCCTCCCACCGATCTCTGTCCGGCCTGGGACACCCTGACCAGCCGCTGTCCGATCGCGGCATCCCCCGGCCAGCCGCTCTCCCGTCCCGGCCGCCGTCCGGCACCATCCCGTGCCCGGTTCCCCGCCCTGCCTCCCTCCCTGCTGATGCCCACCCCCGCCTTAGATTCCGCCGCCGCGCCACTGAGCCAGCCGGGGTCCCGTGCCGGTTCCCTGGCCACCCTTCCCCGGGACGGGACCGGCCCACACCCCAGATCCCCGGCTCCCCTGCCCTCCGCCGCGCGGCTGTGCCCCGGCGCGGTGCGCGGTACCGGCGAGGAGGACGGGCAGCAGCAGCAGGAGCGCCAGCGGCCGCGCCATGTCGCCAACAGCAGCGGGGGCGGCTCGGGGCGCAACGGAGCAACGGGGGGCGCGGGGCGGAACGGAACGGAACGGAACGGAACGGAACGGAACGGGGCGGCGCGGGCGGCGGCGGGCGCGGGGCGGGGGACACTCACGGCTGGGATGGCACGGCGGGGACCCGCGGTTCCGCACTGCAGGAGCCTCCCCAGGAAAACTTGCCCGTCAGAGCTGTGCGAGTGGGCAGCATAGTTAGTGGGGGGAGGGGGGGGGGCGGCTGTAATTTCAGCGTTCCCCAGGCTTCCCTGCTTGACTTCAGCTCTTTAGGGTTGTGCTTTGATGGAACATGCCTTGGGCAATGGCAGGGAGGTTGGAAATACGCGCGCGGTGCCGTGCGGCTGTTAAGGTCATAGCCCCCATCTCGTCATAAAGTGATATGAGACGGCTTCTGCTGAGCTGTGAGTGCGTTCCTGCCAAGAGGAAGAGAAAAATTAATACAGTCCCAGCAATAAAGCCAACCGACCTGTCTCCAAAGGTGCGAGAATACAGGCCAGCGGGGGCTGGAAAGCCTTGGCATGATGTCCTGTCAGCATGGCTGGGTGTCTCGGCAGCACTGCTTTCCAAAGAGTATCTCATCTGTCGGTCAGTGGTTAGCTTTGCAGAGCCCAGAGGTTGGCTTTGCACAGCATCTGGCTCTGCTAATGATTTTATGCAGTTTCCTAAAATCTAGGGTATGAAGTTCCTGTAAAATGGCCTGTGCCTCTATATATGATCTGGGGTTAGACCTGTCACGTGTTTTGATATGGCCCCTTTTGGTAGATGCACATGCATCATACATGTTTCTTGTCTGTGTGTCAGCTTCTGAGTCCTTTCAAACATTGTTTTCTTATGTGTGTTTCTGACAGTGTGCCCTGCCCACATGGCATCATAGGGAGGTTATTTTATTACCTGCTTAATATGTTCTTATTACTCTAGGTATCCTCTGCAAATTGATTGCAGTTTCAGATTTTCATTCAGAGCACACCTTTGAGTTCACTACCCAACACAAGGGATGTTTCATGCAAAAGCCTCTGGCTTGGCTATTTTAGCAAGACATCTGATCAGAATGTTTTTTTTGGCTGGTGAACCATGTAGAGGGTTATTTCTCTCTGCTGGTCTCCTTCCCTAGCTTTCCCAACTTTTTACCCCAGCTTTTCCACCCTTTGAAATGTGGGTGTCTTTCTGTTACCTTGTTATTGGTGGGATCGTTGCTGGATTTGCCCTCCTTGGGGGAAGGATCGCCAGGGGTTGAATACTGGAGAGTTATGCTGGGGTGGGTTTCCTTGTTTCTTGAAGGTGTGATTTTTTGAAGGGAAACATGCCAGCTGAAGGTGAAGAAAGCACAACCATGGGAAAGCAAAACCAAGGGTAGGAGTTATCTCTTAGGTTGTGAATTTCATAAGTTCATGTCTCTAAACAGTTAAATGCAAAGCTTTTGCACAGAAAAAAACCCCTGAACAACATGAACCATGTAAGAGCTCAGTGCTCCAGCTGTTGGTAGCCCAGATGACCTTTCTCTTGAACAACTCCTGCTCAGCAAGCACAAAATGGGTGTGTACTGTCATCATGTCACCTAAGAGAATGGCTGCCCCCTAAAAACATTCTCTACACTAATGTATTTTCCAACAAGTTAATTCCGTGGCCATCGATGTGTTGCACTTGATCCCAGATAAATGGCGTGAATGGGACCATTTGGTTTAACATCACTGCAGTTGCCTTTCTGTGACAGTAATATGAACTCAATCACAGCCATGTGTTCTGTCCCAGATGCTTCCTCTTGATGTTGCAGAGAAAATAGGGAAAAGTAATCTGAAGGTCCTCTATTCACTCTCAGTGTGGCAATCATATTTGAAACTGGTGCCAGTCTCCTCAGTTCTGAAAGCATTTTGTTTCACTTACTTATATTTTTCTACGGAGAGTATTTAATTTTGCCTTATTTGAGTAAAATTTTAGAGACAAGTCTTTAGAGAAGGGAAAATTATAGAAATGAGATTTTAAACAGAAGAAAAGATAACTTACAGAATTTTTCTTCTGGCAAGATTGAGTGTCTATTACAAGATACTAATTTTCTTTTGTAAATTATTAAGAACTGGAGGCAAGGAAGAGTATAATTATGCAGAGGGCTTCTTAATAGCTTTTGTATCCTGTTAACACATTTCTGATATGAATGCTGAGTCACTGGAAAGGAAAATTGCAGAATTATTTGCATATCTCCTAGAAGTTATCTTCTTGTTAACATCAGGTAGCTGATTAACAAAGAGGGAAGATAATAATGATCCTAGCATATAGGCTGCAGGGAACAATGCATAATTAGAAGTTACATCCCTACAGAGAAAGCCTGTTTCTGCCTTATGCTTAATGGAATAACCCTCTGTGCTTGGAAGCTGGAATTTATTTGAACTTCAGTCAAACTCTTCGGTGCTCCATGGCCTTGCTGCTGCTCCAGTGAGTGCTAGCCAGGAGCTTCTGAGATGTACCTGCTGCAGAGATTGGCACTGATCGTGACCATCTCCCGGTGGGGGCTCCCTCAGTCCGCTGGCCATTTCTCTTTTGATGCAGCCCAGGATAGGGTTGGCTCTCTGGGCTATAAGTGCACACTGATAGGTGTCAGTGTCCAGTTTTTCACCCTCCAACACCCCTTCTCCATAGGGCTGGACTCTCTATTCATTCATCCCTATGTGATATTCATTTTTAAGTAACTGAGTCTCTTTGTGAAAATCTGAACCTGCCCCATACTCTTGGTGTTTCTTGGAAAGAAAATATGTTGAAGACTTGTGCCCTCTGACGTCTTTGTCCTTGGGGATTTCCAGGACTCAGATTATAATTTTGCTGATCTGCTGTTGGCAGTAGACCTGTTCCAAATGTGAGGGGGGGCTAGAGACCCAGAGGTCCCTTCCAGCCACCCTTCTCAGGGCTTACATGGCAGAGCAGGTTGGGAACAAGCTATGAGACAGCATAAAATTAGTTCACAATCTCAAAAGTAAGCTAGCTATCACCTCACCTGCTTAAAATAGATATAGGGAGAAGTCCAGGTACCAAGAGGACTGGGACTAAGGCACTGGATTGCCTGCTACCTTAAACTCTAGGATTCAGCAGTGTGGCATGAAATATCCTCTTTACCACAGGTTGTGGTAGATGCTGAAGGTTTAAAATTGGAAGAAAAAAAAATAGAGTTGCAAGGTAAGAAACCACAGGTGGCCTTAACAGTGGGAATTTTCATGCATTTTTTGAACAGGCTCCTGCAGGCTGCTGCAGGCAGGAAGGTGACACAGGGGAAGTCTGGGCATGGATTTGCTCCAGTTTTCTCTTGGACATCGTTGATGGCCTCTTGGAGAGCAGAGATGAACAGAGGGGGAAGAGCTGATTTTTCTTACATTTTAGTCTCCCTGACAAAGATTCCTGCAGGGAAGAAGTCAGCAGCACTGAGCAGACCAATAGACTTTTGATGTAAGTCTGAGTGTGTAGTGTGTGGGGAATTGGTTCCAGTTGACAAGCTGCATCCCTGGCCAGGTCCTGAGTGCTGAGCTGTGGCATCACCTCTAATTTTGGTAGACTCCTCCAGGCTGTTTCCGTAGAGGCTGGGTTCAAAGGTTCATAGAAAGATGTGGAGGAAGCTCCTCATCTCATACACTCCCTCACCATCCTGTCAGTGGCATTCCCACCTCCACACCACTGAGAGATTGCTCTGGGGGTCCTATCTGTCACACAAAGCCCGTGAATCATTCCTTTCAGTTGTGCTCCTACGTTTGCAATCCCACGTAGTCCCAAAGACAGGATCCAGGCCTCAGGGATTCAATTATGTACACTCCACTCAGTCTTTCCTTCCTTGATCCCTCTGTGCCCATTCATTTTTTTCCATCATGTGCTGTTCTCTGCTGTCTCAGTCACAGATGGGCAATTTATCCTCTCCTGTTTCCCACATGAATCCCATCTATCACCTGCCTGTCTTTGAAATTAATTTACTGGCTGGCCAACTGCCTGCTTTGTGTCAGGGGGTGCTCCCTGAAGTGGGGTGGCTGCAGATGCTGCAGTGTTCTGTGCCCATAGGAGCATTGCTGATCTGTGGGCAGTGCTTTGGGATGGGACTGCTGCTCATGCTGTGGGACAGTGGGGAAAGGGCTGCCAGGAGGTACCCACACACTCCTGGATCTGCTCATGCTGTCAGTCACCGCCACAGCACAAGGCAGCAGCCTTCTGTCTGGCAGAGAGATGTGTGTGTGTTGCTGCGATGCTCAGTCTTGAACAAGGGCTTTGGTAGTCCCTGGAGCCTGAAGAAAGCTCTTGAAGGGTGTCCTGATGGGCAGAAATCAACATAATTTTCTTTTTTCTCCTTCAGAAGTTCTGTTCTGCTGTTGTTTTCAGCTCGATTAAGCACATCTGTCTACTTGATCTCTCCTGGACAGGTTTAGAGGTGCTGGCTTTGATTTCAGCTGTCTGTCTATGTGCTAGTCCAAATGACTTGTGGCAGAGCTGGGCCACCGTCCTGCTGGAGGGGACATGCACTTTGTCTTAGCAATTTGCCTGGGGTCATAACCCCTTTGGAGGGATGTGGTTGGTCCCAGTGGCATTTCTTATGTCAAAAGTTTTCTCAAAGAGCAGAAACTGTAAAGAAGCTGCAAAAGCTTCTTCTAAACTGCTTAAGCTGTGAAAGGGCACAAGATTAGGGAACCTACGCAGAAGGCTGTTCATCTTTTTCTGGGTGCTAAGGCTAAACCCCATAGATGACCTGTAGCTATAGGGCATCAGCTAGGGGGGTCAGCAGAAAGCTGTTTCTGCTGTGAAAGGACATGGGAGCAAAGCTGCTACTGCATCAGCACAGTGCTTGAAAGTGAATTGATTCAGCAATACTTTTCTTACTTCCATATAAGAAGACACTTTGAAAAGTCAAAGGCACCTTCTTTAATGCCCAACTGTTTCTCATAAAATGAGTGGTTTCAGCCAGGGCAGTGCCTATCCAAATCAGTTTTCAGAGACAACCTCACACCCTTTTCTGTTTCTTCACCCTCCAGGAAAAGGCTCTGTGAATGGTATGATGACTTAAGAAATGTGGTCCCCATCTCTGTTCCAGCAGAGCTTCTGTGCAACTTCTAGTGCCTTTGGACTGGGTTTGTAGGATGAGGACATTTTACCTGATCCATGCCAGGGGAAAGGGATCATTGTAGCTATGAACAGGGCAGAGGGAGGGCAGGTGGAAGGGAGGAGAGAGAGTAGGTTCAGCATCTCCCTTTTCCCAGTGCCCTGTTTATGCAGTGCTGTGCCCTGAGCATGTTTCATGGCACTGTGTGCTGCTGCTCTCTCTGACCCCATAAAGAATGGTATTCTTATCTTGAAAAACCCACTCAAATGTACTTTATGGTCTCCAGGAGTGAGGGTGAACTGCAGATAAGGATTTCACAGTTGGCTCGTTTATCTCAGGCTTCAATGCCTGTCCAGCTGATGGATTGCCTGGTAAAATGGAGGATAAAAAGACCTTTATTCACCAGGGAAGATGATGATGGCTTGGAGATGAGTTTGCTGCAAAGATGGCAGGCACCATCCCCGTGAAGGCTTAGGGCTGCTGAAGGCTGTCCCTTCTCTGTGAAGGCCAGTGACAGAGGCACCACTTTGCAATGTCTCACTGCCTGCACCGCTGCCAGCCATCGCTTTGAGGTCTGTATTTTCATTAGAAACCTGCCATTGCTCAAGGGAGGAGAACATCAAAACAAGGAGGGGGTGACAAAGCTTGGGACTTGTTGGAGGCACCATTTCTATGTGGTTCTGCTGGATGAAAGATCTTCAAAAGTCAGGAATCCCCCAAACACTGCCTGGGCCTGGGGATGATGGAGGCAGGTAAATCTCAGCTTTGTTTCCCTGTCACGCTTCCATGACCGGACCTGGCCTGTACCCCTCCAACACAAAGCTGTGGTTTCTCTTGCTCTTCTTGCTTCTACATTTGTCTTTTGGTTCAGTTACTGCAGAACCACAGTTGCCTGAACTGCTCTGTAGTTCAACACAAGAGGCCAAGGCTGCCCAGCCCTTATCAGAAGTGTTATGCTTTTGCATTAGTTCCATGCCACAAGCAATGTGAATTTAGGATCTGCAACAGCTTGGTAGGTTTTTGTCTATCAGCGCTCTCAGACTCTGCTGAGCCCAGATTTGTCTGATCTGTGGGGCACTGCTGAGCTGATTTGCTCAAATAAAATTTTTCAGTGAGAACAACCAGATCTCATCCATGTCTTAGGAATCTCTGTTTTACAAGATTCGGGTGGTTTCTTTGCAAGAGATTTTAATGACTTGGTGGGGATGGAAGGGTGCAAGAGCAACAGTTCCTGTCCAAAGTAATTGATCCAGCTGAGATATCAGGATCTGGCCATAGCTGGTTAGTGAGGCAAGGGCTGGTTGGAGAGGCGAGGGTAGTTTTCCCCTCTCCTGCTCTGACTCAAGGAATCTACAGGCTTCTCCTTGTACCGTGTGGTGGCAGCCTTGCACACGGTAAGTGCTCTGTCTTGCCTGCTTCCATGACTGGTTTTGTTTGCAGCATTTTTTAGCGTGAAGAGCTCAATGGACCATTTACTCTGTCAGCTGGATAATACAGTACTGTAATGTAGTGGTCTCATCCTCACAGCATCAGCACTGCACAAGTGCTTCCTTTCCTTGCTGTGCTGGAGACACCTATAATTCAGTGTGAAACTGCCCATTCCATCGGGCTTGCTGCTTCCACATCCATTGTCAGCGCTGCAGGAGTGACAGGGCTGTGCAGGAATGAGGGCATGACGATGTCTGGGGCATGTGAGATCTCACTGAGCCATTCAGATCCCTGCCTGGCAATCCCAGAGGCTTCCAGGAGCTGAGAGCAAGGACTGCTGGCAGGCAGCAAGGGCCATTCCTAGCTGACTCTCCCCCCCTTTCCTCTACTAATTCGCACAGGATTCTTCTGGTCTGTAGTGTCTCGCTCTGAGCCCCATTTTGGAGGGCTGGGATCTCTTCTGCTCATAAGTGTGGCCCTGCTCGAGGGGAGGAAGGGGGCAGGTGGTATTTATCCTGATTGAGCTGCGGGGCTGTTTTTGGCAGGGCTTTCCAGCAGCAATGGCTGAGCAGGTTGTGGGCATACTCAGGAGTGAGTCACCAAGTAATAATGACAGTAGGAAGCCGAGAAGAGAAATGCTTCAGGAGTTGTTCAGCTTTTCCTGCTGGGAGCCACACAGAGGGGCAAGGTTTACTTGGAGTGGCAGAAAACATCTAAACTGAAAGGTCAGCTGAGGTAATCTGGGGACATGGCTCAGCTGTGGTCTCTGTCTCGAATCGTCATGTGTCCCTGTCACCAGATGATGTGGAGACTTCCTGGCAGATGCATATGATGTTTACAGGAGAACTTCCTACCTGTCAGCTTCTCTAGCCACCAAGAATCTCATCAGACTGATGTGACTGTCCTAAGGGACATTTGCTTCAGTGCAAGCTGGCTGTACTAGAAGTGATCCAAACACCTCATATTTAAACAGAGAGCACGTACTGCTGTAATGAAAGCACCTGCATGGAGATGACAGTTTGCTGAAACTGGTTTACACTTCACTGAGCTCCAGCAGAAAGGAGGTGTGTGATTTGCAGTATTGGTTTTTTCCCATTAATTTTGGCTTTCACTGCCATTTCTGGTCAGAGATGAATGTATGGGATAGTAATTAGTTAGGAAAAATTTCCTAGGTTGCGTTCTGAGGAATTCAAGACTACTGATGTGTTTTTTCCTCTGCAGTATATTCTGGCCAGGTTGCCTAAATAAGGGAGCTCTGCTCTCTCCATGCTTGTTGTGGTTCTGATATATGTGCCACACTGAGGCCAGGTACCCTGTGAGCACATTGCAATTGCTGTGGGATCCTGCAAATCCCAATTTTCCTACATTTAGAAACCCTTTTGCTTGCAGGTGCTGACCCCAGGATAATGACCATAGTAGAAAAAGCTACTGGTGAGTTTCCCTTTTGGTTTATCACACAGAGGGGACCCTTTACAGCAGATCTAATTTTGCTTTGGGCTTCAACTGGAGGGCTTGGAGCTATGAGATGAGTTTGCTGTAGGAACTAAGTGTAGTGCAGTAACTAATGACAGGATAACAGCAGTGGGGAGCTTGGGAATGAACTACAGTTGCCAATGGCAGAGTTTTCAAGTGCAAAGAACAAAGGAGCTGTGGCCTCTTACTCGTATTTGCTGTTAGTTTAGCGTGGAGCTTTTCCTGCTGGTAAGTTCCTGCTGCAACTCTGCAAGCTCCTCACCCTGTGTTGTTGGTCCTGGATGGGATGCTTCCTAATGTTTTTTTCCTGCACATTACCAGGTTTATCTGTCAGGCTTGGAAGCAAACTGGTGATTAATGCTGAGGTTGCCCCTGAGGACTGTGGCTACCCTGCCTGCAGGAGAGGATTTACCTGGCCCGTGGAGCAGCCCACCTGGGTGCATCCAGCATGTGGGAAGCCTTCTTTCTGTGAGCAGGTGTGTGGAGAAGCGCAGAGATGATGCCAAGGCTAGATTACACCATTCCTCAGCTGTAATGCTCTGACCTCTTAAAAAGCCCTTTTATTTTGGGTCAGGCCTGCCATGTTGGGGTGGTCAGGGTTACAGATATTCTCCCAGAGCCCTGTGCTAGAGAGGTTTTGGGAATGGTGGTGTTAGCAGAACATGGCTTTGGAAAGGGGCCATGGATGTATCCTAACTGCCCAACTCTGACTTTTTTTGGTTGTTCTCATCTCTGAGTCTGAGCAGGTGGTGACCAGAGGCTGCAAAGCCATGTGGAACAAGCTAAGGAGGGCTGGAGAGAAGTCCCACATTCCACTGTACTTCCAGAACAGTTCAGGGAAGAAAGACCTTTTGTCTGTGCCTCTCAGAATGATCCTTGTTGGAGATTCCAGTCACTGCCATCAGGGCAGAGAGGACAGGCTGAGCTTGCAAACCCCCTGTGGGCATCCCTCAGAACCTACCACAACCAGGAGCCAAAGAAGTTGCCTTGGAAACTGTGATGAAGCTGAATTTGCAGGGAGCTCCTGCCAGGCTAACTGGAATTGCAGTGTAAATACTGGTCCCACTGCTGGCAGAGCTCAACAGTCCTTGGGATGCTCATCCCAAGCCGCATTTTGGTGTAGCACGATCCCAGGCAGCTTTTCAGTTGCAGATCTGCACACCTTGGGGAACCTGAAGAGAGGCAAAATTCATATCAAAGTGCTTTCTCCCCTGGGTAAGAGTGAGGTCAGTCAGCTGTGCCTGTTCCTTGGTTATATTATCTGCTTAGAAAGATGAATGAGCCAAGCAGGTACATTTGCATTTGCAGCAGTGAAGGAAGGGGATTCTGCATGGAGTGGGAAAGGAGATGGGCTGGAAGACCAAGCAGCTGATAAATTGCCTAAGGGACAAAGAGAAGTTACTCAATTTTATTTTTTTTTACACTCGCCATGGGCTAATTAAGGAATCTATGTAATGCTGGAAACCTTTGAATGTTTAATGGAAAAGCAGCTAATTAATTAACATTACAAATCATAACCATTAAGGAATTAATCTTTCATGAACTTAATTAGGAATGGTGAGTGAATGGGTACATGGGAGGGTGACTTTTGGAATATGAATTATGGTTGTTTCGTTCCTAATCACTCCAGTTAATGAAGACACACAGCAATATTACTGAGCAAACAATGCAGAAGGGAACAAGGCTGTGTAATGATCCCAGCTAAGAGTGGTAATTGATTCATTTGTGGGGAAAGCTCACAAATTGGAAATGCTGTTTGGCATGACCATTCTGTTGCTAGAGATGACCATTTGCTTATGGCAATAAATGGCTAAATTGTCATTGCATAATTTTGCCTGGAAGGCAAAACTCCTGACTGGCTGAGCCTTTGTGTCCAGTTCTCAGGGCTGGTTGTGGTCACTGCCCAGGGACCTCGGGAGTTCTCTCATCACAAGGTAATATGATGTAGATGAGAAATGCAGTTTTTGAAAGAAGGAAAATGGCCATAGTGCTTTGTGAGAGCTGTACAGAAAGGGATTGGAAGGTCTGAGAGGACTGCAGTGGTCTGGATCATGAGACTTCCCTATGTGGCATTTTCCTAATGAGTGTGTGCTGCTCAATCTGGATTCAAAAACTCCAAGTGATGGTTCCCAGCTCCATCTGGGACTATTAAAAATGTGTCTCTCGTTTTGTGCCTGTATTGGGGATCAGCTTCCCACTGTCTGACTCCCTTCTACTTCCTCCTGCTAAACAGAGATCCTCCCTGCACCAGGGTGGTGTGACTGTGTTGGGGACGGTCCCAGCGGTGGCAGGCAGAGCCCTAAGTGAGCAAAAACCCTCCAAATGCAGTTTGGAGAGCTTTCTGCCTTAGTTAATCAGCTCTGTTTCCTGTTCAGTGCTCATTTGGGGATCATTCTGCTAATAATTTTTCTTCAGCTTGGCAGTCAGACAGACAGAGTGAGGCTAAGGACTCATTTTGGATAGGGAAAGCGACAGATCTCACTGGGATTTACCTAGGGAGCACATGCCAGTGGAGTTACACTAATAGCAAAAGCAGGGAACATTGGCCCTCTATTTTTATCTCTGGCATGGGCATCTGACATGAGGTTCCTTCGAGCACTAGACAACAAAAAATTGGAACCAAAGCTAATAAACACTCTCCTTTCTTAAAATACAGCTTAAACTACATGGTTCAATACACGGAATGAGGCAGCACTAATTTTTTCATGCTGGTCTCACTGGCCCTACAGTGAGGGAAGGCTTTGCACTCTTGCAGGGAAGGCTGCAATAGACTTTGATTCATTCAGATAAATAATGAAATAAATTAATGAGAATGAGTTCTATTGACATGGAGTTTAGGGTCCTACAATTTCTTTGTGAATTTGGGCGTTAGATATTAGGTAGAATTGGATGTTCATATGACTTGAAGGGATAGAACAGCCCCAGGTACTCTTTATGGATTTTGCTAAAAGAAAAAAAGTGAGCAAGTATATGCTTATCAAGCACATTATTAGGCTAATTTACTGCAGTTTCATGAAACTAATTAAAGAACAAGACAAGGATGAAAATAAGGTCACAATTAAGACTGAATCGATAAATCACTGTATTCAGCAATTTAATGCAGCAAGTAATTTAACTGAATTATGAGTTTGGCATAAGAAAGAATTACTTTTTGTGTAAATCCTTTCCAGGGGTAGATAAAGGAAACTCAGGTCTACTTGAACCGAAGTGTACAATTCATTTGCTCTCATGGATTAATGCATTGACTTTGCTTGGGAGAACTCGAGAGCTTGATCCCTTGTGGGCAGAAGCCCACAGTAGGCTCTGGGCACCAGATCTGCCCCTAGCCCCCCACCTGGGGGTGTTAGTGCAGACCGCTCTCTGCACAAAGAGATGTGCAGAGAGCACATCTGTGCATCCCTCCTGTAAAGAGGGAACCAACCTGACTGTCCAGAGCAGTTCCATCTGTGGCGGTTCCATTCAACACACTCTCCTTGAATATCTCTGTGCTTACATGGTTTTATTTTGGTCCTTATTTCCCTCTTCCAAGTCAATACAAATACAAAAGGTTCACACCTTCCTGCAAAGGCAATGGCAAAATCAATTTGAGCAGCAGTTTTAAGCAGTGGTCTTTCTTGATCACCTGTATTTACTGACAAACTGGGAGATGCATATACTCTATAAGAAGAAATCGGACCTGCCAGAGTCCTTTTTTTCCAAAGGAAAGATGAAGGTATATCGAGGGATTCCTTGATGGCTTCAAGTGTTGTCACAGAAACCAAGAGATCATTTTAAGATATTAAGTTTTTTTCTGGAAATTTAGGAAATGTTGCTTGCTTCATGGTTAGAAGCGGGATTTTAAAAACTCTTGTGTATTCTATGATGAAATTAAGTGTATTGAATGCGTATAGATTTAATATTTCTTTAAATACTCAGTAGTATATTCCAAAATTGCCAAACTGACAGAAAAGAAAGTCAGACTAATGCAAACAATTCCACCATAAATAAATTAACAGCTGCTAAAAAACCACCAACTTTCTGTGTTGAACATCCAAAACTTCGAATTCCAGAAGTTTAGAATTGGAAAACACCCTACAGTGAAATAAAAATATCTTCTAGGGCTGATATATGATCTCTCAATATCATCACTGTGTTTCTACTGGACTGTTTTGAAATATTAACTCACAAAGTAAGAAACATTGCTTGTGAGATTTCAACTGTTTTAAAGATAAATGTAACAGTTGGTTAAATTTATCCTAAGGTATTTGGCTGTATCATGGCATTACCTTTTATCAGTGGTCCCAGTTCAGGACAAGCCTGGGACAACTGGTAGGGCTTGCTTCCCTTTTGGCATTTCTGGATTTGCTGCTGCCTGTGCCACTCTTTCTTCTCTTATTGCATTAATTAGGCTTTATGTGGGAAAGATTATATGTTAACAGTAATAAAGCCCGAATGAACTGGCCAATTCCTCTAGTAGCCAAGTATTAATTTTAAGTGTTCCTCTTCATTAAGAGGTCTTCAAGAATTGCAGTGTTGTAGATTATTGTTCCAGAACACTTGAGATTATGCCCTTACGGCAATTTTCGCACCAAAATGAGTAAAAATTATATGAACTGGCAACTTTTAATAGTTATGCCCTACTCCTCGTGACTGCCTACTGCTCTGGCTTCATCCTTCTCAGACTGACACTACAGTGGAAGATTCTCATTGACCTGTATGTTGGCAGTAGAACTGAGAGGATGGGAGTCTGTGTGGTGCTGACAGCTGAGAAGCACAGGAAGAATGTAAAAACAAACCAAGTTTGTACAGCAGTCGATGCTGTATAGAAGGAACTGGAAACACAGTTTTGTTTCTCAGCCAGCATTGTTCAGCCTATTTGCAGATGATCCACCTTAAAATATGATTTTTGTCCCAGTAGAAAACCTATTTCAAGAAAAACTATTTCTTGAATTTTTCATCTGAGATACCTAAATGCTATCACAGAAGCAGCCCTGACCTCCTCTGGAATTATTGCTGCCTGCATTATGTGGTTCTTCCCCTTATGCTTGTGGCATCAAGGTGCCATCCCTATTTGGAACATCTCTACAGCTCACTGGGTTGCTGGGTTTGCCTTCTCCCATTTCATTCTTTTGGCTTCTGCGTGCAGAATATCATTCGCTTTTTGCTGCTGATCACCCACGTATTGCTCCAATTCCCCCAACAGGCAGGCAGCAGCACATTGCTTAGGGCAGCTCTTGCCATCCCAAACATCCCTTGCTATCCTGTGAGTGAGGAGCCTTTACTTTTAGCCTCCAGAGTGTCCTACTGGGCATGGAAGAGGTGGATATGGGCAATGGCTTTCTGACAGCACGTGGGTGCAGCAAGGTCTTTTGAAGGTCGTGCTGCTGCAGCAGGAAAGACACAAAGGTGTGAGTGAGACAAACCTCAGAGGAATAATGAGTTTTAACCCCACATGTCCTGTTTTGTCAGTGTAGTAAGGTTACCAAAAATAATGCTTCAAATCAGTGCCAGTGCGTGATTTTTAATGGAACCCTGACCTCTCTCAGATAAAAGGAATTTAAAATCAATTGATTTTCAAGGCAGGGTCTGGTGAGAGACAAAGAATGGTTTTGGGGATTTTTGGGACCCAGTGTAGTGAAAAAAGAATTTTGAAGAGTGATCATCAGCTTTGTTAAATTACTGGGCTGTCCAAGGTATCTGATACTGATGCCCCTGCTCCTTACACTATTACTGTCAAGAGGTCAGCAGTGGTGATTTATTGACTTGCAGCAACTCAGAGATTTAGTCTGGCTAAATTCCTAACTCAAATACACCTTCAGAGAGGTGGAATCACCTGGGAAAATGTGGAATTATCTAAAATAATTTGCTGTTAATTGTCTCTTACCCTTGGAATGTCTCAAACTTCTTTCTAACTCAATGGGATTGAAATGGACAAAGTGAAAAAAGGAAAACAAAAAGACAGATTAAGGCTCTACAGTCTGATGCTTCAATAAAAATTACACTCCTAGATGAAATTGCAGCTGTCAAGGAGCAGTGGACTCTGTAACTGGTGTTGCATTAGGTGTATTCTGACCCAAGAACCAGCCCTTAAAATTTAAGTACCTTATTTGATTTCAGCAGTTACTGAAGATTATTCTAGTTATAAATGAGATCATAGATACAGATAAGCTTTCATGTTTGTCACTTATGTATCTTATTAGTATGAGGTATATCTCTGAAATAACCTGGCCCAGAAGAACAAATATGTAATTGTTTGCTCCCATTTATTCTGCAGGCAAATGTATTAATAAGACAGAAATGAATGCAGTGACTGAACTACAGGTAAGTGCCATGTTACTGCATCAGAACAGAGTACTTGCTCCTAGGTCTGGGTTTATGGAAAGCAAAAATAGCTGCAAATCAAATTGGTTGAACTCGTTTTAGTTAGGAAATGCCCATGAATTTTCCAGGAGGCTCACACAAGATTCAGTTGGTTTTGAAGCCTCAGTTCCTGGTACCCTGCAATTATGCCAGGCTCGCTCCTTCCAATGGTTGAAAAAGGGTGAGTGTGGTTTTTGAGATTGCAAAGGGAAAACTAAACACAGAAAGGTGTAAGAAATCTTCTTTCAGGATGTCGATGAACAGTTGTTCAGTATGTTACCTGATGGGAAATTCTTAGCAAAACTAAGAAGTAAGTGTCAAAGAGCATAAAATTTGGAACACTGTAGAAAATCCCCAAATACAGGTGCATTTTAAATTTTTGTGATTCTTGCAATGGTGAGAACTGACATGATTTTTTATGAACTCCTCTTGCTCTGCTGGCCACTCATCATGTAGTGGACCACACTACTCATCTAGTGTAGTCCAGGGCACAGTTTGCTCTGTTTTGTGCCCTGCCAGCTCCTTCAGCTTTGAATCCAGCTGTTGTCCCCAGGGCTTTTCCACCCAGGACCACCCGTGCTCTGAGGGCTCCCAGCTTCCGTGTGGAGTGAAATCTCCTTCCGTCCTCTTACCTCTCTGCTGGGCACAGCTGCCCTTGCCCTGCAGCCAGCAGCCCCCCAAGGAGCCCTCTGCCCACTGGCGTGGTCTCAGCTCAGCAGCTCTCAGCAGCAAGGACCACCCATGGCCAAGCCCTGCCCTGTGGGAGTCACTGCCAGGGTCAGAGGGATGAGGGAGAGTGCACCAACAAAGACTCCTGGCAGGAAACAAAGCTCGCGCTCGACGTGCAGGCAAGGTGCAGGGTCTGCACTGATATGTATGTGTGCTGACAGATGGCCTGACTTGAAATACTCTCTCCAAATTCCATTAAGCCCTGGGAAGGCAGCGGGCAGCCAGCAGCCGTGAGGAAGTAAGTGGTTTCTTATTAACCAGCCCCCACGCTTCCCAACCCCTGCTAACAGCAGCTGGTGGAGTGTCTTTTCCGGATATCAGTTATCTCTGTCCATCTGGCAGGTACTTTCAAGCCTGCCAAGATGAGTATAAATAGAAGGGCTTTTAGGGAAGAAATGGCAGACCTCCATTGCAGACCCCGTTTATGCTGGGTTTTGGGGGGTCCTGGTGGCTCCTGCTTCAAAGCAGTGCTTCACCATGGACGTTTCAGTATTGGCATGGATGAGAGAGTTTTCTTTCAAAAGAAAATAATTTCTTTCTTCAAGAGAATTTTTTGAGGTTGTTGTCTTGCGTAATTTTTAAATGTTGTAAAGAATGAGCCTGGAAGTTGGATGAAAGGTTTCTTCTGGTTTTATTTTTTTTCACCAGAGAAATAAAGACTGAGTCAGTGATGCCAGATTAGGATCAGAGTGACTGAGATCGTTTTCATTTAGAGCCCTAAAATGAAGTTTAAAGGAAACTGAATTTATATTTTAAGGGATTTGAGCAATGTTGCAACCAGACTCTTGTATAAGCACCAGCTGTGTGTAGTATTAACAGGAGAGAGGCACCACGGTAGAGACACTTCTAGTACTCTTCTCTGCCCACGTCTTTCAGGACATCATCTAGAACAACACCTTGTTTTCAGGTGTAGGTCTGGTCTTGAACAGACCATACTCAGATTTGGCAGTAGGGGTCCAGTGAGGCTGAGGCAGGTAATTTAAATGTCAGTGGGCTGACAAGGATACTGGCTAGAGATCTTGGGTGCTAAGTGTGGATTTAGGCACTTCATTTCCACCTAAGCATTGCAATGCCTGCCTACATCTGTTGCTTGGTGTAACCTTCTGTGTCGTTGTTATGATTAATTTGCTCAGATCGAGGTATCTCCAATACTGTGCTCTGTCCCTGATCTGGTGGTCTGAATTCCCTCCTAGAGACTGTGGAGAGTTGAACATTTTGTCTGGTTCTGAGATGGGCTGCTAAAGTTGGGTGAGATAATTCGACCTCTCATATCCCATGCCTGACTCAGAGGGGAGCCATGAGTTACTACAGATGTTACAGCAATGGAAGCTCAGGTTCTTACTGTGGAAAGACGACATCAACTACCTTGTGAGCACTGGTGCTTCTAGGTGGCTTTTAAAGTGGATATTCTCTATAATGGTGCACACTGAGAAATCACTAGTACTCATTTCCATGGCTGACAAAGAACAGGGAAACAGCCGAGTTTTTCCCTTTGGGCAAAAAGCTATGTTGGCCTTTTCCAGTTCAGGTGGGCACATACTGATGTGAAAATTTGGGAAAACCATGAGAAAAAGCAGCAGGGAGTAGGAAGATGCAGCTAACAAAATGAAGACCCTTTCTCATCTGACTGAGTTGACTCTCCAGGCAGTCAGCACTGGGTCTGCTTTGTTGGAGAGTGTGCTGTCCCAACCATTTTGTGTCAGCCAACAGCTAATTGCTGTGTACTCATAAATCGTATATTTCTTTACAATGTATGGTTATTCTCACTATGGTGGCAGTTCCAGAATGCAAAGCAAATCCAGAGGGCTGAGATTTAGGTGAATGGGATGCATGCATATCCTTGTGGTTTCTCTCAGTTGCCACGAAAATATTTGACAGAATAATTTGTGCTTTCTAAAGTGGACAAAGCCGGCTTGTTGATAGCAAGTGCTAAAATTGGGTATGTCCTGCAGCATGAGTTTGTACACTTCCTGATCTTTCAATCAAATATGACTGTAAGATGTCTTCTCCTTGTGATTCTTATCAATCATATCCATGTCCCACAAAGCCTGAGGATCTTTGTGGAGCAGGTAACACCACAGGGTAGCGGTGAGATGTGTTTCAGCACTTGCAGCATCACGGAGCATCTTCTCATCTCATGAGAACAGGTCAATTAGCTGACCTCATGCTCACCTTTAGTAGTATTTTTTGCTTTATCTCACCTGCGATACTTTATTTATCCTCCCTCTGTATGAAATATCCCTCATCTCCTCAGAGTCCCTAGTACATACATGCCTGTCAAAACCCCGCTATGTTAATCAGGAGCTTTTTTTTCACCTGGGATACCCACGCAGCTGTTATGCTGCTGGGTGAAAAGAGAAATCCTCCAGCCAGAGAAGGCAAATCACCAGCCTGTTTGTTTATTTTCAGTATCATCTTCTGGAGGCTGAAGGCATAGCAGGGGGAGCAGTGGCTGTGCCGCCTGCTTGTGCATGCCGCGCGTGTCGGCGGCACGAGGCCAGCCGGGCTGCCCTTTGGCAGAGCGGGGCTGTGAGATGGATTGGATGGCATGTGGTCTCCGTGCTCGAGTGCCCGGGGAGCTGGCTCGGAGCAGCAGCGGAGCACGCTCCCAGGCACGCGTTCGCCTGCCATTGATTCAGCAGGCTGCTTGCTCCCGTCTGTCAGAGCTCGTAGGCTTCTCCAGGCTGCCTGCGCAGCCCCTGCCAGGACAGCATGAATGAAACTCTGGTAATTACTACAGCATGACTTCACTAGAACCATATTGCTAGGGTTCATCACCAGCTCATTAATTAAATAGTTGCCATGGTGACGGTTGCCTTGGTAGCATGAAATCCTTTCTCCTCCTTCCCACCTCCTCCTCTCCGCTTCACGGGGTTTCTCATTCATACTCTTGTGTTTTACATGAATGAAACCAGAGGGAATCACGGGGCTAGGCAAAGAGGTACTTGAGGAAAGATGATGCCTGTTTTCCACCATGCCTGTCACCTTGTGGCTGTGAACAATCATTCAGCCCTGTCCCCATGTTTTGCTTTTCTTGTGTACATTAAGTCTGCCTCACAGCCATCCTGTTTTTTTCAGTTGTTGCTTTTAGGTCAAATCCTGATTATCCTGAGCACCTGTATTATTCTGGGGTCCTGGGACCGGCTCCTCTGATTTTCAGTGGCGTAAGGGAAGGGCTGGGTACTTCATTTGCAGCCCAACTGCGGAGTCTTGGCAGTCTTCCAGAGCTGAGCTTTTGCCCATGTGGGTTTTCTGTGCTTGATTAAATCACAATATTTCCTCTGGCTCTGAAGCCAGAAAGGACCATTAACTCTTCAAGACTGGCCACCTGCACAGTACAGATCAGCGCCTCCCTCGCAATGGCTTCTGCTTTTTGCCTGAAAGCTTCTGGTTGAGCTGTGATTTCCTTGTGAGAAGATGTCTCATCCTTGTATAAATGCTGCTAGTGATGGTGAATACTTATGCTGAGGTAGTCTGTCCAGGTGTTTAAGCACCCCTCACTGTTAAGAATCTGCCTCCCCAGCATGCTTGGTGAGTCTTGCTTGGCATTACTTCTTCCGTGGTCTTTGATTGCCTGTGGGTGCTTTCTTATGGCTTCTAGCAGCTCTCTTCTTCACACAGAGTTTGGATCCTTCCTAGTCCCCATGGATGCAGATGGATGGTTGATGATATGCCCTGAGCTCTGCATCCTGCCCACAGCTCACTCTAGATATTTAGAAAAGGAAAATACAGCAAGACATGCCTGTATTCATTTTGTAAGAATGTTTTTCTAGTTCAGAGAATTTGAAGTCATGATATGGGTATGTTTCAATGTCCAAAAGAAATGTTTTCATAGCACAAAACTGAGAGCATGTGGTTTATAGAACTGTGAGGAAATACAGCCTGTTGGGACAGTGTCAGAGCAGCATACAGGGTCCAAGAGTCCAAAGCGACCTTGCCCATCTAGGTGCTGGGAATGGTCATTGGTGTGTGCTGTCCTTTGAGCCATGTCATCAGGAATGGCACAGTTGGTATGGGCCAAAATCTCACCTGTAGTGTATGAATGGTTATGTTGTTTGTATGATTGGGACTCTGGAGTTCATCTTTCTCCCTGACTCTGTTTTATGTAAAAGTCTAGCCATGACACCAGAAGTGGAGGTAAAATTTAGCCTGTGGGGTGGTTTATCCCTTGTCTCTTCACTCTGAGGCTTCACCCAACTTTGCCTGAAGTGCTTGGCAATGGCAGTGCTCTGAGGGAGGTCTCTCAAGCAGATGGAGCTAGGGGCTGAGCAAAATTGAAAATCCATATGTTCCTGACTTGGCCCTACCCAGAAATGTGAAAAATTGCCAGGGCTATACATCAGCTGTGTTTTTCCCAGACACAGTGTTTTCTCTCTGACTGCATGTCCTTTCAGAGATGCATAAAACTTTCCTGGAAGTGCCGTAACAACTGGACACCAGGCAAAGGACAGGACCTGCCTCCCTGGTAGCTCACAGCTGTCGTGCATGGCTGTTGGTGTTGCTGTATTACTGAGCACAGATACAAGGACAAGCAGAGCCAGAGCATATCTATTGTGTTCAGCTGCCAAAATGCTTTCAGCCCATCTGAGGGTAAAAGGAGGAGCCCAGTTGTCTCACTGCCTGTAAGTTACTGTGTGAGCGACTAGGACATGCTTGGCTTGGTGGGGAAAAACTTCCTGTACGAGAGAGCGGAAAACTGACACGGTCTGGCCTGCCCCTTTGTTGTTACTCAGTTTCTCACTGTGGTTTTCCTTCCCCTTCAGTTTTCTGCACTAATTTTGTAATAACAGTTAGGGCTGGATTTCATAACGTAGACATACAACATGCAATTAGAAATTGCTTTGTGTGAAGTAAAGTAGCTGTGAGTCATATCCAGACAAGTGAATTATCTGTGATTATTCAGCCAAGAAGGGAGACAGTGGTAAGCAGAGGAATGTGCACACCAAAGGCTATACATTATTATTACCATTTCCATACTATTTGGAAGCATAAGGAGGAAAATAATACCATATACTATGGCAGGGCTTATTGGGATGTCTGTGTGTAAACATCCATGTGATCAAGTCCTTGTGGGGAGAAACAGGTGACCTTCTGATCCTAAGACTTGTGCATCCAAAAGATGGGCCAGTGACATTGCTAGGTCTTTTCTCCGTAAAAAAAAAAAAAAAGGGGGGGGGTGGGGTGGGGGGTGGGGGAAGATGCATATATGTCTTTTAGAATTCTAAATTTATATGAAGCAAGTCTTGTATATGAGGACTTAGTCTAACTGGGAGCTAAGGTTTCTTCAAAGGGAGATGGGAAAAAATTAGATTCCCAGCACTGCTCTTATTTGATGTATGTATTGGATCTGCTTCTTTTTGTCCTCTGGGAATGAAAGGTCATATTATGAAGGGGCCCTTGGCTGTGCAGAAACAGCTGGGAAACCTTTGGGAGTGAGAGTTGCTGGCTTTGTGAAACAAGGTGGTTTTTTGCAGGGGTCTCCCAGTGAGTTTGTTATTTATTGTCAGGTTGGCAACTCAGGAGCTGGGACTGCAGTGAGGGGCACGGGCTGGGGGCAGTTTGCATTTCCTGAGTGTCAGTGCCTCAGCCAGTGAGAGAGACAGCGACAGCAGGGGATAATGTGGGCAGGGAGCGTGCCGGCTGCCGGCTGCCGGCTCCGCACAGTTGCACGCTTGTCGTGGGAAGGGTGATTCCTTTTGAAGGTGCACATTGAAACTGGAGGTCTTTCTGCAAGGCAAGAGGTACCAGGAAGGGACTGACAGCACTTACTAAAGAGCATCTTCACAGTCCTTGGTGTGTTGCATCAACTGCCCAAAGAAGTTTGTTTTCCACCCATCGCAGAGAACCAGTTGACCCTTCCCCAGCCAGTCACAAATGCCTCCATCTGTAAAATGACAGTGAGAAATGCTTAATCTTCCAAGATGAATCTAACAGATGCTTCTCCCAGGAAATGAACTAAAGGTTGCAGCTTTGCTTGAGCGATTGTGAGTCAGGTATGAGTCATTTCTCCCTTGAAGGGCATCTGGATATGCTTTGCTGATAAACACACAAAGAGCACAAAGCCTGGGGTGAAAGGTTATCCCAGGAAGGAGAAACAAAAAAACCCCAAAACCACAAAAAAACCTCAGAGATATACCAGTGTACCCTGCACCTTCCTCTGTGGCCCACAGGATGCATTAGCTGTGGGTCTTAATGACATTGTTTCTCAACTTCCATTGCATATTAACTTGGAAAAAGCTGAGGCTCTTATATCTGTTATAATGGGATTTGGATATTAGTATGATATCTATTGTTTCCGTGGCTTCTGATTGCTGCAGGTGCATTGAGCCCAGGGAAGTGGGAATTGTGGAAAAAGTACACATTCAGCTGTTTTTCCACACCAAAGCAAGGTGGTCTGAGTGCAGATTAGAGTCAGAGTGTGATACTGCAGAATATCTGACACCTCAGTAACTGATCTGTATGAAAAAATAGTCATTTACAGGAAATAACGTGGTCCTGGCTGACTTTCCAAAGCAATCATAAGTTAATAAAGTCAGTGCAGAAATTGATGGCCAAAATCACCTGGCCTTGTGCTATGCAGATAAGAATAAGGGATCACACTATTTCTGCTTAGTTTTAAAAAGATCATAGAAAGAGGCACTGGACTATAAAGAACTGGATGTAAAACTTGTTTCTGGGAGCAAGCCACGACTGGTTTTAGATGGTCTGTTAATTCAATGGTAATCCCTGCTCCCACAAAACATCAGAGGTAGGAAAGCTGGTTGCAGTGGCAACAAATTAGCATTAATTGTGCTTCATCTGATGGAGCTAATCCTAGCCAAGTGCAGCCAGACACGGATTTTCATACATTGCCGTTCTGACCATTTCACTATCAAGCTGTTTCTTAGTGACATACGTTTATTCATGGCACCGAGCCTACAAAAAGCAGCTGAGCATCCTGCCTTAGGAAGGCACTGGAGCGTGGTCTGTAGGAAGAGCTCCTATCTTTTAGCAGGCTGACAGATCCATCAGGGAGGGGCCAGACATGCTTGCCAGCACACAAGTCCATTCCCAGGTCAGGCCGGGAAGATGCTTCTTCCAAGTAGAGGCAGGTCAGGAGCAATTACTGTGAGTTCAGCTTAATTATGGTAATCAATCAAGCAATTAGAGGGACAAGGATGCTGACTTGAGGGAACAAAGAAGTAGTGAGCCTTTTTGGGAAAAGAGAGACGCTAGTAACTAGCTGGGTTTGGGCTGGGAGTGGGGGTGGTAGGGAAGATTGATACAAAAATCTCTGATTGTATCTATGGCTTTAGATGTTGTGGGGGTTATGATTTTTAGATTTTAGGCTTATCCAGAGCTCACACTTTGCCATGTGGCAGCATAGGTATACTGATGGGGATGCAGTTTCTTCTGGCTGCTGCCTGCTTAAAGCTGGTGCTGGCAGATGCATGGAGTATCAGTATTCCTTGTGTATTTGTGTTATGGGAGATCCCTGCCCTCTCCCCACACTGACAGAGAAAACTCTAGCTCATCTTTGGGACCGTTTCACATTTGTCCTCCTGACAGCCAGGGGATTGGATCAGGTTTGGATCATCTCTTTGCCAAACTCTTGTGCATGTCCCTGACCTGAGCAAGCACATTATCCCCTGCACCAGCTACTCACAAACTGTCTTTCACCTGTGGATTTGTGCCTGGCACAGCCATGCATTCAAAATCATCCAGAGAATGACAGGCCAGAATGTGACCAAAATTGACAGTTTTGCCCTTGTAGCCCTGTGCCATGGTGGAGATGAGAAATGCCAGCCCTTTGAGGGGCTTAAATCTGCATAGCCAGGATGAAGGAATAGCACAGAGCAGAGTCTGGTCTGGCTCATGCATCTCTTCCAAAAGGGTTCTTAACTTGTAGAGCTGAAGCACTGTGTCCCTTGAAAGTAATTTTAACTACGTCAGTTACCTTGACTGGAAAAACACAAGCAAAGAAAGAGCACACCCTTCTTAAAGCAATAGGTATCACTAGATAGAGGACACAGTTTTGGTCCTTCCTCAGGTCTGAAATAGAAGCAACAGACTTGAAGGTTAAATCCAAGGTGCTCAGTGTTGCATTAGGTGTGTACTAGTGAGATCACCTCTGCAAGAAAAGGTGTCTGATACCTGTGAAATAGAGGAGAGAAGAGAGAAGAGAGAAGAGAGAAGAGAGAAGAGAGAAGAGAGAAGAGAGAAGAGAGAAGAGAGAAGAGAGAAGAGAGAAGAGAGAAGAGAGAAGACAGAAGAGAGAAGAGAGAAGTGGAAAGGGAGGTCTCTGAAGGGAGAGAGATTTCAGTGTGTCCTGATGAAGAGGGCTGTAATGGCTGCGGCTTTCCCTGCCTGGAAGGGAAAAGCACCTTTAGGCCAGGCCTGCAGGGATAACGTGTTAGTCTGCTCTGTTTTCTCCTCCAGACCTTGCTGTCACATACAGGCTTTGACAAAACAGAAGCAAGGCAAGCTGGAAAACTTCCTCAGAAATAGAAAAGTCAAGAAGTATTCTACTCAGAAAAAGGCTTCCCAAGGCTGGTGACGTACTTCAAGATAGTGAATGATCGACCTCAACAGCAGAAGGGGAAAAAAACAACAAAACTATCTGTTCTTCCCTCTGGCAGGCTCCAGTGCCTTGGGAGACGGCTCTGCTGACTCATTCAGAACGCAGTTTTCAAAACATGACTCCTTCTCTTGTATCTAGACAGCTCTTTTCCCTGGGAACAGCAGCCCACCTGCCCCAATCAGCAAAAGCAAGAGCCTCCTGCTCTTGACTGGCCTTGGCTCAGATCCCTTGGCACAGGCACCCTCGACTCCTTGACCTGCACTTAATTCTCAAAAGCCCAATTGCATAAAAAGCTGGTGTCTGATGTTTGGAAGTTGTTCCAAAGTGATGTTTCATCTCCTGTGCTCTACGGTAGCAAGCCATGTAAAATAGTAAATAAATAGATATAAAAAAATGCAAGCAACATGAAACAGAAAAGATTGCTGGTTCAGTTTTTCTCTTATTAAATATTTGGTTTCTTCTACATGAAGATGGGAGCCTGGTGCAAGGTAAATATAACTGCCTGCTTTAAATGTATAAATTCTGTCCCAAGAGAGCCCTAAGATACCTGGCAAGACATGCCAGGGAAGAAGTGGGTCTGTGCTTGTCCCCCTGCAGGCTCTGGCTGCGCAGATGTACTCCTGCTGCTGTGGGAGGCAGGGTGCTGACAGCATGGCATGTCGGATGACCCTTTTTGTGTGAACAAATTAGGAAGCCTTTATCTAGTTCCTAGCCAGAGGACATCACTATGTCTGTTTTGTAGGTGCTAAGGATTTTTTTTTTTTTTTTGCTTGTGGGCAGATCAGGGAAAGCTACTGGGTCAATCAGAGTAGCAAGATGGCTGTGTAGGAGGACAGCCCAAACAGGGCCACAATTCCTCAGAGATCTCTCTGTGGTACCAGAACTCTTTCCCCAGGGACCTTAGTGCTGCATCATTGCAGCCTTCCCCCAAACTGTGTTTGTGGTGGCTGCGTGGGGGCAAAGGGGAATTTTATTCACATAGGTATTGGCAGGGCTCACTCAGTCCTGAAGAAGAGATCTGTGCCAGAGAAAGGAGTGAACTCCTCAAGGTTTTCCCCACAAATTGCCATGACTTTGACTCAGCTGGAATCAAGCTAGCATCAGGAGCATCCTTCTCTGAGTGTCCTCACAGCTGTGAAACCGAAAGGAAATAGGAGAGCTCCCTGTGGGGAGCTGCTTGGTGGCAACTTGGGTGAAAGGGAGGATACAGCAGTTGTCTCATCTGAGTGGCACAAGCAGGCTCTTGGACTTCAATTCTCAGTGTGAGCGGATGTGCGAAGCATTTTATCCCTAAGTCTGCTTCCCAGGAAGTCAATTATTCTTCCCCACTTTGCGGGGGGCAGGCAGCACATGCAGTTTCTGTAGACAAACAAGGGGCTGGTGAGCAAAGAGGACCTGGGGCCTGGGCATCTGTTTCGCAGGAGATTGGATCAGATCTGAGGGCTGTGACTGGCTCATCTGCCTTCCTGGCTGGTGACAGCTGACAGCTGTGGAAGACAGAGGGAGAGAGGGAGGCTTGATGTGAAAAGAAAGGGAGCTGGAATTGCAAAAACGCACTGATGATGGTTTTGCTAGTAGAATTCCAATTCCAAATCTACATGTGATGAATTAAAACCTGAAATGGTGTTTAGCAAACGCTGCTTGCCAGGCCAAATTAGCAGCCTCATTTGTTGCCAGTGGCAGCTCTTTAAAACTCTTAAAGATGGGCTCCTTTTAAAATGTGGCATAAATAGGATGTTTTCTCAACAGTAGCATTTCCTCGCTTGAGCATCGCAGTAATTTTTGTACCCTTTGGTCTCCTACAGCTGGTATACCAAAAGAAAACGACAGCACAAAACCCAGCCAAGCTCCTTGGAAATGTAAATAGACCGGAACCACTGGTGTCCTCTTAACACAGCATCAATCACTGCTGGGTGCTGGAAGTGGCAACACATTCGTTGCAGTCCAGGCAGCCATCGCGGGCAGCAGATGGAGAATGGTTTAGGACCTTGTAGCACTGTTTTGGAGTCGATCTGCAGAAAATGGAGCACAGAGGGGGTGTGTTTTGACCTGCTCACTCAGTAACTGCAAAATCCTTGTATTTCCCGACCAGCTCTGTATTTATCTCTAGGCTCTGTGGCATGGCTTGGAAGCCCTCCATGTACTCCCTATTCATGCTAGTCTTTGTTGGATGTTAGCTGAGCTTCCCATGGATTTGAGGTGAATTAGCAGACAGTAAACTAAGGCAGGTCTTTATCTTTTGGTGGTCTCGTCTCAAGAGAAATTAACCCACTTACTTTCTCCCAGCAGACTGTTTTCCAAAAATAGTAGTTTGTGGAGACAGTTGCGGGAAGGGTACTGTTGCAGCTGGTGATCAGCACCACATCCATCAGTCAAAAGAACAGAAACAGGTACATCCATTACAGAGAATTCCCATGCCATAGAGACTTCTCAGAGTCACAGAAGACAGAGGAACCTTGGAAAGCAATGGACGGTGGGCTCTCCATTGGAATGGCAGTATTACAAGATCCTGGTGATGAAGCGTAGAGTGGCTTTTAGCCAGAGTATGTTCTGAGCAGTAAATACTGGCTTTGCCAAACCAAGAAGAAGAGGAAGTCTGCTGACGATTTTAGGACAAAGGGAGAAATTACTTTAAGGAGAAAGGAATATCGTAAATACTGTGTTCTGCTCTGGTTTGCCTTGCAGGATGGCTCTCATTAGGAAGTAAGTGCAGATGTGATTTCTTGGGTGTGCCACATTTGTGGGCAACAGGCAGCTGTCTCTTTCCAGTGGATGGAGCTACACCTGGCCTGTTTCAGATTTCTCTTGGCCCGGTCTGTAAGATGCATACCTGACTGCATTGCTCTGTTGATCATTAGGAAGGTAGTAAATGATCCTGATGGACACAGGGGGTTAGGAGATGACTGTTTTGGAGGTTATACCCGCAAAACTGCTTTCAGAGTTCTTTAAATTTGAGTAGTATTTGTTTTATTTCTAGGGATTAATTTTGGGCTGTGTGAAGAAGGATAACACACAGTTATAGTTTCCTGAGCACCTCATGTAGGAGCATGCCAATTCTTGGATGTCCTTGTGGGATGTTTGTTTCTCAGCCAATTTGTGTTTCAAAGCTTGCATTTTCCAAGAACACCAGGTGGTTGTGCGAGTCATTGCTTTTCAGGTTACTCTGTCTTTCATGTCGTGGAGCAGCAAGGGGTGCGTGACACAGCTGCCCACGGGAACTGCGGAGGTTTTGTAGTCACTAAGGTGACTACATGCTAGAGAGGATTCTGGTTGTGCTGCTGGTAATGGGACTGATGGATCAATCCAGCCCGTGCAGAGCCCCAGCACAGTGCAGGGAATGATTTCTTGCCACTGTGGGAGGATGTTCACACCACCTCTTTCTTTTAAGGTGTTTATCATTTGTTGCCTCCAGGGAGGATGGTTGTGAGCCAGAGCCCAGCCTGGGAGCTTTTATACAACCTTTCCTCCTCCTCTAACTACAGGTGGAGCTGAGGGGCCACTTTCTAACTTAGGAAATAGTTTGACAAGTCTTGCTGCCTGAAGTATCATAGATTTCCTTTCCCCCTGAGTATGTCCTCCTGCTCCCCTTCATCTCCCTTTTCCAAACCATAGTTTGGGGAGCTGATTACACACACACATACACACAGAGTGACATGACTTCCCTGATTCTGCTCCCTGCCTCCCACAAGCTTCAGGGTTGATGCAATGAAAATGGTGGGCAGGACTAGGCATCTCAGGGCAGTGGCCACCATTGTCAAAAGAAGCCATGAGCCAGGCCAGGCCTTAAATCTGAAAGCCCATCTTGGGGGTTGTGACCTTCAAGGACCAGCCTAGAACTCCCTGGAGCTGCCAGAAGATGACATTTTTGTTGAACTTGGAGGAGATGCTCTGAGGTAAACAAAAAGCACAATGATGCTTGGGGGAGCACAGCTTAACTCCAAAGAGCTGCAGGGTGGTGTTGATACTTGTCCTGAGCTGCTCCTTGCCCATCTGTGACAGAAGTGCTCTTTGATGGTGAGCAAACCCCAGTGCTGTTTGCTGAACATGCAGAAAACCTCAGTCCCTGGTGCATCACTCAGAGCCATGTCAGATTTCCCTGCCATAGGAGCTAATCTGTTCCTCTGCACACCTACGTGATGCCCTTCAGGGATAAACAGCCCATGGTAGAGCCTGAGCTGGATCTGGCAGGGATGAACTCTCTGTCCCTGACTGCTGCAGCTGGGCAGCTGCTGGCCCTCAGGGCAGGTGCCCCTCTTGAATCTCCTCTCTTTCAGACCAGGGTAGCTCTCCCAGATGGGGCAGGGGGAGCCAGGGAGGAGGCAGAGCTTGGCTGTAGGTACAGTTGGTTGTAAAGGATGTAAAACAAGCAGCACTGCTTACTTTCTGCCCAGATGGACAATACACCTTCACCTTCCCACGCAGTGCTGCAGTCAGAGCTATTGTATTTATTATTATTATTTTCCTCCCCATTGTTAGAAGACACGATTTCATTGTTGTTATTTTTAATCTGCCGGTTCCGGAGCTTTAGGACACTACCTGCCGACCCTCTGTTTCGATTCAAATCATACCTTTCTCCGGGTGTCATTCCTATCACAGTGACAAGCCCGCTCCTGAAAACAACAATGGTGCATTATTCAGACTTTGACTTTGCAGCTGATGGGAGATAAAATTATAAAGAGGGGTAGGTGAATCATCTACTCTGAAGCACTGATGAATACACACGAGGCGCTCAGATCGCAGCTCTGTGTGGTACAACGAATGAGTGGAGAAAGGGGAACAATGAGAGATTCAGACAAATGCAGGAAAGAAAAGTGGCTATCCGTGCTGCTAGGAGGGTGTCTTTTTCCACCCTCGTGCTGGACTCTCCTGGCAGAACTGGAGTGTTATGACAGTGCCTTCACCCCTTTTAATTTTTTTTGTCCCTCCTGTCTTGTAAAGGATTCAGTGAGAAAAGGGGGTTGTGGTGGCAGGAAGATGGGGACCCTTCTTTCACTGTGTGGTCACTGTCACCCAGACCATGCACCACAGAGTGTGTGAGTGCTTGGAGAGTTAAGGGTGGCTCAATAGGAAGGACTTCAAGAAGAAGCTCCTGAGTACACCAAGGCACAGACAGCTTGGGGGACGGACCAGAGTAACAGAGCTTCATGTTCATTTTTTAAAATCCATAAATTTTTTATCCACTAAATGTTGAAGAGATAGAGAACATTCTCTCTTTTTCTCTACCAACTCTTTCCTTTGCTTCTCTCACCTCAAAAAACAGGAAAATGTGCTTGCTTCGAGATCTTTTATGTCTGAAAAATTGAGAGGGTGGAAAGCTCTCTTGTTCTTTATTTTGCTTCACTTGGAAGACTTGGAAAACACAAAAGGAAGTACTTCTTTGAATATTTGGTTTTGTTCTGTTACTGTCCTTCAAGATGTGTCCTTCAAACTTATGAACAAGCTTTTTGAATTTTTATGGAGGAACCAAAGGATTCAGAAAATAAATCTACACTTAGCTCTAAGCGTCAGATAATATCTCCAAGGCAAGAATCCTGCCATAATATCAGGAACTTCATTAGCACTTCTTTAGACCAGTGGCAAATCTGCCCCGTTAGGTGAGAAGTCCAGAAGGTGACCTGAACATGGTGTCTCTATGTGTTGTCAGAGATAAGACATTGCATGCCAGAAGGCTCCTTCAGCTTGTAGGGTCAGGTCCAGCAAAAAATAAAAAAAGGACATTGAGGAATAGCTATGGCAAATAAAGTTTGCATACTATTTAACGGGTGAGTGGAGAACCACTGGCATGAGAAGCGAGGGAGACATCTTTCTGGTCAAAATCAGCTCACCTAAGCTTTCCAAAATTTCTATTACACAGTATGAAGCAGGCTATATTTAAGGAGAGAAGAAAGGACCATTCACTTCACGCTGACGTATCATTTCACTGCATTGTGGTTGAAGCACATGCAGTGGTAGAAAGGTCTGCAAACCAATATTAAGAGTAAACTGCTCATTCATACGTATAAAACGTTGCGGAGGATATGGATGTGCCAGTTCTTCTGTTGTTTGCAATAATGTAAAGACAACGGACATGAGGGATCTTCCTCCAGATATAAAAGAGGAATGAACAGTGTGAGGGTTTTCCCCTACCCATAGAAATCAACCCCAGGGCAGCAGATAGGGTTTCCTTTGGAGCAGTTGTGCTCTGCCCACCCTGTACAGAGAGCTCTATTTCTGCAGGGTCACACAGGCTCTTGGTACCCTTCTCTGTAGCACTGGCTCTCTGTAGTGATTTAATAACTCACATTTATTGCAAAACTACTATTCATATTCCATTGCACTGGGGGAGGAGGCAGGCTGTGTGCAGCAGTAGCAATGTACATTGTCATGGTTCACAAACTCGTGACACTTGACAAGCAAGAGGAAATTGCATTTTTCTCCACTGTAAAGCAGCTACAGTGATGGAAGGTATGAAATTAGTCAGTCTTAACATGCATTTATCAAGGAAAGGAACTTGAAGATGTCCTTGGAGAAAGGCAGACTGAGAGGCTGGGCCTAGAGCCTGTTTTTTGCTGGTGGCACATGCTAGAGAGACAGCTCTGGTCATGGCAGCAGAAGGCCTGGGTATGAGCGATGGGCAAGAGACAGTTCAATGGCCAGTCTGGAGAGACCTTTCCATGCTATCATGAAAACAGCTAAGATCCAGAGGCTGATGAGGGTTTCAGCACTGGGAGCAGGAGGAAGGGGAAGTTTGGAAACAGCAGGTCTAAAGGAAGCTTTCCTGAGCCACCTGGGATTTCAGTGTTGTTGGGTTGTTCCCGGTGGGAGACATCCCATGGAAGGGATCCATCTGGCTCTGCAGCTGCTCTGCTCCAATGCTGTCCCTGCAGGTGTGGCAGGTGATGGATCTGCACCCTGTGTGTGTTCCCTGGTCGTGTGGATTTGCAGGTGCCCGTCTGCTGACAAACCTCCTTTGCACAGGACAGCGCTGCATCCTCCTCCCTGCCAGCACTGCTTTCTCCGGGGTGGCTGTGCCACTGAGACACAGAGACATTCTGCTTACATCCCTGGGCTGGAGGAAATATCGGGAGAGAGAAGCTTGTGTCTGCCTCCCCATTCCCCTGGGAAACTGGCTGGAAAATCCCAAGCTGGCCTGAGGTTTAGTGCCTCTGGAGTGCTAGGAATGGTGTTGGGAGTACAAGAAGACAAGACAAGCCAGCACAAGAACAGTCATAATCACTGTCCTCCATGCACAGCCAGAAAGGTGGTCTTCCTTCCAACTCTGCCTGAAGAATCACTGAGAGCTAACAAAAACAGCTTCATCCTTGCAGCTTCTTTCATTCAGTGTGTTATTCACCCTCCCACTCTGGCTTATGGTCGTACTTGTTTTCTCCCATGTTCTGAGGCTGTGTGTTGGAGGTCTCTGGGTGGACAATGATTGTTTTTGGTGCTGAATACAGCATTTTGGGGTTGATGCAAGGCTGTTTCTATTCATGAAATTTGAGGTGACTTCTTAGCTCTAGCAATATGAAATGGGAGTACAGCTCACCTTGCAGATGGTTGACTAAAATATTAAACAGTGATTCACCATTACTCACTGTCTCATCAGCTCATAAATTTAAAACAACTCCCTTTCCTATCTTTTTTTTTTATTTAAGGAAAAATAAAAGAAGTAAAGCTTTATCATGCATAACTATGTTAAATTGATTCTCCAGAGAGGTTAGCTAATAAACTTTTTACTGGATTCTGCCTTTTTACATTAGTTGAGAACTGAAGCGATGAGAGGGGGAAGAAATCTTACTTTTCTATGTTAATAGAAAAAAAACAGGATTGGTGACATTTCTGGCAAAAAAAAAAAAGTGGAAATGTGAATGCAATTGTCCATTATACTACTTAGAAGGATGAAAATAACAGCTGAACACTGCAATTAGAGGGCCACAGAAAATAAGAAGGTGCTGTGAGTTGTTTCTGGGGTCCCTATTATCTGTCATTAGCCATTGCCCAGGAAACAATTTGTATCCACTGAAATCTTCATTAAAGCATTCTCACGGATTTCTTCCTCTAAACTAGGCAGGTTCTTCTGTCCCATAGGCTGGGCACTTACTGCTGCTGGGCATTGGGGAAGCTCTGGCATGTATTTTCATATTTGTTTTCAGCTTACAGTAAGTGCTAGTGTCTCAGTGTTCAGAGTGCTGTGGGGAGTAAACATGCTGAGTGGGAAGCAGTCCCTGCCCAAAGATTGTGAAGATTGTGTGGCCAGAGGAGGGACTGCAAGAAGAGACCAAGACTACCAAGGTGAGTGGTGAAACTAGAAATTTGAACTCCTGGTTCTCAAGCCAGGACTCCCTCTGCATACACCAGGCTACTCAATTTAACTTGCCTTGAGAGGGGAATAAGGTCCCTCTGCACTGACCTGAGCTGCTGCTGGGAGCTGTAATAGTTGGTTTTGCCCCTGGTACAAGCCACCTCCCATACACAGCCATGGCATGTCACTTATCAGTGCTCGTGCCTTCTGCGACTCATCTAGTGGTCTCCCGTGGTTGGACCAATGCATGCAGCACTTTATGTGCCTGCTTGAGAAAGAAAAGTTGTTGAGGAACATCCAAGAGGATGGAGCCAGGCTCTTCTCAGTGGTGCTGAGCCATAGGACAAGAGGCAACAGGCAGAAGTGATGCACAGGAAGTTCCACTGGAATATGAGGCAGAACCTCTTTACTGTGCAGGTGAAACATTGCCCAGAGAGGCTCTGGAGTCTCCATCACTGGAGAACCCTCTGGACACAATCCTGTGCAATGTGCTCTGAGATGACCCTGCTTGAGCAGGGAGGTGGGACCAGATGATCCACTGTGGTCCCTTCCAACCTGACCCATTTTGTGATTTGCAACATCTCTGCTGATTAATGCCAAAATTCAATGATTTTGCTGTCTTGTATCATCTCTCATCAGCCTCCAGTGGCTGTAGCACTCAGTTTTTAATGTCAAGTAGAAAATAAGTTCCATTTTTAATGATTTTTCTGCTGCTGTGAGTGAAAGCTAGTGGGACCACAAGCATCTCTAGGCTGCCAGAATGTTGTTTGCTCTCTCCTTCAGCCAAATAAAAGCAGAGAGAGTCAGCATAATAAAACAACATATCATGAGCCCTGTCAGTGATCAGCAAACACTTCTGAAAAAGAAGGATGGCAGAAAAGCCCTGGCACTAATAGGTTTGAATTGTAGCAGTGACATGAACAGAGTGAAAGCTCCTCCCTTTTGTGCTAAAGGAGGGAGGGTTGGATCTGCTCTAGAGTCTTCCTGACACTGATTCCTGCCTTATGCAGGAGTGAAGCCAGAGTGCATCCAGAGAAGGTACTTTGGTTCACCAGGCTTCTCACGGCTTATGCAGTTCTGCCATGAGACAATTGTTCTCTTGTAATAAGCCTTGCTTATAAATCAAGTTTTATGATAGCGTCCCCATGTTGTCCATTATCTCACCATGTCTGTAAGCTCCGTGCTCATTGTTCAGCACAGGGCAGGCATGCCTGGTGCCTTTGCAAATGTTGGATGGGATGGGTCCCCTGGCAACCCTGGGAGAATCTGACTCGTGCTGCAGAGTCCTCTTGGTGCAGCCTGGACCTTGCAGTAAGTATGATGTGTGAGTGTTGGAGAGGGAGAAAAGCACCACAGACCTGAGGCTCAGGCTCTCCAGGGTCTCTTTCCTAGCTTTGCAGGTGAAGATGGCCTTTAATATCGCCCTTCTCTCTGTCCCCAGCTCCTCTTTGCAGACCATCACTGCGCTGGTGCTGGGGTTTGTTTGGAAGAGGAAGCATTGCCATGGACTCCCAGAGAAGTTGCCATGCTGTTGTGCTCACATCAGCTGCATCTCTCCTGGTGGTGCCTTTCCCTGTTCCAGGTGCTGGTCATGTGCAAGCTGCCCTGGAGCACTGAGGGCTTGCAGCCGGGGAATTTGGGTGCTGACCAGCGGGAGTGGAAGAGGGCAGGCAGCGGTACTGCAAGGTTGCCCATTTGCACTTGCCCCAACATTCATGCTGCCCATATGATGCCAAGGTAGGAGTTTGAGGGCTGTTGTAGATACTGTCTGAGGGAAAACTGCCTGGAGAATGGGGTATTTGTCACTCGCATATTGGGGATGACAGGAAAAGGACATGGTTCTTCCCCTCCTTGTGCTGTCTGCCCTTAGAGACCATGGCAGCCTGGGAACAGCCAGTATTTATTTTGGTGTCTTAGCCTCTGTTGTCCTGGTGAAGGGTGGGTCCTATTCAACATTTCTGTCCCTTCAGGGTCCCTGTGAAGGTTTCCTGCTTTCTACCATAAAGGGGGCCAAAAATGCTTAAGGAAATGGCAGTTTCTGAGGCAGCCACACTTAAAAATTTCATCAATTAATCAGGAGGAAACTAAGGAAGAGAATGGGAAGCAGATGCCTGGAGCAGGACAAGGCTATGAATGATTGATGTCATCTAAGAGACAGGCAGAATTTATTCCAGGAGAGACCTCAGCCTGGGGCTGAGGCAACTTCCTATGCACGAGTTCATTACTGCAAAATGATGGCAGGGAGCCAGGAATGGCTTCCTAGGTGAATGTCCAGTCCAGTATTTAGAAAACGATGAGGTACACTGCAAAAATACAGACAGGTTGGCTGAGAAAGGCACACAAATACTCAAGGGGAGATGGAACAGAAGTCATATGCTAATTTTCCCTACCACATGTGACAGTTCTCCTATTAAGCCTAATAAAAAAGGATTTTTGATGTTCCCCAGTCACAGTTACGAGTAGTTGTGATCTCTTCAAGGCGTTAGTATCCTGCTGCATTTGTGGTCATGATGTGTTAGCTGATCTGTCTGTTTGCTGTTCTCCAGGCAGATGCATCCAACAAGCAGTACTGCCCTGAAGTACTGCCTACCCATGCAAGGCAGCCGAGGGAGAGGTTGGATTTCTTCTGGGGGTCCATGGCTGGAATAAAGGCTCTGGAGGTCTTAACCAAAGGTTTCAGTGCTCTTGCTCAAGCCCTGCTGAGAACAGCAATGACAAGGGGAGGAAATCAGGCAATGGTTCGCTGTGTTCTGGTGAATCTTTGCTCTTCTCTTGCAACTTGATTGAAATGATAATGAGAAGGTCTCAAAGAAGAGAGAGTGAAGTGAAAAATGTCATGATGAGATATACGTTTTTTAGAGCAACTTTGAATACATTCTTTTTTTCTTTGCTTTTAAAAATATTTTTTAACTTTTAATTTTATATATACATATATATATATATATATGATTTATGTTATATAAATATATATATTTATAATTTTTTTTCTGGTGAAAGCAACTAACTGGACCAAATGATGAAAACAGCATTGTTAGCATCCATTCCATGTGCAGCACAGCTTTTCTCTGTGAATTCATGAGACACTGTATTCTTTCCTTAACACTTTCATTTAAGCGAGTGCCGGAACAGACCTTTTGCATAAATCAGCAAAAGAAAACAAGCCATCTCTTGCTATAACCATTTGTTCCTTTTACCTCAGTAATAAATCCCCCCTGGGAATAAGGAGTTCATGTAATTTATCATTGATCCTTGTAATGCACATTGTGGTACTGTATTTCACATGCCTGGAGTGCATCTTTTGATTAGAGCAGACATCAGCTATTTGCTTGTAAAAGCAAATGAAAAGATGCTCTCAATGGCAAAGTTGAAATGACTATTAATTGCATTAAATAATCAGTAAGTAAAAGGGCAAGCTTGAAATAATCAAAGTGTTCATAAGGAGAAAAACTAATCAGAAATATTAGAACCAGATTAAATTTGTTGTCTTTCCTAGGATGGATTTATTGTCTTTAATGGTATCAGCCCTGTGGCTTTTCCTTTTCTGATGAATTCAAGAAATCATTAAGTACACATGCCAGCTTGCATTATGGGTACCTGAGATATAAGACATTTCAGCCTTTGATTTCTTTTAGTTAATTCATTTTAGGCCTTTTCTTTGGTCAGGAGTTTCACACTAAACAAACAGGATTAGCCCGCTTTTCCAAAGCAAGTAAGACCTTGGGTCCTTCTAGGTGCAGTTTTCTGCCAGGTTCAGGGATGAGCAGGGACATGCATCTTTCTGCATGTACCAGGCTGGGCTGCTGGTCCATGGTGGTCCAACGCTGCATGTGTGCCAAGTCTGTGTCAGGAAGAGGAACAAAATGTCAGGGCCTCAGCCAGGACAATTTTCAAGAGCAATCACTCTCCCCTGCTGCTTCCCAGGAGTGGCCCGGGAGGTCTTTTCTCACCTGCCCCAGGAAGTCTTTTTCAGGTGGCAACTCAAGCTTTGAAAAGTCAGAAAGGGATGGTGTGAGGAGCAAATAAATAGGCCCAGGGGTGTCCCTTAGACACGAGAGGTTGGGGAATTGCTTCCCTGAGTTACGGGCATGGCCCCTTTTATTGTGGGAGCTCAGCACTTCAGTTACCTTCCCTCGTCTCTCCTTATAGTGTCTTCCACCTGGCAAAGCCAGCAAAGAGGGAAGTAAGAAGATCACAGACACCAAAAAAATGCCATAGGGCAGATCTTCAGCCATCCTGCTCAGCTGCTGTCAAAACCTTGGGAAAGACAAACTGGGCAAGGGGTCGGTTCCTCCCCAGCCAATGTGTTGCCCTGGAGTCTCTTCCCTTGCCTGTGGATCAGGATTGAGTGATGGCCAGTTCCTAGGATGACTGGGGAAGAAATTCCATGGGTAAAATGACCATCCTGAAGGAAGTCTTACACCAGATTGTGAGAGACAACTACAGAGAGTCATCATCCCTCTCTCCCATGATGTCTTGGGTGATGGCCCTTGCTGTTGTGACTCCCAGACACCCAATAAAAAAGATTTCTATTTCTTTCCACCTCCCTCTCTAGCATCCTGCTAAGATGCCAAATGCATGACTTTTGTGTTGGACAGCTGAAATGAGAAATGGCATGGGATAATTGAATTTGCCATCAGACTGAGTGAAGGAAGGGCGGTTAGTTGTGTGGCCCGGCCCATAAATAGTTTGCAGAAGCCTGACTGCAGTCGGACACTGCTTTATTAGTTGGACTGAGCTAATTATGAGCCACTGCAGTGGGAGAGTAAGAACAGGTGATGTGGTCTCTTGGGCACTGAGAGCCTTGTAACTGGCTTAGTTTCCGTTTAGCAAGAAATCTTTGTGCCACAGTTTCAGACCACAGAAGCTGAAAGTCCTTTGTGCACGGGGGAAAATGTTAAGGGTCATCTGTGGTTAACCTGCAGATAGCAGTGACAAACGCAAGTATATGTCCACCTCAATGGACTGCAGAGTCAGTTACATCCGTGATGAGGGCTTGGCTCATGCTCGGAACTGGGGCGTCCCAAGAAGGGGTGACGGGTGCGCACTGCAGAGAGTTGATGTGCTTTGTTTACTGTGTGCTGCTTACGTGATGACAAGGTTCTCAGAGGAAGCTCTTGTAAATCGTCACAGCATTAGTTTGAAGCTCCTTCTGGCCAGCAATGGACAAACTTGGATTAACCTTGGCATAACCAAGGTCAGAAACAAATCAGAGGAAGGCACTTGTGTGCACACATACGCACCACCGGTATTACCAGGAATGCTGCTCCAAAATTGCTGAATTAAATAAACTTTAGGAATCTCTCTGATTTCCTAAGAAAATTGTTTTCTCTATATTTCAAGTTGTTTTGGGGCTTTTTGCTATTACTCAGTGGCACCTTAAAAAAATTGATCCATTTTTTGTGATCAGACACTAAATGGCTGTTTAAATTCAAGAAAAGGGGCACTGGACAGGTGCTCTTTATAAATCAGAGGACCTGGTCTTTGAGATATGTTGGACGCTGCTGGCTTCTGAAAAGTCATGAAAAACAAGCATGAGAGAGCAATTACAGTGGCTGCACATTGCCTGTGTGGATGTGGACTGCCAGCTGGGAAAGCCTTTGGCTGTGGTTCTGCACAGCATCATGAACTGGGCAGCAGTTTGGTTTCCTTCCCTGAAAGAGCTGTGCTGCTCTGGGTGCATCCAAAGTTGCAGCTGGGATGAGTTGCCTGTTTCCCAAAACAAGGTGAGGCAAAATGATGGATTAAAAAAATTCTGGCATCTTCAGGACTCTTTCTGCTTTGAAACAGAATGTGATATTTGGTAGAAACAAGTCAGCTCAGGGTCATGCTTTCCTAGCTCTAGCTAGAGGTTGCACTGATCAAAGCTATCTCTTTTTTTTTTTTTTAAAGTCAAAACCTCCTGCTGTAAAATATCAAGCGTAGAGACAGAGTCTGAAAGCAGGTAAGTCTGCTCAGCTCAGATCACAGACTCCTTAGTGTTTTGGAGGATGCAAAGAGCATCTTGATTTTTAATGTTTTGGGCAGAGCAATCTGGAGTGGAAGAGGCTGAAGGGGCTATAGGTGGTCATGGACACAAAACTATCTCAGCAATGCTGTAACTAATTCAAAGGAGGAATTTTCTCCTGGCTTCTGCTGAAGGAAATTGATGTCTGGGGCAGATACTTCCTTAGTCATGGTCTCCAGTGTGATGAAAAAAGGACATTTAAATAGATAAGATGAGTATCCAGGAACCTGAGGACTCCTCAGCTCCTTCACCCCTAGACTGACCTCTGCTGACCTTTTACAAACAGTCAGAGGAACTAACACTGCTGTGGACTGTGCTTCAGGTGGGGAGGAATGCAAAGGAAGCAAAACGCATTCTGTAAGAGGTGAGGATGTATTTGCATCCTCCGGGGGCCTGCTTTCCTTGCTGCAGGTGAGCCTGCCCTAGTCTGGTGAACTGAGTACCTGCTGATCTGTTGAGCAGGCTGGGAAGGAATGCCACTGCTCCTGGTGATATGGAGCTGATGTGGGATAGGACTACTCTCTGGCATTGTCCAGCTCTATGTTTGGCCATGCCTTGCCTTATTTTATCCAATCATCTAACATACACTTATAAACTCAGAGAGTCCATGTGATATTATTCTCTGAGCCATATTGCTGGACAGAAGGGAAAAAGCACAGAACATGAGAAAAACGGGAAGGGAGAATATTAGGTACTGGTAATGAAGGTCTTCTTTCTCCTTCTAGTGGAACATGTCTGTTTATCTTTTTGCAAATTATCTTCTCTTTCCCAAGGAAAGCCTCCCATTCAGCTGTGCTTTCAGAAAGTGGAGCAGTGGAATGATGTTGTCTGAAGACAAAATGCTTGTTAGCAGGGCCACTGGTGCTAACAGGAGTCAGACCAGCTCAGAAAAGCAGGTAAATATGAATGCTCTATCATTTTGGCTTTCCTAATTAGAGCTGGATTCTCAGCTCAGCTGTGAGGCCACTCTCATGTCTTGTCTCTCACTGTTCCCTGCTTGGAGCACTACCTGGCTGTGGTTCAGGTGAAGCAACACTCAGGGAGTACTCCCTGGATGGATAGACAGAGAAGAGAGTTTAGTTGTATGGATGTAAACCCTGCTGTGCTGCTTGCCCTCCAGGCCAGAGAGGGAACCTTGGCCCGTGCTCTTTCCCAGCCCAGATAAAGGGACTCCGATTTCAGCCCAGGGTCAAGACCTATTGGAGCAGTGATGCCTTTGAGTCACCCTACAGAGCTAGCAGAGCATCACCTCCTCTGCTGGAGAGATAGGCAGCAGCATTTCCAGCATGCTGCAGGAAGGCTTTAGGGAGGGAACTTTGGCAACTGTGACATGGAGAGCTGCAAGTGCAGTGCAGGGTCCCATGTGCCATCCTCTGGAGACCTACCTTGGTATTTGAGTCAGAATGACTCTTCTTTCCCTTTCTGAGTCACTGCCACAGTCTATTTCTGGCTTGTGCTTTAGGAAGAGTGGGTTGATGAGAATGAGATAAGGAGGTCAAAGCTGTTACCAAGGGGTACGTACCAAAATGTTTTCCACAACTGGATTAGTCCAGTTGGGCTATACATGAGTCTGTTGTATACACTTCTGGGAAGCAGATTGAGGCAGAAGTCCAGCACTGCCTCGGCTCACTGAGCCCAAAGGGTTGGGATGAGGTTTAGATTGCCTCCAGTAGTGCAGCTGTCTCAGGTGCCCTGGTGCTCTGTCTGTGAAAAGCATGTCCCTGACTTAGTCCCAGAGCCCAGCCTTAGCTTGGGGAAAACCTGAGGGAACCCAAGAGAAGTTAATCTGTTACTCTGTCCAGAAGATGACTCTGGAAAGAGGACACTCACTACTGTTAGGTCACTCCTGGATGGAATGGCACCTGCACTTTGGAACAGCACAGGCACAGTTCTCAGTCCAAATACCTCATCTCCTGGAGGGGTTCAATTCTTCCCTTCTGGATATCAGGTAGGGAGCAAGATTCCCCATCTGGAAGGACCTGGTCCTGTCCATGGACTTCACAAGGGAGTGGCAGTCCATCTGCACTGAAGGTTTTGGAAAAGAGGACAGGTTTCTGGAATCCCGCCTTAGGCAGCACGGGGCCAAACAGGAGGGGCTGTCAGAGGTCCCAAGGCCTGTCTCAGGTTTTCCTTTTGGGCGCTGTTGGATGCAGAGGCTGATGGTACTGTCTGCTTTCCAAGTAGCTGCTTATGGGAGCTGGGAAAATAAAACTTCAACAAGAGAGGAAGATGATGGCAATGGCTCACAAGGAGCATGACAGGACCAAGCTTTTGGACAGATCTCTATGGTGATGAGTCCTGGTGTTATGAAGTGCTGCTTACAGTGTTTGAACTCGGGCTGATGGCTGCCATACCCTGGCTGATCACAGACTGCATTAAAAAATGGCATTGAGAATAACCTCCAGGCAGTGGAAGACCTTTGCCCACTCAAAGAATGAGAGATTGCTTCCAATAAAGATAGATATTAATGTGGGGACCAACGCAGCCTTCAAAGTGGTGATCGCTGGGGCTTCCCCTCTGCTCCTTGGGAAGGAGCAGAGAGGAAGTGAGAGGCATCGAAGTGATCTATCATTTTAAAATTAAGTGATGTCTCCTCAGTTCACAGGGGAGCTTGGAAAGTAATTTACCACCAATAAAAAGAACAGAAACCAGCCCTGAGTGAGGCAACCTCGGAATGGGCTCTGCTAATGCTCTCCAGCTGTGTAGGCTATGGCCTCGGTGTTCGGTGTCAGCAGAGTCCTCTCAGGGTGTCGCTACCCTGTATTCACTCCAGAACAACAATTTTACCTCTGAATATTCATTAACACAAGCCAGATCAGGAAGCTGTGTATGTGAGCTGCCCCCTCAAGAAAAAGGACTGAAACTGTTGTTAATACGGCTGTAATAACAATGAAAGAAGGTGGTTGAATGGTCTGAAAGACAGAGAAGGCAGAGCTGGAAAATGTCAGTCAAGGCACAAGGTGAGATGACTGATATGCCATGGTTAAATTGCAGTCAAAATAACCCCTAACATCAACAAGGGAAGGTCCTGTAAAAGACACCCTTAATTTATTAATCTGTCAGAAATTATTCTTTCTATTTTAGCTCAGCTTTGCTGCCTGCACGTGACGAATATTCCTGTGTGGGAGGGCAGTGGAACATGGGGAGGCAGATGCTTACTGGAGGGGTAGGTTTCAGGCAGTGTCTGACCCAGCAAGAAGGGAGTGTTCCTGGGCTTCCCATCAGAGAACCTCAGCAGGCTTCACTGTACCCCTGCTGCTCTGTCCCGAAGCTGGTTTTGGAAACAGCATGAGCCTTCCTGTCAAGAAAAAAAGGGACAAGGGGGTCTGAGAGTCTCAAGATGGCTTCCCCACCATATTAAGGGAGTACCCTGGGACTTGTGCTGTCACAAGACCAGTCAGGCATTGTTTTATTGCAGTAAGAATTGATGTTAGGAAGAAGGAAAAACATTTATGTTCTGTGTCAAAAGTGTGCAATAGAAACACAGCATGCCAAGGCAAGAGCCCTGTCCCCAGTGCAACATCCATCTCCTCTTAATTAAATCTCCTGCAGCCAGCCAGCTCCATTCAGTCCCAGCAGTGAGCTGCGGATGATGCATGAGATAAGCCTTTCCAACCCACCCACTCTACACATCTCTGCTGGCTCTGTGCTGGTGGGCTGCTCCAGATAATAGCAAAGCCAGATGCAGGGAGAAAGTCCCTCCACTGGTAAATAAATTATTTACAATATTTTTTTTTTTACATCTTCTCCCTCCCTGCCCTCTTGGAAGTATTGAGCATGAAGAATTTTAAACTATTAGGAGGTTTGGGAATGACTCCTACTGCATTGTACACCTGTACCATCCACAGCCTCGGGGGAACGTGTGTTTCACAACTGGTTCCAAGAAAGGAGCCCAGCTTATGTACTGTGGTCAGTAAAGGGTCTCTGAGCCAGCCAGTCACCTTCCCTGGAGCTTCCTATCAGTCAGAGAGGCCAAGCACTTCACCTGCCTGTTACCTTACCTTTTAGAGTACCAAGTGCTTACCTATGCACATGCAAGGCCAGACAATCTGGCCTGACTTTTTGAAGCGCCATTGTATTTTAGAAATCATCCCTTTCATTTGCTGATGAGTAATGTTGTTCTGAGAAGGACACAGCAATCCTGTCTCCTGGAAGAGAAGTCAGGAAACAGCTGAAACCTCTTTTTGCCAGTACTGCAACCAAGAAAGTAAATTTCTCTTTTTCGGGGGTCAAGTCATTCACAGCTCTGGCTCTGGTTCTTCACTGTCTTCTCAGGCTGCTTATGCAGTTTCTCCTGCCTCAGTCACACACAGAGCCTTTATAATAAACCCCATGAAGCCCTCTGTGCCATGCTGGTCACACATTCCAGTGTGCTCACAGAGATCCAGGCTTTGCATGAAGGCTTGAACCCGTCGTTCAGTTTGCACCCTGCTGTCTCTGGTCCTTGTGTTCTTGCTGCAGCACATCTAGATGAAGTCCAGGAACACTTTCCAGTGTTAGATCATCTCCCTGCAATAAGAGTAATGATAATTGGCCTTTTTATCATCCCCATTTGCAGCCATTCTTAGGATCAAAGCTTCTGTAAGCAGCTGAAAGCTGTGTTACCCTGACATTCAGCCTGTGCAGGCAGATGTATTTGCAGGGTTGTTTCAGCAGGACTAGGCTAGAGATCTTATGCTTGCCAAAGTCTGAGGGTGAGTCTTTGCTGATTTTCATTCATCTTCTCTACTCTGTTCCTATTGCTTCTTCTTCTCACAGGATGTAAACAGCATGCCAGATGTTTCTGCAAAGTTAAGGCAATTAATTGAACCAACTACTCCTGCTGCCCAAGCAATTTAAGGTAGTTCTTTGCTTTTGCTATTATTTCCTTGATCAAGAAAAGAGATGGTTGTTCTCCAAGGGAATGAAGAAAGAGAGACTCAGGGAAATGTTTGGGAAAAGAAGAAAAAAAAGAGTTAAAAAAGCTACCCTGGTCTTTCTTTTTGGACGGCTCCACTGGAATTTAACTCTTTCCTTCCATGGGGGATTTTTTCCCATTTATGTTAGCATCAAAGTCTGATTTGTTCAGCTTTTTGAGTGGCAGAAGGAAGGCAGTGTAGCACACCTACATCTCCCTGCTGTAATATATGAAATCCAAATTTGATGAGATTTGTTGCAATGAAGCATTACTGGTTTTGTGCTTGCTTCTTTTAAGCAGGTGCTGGAATAGAACAAAGCACCATTTCTGAAGGTTATGATAGGACTGTAAAGACTGTAAAGACTAATACCTGCAGAGAATGAATCATCCGTGCAGCTTATACATCCATCCTGGGATGAGACGAAGCCCATCTGGAAATAGCTACATCAGCTCCCTGAGTTTGGATGCATGCATGTCAGATGATCCATCAGACATGAGGGAAAAGGTTCATAAGCAAATCTAATGCTACAGACTTACAGCTGTCACACTGGCATAGCAATCTAAGTTTTGGCTTTCCTGTTTTCTTTTTGATTTTGAAGAATCCATCAGCTGTAAATGTGGATTCCACTGATAGGGGAAAAGATGAAGGGGGCTCTCAGCCCTGGGAGAAATCTGCCAGCTCTGGGAAACTTAACCTCAATGCACAAAAGCCCCACCACCTCTTCATGGAGGAAAGGGATTGACTGGTGAGCTGAAAGCTGAAGCAGTATTAGAGCCAGGTTTGTCATCTTGATTTTTTTAAAGTTGATTCTTTTTCTTGTGAGAAAGCCACACATTCGGTGCACATTCACAAAACTAAAATAATTGCTTGTGTATCTTCAAACAACAGATAAGGTGGAATTGAAGACTCACTTCTGCTGGTGCCCGCCTTGTGTGTCCCTACAAAAGACCTCTTGGCTCCTCACAGGCTCCTGGTGCCAAGAGCTTGGCTCACAATATCCAGCCTGATTCTGATGCTCCTGATTCTCCCCAATACTGATGGGTCAAGATGTGACAAGCCCATTTTCTGCACTGTGTGAACCACAGCTGTCTAGGATGAAACGTGAACAAAAATATAATCTAATGCTAAACCGAAGACAACCACATGAGGGAGGACAGCCACACACCTGGCTGGCTTTTCTAGTGGCTTAGACTTGGCTTAGGCTACAGTCCCCATCCATTGTTAATTGCCACACTGAAGAGCCCCAGAGCTAAAGCAAGCATGGATAAGACCAGTTTCCACGAGGTGAGATCTTGGTCGCAGGTGTTTAGAGGCAGTGAGTGCCAGACTTAGGTCCTCCCTAAAGGAGGAGCCTTTGGGGTGGTGACATAGCCTGGAAACCTGGCTCGCAGCCCTCTTCTTGGGCAACTGGACCATACTGTTGAGTTAATAAACCAGGAAACTTGAAAATCAAGTGCACTAAATTCCCATATTTATTGACTTGAAATATTCAAGTTGGATCTTCTCTGTAGGTTCCTGGGAATCCCTGTGCAGCTGGATAGCTGCAGTCCAGTTGAGTCATTCCAGTGTAAAAATGATCCTTCTATGAGTTTGACTGAAGGACAAGAGAAACTGTTATTGATTTTTTGCTTATCCAGTAATTGGGAAAAGTACAGGGCATTCAAAAGGTGCTAATGAGCAGTGATAGAAGGCTTGGTGCATATCCTTCTTTCTTTGGAGAGAACACTTCCCGAGAGGTCTATGCTGGCTGTTAGAGGCTAAAGAGACCAGTGCTAAAAAGAGAGATGCACAAATTTAGAAGAATTGTGCTTTTCCCTTTATGTGGTTTTCAGCAGGAAAGCTCATAGCATCATAAAGCAGTTTAGGTGGAGCAGAACTTCTGGAGAGTTGCCTCCAAAACCCGCACCAAGCGGGCCCACCCTAGCTGCTCCATCAGGTTGCCCAGAGCAATTCAAAGTGGAGAAGCTTATCTCCTCCATCCTCTGGACTTACAGAATGGCTCTGCAAGTTAGAGCTCAGAAAGGAGCTGGGTCCAAAATGCCAAAAGGAACAGGCCTGGTTTCAGCATGCATTTAGTTTATTTATTTTTCTGAGGAAACAATTAAATCGCTGGACCTTATTCACAATGCAGCTTAGCACACAAGTCTGTTGTGGTCTTGCTTGGGGAGTGTTGTTCTCAGGAAAGCCTCTTCCCTTTCTCTTCTTTCACTGGTCTGCATCACATGAAACGAGAGATGCAGCCTCCTCTCACACGCCTGCCTCATGCCCTAGGAGGGTTCAGCACTGGACTATAGGTAGCCTGCAAGGTCTTTGGACCACACCTGCCTTGCTGTGCCTGCCTGGGACATGAGCCTGCTCTGTGGTCTGTGCTCTGTGCATTCCTTCGCTGGCCTTCTGGGATCTGAGTCATTGTGCCCTCTCTTAGGTGTAGAGTAATAGCAAAACCAGTGATGAATAATCGGAGTTAATAATAATGCTTGCCTAAGGTACTTGGTGCACTTTGCTCCCAAATAACTGTTGGATGAAAACACCCTGTCTGCTGGGGACATGCCGTGGCTATGCAGTGCTGTGAGATTTAACAACATCTGACAACAGCCAGCCCCCCTGGCAAGCTGTAGGTTTCAGCCAGCCATTGCTGAGCCCCTTTTTTTTCCATGGAAGTGCTGAAAGTCAGCTAAGTAATGCTCTTACAGTGAATTAATTCCCCCAGCGGCGTGCAGACCAGAGTGGATCCATTCCCTGGGTGCTCACCCAGGAAGTCATTAGCAGCTTGCAGGCAGAGGTCGATCCCATTACCATGGTTTTGTAACGCTTTGTTGAAAAAAATTAGCCAGTGCCTTAGGACTGAAGCTGACCTTGAATGAAAAGGAAGGAAAACCCATCATGTCTGGAGCTTGTCTCTGTGGACTGAAATGCACTTCTGTTGTGATGCTAATTTTGGGGAAAGCAATTTAGGAGAGGAGGAAAGGTGGGAGCAACGTTTTGGACATGGAACAATTGTTTCATCAATGTGTTGTCTGCCCCTAAAGAAGAGGATTTCTGTGGCTCCTTGTATCTTCTGTAGTGTGACTGAAAGACAGCTGGAAAAGGACGTGACAGAGGGCTTGCTCATTGGTGCGATGATCTCTGTGCAGATGTTCTGGCTGTGAGTGTGTAGCAGCTAGTTGTACACATGGACAGATTTCATTTCCCTCCTGGCAGATAGTGCTCATTTTGGTGTTTTTCCTTTAGAACTAGGGTGAGTTCTTCCCATGAATGGAAAGTAGATTCTTTCAACCAGTAGATCCTGGGTAGCTGGCAAGTACCCAGACACAAACAGAATCCAAAAGAAGTCAGGTAGGATATCTGGCTACATGACTCACACATTAGTCCATGTTCTTTCTCAGCTGGGTTTCCTGCTTTCCTCAGTTTTACTTTTCAGAGTATGAGTGCTAGGCACTGGAGGTGGTGGTGGAGAGGGGGAAGGCTAAGATGTCTCTTGCTGTGGGCCCATTTGCCTTTTTATGGTTTGGGTGGATCGGGGGAACTCCAGTCCGGATAGCTACATGATGTGCAAGGGGACTGGAAGAAAGAAACATGCTTTGGTTGACACTTGCACAGCTTTAGAGATGTCTCCTGGCGTCACTAGATGCTTTCTCATCCAGATCTGGACTTCCTCTTTTCTGCCTAGCAGGCTCTTCTCTGGGATGGCCTCTATTAGGTGAGTCAAAGCATACCATTCACTTTGATGCAATAATACAAGTATAAGCTGCTTTCTGCTTAATGTGGGTCTATTTGCTTCTATTTATGACAAATTAATATTTTCTTCTGTGCTGTGAATGGTAGCACTAAGCATACAGCAGGTATGCTGCTAATTTTGTCAGCAAAGCTGGTGAGGGAAGGAGATAAGAGGGGAAAGAATGAATCACTGAAGGGAATAGCTGGCTCAGGCACTGCCATGTTATCATCACGACCGCACAGCAGTTTCTGTGCCTACTCACCCGCCCAGCAGGAGGTCCATTTGGACCTGCAGAGACACACTGTGACATGGAACTGTCTTTCCTTTAAGCTTCCCGGAAAGCTCTGGGCACCAATGAGCTGGCAAAGAGGTAGCTCAGTCATGATCTCCAACCACTGGGAATCTGCAGAGCATTTCTGACTGCCTAGTGCTGCTTGATCCAGTAGGCAGAGGCAGATGTAATGGCTGGATCCAGATGTGAAGGAGGTTAGGAAAAGACAGGAGGTCCAGAGTTTTGTTGCCTGGGAAGGAAATTAAATCCTGGAACAGCTCATGTGGAAGATTCTTCAAAGTCCTTGTGCTGAGAACAGGTATCACTTTCTGCATAATGCCATCAGATTAATTTTTCTGAAGGGGCACACTGTTATGAGCGATGGGAGAATGTGTTTGAGCAGCTGGCATAAATGAGACAAAAATCAAACACTACTTGGTAGTACTGGATCACCAAAGACCTCTGTGATAAGAAGATGAATAAGTTGTAGTAGAGTTCTTACCATCTTCCTGTAGCATTTCCTGGTACTGCTACTGTTGGGTCCCCCGGCTCTTCAAATTAATGTATTAGACATTCCAGATTTTATAGTGCTGCCCACCCACACATTGTCATGGTTCTAACTGTGTAAAATTGCCTTTGGCAGGAAAGAAAGGATTTGTTCCAGGACAAACAAACCCTTCAGCTCAATCAGAACAGCTTAGAGATAATCTCACAACTTTGCTCTTGTATACAACAGCAGATACTTTGTGATACCGACCCAGGTCCAAGTCCAACACCTCCAAGTTCATCTGCAAATCACCTTGAATTGCTGGAGAAGTACAAAGTGTTGTTTGTTTCTGATAAACAGCAGAGAAAGTCTCCCTCTTCTTCATTTTTCTTCCTCCTCCTCATCCACAAGTTAAAAACCAAGGAGGATAAAAAGAGCATCCTAAGGGGGAGAGTTACCACATGCTGCTGCCAGTGTTAGGAAAACAGTACTGAGTCACACAAATAATTTTAGATGCTTCTAAATACACTGTGCTCTCAGCAGGCAGCCTTTCCAGCTATAATCTCGCCGGCTGTCCCTAATTCTGAGCACACAGTATACTCTGCTTCCTCCCTGGTTGCAAATGAGTCAGAATTTCTCTCTGTCACTCACCTGAGCGAGGAGTTCACCAGCTCAGTGCTTGAACACTAATACACAATTAGAGGGTGTATTCCCTCATCCTGTAAAAAACCCACCCTCTCACATTCCCAAACAAAAAATGCAAGGTACAGTTGGGATTCCCTGTTGAACTGCAATAGCTGGGGAACAGTTTTGGCTGTATTCGTGCGGTAGCTGGGAGAGCTGTCTGGGCAGCCTGCTTAAATTTTGCTTGCTGTTTGAGGAGATACCAGCTCTCAGTGGCAAGGGGGTTGCCCAGCAGAGTGGACAGCAATAATATGGAGCCCCCCAGAGACCCAAGCCATACAGCTCTCACTAGCTGCATTTAAAAAAAAAAAAAAAAAAACTAGGAGCAGGCCTCTGAAGAAGGCAAAGTGGAAAAAGGGAAGGATCAGTCCAGAAACCAGGATGAGTTTAGAAATCTCACGAGACTAGCTCCTGTTTGTATGCTGCTATTGCCCATGGAGAATATCTCAGCTGGTTTTGGTTGTTTGATTGGCTGGTTTTTGTTTGTCTGCTTGTTTTGTAAAGAATTAATATTTTAAAGGAAATATGAAAAATTCTGTCAGTCCCAACATGGAAAAAAAAGTGAGGAAAAATTCAGTCTTAGATGAAGTGATATATTTGCCCAATTCTATGTTTTTATCAGATTAGAAGAACTTTGCTTTATTTTTGTCTGTAGAAGTTGGCTAAGTGAAAACACTCCCAGATTCTGCTTTCATTTGCTCTTGTTCTTTCCTTGTCTGTGCATCACCTTAGATACAGCTTTGTCCACCTCTTCCCTTTACTTAAACTAGATGAGTCTTTAAGTTTATCCGTATTTAACCCTTTCCGTGTTTGGTGTACACAAATACTTCTTATTCTCTCAAACAAAATCACTAAAAAGTTAGTTAGAAAAAAAATCTTATCTAGAAAGCTGTAATAGGTTTTATTGTCTTTGTTTTTGAAGGGCAAAAGAAAGGGGAGTGCCAGGAGTAAAGACAAGAAAAATCAAGGACTGAAATGGAGAGCACACACACAGGTAAAAGAATGCAAATGAGTAGTGCAAAGGGGGAAAATAATCCTGGGTAGTAGTAAGCACTCTCCAGAAGACTAATATGATCATGACTCATGATCATGACTTGTTCTGTCATCAAATGTGGACCAGTGAAATGGCAAAAGAGTAGGTGGACATTAAGACATGGTAATGCACAGAAGAGCAAGAGGTCACCAGAGGAGATGTAAGTGGCTCCAAGGGATATCAAGAACAATTTATTATCAAAAGATGTTCAACTTACTTAAAAAAACCAACAGTGAATGAAGCATTGTCCAAGTGTTCTCAGGGGAAGGAGATGCACAGATGGCAAACAGACCCAATAGCTCCCTGGAAAGGCTAGAAATTGCTGATGGAAATGGCAATGACGAAAGAGCAGGTGATGAAAAAGTAGTGCATCTGAAGACAGACTGAACTTCATGAGCAGATGGGACATTGGGTACCCGCTGGCAGAGACTGAAGGCACACTTTCAGCCACTGTTTCCCAAGTAAAGTGGATCAGATCTTGCTCACATTGTGCACAAAGTGAACAATAATATCCCAGAGGTGCCTACACGTTATGTGATGTTGTGAGGTTGCCATGAACTCCAAATGAAGTGTGGGGGTCATGCAGCCAACAGATCACTGAGAGTTGAACTGTCTTTTAAATTCCTTCTCACTAAATCCCCACTTTGGAAAAACTGAGATCAAATTACTAGAAAAATATTTTGTATCTTTTCAAAGAAAAAAGGTACCAATAGCTCCACAAAGAGCATATTTGGTTTTTATGGTCAGGTTTTGGTAGTGACGGGGGGCCACAGAAGTGGCTTCTATGACAGGCTGCCAGGAACTTCCCCTGTGTCTGACAGAGCCAACACCAGCCAGTTCCAGGATGGACTCACTGCTGCCCAAGGTCGAGCCCACCAGTGATGCTGGGAGTGACTCTGTGATAACATATATAAGAATGGGGGAAAAAACTGCTGCAAAGCAGCAGCAGAGAGCGGGGTGAGAATACCTGAGAGGAGCAGCCCTGCCGACACCCAGGGCAGTGCAGAAGGAGGGGCAGGAGGTGCTCCAGGTGCTGGAGCTGAGGCTCCCCTGCAGCCTGCGGGGAAGCCCATGGTGAAGGAGCTGTCTCCCTGCAGCCCATGGAGGTGCACAGGGGAGCAGAGATTCTCTGCAGCTCCTGGAGGATCCCTTACTTCAACAGGGGGATGTCAAAGGAGGCTGTGACCCTGCAGGAAACCCACACTGGAGCAGGTTTGCTGTCAGGACTTGTGACCCCTCAGGGGAGCAGTCTGTTCCTGAAGAACTGCATCCCATAGAAGGGATCCACATTGGACCAGTTCACGAAGAACTCCAGCCCGTGGCAAGAACTCACATCTGCCAGAGCAGGGGAGAAGTGTGAGGAGTCCTCCTCATGAGGAGGAATGAGCAACAGAGACAATATATACTGAACTGACTGCAGACCCCATTCCTGACCCTCTGTGCCACTGAGGGGATGAGGAATAAAATTGAAAGAAGAGGTGGGGGGAAGGTGTTTCTTAAAATTTGAATTTACTTTTCATTATCCTACTCTAGTTTGATTAGTAATAAATTCAATTAAATCCTTCAGGAATAGCAAGCTATATGGGAATTGATTGTATTACAGCTGTAAAGCAGGATGCACTGGGTGCAGTGCCTCTTACTGTAATTACCTGGTGCTTCTCGCAGAAACCTACTCTGCTTGCATCTAACTTGGTCCAAATATCGAAAGTGGAAATCTCACTGTCAGCCTCTGCCTTGGGATGAATTTTTTTTCAGTCAAAACAAACTTGGCTATTTCTGAAAGTGAGGTTATGGAAAAATCTGTCTTTCCTCAGTTAAGAACAATTTGAAAACTTCCAAGGTTCGTGCTGCAATTTGCAGGAAGGTGGTGAAAAAAAATCCAAAAATAAGTGGACATATAAACTGCTGGGAGACCTCTGTGCTCAAGTACTCAGAAAGAACTTTCTTCTCTTAGTCTCCATGTAGATTTGGCTGCCAAACCTTTGATAGTGTTCAGTAACACCATGAGCTGGGGCAGATGGAACAAAAGTATAACCAGGTTGCTGAAATTTTCAGAAGAGAGTCTAGAGTGTTTTAATACTGGCCAATGGCTTGATTTGTCCTTGGCTTTGTTACTGAAAAAATCTGAAACTGTTGTCATAAAGATTTCAAAATAGGTGGGTATCTGACAGGGAAAATGGCAGCTCAGCATCTGGGAAAGCTCTAAGCAGCTTCTTCCTTCTTCTTCTCTGAGAATAAGCCATCAGATTGAATCAAGTTGGAATTCTGTCTTTTTAGTTTATCTGCATGCTAACAGCTTCCCAAGCCTCCCTGAATCTAGCAGAAAATGGAAAAATCTAATTCATAGAGCAGGACTAGAAACCACTTCCCCTCATGCTCTAATTATATCGTAAAAATGGGAAACGTTTTTTATTTTTATTTTCTAAGAAGTGCTTCTGAGTGCAATTGATGCCTCTGTCTTGGAGTGGTTTTGTGCATTATCAGGGCAGTATCACTCACTAACAGATGGAAACCATAGGAATTATTTCCATCTGTTACGGGAAAGGAAAATCATTTTGCCTTTAAATGGTGCAGCATAGGAAAATAACCAAGCTCACTTTTTTTTTCAGGCGTATTTTCTTGGTGGGTTTTGATGTGAGGTTGAAGAATGTTGGGATGAGAAGCACTGTGCTCATTGCTGGCCTGCAGCGGCACAGATGTTGTACAGGGGATTTGCACACCTTTCTGGGGGGACATTCTTGTTGGTGGCCTCTGAGATGGGGAGTGAGGAGTGGCTATCACATGGGCAACCAAATGCATGGTGTGTTTTTCTCCAGCTCTGTGCTGCCATTAAATGCACCTATAAAATGGACATGGTCAAAATCCAAACCTGTGCTACCATTCCAAGCTTCCATTCCATTCCAAGCATTCACTGAAAATCAGTCTGACTTATCAAAAGCCATCAACTGCAAGTGCTGCATGAAACCAGAATTCTGTGGAAACATTTCAGTGCTGCCAATATATTTGTGGCTAGTTTGGGAGATTATATCAAGTTAACCAAACTTTCTCCTGTGGTAGGTCAGCTGCCCTTTAAATCAGGGCACATCATAAGTGTGATGTGCCTTGAAAGAAGATGTTTTGATGCTGCCGCAGGTGACAGTCTCAGGATCAAGTCAGGAATGATAGCACAGGTTACACTATTGTTAAAAATGCAGAATAGCATAGCATAGCATAGAACAGAATAGCATAGCATAGCATAGCATAGCATAGCATAGCATAGCATAGAATAGAATAGAATAGAATAGAATAGAATAGAATAGAATAGAATAGAATAGAATAGAATAGAATAGAATAGAATAGAAGTAAAATAGGAGCAGTTCAGTTCGAAGGGACCTACAATGACCATCTGGGCCAACAGCCTGTCCACTTCAGGGCTGACCAAAAGCTAAAGCATGTTGTTAAGGTCATTATCCAAATACCTCTTAACCTCTGAAAGGCTTGGGGCATTGATCACCTCTTGTGGAAGCCTGTTCTGGTGTTTGGCTGCTGTCTTGGTAAGGAAACGCTTCCTAACATCGAGTCTGAACCTCCCTTGATGCAGCATTGAACCATTCCCACATTTCCTGTTGCTGGGTACCAGGCAAAAGAGCTCAGCACCTCCCTTTCCACTTCCCCTCCTCAGGAAGTTGTAGAGAGCAATGAGATCACCCTCTAGCCTCGTTTTCTCTAAATTAGACAAACCCAAAGCCACTCCTTACTGGACATGGCTTCCTTATGCATCTATTAGAAAAATAAAGTAAAAAGAGTAGTTACCAGTAGTTTGCTGGTAACTTTCAAACTGGAAGGGCTTTAGAGACCCATCTTCAAGGGATGTTACAGTCTAATCACAATTTCAAATTTCTGTGAATAAATTGGACATACTAAAAAAGAAAGTGGCATGCTATTTAATTTGTGGGGCCAAATTGCAAGAATTTTGACAGCAATGATTAGAAATTCAGCATGATCTGTTGAACTGGAGAGAAGTCTGAAATCAGTGAGATAAAGGTTGATAAAGACAGGTGAGCACTTTGCACTTCAGAAGTGCTCACCTGTCTGTGCTATGCTAGCTGGACGGAATTAAAAACCTTGTGAGCATGCAAGCTATGATCTTTATATGAATGGGAAATAACTGTCTGAGCAGTACTTCAGCAAAACATGTGGGGGTTGTAGAAGAACACAAACCAAATGTGAGGTGTCAGTGTGATCCTGCTGTAAAAGGCAAGGCAGGACTCAGAGACGCACTAACAGCATTGTTGTCTGTCTTCTACCTAACATTCCTGAAAAGGCAAAAGAAAGAGAAACTATCATTCAGGAGGAAGAATGTCATATGTTGCCTGGAAAATCTATCCTCTTATCTCCATTAAATATAAAATTTCCCTCCTCCCAAGATGAGATGATGGTGGGATTTCTTTGGCTTACAGAGGTTGGACAAAATAAACTAAGGATGTCTTTGCATCTCTCTAATCTTGCAAAATAAAATCACAATAATCCTATTTTTAAAAAAATGTGCACAATAAAAATAAATGTAAACCTTCATCTTTAACAGCACAGATATATAAATAGTCACAGGAAAACCACACCAATACAGGACACTTTGAAGGACACTTTGTCCTGTGGACTTTTTGAGTCAAGACCAAACAGTATTTATCTTTATCCAGTTGAAGATTCTGGTCTTCCTGCAGGGGGATTTCTTCAGAATCGAGTGCAGGGATAATGGCTTGTGCTGTGTGCACCTCCCCTGGCAGATCAAACTGTTCTGTGTACAAAAATGGCAGGTTTGTGGTACTTCAGCTATGACAGTATTTTTTGATCACATACATATTTTTCTGGACCACTGTGCTAAAGATGTTTTTCTTGGTTGGCATTACATAGATATAGTAATGAGGTAGAGCAGGAATTCCTGTGGCACTGACATTTTGCGATTTTTGGCAAAAGGTGTGTCGTAAACCCACTGCCTACTGCTTTATTTGCCTGGCAATGGAGAATTTGCCTCTTTTGATAGCAGTAATAAACCTTAAAAAACCCACAGCCACTTTTGCATAAGCTGCAGAAAAGCAAGATGCAGACCTGTGTCTTGAGGTGGAGAAGAGCTATGGATTGATACCTTCCTTGAGAACCAGACCTGCGAGGCTCCTAGGCATGGTGCAGGAGCAACAGGATGCTCTCAGTGACATCACCTGCCGTGCTCTATGATATTACTGTGGTACCAGCTCCAGGGGCTGATGTCAGTGTCTTGGGTCTGGTTTTTAACTGAGATATGGTACACAACATCAGTCTGTAGAAAGGTTCTGGGTGACAATATGGCATGTAGTTTAGCTTACTCTCTGTCTGAAGTAAACTTTGAGTCCTGGCTGGCTGTTCTGACACATAAGTCAACCTGGACATGCAACCAAACCATATTTAGTGGATGAGGCATTTTTGTTAAAATTTATGAGCCTCTTTAAGCTCCCAACCCATTCAAAATTACTGGATTGCTTCACTCTTCCTAATGTGAAGCCATAAAAAGACATTGGCAGCATCAGCTTGAACACTTCCCTGTTAAACCAAAGAAGGGATGGCAGCACATACCCAGAACAGAAGACTGTTTGGGTCTTGGATCAGCCAATCTGTGGGGTAAACATTTTTGCTCCAGCCAAGCAAAAATGTGTCAGCTAAGGTCAGCTCTGGGTTCAGCCCTTGGTGTGCCATTGCAGGATGGCAAAATTCATCCAGGGCACCTCCCAAAATCCTCTTGTTTTTCAGGAAGACAAGGGCCTTTCCTTGGCTCTGCCTCATTGCCACAAGAGGGCTCTGGGAAATCAACCCAGCAGCCCTCAACAAGCAGATGTGCCCTTTAGTTTGGCCCTTTAAGCTGCCCTACACAATTGCAGAAGCCTGTGGAAAGGCAGCTGAGGCTAGGTTGGCTTGGAGCAATATATTGGCAAAGGTTGGGAATAATCCACCAATATTAAACCTGCTGGGTGTCCACACAGCTGTTGCGTGGCAGGGCAGTAGAAGAATCAGAGTGATTTGAGTCAGACAGGGGAATCAAAGAGTGCTGCAAACAGGAGCTGTACCCAGGAAATCTAGAAGAAACCACCCAGAGTGAAGACCCTGCCTTCTCAGGCCAGCTGCTGTTTGTTCTGCAGTGGGTTGGCTCCATTTCCACACCTGGGCCATGTCTTAGAAGTTTTATACTCACATCCCAGAGAGCAAGGCTACATCTGCCCTGGTGCCTTTTCTTCTAGTGGCTGGTTCCACAGAGCAGCCAAGGCACAGACTGATGTCTGGCCAAACTGGGCTTCCTCACCACGGCAGAACCGTGTGCTGAATGAGGACTTACACGCCCATGGAGAAGAGGCTCACACCTCAGTGGCAGGAACATGGCCTAGGGCAGGAGGGAAGTGTACAGCAAATGCCATTTTAGCAATACAGTTTTGGGGGCAGAAAATACACCTTTTGTTTCTGAGTCTTCCCACTCCAAAAGCAGCAGAAAATTTGATTAGATAAGTGATGAAAGCATATACATGTTGCTCTCCTTCCTGTTTCTTGAACACATCAGAAGACGTAATGAGGTAGTAAATTTGGCACTTAGGTGGAGTATTGAAATCAAAGACAACAAGGCTCTTTTCTCATTTCTACCCATTGTAACTTAGTTTAATACACTTATTCTATAGTAATTTAAGTAAATGACTGGGAAATTATGAACTCTTTGCTGCACATCATGTTGTGATAATGAATTCATTCAGCTTTTTCTTAAATGTCACAGATGGTTACAAACGAAAGCCCAGAATGAGGTGGACTCACAGTAGAGACAGGCTGAAGGGGAGAGGAGGAATTCCCCTCATTTTAGTATTTCCTCTTCACTCAGTAGACTTAAACTTCTCAAACCCTCAAAGCAGATGTATTTGGGGGAGATACCAACCAAATAGGATGATGTGATCAAAGATGACCATGGATGAAGAATTGTTTTAGAAAAGCTCTCCTGTTATGTCCCAAACGAGTATCATGAACAAAGCCATGGGATGGAGAAAGGAGGGAGAAGCAGGGAGTCTTGGACAGAAGACATGTTGTTATCTAGATCTGGATCTTAAGACATCAGAAGGTGTTTGGAGCAGCAAAGGGCCAGACCACAACTCAGCAGTGGCACCTCAGGAAGATCAGCAGTAGGATGAGGCCTCTTTCAATTGTCATGGAAGTTGGTGGGAAGCTTTCCACTGAGTAATGCAACTTGTTTGTGTCATCTACAGTATAAAACCTGCAAGGTTGGAAGGAAGCCATTCTCATGACTTGGAAAACTAACCACAGAATCACCATCTGCTCTGGAGCAGGGACCTTCCCCTTCAGAGGGATAGCCTTTGGGACACCTTATTAAGGGGCAAGTTGGTGAGAAGAAGAGACAGGTTAACTCTTCAGCATTTCAGCATCCTGTGTCATTCTGAGAGCTGTGTTAAATTGCTCCCTTCTCTCTTCTCTGAGGTTTTCCTGTGGCTAATTAATTACAGAGAGAATTCAGAGCCCTTTGTGGGTAGTTTGTCAACTTTGCGCTATGAGTCAAGAGGAGTGCACCTCAACAAGTTCTGGAATGTGGGCTGGGCTCCATGAGGCATTCCCAAATTTGGTAGTTTATCTGGATTTGTCTGGGACACTTTGCATCCTCTCTGTGTAGCCAATCCACCTTGCTTTCGAGGCAGAACACAGAATGGAGCATGCAGCTAGCAAAGAGGGGGGTGGCAGGCATCACAGAGTCCCAGGGATGTTGAGTCGTTCCTGAATTCACCAAATTGATGCAATATTGCAATATCTTTCCTCCAGCTTACCCTTTATGTCGTAAATAGCAGCAATGAACAGAGAAAATCAGAATTAAATCCTTCTTTTCCTATTTTATATATAATAACAGTGGTGACAAGAATATGAAAACCCAGACAACATAAATATCCTCCTTCCTCCCTAATAACCAAGAGACTGAAGAGATAGCTAAGTATAAATATACCTTTGGCCTCCAGACTTCACAGTTAAGCCCAAACTTACACAAAATATTAGCCCAGAAAAAGCCATGTCCTTCCAAAGAGCAGGCACATATTTTGGCATGGCATGGCTTCATCTCCTTACCATCTCTTCAGCGGCCACTTCTCCAGGAAGGGTTTCCTCCTGCTTCTATATAATCTTGTGGCTCAGGCTCATGGCATTACCGCTGTGGAAATTCAAAATACTCAGTGTTCAGCTTACAGGGGTTTGGTCATAGCCTACCAAGTATCCCCTGAGGAGAGGCTGTCTTATTTGAAGAACCTCAGGTCTGTGGGCAAGCTCAGGTTGTTCCAACAGGAACTGCTCTTATTTGTGGTTTATTACTATGCAGTGAGCTGGAAGAAATGATGAAATTACTTCGGTGACCAATCATACAGCTCAATAACAAATGCACTGGCACTCAGGTGAAGGTGAGGGTCCGCTAGCAGATACACATCCAGCAGATACTGGGCTGAAGAAAAAATAGATTCGTAGATAATTCACAGCAGTAAATTGGTGAAATTATGCCAGAAGGAATTCAGCAAGCCCCATTCCTTGTCCTCCTGATTACTTAAACAGTGCAGTCCGTGTTCCATGTGTTTGCCTTCTGCCCAGCTTATAGCATTGCATAAATCCACCTATGTGAAACAGTCTTAAAAAAGAAAGGGAAAAGATTAATAAGAAATTCAGATTAAATAGCCAGTGTCTGAAGGAAAGAGGAATGTTAAAAATCAGTATAAAGGCCTCAGGAGTATTTGTCATTCGAAGCCTTCTGTAATTTTGGTGCAGTATATAGCAATCTTTTATTCGTGAGCTTTTTGGATGTGTTCCCATGTTAAAATTGTGTGTTAAAGCTTGGACCCCAAAATAACAAACAGGGGAGAGAGGTGATAATGGGAGGACTTTAGTAACCACAAGCTTAAAAGAAGGAAGAAGTTCTGTTTGTTGGTACCAGCTGCCAGCTTCCAGGCTATCAGTCATATGGATTCAGTCAAACCCTGGCTAACCCTGACCAGCTATTTGAGCAGACTTCAGCTGACAGTCACAGCTGGTTTGGGCTAGCTGTGGCTGTTCTGCTTGCCCACAGCAGGTCTTGAGGAAAATCCCAGTGTCTGTGCCCTCTTGGCTGCCCTTTGCCCATGACTGAGCCTTCTCACAGAAAGGCAGGACTTTTCCATCTTTTCCAGACTTGATTCATGGTAGGATACTGGAGTTTGTGAGACAGATCCCTGGGACTTCTCACTTGAGAGTGCAAGTGTGACAATCACTGGGGAAACAAGAGCACAAGACTTGGACTAAAACACCAGCAAGAGAGGGTGATGCTGGTGTGATTGAAACAGTGGCAGTTACTGGAATGAACGAGGGCAGAAGCTCATCTCTGAACCTTGAACCTCCCGTCAAGTTTCCTTTCCATTTCAAAAGCCTTTGAATTAAGTGGCATCATCGGTGGTCTCATATTCAGCTTCTGCTTTTCCTAAGCTACCAAGAAGATGGGATGGGAACTTGAATGTGTAAACAATCCATATGCTAGGAGAAGATTGTGAACATGTGTTGGTCTTACTTTCCTGGTGCATAATTATTACAGATACTTAAGTACCAGAGAGGTTGCACAATACCTTAATTACTGTGTTTAGATGCAGCCTGTTCAATGTAGGAGTCATACTCTCTGACTCTACTTTCTCTTCAAGGTGTAATTTGAACAGTCATTGCTGAGATACATGGGTGGCCAGCATGCACTGAATGGTTCAGTATGGTTCATATAGACCAAAAATGGCTATTCTTCATCCTGCTTTTCAAGGTGCAGCACTTCGTGTGCTCGTGGCCTGTTGTGTAAAAGTTGCCAATCCTTTGAAGTAGAAAGAGGGCAGATTCATATCTATGTGCAATGGAGATTCAGTGATTCCTCTTATTGGCACCTTTTGGTTGTTTCCTCTTTGTATCTGAAGCATATGTGCTTCTGCACACTTGTACTACCAAATCTTCTTGGTATCCAAATTGTTTGGGGAGCAGAAGGAAATTCTCAGATGCATCTGAGCAAGATTCTAGGATGGCACTCTACAAACATATCTGGTACCTGGTGGTACACCTGAGTTGACTGTTTGTTTTTCCTTTGAAAGCCTGAATGAAATTAAAACAAAACAAAACAAAACAAAACAAAACAAAACAAAACAAAACAAAACACAAACAGACAAACAACACACACACACACACAAAAAAAAGGAGAGAGAGGAGATGGATTCAATTTCACATAAAACTCATTATGCAGGTCCAGGAGAGGGGTCATTCTACCTGGCTTCAGGGTTCTGCAATCTAAGGTTGCTGCTTGGTGCCAACATAACTATTGATGAGAAGGGGGCATTGTAGGAAGTGGCGTCTGTAAACTTCTTTCCTCTTTTTAGGGACTTGGCTCACGGCTCACCCCAACAGCAAATCTGTTGTCAGTGAAGAATTTACTGTCCTTGTCCTTTCTCACCACAGTCTTCAGTAAAATTAAATGTATAAACCAAAGGACCTCATCCCTGTTTCAATCCCTTAATTCAGCACTAGGGCTGCAGAAACATCTGAGGATGCTGAAAGAGGATATATCTCAGGTGACCTCTCACTTCTCAGCCTTGGGGAGCAACTGGTCAGAGCCAGGTCTAAGGAATTTGGGCAGGGGGTTCAGTAGACAAAATAGAATGCAAATGAGCTGTGGCAAACAATTCGTAATAGAGGTAATCCGTGAATGGAGTACCTGTGTTGGACCTCAAGGACTTATTCCAGCTTCTCTCAGTCACACCAATGCTGTCAGCCACAAGCAGATTCAGCCATCTCTTAGGCTCATTCAGAGGAGCTTAACACCTACAGTTTTGTTGCTTTCTTGGAGACAGTCCATACTCAGGATCCCAAAATGAGCCACTACTTAGACCACAGACAGCTTAGTTAGGATTGATTTCCTTTGGGGCCCCTCACTAGGAACATGTCTTCTAGACCCTACTGCATGGCATACACCTAAACAAAACATTGGTGTCTCACCTCACCTAATGCTGTTTGCTTAGCTGCCTCTTCCCTCAGCTGTTTTTTTTCTCGCTGAATGAATAAACAAAGCCACCCAGTTTAAATACCTGTGTTACAGTTTTTATCTGAGCAAGAGAATATTTCCCAGTAGCTATGCCACGTGCACAACACCAAGGACCTGTGGCAATTAGCAAGTGTGGGGAGAGAATATTGGGTCATGTTGAGGCAGGTTTTTCAGTAATTGTATAGGGGCAACAATTACAAGAGGCAGGAGACTCATTAGATACTCTAATCCCCCAGAGTAGGCAGTGGATTGCAGAACAGCCTTCCAGTCCAAATAATTGCTCATAGCTCATGGTGTGCCTGAAGTACAGACAAAAAAATTTCACCCTCTTCTGAGAGGCAGCTTGTGTGGGTGCACATCAGTAATGGGGCTGGAGGAAGCAGTGTGGGTTCTCTGACTCCTTTAGTCATAGCTCTCAGCTTCTGCAAAGCAAAGGGACCCCAGTGCAAGACTGCCATCAGTGCTTCCTTGATGATTTCATTTTTTCCTCTTGCCCTCGCACCCTAGTCCCCAGCTCTTTGTCCCATGGTGACATTCACAAACTGCAGTGCTGGCAGCTCTCACAAGCAGGGCAGGTGAAGTCAGCCGGGATATGAGAGGAAGCAGATGATGTACAAGAAGGTGCTGAGGGAGCTCAGCATGGGTACGGTGGGTGTGCTCAACCTGGAGAAGAGAAAGATGTGTGTAGGGGAGGGATCCAGCTGCTATCTGTCTCTGCTGAATGAGGGATTACAAGAAAGTCGGAGTCATATTCTTCTCCATGCTTAACAAGGACAAGTCTCTCAGCCCTTCAGCTTCTCTCCTCACATGGCACGTGCTCCAGGCCCTGACCATCTTGGTGGCCCCTGCTGGACTTGCTCTAGCTTATTGAAACTTCTCTTGCACTCAAGGGACTCAAAACTTGACACAGCCTTTCAGATGCACCTTTATCAGTGTGAAGCAGAGAGGAATAATAATTTCTCTCAGTCTGCTCACTATGCTTTCACTAATGTTAACTAGGGAGCAGTTGGGCTTCATCTTTGGGAAAGCACACTGCTGTCTCATGATCAACTTGTCAGGACCCTTAGGCCCTGTTCTGCAGAGCCACTTCCCAGTCATCCAGCCCCTAGCCTGTCCTGGTGCAAAAGGCCTCCTCATCCCAGGTGTAGCAGTCTGCCCTTGCCTTGGTTAAATTTGTGAGGCTCCTTCTGACACAGTGTTCTAGTCCACTGCAGTCCCCCTGAATAACAGCCCTGCGTTCCTGCCAGTGTCAGCTGCTTCCCCCAGTTTGGAGTCACCCTTGAAACCAGAGAGAGTATGCTCAGTCCCATAAATCCAGCTGATGAACAAGATGGCTTGTGTATTACCTCTTCAAATTTATATCCCCTAAAAAATCAGATCTAAAAGAGGTAACAAATGCCATTAGAACAAACTCAAGTGCTTGGTTTTGGTTTGGTTTTTTTTTTTTTTTTTTCACAAAGTGGGAGGAAATATCTATCTTCTGGAGATATTTTAAGTAAAGTTTTAAGGTTCTCTCAGAGCCACAGGATCCTGAGGCCTCAGGGTTTCAGATGTTATAGGAAATACCATGAGACCTCATTACATGTTAACAATTAAGCTTATAGTTTAACTACATGCCTTTTGCTATTTTCTGGTTTTATAGTCATCTGCTCTTCGTGGGATTACTATATATCCCAAATATATTGCACATGGGCTACAGTAATGTGCAGTAGGGTCACAGGAAGGTGAAAGCTGTTTATTATGCCTCTGCCCTGACCAGAACTGGTTCCTGTGATTTTCACAGGAAGGGCATTTGTTCTCCATGGAAGAGCTTTCTGGATCTCTTTTTGTTCTGAAAGAGTCTAGTATCACCAATGGACTTGTTCATATCCCTCTGCAAAAGGGTTCATTGTGAAGCTAGTGAGGGGTACAGTACCCAGGACAATTCCGAAATGAATTTTTGGAATACACTTTGTTAGTGTCTGAGGCACTGGCCACAGTTAGGACTGCCACAGGAAAAAGGCCAGCAGAGCTAGTGCTGGAAAGAAAGATGTGAAACACACCTTGCTTGAACAGTGGAGGCTGACCACAGCTAAGTATGGAGGATGATGATGCATCTATGGATGCTAGCAAGTTTCCCAAGTGCCCAGCTGGTGTGTCTTGACCAGAGTTAAACAGACCATCACATCTGGAGTCAGGAAGGAATTTCAAAACAAATTGGATAGCAAAAGCAGGGTTGGGTTAGTTGTTGTTTTCCTTTCTGTTACAGGGATGTGGTCTATTTACTAGGCATAGATGGGAATTCCACCTAGCAAATTTCTCTCCCTTGCAGGCACTGAGGACATTGGCAAAAACCTTCATGTTGCTGTCTTCCTAGAGCAGGAATTTTTGTTGCTTGTGGGGTAGGTTCATTTGGCACACAATCTTTAGCTTGCTTAAGAGCATTGGCACTGCTCTGTAGCCCACGGAGTGCAGCCCTGTATTCCTGTCAGGACTGAATGACTACTGGAGGCTGGGTTAGACAGCCTGAGAGCTCCAGCTGTACATTCTACATCAAACCAAGCAGAGCATATCAGACTCTTGTATCATGGACAAATGCAGCTCTTCTGAAACATGTTCCATCAGAAAAAGTTGTGTCTTAGGATGTCCCCAAGACCAAGCTACCAAGATCCACTGACCGACCCTTGCTGAATTGCTGAAGCAGGAAAAAGCACAGTTTGCTCTCTCACTACAAGCATATAACCTAATAGCAAAGTCCTGTCCTGGGCTCTAGACCATTTCACAGCTGCCTGCTGACCTGATTGAAATGAAAATTTTAATGGCTTCTAGAACAGATCTTTTCATGGATTTGGTCCAGATGGAGTGAAAAATATGTTGGAGCACGTGTAAGCCCCTGTATATCAGAAGAGAAACACACATGCCACTAAATTGCCAGACTGACAGCTCCCAGGCGCTCTGCACATCCTCATTGCCACAAAAGGAAAGGTTCGGATTCTTCTTTGAAAGGCAAACAGGTATATGGCAGACTCCGTCTTGCGTAATACCTAATAGAAAGTCTGAGCCACCTCCCAAAAGATGAGTGTCATGTCTCCCCACCTTTGATAAAACATTGTTGACAAATAGCAGGTTTGCCATAATTAGAAGCATAATAACTAGGAAGTGCAGCTCAGAACCAATTCAGGCGTCTAACTCTCTCCAGCTGCTATTAAAGCTGATGTCTCAGGCAATCAACTGCAAATGGGTATTATTTTCTAATTGAATCCACAGCTCCCTACATGTGAGATGTGAATGAATGAGGTAAACACACGTGCAGCCAGCAAATCTCACAGCTCGCTGTCACCCCTGCAGTGCCATTAACAGGGCCCTCACTCAACCCAAAAGCTGTAGGGACTTCACTACAGTTTTGCAGAGGCCTCAGGGTCCAACACTGTTAGCCAGGGAAATTACATCTACTTTGCTTCTGATGTTTTGGTTAAGGGGCTTCTAAAAGCTGCATGGATATTCTGCAGGCACAGGGGACTTTGAAACACACACCCAGGGTGAATATCTGCAAGCCATGCAAAAGGGCTGAGCTAGGAAATACGAAATAGTTATTCCAGCATGATAGATCACTCCACCTGCTTTATCTGGTCTTGGCTCCAGCTTTCATTCTGGTGGAGGCTGTCCTGTCTTGTCAAAACCATGTCAGAAGGGAACTTGCAAGAGATGTTACAATATTAGAGTCCCAGACTGAGCACTGTGGGAAGAGCAGCAGCACCAGACTGGCCCATCTTGGTTGAAGTGCCCCAGACATACCCCACAAGAAGTCTGCCAGTCTGTTCTGTACGTGTGGATGGACAGAGGTGTTTTTCTTCCTCACTCTTGGTACAGCTGTGACACCTGTGTGGATGGAGGGCTGTAGAGTTAGCATCCCCTGACTCTTGCAAGCGCCTCATCCCTTCTTGCAAGTGGTTTAGAGCACAGAAACCATGTCTCTGGTAAAACAGTAATGTTTGACCAGAACACAAGGAAGGTAGAAGATTTAATTAGAATTACATTGCAGGGCACCTTCTGAGATTTCATATGTAGTGTACCTTTCTCCCTTCTTTCAGCCTGCATTTGTCCATTGTCCGTGTCTAACCTCTAGATTCTGTTTTGTGTTTGCCTATAAAATTGTAAATCTCAGCTGTCAGAAACCTTCCTTCTGTATGGATGCACGTAGAGACACGTGGTCTCTTTCGAAGCTAAACAGATGAGCCTCATCCACCTCCCATTGGGAGAGAGGCTATCCAGCCTGCATCCTACCATTCTTGCCACTTTCCACCTCAATGCTTTCTGTGAGTCAGCAAGCAGTGTGTGACTCAGTGAAAATACATGTAGGGCAAAACAGCCATGAACTAAATTCAGTGCTTGCTAAAGAATGTGCAGGTGTTATTTTGGGGATCAACAAACCTTCTAATGATGATACTGGGTGGATTCTGGCCAGAAAGGTGTGCTGTGCTGAAGAAAGATGGGAGGAGAGCCTGGAAGCAATGCAGCAGAATTTGGAAAGACGAGTCGGCTACACAGAGGGACAGCTTCTCAGGATTCCCAACAGAGCAACAAGAAGAGCTATTGGAGGAGGACTGAGTCTGTGGTACCCCTAAGCGGGAGAGCTGCAAGTCGTGCAGGTGTACAGTCACTTGTCCCTTGGAGTTGTCCTGTCCAGATCAGCGGTAAGCTGCTGCCATTGCTCTGAAATGTCAGAAATACCCAGAAGCAGAGCAGTTCCCACAGTACCACAGGGCCTGGTGGGCTCATTTTAGTCAAAACACAACACGCCCTGTAAGCAGGGAGCAGAGCTTGAAAACTCCACAGGAAAACCCACCTCATTTTAGGACAAGCAAGTCAAGATAGAGAAAGACATACTGAAATGGCTGTTTTGGTGAGATCCTGATGTAAATTGGTGAGATCCTGATGCAATCATCTCAGCAGAGTTCCTGTTCCTCCTGGCTTGTGTGAGTGTTTCCTCAATGCATGAGACATACATTCAGAGGGCAACACCACTCCCTCCCCTACCCTTCCCATGCCCAGGAGCGCTTCTGACCGTGAGAAAGTTCTGACATGCAAAGAAGACTCCTGTAACAACGCCTTGCTTGCTGTCAGCTGAAAGCAAGTGACACCCTCTCTAATGACTAGTTTCAGAAAGAAAGCAAATACACAAGGATGCGCTCACCTGTCCTAGGCAATCACTGCTGTCTCCCACGGTGAAATTGCTGGAACTTTTCAACACATGTGTTGCTGGCTGTATCACCAAGGTGAGGTCACATCCCAGCTGGGGGATCAGAGGGGTCTGAAGGACCTTCATCCTGGCAAATGCTGCTCTGAACATTGTGCATCTGGACACTGCTGTGTAGTACAGGGATATTTCCCAAAGACTTCCCCTTTCTTTGGTAGGAGGGTATAAAACCCCTTCAAGATCATCCACCAGTGGGGAATGGAGCAAAAAGTAGCACCAAATCTTTCTTTTTCCATGTTTTCTGAGGTTGCTGCCCCATAGACTAGATCCAATACTGAAGACCCTAATGCCACCTTTGCTTCCTGTCCCCTCCGTACTTGGCAAATTGCCCATGGGAGCCTGTGCCTGGCAGAAGCAGAGAGAGCCACGTTGCACATGTGAGGGTGGTTTGGTAGCCTGGCTCTTAGCATCCAGAGGGAGTGACTGCCTCTGTGGATAGCATTTCCATAGAAAGGAGCCAAATCCACCCACATGGGTCACGGAGACTGTCTTTCTGCCACATGCCTTCCCTCTCGCCCAGCCCTGGCAGGGCCCTGTTGTTCCTCACGTGTTGCCCTGCCTGCCAAGCTCTGTGGCCCATGGATCTGTTTTCAGATCTAAAATACCTGTCCAATCCAGGAATTCTGGGGGGTAGGACTGGGACTTGGTCTTTGATCTGGTTTGATGGGAGGAATGAGAATTGTAAAGTCTATCAGTAACCTGTAGAACCTCATCATGAGATCGAGAGGGTTTTTTTTTTTTTAACAGTAATATGTAGGATTGTGGTTCATGGAAAATATAAAACAGAAGGGGGCTTTCTTGAAAAATTTTGTGGGGTTTTTTCTGTTCTTTCGTCTTCCCATGCTTGTTTTCCCCATGGCCACAGCTTTGTAATTCTCTGCAGACCTAAAAGCTTCATCATTTCAGCAACCCCTGCAGACGCGTCAGCCTTTGCTCCATCCTCAGGGGCTGGTAGGCACTTAGAAAACACAGAAGGAGCCCCGAGTGAGTGCCAAACAGCTGACTTCCAACGTTTATTCATCCTCTCAAAACCTGAGGCTTTTAAAGAGATTTTCCTTCAGCTCTTCCAGAGATCCCCATGTGGCTTTTCTTGCTTTGGGTGTGAGCTCAAAACTCTTCTTTCAGGCAGGGTGTATATGCTTTGAAGCTAAACCAATAATTACCTTAAAGGTTTAAAGTGCTGGTCTTATTTCTTCAGAGGGGGCCACACATGTGTGCAGGGGCAGTCAGGAGTGTGGGTCAGAACAGAGACCATAGAAGTGGCCAGGAGAAGCAGTGGTATCATTTACAGCAGCAATCTCTCCCACTCCCTTAGATCCAGAAAAGTCCTTAACTATGAGTTTAAATTTAAGCATCTGGGGCAATTGAAGACAAACCCATGCCCTAATGAGCTGCAAACCTTGTCCCAGCAGAGCTTGGAGTGGCATGTCACATCGCTCTCTGCTTTCTGAGAAAGCAGCACACAGGGCAAGTTAATTCTCAGCATCAGAGGTCAAAACTCTGTAAGATCTCAGCAGCCCTGTTTCCTGGTTTAATCTTGCTGAGGAAATACCAGTGAAGAGGTGAGGAACTGCTGAGCATGACATCCAGGGCCTGTCCACTGCTTCCCCCACCTTCAGTGTGTCAGCTATCGTGGCAACCGGGAGTAATTCCTCAAGACTGGAAGAAAGCAAGTGCCACTCCTGTCTTCAGGATGATATGGCAAACTACAGGCCAGCCAGCCTCACCTCAACTACTCCTGGAAATAATTTCCAGGCTCGTGAAGGACAAAAAAGTGGTCAGGAGTAATCAGCACAGACTTAAAATTGTGCTAAACTGACCCAACACCCTTCTGTAATGAAGTGCAGGCCGGGACAAGGTGCTGTACCAGCACTGAGTACTGCAGTGGCACTGAGCAGTGTTTGCCTGAAAATCATAGGGACTTGGATGGCACTTCTTTTACTTTTTACTTTTCTGGCTTTCAATTGCCTGAGTCTAGTCAGAACAAGGATGATGTTACCTGTCCTGAATGCTGAGCTGGCTGCACAGACCTGGTATTTCTCTGCTTCCTCTAGAGAAGGTGATGGGGCAGTGGTAGTGCTTAAAGCGCATCAGCCAGAGAAAAGACAGTGCAAGAGACAGCTTTTGTAAAACAGCCTGTGACCCACATTGCAGCCTGCTGCAGAGGTGGAAGGTGGCCAGCACCACCACATTTCGGATCACGTTTCTGTCTTTTCTTTCACAGGCACATCAGTGCATACGCAGAAACTTGTTAAACAGGAAACAATGTCCCTGACATTGTCAGACTTGCCCCATCACCAAATGACAGCACATACGACCCACATGCTCAATCCCACGCGCGCAATTCCAAAAAAAATCCTGAATATTTTCAGTGGGAAGGAAATGTTGATGCTACAGCTGAAAGGCCAGAGATATTTTGGACAGAAATAAGGGTGTTTCAGAGCTGGATAGAATAACCCCATGAAAAAGTCATCCATTTTGACATCACCCTCATGCCCCAGACTCCGACAAAAAAAACAGACAACTAAGGCCACGTTGAAGAATGTAGTCAGCTTTTCCCACATTTCTCAGCAGGCATCATTATTTCCAGTCCTGGACTTCATTTTGAAGCGCTCAAGAAGGTGAAAACATGCTGCAACTGACATCCTTGGATTAAATAAAGAGGTGGCTGTACACCTCAGCATAGATGGTCACTCCAGAGACAAGTCACCTGTAAAAAGGCAGTGGAAAGAAAGAAAGAAGCATTTCTAATGCTGTGCAATGGATCCTCCATCACCAAGGGGGTAGTCTAGCTCAAAAGTGGGCCTAGAGATAAAATCCACCAATGCATCCAAAGACAGTGCTGGACTTGAAAAGATCTTCAAATAAATTGGCCCTGACTTCTTTTAATTTGTTTTTACCCGGAATGGGGGCAGTCACTGGTGTAGTCTCCTAGGGATTCAGGAGGTGCAAATCTTTCCACGACTACTTTCTCAACTCCACTCAACCAGCCAGAGATAAAGGTGTGGGGTTCAGCCAGAATCCCTTTAAAATATCTTGTCCCCCTTCAGTTAAACACTTACGCTCCCTGTTTGCTGTTCACTGATGATCATTCACCCATCTTCCTTCTCCAGCACTGATTTTCTCTGCATTGACCAAATTCTGTGCAAAATTTTGAGTCAAAATTGTCTGTTGTTACTCTGGTCATCCCACCCCCTAACTGCTTTTGAGTTGAATCCTGGTTTTGAGCACGGGTTGCTTCTAAGTCAACCCAGTTCTTGTCCAGGTGCCTCGATGAACTGAAATGCCTTAACCAAAATTAAAAACAACTCATTCATTAAGAAGACATGCCATATTTTACTTAACACTTCCATGTAGCACCGAGATTTATTGCTGGAAATCACCAGCCCACCAAATCCATCTTCTTTGTCTCATTTTGCATGTCAGGATCTTGACATGCATGGCCAGGAGGGCAATTTGTGACAAAAACCTCAAGAGAGAGGTGGCAGAGCATATGACTGGAGTCTTTCTGTAAAAGGGCTGCATATTCACGGGAAACATCATTTTTCTGACAGTTCATTTTGATACGAACCACAACAAGCCTTTCTTTCCCCTAAATTTTCTGGTTTTTCTATGCAACTGTCCCTCGCCTTCCTTGCAGCATTTCTTTTGTACACCTGCCCCAAAGGCAGAGATCTGGCAATGACTGCCAAGGTTTTCGATCATGTGCTAACCCAGTTTTGGATTTGGTGAAACTCTTGTGAACCAGAAACATTTCAGATTTCTTAGTAAATACCCATTTTTCAGTGAAGCTGAGTTGCCCTCTACATATACCTGAGGTGTCATCAGCACACGCAAACACACCCATGCACACTGATAATGCACAGGTACTCACACAGTAATTAGAGAGAGCTATATTCACATGCACAGAGGTTTATTATGAACAGTGAAAAATAAAATAAACAGCTATTAAGAGCAACCCACTAGAGCTCTATTAACTCTGCAGAAAATATTTTCCCATTCTGACAGAATGATAGGCTTATACTAATGCTCAAGTCAGTCTGCTAGGAAAATTATTTTGTTACCACAGCTCACTTCCTTGATAATTTTAGGGTCAAAGTTTTGCTTCCTAGGTTTCATTTTCTGGGGCATTCAACCCCAACTTTTGGGGTAGATGTGAGCAGTCACAGGCTTGTAAAATTACAGAGGGCTTAGGTGGGAAGGGAGGTCTGGGGATCTCTCTGCCTCTCCCTCACACCCTGACAGCCAGGTCAGGTCTGATGGTGGGTGGTCCCCAAGGATGGAGATGCCACCATGCCTCCAGGCCCCAATCCAGGGCTGTCCTGCTCTCCTGCAGCAGATTTATCTCCTCCTACCTTGTCAGTGTTTGCCTTACCTCATGTTTTTGCCCTGATCTCAGCTGGCCTCTCAAGCACAGGCTGTTCCTTCTTTTTCTAGATCAAACTCTGTCTGGGCTGCCTTTCACCTCCTTCCTCTTAACTTTGGGGAGAGGAGCTATGAAGCTGTCGTAGCACAAGGTAGATTGTAGTCCGCATCTATTGGAAAAGGGAAAAGCAAGAAATGGCAGAGAGACCACCACTGAAATCTCATCAGTGGCATGAAGATCTGAACTCAGGATGCATTTAATCTTCCACTTCTATCTGAGCAAGTTGTATTTTCCCATTTGGACAGCTCTGCATATAGCCTGATTTTTCTAAAATGTGAATCATCTAGGTACGCTTGTTAAAAATGAGGTCATTTAATTGAAATGCTAAATATGAAGTAGGATTCGATTTCTATTTTTATCACATCTCTGTTTAGGACAAATAACACTTTTTCTTCCTTTGATGGTGAGCGAAAGGTTGCTCAGGACATATTGTGGAGTGTTTTTATCGCTTAAGAGATACCAGTGTGAAGACAAGTACTGATAGAAAATTCACTGCTCTGTTTTTTTGTAAGCTCTCCATTTCTGTGCTGTTTTTTCAATACTTCAAGCCCAGGTTTCACTTTTGACTGTAAAAGAAACCAAATTGTATTTAAAAAAAAAAAAAAAAAAAGCAAGAAAGGAAAAAAGAGCACTTCAAACACCATACAGTTGTGTACACTCAGACCTTCCTGTTTGACTGGACAGACCATATCTGGCAAAGGGTGAGCGAGGAGTCTGTGAAACCTGTGTCGGGAAAGGAAGCTGTGTGACTATATTTATATGACTCCTTTCTTGCTCACTCACTGAAAACACAACGTCTTCTTGACGCAGAAGAGCTGTCTGGGTGCGAGCATGCATGGCTCGTGCTGTCCAGCTGGACTCTGCCCCCAGGGAGGGGGGACAGCAGCTCAGCCAGTGCCAGACACTCTTTCTGGCTGCAGGGACAAGTGCCTGCTGACTCTCAAGAAGGAGCAAACAAAAGATCAATAAAAGCTACAGACATCTAACCTAGTGCCCGAGATGCATGGGGAGAGCAGGGTGTCACTGAACTGAATATTTCCAGCCCAGATCCTCAACATTTTACTGAGACCTTTCATATCTGTCTGGACCACTGGCAGGACCAGGACTTGTCCATAGCAGCTACCAAGCAGGAATTATCAAAATTACCCTCCAGGTGGAGATGGTCAACAGGGTCTTGATGTCCTCAGACGTGGACAGATTTTTGGATTCAACAACAGGAGTGTCTTAAATTGAGGCCAAATGCAGACAGCTCACCTGGACAACGGTATTGGAGGAATCACAGGCCAAGTGCTGAAGAGGGTTTTGGATAAAACTTAGTGTCTGGAGCATGTGTAACTTGCTTCTACAGCTGAATGTTCTGAAATCAAACCAAGCTCTGGAACTCAGACAAAACCTGAGCATCTCATCTACTTGCTTCTGTGTCAGGTAACAGATGGACAATGATGGGAGATGAAAGGACATGGACTTCTCTCCTGTCTAGGATTACAGAGTTACTCCCTTTTATCCAGGCTAGTTTTCTCAGCTCCTCTCAACAAGGATCTCTCAGATAAATGTGGTTAAGACAAGATGCTAAGTAAAAAACCCTGCTGGAATAGCTAAAAAGAGCCAAGACCAAAGTGTTGGAGATTTCTTCCCAGGCTCTAGAAGTGGTGCATGTACACCCAAGCTCATCATGAAAAACCTGATCTCCTGCACAGGAGTGATGATGAACCCTCTTTCCTGGAATGAAGAACCACTGAAACTTTGGATCATGATACATTTCTTCCCGTTCTCTTCTGCTCTGTGCATATTTCCCCCCATCGATATACCCTGTGTATAACTCCTGCTGTTGTGATCACAGGCATCTGCAAATGTGCAGATGCAGATGAACAGCAATTCCAGCCCTGCTGCAGGTAACAGGAATTTCCACCCCAGCAACAGCAGCTTTATTAATTCGCCGAATCACATTGGCTCAGGATTAATTACGCAAGCGATGATAGCGCGCATGGACTCTACAAGCTTGTTAATGATTCATGTTCATTTTAGCCTCCGGGAAGAAAAATCAACAGGAGGTAGGGGTGGTACCTTCAAATCAGAGGGGCAGTTCAGCCAAAATGGCATAGCTTTCTGCCTCCTCCCATTAGCAATAGATCTTGCTCCTGAGGACTTCCGTAGGGCTCAGAGATACGCTCCAAGTAAACAAGGATTTTTTTTCTTTTTCCCTATGCAATTTTGTTTGTAGTCTTATGATATTGCTACCTTTTTTCTTTACAGGCAGGAAGTCCTGTGTAGATATGTGGTATTCCCAGGCCAATATCTCACAGCCACACGTTGGCATGAGAGCAGCACTACTCAGCCCATCCATCCCCTCTCTACTAAGGGATGGAGAAAAAAAAAGCCTAGCAAGAAGTAAAAGCATGAGGCTAGCATGTTTTTGTACTATCCCAGGGTACTGTCCTGGCCTCCAGGTGTGTGCGACTGAGGGAGTTCCTGAAGCAGAGGCTCTGTCTTCGGAATTAATAGCCTTTGATGGATTTTTCTGTCATGAATTTGTCTAATTGCTCTTTGAACTTGTGTGAGCTTTTAGCATGCACAACATCCTGTGGTTCAGTGTGTCCATGCCTTAACTATGCACGGTGCAAAGATGTCCCTTCTTTGGGAGCTGTCAGCTGGTGCCATTTGCTTCTCCTGACCCCTGCACCATCCTGCTCATCACCGTGTGAGCCCCGGAGCACAGGCCCAGCCCTGCTCCTCCCCGTGACACTCCTCCTGCCTACTGTCCTCTAAGAGATTTGCCACCAGCACACACACAAGAAACTCGGCTGCGTCCAAGATCAATTTTATATGGCAGGGAAAGTCAATTTAAGACAATTGATCAGTTTTGCCAGCTTTGGAGCTGGACATGTCTGTGGGTGTGATTCAGTCAAGTGCTAAGACTGTGCATAGCTCCGAGTCTAAAATTTTTCCTTTTGTGGTCTTACTGTCTAAGTCAGCTTTTGCAGCAGCAATCAGCTTGTGGAATGAGCTTGTCAAGGACAGGATCACCAGAATATTTATAGGTACTAGAAGAGGCAATCTGTGAGCCATGAAGGAAATTGAACTGCGATGGAACATTTTATTAAGAACTATCCCTTCTGAAGGAAGCCGTGCTCCTGGGCCATGTGTCTGGGGACATACAGACTCCTCATAGGTCACTGCACTTACAGACTCCATAACCATAGCTGCAACATGAGTCAGGGTTGTCACATCCATGGTTTGCTGATGGCAGATTGAAAAGGTACCTGGTAGGCGATTTGAAATCATTGATAAGGATAATGATTATGGTTACGGCTTAATCCTCTTTTTGCAGACTAAACCTCACACGTTATTGGTGCCACCAACCCCTGAGCACTACCTGCAATGTGCTGTGTGCCAAGTGCACAGCTGGGCTGCTGCAGTACCCTGTCCTGTTCCCATCAGGAGCAGGAGCAGGCAAAGGAAAAGCCCTGCCTTAGAAAGAGGCTTGTCAACAAGCCTAAATATCCGTTCTCTTTGGAAAAGGTGGTTTTCTAATGTAGTTAAAAGGATCGGCCTGGCATCCACAGGTAGCCTTTATTAAATACATTGATGTCTTCCGTGTCCCTGGCTTCCTCTCCACACAGTTCCTATGCTCTGTCATTATCTTATAAACTGTTGCACGGTTTCACAGAAAACTTGTTGTAAATCCTAATCCATTTGCACAATTCAGGAGGCTTTACCATCTCACTGAAGATGATTCATCCACCACATGAGCTGTTTGGGGCTTTCTGGGGACACCTTTAAGGATTGGGCCCTGTTTACCTGCATGTTTAAATTTCTCTTAGTTGCAGAGGAAAGAATGGACCAATAGTGCTGAATGTGTCTATAGTATCTTCCAGATTAATGTCTTGAAATGGTGAGAAACTTCTGTGATGTTTTCTAACTGGCTGCACTATGTGTGTGTCAGCTGCTCTGCATTTTCACAGAATCACTGAATAGGTCAGATTGGAAGGGACCACAGTGGCTCGTCTGGTCCCACCTCCCTGCTCAAGCAGGGTCATCCTAGAGAACTTGGGACAATCTGTTCCACTTTATGGTCACTTGCACAGTAACTATTTTTTTAAAAATATTTTTTTATTTAACAATGGCATGAAGCTGTGGGAACAGAGGTGGTGGTGGGGTGTTGTTGGGGTTTTTTCCATTTTAAATGCCTAAACAGATTGCTTATTTTCTCTACATGCATGGCTGATCTTAGCTGCCTGTTAAACCTGATGGACACAGGGCCCTTTACCAGAGCCTGAGAGAGCTGTGCAAGGATAACTGCATTTTGTGGGCTTGAGTTTTAGGGATTTTAGGTTGTCTTTTTTATGACTCAGTTGTTTTTCCAATAGATTTGCGAATGCCGTGCTGACTAAACAGTGGCACAGATGGAATGAGCTATAGCAGGGAGAACAAGAGATGTTCAATTTGGGAATTTCCTATTCCCATCCCCTGGCCAGGCTGGTGCGCCCACCCTGCACCTCAGGGGGAATCTTGCCCCCTTGAGCTCTTGCCTAACTCCCACTGAAGTTTAAACCCAGATTTTTGAAAATTTTTCTTGCTAAGGGCAGGGCAAAAGACAATCCTCATGTGAGAACAGCCCTCAGTCTCTGTGCAATTCTGAAGTTGGAGCAGGAGCCCTTACTGGACAGCTGGGGAAAGTCAGGTAAAGACTCAGGGAATTACTTACCTGAAAACACCCAGCAAGCCACAGTGCTGCCCTCAAACAAGCCAAGATTTCTAATTTTAGCCAGCTCTGGTTATTTATATTTTTATCTGACCCAAAGCAACACAGATCAGTGGTAGAGATACCACAGCTGTAGCCAGAGAAGCCAGCTTAATTGCATTAATAATAAATCTTCAAAGAAAGCTTGCATGGAAAGCAAAGCGTTGGTTAAGTGAATGAATTTTCTTCTGGTCTGAAGGATGCTAAATTAGCCACCTCTTCCTGGCCCATCTTCCCTGGCAGGTCAATGTGGCTTGTGACTTGAATAATGCCTCCAGCCTCGGTCCCATCCACAATGCAGCCCTCTTTCACAGAAGTGTGGTGGTGCTTAACTGGTGTATGCTGGAGGCAAAGCTTCAGCTAAGCTGTTTTAACATCACAAACCCACTGTCCCAGCCCAGGGCTCAACACCTCACCCTGGTGTGAAGGCTGGTGGGGAAGGCCAGGTTTCTGTCGCTCCTCAGATGCTTAGTGAACCTATCCTTGGTCTTGCTAAAGGTCTCACATGAGATGGGTAATACCAAGGATCCAGCGTCTCAAAGCAGGACAGCTGCAGCCCGGTTGTGGCTGATGCAGAGGAGCAGATATCTGCATCAGATGATTCATCTGAACAGTCTTAGGAGGATGAGTCACTGGCTGGCAGTGGCTGGGTCTCTATCCCTTGCCTCTGACATGTGAGGTGGCTTTCAGTGTCGCCCATGTCCACAGACGGACCTTTGCTGGTTTCCTGAGACACAGGCTGAACTAGCTGTGCTTTGCTGCCCTGGAGACAGCAGCAGCCGACAGGTACCAGCCATCACTCATTTCTGGGTGCTGCCTTGAGATCTCTTCCCATGCTGTGTTTTCCATCCTAGAGATGGAAATAGCAGAGGGATAGTACAGAGGGATAGTACACCCCAGGGTTTGAAGAGAAGGAAGCATAAAATCAGAGGTGAATTGACTCCTATACCGATAATTCACAGGATTGAGAGGGTTCTCTATCTTGCAGGGCCTTTACCAGTGCCTGTACATCTCAAGACATGGTTAAGCATTTTATTTTCTTTAATTAAGTGAGCAGTAAGTCTCCAGTGACTTTTTCCAGATGCCTGAATTAATTACCTGCATATGTGTAAAAAGAGTAGCCTGCCTGAGCTTGATGAGTGGCTGGGTGCAAGAGAGCCTTGGCAGGAGCCCTGTGCCTTCACTTGTTCATCTTTCTGTCACTGCTGCGGCAGGGACTGACTCTGCCTGTGCATGGCTCTAAGTTGAATCAGCTGATTTTATTTTTCTTCATCACCTTCTCTTTCTTCTGTCTTCTGAGGTTCACAGCTGCTCTGTGAGGAGCCATGTGTCACTGTGTGGCTCCACGCTGCGTAAGGAGCTGGCAGATGCAATCCTGGTTCATTTGCCCCATTATCTTGTTACGGGATTCTTTTATGGTCGTTACTTCATCCAGCCTACAGAGCAGCTCTCCCATCATCCCAATGAGATTATTCCAGTGACTGTCACACCAGTGATGTCCATCACTACGATTATTTTCCCTAGAGAAAGAACAGCTGTGGCAGCAAGGACCCCTGAAAGCTCTGCTTTGTCCCTGTGCACACATTTCTGTACACATCTTTCCTGGTCATACAGGCACACCAGAGCCTGGTCTGCTGCCTATAGATCTGGCACTGGCATGTTCAAGGAATGCCTTGTGAAGGTATGCCTGAAGCCAGCAGCTCTGGTGGCTTAGACAACCCATGCTGGGAGGTCTTGGTGCTGCTGGAGGCCAGGATGAGGCAAAATCAAAGGAAAATTAAACTTTGGTATCATCCAAAGAAGCAGGAAGATGGAGCACATGGAGAAAGAGTGTGTCCTAACACACGTCAGAGTGCAGCCCAAGACACTGATAGCAAACAGGCTGAATACCATGACACCTGGAAAAGAGTGCTGATTTTGTATTTTAAGTGACTCTTGAATAACATTACCAATGCATCGGTGCAAAGGAAACTAAGAGCCCCATCCAAGGAACGGCAATATATTTGTACTGTCTCATGACAGCAGGGCAAAGCAGAGAGCTGCAGCACCCTGTAAGCCCAGGTTCCCTCCAAATTTCTCTTGGTTCACCTCCATCCCACTGCTCTGGCGCCTTCAGGTGCATTGTTTTGAAGGACAGCTTAACTCTCAGTGTTTCTCTGCATGTAAAAAGCACACCTGTCCCCCTGGGTCAGGACAGACCCTGGCATGCTGATGATCAATGTGTCAAGGTTACAAAGAGATCTCGTGTTTTAAGACAAGACAGGGCAGGCTGTCTCTGCCTGGCCTCAAAATGGGGGTTACTGCTAAAGGGAAGTGGGGACATGGGACACTTCAGCCTTTGAAGGGTGCAGTACGCAAGGACACAGCAGGAGCATGAGCACCATTTAGCTCCTCTCAATTCTCCCCTGTTCCCAGAACCTTTAAATCGGTTGCACATATCAATTAAGTACAGCTCACACACCCTATGAGGCAACTAAGTGCTATTTTACTTATTTTATTGCAGATGGGGAAACAAACGTGTAGAAAGGCCTGCTGACACGTGGCCTCAAATCCCCGGGCAGAACACAGACTTCGCCCATCTTTGCTGCATTCCCTGGGTCGCCCTCCTCCCCTGTTGCTCCTCCAGGTGAGATAGGCTCCCTCCAGCCCCGCCCCACTGCAAAAGTGCCCATCTCCAGAGCATGCCCTAGGTCCTCCCACATGTCGAGCTGAGGGTGAGCCCTGCAGGGTTTCTCTCACCCCCGCACTCTGCTTTTCCCGGGCAGAGAAGCAGCACCTGCCAGCCACGCAGCCTGTGTTTGGTCTGTGCCTGCCATGGGGGCCTGGGGAGCACTGGTGTCACTGGCAGAGGCAGAATAATTGGTTGTACTGATTAATTCTGGGCCTATTCGGGGGTCACATATTAACAATAAACTGGAAATGCCTACTAGGCTGCATTCATTCTTGATTGATATGGCACGATTTAATTAACCCGGGCTTATATTTGAGCATAGCCCATTAGCATTTGGTATTAAATACTCTCTGAACTGCCTAAGCTTAGCAGCTACGCTAAGGAAGTCATTTGACATCTATTCAGGAGATATAATTGTGCCATTATGTGCCTGTGTATGGTACTGAGTGCCATTTAACCATTGCCCTTACTAGCAGATTAATGACTAGGCCCAGGTGAATAAGTGTGGGAGCTCCCTGCATGGCTCTCCGTGGCTGAAGCAGAGACAACACTTGGAGCAAGACGAATGCCAACCTGTTTGTGTGGCACGCAATGGATAAGTTGGGATCTGCAGGCAAAACCTGTTTGTTTTACTGGAGAGGCAGAAAGTATTAGGCACTGGCATGAGCCAGAGAGGAGCAGTGCATGAGGTAACTCAAGAAGCTTTCCAGCTCCAGGGCTTTTTGGAGAAAGAGGCCAGCACTTAAAATAGCTAATGCAGATGAATTTCAACACCAACAGACTATCCCCAGGGAGGGGGAACATTTTAAGTGACATATTATGGACTCCTGTGAGCCCAGACTGCCAGGACATCTCTTTCCCCTTTGCTTTCTAGTCCAGGACTCCCAGGGAGAATGAGATGGTTTGGTTCAGTGGTAACTGCTGGGATGGAAGATGCTGTGATGGAGATCCCGCTTGTGGAGTCAGGCAGAGACTCAGTGAGCAGGGGCATGGGAGAGGGACCCTTCAGCCTGCCAGCTGAGGCTGGTATTCCTGCAGGCAGTACCACTCTTTGTGTTTCACCCATAAGCAATGCACCTGTTGGAGTCCATCGAGGCACCGGCCTTGGAAGGTCACCAGCTGACACCCACTGTGGGGCAGAACAGGCTCCAAACATCCCTGCCAAACATGAGTGGGTCCTGCCCCAGGCACGTGGAGGAGCCCAGGCAGCTGCACGGGCTGTGGGAGATGGGTGGGAGTGGGGTGCAGCACCTTGGGGCTGGGGCCAGCCCTGAGGTGTACTCACAGCCTCCCATTTTGGGGATCTGACCCAGCAGCTAGCGAAGAAACGCAGCTGGCTTTTGTATGAGGGAGGGAGGTTAAAATTCAGCAGGCTCCTGCAAAAGCAGGTACGCACAGATGCACTTCTGCTGGGCTGGACACCTTCTCCCCATGTGTGTTCAACTTTCCTCCTCAGATAACGTTACCCCTCCTTTAATTTGCTGGAAGGAAGCAGACAGCTATTTGGCAGGTCACAAGAGAGCTCAGCATCTCCCCGAGCCTTCAGCAGCCCATTTCCGGCTGCGGTTTGATCAGGTTTCTATATTCATCGCTGTGTTTCCTGTGGGGGTATTTCTGATAAGCTCTGCACTTCACATCCTGTGGTCTCCCCCTCGCCTCTGGCACTCACAGGATGTTCGCTGCACTACGAGCAACCAGGGGCTGCTAAATTACTTGCCAAAAATGAGTAATGGCTAGGTGCTGCGGGCATCAGCCCAAGGATGGGGTGAGTGGAGTGAGCTGAGATACGGCAGGCAGGGTGCACTCCAGGCTCTGGGGGCTGGAGCCTGTGCTAAGGAAGTGCTGGGTTTTCAACAACTACGCCCTATGGACAGAGAAGAGCCCTCGAATTGATAAATTCAGGCCAAATTTTGCTCAGTCCCTCTTGGATGTCCCTTTGACTTGTCTCTGTGGAGACACCCCACTCCTGCTGCAGTCAAGAGAGTTGAGCTGAACTGAGAGTTTCAGCTTGGACTACTAATGGACAAAGGGAGAGGCAGGAAAGTGCAGGAAGTGGGAAAATAATGCAAAGAGAAGAATTATGACCATTTTCAGATGAACCCCATTCTCCTCTGGCAGGTCCATATATCAGTGAATTCCACTGATTTCTTCTCATTGCAATTCCAGTAATGTTATTTAACAGCGGAGCTAAAAGTCATTTCCAAAGGGAGATTTAGGGAATTGATGTGATTCCCAAATTGAAGACTGGAGAAAAGTATACGACTTGCTCACTTAATTGACTTACAGTACATTTTTTTTATTTCTCACCAGTGAAAAACCATCATCTTCCTTTGAAACCTATAATATTTATGTGGGATTTCCTTGATTTCTTTCTTTTTTAATCAAAGCCTAAATTTTGTTCTGCTATGCCAGTGTAAATCCAGTCCAGGTTCATTAATGCTCCCAGACGTGGCTGAGTGCAGTGGCTTCTGTGTCAGTGACCCCAGGCACATCTACACCTCCTGCAAACACTTTGCTATGTGTTTCAGATCCTGAAACAAGGAGTGGGGGTTACCCTTGCAAGTCACCTGGGAAGCAGTTTCCCACATGTGGACATCAGCAACGGGGCATGGTAGATAAGAAGGAAACATGGTCAGCAGTTTGTGTGTCCTGCTCTGGAGTGAAAAGAAACTTAATAGAATGGATGCGATTGGACATTAACACAAGCTGATCTTGGGGGCAGAGGGAAGGGCATGAAAAGGACCTGGTTCTTTTTGGTTTATGAGGCTGCAAGTAGCTGCAGTTCATCATAGGTACTTGGTTGAGAAATTTGACATTTGAGAAATGTCACGTCTGAAGTTGTAGTTTCCTTAAAAAAAAGGAGAAAAAGCCTCATGAAACAAGAAGCCTCATGAAAGCCTCATGAAACAAGCTTCTCATTTGTCAGAGATGATCATGGGAAGAGTTGAATAAACAACCCCTGATTTCCAAAGAAATGCAGTCTCCCACTTTTCCAGGGTGTAACAAATAGCTGTCACACCACCCAAAATCTTGGCGCAGAGAGTCAGGGACTAAGCCAGTGCCAAATATTGTAAGCATTTGTGGAGGAGTGTACCTTGGCCAAGGGAGCCACCTCTTTGGATGAGAGCCAGGGTGCAGCCGACTCTGGCACGGGCTCAGCCACAACCCTGCCTTGATCAGCACGTTTCCAGCACAGGCCAGCCCCTGGCATGCCAAATCCTTCTAAAATCTGGGAGATAGGGCCTGGCATGACCTGCAGGGTGGCTCTGGATGGTTTCATGCTGTTGCTGCTTGGCATGGTGGACATGAGCAGGGCCTAGGCAGAGGCTGGGTGCCTTGCACACGTGGAGCACGGGCACCTCACCACCCTGCTGGACCCTGCCAGCACTCTGGGCTGGGTCCCACACGCTGGGCAGGTGTGCCCAACCTCACCTCCTGGCTTGCCCGCAGAGCATGGATTAGAGCACAGACACCAGTAATTAGTGCCATGTGCATTGAAAACATAAACAGGCCATTTCATCAGCACCCAGTCCTCAGCCCTTGCTGTGGTCAGATGCCTGGGAAGCCGCTCGCTGAGATGTGTGGGCTCCTTCTCCCACGTTTTACAGCCTGTGGGCAGGAACAGCAGTATTTTTTTGCTGGCTCCATTGCTCTCAGGGCTTGCCAGGAGTTGGGGACAGCCCAAAAAAGGTGCCACTTCATGGCTGCCCTGCTGTAGGGGGCTGTGAGCATCTTTGGGGTACACAACAGACAGTGCACGCACATGGACCTCCTACAGCTGTTGGCAGCTGGCTAAGGGAGGTTTTTCAGTCTAACACTAAATGTCCTCCATTCAGAACAAATGGGGCCAGAATTCGGTCTGGGATAACCTGGATGTTGCCATGTGTGGGATAGGTACTGAGTCAAATTGTGCCTTTGCAGCTTCAAAATGGAAGGACTGTTCCTTCCTTGTACCTTTAGCAGCCAAACAAGCACAGCCTTCCCCTTCGCTGCCCCTCTTAGTGGATTTTTCCTGAGATCCCACCATGCTCTGTGGGTAGGCTTGGACTTCTTTTGCTGCCCTGCGTCTGAGTCACAAGGGGCATAGCTGCTGGCTAGAGGTGTTGAGACACTTAGCCAAATCTGGGATCCTAAGACATTGCAACAAAGCACAGTGAGAGGCAAGTAAGCCAGGAACTGGCTGCAGATGCCAGAGGCCAGGCAGGGACCCTTTCAGAGAGCCACAGAGGTTCTGCACCAGGAGCCAGAGAGAGACAGGCACACAAATATAGTTCAGGACAGAGGAACAAGCCATGCCTTTGGCCAGCAAAGGGAGGTGAAAGCAAGACAGGATCTGGTTGCAAGGCAAGTCCCCTGCAACATCCTTCAAGATGTGATGGCTGAGAAAGTACAATGAGTTGGACATGGAAAATACAATTGGGCTGGACATTTCACCTCTGGGAATTTCCCTTGGGTGGTGGAAAAAAACGACACCACCATGCACAAAATGGAGCAAGCATGTGACTATTTATACTGCTGCCCAGGGCTGTTCCTGTGCCTGGGATGCCATTTCTGCTTTCTGCCACTAATCTGTTTCTCATCTCTCCAATTCAACTGTGGTTCAACACAGTGCTGCTCCTGGTTTTGGAAAAGGAGAGGTCCGTGCCAGGCACAGCACTGAGGAGGCAAACAGCGACCTGGTGGGCACAGTTACCCGAGCACCTCTGAGGTGCTTTTATTTTGGGATGTGTGAGTGTCCTGATTTGTGATAGTTCCTTTTCACAGACAGGAGCATGAAAATTGGGAACAGCCTACCCAAACCCATTAGCAGGCAAGCAGAACAAGCTGTCACATCTGCTGTTTATTCCCTTCAGCTTTTCCCAGAGGGAAACCTAACTATGGGATAACGGCTTCCCAGCCCCGGACTCCCAGGCTCAGATTGGAGCTGCCGGGGATCAAATCTCCCGGCAGAGTCCAGGCAAGGCCCCCAGGACCTTCCTAGCAGAGCCTGGATGATGCTAGCCTGGGACGGTCATAATTTTGCGCCTTCAAGGGAAGCCCAGGGCTGAAAAGCTTCCCTGCTTCCAGGTTATTTAACACAGGAGAAGCCCAAAGCATCACAGTTCCATGGCTGTGCATATGTGCATCCCAGAAACAAAAGCTCTGCAGTCAGCCCTGACAAGCCAAAAGTGGGTCAGGTGGAAATGCGGGAGACCAGTGACTCATCTTGTGGTTGACTGGGCAATTCGGGAGGAGAAAAAAGCAGCCGTCTCTAGGAAATGGAGCACGTTTCCACCCCTTTCTTTCCTCTGCCCCTAATCCTAACATCTCTTCCGTCAACAAAATGATAATGCTGGAGTCAGGCCTTAATGCCAAAGAGCACTGTCCCTCAGAGGGAGCATCCATGGCCCAAATACACCAGCAAGGCTGAATATCTGTCTGAGCTGAAGGGTTTGCCCCCTTCCCCCCTAGCCCACACTTGAGTGAGAGGGGCATTCAGTTAGCCTGGGTGGGTGGGTGTCTGGGCTCAAACAAACACATCACTACACCATCACATGCTGGCCCAGAGGTTGCAGGGCCAAGGGAAGGTGGAAAGGAGCCACTGGCTGCTGTGGCTCCAGAGAACATCTCTGCTGATCCTGGGGAGGAAGCACACAGGGTGTCACAGAGGGAGGGACACGTCTTCCCTGACACCGACATCACCTCTGTGTGTGGAACAGCAGGGGGGCATGCACACAAAGCCAGGAGGTTACAGCTGCTTGTTAGCAATATTTGCTCATTACATGGAGCAAGCAGCAGTCATTCATGAGCCTGGCCGGCCTTCCCTGCTGGGACTTTGTGTCTCATGGACAGTGGCCACAGCAGCTACACAACCTTGCTGCTGGTGCCCACAGTCACGCCAGAAGACTTCCCACTGGGCACTGAACAATGCGTGATGGCATAGCTTCTGGGAGAGAAAGGGACAAAGAGGACATTTTGCCTGCCAGGGATTTCCTACTAAGGACGAGACGCTGTGGGGAGGCAGGTCTGCAGCCATCATTGCTGGGCACTGAGGAGCCATCTGTGCTGCTGTGACAGTTAGATGAGGATGAAGAGGGCGTGTGGCAGGCAGGGCTGACCCTAGGCTGTGTGGTGGCAAGTTAAAAGCTGAGTCTGACATGCCTTGAGCGGATGCCATGAGGAACTGGGCCCCTTGCGCTCCCTCCTCTCTGGCCTGGGGGCCCCTGCACCAGGGATGGCCTTCAGGCAAGGGGATGTGGCCACCACCCACTTCTTCCTTCCAAGTGAGTAGGAAACAACACTAATACAAGACAAATTTCTCCTGTGTCAGGGAAACGGAAATGGACTAATGCAAAACCAATCCATGCCGGCTAAGCGTGCCTTTGCTCCCCATGCAACAGGCACCGGCGATGCTTAAGCACGTATGTGCCCCAAAATAGCACTGAACTGGCCAGACTGAGGCAAAAAGTTGTGTGTACAATTGTCCTGAGACCTTTTCAGTTTTTCCCAAACACACAGAAAGAGGGAGGCCAGCCCTCATGTAAGAAAGCTAAAGCGTATCCCTGCCAATTTGCTCTCCAAATACAGGGAGGGGAAGTCAGGCTGGATTTTCCCTTGGCCCAGGAGGTCTGCAGGAGAGATGCCATTGTGGCCCTCAAAATTTTTCTGCAAGGTAGTTCTGTGACCACATTTACAGAAATTTTCCTTGCAGATAAAAGGGAGTTTTTACAAGGCCAAACAAACACAAGGGACAGCTCTGAAAAACCCTCCTGTTAGAAATTTTCCTTTCCTCTTCTAGCATATATGACACACATCAGCCCAGGAGGATTTTGGGTGGAACTGAAACCAGCATATGGTGCAAGGGGCTGCATGGACTGCCATGGGCTGCAATTGCACCTCTGGCTTTTACCTCAGTGGGAGACCCCAGGCACTAATCCTGATTAACGAGGTTCCCTTAATGTGGTGGTAGCCTCATTGAGGTCCTTGTTTCTGGGCAAATTGTCTCAGTTTCCCATCTTCAAAGCTTCCTGGTGGCATCACTGATGCTGGCAGATGGGCCCATCCCTCCCTCACAAAAATTCCTATTTCCATCGGGATAGTTTCAAGGTTATTTCTCTTAAAAAGTGTCTGACCATCTTTTTATGGTAACGTTTGAAATTATAGTTCAGATAAACTTCTCCAAGCAGTGCATTCAGACCTGGGCCAGGCCCGCCAGCTGGGTGTTCCTCTGTTCAGGAGAGCCCCAAGGATGCTCAGAAGATCATAGGATGCTGCAAAGGCAGCAGCTGGGGCTCTGTCTCCCTGAAGGGGTGCCAGGTCCTTCCTCTCCATGAGGAAGCCTAGCAAATATTGGGAAGGAGGTGGCCATCCCCAGGGGTCCCTGTGATTACAGATCACCCCTCTCCCCTTGCACCAAGGCATGTGGGATCAACACCAGCCAAAGGGGGTTCAGGTTTGTGGTATAGCAAGGGCAGTGTCTCCCAAAAAGTCTCCCAGAGGTGGCACAGTACTGGAGCAGGGAGCCGTGACACCCCTAGCCACCAGCTGGCCGCACATTGCTGCGTAACTCACTTGGGGGACTTTGTCTTGCATATCTTCCCCAGAGGATGCCCAATGGAGGGCTGGCAGTTCCCCATTTTTCCTTTTGCTTCCTCTTTTGTGCACTTTGTCACCATTGCTCTGCCCTTTGGAGAGCCTGTGGGGCCAGACTGTCTGCACCCCTTCCTTCTCCTCACTTCACTTCCTACGTCAGTTTTCCCTCATGCCCCATACCATTACTCACCGCACTCTCTCAGCCACTGAGCAATGCTCACACCAGGAATTCTGAAAGAGAGAGAGAGAGGAAAATCCATCATTTTTCAAAAGAAAATCTAAAAAATACAAACCAACAGGGAAAGTGCACCCAGGGCAAACAGCTCTACTGTAACTTCTCCCTCCTAAAATGCGAGGGTGAAAAGAGATGTCACCGGGAGCCTCCTCTGTTCCAGGATCCTGGTCCCTTGCAGCACAAGAGAGATGTGGTGTGAACCTGGGAGAACCTGATGCCATGGTGCCCACACGTGCCATGCCTTTGGCCAGGGCAGCAGGTGGCTTTCATCTGACATGGCTGAAATTGCTTTTCTTAGCAAGCTTGGCTCCAAAGGAGGCAGATTATTCATACTGGCCTCTGCTAGCTGCCAGCTGTCATGACAAAACAGATGGCCTTGTCACCACACCAGAGCTGTGTATTGAAGACTCACAGCAGTGATGCTGAAAACAGGCGAGAGCAACCCCCAGACCTGACATACCCATTTGTGTGTGTTCATGACTTGTCACACCCTTATATTTTGCCTCCTATGCAAAGCTTGCTCGAGCCTATCTTTTCATTCATCTTTGCCTTCAGAGGGGATTGTTTGACCAATTCTCCCTTTATTATCAGCCACTGGTGAGGTGTGCTGGCAGCACAGATCAGCACAAATGTGCATGGGCTCCCATGTCATGCCAAACTCTACAAAAACACAACTTCCTCTCTGCTAATCATGTTACACCCCATGAGCTCACTGAGCTGGAGCTCAGAGCCCAGAATGACAGAGCTTGAATAACCAGCAACCTGGGAAGCCTTCACTGCCATGAAACGTTTCCATCCCCTGAGAAGAGCACGGTGCTCTACACTGTCACCCTCAAAGATGATCTCCTGACACAATTATTTAGCAAGTATTGATGGAAAAGAGCGGTCTACAAATGCTGGGTTTAAACAGGTCAATGCATCCTTCTGTGACAGACAGTTGCCCTGCAAAAAGAGCAATATTCTTCAATCTGTAGGGCAGAATTACACTTTGATCTTATTAGGTAATTCAGCGCAATACTGGTAGGTCCCCAAACAGGGCAGCAAGTAAGATGCCATTTCTTCTGCTCTCATAGCTGAGGGGAGATGGGTTTGAAATGACCGTCTCTTGCAGGACAGAAATGGAGAGTAGCAGTGAAACAAGGGGGTGGCAGGTTCAAAGCAAGCCCAAGGAAGTGGCTCTAGCATAATGAAGCAGTGGAACTCCTCGCTGCAGGATGCTGTGGATGCTGAACATTTGCATGAGTTCAAAAAGCACCCAGGCCTATTCATGGAGGAAATACCTATTAGGGGTTATTAGGGGCACAGATCCCAGCGGTGGCTCAGGAAGTCCCCCAGGCACATTGCACGAGATGGGAAGAGTCGCCTGGGAAGCGCTGGCTCACTTGCTCAGGTTCATGCTGTTTCCAAGTTGCCTGAAGCTGGTTAGCTGCCCTTGCAGCCAGGTCATTGATCCAGCTGGACTTTTTACATCTCTTTATTATGGCTGGACTACAAACATCCTTTGAGTGCTCCCCATGTTATTGGACTGGATGGGACATCTAAATGCATATATTTAGCACATAGTTTTACTGTTTCTGCTGTTCCTGCTGTTTTACTGTTTACTGTCTTTATTGTTTGTTTTCTGGATTTCTGCTGCTGGTGCTTGACAATGCTCCTGGGGTGGCTTAAGCCCTCTGGTTTGGAAGGGCTGCTCAGAGTGTCACCAGGTCAGTGATGGCCCTGGCTGGAAAGTAGTCTGTCAGAGTGTTTCCTATTCTGCTCGGTTTTCTTTTCCTTTTATCGAACCCATTGGGCAAAGCAGAGTTTAGACAGAGTGAGCTTCTGGGAGAGATTTTCAAGGTCATAACCTCTAGCCAGCGAGTCTGTGCCATGTGCCTATCTGTCCACATGCCAACTGCTGCAGAAGTTGATTTCAGCCCTGAGAGCATATGTTTGGCAGCAGCCTCAACGCCTGAGGTCTCTGCTGCTTCCCTCTGCCCGGGATGGAACTACCAAGGCAAATGCAGCAGGATCAGGCCTTTTTCAGATAAGGTCTTTTTTGTTGTTGTTGTTTTTTAACAAGAGAGACCTCACACTGTCACAGGAAACCACTGAGAAGTGAATTGAAGGAGGCTGGGAGAGTTGCCCAGCCTCATTTCACGTTCCTCCGGAGGCACAGAGCATCGCCAGTAAAGGTCTCCCATCTGCTCCACCTCTGAAAGAAGGCCCAGCTTTAAAGTTCAGTGGGGACGCCTGGGGCAAAGTCCATGAAGACCTTCACGGGCACAATCATCTGACGTATTTTTGGGTGTGAGTCAATGCCTGATGCACCAAGACAGGAGGTGAATCAGTCACAGGGCTCTGCTGGGGGTGTCTAGGAAAAAATCACGGCAGCTGCGGTCACTTCTGACCCCCTGGGCCATCCACACTTGACCCTACAGCTGCCTCATCTCCGGCAGGGGACAGCAGGACCTGACAAGCCAGGGCCACGTGTCCCCGCCAGATTTGTGTGATCAGGTCGCAGCGGGAGCTGAGATCATCTGTGAAGCAGAGAAGGGAGATTACCGGAGGCACAAAGAAGCCCCACAGGGATTTCAGACTTTCTCCTCTTGCCACAGCCTCCTGTGAACGGCTGTGATGCTCAGGTCTCTGGGGTCCGTGGCTGCTGGCACAGGGGCCGTGAGGGCCCGTGTGACTGTTTGCTGTGCTGAGAGAGCGCTCAAGGCAGAGCCCAGACTGGGAGGAGATGAAGAAGGAAAAAGCCTGTCGTTAAACTTGAAGCTGATTTGGGGTTTTGTCTTGTCACAATTATGATGAGTGAGTCTCTGTGCCTCAGGAGTAATTTCTGAGTATAAATCTTCCTTTGAGTTTTTTAGACACAGGTGCCATTGTCTTGGTCCCAGGCAGGCATCAGGCCACGCCAACCAAGTTAGACACACTCAGCTAAGGCTGCATTGGCCGAAGTGTTGGAACTTTGGTTCTAACCCCTCTGCTCAGCAACTTTACACTGAGCAACACCAGCGTCAGGGGCAGATACACAGAAACAGCACAAGTGTGTGCCAGAAGGAGTTCAGCTACACTTCTGGCCTCTGAACAGCTCCAGCTCAGCAATATCCCTGTGTTTAGTAACCACCCAAGTGCTTTACTTCTGGGAATTTATCCTTTTACTTTTGATGCCCTGTAAACTCAGAGCGCACACAGGGTCCTGCAGCAAGGTGTTTCTCTGGTGAACACCTCATGCAAGCTGGTGCTCCTTGTGTGGGTTTGACCTTGCCAGATGACACTTTTGGTTCTCGTGTCCTGCCACCTGGGTGAACCCTCAGCCTCTCCACGCCTCACAACAAGGCACAGTCTCGTTGAAAGAGCCTGCGAGGAGCCCAGCTCCTGCCTGGCCCACCGCTACAGGAACAAGAGACCAGGTTCATCCCAGGAAAAGCAGAAGGTTTCCATTCCCCTGCCACTTGGGCCTTGGGATCAGGAATGGGTACAAGGGAGCTGCCTGAAACCAACTGCACCCTCTGTGTCTGTACAAGAAGACGTGCCAGACACAAGTCAGCCTTCCCTCAGTGCAACGTGGAGGGGTGTCCCAGTTACTGCTGGCACAGAACAACCTGCATTTCCACTGCTGTTTCAAAACTCATACAGGTACCACTGTTACATTCATAAAAATTAGTGGGAGATTTGTCATTCATAGCCTGAGTGTATAAGTCTGACACTATGTATAAATAGGTTATAGTCACACTTATATAACACTGCCTTATTTATGATCTTAAGCCCAAGGGAGAAATGTCTCTTCCCCAGCCCTTTCTTCCTAGCAAAAAACGTCATTCAAAGCTCAGCTTCAATCCTATCACTGAGGCCGGATGCTTAACCAAACACTGGGAAATTCAAGCGAGGCATTTCTCTTTCAACTTGCAAACAGTGATGTCCCCAAAGAAGGCAGCTGCTAGGATCTGTATGCCCATGATTAAATACTGCACCAGGGCTGGAGAGCTTTCAGGAGTGATCCCTGGCTTCGCAGCCATGGGGGATACAATGTGTGTTAAAGGCAAAATGTCACAGGCTATGTTAAAGGTTAAAATGCCACATCCCTTACCGGCTTCAATCTGGTTTTCAAAGCAGATCGCTTACACTGCGTTTGTCTTACAACCAACTGAGACGAGGGGATCAACTTGCTTTCACAGATTCACTTCTCTGGCTCTGCTGCATCCCCAAATCCTGCAGCCAAAGATATAAGACTAATCCCCATGGTACTTAAAATTCTGGGATTAAGGGACCCGTGTGCCTGTTTTATCCACCTCACATACATCTGCTTTATAATCCTTGGTTGTAATAACATGACCACAGACCATTGTGTGTCCTGACACCTGGAATGGGGAAGGCTTCAGGGTTTTATAGAAGGCAGGAGACCAAAGGGAATAGGCAGAGGATCCTGATGGGGTCTGACAGTTGGCACAGCCCCACATTTGTATAAAGAAATGACAAAACGTTAGGGAGAGCACACGCAGATTCTTACATCAAGAAGCTTCCCAGCGTAGGTTACTCTGGCCCACCAAGGCTGCAGAAACATTCAGCAATCCCCCTGCATGCAGCCAACCACCACCGAGTCTGAACCATGTGCTGGGAGATGCTATGCCCAGGGGAGAGCCAGGCTGGCTCCGCACCTACTGGGACCCCAATCAGGGCTGGCCTCTGGCGCTTTCGAGGGGTGACATTGAGGGGCAAGTCTGCCATACCTGTGGGAGCACTGGGCTCCTAAGTCCTTCAGAGAAGAGATGCATCAGCTCTGCGTGCCCTTCCCTACCATCCAGCCCTCAGGACCCCACCAGCAGGTAACCTCCAAACCCGGCGGCTGGTGTCCCCTCACGCTTCCCGCCAAAACCAGACGGGTCAAAAAGAAACAGCGTGGGGATTTGGAGGGCTCCCTGTTTCTGCAGGCTGCATCTAGGCCTGCTGCAGAACACCCCTCCCCTAGAAGAAGCCATTGATCTTAAAATCTTGCTCCCATTCACTGACTATGCCGGATCAGACCTCACATTTCTCACCCAGAGTAACTGGGCTGCTTTTACAAGCAGAGATGAAGCAGTGACAAAAAATAGGGAGGTTCAAGAGAGAGGGGAAAACAAATCTGCAGCGGAATATCTGCAGGCCACTTTGTGTCCTGCTAATTTGAGTGGATCCTGCCCCCGATCATATTTGCATGGGCCTAAACTGTTGGTAACTACTGAGGTACATGGAGCACCCATCGCTGTTCTGAAGAAGTGCTCCTTTGCTTTCAGGAATAAAGGCTGCTTTTTCCATCTCCCAATCTAAATCAGATCAGGGGCCCAGTAATTAGCCTCCTATCTAGTGATTTATAGCTCTATCTGATATTGCAAGGCAAAAGCAACAGATTATTTGTTCTTCCTGAGATAAGATCTGTAGGGCAGTTCGCTGGAGTGGGGATTACACACTGAGGCCTCAGCAGAGAGCAGAGAAAGCAGACCTGGCAAAGCTCCTGGCATTTTTCATCTGCTGTCAAAGAGAGCTTTGGGGCTTGAGGCAACAAAGGTTGTGGCAGGGTTCAAGCAGCCTGGTGTGAAGGAGCAGGGATGGGATAGGGAGGCACTTCAGCCCAGCCTGTGACAAATCCCCTTCCGTGGCTCCCCTGCCTCTTGCACTAAGCACACAGAGTGTTGTTGAAAAGCCCTGAGAGATTGTCTGCTGCAAACTAGTCGTGGATGAGCTGCTCTTGTGACTGCCCACCAAGAGCTGCAGTTTCTCTGGATGCCTTGGAGGACAGGGTGATGATTTGGGACATGCTTGCTGAAATATGCTGTTGTGACCCTGGGCTTAAAATAATATCTGGGACAGTGTGAAGCTTAGCCATGAGAGGCCAGTGTAGGAGGAATGCAGGTGGGTCTGAAGAGCTGTCTGCCCTCTGGTACTCCGTTCACTCCTGGGGTGTCCCATGCCAGGCAAGGCGCTGCCCTGGAGCCTAGGTTGGTTACATGCTTTTGCAGCTGAGGGGTTGGAAATCACTGAAAATGAACATTTTCCCCTCCTCCACCTTCTCAGCCAACCTTGCATAATTTCCCCTTTAGCCTCCCTAGACAGGTTCATTACAATTCCCCTCCATTAATATGTAAATATGCCCTAGAGGAAAAGACAGCCTGAATTTATTAACACGAATCTTTTAACTCTTTCACTGCTGCACTTCCCTTTGCAGACAGGAGAGCGCATTCCCCTGGAAAGCTGTGACGAAGGGAGATTGCATGAAAGGGGAACCGTAAGGTGCTGCATGAGGACAGAAGGGAACCGTGAGCCTGTGGCACTCCAGGAGAGACGGGTTTTGTCAGTAAGTGCGGACTTGCAAGTTGCTAAGACCTTGTTTCTGCCTTTCTGCCAAAGGCTTCCTGCACATGCCAGGGCAAATCACTCAACCCTTTGGCCAACCACTGAGAGCTGCCAGGGAAAGGTGGCAGCATCTTTACGCTGCAATTTCTGTCATGTGCCAAGAGCAGTGAGAATGTACCTCCATGCTTTGTCCATCCACAGCTGTACAGCCACTGACTAGCTGACCAGGAGGATGGAGGGAACCAAGCTCTTGGGAAAACTTCAGCATAACAAAATCCTGTCCAGTGTTCCTGCCCTGTGGCACAGAGGCAGGCACATCTGTCAGGTAGCGTGACACAGCACACCATGACTCCATAAGTGCACACTGGGGCCGGGAACCAGGGGAGCAGAGCCAGGAAAGCCTGGAGGAGCCCAGAGGGCTTGCAGAGCTCAGCAGCTTCAAGCTGCCCACAGCAGCTATTGCCCACCCAGGGGAGCTCATGCTTCAACATTTCTCTGGGCAGAAAAAGCCTTTAGGTAGCCAAACAAATTGGTATCTATTGGCAGCCAAATTTACAGTCTGACTCTAATTTGATTTTCACTGCCACAGTGAGATGAGGTGTAAATTCCTTTTTTTTAATTCAAGGTACATATTGACATTTAATCATCTAAATATGTGCCTCCTTTGACAATTCATTTCCCTTCAGCCTCTTTCAACAATTGCCTCTTCTGGCCAGGGCCCTATAAAAGATGATTCCTTGACTCTGCTGCAAAGGAAATTAATGTCTCTTGCTCTGTCTCTCTCTTTCCTTTTGGTTGTTTGTTTTCCAGTGGGATATATTTCAGTTTGCACCATACGGCTGCTATTTGACAGGAATATTGGCTTTCACACTTCTCTGGGTTTACAAAGTCAGGACATGAAGCCGTGTGGTCTTCTCCCACCCCCACCCCCTTTCCCCAGTCCCTTCCACACACCCTGCCCCTCCACCCCACATAATTGTGCTGCTTCTTTTGCCTTGTGTCTTCTGCCTTGCAAGCATTTTTGGTGGCTCCCATCTTAACACTTCCATAAATAAAGTTAATCAGATCTCGTCTTGAGCTAACTGCAGTGAGGGAGATCATTCTTCTCCTCCAGTGGTGTATCCTAGCTGGGTGGCATTTATTTGGTTCATTTTGGGCACTCTTGCCTTTGGGTTCAATTTCTGCACTGCCTGGAGGTCTGTGAGCCTCCATCCTCAGCACAGCTCCAGACATGACCACAGCCAAGATCACAGCTGTGGCAATGCCTGGTGTGGATGCACACTGGTATTCCCAGCAGCCTGGCTGGGCGCAGTTTATTTTCCAGGAAGAAAGAGCCAAGAACCTGCCACATCTAGACACACAGTAGGAAGGGATGAACAGTGGGGAAAGGGGTCAGGCACATGGAAACACTTGGAAATCTCCACCAGATGTACATGCACACACATCACCCTGAAATAATATCCTCCATCAGTGCTCTTGCGAACATCCAGGGACATCAGCCCAAATGCCCCTTCCTGCACCCATGGCAATATTGCCTTCGTCTCCCACCTCAGATCAGTTTGTCTCAGTCACATGCTGGATCAGAAAGGGAAAAGTTAGGATGACAGGCCTGTCTCCAAGGACATAAAATTTGTGCCCTTGGTTATCCAATTTTAGTGTAAAAGCTGGGTTGAATAGTGCAGAAGACGTTGGAGACAGCAGGCTAGCTCATCATGTGGTAGTGGCCAACGTCTGCCCAAGAGGAACAAACAAAACAACATATTTTGGCATCAAACCTTGAGCAAAACTTTTAAAGATATTTTGATGATCCAGCTTGAGTTCAAGTATTGCTGGTATGAGAGCATAATTTTCAATTAATTTGTAATCAAATTCTCAGTTTGGGATTTTGTCTCTGACAGCATTCTCTAAAGGAAGAAAGAATGTCTCTGGCCTGTTGCTGGTGACCCATGGCCTGCTTTACTTCAGTAGAAATAGGTTTTTGCTATCCTTGTGTTTGATGCAGGTTGGGAGAAAATTAGCCTTCCACCCCTGTTGCATTAGGCAACAGGCTTTAATACATTCCTGGAGTGGGGTGTATTACACAAATGGCAGCTATGTTTCCCCCAGAGCTCATCTGATTTGACTTGGCTGGCGAAGGGTTGGCACAGCACACAAAAGCCACAGGTGCAAAGATCAAGCTGACTCAGATGGACGGGAGAACCCAACAGCGGTCAGAGAGCAGAGTGTAAAGGAGAGGCAGCAGTGGGATGCAGGAGTGTCACCAGCTGTAGGTCTCAAACGTGCGTGGTAGGCTGGATTCCTCCCAGGTAGGCACACACAGCAAGGTGTTACCGTGCCTTGCCCGAGCAAACAGCGACCGGGCAGGCACGGGAGGGGAAGTCAAGCTGCCTGTCCAAGTGCTGCCCTCTGTGAAAAGCAGTGATGGGGCAGGCGGACTTGAATAAACATTGGGCCCCTAACTTTACACCCACCACATCCAGGTCCACATCGGGGTAGCTGAGCACCTTCAGGCCTCTGAAGCAGACTCACCTGGGACTGGCTGACATCTGTTTGCAGAAAATGCCCTGAGCACGGTTGCTGGCGTTGGGGTTTGTGGTATTGCTTCTGTTTGAAAGCAGTCCAAAAGGGGATCTTGGGGTGAAATGATTGCTCGGTGTTCGGGTGGTGGTTATGGGGAGACTCTCCTGGGACACTTCCGGGCTGTGCATTTATTCCTTAGGCTTTTAGCCGAAAATAGAGTTCCTCTATGCGAGGAATTAAAGCGAAGAGCCCTCCACAGAGTCGCTTCACAGGCAGGGTGCTGTAGTGTTTTTAAGGCTCTGCAGCTAATGAGATGCCATTTTCTGACAGGGGAAACGTGGCCGTGGCAGATACGTAGTCAGAGGGACCCAGAGGGATCCTGCAGAGCTGACAGCGGGGCCTGCGTAGTGCCCCCGCCGCGGCAAGCAGACCAAAGAAAACAGCAGCAGTGGGACAAAGAAAGAGGAATGTGCGCGGCGTGTGCCCGGCCACGTGCGCGTGTGCCTCTGAGTGTGCGCGTGTGATCCACAGTGTCTGTGTGTGTGTCTGTGTGTCTGTGTGTGTCTGTGTTTGTGTGCACGTGTGTGCACACGGGCGCGAGCCCTGCAGCATGTGCATGTGCGCGTGTGCCCAGCGGCGCGCGCACACGCGTGTGTGCACGTGCGTGTGCTCCGCAGCGTGTGTGACCCGGAGGGGTCCCGGCGGAGGTGCCACCGCGCTGCCCCGCGGTGACAAAGGCGCGGCGCCGGCCGCCGCTCTCCCCCATTCACAACCCGCGGCCTGCCGGCGGCGCGGACGGCTCTTTTTTTGTGAATGGAGGCGGTGACGTCGCTGCGCCCGCGCGCCGCCTCCCCTCCATTCATGCGGCCCCGGCGCGGCGTGAATGGGCGGGGCGGGGCGGGGCGGGGGCGCGCGCCGGCCGCCGCCGGGTAGTAAAGGCTGCGCGCGGCGCGCGCGGGGGTGCGCGAGCGGCGCGGGCGGCGGGCGCGGGGCCCGGCGGGCGCTCCCCCCGCCATGGTGGCCACCGAGGGGCTGCGCGAGATGGAGGGCAGCGCGCTGCGGCGGCTCGTGTGCCGCGACGAGGCCGGGGCCGGCGGCGCCGGGCGGTGCCTGGTGCTGGACTGCCGCCCCTTCCTGGCGCACAGCGCCGGACACATCCGCGGGGCGCTCAACGTGCGCTGCAACACGATCGTGCGGCGGCGGGCCAAGGGCGCCGTGAGCCTGGAGCAGATCCTGCCGGCCGAGGGCGAGGTGCGGGCGCGGCTGCGGGCCGGGCTCTACGCCGCCGTCGTGGTGTACGACGAGCGCAGCCCGCGCGCGGAGGCCCTGCGCGAGGACAGCACCGTGGCGCTCGTGGTGCGCGCGCTCCGTCGCGACACGGCGCGCGCCGACATCCGCCTCCTGGCAGGTACCGCCGGGGGGGAGCGGGCGGCGGGGGGAGACCGGGAATGCCGGGTGGGACGTGGCCGCGGACAGTTGCCCCCGCCCGGGAATGGGGCTCCGGCCTCACCGCGCCCCGGGCAGCGCGCCCCCGGTCTCCCGCCTCCCGCTGTCCTGACAGAAGTTGGGAGCCGGCGGCAGGGCTGGGGCAGCGCGCACCGGGGCTGCGCTCCCCCGGAGGCGGTTCCCGGGACGGTCGCAGCGCGGCCGTCGGCCCCGCGCGTAGGTGCCCGGGCGGTCTGAGCCGGCTCAGGGGCATCGAGCGGGCCCCGTGCCCCTGCCTGGGACCTGAGGGAAGCGTGTGTGTGTGAAAGTCCCCCCATTCTTTGTTTGAGTTAATCTCCGGCCCCACGGTGCGGGGAATGCGTTTGTGCAGGGTCAAATACCTGCTGTCATGCCGATGTCCCTTTGCAGTGGGCAGAAAACCCGGGGATACCTCTGTGCTCCTTTTGCGACTACAGCAGGGATCAGGGCTCCCCCCCTCTGCCGTGTATTAAATGAGAAGCTGTGCACATTTGGAGCTGCTGGTCCTGAGAATTGCCGTCAGATGATTTAGGGGCGGGGGATGCTCAGCTGGGGCTCCTGGATGAGCTCTGTGGGGCTTTTTCTTTTTTGTTTATAGCCTGAGAGTCAATTTATTCCTTGGTTTACTTACAGCGGGGGTGAGGGTGTGTATGCAGAGTAGCAAATCCATTAAGAGTCTTGATAGATGGAGGAACTAGCACTTGTGTTGTACTAGCTACCGTAAAAGCAGCAGGAGCTGTTCCAAGGATGCGATACGATGTGCTGCTGCGGGAGTGCCTGCACAGCAAGGGCTTGCTCAGGAACAGGCTCCTTCACCATGAGCCAGCGTGGTGCTGGAGCCACGCATGTGGCAGGAAATGCTGCTCTGCTTCAAGGGTAGCCTTTGTCAGCCGAGAGCTTCGGGTGCCTCTGTGGTTCTCGTGGGAGGTAGGTTGGAATGGGAGCCCTATTAAGGAATGGGCTCCAAGAGACTCAATCTCAGCACTACAGTCTTCTTCCTTGTGTACCACAGAGCTACTAAAATGATCTTGCTCTGATTCCATGAGAGCTACACTAACCCTGAGCTGTGCATGCCCAAATGCACATTTGCTGGGTGCAGGTCATGATGATGAAGATCCAGATGTGTTTTGTGCAGGTCAGGCTGCTGCCAGGTTCCCTGTTCCAGGCTGGCTGGGTATTGCTTGATGATGGGCACCTGCTCTGCCTGGCTCCTGTGTGGGGCAGGGCCGGCCCGCGCAGCCAGAGCTGCTGGATGTGGTTCTTGGCTCAATGGGCATTCTGATGAGATTCATTGAAGAGAAAAAACTTTGGCTATTTGAAAAGGTCTCTTTTTCTTTCCAAGGAGGGAGCCTGTTTCTGCCCATCACCTTGGGCAGCTTTACTCTCTCAGGGCGGTGCAATGACCACTGGAGTGCGATGTAGTAGGTCCAGAGATTTTTAGGACTAGATCCCTGGAAACTGTCTACCAAGGGCTCTTGGTTTTGGATGCTCTTTCAAATCGAAGCAGTAGGACTGTAAAGGGATGTCAGGCCAGGGAAATGCAGCCTCTGCAAACTGTCCTGGCTGTGTGGGAGGGACAATGCTAATGCAGATGCATATGCACGGTTCTGCTTTGAGGTACTAGAGCCCTTCCTTTTGTAGGGGGAGGAAACCACAAAGGACACTGGGATGTTGGCAGTACAGGTCTCTAGCTGCCTAGGGATTCCTGGGCTACTTGAGATGCTTACATCCATTGGTCTTGAATATCCAGTCTTGTTCAGGGCAGTCTCAGAGCTAAGGCTGGATAAGAAAGATGTGTGTCCTGCTGTATGCCCTGGTAAGCGGAAATCTGCAGGTTTAGGTCCTGCAGCTGAGTTGAGTCTTCAGGAGCCATACTGGGAAGCAACGCTTGGTCTAGCTGGAGTCCTGTGGTGATAGTAAAATACTTGATTTTCATTGATTTTGAGGCTCAAGGTCAGACCCTACAAGAATGTCAGGATTGTTGGTTTGATTTGATTTGATTTGAATGAGAGAAGGAGATCTCACCAGAGGTGTTTATGGGCAGCCAACACTGCAGCTTCCCTGTCCAGGGATCTCAATGGGGTTTGTTCTCGTTTGGCCTGCCATGACGAAGCCCTGACGTCACCTGTGCTTATCCCCCTGGCAGCAGGTCAGAGGAACAAGCTGCTCCGTGTTCAGCTTGCACCTGTATCCTTGGGCAGCAGCAGACACCTCTCTGTGAGGGCAGCTTGGCTGTGGGGTCAGCTTCGCTATACATGGCCAGAGCCAGGGCTTTCCTTGTCTTTTGTTTTGGGAGCTCTGAGCTGGAGTGTCAAGCTGGGAAAGTGGGAGACCTGCCTGTGTTTTGTGACAAAATGATGTATCAAGAGAAGCTGAGAATTGAACAGTCTTTGGCCTCGGAGCAGCATTTCCCATTTAAGTTGGAGTATGCTGGCAACAAATCCTCTCTTCATTGTCTCAGAGAGCCTTGACCTCAGTCTGGGGTTTTGGCCAGCAGCGTGCAGGGAACTAAACCCTGGGCCAGAGACTTTGGGTAGCCAAGATCATTGCTCTTGGTGCTCTTGCTCCAAGGGAAGGGGGGGGGGTCTCAGGGATTCCCCCCGTGCTGCCAGGAGCCTGACTGCTCATCCTGGGGCAGGAGACCGCTCTCCATCGCTGTAGCATCATCTAGTGGCCAAGGGCAGCTCCGGCTGTGCTGTTCTGCAGGCCTGTGAATGCAGTCTGGGATAACACTTTGTCCCTCTCTTCTTGCAGGGGGCTATGAGCGCTTCTCCTCGGAGTACCCTGAATTCTGTGCAAAAACCAAGTCCCTGAACAATGTGTCACCCCCCACCAGCGCTGAGCCCCTGGATTTGGGCTGCAGTTCCTGTGGGACCCCCTTTCATGACCAGGTATGTCTAAAAGCCCAGTGCTTAGCTATTTTCACTGCCCCTTCCAGCATTGCAGCCTGGCCCCACAGGAGTCTCGCTGCTCTCCCTCAGCTGAGGCTTGCAGAGCCAGAGCCCTGCTGCCTTTCCTCTCATGGGAGAGCATGGTGGTCCTCCTGATCCCCGAGAGTGGACAAGCCCCAATTGTGTTAACCCACACATGCCTGTTTCTGAACAGGACGAGGAGGGCTGAAATAAGTTTACCACCTCAGGAAGGCAGCCTCTGCTCCCTCTTTTGATGGCCCTGGATTAGGTGCCAGGCTGCTGCACAGCTCAGTGTTTCCAAGCCATCTGGATGTGTGTCCTGCCTGCCACTGTTCCCTCGCCAACCCCGTATCTGTTGTTTTTCTCTGTAACAGGGCGGCCCTGTGGAAATCCTTCCCTTCCTCTACCTTGGCAGCGCCTACCACGCAGCCCGGCGGGACATGCTTGATGCACTGGGCATCACAGCCCTGCTGAACGTCTCCTCAGACTGCCCCAACCACTTTGAGGGGCACTACCAGTACAAGTGTATCCCTGTGGAGGATAACCACAAAGCTGATATCAGCTCCTGGTTCATGGAGGCAATTGAATACATTGGTGAGTGCCCGTGCAGAGATGTTGTGTCCATTTGTGGCACTGGTGGGAGGGAGGTCAGCCAGCACCTGCAGGTTTGGTGAGGGCTTGGGCTGCAGTGAAAGAGTGTCGGTCTCACGTCTCACCCCTGTCACCCTCCAGACTCAGTGAAGGAGTGCTGTGGCCGGGTCCTGGTGCACTGCCAGGCTGGCATCTCCCGCTCAGCCACCATCTGCTTGGCTTACCTGATGATGAAGAAGCGTGTCAAGCTAGAGGAGGCCTTCGAGTTTGTCAAGCAGCGCCGGAGCATCATCTCCCCCAACTTCAGCTTCATGGGCCAGCTGCTGCAGTTTGAGTCACAGGTGTTAGCCACTTCATATGCAGTGGAAGCCGTCAGCCCCTCGGGGACGCTGCGGGAGCGGGGCAAGGCCACCTCCACGCCCACCTCGCAGTTTGTCTTCAGTTTCCCAGTGTCTGTCGGTGTCCATGCCACCCCCAGCAGCCTCCCCTACCTGCACAGCCCCATCACCACGTCGCCCAGCTGTTAGCTCAGGGCTGAGGCCAGCCGGGCAGGTAGTGCCAGGCGTGCAGGGGGCACGGAGCCCTGTGATGTTAAGCAATAGTGCCGGACACTGCCATTCGCCCTGGACTCAACATCTTTTTCGTAGAGAAATTTCTTACCTCATCTTGGTTTGTTTGCTTTTTATTGTTATGTTTTGAAAGCACGGGAAGTTATAAAAGCCACAAACCTTGACACTGTCCAGGCTCTTTGGGGGAGGAAAAAAATAGTATACTGGGTTTCCTCAAGTGCCTGGTTTTCATGTGTTTCCATCCCTATTTTACTGTCTTGTTTTTTAAAAAAAATATACACCACCCCTTCTCCCCATGTTTCTGCCCCCAGCTCATCTAAGTTCAAAAGGGAACACAGCCTGTTTTTATTGTGCAGCAGCCTTCCCGCTCGCAGAGACCTGTGTGTGTGTGGTGGGTGCTGCTTACCTGAGCCAGGTACACTTCTTTGGGCAAGCAGAGCTGCAGGCAGGGCCTTGGGGCCAGCAGGAGGGGTGGTGCAGGGCTACCTCAGCCCTGCCAGGGGCTGGGGAGATGAGGCAGGAGCTGGCAGGCACCTGCCAAGTCACCAGCTGAGCCCATTCCAGTGGGGGAGAGCAATCTCTGTGGTTGGGAAGGGGTTTGGATGGGGAGATGTAGTCTGAAATGCCTCTTTTCTTGCCTGTGTGGATCACTGGTTTCTACAGAACTTGGGTCCAATCTCCTGTGGCTTTAAGATGAGAAAGAAGGGGTGGGGGCACCAGTCTGGGCTGGTTTTGATTACTCTTCCAAAAGCAGCAGGATGGGACAGGGGTGGGCTATAACAGAAGAGAGAAGCTGCGAGGTGGAGGACAGGCTGCCCAGAGGTGTCATCCATCCAGCATTTTCAGGCTTCTCCCACTTCATGACCAGTGCTTTTCCTGTGCTGAGTCTTGTTCACCTGTGCAACATTTCTGCAGCTTTTGGTCCAAGCCTTGAAAATGCCTCATCTTCAACCCACCCGGAGCCTTATTTCCCACCCTACCTCTGTCCTTCCCTCCAGTCCAGTCCGACACACAAGATGCCTGTGTGGCTGATGTACATATGTATGGTTTTGTTCTTTTTTTTTTCTAGAAATTAACTTTTTATTTATTGCCTGAGGGAGGGAGAAAACATTGTTTGGAAAAAATAAAAATAAAACTGTTTTCAACACTTTGGCTGGAGCAAATTTGTCCTAAGACCAAGACAGAAGAGCGGGTTCTGCACACACTCTGTTTTCACAGAGCAACTGTTAAAAATGTATTTATTGACTTTTAAACTATTACAAGTGTTGCAGATCAGACATTTAGCCAAGCACATTTATAGATCAAACTCAGTTGTTACAGAGATGTTACCTAAAGTCCACCATGTAGGAAGGCTGAGAACCTGCCCATCGTCTTCAACTTCGAGAGAGAAGGTAAAAGAAGAAATAAATAAATGATATCCCAGCTCCAGGTAATTGGCAACCAAGAGAGGACACATATAGGGCTAGTTATGAAAACAAGTTACACAAAAAAAGTCTGGAAATTCAACCCCCAGCTACACTGCCATCTGGGTTGCCAGAGAAAGCAATTAGGAATGACGAAGCACAAGCTCATGGGACTGCAGCACAGAAAATCCCCATTTCAATTTCCAAAGCTGAAGCAAGTTCTGCAGTTGTTAAGAAAGTGTCAAAATTAGACTAACAATCTACATTAGTAATTAATGGGACCAGCACTAAAACTTGCCACGAAGAGGTTCAGCAAGACCAATACACCAAAACCAGTCCGATAATGCGACTTGGCAGGCATAGGTGTCAGTGTAGTGGAAGTGCATCTGCTTCCCATGTCCCCTACGGATTCCCAGGCTCATTCACCTTGCTTCAGAGATTTTAACAGACATATAGTGCTCCCCAATCCCCCAGGTTTCACATCTACTCTGTGTTCAGAGAGGTGGGAACACTGCCACTCCATCTCTGCACACATGTCCTGCCACTCTGAAAGACCAGGAGAACATGCTCAACTGTGCCAAGCCACCACCTGATCACCAGTAGATTCTAGTCTGTGGAGGTTCACAAGCCATTTGCTACGTGAGGCAAGAACTGAATCTGCTTTCCCATGTCTTCCCTATCCAGGCTGCAGCATAGCTTAAAATGCTGCACAAATATTCAGCTTAACATAACTAAAGCATGCATTAGATGCACATTCTGAGCTAGATTTTTCTGTGGCAAAGCAGCATGGAAACAGAGAAATTCCACTGAAAATAAATTCACACATTTCCTGACAGCTTCTGAGAATGATTAGTAATGTTCAAGCTAATCTGTTTTGTGGCTGGACCCTTCCTTTTACCCACCTTGAAAAAACCTGTATAGGGCAATTTCTGTTACCAGTCCCATACAGAAATTGTAGGCAGTGCATGAACTGTGCAGAAACTCTGATGTCATTGGCAGGGATGCAGGAGGCTTTTTTGAGCTTTGCCACTGTCTTAAGTAGCTCTCACAGGTCATGCAGTGGCACAGCATGTTAGCATCCCTCAGCACCTCACACATTCACAGGGAGCAGACACCTCCTCTAACCTACAAGAAAGAGCAGGAGCAGCTGGTTTCCAGAGCCAAGAAAGCGCCCTTCTCCTGGAGCTACTCCCTTCCATGTACCACATGCCTTTTCTGTGTCTGCTACCCACCAAAGCAAACAGTGCAGAACATTTTGCACGTTTTTCTTTTTGCTTCAGTGTAGAATTTTCTTTTGGGGTACTCCCATAACAAACAAGCAAAGTTTAAGTTTGCAGGCAAAATAAATTCCTGCTACGTAACGCAGTGAGATTCAATTGCATCACATGCAAACACTCGAAACAGAGGTTAGAAAACCAATAGTGACTGCAACATGGTGGAACTAGTGTAAGAAGTTTATAACAGTCTCTGTGGAGCTGGGATCAAACACAACCAGTAGATAAAAATAAGAATGAGAAAATAAAATATACCTTATTAAGGTACTGTACTCTCTGCTTTTAATCTTAACAAAAGTTTTGTTGACAGCATTCAGACTGCAATGTCACTCTGCACCAGGTATCTAAGTCACCAGTCTCATGGAAACAGTTTCAGCAATGGACAGCAGAACCCTCTCTTCCTTGTTTAAGGTCCTGTCGCAAAACTACACAGAAGTTTCAAAATGCTGCCTCAAACGGACACTGACAAAAATCAACCAGCCTGAGAGACAGATTGTCCCTTTCCCCAGCAGACACCATGTTCTGTCCCTGGTCTCCCAAGCCTATGAGGGCCTAGCCCAGAGTATTCTTACGTCCTCAGCTCCTACTGTGCCTCCACTGGTGACCCAATGCTACAAATGAGCATCCCAATATCAGGGGACTGCTCTTCTCAGGAGGTCAAAAACTTCATTTTAAGGAGGCAGCAGCTGCCTGGTTATGGGGTCAGGGCATTTTTAAGGTCCCATTGTAGTTAACTCCCCCAGCAAAAGCAGCAGCATCCATACTGTTAACAACCTGCCAAATGCAGCTCTACCACCAAAACCACGACCGGGTTTTTCACGGGTAACTTTGATATTGATGAGCAGATCCTCACTTTGTTTTGAACTGTAAGAGGAGCTACAACAACATATGCTACTCCTGCACAGGTTTCTACAACACACAGATGCATCATAAGGCCTGGGTATTCCTCTGTGTCTGGCCACAAACGGATATGAGATCATGTCATTACAAGACAAAAACCACTGCAAAATTATTTCCTCACACAGCACCTTTACTCTGCACAGAACATCAGAAACATTAACACTGGCAGTTCAAAGATACTGGAAAGTAGAATCTCAGAATATGCTGAGTTGGAAGGACCCATCAGGATCACTAAGTCCAACCCCTGGTACTGCACAGGACAGCCCCAAGAGTCACCCCATGTGCCTGAGTGTTGTGCAAACACTTTGTGAGCTCTGTCAGCCTTGGTGCTGTGACCACTTCCCTGAGGAGCCTGTTGTAGTGCCCGATCACCCTCTGGGTGAAAATCCTTTTCCTGATATCCAACCTAAATCTCCCCTGACTCAGCTTCATGCTGTTTCCTCGAGTCCTGTAACTGGTCACGGGAGTGAAGATATTGGTACCTGCCCCTCCACTTCCTCTCATGAGGATGTTGAAGACCCCAGTGAGGTCTCCCTTCAGTCTCCCCCAGGCAATTTTAACCTCTAGAATTTCAAGGCTGCAAAAGGAATCCAGACTAGTCATCAGTTCAACCAGCACATAGGAAACAACAAGCAAAAACGGCATCCGGTGTGGGCTTGGTGGGGTTTTTCTTTTTAGATTTGTTCTTGGTTTTGAAAGATGTAAATCTTTTAACTTTCACACCCACATTAGCTATTTTGCTCACCTAAGCAGCACATCTGTTTCACCATTTAAAACTATGTCTAACTGGGGATGGAGAGCAGCACTCGCTCTGGCCTCTATCTGAAACCCTAGTGCAGACAGGCACATCCCCTCACTTCATTATTAACTAAATTAAAAACAAACCCCAAACTTAAATGGTGAATACAAAGCTTCAAAGCCTAGTGGTGATCTTTGCAATCCTAACACTACGAAACAAGTAGTCAAAATACAAGCACCCAATTTCGTCAATGAAATTTGTTTAAAAAGACAACTAGGCTAGAGCCTGGCTGGGACTTCAAAGCTACATATTTAATCAGGTCACAAAATGAAGAGAGAACCATATATCCACTGTCAGCTCAAGGAAAGTAAAACTCAGAGTTCAAGTTCTGTTGGAGTATTGCTATTTCTAAGGTTTTCTTTAGAGATATTACAAACAGATGATGTTCAGGTAGCCATATTGCATCAAATGACTGATTTTACAGTGAGTGAAATTTCTTGTGAGGATGCTTCAACATTAATGCTTTAATGTTAAAAATAAAAATGTTGTGTCTTAATGCTGAAAGTGAAAAGCTCTTCAGGTTTAAGTCTGTTTTATACAAACATGTCAGAAAAATCCCACTTGGGAGCACGTATATTATTATGAACTAAAAGCACACTATTCTGTTGCTTCCTTGCTTTAAGGGGGATAAAACCCAAATGCATGAACTGGATCATCAGACACTAAACAGTGCTGGTTGATAGGGAAATGTATAGCGTGTTGTGTCCAAAAGAACATTTTTCCCTCCAGTTGTTACATGGTCAACACTGAAGCACATCTCCAAGTATTGGTTGTTAGAAAAAAAATTAACAGGTCTTGATCTTCAACCTTCTCTGAAACTGTAAAATACCACAAAAAAGAAACAGTTTCTACTTTTGTTAAATCCATATCCACCATGAGGGGGACTTCTGAAACTCTCTGATGCTGTGCTATGCAATACTTAAAAATAACTTTCTCTTACCCAGCAAAATAAACCTGGGAATCTGGGAAGAAGGGTATTAAGTGAATAAATCCTAGCTTTGTTCTCTGGTATACCTGCAAACAAATCCGCTTGCCAACTGATACTTCAAAATTTTGTTCTCATCAAAATGTAAAATCGATATTTAAAAAAATTATTACTTTTGTAAATCCCTTAAGCTCTTCAACTGTGATGTCACACACAAAGATGTGACAGGAAACTGCTGTAATACACCCTCCCTTACCAGCCTGAAACCCATTTACTGGGTCTCACCTTACAGAGGGACATGAACTGGATATGCCCTCCTGTATGAAATCTTCTGACTTTTCACCTGCTTCTCCCAGGAAACCATACACCACTGGAACTGGAGAACATTTCACAAGCTGCATGTACTTAACAGGAGCCTTATAAAATGTTCTTTTAGAGATGCCAGCAGAGGGCATGGACCTGTTTCATGAAGTTCTTTCAAGCACAAGAGCTGGTTTTACCCTTGCAAACACTTCCCAGGGCTTCCCCCAGAAAATTCACACAGACAAAGCAGCAAACGGACATGTTTTGTTTCCACTCTGAAGTTACACTCGCTCATGTTATCGTTTGCTCAGAGGTGTGCAAAAAAACCCCTATATTGAAGAACTTGACCTAGCCCCTCCTCAGATGAAATTCATATTGCATTGTTAACAATTTTAGTCAACTTGACTTTGTGCAAAATATCTTCAAGAAGGTTCCGGCTCAACTTCAGAATACAAAAGGAGAATAAATAGGATCTCTTGAAAACAGGAAATGAATGGTGTATGCTGAAAAGAAAATGATGGGTTTAATGCAATTTATCTGCAAATAAAATAACTAGAAAAGTAGTGTCTGAAATTTTAACATGTGAGATGGCACCAATAAAGATTTCCATTTGCACAATAATGTTCCCAAGGTCTAGATCAAAACAATATTATTTTACACATGGTAACTGCAGAGACTAGGAGCCTGAGATATGTTATTAAAAGGCAGTCCCTTGTAAACTTTCCTCAAGAGGAACAGTAGCAGTCGAGTATGCAAGAGTTACTCATATCATATCCATCAAGACAGCAATGCTTTATAAAAGACATACAGCTTATTTCCAGGTTGTTAAGAATTTTATGTGATACTGATTTTCTGAAACATGTATCCATCCAGTCCAAGATTACAGTCACATCCTTCTTCACTGCTCTGAAGCTACTAGGTCTTTTGTTCTGCTGCTGTTGCTGTCTGTGAGGGAGCTTCTGGTTTCACAATCTGGTATGTAATGAGATATTCTGGGTATGCCTGAAAGTAAAATAAGAAAAAAAACCCCTGGTTTATGCAAGGGTAACTCGGAAAGTTCCAGTTTTTGCACTTCACTAAACAGCAACCAGGAAGGACAGTACAAGAATCAGCTCTATGCTCACAGCATGCAAAAGAAAGAGTGGATTTCAAACCTAGCCAGCACTAAGTGGAACTGCTGGATGTACTTAACACCTTGGTTAATCCACAAAGAAAGATGTTTCTTCCACACAGACACTGCCAGAAATTGTGCGCAACAGGAATTCAGAGCTACTCCCCTTGTTAGCTAATCCTACAGATCGGTCAGTGCCTGTAAATTACTCAAAAATCTCCAATGACTGCTAAAGTCTGACCACATTTGTGATGTGACCTGCAAATGCCTTTACTGGCAGTAAAATACTTGGCCCACCAATATAGGCCAGTCAGTCATCTGTCCAGAGCTTCCTGAAGACAGCTGGTAGGCAGTTCAGTGCCACAACAAAGCCAAAAGTTGCTGGAGGGCAGGGGGCAGGGTCCCATTCAGAGGAACCTCAACAGATGAGAGGAGACTGGGGCTACAGCAGCCTCATCTAATCCAGCAAGGGCAAAGACACTTGAGATGAGTTCCTTGTAACACTGCAGGATGAGAAGTCAATCAGCTGAAAAGGTGATTGGGGTCTTTGGGTGACAGCAAGCTAAAGCAGAATCAACAGTGTGTCCTGGCAGTAGTAACGGCCATGAGCATCCTGTGGTATATCTTCAGGTGTAGCAGTGACTGCTGTTTATTCAGTACTCACTCAACCCCATCTAGAAAATTGCATACGACTTTTAGGCCCTCCAATACAAGAAAGATGCCAACGAGCTGGAGCCAAGTTCAGCAAAGGACCAGTAAGTTGTCAGGGACAGAGAGCACAGGACAAACAGTAAGAGGCTGAGAGAGATGGGCCTGTTTGGCTCAGAAAAGGGAAGGCTTTGAGGGACCTCATCGCAATCTTGCATTATGTATAGAAGGCTATTGAGAAAACACAGCCAGATTCTCCTCTGCGATGCACAGCAGGAGAATGAGATTATTTAAAACAGGGAAGCTTTCTATTGGATACAAAGAACATATTACTTTACTCTGAGGATAAGTAACCAAAGGAAAAAACTGTTGTAGGAGGCTGTGAAACACCATTTGCTGAAGCTTACAAGACCTGTCTGGTCAAAGAAAGCCCTCAACAATCTGGCCTGGATTCAGCATGAACAAGAGGCTAGCCTATGTGACCTCCCCAAGGTTCCTTTGAACCTATTTATTATTTTATCTTATTTTAGAATCATAGAATGGTTTGGATATGAGGGATCTTTAAACATTATCTGGTTCCAGGCCCTCTGCAATTGGCAGGGACACCTTCCACTAGACCAGGTTGCTCAAAGCCCCATCCAGCCTGTCCTTCCATAAAGCCAGTCCTTGCTAACCCACGTACCTGTTCTCCTCTATAGATAACATACTCGGCGTATGCAAGTCCATTCACGCTTGGCCTGCCGATAACAGAATGGTGCCCTGGAGGGGCATGAGCCATTTTCATTGTGCTGAACTGAAGAAAGGATTTTCCAAGGGTCACTCTACAGAAAAGCATTTGTCTAAAAGGAAAAAAGGAAATATAATTTTCAAACATCTTACTAGGAGTTGTATGCTTCCAGAATGATTTCAGTCTTTTGAGTTTACTTTGTAATAATTAATTTCTCATGGCTTTTTCGAGAAACACTTTTAGAAAACAGTTTTAAGACTGTATAAAACCTGTCACGAAAAACGCTTCATGACACACAGAATGGAAAACACACAGTTTGTTTAGCCCTCGCATGGAGGCCTGTTTTAGTTCATTTTATATATAGCGGTTGAAAGAAGCTGAAACTCTGTGTTCCTACCAGCAGGGAATGGACAGGTGTCAAAGTGTGAGAAACACATTGATCTATTCCAGTACAAAACAAAGCTGTGATTAAGTTCTGTTCACTACCTCCAAAATTATCTGATCCACAGTACAGCACTGTACTGCTGACCACCACTTTGCACTGCAGTATTGTTCTGAGAGTGCCTGGAGTTTAATTGCTATTTTCCCCTGACTCTTCATTTTCAAACTTGCTGCTCCAAGCCTCTTTCCTGAGCCACAGCTTTCTTTGATTTATACTCACTGCATGCTCAGATGTAAGTTTTGACCTTCCTGTGGGACCTGCTGCATTTATATTCATTTTTGTTCAGCCCTGACAAATGGAAAACTGCATCTTTCCTGCCATGACCACGCTCAAGTAGTCATTTTTTTCCCTGCAGATCACCCTCTGCCAGGATCATAAAAAGCAGGACAGGCAGAATTATGTGTGGAGAACTCTGCTAGACTCGTACCTGTGGCAGATGTAACAGGACCTGTCTTTGTGTGTGGGACAGCCTGTTCCTCCCCCTATTCCGTACACATACTGGTTGCTCTTTGAGGAGTTCTCAGCGAAGTAAATTCCAGCTCCAAACATTCCTCCAATGTATGCATGCCTTTCATCAAATCCTTTGTGAATGATAGCATTAATAAAAGGAGACCCTAGAACAGTGACACAAAAAGACACATACGTGTTAAGTTGTATAGTAATACAAGACTCAATGTCAAGAGGAGTTTATCTGCCTCAAATAGACCATTAAATATCAGAAAGTGTGCTCAGTCAGCTGGAAGGGGGCGATACCCAGCAGGATGCAGTGATGTGTGGGATTTATCATTATATACCAAAATCCCACGTGTGACTCATTTCTTACTCATTTCACAGATCTCATTAAATGGCTTTCCCCCCACTCACATCTCAGTGCAATTTATCTTGTCAATGCACACCTTCTCCAGGAGTCAGTACTGGTTAAGGTGGGGCAAGGTGTCAGGACAATCATACCCAAAACTAACTTCCTATACAGAGCCATAGAAGAATCTAGGGCAGAAGGACCTTCAGGCAATTGTCATTTGTAAGCATTTCTAGAGAAATCTTACTGAGACTCAAGGCTGGTTTCGATTCCTTTCCCTGATGCTTGCCTGAAGCACCAGGGTAAAACGCTTTTACTGTGTGCTGCTCCCCTCATTTAGAAGACACCACGTCTTTCTCACAGCAATATAACATCATTCCAGCAGCTTTACTGGAAACGACTAAGATACAGCTTAGCAAAAAACCTACCTTTTTCTTAAAAAAAATGAAACAAAATTAAAGTATTTCTTATCTAGCATAGCTTTTTGGATAGCAGTAACCACGAAGAGTTAACTCCACCACCCCCACACCCCCATGCACTCCCTGCATGTCTAGTGTAGAAACACATTTACTTGCATAGAATGGTGACACAGCAACATTAACATTGCCTGTGGGTCCTTGCAAGGTTTGGAGTTTTTTGTTAAATATCAATACATACAAAGAGATGCTACTTCCTTACCGTGAAACAACATGCGCTCATTGTGATGATTATGATTCTCCTCTGAGACCTCCTTCTGTCTGTGACAGAATCTCTCCCGCAACTTCTTGTTCACCACCTTTTGAATCTGCAGTAGAGCAACAGATCCAACCATGATGGTACCATAACATTTCAATCTCTCACGCGTACTTGAATTGCAATTGAAATGAAATACATTTCATTTCATTTTCACAGAGTTCACATTAATTTTACAGGGAAACTGAGGGCAAGACATGTGAATGCTATAAAGAAACCCCATGGCCATTCTGCACACAAGGCTGGAGTCTCTCAAACAACTCTGTAGCACACGCTTACAAATGGTTAAAACTTGTGTGAAATTGTAGCCTAAATTCTAAGGTTTAAGGACAATTTTCAGGCTTCTTCTCTCAGAGCCTGCAATACCACAAAGAACTACAAATTGTCTGAAACTCCTTCCCTCTGTGTTTTGAGTGCTGTCGGCCAATCTGGTCTAGCTCTTTGAAACCTGCTGTCTAGTTTAGGTTTACTTTTTATGAAAAGAACCAACTTTTGAGGAAAAAAATAAGGGGATGTGCTGTTTAATCTATCTGTATCATTTCAGCCACATGCTCTAATACCCCTGTGGTTTCTGTAAAGGACTTCACCTTTGGCGGGAGTAGGATGGAAGCAGAGTTTACTTCAGGTCATGTGATCCATTGGATCAAGTTGCAAAGGCTCTGCACAGGCCTACTTCTCAAAGAGACAGGCAGCACAGGTTTGCTGGAGCTCAGAAACCAAGTTCTGTTCTGATTGCCTCTATTTCCTTCTCCTCACAAAAAGAAAACAGAAAGTGTACTTTGCCTCAGAAAGACAACACAATTTTCTGAAATACCACAGCTGTAAAAGGTATTTTTCTAGTTGGCAAGGGCAAAGGAAGCTGGAGAGTTGTCTAGGGAGACATAAACTTTTTATTAGAAGTCATGGTCATCCTTTCACACACATCCCCAAATCTCCTTTAAAAAGGCAAGAAAAGACTACATTGAGAAAAAAAAATCTGTGTTGCAAAGGTCAAATCTAGAAGCTATAGGCCTCTGAAATACAATCAGGTTCTTCACTACCTCTGTCTTCAACATCAGTTCTTCAGACTCCTCTAGGAGCCCAAGTGGACACTTCTTCCTCATTCCCTGTGCAGAGCACACATTCATTTTAGCACTTGCTTTAACTCTGTTCCTGAATATAATTTCAACAAAGAACTTTAAATATAAAAGGGCAAACCATTAAACCAATTCTGCCCACTGGCATAAATACTCAACATACTTTTAGACTGAGAGGTTTTGAAACTTACCCTGATGACATTGTATCTGTTGAAGATCCCACCAGCATTTCCACCATCCCGATGCTCCCGGATTGTACTTTGCATCTACATAAAAAACCAAAAGTGAATGTTCAGCACAAAAAACCTTGTCAACAAGGCAAAGTATCCATGCAGTGTCTCAGTATATCACGGGCAGCAACAGACAGTCTTGACAGAAAATTAATTAAAAGGCGTAAAAAAAAAAAAAAATCTAAATTTTAAACTGAGGTAACTGAGGTATACCCTAATTTCTCAAGCACCCAACACATTATGCTGTTCTACAATAGGGAAGTTGGATGATGCAATTTTGCAATCTTGTAATACAAATCCACATAAGAAAAAGGAGAATAATGGTACTTGCTATCAAAATAGTATACAACTAGAAAACCTGCTTTAAATTAGAAAAAAATTTTTTGAAAATTATTATACAAAAAGATAACTTTGAAGTAATAACAAATGTGATTTTAATGAGTTTAGTTTGCATTTCTTAGTATTAGGAAACAACACTGTAAATTCTCCTGTCATTAGCAGAGCATTTCTGATTCCCTCAGAAACAGTTTCATTGTGTCTTCTCTTAGAGAAGTATTTATAGCTACAGCAACAATATTTAGTAACAGTTCAAATAAATATTCCAATTTACTATGGCAGACAAGTGACCCTTTCTTTCAGAAAAGTTTATTAAAAAGATCTGCATAAACTCCAGTTTATGAAGCTACTAATAAAAAATATCCCATCTAATCTGGCAGCAATCCTGATTATCTAGACTTTTTAAAAGACTTCAAACACTTCTGTGCTATAGTGTAGGAACACAGCACAAATAGCAAATGCACAGCGAAATGGAGTTTCTTCCAAACATGACTCTTCAGGAAGTCTCTCTTCTGTTATGATTTTTGCTTTCAAAATGGTATGTGCTTGTAGTTTACTTAAATCAAAGAGCATGTGTGTGTGTGGGAGGCAAAATTACAGTCAATTCTCAATTATCCAAGCGCTGTTTATCTGGGTTACAGATTAACTAAGCCACTGAGACAAGAGAAAACAAGCTGGTTCACTTGCAGAAACAGCCTGAGCACAGAAAATGCCTAGAGAATTGGAAGGCCTTGATCCCTTGGTCTTCACACACAGCTTTTAATTTTCACAGGTCTGCCTATCTAGGGAAAGCTGTGGAAACCCTTCCTGTGAGACAATGTCCAAGACAAGATCCAAAACACAACAACAAAATAAAACTGGGATAACACTAAGTGAGCAGAGACCGTTTATTAAAAATATTGGCAGGACATAGCAAAGTAATTTCTATCTTTGCTCTGTATGAAAGGACAAATGAACAACCCTAAACTTCGTATCAGATCTATGCAATTCATACACCAAAGCCTATTTTAGCACTTTCAACATGTATTGCACACTTTAGCTCTGACAGGTTACAAGCAGAAAGAAAAATATATGGCCACTGAAGCATTAAGAAAGGGACTTGGATTACCTCCTCTTCTACGGACTGATACTCCTTATCATCAGGAGCAAGGTCAAGGAGAATGGTCCCCTGACTCACACAGTGGAAAGTCAAATAAGGATTGGTACCTGCAAAGACAAGGAATGAAAAGGAGCAAAAATAAACTGGAAAAACCAATACCGGCTCAATTTGTATCCATCATCACCATTATTCTTCTTAAACAACCCCAGTACAGCAGGAAATGCAAAATAAACACAAGGCATAAGCACAACCTCAAAAACATAAAAGTGCTTTCATTAGCAGCAGAGGCTTTCAAAGAGAGAAGGAAAATGCATGTGGGACATAATTGCCCTTTACTGTTTCCTCTTTCAATAGAAACATCTCAGAAGCATAGGGCAGCTAAAACTCCATCAGGCCCACCCTTCAGGATATAACTGGCCTGTGGTAGGTACGTAGGGCAAATCAATCCAAAAGCTCCTGTCTGGGTGAAACAGGGTCCTGCAAAATGGGCACAGCTTCCAAAGCTGCCTCACGGGTGTCCACTCTCTGGAAAGGCAAGTGATCACTCAGTCCTGTATCTCCTTAATATATTCTTTACCTATCACAACCCACTCAGCCACCACGTCTGCAGCAAATACACTTTCCTGACATTCAGATTCTTTCAAGTCCCAGTGACAATGCCTACATTTAGAGAATGTGACTTCTGGGAGCCTATTGTGTACCTCACTTAGACTAACCAGTAAAAGTTTCATATTTACCTTGCTGCCCTCCTAGAAGTCTCTCCACACCTTTTATTAATTTGTGGCGGTGTCCATATGCATTGATCCCAATTTCTTTAAGCTCCTCATGCCCCATGTCAGCCAACACATCCAGGGTTATCTGGAAAGGTGAAAGATCACAAAAATCACTTGTCAAACTTGGCCCGACTTCCAAAGCTGGAGACCTATCACTTCAGAAAATGGAAAGTATTCATGATGCAATCAAGAGCATAAAGGTATTTAATGTTTTGCTTCACTTCTACTTGCTGCCACCTTCTGGCAAACTTCTCCCTACTGCAGGACCATACCCAGCTGCTACAGCCTGAGGTTGTGCAAAACTTTTACTTCTCTCACACCAATTAACAAGAGCTGGTTCTTGCAGAAGGTTCTCACAAACATTTTTACTTCGGTAGGCGGGGAATGCATGGAAATGCTGGGACAAATACGGGAGTGCTTTCAAAGCCTCCAGAGCTTCACAGCATTGTACAATTACTATTTTCACTATACAATCACAAATTCATAATCTACAAGGTTACTATTAAAGAGCCAAGGTGAAAAAGTGTACATGAAGGTACTTTTTGGAAAAACCAGCTTAAAAGAATAAGCTTAAAGAAGATGAGCTTGTTTTTTCTACAAAGAAACTTACAAGAAGAGCTAAATGATTTCAAAATTATGAACACAGTGAATCCGATTTGCATTGTTAAATCTTATTAGTAGGGGAAGATCTTAACAACAGGTTAGGAGTTCAGGAAGCAAAAGTAGAACAAAACCAGCCAGGCAACAGTAAGGTGTGAAAAATAGTAAGTGAAACATGAGAAGAGTATAGGCTGGTTTGAGCTTGTTTTCCTTCTGAAGAGAAACAGTTACAAATTAAAGAGCTTATGCTTCATATATAAGAAGGGAAAAAATTATATTTTATCTTTGAAGAGATACATCCTAGAACATTTTGCAGAAACAGCTGGAACTGTAAGCAACACATTACATTTCAAGCCTTTGTTTCCTGGTCCCTCAATAAAAGATTAGCAGCAGAGACTGGAGGAAAAAATAATTATCAAATCCAGTCTCCTGCACTTGTACCTTTCACTTCCACCAGTACATCCATCTCACTCATGTAAACAAATAAATTTATTTAACTACAACATGTTAAATTTAAGAAACGGTACATAAAAGGAGTCTACAAATACATTACAGGTACTTCTGCTGTAAAACATAATGTAAGCTTGAGAAACTTACATTAGTTGTACTCTTTTCATATACTGTGAATTATTGATAAATCTGCAGGGTTTTTTCCCTATCTCTCAATGTCATTTGAAACTTGTGAGCCCTGCAAAACCCAGGTAATGCTATGGTCCTAACCTAATAGGAAATGTAACTTCTGCATCCTCTAGTGTGATTACTCCTGTGCTGGATTTTTATTTCAGCATATAGTCAGACTCGAGGGTTTCCTGGATCTAAATATCACATGCAGCACTACAGGCGGTGAAAGGTTTGTTTGGCTATCAAGACTGCTGAAGGACAAGTGCAGGTGACATTTCAACCTAACTAATCATGTCCAAAGTTCACAAGTTCCAAAATAACCCTCAGAATACAAGACAAATTGGCAGTCACAGAGTATGTATAAGTGAAAGCTACTTGCCTGTTCTGTCTCAAAGATGTCCCGAAGGTGTTCAAGACCCAGGCTTTTTAGGAACTGGGTAATGTTCATGTCAAGACCAGAAACTGTAAGAGAAGAAACAAGTGTTTTTATCCTATGCATCTGAAGTAACAAAAACCAAACCAAGTAAAATATATTATTTAAAAATAAATCAAGCAATACCACTGATTCTCTCCAAATTCCAAACTCTGATTCTTTTTACAATCAATTTGTCTATATCTGTAACAAACAATGTACTTCCATTGTCAAAACTCTCAGCAAAGCTAATCACTGTTCCCTCTTCAGAACTATTAAAAGCACAAACCATCTGTGACAAATACAGGCTCATATTGCAAAGAGAAGGAAAAGAAGGGTGGGTATATTTTTGCTATGCGATCACCTAGATGCTGACCTAAAGCAGGGATTCCAGATCCTAATCAAAGGGTTTAAAACACCTTAGTAAAAATCCCCCAGCCATCACAATCATAACTCCTTCATCAAAATAATTCTCATTGGATTTTCTCTAAAAAGTCAAAGAACATCTGAGCACCTGATCAGATCTGCATTTGTAGCCAGACCTAATCACTGAAAACAAACACAGAGGAACAGTCAACAGTGCTCCTAGCACAGCATGTGGAAATAGAGCAAGCATCAGGTACCTTAAAGCACTGATAACAGTTCAAACTGCACAATATCTTCTGGCTAGTCAGAAACACTTTTCAGAAAAAGCAAGGCCTATTTTGATACTAAACTACTGTACTTCTGGCAATGTAAACTTGTCCAGCAGCAAATGCACCTTCTCCTTCCTTCCTGTCAGTTCCTGCTGCTCCATCCCCAGCATTTGATGCCCCTCCTACGGCTAGTTCTGCCAGTGGCCCAGTGAGGTTATCTATGCTGCTGGCAGCAGAGAGGCAGGATGGTGTAGATGCTGGCGAGATCACAGAGGCACTAACAACAGTAGCTTGAGGCTTGAAGCATGTGGGCAAAGCTTCTGGAGGCATCGCATCTATCAGCAAAGCTCGGATATCATCAGCCTGAAAAACAGAATGAACACCCAACATGAGGTCCTACAATCACAAGTCACCAATCTCTGGAAAGAATTTTTCTTTTTAATTGTTTTAATTGATTGTTCTGTTCCCCATTCGAAAGAAAACTGCCAACTTCTGTTACAGGGGAATTTACGGTTGCAAAAACATTTTGATTCAGCATTCAGACATAGATGAATCGGGTTCTCTCAATTTCTAAAGGTGTGTAAGAAGGTACACCTAATTTCTTTCTGGCCCAATGACTTTATAGGTGTTAAAGCCAGGGAGAACAATGTAGCAATGTTCTTCGAAATCCTTCAGAACCTGGACCAGGAAATGCCACTTCTTAATTTCTCTGTCAGGTTCAATTTCAGGTGCACTGGAACAAAATCTCAGTGGAAAGACTACCACTGCTGTTGTTATAATCACATCTCATAGTGTTAAAATAGAAAAAAAAAGGAGAGGAGCTCAGGAGAAGTATGAACTTAGCTAACAACTGAATTTAGCCTTTATTGACTAAATTAAGCAATATCCTCATCTTCAAGAATTTCCTCCTTAAATGTTCTTGTAGAACATGATTAAGACATCCTTATTTTCCCCAAGAGAATAAAATGATTTTCATATCCTTCATCATAAAGCAAGTTTTCTAGAGCTCAGATTACTCTGGAGGATATTTATTGAACTCTCCATAAATAAATCAATAATCTTAAAAGATACTTGCACGGTAAGCAGACACAGCATCCAATTTGGTTGCACTATCTATTCCATCAAGATTGGTTAACCTGGGGCATATAACCTTATTAGGCTTTTTAACCAGCCACCACTTACAAGAAATTTTACAGATGCCAGTTTTAGAAAAAGTTTGATAGCCACCTATAAATCTTAGAATGTTGTTTTGGAGTTAGGAAAAAAAAAAGAACTGAGGTAATATGCAGGCACTGAGCACAGTCATCCACTAAATGTTCCCATTTCTCTAAAGGCCCATCTGGTCTTCCTCCTAGGTTCAAAGAAATAATCACCAACAATACACAAACTGACCATCATCAGAAACATTTCAGAGAGTTTTATTTCTGGGAATGAGGAGACTGATCCCAAGAATGAATCCTTAGGGAGACGCAAACCTTAAATTACGAGCCACGCTAAGATCTCAGCCAAAGGGAAATGCCTGGACTCATCGATAAAATGGCACAAACAGGCACTCAGGAGATGCTCTTCTCTCTCCACCTCAGCACAATGGAAGCTGAGGACTGATGATGCCATGCAGCCATAGAAATGAATTTAATATGCAGAGTAAATCCTCCAGTGCAGCCTGTGGCTGGCTAACATGAACTTACTGTTGCCAGGTCTAGTGGTGTCTGACCCTCTTGGTTCTTCATGGTTGGATCTGCTCCATGAGCTAACAGCAGAGCACAGAGCTGTGTCCTTCCTTTTTGTGCAGCTTCATGCAAAGGTGTGAACGCCCATTTATCAGTTGCATTTACACATGTATTATATTTGATCAACAGTGCTGCTATATCCACATGCTGGAAAACACAAGAACATCTCAATCAACCCAACACTGGTAAAACATACATTTCCTTTTTCATGCTGGAGGTACTGGTGCCTAGAGATCTCCATAGTTTCCCTTTCCTGTAACTTATTCTGCCTCCTGCGTCTACATAGCAGCACACTTCTCCAGGTTTATACTGCAGCTCCACAGTCATCTGTGTCTGTGCACTACCAGATCATTCACCAGCACATGAAGAACTGAGATCAGGCACAGAATCAGGTTTCTCTCCAATCACCCCAAGTACATAGCATGAAGTTTGTGCCACCTGCAGGAGCAGACATGATACTTAATCCCACATAAAAAAATTATCTGTGAACAAATTTGAACTGGCAAATTTACAGGGCTGCAACATTTGTGACACAACACTACAAGCTCTGAAAATCAATGTGCTGTGCTTCTGAGCTACCCATCTGTACACAGAAGCCTTTGTTGTACTTCCTTTCTTGCAAGACCTTGAACTCATCTGTGGCAGGACAGATTTTTTCTATCTTCAATTATATTTTATGAGAACTGTAATTGATAAAACGTACTGAGTGTCACAAGGAACAGCTGTTTTACATGGGCTATAAAAGTAATGAACTTATAACCCCATGCTTCCATCAATATCCTGTCCTTGAAGTGTGCCAAGTAAAAATAAGAGAATAGAAAACATACAAATGAAATTTTTGCCTGTGTCTAACCAGCAGATCTTTTTTGTACAAGACAGCAAAGAAAAAAAAAGCAGGTAGTCAAAATGAGTGAGTAGGAGCATGAAACACTAAAATGGTAATCACAAGCACAAAGACTTGCCAATGGATTTCCTTTTTCTTTTCAATGGCAATTAAGTGACTCTTTGCAGCACTCATAAAACAGCTTTGTCTCTAAACAAGTGTGGTTTGAAAATACTGCCAACTTTATTTTTCCTCTCCACCAAACTTTTAAAGCAACTGCTGTTTCTGTGATTTTGCTGCCACAGAAAGCCCTATTGAGGGACACACAGCATGAAGTGCTGGGTGGGAGAACTGAAGAAACTTTGTGAGGAAAAGGCAGAGCCTGTGAAACTTGCCAGCTATGAACTTGTCAAGCCAGTACTCATCTCCTCTCTACTTGCTATCACAGAGATCTGAACAGGCTGATGACAGCTCAGCGAGAAGTGTGGGATGCCATGAAAGGTATGCAGCAACTCTTAACTAAATAAGCTGATGGAAAAGCACCAAACACTGCCTTTTTAATGTTTCCTAGAGAAAGCAAGGCAACCAGATTAGACTGGCATTATGATTTTTAGAAATGATAATCAGCTCAAACCAATCTGTGACATTTCTCTATGCCAATGAGGAATGTGTGTTTTGGTTTCTCATGCCAAGTGAAGAAAAGTTCAAGAAAAAGAACACAATCTTTGCAACAGAATTTATCTCTAGATCTAAGCAACAACCTGGGAACTAATGCTTATGGCAGATGCTGAAAAACAATATTGCTTGGTACCAGGACCCAGTAACATAAAAGAATTCTGTGTTGAATTTCTAATCTTTCATCAGGATGATTTGGGGTTTTTTGCTCTTTAGGACATTGGGATCCTAGAAAGACGTAAAGAACCAATACATTCCATTAACACTCTTTTTATAAACAAGGTGAACACTGCAGTTTTTTATTTAATTTGCTCTCAAACAAAGGCAATCACGGTTCTGCTATGATCATCTCTCCTAGATTTTGCTGTACTTGTGCCAGGGCCAGGTAAGTAACAGACAAAGCATACCACGAGACCATCAAACCCACTATTTCATGAGCTTCATATCCTCTGTCTGACTGTAAGCACAGTGCTTGGAGCTTCCCAAGGACTGTCTCTGTACAATCATTTACAAGAGATTTCTTTCTCACCCAATCCACAACTAACAACTGCTTAATAAGCAATCTATTAGGCATCTGTGCAACTGGTACACAGATGCTTACTCCCATATGGAGAAAGGAGGGTCTGCCTCATCCAAAATGGTTTGAATCTGCCACTGCACCCCCCCTGCAGCAGACAGCTTGCCCTGGAGGACAACCACATTACACACTCAGTAGTCCTTCAACACTTCAACTCTAGCTATAGATGCCCATCAAACATCAGCTGTACCAGACCTCCACTTCCCTGTCATTATCTGCACATGATCCCCTGGTATCTTTTCCTTCCATCTAAGTCTTTCAGAGACAACTTGAGGTCTTTTCTGTTTCAAATGTCACCCCAAACTTAACACTGTTCAATCCTGTGCATCTGCTTGCCTGCAAAAAATACCCTTTTTGTAGTGACCTTTCCAAACTGCAGCCTTTAACTGCCACAGCACACCTGAATCTGTGTCATGTTTAATGTGTAGGACTGCAAATAGGACTCACAAGAGCAACTTAGCCCAACAAGTATTTCATGCCATCAAAATGTGAGTTATGTTCACAGCAAAACAGCTGCAAAATAACTGGCTTTGGATAAGACTTTTAGGAGTTTCTTGCTGTTCTACTCATGGCAAGAATGCCTGCACCTACCCCATAGGATGCTGCATTGTGTAAGGGGATTAATCCTCCCTTGTCCTGGGCATTGACATCAGCACCATGCTCAAGAAGGTATTCGGCTACTTCCAAATTGTTGTAACCAGCTGTAGAAAAGGCACAGGAAAAGAAATACGGTATTAGGAGAGCTAAACTAAAGAAAAATATTAGACAGAAAAGCTAAGGCAATGTTTCATCTGCAAAAGTTCCTTTTCCCCAGGAATTGTATTACCTCCTGCAATACAGGTGCCATAGTTAACTCTTTGTACAGGACAATTCTCTGTGAAACTCTTCCTGTACTAATCCTGATTTTGGTAAATTACATCTGTAGCCCTACCATAAATATACAAGACTTCAAAAACCTGGTGTGTTACCCACCTGCAAGATGCAGCGGTGTTGAATTCCTTCCCTGGGTGTCTCTGCAATTGATATTTTCTTGAGTACACAGCTTCTGCACTCGTGCCAGGCACCCCTTCTTGGCAGCATCTAGCAAGGCAGCATCTCCTCGCAGCAGGTCCTGGATATCTGTGTCCCCTTCCTTCACCAAATCTAGAGGAGTGTTCCCATCTCGATTCTTTTTTGTTGGATCAGCTCCATGCTGCAAAGAGCAGAGCAGAATGCTACTGTCACAATCATGCGCAGAGCAGTCCACATAAGTGTGTCAGTATTTTGTGAAACAAGATGGGATTTTGCTGACCTACCATAAGGAAGTAATAATTGTACAGATTAGTAGGCACATGAAAATAAATTCAGAAGGCTGAGGCCTAAAGCCACTTGTCTGAAATGCAGCTGTGTGAATCTCAACTCCACAGGCAAGAATGGCAGCCCTCTGCAAGAGCTACCCCTGCTCTACTTGTTGCTGAAGTATGTTCAGGAGCACTTCCTGCATAGAGCTATTTCTTACTGTCACAGCAGTGATTAGGAAAAACCAACTGCAAGTACCTTGCTGCCAGTCCTCCTCTTCTCCCAAAAACTAGCAGGAATCAAATGGCTGGCAGAGGTATTTCCTGAGAACAGCTCTCTGAGCTAGCAAAGCCAGGCTCTGAGTTTTACTAAATGCCACCCTGATATTGAAAGGCACTTGTTTCAGAAGGGAACTAGAAAAATACTCTTCTCTATACTTTCCGATAGATAACAGCACCATCTTATGCAGTTCACAGGTCTTTGAAAGCACCGAAAAAATTTTGGTTGACGAGTGGAGTTGGATGACTGCTGGAGTGTATCTCTGCTGGTAAAACACGCAGATCAGGCAGTGATAAGAACACAGTACTGGAGCACAGGGGGATGAGAAGGGGAACATACAACTACATAGAGCATATGGTGTGAGTCACGTCCACATTCAGTTTTGTGGGAGTACAGCTCCTTCCCTATTCACTCTCAGCAGCAGTGGGAAAAAACAAAGATAGATAAAGCAGAGGCAGCTGCTGGCACTATAGTTCTCTGGCTGACCTCTTCAGAACAGTCAAACACAGTGGTCCAATCCCTGCCAGCAAGTCTACCCTGCCATTTCCCACCGGACATGCTGGCAAAGCTGTACTAGTGTGAGCCATGGGGAATGAGATGGGGATGGGGGGAACAGAGGGAATTAACTGCTTTGTATTTGGAAGCAGTACCACTGTGTTCATGATGTAAAGGATAAAGAGCAAGGGACAGAGTATTGATTACACAGAACCAGTTCCACATCTGTGGTGCTTTTAGGAAGAGAGAATTCTTTGCACAAAGCCTTTTAGACTGCAATGACTTCTCCAAGATATGACCTTAAATTCCTTAATTTAAAACTCATCAACATTGGAACTATTCAAATATGCTCCAGAATAAATATCTGAATGAAGAGGCAGTGTCTTCTGAGAGCCCTTCCAAAGCATAAAAACAAATGAAGGTGGTAATTTTGAAGAACGGTGATGAAAAAAGACAGTGTCTCCAAAATGCCTGTTTATTTTTGTTTCCTTCTTCAAGCAGACCAGGAGAGACGGAGCACAAGTCAGGGGGAGTCAAGCACAACATCCACGACTCAGCAGAACTGACAGCACTGCCAGCTGGCATAGGAGACACAGCAGGAGAAACCCTGAGTAAACTGCAGTGTGAGCACATATCCACAGACACCCAGAGACTTTACATCTGTGTCACCTTAAGGGCATATTTAGCTCTTGTGCAAGAGTGATTTTTAAAAAAGTAAATTTCAGCACTTTTCTAATTCCTGTTTTACATCCATTCAGGATCCATTGAAGACAAAATATGGCTAAATTCCCTGTGGAATGATCAGAAAAGGCAAGAGGCCTCCTGTGTCTATAATGCAACACTCTGCTTGAGAGATTACGAGCGTTCCTTCAGCTTGAGCTAACATCTCTATTAGGGTATTACTTACAGGCCACCACCGTGCCTACTCCTCAGACATCTCTGAATATCTTCTGGTTTCTCCCGTAGATGTGCTTCAAACTACCATGCATCTCTCTCTGACTGCTTTTTTGGTAATCAAGTAAAATAACTAATGAGATAGGAGGGAAACACTGGGGTTTTGCAGCAGCAAATGAAAAGTGGTTGCGGAAGATCCTCATTATTTTAAGACTATCCATATTCTGACTTTCTCCTATTTTAAATGTTGTGCTTCAGAGGGACATAAGTAGGCAAGGCTGAAACAGGAAACAGGATTGGAAGGAAATTCTACTCTAGCACCCCCTTCCACCCTCCCACGGCAGGATCTGATCTTATGTTAAGAAGTTTCTCAAACTCATGTTTCTCACTGGAAACATCTTTGCATTACCTCATGCTTTTTACAGGTTCTTCCTCTAAGTATAATGAATATTTATGCCACAGTATATTAACATGCATTTCCTCCAGGAGCTTGATTAATTATACATTAACGTAACAGTTTTAAATTTCTCTCACATCAAACAGCACTTAGGACCCACCTTCAGTTATTGCTCTGTAACACACTCTTGCATAAGTATTAACAAAGTTTACTTAAATGCAGTAACTGTTTTAGAAAGGGACGGATAGGACAAGGTGGGGAGTCCACATTTTTACACAAATACAGCTGTTTTTTCCAGTTTCAGAGTCTTGTCCTACTTGGCTAACAGTATTAATACATGTGCTGGAAATAGTACTTGTACTGATGACTCTTTTTAAGTGAATGATATTACACAAGAAACCACATGACAATTGCAAGATGAAAATTGATTCAAAGATACCACAAAGAATTCACTGAATGTGATCAACTCCACATTAATTAATCTACAGAAAAAATAAATATATATGCACTAAAAGACACATCTGAGAACTCCAGCACATACTTTTAAAAGCAGTTTGCAGATTTCATATTTTCCTTTTGCTGCTGCTTCATGTAGAGGAGTGAATTTCCACAGGTCTGCTACATTGACAGAAGCACCATGCCTCACCAAGAGTTCAGCCACTTCGTAGTGTCCATAAGAGCAGGCATTGTGTAGGGGTACTAAGCCACTAATCAAAGAGAAAGCATTAATAGCTAGAGAATAAAACCCTATATACAATTATACCAAGTTTCAGTAGATAAAACTCCCACTTTCACCAGACATTATTGTTATCTTTCAGTCTTTCCAGTTTTCATGTCTTTATTTCTCTGCTATTAGAACATCACTTAAAACTTAATCATCTTCCTTCAGTTCTCATCCACAAGACTTTTAAATGCTTAGCAAGCCCCAATCTTACTGCTTCCACAAGCAAGTAACTTCATGCTATTAACAACAGACAAAAACTAAATTGCAAGATTCGTTCTGAGTTTGGATATTTGAGTGTAAATTTCAGGAAAGATAGAGCACTATATAATGTGTTAGAAGTGCAGTTATTAGCAAGTACTGCACATCTGATAGATATGGAAAGATACCCAAACTTTTCTTACAGGCTAAGCCTGAAAATCTAGTATTGGAAATTAATTCTCCCCAACCCTCAACTAATATATTGGAGTAAAACATAAGACATAATCATGCTGTTCACAATTGATGCAAAAACCTGTAAATGGTTCATATAATTTAACTGAATATTAACTGAAAAAATAACTAACCTAATAATAAAAGCTAACTAATAGAATTAGAAAAACAGAATTAGAAAAATTAGGGATAACCCTGGTATTCAAAACTAATTTTAGATCACCTAAAACAAGTTAAAGGCTGCCTTTAAGCAAAACAAAGTCTCCAAAATGGGCAAAATGGACAAGTGAAGCGTCATGTATTACAGTGCCAGACATGTACTTGATAACGGCTTTTCCAGAAAGCAAAGTATGCTGCAACAGTCTACAAATCTCCCTACAGCACAGGAACAATGCAGAACAAGAAAGAAAAATTTTCAAGAGAAAAACACAATGGTCACTGAAATCTGAAGCAAAATGAATAGGTGGGATATAAGTCTCACACTAACGGAGAACAAAAGAACATATCATGGAATGAAATGTACCCTTTATCTTTGGCATGTACATCTGCTCCATGGTGCAAGAGATACTCCACTACTGATACACGGTTATATCCTGCAGCAAAGTGCAGTGGCGTTGAATGACGGCCTTCCAGATCTCTGCAATTCACATTCTGAGGGCTGCAAAGTTGCTGTGAAGACAAAAGAACTCAAATATTAGTATAGAACTAAAATTACAAATAAAACACTCCAAAAAACCAAACAGCAATAACAAAACATGAAACAAACAAACCAAAACGAACTGAACTACTACCTCCAAAGACCCCAACACAAAATCTGATCCACTTCTTATATGCAAATTTTTTGAAGTATCAGGAAATTTCTTTCAACTTATGCAAAATTTTAAAAATGGCTGCTCTGAATTTATAGCTGTAAGTACTTCTATAACAAACAAGACTTAAATGATGGAAGCAGTGTGAAGATGTTCCTAATGTATGAGAAAGGGTGAATCTCTACATCATCAAGTACCAGGTTCAAGGTCATATAACTTTCTCCAGATATATTACCATTTCCAGCCCATACTGCCTTCAGAAAACTAGAAATATTTAGCTTAGCAGTCAAAGGAGCTGCTGGTGCACAAAACTGCTGCTGTTTGAATATTATATACATAATGTTGAAGTTCAAGGTGGGAAAGTATGTGCAACAGTCTATCTGCAGGATGTTTTGTCCACAGACGAAGTAACAAGGACAAAATCAAACCTTCTTGTGATGTTGGGATTCCATAGCCTGACCCTTTATCTTCATAAAATATGAAGTCTGCTACCTATTAACAGAGTTTGCTTGCCATCTGATTGAATCATGCACCCAAGGGGGCTTGTTGCTACTAAACTGTGATTCTGAGAATCACAGGGTCCACTTCAAAGAATTATGGCTACATCTGAGTCCATCGAAGACATGACTGCATGAAGGACTGGCAGAATAAACAAGCAGAATCTCAAGAGAAATACATCTCAGTACATCTTAAAACAATACTTTATAGAAGAAAGAAAAGAAAGATCCATGCCTTCCCACTTTTTATGGTTTACCATCCATCAGGCACTAAATCCACAACTCATGTAGCAGAGGCTTCCACAAGCCTTGCACAGCAATGCAAAGTGGAAAATTCACATGAACTGCTCAGACCTACCTTCACAGTTTCCAAGTCTCCAGCTTTGGATGCTTCTAACAACCGATAATCCACATCTGATGTACGCACAGGTGTGCTTTCTACATAAGGAAAAAGACAGTTTGGGATTACTTAGGATAATTAAGTTATATTAACTTGTGCTCAACATATTTTCCAAACTTAGGGGCTGAAGTTGGTCTGTTGTTACTTGACAAAATGCACTGGGGTTGTAATGCTCAAGTTCATATTGCCAAAATAGCTGAATAAGGAGCCTTAGTTTTAGAGCAAACCAGTCAGATTTTTACTCCAGGGTTGACATTATTCTGCCAACATTCTTCTCTCTCAATCCACATACATACATTCAGGTGCACATTTTAACAAGTAATGCTACTTGCATGACCAGCTGCATCTCAGGAGTGGGTACACTTCAAAACAGCCCTTCCTTGCACTGCTGTAAAATGCTTTTTCTCACTTTTGTCCTGTTTTAAGCCAATATTGTTGAAAAGACTGGAGGAAATGGAGTTTCTAGCTACCATGGATCTTCTCATCTATCTGGATATCTGCTTTTGACTACCTGCACAACTCACTGTGAGTTACTTGCTCTGTAGTAGCTACTGATGCAATTATTCTTCTCTGTACTTGCAAAAATTCAAATGTAACATGGCTAAGAGGATGGAAACCTGTAAGCACTCACATGAAAAATAGTGGCACCCTCTTCAAACACCTATTCACCTTTTCAATGCAAGATATAAACAAATTGCTATCTAAGAAGTATCCAGAGCACTTTCACAATAAAGTCTTTCTCTGGTGGACAAGCAAGAGACTTGAAGTAAAAGTTCAAACAGTTTAGCACACTCTGCTTGTGACTGCTAAAGTATGGTACCTAACAGGGTGGCTGATGCAGGGGAAAAGGTTCCTTACATGCTCAGCAATATTCCAATTGCCTTGGAACTTGCTACCAAAAGAATCCCAGAACTCCCTACATGTGCCTTCCTACAACCTCTTTGTACAGCAGCATGTTCTAAATCTACAAGATGGTTATTTTCTTCCTGATTTGCACAGAATCACTGAATTGAGCAGAGCTATTTATTTATTTTCTGACAAATATCACACAATATGTACTGTAGCTGTGTGCACTTGACGGCAGAAAGGAGAGATAAGAAAACTATTACTAGTCTCTTGCATTGAAAAAGAAGCAAAATTCAAAGCTGCAAAGGGAGAAGCTGAAGTTCAAATACACAAGCCTTTATTTTTACCCACCACTTAAAATCTGTTGCACTGCTTCATTTCCCATCTGTGCTGCTGTGAAGCCTTGCAAAGAGATGATGGAGGGATCAGAGCCGTAACTCAGCAACAGCCGGCAGGTCTGCAAGTGCCCTGCTAACGCAGCCCTGTGCAATGCTGTTTGACCAAGTGTGTCCAGTGCATTCATCTGAAAAAGCAGCAGTAATATAAAATAAAACACTGCTGTAATTAAAAGGCTGCACTTGTCCCTGTCCTTAATAAGAAGAGCAAAAAGAAGAATTTTTTGGCATACAAATTTATCTATCAATTCTTCTGCACTGCAATTGAACAAAATCAAATAACAAAATAGGCAAACACTCCAAAGGAAAAATAATTTACCATACATGTTTTCCTGTCTTTCAACAACACAGGTTATTTGTTTGCATGGCTAGCAGACAATACAGGATCCTCAAAACTATACTTTAAGTAGAGATCAAACTTTTGACAAATCTGATGAAGACCAACCTTGTGCAAGAAAAGCAAAACTATCACAGAGGAGAAAGAGGTAACTTGACGTAAATAGTCAGCAAACAGTTCAAAGATCTTACAGCTTTAAGGAAATTACCATCTGTCATTGTCACAAGGAGAGTAACTCAACATTACCCACAACCAAGAATTAATGCAAAAAAGGACGTCAAATTAGGAATTATATGACGGAGTGGGGGGCGGGGGGGAAGTTGGATACAAACATTTCTTCCTCCCTTTCTGTGCCTTTACAGAAATTTTAAGTATAACTGGATATAATTCTTCTCAATACAATCCTGTATAAACAGGCAAAATGGAGTATCATTTTCAAAGAGTATGATATAATGGAAACATATCTGTCTGTCAAGATCTAACAGAGTACCTAAACAACTAGAAGCATCTCCCCTGGTGCACCATCGGTGAAAGGAAGAGAATAATAGAGAGCTTTAAAAAGCAGAAAAACACCCCCATGAAAATAACCTTTCAAGAAGATATTCTGTACCTAGCAGCAATTCATGACAAATTTAAATGCAAATGCCCAACAGCTTTTTTACCACTTTATGGAATACAGAACTACTCTATATTCGCTGCAAGCAACTCAGAACCTGTTATCTGTTTCCAAGCCTACAGATTGCAGGCTGTGAACTGCATGCATAATAAACTTTGTTACTGTAAAAAACCCACCTTTTTACCTTCTCAAAATCTTTGTGGTGGCAGTGAACAAAGGTTTTGCTTGCTATTTCTCACCTAAAATGCAGCATGCAAACGCTACTACCTTCCCATGAAAACTAGTGAGAAAGCATTTTGGTTAAGACACATATTCTATAGCTAAATGAAATTAACTATGTGAAGATCTACTACCAGATAGGGTAAAAAAATTAAGCAAAATACCTGCAATACTGCAGTATCAAGCCACAGGAAAGAACAAAGAACACTCAAATAAATAAAGAGGAGTGTGATTTGATATTGTCTGAAATTATTTTACAGACTGATAAAGCAGGAATTTCTCAGATCACAAACCGCTCTTGCAGCAAGACAGACAGGAGAATAGGTCTGCCTTCTTCTAACTGTGCTCAGCTCATGCAACTCTAATGGGATTGCCCTAAAAGTTTTGTTTCAAATAAAAAACTTACTGCTATCATAAATATAAACTAGCTGCTGAATGTCCCAAATCCATCATTTTGTTCAGATGATGATCTTCATCTGTTTCAGGACACTGGATACCTTTCACCACTGATACAGGCACAGAGGTAAGCAGAAGTCTGGGGCTACACACATTTAGCAATGGTAAAGGCAGAATAAAATGAAATTTGTGGCTTTTTGAAGTAGCTGATAACACTCTGTTCATCCAAAAAAGAAAATCATAATTAATGTACTCTTTAACACTGTATTCCTGGGTTAAACGTGCCTGTACTGAACAAACTGCAGAAGCAATAGTAGAAAGGAATTCACTGTGCACAATTCGATACTATGTCCCTGGAAAAGATATTAATATTCATTTGAAAAGAACACTGTCAGAGTCATCAGAGCCATCATCTCACATATCTTATCTGGGTCTCCTTTCACCTCCAAATCATTATCTTTCCCAACAATCAATTCTTCTGGCAGAAGAACATCAGCCATTTGAAGAAATGCCTGCTTACTTCTGAGACAAAAACGGTTGCAGGTGACAGAGGGATGCACGCACCAAATGCAGCTGCTCTTTCCCTCTGGAGCAGAATTAGGCTTTGCAGGGCAATTTCATTGAGAATATGTCCACTTTGGGGCAGATCTTCTCTCACCAATAACGCAGCACTTCTCTAAAACCAACCGAAGAATGTACCCCACTAAGGCTGAAAGCAACAGGATTTACTTCCAAATTAAAATCAACTTAAGCACTACATATTGAAACAAAAACCTGAGATTAAAGTATTATAAAAACCAGGCCTTGTAAGACATATACCTGGGTTAAACAATGTTCAATACCAGGTCTAGAAACATATGCCCTTTCAAATTCCACGCTCAAGTTTAAACTCTATTTGATGAAATGTGAAATATCCAGGTTGTACTACCTTATTGGTGCACTGAGAAGGCAGATTGTTCCAGCTGCACTTATAAAAAAAAATAAATATCAATTTGGTCCCCTTTATAAGCAGTCTAAAATAAGAAGGCTGTAGCTCTAAACTATCTTATAGACAAGTTTTCTGCAAGGTGTTAAAAATGACAAGTTTGACAGCTTTTATTCCACAGCACACTGGCACTGGATCCAATTTCTTCACCTTTTAGCAAGAAAGTAGTCATTCCACTGCTCAAAATGCAACATAAAAGCAGAATACAGTTATCAATTGGGGAAAAAAAATAAGTAAGGGCTTTTAAGAGAAAGATACTGTCCTATACACTGTTTGCCAATGCAGACTTGCTTCTGTTCTTTCCTCTCACTCCCTCAATTTCCTTTTACCCAACCTAAGCAGACAGAGCAGAGAAATGGAAATGTTAATGTATCAACAGACACTACTAAGATTTCTCCTTCCCCCACTACAGCTCTCCTGGAGCAGTGTACAAGTGTCTCCCTTGGCTGCCAGGCACTCGTGGCAGCTCAACAGCTCAGATCTGTTCAGGAAAGATTTTTTGCAAGACTTCATAAGCATATCAGTTTTCTATCAAGATCAAATGACCTAAATATCCTCCTACTCATTGACACTACATAAAGCAGAACAAAAAGCAACAGCTTCCAAGCCCTGCAATTTTCTCTGTGAAATCTTTTAAAAACATGTACGTTCTAAAAACCACATGTGAAACTCATGCTCTGCCAGCAGTTCCAGTATCGCAGTATCCTTTCCTGCAATGCAAGTGTTCTAACTGCTCTCCTCCTGCACTAATTCTGAAGACAAGCTTGCAGTATGTCTTGTGTCTTGCTGAATAACAATAGACAGGGTAGGAGTGAAGAAGCACTGGCAACATTTTCAAGCTCGGCCAGCAGGAAAAAGCAGGAAAAAAAGGGTCCATTTCATTCTGAAATCTCCTATACGATCCAGTCGTGTTCCACAATTAGCCCTTTTGCATAAAAGCTTAAGATTAATGTCAAGATGTTAGGATGTCTAAGCAGCGAGAAAAGTTGAACCACTCCATCACAACAGATCACACAGCTCTTTATGTTGTTAACCATCATAGTCTAGAATCTACTGCATTTCTGAAAGGCAATTTAATTTTTTAATTCTCACTTTTTCCTGAGAAAATCACACCTGAAATGTTAGAAGTGAATGTGTTACACAGCAAGGTTATTCAAAAACATTTCAGTTTGTTGTGTGGGTCTAGATAGACGGTGAGCATTCGCAAATCCATGATCATGAAAGGCTGACAAAATGCTACGCCAATACACAGAAATAACTGCATTATGCAAAGATACATAAAGCAAGATCCTCCCAGCAGAGCAGAACTAAGTCATTTCTGCTACCACCATGAATGAGGACACTAGCTCTCTGGCATGACCTTATAAAAGCTCATCTGCTCTTGCAAAGAAGAACAGTTTCAACAGTATCCTTTAGAGGCATATCATAATTAAAGAGCATTCATGACATCTCTGCACTTGCCCAAGATATCAGTGAACTTCCATGCTTGCAGGTTTTCCTTTCCAACAATCCTTTCAGTTCAGAAAATACCCTCATCCTTTACTTCTGCACTGCTAGAAAGCTAAATGTCTTTCTGAACACATTAATTTCCCATGTATCTGTAAATTCGGACAAGGACTTAGTCATATGAAATATTCAGCTATCTAGAAATACAACAAAACAGGATGAAAATCACTTTTTTAGTAGTTCACCACCTTAGAATTATTTTTTAAGCTAAAGATTCTGATCATCCTCAAAGATAAAATAATGACACTTGAGGATTTGATCACAGGTCTAATAAAATTGTTTATGCTTGAGAATTCTTTGAAGATGCTCTGCTTTTATTTTTCATAAAATGGTACTTTGAGAATATTCAACATCAAATAAGCAGTGGTGTGAAATGCTTTCTCACACTGTAGTGCAGACAAACAAGTAAAACTGGCATGTAAAACCGCAAGTATTTATGATCAACATTCTTGAAGAAAATTCTAAGAAATCCCAAGGTTTCTCACCTGTTCTTTAAATTGACAGTCAACTTCTGCAAACTCAAGTACCAAGCTAATGAAAGTATCTTCCATGGAATGTGTGTTGCTTAGACATAACACACTGATATGCAAGTGATGTGCACCAAGGACTTCTTCACAGGTCAAATTAGGAACCTAGTCTATGTTGTCAGTAAGGGCCAGCAAGACACATAAAAATAAGCAATTTGTGGTTAATTGCTTGCCAATAGGTTTATTATTGCAAACACAAATCACAGAATCACAGAATATGCTGTATTGGAAGGGACACAACAGGATCACCAATGGGACCTGTCTCTGCACAGGACACCCCAAAAATCCCACTGTGTGCCTGAGAGCATTGTCCAAAAGCTTCTTGAACTCTTGAACTTGGTGCTGTGACCACTCCCCTGGGGAGCCTGTTCCAGTGCCCAATCACCCTCTGGGTGAAGAACATTTTCCTAATATCCAAATTAAAAATTCTCTGACACAGCTTCAGGCGATTCCCTCAGGTCCTGTCACTGGCCACCAGAGTGAAGAGATCCATGTTCTTATATGTTCTTTCTGTAAAGTAAGTCTCGATCAAGCACGCTATTCAAGCAGTCCTTCACTGTTTATTACCATCAAACATACTTCAAATAGCAAATTTACACACTGATAACATTATGGATAATTAAATCCAGCTCCAAGACCACGAACCATCTCTTGCTCATCTCAAATTCCCTAAAGCAGTCTTTATCATGCTTTAGCCTTTCTCACAGAAAAAGAAAAGGCTACACATACATACTTCACTGTAGCTCACTTTTGTTGTCTGACACAGCTGCTTCTCATGAAAACAGAAGAATTTCCTATTGAATGCTAAAACAATCATAAATTATTTTCAATCTACAGAACTTTATATGACTTTATCTCCTAAAGCTATTATTGCTGGTTATTTTGTGGATCAGCTGTCTGCCTTTTGTCATGGAATTTAAGAAGAAGACAGTTCTGCTTTCTTTGAAGCCCTAATTACACATATTTTTCAAATTGTTACTTTCTCAGTAATCAGTAGTGGTTTCCAGAAGGGAGATTAAAGCTGACTTTAACAGTACCTCACCTTTGACAGAAAAAATGGCTGCAAAGTAAAAAAACCCTACATGGTAGGTGTCATCCATATATACTTCCATCCATATATACTTCAGTAAGCATTTTATATGAGAACACATTGGAAATTTTTATTTATTTTATATTGAAAAAACAGATTGGTTGAAGAACTGAACATTTTGAAAGGAGGGAGGCTGCTCGGTGACTGGCTGTGGGATAATTTTGTTTTACTATTTGCATTAATGATCTTAGCACAGGAGAATTGTGCTGAAAGGCACAAATATAAATTATTAGAAAAAAAATCAAGATTCTCTGTGCACTACAAGATGACAGGAAGGACCTGAGTACTACTGTCTCATGTCTATTAAAAAGGCAAATATGATCCCAGTATGCATCAGTCAGGTACTTTCAAAAGAGATATGGAAGTGCCATCATGGAAAGGCAGTGGGGGAATGAATTCTGTTCTTGTTGTCTGAGCTCCAAGATTTCCTCTGGTGCTAGTAAAGAGAAGGGGTTATGAGAACAAATAGGAAAAGGCAACATTCCATTATGAAGGAAGACTAAGTGTTTGAGGCTTTTAGCCTACCAAAACAAAGCCTAAGAAGAATTAGTTTGTTCACTGCAAATACCTCACTGAAGGAAGCATCAAATAGGAAGAGAGGTATTTAAAACACAGGAGGGTGCAGTTCAAAGAGCAAATGGATCTTCACTGTGAGGCTGCTATTGCAGGGGGACTAGATTCACCAGCTCACAAGAACCCTCTCTTGTAAAAAATATAACCAGACACAATCAAAGAGCTTAGTACATATGATTGTATCTTATGAAGTAACTAAAAATTCAAGAGACAAAGAGAGAAAACATGAAGGAAAAGCTTCCAGAAACACCAAAAAAAAATCAAGATGTATCATGCTTCAGGGATGAAAGGTGACATGTCCCAACAATCAGAAACAAAGAAATATCAATGTCAAAAGTATCTGATGAACCAAATGCCCACAGTCAAAGCATGAGCAAGAGGTCAAATGATAATATACAAGCAAGACAAACATTTTAGAGTGATAAAATATGCCTAGTTAACTAATTAATGCTCTTGAGCATATCCCATCTGGGAACTTCAAAGTGCCTCATAAAGCCTTAATGATCTATCTCTCATTAAAAATTATGGCTGCATTATTTACTGTTTTGCAGCTAAGAAACTTTGGACACTGATACATTGCAGTATGGAAATATGCTTTTAATATTAACTTTGATTGGTCTTCTGCCATGCACTTAATTGCTCTGCTAGATCATAAATGTGAATGGTCTATCTTCAGAATAACATAGGATATGGAATATGAATGAAGAATGAGGTTTAATGATCACCATGTACCTCTATTTACATACTGTCGATGGAATAAACAACAGAACACACAACTCAGCGTCATTCTGTAGATAACTGCAGCTCACTCACCACCATTAGTCAGCCCTCAAGTGACTCATGGATCATGATTTAGGAATTTCTGCTTCAGGATATAAAAGAATTACAAGCTAACATCAGAATGTGCTAAGAGAAAAACAAAATGGATCCAGTCTAGTAAGGATGTAATCTTTGAGCTTACTCCTAACCTGACTACAAGTGAGCTAGATTTTCAAGGGAGAACTAATTTAAATACCTAGAGTACAGTAGCAGCACACAGAAGCTCCTTGTATTTCAAAGCAGGTAGTACTTTGGTATCGGTACATTTGAAACTCCAGCATGCCCAGTTCAGTGCCTAACCAAATACCATCAGTGCTGAATTCCTGTGCAAAATCAGATCCATAAAGATATGAGGCATCTATTCCTATGGCAAAATGAATTTTCTCACTTTCAGCACATAGGTTTGCTACTAAGAGTGTGTCTGGGAAAATAATAATGAATAGTTTTAATGACCATAATCAAGAACTTTGGCCCTGTTTTCCCCCTTAGGAAAAATTTGGTAGTCACCAGTGTACTAGGACTCTCGAATGCAATAAACTCTGCCATGGTATTGTTGTTAAACTGTTTTATGGTGCCATTAAAGTATTATGGAAGTGAATCAGAAATCTGACAGCTCTCATACAGGCTTATAAATTAAAATTCATCGTTTCAAAATAAAAACACTAAACTATGCAACTATATAATGACATTGCTCATACCTCCTATCATGGCAAGAGTGACACTAGATTGTTATTACAAGCAGTAAACATAATACAACAGGCAATAATTCAGAACAATGAGTTCTTCATTTCTAGCTCCCTGAAGAGGAAGACTCAAAAAGAATAATCTGAGCCCCTTTCAAAACAAAAATAAGGAGACATAATTTTATATTTTAACCAGTACAAAGAAAGTATCCATCAAGAAGAGTTTCTGAGAAAATTTAGTGACATATATCATTACTGTGAATATTAGATTTGCTACTAAAATGTATAGAAAGATCATTCAGAAACACCTCTAAAAGATGGTTAAACCACATTCTAAATAAAGTTAGTTGTACTTTCCTCTGCCTTTAGTAACTTGCTGAACAATGTGTTTCTAAGCAAGATCACCATAAGCTCACAAATTACTTAGGTCAGCACCTATCAAGAGCTAAAGGGCACAGCAAAACAATTTGACCAAGAGAGTATGAAGCAAGCAAGGGCTAAAGGACACTCAGCATGAGAATACTAAACTCAGTGTCAGTACCCTCAGCCATTGGATATTTTTAAGCCAACAAGATAAAGCAACATGAGGTACCCCAGATAACCACATTTATTAGAAATTAGTAGCAAGATTAATTAAAGATTAGTAAGCTAGACTCCTAAAGTCTGTATTCAGCTACTCGGAGAGAAATAATTTTCAAATGGGATTCCTGAAGATCCTTACTTATTTCAGATAAACACACTTCAAGGTTAAGACAAGAAGCACAAGGCATATAGAATAAAACGCAAAAACTATTATAAAAGCTTACATGGTATTTAACCAACATAACCCTTCTTCTTGCCCTTTGTTTTAAATAGAATACCTGTAAGTGTATTTACCTTTGCTCCATGTTTATGCAGAACTTCCATGACATCATTATGAGCTTTTTCAGCGGCAACATGCAAAGGTGTCATGAAACTAGAGGGGTAAAAAAAAAAAAAAAGCAATGTATTACTTTTACATTCCTAGTATGACAGAGGCCTTTGGAAAATTCAAACATTTCAGAAACCTACTCTTTGTTTTTCTCGTTTACATTTGCTCCTTTCCTGAGCAATAGTTCTGTAACTTGTTTCCTCTTGGGATGCACAGCAGCCACAGCACAGTGCTGCAAAAAAAAGTAAATATAAATCATATTTCAACTACACAGATGATAAAGAACTTCAAAAATACATTACTTCATCTCTTAATTATTCTGCTAAAATCAGACTACAAAATTTACAAACAGAATTCATCATACTGAACAAAATACAGGTTAGTGATCAATGCTAAATAATTCAACTCAGAAAAACAATTTTCATTTTAAAGTTTTTTGTCACTTAGGCAAAAAGCAGTATGATCCCAAATACACTAGTCAGCTCCCAGGACAAAGCTAATATATAGTGCACAAAAAAGAAACTTTTGGATATTTCTGTTTATATGCTTACCCACATATTAAACCAGTAACCCATAAAAGGCAGATGGTCTCACAGAAGAGTTCTCTACCTTTCCAATAGCAAAACACTAGCCTTTACAAATAGACAAACCCAATGCTAATAGGTAGCACTAGTACCAATAACCATCTTTTGCCCAGTTTCAGCCTTCATGACAACGTAACTTTCACTCAAGCTTTCATACTGCCGTTAGTCAGCAGGGCACATCCAAATTTTGCAAAGGCGAGCTTTGTAAATAAACATTAAGGTCAACTTTTGCTCTGAAGAGTGGCAGCATTTTTAAGGCTTTGCAGATAATATCCTTTCTGTATTTCCTGCCAATATGATAAATAAGCCCTAAAGCACACAAATGCTGAAATATTGCCAAACCTCAAAGCAACACTAAAAACTAAGCCAGGTGCTTGCTTTGGCCCTTTGGCTAATAGAGCAGAGACCCCAGTGGCCCATGGTAAACAATATCACGCTTAGGGCAGGAATAGCTCAGTCAGATTACATATAACTTCATCTGAGCATGGAAGCCAAGGCCTTGCACTTGGACTGGCGACAACTTGGAAATCTCATGTACCGCAGACAAAAATTGAAAAATCACTGTCAAGCGCTTAGTGAACAGTGAACCAAATACATCAATACAGCTAAAATATCCCATTTGGCCCAGCTGTCTCTGCAGAATCAGCAGGAGGAAAAGAGCAAAGAACATCACAGGACTATGAAGTGATTATTACCCAGCTAAAGAGATGCCACATAGCAGCACTGATACACTCAGAAAGAAAAGGATAACATCATCCCAGATTTCATACTGTCTTCACATTCAGCCTGTAAATCTGTCTTCTCTATCTTGCTTCTAACTTCAGGCTAGGATGCTGAGTCCTCCATGGAGGAAACAGAGTATGTGGATGCTTGGTACCCAACATGCAATGTTCTGATCACAATGTTTCTAACACTAAATAAGCAGTTGCATGCCTGCAGCTGAGACCTATCACTGAGAAGAAAATGTTCCATTGGAATAAAGTATCATAACTACAGTGGTTTTCATAATACCATCAGTCTCAGCTACAAAGTCTTCAGTGCATCTGGGATACTGGCTGTGTTCTTTGCTTCCACTGCTCCTTCAAACAATGAAATAAGAGCCGGATAATGGCAGGAGAGTCTCAAAGAACCCTGTTTCTACAGATAATGTGGTATTGTCACTAATATTCCAGACCTCTAAGACCCTGTGATATACACCTATTTGCACCACAATTTTACGTAGGCTATGAAGAAAATTTGTAATCCAAGTTTGACCACATAAAACATGAAGGAAACACTGGGCTACAGAAGTAAAATTTGACCCCCTAACAAACCACAGCAACTGACCAACAAAAAAAGAGGTTTATGGGAACAAATGCAAGAGAACTGAAAAATGAAAGGATGAGGAATGGCTGGAGAGCTTCTGTAATCTACCAAAAGGAAGGAAAAAAGTTATAAAATAAATTATATGGTGTTTTTTCTATAATGGTGATTTTATTTTAGTATAGAAAGTGTTCTATGGCAAATTCTCAATCTCAGATGATGAATGTATTTTCATAGTGTAGAAATAAAACTCCTTGACTCCAGGCTACCAGCACATTTATCATAAAACAAATGGATTGACTGTATAATCTCACCAGTGCAGTCTCATGCGACTGTGGCTGCTTAAAATTAATGATCTCCAAAGCAAGTGTCTTTTTCACTTTGGCTAGGTCTGCCTCTCTGGCTGCTTGCAGTAGAGAGTGTCCTTTGAATTCATCTGTAAGAGGAAAAAGACACATTTAATATTCAGCAAGATGTCACATTTATAGATGTTATTGCAGAGAGACAGCTATACTCAATCAAGAGGAAAGAGGAGTGCTTCTGCATGTCTTCGGGTGGCAGCTGACCTGGGACACAGGACATGAAAGACGCTTTGCTGAAACCAAAGGGACATGCTAAATGAGAAGTGATTCCTTGAGTGAAATCTTTGTAGCTTTTCCCCCTTTTATCCTCCACCCACTTGACATTAAATGCGTATGTGAGCTCTACATTACCCATGTCTGTGTTCAAATGAGCACAATGCTATCAAGATATTCTTAAGAAAATAAAGCATTACAGTTGCTTGTCAAAAACCTTATTGTATGTGCAATGACAAATAATTCACCATAAAGCCTAAGTACATCTGTAATTTCTATAAAATTATAAATAATACCAATAGCAACAAAATCAGTAATAAAACATATAAAAAATTTAAACATAAAATACTAAACTGTTGGTCTTAAAGAAAGCTAACTAGCTAAGCATTTGAAGCCAGTCTGCTACAAAGACGAAACAAGTTTTGATAGCAGGTATATCTTTGCAAGTACAGAAAGCTTATTTTGCTATTTCCAGATCTTGTTTATCTCGGCAACTAGTTCATTTTAGATTTAAATAACTTTGAATTTGAAAAGACGTTTTTCTCTCAGAATGTAAAGATGAAAGGTAGGTTAGCAGAAATTACATCTGCCCTGGGAACTAGAAAAACACATCTCAATTTCAGTAAAAATATAAATATTTTTCTTTCATAAGCAAGCTTGAAATCCTAAGCTTGTTAAAGAGGGTTTTTTTTCTCCCACCTTTGTTTTAATGTCTGGTTCAAAATTCTTTGTAAGCAAAGCATTACTCAAAGTACAAGTACAAATAAAACTTGAAATAATAAATATAATGTAACTTCATTTGCAAAGACCAAACAACTCAAAAACATAATGAACATATTTTAAGATGCAAATACTGGCTATCCCATCAAGATACTGTCAAATTTGACATAACCCTCATATTTGTTTACAAATTTCAGTGGATATCAATGGACATGAATCTTCCCTCATTGCTCTTGAGAAACTCTAAATACAAAAATAAACTGAAGTTTAAACTGATTTTTTTTGCTAGTTAATTTAGATAAATGCTAGATTAACATTCCTCAGAGCCAGAAGCTTCAGCAGACAGCTCAGAGTAGAGAAGTACCTAAAAGATAATAATGCCCTCCTCTCTTCTCCTAGACCAAAGTTTTCTGCTGCACATGATCTCACCATCTCCCCCTTCAAAGAATACTCACAGACTAAAACCTGACTAGCTGTGATTGTGAATAGTGCAGGATCACATTATTAGTGTCTGGGGGGCTTCTGCTATACTAGAAAAGTGAGAGACAAAACCACAAGCTTATTTATAATTGAGAATCTAATTCTCGTGAAGTTTTCTGAAACTTCATTATGTTGTTTTCATACCCATCTCATTTAATTATCTTTCACATTTCATAAAAGTGAGAAAAAAATCCCCCAAAGAGGGAAAGCAAAGGCATACAAGTTAAAATTAGAGTTGAAATACTGATTTGTAAACACCATAAGGATTGCAAAGACTACAAAAGAAGGAGACAGAATTTCCATCTCCAAGGCTGCACACCAAAGCTACCTACCTTCTGTAAGTTACTAAATGCAATACAGAGACTCAATATGGAGGCTCCTGCATGACTGAACTGGACTTTAAACATTAAAAAGCCCTAAAGTCACTAATTCAGCAGTGCCTTAATAATTTTAAGCTTCAGAAAACCAGGCAATATCACAAATGATCTATCAGAGGTACCTGAGCACTTCAAAGCGCATGGCACAGCTGCAGCCACTCTGCTGCTCTGCATCCAATTCTGAAACGCGAGGAAGGTGGCCTGGAAGGAAAGCATCCCTTTACACCCACCAACATGTGTCTGCAGTCTGGAAACACTTACAGGTCAGTCTCTCCCTGAGCTCAGGTGTTGGAGCCATGTCAACCGCGCTCTTGCCGTGGCAGTTGACCAAGGTGGGATCGGCGCCGTGGCTCAGCAGGAGGGAGCAGACCTCCACGCGGTTCTTGGAAGCAGCCTCGTGCAGCGGGGTGAATTGCCAGAGGTCCATAGCATTCACACAGGCACCATGCTAGCACAGCAAATAGAGCCTTGGATTAGTAAGAAATCATCTTCAACAATTAAAAAAGCTTACAAATTTTCAAAAAATTTGAACCAAAAAATTGGTTAAAATCACTCGTATATGAACACATACACAAGGAAATTAATTAAAAATACCAGTATACACAAACATAGTGCTGACTCCACAAAAAGGAATATTTGTGTGAGCTAATTTTTGAACAGAAAGATTATAACTAAACTCTACTGTCAATCCAAAGAAACTAGGTGGAGAAAAAAACACATATACTGTTCCAACAAAGACCTAAAGTTAAAGGCTTCTAAAATGACAACAAGCTATTTAAACCTGTTAGTACTAGGAAAAAAAAATCCTGCTTTTCAACTCTAATTTAAACAGTTTATATCTCATCTAACACATCTAAAATCAACAGTAATTACTCTCCATCCTTCTGCTTACCTTAAGCAGCAGCTCTGTAACCTCATAGTGTCCATAAGAACATGCATTATGAAGAGGCACAAGACCACTGCATAGAAGAAGGCAAATGACAAATTTATTTAAGCAGCATTTTTAAAGGAGGAACCATTTTCTCCCTACTGAGATGAAAAGATCAAATTAAAGTTAAAATATTTAAATAGTTAACTATTTAAAAATTGGGATTTACAAACTAATGGGAAAATGTGACTTCCCCAAAAACACATGTTACTTAAAACTGGCATTAAAACGTGGAGTTTTGTTGCTTGGTTTTTGGAGGAGGATTTTTTTGTTGTGGGGGATTTTTTTTGCCTTAACAGGCCACAGATGTTTAATCTACCATTAAGATAAGCATTAACTGGCTTTGACATGATCTTTCTTGAAGCTATTAAGGAGGGGGGAAAATCCCATTCCACATTCAATTTCCTCAACGGTATTCTGCTTCTGCCTAAATAGGAGCTCCTGCTTAAAATGCTATGTAAAAGGCAAAACTCCCCAGATAACACTAACGTAACTCCTGGGTATATTATGAAGATGTACAAATATCCATAGAAAGCAAACTCAAATTGCTGTTCCAGACTGTGGAATGACCTGATTTTCCTCTATGTTTTAAAAGTACAACCTATTTAACTGTTCAAGATACTTCTAAGAGAGTCCCTGTGATTTTTGTACAGCTATATTACTGCAGGCCATACTTAAAAATGACACTACCAAAGTAAATAACAGGGACTTAGTCACAAGCACAAGATGTAATAAAAAAGTGATGCATTGAAAAGGAGATGCAAAATGAGCAATTATTGCAGAGGACAACATGAGTTTAATTCAAGCCAGGCAAGACAGGCTAGTTATGGCTCAACAAATCAGTACACAAAACACATTGAAAATCATAATTAACCCCCAACACCTATGAAAAATACAGGGGGTAATTCCTAGAACTGCAAAATCAACTCAGAGAGCATTAGGACAGCAAGTAGTAGACAGCAGTAGACAGCAATTAAGTAAACCTTCTTTTAAGGCGGTTGCTCTCAGAAGCAGCACCCCATCTGTTCATAGGAGAGGGAAATTTGTCTGGGGGAAATTCTTCCGTTTTTTCCATCATTACTTTTCTTAATTATGACTTACGGGTGCACGTGTGAGACAGAGAGAGACTACCCATTCCACAGAGCATGCAAAAAACCTGCCCCCTTCCAAAATGATGTCCATTTCAGAGGACTGAGGGCTTCAAGGCCTGTCAGCAAAGACAATCACTGCAGCAGTGCACCTGGCCACTGCTGCAGCATCCCTTCCCCTTCCCTCTTCCAGCACAACAGCTGTAACGGAAAGGAAAGACCACTGGAGAAAGAGCTGCTTCCTTGGCTGGGCTTCTCTTTGGGAGTAACTAGAAGTGGTCATCATTTTGAAAATGCAGCACAGTTTCTAAGTACTTTCCCTGAATTGACTCCATTGAAGAGAACCTAAGAGTTCTATAAAATCAATGTAGCCTAATTTAGCTCCTTAAATGAAAACTGACAGTCATTTATAGCCTATTTACTTATAAATTATGAATAAGTAAGAAACAGCAAGGTAAAACAAAATACCACACTGATTCTGAATGTGTGATTCCACTAAAAAAAAGTGGGAACTTACTAGGATGTTAGATGTTTCTAAATATGCTTGGGCTGTTTAAAAGTTCAGTAGAGAGCAAGTATTGAAAGGTTTTCCTTTCTTTGCTTTCCTTCTGCTCCAGGCGCCACTTCAAGTTCAAATTAACTACTTTTCACATGTTCCAACCAAATTGTTCAAACCTCATTACAGCATCTACACTGGAATTTTCTACCAACTGATGCTGAAATCTTGGAAAGGTGTGAAATACCGTCAACTTGCTTAATAATGCTGGATCTACCTAAACGGGTATTATATGGAGCTTTATTGTAGGATTCTTGCGGTTTATTTTTGGTGGGGTTTTTCTGGGGGGTGGGGGAGGTGTTTTGTTGTGTTTTCTGTTCAGGCAGTCTTTGGTGTGTTTTGGCTTTTGGGGGTTTTGTGGGGTTTTTTGTGTGTATTTTTGGTTTTTGACTTGTATAGTAAGTCATTATGCATTTCACAACAATTCTGCTTTAAAAAAGACATTGCAGTAAATGGACAGATGAAAGAGCTATAATTAGTCAAACTTTAAGAATTTAAGTAAGCTTAGGACTGTTTTGGAGAGAAAGGAAAAAAGCAAAGTTAAGAAGTTAATTTAAAATCTCTTTTAACACTAGGCTGTACTGAGCAGAAAATGAAAACACAAGAAGTGCCTCAAGTTTGCTGCTGGAAACGGAATACACATATACCTTACTTCTATGGACTTTGAATACAAAATCCATGCCTCTAACCAGGGGCCCAATTTCTACAATGTTAGGACTAAGCCTTCCTATCCTGCCATCATGAAAATCATCATCTTAGAGATCGGAAATGTACGGCTGAGAACAACGCACAGCACGTATCATTTCAGATTTCTGACTGCTGTGCACTTTTCTGGTATCTTACATAACTACCATCCTTACTGCAAAAATAGAATAGTTTAGCCCCTGCTATATCTTGATTTTGGCTGTCAGCATCAATGAAGATAGAACCACAAGGACCACTAGCTGTGAGCGCATGAACCTTATTGATGTTACTTGGAATTACATCCATATATATAAAAGAGGATAATGAGACCATAGATAGGTTTTTCAATGCACATCTTTCACTAAGCCCTTGTATCTTCTCCCCATCTCCTTTCCAAAAAGTAATGCTGTTAGTCCGTAATTTCAAAGGGTAGTCTGTGAATGGAAGTAAAGAACAAAGTTTGGAAAAAAAATTTAAAGGTGAAATAGAAGACTTAAAACAAGTGCAATCACAACTAACCTGAAGCACACTCAGATTTTGGAAGCAAATATCGCATTCTCAGCCAACTATTTAAGATTATGCTGCAGCATGAACCAAAGAAACAATTCTTTATCTTGACTAATACAAAACTACTGCTGCAAACAGGTAAAAAACCAATTAATTTTACGTACCCTTTGTCCTTTGCGTGTACATCTGCACCATGCTGAAGCAGAAGCTGGACTATCCGAACTCTGTTGTAGCCAGCTGCTAGGTGTAAAGGAGTGGACTGCAAAACAAAAGAAGATGAAGAATGGGAGTCACATTAATTTTAAGTCCTGTACTTCCTGCCATTGAAATACTCTTAGTTTCTCTAACACTTATCTTGCATCAAAATAAGTTACAGTACCCTTCTGTGGTTAACAAAGATACAGCACGTGCAGGCCCTTCCTGTTGTCAAACCAAAAAATGTTCCTTAAGGTGGGTAAGAATACAGGCACCCCTCAGGCAATAACAGCCTCTTAGTCTAAAGCTAAATTCTAAAAATCATTATCATCATCACCACCTCTGCACCAAAAAAGTATCCATATGTGTTCTGTACTGTGCTAAGACAAAGAGCAAATTGTACACAGATTGCAGTTTCCTGCAAAATACAGGTTTTCAGCAGTAATGCACCTTGCTGCATAATAACAGAGTAATAACACCTTTCTCCATGGCTAACTCATATGAATTTTAACTGAAAGCTTTTGAGTTGACAACAGTAATTCCCCTTGAAGTTTATTTTTAAAAGCTTTTTATTATGAAACAAATTTTGTTGCTGTCTCAGCCTGAAGGAACCGCTTTCTTAATGGATGATGCTGTTTCCTCATTCCCAAGCCTGAGAAGCAGAGGATTTTAAAGGGATATTTGTTGCAATTTATTTTGTGGCATGCAACCAAATTATACAATTTTCTTACAGTAAAACCCCACACATAAAGCAGCTTGAAACATGGGAAAACTTACATATCTCACAGTACTATGCCAAGTACAGATTTACTGTCAGCATTAAAACATCATTATACAGTATTACAAGGGGAGATGTCACATTTCACCACTACCAAGAGGTTAAAAAACAAAAAAATCAAGACAAATGGTCTCATCTGTAATAAACAACAGCAAGTAGTATATATCCATAAACAGTATGGATTTCCAGGAACACGTATTTAATACGTCCATAACTTGGGAGTAGTCTGTACTGTATTTTATTAAAGTCTCAACACTTTGCTACTCTGCTTCAGAAAAAGTAGCTACTTTGGCAACTACCAAGTGTCCTGTGTATCATACTGAGGATACAGCTTGTACTATCAGAAATGACAGCACAGGGCATCTCTTAGAAAAACACCTGGGTAACTCAGTAAATTTAGGGAAGCAGTTATGTAAGTTTCCATAAAACCTGTCTTCAGAATTACCTATTCTCAAAATAAGGACTTCTAACATTTCTAATATGAAGATCCCCGGAGTGTTTCCAAGGTACAAAATACCAGTAACAACCAACATGTCCAACCTCTTAAGTGTTTGACCACGCAAATTATGAGGAGCTATTAGTCTGTTTCAGAGTAATTCTGCTACCGAATTAGCAATTTAGACTGATCCAGGAGGCATTATATTCTCTTCTCTGTCCCTATTATAAATTAACTGTCTTCTGCATATCATGAACACTAATCAAAATGTGGATAAGGATAATGCCGCTATTGACATGAGCAGAACACTTCAGTACTGTTTATTCTGACAGTTGCCTTGGTTTGGTTACTAAATCCAGTTTTATCAACTGAATTAGTAACTTAGAAAACCTGAAATTAATTTGACATGAACTAGAGAAAAGTCAGTCTATTCAAAGATCTAGACTCCAGAGAAACTGGAGCCAAGCACTAAATATTTGGAACACTGCAGGATCCTTAACCTCACTACAATTAAACTACATCCATTCTTGTCTGCATGCCACTTCTAAAACAATGATGGCAGACTTCCAAAATGATGCTTTATTCATATAAAACATTATTAACAGAGATGTTTTCAATAAAGATACATAACCCAAACCTTGCTCACTCCTTAAAATTAAAACTATTATGACTTGGGCTGGGACTGTGCACTTTGCATTTCTAGGGTTAATAGACCTGCATTTGCCAAATAACTTCATTAGGGAAGAAACCCATTTCTCATGAGAAAAAGCAGTCATTAATACTACAGATTTAATAGGTAAAAATAGTAATCTGGAGTTACAAGCTTGTATGCTAATTACAGAATCTGGTACCTAAAAGATAATATTGTGCTAGATGAACTACTCACTATATGACATTATGAGCCCTCAAAAAAAAAAAAAAATCAAGTGAATGATGACAGTAGAGAATGATTCTTAAAATTAACATGCTACTTATATAGCATCAGGGAAGTAGAAACTAAATATCACTAACAGCAGTAATGTCTACTGCACCTGAAAGAGATATCAAATTAATTACTTAATATTAAGAAAACAGATTTAATGAAGTTATCAATTAACCCCTCCTCCCATATCCTGCAAAACTTGGCAAGTCTTACTAACAAAAATCCCTAGAGGGCACTTACCTTCCAAGACTCACATTCACAGTTATCAAGCCAATCACAGTGTCTTACTTGCTAGTGTAATTAAAAAGAACATAACCCCATTTTTATTAAGTAAAGTAGACCACCATGCAAGATGTTCACATTATTTGAAAGTTTTACGGCAGCTGTAACTGAGCCAAAGCAGGTACTGCGCATTCCAAGGAACATCACTGTACACAAGATGGCAATCGCTGTCAACCTATATACCTACTATTTATAGTAAGGCAGGTATTTTTGCCTGCAGTCTTTTTGATAATGTGTTGCCTGGGAATACAAGAAATGCATTTTTTACATTTGATACTGTTCTCAGTAAGACTTAGGTATTTCTACACTGCTTCATTACCAACAGCTGATTTGATGACCCCTGTTCAAGGTCAGCCGCCTTGGACTTGCCATCCCCTGTTCACCTGCATCAAACAAAAGGGGCCCCGAGGGATCTCCAGAGCTGCAGGCTCTGAGCAGCTTCTGTTAAAATCTGGAAATTGGTTTCAACAAACTATCCACAGGCAACGTGGGAGTGTAGCTCCAAGCACCATCCGTTTCCCTTCCTATCTTGCTAAAGAGTCTTCAGCAACTCTCAGACAGTAATGCTGCCCCTGCCTCAGAAAAAGGCTTCATTTTCAGATTCAAATTACACATTTTAAGGGCAACTTTAAACCGAGGGATCTTATGTAACCATCTTATATTATGCATTATCTGCATGATTAATAACAGCTGCAGGAGCTGTTTTAAGAACTAATATTCCCTGTTTTTGTTTTCTACTGCCAAAATCTTTATATAATGCTATCTGATAAAAATCTTAATCAATGTGTTTCTCTCATTCTCAAGCTGCCATCCCGAAAGCTATTAAAATCAACAAACAACAATCTTATTACATAAACGTCTCATCATACATCTTATTTACATCACCATACAGTGGATTTAGAACTATCATAAATTAATTGTCTACAGGAAGGGCATTCTCATAATAAAGAGGAAACACTGATTTTAAGAGCCAGCTCTGGCTTTGATATATGGCTACTCTCATGTTCAGAAGGTCCCCACAGGGATATGCAACAGTAAGAGTGGATCTTACATTGATGGGGAAACAAGTAAAACTTGGCAAAAATTACCTAAGGACACTTGTATGCTTATTTTGAACTCTTCTACAACACCCTGCTGATAAAGGACACCCAAAAGAAAAAAAGAAAAGAAAAAAATATGGAGAAAGAGGGATTTTAAAATGTTTCATGCAGACTTTAATATTTGTGACTTTTTAATACCATGTCTATAATTATCTTCAGGTTTAGCAGATTTGGAAATTGTGGGTATGCAGCAAACTCCCATTTAACATAGGTCAAACAAAATCTTTATTCTGATCAGATAATACTGCCCTTAGAAAACAGCAATAAAAATATCTTAAAACTTTTGTGGTTTGCCACACAAACTCCCTTCAGAGAAGTGTTTCACCTCCTTTGAATTAAGGGAAGAGGAGAAGGGTTTCTAATCACAGAAGGGACCTTTGTTTCATAGTTTTTGCATAAAACTGTTTTGAAAGATGTCCTGACTCCTGGCAAAGCAAACAACTTTCATTTTACTGTGTTAGAATTTATGACAGAATCTTTCTTTCCAATCACAATAGTCTGTGCTTGATGCTGCGCTCTTACAGACATCTCAAAAATGAACCACATCAATCATGAGGGTACATCAGGAAGACATTCCGGATGCAAGTGGAGTACCTCCTGTCACCACTTTATCATTCTGATTAATGGGGTAAGAAAACAAGTTGCAACAACACCACAATCTTGCAGACGCATTCCTGAGCTTTTCCACTGTGGAAACGGTCAGGCTTTTCCTATGCTGCTCAGATACCAACTTGCATTCTAATTTTAAACAGTGCACCCATCTTATACCTTCATTTTAAATGCACTTAGAAGCTTACTTGGGAAATAGCTCACGGACATTTGTTTGTACGGTGCCAAGACTGGGCTTATATACAAAAATATTTCCTTCTATAAACACATATTCCAAGTAACTCAAAATAATTATTTTACATTCATGCTATAATGCTCTTACACATTTGGCATTACAGAAATAAAGTTCCCTAACCCTGAGAAGAATAATGCTCTTAATGAGCAGGAAAGGGGCTGTGCTGCTGTTCACCAGCCACATGGCTTGTCAACTTCAGCCACCCTAATCATGCAGCTTCCTTGGTCATTTTATAGCAGTACTGAGTTATTTAAATTCATGGTTGACAATTATGCTTCAGGGACAAATTTAGAGATGCTGCTTCAGGAAAACAAGTAATGTCAGACTGCTGACTGTAGATGCACTAGCTGCAACTCCAGAAATAAGCACAGGGATGAAGAGCCTAAACTACTTTTCTTATGTAAAAAATCATAATAAACAAGCAAACAAACACCCCTACAAACAAACAAAATTTCTAACAACAAGAATTATGAAATGTTTAATGAAGACATTTCTCACTCCACTGTTTGCAGTAGTAATTTAACTGTTCCATGTTCAGAACACAGCCAGTAGTAACTAGACTGTTGAACTGGATAGGCTTAGAATAGTAAAATTTTAAAAAACCATCCTGTCACAAATGTCACATATTGCCTTCTAACAGCTAATGACAGGGAAAATGAACTGAACAGCTTCCAAAAACCACTTCTCCCACCAGCCCTTCTCATCACTATATGGCAGAAAAAGGGCTTAAAGGGCCAGAAGAGAGATGCTACAGAAGGCAGCAACTACATTTGGAAATAACTTTAAAAGCAAAGAGCAATCTGACTGACAAGAAAAAGCAGGTATGGAAAAGGAATAAAAGGGATCTTCACTCCTCAGATATTAATCAGGAAGCTTAGTTCCCTAACTGCTCCATACCAAGATGCTGCCATTACTTTCAGAGACAAACCTAGAAGCATAGACTAAGGGGGAAAAGGTAAAGAGCTTGGAGAGACACTTGAATCTTTAAATGGGAACACCATTGATGTCTGAAGGATTTCACAAACAGCAGATCCCATAAATGGGGCACTAGCAATCTGTGACCTCTTCCTAAAAAAGAACTAAAATGCAACACCTCCTCCCTTCCCCAAAACTCTTCTGTATTTGCATGTATCTCAAACACCATTTGGCAAAACAGTTCCACAGAGGATGTGTCAGAAAAACTGAGCAACATCCCTCACAAGACCACAGTACTCTCAGAAAACTGATTCTTACAAGACTCTCTTCCATTTCTACACGCATATGATGAAGGCGTAGCTGGGGATGGAACTGCAAAATGAAAAGGAAATTCTGGGGCTTCCACCATGGAGTAGCATTTGTAGTTTTCCCAGATTTAGAAACACAGAATACATCTCTGGCAGTACTCAGTGACACAGAGAGTGGAACTTTGAGATGGATTATCAGAGAAGCAGAGGAGTATACACTGTTGCTTTGGTGATAGAGGCTGACAGCTGAGGGAATAGTGGCTTCCTGAGCTACATAAAGAAAAATTACAGTAAAGATCCACACTCTTCTCCTAGGGGAATGCTGCTGATGTTATTTAATACTGAAAGAGCTATGCTGCCTTGAAAGATATGGCAGAACACTACACAGAAACTACTTACAGTATTACTGTATCCAGCAGAGCCACTTTTGGCAATCTGAAGATGCACACTGAATCACCAGAGAACCAAAACTGCTGGGTTGTTTTTTTTTTTTGCTGTTGCAATCTCTTCTTTTACCACTTGTTATTAAAATCTTCATAGATTCATAGAATATCCTGAGTTGGAAGGGACCAATCAGGATCATTGAATGCAACTCAAGGATCATTGTCCCTGCACAGGACACCCCAAGAGTCACACCATGTGCCTGAGATTGTTGTCCAAACACTTCTTGAACTGTCAGGCTTAGCGCTGTGACCACTTCCTGGGAAGCCTGCTCCAGTGCCCAACCACCCTCTGGGTGACGAGCCTCTTCCTAATATCAAACCTAAATTTCCCTTGACTCAGCTTCATGCCATTCCCTCAGGTCCTGTCACTGGCCACCACAGAGACAGATCAGCGCCTGCCCTCTCTTCCCCTCAGGAGGAGGTTGTAACCGCAGTGAGGTCTCCCCTCAGTCTCCTCCAGGCTGAACAAACCAAGTGACCTCAGCCACTCCTCACACAGCTTCCCCTCAAGGCCCTTCACCATCTTCACTGCCCTCCTTTGGACACTCTCTAACAGCTCAGTGTCTTTCTTATCCTGTGGCACCCAAAACTGCCCCCAGCACTCGAGGTGAGGCTACCCCAGTGCAGAGCAGAGCAGAGCAATCCCCTCCCTTGCCCGGCTGGTGATGCTGTGCCTGATGTCCCCAGGACACACTTGTCCCTCCTGGCTGCCAGGGCACAATGACTCCTGTTCAACTTGCCATTGACCAGGACCCCCAGGTCCCTTTCTGCAGCACTGCTCTCCAGCCTCTCGTTCCACACCATGTATGTACATCAACGTTTTTCCCACTACAGTCAACTAACAATCTTTTACTTCCCTTTTCTTTTTACCTTTCTTGTTATTTTTACTACTTCTCCTATTCTATCTTTATATATTTACTTTGCTTCTCCACCTTTGCCTTCCAACTAGAAACTTTCCAAGCTTCAGTTAATAACATTTTCACATTACTAAGAAGGAATATATTATTTGACCATTTTCTCTGTTAACATGGCTTCAAATCAGCACTTCCCTCATTTTATTAAAAGTGGGTACGGAATAAACTGTTAAGAGCAGCATTGGCAAACTGACTGCATTTCACCTCCAGTGCTGAGTATGAAATAAATATTTATACCCTACTTTTTGGAATGTAAATTGAAATATAAAATAATTAATAAAATTAAATACACTAAATGCTCTTTTTGCATTACAATGATAATTTGCAAATTTTAGAATTAAATTACTTTATAATCCAGTCAAATAGGTTTCAGCATTCCTTTGAAGAGCAGCTTTGCAAAATACAGGGAAAAAGGCAGAGAATTTATCTTGTACTTCCAATTGAAAAGTTATGGTTATTAGAATATGAATATTCTAAAGAATTTCATCTGTAAGAAATAAGTATCTTTTATAAGTAGATGCATATTATATTACTTGGAAAAGACTAATCAAATCACCTCAATTTTCTTGTTCATCCATGACACATCCATCATCAATTACAATGCCCTGTTTTGGCACTTTCCTCCCCTTTTATCCTTCATCTGCTGTCTGCTCAGTCAACTTAAACAATACTTTTAGAAATGATTATGTAAATACATCTCTCCTGGCATGTAAGTATTTGTAGTTCTTTTCATTTAGAACTAAATTGATCACTCTAAATTATCCATACAACCTCTGAAGTCAATGACGGGGTTGTATGAGCAAGTGATAACTGATGTGCTGGGAGAAATCAGAGGCAGCAAGGGCAGAAAACACAAGGACTTTGGGTGACCTAAGAGGTGAAATGTTTGGATGCTAGCAGTGACTGCTCTGCAGAGAAAGTGGCCAGGAAGGCCCCAAGGGTAAATGCAGCTACTGAGATGGTACCAAGTGACACCTGAAGTAAACCTTCCAGTAGAAGCTGTCTTTAGTAGTAGCTATAACATGCTCAGATTTGACTTATCTACAAGGGAAATGCTTGCTAAAATAAGCCAGCATGATGCACCAACCTTCAGAAAGTGGAGCTATGAATAAAATGGCAAGTTTTAAAAAATAAGCTGGAATTGGTAGGTAAGAGAATTATGTCCTTACAAACAGCATAAAAACAAGTAACAAAGATAATAATACTGGAGATGCTTTGTTAATGTGTACCTTCTGTTGGGAAGGGCTTCACATAGTAAAAGAAGCCAGTATGACCAACAGCAAGCTAAAGGAGTTTACTAGAATTAAGATAACATTCAAAAAGCTGAATTTACAAGCTGGAGAAAAACACAAGGACCACAAAGTCCAATAGTTTAGAGGCAAAAATGCAAGTACACAGGCAAAAACAGTTTAAGTAGTAACTGGTGAAAGGAATTCAAACTAGATACAACTTCTTGCAATGCACTAGGAGCACAAAATGCACCAGGCAGTTCAGTGAGGCATTGTGATTCTAGGGCAAGAGGTGGAGGTGTTACAGGCAAGAAGACAGGAAGAACTAAAGGAACTTTTTGTGTGGTATGCATCTTAGAAGAAACAGTAACTCTTGTACCAATATCCTGGTGAGTGAGGATGTGCATATTTCAGAGCACAGAGAAGTTTGGCAAAGGATCTGTCTGAAACTAAACTAATCACAGAAGAGGTGATCATCCCCATAATCAAAATGTACATAAACAAATTGCCAGGACTGACCCGAATTCACTCAAGAGAGCACTGGAGAACGAAACAGGTGCATTACTAGTGGTATGTGACCTTCACTTAAGATTATCTGGGAACATGAAGGCACAAAGGTTGCAAATCAATCATTAATGCACATTTTGGGGAACTACATACAGGCCTGTAATCTTGATGTCTGTACAAGCAAAAATACAATATAATAATACCTAGAATTAGTGAACACCTGGATAAACATAATCTGCTTGGGAAGAGTAAAATATGGTTAAGGGAAGTTCCATTTAAAACCCTTGGGTTTTCTGAAGTAGTCAACAAGCACATGCATAAGAGTAAGCCAACTGATACAGGTTACAAAGGGTACTCAACAGGTTTTTTAACTAAATCCTCACCAATGGTTTATAAGGACAATGATGTTAAGTCCTCAAGTGGCTGCACAACAGCATGCAGAGATGGGAAACAGTGTACAAGTAAATTATAGATGTCACAACAGAGGGAGAGCACAAAGTACACTAATATCACACCTAAAAGTAAAAAGCAACAAGAACGCAGATCGCTATACTTCTCAGTACTTCTTATGCTCACATGCAAGGATTTTGAGAGGGAAGTGACACCAAGCATAGAAATATCACCTGCAGAGTATTCACTATAGTCAACCATACTCAGAAGTCAAATGCACACAAATGCATGGATTAAACTAGCAGCATTTCAACTCAAAACATAATCTCAGCAAGCTCTGTGAAGGAAAGGGCTCCACTCTTGAAAACACAGTAGAAGTAGTCTTATCAGTACTCAGCTTCTGGATGCTCTGTGAGCTATTAAAGCCAAATCTAGAACACAGCTTTTAGTTAATGTGCATAAAATATTACATGGCAGCTCTGCCCAAATCTGCCAGTTTGACTTGTTTTCTCTTGACAGTAGATGGATAATAGCATAATGCAAGAAGTCATCTCCTGTGTGAAGCTAATCATCAAGGGGAAAACAGTTCAGGTATAAAAACCCCGCGTGCTTTTAACACATTTGAAGGCTTCCTGAAGAGCACATTGATAAAGACCTAACAAATGAGATTTCCTGAATACAAAGAAAATTACTACAGAGTAAACAATTTCTTTGCAGTCCTTTGGTGCACAATTCCTATTTGTGTACACAACAGACTACACTTCAAATAATAGGTGAAGAGACACTCACTGCAATGTTTTGGGGAAAATATTTAAGATCTCATGAAAGAAACTTAAAAGCAGGTAGATCAGCTTTACATTTTACTCAACAGGTATCATCTTTGGCTATAAAAGGCTTTAAGTGACACCAGGGATAGAAATTGAGTCAAGTCATCTATACCATACAAAGTCTGCAGAGGGATTCTTGCGTTACCCATTCTGACTGCTTGGCCAATGAAGTAAGATGGGATCACGGCATAAGAAAGTGCATAACTTGTCACCTTTTCTAAAACACATGAAACCTGGGAACTATCTTTTTTTAACATGTAAAATAGTGTTTCAAAGGCAAAACACAGGTGTGACCATTTTTGAATGTTCTTTTTATGTGTGCACCATAGGGGACTTCTGCCCAAGGTACAGCACAAACATTATGAAAGACACTTGCTTTGTAATCTTTTTGTAATGTTGGAAATGTCACCTTTTTTTCTACAGTGCACCATTAACTAAATCCAGAAAAGACCTTTAATTTTGCATGCAGGATTTGATTTATAATATTTAACTCAAATATTTGACCTGGTCTAGTGAAAGGTATCCCTACACACGGCAGGGAGGCTGGAACTTGATGATCTTTAAGGTCCCATCCAACCCAGGACATTCTGTGATTCTATTTATCAATCTACCCACTCACACCCCTACATATAACCTTGATACATATGTCTTTCATGAAACATGTACAAGATCAGTGCCAACAAAGACTGCAGTGCCTAGAAGCCATCAGCCAGGGCCAGCTTTACACTAGCAAACATTAGCTAACAGCCTGAGTAGTTAACTGCTTATTTCGGTAACTGCAGTTCCACAATGCTGTAATTGCACATCATGAAACTTCTGGCAAATCTTTGCAGGAGCACTAATGAAGAACCCCAAATCTGCACACTGCCCACCCACGAAACTGAGTTTATAGCACTTCATCAAAAACAGACTGACATTTACACTAGTAAGCAGCAAGTGAGCAGATTCAGCAAGGGCTTGTCTATCCAGTTATTCTGAAATAACTGTTTTGGATTTGTGGAGCTCTCGTGTTTCTGAAACAAAATGACATTTCATGAAACAATTTTTAATCTTTTCATTTTATTAGATTAATGAAGGAGAAGGCACTCATTCTGAACCAAGAGCACACAGTTAACTGCTAATCTGTATGATTCCATTGCTCCTCTCCTTTGCACTAGTTAGTTTTTTTGTTGCAGATAAGCCGTGAGAGTAGAGACTGTATTTACAAACCACACAAACAAACAATGTACACCAGCAGAGGAGTTCAAAAAATTTTGGGAAAGATGAAATGCAAATCATGAAACTAGGTAAGATATTACAAGTGACAAAAAACCCCAAACACGTGTAGAGTCCACACTGTGATTCAGACATACCCTTGGGAATGACAAAAAAAGCCTTGCATTGGCTATCTGCTCACAAGTCTTTTGCTCAAATAAACAGCTTTTGTCTGTAGAAAGGTAGATTTTTACAACATCCAAACAACTTTTTTTAATTGTATGTGAAATAATTTCTTCCAAAATATATTCCACACCCATCTGAATATAATCTCTATGACACACTTACAAAACAGACCTATAGATTTATGTGGTATTAGTTTTGATTTTTATTCCATAGCACAAGAAAAATGCACACAATTGTGAAGCTTTACAGTTTCACTAGCACACAATGTGTTCACATCTTGCAGTACATGGTATTTTTCTTCAACACCCAGCTCCTAGACCCAAGAATATTACAAGAGAATCAAAACCTCTGCCCAAGTCTGTAGGCTTAATAACTGTAAAGGAAAAGCTTGTGAAAATGTTGATCGATTGTTCCATACAGACTCAGAAATTGGAGGGTATACCAATTTTCTTTCCAACTGCAGCATTTCTCAAGAAAAGGCTGCAAACAACCAGAGTTCTGGAACAGGGCTTGGCAAATTCACTTACCAGCAGCAAATTGGAGACTCCCTGGTAAGTGGAGACATAACTCACCTGATCTTGTTAGAATTCAATTTCTATTTACCAGCCCTTTGTTTACAGGCTGATCTCTCAATAGAGAGAAAGAAGCAGAGGAAGCAAGAGAAAGAACCTGCAATTTCATCCAACAGAATGCCACCTGGTATCAGGAATGTCCCATAGTAAAAGCCAATGGGCACTTTGTTCTCAAGACCTTTTGCAGTAGTTACAACCTCAGGCCAAGAATGCTGCTACTCAGCACTGCATTGCAGACCTTCTCACACTTGATTTCTTACATCTGAACCCCATGCCAATGAACCTGAATGATGCCACGCACGAGAAAAATCAACATCCCTATGGCAGGAAAGAACAGGCTGAAGCAACAGCCTCAATCAAACCCAAGAGGCAAGAATGTCTTCTTTGAGTCACAAAGTTTAATGAAAAGACCTGCCTGTTACTAGTATTTTGGATCCAGGGTTGCTGCCTACAGCTTGTTTGGAAAGGCAAGCAACAAAGGCATTGCAGAAGCTTAGTACCATAGACTGTTACTGGGAGCTATTAAGGACTGAAAAACAGCAATAAACAAATAAAGGGACACTAGAAGTCGGAAGACAACAGTGCAGGTAGGTGAAGTAGGACCACATGCATGACAGAAATTGTTTTAATTAATTGCCTAATTTTTTTCCATGGGATTACTACATTGCCCACAGTGCTGGATGGTCCTGTGCTAGGAAAAACTGAGGTGCACTGTTTCCAGGATCCCTGATTCAGGTGTTGCAGAAATACATTTCTAGTTTCTAAGGAAGGAGGCAGGGAGGGAAGGTGCGGGATGGAAAACAATGTATCCGTGGAGGAACTGCATTCTGTGCTGCCTTCTGGTAGCAATTTCTTCCTCAAGTTGAACTACCACCTGAGACCACCCTTTCATAGGAAACACCATTAGATTCTCTGGTTTTCATATGGTTGATCCAAAAAGTAAATATAAAACACAGCTCCAACAGAAACTTTACTTCGAAGTATAAACCAAGCATTTTATTCTTCAGATAATGATTTTTCTACGCTTGTAAGAGCTCAAAATAGTAGATATTTGCTCTATTTCAAGAGATAAACCTTGAGAAGACCACCAAACAAACTGGTTTTAGAGTGAGAATTTTAGTATTAGCATGATCTGAGCATGTGTAATGCAGTGCAGAAGCAGGATATCATGTACAACCAAAAATCCAATCTCCTATTGCTAATAGCTACCATGTCAGATGGATGCAGATCACTTTGGAAAGCTATGATTAGTCATGTGGGAAGTGTCTTGTAGAAAAGAGTTCTTATCTGAATTGCTGAAACCAGTGCTTCCTTATCAGCTCAGATACTTCTGCATTTTTTAAATGGAGGCAACATCAATTTCTTCCTTAGACATCTTTCAAGTATTCACAACAGCTTTCGGAAAGAAATGAGAGGGCTAAGAGCTTCTACTCAACCTGCAACTATTATACATTTTATTTTAAGCCTGTCTCTTGCCACTGATTCAGGTAAGCAGTGATAGTTGTAACAACTCAGAAATCCAGCTTCCATGACAAAATAATAAAGCTTTAATTTCCAGCAGCAGAGAGGAAGCTGGTGATTTAAAATAGTAAAAAATTTTTTTTTTGAAAATTCACTTGTAACTACGGCTTGAAAAAGACAACCCCAGAGGAAAATATTTGAGGGAAAATGACAGGGGCTCTAAAGCCTACATACCTTTACATAGATAGACACATAAATAGATGCCTTCTTAACAGTGTGAAATTCAGTACCATCTGCTAACACCAACAGTGAACAGTGTTAGGCTTGTCTTCTAGAAGTCCTTACTTCTATAGATAATGTACAGACCAAGGACACCAGCAGAGCTCACAGGCAGGATGCAGGGAAATTTCAGACCCACTGGCAACACACAGGTGCTGGGCATTGTGTCTAAGTTCTGTTCTGACACAGCAAATACTTTGTGAGGCAATGTGAACAGAGCGATCCAACATGTAAATGTTGCCTTACGCACAACACCACATCCTAACAATTCTGTGAATTTTCAATCTCCTGTGAAAAAAAAAACCAAACATCAAGGCAAGACTAACTGGCATGAAAAATCACTATTATATTTCAGCTCAAGCACTACTTTTTAAAAAGTAAACAAACAGGACAGTTAAAAAAAAAAAAACATGCTTTCTAAAATTTACCCTTGTGTAATACTCACTTGCTTACACTGTACCATATAGCTCTGCACTATACAGCTCGGTATTTGTGCCCTCATATATACTCAACAGGCACATAAGCCCGTACTTACACACAAAAATCAATCATTACCCAGCTCAATGAAATTGTAGTTTCTGAGATATTATTGCTGATTTTCCTTGGTCATCAAAACAAAGCCAAAAAAATTACCACAATCCTTGGTATGCAGGAATGCTTTAGCTGACATACAAAATTGCTCTTTGTTTTGCACACTCCTTCATTTTTCCCACCAGTAAATAACTGCAAGAGTAGCCACACAGAATAAATTCCCTCTTCAGACAAAAGCTCAAAAGCTTCAGTAAGGTGAACATTTTCTACAAGGCCCATAATCTGCCTAAACTGTGACTATGGAGGGGAAGAAGGAAGTTCAGTTTTCATTCTTATTTGTCCTGACCTGTCTCCTAAATAAGCAGATGGAGCAATGGTTATCAGCACAAGCTGTAATCGTTTTAGAAGCATGGAATCCTGTCCAGTAGGAATCAGACTCTGGCTGTCAAAACTTTTCAAAAAGGCCCCAAGCAGCACCCAGAATGCAACAGATCTTTTTTATTTCCAACCTTAGCTGGTTTCAAACCAGCACCCCTTTCACCCATTCTATAAAGCACAACATCTCAGCCCATGTGCTGTTTGAGAAATATAGAATTCCAGATTTTAGTATGCATGGGACACAGAAAAAAAACTCCAGGAGGAAAAAAAAAGTAAACTGTATAATGATGCACTCCAAAGCATGGGGAAAAAAAACCCACCACCTGCGAATACAGAAAAAATAATTACCCATTCAGTACTGGAACGCAATTTCTTCACCCACACAGCTAAATGTTTCCTTATCAGAATAGAGCTGGACATCACAGAAAATCAGAGAATGCACAGACTGAAGCAAGAGTTTGTGGGTACAGCTGTACTGCAGAGTAAGCATGATGCTGAGAAGCTCAGGCCAATCCGCAGAGTCTGTGCTTCCTAGCCCTGAGAGCTGCGTTAAGTCTGTGGCCTTACCCTGTCCTAAGTTTGAGGCTTGAATATTCAGAGGACCTGTAAAAAATAGTTACTAAAAGCATCAAGGAATGCAAAAGCAACTTCCAAAATGCACAAATTCTCAGCTAGTGTAAGTCACCATAGGCCAACTAGAGGCAGCTATCAGTGGAGACTTTCATTTACAAGAACGCTGTACTGTAGGCTGAAAAGGTCGTTTAATTTGCAGCACAGCTTAAAATGATCAAATGATCCAACCCCAAGCAATCTTGTGCTAGTACAGGACCTTAAAGCTTCACTTTACAAATGAAATACTTAACAGTTATATAGCATACTTGCTACAGAGCATTACTTCACCTTTCACAGCCTGTACATATGTAGTGGTAGAAAAAATGTATCTGGTAGATATAATTTTAAAAAAGCTAATTAAAATCAATGGCAAGCCATCTTAAAAGGAGTTTCAGTAACCAGTGCACTTACCAACATCCAAACACACAAACATATTTTCCAAGTGTCCACACTCATGAGCTTTAACTGCAATATGCTTTCCAAGCTTTGGGCATTAATTTCCCAACTAATTCAGAGGCTGCAATAATACATAAATACTTCCTGCTAGCTCAATACGAATTTTAAAAGCTTTTTAATTCTTGTTTTAAATTTTTACTTTAAAGTGATAAATGTTCAAGAAAATATCTGTAAGGACTTATTCCTTGCCCTATTGATAGAAATCATAACTCTGCATTTGGCCTTAGATCAACGGTGATGGGAGCTCAATTACTCAGTAATGCACTGCTGTACACCACCATGTTTAATTATAACACAGGGCACTATTAATACCTAAATACACTTTTACTTGAACAGCAAAGTCTTAAAAAAAAGAAAAGGAAATTCAAGAAATATGGGCAATATGTTTAATCTTAGAACATGAGAAGTGTTTCATCAGTTCCAACTCTGCTAAATTAAATAAAGCCCTCGTTCATTTGCCTGTCCTCAGTTCATAAACTCAATTGTTTTCAAAACCTGGACGATGCATCAACTTTCAATCACTGATAAATCCAAACAAGCAAAAAACTGGTTGGGTTTGTTGTCACATAGTATGTATTGCAGACATTACAATTGATAAAACATTTTTAAATGTGTATAAAATTAGGAATTTTTGTACAATGGAGCTATGTTTTTTTAATATTCAGTAACAACATACATTTCAATCAAAAATAAGCATAAACTGGCCTATCTTTACTGATTTCAGTGGAACTGGGCTGTTCCACAACAGCTCCACAATGGGCAGAGGTTTATGCTATGCTCCAACACATTCCATCAAAAATAAAGAAAACACTCCCATGTATTTCTCTCCAAAAGTGAGATGCACCGTTACAGGTGAAAGACTTTAACAGATGCATATTAAAAATATTCTGGTACACAGTTAAAAAAACCAAACCAACACCAAAAAAACCAAAACCAACAAAAAAAAAAAAAAAAAAAAAAAAAAAACAAAAAACCAACATTTGTAAATCCAACAGTCTAGACAGACTATCATCTTGAAGTCTGAAACATCAAAAATCATAGGATCTACTTCTCACTCCGTATGTTCTCCCTCCTCCAGTTTCAGTCTAATTCTTAATTTAACTCATTCAAACATCTCTGCCAGAGAAAGTCAAAACAATAATGTCAAATTTAAGAAAATGCAGAAGGTGTTAAGCATAGCAATACAGTGCCAGTCTACGTGGCAGTGTATTAGGAGCTAAGCTGAATACCAACCACCTCACCCAGACAATGTTCAAATACAAAGAATAACTTTCTTCAAATACAAATAATAACTTTCTTCCCTTAGTTATTTTATTCATCTGCAACAGTACATTTTGTTTTTCTTACAAAATGTCTTAAAGTTTCATTTTACATGTAGACCCAGGCTTGACATTTAAGAGACACACACAAAATCCACGTCCACTGACTGATAATCTGTCATGACTGGCAGCGTCAAGTATAACAGCATTCAATTTTATGGTGAAAATGCATCACAGGTTCCACCCCCCATACACTCTCCTGGTTTATACATTTATGCTTACCAGTATGCTTAAACTGGCCTTTCTTGAATAACTGAAATATAAAGCAGGTATTAACTTACCTTACGCCCATCACTTGCATGGCAGTTCACATTTAAAGGAGTCAATAAAGCCATCAGCTTTTCTTCATTACCACTCCTGTAAATGAGGAGAAGATTATGGAAAGGGGGAAAAAAGGGCAGAGCTCTTTGATATCCAGCCCCTTAGCAAGTGTTTTGCAAAAAGTATACTATATTGAAATTTTTACTGTGTCAGGGACAATGTCGGATGCCTAAAGATTCTTCTGAACATTTCAAAACCAAGGTTAAATACAGAAAAGAATACTAAATTTGCAGTAAAATGTATCACAAAAGATCATGCAAAAACACCTCAATTTCTCTCTTTAACCTCATATTTCCTTTATCTAATTTTACAGATCCTCTGAAAGCCATTTGTCGAAATAAATGCTCTGAATTTAACATATTTTCATAACATATGGCCCATAACATTTGAAAGAGCTACGTACCAATACCCAGAAATTTTTAGAAGGGTTAACGGTCTATATAAAATGGTCTTGTGCAGTCAAAAGGAAGGATGAAAAGCATCCATGCAATATACAAATGAACTTTACACCTTTTGTATAGGCTTCCTTATGCTCTGTTCTGATAAAACCTATTTTCAAAATACATCCCACAGTAGCAGTAAAAACCGAAAGAAAAGAAAGATTCCAATATTTAAATTGCCCCTAAAAAGAACAGTCACAAAACAATGAAGAGGATTTAAGCAGCTTAAAGCAAAAACTCAATATTAACCTTATAACCACCATCGTGGGGGATTTCAATTACATAAACAGGCTTTTACATTTCTACCAGACTAAAGTCTGAAGAGATTTATGCTAATTAAGTGGTTTGCTTGCAGCATTTCATGGAAAGGCAATGACAAAACATTACTATTTTAAAAATCCCTTTTCCTCGCCTGCTTCCACCCCCAAAATATGTTTTATATTCTAAGCAGCACTCACCTAGCAGCTTCCAGGAGTTCGTCCTTCTTGTATTCACCTAAATGATTGCAAAATATCATGCTGTTAGCATTTGGCAGAAGACAGATTAAGAAATGCAGTAGGAAGCAAATACAGAATTAAAACAGAGAAGAGGAGAAAAAAGCCCACACCCCGCTGGGTGATGGAGCTGTGACGTTAGCCAGCTTGTGGAGGCAGCATCACCAGTACCTTGGAGACGGGCAGCAAATTGACGCATCTTCTTGTCCAATCCTCAGATGGAAAGGCTTTCTTCGGACAACCAATGACTGCGAAATCTTGTGTCCAGAAACACAGTCCCGCTGATAACAGCATGTCAGCTGAAGACAATGTCCCCACCCCCTGCCCTATTCAGTATGTCACATTATACTTGGGAAGCATAATAAATTCCAAGACAAAGCAAGGCAGTGCGGCTTTTGAAAAGGTACAAATTACCGATCTCCAAGGCTCTCACCTGCCTATTTGAATGATAATACTACACTTCACTAAGTTCTTTAGAAGAGCAGGGATTATCAAAAAAAATCCAGGTATTATATCATCAGCCACTTTCCAACAAAATACACATTTGAAATAAAAAGCACAGACAAAAGAGGATGAACCCTGCAACAGATTTTGTTATGAGACTCTGAGATTAGAGATAACCATAAGTAATGTTAAAGCAATATTTATATTTGAAGTCCTGAGTTAAAATAGACACAAAGGTTGCTGCATCACAGGATTAAAACTGCATGTGAATATTTTAAAAAGAGTATGGGACAAGATAACCTATGGAAGTAAGACAGTATTCTTCAAAGCTGAATCATGATGACATTGTGTAATACAAATGGAAGGGAATTTAAATTCAGAAATTAGAAAAATAGCATTTTAGCAGCTTTATAAAGTCACAGAGCAGAGCATATCCTAGAACCAAAAGGTACAGGGTTTGAAAAACATACTGTATACCATCTGGCAGAGAATTAAAGCCTCTAACCACAATGCTGTAAGAAAAACAGGAAGAAGAAGCTATCACAAAAGAAGAAAAAAATCCCTTTGTGCTGCCTCCTATGTGTAATTTTAATAAGCCTCCAGTGAAAGTCTCATTACAGGTGAGGAAAGCCACTGCGCCATGGAAAATGCCAGACTGGACTGCAGGAAAGATGGAAGATTCATGTGAAAATATCTCTTAGGGAGTATCTGTAGGGTGCAGGAGGAGGACTAGAGTCCCCATCCTTTGCAAAGAGCTTGGTACTCCCCCCACCACAGCTCCTCCAGCTAATAACAGAAGGTGACCACAAAAAACCCAGCCCTCCCCTTTATTTCAGCATTGTGCCTTCACAAGAGTAAGGAGGAATACACATAGCCATGTACTTCCTGCCCCATTCCTTTGGACGTAGCTGGGGAATTTTCAAAGGCAGTATCTACAGCTCATCATACTGGTGATTTTTCCTTTCACAGGTGTGTTTAATTGTTTTCTGAATGATATTCAGCTTTGGGAATTCACAATGACCTGCAGCAAGGAGTTCCACCATGCCTCTCACATGATGGGTCTCCTAACAGAGCTGTTCTGTGTTGCAGAGAAGTTCAAAGCAAAGGTGAAACAGGTGAGGAAGGTTAATTTCGTTTTTGAAAGAAATTATGTCTGTGTTAAGGAAAGCTTCATCATGAGACAAGTCAAATGACACAGAAATATGACTGCCTTTGACTTGCTGCCACTCTCCAGCTTCATCAGAAGGGGGGCCTGTCCACCACAGGCAAGAGGCTTTTCTAAGCCATGGTACATGTTCCTCTTCTTTTATTTTAATGAAGATAAAATACTGGGCACAGTTGTGAGTGTTTGAAATCAATGGTAAGCGAAAAGCTCTGGCCAGCATGTGAGGAAGAAAAAAAGACTCTTTATTACTACCGCATTATTTGTGCAACAATCTCAAACAGCTGGATTTTCTGCGGTAGAATTATTGGCCTGTATTATATCAACACTTTAGAGACCTAACCAGATTAAAATACCTCTTTGCACAGTCTGATTTGGCAGTGCATCTTGCAGCCCTAACCAGGCTTTTGAACATAATAGGTAAGACAAGTGTAATAACATTTTTCCTCTGTGCTCAGTAAGTTGGTATTTTATTAGACAAAAGGTGTTTCCTCTAATACTTGATTAGCAGAAGAACAACAAAAACGGATGGCTATGGTTCTTGATTTAGAAATGTTCCCCTGTATGACTACTTAGATCAGTTAGTTTTACTAAGCAGTACTTTTAAAAAAATGTTATTTATAGGTAGGGTTGAAATTCATACATGCAATTCTTTGAATTCATCATGGTTCTCCCACACTGATTAAAGGAAAATATTATCTTGTAATTGGCTAACTTTATTACTCTCAAAGAGCCACTGTATTTTGCAAATCAAAACCTAAAATCATATAAGCACTCACAGCATACCATCAAGTTTGTTAAATAAAAAAAAAGAAAAAAAAGAAAAAAAAAGCCAAGTGTACTCCACAGGCTCTGTGGGATGAAGAGGAACCCCTTGGCCACTGGAGCAGCCAGCTGGTGGGATACCACAGAGCCGAGAGAGGTCTGGCTGACGGCATTCTGGGAGAAGCGGGTGGCACTGCCTACAGGACCGACTGCTGCTGGCACAGGCTGTGTTCCCACCAGAGGGCTCTGCCAACACAGCTAACCTACGCAGCTTATCAAAGGCCATCCTGCAGCAATTGGCCATCGCTACCTAATAAAATATTCATTTGCAAAGCATTTGAAAACAAACCATGCATGCATGGGCAGAGATGAATTTCAAGTTCTAAGCTGAAGTACAGGAATACAGACCATCAACCTCACATAATACTTCTGTTCAAAGAATGTCAAACTGACTTTAACTAAGCTAATAACATCATTTAAAGAGCTCCTTTGGGCAGGTTAGAATTTATAGTTTTATAAAAGGGCATCTGCATGCTGAATAGCCAGAGATAGCTGCCCTGGGAATTTCTTAAGGCAAAGCAAAGGTGTGAAATGGAGAGCAGAGAACACTATAGCAAAGCAGTGTCCCTGTTCCTATCTTGTCAGACAAAAGCTGGTAAGTAAGCAGAAACCACCCAGGGTCTGGTATTCACTGCATCTGATCAAGTTCATTGTTTACAGCTTGCTTAGCACTCTTTAAACCACAAAGTTCTCTACCTGATCCCAGCTTCAGATCACACCACTGCTGCTCCATTTATGCTGAACTAGAAGGTCACCACTGGTAACCACAGATAATCAGTGTTTCAAAACACAGCTACTACCAGGCAACTAAGTAGCTCTATCTCTGTTCCCCTCCCAGCAGAAAACCAGTTATCTCCAACACCTCTGATCAGCTGTTGCTACACAATCACTGCTGTGTCTGGCCCGAGCTGCATTCTGCAATAGCTGATTAACAGCAAATGCTTATTAACTATCAGACATCAGTGGCTGCTTGCACCTGGCAGTTGAGCAGATCAGTAGCTGGAAGCTGGGAAAAAAATAATATAATCAATCAATCTTTACAGACAAATAACCCTATTTCACTCCCTCCCCAAAAGTCTTGAAATTTCAACTGAATACTGAAAGCTGAAAAACCTATCTGAATGCATGGCATAAATCAGCAGTGCTTTTTCAATGCACCTACACCCAAAACCAAGCAGAATTCCTTTCCTATCCCTCCATATACATCAGCTAATACAGAAACCAGCCAGATCTAAAATGTCACGCTGGACAAAGCAGGTTTTGCTTTACCATACTATCATGTGTCAGTTTTCCACAGTGAGGAAAATTTCCTAAAAATTAACGTCACACAAAGTAAACAACGCCATTATTATACAGAGTTTAGCAAAGAAATAAACTCCAAGAAATAAATTATAATGCACCTCTTCCCTGACACTCTAGGACTTCACAGTGAAGTGAACAATGACACACACCCACATAACAGCATCCCTTTTAATCTACTGAGGTCTTCAGAGTAATATTTCAGTATTTCAACAAATATTCAAGTTATAATCAGAGCACAAGGCTTTTTGTACTTGTGACAGACTACTAGGATTGCTGGAAGGTATGAGTTTTCTGGGTGTGAGGTTTTTTTAAATATAATTTTTTTAGAAAACTCAAATTTTCTTTTCAACATGGCTGCTTTTGGAAGGGTCCAATCATACCATTAAAACACTCATCAATTCCTTCTTCCCCATTTAACTTCTATTATATGTAAAGCAGCAGGTGAAACTAAAGTTAAATCAGAGCAAGAAGGTTTTTAATCATCCAAATAGCACAAGTTTGTGGGAATAACTGCCTAAAAAATGCCAACAATGAAAAAGCAAAGGTATGTTGAAAGAATATCCTTTGGGAAAAAGCATTTATAACTACGTACTCTGAGAAACGCATGAGAATAAAGGAGTAAAAAATAACTATTTCAGATTTTATTAATAATTATATTTTACTTCTCACTTGTTCAGGGTTCATTTCTTTATGCCTCTTGCACTTCTCCACTCAGCAGTCTCTCACAAGTAAATGAGCTGATTTTATAAGCTGTGGAATAGGCTCAACCAGGAACACAGCAAGATCCTAATTTTAAGCTCTTGTCATGGATGAAAAACAACAAAGCAATGACTGTATATGCAAGTGACAGAACAGCAACTCAGAAGATAATGCCTTCAGGAACAAGTTCCAGCAAGGAGCAATGTTACCAAGGAGGAAAGGTTTGGTGCCTCAACTGCCTCTTCTGTGAGATGGGTCTGGCAACTGTGCATGTGGACTCAAATTAAACATTTGTAACTGAAATTTAAAAATTGAAAATGACTCAGCTAATAGTGAAATGCTTTTAGGGATATGTTTTAAGGTGGTGTATGGAAGTTAAAGAAATAAAGAAACATCATCTGGTTTTGGCCACAATTCTACCAAACCACTGAGCTAGCAGCATCTTACCTGGAACACCTTTCAGTTAAGTGGACAGAGCTCAAATGCAGAACATTCCTGAGTTACTGCTCTAGAGAAAAAAGCCTCTTCTAAGGCCTGGCAGAACGCACTACATCAAAAACTCTGCAGCTTTGTACACTGCAGATTGGCAAAACCTCTGCCAGGGTCTTAACTGACAGAAGGATTCTTGTCTGTTCAGCCATCTATTCAAAGCACATCTATTACATAAGCATATATAAGATACAGCAGTTATCAAATGCTGTCTTCATATCTAAGCATAAATTACACACATTGCACATCAGGGGTTTCGTCACTAAGGAGGATTAGGTGGTGTATCAAAATAGGTCTTCAGTGCATGTGCAGTTATAGCACCAGTAAGTTTATATTTGGCACATAACAATTCTCTTTCTCAGAAGGCCTCTTTTCAGTGGCGCTGATCTGTTCGTTAAAACAATGCTATCAGATTTCCTATATAGTAGCAAAATGATGAAAAAAGTCCCCTTGTCAGAGGATTTCAAGTTTCTTAACTCTTAAATCATTAGATACAAAGATGAAGCTAAGTCACATCACAATAGTTAGAGGAATTTTCCTGACTGCATAGAAAAAAAGACAATTTATTGTCACTGCAAGACAATAATGATAATAATGATAGTGATAATAATAACAGGAACAAACCCCAAACCAGTAACAACCCAAAGCAGCAATTAAAAAATCCTCTAAACCTGAAAAAAACTTAGAACCACCCATTATGTGGTAATCCATTTAAAACATTTTACTTTCAACAATGCTACCACACCCTACAGTACAGTTTCTTCTGAAATAATAAATCTAACATTCTAGAACCTGTTCCCTTTAGTGGACCTGTACACATAGCTGCATTTTTCCATACCAGTGCATGCTACTCATATAAATACCACACACACATCCATTTTTTATTCTTAGTCTGAAAAGAATTAGTATTTTCACTACAACTGTACTACTCTAGAATGCCGTATGTATCTTGAAGACACCACCACTCTCATCTGTCATGTCTCAGACTGAGATTGAAAAAGTTAAAAAGATTGCAGAGTATCAAATCAAGTGACTGGGAAGAAAACCCAAACCTTCAGCAATTCAAAACACTCTGGTGTGATAGAAAAATTGAGAGGGCTGAGGCTCCTCTGATCACCCAAGTTCAACACTCATGAGATCTTTTGTGAAATTACATACGGAAAAAGAAATGTGACGGATTTTTTTTCGAGCCTTCCCCATTGCCCTTCCCTTCCTGCTTATTGCAAAGGCAACATTCCCATGGCTCGTCCCTTCATTTCTTGTGTTAATTCCAACTATCAGTAAAAACAAACATCCACTGTAATTCCCACTAATTCGGCCATGCTCAACATTAATAACCAATAAACTGTTCCATTTTCCAGCCACCATTACTTTCTCATTTCTGTAATATGTCTGTAAATGCATTTTCTCTCCAGGATTTCTAGGAGAACTTTCTGGAGGAAAACAAAGGACTAAGAAACTCTCCTTGTCAAAGACTTGAGTACAGCAGAGGTGGATAGACAGCCAAGCTGTTCTCATATTAGTCCATCCTTTTCAAAAGGCAGCTCCCTCCCCTCTCTTTGAAAACAATATCCAAAACCAAGTAAATTATTTAACCTCCCAGAACATTCTCTAAAAAGAAACCATAGAAATACCTGTTATAACTGACACAAAACATGGAAGAAAACTAGCAAGAAAAAAGTAAAGTATAACCCTCAGGAAAGCCATATTGTGTAAGGCAAGCTCCAAAATTATGCTCCATCGTCTCATCTTTCTCTGAAAAGAACTCCAGAGTAAACACGGGCAGACTAAATTTTGCAGTCTCTCCAATTTTCCCATTGTAGATAAAACATGCTAGCAAGATGGGGACAGTGTGTCTGAAAATCCATAGCTGAATTTAAAACTGAAGCATTTATTTTAACCAAAAAATCTATATTCTCTCAGCTATAGCAAACATGACAGATTTATACTAACAAATTGTGCAGATTTTAAAAAGTGGGGGCTTTTAATGTTTGCTAGAGAATGAACAGGAGACATAAAATGTGCACGTGCCAAAGTATATTTTCTACTGAACAGTACAGTCCTTCCTCTGTACATCTGAAGCTGCCCTGTGTATCTAAACTTACTCTACAAGCTTGAGAAAACACAGGCTGCCACCTCATAAAAAATGCACGTGTGTTGCCGTGCTTGCCCTGAAGCACACACCCTGGAAGGAACTCAAATCCAGTTAAATCACTACTCTAGCTCCCAGACAAAAATACAAAACATTTCCTTTGCCTGCTGGGCCCCAGAGTAGTGAGCAGAAGGGAGGAACTCCTTTATAACTGGAGGAAATGGGGCAAACCTGTCAAACACACAGTAATGAAACAGCCAGCATGTATTTATGCAACACTTAAGCAAACTACAGCAAATAAGTCCTTACTAAAAGAATAACAAAACAGAGGTAATATATTTTGTTATAATGAACAATTTTGTCATGCCAAATACAAAACTGATCTGTCAGCAGTTCAATTTAAACATTTTGGAAAATATGCATTTCCTCGCAACAAAAAGATGGTAACAAAACAACCTCCCAAAAGTAACCCATTTGCCTTGCTGCTGTAGGCAAATTTTCCCTCCTCATAGGTTTTTATTTGCCAGTTAGGAGCCAAAAGACAGTTGGAAAATAAGGGAAAGTTTGGTACAAATCAGGGGGAGAAAGGAGACGATAGCATGATTGGAAACAAGGTATGTGGATTAATGTGAAAGACTTGTGCTGGTATCCCAGAGTAAAGAGCAGCCACTTAACTTGGAATATCCCTCCCCTCCCTTATCATTCCCATCAGATCTTATGATATAGATATTATATACTTAAATACAATGGTTTCATTTGTATCATCTCATTTTTAAAAGTTATCTTTTAACACCTTTTATGAAGACGTTTGCAGTAGCAGCGATCAGTCACAGTAACTCAACTGAAGCTTCACCTGATCTGAGCCATGGTGTGGTCTCAGCATATTCACTCGGGGAAAGAGCAGCTCTATGCCCTAATGCGACTCAGTGTGTGTTCTAAGACAAAGAAAGCTGGAATTTACAAAAGATTATTGAAATCTAAATCTGCAAACTTTTATCTTCTAAAAAATAACTAAAAAATAACTATTAAAACACCATTTTGGGGGGAAATGAATTTTCTATTTACACTCAGGCACTTTTTGCTATTCCTATTGGAATAACATACCACAAGATGGAAATACAGCAATAACAGTATGTACTGCCAATATCCTGGAGGTCTGAGAACGTTATTTACCAGCAATGAAAGAATAATTAAATACTACATACAACTCAAGTTCTGTAAACATTTTCAGTCTATCAACCTCATTGTTTTAAATGCTTTACTGGTTAAATGCATAATAGAACAGACTATTTCAGTTTGAAGGGACCTACAGTGATCATGCAGTCCAAATGTCCGACCACAAGCTAAAACTTGTGGTTAAGTGTGTTGTCCAAAAGCTCCTTGTGCAGTGACAGGCTTGGGCAGTGATCAGCTCTTGTGGAAGGCTATTCCAGTGTTTGACCACTCTCTCAGTGAAGAAGTGCTAACATCCAGTCTAAAAACCTCCCCTGGCACAGCTTTGAACCGTTCCTATGCTTCCTGTCATAATGTCCCAGGGAGAAGAGCTCTGCACCTCCCTCTCCACCTCCCCTCTTCAGGAAACTACACAGAGCAATGAGGACATCCCTCAGCCCCCTTTTCTTCAAGCTATACAAACCCAAATTCCTTAGCTGCTCCTCAGAGGTAATAGAATTACACATATGATTTCTTCAGAAGAATAATTTAGTCCCTCAATGACAATACAGTTCATTATAAAGATTGCAAAATGAAACAGCACCACAGGAAAAACTAAGTCTGAGAGAAGAAAAGAGATCCTAACTCGTTAATTAAAGAGCTTAAGTTTACCACATTGCTGTTGTTATAAGGACAGCAGTCCTTCTTCAACTTTCATTCATGCACAGCAAGTTTCATCAGATGCAATACAGGGCTGTTTGTTCAAGACACACCCTGTACAAGGTGACTGTGGACACCAGTCACCAGTTCTGTCCAAACGAAAACTGTTGATACACCATGCACACTTTATTGCTACTGGAAAACTAAGTACAAGGATTTTACTGTCACAAATATATCCACAAATAAAGCATCTTCCAGATCAGGTGCTCTCTCTGTCGCTGGACAGAAAGGAAATACATAAACTGCATGTACCCTCAGCATGACAACTCTGCAGTTTTTTGTATAAACCTGCAGTAAAACGTAGTTTTATTGTGTTTTGCATGAAGTAGGAAAAAATACTGCTTTCCCTTCTCACTCACTTTCAGAAACCTCACAAGATTTAAAGACTCTGCTACCTCAAATAATTAAAAATATAATTGGCCAGAAAGTATTCCTACATTCCTCTTTCATCACAACCATTAATGACCTTAAATATACTAAAGAAAATACATTTAAATGATCCTCTTATTAGGTAATGTGATTACCAGCAGTTCCTAAGCCAGTCTATTTTTCCAATGGCTTTATTTTAAAGTTATTCTAACATACAGTTCATTGCTATAGTTCAAAAAAGTGGTATTTTAAATCTCCATTCAACCTAAAAGGAAAGAAGATCATGCAAGAGTTAACATGGTTTCCCTCTACTGTGCCCTAGGTGTGTTAGTTCAGCATGAGCTAACTTGGTATTACCACTCCTCCCACAGAGCACATACCATCAAGGAGAAATCATACTGTACCTTCCCCAACACCAGTTTAGGATTCCTGCTTATCCATTTCTGTGAAAGCCCAGTTACTGATGCAGGGAACAGTGAGATTATTACTGACAGAACTTGCTTCCTGATGCTGACTCTCCTTTTCGCCATCCTCTAAGCATCCCTCAGCAGAGCAAAGACACGTTATAAAAGAACTGGGTCTGTCTTCAGAGAGCAGCACAATGAAAACTGCAGGGAGGAAGAACAAATGCCCAGAAGAAAGGACAGCTCTTGCTGGATCCCACTGTGCCATTAAAACAGTTCTAGCCGTAACATCCTTTACTGCAATCAAAATGGTTTTGGATTTAGATAAAGGACACAAGAAAAGGAACAGGCAAGGAAATATTCAAAGAGAGGGAGTACGAAAACTTTCTGGCTTCTCTTTTTCCGTTCAACAGTCACACTAGCAGTCCTGACCCTTGGCAGTGGGCTCTCTAGGAGTCAAACAGTGTAAGATGTCAGTCTGCCTCTGGTTTTTGTCAGACAGTTTTTGTATTTACCATTTCGGTCTCAATAGAAGGTTATGCTTAGGTATGGAAGTCCACATCATTCTTGGGCATACAGATGGTGTTTCACAAGAAAATTTCCCTCAGTGGTGTCCTTCAGCAACTCAAACCATACTTGGAAGTACGATACTTCTAGCTTTTGGGCACAGGGATTCCTAGCCAGCAGCTAAGAAGGGTCTCAACAAATAGTCCTCTTTTCTATCCCTTTTTTCTTCTCCAAGATGCTGCTCCTAGCCTTAGCAAAGACAGAATATCCTATATGGAAATTGCAGCCACATATGGTAAGAAGCCACAATGCGCACAAGTCATAAATTATTTTCCTTCTGATCTGCTAGCTCTTCAGGAGAAAAAGTCATCTACCATCTTGCAGTAGTGCAGGCAGACAAAAGTAGGCAGACTCTGGAGATGGAGTTACATTTTCCCTGCTAGTGAGCAGGAGCAGTTTTCCCTGCACAGCTCAACATGATTTCGAGAGAAGAGAAATCCATGAAAGAAGATTCACTACGTAATTAGACCAACAATTTTTAGAACACTGATCAGAGTGATCATCTACCTCCCTGAGGATAATGTACCATTTGAAAAGGCATCACTTAAAATATTTATCTTTTAGATTTGTGGGGAAGATCAGCAATGCAAACACAGAAATTTTATTCTCTCCATTCTTAGACAAGTATCATATTTAATCTTATTCTTACATATAATGCTGGTTTGGGTTTTTCCTCTTTCTATCCTTTTAATTTTATAATCAATTCTTTTTACTTGTGCATATAGAAAAGAAATTGTCTTTTCTCCACTGTAAAGGCTGCTCACAAAAGATTTTTGGCTATGACTGCTATAATGTAAACAGAAGCTGCACACCACCTTTCAAAGGAAAGGTTATTTTTCCTCTGTTCTATAAGATAGAATAAATACTTCATTTGCAGGGCAATGGATGACAAGCAACTAACCAGCAGAGCCAGATATGAAATAGTCCATTCCTGAGAAAATAATGTCTCTTCACACGGGTCTGCTTGGCCCACATTCTTAACAAGACACTTGCTTAACAAGAACAAAAAGCTAAGTTTTTCTACAACTGCAAAATGGACACCGAGGTTTTTGGATGGTTCTGCTAACTGACAACAGTCTCTCAGCACCAGATTATCTGTTGAATTTCAGCACAAAATTGCCTTAAACATGTGAGATTTACCTTGCAGGCAAAGGTAGCTGAAATGTAGACTCCCTGCATTCATTCCTGCAACAGCCTGACCACAGCAGGAAGTCTGTCCAGAAGAAGGTTAATTCAGACTGACCACACGTTGAAGTGAGCTCTCAACTGCCCTATTTAACAGTGGATTTCAGTCAAGATGCCAGTGCAACCCACATCCTGCCTCACTCCTGAGCAGAGTACTAGAGAGCCTACAGGGAAGCCCACAGCAGGAGCTCAGGCAGGAGCAGAACACACACCAACCTGTTTTATGACTTTGGGCAAGTCAGTGACTGCAAGAGAGTATTTAGCTACGGAAGTCATGGTGCTTAATCCTTTAAGTAGAGTCTACTAGGGTAGTAATTATTAATAAAATGAAGCAACAATAGTAATATGATAATTCAAAATTACTTATAAAAATATTAGTAAAGGCCGGATTTTATTAATTTAAAAAACAGATTCTCTGTTCTCAGCTATTCAGAAGGAAGATTCTCAAGGCTCTGCCTTCCTTTTCCACTGCTCGCAGGAAGAGAGCTCCTAAAGGCAAGGTGCATATTTTACTGAGTCCAGCTCCCTACACAAATCTATTCAAAAGCTCTTTAGAAATGAATAGCCCCATTTCCCTGGCTTTGATGTTTGTTTTTTGTTACTTATACCCCCTCCCATGTCACCTTCCTGAAAGCAGAAGTAGACTACATATAGAAAATGAAGGGATTCTGCACAGGATCAGCCATTTGTCATGAGAAACTGCTACTTTACAGCTGACAGTGGTAGATGTGAAGACCTGAGAGGTACTCAAAAGTACTCGTACATATCATAGGATTTTTAGTTTTTAGATAGAGACAAGCTCCTCTATGTAGTCCATTAGGTTTATTACTCCAAATAGCTGGCAGCATTGCCAAGTCACTTATATCACCTGGGCTGGCTCATGTCAGACATACACATAGCAAGAGGTAATGACTTCGTTGAAGGTGGCAGTCAGGTGAAAGTTACCTTGAGTTTGCTATTTGTGTAAGGACAGAGCTGCTTCCCTGCCCAAAATGAAAGAATAAACTGAATTCTGAATTTATGCCAAAATGTTCTAGCCATTATACAAAATAAACATCAAACAGACAAGAACAACATTGTAGTCTTAAAAGGAATGCAAAAGCAAATTTGCAGAGCACAGAAGAATATGGACCATGATGTTCTGTGGCCAATAAATAATCAAATTAGGTTATGAGCTGAAAATGCTACTGAAACAGCAGAAAATACAGAAAGTTTAATTTCAGAACACAAGGGAATGCCTTCAAAAGAGTAAAGTGCTTACTTTTTAGGTGACCAAAGGAAAATACAGGACTAGAGAAATGAAACATGCTATTCAAAAGTCTGTACCCTACAGAACAGGCCGCTATTTAAAAATATGTTCTGATGACAACACTTCAAAATAAATGCTTGAAAACATTATAGCGCCAGTCCTCTTATCTCAATGCAGGGTGCAGTGCAGTACTGCACTGTATAAAGCTTCTATTCAAAGAACAGATACTTGACAAAGAAGAACAGTATCTATGAATAACAGTCTGCTGGAGATATCTATGAGAACTTTTTTTTGTTTGTAAATTATTTGAAATAGTCATTTGACATTTATATAACCAGTCTCCTTCCCTGCATTCTCCAAAAAGCCTCAAATCACTGCTTGTACTCTTGGCAGAGTAAAATTCCATGCCTGTACTTTCCGAATCTCTGAAAAATTATGCTGTTCTCTCTGGAACATTACACTTTGCTCTTTTGCTGACAAGGAAGCCATCAACCACCAGTCAGTTTTTCAGCTTCTCTTGGCTCACTCACTGGCTCTAGACTGGTACCTCGCCATCTTCATTTTGCTCTTCGAAGATGCTTCATCTGTGAAACTCTCCAGACACTTCATTGCTGCAGACAACCAGCTGCAATTTATGGACAGAAGAGATGTACTCCTTCAGGAAGAAATAATGTGGTTTTAATGTTTTACTCATTCTTGCCTTGAATGCTATCTGAAGACAGAACATTGTTCTTCTCAGCTTGTCAGCAGAGAAGAAGAAACCCACTGGTTTTCTTCACACCAGTTTTGCCTCGGTTTTTAATCAGGATGGCAGTACAGAATATGGAGACAAAAGAAAAATAGTACTATGAAGAAGTGGAAACTGCACAACATCACAAAAGGAAAACAGAGTTGAACATTCACCTTCCTATCTGTGCACCATCCAAGAACACTGAAGGAACCAATATATTATTTTTATTGAAGACCTGGCAAGAAAATGCCATAAATTCACTGCGACAGGTGACATTGCTAGTTCAGTGCTTCCTTCTAAGGGAGGTGAGGATGAATTCAAGCAACTGCAGATCCACATATCTGACCTCAAGAGCAAGTACAGGTCAAAAAACAATTCTTAAGGAAAGATGACAGATGCAGTACGTGACAGCATCAGAAAGGTAAATTACCCCAAACAAATCTTTAATGCAATGGTTAAAAGGAAAACACAGGATACCTTATTCATGCAGATAATCGGGGAATTATTAGTACAGAAGGGCATTAAAACAGGTTTTGTAGGAACAACACAGAATCTGAACGGCAGAAAAATCATGTTATCCTTGAAGAAAAAAAAGGCAAACAAATGAGCTCAAAAGTAGGGGGTAAACTACTCTGTGGTTTGAATTACTTATTCCCAGTAACTTCAATTTGGTGCCAGCTCATGCAGTGCTCTGGGCAGGGCTGATCACTACAACAGTCACAGCAATATCAAGGCTGCCATTAAACTGAAATATAACAGCAAGGTAAAAAAAAAAAAAAAATCACTGTGAACCCAGTCAAATCCATAAAGCTGTGATGTGACAAAGGAGAGACAAGTAATCCAGAGACATCATCAACTATGCTGTCTGTGCCTATGGAAGGAACTGAACCAGCCCAGACAAGGTTAGGGAATTCTGCTCCAGGGATATGCAACCATAACATCAGTTCGTTCATTTTTCTTCAAATGTGCAGCAGACCAGGAAGCCTTTTGTATATCACAATTCTGTTCTAGTCCTCACATTCTTTGCATATTTATACTAAAGTGCCATCTTCTTCTTTCTTTCTGGAAAAAAAAAAATTTTACTCTGCTCTGGCAGTGTAAAAGAATCCTCAAGGTCAGATTTGATGATGGCTCAGGCCACCAAAGTAGTAACAAGATGATTTTAAACAAATGAAAAATCAATTCACTCTGCATTTACTTGCACCCTTTAACTTCAGTCTTTCAAGCTAAATTCAGCTCTTTTCCTATTCATCTGAACTTTCCAAATTTTATTTCTATTTTCTACTATTGAGAAGCTTAGATGATAAAATTCATATTCCAGGTCCCCAAAATAATATAGTTAGAACACTCAAGTATGCTTAACTTTAAGCATGCATGTGAGCAGCCCTACTGACCTTGATATTCTTGTGTCTAATGCACTTTGTTGAACTGCAGCTACAAAAACGAGCTATCATGTTTCTTTACCACAAAAAAAGTGCCTTGCTCTTCAGCTCAAGCACATAATCAATTGCTCTGTCTGGTGCAATTATCACAGCCAACCCTCCCTCCTCAAATGGTTTACACATGCATTGTATAATGGTGAGGCAGCACAATAATATCAATAATAGAGTTATCAGCCTACCTAAAGCACTCAGTAATCTACAGGAACAATAAGCAACTCTGAGTACTGAATTATGAAAATTTGTACTCTTTCTGCACTTGCATTGAGTACCAAATCCTCTTCAGACAAGCTGGGAACAGCACTTATTTCAACTTCCACCTGATAGAGACTCAATTCTTTCAGGCGGTTTCCCTCCAAACCTCTTTAACCTCTCCTTGCAAGCCAAACAGGGAGAGGTATACTTCAACCCTCTGGAGACTACTGACGAGGAGGAAAACAAGGGAAAAAATAAGGACTTGCTTGAGACATGACTTTCTCAAAGTACATAGGTACACAGAAAGAAGCTGTATGACAGGCAGGGAAAAGAAACAAAACAGGACAAAGAGAGAGCTGGTCCAGGACAAGAAAGAGGAGTTACAGACAGGAACTATTCTAATATCAAGAGAGACATTAAGAATCCTCCAGGTGAATTAAGGTGTATAAATATTTCCTTGGTGCATAGGAAACCTCACTGAATACCATGAGCATATATACATATAGAAAAAAAATATTAAAAATAGGGATTTTGCATCCAAATCCATTCCGAACATTTAAGACACACTGGACTGTAGTCACAAAACACTGAGCCACTGATATGCTGCCACAGATACAGTTCTTCAAACTACCTTCACCAGTAATAAGGCTGTGCTCAAGGCAGTCTTTCTCTCACAAGACTGTATTGAGAAGCAGGGCTTTTAAAACATATTCATCTGACAGCTATGATGCATGCAAGCAAGATGACAAGGTGAACATATTCAGGACCTGGTGACATTCCTCAAAGTCTTCACCCCTCTAACAATAGCAAGATTCATCACACCTCCATACTCTACTTACCAAACACTGGCAAAGTGCTCCTGAAGGAGTAAGAGCAAAAGCAACACTGCAACCTGCAGCATACAGCTGTGCTTATGCAATACACAAAGGCCAGCAAATTCATACTGATGTCATTCTTCAATTTGTTAAAAAAGCTTTGACTGCTTCAGTTACAAAGAATAGCATTAAACATAGCATGGCAGGATCAAATGAATCAGAAACAATAAATCTGGAATTAACAGAATGAAAAACAAAGTGACTGAAAAAACCTAATCCTCTAAGAAAAAAGTTTCTTTGGCCACATATAGAAACACCTCCCCTTATTTCTGCCAAAGGCAATGCCAATCCATAAAATTACTGTAAAAATCTGGGTTAGCTCAATGACCTAGAAGAGTCTAACCAGAGGGCTGTAACAAGACGGGCTGACAAAGGTGTCTCTGATGCTTCTGAACTCTGCCGTATTTACATAAGCAGTTTATTCTACATCTGGAAAGGGCTTTCAAAGTAATCATAATCCTGATTTACTGCAGTTTTGTGCATATACTGCAGCAGTCCAGAAGTGCATCACACAGATGTTTCAGGAAGTTTTCAAAAGAATGCACTGCAGATCCTTACTTAATAACTGCTAGTGTGTGCCAAGTCCACAGGACTGAACCAGACCAGAGTTGAAAAAAAAAACAAACAAACAAGACCCAAAAAACCCTTATATTTTATAATTTGTTGACAGGAGAGATAGCAAAGGCCTCTGAGGTTTTGTATTTTAAGAGCAGGGATCTGAACCTGACTGTTGTTAAGCACAACAACACCCAATCGCATTATTTTAAAACCTAACTTGAAAAAAAAGCAAATATAGCAGAGGAGGAAATGGAAAGAAGATAAAGGGCAAAGGAACATGAATTAGGGAAAAAGTAAAGAAAATTGTTTCCAGGCATATTAATACGAGAAAAATTAACATGTCTTCACAACGAACGAGCTAACATTTTTAAATTTCATGCAAAGCAGCAACAAAAGACAGAACTTTTCAGTATTTTACATAATCTCACCCTGTAATAGAAACTGGAAGTAGAGAAATAAGCACCTTATTAGGAGAGGAGGCTAAAACTAAACTTCACCAGCATATAGAGAGGGATACTATTACCTACTTAGGGCCAGCTCTTCTGACATGTCCAAGAAGGCCAACAGCAAAGCATGCTAAGGGAGTGTTTCAAATTGTCTCCCAGTACTGAGAAACTAACCTTTACCCCACACACTCCCACAGTATACTTTCACTCAGCTTACCGGGGTGAGAAGTCTGGCAATATTTAGCTGCCTTTCCCTGCCCATCCAAATACAGTTCAACAAGCTTCCTGGAGCAAGGATTGGGAAGGATGTGATGCTTTCCAATGCTGAAATCATCATTTGTAAACAAAACACCTGGGACAAAGGCAGGAGCCTTGACATTGTAATAGCCTTTGTCAATGCCATATTTATAAAGCCTGGCTACTTAAAAAAAAGCAGTGATGCTTCCCACCACAGCTCTTACTTCACCTATATCTTTAATCAAAGTGAAAATCCTACAACTTACCATTTACCAATTGATTTATACTCTAGACACGATTCTTTCTGTCTTAACTAAGACTTGGAACTATCAGCATATAAGGAGCCCCAATTACTAGCTAGGACAGGAAAAGCCACCACCAAGACATGGACACAGGTTACTTGTGCAGCTTCAATTTCTGAGTATGCTCATGTTTGACTCTCAGCCTTCAGATATTTCTGCAATTTTCCTACCTCCCCCCACTCCTATATGCACTTCACTAAGTTTGAGTTTGGTTCAATTAAAGCAAAGCTACAGACAAACTTTTAATCATACAGTTTTCAACCAGTAGATTACATATGTTTTTCAGAGCAGAGGTATAACAAGAAGTAGCAGTATTGGAGAACTGTTGCTAAATGCTGTGATTGACAAACTGTCATTTGCAACATTTGGTGTTTTTCTTTCGTAAGGGGAGAAATCAAAAAACTGCAGAAATATAACAGTTTTGATTTTTTTTTCCAAGAGAGAAGCTCCTAGCTGTTATCAGGAAAGAAATGCAAAGTAAATGCAACTAAAACCTAGTTTGAGTTTACACAGCACATACAACAGCAAATTAATTGCTTCATGCTAATTGCTTCCTTAATTTGAAATTAATATGCCTCTGACAACAGCAATTTTTTAAAAATTATCCTTGTTAGCTGCTTTGTGACCTTGCTAAGCACTCAAAGCATTTCACTAACAACTACCTAACTGTATACACCCTATTTACATTGAATGACACAATATTTTGAACAGGTCTTTAACAACTCATGGTCAAGCTTGCTGGTGTGTATTTGCATTCCTTCCCCAATTTCCCACCATTTTGATACTTCCTAGCATTTTCTGAAGCGTAGCTGGTACCTTCAGGAAGTCAACTGGAACAAATACTTCCAGCAGCAATGAAGTATTCACCTTTCAGCCATAACCTGATAATAAGTTCTTTGGAGGTTTTGCAAATGAAAATTTTCAGAAACTTACAGTTCACTCAAACTGAGGTGAACTTCCATAGGGGCAGCTAAAGGCATACCTCTGAATCCAGGACAAACACCTGCCAAATTTGAAGTTTTTGCATCCACCATGGATATATTGAAACAATTCAACAGCAATATTTGGTTTCAGACACTGAGAAAACTACTTGTTTTTACTTTGTTACCACTAAATCTTTTCTACTTTTTTTTCAACTGCAAGAATTTCAACCAGATCAGGCTGCCAAGAGAACTTGCAGTCTCCATCCTTGGAGCTTTTCAAAACCTGACTGGACATGGTCCTGAGCAATCTGCTCCAGTCAGCCCTGCTTTGAGCAGGTGGATTGGACCAGATTATCTTCAGAGGTCCCTTCCAACCTGAGAGCTTCTGCAATTCTGTGATACCAACTCAGATTTTAGATCTCAGATCTTCAAACTGTATAGTACAAAAAGGACATAAACCCATTAACTTTGACAGTAGGCTTAAATAAAACAGTAATAAATGAATCTCAGACATTTCTGGCTCTCAGGAAGTTTAATTTCTCTGTTAAATCCAAGGGCAAGTGACAACTAAGAAGGAAGAAATGAGATCAAGCAAAATTGTTGAACTAAATCATTTTAGTGCTTCAATTTAAGCTGACTTTTCTGAACAGACCTATAGCAAATTTCAATTTAAACTGCAGAGCCTGGTAACACTTCCTGGCTTTAGATACCAAGTATGGGAAACTGGGACAAGCATTGATGGGATCAACAAATAGAAACAACAAGAACATTGCAGCAACAAGACAGGCAGGAAGACATTTTCCAGAAGCCTTTCAAAAATGTACCTCTGTAGATCATGCAGAATGCTGGCATGAATACAATGCAGCAGTCTCATGCCAAATAATGTCTTTGACATGCCCATGATGTTCTCAGAAGGACCACCCTGGGCAAGAGTTAGCTCACCTACGTCTAATTTCAAAACTGACTACAACTGTCTTGTAGTAAATATTCAAATTTACTGGTTTGTGTACATGGCCTGCAGCAAGACTAAATTACCTGCACCAAAGGGAGACAGAAAAACCTACCCTGTACAAATCTTCCTAGAGTTAACACTTTTAAATATCTTTGAAGCAAGTTTACCAGACTTAACATATGATATATAGAACACTTAACACAGAGCAAAGGAGTGACCTCCTGGTAAGGTATGCCACTGTAGAAAGAAACACAAGATACACTGGCACAAAGGAAAAACACAAGCAGCAGCACCACATTAAGCTCCGGTAGCCTGACCTTGCAAGAATCCTTCACTTACAGCACTCTTAATGATATCTGAGGTATTCAGAAGACAATTTGCTTCTCAGGTTAGGATTGGTTTTGGCACACTGGTATATACATTTTAACAGATTCCACCTCCACTGCAAATACACTGGTCTCTTCTTGCACCAGAAAAAGCCACAGGCAGATCCCTCTGTGCTGTCTGCATTACAGTATACACCCATTATGAATGGCTCTATACATACTAATCCTGAAAAACAGAATGGATGTGGAAACATCACAACAAACAGGAAACTACGCACTTCCTAGTGATATCCCTTGGAGAAAGGGAGAGGAGAAACATTTTAGAAGTATATTTGTGAACTTCTAAATGATTATTCTGGCTGTGATACCAAAATCCAAAATTATTAGCTGAAGTGCTAGCTGTGAAGCCTCTGGAAAATGTTAAGAGACTTATTGGGGCAGGAAGAATGCTAGGAAATAAAACTTCCTGTAAGTAGTCACACAGCATGACATTTTCCTTACCCATTAAATGCAATACTTAATATCCTTAGCTTTATTTATATTTGCTCTATACGGAGGACTAAATGCTTTCTTTAGAATAGAAAGTGTTATCCTAATTAGCACAAAAACCTGCTTTTAACATTGTAGATGTTTTTGCTTCCGTAAGTACTAACAACCATCACTGCAGCAATGTCAAATGAAATCTAGATATATTTTTAAATTATTACCAGACTGTAAAGCGTAATGCAATAGAAATTACTAAAATTCACTATAGTCTAAATGTGTACGTGCTGAATGCTAAACGTAAAATTATAGCTGCTCTTCATGCACACTGACAAATTACTATTACATTCTACATTTATGTCATCTTTGAGGAGCTGAAAGATTGTGCTTCTTATAATGACATAGACTATGTCTTTAATTACAGCTAAAACTCAAGAAATTATTAATTTCTTGTAGAATTCATTAATTATTGCAGAACGGATCTATTTAAATTTTTTAGAGTAATATATGTTTCTTCCAACGAGAGATACAGCTTGAGTCAATAGTATCATTACTCGAATTCAGGATTCATTCTTTTCAGAGCTCCAATCACAGAAATCGAAACAATATTTCATGTCTTACTTCTGCAGAGGCAGTATTATTTTCCAGGACAGATAAGAATGGAAAATGGAAAATCCAAAATTCATCTTTTAAAAATGTTTCCAAAAGACTATGCGTAAAATGTGAAAAGGTAAATCGCACAGTTGGGGGTCAATAGAGGTCTATCCATTTTTACACTATCCCCAATTATTGTAAGTTTTAATACGAAGATAGCCATTTGCAAATTTAGGCTATTTTACCGTGAGAAAGAAGAGATGAGAACCTTTCTTCACATAAGTATGTTTTGGTTTTTTTAATGACAAATGAATTGCACAAGAATTACACGCTGGATAGAAGCAGAATGACTGATACATTCACACCATGGACTCAAGAGCCTTTCTGGAATGGGCAGTATTAAATAACTGAGGTTAAACTCCAGATGGCTGTATTTCAAATTAGCCTGACAGCACTGTATACATGGTAGACAGCAGATGTCAGTCACTGCTACAGGGGCTCATTTTGGGAGCTGAAGTTAATGGTGCTTTTAACAAACTTGAGTCTCAATGTGGCCAACAGGAGACTTTGTCTGGCTTCCAGCTTGGACTGTGTGAAGGACTCAAGGTTTGAGTAGCAGGAGGTGCTGCTGGGGTGGCCTCTCTGAGAAAGGACCAGGGGTTGTCCAGTGCCGGACACAGCCACCAAGAGCTGGCTCTGACAGACCCAACGCTGGCCAAAGCTGAGCCCATCAACAGCACAGGTGGTGTCTCTGTGGTGATGTATTTAAGAACGGGTGAAAAACACTGCACGAAGCCGTAAAAGAGGAGTGAGAAAATGTGAGAAGAACTGTTCTGCAGACACCCAGGTCAGAGAAAAAGGAGAGGGAGGAGGTGCTGCAGGTGCCAGAGAAGAGGTTCCCCCTGCAGTGCCAGAGCAGATATCCACACTGCAGTCCATGGAGAACCCTACACCACAGCAAGTGGATGTGCCCTAAAGGAAACTGTGGGGAGCCCACACAGAAGTAGCTCTTTTGGCAGCTGTGGCTCATGGGGGACCACGCTGGAGCAGTCCTTGAAGAACTGCAGTCCATGGGAAGGACACACACTGGAGCAGGTCATTACAGAATCCCTGTCATAGAATACCACAAGCTGGAAGGGACCCACAAGGATATCCAGTCCAGCTCCTGCCCCGACACAGAACCATCCCCAAGAATCACACCATGTGCCTGAGAACATTGTCCAAACCCTTCTTGAACTCTGTCAGCCTTGGAGCTGGGACCACTTCCCAGGGGAGCCTGTTCCAGTGCCCAACCAGCCTCCGGATAAAGAACCATTTCCTAACAACTAACTGAATTTCTAATAATCTGATCTGATTTTAATTCACAAAAGACTGCAACCTGTGGGGAAGGAACCTGCTCTAGAGCAGTAAACAAATTACTAAGATGATGACTAGCAGGTCTTAGTCAATCTTTCAGATGTCCAGGAAACCCTGAAACAGACAAAAAACATCCAACCACAGCTCACATGTAAAGTAAACTTTGGGTACTGGATCAATTTAAGAATTTTTCTTAAAAAGGAGAATGCCCAGTTCTTCTGGCCTTCTTTTAACTTTAGGATTAGTTCTCAAGAGTTCACTATGTACTACAATGACATGATTAAATAAACATGAAACTTGTTATTCAAACAACTGGTGATACCAAAAAAAAAGTCTACACATACATCAGCACTGTGTAGGTTTTCCTCAGGTCTACATATCTGCACCTGTTTATTCCCAAACAGACTCTTGGTTCACTGTTCTGACAAACAGCACTGCAAATACTAATCCTGTACTGATTAATATCATTATTTAAGGCAATACAGATTTTTTTTGATTGGTCAGAAGATCACCAGCTTTCTACGCTCATTGGCTCCTTTCTCTGTTTTCAGGAGCATAGAGAACAGCACTTCTTTCTACCACAAATAAAGTTATTGCTTTTGTCTAAAATGGTATTTTTGTGAAATTTCAAGTTAACAGTCCTGTCTAATGCTTCTAATTAAGCCCACTGCTACTTTGCTGTAAATAATATGTGAATATCAACATGTACTTTATAAATCTCAGGCAAGCTATATTGTTGTCTTCTGGCTTGTCAGGTCTGCCTGTTTTTCAGTGTGGCAGCAAATAAAATGGTCTGTGGAAGGCAAAAAAGACGCCTAATTTTTAAAGGAACATCCTCTAGAAACAAGGTGTATTAAATGGAAATGTGTAAAGAGAATAAGAAGAAGGGATGAACGAAACACCCTCAGGGCCCTCTTGCAATTCTAATCAAGTGAAATCTATGAAAATCATAAATGGAACTGAGGAAAGAGCAGGGGGAGAGACCTGGTGACATGAACTTTGCTGTCAGTTTGTTTCTTCCAATGTTTGGACTTTGTCAGGATGATCAGTGCTTGCAAGTTTAAATACTATGGGTGCAACTTTTTAGTCATTATTGAAACTTCCTTGGAATAACTGTATAAAAGATAATTGACCTGAGGTTTTAGTAAGGGAAGTTTCAGTTGGTTTACAGAGATAGACCATTACATTTATGGGTCAATTAAATACCAATGCTATTTTATTTCTACTTCTAAAGACTTTGTCCAGACTTAACACAGATATCATCACCTCATGTTCTGTAGAGCCTAGGGTACCCCTCCCAACACCCAATCTGTCCTAACTCTCACAGGCACAGCTATATAAATTGCCATTTCCAAAGGAATAAGTTTGGGGATATGGAAACAATTTCCCAATGAAGTGCTGAAAGGAGACAGCTAAAAACAGCTTGCTCATTGACATAGTGCTCTTCAATCAGCAATTATACATGCATAGAAGCTTGGGAAATCTGAAGAGGAAAAAATTAACTCACAGGTTCTTGTCCATGTCCTCAAAGAGAACGGAAAAGTATTTTGTGCTCCTTTTATCTACTGGATAAATGTGAGGGGGCTGATTTGATTTTATTTTATAAAGCAGTTCTTGCTCACAGAGATAGCTTGTGTTTCTCACTTCTAATCTAGGCTTTAACTTTGCGACTTGCTTCTTGTGATCAGCTCTCAAAGATCAAACTTAGCAGACCTAATCACAGAATTTTTGTTGTCACAATTCATTTCCCAAGCTGTTTAAAGGACTAATACATGCAACAATGAGAAATACATGAGCCACGTATGGTCTAAGGAATGCTTAAAATTATGGAAACACTTAATCTCCCAAAGCAGCAGGGTCTGTGGAGTCTGAAACAAAGCAGCAGAGAAATAAGCTTATTATCCATAAAGAGGGAAGCCTAATCTTAAAACATTTCAGAGTAATAAAATATCAGACACAGCCCACTTTTGTTATTGAAAAAATTATTAGACTACAAGAATTGCAACACAGGATAAAATCTCTTTTGTCCTAGTTTTGGGCCCATAAGCTGTTGCAAGGAAAAGTAAAATGCCTCCAATGTCTATAAATGGTATCTCTAACACACCTGTAACAAGTCTCAGCTACTCTGTCTCTCAATTAGCATTGAAAACCATTTTCTTCTAAACAAAAGTATAGCTGTCTTTGTGGGACAGGAAAAGACATTGTGGAAAACAAAGGTTTCAGATACATACTAACTATTTATGAGAGATAATCAATAGCCTAGCACACATACATGGTGGTGTGACCACATACTTTATGGTCTACCGTTTTCTAATTCTAGTTCTGTAAGTATTGAAACATAATGGAGTATGATTTATCAATGCATTTCCAAAACAAAAGAGTTTTGCTTAACTTACATTATAGCTTGCCAGATGCATGAAAGATTTCCATTAATAATGTGGTACCAATTCAAAATTTTGTGTCTTCGTGCAAGACTGACAATAGATTAACTATTATGTTGAAATTAGAAACCGTTCAATGCTACCAAGCAAGTAAAGCACTTAATCATACAGTACTTTTAAGCGTAAGAACAGTTGCATTGCACTACAGGGGAAAGTTAAGAAACATATGATTAAATGCAACTAAATTGGGTACAAATCACAAAAAAACCATAATTTTGAAATATCTCTAAAGCACACTGGAAACAAATGGGCTTGTGAGACATGAAAAATAGCCTTTTTTGTCAGAGTTTGTCTTCATGCATGAAAGATGTAAGATAAAGGAAGACCACAGCTGTTGCATTTTCAAAGACACGGATGACTTCTTACTTCCCAGTGAGGTCATGCTTTTTTAAATCACCTCAAAAATTATTACACAGCGGTTTAGCATAAATCTTTATAGTAAGTTAATTTTTGCTACTTTATAAATTAAACTTTGAACCTTCATGCAAGTCATAAGCAGCCACATACAAGTGACAAATTCAATCTAAATTTCAGAGAAAACTGCTAAAGCTCAGGAAGAATCTTCATCATACATCCACAAGAGACCAACAATAGCCCTGTTATATAGTAAAATCCTATTCCTTCCCTACCCTTGGAAAAGCAGTAAAAAAACCCCCAAGAAAACAAACAAAAAGTAGGCAGGGATGAATAGTAAGTATGAGAAGAAATGATCCACCACCTAGATATAACAACTCTAGTAATGAGATAAGAAAATTTTAAAAAGCAACTCTTGAACTTTGAAAAGAAAAAGCAGCAATGTGCATTTCTACAAAAAGAAACCAAAGATACAGTTTGAAAAAAGCTATAGTTCCATATTCCCCTTGTGCTGCTTGGAGTAAGAAGAAATAAACATAGGAAGATTTTGAAGGCTTGTGCTATATCCTTGAATTATCAGAGGTTCCTGTCAATGCCACTCTGAAAAACCACATCCCCAAAATGGAAGACTGCACTGCAGTGACTGCAGGAGGCTGTGGGAGAAAGCTAAAGAGGAAAGAGATCCCATGTTAATTCCAGGGGTTGACATATGAGGCCCCATTTCTACAGAGAGCACGAAGCCAAACATCTTGCAGCTAAGAAGTACATTGGACAGACACAAAAAAAGCTGACTCACCTCGACACATATGGTTTGAAGGGCAAGTTCTGCCTTTCCATACCTGAACATAGCACTTTCCATAATCAGCCATCATGGATAATGCTCTGAGTTAGTTAAAAGCTCAACCATATTCTCTACAGCTCAGAAATTTAACTTCGATTTTTAAAGAAAACACCTGTGTTCCTTTGTTCATAAAGACAATAAAAATAGAAAATGCAAAATAATGGGTCTGCATGCTCATTATTCTGATGGCAAATACTGCTTTGACCTGCATTATTCCTTTATACCCACATATTATACTTCTAATATAATTGCACGCATTTAAAAAAAAAAAATACCTTTTACAAGTAACTTGCTGCATTTTATAAAATCTAGAACAAGGCTTTGTCTACTCACAAGATGCAGACTCCAGCCACTGCCTTCATGTACCCCAGAGCAGAACAGCACCCACAGAGACCTTCACTGGAATGGTCTCCATCTTCCTTCCAGATATAGTGAGCATTGTGGGCCTGCTTCAGAATGCAACATTTAAACATCTGAATAAACCCCAGCTTAACCTCAGATCTTTTCTGGATCATAACTAGAGTGGCTCAGCATCTGGCAGGATCAGGACCTAAGGATATATGCAAGAAGAAATTAGCAATTTCCATTTAAATGCTAATACTTATTCTTCCCAGTGAAAATTGAAGTATAACAAGTGATCTCTCATCACACAGAAAGAGCCTTGATTGTTATTTAATGATCACAATGAATAGTTAGAAAGCATGAAATGAAGCTAATAAATCTTCTGTTGAACCTGACATTTTCAACAAATGAAAGTACTCCAAGTTTTCAAAAACAGTTCCATCCAATTTTCTTCATTTTAGACTAAATTTTCCATGTTCTTCAGTTACAGATCCACATATTGGCACCACACAAATTAAACTGAAACACCCAGCTACTTGAACAATTTTTTTAAAGATTTCCTTTCAGTGTTACCTACACAATATAAAATACATTGTATTCTACAAAGTTCAAGTTCGTGCATCAGCACTATCCACCACAGCATCTGTTTGCCTTTCAGCAGGAAATTAGACAAAGACTATGGAAGCAGGTTCTTTTCCTTTCTTACTGCAGCCTTCTAGAAGGATATAAATACACTTCAGTTTGTTTGGGTTTTAGCATTTTTAAACTACATTCTATTCTAAGTAAAGGTAAGCTGGAGATGGTTATTATTTTACAATTAAATAATTTTAACAATTAATTGAACAATTTAATATTTACTTAATAGTCAATCATCAAGCCGGCTTTTTCTTTCACCTCTCCAGAAAGGAAAGATAAACAAAACGTCACCAGACTCTAAACCCCGTGACTTGAAGCTTAGTAGTCAATATTTATGTTATTCATGATAGCTTGAATGAATCAGTCACCAGTGAAATGGCTTCTTAGTTTAATAAAAATTTCTTGGTTTGTTCACAAACCTGTAACACTAAAATATCCATTCAGAGAGAAGAATTTTTCTAGAAGCCTCTTCATGCACCAATGAAAAACCACACTTCAACTACATAAAAACAACGTTGTCATTACCCAGCCCCAGAACTGTCTCATTTTTGTTTTTAATATAAACACATGTGCACATACATGTATGCACACAAGAATTACAACATTCCCACACACTACAGCCCCAGTATAAAACGGCATAAACTCTCTCCAGAGTTAAAAAGAGTATGTAAAATACAAGGGAAGCAATGCAATTCTATTTCAATCTTATACATGGGACACTCTTTAAGTAAAGATACAATGTACCAAGACTCCACACTCACACTCCATATGACGGCACTGTGGAGGGGTATCTGGAATATTTCTAGAAAGAAAACAGAGTCTCTTACAGGTTCAAGCTATTCCCTGCAACCTGTCCAACAAGGAAGAGGTTACAGCCATTTGCTTTAGATTACCTTCCTCCCCATTCCCTTCTCTCCTCCATGTACTGCCCCTTCAACAGAACAAGCTGGTGGATGGCCTCAAGTGTTTGGACACCAGGCTTGTCTCATGGCACAAAGATGCACATCAGACCTGCGGTGCTTGGCCTGTGTGGTAGTATAACTACCATGACACTAAGTATAAGCTTCTCACACCACCTTATTCATCTCTGGAAAGTTATGTATATCAAATAAAGAACTAACCTACGGCCATATGAAATATAAACTGCATCTGAGCCTGCTGAATCAGATCACCTCATCAAGTAAGTCAGGGCAATTCCATTTCCATTACATATTTCTACAATTATGAAAGTTCTCTATGCCATGAAATTAATTTTGAAAGACTTCAAGGTAGGTGGTCTAAATGCAGCACCACATGAACGCAAAACAAGCTTCACCCAAGAAATATGACTCTTTACCATAAACCAATTGTAGCCAGAGCTGGTAGCATTTCTGATAGCTGCTAGGAAACTAAAGGTTACTTAACAACTATGATTTAAACACTAGTTCCCAATTGTAATTCTGCCAACTTTGAATCCTTCAGGCTGAAATTCTTCTTGCTTATCTCAATCTAGTTTGTTTTTTTTTAATTATAAATTCACCACACCTGTAAGACAGAGTGTTTGTGCTGTCCACAAACCTCATATATGATATTTTATGTATTTGAATAAAATACAGAACTCTTCTACCCTCTTTGAGAAGAAACTTTAATATCTAGATACTTTAGAAGAGAGTTGAATGACCCAAGAGTTTTGCCACATTTCAAACTTAAAAGAAATGCCTAGTATGGCCAACCTGATAAATCCAAGTCCATATGTCTAAACTGTTTGTTGAAGACTACAGCTTGGATTACAGATCCAGGGGAAACCTAGACATACACAGGGCAGGAATAAAGGAGAATGCTGCAGACAACCTAAAAAAGGTGATGCTACAGAAGTCTATTCATATTAAAACACATTCCCCTCCAGTATCCGGTTGACTTTCCATGCACACTAAACTCAACCTGCATGTATGTGCATTCCACTGTGACCATACCACTTTCACAGGCTCCCTGACTCACTCTCTGCACTCAGTATTATGAATGTGGACAGCAAAACAAACTAAATCCTATCTGCAGGACACCTGCTTTATTTATAAATGGGAAACCACATTGAAACTGCTGGAAGGAGCAAACATAGCAGCAGAGTCCAGCGCACATCACCAATCAGTTTATGACAGGGCATCCTAGGGTGAAATGGAATATCCAAAAGAAATACACAAGGTGTACTTCAAGCCCAGCAAACGGGCAAGACAAAACCTGGGGCATGGAAGTCGCAGAGAGCTTCAAGCAAACCCACAGAGCACTATTATAATCTTAAGTATAAATGGCCTGATCTAAGAGAATTTTCAAATCCCTTTAAATTTCAAGAGTATTAATTCCTTGGCAAAGTCCTATACTTGAACTTAAATTACATCATGCAGCATAGTAAAATTAAAGGGGAAACAAAAATTCTGCCCCAACAGGGTACCCTGTGCTGCAGAGAACTCGAATTGCATCCTGCGTCCATTACTTGTCACAGCAAGAACACTGCTCAGGTGGCAAAAACAAGCCCACTCTCACCACAACAAATTTGGTGCAGCAGCTCTGTACAGAAAGAGTGCCCAGCACAGCTATACTGTGCAGTCTTCATTCCTCCCGAGAGCAGAGTCATCCATCCCGTTCAATGAGGCAGTGGGGAACAGTAAGCAGTATCATAAGCAGGCTGTGTCCTAACACATGCATAAAAAGGCAAAATTCAGATTGTCTGCCTCTCCCATTTCCTAGTCAGTATATTTTCCTTACGCAACATTAACATTCTTTTAGATTCATCTGTTCAGCCTGGAAAAAAAAATCATCTTAAATGTTTGGTCCATGAATTCACAGACTCCACAGATTTCAGCTGTGACTGCCTCATTGCTTTCAATATTTAAACATGGCTTCACTTTTAGAACAGAGTAAGTATCAAAGACTGCGCTAGAAGCAGTCTTTGATACTGTACAAGATGTAAAAGCAATGGCAGCTTTTGTACGCAGGAATTATCCTGCTAGCTAAAAATTCTTTCCTAAGAGTTTTGTGCTTGCTTACAGACTAAATTACATATTAGAATGAAAGATAAAACACAAAAACGACATTAAAATAGTTAAAATTGCAGCACGGCTATCTTACTTACAAACAGAACTAAATAAATGAGAAGTTACATTATATAACATTCTCCATCCACCCAATTTTTACCACTGCACCTGGCTTATCATTGCATGCAGTGTGAAAAGGCCATTTTGGTACAATAATCCAGGGAAGTTATCCATGAACAATGGAAAAATGTAGTAGAGATCAAAACTGTATTTGGTCTCAGGACTGGCAGAAATTGCTATGAAAACCAGAAACGTACAACACAGGATATGCAAAAAAAACCCCAACAAAGCCTAAACTTAACAACAAACTAAATTACCTAATCAACATTTAGAGAAGAAAAAAAAAATCAATAAAGTATAAGGCAGAGCAACAAAAAGGAGATGAGTGCTTGGATGCACTATGGAAACAGAAGTGTTTTTTACATGTTTCTGCAATTATTTTTCCTAGGGCAGTATGAAAAATATATTTTAGATTCTTTACTTACAAGCTATGGAGATCTTACTTGTTATTCTGTCCATATGAATAAATACAAACCTTAGGAAGAAATGCTTCCTTTCAGTTTGATGTTGTAAAATTTAATTGTGAAGTATAGGCTAAATAAATTTGTGTACATTAGGTTTCTGAAAGCTTTCAAAACATCCACAACTCTATATAACAGCGGAACTAAGAAACAGAAAACCGAAAGGCTTGATTTAGGTCTTCTATGAAAACTTTTTAAAAATAACTGGTTCCTTTGACAACTTAAGAGTTTGATTCCATTTGAAGAGTAAATATTACTGAACTGTTATAACAGTAAAAAGAAAAAAAGAGTGGAAAACCTGGCCAGGGGGATGGTGTAAATCAAAACCATGCTTTTCATAAAGGCACCAATCCTAAATCCCACAGCGCCTCTTCTTACTTGACTACCTACACAACAGACTACAGACTTGCCTAAATTGAGATTACGAAGAAGAAAGAAAAGTTGCCTGATCTAGGCTGACAGCAACATTCCAAAGAAGCCACTTCAAGATACACATATAATTTTAAACAAAAGATAAGGATGATGGCACTCTAAAATATGGAGCAGGAGGAAAGAGAGAAGCTCTCATCACTCTAAAATTAAGCCTTGTGAAATGAGCACCCAGAGCTTAAGTTACAACAGGAAAAGATCCAAGCACATTAAGGCATGGAAATGGACTTCAGGCAGCAGAACATACACACCAGCTCACATAAATCCTTGCACAAGTCCCTCAATAAGAGATTAAAGAAATTATGCAGTCATGGAGTCAGAACCAAAGTATTTCAGACACTTAAAAGCTGGAGTAACTTGTTTCCTTTAGGATGATATACACTGCAACTTGTGTTAAATAACTTACCACACTGAAGAAAATAATTATGTAATTATCAGAGAAAACAGCAGAAGCTAGAAGTACCCAAAAGAAACCAAGCGAATGTGCAACAAAGTGGGTAGACCAAAGGAGTATTGACAAATTAAAGCAATAAACACTGCGTGCATAATATAAATCACCTAGAATTATATTGGAATATAAGCCACAAACTTCAGAATTCGGAATTGCTTTAGAGGCTCCCATAAACAATTTAGCTCTTCTGCAATCAGAGAAGTAATAAAAAACACATTTAGACTGAATAAAACCTGGAATAACAAAATGCCATGAAAGCTATTAAATAATAAAGTGGTGCTGGAAAGTGGAAAGAGAATCAGCGATTCCAGCAGTACCAAAGCGCAACTTCCTTTTCACCTAGGCGAAACTTTGTGCATCCATATTCTAAAGATCAAGAACTGCTCTCCTTGAAGAAGAAACATAGCAGAAGTGCACACCAAGTATGGCACAACAACTAGAACAAAGAGAGGACTGTTTCTTCCACTTTCCTCTCAATGAGAAAAAAAGGAAATGTGAAATAGAACTGAAATGTGACCATGCCACAACTGAGAAAACACAGCATTTAACTTCTGGCTTGCTAAGCAACCATGCACTTTCTTCAATAAGGAAAGTGGGAACTAGAACCACACACTAAATGAGATTTTTAAAAACTATACGTTTATAAATACATCAATATAGTTATCATTATAATATTCTCTAAAAAACAGAAGACAAGATTTAAAATACATAGAGTTAGAGCTTCTAGATGAGGGCCAACAAAATGGTAGACTTTATGTTATAAGTCTGTGCCACAAGTACCTTTTGCCTGTATCTTTCCAAAGACTGGAAAAGCAATGGCCCCAGAATTCCCAAAGGAAAGTTGACACTCCTCATAATGCTTCAAGAAGTAGATGTAACAGATCACCATGGACTCCAAATGTAAAAGCATCACAAGGCACTTATACCAGTGAACTAGAGCAGATGGTTTGTTTCCTCCTGTTAGGTCTTAGCAAAAAGGAAGAGTAAACCTACCTGAATGCTAAACAAGTAACAATCACAAAAACATACATTCAGAGCACAAACAAGTGCTGGAAAAGGCTCTTCAAACCTCCTGCTTCAAGATGTATGTCAACAGCTTGTATGATATAAGGTGAACATTTTCTGCAGGTCAAGGATATTCCTCAGCTGCTGGATTTCTCGCTCTTTTCTGTAAGGCAGCAGACCCAGCGTCACTGTCAGAAAGCACAACCAATGACCTGGACAAGAGGGTGACCCAAACTATTCCAGCAGCACCTGCCCTCCTTACCATAAAATCACTTTTCCTTTTATACTTAAGTTTCATAAAGACAGAAGCTAAATCTTGTCCAAATGATCTGATTTAGCACACACTATGGAAGCATTAGATCAATTAAAGGAAAGGGGGAAAAGGTTGGCACCTCCCAAAACAAAGTGCTATTGTCTATCCAGAAGGCCTTCGATATCATAAGGGTATCTGGAAGGAAATAGTTTAGGATTTGAGACAGCTGAGCTGTAAAGGTGCCATGGGAAAAACAAAATTTACTCAAACTAAAATTTCTTCTCTTCCTGCTATTTTTAAAATGGGTAAGTTGTACCTAAAATCCATTTTCCATTCTCTGAAGTTCAGTAAACTTATTGTAGTGAAGTATCTGATTTTCTCCATCCTTGCAGGCAAATTATGCATAAATGGCAGTCCACTTCAAAAAAAACTGCGCAAATATATTTCAATATATGAACTATACTCCCTGCTTAATTTGAAATGTTGACACGACAAATAGATGAAAACATGAATCCTCATTAACACCTCTGGTAACCTTGGCCCAGCTATACGTTCACTCATCAAGCTGTCTTTCACATCCAAAAAACTCAAGTGAAACATGCTCACTAGGACCTAAAACACTCTGTAAAAGACATTATTTCCATAGTAAGCAGGAAGATCAGAGTCTTGTTTAACTTTGAAAATTGATTGTATTAACAAACAAGACATTATTTCATACCTAAGAAATCTTCCTTTAATCTAGAGATGCAGCAGTTTTCAGACTTCTTTCATTTTGATCTGTTTCAAGGGAGTAATCCTCGAAACCAACAAAAACCAACCCCAGAAAACACTTGCATGAAGCAGACAAAAATAACCAACAAAAATGCCTTCAGCTCTTGCTAACAGCTCCTTTGGAAACTGCTAAAGTACAAAGAACAACCATTCACATAAAGAAAGCATTTCTTAATAGCAGATAATATGGGGAATAAGCGGCAAAAAGCATCACTGTGTGGAAAAGAAACGAAACAAAAATATCATAAATCATTAACAGTATTGTTGGCTCTTCGCAAACAGGGAAGATGTAAAAGGACCTTAATCTTTAAAGAGGCAATAATCAGGGTAAGAAAATAATGAAGACTAATATGATTTGTAGTGCAAAAGCTCCCAAAGGCCCTGTTCTGGATGGGAGTGCCACAGTCCTACATATGGCAACAGAGTCCCCATCTCAGAAACCACACTCCCCAAGAGACAATTGAACTAAAATAAAATAAACTAGGGTATTAATCTGATCTGTTTAACAGCTCTTGTTCTTAGATGTGATATGCTTTTGGAGCCCATAGTACCACTTCAGCCTAGAGAAAAAGAGGATTACAATCAGTTTTCTGACACCATGATTCAGGAACAGTACAGGATGCAAAGGAAGAAGAAACAAAATATTCACCCTCTCAAACATGAAGTGCTTGGTTCACACAAATGCTGTTTATCCTGCAAAAGGAGGAAAATAGACTGACTGCTTTCTAAGAAGTAAAAAGCAGATTCCTCAATTATGTAACTTTTTTTTAAAGAAGCTGGTACTGGTTGTTTAATTTCTATAAAATTCACTTTATTCTACAAAGAAATTTTCAAAGTCATTTCCATCAAAATGTTAGCCTTTCATCTGCATTATGTATCCTTATAACACATATATTTTAAGAGGATGTTGCAGGAAAATGACTGGAAGTCATGCCAGAAACTACTGCATAATATTTCCTTTCTGCAATTCAGGTGAAAAAGAGAGTATACATTATTCTAGACTGGAAGACAGAAAAGAACAAGTCATTGTGGATTCAGCAATCGCTGCCAGAACAGCAGAAATGCTTTTTAAGCAGCAGGATTTTCTCTTTTAAAACACATACAGAATTCTTTGTCAAATTGAAAAGGTTTAATCAATTACCAACAAGTTTTCTGTTTACTTTTGCTGTGTTGGAGGTCAAAGGGAGACTGTAATCACAGTTCATTCGTAAAGCAATTAACACAGATGCATGAACCTATGCAAATACTTGGTCAAAAAAGTTTTAAGAGGAGCCGTGTTCTTCAACAATCAATACAGTAGCAATATGGAAAAGTCTATTATGGTCATATGGACTATCATGCTTCCTATGAGGAAAGGCCGAGATAACTGGGACAGTTCAGAGAGGAGAAGAGAAGGCTTTGGGGTGGCTTAATTGCAGACTTCCAGTAGCTGAAGGGAGCCTATAAGAAAGATGGTGAGAGACTTCTTACAAGGGAATGTAGGGAAGGACAAACGGAAATGGATTCAAACTGAAAGAGCCTAAGTTTAAGATGGGTGTTAGGAAGAAATTATTTACTGTGAAGGTGAGGCATTGGAACAGGTTGCCGAGAGAAGTTGTGGATGTCCCGTCCCTGGAAGTGTTTAAGTGTAAAGGATGGAGCTCTGAGCAACCTGGTTTAATGAAAAGTGCCCCTGTCCACAGCCAGGGTGGGGGAGGGGGGGTGGAACTAGATGATCTTTAAGGTCCCTTCCAACCCATGTCTTTCTATGATAGACATAGATAAAGAAATCCAAAATAACAATGAAAGCAGCCTTGACACACATGTTGCTTGAAGATGCAAACACAGTAACAAATTACAGACTCCTCTGTGCTCCTCTTCTAAAAGCTCTAAATATGAGCATTCCTAAAATCCCACCATTCAGTACTAAATACTGAAAATTAATTTAATATATCCTACTCATCCTTAATCCAGTAATACCTTTAAGTTCTGATGCACCTAATTGCAAAGTATTGCTGTAGCTGAAGATTATCCCCAGCCAGAGAGATCCTAAGAAATCCCTTAAGCCCCCCTTTTCCAGAGGGATGAAGAAAGACCTGAAGGTAACAACATATGGAAAATGCATGAGAAATAGCAGCCTAAAAGAGATACTGTAAGGCAGGGCAACACCCAGAAAAATACAGCTCTTAATAGTTAGCTTCCATTTAAATGACATCTCCAGTGTTAGGTTTTTCAGTTATCATTCATCACACGGCAGCTGCAGCCCAAGTCCAGCCCTGTTTGCACAGCTTGGAACTCAGGTGCACAGCACAGAGCCCAGCGTAGCCAAGAGCCACCTTGAGGACAAAGCTGATAAAAACAAAAGCTGCTTTTCTTGCTGGGAAGAATAAACACGCAAAAAATGATGTCTCTTTATGAACAACTAAACACAGACATAGCACCGTGTGTGTCGACATGCACAACTTGGTAACATCCATTGGCTGCAGAAGGCTTCAGTCACTGATGTTGTGTGCGAGGCGTTTGGGTGAGCCCAAAGACAGGCACTGGGCGCACTCGACAGGATGTTCTCAGAGGGCTGCTTCAAACCCATCTCCGCTTGTTTGCTGTGACACATTGTCCTCTCCCCTGCCTAAAGCACAATGTGATCTAGTGCCCAGAGACAGGAGGTCATAGACTTTCCTAATCTTCTACTATCCTCTGAAATTGCATAGCCTGAAGAGCAGGTTGGGGCTGTAAGCCCCACATTGTAGGTATGGCTAGTTCCCCACAAGTAAATGTCACATACCCTTTAACACCTCTGAGGCACCCTGACTCCCTGGTGCCCTCTCTATCTTCAGCATCTGTACAGTTGTACCCATTAACAGCCAGAAGTCAGATTAACCTGCTTAGAACAGCTAACATTAGTGTTAATACTGTAGGAACGTGTTTAAATTTGACACAGAGTAATTAAAGTAAATCATATGTATTTAAAGTACAGTGTTCCAAAGGCACTCTCAAATCACTGCAGCGCTGTAGATAATTATGTATAGCACTCAGCTCACTGAAAAAAAGAAGATGAGGAAACGTTCTTGACAAAGTGAAGGGAGCTGGTGTGCTCTGAACATAATTTGAAGAAAGAATACGGGTGTTGCATAGCACATAACCTATAAATTAAGCTGTCAATAAAAAGAGAGAGAGAAGAGGGGAAGTAAAGGCAAAAGAAAAATAGCTATTCCTTCAAATGAACCTCAGTTGCAGAATCCCTTTCTATAAATCTAATTGTATATATTTTAAAATCCAAAATTACTTTGTTCTAAACATTATTTCCTAGATGTCAAAATCAACACAGAAGACCATGTATTTCTTGATACCAATTTGACAGGCTACTATATTATACTTTTCATGCTTACTGTTATGCTACAACAGTTAATTTATAAAAAAATCAAAGCTCTGTAAAAACAAAGTTGTATCTGCAGGATATTTCATGAAACATTGTTTTGCAGCTAATAGCCCCTAAGAAAGAAAAAAAACTGGTGGATGAGAAAGGGTTCAACAGAAAATGACTAATGAGGAAGAGGAAGGAAAGAGCAGCATGTGAATCTGCAGCAAAATCTAACGTAAGTATTGATCTCTGCAATCGGTAGCAGTTTATCTTTCAGATCACAGGTACTTTTACAGTTACACAAACGTCCTTGCTCACCTAACAGTGAAGGTCTTAAAACAATTGACCTGATTTTTTTCTGGGTTTTTTTCAGGGGCTAGGGACTCCTATTCAATCTGTCTACTGGGTATCAATTAAAAAGAAAAAACCCACAGAAATACAGTAAATAATGAATTATGTTATAACAGAAAATTGCAGCAATAGCATAAGTAGAATAAGCAAACCTATAGCAGCACAGAAGATTAACAACAATTACATCAACATGAAATCTGGTAAAAGACAGTTTTAAAATGCTCTTATACAACAGAAAATCTGGAAAGGCAGAAGGCTCTTATGATGTTGAACTTATACATACAAAATAAACTCAGGTAACGCTGCTGAGAGATGTATGCATCTTACCCGTGAGTACAGCTTTTGCTGAAGGGTCTGCCAGATCCAGCGCAGATTTCCCATCGGTGTTCCGAATGTTTGGATCAGCTCCGTGCTGCAGCAGCACTGTGCAGGGAAAGCAGAAACAGTATCTTACCTCGGGTATACACAGGTTATTTACTGTTAAGTGTCTCCTCGGCATGATGAAGGCATAAACAAACATTGCACAATTTTCTTTATTTTTCTTTTTTTTTTCCTCTCTCTCTCTCTCTCTCCCCCTTTTCTTTTTTTTTTTTTTTCGTTAAGCACTGCAGCAAAGGATCTTCTCCGGACTAAGGCTAAGTTGGCAAGTTAAGATATACTAAAACCACATGACTTTGCATGATAAACATGAACCCCAAATCTCTTGCAAGAGTCGGGTTTAGGTTCCTCCTGACAGCTAGCTGGTATGCTGTGCATTCACTGACTCACACTGGGAAGTCTGCTGTGGAACCTGCTTCTCTGCCTTTACTACCACTACTGCTGCTTGTTACCACTCCTGTTCCTTTTCCAGCTGAATATCCCAAGCTACCCCGCCTCTGTAAATCAGCAATACTCCAGCCTTTCGGTGGCTCATCACTTGTGCAGAAAATCTTAACCACCGCATATCAGATCACCTTCAAGAAAAGTAACAAATAGGGTAAGATGTGTAACTTGGTACCCTGCAGACTGCATGTTCAAAGGCGGTTATTCTCACTGGTACTTTTTTCCCTACTAAGTCCATAAACACATGAAATTTCAAGTACATAAAAGTACATAGAATGCAACATGCAACCATAAGGCTAGGAAGGAATTGTACAGTAAATTACCAACTAGGAAAGCTCATTAAAAAAATCCCACTATTTCACCGGTGAACTCTTCTGATCAGAAACAACATAATGCAATACAGATCACCACCTCGCAATATCAAGGCATTTTGTACAGAACTGGAAAACAAATCGCACGGCAACACTAGAGGCCTGACAAAAAGGGCCCAAATGTCATGCAAAATAAGCACAACATATTACAAATTCAGAGCAACACACTTACTTCGCACAAGTGTGAGTAACAGGACAGTATACAAAGACTCAAGGTCAAGAAGACGAGCAATAAAAACCAACAGACATTTATGGTTGCTCACATAACCACATCTGTCGAGATACAGCCAGACTGAAGAAGTCAAGACAAAGAAACAGCTGCAAACAGTTATTGTAACTAAGGGTATAAAAATACTTAATAGACAGAATTTTCCAGAAAAAAACACAACCCAATTCAGAACAAAACTAATTACTGATACATATATATATATATATAAAACTTTAGCCAGCAAAACACTTTTCAGAAAAACTTTTTTTCTAAATTAAAAATTTAACTGATAGTATTGTTTTTACTCAAATCTCTTTTCTTATACATTTCTGACTTCAGATTCTTTTAATATTGCCATATTTCACATTTTTACAGGATACGATGCTACATATTTGCCCGTAAGCTGAATTTTTGCAGAAGTTTGGTGCTTCAGTGAGGTAAATTGACTTACTTTACACTTTGACAAGAAGGCGCAATTGTCAATTTTTTTTGAAAGAAGACTCAAGTAGGAAGCCTAGGAAAAACCTAGGCTTTTCCTAGGAGATTTTTTTGGTTGGTGGTGGGTTTTTTTTTCACAGTGCCAAGTCAAAAACACCAAAATGGGGGAAAAAAAAATCAGCTAGCACGTGCTCACTGAATCTTGTTAGGATCTGGCACCTACGTTTCTGAAGATACCATCTGTGCCATACATGCTACCACCCACTGAGAGATCTTATTCACGAACAGGTTTGAGACTGAGCCAGCCTCTCAAGCCACTCAGGCACACTCCAGTAGGAACCAGCTAACAGGACCTTTTGCAGAATTTTAAACGCAATAGGCAGTAAAAAAACTGCATATGCAGAGACAGACTCTGTATGTCCCATCTCTCTTCTCTTGGACCCTGTTAGCGACTCCATCTACTCAGGGAGAGGGAAGCCATTTGTCCCAAGAGGCATCAGGGTAAGAGTAGTAGCCTAAAAGACAGTACCCGCAACTAATGGTCTATCAAGAGAAAGCAGGTAGCACAAAATGATGAAACGCAGCACAGCACTGACCAGATGAAAAGGCAACAAAGGATTCACATGGCAAAATGCCTCAGACAAAGAGCTATGGGAGAAAACTGAAAAAGATGTGGCAGGGGAAAAGGTAATAGCCCAGGAAAAAGTCCAAGAAGAAAGACCAGGAGAGAAGAGTGATTGGGATCTGACCAGTTTGGAGGTTTGGACTAGCACGTGAAGCCAAGTTGAGGCAGATTAGAGCAAGAAAGGTGATTTTAAAAATAACAGGTAACAGGTGTAGAACTCCCAAAGGCATCTGCAGGTGCCTAAGCCCAATGTTAAAACAGAAGGACATTTTCAAGTCTCTTGATTGCTCCATCCTGTGCAAACAAACCAAGTGCTTCCCTGCCACCTCTGCTGGCACACACAGATGATGACACCACAGCACTGCTTCCAGCTCCTCTCCTGGCTAAAATGACAAAGGATTATGGAGTGTATTTAACTTGTTCAGTCACGCTAATGAACCATGAAGGATTTGGCCATGGCTTACAACATACAATTTTGTGTGTTCAATTTTTAATTTTTTTTAAACCTAGGCAAATACATTAAAGATTAACTAACAAGGTTTAAACTGGTTGCCTGCAAACACCCTGAATTACTGACTGCCTGTGGAACACAAAGTGGCCAAACTAGGTTCAGAAAAATAACCTATCAGAACACAATTGCTGTAACCATGAGACTCATCCCTCTTGTCACTGCAATCATTCATCCCCCTCGTCTTCCAGCTTCTCCAACAGCAAGGGGTATGATCCTGCAGATACTGCCCTTATTCAGTCCTAGAAACAGATCTACACCCTGAAATGAAGGCAATGGCACCTTGGAAATTGAAACCAATCATATAGAGACTGTATTAGAATGCTTATGAATAAGGGAAGCAAAGTCAAGTCACAAAGGCAATCTTATTCTTATATTTCCCTCTATTGACTATTTGATTCTAACCTCTCCATACTTTTTAAGTGCATAATCTCCCAAAAAGATATCCCAGTGAGCAATGTTGTCATCAACAGGAATTAACAAGAGAAATCTAGCATTTGATGTTTAGCCTATCAGTGTAACACAGCGGTACTTTTATACCTGACAAACCCCAGGTAGCTTCTAATTGAATGTTCTCCTGTATGTTCAAAACCTTTAACACTTCAGCCCAAGACAAAGTCTCTTCTAACCACAGGGTATTTGAGGTCCAGACACAGTGAGTCTCTCTAAATTTCCTTTTCAATACATCAGGAATGCGTAAAAACGTCAAGATAGATTCCCATGTGGAGAAAAAAACATTCCCTCTACAAAGAAACACAACAGAACAAGCCATTCTAGCTAATTGTAGCTATTTTGGATTTCAAAAACTGCACACTAGTTTTAGAGGACAGTTTCTGAGTAGCCTGAAAAGGGAATGTGGAAATAGTTTCTATCAAGAGACTGCTGTTCCTGTTCTGTACACTTAACAGGCAAGTGTAAGGACGTTGTGCACAAAAATAACTCCTGAAACTTTGTTAATTAGCATATTTGGATATGCTGGTTTATTTCCTCTGGACAATGCGGACATTGGGGTATATTATTTTCCTGTATTGGAAGCAGTGCCCTTAATAATCTAACAATATCATTAACAGGCTATCCCTGCTCTTTCTACAGACCATATTGGACAAACAGTGTAAAGGAGCTCTTCTTTTTATTGAATCTTCATATTGCATTTGGCCATCAAAATCGTGTAACCTTTACTATAGTACAAACATGGACTGGTTTGGAGTTATATTTTTACCCTCATTGTAACTGCTAAAATACTTCAGGTTCTGATTTTCATATACCATCTGAAATGCCTTATTTAATTACACTGCTATTATACCAGACCAGTACTAGAGACAAGAAAGGCCATAAGTCTTACTGCATTTTAAAAAGTTACTGTATTGCACAGAGCATATACTATAACCACTAATCATTTCAGATTACTGTCAACTTGCTACAGCAGGATGAATCCTAAAATTAAACACTTGGCCCACAGCCTCCTGGCATAGGTATTTTGAACTGTGAAGTTAACCAACACAACCTCACTTGGCTGTCAAGAACAAACATTTTCACTTTTGGTAGTTTCAACCTTCACATTTTCACCACGGTATGGCAAAAATTTCCCTGGTAGCTACACATCAACAAGTGACAAGTATGTTTTTACTGGGGGGGAAGGAAGTCTGTCTACACAGAAACCATCACCCAAGTACTTAGTCCTTCCTCCTTCATACTGCCATAGTTGAAAGTGCACCAGAGGAAAACATTTTTGATGGAAAGACATAAATACAATGGAAACAGAATAGGGATAAAAATACATTTGTTTGTTCAATATTGGCACAAAGATCAAAATAGTTCAGTTATGACTTCTCTAGGCCCACAATCCACAGCTTCTTGACTATCCCTACAGGAATGCCGATGGAAAAGTTCACGATTTCAAATCAGATGCAGGCAAGTATAAAAAAAAAAGGGTGCATCCAAATTTTTGACTGCTGAGTGAAAAATGCAAGAACACACAGACCTTCCAGAAGTATCTGTACTTCAAGCTGCCTACTTCTTTTAATTATATTTCCAGAGTTGCTCACAGCTCTACCATTGCCTACTCTCTCCCCACCAGTTTTTTATCACTGTGTCCCACTGCCTTGTGCTTGGGGTTCCTTCAGCCACCACAGCTTTGGTATATATTCTTTCTTCCCCCTTTTCAAATTCAACTTCTGGAGATGTTCTCCAATGGTTCTTTTCAAACCATATTACTTTAGCTTTATCTACTTACTCGCAAAGAATCAAGGTACAGAGAATACAGACTAAGAAAAAGGTGTCTTTTTGATTTACGACGCAGGCACTATGTTCCATTTCTCTGAAGACACCTTTAGAGCTGGTCAGTCTCTCACTAACCTTAGGTCCCAGGAATACACACACCCCTCAGTCTAAGTCTCATGTATGACATGTTTCCAAGCTGACAGGAAACATAATGTGTTCATTTACCTCCACATTCTGAAAACACCTAGACAACACACTGAAATGCAAAGTATTAACTTTCTTCAGCCCATGCTAAATGCATCTCCTCCCCTAACTACCAGTACATGTAAATCAAACCACTAAAGTTTTGAAGCTTTTCTCATGTTACAAAAACACCACCTTCTTGCCTAGGTTACACTCCTGAGATTCAGTGCCAATAATCCCATTCTGGCAAATTACCAGATAAGGATTTTCGCTAAATGAGCATATATAACAAAAGTTGCAGCACCCTACTCTTAGCTTCATAAAATTGAATATATGAGATAGGGTTAATAATATTAACCACAACTGTATCACTGATTAACTTTCACCTCTGTGAGCAAACCCAGTCTTGTCTGTGTCATGGAGAAACAGGCTGTATTCATCAGCCATCCGAATTGCCAGGAGAAAACATGAGAGACTATCACTACAGAGGTTGAACAGAGCTCTAAAGATATAAATATCGCTACTGGACCTGATGACATCCACAGCCTCAAACACCACTGCCAGCTCAGTCAAGCAGAGTTGGGAAAAAAAGGAGAGAAACAGGTCCTTTGCTCTTGACTGCCTCTCTACAGTGCATGCCATCAATGTTGAATGAAGAGAGGATTATGGAGCAGAGAGGCTAAGCATACCAAAGCATGTAGAGTCAAGACAGGATAGAGGCAATAAACAGATGTATCTGGAAGCACTGTAGGTAGATTATTGGTAAAAAATGATAACCTGGTGGTAGATTACTGGTAAGAAGACATGATAACCTGGTGGCAGATTAGGGACAGTAGTGTCCAGAAGACTTCTGAATATCTCCAGAGAAGGAGACTTCCCAACCTCTCCGGGCAACCTGTTTCACCTAGACCACACTTGTGGCAGAATTGCCACACCTAGCCCCCTGCTACCCACCCCGCTTCGGGTGGCTGCAAACAATTGGTCAGGCAACAAGGCAGATTAGAGAAGCAATCACTTGCCCAATCATCGTGTAACCACATGACATGCTCTGGTTGGCACAAGAAAGGACAGCACAGGGACACATGCCGGTGACAGGAGTTGAATAATTTTGTGTTTCCAGTTTAGAGTATATCTAACATTACCAGCCAAAGTCCTGATGGGTCAGTGTGAGCTGCAACCACTTCCCATCGTTTTGCCTTCTTTACTTCCCTTGTGCACAGCATTCCAGTTTCCCTCTACCCCAGACAAGGGTTTGTTCCCAATGAACCATCATGTTGGTTTTGTTCTTTGTTGGGGCCAGACAGAGCAAGAGACAAATACGCCGACTGCAGTAGAACTAAGCAGAAGCTTACAAAAGCAACACTAGACACCACTATGCTGAAACAAAAAATTTTAAAGGGAATTAGGTGGTGTTCCCCAATAGCGTAGACAAAAACAAGAGTTCTGACAACAGGAGGGAGCAGCAGACAAGTAGCAGAGAAAAAGCCATAAAGTTCTGAGCAACATAGAAAAGTCAGGGACTGCTGATCTCTTAGGAACCAAGAGGGAAACACCTGTGAAATGCCTCAAAGAAATTACAGCGTGGTCCTCTAAGAAGGTGACAAGGTCAGTGACACAGATGAAGTATCTCTGTACCAATGCACACAGCATGGGTAGAAAACAGGAGGAGCTGGAAGCCACTTTGCAGCTAGAAAGCTACAATCTAATCACTATCGCCAAAACATCCTGGGAAGAACCACACAACTGGAATGCTGCAATAGACTATAAACTGTTCAGAAGGCACAGGCAAGAAAGGAAAAGCAGGTGGTTGCCCTCCAAGTCAAAAAAAAAAAAGGATTGATGCTAGAGAGCTGCCTTGGGAAAGCAGCAACAAAAGACATTATGGGTAAAAATTAGGGGCCAAGACAACAAAGGAAACCTCATGGCTGGTGTTTATTACAGGCTACCTCATCAAGGGGAGCTTGTTGATAATGAGTTCTTCCTCCAGCTACAAGCGGTAGCTTGCAGGCTCTGATCCTGCTGGGGGACTTCAATCACCCTGACATCTGCTGGGAAAGCAGCACAGTAAGCTGTAAGCAGTCCAGGAGACTCTTGGAGTGCAATGAGGATAATTTCTTAATCCAGGTGACAGACAGCGCAACTAGAGGGAAAGCATTATTAGACCTGTTGCCTACCAACACAGATGAACTAATTAGGGATGTCAAGACCAGTGACAGACTGACCTGCAGTGGTCATGCCCTGGTGGAATTCACTATCATGATGAATACGGGCCCGGTGAAGAATAGAGTAATTTTGCATAGAGCTCAAGAGCTCTTAATTACCACATGTAAGAAATCAGTCAAGGAAAGCAGGAGGCAAACATGGCTAACTAAGGACCTCCCGGTCAAACTAAAGTGTAAGAAGGAAATGCAAAGTTCTACAGGAACACTGGCTAGAAGAAGGAAGATTAAAGTAAACATACGCCCCCACCTTGATAAATAAGAGATGAGAACTAGTGACAACCAATACGGAGAAGGATGAGCTATTCAACAGGTTTTATCTCAGGTTTTAATAGTAATCTCTCTTCCTATATCTCTCAGTTCCCTGAATGTCAGGGCAGGGACTGCAGACTGAAGTTCCCTCCACGCTAAGTGAAGCTCAGGTTCAAGACCATCTGAGATACTTGAACATACATCAGTCCATGGGACCCAGTGAGATGTATCCCAGGCTCCTGAAGGAATTGGCTGATGTTGAGATGGCCAAGCAATTCTCAATCATATCTGAGAAGCCATAGAGGTCACGCAAATCCCGAGCAACCAGAAAAAGGAAAACGTCAGTCCCATTTTGAAAAAGGGAGGACCCTGGGAACTACCAACCGGGCAGCTTCACTCCACATCCAGTAAAATCATGAAACAGATTCTCCTGGAAGACACATCAAAACACATGGAAGACGGGGAGCTGTTTAGAGACAGAAAGAGCAGACCGTGCCTGGCTAATTTGATAGCCTTCCACAAGGAACTGATTGCATCAGTTGACAGAGGAAAAGCTACAGATGTCATCCACCTGAACTTCTTGCAAGGTTGGAACAGGTTGCCCAGAGAAGTTGTGGATACCCATCACTTGAAGTGTTCAAGGTCAGGCTGCCCAGGGCTTTGAGCAACCTGATCTGGTGAACGTTATCCCTGCTCATTCTGACTGTAATCCTGCAGGCCAGTTCCTGGAGATCCACAGTTTTAAAATGTAGAGATAGATGGTCTGAAATGGTCATTTTCAAGTAAGAGAAAGCTGCCACTAGTAAAAAAAAAAAAGATACAACGGTATTTTGACCAAATGTGATGTAATCTGCATAAACACAGCACCTGCTTGCATGTTTCTGTTACCTTGCCATTAGATAAACAATAGCAGCAACTGCTGGGGGTATCAGTATGTGGGAGGAAACTATACACACAGACAGTTCAGAATATGGCTCTCCTAGCAGAGGCATTTCTTGCTTTACAGCTAAAACGACCATTTGGTCCATCAGGGTCAGAGGATGCCATATCCAACATCTCCCTTTATTGACACTGATCTGATCTTTGAAAGACAGGTACTCCTTAATCCATACACTGAAGAAACTGCACCGGTTCCCACAGTAATAGGATGCAACACCAAACTGAGCAGAGGCCAGTAAAAGATTAAGCAGAAATAACACTTAGAGGTCAGGTGCCTTTAGCTTAGCTGAGCAATTCACAGAAACAGGCCTCAAGGCAGCTATAAGAAAACAAAGAAGCATCATGAGCAAGATCTCCCAGTACCACCTTTTTGCTTGTTTGGCTTTGAAAGGAAAAGAAGGATCTAGACAAAAAGATCATTACAAAGCATCACTTTGAAAGTATTTTAACTTAACTCTTAATTTTTCAGAAAGACTCAGTCATTGCTCAACCCAAAAGTACTTTCAGACTTTGCTCAATGAAGTTTCAACCTCTCAGCAAGACAACCTGATTCCTCGTCTATATATACATACCATAAACCTGACATCTCAACATACTACAAGACTTCAATACATTCTAGACTTGAGTTGGCACTAGATGTTCCAGAGATCAGATTTCTCTGATCAAAGCAAGGTAAGGGGAGGGGATCTGAACCAGACAACCAAAATCACAAGTATCATTGCCGCAGTAAGAGTTCTTCCAGCAGGGGAAGAAGACAACTTTTTGAAAGGCTCCCTCCTCCCTCTGATTGCTTTCAAGTCTTTCTCCATAAGTAGGTGCATCCTGTGTTACACAATCCTGAGTAACACACTCGGGGGAACACTGCTTGAGCAGGAAAGCTGGACTGGATCACCTCCAGTGGTCCATTCCAACCTTACTCATTCTGTGATTTTAACTATGATTAGCTTTCCGTATGTAGGAAGCACTACAAAACTGCTCCCTGGTACGCCAGCTCTGCCTACCTGTAATTAAATATGCACAGAAAGAAAGAAAGAACATGCAGAAAGTTCCAGAGCCTGTAGGCAGCACAGCAGAGGCTGATAATATCCTTCTGCCCTCAGAGAAAGAGCCAGAGTTGGTAGATTGCTCAGCCTACATGAACAGTAATTCAAAGCCTTGATCTTGCCTGGACTTAATGAAATAAATATCCCTGTTTAATTTTTTTGCTGTAACACTTTCCAAGCTAAAATTTTCCATTCCAGCTAAGAATGAGAACAAAAGTATATGCAGGTTATGCAGAATGCAGTCTCGTAGAAAACAACCTCAAAACCTAAAAGCAATTGCAGTGCTTTTGTTTGTTGGTGTTTTTTTTACATCATGCAAGAGACAGTACTGTCATTCCAAAACACTTCCCCCCAGAACACTATCTGCACAAAAAGCTGCGTCGTGTAAAGGAAGCTTTGGGAGTTCCACAATGAACCTGCAAAATGCAAGAACTCTAGAAGCTTCAGCTACAAAAAAAAAAAAAAAAAAAAAACAAAAACAAAAAAAAAAAAAAAAAAACAAAAAAAAAAACAAAAAAAAAAAACAAAAAAAAAAAAAAAACAAACACCACAACCCTTTCATTGAGCTAACATGCAATGAAAGACACTACACTAAGTATTTATTTAATCCCATTTATTTGCAGCCATGCACATGCACCCCTTTAATACTGAATCACAGTGAATCATGGAATGATTGTGGTCAAAGGGACCTCTGTAGATTATCCTCCCTGCTGCAGCTGAGCCACCTACACTCAGCTGCCCAAGACTGTGTACAAATGGATTTTCCGTATCTCCAAGGAAGGAGACTCCACAACTTCTCTGGGCACCCAGTGATTAGTTGTACTGATGGCAAAAAGTATTTCCTGGTGTTCAGAAGGAACCTCCCATGTCTCAATTTGTGGCCATTTCACAAAGAGACTTAAGAATCACATCTAAGTGTGTTTAAGTAGTCATCTGGAACACATGTACTGTTAGCGTGCAGAATGGAATAGAAGACCCTCTCATCAAAAGAGCTCCAAAAAACCCTACCAAAACCATTTAGCCCATTTGCAGATGGTATGGATTGAAGATTCACTATGCAATAACTAAATCACAACCCTTTTTCTTGCAAGTAACAATTCTGCAACTACTTAAGCTTCTAAGCATTTGGTTTAATATACTATATTGAACTGCCAGAAATCTTAACTGTTGCCCTACTGAGCAATTTATGTTTTCATCTGTATTCCAAGCTGAAAGCTGTTTTAAGGACAAGTCTTCATTGCTTGGTCCCAATTTAACTTTTCTCTGAACGAATTCACCTTTCTACTTCAAGTTTCATTCAAATAAATGTCAACTATAATCCTGACATTGCACTTGACAGATTAAGAGCCCTGGTTTTAGAGTCCTTGAAAAGCAAAAGCAGTCACTGAGGCAAATCAGGTCAACAAGTAGCACCTTAAGAGGAAAAGGAACTGAGGAGAGCTAAGAGAAACCAAAGATGAATTCCAATATCCTGCATATACTAACCATTTTGTCCAGGTGAAGTTTGAGGGAGAAAAGTCCTGGTAGTTATAGGCTGCATCTGAAATTAGCTGTGCAGCTATCAGAAGGCATTATTTGCCAGCGCACCAAAATCTAATGCTCAGGAACCAACACGAACAAAGGGGTCTTAAAAGTTTCTCAGAACCTGTTTTTGATCTACCATTTTTTCCAAAACATAAAAGCATCTGAAAAAATATTTATTGAAAGCATTTAAACCTTAGCAGCAGCTCTCAACCCACCATTCAGTGAGGTGAGCACAAGATGGGGAAAAAACAACCACCAAACCCCAAAACAACTGTCACATTCCACAAACACATTTCTCCTTTTCCAGAGGTGAATTTCAGGGCCTACTGGCTTTCAACAGTACACAACTCACAGATGGTGTCTTAGTCACACACCCTACAGCATACACAGAGTGACATTTTCATGTGATTAAAAGCTGAAACTCTTTAAAGAAGCCCCAAAATGTAAAATAACTTTTGCATATTTTGCATAAGCTTGAACCTTGAGTCAATTTTGTAAACTCATCATTAGTCCACAACATAGCTACCAAATGTTTAAGAAATACAAGTCACATACGAAATCTTAGGCATAACAAGCTGATCAGTCCATGAAAATGTGCTTAAAGCTACGGGTTAGCCAGAGGACACAAGTATTCTCAAAAATTCTGTTTATGAAGTGAAATGAGGAAGTTAAGAGCAGCTCTAGAACCTATTGATACAGAGCAGTGTATATCTTAGTGTATTTATTATTAGGTCCTTGACAAGAAAATATTCTACACTGCAAAAATCTCAATCTGTCAGGCAAGATATCGTCAATGCTACAGGTCTCACGCTAGGGAACGATGCAAGTTACATCAGTCTGAGTGGGTTCTTTTCATGGGTCACCCATGCCCTGTGCCATCCTTGTATCCCTCCAAACAAGAATATAAAAACTTCCTTGCATCCCTCATCACGTAAGTGCAGTATCCAATACTATAGTTAGGTCAAGAGTACCGTGCCTAACCAAGGAACTGCTCAGTATTGCTTGCTTGGACAAGACATCAGCAAAACACAAAGACTACACACAGCAGCACAAATAGCAAGATTCACATCAGGTATCTCAGCCTTGCTGCTGCATGGTGCATTTGTATAAACACGGTAAAACAATTCATTATAGCAGTCTGTGTTGATCAATCATGAGTCCTTGCTGCATGAAAAGCTGAAGTGAAGACAACCCAGAACAAGAGGCAAGAGCTCAGTATTTTCAGTAGGCTTCAAGCACCTACAGCTCATCTTGCACACTTGCTTTACATGCTTTAGAGAAAAAACAAATCATTAAAAAGAGATACCTTCCTTTTATTCATTATATTACAAAGATTTATTTCCCTACACATTTTTAAAAGCAAGACCTTTATATCCTGTCGTAATACTTTAATCAATGTTTTCCATTAGTCTAAGAAAACATTTGAGAACTCTGCTAGAATTTGCTCCACTCATTTAAGCCTTTAACATCTACACATGTATCTAGAGATTGTTTTTAAACCACATATGAACTGCATTAAGGACCACATGGCTCCGCTGAGAAGCTGAAAGTGGGTATTGCTACAGTAATCAGAAGCATTGTCCCATAACATTAAGTACCCTGCAAGATATTTAGAAAGCCACTCTAAACTGACACTGGACATCTGAAAGCAGTTTCAGTGTCTGCAAGAGAACCATCTGTTCCATTACTCTGTTCTGAATGATATGCAACTTCTTCCCCTCCCTCTCAATTTGCTAATAGCTAACTTCAGTACTTTTGAAGACCTTAACTTCCTAGAAAAACCCTATGGCAAATTTTCCAGTAGTGTTTGCATATTATCATATCACCTCCTTCACTGCAAGAAATCAGATTCTGATTTGACAAATACTTGTAAAGAAACATCATAAATAAATTACTCTTTTCTTTGTCCTACATAGATTCTCCTGTGCCAAGCAAGTAAACAAGGAAAAAGTCGCTTTCTTGACACCTGAATTTCAAGTAAGAAATAGGACTAGGAAAAAGTCTAAAACTTACAGATAGGTCATACATATTAACTGTCAATACAATTCAAACCTAACAGAAAGACAGACACCTTTCAAATTATATGTTGCACTAAATCCCACACAAGGCAATCCTTCTCAACCTATTTTCAAGATGCTGAATTTCAAACAACTTTTAGCAATACAAATACCATAATCTAAACAACAGCCTTAAGGACCGTAAGTAACACAGTAACATGACAGGCTTTACAAGCCTTCAAAACCACTAACTCCAGATATGAAGATAAGAAGACATTTTAGTGGCATAACCCTGCAGACAAGACTTCCTCACCTGAAATAAGGCTTCTTTTCACCTGATCTGTACAAAGGATCATCTTCTCTACTATAAAGTTTACTGTTGATTTTGTTTCTGAAGAGGATTTAACCAGAGGATTAACCCAGCTCAATGCTTGGTCCTCTTAAAAAAATGTTGTGGTTCGGTACTTCCACCTTGCATCAATGATCGCCTTATTTTAAGGTTTCTTGCTCTCCAAGACCTTTCTTTGTTGGGTACACGTGTGACTGATACTGCTAAGAGAGATTTCTTCAAAAAGTGACTATCACAGCTACACATGCACAGACACCAGTGTGCAGTAACTCCCAGAGATTACACTCCATAGCAGATCTGTCTGCACAGAGATGTCACACACTGAAAAGGTATCCTTCACATTCAGGAATTGATCCATTTCCCTCCTGTCTTTCTGCCCAAGTCCACCAGGGAGCACTGCAGTTGTAGATGCCATGGCAGAATGCCCCAAAACCATTTTCTGTAGTCACTTTTGACAAAAGGCCTGTTGTCTCACACTCCGGTCCATTGTTACTATGACAACAGTATTACAATGCCTCCCAATTACAAATGTATGATTTCAGTCATGGGTTCCTCCACCCCCAACCAGCTGGTAGAGAAGGCAGCCTTATTCTCAGGTCTCTTTCAATAGGGCAAGTCCAAACTCCAGACTACTGAACTACACTATAGATGCAAAAAATGTAAGACTCAGCCCTAGAGGCTCTCATTTCTGTGATGAATATTAACATTTAGAGGCTAATATAGCTCAAACAAGAGGTTAGAAGACATGAAACTATTTAAAACCAGGAGCAAGTACTTAATTGAGACAGCAAAAGTATTCTTCCACTCAAGCTAAAACATCAAATTTCCATCCTGTGTTTGCTATCTTGCAAGGTTGCTTCAAGAAAGACCCCACAAGGAAACAGTATGAGCAGAGAAGCATATTAGGTGTTTGAGCCACCGTGTATGCTCCAATTTAAAACCACTTTGCTATTCAAAGGAGCAGGGCTCCAAAAAAATGCTATAACTTACTGAGCAGAAACAGACCAAAATAATTCCTAACCCAAATAGTCTGATGAGTCTGCTTCCACGACAACTGATTTGGCTTTGATCAGTATCTGAATCATAAATATGATTAAGAATAGTCCATTTTTTTATTTTGCATACCTGGAGTGATAATATAGATGCTGTTAACAAGGACTGGCTGAGCTTATCAAATCACAAGGTATCTTTACTCCTACATCAATATTAACAGCAACTAAAAGACAGGAAAGGTCCACACTGGAGGGATTAATTCATGTCCTCCTAATGGAGCAAAACTCACAGTTCTGGTACACAAGAACAGTCTAAAGCTCTTTAAACCTTTCTGCAGCTTAAAAAAGTTCAAATACAAGTCCCTGTCTCCCCACAACACACTGTGAACAGTCAGTAACAGTAGTACTCCAACTCTGTAGTTCAAATATCAAAGCAGGAATATTAGCAATATTAAGAGTCTTCTGATACAAACAACAGCAATAGTTAAAACATTTTACACAAAGTATTTCACAGTACTTACTTGAGAGTATATTCCAATGATTCACACACCCCTGAACATCAGATACCCAGGATGCCTCTTTGAATCTAAGCTTCCTTCTAGAACACCAGTTCTCCAAGAATGTCTTAAGGAATTCAGTACATCTCCCCAATAGACAACATGCATAAGCAGATCCCAGTGGACCTCAATTACCAATATCCCCTCTAATTCCTATTAAGAAGCTACTAGTCTTCTTACAGGCTTCTGTCTATCCAGCAGCTAAACCTAAGTCAGTGTAATTATTTTTCAGTTAAGATACCAAATCTTCTGTCACTGCACCTCCAAAAAGAACTGGCTACTACACAATTTTGCTCCTTGATAGCACTTCCTAGGGTTTGTTTTTTTAATTATTTTTCAGGTAGTAAAATCAGACACTGCTTTAATTTTTACAGTAACACAGTTCCTCGGCTTGGAAGGCAAAACACTCTGAGCATTTTAAAATCTCGTGGGACAAAAATACCGTAAACTGCAATAATTTCACTATTTGCTCTACATGCCTTACTACTACCAAACAGACAAGTAGTTCACTGATTTTAGTAGTTCACTGATTTTACCATTTCTACAAGTCCTTTTAGTTTTACTGTGAGCTAGTTCTACCCATAAACTACCTTTCAATAGGGTTTTTTTTTTAATCCTAACAGAAGTTTTATCTGCCCTGCAGATACTCCCTCCACATCTTTCAGTCTAAACATGCATACTAGCAGAAGGTAGTAACTAATGAATTCTTCTCCTTCCTCAGTTGTGAGGAAGCACAGCAAGGTGAGCAATGTTTTGACATGTTTACAAAGAGGCATTTAAATAACAGTGATACCTATATTAAGAGCAGGACCTATACATAAGAAAAGCTGACAGCTAAAAAAAGTTTTAGCTTGCTTGCTTGTTGTATCTTTCAAGTGCAAAAAGGGTAAAGGGAAAAAAAATAACTTAGATAGAAGTTCTGGTCAAAAAGAGACAAATGCACCTTGACAGTACCATTAGAGGTTACTTCATAGCACTGGAACAGTAAATTCATCATGCCACAGGATCTTTGCAGTAAATTTTATAACTAGCCTGAGGAAGCCAGTAAAACCACTAGTCTCAAGTCATATTAAGTAATTCTGGATAGATCACTTTAGCACAGCTAAAAGTGCATGGGCTAAAAGAAATTTTTAAAAACTTTTACAGCTTTGTACAGTGATGAAGGCAGCTTTTCAGTAGATAGAATTTTTATTTCCCTAAAATTACGACAGCATTCTCTATGTTCAGATCCATAAATGATGGCATCACCACAGAAGATGCTCATGTTTGCATATTTTGAAGGATGCCCTTAAAAACTAAGCAGGTGTAGGACACCTGAGGTAATATTTAGCCTAGCAGTCCTACAGATACCAACACTTAACTGGAGATCCACACAGAAAAAAAAAAAATCTCTGCAAGAACAACTACAGCTTCTGCAGAAACAAACACACTGCAGGGCAAAGCAAACCCAGACAAACTGCATAAGCACAGCTTCTGTAAGGTTATTTTTAGCCTAGGTTTTTTTTAAACCAAAAACAAAAAAAACCAAACAAACAAAAAAAAACTTGTGCTACACAAATAGTTTTAAAGGAGCCGTTAGCACACAGGAACTACCTTGAAGCTACTCCCATGCACTGCTCAGCAACCAGGAAACCACACCAGAAAGAAAATCAGGTTACCCTATAAACCTACTTCACCCATTTTTGGTGTCCATACCCCCATACCTTCCACTCATCCTTAAAAAAATGGCTGGGGGCAGAGAAAGGCAGGAGGCAGAAATACCAGAATATTCAAGAGGATCTCTTAAGAGAAGACTATGTTTTTCAGTTTAGAAAAGAGACATTTGAGGGAAGAAAAAATATAGAGATCTATAAAATCACAAAGGACAAGCAAACGGCAAACAGAAATGACTGCTCACTAATTCTCACAAAAGTCCTGAATAGCTTGTGTTAAAAGTCAACAAGAAATGAAGAAAACTGTTTTCTAAAAAAGAACAGGTTGCTTTCTTTCAGCAGGGCTATTAAACTGTAAAATTCTCTTGCCACAGAACATCTTCAAAGCCAAAAGCAGAGCAACATTTAAAAAGTGAGTTAGAGCTTTCAGGAACTTTGTATACAAACTGCTATGCAACACAGTCCAAACACAGCCTCTACTTTATCAAGTTCCTAAACTGCAGATTGCTGTGAGAAAGAAGGATACATTCAAGGCATTTATAGTCTCTAAGCATCATGAGCTACACGTCATTTCTGGAAAAAAGAGCTACGTGGATATTCATCTGCAAGTCTATACTGCAGTCAGACTGAAGAAATACATAATTCTTTCTCCCCAGCTCAACATGCAGAACAGTCGCTACCCTGACGTCACAGCATTCCTCCAAACGCACTTTGCAGAGCTCACCACTCATCCACTATTCCATGACAAAATACAATACTGAGAAACAAAACCACTTTTCATTAGCTCTAGAAGCAGTTCACAGAAAACGCATCTTCCTGACAGATAAAGCAATCTGAGAAGTCATAGATACTGGAGGACACTAACAGTTGATTCCAACACTTCAATAAATTTAGTCCAAAAACTGATTACATAAAGCAAACACTGCTTTCAAGTGTATTCAATTACTTAGCAACTAAAGAGATCTTCACTGACTGAATATACTGCAAGAGATGGTCAGCAGACCAGCTGAGTACTGGTTACCAACACCTATGCTTCAAGATTCAGAACACAAAAGCAACTGCCACCTAAAAGAGCCAATACTCCTCCCAAACTCAGCACATTTGACTTCTCTCCCTACACTGTCCTATGACTGCAGTATGCAACCAGTAGAACCGGAGAAAAAGAACTCACATCAGCCATTCGCTGTCTTCCAGTTTCCTGGGTGGAAGTTTGTGCACAGTCTGGTGAGCTTTCATCAGTTCATGTATACTTCTTATTTCTACACTAACCTCCCAGTGGCAGGGTTTGTACCTATTACTCTAAACTCAGCAGTACAGCTGAGCACTCACAGTACCTTTAGCACAAATACAGACACTCCATTCCAACACTTGTGCTAGACACAAGAGCATTCTACTGCTATAGTCACTACCTTTCTGTTGCTGGTCTTCCTACCCTGCTTCAATGCCTTGATTTTTCTCTGGAAAATCATCAGTCATGAATCTGCTGCATCTCCGCACTCTAGTCAATTATCACTTTTTCCCTTCCTGACCTGTAAAATGGCCAAAAAAAGTGTTCCATGCCAGATGCGATAAAGAAAATATATAGGCTGGGGTGGCACAGAAGAAGCAAAGGAGAGAAGATAAAGTGGAAAATTCTTACCCATTATATCATTTGGAAGAAGATGCCAAGAATAGGTAGCCAAGAATGAGGTTAGATGACTAATTTCCATACAGTCTGTCACTTTTCTAACAGATATCCAAGTTCAGCAAAAAATTCTAGGTTATGTCAGGATTTCCAGACACTGTTCTTCAATCAATGCTTTTTAAAAAGCATGCCTTCCTTGTTTAAAAAGAAATGATCTAAGGGTGTGTTGATTTATAAATTTTTTTAACAGATCAGTTTCATCCAGCATATCAGTAGCAACAGTATACACTTAAGGTGTAAATAGCAGCACAATACATGTATTCCAAAAAGCTATTCAAATATTCCTAGTCAGAATTCATGCCCTAAACAATCATTGTTCCATTATCCCTGTGCATAACATGCTCCTTCAAAAGACTTTGAAATTAAAGCTGAAGATCTTAATACAAAGATTTCATATAAAACTGTTAGAAACAGGAACTTGGCCAAAGACAGCAAAACATGCTTGCCACAAGATATAAATTGCAAATAAATCCACTGCAAACATGAAAGAACAGAATTCTTTGCCTATACCCATGTCTTGTCAGTTTTATGGAATTAACTAAATCCCAAAGTAGCATCATACTAATCTGGTGACTGGTGACACTGCCTTCAGTAAAAACTATCACTTTGACAAATTAAATATCTGACTTTAGCACAACATACATGGATAACTGCAACTAAACTGAGCACAACAGCATCACGCTTGCTTGTTTAAAATAAATTATAAAAAAATGCCCCAAAATTCTTACAAAGACACTTGCAGGCAGATAGGAGAACTGCATGTAGTTCGGCAGGCCTGCTCACTGCTTCAAAGGAATCCTATTGGATTGGGATTTGATCAGTAAGGGCCACACACTGAACATTTACATAACATGGATCATACCCAAAGTCTAGCATCAACATTTAGAGTCTGAGATCTAATCTTTGCACAAAATACAGAACAAAGTTCTGTGTAATACAAGGCAAATTTAATCCTGTACTTCACCAAGCCCGTAACTTCTTTCTGAATTAAGAGTGAACTTTAAAGGTACCATCAGTTCTTTGGTTACAGAAATTAGATCTAAATACTCTCAAATTACTACCAGCATTGTACATCAAAATGGATGTACCACATAATTTGCCCCTCGTTCTGACCCACCCCAACTCCTCCAGAGAGTATCAAAATCTTTAGACAAGTCACCCAAAGCAACACTACCCATGCTGTCCTAAATCCTACAGCCTCTGTCACAACCATCTTTCATCTTACCATCTATAAACACAGAGATGTGCTGCTGCACCCTCTCCTGCTTTAATACAAGTTTTAAAAACCGAAGACAACAAATCTTTACCAAAGCAAACAAAACTAGTTCTCCTTTAAGGTCAATTTTCTATTCAGCCTCTTACTGTCAATCTTTCGCCCATTAATTTGGATTTTCAGTCAGCAGTTCCCAAAACCAGGCACACTCCAGCACTGAACAGGCCAAAGTAATTACTTCAAGTCCCATACAAAATTCCAGTTATTACCTAGAATTAAGCTTACTTCTCCATTCAACATTGTCACAGTAGACTGTTACTGGAACCTACTCTTTTCCCACGTACTACGGCATAATCAACTGTACTCAATTTCTATTGAATATTCTCCATATGTTTTACCTTGCACACAGAGATTAAATGGAGTCCAACAATCCCTTGTAAAAGGAAGAAATAGACTGAAAAACTATATTTTGGTGTTTCCTCTAATTTTCTTTCCCTCAATTATTGGTGTTTAATTTAAAATAATTACTTAAATATTGCAATAAAGCCAATGCAAGACCTTGTTCTTTAAGTTTTACACCTTTCTCTGAAGGATTTTTATGTAATAAAACTTTCAGCAAAAAGACATTATCTGAAAGTCTGAGAATTGTGTCATCTGGATAACATACAGAACATATAGTTCATAATCTTAACTGAAGTTCCTAAAAGTGAGTCTTTCCTTTACATGTTTGATTTTAAAAAATGCTGAGCACATCATTTTATTCAAGTTAGTAGATGTTAAAGGAACATAAATTCAAGAAACTGCTCTGAGTGTAAAAAAATAGAAATAAAAATAGAAGTTCCCATTTAGAAACAAAGTACTACTAAGTACACTGAGAAAAACCACAAAAGTTAAAGACATCCTGACTGAAAAGCTCTGTTTCTTCTCAGCAAATTTAAAATGGTTGAAGTGCTCAATTTTATTTGAAATTGCTTTGGCTCCAGGTTACAAAAGACATACTGAAGACAGATCACCACTGAACAATTTTATTGGAAAGCTCCAAAGGACTGAGTTGTTTCTCCATACTGCATAGAATGAAAGGTTTATCATCTTCCTAACTTCTAATACAACACACAGAGCAGCTCAAAAAACAAAGACTTAGTAAAGATAGTTTTCTTTACAGCAACCAAGAAAGAAAAACCTACATATTCAGATTTTAAACAGTGCAATTCAACAAACAGGGAGACTTCATTCAGTCTCTCCAGGATAGTTTTCCTGATGCAAATTCCGCAAACCTTGTACTACAGGCCAAGAAAAAGTTAAATTACTATCATTGTACCAGATTAAAAGTAGTTAGCTTTTAAAACAAACAATATCTTTCTTTTCAAGTTCAGCACATAATCAATTACAACTTCACAAAACATATCAGGTAAAATTGTAACCTAACAAGCAACAGACACTTACCAATGCACACATCTATCTTCCCCTTGATAGCAGCCTCATGCAAAGGAGTGTAGTTCCAATTGTCCCTAGCGTTTGGGTCTGCCCCCTGACACAGCAGCAGGCTGACCACTTCTGCATGACCAAAGGAGCAGGCGTTGTGCAGGGGTATCAGTCCTCCGTCGTCACGAGCATGAACATTGGCTCCTGTCTGCAGCAAGTGCTCTACAACATCCTTCCTTCCAAAACCTGCAAGAGAACATATTTCTGTTCATTTGTCTGGCAAAACCACATGATTTAGTACCTAAAACTGTTCACTCTTGGTTCAGTGCACATTATTCATGTCCCACATCTACTTTTTGGTTCATTTCCCATAAAGTCAGACTCTATTCACCAGCTCAAACAACACCTGGATGATTCACTTACATTCATGACAGAGCTGAACTATGTTGTATTATAGCCTGCCTGGCTGCCACTCTATCTCATTATGAAGTTCTACAAAGGCTTCCCATTCTTTTTCAAGAAAAGCTTATTATGAATTTTTAAAAATCACATAATCTGTATGTACGTAAATCAAGTGCGTTACACACTATCTCTTGACATAGGTCTTCATCTTGGAGAAAACCTCATATGTGTCCTTGAAGGACACTGGCAGTGCTTAAGCAGAACAACTTTATCCCAACCCAAACTGCATTCTTGTACTTTTACAGTCTGACTGCTTCCAACTGACAGGCTAAGACATTACAGACTGGTAGACCCAAGACCTCAATTGGGAGATAATACCTCAGGAAAGTGTCAGCCTAGGAACACAGCCTCTGTTATGACCAGGGAGGACACCACCACAAAGCCAGCATCATTAAACTAACATATTTCAAAATTTGGCATTGGCATGCCAGGGTCTGACACCTTTAGCTTGTTGTCCACGATGAATTGGGAAAGGTTCCACTGTCCAAATCTACCTCCTATTGTCCCGAACATTCAGCAGTCTCTAAACTTCTGGCTGCACACACCTATCAGTAAAAAAATTTTTGAGCATGAATCCCCAATACACATATATTTGCAGGTCATACACATGCACTACTACATTATCACATAAACATGTACAAAAACGGGAACTTTCAAAGGCTGAGACAAAGATTAAATAAATACTGTTTTTAAATTTCTATGATACTATTTATGGTACAAAACAGATTTTGTTCCTGCACCCCAATGAAATATTTTGCATATTCTACTTTGGAGACCTCTGCCTTAGAGGACAGGAGCAAAAATCAGGCTCAAGAGGGACAGTTTGAACTAAAATAGAAGTGTTCATTTTTGTACTAGGTTGCATCTCAAAGATTGGATTACTTTTATTATAAACCTGAGGGCTAAAAGCAGTTATCACTGGAGATTTTAAAAGACTGTCACTTTAAGAATTATTGTCTCTTCTGGTAATCATGTGTACCAACCAGATTAAGGGTTAAGAATCCCACATGTATGAAATGTGTTTAGGAAACAGCTGAATTAAATGCTGCAGCAAGTGAAATTCCAGAACAGGGTACCGACTGGAATCTTATAGATTATATTAATTCCACAAAACATAATAAAAACCATAACTAAAGATATTATTTAATTTCTAGAAGACAAAATTCAAGGGAAGGAACAAAGAAGCTGTCAGTTATCCTTGAGATGACCATGTAACTCAGGCACAGAAAAATGCTGTTGAAACAGTGACAGAAATGGCTCTCAAAAGTCAGAACCCTCTGTGGCAGGCAACAACTCATGCATGAACACTTCTCAAATGGAACATTTACCCCAGAGTTGCAGTCATTGAATAGGACCTCCACTCCAATGAATTAAGTCCTACTTAATTGTTCACTACTATTTTCTGCCAGAGTAGAGCACTACTTACAGCTATGCAGACATGTAACTCAGAGTTAACATGCTTTTCCCTCCACAGTCCATACTACAAGATCTCTGAGCCTGTCCTAGCGGCTTTGCATCCACATTAGCTTACCCACTTAAGTCTAATGTTGTAACTTGACAGCCAGCTTTCAGTCAGGCTGCAGGCTAGCCATTCTGCAGGAATTTACACTGTCTCCTCATTGAGGTACAGAGTTCTTCAACATCCTCTGAAGGACAGAATTTTTCTGGAAGCTGACTAATACAGAGGAAAAAAAAAAGCTGCTTTTACCAAGGCTTACCATGGCTTGAGAATCCTGATGACAGTTTAACAAAATCTTTATTTCTGTCAGAAGAGATATTCCTCTATGAGACACAAACAAGCAGGCGACAGGGGCATCTGGGCAAGACACCATGGATACACAGATCCAGATGCCCACTTCTAGGAGAGACTGTAGCAGTTCACCCCTCGGTTAATCCCACCCTAAGGAAGCTTAAGGGTTCCAGCCAACAACTCCAGCCTGGTTACTTTTTGATAGCTGTAAAGCATTCCCCCACCCCCACTGTACAGAGCACTCAGCTGCTTGCAGCAGAGATGCTGCACCATTACAAATTACAAGTTAGCACACGGAGCAGTGACCAAAGTGGGTTTTCTCTAACACGTGGGGGTAAACAGCAGATCAGCAGCCACTCCACAAGCTGCTGAGCCACACCAGCACCAGGGAGAGTGGCACCCCAGTCGGCAACACAGTTTTAGTCCACCACTGCAGATGAGTCAAAGCTTTCTGGTACGTTATATACTGATCACTGCCCATTAGAAATTACATTACAGAAACAGAGGCATGAGGATCAAAGGTGGCATTATTACAAGTAGTACTTATTTATCATGACAAGACTGATACCAGAAGACACGTTTTTGTTAACTGAACTGTCAGCAAGGCCACTGCTACTGTACATCACTACAGCTTCCAGAAAGAAAACTCATTGTTCTGTTTGTTTCTGTTGTAGAGCAGTCAAGAAACATCACCTCTAAGTCTCCAAACAGAAAATGAAAGCTTAAATGGGTGCAACAGCAAACAAAGATTATATGGTACCCCAGCAAAGATAAGAGGCCCGGGACATAAAGACCAAGAAGTAAGCCCTGAAAGTTCCCACATTTATATTGCTCATTTGACTGGCAAAGGAAAATGGAGCAAGACAAGAATTAGGAAAGGATGTTTTCAGCTGAACAGTAAATCAGTAGATTTTATTGGACTTTAGTTTTTATCGACTGAACTATTAAAAACAGTGCTGAAACTGCATGACCATTTGGTTTACATGTACTTCTTGTCTCTCAAGGAAAAAAAACACCTGAGTATACCTGAAATCCAAGATTCCTTTTCAAATTGCTCACTGTTTCAGGACTAAGCACACATTTTTTCAAGATACTGCTGGACACAGGGTCATTGATAAGGGTATCTTTGGAAAGGCCAGCAATAAACACTTTACAGTTTTCAGTGAATTACCTCTTTTGTTCAGGCCTTAAAAAGCACTGTAAAGGCTACTGTGATTTTATCCCACTCCACCAACCATCCTTCAGAGAAAGAGCAACCAATTATGGGAATAGCTTCCACACCACCAACAGCAAATCTAAGGTGTTGAATTGCCAAAGTGCTAGAAAGACTTCAAAATGATCCCGTGGCCCCATTTGATAAAGCAGATGTAGCTACCAAAATTTCTGCAGTGTGCAGGTCAGCTTTCATAAAAAAATAAATCAAAACACATGCAAAGCCATTTGTGACTTATGAGGCATCTACAATTCAGCTTAAGCCGAAGAAACCTATTTGATGGCATTTGTGATGACTTTTAAAACCCTACCCTTGCATATTTCCAGTGCAACTCTAATTTACAAAGTCTAAGGAAGAGGTCCCAAGAAAGGACCTGTAATCAACGATCCCAAAAGATAATCAAATTGAAGATTCCTACAGAAAACATCCAAAACCAGGGTAACCACAGAGAAGAGCCCCATTTAAAGGCCCAGTATGCAAGCTTGTTTTGATGAGATTCATCTGTCAGCTTCCAAAGCATACTCATGGACAGGGTCCCTTTAATAAGTTAAAACCCATTTGTAAAAACCTTTACACAGGTAAAATGCACAAGCTCTGCCCTCTTTTAGATTCTTTATATAATTCAGAAGTTTCAGGCAAGTTGTAGTACCTCAAAAAACATTGTCCCCGAGAGAAAGGAAGCAGTAATCCCATTATAAAAACACAGTAGCAAAATAACATCTGTCATTTAAGAATGAAACAGTCATCAGGCAAATCAAAGAAAAGGCAAAAACTCAGGGTGACCGACGGACTCTTCATTTCTCCAGTTATGTCACAGGAACAAATGAAGACAAAGGCTTAGTGAAAGCCAGGAGCTGGACATAGCTATGACAGCTTTGTATAAATCAAGAGATCAGCACAACAATTCATAGAAAATGCCACTTAACTAGTTCTCTGCCAATGATATATTCCTGCCTTTTTCCAATCTATACCTGTCACTTTAGTGACTCAATTTAGAAAGTGAGGAAAAAAGGCTTTAGGTAGCAAACTGGCAGGTTGAAAATTAAGCGAAATAAATTTTTAAATGCCATCAGAGAAGGTGGCACATATAGACACCACCAAATGCTTACTACTGCTGCCACAACAACATGTCCTGCTCTCCTATCACATCCTGCTCTGAGACCTGTCCCATCTCTTCTTGAGGCATTTAATCAAAGGAACAAGAGGCAATGGGCTGAGCATGCTGAATGATGAGAGAGGAATGCAAGGAAAGTAACAGGAGCACCAGTTGTACCCTCCATTACATACTCCCATTAGGGTTTCCACTTTAACCTCCCCTCAGTTAAAAGTCAAAAGCTTTCACATGGTAATAGTTTACAGACAACTTAATTACTAATAGTCACAAAAGACACATAATTTTTTGCTGAATTTTCAGAAAGTTTGGTAAAAAACCAACTGACTTCCCTCTAGAACTGGAAGACTGCTTTCCCTGGTGAGTATGATACACCAGGTAGTCAGTTTGATCAGTTTAAGTACAGCTGAACTGTTTCACCCACTGCCCAATTAACATCACATTGTCACAACATAGCAAGAACTCCTCCAAGTGCCAATTCCAACAACAGCAAACTTGCTGTTATGTGCACAGTTTGACTTATGATGCGGAACACTTCTGATTCTCCTTAGGTATTTTTCCTCCTCCTTTCACCTACTTGCTTGCTTTTAAGGACAAGACTCCAAAAGGAGTTAAATTTTACAGAAGTGTATAATCACAGGTTAAGCACACCTGTAGGTATCACTGGGACCTTAAGCAAAGCTGCAAAGATGCTCTTATTAAATGTAATCCCACTCATTTGAGCACTAAACATCGTTTATATGGGAATACAAGGCCTTGAGGTGGAGGAGCACTTTAGACACATGACCTTTACAGAACAGTTTTACACTGTAAGCAAAGGGCGAAAGAACTCCAGGCTAAGTCATCGTATGTCTCTGCTTTAGTACAGCACACACTGGGATAAGATATTTTCCCCAAGACAAGATTTCCAAAAGCCCCCAGCACTTCTCCCACTTCACTAGACAGAACACAATTAAACTGAGTGATTTAACTAAGTAAACTGAAAAGCCTTCAAGCTGAGAAAAAGAGCACCTGGTTCTGTATTACTGAAGGTCTAAGATTTTGCATTTATATCCTCTTGCAAATTTCTTCAAAGGATTTTTAAATGGGAAGGAGACACATTGCACAAAGCATTAGAAGATATGTGAACAAGTTACTAGTCACAAAGAAAGCAAGTTGAATCTTTCTACAAAGTAATACACTTGTGACACTAACAGAGTTCATGTACCACGAATGCAACCAAAAACATAAAAGAAAGAATTCCAAAGTCGAGGCCAGTAATTTATCGATCCATCTTTTTTTACAGGAAAAAGTGTGCATTTTGCAGACTCTAAGGCTGTAAGACTGCCAGGATGTTTCCTAATTGACTACACAATTCACATTCTTCATTCTATCCATATGAATCCAGCTGAAAATTATTAACCCTGTTTTAAGTTGCACAAGGCAGAATTAAATAGTGACTTGGCTTTACAAACATCTGTGTGAGGTCAGACATCTATGACAAGGACATATGGAAAAACTGCATCAAGCTGAGTCAGAGTAGTTTAAGAATGGGGTCTCAAGCCAGGCTTTCCAGATCAATATAATCTAATTTGCTGTACACTTCACCACAGGTGGAGTGGTCAATTCAGGTGTCTCTGGAAGTGTGTAATAAGTCACCAACTACTTCTTGCCATTTCCCGGCTCTCCCTCAAGGAACGCTCAGTAGCTACTTATATCAGCTCTGCCTCCATAGCTGCTTATCTTACATATGTGGAAGCAGCTTACATTTTTACAATTAATAGTTTGCTAGCTGACAGCTTGATCAGCTCTCTTAAACTCTGACCACTGACTGCTTCCCAACCCAAGTGAGATCCTTTTGCCTTCAGGATTAAAGCTGTATACTCCAGAAAATTTCAAAAGCATCATTATTTCTGCTAGCCTTCACAAAGTGATTAGACTTCCAACAGTTATTACTAGTGATATTAAAAGCATGCTTACACAAAACTGCTTTCCCCAAACAGCTTTTTGCCATTACTATATACATAAGCAGAAAGAAAACAAGCTGCATCACTGATGCTTTAACAAGTCACCTTAAATCAGGTTTCTCCAAGCCTTAGCTTCAGTGAGACCACCAAGAACACTCCACTCTGCGATGCCAGCTCCAAAACTTCTAAAAGCCACTCCTGGAAGCCTCCACCTCTTCTTGGTACAGAAGTGGGCATTAAGACAGTTCAGCAATTATTATTAGTACCCTCTAAATCCCTGGGTTAAACACTAGAAAGAGAATACCTATAAAGCTAGAAGAATGTGTTGCACAAGAACTTAAGGGCTAACTTCATGATCAAAAAAAAGTTAAACTTCCCATTAAATGGGTGTGGAACTGGACAAGCTTATGGCTGTGGCTATATGAAGAAATTGAGTAGGACTCAGTTTACTTCTACCAGTCCATCCACCTAGTTATTTCTGAAAGAGGTGCTCTATTACTAATGATTTACCAGCAAGGACTAGTCTAAAAACATATGAACCAAGGTGTCAGCAGCAAATACATATATATCTTTCTGTAGTGTAAAACCTTGTTTCAGAAGGGAAAAAGCAATTCTGTTACCAAGCTGGCTCCAGGAAAAAGCTGGGATTTCAAACAAAGGCCCACAGGAGTCCTCCCCATCCAGGCATATTAACGGTAGAAAAGTCACAGAAAATCAACCTTGGTATGTGAGTGCTATGCATGGAGGATGACACACACAGAGCCATGAAAGCATCACTGTCAACCTGTTTCAAACACAATGGACCCATACAGGCACCTCAACTTGCAAGCCACATAATGAGGCACAGGATATATCTTAGGCTGAGATTAGTCACACCATATCCCATACGAATTATACCTAAAACATGATACCTTATCACATAGACTAAAATCATCCAACTATTACAAAAAGTCAATAGCATTCCCCAACAGGAAAAAATCTACCCCTCATATACATACAGAATAACCAAATAATTTGGTTATGCTAGCAAAAAAAGTATTTTATTAACTATGCGACAACACCACCCTCAAATGCAGAATTGTCAGGCCAGTTTAACAAGAACAGACAACACAGGCATGAAAAAGATCTTCAGCCACTGAGGGGCATATAATACAGTGAAGTTGTTCATACTGTGGTGAAAGAAACAATGACAGTTAAGATCTTTCTCAAGGAAAAGAGGTGACACATCTTTAGATCAAAGGAATGCAGTAAAAAGACAAGCGAGTGAAACACTTTGCCTCATTCAACCCAGTTTGAAAAAGAGAATCGTTAAGCAGAGCACAGAATATTCCAGTGAAGAGGATGCAAAGTACAAGAGAAAACAAGTTACTTCTAATGCAAGTCAACAGTCCAATTACTTAATGATCTCCTTACCACAGGATGACCCTCTAAAATACTTAAAAATTGGATTTTGTTCAAACAATTGCTGAGCTACAATCTACAAAAAGAGTATTTAGGCAAGTATCATATGAAGAGGGCAAGTGTTTAACTATTCCCTAGATAACTCCTTTTGGCAACCAGAAAGGATAAAAAGTTAAGCCAAACATACCTTTGTCCGTGTGTAGCACAGTCGCTTTTTAAATTGTTTTAGTTATAAGCAAGCTGGTTTTCACTGAAATAAACTGAATGTAAAAGCTATGCATACATTAATACCTCCACTTTTGGGGGGTTTTTGTTTGGTTGGTTTTGTTTGTTGTTTTTGTTTATTTTTTGTTTGTTTGGGGTTTGGGGTCTTTTGTCTTGAAGTCACTCAATCACTTTCAAGTCGTTAGAACCTGCTTTGTGGGTGCTGCTGGAAAATATCCAAAGCCTGCCCTGGTACCAGAGACCCAAATATCCTGCAATTCACACAGCAGTTGAGACAGCACTCAGTTTCCCCTTTCCAAGCAAGGGGGATGAAAGGGAAACCATCCTTTTTTCAACCTCTTCCTGCTTGCAAGAGAGGCCTCTATCACCCTGATATGGCCTCAGTATTAATTTGTGCCTTATTAATAGCTAACCAAAGCAGGTCAGATTTATTCAGCACACTACCTGACACTTCAACACAGAGCTGAAGAACCAATTCCCTTTTATTCAGTTCAGCTGACAATTCAGGTACCCCAAACAGAGAAAACATGGATAACAATGTTGCTTCAATTTGATGTGGCCATACACAATTTATCTGGAAGTGAATAATGGACAGGTGACTCAAACTTCTAGAAACAGATTTAGACCTATCCCCAGCTTTTAAAATAACTGGTAACATTTCAGCTCTCACCTCCAGCTTACACATATGCCAACGATTCTGAGTGCTATCAGAAGTCACTCTTTTCATAGTCCTTCTGCCATGAGAAAGGATGTAAAGGTGATTTTGAAATTAGAAACCTTACAAAGCTTAAGGAAACCCAAACATAGTACTTTTTACAAGGAACTATAACTGGGGAAGTTGTCCTTCCCTACTACAATAAAAGAACTTAACTGCCTGGCGCTGCTGCCAAGAAGGACATCTGAAAAAACAGACTGAGCTGGGGAGAAGTCGAGTACCCTGTAGGAGGGGGAAGGAAAAAAAAAAAATCCAGCTACCCCCAAAAATTGGAAATGAAGAAAAAATTAGAATTCCTCTTTCATAAAGCGCAGCATCAGAAGTGAAACTATTCATTTAAGAGCTTAGCTTCAAAAGATTTGAAAAAAAGCAGTTTAAAACATGACATACTGCACTCTCAACCACCCATTCCCCTAGTAAAGGCCATACAATTCACACATAGGTATGTCTCGTAAACATGAGCTACCAGCCAAAACACAGCTTCCTATACACAGCAGACTGCTACGCACATAAGCAAACAAGTTTTATTTTACCTTTGGCCCACAAAGGAGATCAAATCAACACACTGCATCACTGGCAGGTATATACTGCCTAAGACCAGCTGCACTCAGAAGACATGCTTGTTTACAGGCCTTTCCAAAATGCAGGATTGAGTAAGTTTTGTCCATTTCTTCTCTGATCAGAGCAAAAGTTACCACTGCAGCTTCAGCACTACAGCTTGTACTAGCACTGAAGTTACAACCTGAGATCTCAGAGTTTCAGTGGAAGCAGCAAGGTCTAACTTTAAGTCTGAATGCAAAATTAGCAAAGCAGACTCAAGCCTTCCAAAATATTAATAACTTCATGAGCACACATGCAGTTGGTACCAGCATTATGTTCCAGGGCTCATCAAAATTAAATCCATCTCCATACCCCAGGCGTTTGCTGTGTTTTAAACTCCACTTGTGTAAGCCCTGCTTCGGTACTAGAGTTCAGGGATCAGAGGAGAAAGAAAAGGGAACGGCTCAGGACCAAAAGTTCCCTTAGGGGCATTGTCAAGTGCCTCTTGTACCCTGAAAATGAAAACAAACCTACACAATCTCAGGGTTATCTGACTGATAAATTGTACAGCACTACTTAAAAGTTCCAGGCAACACTGCACCATAAAATGTTCATTTTGCTATTGATTTCAACACAGTGCTTTAGATCCACAAGCCACCCTTCAACACAGACTTGTTAATTATCTTAATTTACGTGTACCAGTGCACCACAAAGCTCAAACAAGATCTGTGTGCTTCACTACGTATGGCCCAGTTCTGTTACACCGTGGCACACCTCAGAAAGCACTCACACTGACCACAGACCCAGCAATTGTACAAGTCCTGAGTTAGGGCTGATGATTTCAAAGACCTTCCTTACTTTATCATGAATTTTGTATGCCTTGTGTCCCCAGTGAAGAACACACCCTGTAAAAAATGTTCTTTTTATGACCTTCAGTAACCTGTAACAGCCCTACTTGCCGAAATGTAATACTTACTTCCAGTTCGTCTACATCATTGGACGTTACTGCTAAATTACTTTCATGACATTAGTTCTGATCACAGCGACACCTCTTCCCTGAAGAGAGGTGTATTCTTTCCTGGACACATCTGTAACTTCTATCAAGTTCAGTTGTTCCACCTGACCTCTTTCCTCAGCCTACTCAGAGATGCAGATATCAATCAGCAACCGTGCCCAAATGAAAGAAGTTACAAAGTACAAGGCATCAAAACTGATTCCCATGTGCATCACAGAAGTCCCTGAGCTGTTACAACACACGTGAAACCCTTACTTCAAGCCAACTCTGTCCTGAATTTCAGTTTCTCGCTTCCTAAACCCACTGCACAAGTTTGCAGCAGCCCATGGATATTAACCACAGAGATCACGGTCCATTCTTTTAGATTTTACAGTCTCTTTACGCTTCCAGGATCTCCTCTCCCACTCGTCTCACCCAGAGGAAGGGGATTTAACAGCCATGCCCCAGCAGTCTGCAGCGAAACGCCGCCGGGGAAGCGAGAGTGCTCACACTCTTCCCCCCAGCTTAAGCTTGCCCACTCCCGAACCACCGAGGCGCTGGAGGCCCCCCGCCCGAAGCTACTCTTGGGGAACCCTCCCCGTCCCGCTCGCTGTCACTGCCCTGGCCGGGCACGGGAGGCCTCGGTACTCACCGGCGGCGAAGTGGAGCGGCGTGGACTTGCGCCCCGCCATGTCCTTGGCGTTCACGTTGCCCGTGTCCACCAGGCGCTTCACGCGCGTCACGTCCCCATTCCTGCAGGCCTCCAGCAGCTCGCGGAACGCCCCGCTCGCCGCGCCCGGGCCCGCCGCTTCGGGGCTCTCCGCCGCCGGACTCGACGCGGCCGACGACGACGCGGACGAGGAGGACGAGGACGAGGAGGAGCCGCTGGAGCTACTGCCCGAGCCCGGCGGCGGGGCCGGCGCGGCGGCGCCCGAAGCCTCCGCGCACTCCGCGGCCGGAGGCCGGTCCGCGTCGGGGGGCGCCTCGCCCTCGGGACCGGCCAGGCTATGGCGCTGCGCGGCCGGCGCCAGGCTGGGGCTGCGCGGCGGCGAGGCGGCGGCGGGCGGCGGGGAGGCCGGGCCGGGCGGCGGCGGCGGGTGGTGGTGGTGATGGTGGTGCTGGGAGCGACGCGGCGGCACCGCCGCCATCTTCGCGCCGCTCCGCCCCTCCCGGCCCCGTCACTGCGGCAACGGCGCCGCCCCGCCCGCGCTTCCGCCCGCCCGCCAACCCCGAGCGCCGCGCACGGACGTGACGCCCGCGCGGGGCCCGCGGGGCGCGGCCGCGCCGGTACCGGCACCGCCCTGGGCGGGGCGCGCCTGCCCCCTGCCGGCCGCGGCGGGCGGGGCGCCTCGGGGCGGGGCGGGGCGGGGCCGAGCCCGGGTGGGGCCGGCCCTGCCCGGGAACCGCGTCCCCTTCGCGGCTGCCGGCGCCGGGAGAGGGCCGGGGCGGCAACTCCTCAGGCATCACCTCTGAGGGCAGGGCGAGGGGCGGAGTTCCCCGGAGGAGCCCGCTGTGGGGGCGAGGCAGCCTTCCTCCGCCTCCACGGCACCGCCCGGCTGCGAGACCGGAATTTGGGCAGCTGCTTCTTCACAGCGCCGTTCCTCTCAAAAGTCAAAAAGGACTTTGCAAGTTAATTGCAACACGCCATTGTCAGATCCAAGCTTTGCGAGATATTTAAGAGGCATCGGTATGTACTTGTTTGGCTCACCGCCGGCTTTCCAAAGTTCATGTTTCACCATCCAGGTACTTCTGTGGCATTAGTGACAAAACAATCACATTCCTTTACTGGTCACGACAGAGGAGGGTGGGTTACCCTGCTCCCATGGGGAGCCAGCTCTTGGCCTGGTGCTCACCTCCCCTCCCCCTGCAGGCGATCTAGCTGGCAGCGTGGCTTCACAGAATCACAAAATCATAGAATGTTATGGGGTTGGAATGGACCTTAAAGACCATCTAGTCCCGACATCCTCTGCCATAAGCATGGACACCTCCCTCTAGACCAGGTTGCTCAAGGCTTTATCCAACCTGGCTTTGAACACTGCTTCATTCCGGTACAGCTCCTTTCCCAAAGCCAGGAAATGATGGAGTGAGACCAGCAGGAGAGAAAGCTGATGGAGAAACCTAAATGGAGCCTGACAGTTCTTTTAAAGTTTATTAGCTAAGCTGAAAGGCCAGTTCTTCACTCATTCCAGGGAGGAAAGCAGCACTGGCTTAGAGCCCATTCACCGGCGCAAGGCAGTCACTAAAAAGCCACATGGAGCAAATGGCAGAGAGAGGCAAGTGGGGAACACTCTGTCTGCTCAGAAAGAAGTGTGGAGAGGTGGAACAGGAAGCTAACGGCAGCCAGGCAGAAGGTGGCTGCCAGTGCTAAAAGGAAAGAAAGAGAAATCCACGGATAACAGGGACCAAATCATGCCCTTAAGGCCCTTTGTACAATGAGCAGATCTGAACAACATGGGCATAAGCAGAAGAATTTAAATAGGGATTTTGGTTTGGATGTAGAAAGCAGCAGGAAGCTGAGATCAAAGTTCTCCTGGCTTTCTGATATCTAGGGAGGATATAAACACCAATTACAGTTTAAGTCAGAAATCCCCAATAGCTGTTGCTGAGAGATCATGCACTTTAATCTCTTTTAAAAGGGATATTCCATTTACAAGAATAATATCAAGAGCAACATTTCTGGAAAATTCTCAGTACACCTGGTGGGGCAGCAGCCACAGGTCAGAGAATGGGGAGAGTGATGAGGAATTCCTGTTAAAGGGAGTGAATATGGCTAAGGCCAGCTGGCCTCTACCTAGCAAACAGATCTGCCGTAGCAGTTTGGTAGCAAAAGGGCTTTAGGAGTGTTTGTGTAGCACCGTGTGTTGTGCTGAAGAAGCACTGACCAGGTCCAGTGCTGGGAGCACAGAAAATCAGAAAATGGAATTCAGAAGAAATTAGGATCTGATCTAGTCTACTAAGTACCTTTCCGCTGGTGATGAGAAGGAAGGCATGAAATCAATCCCTGTGACTAGTGGAGAAGTAAATGAAGATCCATTTGAATGTGCCCAGCTCAGTTCTTGTTCATGCCATGACTTTGAAGTCATGGACCTTGACCAGGCACTGAGAGAGCTCAGCAAGACTTCCCTGGCACCTGAATTTGGACAGCTGCTGCTTCATGGCTGTCTTTCACTTCAAAATTCCAAAAGGACTTTGCAAGCCAATTGCAATATTCCCCTTTGTCAGTACCAAGCTTTGTATGATATTTAAGAGGCCAGAGCATCAGTACGCACTTGTTCAGCTCACCACTGGCTTTCCACAGTTTATATTTCATCCTCCAGTTGCTTTCATGGCATCAGTGGCAAAAAAAAATCATATTCCTTTGTTCTCTCTGTATTTCCCATAAACAAGGCTACAGATAGCATCACTTTTATGTAATGTATTGGTATGCAAACAGTTGTTCTACTTCCTGAAAGAATTTTAAAAGTACAAGTCATTTTTTTAAATTGGGGATTCATGGGGGCATTAACATTCCATTGTTGGTTGTAGGATTGATGATCTTTAAAGGTGCCTTCCAGCACTTCCTGGGATTCTATGAAAGCTGTGACTAGGAAGAAACAAGCAAAAAAGTTAGGATTCACAGTATGAGACCTACCAATGGGAAGGAGGGGCCTGGTCATAGGGGCTGATGCTAAGCAGTTCTGGGGATGTACCTCCTCTTCAGACCCCCACATTTGGGTGGGGGTCCCTACTGCATTCCCAAATTTCTCCAAGCCTTTTTCTTCCTACCCCACATGTATAGCACCACTGATCCTCTCCAGAGGGTTGAGGCAAACAGTAGCGCTGTTCGCCCCAACCCTTCTCTTTCTCCTGCCCAAAGCATGTCCAGGATCTCTTCAGGTGCTGCCATCACCATTTGTATATGGCTTGGTAAGCCTTGGGATAGATTCATGGCACTCCTGCAGAAATGGTGGGCAAAACAGTGTGCAGAATGCAGTTCTGGGCAAAATTTCATCCTTACAGGAATTCTACTTAAGGTTGAATAGGAACATGTGGAGGATCTTTGAAAGAAGTCAATCGACCTATTGCTTGCTCCCCAGCCAGCCACCAAGCCCTTGAAAACATGACTTCTCGAATTGGTGCCAAAGCAGGACCCTGGTTTTTACCATCTGGGATGTGTGTCTGGAGGCGTAGAGGGCATGCGCTCTCCCAGGGCCCTGCCAGCCTCGCCCGGTGCTGCTGCGAGAGCCCATGAGCTTTGCGCTGGCCCACAGTGCACACTGCATCTGCTTGCCACAGCAGCTTGATGCTTCTGTTGAGCTGATTTAGGTTCATGTCCTGTCACAAGCAGTGCTGGTTACATTTGCATCTCTTGTCCTGCAAAGGCCAGAGTCAGGCTCTGAAATACTGGTGATTACTCAGTGCCTTTTGCCTAACCCAGGAGGGAGGTGCTTTAGATGGGAATCTTATTAATGATGCAGGTGCAAGGCTCAGTAAAGTGGAGGTACTTCAGAGTTCATCTGAATAATTAAATCCCATCAATAGGACTTTGCAGGCTGTGGAAGGTTGGGGGGGGGCAAGTGGAATTTTTCCCATTCTGTTGCTAAGCAACTAATGACCGGTACTTAAGGGCCATCTACGCTCACAAAGGAGACAAAGCCTTTTCGCTGGCCAGGCAGAGGAACAAGAGATGGCAAGATTTGATAAGGGGACACTCACTCACTCGCTCGGGGCTCTTGGAGGAGAGAGCAGGGGGAAAAAGGCGGCTCTGTTTTTTTTGGCTACAATTGCAGAAAAGGCCCGGTTTTGCGCTGGTTTTTCTCTCTACCTGTTGGGTGAGTTCTCACTTGGGACGGGGGAGGACGGGATCCCGGTCCCTTCTACCCTCCGGGAGGGCGCGTTTCCCAGCTGCGCTGCAGCAAGACGAGACCCCTCGCCTGCTGCCGCTCCTCGCCCTGCCTGCTGCCGCTCCTCGCCCTGCCTGCTGCCACCCCACGCCTTGCCTGCCACAGCTGCGGAACTCCTGCTGCCTCCTCTGCTGGCTGGCTCAGGTGAGCCCACCTGGCCGTTCCACCCCTTTGCTGCGCTTTGTCCATCTGCGCTCCACCCTGCTCCAGCCCGTCGGCCATTACGTGCGTGACACAGATCCAACCTCGTGCCACAGCGCCATCTGCAGCTTCCCGGGAGTCATCGCACCTGCCCTGCTGATCTAGGAGCCCAACAGCGCCCCTGCTGGCCGTGACCGTGACTGCACCAACCGGGAAAGTGCCTGACAGTCCAGGGACATATTCCACTGAGTTTCTGGTTTTGTTTACTGTTTTTTTTTCACCTTGTTTACTGTTTTTTTTGTTACTGATTGTTTACCTCATTATAGATACTAGTAAAAAACTCTTATTCCTTTTCCCATACCTTTGCCTGAGAGCCCTTGATCCTAAAGTTATAATAATTTGGAGGGAAGGGGATTCACATTCTCTGTTCCAAGGAAGGTTCCCACCTTCCTAAGCAGACACCTGTCTATCAAACGAAGACAGATTTTGGCGCCCAACGTGGGGCACGAGAGCATTGAGAGAAAAAGGTGCAAAAGGAATAACAGTTTCTGGGAGACCCATTTTTTAGTGTGCTGAACATAGAAACCTCACTAAGTGACACCATGTGGTCTAGCATACCTTGGTTTGGCTGGCACATACTCGTGGCCACATTTTTCCCATTTGCAGCTCCCTGTCTAAACATGGGTCCTATGACTAAGGTCGCAGTGGTTGTTATCCAGTTCTTACAATGGGTCAATAAGGTGAGGAATTTATGGATTTTTCACGTCCTTTGGGCGGCAGGCACTTGGTTACAGGGCTTTAACACCGTGAGTACATGTTTTTGGAGTCTGTTTGGTAATGGTACCTTTTGTGAGGAGATGACACCAGGGGGAATTTTTTCTCAACCCTTCACCCCTTTCTTTGGGCCTACCCTACCAGGGCTCGGAGGGGTCATATACTCTCTAAATGCTAATGACATCGTACTGTGGTTGGCATTGCTGATAGGTCTATTCCTCTTTGCATCCCGAGAAAGGGGGAGACTGCCCTGGGTAACCAGTCTAACAGCTGCCACAGGGACTAGGGATGTTGCCACGAAGACTAGGGATGTTGCCACGGAGACCAGAGACATTGCCACAGGGACTAGGGATGTTGCTGCAGGGACTAGGGATGTCGCCACGGAGACTAGGGACGCTGCCATAGAAACTAGGGATGTTGCCACAGAAACTAGGGATGTTGCCACAGGGACTAGGGATGCTGCTACAGAGCCCGAGGCTGTCCCAGAGCCTGAGAGTACCCCCAAACCTGACCCTGTCCCTGAGCCTGACCCTGCCACACGGCCTGACCCTGTCCAACAGCCTGCCCCAGAAATGAGCCAACCAAATTGGATGGAGGTAATAGAGGAAAAGATGCGTCAGGTGTTGAGGGAATACACTTCCTCAACTGGTGGGAAGCCCTCTTCTTGCCCCACAGGGGAAGAGTCGGATGGTACAGCAGCAGAATCCACGGACATTACAACCATCCAGGTTCCAGCTGAACCTCAAGGGCAGTCACAGCCAGCAGCGGTTGCCCCTGTGCAGCGGAGGAAGTATAAGACCAAATCAGTACGCCCAGTTAATGATGATGGGGAACCAGGGCCCTCACAACCAGCAGGGGAGCCTGAGCCTATAATCATCACCGAGTCCCTGTCGTATGACACTATCCGTACTCTGCACAATGACATTGTGCGGCGGAAGGGCGAGGCTTTCTCAACCTGGTTACTTCGGGTTTGGGACCGCATGGGCCCAGGCGTGCAGCTGGATGGTAATGAGGCCAGGAATTTGGGATCCGTGGCCCTGGACGGGGGTGTTGACAAGGTGTTCGTGAGGGAGGTAGGACCCATTTCTCTCTGGGAGAGGCTTTTAATGAGTGTAAGAGAGAGGTTTGTTCACAAAGACAGAATGCAGGAGAACTACCGTAGATTGCCCTGGAAGACCGTTGAGGAAGCGATCCAACGGCTGAGAGAAGTGGCAGTACAGGAGGTGCTTTTTGGGAGGGACGGACAGCACGAAAATGATCCTGACAAGGTCAGGTGCACAGGGCAAATGTTGTGGAACCTGGCAAGTCTAGGGCCAACCCAATATGTCACCTACATTGCAACAATTAATGCCGATGACAACCGTGAGACAGTGAGCTCTGTAGCTGACAAGCTCAGGCATTATGCAAGTGTGATCAATGGCCCAATGCAGGCTCAGATCTCTGCTGTGGTTAAGGAGTTGAAAGAAGAGATGAGGGAGATGAGGGAGGAGATCAGGGATGAGATCAGGGAGGAGGTGAGGAAAAACAGTGTGGCACCAGTGAGAGTCACAGGCCCCAACACCAGAGCCCGACGTCCCCCAGCTAGAGAAAGAGGGTACACCCCACGAGCTGAGTTGTGGTTCTTTCTGCATGACCATGGGGAAGACATGAAGAGGTGGGATGGGAAGCCCACCTCTGTCCTGGCAGAAAGGGTGCGTCAGCTTAAGGAGGGCAATGCTAGCCGAGGGGGTTCTGCCAGAGCGAAGGTAGCCTCAGCTTCCCGTAGCCGACCTGCTGAGTACAACAGAAGGGAAAATGTTGTGTCAGATTCCCTTGACGGTGGAATGTATGCCCAGGAAGGGAATGATAACCAGGGCTAGAGGGGCCCTGCCTCTAGCCAGGTAGAGGCATGGGAAAACCGTGTCTTTTGGACTGTGTGGATTCGATGGCCTGGTACATCAGAGCCACAAAAATATGAAGCATTGGTTGATACAGGTGCGCAGTGTACCCTAATGCCATCGGGACATGTTGGGGCAGAACCCATTTCTATTGCTGGGGTGACGGGGGGATCACAAGAGTTAACTCTGGTGGAAGCCGAGGTGAGCCTGACTGGGAAGGAGTGGCAGAAACATCCCATCGTGACTGGTCCAAAGGCCCCGTGTATTCTGGGCATAGATTTCCTCCGGAATGGCTATTTCAAAGACCCGAAAGGACTCAGGTGGGCTTTTGGAATAGCTGCTGTTGAGGCAGAGGGCGTTAGGCAATTGAACACCTTGCCTGGACTATCAGAGAACCCTTCTGCAGTTGGACTCTTGAAGGAGGAGGAACAACGGGTACCAATTGCCACCTCGACAGTGCACCGCCGGCAGTATCGAACGAATCGAGATGCTGTGATTCCCATCCACAAGCTGATCCGTGAGCTGGAGAGCCAAGGGGTGGTCAGCAAGGCCCACTCACCCTTCAACAGCCCCATCTGGCCTGTGCGCAGATCTGATGGAGATTGGAGATTGACTGTGGACTATCGTGCTTTGAATGAGGTGACTCCACCGCTGAGCGCTGCCGCGCCAGATATGCTGGAGCTCCAGTATGAGCTGGAGTCCAAAGCAGCAAAGTGGTATGCCACTATTGACATTGCGAACGCATTTTTCTCCATTCCTCTGGCAGCAGAGTGCAGGCCTCAGTTTGCTTTCACCTGGAGGGGCGTGCAGTACACCTGGAACCGACTGCCCCAGGGGTGGAAGCACAGTCCCACCATCTGCCATGGACTGATCCAGGCTGCACTGGAAAAGGGTGAGGCTCCGGAACATCTGCAATACATCGATGACATCATTGTGTGGGGGGACACAGCAGAAGAAGTGTTTGAGAAAGGAGAGAAAATCATCCAGATTCTTCTGGGAGCCGGTCTCGCCATCAAAAGGAGCAAAGTCAAGGGGCCTGCCAAAGAGATCCAGTTCCTGGGGGTGAAGTGGCAAGATGGACGGCGTCAGATCCCCACTGAGGTCATCAATAAAATCACAGCGATGTCCCCACCAACCAACAAGAAGGAGACACAAGCTTTCCTAGGCGCCATAGGCTTCTGGAGGATGCACATCCCTGAGTACAGCCAGATTGTGAGCCCTCTCTACCTGGTGACACGCAAGAAGAATGATTTCCACTGGGGCCCTGAACAACAACAAGCCTTCGCCCAGATCAAGCAAGAGATCGCTCATGCGGTAGCCCTTGGCCCAGTCAGGACAGGACCAGAAGTGAAGAATGTGCTCTACTCTGCAGCCGGGGGCAATGGTCTGTCCTGGAGCCTTTGGCAGAAGGTGCCTGGTGAGACTCGAGGTCGTCCACTGGGATTCTGGAGCCGAAGCTACAGAGGGTCCGAAGCCAACTACGCTCCCACAGAGAAGGAAATTCTGGCAGCCTATGAAGGTGTCCAAGCCGCTTCAGAAGTTATTGGCACAGAAGCACAACTTCTCCTCGCACCCCGACTACCGGTGCTGGGGTGGATGTTCAAGGGAAAGGTTCCCTCTACCCACCATGCCACCGATGCCACGTGGAGTAAATGGATTGCCCTCATCACGCAGCGCGCCCGTATTGGAAACCCGAATCGCCCTGGGATCTTGGAAATAATTACAAATTGGCCCGAAGGTGAAAACTTTGGTCTCACTGATGAAGAGGAGCAGGAACAGGTGACTCGCGCTGAGGAAGCTCCACCGTACAACCAACTGCCACAAGATGAAACGTGCTACGCTCTCTTCACTGATGGTTCCTGTCGTATTGTGGGGGCAAACCGAAAATGGAAAGCAGCTGTATGGAGCCCCACACGGCAGGTCGCAGAAGCTACTGAAGGAGAAGGTGGATCAAGCCAACTTGCCGAACTCAAAGCCGTTCAGCTGGCCCTGGACCTTGCTGAAAGAGAGAAGTGGCCAAAGCTATACCTGTACACCGATTCATGGATGGTAGCCAATGCTCTGTGGGGTTGGTTGGAAAGGTGGAAAAAGGCCAACTGGCAACGTAGAGGAAGACCAATCTGGGCTGCGGACGAATGGCGAGACATTGCCAGTCGGGTAGAGAAGCTACCTGTGAAAGTCCGTCATGTAGATGCCCATGTCCCCAAGAGCCGAGCTAATGAGGAACACCGAAACAATGAACAAGTAGATCAGGCTGCAAAAATAGAGGTGTCACAGGTAGATTTAGATTGGCAGCACAAAGGAGAGTTGTTCCTAGCCCGATGGGCCCATGATGCCTCAGGCCATCAGGGCAGAGATGCCACCTATAAGTGGGCACGAGACCGAGGGGTGGATCTAACTATGGACTGTATCTCCCAGGTGATCCATAACTGTGAGACATGCGCTGCCATCAAGCAAGCCAAGCGGGTGAAACCCCTGTGGTATGGGGGAAGATGGACCAAATACAAGTATGGGGAGGCCTGGCAGATCGATTACATCACATTGCCTCAAACCCGCCACGGCAAGCGCTACGTGCTCACAATGGTAGAGGCCACCACTGGGTGGCTGGAGACCTACCCTGTGCCTCATGCCACTGCCCGTAACACCATCCTGGGCCTTGAAAGGCAAGTCCTTTGGAGGCATGGTACCCCTGAGAGAATTGAGTCGGACAACGGGACTCATTTCAAAAATAGCCTCATAAACACCTGGGCTAAGGAACATGGCATTGAGTGGGTGTACCACATTCCTTATCACGCACCTGCTGCTGGTAAAGTAGAGCGATGCAACGGCCTGTTAAAAACCACCTTGAAGGCTCTAGGTGGGGGGACTTTCAAAAATTGGGAACAGCATTTAGCCAAGGCCACCTGGCTAGTTAACACCCGAGGCTCCACCAACAGGGCTGGCCCTGCCCAATCTGAACCCTTGCAAACAGCAGACGGGGATAAGGTTCCAGTGGTGCAAATGAGAGGCATGCTGGGGAAAACTGTTTGGATTAATTCTGCCTTGAGCAAAGATAGACCCACCCGTGGGGTTGTCTTCGCTCAGGGACCAGGGTGTACCTGGTGGGTGATGCAAGAGGATGGAGAGACACGATGCATACCTCAGGGGGACCTCAGTTGGGGTTGAACTGCCCATAACATTGTGCCTGTATCCATATCTGTATGTATATAATCAGAGTAATGCTTGTATATATATAGTTTAAAGGCTTAAGTTCAATGTAATATGTTGGAATGGAAAAAATTCGGGGTGGATAATGTGGAAGGTTGGGGGGGGGCAAGTGGAATTTTTCCCATTCTGTTGCTAAGCAACTAATGACCGGTACTTAAGGGCCATCTACGCTCACAAAGGAGACAAAGCCTTTTCGCTGGCCAGGCAGAGGAACAAGAGATGGCAAGATTTGATAAGGGGACACTCACTCACTCGCTCGGGGCTCTTGGAGGAGAGAGCAGGGGGAAAAAGGCGGCTCTGTTTTTTTTGGCTACAATTGCAGAAAAGGCCCGGTTTTGCGCTGGTTTTTCTCTCTACCTGTTGGGTGAGTTCTCACTTGGGACGGGGGAGGACGGGATCCCGGTCCCTTCTACCCTCCGGGAGGGCGCGTTTCCCAGCTGCGCTGCAGCAAGACGAGACCCCTCGCCTGCTGCCGCTCCTCGCCCTGCCTGCTGCCGCTCCTCGCCCTGCCTGCTGCCACCCCACGCCTTGCCTGCCACAGCTGCGGAACTCCTGCTGCCTCCTCTGCTGGCTGGCTCAGGTGAGCCCACCTGGCCGTTCCACCCCTTTGCTGCGCTTTGTCCATCTGCGCTCCACCCTGCTCCAGCCCGTCGGCCATTACGTGCGTGACACAGATCCAACCTCGCGCCACAGCGCCATCTGCAGCTTCCCGGGAGTCATCGCACCTGCCCTGCTGATCTAGGAGCCCAACAGCGCCCCTGCTGGCCGTGACCGTGACTGCACCAACCGGGAAAGTGCCTGACAGTCCAGGGACATATTCCACTGAGTTTCTGGTTTTGTTTACTGTTTTTTTTTCACCTTGTTTACTGTTTTTTTTGTTACTGATTGTTTACCTCATTATAGATACTAGTAAAAAACTCTTATTCCTTTTCCCATACCTTTGCCTGAGAGCCCTTGATCCTAAAGTTATAATAATTTGGAGGGAAGGGGATTCACATTCTCTGTTCCAAGGAAGGTTCCCACCTTCCTAAGCAGACACCTGTCTATCAAACGAAGACACAGGCCTACTATTTAAAATTAATAACTGCAAATGCAATTCTGACATATAATGTAACCACTGAAATGGGATTTTTTTTTTCTTTTTTTTCTTTTTTTTTTCTTTTTTAAATAAAATGCTTTATAGCTTTCCTGGCAATTTTACAGCCACCTGGCTTTCAGTCCCAGCTGATCCTGAGCTGCAAGAGAGGGGTTTGGTGTGATGCCTGAATATTTTTAACCTTCAAAAATTAGGAAATGGCTCCAAAACCAGCATCCAGCATGCCAGTGCTCATGGTTAATGGACCTCTAGTGAGCTGATGAGTAAATTGAGAGGAAACGAGGAAGTTGTGTGTTTGGAAAAATATGTCTCCTCTGCCTAAAAAGATGGGAAAATAAGAGATCATTTAGGTCTGTACCAAAAGCTACATTTTCTGAGAAATAAAATCTTCCTTTTCCCCAGACGCTATCTACCTCATTCCCAACTGGCAGCTTTAACGGTGGTGAATGTGTTGAAGAAGCCAAGAGAAACTATCCCTGACTGACACCATGACAAATTTGTACACCTGTGCAGGTATAGAGGCATAAAATACAAGCTTCATAGGAAAGCACCACAGCTTTCCTCTTTAGACAGCCTTCAAGCAGCACTGGGGATGTCTTTATGTCCGTATGATGTTCATCATGTTTTTCTGCCTTAGCTTCATTCATCACCTACAGGAGCTTATCAAAGTTTGAAGAGTGCTGCATGACTTCTCCCTCTCTTCATTACAATGGGGAGGCATTCAGCTCCTGCTGCTTTGCATATTTTGATAGGAAGGTTGACAATCAAAATTTTCCCTGCTTAGTGAAAAAACTTACCCTGTCTGTCCTTGCATGCTGCCAGAAAGATGTGTTTAATACAGGTCATGACCTCTAATAGCAGGCAAATGGAGATAAGCACTTCTCGCTATGGTGTTTTTCAGCTGGCTGAGCCAAGCAGCTGCTTGGAGCATCCCTGGTGGAGGGGCTTCTCCAGTTTTCCCATGGGAAACCAGAGGATAATGCAGGGGCAGCCTTTTGAGTTACACTTGCTGCAGGTCATCTAGCAACTGGAAGCCTGCCCTGGCCTCAGAGAGGATCTGCAGTGCCCACAGGAATCATGGGATGGGTGCCCCTCAATAATGATGCTGGTTTTGCCGCCTTTACCTGCATAAGGCACTAGAAAGAAGAAAGTTGGCTGCAAATTTAAGCCAGGGTCAATTTTCCCTGCAGAGATCTCTTTCTTCTAGAAACACCATCTTGATTTAAAAATATGATTTTGATAGCAACAGATTGGGTGGTTTTGCATGTAGAGGGCTGGAAATGAAACCATCAACCTGGTATCACAAGAGCAATTGGGCAAGAGGGTGGGAGAAGAGAATGACTCCCTGGTAGGAACTGAATGTGCCACTTTCTTAACGGGGAAGGAGAGTGCTCCTTTTGGAGCACAGAGAAGGGCTACTTCCCACATGACTTTCAGAAAAGCAAAGACAAAAAAACTGGGTTAGCCCAAATAAAAGATGTACTGTCCCACTGCAGGGATGCTCTGAAAATAAATGAGCGCAAGCTTGGAAACTAGTTCTAGATGAGCACAATTTAACAAGAGGCCATGAAGTATTTTGGTTTCCCAGGGCCAGGATGTGAAAGAATTTTATCCCCAGGTTTAGGCCCTCTTAGCAAAGCCTCGTGGATCATGAGTATCCCTGCATACCTCTTCTCCAGCAGAAGCCAAGCAGTGGCCCTGGAGCCAAAGCATGAGCCCAGACCCCAGGACTGCCTCTGCTGGCTTTGGGCAGCTCCTGAATTCTACTTGGAGATGAGTTTTACCTTCACACAGCCACACTTTCTCTCAGGCCCATGGACTTTTCTCCCTGTCATTGCAATCCTTTGTCAGGCTTTACTAGCCAACACAGGAAGATTTTCCCCACAGAGGGTGATGTCATGCTCAGAAAGCATTTAACAGAAACCTGGTGAAGGTTTGCTATAACTCAGAGGGCCTGAAAAATTATTTTATCCCTGCTTGTCTGCTAATGAGGGGCAAGACAGAAACTGAATCTGAACCTTTATGGTCTTGTAGTTCTAGTAATTTGTAAATTTAATAAGTTAGTGCAGTGACTGTGGCTCCACACGGGGTCAGTTCAGCTATCTCCTCCTCTCCAGGCACAGTTAGATGCTCAGGGCCACCAAAAGGAAAGGTGTCATTCTTGAGAGGGCTTTCCACAATAAGGAAGAGAATAAAGGCGGTGAAGTTAGTTGCCCTGTGGAATACTTTTCATTTAAAATATTTTTTTCTCTTTATGGGTCTGAAGTAATAGCTTATAGCACAGTTTGGTAGCTGTTAAAACGAGGTGAAAGGTTGCTTCCAAGGTGAAAGGAAGCATCAAAGCCCACAAAGCATGCTGGAGTATCCAGTGCTGAACAAAGACAGTAATGTTTTAAAACCTGTGAACCTTTGGCCACGGTGCATCACTGCCATTTGTAAGGGTAAGGTCACACATCTCGGGAAACCTGAGCGCCCACAGCCTCCGTCAGATCCGCGGCTCCGCTGTAAAGGGGCTCTATTCCTGCTCGGTAGCAGTGGTGGCAATTTCCCCTTCTGTTTCTCCGACCCCCTGGAGCAAAGCTTGACTGAGGAACCTGAAGAAGGCAGTGTTTAGAGTCTGGCCAGATGGATGCAGCACAGGAAACAAAGCACGGCAGGAAGGTGGCAGAGTTGCTCCGATTAACCAGAGGGTTGCAGGCTTTCGCACTCTCCCAACACGGAAGCACACTTATTGAATGGGAAGAAAGGTTAATCTCGATTTCTTGCAGGGCTGGATGAAAAATCATCCCTTGCCTGATGCACAAATGACACGGGGCAACACAACAGCTTTTGTCCTAACTCCGTGGTGAGTTGTGCCGAGTCGGGCGGCTCGCAAAGCTCTCAGCAAGCCCAGGGGCAGGGCGAGAGCCGGGGCGGCGGCTGTCACACACCGGAGTCCCGGCGAAGCGTCGGCACGGCCTCCGCTGCTGCCCCACCGCCTGCAGGGCCAGGCGAGTTCACCCCACCGGGGCACCCGAAGGGCAGCTCTCTCGGGCGTTGCCGGGGGCAGGAGCGACGGGCCGGGAGTCTCAGTCCAGCAGCACGGACCCGCAGTGCCCGGGGAGGAGCGGCCGGTGCTTGGGAGGCAGGGGCGGGGTGTCCCCCAGAGGCTGGGCCGGCTCTCCCCGGCGCGGGGGCGGCGCGGCGCTGCCGGGGCCGGGCCGTGACCGCGTCCCGCCCCCGGCGGGGCGGTGGCAGCGGCGGTACGTGCGCGGGGCGGCGCGGCGGCAGTGCCGGCGCGGAGCCGCGGGGAGCCCCGAGCCCGCCGCGGCGGCGGCTGCGGCGACGCGCAGCGCGGCCGCGCCCATGGCGAGCAGCAGCGGCGGCGGCGGCGGCGGCGGCAGGTAGGGTCGGGCGGGGCGGGGGCCCGCTCCCCCGGCCATGGCTCAGACGGAGACCCCGAAGGCGGTGCGGCTGTGGCGCGACGCCGCCCTGCGCGCACGGAAGCTGCGGGGCGGCCCCGGCGAGCCCGAGCCCGAGCCGGACGCGGGGCCGCCAGGGGGGCCGCCGCCGCCGCCCCCCGATGCCGCCGCGCCTCGCCGACCGCCCCTGGCGGCGGCGGCGCTGGGGGAGCTGGAGGCGCTGAACCTGAGCGGACGGGGGCTGGAGGAGCTGCCCGAGGAGGTGGGCGCCGCCCTGAGCGGGCTGCGGGTGCTCAGCCTGCGGCGCAACCGGCTGAGCCGCCTGCCCGCCGCCGCCCTGCGCCACCTGGGCCGCCTGGCCGAGCTCGACCTCAGCCACAACCGGCTGCGGGGCCTGGGGGACGGCGGGGCGCTGGCGGGGCTGCGGGGCCTGCGCAAGCTCAGCCTCAGCCACAACGAACTGGGCGCCGAGGGCCCGGGGCTGCCCCCCCGCCTCGCCGAGCTGGGCTGCCTCGAGGAGCTCGACCTCAGCTTCAACCGCCTGCGCCGCCTGCCCGAGGGCCTGGGCCGTCTGCGGCACCTCCGCACCCTCGACGTCGACCACAACCTGCTGCCCTCCTTCCCTGCCCCGCTGCTGGAGCTGTCTGCACTGGAGGAGCTCGACTGTTCCGGCAACCGCCACCTCGGGGCCCTGCCCGAGGGCATCGCTGCTCTCCGCCGCCTCAAGATCCTCTGGCTCAGCGGTACCGGGCTGGCGGCCCTGCCCGAGGGCCTCTGCCAGCTGAGTGCCCTCGAGAGCCTCATGCTGGACGGCAACCGGCTGCAGGCGCTGCCCGCTGGCTTCGGCAGACTACAGCGGCTCAAGATGCTGAACCTCTCATCCAACCTGCTGGGGGAGTTCCCCTCTGCCATCTTGGCTCTGCCCAGTCTGGAGGAGCTCTACTTGAGCCGCAACCAGCTCACTGTGCTGCCCCCTCACCTCTGTCAGCTCCACCAGCTCCGCACTCTCTGGCTGGACAACAACCGCATCCGCTACCTGCCTGACTCCATCGTTCTCCTCCACAGCCTGGAAGAGCTGGTCCTGCAAGGCAACCAGATTGCCATCCTGCCTGAGGGCTTTGGGCAGCTTTCGCGCGTCACCCTGTGGAAGATCAAAGACAACCCCCTCATCCAGCCTCCCTATGAGGTGTGCATGAAAGGCATCCCCTACATTGCAGCTTACCAGCAGGAGCTGGCCCACTCTCAGCCTGCCCTCAAACCCCGCCTCAAACTGGTCCTCATGGGCCTAAAGGATGCAGGAAAGACCCTTCTAAGACAGTGCCTCATGGAGGAAAATGGGCAGAGAGAGGACCTGGGAAGTCTGGAGGCAGGGAACACCCAGCACAGAGGATTTTCAGGGCAACAGCAGGACATTGGGAGAGTGACAATTGGGTGTTGCCCCTTTCCAGAGCCTCAAGACAATTCCTCAGCGCGGGTACCTGTCATGCAGCAGGGGGAACGTATCCCTGTTGAGCGGCAAGACACCTCTTCTCGTGTGCCGTCTCGCCGAGCGAAAGGGGAGACACCATCCCCTTCACCATCACTGCCACCCAATGCCCCCCAAGTACCACTGGGACTAGGAATGTCGGGAGGCAGTAAGGGCATCGAGGTGATGGACTGGACAGCAGATGCAGAGAGGGGCCTGACATTCATTGTGTATGAGCTGGCGGGGGACCCGAGCTATGATGTGATCCAGTCTTTCTTCCTCTCTCCTGGAGCGTTGTACGTGCTGGTGGTGAATTTGAGTGCCTATGTCCCCCAGCACTTCTACCCCTCTGTGGGCTATTTCTTGCACTGGCTCAGTTCCAAGGTGCCCCATGCTGTTGTGTGCATGGTGGGAACCCATGCCGACCTCTGTGCGGAGCGGGAGTTGGAAGAGAAGTGCCTGGACATCCATCACCAGATCGCTCAGCAGGAGAAGAGGGATGCTGAGGGACTCCAGAGCTTAGTCCAGCAGGTGGATGAGGCTCTGGGACAGGACTTTGACCTGCGCTGCTCCAGCCCGCACGCTGCCTTTTACGGGGTCTCGGACAAGAACTTGCGGCGAAAGAAAGCCCATTTTCAGTATCTGCTCAACCACCGCCCACAGATCCTCTCTCCAGTGCTGCCTTTCAGCTGCCAGGACCGTTGCCAGGTGCGTCGCCTGCGGGACAAGCTCCTCTCGGTGGCTGAGCACCGGGATATCTTCCCAAACCTGCACCGGGTGTTGCCCAAATCCTGGCAAGTGCTGGAGGAGCTGCACTTCCAGCCACAAGCTCAGCAGTTGTGGCTTAGCTGGTGGGACTCTGCCCGGTTGGGCTTGCAGGCAGGCCTGACGGAGGATCGGCTCCAGAGTGCCCTGTCCTACCTGCACGAGAGTGGAAAGCTGCTCTACTTTGAGGAGCATCTCACCTTGCGGGAGTATGTGTTCCACAACCTGCCGCGGCTCATTGACATCCTCAATGTCTTTTGCCAGCGGGATGCCACTGTGCTGCTCCAGAAACTGCTCAGCGACACTCAGATTGACGAACTGAGGACCACTCAGCTCCATCATTATGTGGAGGGCTTCTTGCTGCATGGCCTCCTCCCTGCCCATGTTATCCGTCTCCTGCTTAAGCCCCACGTCCAGAGCCGGGAGGATCTGCAGCTCATCCTGGAGCTGCTGGAGAAGATGGGGCTATGTTACTGTGTCAACAAACCCAAATGCAAGCCCTTAAATGGGGCAGCTGCTTGGTACAAGTTTCCTTGCTACGTGAAAAACGAGGTGCCCCATGCAGAGGCATGGATCAACGGCACCAATCTGAGCGGACAGTCCTTCGTAGTCGAGCAGCTGCAGATTGAATATAGCTTTCCATTCATTTTCCCACCCGGCTTGTTTGCACGCTACAGTGTCCAGATTAACAGCCACGTGGTTCAGCGGTCAGATGGCAAATACCAGATCTATGCCTACCGGGGAAAGGTGCCTGTGGTGGTGAGCTACCGGCCTGCCAGGGGAGCTCTGCAGCCAGACACTCTGTCTATCGCTAGTCATGCGTCCCTACCAAATATCTGGACAGCTTGGCAAGCTATTACGCCTTTAGTGGAAGAACTGAATGTCCTGCTCCAGGAATGGCGGGGCCTGTACTACACTGTGCATGTCCTCTGTTCAAAGTGCCTTAAAAGAGGGTCACCCAACCCACACACTTTTCCAGGTAAGGCACAGCCCAGTTTGCCTTTCATCTCTTCTGGAGCTTTGCCCCTTCTAGAAAGGTGTCTTATGAGGTCAGCCTTAGCTCTGTTTCTTTTATTTTTTTTCCCCTTTTCTCCTCTGTCCTAACTCCTTTCCCTGGTGGTTTGAATCATGAAAGAAAATATTAGGGTAGCTCCAAGGAGACAGGCTTAAAATAACCCTATTCTGAGAGGAGGGGGGTGTTACATCCCCCTTTGTCTGCGCCTTTTCTCTCTGCTTTTTGGGTTTTGGCCCTGAGGGTTGGCGGTGCCATTGTTGAAAAGGCTCTGACCTGTCTTGTTTTGATTCCTTTGAATGGGACTGTGGTGTTGGGGTTTTTTTTTTCCCTTAATTCCTTTTACCCTGCAGCTCCAACTTCCTTGGAGCTATTTGTAAACATGAATAGAAATACCAAAAACATTGCAGGTGTCCCCCGTCTCCCACTTCAACCCTCCACCCTCAAAACCTGGCCTGTGCTGCAGCCTCTTTAAATGCAGGAAAGCTCCTCCTGGTAGACAATGGGTGTGTTGGTCTCCATAGCCCTGTGTAAAAAGCACTTTCTTTGAGCCCTGTCTCCAGTAGGAAGCATTCCTCCCTGAAGAGAGAAGGACACTCCATCTTCTTTGTTTAAGTATCTCACCTAGAAGTGATTCCCAGGCTGTGCCTTCTGGAGCTGTTCTTGAGAGCATTTTATTTTCCTTCCTCTCTCTCCCTTCATCAAATGAAAAAAGCGTAACCTCTCTCCTCTGGAGTGTGACTGGTTGTGGTGCTTTTTAAAGCTGTTGCCTCTAAAGTTGTGATTTTTATCGGTGATGTTTTCCAGCAGCATCGGTTTTACTTTGTGCGTGCAGGTACTGCCTCTGAACTAGTGTCTTCCCTCCTCTGCTTGGGTTTGCTCTGCGGCTTGCAGGGTGCCATGGAAAAGGGGCTTTGATGTGTAAATCTGCATGAAATCAAAACACACTCTGTGAGCAATGCTCCAGAAATCTGCATTTTAACACTCATGTTGGAGGTGTGTTGCAACATTATTAATAGGTAGCCTGAAATTGTGTGGGGAGCTGTAGCCTGATTTAAAGCAAGCAGTGGTGCTGAATTTGTTCGTAAGCAAATGTGATTAATAAGGTGTGGGGGTCTTGGGGTTGTTTTGAGATGTGGTTTCTTGAGTGGTTTTTTTCCTCTGGACATGAGAATAAGGAGATGCTGGTTGTTCCACAGCCTGGATCCTGGCTCCATCGACTGTATCTCCCTCTAACTGCTCACTTATATAAGAGTCATTGGACTGGGGGGAGAACCCATGCTATGAGACATGCTGAGTGATATCGTGCTGCTGACATGGTGCTAGGGCAATGTGATCTGATTTCCAAAACAAAACCCTTTAAACTAAAAAAAAACCAATCCTACCAGAGAACCCCAGAAAAAAAACCCCAAAAACCAAACCAATCAAAAAACCCCAACAACATTCCTCAAAAACCCACCAAAATTAGTCAAGACAGCAAACTGTATGTGCAGCATGCTGGTGTAATGGGCACCTATTGAAGAATTGGCTTGTAAATTCCAGTCTGCAGTCACATATCTCCTTCATTTCTCTTTAATTGGTGAATGCTGCATGGCTGTCCCTTTTTTCGCCTGTGAATAGATGATGTCTAAAAGTGCAATTTGAAGAGGAGCCAGACTCTACAGGCAATTGGTGGTGTCGCTGACCCCAGTGGTAGTCAGAGCAGGCTCAGAAGCATGAGAGGGACATTGATGTTGAAGGGCCTTTTCCTTTGGATTTGTCTGTGCCATGTATGTTTCCTTAGAGGTGGGAAAGGGTTGCTCTCACCTGGGACCCAGGCCAGGTGTGCTGGGAAGGGAAGGCACAGGTAAGCAGTATGCTGAGCATGGGAGGAGCTGGGGTTTGTGTGCCAGGTCTCTGAATGGCACCTGGGTGATGCTGCCTATGGAAAGGGGGCTGCAGCATTTTCGAGGTGCTCCAGCAGGGAAGTCAGGCCTTGCTATTAAGGGCACAGGATAGCGTCCCAGGTGTGACTCTGCCTTGGGGCAGGGAATAACTCTCTTAAACGTGGATACTGTGTGACTCTAGCTGGGAGAATAGCAGACAAACATGTTTCAAAGGCAAAGCTGATCTGTGGAAATGCTGAAGAGTGATTAAAGGTTGCAATTTATTGAGAAACCTGCTTGTTGTCTTGGATGATGCTTAAATCTAGCCCAGCTGTGATTTGGGCTATATGAAAAATGTCAACTGTGATTTGGCTTGGGAGGCCTGTATGTCTGCATTTAATCTAAAATATTCTTTGCTGTGTATCTGCTTTATGAATAAAAGACTGTTTAGGAGCCCCTAAATGGCAATCGTGAAGCTGAACACTTTTTTTTCCTCCTGATTTTGTTGATCAGGAGGCATGCATGTTTAAAGTCATGCTGCCAAGCTTGCTGTCATGCAAGTGAATCATGGTTGGTGTAATTTTTGACAAGGTGTAGGAAAGAGATGGGTCTAATGTTACGAAAATATGTAGTGAGGGAGATGTCTATGTTTCTTTCCAAGCTCTTTTAGTGGAAATCCTTGGCAATTACATTGCTGGTAATACTTAAATAGGTCTGTGGGCTTTTTAGGACTGCACTGAAGAAGTGCTTTGCAGCCAGTTGACCTTAATAAGGGAAATATTTCTGTGTAGACACTGCCAAATTTGTGCTCAAAAATGGAAACGCAGTCTAGCTCTCTGTGTGGTTTCGCAATCTGTGTCGTCATTCATGAAACTTATGGTACATTCTTTGGTCATCCAAAATTTTTATTGTAATCCCCTTCAAAAAGGGAGCTCACGAGCTGAGGATTAATCTTTGCTTTCCCTCCCCTTTCCTCTCTGTCCTTCTCACTATAGTTTCCATTGATAATACACACAGAAGTACCCTAGGAACAAACTACTGTACATAGAAATGGTTAATAAAAGTTGAGATTCTGGGTTTAGTTTTCTGAGAGTCAAATGGTTAATAAAAATTGAGATTCTGGGTTCAGTTTTCTGAGGGTTTTTTGCAAACAGTGAATGAAAGTGATATAAAAATGCCTTGTTAAGGTCCTTTTAAGGAGGTTTTTGTGTTTGAAACAGTTTTGTAGCTGGGTGAAACAGTAACTGAATTGGCATCTGAGCTGGAGTCTCAGTGTGCTTTGAGGCTGCAATCATCCACTCAGCTGATCAAAACTCAGTGTATTTTTTTTTTTTCTTTTACATTTGCACTATATATAAATAAAAGTATCCCTGCCAGGCTAAGGAAGTCATATCCCTGCTTGGAATGACCAACAGGAATGGTTTACCTCTCCAAGGCAATAAGACCTGAGTTGGATCATCACAGGCATTGTGAAATGCTCTCATTTGTATGTGATGTTCTGTTAACCCCTGGACTGAAGAGCTTTTAGGTTATTCATGTCCCGTAAGCTATTAAGTGACTTGGGATTGGGGGGTGGAGGTGGTTTGCCATCTGTCTGATAGTAGACACGTGTGCTTTGTTTGGACAAATGTGACTGGATTTTCCAAGCTTGCGTTCATGTGCACCTGCTAACTGCCCTGCTGTTGTTTCCCCTTGCCCTGTGCTAGGCTGGGTCTGGGTCACCGTGGGCTCTTCCAGACTCTGTTTTGTTCAGTGTCTTGATGTCCCGTGTGTGATTCTTCTGGTGTTTGGGGTGGGAGGGATTACGTTTGAGCAGGGGTTTTTCATTGTTCCTGCCTGTGAAGGGGCTGTATGAGTGTAGACATAAGAAAGGCAGGGTCTGTGTCCATTGTAGAAAATGGGCAAAATGCTATCACAAGTAAGATAAGATCATGTGGGTTTTCACAGAGTAAAAATATGACAACAGATGGAAAGCCGTGGGCAAAGATGCTGTGTGAGCCTAGCAGCCCCTGTCCAAAAGGATGGTTCAGAGCTATCGGGGAGCTTTGAAAGCTGCTGGAAGACTAGCAAGAGGTCTCCTGTGGAGAGAAAGTGCACATCTGCCACCTGCCTTGCTATCCCCTGTATCAGAGCAGGGCGAAGATCACAAGCCTCTGTTCTGCCTGTCTCCCACATTGAGGGTGAACAGAAGCAGGGATTATACTGCCAGTCACCTTAAGGGGTACAGATGGAGGTGTCATAGTGTGGTTCCCCTGTGAATCTCTCCGTCATGGCTAGAGCAGGGCTAACTAGGCCACCTTATGCATGTGATTCAAAGTGAACCATGCTCACCAGCCCTGTGTTGGAGTCAAAAGCTATCATGACCTCCCTTGGTGGCTGGGATGGAGTCAGGAGAGAGAGAGGTGGAAGATTTTACAATGTGTCACACTGTCCAGTCACCCCATGCAAGGTGAGGCGAGAGCAGGTGAGACTGGTTTTGTCAGAAGGGCTCAGAAGTTGCTCCAAAAGCTGAGCTGCTGCTCAGTGAAAGACTCATGTCAGGAATCTAATTCCACTTTGTAGTTATGCTTTAAGTAGCTGGGGTTCTTTTCACAGGCAATTGTAGTAGAGCAACACCTGCTTGTTATACAGCCTGACGCTAACATTAGGCAGCCTTCTATTTTCCCCATTTGCAGGTGGAGTCTTTTTTTGCTTGACTTTCAAAGTAGATGCTATGGCTGCTTTGGGGCTGTTGTCACACTATCCTTCAGGCTGTGGCTTCAGCAGAGTACTGTGGCATAACTGGAGACAATGGTTTAAGACTTTAGCACCATGTGAGCTCCGGATGTGGATGATCTGGGTGGCAGGATGAAGCTGAACAGGGCCCTGTGGTTCAGGAGAACAAGAGCATAGACAGGCTGCTGGTCTTGGGGAAGCTACTGTCATTCAGTGGCTCTAGCATGGATAATTTAGTTTATTGACTAGAGCTGATTTCTGTGCTGCTGAAGTGACAGCCTTGACTGGTGTGACTTGCTGTAGGTAACAGTGTAGAAATGCAGTAGTAGCCTATTTGCCACCCGGGAATTTTAGAGATTTCCTTCACATTAACCTGTGTTGCAAGGTGAGCATTTGAAGTCTTCTTGTTAGGTGGCTATGGCATCCTCTAATTTGAACAACATGTTTAAAGGGACAACAAATGTTTTTGTGGTTTTGGAGGAGGCTGAGAAATTGCCAGAGGAAGAGTGTGGTATGCAGCGTGGATGGCTGCCATTGGACTGTCCCTGGTGGGGTATAGATGTGGGAACCAGTCTTTGGAGAGAACGGAAGTAGTCAGTGCAGACCTGGGCTTGTGCCTGACAATCTAGCTTGGGAGGACACAGGAACAGGAGGGAATGTGGATGCCAGAAGAAAGGCTGAAGCTTTTGAATTGCCTTCTTAAACCTGTCCTGCAATATCTGGTTACCTTGTATTGTGTGTGTTTGAGGGCTTTTTTTTTTTTAAAGCTCTTAATACAGAACTTGTTAAAATTACTTGAAATTAGAGTAGCAACATGCACACTCAACACTGCTTGAAGGAATCCTCTTCCTTACACGAAAAGTTCCTATGCATTTCTGATAAAAGAAAGCTTTCCTGGTCTATCAACTCTGGTAGAGGGAAGCTCTTCTGGTTTGTCCCTTAACAACTTGTCTTGCCCTGACCTCGTCCCCATGGTAGTCATCTCTGGGCTTTGAGCCTCTGGACTTTAAGCTGCCGTCACTGAACCAGGAAGATGCTAGATTTGGTTGAGTGGATCTTTTTGGTTTGGTTAGTGAAGCAAAGCAGAGTTCTTGGCCTTCAGTGCATTACTTTTTTGGGATTTTTTTTTTTTGGGGGGGGGGTTGTTTGTTTTGTTTTTTTGCAGGGGGATTGTTTGGTTGGTTTGGGGGGGGTTGGGTTTTTTGTTTGGTTTTTTTGGGGGGGTTTTGTTTGGGGGGTTTTTTGTTGTTTTGGGCTGGTCTTTTTTTGTTTGTTTTTTTGGGGGGGGTTGTTTGTTTGTTTTGGGTTTTTTTGTTTGGTTGGTTGGTTTGTATTTTTTATTACAGTTGTTGAAATTTGTCTTTGCAGGAAATGACCTATAAAAGAGTTGCTGGGTACCAAATGATTCTTTGTTTCATTGCGTGAGATCTGTTTAAAAGCTACTGACTGTGAGGGTGAGATAAGATGTTGGTTGATGTAGGTTTTCCCCTCTCTGGAGTCAGTTGATTATGTGAGGACTGATTTGTGTGCTGCTTCAGCATACTGTGGACACAGATGTCACAAAACATGCTTTGCATTGTCTTGTGTGCTCACACGTCTGGTGATATGATACCTGCTTCTACAAACACTGAAGTGTGACAAGTTTTCCCTTGGAAGTTTAGTAAAGATTTAGCATGTGAGTGATCCACATGCAGGTGTATTAGAGGGTCCTAGTCCTTATGCATCTTGGGACAGGATGGTGGAAAATCACCAACAGTGCTGAATCATTGTTTTCTTTTGGGAATGTGAACATGTTACTTGACATTGGGATAGAGCTGTGAAAAAACAGTATCAGTTTAAAAATGAAATAAGAGTGTGTCTGGTAGGTAATTCTCCTGTATGCTGTGGTGTCCTGTTGTTTTTGCAGTGCTAAGCAGGCAACTCTGGTAGCCTAATGTGCTCTCCAATTAGTAATTTGCTAGTAATAGTGCAGGCTACTTGTTTGGCTCTTGAAAGCAATTTGCCACTATTTAGTGGAAAGTCCTGTGTGGGGTTTGAATTCTTGGAAGTCATCAATGTACAATTTTTTTTTCTACCTATTTTTCCCCCCCCCCCATCCTGAATAGAGGAAGAATAACCTCTGTAGATATGTGAAGAAAAATGTGGTCTCAGGGTTGAATACAAGATAATCAGTTATGTCCTTTTATCTCCCTCTTCTTATTTGTGGTGCTTGTGCTTGTCACACACATTTGGACAACTGTGAGAGTAAGCAGGCTGGCTGGTGCCAAATAAGATCACCTCTTCTCAGGTGAGCTTGTGGGATGCCTATTTAAGAAAGCTCCTTGTAGGGACAAGGAGTGGGTACTGTCTAAAGTACTGTGTGAATTATAACAACCAAATTCCTCTGGTGCAAACAAAATGTGTCAATGCTTTTGGCTAGCAAAGAACTTGTCTGGGTCTGAAAAAGTGATGCAACTGGGTTATAGGAGTCTCAGCCTGCCTCCATGGTCTGCTGTATGGTGGTCTTGCCTACATCAGAAGAAATGATGGAATTCTGGTGACCACAGTATGAAGGAGCTGCCTTATACAGAGAATGAGGAGGCCGTGGTGTTTTTAAAAGCTGTTGAGTGGATGAAGTTTACAGTCTTGGATGGCAAGGTCACCTGTGTGAATGTAGGCTTTGTTCTAGCTAGACCAGCTGAGAGTTTTGTCCTCTAGCAGTTTCTTTTTGGGGAACCAGATGTGAGAACTGAGATTGGGGGGTGCAAGACCCATGTGGAAAAAAAAGGTTGGTTGGCTATGTGAGAAATTTAATTTGGGACGTTCAGATGGAGCATCTTTGAGTGCTTATGGTTCTGCCTCAGGAGGCTGCAGGAGGCTCAGGAGGTTGAAGACATATTGTACTTGTGGCATTTTCCTGGCTAAAGGTTTGTGCTAATGCACTGATCGGGTTGCCAACATGTTCAGTGGTAGTGTGGTTTCAGACTGATGCAGGTTCTGTGGTTAGGGGTGACTTATCTGTGGCCAGTGGATGGAGGCTGTGCTCAGACTGAGCTGTGGCAGGAATACTTGACTGTTGGAGTTGGTTGTGGTTTAAAGCAAGACCTTAATTTCAGATTTGATTTTTTTGTTTTCCCAGTGGTCATTTTCAAGAGCTCTGAGCTTCTCCCGAAGGTGTACTGGGTACACGCCTTAGTGGTGTTAAGCTGTGGACTCCTGGGGAATGGGTGGGAAAAAGGCATAGGACCTACAGAGTTTGCAAGGTAGCTTTAATTTTGAGCTGACAGTTGAACATGGGAAGCTCTGCATGAACCAAACAACAGCTTTGAGATGAGCAAGGTGCTTCTGTTGGGTAGTCCATTAAACTGAGCACTTTGTGAGGATCGGATAAAACTGAACTGTGAGGGCAAGTACCGCTCAGCACAAAATAAAGTTCCTCAATCCTCAAATCTCAAATCCTGTTCAGACCTGCCCTGTATTGGCAAGTGCTGACTCGGATTTGGTGCTTGAACACTCCAGGAAGCATCTGTATTGTTGTTGATGTAGGATACATTGAATTGTGCTGAAAGATGATGGGAGACTTCTGCTGGACTTTTATTGGCAGGATTTCACAAGCTTGTCTAAGTGCATTTCTGCAAGACTCTTTTATGAAAGCATTACCAGGATATCTTCCCTTTTACCCAGTTTTAGGGTGATGTTTGCCAAGAGTCCAGTTTAGAGAAGCATTTTTATTTGTGTTATCTGAGGGAACCTAGACGATTCTGGGAAAGCTCTTTCCTCCTTCATTCACAGTACTCATCACTTTCTGTAGAGTTTTCAGTGTCTTCCTGTTACAATGTGAGACGAACAAAACAAAGGTATGGCAGTGGTAGGACAGGGATTTATGGGTCTCATGCCCACAAATGACTGGTGATAAAATGAATATTGTAGGCTTTTGTCCTAACAGAATCTGCTTTACTCAAGACTTGTTTCTTGAATGATCAATAGTGACTTTCTGGTTTGTGTGCCGAATTCCCCTTCGAGCATATTCTTTGCATTTTTAGCAGGTGTTTGTCTCTCCAACAATACACAGTGAGCAATGGTGTCTGCTAAGGGGGCAGATCCTGCCCTGCAGCAGGGTAGAGTTGTTGATGAATTTACTAAAAAATGAATTGGCCATGGTTTCCACAGCATGAAAGTCTGCAGGGTTTGGCTTGAGACAGAGGTGCTTGACCTAATTTGCTTCCAATGCATCTGGTGGTTTCTGCCTCATAAAACCACACAGCAGAAAAGTATTGAAGGTGTACAGTGACTTGGCCTTGCTTGACTTTGAGAGACATATGCAGTGCATTTGGTTCTTCTGTATCAATGCAAGACAGGCAGCAGAGGACTGCTAGAAGGGCTGATTTGTCCCAAACCTATCCCAAACCAAGTGTTCTCACATTTAGGAAGACACCCCTCACCACTACATGGGCAACATACCAGAGGGTGAACTTCTTGCAGCAGAAGAAAAAAGTATCTTTGTCATGTTGTTTCTGAAAGTTTATGATGGACACAGCAGAACCGCAAAATTGTCCTGCAGCACAGACCATGAGTCTATCTGGTGCAGCAGCACCCTGCTGCATCTCTAGCTGTTGTTGTGGAACTCTGTTGCTGGCTACTGAGTACCTTTCTCCACTCCCTGTGGCCTCTTTTTTGAAAGCAGCAGTCAAGTATGGATGGCAAGCAGTTTTTCTCTGAACAGATAGTGTTAGAAAGCAAGAACTTACTTAGCAATGTGCAGAGCTGAAATGCACAGGCTATACAGTGTGGAGAGTGGAGAGGCATGGACCTCTGTCTGAGACAGCTGCCTGACATCAGTCTTTAAATAGTCCTGTTGTCTATGTCTGAGCAGTTGCATTTTTATCTCTCATTGAAATGTTCAGATAAATTGAGATCAATAAAGAATGAAGTACCAAAAGATGCGGTAATGGTTGGTGATAAAGATCCATTCTGATAAGCAGTCATCTCATATTGACCCTCCTGTCACATGAATTTTTATCTTTCCACCCTCTCTCTGTGTTTATATTGTGTGTAACTCACCAGTCTGTACACATGTTCGCTTTTACTACATTATGGAGAAAGTAGCATAATTGTCTGTCAAATTGCTGATCTTTGCACTTTTCAGGATTACATCCTCAATATATAATAATATGCAGCTGCATTTATTGTGATTATGATAGGGAATAGTTCAAGTTGTTTATGTAGAATTCTTTTTTTTCTACATGAAGAGCTGAACAGCTGGGACCTATGGGAGCAAAGGGGAACTTGAGGCAGCTACATAGTTGTTCTTTTGTAGTTCTTCCTCTTCTGTGAAGCAGTGAGTGGTTCACAGGAGCGATTACCTTCCTTAGCAGGGGGATTTAGTTGTGATGGGACTGACGAGAGCTGGAGCAGAAGCGATAGTCGGGTTGCTCAGCACACCTACTTTGAGAGATCTCCTGTAGGAAGGCATCCTGCAAATTGCAGACGCGCCTGGGAGTAGCCAAAGGGCATGGGAAATTGCAAATCCAGACAAACTGGTCTGGAGCAACAGCTGTGTGGGGCCAAACTCTCACTCAATGACAGGGAGCTGTTTCTGGGCCTAAAATGGTTTTAAAGTGTGCTGTAGGTTGAGAGAACAGCTGCTGGCTTGATCTCCACTGCCTTAATGTGGGCTGTGAGCCAGCCAGCCTCTGTCCGTCCCACTGTTAAACCTCTTGAGTGACTCTGTCTTGCACCACCATGTTGCTGAGCAGCCCAGCTAGGAACAAGCAGTGAGAGCTGGAACAATCAGTTCTAGCTCAAAGCATTCCCTGGGTAGTCCTTTGGATGGGTTGGCTTTCTTGGGGAAGCCTCATCTGGATTGTATCTTCAGGAAGCCAGCATGCTGTGTTCAGAGAGAAACAATCAGGTGGACCTCTCCACATATCCAGGACATTCTAGGCAAGGAAAGACGGACAAACTTATCCTTTTCATATGTCTTTGCTAGTGCAGTGAGGGGAAGAGATGGAGGATTTTGTATGTTTCCTCTCCTGGTCTGCATGATGCTTCTTACCTCCTTGCTGTGTGTGGCTGTATTTTTGCATTGGGTTTGCATGGCAAAGTTTTGGTAGCAGGAGTGGGGCCCTAAGGGGTTGCTCCTGTGAGAAGCTGCTGGAAGTTTCCCATCTCTGACAGAGCCAATGCCAAATGGCTCCAAGTTGGACCCACCACTGGCCAAGGCCAAGCCCATCAGCAATGGTGGCAGTACCTTTGGGATAACATATAAAAACAGAAAAAACACCAAACCCCCTTGCAGCAGCAATTGCAGCTGGAGCAGGTGGATGGCTGAAGGAGGCTGTGATCCTGTGAGAAGCCTGTGCTGGAGCAGACTCCAGGCAGGACCTGTGGACCCATGGAGAGAGGAGCCCACGCTAGAGTAGGTTTGCTGGCAGGACTTATGACCCCATGGGGGATCCATGCTGGAGCAGTCTGTGAAGAACTGCCGTCTGTGGGAGGGTCTCCCTACTGGAGCAGGGGAAAAGTGGAGGAGTCCTTCCCCTGAGGAGGACGGAGCAGCAGATAATTAGGAGGAAAAAATTCAGGAGTGAAGTTGAGCCCAGGAAGAAGGACTGTGTAGGACAGAGGTGCTTTAAGATTTAGGTTTATTTCTCATTATCCTTCTCTGATTTGATTGGTAAAAAATTAAAGTAATTTTCCAAAGTTGAGTCTGTTTTGCCCAGGACAGCAATTGGTGAGTGATCTCTCCCTGCTCTTTTCTCAATGAGCCTTTCATTGTATTTTCTCTCCCTGTGTCCCATTGAGGAAGGGAGGGATAGTATGGCTTTGGTGGGCACCTGGCATCCAGCCAGGGTTAACCCACCAAAATTTTATAGGCAGAACTGCTGGATGGGGTTGAATGTGCTGAAGCAGAGGGTGCTTGGTGGCAGGTTTCCAAAGCAGGGAGTCAGCAGCAAGCACCAGGCCTACTTACACTCATTGCATAATCAGATGAGTTTTCAGCTCCCTGTGCGTTTCTCTAAATCTTCCTTTTGAGCAGCCTCTTTCTTTGTCCAAGAGATTTTCATGCTCTTATTTCAGACAGTGATGCATGCACTAGATTTGGAAAATTCTCATATCCATATGACTCTGGTATATCAAAGTGGCTAAATTTAGAAAATCTAACAAAAAAGAGCTTCCCCTTCCTGTGATCTGACATAATGTTTCTTGGTTGCTGTTATTTTTACTATGGAACAGCTTAAATCTATTTTGGTTGGACACTAAGTGATGGCTACAGTGTGAAAGAAGAAATTTGTTGCTGTGAAGTCAGGCGGCTGTGCTGCAGCTTCAGGGCTGAGGGCAGCCTCTCATGCTGAGCATGTGCCAGTGCTATGTTGGGGCCCCCTGACAGCCCTGCTCAGCTTTCTCAAGCCCTGCCTGCTCAGTAGAGGGTCGCTGGGGCTCAGAGCTTTGATGCCTGTGAACTTCTTCAGCATCTTGTAGATGTAGTGAGTGGCAGTGGTGATGGATTTTAACTCACACACGCACACATACGCACGCACATACACACCCCACTACTTCACTCATCCTCTAAATTCTACCAGGACAGTATAGGAAAGATGTTTGACTGGCACCAAAGTAGCAGACACAATGGGAGTTTATGTAGGAACTAGTCATGCCTCTGGTTTCGCAGGTCTCTTTAATACATGGGCCTTTCATTGTACATTGTTAGGACCAGGACTGAGCCAACCCTGCCTGGAAAATGCACTGGTGGAATCATGCCCTGCTGAGCACCTTGAGCTCTTGGTGTCAGGAATATGTAATTCAAGCTTTCAAACTTTTTTACTCATTTTGGTTTTGGGTTTTTATTTGTTTGGGTTTGTTTGGTGTTTTTTTTTTTTTTAACCATCTCCTTTGTTAAAACTTTCTCTGTGGAGGTTTGAGCTCATATTTTATTACAGCTGACTGCTTTGCTTCAACAGCCTTCTGACTTGTTTCCGAGCATCCCACGCCTGCTTTCACATTGAGATGGAGTGAAGGAAGACAACTGGGATGTTGGGAAAAGAAGCCTTTTCTTGCTGGCCTCAATATCCCAGAAATCTGCTGAGCAAGAATTTACTTCTTACTTTGTTATCATTTTAAGCTTCTGGTGGACAATTGTGTAGAAATGTTCAGTGGGTGAAAATGGAGGCAATGTGAGCCTCACTCTGAAACCTTGGTCATCTTCAGGGCTATGTAGGGAGCAAAACTCCAGTGTGCTTTGTCCTCACTAAAAGGTTCAGTCAGATCTGTGTACCTGAACCTGTACTGTCAGGAGTTTTGGGCAGGGAGTCTTGCTCACACTGTCACGTGAAGGATCATGCTGTGATCTAGCATTGGTGACATTTTCATGGCAGCTTGAATAAGCGAGAAGTTTGTAGTTTCCCAAAGGGGCATTTGTGTGCCCAGAGGGAGCCCTACAGGCTCTGAGGTGATCATTACTGGATTTTGGCAAGATCTTAACTGATGCTTGCATAGGCAAATAATTCAGCTCAGCAAGTGACTGTTGTGGTCAGCTTGGAGCCTTGCTAGGGTGAGATGCTGAAATAAACAATCAAGGGTTGAGTCTTGTGTGCATCTTTTCCTAAGCAATGTATTTGTGCCTCAAAGGTTCAGCTGAAGTAAAGACTTCCTTGGATGAAAGAAAAGTTTGGGAACCTTCCGCTGGGATCAGAAAAAAACCCCTACCTTTCTCTGTGTCTTTTGTAATGGAAAGCTACTACAAAGCTTTTGAAGCTGCCTGTTACTTTTAACTTGTCCTTTGTCCTTCTTTGAAATAAATCACGTTTTTATTTTTTGACAAAAGCTTGCTTAGCACATTATTGCATACATGCATGCACATTTTTGAGTGCCTGCAGTGAAGCTTAACACAATGTTCAGAAAATGTTGCTGAACATGGCAAGATCATGCTCAGTTTAGTGATTCATATAGGGATCTGATTTAAAAAAAAAAAGAAAAAGAAAAATAAAGAACCCCCCAGCCAACCACTGGGCCAAAGAGGGTGTAATGAGGAGAGATGTTTAATGGGCTGGTTTGGGAAGTGTATTAGGTTGGCTCTAAATCTGTAACTTGGATTTCTGGCACTTTGCAGGTGCTAAAAATGCACTTCCTATTAAAAGCTGGCAGCTGTGCAACTGTGGCCAGGTGTCTTTAGCTAAGGGAAGCTGAGCAGTGTGGCTGTTCACTTCTGCATGGCTGCTCCTGCCCCTGGATACCCGGGGATGGTGGCAGCACGGCCCTTGTAGTGAGGTTGTGCAGCTTGAGGGCGGTTCTTGACCAGCCTCTAGTTTATCACCAGTATGGCATCACAAGTTGTCATATTTTATGGCAGACCCATGTCCAGGCTCCAGGTCAGAGTTTACTACTCTTAGCTGTGCTTCCTGAAGCATTTAGTATCAGTGTTTCCCTGAAACAGCCCCTTTGGTTGAAAGCCATGTCGCAAAACAGCCTTTGCTCTGCAGCGGCTGCGTCATGCAAGTTTTGTGCGTGATTCTGCTTCTCTGGCATGATCTAAGTGCACCCAATCCCATCTGAATCTTGCAGGTGATTGTTGGAACGGAGAACTGCCCACAAAGTTAGGGTTCTGCTGGAGACAGCACTTTTACCCCTTGCTCTTTGCTGCTTTATCCTCACTTGCATAATGCAGCATGATGCAGATAATCCGGTCATCATTACAAAAGGATTTAAAACTCCTTTTTAATCAGAAGTCATTTTTAATAAAGCTTTGCCTTGCTTGGAGGACTGTTCTCCTGGCTTGTGCGTTTAAGAACAAGATGCAGGAGACTGGAAGAGGTGGGAGGGAACCAGCTCAGGGAGGAGGGAGACAGGTGCCTCTGTCTGGCTCTCAGGCAGCTACTGGTGAAGTCCAGAACTGTGGGATTCATTTCCACTAGCACCAAGCACGCAAAAGTCCTTACATGCACAGATAGAAACGGTTCATAGGTCTGTGCTTTCTTGGAATTTTTCTCTCTCGGAGGAAACTTCTGGTGGTGGTGGAGGGAAGGAAAGGCTTGACCTAGTCCAATCTGGTTTATACCCTCCTTTTAACCCTCTGTGTCCGAAACAGTGGTAGTCCTCTAGAGCCTTATGCATCTCAAAACAAACTGTGGTTCTGGACAAAGTGCAGCATTTATTTCTCTCGTAATGGCAATGGCATACAGTGTGTGATTGACCTTATTTCTTTGGCTGTTGCTCTGCCACTGTCTTGTGGAAAGTGCACTGTATAAAACAGTGTGTGAACTTTGAGTAGCTCTGAAATGTATCCTCTTCTCCTCTATGTCAGCATTTTGCCCACTTTTCTGGCAGCAGCCACCTCTTGAGCTGCCACACCTGTTTCACTTCCCCTCAAAGCAAGCCTGGTTGTGGGCCTGAAGTCCGGCACTGAATGGCATTTGAGAGCAAGCATCCTGCTGCTTCCTGGCGTTTTCCAGTAGTCCTCACTCTTGGGATATCTTGAGTGTATGCTTAAGATGTCCCTGAGTCTCCATTTTGATCAGTGTAAGTTAATGACTGGGAAGTTTTGAGGTAGTTTCTCCCCCAGACAGAGCCCATCCAGAGGAGAGCCAGTAAGCCTGCAATTCAGGTGAGTTGATGAAACATCTGAAGGAGAGGGGGCCAGGGCTGTGTTACAATAACACTGGTGAGTAACTACCTCAGAGTTATCCACCTGGTGGAAACCTGGAAGTAATATTGGTTTACAGTGTTAAACTGTAACAAATAGTTAGGGAACCAGGAAAGAGCTCAGCTCTGGGAGGGAGTTCCCCATGAGGGAGCTGGCTGCTCCTGGAAAGGTGCAGGGGAGTGGAGGAGATGGTGGAGGAGTTAAATATTCTTCCAGCAGCACTGCTACCTCCCTGGGAGGCTGATGAATTCTTTCTGGGCCCCAGAGCTCCTTCCTGTTTCAGCAGCAAACATGACTACCATAGAAGCGATTTTTAAACAGCAAAGATGAATGCTGCAATTGGCTTTTGCGCACTGAGAACACAGACCAGATGGCATTTAGCAGGCAATGAACTCTGTAAGAATTAAGTAGCAAAGCTATTGTTTCTGTATTCGCATGACTTCTCACTGGAAGGCATTCCTGTGGTAGAATAAAAAGCGGTAAGAATTGGTCTCAGCGGAGCTACTAAAACAATCTATAATATTTAGTAATTAAATAAGCACTTTTCTTTGGGAAAAAGGTATTTCTAAGAAAATGTTAGCTATTGCATTGATTTACAGCTATTAATTGTCTGTTTTCTGTGTGGATACTGGGGAATGAGAGGGTTCAGAGAAGAGTGGTTAAATTATTGGAAATGCTAAGGAACACAAATCAACACAAAAAGAAAAGAAAAATTAAAAGATTAGTTCTCATCCCCTCTGGAAAAGGGAACAAGTAAAAGCTGTTAATAGTAAAAGGACAGACAGACCTTTGCTCTATCATTGAGCAAGAGAAAGCCAGCAGCTCACCCAAACTTCAAAGACAGCAATTTTGGTAATAACAAAGATATTTTAAACCAAACAAATAGAGCAGATTTGAAACAAAAATCAGTTCTCCACCTGTTGGCATAGGGAGACTCAGGCTCCTGAGCTCTGTGGAGTGCTGCTTGGGCACTTCCATGTGCACCAGCAATGCTTTTATAGTGGTCTTATGCATGAGACCAAGAGGAGAATTGGCCACTAGTCTCAGTGCTCTTCTCCCTCTGATTTTAGGGATATAGCTTGATGCAAATCTACATCACACCCTGTCACACAAGGAAGAAACACTTGACTAAGGATGTACTTAACAAACTAGAGTGTAAGTGGAAAAATATGCAAAGAAGGAAGTTATATCTGATGTCCTTGTAATTAAGGAAATTTCTCTGATCCTGCAGCTTTGTGGTCAGCTAAAGCCATACCTGTGGACAGCATGTAGTGTGGCGTTAGTTATTACTTTGTAGAAAGTGGATAACTTTGTAGGAAAAGTGCCAAGAAGGCATTTTGTTCCAATTAAGCATGAGCTTAGAATAAATTTTGTGATGTACATGCATAGACCAAACACCCCAGTAAAATTACTTCAATATGAAGTCATGTTGATAGATTAGAATGGGGTTGAGTTCAGGCTGGTTCTTCTTGTGAGTAGGGAGTAAGCCAGCAGGGGAAAAAACCCAACTTGTCCCTAGTGCTCTCCTAGCCTTAATCTGTCATCAGCACATGAATTTGTCTCTAATAATGCCTAAAGACACTTTGCCAGTTAATAGTCTGGTCTGCTTGTGAACCCTTGTGTTGCAGCAGGGAGTTCTGCAGTCTGTGTCAGGTGCGTTCTTTTGCTTTTCCTTAAGTGCACCATGTAGTACCTGCATTGAGGCTTTCTAGTTTTTGTGTTGGAGCAAGCAGAAAATGATCAGCCAGTTCAGGGTGCAAAATTAGGAGCTAGACTATTGTGAGGAAAAATGTCTTGCAGACTTGACTAATTCTCTAAAATTAGCAGAAGGGCTGGCAGAGACTTGGCCCTACCTCATCAGTTGCATAAGGCTGGAAGTCAGTGGGACTGAGTCTTGTACGGCCTGCCCTGGGGGCTGGCTTTTCACATGGCCACCTACTAATGTGCTGTGACCCAAACACAGAGAGACAGAGGTAGCAGGATGGTGACCAGTCCTGGTACTCCCTGCAGACTGCAGTGAGCCCTGCCTGTTAACTGTTTATCATACTAATGTCTTTGAGAGCTCTTTTAAACTGCTTTTTTTCCCATTTAGTTGGACATGCAGTGTGATGATCATCTGGATGAAAGAAGGGTCAGCATCTCCTTTGTGATGGGGGAGTAATAGCTTTGAAATGACTGTTTGGAAAAATGGGCTGAGAGTGGTGGGAATTGTTGCTGCCTGGACTGTCTACAGCCAGTGGTGTCCAGTGTTCAGGTGGATGCTCTGTGTGCAGTTGTCCTTTGCTGTTACTGGGTGAGAACAGACAGGGTGGGGCTGGCTGCAGCTTTCTCTCCAGCTCGTGCCTTGCCTTGGCAGATAGGGCTGAAGGGATGGAATTAAAAATAACCAAAAGGTAGATTCTGGGCTTGGTTACTCAGTGACAGGCCTGTTTCTATTCTGGGATGAGGATAATTCGCACTGAGCTCATTACACCGTGACTCCCCCTTAAAATGCCTTGACAGTCAATTTCGTTCCAGCTAATAAGGTCCTAAAATGTTAATGAAGCAAATCAATTTTTCATGGCTTTGTATTGCAGTCGTCAGAAACTGCTGTGTTGCAGCCTGCCAATTCAAGAAGCTTTTCAGACATTAGAAGGACAGCAAAACATTCAGCAATTTGAAGGATGCTTTATTTCCTCATTTTTTCCCCAGTGCCCCCTCTCATTTTTCTAAGACTTTGCTGTGCTGTTTGCTTGTCCCCTTTGGTCACGTCCTTTCTCCATTGTCTGCTCTGGTTGCTAATGGGAGAAGATGGCTTGCTCCCACCTTCCCTACTGCACAGGGAGAAGAAAGATGGAGTGCCCAACAGAACAGGTAGAGATGAAGCGGGAGGCTACTCATGCTGAAATACTACTTGAAATATATTGAGTTTGATGGAACAGAGTGGAGAAATGGCATCTTTTTCATCCCCTTCCCTTATCTTTTTAGAAGGGGCAGTGGTGTCAAAAGTCACAGCCCTCTCTCCTCATGGCAATTTGCTGAGATGTCAGTGTTACCTGGCATAAATGCTGTCTGCGCTCAGTATCTCATGGACTGCAGAAAGAGGAGAGAGAAGTTGCATTCATTGTGTAGCCATACTGATGTTAGATCACTTACATGGCTTAGGAATAGGTTAGATGGCAACCATCTTTTATTTCTTCACACTGCCAGAAGGAGACAGCAGGGCTCAAACTTTCATGACTGCTCCTGGAGTTACTTTGATGGAGCTGTTTTGATCATTTACTGCTTTTACGTTTGCGTTTGTGAGTCTGCAGATGGGAACTACTAAATTGCGTGGTTTGGGGAATGTAAGGAGTTTGTTTATTTGCTTTTACTTGAATTCCAGTTTTAACTATAATTAACTTCTATGTGCCTGAGAAAAATATAATTAACTAATGTTTTGGGAGAAATGCAGAGTTTTCCAAGTTTTATACTTGGAAGCCTTGTACTGCCACACCAGTAAGGGATGATCTCAAATAACTCATGAGGGGAAAAATAGTGTATGGGTTTTAATTTGGTATTTTGAATAATTAACCTTCTGTAGCTGTTGAGTAAAACATCCAGAACACTTTCCACTTAAGTTCTCCACCCAGAGGTATGCTCAGTGCAGTGCCAAGGACCTCCCAGAGCTTTTGCAAATGGTCAGGTTTGTCAGTGTCCTCTTCTGCTGTGACAGTGATGGGTTAAGAGCTGGCTGACCCCATAATGACTCGGGGAAGGAGGAGGGTATTTAACCCCCTTAAGCCTTTCAGACCATCGCTGGTGTTTGTGTGACTCTCCCCTGAGTGGCGGAAAATAGAGGTAGTGATTGCCAAGGTACAGCATCTGTCTGCCTGTGTCTCCTGGACAGGCCTTGCGGAGCACCTTAGCCTTTGGCACAGCCCTGGGCTTCCTGCCAGGGTAATTAGCCTGGTAGCTCTTTGTGCAGGAGGTGAAGTGTAGGGTGATCTCAGCTGCTGCGGGAAAAATTGCCTGGCCTTGAGCTGAGCAGAGCACAGCTTCTGCAGCACCTCTGGGGTTCCTGGCCTGGAGAACTGCAGCTCTGGGTTCTGAAGCTTGGCCTGTCCATTCCAAAGCACTGAAAAGCACTGCTGTCTGTTTCCAGAGGTTGTTTTGTGTTTCCATCACCTCACATGACTTAAGAGCCTTGGGAAAACAATTTCCTGTGCAGCCATCTGGGGGAAATATGCAAGGTGAGCCATATATATGCCCACAGTCAGAGCTGTGAGGCCTAGAGATGAGGTGCTGGCTTGAGAGACAGCTGAGGCTGTGAATGCAGGAGTTGGAAAGTTGTCCAGTGCTTGGATCAGCCAGCAGCCTCAAGGCTGAGCCTGCCCCTCTAGCAGTTGTGATGCTCTAGAGTGGAGCTGAGCAGGCACAGGAGACTGCTCTGTGTTCAAGGAAGCTGTTGGCATTTTTGGTCTTGAAGCCTTTAAAGGAGAAATCAGTTCCTTTTCCATATTTTTGAAAGCTCTAGCCCTTGCTCTCCGCACCCTTTTCTTTGTGCTATCAGCTTCTGGTCTTGGGGACTCACCTCTGCAGGCTAGTCCTTTGTCTTGCAACTGGCTGCCTTTCCCACTCCACATTTCCAGAGCAAGCTTTCTTTTTGTTTTCAAGCCTTCCCTTTCTTTTTAAATTGTATCAAATCCCAGGCTCATTTGTTCCTGAGCATGTGCTGTACCTGATGGGTGGTTCTGCTCACTAGCCTGCTGTTGTTATCAGTGCTTACCAACAGAGTCTTTCTTCTCTGTAGCCTTTTATGCACAGCGGTCTCTTCCACTAGGGCTCTTTCACAGGCTGGGATTTTTGTTGTTGTTTTTGTTTGCTAGTTCTGAGCTCCTTTAACTGGGGACTGCAGCATGAGGCTTATGAAATTTTTGTTCATAATGTGCATTTCTCCCTGCTCTGCTCCCTTTAGTGATGTCTCTGTTTTCACCGGTTTTTTTTTTTCCTTTCTATATTTGTAGCCAGGAGAAATAGCCTCCAGTGAGAAAAAAATTAAATCCTAACTTGAAGGTCTCTATCCAGCCCTCTGCCTCAAGCAGGCTGGGTAGATAAGGTCGCTCAGGACTCCAGAAATAAATCAACTGCAGTGTTCTATCTTCCTGGGGAATATTTTTGTGCGTGACATGCAGGCAGTGCTGTGAGGAGCATATTAAAAATTCATACCAGTACAGAGCAGTATTTTCTGTGTGCAGTGCTTGAGAATAAGCTTGTGTGTCATGCACAGCAACATTTGTATGAAGCAAGTAATTAGTTTCGTCTAAGCAGAGAGTGGCAAAGACAAGATTTAAATGGCGTGGAGTAGAAGCAGGCTTGTTGTGAGACACCATCTCCTTCCCTCTCCTTCTGCCAAGACTCCTGGAAGATATTTTGTGGAGCTGGCTGTAAAGTCCCAGTGTGTGAGGGCGTTGCCTGTGCTTAAAGCAGAAGGGGAAATCTGTGTACATGGCTATTCATCTCACCCTGCCTCTGTGACAGCTTTGATGTAATTGTGTAAGTGCTCCAGCTATTGAGCCTCAAAACAACAAACAGGCAGGCACAGAAGCTGTACCTTCTCCAACCCCAATTTCTTTGCAGTTGTATGGATGAAAGGGGATGGGACTGCATGCAAAGTGGAGGGGTGTTGTGAGGCCCAGGGCTCTCATGTGAGCCCTGTTTTCTGACTGCTCTTGGAAACCAAAGCATGGGACACGTGCTTTGGGTGTGCAGACAGTGTTGAAGTGTTCTATTCTCTACTCTTCTGAAGGTATGACTGCTAAATGCTGTTCTGAGAGATGTCACAACCAAAGATTAGTCCAAGGAGGCTTGACAGAGAAGCAGTTGAGGCTGAGATGTAAAGTCTATGTCCAGTCAGCCCCACTTGCAGTGGTTTGTATTGGAAGCGCTTCAGCAAGGAGGAAGAGTAAGAAGGGATTTAGGGTAGGAGAGCATATGAGCTCTGGGGCTGCAAAAGCCAGTGGGTCTGTGGTTGGAGCAGCTCTGGGATATATGGTGGAGTAAGTGGGTCAGTCCTGAAGCAGAGCAAGATGTAGGAGCAACTTGATTTTGGCTGTCTCATGCCCTTGTGAAGCATGAGCAATATATCTTCAAGGTACCTAGCAGACTGAAGAGAGAGAAGCAACACCACAGAGCCAGGGCCAGGTCCTGCTCATCCACTGTTGGCTGGTTGTCCCAACAGGGCCCAGATCCTGACAACAGGAATGACAGCATGAAAATTATAAACATCATCAGGCTGATACTGTGCAAATATATTCTGGGAACTCTGAGGGAGAGGAGATGGCATGACAGGCTGGAGCAGAGTGTCTCATCCCTATGCCCTTGCAGCAGATTCTTGATATGTGAATAGGGACCCTTGGGCCACTTAGCACAGCCACTGCAGTGGGAACTGTATGAAGACAAATGGTCTAGGTGGGATTTTCTTTATGCATGCAAAACCTTCCTCTCTATTAGGCAGCCAAGTAGGCTTACCGCTGGCCTTGTCTGGCTGCCAGCATGGAGTAACCAAGCACTCCTACAAGTACTCGCTTTTCTTGCTGTCAGCCCCTTTCCTAGCTATCTGATTTGTCATGGGTATCTGGCATTTCACGGGTATTTCCTAAAGGCCAGTGAAGTGTGCTTTGCAGCATGCATGGGTTTGATCACTGGCACGGGCTCTGAGGGAGGCTGTGCCTGTGTCTTTTCTGGGATAGAACAGTGCCAGTGGAGAACATCTTGTTGACATGGAAATACCTGCTTCAGGTGAGCTGGCTAATGCTGAGAGGAAACAGGCCTTTCTGGTAGAGGCTGGGCATGGCTGAAGGTTTGTTTCTGCATCTCCCTGGGGCTGCCCATGTGTAGCACATTTCCTTTAAGTTGTGTGGGCATCATGACTCACTCAGTCCATCTGCCTGGCAGAGTTTACAAACCAACTTGTGGGTGCAGCTGATCTGACCATGATAGTTTCATGACAGGGTCTTGGATGCGTCTCAACGTTAATTTGCTGTGCAGCACATTTTATGACGTTGTGGAGACCAATTTCTGTGTCAAAACACCAGGAGGGTGGCCATGCGACAGATACAACTCTCTGCACCATTTCTGCCACTGCAAATGGAGAGGCAGCAAAGGAGCATCTTCTAAAGCATTTGCTCTCTGTTTGCAGATGCTTTTAACCGGGCTTGGCGGGTGCCTCTCTGCTATCAACTGAACTGGGATTTAGATGCATCTTAAACATTGGGCCTTGGTCAGCAAGTACCCAGCATTAAAGTGCCTTTGCAATTAGGGCTTATGCTCTTTAATCAGATGAATAATCTTAGTCATTTAGATTTTTCTACTGAAAAATTACATTCTTCCCACACTTGACTATCGTAGTCTTTAGCCTTAAGACAAAGTAGTTGGAGTTTTGGTTAAAACCTTAGTGGCTTCTGTGGAAGTTAATATTAAAATTAACTCTGTGTTGAGACTAGGATAAGCTTTGTGGTTGTGCGTATGCTATTGCAGGTGACTGTTCAGAGAGGGCAGGCAGAACTGAGATTTCCAGTAAAATTTGTGACATGCTGACAGGGGAATGTGCAACCAAAATACAGCCTGTACATAGGGGCAGAACAAGTACTGCAGATACAAGGTGCTACAGCTACATTTAAACTTAACAATTAAACCAAGCAAAACAACACCATATACCAGGCACTTAGCTTTTCCTGTTGTATCGATCAGTCCAATACCTCATTGGATCTCTTCTTTCCCACCCTGCTGTGTCCCTGAAGACTTTTATTGCTAATCTCCTACAGTTTGAATGATTTTTGAATAGAAATGTTTCTGAAACCTCCAAGAGATTCTGGGCCTGGAGACTTATATCCAAGCAGGCTGTCTCAATGCTAGTTTGTTGTAGGATACGTTACATTGCATATTGCAATGGGATTTGCACTGGCTTTCATTCTGTAGTGATATGAAGTGTGATTTAGGTAGTTATATCTGGTTCAGTATTGTGATGAGTTTCTGCTGCAAAGACGACCAGTTTGCAAGGAGAAGGGGATGAAAATAGTATAGTAAAGCAGCAAGACATCTTTTAGCTGAAAGGGGGAGGAATAGTAAAGATGCATAGGTGACCTTTTGTCCACTTGGTGCATGATACATCTTATGGAGCAATTGTAAGAAAAATCTTTCTTCTGGGGAGCAGCATGTATGTCAGCAGGAAATGGGAGTGGGGCTGGAGGAGATTTGGTTGGGGCTGGTGAGGTGAGCTTTATCCCAGAGACAGCCTAGAGTGGAAGGTAAAGCCATAAAGAAAAGGAGGGTAACTGAAGAAGAGCCATGGGAAGGGGTTTGCCTGCAAATCAGGCCTCTGTTTTACCCTACAGCAATATCCTCTATGTGAGAAATCATCATCCAGGTATTTCTGAAGTGGGAAGATGGAAATGGGAATGAAGGCTTAAGCAGACAGACCAGTCTTATTGCACTCCTCTGGTTTAAGATCTAATGGATATTAGCCCCATCTTTAAAGTGCGTAATGGTGCACTGATTTTATGACTCATCTTTCAGAGATGGTGCTTTCAGTACAGTTATCAATACTGCAGTTTGGAAGTCAACCTGGGGTTGGAAACCTGGGAATTGTTGGGACATGGAGCCCTGTGGCATACGTGCTTGATGGGTTGCAATGCTGCTTTCAAAGTATGACAGCTCCTATAATTGAGGACGCTGCCTTGCAGACTTAACTTTGAATTGCGAATGCCATCACGTTTCTTCTGGTTTGGAAGACGCGTCTTCCTTGCTTAAAAGCTGCTCTGCCAGTTCAGGTTTGAGTGTAGGTGTGGGACAAGGGGAGACACTGAAACTAAATGTGAAATCAGATTGCAGACCACGGAAGCAAACTGGAATTGCTGGCTCTACAAGTGGGGTATCTCTCCAGCGGAACTGTGTGTATTCATTGCCAAGCCCACCCCTCTGTTTTCACGATATGAAATGACGTGCTTTGGAAAAAACAAGGGATTTTAGATCTGCTATTTCATGAAAGTGAGGAGAAGAGGGAAGCAGCATTTGTAGGGCTTCATGCCCCATGATAGGGCATAATTGTTCTGCTATTGATGCACGGGCTGTGCAGTACTTTGAAGTGTGATTTCTTGTCTGTTTTTCCTGGGCTGCCTGACAATAGCGGCTAGACACAAGGAGGTGTTTTCTGATGTTCTTTAACAGCAGAGGAATTTATTGCAAGTGCATTTAAAAATAGAGGAGTCCAAGGACCATCTGTCTTGAGTGTTTTAGTGGAACTGGGGACTGCTCACAGTGGCTGCTTGATTGATGGGTCCAGAGAGTTTTGTGTGGACCTGTGGCTGCAATCCACTTTCAGCTGGCCTGCCTCTGTAAAGAAAGTCACTGATCAAGCCAGTTGTGACCTGGTGCCTCTACCTTGGGTAGGTCTGTTTGGCACCCATGAGGGTGCACTCAGAAGAATTGAGCCCTTGCTGGGCATGGATGTGGTCATCCCATATTGCCTTTGAGAGCAGACCCTACCTGCCAGACAGATATCAGGAGGTGTTTCTGGTGCTATTGGGTGTCTAAGCTGTGGCTGGACTATGCTGGGGAGATGGCATGCTGATGGCTGGGGGATCTGCCTTGCTGGGGCCAGTCGTGTGTGGAATGGAGCCGGGAGGAAACTTGATTTTCTCTGAGAGAGTTTTTGGGGAAGTGTTCCCCAGGGCTGGGCACATCTCAGCAACTGGCTTTCCCCTCTTGCTGTGCTGACCTGTGTCTTGCCCTGACCTACATTCTGCAAGGGTGCCAGCAGTGAGGAGCTGCCAACTTGGCACTTGAACAGTGGAGCTGACGCAACTCATTTCACAGGGGGATACCATGCAATGTGAGAGCCCCCCACTGCTACTGACTCAATACAGAGCTGGTATTGCCTCCATTATGGAAGAGCTGACAGCTGGGAGCTGGGATCTGCATGCTCAGCAGAGTATAGCATAGCCAAGGGTCCTGACAGGATGTAGCAGCAGTCCCATGGCTCCATGTGGCCAGGGAGAGAGGCCTTAGGGAATCTTCCATCTAGATGCTATGAATCCCTAAGGAGCTCTCGAGTTTGTGGGCAGTGATTCAAAGCAAAGACAGGAAAGATGGCAGATGTTAAGTGTGTGGGGACCAGCACGTCTCCAAGCTGTATTCCAGGACATTCGCTATGGTTACATAGATAAGACCTGCTTGCATTGCAGGACCAGTAAGCCCTCTTGCAGTGCTCACCTGTGTCGTTCTTGGATGCTTACTTGGTGAGGGCGAGAGGAAGGGCATGCTAAAAGCAAAAACTGCAAAAATTGCCTTACTGATGCTTAAATGTTTTCATTATTTTCCTTATTCACAGGAGAACTGCTGAGTCAGCCGAGACCAGAGGGACTGACGGAGATCATCTGTCCCAAGAACGGCAGCGAGCGAGTTAATGTTGCCTTGGTTTACCCCCCCACTCCTACTGTGATCAGCCCTTGTTCCAAGTGAGACCAGAAAGCAGACCTATTCCCCTGTCAGTAGACACCAGAAAGCCTACGTAAAACATGCCCTCACTAAGCACTTTTTTCTGGAAGCTACGTAGCAGCCCCACAGCCTGGGGACTGTTCTAGTTATTTGTGGCTATAGACAGCCCACTCAAAGGATAAGAAGTACAGTGAAATGGGCTGAGGTATTCTCTGAGCTGTGTTGCGGCAGATGCAAGACACTCATTGGGCAGGACAGATCAGGAGATAATGCAGTCATAGATGGGTTTTGGTAGGATGGGACCTCAGGAGATTTCTGTAAACCCACTGCTCAAGCAAGACCACCCTCACAGCCAGGTCAGGTTCCTTGGGACCTTGTATAGGTGAGGGTATCATCTTTGGATGACAAAGATGGAAGTGCTGTCACCTCTCCAGACATTATTCTGGGACAGAACTTCTTTCCTTCTGTTCCATCTGAGTCTCCCTTATTATGGCTTGGCTTGCATTGCCTTAAGATGCACTGCTGGCTTGTGTTCAACATGTTCTCCACCAGATCGCAAGCCAGCAGGACTCCAGGCTATGGTGCTGCGTGGGGTTGTCCTGCTGTAGATGTAGAGCTACGCACTTGTCCCTGTTGAATTTCACAGCACTGTCGTTGGTCCAGTCCTCCAACTTGGTGAGGTCCCCCTGGACAAAAGCCCTGCCCCCTTGTGTACCTATAGCCTATATGTACTTCACATAGTCAGAATATGCTTGGAAAACAGACTGTATCATGGTGGGAAAAAATATGGAACAACGCTCACAAAAGCAGCCAGTGCCTTGGCTTTTTGATGCATAGGTTTTCCTGCAAATTCAACTGTGGTCTGTTCTAATTGGAGTGGCACAAGGGAATTTGGTAGGGAGCTTAGAGGAGCAAACTGGGTGTCTTGCTGGTGTCTGCTGCTATGCTGCATGTGAATGCCTATTACTTTCACTTCAGTGTCTTGACAGTAGCTTTAGATGCTGCTCTCTCTGTTCAGTACCCTCCTATTCCAAAATACCACTCCTGATAGAGAATAGCTTCAGTGATGGGTGGTTGTTGAGCTGTGTGTGAAGGTGAGGTTGAAGTGCCCACCTGGGGCAGGAAACAAAGTAGCTGCTCTGATACTGAGCCACAGGTCACTACTTCCTGTTCATTTGGTCCTCCTGTGTGTATGTACTTGGCACAGCCTATTTCTAATCTGAAGGTACCATTTTTGTTGTACAATGCTGTCAGGCTATGCCTCCTGTCCTCCAGCCTGCCTTCCACAATGTCTGTTAACTGTGCCCCAGTTTCACAGTCGCTCTGCTGGCAGGAAACTCGTGTTCTCAAAAAGGCTTGTGTTACTTTTACTTTACTTCACACTCCCTATTTAGAAGCCTAGAGAAAATTGTGTGTCTTAGGTTATTCGTCACAAGCACTCTGAACCCTGCTACATTACTTTTTCTTTATTCTTTCCTCTTCCAGATAAACCGTCAGTGCTGGTGCCAAAGGTTTTCCACCGGACAGAACATGGCTGATGCTCTGCAGTGCTCCCATCTTTCCAGTTGTGGAGTTGATGCTGATGGGGATCAATGGGACTCTGGACTCTGAAATGCTGTGGGGCAGGGGCAGCTCCCAGGTGGGGGGCCTCGTGGCTGGAGTGGATGCAGTCATCTGGAGGTTGGGGATGACAACAAGGCATGAAGCAAAATGATTGCTGCAGCTGGCAGGGCCACTGGCCGGAGGGAAAGCACTGGGAATAGGTTTCTGTGGACCCATTGATCGTGTGTTGAAAACCCATTTGGATCTCATGATGAATGTAAAAATGTTCTTGGTACCATTTAATTCAGACCTGCTTGGAGGAAAGTCTCTTGAAATGAGCTGTAGCGGGATTCCCTGGATTTGTTCCTGGACAAGTGAGTTTTGTGGCAGCTGGCCAAGGCTTTGCCGGGGAGTGGGTTGGTACTGTGAAGCCTTTAAAATTTCTCCACCACAAAACAGTTGGCTGTGTCCCATGCAGCAATCTTGGGCGGAGGCTGGCAGAGCAGGAGGGAAAGCAGGCTGGGAAATGTTTCCTGCCCTGTGTATTCACATACACTGTGCCATGAAGTGGTAAGGATGAGCTATGATGCAGGGACAAAAGCAGGGCAATCAGTGTGCCTCTGGCACCTGCTATTTCTTCTTATCCCTATTCTTACCACTAGCCCTGAACAGCTCCTGGTCTGCCATTTCTGGATGCTCTGGTACTGCCATTGTGGTACTCTCCACATTCTGTGTCCACTAGAGCACTAAAAATCTAGATCTTGGTCCTCCTTGTAGCAAAGCCACCCAGGCATCTTTGTGCAGAGATCTAGTGAAGCAGTGTTTGCCTGTGTGGTACAAACTTGTTCTGATCCCCTTGGGCTGACCCTGGCAGCTATACTTCATGAGAAGCCATTTTCCTTCTCCAGATGTAGGAAAGGGCAGGCTGAGCACTGGCACCAAAGTTCTGGTTTCTCCCCCAACTATGTGGTTTTGAGGACTTCTAAGATGTTGCAGTTAGTTTGTGCCCTGCAGCTGAGCCCAGGTGACTCTGCTGTGTGAGTCCTGCTCCATGCAAATATTTTATTTAGTGTAAATCAATAGGAGGCTGGCATTTCCGGAGCCAGGATCCCTTCATCAGATGCTGAGGGAAGTCTGAGAGATGAGGGTCTTAAAATACTTGTGTTAATGTACAGCTCTTAACTCTTTGGGCTGTGATGGCAGACTTGGGATGTGTGGTACAAGTCAGCAGGCAGTGCCCACCAGGATGTGAGCTGGCCAGGCCTGCAACCTCTGCAAGACAGTGACATGTGTCCTGTTGGGGCCTGCTGCTGTCGCACAGATGATATTCCCCTGGTTTCTGATCCTTCAAATACCAGCCTTACATTCAAGGCTGAAAATCCTCCCTTTGGCAAGAACTTAATACTGGGAAAGCAGGGCAGAATCTGCTCCAGCAGGAGATTCAGAAGCCAGGTAGAGGAAATCAAGCCATGTACCTCATTTCAGGGGAAAAAGCTGCCAAATAAAACCTGGCAGCTCAGTCAGCTTCATGTTTCTTCAGGTTCCAGCTTGGGAGGGGAGCTTGGGTTCAAATTTCACGTGTTGACTTCCTACCTCTGGCAATGAACCTTCTTATGTCAGTGAGAGTCATTAATTGATTGTGCTTCTGTGTTGTGTGGATAAACTGGAGACTCAAAATTGTCTGTGGTGGCTGGAGGAGGTGGAAGGGAGGTGAGGTCTTTGAATGGTGTCAGGAATAATGCTGGGAAGCTCCCTTGTCCTGAGTCTTGCTGCCCATGAAACATGTCTGGTATAGGCAGAACTTGTGTTAGAGCATTCCCTACTGTCACACCTCCCGTGCTGGGCAGCCTTCTCCTGTTTTGCTGCTACTCACCTCTCTTTCCATTCTCCATAGGAAGAAACTAGCGATTTGTTGCTGTGAAGTTGCGTGGAAACCACATTGTAAAGAAACCACAAACTGGAATCCTTTTCCAGCCGGAGGCCTGTTTCCCAGTGTGCCCATCTGGTCTGGGATGCGTGAGCATTGAAGGCGTGAGAGGACAGAGCAGACGTCTTACGGCCTGCTCCTTGGGACCGCAGCCCTCCTGCCGGGCCGTGCCACCTCCATGGAAGCACGGCATTCCCTGGCCTTTGCAGGCACTCAGTCTGCTGCTGTGCACTGAAGCCATAATGCCGGGAGAGTGGCAGTATGGAGATCAATCTAGTTGGGTCTATTTAATATGAAACAGTGATTGCTCATCCACCCACTGTTTAGTAACTGGTGTAACTGTGTTTTCATCTGAATTTTTTTAATATGCAAAAGCCATTTAATTTTCTATGCAGTTCAGAAACATCTCCCCTTTGCAATTGCCAGGTGGGAGATCCATGCAGGAGAACCAAATCAAGCGGCTCATAGTAGTTTTGATTTTGCTGTTGCTGTCTTTTAAGGATGCATCCTGGGATCCTCATACAGTGTCCCTTTGCTGAGCTCCTGCCTCAGACACCACTTAATATCCCTGAGCCCCAGGGAAGAGGGCCCTGTATTTTTGAAGGATCTGTCATTTTTCATTAATTAAGCCACAAGGAAAGAGGGCTTGAATGCAATGCCCTAACAGCATATACCTGAGTTCAGAGTATGTATTATGTTCCTGTTCTTGTCCCTACTTGGAGAGTTACCAAACTTCTAGAAATTACCAAGGCCTCTGTGGAGCACTCTGCAGCCTTGACTGAAGATGTATTATAAAGAGGTCAGAAAGGAGTGGGTCATCAGCTGTCTCCCTGTGGAGCTGACAAGTAATTTAACCCCTTTGGAACAGGAGGAGAATCTCCTGGCAATCTCCTAGATGCCTACTTCACTCAAAACGATTGTGCTGGTTTTGCTTATTGGTTTGCAGATCCTGTGCTTGACCGGTTGATTTCCTGCTGAAACTGTTTCAGACAGGTTTGGAAGCAGGGCTGGTGAGCTGCTTTGCACTGCAGGACTTTCAGCAGCTGGAAGATGTCCTGGAGTACCGTGTATTACACTCTGAAGCAAAACCTGGGATACAAACCTGCATCCGTCCAAGTGAAACTCCCAGGATAGCAGCTTTGCCGCCTTCTGGGTCTGTGTAACATGTCAGAAATTGCATGTCCCTAAGCAGCATACAAATCTGTAGAGGTGAATGAGAGCGAGCCCAAAGGGTGATGCTGCACATCTAGGTCATTTTACAGCTTACAGGAGTACTTGGAGACTTCTGGCAGCTGCAGAGGGTCCTGGATGGTGCGACACCTCTGTGTTAACTGTGCTATAAGCAAAAAGGTCAGAGAAATAAGATTATTTCCAGCCTGCCACAAGGCTAGGATGCCTTTGACTAGTCTCCTTTCATGGCAGTGCTGTTCTTTCTGCATTCTCTGCTCTGAGCTTGGGGGATTCAGCTTTAAAAAGTTAAACTGAAATAGAGCCTAGATTGGAATTTAACCTGCCTTATGGTCTCTCAGATCAGATGGAAGAGACTGGGGGCTGCAGAAGCATGGGTCATCTCCCTTGCAGCATCCCCCATGCCACAGTTTCATGGTGGCTGTAAAATCTCAGTAGTGTATTTGGGTGCTGCTTTCCCAGGAACTCAAGATGTGCTTAGCTGTGCTGTAGCACTGGAACTTACGTGGGATCCCTTTTCTCTTCCCTGTTGTACCTCTGAGGCAGTTAAAGTTTGTCAAAGTGGTAGAGGCTCCTCACTGTGAGGAGTTAGATATGGTTGTGTCAAAGGGAACTGCAAATGTTATTTAGGAGCTCACTAAGTGAGATGAAAATCCACTGGCTCACTCCTGCAGAGCCAGATCCCGGAGTTCAGTTCCTCTCGTGCCCTGTGGATGGGATCTTGGGCTGGCATCCTTGGAACAGCAGTGCCGGGAGGTGGAGATGCTGCACTGCAGTAAGCACAAGAAGAGGCAAGCAAGTGGGCCTCAGTGTAGCACTCATCACACGCTTCATGGCTCAGTTCATGGACTGTAATTGCAGGTATTCATATAATCTACATCACTGGGCAGGACTCTGCGCACACACACATGCATGCCCAGACATACACGCACCACACCCACACTTGCCCACACATCCTCGCCAAAATGACTGAAAATAAAAGTGATCTCAATCTCCAGGAGAGATCTGGCTGTGTGATTTGTTTTTCCTCTTGCACTGCCTCCTTGGGCTCTGGATCTGGAAGAGTCTGCATCTAGTTGTAGATCTGTGCTGTAGCAAAGTCATGAAGAGATTTGCCCATTGAATGATTCTGAGCATGGAGCCCCTTGTTTAGTACCTGTGAACCATTGCCCACTCCAGGAAGGCAGGTGATTCCTGGGGAACAGCTTTTTTCCCCTGTATATTTTAAGATATTTTATGGGTTTGTGAGGCTGGCTCAGTGGTTCTTACTGGTACGATGTTGTTTGTGTTTGTGTAAAGTTTGGTTTCCTGCTCATGCTCAGCGCAGGTTTTGGAGGCAGAGTAGTAAGGCAGGTGGTCCTTTGCTTGGCAACAAGGGCGTTTGTGGCAGCACCAGGAGGGTGAATTACAAAAGGGAGCAAATCCCTTCCCACTGCTGCTGTTTAACCCCCTCTGGCAACTAAGCATCATCACACAGCTGCTCACTCACCACCACCTTCTGGTAGGGAGGAAAATAGGAAAAAAAGTAAAGCTCTGGGGTTAAGAGCAGTTTAATAATGGAAGCAAAGTAAAATATCATACTAATGATAATAATTGCAATGAAAGAAAGAGGAGTAAAACCCAAGAAAGACAAGTGATACACAATACACTTTCTCACCACTCACTGACTGAGGCGCAGCCCATCTCCCACTGATGGGGGATGAGCATCAGCAGCTCCCAGTCAACCCCCTCCTCCATTTATATACTGGGCACAATGTTCCATGGTATGGAATATCCTTTTGGCCAGTTCAGATCAGCTGTCTTGACTGTGCTTCCTCCCAGCTTGTGGATCTTCTCACTGGCAGAGCATGGGAAACTGCAAAATCGTTGACCTAGAGTGAGCACTACTGAGCAACAACTAAATCATCAGTGTGTTATCCACAATATTCTCATACTAAGTCAAAAAAATACAGCACTGCACCAGCATCTAAGAAAATTAATTATCCCAGCCAAAACCAGGACACGCACATAGGCCCTAGCACTTGTGTGTGACCTCACTTCTGTCATCACTCCATCTGGAGAAGACAAGAGAAACCTCTACAGCACACCCACCGAAGATGATAAATGCTGTATACCAGGTCTAGGGGAGGGGATGTCAGCATCTGCAACGAGATGGTGGTGTGCCAGAGTGAGACAGGAGGCACAGCTGGGGGTTAATGGTGTGGCCCCAGCTACAACAGGGCAGAAGAGATTCTGCGTTGTTTAGTGGCTAGCAGATGTGGAGGTATTGGCGTGGTTGCATCAGGTGCGTGCCAATATACATTGGCCTCCTTCACTGAAGGACACTGGACTGCACTTCAGGACTGTGGGAAGCACCAGTAGAAAATAAACTGACCTGTGAGGGACAGAGGCTTCACCGCTTTGCCTTTGCCTCCTGGCCGAGAAGATCCAAGCTTACATTTCTCGTGCCACCCACCTCACCCTGCTTGTTGACTGTGGATTAAAGGACATGGGGAAGAGCAGGCAAGGCAAACTCCTTGGCAAGAAGGGGCTTGGGGCCAACTGCATCCTTCTGGTGGCTGTGACCTGGCACCCAGTACACCGCGGCTGTCCCAGATCCGTGTTTCAGGTGATCTGTGCAAAGTCGGTCCCACGAGAAGGAGGCATAAATGAGGTGTCTGTCCTGTGTGTGTTTCCCGTAACACGGACAGAGCTTCCACCGAGCCGCCGTGACCCCAAACCGCAGGGGGGATGAGGCAGGCGCATGAGGAGGAGGAGCTGCTGCAGAGGGGCAGGGCCGAGGGCCGGCAGGCCAGCCGGGGGTGGGACGGCCCGGGCACACGTGGCACATACCCACCGCCGTGTTTGATGCCAGAGGGGGACGCCGGGAGCCGCGGCCGCGCAGCTGCTCGGGTCTCGCAGAGCCGAAGGAGCGGGGCGGCGGTGGTGGGGCCGCTGCTCCGCCCAAGGGCGGGTCCTGCGCTCTCCCGCCCCCGCCGGGCCGCCGTCCCCTCCGCGGTTCCCGCCGCCGCTGCCGCCGCCATGGAGGAGCAGAAGGAGAACCGCCCGCAGGCCGCCCGGGACGAGGCGCCGGCCGCCCCCGCAGCCTGCCCGCCGGTGAGTGCGCGGGGCGGCGGGGGCGGCTGCGGCCGGGCGGTGCTGGTTTAAGGCCTCGGCCCCGCGCCTGCTCGCCTAGGCCGGCCCGGCTGCCCGCCCGCTTCGGGCCTCGGCCCGCCCGGCCCTGCCCCGGCGCCCGGAGCTGCCTGGGGCTCGCCCTCCCGAGCGGCGCCGCCGCTGCCGCGGGCCCGCCCAGGCCGCGCCGTGTGCGCGCCGCGCGAAGGCCGCGGTCGGGGGCCCAAGTGTCCGTAGATCTTCCGCTTAGTTTGTCGCTTTGTTTATTTTGCACGTAGTGGGCACCGGCCCGCGTGTTCCAGTCAGCGTGGATTCTGATTAATTCAGTTGTCGAGAGAAATCTCTCGATGCTAGTGAAGGCTTTGCCCGCTTGCAGCAGAGAACTCTTTTTTTATGTTGAGATTAGAGTGCATATTCAAGTTTTGTTTCCAAGAGCCTCTGTTCGACATGGCTCAAGACACGTGCATTAGTATCCCGTTATTATGTTTGTTGCTTTTTAGGAAAATCGTGTTTCAGAGCAGGCTTCAGTATTTAACTATCTATAAGTTCGTTCGCTCAGTTTGATCACAAGTGTAATAGTGTGATGCTTTACTGCGTTTTGGTGCCAAAATGAACTGTGAAATGCTCAAGCTTATTGTTTTGACTTTCTTAAATGACTTCCTGATTTCTCTTTCTTCTAGGGTAGGCAGCATTGTAGGATCAGTGATCAAGAAACTAATGGCAAAACCTCAGCTGCCAGTTCAAACGACTTCAGTGATCCAATTTACAAAGAAATTGCTATGACCAATGGTTATATCAACAGAATGACCAGAGAAGAGCTCAGAAGTAAACTTGCAGAGTTCAAGCTTGAAACCAGGTTAGGCTTATTTGTAAACATCTTGATTTATCTTTGAGAGCAGTAGAGCCATGAGGGATGATTATTTTAAAGTTTAAAAACTCAGCGCAAAGTGAAAAGCAGACACAGCCCCAGCCACCAGTTGTTTTATGTGCAATCTTGATGCCGCTTTTGTTGTAGGATTAATGCATATTGCTTAATATGTGCTATCTCAACTGGCAACTCAAAGAAATTAAAGAATATGTAACTAAATGTGTAAAGAACATGTGATTTCTCATTGCTTTTTGGTCAAAGGGAAAAGAACTGCAGTGGTTCTCAGGTGGTGCTGCAGACCTCCATCATATAGAATCTTGCTTCAGAACATCCATATTTTTATTTACTGTACCAGTACAGTTCTGATACTTGCTACAAACTCTGTGGTGGGGCTTAAGATTTAATCAATGCATAGGTCAGGTTCCTTTAGATGCAGAGTTTGCTACTCTGAATAGATGTACTAGAATAATGTGAAAAAATGAGTGTATTATAAGCTGGATTTGTGCTGACTGGGGCGGAGGCAAGGGAATATAGTGTAGTTCCTGCTGTATTGGAAATGACCTGCAAGACTCTAATAATTCTGTGACCAGACAAATTTGAGATATTGTGATGAAGCTTTACTGGGAAAAACAAAGTGTCTTGTTTCTGTAGGCAGCAGTAATGAGGAAGTAGTGGTGGGGAGTTAGATGGTTAATTTAATTTAGTGCATCAGAGGGGAAAAATCTTACCATTACCTGAGAAAATTCTTGGTAAGGCACTTTAGATTTCTATAGCTGTTTAGCAGTTGCTCTGATTTAAAAATAAAAAGCAGAATTCAAATAGTGTATGATGTGTTTGTGTTTTTCTCTTAGGTTGGAAGTTTTCTTTATGTGATTTTAATTTAGTTGTAAATGCTGAAAATTTTAAATTTCTCATTTCACCCAAGCTAGACTTCTCTTGTCAATATATTCAATTAAGTCAAGTCAGAATATGTCTTATCTATAAACAAATAGTGCATCAGCTCTAACATAGAGAATTGAGCAGATTGCCACACACCGTCCTTTTTTTTGAGGTAATTGTGATTGTTAGTCATTTCCTATTTTCAACTTTTTTTATAAGTTTGATGAAAAAGAGGTAATTTCCCCCTCCATCAGCTCCCATACTGTCTCACTGTATAAACTGGTCATCGACTTAGACCAGATCAATAAACCAGAGTGAAGAGGAGTTATCTCTGCAGAAGCAGATGATGTTCTTAAATGCAGGTTTAGTAGTTGGATTCCAGTTCTTCCTTGTGGATCAGTGGGCTGCTTTTCTGATAATACCACTTGCTACATATATCTCTTACAGCTTCTGTGATTTTGTTTGCAATGAATAATTTTGAAAATAACTTCCTTGGAAGAGTAAATTATCCTCATTTATTCAGCTCTGGTTTGGTACATGGCAGTTCTGGTGTATGCACTGATGCATTATATTATTTGTATTAAAAGGACGCAGTAAGTAACTTTAATCGTTTGACATGTGAATTTATTTATAGCCACAAACCTCCTGAAAAGCAGACCCTTGACCAGGAAGTTTTTCTGACAACTGAAATCTCAAATATTTATTTTAATTGAGTTGTTCTGTGAGCTCAATTTTAAATTTAAATTGAGAAGAATTTAAAATGTGAGCATTTAAGCTGGATTCTGTGTTATTTATGCAAGTGATGCAGAAAGGCCTTGGGCATGAGTCACTTCAGGTAGAGGGCACAGGGGAATAGAGGTGGAGCAGTACTTCTTCCAGGGCCAGAGGTCAGCTAGGAGTAATCTACAGATTTGAGCTTTGGAAAAGCTTTGGCTACTGAGTCTTGCTGCACTAGAGGTGACTGCAGAGTGTCTCTGTGCTGTGCTTCCCTGTCTCTCCCTGGTATTGTCTTGATGGGGGGGGTATCACTGCCTCTGCATTATGCCAGATAATGTGATCTAATGTATCACAGATATTGGGGATAACACTCCTGTATGATAAAGTGGAATTCAGACTTCACAAGTGCTCATGTTCAAAACGAGGTTAATAAGTGTTGAACTTTCAAATGTCAAATACAGCTTCAGTTCTACAACAAGGAAGTAATTGATTAAACAAGAGTGCAATCTTTGTCACTTTCCTTATTTCTTTAGAGGAGTGAAAGATGTACTGAAAAAGAGATTGAAAAACTATTATAAGAAACAGAAGCTCATGCAGAGGGAACACATTAGTGGAGACAGCTGCTATGACTACATCTGTGTTGTTGACTTTGAAGCAACATGTGAAGAAGGAAACCCACCTGAATTTGTACATGAAATAATTGAGTTTCCTGTTGTCTTAGTAAACACACGTACCCTGGAAATAGTAAGTAATCTAATTGCTGTGTTGGTGTGCTGTTCTTTCATGTAACTTTTTTGCAACAGAAAGTATAGATTAATTTTTGAGTAGATGTTGAACTTCATTAAAAATAGCATACTTTTTTTCACAAGGGCTTATCCTCTGTGCCTCTTACATACAAGGAAAACTTTCTATTCTGAAAGCATTTTCCAAATGATCATTCAAACAGATCATTCTCCTGCTGTTGACTCCCTCTATTGATGCAAGTTTCTCAGTTGTCTGTGTCTGTTCCCACCTGTCCTTTCTTTCCCTGCTTTAAGCTCCACAAATCTATTTATAGGACTCAAGGGATTCATCATAATTAAAAACCATCATTTTCTATGGTCCTGTGTGAGGCAATCTAGAAGACACTAGTGCAGAGGTCTAGAAAGTGAGACTGAGTGAACTACACTTCTTGTCAGGCTTGACTGTTTCCACAATGTACCCAACAGATTGACAGCTGTGTAACTGATTTTAAACATACTTAGCAGGTATTTGGTAGCCTGAAGTGCTCTGTTCCAGTACAGCTTTCTTTTAGGATAAACTTCTTGCTGTCTAACTGAAACTGAGTGACTCAGTGAAACAGAGGATGTGCACACACGTGTGTGTGTGTATAGCTGCATGTATGAGCAGCTAACTCCAAAAAGAGGATTGTATAGATTGCCAAGATTGTTTTTATTGCTCGGAGAGTGGGTTTTTTTTTTCTCTGTCCGAAAGGTTTTGTATAATAGCATGGATTTGGGGCTTTCTTTTTTCCATTAAATTTGCCTGCAGTCTTCACTCTTGTATTGCTCAGGTTCCCAGACTGAGGTTTTGTTTGTCTCTGCCTGGCTGGCATCCAGAGGTGTAGGACTTGCATGAAGCCTCTGAGGTGTGTGGCTGGTTGCTTTCCTTGAACTGCAGGTGAACCTTTAGAGATACCACATAAAAAACATAAGGCTTTACTCATGCCTCTCACTTCTTTTTTCCTTACTCTCTCTCTTCCCAAATCCTCTTCTTCTTTGCAGTCTGTCCTTTTCCCCTCTTAAATCCACATTTCCACTCTTCGGTGCCTACTGGCTGAGAGGAAGGACATGTTCTAGTTGGAAAGCTCTCTGTCCCATTAGGAATCTGATGATGGGCAATCAGGAAGCTCATGCTGGCTCAGGAGGTACACACTCCTTTTTGCCTGCAGCAGGACAAGTCGCTGCTGTTGCCTTTGGGCTGCAGGCAAGCCAGAGAAGTTGCCTTGCAGGCTGCATAGTGTGCTGCGGCTGAGCATTTGATTCTCCTGTTACAGGAGGATACCTTTCAGCAATATGTGAAGCCAGAGATTAATCCCAAGCTTTCAGACTTCTGCATCAGTCTGACAGGAATAACCCAGGTAATTTGCACTTCCATTTCTTCAGGAAAAAATAGGAAAAAAAGAGATGTGGTGTTGGTGTTTTCAGACTGGTAACCTTAAATGGTAGTCTTTCATGGTTATTTTTCTGTAAGGCCTATTCTCTTAATCCTTGTTTTTTCCTTCTCCCAATTAACATAGAACTGATTTCATTAAGTTGGTCATTTTGTGGGGAAAAGCATTCAATTTTTAATTCATGTGGAGAAATTTAATCTTTAGTTAGAGCAAAACACCTTTTGAATTGCATCAGTTCCTCTTCTAAGATTTTTATTCTAAAGAGTTTAGAGTCTTAGGACAGCAATGACTTGTGATAAATAACTTAAGCAGGAGCCTGGGAAACAACCTCAAAGGTTTTAATCCAAGTTCAACTGCTGACTATCCTTGTTACCTTTACAGAAGCTATTAGTAGATTGGCTCTTTTAGTGGTGCTTTTGTGGTGCTATTTTTTCAGTTTAGAAAAATCACTCCAGTCATCTGTCAACATGTGGTCTGGTTTTCTAGAGATTTTGATGAAGCCAAATTTTAAGTGCCCATACACCAATACAGTTTTTACATTTAATGCTGGTTTGGGGTTTTTGCTGAAAAAATGTTCCTTACTTTGTTTTTGGGTTTTTTCTTTTTTTTTTCTTTTTTTTTTCTTTTTTTTTTTTTCTTTTTTCTTTTTTTTTTTTTTTTTGTTCTTTTAGGACATTGTTGATAAAGCTGATACTTTTCCTCAAGTTCTGCAGAATGTTGTAGAGTGGATGAGACAACGAGAACTGGGAACAAAGTATAGCTATTCCATGTTGACTGATGGGTATGTCCTTTTGCAACTTTCAGTACAATCTAAAATTGCGAAAACTGTGTTTAATATTTGTGAGAGCATTGCTAAAGCTGGATCGGGACACTGCTGCCATTTTGCTGGTTTTATTTTAATTGAAGCTTTTGAGAAAATCAGGAAAGCTGAACTGAATAATTCAGTATGAAGCTTAAATCCATCAGATGGCGCCATTTCTTTCCTAGTGGTCTGTATGCAACAAAGTGATGTTGAACAGACTTCTTAAGCTTTGTTGTTGCTGTGATTCTCCATTTATATCTAGCACGTAATACCTGAACATAACACTGTGCAATTTCAGTCCTAGGCAACTTCTGTGCCCTTCTGAATCTGAGGCTTCAGAGGTGTGTGGTGGTTGTGCTGTGGTATCCTGTGTCTGTTAGTGTTACTGTTAATACATACTGGATATTTTGCTGGAAAACAGTAATGGATTATGATGTTTACAAGCAAGGAGAAATGGCTGGCACAGAAACCTCTCTGCTTTGGCCTAGAGGACTGTGTCTCTGGTGGGTCCCACCTCTGACAAGCTTTGTGTGTTCCATTAGTCCCTGGATCTGCCACCTGAACTTGGTCTCTCACAAAGTCTGTGTGGAAAATCATTCCCCTAATGACTGCAAGGGGAGTAGATCTTGAGATCTAGATACATTTGTGATGCAATATTGTTTGTGGGATCTTAGCTTTGTTACGTAGTATTCCAGCCTTATCTTGTATAGCACTGGCATATTTTTTTGCAGGTGCCTTGCCTTTTAGCTGTGAAACATTATTATTCTGTTAACGTATCTGCTTTACTCCTTCTCTTGGAATGAAGGATTTAAGTAGGACAGGGAGTGTTTAGCATTACTGTGTTGAGGTAAATGATGCATTTTCACATTTGCCTGCAGCAGCTTTTCTGCTTTGCTGGATTAAAAAGGGAGTTCTGTAGTGCTCTGATGCAATGGCTCTGTTGAACCAGAGTGAAATGAACCCTGAAACAAAAATGGAGTTTATGAATAAACTGTGTGTGGAATCATATTATAATTTCCTAACACTTCTGTCAAGTAAAGCACAGATAAATATTCTAGTCTGTAGTATGAGTAGTTTGAAAAATAATGTATCAGAATAGATTAATAGATACATAGCAGATACATAGAATTTTTTAACTAACCCAGCTTAAATAAATGAGAATTGGTTTTGGCCATGAGACCTTTTTCTCAAAATTCCTGAAGTTTTAGACAATTACTATAGGTCACAGGTCTTATCTGGTGAAGAACCCATACCACTAAAATATTGTTGTGTCCAGTGTGAGCCATTTAAAAAGGTGTCACACAAAACTTGAGGTGTACAGTATAGATCCATATACACCTTAAAAATAAGGAGTTAATATAATGCCATTCCAACCTTAATTAATTTAATGAGCTATGGTAAATATTTCTGTTTAACTGATTTTTAACCTGTAATTACATTGCTGTCTTTGGAAGCAACAGTGAATTCAAAAAAGAAAATGCTAAAGCAAAACTGGTGCAGGACTGGTTATATTACTGGGCCTAAATGTCTTTGAAATTTCTCTCCGGAGGAATCCCCTCAGTGAAATTCCTTTAGGAAAATAGGTGCACAGAAATCTCTGTTATATATGCGAGATTGCATAGACAGCTACAAGAGATGGGGAAAAACAGCTTTACTTTAGCTTGCAGCTTACAAAACTTGTTGGGGTAGTTCCCTTCAGGAAGGCAGGCTGCTAAATAAATAGGATTATAATTTCTTCATATTTTCATAGAGATCTGGTTTCTCATAAAACTAGGTGCAGTTTAGTTTTAGTAGCCTACCTGAAGCAGAGAGATGCATGCTTACCCAAATAATCAGGAAGATTTAAGGTGTCGGTTGCTTCCCTGAGTGCTGTGTAAGCACCTAATTAATTGGCAGTTTTCAGTGTTGATGTGGTAGGTGGAGTAGTTGCTGTGCTATTTTTTGTTTTAACCATCATGGACCTGACACCATCCTAGTGAAAGTCTCGCTCATGTAATTCTTTTTTCCCTTATGATTAACAAATTCATATAAAAAATTCTTTACCATGATTGTTAGCAAAAGAGCTTTTTCCAAACTGTTTTCCTTCTGCTGATCACCGGAAACAAGACGGCTTTCAGTTCTACAACTGTGCAATATACAGAACACAGGATTAGACATTACTAATGTCTAATGTCTCTTTTGACTTTTTAAGATCTTGGGATATGAGTAAATTTTTGAACATCCAGTGCCGTATTAGCCACATCAGATACCCTTCTTTTGCCAAAAAGTGGATCAATATTCGCAAATCATATGGGAACTTCTACAAGGTTTGTACAAATTGCTGTTTCTTTTATGGGAAAATTTGGTTTAAAAGTCTAGAATGTCCTGTTGTGCTTGTCATCTCTACTTGTGTGGTATTAAATTATAGTACTTAAACTAGTTCCCTGCTGCCTAATTTTCAAGTGTGTTTTATGTGCAGATCTCAGTTCACTAATTGAAGATCATATAATATACAGCTGTTTGATTTTAATCTTGTTTTTAAGAGTCAGGTTGTGCTCCTTGAAGGATTGTCTAAAAATGTTATACCAGTCCTCTTAGATCAAGTGTGTCCTGAAGTAGTTCAGCTGAAAAGACTGTATTGATTTTTCAGTTATTTTTTCCTGTTTTCATGCAATGCACTACAAAACTAATTTGCAGCACTACCCTCCTATAATCTTGACTTTTGACAGTGTAATGGGGACAGAGAAAGATTCGGATGTATCTACAGTGGAATCAAATTGTCAAGAGAAAAGTAATACCAAGTTCAGTGCTGGACCTTGTTGCTGCTTTCTGTCAGATTACCATCAAATGAGTTATTGGAGATTCTAGGAAATTCCCAATCAGTTTACACTAAAATACTTTTTTTAAAATGTGATTTCAGCCTAGCTAATGATCTTCTTTTGAAGGGCTTTTTCATACTAAATGTAACCTCTAGATAAAAGAGTGCTTGATGTTTAATAAGGGAAGAGCTTTACTTTGTGCTGGGCAAATATTACAGAATTGTTGTAGGTGTTGCTGATCAGATCCTGTGGTGGTTGAAGGCATTCAGGAGCTTGATGTCAGTGAGAATCAGCAGCCTTGTGCTTCTTTCATTACTTTGAATTTAAAAGGCAAACCAAAATCTGATTCCCTCTACATTGCCACTGTGGGTGGTAATTTGTTTTTTATAAAGATGTTAAACCTATCTAGGCCCTGGCTTCCAACCTTCCAGTACAGGCATATCTTGAGCTGGTGCTGGTGAGAGGCCCTTGACGTTATCCCGGGTCTAGACAAACTCCTGTTGACTACATCTCCTCTGTAAAAATGAGAGTGTCTGTCTTCACCAGGGTGCTTTGAAGTTAAATTGTTAGTGATCTGACAGAAGGCAGCATGAAAGTAATATGTGACTTAAATAGACTTAAAAGCTGCATGTGTTTCTATTGCCCTCTGTTAGATTAAAAAGAGTTGGTACAGAATGTAATCCTTGAATTTTACTCACTTTCTCCATCAGGTTCCTAGGAACCAGACCAAGCTGACAATAATGCTTGAAAATTTGGGCATGAATTATGATGGGAGACCTCACAGTGGACTTGATGACTCTAAAAACATTGCAAGGATAGCTATAAGGATGCTGCAGGATGGTTGTGACCTGCGGGTGAATGAGAAAATTCATGGTGGACAGCTGATGACAGTCTCCTCCTCAGCCCCCTTAGAGGGAGCCCCTGCTCCACAGATGCCCCGCTACAGAAACTAGCAACCTCGGGAACTGCCCTCAGATACCCGCTAAAGACTTCAGAGCTTATTAAATGGCCACCTCTGCCAGCTTGTCTGCCGTGCAGAATCCTGAAGCACCTTAACTAATCATCTCTGTTGAAATAAAGAGGAGTGTGGAAGCTCTTTGCTCTTTGAAGCCTGTTACAGCAATTTTTTTTATACTGATGACTTTTGTTGTTGTTTCCAACTTTGCTAGCAGTGAGGTTGATATCTGGAATCCAGACAAAGTGTTAAGCTTTTAAGAACGTGTAATTTAAACACCTGCAAAGAGGGATTGGGCCTGTGTGCTGCTGTTCCACCCCAGCCTGTGGGCAGTATTTGTTCACTGTGATGTCCTCCAATCACATCTAGCATCTGCTTATTCATTGCACACAATTAAGCCATTCCTAGAAGAACTGAAAGAGTGAGTGGTTGGGCTGGCCTTTCCTGATAAGGCACTCTTCTAAGGGTTCCTGCCAATTTTTTTTGTTTTTTACAAAGTTTAGGGGAAATGGGTGCACGTTCATCAGTTCTAAAGCAATAGAGGGGTACTCTGTTGTTTGGGATTTTTCTTTAAGGGATATGGTTGTCTGCTTCCCCATCAAATGGAAGAGCTGGGTGTTGAATAAAAATGTCATTAATGTAGTATGATAGTATTTTTCTAACCTGTGTTTCAAAAGAGGAGGTTCTTCAGATTTTCACTGTGAGGATCACATCTCCTATTCCTGCATAGCTGCCCTTTATTAAATGTTGGTTTTAGACACTATCAGCCATTTGGGCTTAAAAATGAGTGAAGTAAAACTAAGTTCAAAACATGCCAGGTTGTCAAAATTTCATGCTCTCTGACTCTTACATAAAACAAAACACGAAGCTTCTCATTCATGGCTAAAGACATGGTCGTCTATTTTTGGTATCTTGTGCTTCTGCCATCATGAAGCTATGCCTTTATTCCAAAATCTAACATTGGAAGATTAATATATTTTTATTATTAAAGGCCACAGCTAATTACTAACAACTGCTTTCTCCCCAGGCCTGAGATAAGATGATATTCAAAAGAGGCCAAAATGTTAATTTGCTTTGTCTCTGTGGACTGTTAAAAAGTGCAACATTAATGTGATCAACTTTGCATTAGAATGGCTTGTTATGAAAAGTGAAATAATGTATTTTGATTGCTCTTCGTTAAAAAAAAAAAAAAAAAAGAAAAAGCTATCCTTGTATTACAATTCACCCTTTCTACCACTTACATTCAGGACACAAAATAACCAATTAAATAAAGCTTTGTTGAGAACATTGACTGTTTGACTAATCAAACACCTCCCCGCCCCACTTTGCTCTTCTGACTGTTGTACTGCATCGATGGAACTGTGAAAACTTCCATTTTAAATTCATGTAAGAGGGAGAAGTATTAGTCAGTTCTCAGTTGCTTTATATGTTTTCTTTCCTGAGTCACAGATTTGGATGGTCATAACTGCTTTAGAATTATGTTCTCTTTTTTTGGTTTTTTTTTTCCTGAAAGCAGATACTTGTTCTCTTGTAGAGTTTTGTTGAACTTGTTTCTTTGGTAGCTACACTTGATGGATTTTCAGAATCCAAATCTCTGATATGCTTACTCTGTCAGCCCATATTTTGTACAAATTCTTCTATACATGCTTTTCACTGTACCGACTGTACTGTCCTCTTTTTCTGAAGTACCATGGTAATTTACTTTTTTTGTGTCTGAGTTACTGTTGCACAGGTTTCTATGATGAAATTGAGTCTAGTTCAGCATATCTCCCCTGGGCATGCTGGCAGCCAGAGACTTTATCACTAGTCTTTATTTACTGGTCTGTAAGCAAGCTCACAGTTGAATGAGAAACTTTTATTTGTTAGAGATTATACTACAGGTTGCATAAGAGCTGTTGTAATTGTACATCATTTATTTTAAGTACCAGAGTTGTTTATTTTTGCTAAGTAACTTCAAAAAGATACTTTGAGATAAGGGTTAAATAATAATTGTTTTCTGTTTACTGCTTGAGTAAGTGTTTTTTATCAGTGAGTTGCAGAAATCAGTAGAATCATTCCAGATACTATTTCATCTGTTGGATTAATGTCAAACTGTAAACTGTAAGTATTTTCACAGAATGTTTGATTCTGTGATTTTGAGATGGAGTGAATTTTAACAATGTTTGCTGATTTGCTTGAAATGTAAAAAACGTATTAAAATAATTTCATATTTTTAAACATGTCAGTTACTGAGTTTGAACTATAAGACATGAGATAATTTCAGCAGTCTTGGGGGTCCTGGTGTCAGCACAGCTCATGATGAATCTTCTCTAGTGGACCAGCAACTTTGCCATGGCTGGGTGGCTTAAATCCCATTCATGTGACTAGTTCACAACACTTAGAAATGGGATAAATTTTCCTGGATGCTTTCTACCACAGGGGAAGGAGGCACTTGAGGGGAAAAAAAAAAAGTGGTGTAGTGATTTTACTAGTGATGCTCATGTTCAGCCAAACAGTGTTTTTTCAGGTTGATCTCATTTGTTCATCCAAAGAAGTTTGCTGAGTACATCTGCTGTAATGAATATTTTAATTTGTTAGGAGTCTTCCCATGCTGGAAAAATTAATTGGCACTATGTAAAAAACAGGATGCAGACATTGGTTGCCTTGTTGATAGAGTAAGAGGCTTTGTTTTGTTGTTGCTTTTTACTTCACATGTCAGGAGCTGCACTTGAGCAATCCTACTGCTACTACAGACAGCCTTTGTGGAACAGTAGCAACTTAAACAGAGGGATTGCAGACTAATTTCAACATGAGTGCTTTCAAATAAATTTCTTAATATATTTTTATATGAATGTGAGAGGGATTCACAGGATCTTGGGGTTATGTTAGGAAAAAAGGTTTCTCAGACAGGTTAAAGAGCAATAGCCTCTCTGTCTCAGTGAGCAAATACCTGAGCAAATGGGAAGGAGAGGTCAAAACAGTTTGTGGCCTCCCATTAACTCCTTGTGAGGTACAGCTACAGGGGCCACTCACAGCAGGTCAGCTGTCCACAGAAACTGCTTTTGTCTGTGCTTGTCTGATAGTAAGGTAATTTAATAATTTGGTCCAACAAGGTAGTTGTTGTTTCCATATATTGTTGGAAATTAACACTGCAATGAGGAGGGGGCTGTTCTCAGCAGTAGAAGTAAAAACCTCAGTTTACCTTAAGTTCTCATGGCCTTGGAGAGCTCTCAGCATTTCACTGCAGGCCTTGACTGCTCTTCGGTGACTTTTAGAATGCAGTGCTTTTCCCCTTATTTCTCTCACCCTACACTTCTCACGGCTGTTTTTAATTCCTCCTTTTCCCTTTTTCTTCCACTAATGAATTTTTGCCTCCTCTGAAAAGAAGTTTGTGCTGGGTAAGATCTTTGTATGTACTTTCTGATAACAACCAACAGGCCCTTTATAAAGAAATTGGAAGTCTTACCTATGAAGAATAGAGGAGACCCAGTTACTGACTGCAGATTTTGAAATGGGCTGAATGTTTAGAACATCATTTTGTTGCAACCAAGTCTGTTCCAGCCTTCTCTCAAGGACTTCATATCTGGCAGCCCCATGGGGTAGCAGTAGCAGCTCACCAGGAGGATTCCCCAGGTGGAGATACATGAGGTAGCCCAGTGTGGTCAGTACACTCTTCTGCTCTGCCTTTTACTGAGCTGTGGCCGCAGCTGAACAGCCATGGTAGGGAGCAGGCTAACACTTCGTTCTGGAGCACCTTCCCCCGATGGAGAGCAGGGTGCTGATCTGCAGTATGGATGCTGACAAGGCTTTGGAAGTTGAGCAGTTGCTTCTCTCTTGGGTTCCTTCTAATTCAGTCCTTTCACATTCTCAGCCTCCAACACTGACTAGCTTTTGCCCTTTTTAAATTGGGAACTCGATGTGGGAGGAAAACGTGAAGCAGCTTAAGGGATGTGCTCTTTAAACTAAAGGAGTGTAACTGCTTTGCGCTAAGTGGCTCCATATGGAAAAAAAGTCTTTTTCGAGTGAATGACAAGAGCCTTGAACACCTCTTTATGGGAGAGGTGACCTCTGGGTGTGTTGTGATTAGTGATGTGATTCCATGGCTCAGGCATCTGTCTCTTCTGTGGCCACTCAGTTCAGGAGTGCCCATGGGTAGCACCATGTCCTGCTCCTGTGATCTTAACTTGGTGTTGTCACGACTGCACGTCTTAATTGTAGATCCTGTGATGCTGCTTGCAGATATATCCTGGCCAGGTTTCTGCCTACTTTCCTAGCTAAATTAGTGGTAATTATGAGGCTTTGCTGTTTGAAGTGAGTGGTAGTAGTGGTCTTGTATGGGTAAAGTACTTGCAGGTGATTCTGACCTCCTTTGTTTAGGTTCCCTGTTTCAGTGGTGTTAATTTTTAAAGAGCACATGTAGCCAAATGGATCTCTGTGAGCCAGAGATGTCCCAATAAGCAGGAATTGCTTTATTGTGGTTGTGTTCAGGTTTGGAGTGGTATGCAGGACCTGGGCTGCAGGCAGGCTGTGAAACATGACACACCTTCCCAGAGACTTCCATGCTGAGCAAAATTTATTTCATATTAATTCCTAACTTGAATTGATAAGTAGTTGAGTACTTACGCTCCATGCAGCATGAAAATGCTTTATATGTAATTTAGAGACAGGTGCAGCAGCCAGCTTGTGAGACTCGGTGTGCCTCCTTTTCTCACTTGAAAACACTCTTATGTTTGTGATTCATTTCCATTTGTGCATATATGGACTAAGATGATAGAGAACTAAAAAGAAAATAGAAGTGACATTTTACTAGTTGATCTAGGCAGTCTAGGCCGGATATTTTCTGTCCATGTAGTCTGAGAGTTTGGTACAGCTGAACTTTGACAACAGGCTCTTTGGGATGCCGAGCACCATGTCCAGAGGGTGACTGACTGCTGCTGTGCTGAGCTTGGCTGTATTTAAGCACAATCTGGGTCACCACTCTTGGCAGTCTTCAGTAAACAGGCAGACCTGAAGATAAGGAGCATTTATTTGGGCTGAGAAGCCTGGGAGGGGCATAGCTGAAAAAGAAATCAGGCTTTCAACATCGGAGGGAATTGTGGTGGTGCCTGCAAAGCCTGTCTGTTGGTGTGCTTCAGATCTCTGGGAGCAGTTTTCTTTAGCTATGCTGGTGCTTTGTTTTTCCCCCTGTTAATCTGCAGTCACATGGGCATGTTTCTTCTTCAGACCCTTCTCAAAGACTTCACATTTGCTGTTTTTGGGGCTGGCTTCTCTGAAATTTACTGGTTTATTCCTTGTCCTTGCTCATTTTGCTTACACGAAATAGTCCTTCCCTGACCCTACCTGGACTGATTTTCTAACAAGCCATGTCTGGAAGCAGCTGTACTCTCTGCTGCAATCCTGTCTGCACTGCTGGCCTCGCTGTTACGAACAGGTCTTACAGAAACCTTATCAGGTCAGGGACTGCTGCCTCGTGTAGTGCGGTGTTAGGGTTCCTGAGTGCTGCAACAACCATTTAGCAGACACCAACAGTAGGGAAGACAGTATAAGGAAATGGAGAATCTATTGGCTTCCTCCACATGTCATGGCAAACAGCTTGTGGCAAATTCTCATGGTTTAATGGTGCTTTCATTCATGCATGCTATCATATGCACATCTTCTCTGGAGGTGCTGCCACCGTTAGAGATTAAAAATCATGGGAAGGACAGGGTTATTTTGAAAATAAATGACAACTAAATTAGATGTGTGATGGGTATTTGTCTGATTGGTATTTGTTTCCACACTAGAGCTGCATTGATAAGTGCAGCATCTTGTGGAGGAGGTAGAGTGATGCTTTACTAGATTCTGCAAGTAAACCTGTTCGAATGCCTTTGATTTTTCTGATAGATTGTCATTAGTCTTCAAACATGGAAAAGTTGCTGTTGGCCTTGAAAGAGGAAAATAATGCTTTTTAAACTTCTAAAAATATTTAAAATTTTGTATTTGAGGGATTGGGAAGATGAAGAGTTATACATATGATTTTAATATAGCAGGGAGAAGTTTTCTTCCACTTTAGTCTGGGAGATGGTGATGTCCCTGCAAGTGTTGGATCAAGGCTTCCAAAATGAATGAGCCCCAGACAATGCTCTTTCACTACGAAAACAGAATCACTGTAACAGCCTATGATTTAGGTCCCTTTCAGGCAAAAAAAATAAATGCTGCCATGCTGTCATTCAGCCAAGAGACCTGCCCACCTTGGTGCATACTGACTGACATAGACACGGGAGTTTTTGTTGTTTAGTGACATGGTTTGGCAGAGCGTGAATGAACTCCTCTATGCTTGGCTCATTTTGTCTGTGTGTGAAACATTTCTGTAGGCGTTGTAGTAGGTGTGTCATACTGGATTAAATTTCTGTCTTGAACCAAGGTAGTCATGCTCCAGACTGTAGAGCTGCTTTTCTGAGCCAAGAGACCACATACCTAATTCAGGTTCCTCTTAGTAGCTGTGGTACTGAGCAAACTACTCTGAGGTGGAAACATGAGCTTTTGTGTCCGAAAGATGAAGAGCGTGGATCTTGGCTGTGTGCTGCTGGGTTTAAAGGAGGCTTGTCCCACTGTGTTCATACTGGGTATGAAATGGCTTCACAGCTTAACAACTGAGCTGGTGGCTGCAGCCACATGGCCATTGCTGTGGGGAGCTTTCCATCTGTTCCTCCTCTTCTGCCATCTGCAGAATATTTTTTAAATTGTGCAAAATATCCTTGAGCATATTCTGCAGCTCAGCCAGTTCCTTCTGCTCTAGAGCCATACATGCAGTCGTAATCTTTAAAGTGCTCCCCCTACCCCTAATCTTTGAGTTTTGGAGCATATGTAGAATGGACTGAATTGCCCACACTCTGGCTGACCTCTGTTCCTCTATCCACACCACCTGCATTTCAACCTGGCACATAACCACTGCTCTGTTCACTTATGTTTTCTTTGGCAGGACAAAGTGTCTATAACATACCTTGAAGTACAACTGTCTGCTTTTTGTCCCCCTTTTGCTTATCTTTTCAAGCTTTCCACTCTGTCCTGCACCAGCTGTGTTCTGTCTGTCTGGGATACAGTTTCCCTTTTGTTTTTCCTCTTTCTCCCTCTGCTTGCCTATGCTGTGGTCCTGACCATGGCATCTTACCGTAGTTCAGCAGCTCCTTAGTGTCAGGCATATAATCTCCCAAAGTATGTGAAGTTGGGCTGTGCCTGTGGTTGCTTTAAGGAAAGGGGCAAGTGTAGTAACTTTTTGACATTGACTGTGGTTTACAGCAAAGTTGCTAGCCCTGTTCCAAAGAGGAAATCCAGACGCAGAATTAAATTGCTGTTCAAGTTTATGTGGCTGATTTGTCTCCCCAGTTGCTGTCTTCCCTTAACCCTCTACTGTTTCTTTTCAGTAGACAACATTTTAGTGTAGGTTGCCACCAGAGGAAGAAGCTGCGTCACTGCTGTTGTAATTTTGACTGAGCTCTTGAGGACAGGCCCTTGCCTGAGGGAATTCCACTCAAACTCCTTGTCTCCGAAGCAGCTGGCTCTGCATGTCACCTCTGGACAGGCAGGATGTATCTTCTGCAAATGCTGTTCTGAGCAATGGGGCATTGCAATCTGCCTGCCCTGGCTCTAGCACTGAGACTTCCAAGAGCTCTGCATGCAGTCACTTGAGCTGACAGCATAAAACCCTGTAGACTGTGTTTGTGATGGCTACAAAGCAACATCAGCAATTGTTCTTCAACTCTTCTATGTTATCAGGAGTTGTGAAGATTAGTAGAAAACACACTGACATGAATGGAGAAGGAATGTCTAGTAGAACCAGAAGGAAGGCATTAGAGGTGTCTGACAATGGCAGGTGCTGATGACACACGTTAGCAGGTCATCAAAATTACAGCACTACAGCTCATAGAATCCTAGAATGGTTTGGATTGGAAAGGACCTTAAAGGTCGTCTAGTTTCAGCCCCTCTGTGGCAGGGACACTTTCCATTAGATCAAGGTGCTCAAAGACCCATCTAAGCTGGCCTTGAACGCTTCCAGGAGTACCTTCATGGAATGAACAACAGACAGCCAAAACTATGACAAGACAAATCTAAAATCTCAAGGCAAAAAATATGCTGGTTGGATAATAAAGCAATGGGATTTGGACAATTAGTTGTTGAGATGGAGAAAAAAGACAGCGAGTATATCCTGATGATTAACAGGGCTAGGGCAAGATAATCCTAGTATTATAGTTATGCCAGGATTCTCTGTCGATCCGTGTTGTTTGATTTATTTCGGCTTCATGTGAGCATGAAAATTGGTTTTGAGAGCATGTATGCAGGCAAATACTTGGGTTGCAGGGTCTCTGCAGACTATTTAAGATGCTGCAAAGGCACCGATGACTTGCTGGATTGTAGGGATCCCACACAATATAGAGGGCAATCTGGCTGTGCTTGGAGCCATCCTTCCAAAGTCTACCAGTATGAGAGAAAGGATGGCAGGGGACTGTAGTGTCCCACTACAAAACCATTTTGATTATCCATTCTGAAGGGTACAGCCTAAAATGACAGGCTTTGAAATGGAAAAGGAGTCTGTGAGTCTTTCCAGATACAGTGTGCAGAAGTATGAAGGAGTGTGCATTTTTGGCAGAGTTTAATGGTAAATGTAGACCAACTAGGAAGTTGTTTTCTCACAAAGAGAGAAGGATGCCTGTTGCTTAGAAATGGTTTTCACTTGCTGGGTTTGCTATAGAGTTACAGTTTTCACTCTAGTCATGTTCCAATTCCACTTTATTTCTTTCTGTCTCAGGAGAGCTTGGCACAAACAACACTTAATTCCCTCTGTCTTAAGGTCTTTGAGTTAGACCTGTAGGGCCTGCTAGGGGAAAGATTTAGTTACCTAAACATAGGTGTCTGGTGCCCTCTGGTATCTGAGCTGTCTGCACAAAGCATGTGGGACCTGCAGGACCTCCAGTCTTCTGAAGCAGCAGCTGGAGGCCAGCCTGGACACCTGAGACATCTCCAGTAGCGCTGCTGCTCATACTTGTGTGTGGGCCCTGGAATGGTGCCCTTGGAGCAAGCCCGTGGCCCAGTCAGCTTAACAGGAAGAGACAGATACTGCCAGAGGATGAATTGTCTCATTGGTCTTTGCTGTCTCTTTATATGACTTAGCTGGGAGGTGGGAACCATGCTGCTGCTGCTGTGCAGCATACAAGCTTCCACAGAACTTTCGCTAGAGAGATGGGGATTTCAGGCAGCGGGGAGAGGGAATGCAATTGTGAGGCCCAGGCATGATCTCCCAAACATCAAAGCCTTTGGGAAATGGGGATGTGTTTCTCTTCAGCTCAGTCACTAGCCTTCCCAAAATGCATGAGAGGAAGACAGCTAGATCTGGATTTAGCTATTTTGTTTCTGCACTTCAGTGAGAATGAATAGTGACAACTGCTCTTCGATTGCTTTGGTTGGGATCATGTTCTGCTATACTTTACACTTTGCACAGGGGTGGTGGAGGAGCTGATCTGGAAGCAATTACTTGTCAAAGTCCTCAATTGTAGGTCGAGGTGCTTAGCCTTTGGCCTTTAGAAGATCTTGAACCAATTCAAAGTTGGGAAGAGTCTGAACACTTGCTGAAGTAAGGAAAGTATGGTGCTTATTTTTTGATAGTAGTTTGGTGCAAGTACTTAAGCTGGGATGAAGAGATTTCAGCTTTTCAGATTCTTAAAACAAAATCCCATTTGGGATGCCTTGTCTTAGTACTTTTAGGGTTAGGTGTCACTCTCGCTCAGGGCAAATTTTGCCTGCCAAAGTACCTCTGTGGTAGTCTGCACAAACCCCGAAGCCTGAGACCTTTGTCTCCTTTCTTCTGGTGGAACATGAAAAGGCACATTCTGCATGGGCAGGACAGAGCTAATTTCTGTGCAACTGCACAGAAAACAAGTGAAGCAAACTGAAGTGCTGGGCAGTGAACCCAGTCTTGCAAGACACAGATGAAAGGGTTTGTCAAGAGAACTGTCCTGCCCCTGCAAAAGGAATGCCCCCCAAAAAATGGAAGGGAAAAAAGGAGTATTCTTGGACTTTATTTCCACTTTGTATTTTTGGAGCAGCCAATCTTTCTGGACTGCCTTCAGCTCCATCCTTCCTTCTTCTCAAAAAGTAGTTTTTCTGTGCTAAAGACGGATCCAGGTAACAGATCTCCACCTCTGGAAAAGGTAATGCAAGGCCTCAAAGGGATGTGCATGCAACACCAATAGCACAGCACTAGCCTCTTCCACAAGCATGGGAGTACTTCAATTATTTATCCAGGAGAATTGGAAATGGCTGTGAGACTGTTGAAGGCAGAAAGGGACAGAGCTCTGGCTGCAAACAGAGGGACAGCATCAGAGAAGCGCATCAGCAATGGACTCTCGGCACTGTCTTCAGTCTGGTCCCTCAGACAGGCAAAAAAAACCCACTGGAGAAAGAGGATAGTCTCACAGAGCAGAACAAGAAAGAATGCAAAATGGATACAAGCAAATACATGCATAAGCATCTGCAAAAATTGTGGTGAAACCTACCCATGTGCTTCACAGGCAGAATCCTCCTCCTCCCTATGGGCTGTATCTCCTTCTGCCCATAGGTAGGAGTTACAGAAGTAAAGGACTGGCAGACAGCTCTCAGGCTGAAATGTGTTTTGTGTGACCAGTTCGTATTGTTCTGTGTAACAGACATCTGTAAACAGATCTGTGAACAGGTAGCAGGGCTAAGGTTTACCAGTTTGTTTGCAATGAATAATTCAACCAGTCCTGCTACCCTTAAATTTAGATAATAGTGCTGCAGTCAAAGGCTTTCCAAATTTGGCAGCTAATGCTATTATGGACTTGTCTCCATGTTTGGCCTGAGGCCTGCACTATTTCACAAGTGACTTTGACCTTGTGTGACAGCATCACTGCAAACTGGTTCCCTTTTCACCTGGCAAATCGGGCACAAATTCTTTCACCAGATTGCTAATACCAAACTTGTAAAGCAGCCGATGTTGTTTTAGAGGAGACTGAAAGCAGAGCTGGAGGTGGGGGAAGCTGGCTGCAGCTTAGCATCTGAAACATCTTCCTGGAGTTTAGCAATTTTTCTTCCCAATGCCATCTTGCCACTGGTGGTGGTATTCACTCAGGGTCTCCAGAGAGCTTAGCTGGCACCTACGTCTTGGACTTTGAATCATCTCAAGGTTCCTGCAGGTAGCATCTCCTTTCCCTTTGCCTGTCCTGATGACTGTAGGACACCCTCTGTACACAACACTATAGAATTCATTCCAGTTCATCTTAACCCCAAAACTGGCAGGCTCAATACAAAAAGGAGTCTTCAGTGAATGCTAAGGAACTCAGAAAACAAAATTGCACAAGAAGGAAAAGTAAAGGACTTCTGAATAAACAGTATGCAAATGTAGTTCTAGCATAAACCTTAAACCCAAATGCATATTTGCCAGTGACTAAGCCTTTCCTAAAGTCTATGTTACTGTGGATTCAGTGTCTCTCCCGGCTGCTGCCCTGTTTTCTGCAGAGCTTGTCACACCTCTAAGGACAGTTCCTGGTGGTGCTTATCCAGCTTCACTCAAGTTTTTGGATGGGACAGAAAGTGTCCTTGATGTTTTAGGGCGACACATTTGCCCTCGGGTTATTTCTCCTGATGAATTCCCACCCACTTGATGGGAGCAAAGGACATGGTTGGTTTCCATCTGCTTGGTGTTTGTAGCTTTGTTTCAGAAGAACAGTGTCCAGTTTGAGGACCTCCAGAAAAAAGATGTCAACAAACTGGAGTGATCTGAGCAGTCATTATACGTAAACAGGCTCCAAAAATATAAGTTGGCAGAAAACCACAGTCCTTACTGGTAAGGCAGGAGCAGTCCTTGGACAGGGTGGTTTCTGTTATAAATGGTGTATGTGTGATGGAGAGACATGCCTTTCTTCTGAGCCATGACTATGGGAGAGGCAGGGTGTGGGGAAATAATGCTGCTCTCATCTTTTACTCAATGTGCTTCTGAGCTCTTGGCACTGGGGAAATGTCCTGTCAGGCAGGAAGGGTCTGAATGTGCTCAGAGAGAGGCAGGACTGAGGAAAGAGTCAAGGCAGGACGTGGAACTAAATAGTTTTGCTCAGTGCCTCTATCTGGCCCTTTCTTAGGTGTCCAAGATGACTCCAAGTACTATTCCAAGGCCAACCAACAAGGACTCGAAGGTGAGAAGGATCAATGGCTTCCAAGTCATGGAAGTGCTAGTAGCCAATTCTCCAGAAAGATCAGGAGGGTGTGTGTAGCCATAAGCATTACTTGAGATGCTCAGGCCAGTTTGAAGTTTTAGCCTTTCCTGAAACTCCTAAAAAAATACCAGCATTTTTTTCCAAGTTGCTGGTAGATAGTTTTTTCTTCCCAGTCCTAGGTTCTTTTTTAAACTTGCTAATGTTTGATACCACAGGTTCTTGATTTGTCTGTGGATTACTGAAACAGAGAATTCTTGCTTTATTAATATACAGAAAGCCTTTTGGTCTCTAGCAAGGAAAATATAAGAAAGTATTGAAATGATGTTTACCCTACACATTATTTCAGTTTTCAGATATTTGCAGTCCCCTGTGATGTAGCAATCTCGTAGAGGCATTGTGTTCTTGCTTGTTTACTTTTTAAGAATCAGCTCAGGATAAATTTGTGCATTTTGTATTGCTCAAGATATCAAATAACTGGAATGTTGCTGGGGTGATGAGTGTCTCACCTTGAAAATGGTCATTGTTTATTCAGGTGTCCTTTTTTCCAGCTCTAACTGCAGCAAAGTGCTGGCCAAGTAAATTCAGACCATCTTTTGCAGAGAGGCAAGCACAACTAGCAGTGGGAAATGAAAAGCACTGATCTACCTGAGGTCAGTAATCTCCAGGAAATAGATCCCACTGAATGCCTGTGCTATTGTAGGCATTTTCACCATGGCTGTCCATCACTTAAGTCAGCTGCAATAATTTCTGCTTGTACTGCTGAAAACTCTCTGTTTAATGATTGTACATAACAGAAAACAACATGTAAGAAAGAAGCTTTGAGTTTCACGGTTGTTGAGAAATTCAGGGCCAGTCCCTTGTCTGTGTTTGTCCAGTACTAAATCTTCTCTTTGGAATTTTTTTCCTGATGTTGCCACACAAGGCTGTAGGACTCCGGATATTTCTGAACACTTTTGAGAGCCTTTTCCTGCCTGAGAAGGCCTTCCAGTTGCTGGCGAGCTGTGCTGATACTGAATTCTGCCTTACAGGGCCAGCTCATAGCCAAGTGTTTGCTGCGAGGTGGTCCTCAGAGCAGCACAGGAAAGGTCTCTGAGTTGGGGAACACAGCGAGGCCTCCTTGCTCAACAGCTCAGAGCTGAGAGTGGAGAGCACTTATTCTGCCAGAGGCAAGTCACTGGTTTTACAGCTTGGACACGCTGTCAGCTGCACCCCCTCCTTCTCAGGGGTCTCCTGCGCAATCCTGGTGCCTTGTGGCGGACAAAGGCCTGACCAGAGCAGCCCAGCTGTGTCCCACACTCCTGTGCTTGCCTGTGGAGTTGATAGCCAGCCCTCACCTCTAGTCACGGTGGGGCTCTGGCACTTGGTCACGTCATCTCAGATTTGGCACTGGGACTTCCTCCCCTGCCCTCTTACTGGGAAAGGGTTGAAATCTGCTGGGATTGGCCATCTGGTTTGCCAAGTGTCAAGTGATTTCGTTTGGAGCAACACACATGCTTGATCTCTGTACTTCCAGCCTGCCTCTTCTGCTCTCAGGAGCCAGCAGCAACAGGGAATCTCTCACCACCAGTGGTCCTGCACCAAGTCACATAGAGTGTGATGTTCTTGAAGGAGAATTCCCACTACTGGTAGGCTCAGCCTTGATTTCTGCTTTGGAGAAGTTTCAGAGGTGTTTTCTGCTGCAGCAAACTGAAAGCCTGCTGCAGCAGTTTTCTCCTTCCTGCAGACTTCTGACCTTTCCAGGAGCAATGTTTGACCCAGGCAGATCTGACTGACAGAAGGACTACAGATAGGCATAGGACAGTTGAACAAACTATCTCACAGCATCATGGGCTAAAAGACTACCCAGACCTGATGTCCCTCTGCTGCTGGAGTGAGAAGGGAAGGAGAACTCAGCACAAGTGACTGTGCTGTGTGCTTTTCTCATCTCTTGGTTGGTTGTGTAAGTATCAGTTCATGGGAGGCAGTGCTTCTGCAGAAGCAGTGACTGTGGGCTTTTTTCCTCATTAACTTTGCAAAAGCTGGCCCTGTTCCCATGTTTGCATACTTCTGTCAGTCTCCTAAAGTGCACGTAAGCCAAACACAGAGGGACTCAATTAAACACAGACTGCTGGCTTTTGCTCTTTTGCACAGCAAAGATGTTTTTTGAAGGAAATGTAGTATGCTTATTTTAAAACATATTTTAAAAAAGCAAATATGTCAGACTTCAGCTAGCTTGGTACTAGTCTACATAGCAACTCTGGGGACCGAATAATTAAAAAGCATTTGTCTCCTTTGGCAGGCACTAGCTGAGAAAGCAACAGAAATGAAGAGGGAGTTTTGCAGCCATTTTTACCACTCCTGATGTGACTGGCTTTCTGCATTCCAGTTTTACAGTCTTTCATTGTACACAATTCAAACAAACTGTTTTGGATAGCAACAGTTCATATGGCTTTCACTAAGGGAGTATGAACTCAGAAATATCCTGGTTTTGAACAGGATTTAGAAACGCAGGGGCACAGGAGTAAGGAGTGACATGAGGTTTGATTCCCTATATGGAAGATGGTGAGATTCTCACTCCAGCATGGGCTTATTAAATGACTTTGTGGGGAAAATGCCAAACCTCAAAATGTTGCCAACAGGCTTAAAACCTGGTGATCATCACCAAGATGTCCACCATAGCCTTCATCTCTTATGAATGCCTTCGTTTCACAGCATTCCTCTGCGGTCACGTTCAGGTCCTTCAGTGTGGGCTGGGCTGGGAGCCTGTCACACATCTCTTGCTGCAAGAGCAAACCCAGAGAAGCTGTGCTGGGCCTTAGAACTTTGCAGGGCTGATCTTTCCCAGTCACACTGCTCCTCAGTGGTCTTTGGGAGTTGTCCAGGCTTCCCTCTTCTCTGTCTCCTGTCCGACCTTTGTTCTGTCTGCATTCAGCCATTTGTTTAAAGGCTGCTGGGAGCTGCACTGACGCTTTCTGCCCAAGTCATGGCAGGCAGGTGAAGACCCAGGTGACTGGAAAAGGGGAACATTGCACCCACCTTTTAAAAGGGTAGAATGGAGGACCCTGGGAACAACTGACCTGTCAGCCTCATCTCTGTGCCTGGGAAGGTCATGGAACAGATCCTCCACATGGAGGCCCAGCACTGTGTGTCCTTGCCTGTCTTTGCAGGCTGCCATCTCAACCTCACAAACTCACTGAAGAGAGATGCCATTTCTTCCTTGCCCCTTGGGAAACCTCCCTTGCCTTTCCAGGCTTCTCCCATCTCTGGGTCTCGGCACTGATCGCTGCCTGACTTCTTGGGATCAGTTCTCACAGTGGAGGTCTGTGAATCTGTGTTGGTCACTTCCATGCAAGACAGTGGTTTCAGTGCTTTAACAGCATCACTGATTTGGCACTGCTGGAGGCAGGAGAACTGTGGGATGGCTGGCTCATGCACCGTGTGTCTGCAGTGGGCTCTGTCCATTTTATCTCAGATAATACTGGCACATGTCCTTGTTACCCTGTGCCATGGAGGCAGTGAGGAGAGCGGTTTTCTCCCCATCACCCTCGGGGATTCACACTGGGTGCGTGGACAGGTATCTTGTGAGTCCATAGCTGTCTCTGGTGTGAGGGTTAACTGAGGAAAGGAAACTTGCAGCAGCAGGGGAAAATATGACTGCTCTCACCAGGGGAAAGGTTTAGAGTCAAGAGGCAATAATAACCCTGCCCTGGGTAAGAAGGAGCAGACTCAGAGCCTGGCAGGGAGCCTTTCCAGACAGCAGGGCCTGAGTTCCAATGGGATTTTAAGGACTCCAAGGCATGGGTCCAACTTTGAAGTCCAGGGTTTGCTCTGCCAACACTATGAGTCAAGGAAGCCTCGGACTCTGATGCAGTACCCACAGAAATATTTTTTCCATGCTAATCCTTCTTTTTGGTTAAAAAACTCCTCGAAGATTGAATGCAAGGCCTAAGTTGAATGCCTGGGTTTGTTTCAGTGGGGAGAAAGCCATAGCTGTGCCATAGGCAGACAATGCTCCCTGCAAGCCTTCAGGCCTCTCTCATGGTGAATTCAAATACCCTTGTAGGGAGGGGTTTCCTTGTGCCACAAAAACTGCAATGTTTTTATTCTTTCCTCACCCCAAACTAGGATGGAGGGTTAAAGAGAATGTGAATTAAGGCTCAGAGGAAACTTTGGGTTGGATTTCTCCACATGTTTCATCATACAGTTTTAAAACACTTGATCTTTGGCCATTTAAATACCTTCGTTTTCCTCTTAACCAAGCCATTTCTTGGCTTTTTTCATGAAAACCCTGGTCCTAAGGGACTTAACATTAGTTCATGGAGAGAGTTTTTGCCTCCAAAAAGGCAAAAACTGGCTCCAGCAAAACCACAGCTGATTCTGCTATCCTGCGTTTAGATGGCTATTCATGGCCACCTAAGGAAAGGCTCCTTAACATACCCTACAAACAACTTTGGGGAAACTTTATGTCTCTCATTGGGTGTTTCCCATGAGCCTTCTGACTTAGAGTTGCATATGCTTTACTAAATTAATTTTGGCGCAACAGTGTTTGGCTCAGCTAAGCCAACAGGGTTACTTTGCAGTTCTCTGAACAGCTGGTGTGACTGAGAGCTGCTGGCTGGCTCCTGGTCAGGGTGTGACACACATTTTTCTTCTCCTTTCCTCCGGGGAATCTGATGGACGGTGCTGCTTGCTGGTTGGGTGAGAAATGTGCAGCTTGCCTCACCTTGAGGCATCCTTGTCTGTGGTTGCAGCTGTGTCTTGGGCAGAGGAGTGACCTCTCACTGATTCCTCACTCTCCTCTGCTGTGGAGCACTGTGGTGGAGTAGGATAGCCTTGGTGAGCCTGGGGAGCTCTGCAGTCCTTCCTCAGGCTTGTGAAGGCACACAGTGGAAACAGAAAAGGCCTCTCACTGCCATTTCCTTCAGTCTTGGTCTCCTATAATTCTCTTCCGTGGTGCTGGGGCATCTCTACCTGCCTTCCTGACCTTGGGGCTCCTTCTCTAGGTCCCTCCCTCCTCCACCAGCCCACAAGAATACCCTCTCACCAATCCACCACTGCTCTCCTGGTGATTGTGTATTGGAAATGGCAGGAGGGGAGAGCAAAGCCACCAAAGAGAATCCTCTTTCCTTATCAGCCTTCTCCAACCTCTCCTAGGCTGCCCTTTCTGTCCCTCAGCATGACTGCCAGTCCCTCCCAGATCACTGGCCTCTTTCCATCTCCTCTCCATAAAGAAGTAGGTGTTTAGCTGGGCCCCAAGGTGTTTAGCTGGGCTCCAAAATGTTTAGCTGGGCCCCTGCACAGGGCATCATGTCTCAGCAGGATGGATATGTGGATGGAGAAACCCCTGAGGCTGTCCCTGCTACAAGAAGCTGTCCTGGAAGATGTTTTCCACATGGGCCGTCCCTGGGAGCTACCCCATGGAAAGCAAGAGGCTGTTTGTCTAGGCAGATATATTTGGTCTTGTAGGCAGTCTGGCCACAGGCAGATATACCCTGTTCTTGTTTAACTGTGCCATATTCTGCTCTTTAGCTGCATGCCAAACACTTCTTCAAGTAAATGAAACTACAGTAGCATCTTCCTCCCTTTCCTGGTCATGCTGAAGCCTGAGAAGAAGGATAGTTTGCAAACACTGTGAAATAATTTCACTTTCTAGTAATACAGTGAAAGTAAGAAATTTGTTTTCACTGCTGTAAAGTGGGAGCCAGCAGAGTGCTGGTAGTAAAGGGGGATGCTTGAACTCCATGGGGGAATGATTTGTGAGGAATGGTTTAATATCACCAGAGACATGTGAGGTGCTGGATAACAGACTGGATCCCATGGAAAGCAAGCTGTGGTCTGTGTGCAAAAGTGAGGGCTGTGTAAAGGAAAGTTTGACATCTCAATGGCAAGTGAGTGCACTCATGTGGAGTAACTTTTTAGGATTTTTGACATGGCATGAAATAATAATCCAAGTTGCCCTGGAAAAATTAGGAAGGTGGCCAGAAAACAGGGAAAGGAAAATTCTCGAGGTGCCACAAATACATGTACTATATTCTGGGGAAAAAGCACCTGGATCTGCAGTCCTGAGGATAGAGGGACTTGCCCGACAGGAATCAGATACAGGGGTCAGACAGGCAGGCTGCCAGCCAACAACATCACACAGCAGCAGGATATTCAGTGTAAAGGTTGAGTAGGTGCAGATCCACAGGAGTGAGGGTCAGGTTTGCCTCTCCATTAAGGCATTTTGAGTTGCACATCCCACACGATGGCCTCACCACGCAGCCCTGTGACATGTGGCCTGCAAGTTATGTCCTGCCTGTTATTAATAACCCCGTCCTGATGTCTCTCCATGATACTCTTGCAAACAATTTTTTCTCCTTCTTCAAACCAATTATTGGGTGAGACGCCAGGCCCTTGAGCGGTGTGGCTGTCACGTTTGTCACGTCAGGGCATGGTTTGCTACTCAGCCTGCATGGCAGCAGAAGCACCCAGATGCTTGGGTACCACTTAGCTGCGGACATTTCAGGAGCAACCTAGGGCATGGCTTGCCCCGATAGAAGCGAGGAGGGTATGATGTGCTCCTTTAGCAGCAGTGGGTTTCCAGAGAGAAACCAAGGCAGGGAGACAAGACCACAAGGAGTGGAATGGAAGAGTTGAAATGGGGAATTCTGTCAGGGAGATTGCCACGGGAGTGCAGGGCAGGGAGGAATAGTAGTGTGAAAGAGTGGCTAGGGGAGGGCAGAGACAACCTCAGTTACTGTCTGGCCAGGAAAGGATTCGTCTTTACCTTGCAAACATGTCTCTGCCCGAGTGTACTTTAAACATTCAATTTCTTTTTAGGTGTGTGCATTTTTAGTGCAAACTACACCAACAGAAAAGAGAACTGCCCTCTCTCTGCCTCCGCTCTAGCTTGTTCCCTTCCAACAGACAGGTAGCAGTGACCTTCTTCCCCTCGTTCATCTTTTCATGGTAGGGCAGTAAGCCACATCATGCTTGACAATTTAAAAGTATAACTAAGGCTAAGGTATGCGGGGAATTATAACATCTAGGTCAGGCAAAAGATATTAAACCTGCCCTTGGAAGTAAATTTTTCCAGGCTCCCAATGATAAGGCATTGGGTGGAACTCTGTTAATAATTCACACTGTAGACATTAAATAGTGGTATCAGGTTACATTAGAAAGTCTGGTGCTGACGGCTTTTTGTTGCTAAACTAATGGACTTTGGCTCCAGTGCAAACTAAGCATTGCCTTGTCAAATGCCTTGGAACAGAAATGGTTGTGGCTGTCCTTTCTTCCTGCCAGACCAATTTGCCGAAAACCCATGGTTGTCTTGGCAGAGAGAGGCTCTGTCTCTGCTGGTTAAATTTTTGAGCTGCGTCAGAACCTGTGCTGGGTTCTGAAATTCGAGCTTGGAATTTCTTTTTCACCCTTTGCTTATAATAAAGTTTCTCAGGTCCAGCCAAGCCATGTTCTACCAATGATGACCTTGTGGCTAGACACTGTGGTTTGCACGTGCATAGATTATATAGGTAATTAAAAAGACACCAGAATAAAACACCTGCTCCCTTTGCTGGACTGGTTCTTCCTGGGTTCAGAGGAGTAACAGGCAATAAACCCCTATGAGAGCCACTAACCTCAGCAGATCTGGCTTAGATCTCACACAGAGAACAAATTTAAAACGTAAGCAAATAGTTTCACAAAGTCGTTTGTTAGAGCAGAGCTTTAACATTAAACTGCTTTAGCTTTAAACTGGTAGAAAAGATGAGGGAATGGAAAGACAAGGGAAGGGGAGGTTATGGAATAAAGATAAACTTATTTCAAATGATTTGCATAGCTTTGAAGGGTAAACAATAGATAAAATTCATGTTGACAGTGCAGAAAATAGCACGGTTAACTTGCATTGGGTGGGTCAGAGTTTGTACTGCTGCATGAAGGTATTGGGAAGAGGCAGGCACTCAGTATTCCTGGTTCAGGTTACACATCAGCATGAGGTCAGCAAGTCTCTGATGAGAAGGCAGGAAGACTAAAGTGGCTCATCTCCAAAATGTTTTGTCCTGCGTGAATTTCTGTCCTCAGAGAGAGTGCCACTCAAAAATATGCTTTAATCTCAGTCGTTTTGTCCTTGGGTGTTAAGGAAAGTTCCCAGTCTGACCATTCAGGAGACTCTCTGGCAGCCACACTCCCAAGGCCAGACTGCTGGGACTGAAGCCCCTTCACGGCAGGCAGCTCCAGTGATCCACCAGGCGCCCCACTTGACTCCCTGCCCATCCCACTCACACACAGTCAGACCAGGTTTCCTTACTAGTTTTACCTCAGGCTTCCCATAGCAGATGTCTCATTCCATAAAGCCATTTACTCGTGGCACAGTAACACAAACACCTTGAGCTGGTGCCTCCAAAGAGGAGCCCCAACAATGGAACCCCTGGGCTTTTATACCTTCACAATCTCCCCGCGCCCAAGTCTCGGTCTTCCTCCTGAGTCCCTGCTCCTGGCCCCCTCTCTGTGTCCATCCATCTCACTGGCACCACCCCTCTTCATCTCGTTATCAAAAAGGTGAGCAATTCCCTGCTCCTGCTGTGTCTCTCAAGTGTCCATTCACCTGGCTGGCACTACCCGTGTTTGTGCCCTTTGTCATCCCAAAGGTTGGCAGTTCGCGGCTTCTTGTCTCTCAGAGACAGAAGTCTCTGGGTTCCCACCCAGAGCTCAATCTGCATGTCAATCTGCAGTTTGCAAACTGAGCTACCTGGACCAGATGTATTGGGTTCAAAATCAGAGGTATAAACTTGCTTCCTCAGACACACACTTGCTTCCCTCCTTCAGCACACAGGTCATCCAAGATCTGGTATGTGCATGTTTGCTTCTGGCTTGCTAATCCCTGATGGGCTGCCAGCACCTCTGTCCCTGCCTGCCAGCTGCAGAGTGGGTAGTGCAAGAGAAGATACAGGAATGATCTGTGAAGGTGGTGAAGGAAGATGCCCACCATATGGCCGTGCTTAGTGGTTGTCTCCAGCACACCAGCATTTGGAGGGGAAGCCACAAGCAGGGACACCCTTGAGTCCCATTTGCCCATATGGACTGTTGATATCTCCACTCCAGTCCTTCATGCTATTCATCTTTCTCTTGACTCTTCTTCGTCTGTTTTTCACAGAGTAGATGCTGAGGCTGTTTTCCAGCATTCCAAGAGAGGAGTAATAATTTCCATGTAGGCCACCATGCCCCGAGTACGTGCTTAGTGCTGGCTTTGTGCATCCATTTCTTCTGGGAATGCTCTAAGCTGGCTGCACAGAACACGCTAAGAAAGTGGTTCCAGGAGAACCAGAGTCATCATTAGAGAAGGATACTCACAGAACTACATCTTGGCAAGCTAAGTGAAGCAGGGAGGGCTGCCTGGCAGGTTGGCCATGCAGTGCTAAGAGAACTGTAGTCGGGCCAACTCAACAACTCAAGGGACCAGGAGTGGTCAAACAATGGAGCTTTTGCTAACTCTGTGGTGTGGGGCTTGTGGCACCAAGTTGGGAGAGCTCTGAGAGCCACAATGGAGAAAACAGAAACGGTCCCAAATCTGCTGAATAGGGAAATGCCATCCCAACCATTCAGAAAAGAAATTGGAAGTCCTTTCAAAGTAGCACAATGCCAGAGAAAGCTGGTCCAGAAAGGTCCCAGAGATCTAATTATAGCCTGCAATCAATGCTGCTCTTATCCATGCTGCTAATGAACATACATGAAGTGAGCAGTTTTGCTGCTCCAGGGCTTCTTGCAGTAGAAATAGCAGCTTAGTAATAACTAGCTGCCTTGCCTGATTAGGGCTCACTTTGACTTCTCCCAGATTCCCAGCCATTGGTGCATGCCCTTTGGAAATGTGGGTGCTGTAGCCAAGGTTGTTCAGGGTGGGGTAACCAGGTCAAAGCATTGGGGAGGCTCTGGCACAAGCACATGTGGCTGCATTAATGGCACATGGAGAGCTGGATGGTGAGGGACAGGCCTCCCAAGAGGTGCAAAATGCCACCTTTCAGAATGTGAAAGAACCCCAGATTACCAGAAACTAATTGCACAGTGAAAAAAATTGCACTCTCAGGTGCCAGTGCCAGGTTGTGTCCAACAGCTTCCTCATGGGAAAAAAAAAAAAAAGTTATGATCACCCTGCTTCTTCAGGGAATGGAGCACAGAGAACAGAGGCCAGCGCTAGTGTGTTATCAGATCAGCTGTTGAAGCACGCAAGGCTGTGCCAGGCAACCACCTCTCCTTTGCATGCTCAACAGAAAACAGATCCTGTTCCTATGGCTCTGGTCCAGACAACACCTGCCAAGTGGAAGGAAAGGCTGCTCCTGCTGCTGTGGAGGAGTTGCCTTCATGCACAGATGGGGGAGGCCAGAGGCAGTTCTCAGGCATCTGTTTTTTTTCTGGTATTCATTTTTTTTCCCAAACAAACGAAACACAAGCTCTGTCTCGGCCTTGAAGGACGTGCAGCCTTTCACTTGGTAGTGCAGAAAAATAGACACTGGCTGCAGTGAAAACAATGATCAGAGCTGAGAGAGTCCCTGGGACCAGAAGAGGAGGGACTGTTCTGCTGTGGTCTGACCTGGGAACCAGCCTTGAAGTCACTCTAGCTTTGTCAAGGATACTCCTTTCAAAAAACATCCTAGAAGCATATGGTCTCCATTTTCACATGGTTGGTGACATTTTTTCCCTGCATTGCCTAAAGAAAGTTATTTGGATGATTCACTCCGACAGTTCAAAAACTGCACCAGTTTGGAGTGGTCTGGTTCCCTGGGGCTCTATTTACAGCTTTATCTGTTGGGCTGCAGAGCTGCTCCATTTCAAATGCAGAAGAGATCATTCTCTCCAATCAATGGAAAAGTTTGAGTTGTGGAGATGTCTCCAGGATTCAAAATTTTCTTTTCTCAGAGTCTGTACTGCAGCTGGGAGCCCACCTTGGGGACTGGTCACCCATCCCTCTTACTGGGTCACTTGCACCTTGGGAAAATCTGGCTACTCATTCAAGCTCAGCTGAGTTTGAAGATTCTAGTTGTTCTCAGTGCTCCTTTGGTGCAAGATGCTATAAATTGCATCTGATCTTTTCCTGTAAGACCATACCCAAATTTCTTCCTTCTTTGCTAAGGAAACAAAGGCAACCCACCACTGGAACTTGGAAAGGAGGAAGCAGCCAAGCACAAACACAAGCAGCAGAGCTGAAAATACTGCTCCACATTAGCTCATGACTTCCTGTATATTTCAGAAGAAAAGAGCCTTTGCTTTTGTTTGGCTGGAGGTAGAGCTGGGAGGACCCTTACTTAGACCAAGTTGTACAGAACAGGCTCACAAGTCTCTCTGCTTGTGGCTGATTCTAGGAGGGTATTCCCTCAAGCAGGCACACTGAGTGTCAGAAATGCAGATTCCCTGAGGGTGGAGCTGCCAGATGGGAGCTTTTTCCAGACTCTGCCAGATCTCTCATTTTGTTAATTGGATAGCTGAGCTGTGGCTGTCTTTCTCCCTTGCTCTTCCTACCCATGATGGGGAAGATGCTTGTCATCACTGAGGGGCTTTGCTGTTGGGAGCTAGCTAATGGCAAGAAGAGATGAAAAACTGCATGTGCTGTGCTAGAATGCCATCATGACTCCACTCAGCAAAGGGACCACTGAGACTCAGAAGACCAAGGGGATTGGTCAGGAGTGACCTGCAGCCAATTCCCAGTCCCACGAAAAGTATGGCTCAAATTCCCAGGTGGCTTAGTGGTGTTCAAAGGAGCTGCACCTTCTGCAGTGTGGCCATGCAGCTGCACAGCCTGGAGATCTGAGCAGTGCTTTAATGCTGAGTGTGACCTTACGTGTACAAAGACAGAAGAAACCTGAGAGCCTCTGCTGGCTCAGCTTGGCATGATGTGCAAGCATACTGGCACTCTTTCATTCCAGACATTCATCTGTGATGCAGAATTTTCCCAAGCTGTCGCCAGCTGCAGCTTTGATGGATTTAGCCCTTCCAGTGTACAGAAGGCAAGAGCAGTGAGTGTTTCTGGTGCCAGGTTGTGTAACTCAGCACAAGGGGCTTGTCCCAGACCCTATAGTGCGAGACCATATTCCCCTCTCCAGGAGAGGCCCACAGCCTGGGTCATTCACCTTCGGCTATCTACCAGACCAGGCATTATTTCTGAATATTGGCTGTAACTTGCCTTGCTGCTGCATCGCTGTCCTGTAGGATATGTCTCAGAAAGCACAGTGAATCAAGTGGGGTGCTTTCAGCACAAGCTGTAATTCTCATATGGTCCTCCTGACCCAGGAGCAGCAGCCAGAACTGGTAAAACAGCCAATATCTTGCTTCCCCATCTAGTCACCTAAAGGCCGAGTGTGGACTTTTCCCAGCACAGCTGAGTTGTCAGTGAGCCAGGGAAGGCCAGTGCAAGCTCCTGGTCCCCTCACATGTTCCACAGGATTACTGTGGCCAAGAGAAGGCCCTCAAAGATCTGTCCTTGCTAGCACATACTGCTCTGATTTCAGAGGGAGATAACTGCTTTCCTTTCCAGCTTCTCCAAAGTGATCCTGAGTTGCCAGCTGGAGCCATCTCACATGGTGCCAAGCCCCAAAGACAGCTTTGGGTTCCAAGGATCCTAAGCAGCCTGAGGCTGCTGTGAGTTCCCTGGGAGAGTAAGCAGCCAAGTCCTGTGTATAGTACCTGTATTCGATGAACTGAGTGGTTAAATATTAAATCCAGACTGATGCAGATAAGTATGACATAAATTTTTTGTATTGAACCGTTCATAAATACTCCATTTCAGACCAAACCAGGATACCTCTTCGCAGAAATAACACAAGACAGCTTGACTGAAAAAAAGCCATATTTCCTTGCAGTAACACCAAAACTAAAAAAAGGAAAAATTACTAAAATGCTCAGTCATCCTGCTATTAATCCCCAGTGAGTGCATCCCTGCTGGCTTTATGGCTCACTGTTTACCAGCACTAGGCTGTTATTGCAGGGCATTTAGAAGCATTGAAAGATTTGTGTGTGGATTCATTGGCTGTCTAAGAAATCTTACTGACCCCCAACTTAAAAGTTAGTGTGTGTCTGCTATGATTGCTTGCATGGCTATAAAGTATTCAAGTGATAATTGTTCTGGTCTCTGAAGTGAAGTTCTTCTCCTGCTGAAGCCACTGTGGAGAAGTGGAGGGTTTGGTAGATTTATCTGGTTTTAGTTTGCCTCCTATTGTGACTTGATCTGCTCAAAGACAGCTTCTTGGAGAAAGAAAAGCTGGACTGTGACAGTCCTCAGCCCAAGAGGGAGACCTGAGCCAACATTTCCTACTAAGTGACCAAGTGTGCTGTTGAGTGAGGGGTGCAAGGTGCCACATCACCTATAGCTACCCTGAACCCCAGCCTGCAACACCACCAAGGACACATTATGCCAAGCTCATGGATGAAGAAACACTGCATTTCTGATGGCCACTCAGATGCCAATAAATCACAGCAAGTAGGGAAATGCAGGAGAAGCAACACCTGCCAGGTGTCCAAGGGAGCACCGTGTGAAAAGGGAATGGTCATAAAACCCTCAGTGGACTGGAGAGAACTATTATATTTCTTTCTATAAAAGTGACTGTCTCCATAGCACTGGAGTGTCGCTACACAAACACTGAGGAATTACGCTCCTGCTGATAATGCTCCAGTTTTTTTCTGGCAGGGGTCATAATGATGGAAAGCAGGTGCATGAGATCATGAGCTCCCTATTGCTAATTATTGAGTGTTGGGAAGGAAACTGGGGTCTGTTTTGCTCAGATTGGAAGGTGGGCTGTAGGTCAATTTAGGCCTTCAGCTCTTGACAGCAGGGTTTTCCAGCAACTGTATAGGGAATATGGCTCTACTGCAGGATGGCTTGAGGGATGGGAAGTACCTTGCTGTATGCCTATAGCAGCTGCTCCCCTTACTACACCTACATCAGGACTTACCAGCCCTGAAATATTTTTGTCCTGTGGCTGCTTTTCTTGTACCCTCACATCCATATGTTCTGCATCTGGCCAGGAGCTGGAAGAAACCAGGCAAGACTACAACACTGCGCACAGTCCTTTCATTCCTGAAGACCATGTCTTTTCCCCTAGGAGAGCAGTGCAGCCCTGGGACAGGGCACAGAGATGTGGTGGCATCTCCACCATTGAGTTCATCCACATGGATGAGGCCTTGAGTGACCTCAAGGTGAGAGTCATTTTGCTTGGAGCAGACATCTTAGGGACCTCCTCCACTTGAGCCTGTCCGGGATTCATTAGGTAGAAGACATCACCATAGTCTCAACAAGACTCCCACACCAGAAATAGCTGGAAGCTGTAAAAGCATTCATTAATGTTTCACCCTTTTCTTATGCCTTTTAAATATATTTCTCCTGAGTTATGGAGTTTGAGCCTTCCCTCCTCTTGAGACTGCATAGCAGCATCAGAGCGGAGAAGAGATCTGTAACTAATGCATCGGCTGGAAGGGCTTGCCCATATCCCATTCCAGGAGCCAAAGCACTTAAACTGGTGACTGCTCTGACTTATCTGTACCAAAGGAACATGCCAGCTGTAATTATTTTTCCACAAAGACACCCTTTTTCTTTCTTTAAGCCTTGTGTAAATGTCAATAACCAGTCTTTGAAAACAGCTAACTCTTTGGCAGGGTACCCCTCCAAGGGGGAGGATAAAGACAGGCTAGGCAGCTTTTCTGGCTGCAGTGTGACAGAACTTCACTGGGCCAGAGCAGCTGGTCTGAAGCTTAGTTCCATTACAAAAAAACAAAACCCAAAAAAACCCCCAAGGACATAAATATGGTTTATTGCAATAGTTTAGAGCCAGCTGAACTGCCCAGTAGGAATAAATCTATGGAAACATCGGGGAGCTTGGGAGCATCACAACCCTGTCCAATGCTGCTGGCTTTTTGGCAAAGCTCTGTGCTGTTCCCAGGGGTGCAGGGTGCTCTTGGTGCTGCTGAGAGCTGTGTCCTCAGCACAGCCTCCTCCCATTACACACAAGTGCCCTTCCTGCCCCCTGTGACCACACAGAAGCTTGTGGAAGACATTGTGAAATCAAGCTGATGCTTGTGTCTGGTGGCGATTACACTGGCAGTGCTGCAAACAGTGTCATGGTGTGTAAGAGAGAAAAGTACCCTTACGAGGGAGACACTGCAGAGCAACGGGGAACTCCATGGTACATGCTGAAATGCAAGCCCCTTTTGTCCATTGCCTTGTGGTCAAGCGTCTTTTCCCCAAAGACCCAATCTCTTAGAGAGGCTCATTTGCTGATTCTATTCTTTGTGGAGAGGAAACTGAAGAAGAAATGTTGACAGCTGTTGTGAAATGACACACTCTAGTTTCCTCCCCTCTTATACTGCCCTCCGTTAGCAAGACAGACACATCTTCCACAGGTCACTCTCCACTGCAAGTGCCTGTATGAGCTACATTTAAAACCAAATTAAAATTTGGTCCAGCAATAAAGTGCTATCTGGATGTATTTACACTCTCATGATTTGGAAGAGACATGTTTCTTATCCTCTGCGTATTATCCCAGTCTGGGCAGCTTTTCCCAAGAGCATCCCCCCCCATGGGTCCCCCTGGCAAACATCAGAAGCAAAAATCTGGGGTGCTTATACATTTTCGACCCTGTTCAGCCAGGATGTAGGTGCAGAGAGCCTACATCCTGCCTTTGTCACTGTGTCCAGCACCTACAATCCAGTGTGCTCCAGAGGTGGCTGCTGTGATGGCGGTGGTTCAGCAGAGCTGCTCCCCTGTAGGGCAGCATCCCCAGGCCAATGGGAGATTGGCAAAGGGAGTTGGATGTGGAGCAGGGGAATACTTGCCCTCTTCTCCCTTACCAAACTGTCCCTGGAACACATACTTTGGAAAACTGAGCCTCCGAACACATCTAAGATCACCATGACACAACAGCTGGTTATCTCTACCCAGAGGAGGCACTGAAAACCCTCAGGATACAGAGGCTTGGGAACTTCAGGGGAAACGGGGGGAGGGGGTAGAATGGCAGGAGCATTCTAAGAAATCTTTGTATATTAACCAGCAAGTACACAATCACAGCTGCCACCAAGGGCTTTACAAATGCAGCAATTGCAATGTCTGTATCCTCTAGCGTGTAACACATGGGCATTAGGTGAGAAACCCCAGAGCTGAGCTCTCTTGGCCCTTCTAATGCTTGCAGCATCTCATCAGCTGCCCTAGCTGGCTTGGACTTCCCCTATATCCTAAAATGAAACTGTCCTCACATGGGGTTTTCAGCCACAAAGCTGTTACAGGAAATGTCTGGCTGCAGCTTTCTCATTCATGAGGTTGGGCCAGCATTCAGACGTGAAAACAGCCCTGGCCAAGACACCTCAATCACCTGAGGCAGGGGTACAAATACCATTTAAAAATATTTTTCCCCCTGCATCCAGAAAAACAATCCAATTACCTTTGAAAAGAGACCTGTGTTGTATGTTTGGTTAAAAGAACCACAGTGGTAAAAAAATCTGAAGCATTTTTAATAGTGCTAAACAACAGTTGTTTAGATGTGGAGGTGACAAAGAATTTGTGGAGAAAAGGGAGTGGCAAATGCTTGCCAAGAAGGTGAAGCCCTTTGCCTCATGCTGCTCTCAGGTAAGAAGTTACATGCAGGGCTTGTGTCTTGACCCACTGCATGTGAAAAATCACACACACATTACTTTCCCCCCACCCCTAGTACACTCTTCAGCCTTTCCCTTTTCCCTGGTCCTTTTTCCAGGACCCAAGTGCTTCCAGCTGCTTTTGGACAGATGTGCCACCATTGGAAGAATCCCACCACAAAGACAGTGCCAGCAGGGCCTCTGGACACAAACAGCGGCTGGTGACAGCCAAGGCAGACTCCCCTGAGCCACAGGGGAGTAAAGGATCACAGACCGGCCAAAAACACCATGACATAACCCTTTCCAAGGTGCACGCAGATCCCATATTTCTCTGTCAAGGGGAGAAGCTTCACCCCACTGTGTTAGCCTGCTTGGTTTTGTGATGCAAATTCTAGGGGAGGGAACCTAGAAACTAAAAGCTTTGCCTTACCCAGCTGCTACAGAAAGCAAAACACCCTGGAAAGAGAGCTCATTTTATGACAGCAGCAGACTCGGAAAGAGCTACAATCCGAAGGTGCTCGGTTATATCTCTGTATAGAGCAAAGGCCAAGCTCACTCTCTGCAAGGCTTTGCAGTAAGCTGGGAAGCAGCACCTACAGAGCTGCTCAAACCAGCACACACCAAGGCAAACACATCTTCCTCCCCTTCCCCCACAGCCTTCCACCTTACCTTATCTGTAAGCGGCAAAACCCACCCACCTCAGTAGTTGATTGTTTGAAATACAGCACCTTCAGGGCATCACCGAGGCTCAATCTTCGTGGTCAAAGCCAGGTCAAATGCTGAAACTAGCCCTGGCTGGCACTGACACCAGCTGTCCCCTTTCTGCAAAGGAGCGTGTTTCCTACTCGTGCTTCTTACTGCAGTGACACAACAGGGACAATTAGTTTGATGTAAAGAAGGGTCTAACTTTCATTTGATCCTGCTATTAGAAAAGAGCCTGCACCCCCCCCCCCCCTCTCCAACACCTCTCCCAGCATCCATCACACCTCAGCTCACAGACAGGGAAAGCACTGATCCCGGATCAAGCTGGAGTGGGGGAAGGAGAGAAGGGGGAGAACGGAGACTGACTCAAAAGCAGAAAAACCCGAAAAGGCTGTTCCTAGCACTGCAAGCAGGGGAAGAATGAAGAGTAGTTCAGAAACATAGTGATTAGTGGGGAAACCTAAGAGCACAGAGAAAAGGGCCCGGGCTCCTCCCATCTCAGGGCTGCAGAGGCAATGGAAGCATGGTGTGTTGGCAGGAAGGCAGCAGGAATAAGCAGCTCTTTCCTGTTTCAGGCAGCAGAATTCAATGTGGATGTGTGCTCCTCCCTGCCAATGGCCACTTTCAGGAAGCTGGACCTGTGTCCAAATTGCCTCCCCAGCCCCACGGGTGCTTAAATAGGATGACAGCAAGATACACAGCCAACATTTTGTTCCACCTTTATTTTAACAATCAGATAAAAACAGAACCATATTTTTAAAAGAGTCATTACATGGCAATTATAAAGTGCATTTTCCACTTGAATGTTGTGTACAAAAATATCTTTTAAAAACAAACATGCAAAACATCCTACAAGGCACTTCCAGGCATAGAGCAAGGAGAGCAACCACCTCACTTCTATGTTCACATTGGCAAAGGAAAAAGGGAAAGGGGGAAAAGGGAAAGGCCACAAGTAGTATTTTTAAACTGCTATTTGTCAAATCGTCAGTTCCCAACCTAGCTTTTACTTATGGCACTGCTCTTCTAGCTTATATTCCATGATCCCCCCTAAGCACATCCAATGCACAGCCTGAAAACAAGGAGATACCATCATCCACAGCACCCCAGACCCACATGCCTTGTTTTGGCTCACAAACAGCTCTCCAGACGCACAAGAAGGTGCCAGGAGAACATGACTTTCCTACAGTCAGTGTCATACAACATTAACACCATACACTAAATAAATAAAAAGTACCACTGTCACTCAAACTTGCTTAAAGTTTAAAACCAAGCCAAGCTAGGCAACAGTCCCTCCTAGAGAGACCAGATGCAGGCTCTAAGGGCTGACTTGGGAAGCTGTTTGAACAGAGGAACCAAGCCTAATGAACTCTGGGCTAGCAAGTAGGTTCACCACCTCAGCTAAGTGATCAGGCACAGTCAAGACATGTTTTGATTTTGCGTTTTGAAAAAAGCAGCAGTTGAAGGCCAGCTATTCTTCCTGCAAGCTCTTCTCCCTTTTGGTATCCAACAGTGATCCCAGTATCCCTTCTAAGTTAGAGTAAAACAACTTGTAAGTATTTATACAGTAGTCTCCAGAATTAAAAGCTATGTTAACAAAGTTAAGTAGTCTAGCCTGTTGCTTCTCTCCAGCCTATCCACAGGCTACTAGAGGCACCCAAAAATTATATAAAGCTTATGCACTAGAAAAAGTAGGATTGCCTTGACCTCTATTTCTACAATCTGTTCAGCACTCTCCTTTGAGCTGAGCGATTAAGTTATTCTGCCCAGTTAGCACCCAAGAAGCTTTGTGAGGCTGTTTGGCACTGCACAAGCCCCCAGCTGAGCATACATCCAAAAGACAAGCCACCTCTTTAATGATAGGGATGGCTCCCATATGTGATTTGTCTCATGTGCAGGGGTGCTGTCAGGATAACCCCACATCTCACTCTCTTCATGGCTAGTTCTTTGCATAGGTGGGATGAGCCACTTTTTATGGTCAGAGAGATGCAAAGTCTGGGCATTTTCAGGTCAAAATGGCAGAAACTGCTCCAACAGTGAGGGAAGCCCCCAGCATGTTCATCCAGGATAGCCACAGCATGCTCACAGGCAAGCAGTGCCACGCCTTTAGCTGCCAAGCAGTCCATGGCACAGAGTACCAAACCATTACCAGATCTTAAAAGCAACATCAGTTCCAAAGCCTGTTCATCCCAAAGCATTGCTGGGATCGCACACACCACCCACTTCTCAGTCAAGACACTTCCACCACAATCGGTACACAACAGTCACCTTCCTACATGGGACACAGCAAAGACAGCCATGTGGTCTCCTGTAGCACCTGGGCAGAGTCTACTGCACAGGACCCTGGGCCCCAGCTGCACAGAACTCTGGTTTTACAGTCCACAGGAGGAAGAAATGCATTTTCAGAGTCCAGCACAGCCAACTTCAGATGTCCATCAAGGGGAGGAAGCATCACTGATCACTTGTGATTAAAGAAACAGGAAAGTTTTGAAGAAGGCAGTCAAGGATGTCAACCCACAGCTGTGTTACGAGCACCACACAGCTACAGCTAATCTCTATTTTTGGTAACACCAATGGTATGAGAGTTTTTCAAGATCATCTGATACAACAACTGGTGACTTAAGCATATCAGATCCTCTCCCACAGGCGCATCTCCTAATTCGGCAGGCTGTAGGGTCACACTTCCTGTCATCACATTGCATTTTCACTTCCAAAGCATGCTTTCTGCCTCCAGTAGGAAGGGCCTCACTACAAGGATATGTGCAAAGAGAGGACTCCATTCCCACCAAGCCAACCACAGCGTTTCCTGGCAGGCACAGGCTGGCTTTGCAAGGAGAACCCTGCAGCTGTAGTACAGCCCACTAACAATATAATACTAGGGTATATTTTGAAAGAGCCTTTTAACACTAGGCAGGCAATACAAAGCAGCCACCACTACATAGCTTGGACAGGCAAAATAAGCACTGTAGTGTTTCCCTGGACACTGGCAACTTTACTGAAGAGGAAGAAGAAGTGCTGAAGAGCCACGAAGAGTCCCTGGTCCTCTGATCACCTGGAGAGCCAGAATTGCTTCTCTGACTATAAGCCCCCTGCCAGCAGAGCACTGCACATCTGGTTTTGCTGGGAGGCTTATGGTAAGCTACACAGAGCCATACTTCTTCCACCTATTCATACACCTGTGTTCAGACCAGCCCCAAGGCCTGCAGACACACCAGCAACAGTTAGTCAACCTGGCCATTGTCCTTGAGTCAATAGTAGGGCCCCAGCTTCTCATAGCCTGAATAACTGGGCCACTCAGGAAAGAGGCCGTAGGAGCACCGAGGGCTCCCAAATCGGTCAAATGCACAGCCAAAGTCAGGAGCCTGTGGGGGACAGACAGCTTCCTGGGCAGACTTCAGTTCTGACCGTATGATCCTGTAATTTGTGCCCCTGTTGTTGTCCCAGTACACCTTCCCATTGCACTCAAAGGAAATGGCAAACTCAACCCTTTCGTGTGATTGAATTTCCTCAGGCAAGCTGATGTCAAAGGAAAACGTGTCCCGATCTGACCCTCCATACGTATCCTTGACATACTGGCATGGGTGATCTACAAAGTTTTTCCAGGTGTCAAACGTCATCCGGATCTTCACAGTCTTTTCAAAAGCGAGGTTCCTCACCTTCACTGTTCCCACAATAGATTTCTCCTTTAGCATACAGTTTTCCAGACAGACACAGTCTGCCTGGAGGCGGTTTCTGAAGTCCAGGTAGTCTACAGAGGGCTGAACAAAATCCAGGACAAAGCTGTCCTTCTCCACTGTTGTCAGACCCACGATGTTGTCTATCAGCTCTGTGATGTTGAAAGGAATATCTAATGGATCTTCAAACTCTGAGAACACCTTCACCATCGTCAGAGCAAAGCCTCTGCTATCTGCGAACGACACCCTCTTCTTCACTTTGTTGTGTGTGAAGGAGTTTGCTGCCTCTTCCGGCCCATTCAGTGCAGTCTTGCTGCTCAGTTGGATGCAGGGCCGCAATGGCTTGCTTGGCTTTGGAGCAATTTTGCAGGCACATTTCTCTCTTCGCAAGGGTGAAGAGCACAGGTACAGCTGCATTGCTACATCCACAGCCATTGCTTGCTTGTGAGGGAAATAGTCTAATACTCTGGAAGATAAGAAGAAGGGTCAGTTGATGTTAGAAAAGCACTTTAATATGAATTTTGTCAGACAATTGATATAACACTTCCCCCCAACCATCCCAAAACAACTTGCTTTTTAATTAAAGGCAGGTACTTGTATGGTGTGATTTACAGGCACAGTGAGAAGCACACTACAGCAGAAGTGGTAGGACCAGAGCCTGTTGTGCCCTTGAACAACATCTCTTCCAGCTGCTACAGGGACAGAGGCACCCTTTGAAGGCACACACAGGCACTGCCCTACTAGGCTAGCAATAACAGGATCCAGAGCATTTCCAATCCAAAGCAAAGCCCATGGCTCAGTCCTGCCAATGTTCACAAAACCCACAGATTATCAAATTTCAATGCTACATAAAGCAGGATTCCTGCTGTGCTTTCCTCCCTCCAGGAGAGATTGTCCCCAGGGCTTCACAAGCTTTTGCAGGTGCAGGAACCCAGTTTGTCACAAGATGCTGTACACAACTGACTTCACCTCTCACAAAGCCCCAGATGTCAGCCAAAAAGCACTCTTTCAGTTGAGCTACACACTTTGCTCATCACTGTTGCCCAGAACTGCTCCATCTAAAGTGCCTGTGAGTAGTATCGTAAGGATAGCAACAGTCTGACAGCAGCAGCAGGGCACAGGCTTAGCCAATGCTGCTCTGGAGCTTTCTTCCCTCTACTCCACTTTAAAACGAATGTCAGCTCAGAAGGCACATCAGCCAGTTTTACCTCCAGTAGAGTCTGCACCTCAAGCCTCCACAGTATTTGTGCTAAGACCCTGGGAAACACCCATATAGCCACAGGGCTCTGCCAAACACAACTCACCTACCCAAGGTTCACCGAGGCTTTGGAAGAAAGCCCTTCTCCCAGAAGGCACAGGCCACGTGCCCCTCCATTATGGCCTCTCCTCCAGCACCCAACCTGTTCCTCCAGGGATGCAGCACCATCTCTCTCGATGTGCCTATTGTAGAGCAGCTCCCAGCTGGCACCTTGCCAGACTTAGCCCTGGAATTGCCTCTGCATCCAGGCAGCTCTCAGAGCACTGCACTTACAGCTCCTGCCCTTACACTGATGTTCAGATTGATGATTTTGGCAGACTCTTTGGCCTGGCTCTGGATAAACCGCTGGATGGATTTATCACACACATCCCCCTTAAGTCAACTATATTGCAGCTGACTTTAAACACAGAGTATTCCCTTAATAAAAATCCTGCTTGGCTGCAGGCCAGGCTCCAAAGCTGCTCCCACCACACAAGAGAGCGATGAGGCAGCAGCAGTGACCACTGGCCTTGTGATGCAGCAGAGTTCTGGCTGCCAAAGCCACACACGGCCAGCTCTAGTACTTGATTGCTGCTCCCGTGCCAAGAAAAAGCAAGAGCTACACTCTCCAATTGAGTTCTTCAACTCCCCACCCTGTAACACCAACACAGCAGCTCTGAGCAGGCTTTCACAGCATCCATTCAGCAAGGCTATCTGTTTATTCAGAGCACATGTGCCAAGGCTTGCAACCCAACACACCCACCAGCCAACTCCTTCTGCAGTGCCTCCTTTCAGCTCAAGGGCAGCTACACAAGATAGGCATCAGATCCACCTGTCTGCTAACACTGTTCTGCTCATCTCTACCTGGTTTTGCCAAGTTTTTATTCAGACACACTTTATATAGGCAATTTCCTCCTTTAAATTAATGCAGCCTCCAATGCTTCTTCTCTTGCTTGGATCAGTTTCATCTGCATTGCATCTTTTCCTTAGGAAATTTATTCAGCTGAATTCCTGTAGCGTTTCAGAAGTCAGGTTTCATAGTAAGCCATGGTTATTCACCATTTTAGAATGAAGAGGCATAAAATACCCAGCCCAATTGCATTACTTGGAGCTTTTTTTCAAGCTAAGAACTATAGCAAGAGCTTTTCATAACCAACTCTGAGGGTGAGCTCTGTGCTTTTACAAACTGCCTTTCCAGCTCATCTGATATCCCAGACAACTCTTTCTGCACTTGAGAGTCTGCTGATGCCCAGTTCTCAGCCAGAGGCAGATTTCCCCTTTTGGGGAAGATCAGGGGTATCCTGAACTTCAAATGCTTTGAAGGTGGGAGCAGGGATACAATTTCCAGAGCTCACACAGGACAGAAAGGGCTAGGAAGCAAACAGTGCAAGGCAGAGAGCCTTGTGCAGGTACAGTAACTAGTTCCTTTCCCTTTCCCCTCAAAAGGAGAACAAACTCGACTCTGCCTCCAGACTTCTTCCTGTAGCTTTATCCTCTCCAGAAAAGGATCTGTCGCCACTCACTTCTCCCTCCTGTCATTCTACGAAGGAGAATTAAGCCCGAACCAAGGAACTACTTACACCTCCATTATTGAACCCCTTCGGTTGCCTCCGCTCTGCTTCCCACGCTACCTGGGGACAGGTGACCTCTCGCCGAGGGCTGGGCGTGCAATGCTTGCCGAGTCAAAGTTCGCAGCCGTGACACGCTGCGGGCTGAAGCAGCGCTCGGACGCTCCGCACCCCCTCCTCCTCCCCGATCCAGGGAAGGCCGGTCCGCCCCGCGGGCACAGCCCGCTTCCCGCAGGCATTCGCCGGGCGGTGTTAACTCGCGACAGCCCGCCCCCTCCGCAACACCAGCCAAGCCGCGCCGCCCAGACCCGCGAGAGTCAGCAGGAGCGAGCCCCGCCGAGGGGCAGCCCCGCCGCCCCGGGGACACCACTCCCGGCTCAGCCGGGGGCTGCAGGAGCAAAGCCGCAGGAGCCCGTTTTCCCCCAGAAAGAGCACCGCGGCGGGGAGCGCCAGAACAGCTCTTGCACGCGCGGGAGGGCTGCGACCCCGAGCAGGAGGCAGCCGAGGAAAGCAAAGAGGAGGAGGAGCAGCAGCATCAGCGGCGGGGGTCGCGACTGGCGGGGGCGGCGCGCCCGTACCTGGTGCAGTGCATGGAGCCGACCCAGCAGCACAGCCTCGCGCCGCGCGGGCCCCCGGCCCGGCCTCATAAGGGCGCCCGGCCCCGCCCCAGAGAGCGGCAGCCAATGAGCGCGCTCCGAGCGCGGGCCCCGGCACGCGAGGGGGCGGGCCCAGCGCGGGGGGCGGGGCCGCGGTGTCCCGCGGGCCCTGAGGGGCAGCGCCGGGACGCGGAATCTGCCCGCGGGGGCACCGGCGGGAGCCAGCGTTGGGCTTCCGTGTGGGCGAATCTCCCTAAGCCAGGGCCGGGGCTCCCGTGTGGGCGAATCTCCCTAAGCCAGGGCCGGGGCTCCCGTGTGGGCGAATCTCCCTAAGCCAGGGCCGGGGCTCCCGTGTGGGGAAATCTCCCTGAGCCAGGGCCGGGGCTCCCGTGTGGGGAAATCTCCCTAAGCCAGGGCCGGGGCTCCCGTGTGGGCGAATCTCCCTAAGCCAGCGCCGGGCTCCCGTGTGGGGGAATCTCTCTGAGCCAGCGCCGGGACTCCCATATTCGGGGAGCTCCCTGACCAGCGCCCCAGTCCCTCACTGAGGTTGGAAAAGACCTCTGAGACCATCGAGTCCAGCCTATGACCGAACACCACTATGTCAAGTAAACCATAGCACTAAGTGCCATGTTCTGCCTTTCCTTAAACACCTCGGGGAGGGTGACTCCACCACCTCCTTGGGCAGCCCATTCCAATGTCTAACTACCTTTACTGTGAAGAAATTCCTCCTAATGTCCAACCTAAACCTCTCCTGGTGCAGCTTAAGACGTGTCCTCTTGTTCTGTCACTGGTTACCTGGGAGAAGAGGCTCCTTTTAGGTACTTGTAGACAGCAATTAAGGTGTCCCCTGAGCCTTCTTTTCTCCGGACTAAAAGCGCCCAGCTCTCTCAGCCGCTCCTCAAAGAACTTGTGTTCCAGACCCTTCGCCTGCTTTGTTGCCCTTCTCTGGACCCGCTCCAGTACCTCAATGTCCTTCCTGAATTGAGGAGCCAGAATGGAGAAGGGCAGAGGACACACACTTCCAGGTGCTGCAAGTAAACTGCTGAACCCACGGTAATGTGCACTTGAAACAGGAAAGTTTTTTTGGGGCACTGATCTTCCTGTCTGAGCTGGCCCAGGGTGTTTGGGTGCTCAGGGCTGGGTAGGGAGGAGGGCAACTCTCACACCCTCATCTTGTGGCCACAGCCCTAGGGCTGTGCTGACACTAGGTAGAAATCTCCACAGCATACTAAAAAGTCTGCTTTCCCGGTAATATTTACGATGCGCAGTGGAAAAAAAATGCTTTTTTTGCAGAGGTGGCTTCCCTCCATGAAGAAAAAACGCCAACAGGGCCTGGCTGGCACAGAGACCAACACTATGGGAATCCCTATCTGGCACATGTGCAGAGCTGGAAAGGTGTTTTCAACATCCTGAAAACATCTACCAGGTGAGTCGATGCTCTGGCATAGACCCCCACTGCTTTGCAGGGCCTGCTGGGCCAAAGGGTCTTCCCAGCTGCTTTCCTGCCTCGAGTTCCCATTTCTGCTCCTTTGGGCTGCTCCTGAGCCCACGTCAGCACAGAGCCCGATGTCCTCAATAACGTGAAAAGTGTGCATGGAGCTGGCCTCCCTGTCAGGGGAGTGGCTCTGTGGACAAATGCTGCCTCCATGGGCAAGCAGCAGAGGCTGTAAAGCCTGCTGGAAGGCAGGGATGGTACATTTACATTCTCCCCGTGGTAGCAGTGGGGATAATAGTACTTCTTTTTGTGCCACATCTAGCCTCTAACTGCACAGCTGCACAGCAGTGCTGCTCTCCCTCACTTTCCTTACAGAGCAGAAAAGCAGGATTGAAGTGTCAACATTTGTTTTCCATTAACTTGTGGAAACACAGACAACTATTGTTAAAGCTGGAGACTTCCTGCTGGAAGCTGCCATTTAATAAACTTATTACTCTGCAAGGCAAAACGGCTTTGCTTGGGGGGGAAACATGCTATTTTGTTTTATAAACTCTTTTTTTATAAAAGCAATGGTAATATTTAAAGTTGGGGAGAGAGAGCTGAAAGATATACCCATGGCAGGAGTGCTGCGGACTTACAGTAATACTTCATGTGCTGAGGGTATGGTGGGATTTTAGCATGTATTACTTAATGACAGGGTTTACAGCAGGAATGAGGGGAGCCATGTTCAGATCTGCCCAGGAGCAACAGACAGACAAGGGATAAGGTGGTCATGGTCCATGGACCCCCTCCAGAGCTGCTCCCCTTCTCCAGGCCAAACCACTGCACCCTGGCTCAGTGTCACTGGTCCAGAGAGGCTTGGGTGGAAGTGGTGGACTTAATGGGATGAGCCCCAACACTGGGAAGCCCCAGCCTGATTCACACCTGTCACTCTGGGCCACCACAAGTTTCTCCTGTGTGTTGCTGGCAGCTCAGCACCATGGAGGTGCTGAGGGAGATGCTGGTTTGCCTCTGTGCTGTGTGGGCTTTGCCCAGCCAGCCCCCAGCACCAGGCATGGAATGCACATGAGGTGGTTTAGGGTGCATTTCTGCCTGTGTTTGCTGTGAGTGGGGCAGGGTGTTTCACAACTCTGGCTCAGTATTTGCCCCTGAAGCAAAGGTAGGTGGAAGTCTGGGCAGGGCGTTGTGGCAGACTGTGGACACAGCCTGTTATCTCTGGGAAGATGAGATAGTGGCTATATTTAGCTCCGTGCTAGCCATTGCACAGGGGTCTTTTGTGATTTCCCCACAGCTTTCCACCCCTCCTGCCTTGCTGAGGGGTGAGAAGAGCTTGCTCCCTGGCATGAGGAAGAGGCTGCACCTTGCTTCTCTCTGGGGTAGTGTTGTAGAGCTAGTCCCATCCACGACAGACAGCCCTGGAAGGAGGGTCCCACTCCCCCATCAGCTGGGTTTCAGCTCAGGTCTCAGCTGGGTTTTCTTCCTCATTCAATGAGTATTTACCCCACACATCCTGGTACAGGACATGATGGCTCCTGCATCCCTCAGGTGCAGCCCTGCTGATTCGCTGCAGGAGGGGAGGCTGAGCTTCTGTGCCCCTCCTGAGGGGCCCTCCTTCCCCTGCCATGGTCCCTCAAGAGCCACCTCTACCAGAAGGCTTGAGTAAATCCTCGGGGACCCTTCCTGGTCCTGCCACCTCCTCAGTGCCCTGCTGGAGACATAGGTGGATGGAGCATCTTCTCCCCATTGGGAACCTGCAGACTGCTGCGACAGCTCAGCTTCCCAGCAGCCGGCCAGCGGGCAGCCCCAGCAGGGAAGAGGAGAGGGGCCAGGGTTGTTGTGCAATGTGTCCACACCACATCAGGCTGCAGGGCCAAGGCTCAAGGGCGAGGGCTGTAAACCAGTGGAGTGGCTGATGTAACAGGGAGCTGTGCAGGGGCTGCTGCCATGGGGCACCCCATCCCATATCTCATACCCTGTCCCAAATCAGCAGCCCCTTCCCATTCCTTCATGAGACTCAACAGCTGATGGGGAGAGACCCAGTGAGCATCCTCACTGAGCAAAAGCAGAGTAGGGCTTGGCTGCAGGGGCCAGCTGGCCAGTGGCCACTGGTCAGTGTTTGTGCTTGCTGGCCAGCCAGCACTAACAGCCCCTTGGCCAGCTATGGCAAACGTGACAGAAAGCTGTAGGAAACATGGATTCTCTCACCATCAACTTGGTAACTGTGGTCAACTTGGTAACTCTAACTCTCACCATCATCTGTAACTATGTGCTGAAGCCTGATGTGTTGCTTAGGAGGTCTTTGTGCTCCCAGACCCCAGTCCAGCTTCTCTAGTGTCACAGCAAACACAGCTTCACCAAAGACTTGAAAAGTCCTGTCAGGTTATGGGATTTCCCCTTTTTGTTTTCATAGGTCTCAAACTCCTGTGTCTGTCCCAGGCAATTAAGCAAAGAGCATTTGATGTGCCCCAGTATCAAAGGAAATTCCACTCTTGGCTAAGGCTCTTGACTGTGTTTTGGGGAGCTGTGCTCCAGGGCAGAGGCCCCACTGCTTTTCCTGTCCAGAAATGAGGAGTTGCTTCAATATACTGGCAGCAGGCCTGACGTGGGGGATTTATCTTGGCATGGCTCCCTTTGGAGCTCATGTGCACCCATGGTCAAACACCCCAAGGAATGTGTACTCTGCCCACTGAAGACCATGGCACCTTCCCTTCCAGCCCAACATGCACAGCAAAGATGGTGTGGGGCCAGATACGAAGCCTGGCCTGGTACTGTGTGCTGGAGAGAAAGACTGGGTATTACAACACTGGTTCTTAATATCAAAAATGCCCAATGAGAGACCTTGAAAATCCTTGCCAAAAAAAGGGAAATTATGGGGGAGTGAATGAATGCAAATTAGCTACAACAAATGCTTTAAGGAAAGCTGCTGCTTAGAGAGAAAAAGAGGAATGGGCTTCCAGCAAAGGAAGACTCAAAGGGCAGCACAAGAAGACAAATGACAGACAGTAGAGAAACCAAATGACAAGCAGACAGGACAACAAAGAAGAAAGTCCTTGGCCAGGCATACAATGTGCTTGTTGAAAATGCTGCATCGGTTCTAAGGTGAGGCTAGGTACCAGGTTAAAAAAAATCTCTTCCCCAGAGACTGGGACCCAGGAAGGCATAAGTCCCTGCAGGAAGAGAATGGTACCTCCTGCTTTCTCAAACATATAATGTTGTTTTCAGAGAGTGGCTCAAAGACCTTGCCTTCCTGCTGTCTATAGAATTCATTCCTGTCAGTGAGGTTCTGGAAAAATCATAACAATAGAAAGAAGGTTAGTTGTCTGCCCCAAGATTGCATACAGCAGCGTAACAACTGTGTTTTTATCTTTACTTGCACTGTGGAGATGTCTGGCTCTACCTCCCAGAAACTTTTCTTTGTTATGCTTCAGCTGCTGCAGAGAAACATGGTGGTTTTCCATCCCTTTTGCTGTTTGTTTGAACCCAGGAATACCTGTTTGTGCAGACACTATGTGTTAAAAAAAAGTCTGTAAACAGTAGGAGCATAAAGACACAGCTTGGACTAGAACCTCAAATCCTCCTAATTCCCCGTGTGCTCCTGCAGGAGAGAGACAGCAAGGGCTGGGCTGGAATGGTGAGAGTGTGAAAAAGAATTTGGGCTGTTTCAGTGGATACACCGGTGTGATTGCAAATTCAGAGGGATGCTCAGCTCCTCTCAGGCAGGCTGAATCAGCCCAGCTACATTGACAGCTTGTCTTGTTTGTACCATACAGGTATCCAACTGGATGAACTTGAACCTGCCCTAGATGCATAAATCATAGTGAAGCAATGTATATTTTAACTTTGGTGCCCTACAAAGTCTGCAAACCTTATTTGGTGGGGCAGATGTCCTGGGAACTTGTGTGTATCCAGATCAGGGGACTCAGAGGGCTTATCTTTGCGCAAGAGAGTCTGCTTTGTCTGAAAGCCACTTGGATGCTGATGAAGGCTGGGAGAGAAAAAGCCAGACTGAGGAGTGCATGTAATTCTTGATGATAAATATGATCCTAAACTCCTTTCAGGAGTTCATAGCCTTCAGCTGAGCCTCTCTGAGTATCCAGGCTCTCTGCTGCAGCAGAGACTTGTCCATCCCTCCATGAAGCATTTTGTCTCATCCAAAGATTAGTGTCAATGAAAGATGGGATCTGTTGCTTTCTGGACCTGCCTATCTTTGTGCATTCACTATAGCAAGAATCTGAAAATCAGGAGAAACAAGATGCCTGACTTTTAAACAGTATTCTGAGCAAGTGCCAAAGGCAATGTCAGTGGTAAAGACAAATCTCAGGGTCCTGAGGAAGGAGGTCAGCTGAAGCTACTTCAGTCATCAGCCTTTGCATTTTTGTTGCTTTTCAAGTATAACCTGGCCTTTTTATTTGGAAGTTTTAATTTAATCCCAGGGGGGTGGAAGTTATATTCAAGGATTTTTACCTAATTAACTAGAATCATGAAGTTTCCTTCTTGCAGAAACTAACTGCTAGCAAAAATTACCCTTCTTTGGGAATCTTTTATTTCTGAAGTTGCATGCTAAATGCTACTTAAGTAGATCACTTGAGATTCCAGGTTTGGTGCATACAAATACCTCCAATAGCTGTAGGTACGTTGGCATTGCCTCGTATCATGAGTGCTTAGGATCCTGCAGAGACAACTCTCTCCCTGCCTCATTTTACAAGACCCAGCTAATCTCATCTCCACCTCACAGGATTATGCACAGCATCTTTGCACCACAGCAAGGACTTCTAAACCTGGATTGGACGAAACAGAATTTAGGAAATGTGCCTGCAGACAAGAGGCACGCCCAGGGCAGGAATAACTCTAACGGGATCTGGAAAGCAGGCTAGCTATTCATAAGAAGGCTACCTCTGCCTCTGGTTGGGGAGGAGGAAGTCAGGCCATCGAATGGTACAGTAAGCAGTGTTCCAGTGCTGACAGCTGAGAATAGCTCATGTCCCAAGCCCATGGAGCCCATGAGCATTTTTGTCTGTCTCTTTCAGCTCTCCTCCTCCTCTAGTCTTTGTTCATCTCATATTACTGATCTGCCTGGCTTCCCTTCATCAGCTACTGGGACCCTGCTGTGGCTGAAAACCAGAGTACAGAAAACGCAACCTCCTCCTGAATGTAGGAGCCAAACTGCTTGGTGTCCCTAAATGCTATGATTTCTGAGCAGAAGTTGAAGTGCTGGAAGGCAAGTCAAGATGGTGCAGACACAGCAGGTGGTGAAAGAGAATGTCTTTGGCATTGTAAATGGAAGACCAGCTAATAGTGATTTGAATCGAGTGGCACCAGCAAAAGAAAAAAAACAGAAATAGCTGGGGGCTGCAGGAAAATCACTAAGTTGAAATAAATATGGTTCTGAAAGTCACCACAAGTAGGCTGGGAATTGAATTTGCTGACTTATCTACTCCTAATAAAGAAGAGACAAATCTAAAAGAGGTGAAATAGTGCATAGCAGCTAAACACCTTGTGTTTTGATATTTTTTCACCTCCAGAACCGCAGTGATAACTCAGGTGTTTCTTCCAAAAGCCAAATGCCACAGTGGGCCATCTTCCCGAACTCTTAAAAAATACTTTGACCTCCACTGCATTAGTCCAATTTTGTGCAGTATTGCTCCATCAAAACCCATAGTGCAGTGCTGAGAAACTGCCAGACAGTACCAAATACTCTGCACTAATTATTTCCGTTCATCTAAGGGTTATTTCAGAATACAAAGTCTTCTGTGATGTTCAGTCTCTCAGTGTGGCAACAACGTGGAAAAGACCAAACACTACTTTCTGAGGCTGGTTGCTGTAATCTTATCATCTGAGACTCACAGCACACTTTAGATCTCCTCATCAACATGCCCCAGAGACAGGAAGTTGCTGTCTCATCTTGGAGATGGGCTGGATATCTAAGATGGCTGCCCCACAGAGCGATGACCCACTACAAACCCTGCCAACTTTCTCAGCTCTCTTTGATCACTTAGTCTTGAAATTACTCAAGTCCAGTCTTCTGACCTTGCCTCCCTTAAAGTCTGGTCAGTTCCCTTCCCACTGCTGGGTGGATCCTCCTCGGGAGTCATTAAAATGCCTAGTGCAGCTCAAGTTGTGGCTGATGTGAGCTGGATTCAAGCTGTTTGACCTTTAAACCCTCGGTCCCACAGCTCCTAGAGTTGTGCTTGTGGTGGGGTTTGCTCAAGTAAGGAATTCCTTAGGTCCTCCAAGATGTAGGCAGAGTTAGCTCAATCAAATCAAATGACCAAGTACTGTTTTCTTAACAGCTTAACCCAAGGTGCCTGTGGCTTCCCTGGCAGCCAGGGCTGACCCAGTCTGTGCAACAGCACGCGTGGGGCTTTGCACCATTCCTGTCCAGGGAGCCACATGTGGCATGGAGCTACCCTGGCATCTGAACTGCCTCCAAGATTTTTAAAGCCTCTGCTTAAACGTGAGCTAAAGCAGGTATAAATAGCAACCAGTGGCCCCTGGTTAACCCAAGGGCTTTGATTGTGGAACTGGCTCAGTGTGTGACTGATTCGCTGCTCACAGCCTCAGCTCTCCCATCGACTGGGGGCCAAGTTCATCAGTACTCCTGGTTTATTGCTGCCTTGTAGTCTGTGTAATGGAGGGGTGGGAATATGTTTCTTTTGACACCTGCAAATATGAAAATACATATTTATCTATTATATGGCAATAAAAATGCTTGCATGTAATTACAATATACAATTAATAATCAAAAATGTAAACCATAAATTTCAAATTAAGACTTAAGTGCAAAGTAATCTGTAATTTCTGAAGTTGAATAATATAATTACAATAAATCTCTTGATAAATGGCTGGAATCTGCTGCCTCAGGGCATGGAAGACGCTTGACACCAACATTGCAAAGCAGACAATGTCCCCAGCTGGTATGGATGCTGCAGTGCATAGTCTGTCACAGGTTTGACCACTGCCTACCACAGTGCTGCTGGCCCCCAGCATTTCTTATCTGCGTGAGCACATATCCTATTTATTGAGTGGACTTCCTTTGTTTTGCAACTCACTGTCCCTTATGGGTGTGTTATTGCCTTATGACTGGACATGGTGGTTGTAATATGCACAGCACTCCCGGTTTAATTGCTTTCTCTGTGTCATTCTGAAGTCTGAGTCTCTTAAATCATTGTCAGGGCTGTGTTCCCTGCTGCCAGGCACTGCCAAGGCTGTATGTGGAGCACTGTGCCAGTCTGTGTCCCCAGTGTGAGAGAAATGGCGACAGGCTTCAGCCCAGTGGCTGCCACCAGACTGGAGCATGCGGCATGTAAGGAGAGACTAAGGGAGATGGGTTCCCTCAGCCCAGAGGACAAACAAGCAATAGTGCCCCAGATGCATCTTCCACTGTCTGAGAGCTAGACAGTGAATGCAGAGCCAAACCTTCTCAGAGGTGTCCAGTAAAAGGACAAGAGCCAACAGGCACTTCTGCAACACAGAGACCTCTGATGAGACAAGTGGAAACCACTGCTCCAGAACAATGGGATGGAAGTACATGGCCCAGAGAGGTGGTGGCACCTCCATCCTTGGGGACCAATCAAGTCTTGCCTTTGCCCAGACATCCTGACCTGACTGTGAGAGTGTCCCTCACACAAGAACTGAGGATGGGACAGACACCTCCAGAGCACCATTCCACACACATCCATCCATGATTGTATGACTATATTTCCCCATTTGAAACTGTTGCCCTGCTGAAAGCACTGATGGCTACTGAGTCCCATGCTGCAGTCTAGGGGAGTTCACAGACTCATCTCCGCAGACCAATGCTCTCACAGGAACAGGCAAAACCCTACAGTACTTAAAATTAAGAGTATGTGCTACAGTGAAAAAATACAGCATTATGAGAGGCAGACAAGGCATGGACAACTCATGTACCAGTGTAGTGTGGAATCCAGCAAGATATCCTAGTCTAAGGTAAACACATGAATCCCTCACTAATACAGAGGTATCTTATTCTGCATAAAGCAATTAAGCCTCTCTGCATGCTGTGCACACATGAAGTGGCTCACAGACCTTTGCCTGCAGTGCACAACGTGACTCTGCACCTCTGAAGATTCCTGCCTGCCTTAGTGCCCGCTGCAGATCAGATGGGCTCCTGCTGGGTACCACTGCTCCCCACGAATGAAGATTATATCAGGGATCCTGTCAACTGATCAGCTGCTAGCAAGAGACCACTCTTTCCACTTGTAAAGGAGGTGTAGGTAAAATGTGCCACTCCCTGTCACAGAACCTTGTGGATACTAAAGACTGATGTGAGTTCAAAAAGGGACCAGATACATTCATGGAATCAAAAATGACGCTGTTGCCTGGAAAAACACTCCCATCTTTCCAGGAAAACCTTGATTTGCAAATTGACCTGGCTGGGAAAGTAATCAGAAGAGAAATCACTATAGGCTTGCCCAGCATTTCTCTTCCTCAGGCATCTGCCATAGCTCTCTCTCAGACAAGCTGAGGGCAGAGACGGACAACACTTAAGCTAAAGGTCTCACAAAAAAAGCTTACTCAGTGTCACAGATATATTAGAATTTTTCCCTTGAAATCTTCACAGAAGGCAAAATTATATGGGGAGAGAGCGACAGCTGCAGAGCAAAGAGCAAGACAGCCCAACTCCTCCTCCCTATCTGAGGGCTCCCATGTAGAATCACAGAATTGTTGAGGTTGGAAAAGATCTGTGAGATCATCAAGTCCAACTCTTAAGCCAGCACCACCAAGTCTACCACTATACCATGTCTCTGAGCACCACATCTACACATCTTTTAATATCCTCTAGATGTTACAGTCAGCAGGTGAAAGCCATTGTCTCTGATTTTGGTGGTCAGATGACCACAGACAAGACCATTTGGTGTTAAAAGTACTAAGGCTGCCTGGGAATCAGTAAATTAACAGCGCTATTCTATGGTAAGTTTGGCCATAGGCTGAACTGGCAGTTTTTCAGTGAACCCTTGGGGCTTTCAAATAGCTTGAAATCAGCTGTGGAGACAAGCAGTGATGGTCACCCTGACCTGATGCTTCCCCACCTACATGCTTCAGTTGGAGAACCCAGGAAGCACTGGTAACTCCAGCTGCCCTGTACTGGGAGAGCTGGGACTGGCAACAAGGGCACTGGTGAGTATCACTGGTGTAAAACTCAAAGATGCCTGCCCTGTGGCAGGTCAAATGAGTCTCTGCTTGATAATACACAGGGCCATGAGAAGTAACAGTGTGAGAGTCTGTGATTTCTGTGATCCTCTGAGCAAAAAACCAATTTATCATCCAAAAGCTGCCCTTTTGTCAACACTGGCACCCCAGCTTCTGTGCAGCTGGCTCAGTGCCTGGACAGGGAAGGGCCCAGATGTGGGCTAGTGGCATTTGAACTGGAGGGCTCATGTGTCTAGAAAAAGGCTGATAAGAGCTAGGAATGCAAGTGGTCCTGAAATAGTGATAAAGGCAGCTGGGGAATGCCTCATATGGATACGTGGGCTGGGGCAGTGGGGCTTGGTATGCACGGATGGATGGATGCAAGGAGATGACACCTGCCCCACACACTCAGTGTCATGTTTCACTCCTGAGGAGACTCACATGGGGCAAGTGACATGTGCTGTGTCTCAAAGGCACTATGGAGACTGCCCTTGGCCTGCCCTACACAGAGCTGCAGCAGGAGGGGATTATTCCTCCTGCCCATTCCCAGAGCTTGAGCAGGCCTCCACGGAACTTTGAGTGATGAAGAGTGGCTCTGCCTGCCAAGCCATGCACACCAGACAGCGCTTCAAATTGTGTGGCATGTGCCCCATGTGTCAAATGCAAAAATATTGCTGTTAGTGACATCTAAGAGGCCCCAAGCTTGGCCACCATGGTAAGACCCCAGAAGGTGTACAGCCCTCCCTGGCCTCCCTCTGGGATGTCCCAGGACTGTGATGAGGCACAGCTCTCCCTGCTACCCTTCCAAGTTCCCAAGCCTCAGTCTTTGCCTCCTTGGGTGAGGTTTTGGAGATACAGACAGTGCATTCTCATCATGAGTTGCTATTCTGTTGGCCTAGTTTGGGGAACATCACAGGGAGATGGGAAAAGATGGTTTTCCTAAGTTTCCGTGTCTCACAGGACTCTGTGGTGGTGTTTATAATCATTCTGTACACGGGCGATCTCCTGGAGTTTGGGCTAAAGCGTCTGACCCAAAGCCAGTCCAGACATTGCCATCAGAGCAAGGTGTAAATTTAGGGGCAGATCAAAGTCAGGTTTCAGCTCCAAAGAGTGGAGCAATGCCTGGAGGCTCCCTCATGGTTTGCCTTTCCTATGCTGGATGGATTTTGCTCTTGCCAGAGGTTGTGACCCAGTTTCTGTTTCAGTGACCAGGTCTGACAGTGACTGAAGATCATCCAAAAGAAGCCCCTGAGCTTTCCTGAGCTCTTTTACTGGGTCGTCTGAGATATTTTGATCCATGGGCACCAGCAAAGGTAAGGCAAACTCCCTTCTGGGGTAAGCTGGAGACTGCAAGAGACAGGCATGGGCTGGCATCCCGGAGGAGCACACTAGATAAGCCCAGCACCAAACAAAGTGGCAGCCAGCTACTGTGCACCATGTGAGTATTGGAGATTATTATTTAACCTATACGTAAACCTCATCCTTACCTTGCTCTTCCTTTCATTTTGTGAAAAAGGATATTGAAGCTCCCTCTAATTTTTATTAGTTGTTTAATGCCTATCAGTCTCAGCCTGGACTCGGCTTGGAGGAAAAAGCAAGCAGGTGCTCATGTTGAGCAGTTGTAACCAACAAAGATGTGTGCTCCATGGGCATTATTGCCAAGTGCCCTGTGCTGCTGGCAGGTGCTCTTTGGGGTGCACAGGGCTAATGTCTGATTAGTTCAGTCTTAGCTCCTGGCTTCAAACAAACATGGTGAGCAAATGGTTTCCAGAAGATGCCTCCAGCAAGCAGCACTGTGGCTTCTCTCTCATCCCTCTGGGGACTGCAAGATTTCCTTTTCCCTGGCTGTCTGGATTTTCTGGGAGATCGCTGGTGATCCACCTCAGGCACAAGCAGCTGTACCTTAAGCAAGTGCCTCCATGTAGCCCTTTCTTCAGGGTCTCTGTCACCACAGAGTTTAGTCTAACCCAGACTTTTCCTCTAGGCAGGCCTGAAGGACGGCAACGGAAACCCGTATTTCCCTTCTTGTAAATGCAAGAGGAACGTGGGAGCTCCAGCTCTGTGGAGGCTGAAAGGCTGGCAAAGAGTCCATTGAGTAAAGTGCCTATTTCATACCCAGTGGAGATGCAATGTAAACATGCCAAAAATTCTCTGCCAGCAATACTATCCACAAACTCAAATTTTTGGGAAACCAGTAGCCCAGCCTTCACCTCCTTTCTGCTCCTGGCCCACTTTGCTTCCATTCTCTCTCCCCCATGTTCAAGAGCAAAGTGAAATAAGGGCTGAATGAAGCAGTAGAAAGCTTTGCTGCTTCCACAGAAGTGCAGGAAACTGAGTGTGGCCAAAAGTCGGAAATGGAGCATCAAGGAATTTCAGACTAAATCAATTTAACTCTGCCCAGTGCTGAGCTGATGGGAGAAGTCCCTCTGCTTTGCCCAGTGGCATGATTGAGATGGTGAAACAGGGGATCTGCAGAAGGGTCTTGAAGCTCCCCTGTGGTAGGTGGTACAGGACCCAGTGGGGCCTTTCCCTGCTTAGTTTGGAGCATCCCCTTCCCTCATTGCATGGGGAGCAGAAAGTATTTGCTGGCTGCTAATCATATGGACATGGTGAGCTGTGAGCATGTGTGTGGCTGTGCTCTTTAGCAGATCTGGCCCTGTATGACAGATATTTCTTTCTAGAATTTACTATTCTCTTGTATTCTATAATGTTCAATGATAATTTTCACTTTATTTCAAAGTGTTGAATTGTTAGGCAGTACATTAAACTTTCAATAAATGCCACTAATTCCAACACCCACAGAAATACCACATATTCCAATGTTTTAATCCAATCTCTACTGCACTGATGAGGTAAGTTATTTGCCAATGTTTTGAAGTCAGGCAGAGTGATTGGGAAGAGCCTCTACACCTTCCAAATTTATACCTAGGCCTCATTCTTGCTGTTTTACTTTTTACTGCCAGGCTGGGGCTGTTTTAATAAGCCACAGTTATTTACCATGGCCTCTGGAACTCCTGCTGTGCTGTGCTCTGGCCTGGAGGCTGCCAGGGCTTAGGGCTCTCACTGAGGCTGGGAGGTGCTAGCAGGCTCAGACAGTCTGAGCTACTGAGTGTGTAACCCCAGGGTTATCTCTGGAAGACCAAAGAGCCTGGCAGGTTGTATGCAAGTGCAGCTAATAGCGAGGGAGGTTTCACAGCCCTTGAGCTTTTCCCAATTACTTTCTGCCTCCTTTATTGCCTTTTTCATCTTCCCAAAGGGCCTGGAACTGCCTTATTTGGAGATGGGGGCCCTGATGGTGGATGCATGGTTAAATATGTGCTTTTTCTTCATGAATAAGGCAATCTATATTCTGGCATAGAATCATAGAGTCATAGAATATCCTGAGTTGGAAGGCAATGACAAGGGTTATCCAGTCCATTTCCTGGCCCTGAACAGGACATCCCAAGAGTCACACCATGTGCCTGAGAGTGTTGTCCAAATGGTTCTTGAACTCTGTCAGGCTTGGTGCTGTGACCCTTTCTCTGGGGAGCCTGTTCCAGTGCACAACCACCCTGTGGGTGAAGAGCCTTTTCCTGATATCCAACCTAAACCTCCCCTGACACAATTTCATGCTGTTCCCTCAGGTCCTGTTGCTGGTCACCACAGAGAGGAGTTCAGTGCTACCCCCTCCTTTTCCCTGTGTGAGGAAACTGTAGACTGTGCTGAGGCATTAGATATGTGGACAGCTCACACATGCTGAAATTTGGGCTGCCCTCTCTTTACCCTGGTATCTCCATACCACACAGCCTGCCCAGGACAGATTCTCACCCCAGCCATGAGGGATGCAATGGCAATCGTGCCCAGTATCTCCTGTATGACAGCATCCCATGCACCATCCCTATCTCCCTCCCAACCAGCTCAGGCAGCGCTGTTTGCTTGTGGTAGTGTCATCTGCCCCTTGGCACTTACCAAAAAGCCACAAAGCCACAGGGAACATATTTGGCTGGATCAACTCCTAGCCCAGTAGTCATAGTCCCAAGGCTCACACATCTTTGTTTCCCAGGAAAATAAAATGTAGCTGGGCCTTGTATTTGTGCTAGATGCTGCAGTCTGTGGCTGCCCAGAGCTCTAGTTTGCAGTAGATATATTGCTACAGCGAGCCCCAGGGCTTTTCAAAGGGACTGGCAGCATCCACTCTCTGCAGGAAAGAGGTGTGCTGAAGGTCACAAGCCTACTGTTCCCTGCAAAACTCTTCCTTTGCAATGGCAGGAGCACATCCCAAGGGTGCTCAGGGCAAGAGAAAAGCAAGTGATTGCTGGAAAGCAGATCCAGCAATTCATTGCCTTGATGCTCCATGTCTTTGATAGCACTGCAGAGATGAGGTGAGGTCCTGCCAGGAGGTCTCTTGCCTCTGCTGGGCTTGATCTTCCAGGAACCAGGATATTTTGGAGACCCCATGCTTGGGTCTTATGCTGGCTTATGGCTCCCTGTTAACCTGTGGGTTTAAAAGGTTTTGAGAAAGGGACTCACAGACTGACTGGCCAGTATCAAACAACCCCTGCTTGTAGGAAAAGGGGTTGAACCAGAGTGAGCTGGGCAGAAAGAGGGTGCCACCCTGAAAGAAGAAAATGAGTGCAGTGCTTTATGTCCCAGGATTTAGTGGCACAGTCCCTCCAAGGAACAACCAAATGTTCAACGCTGACACTCCTACATTTCTCTGAAGGGAAAATGCAGAGACAGACCGCTTCCAGAAAGGTGGCTGTGCCCTGGAGGATGGTTGTCAGCATTTCCCCATGCATTTGGGTACCTCCTGGTAGACTGCCAGTCTCTGAGAAGAGCCTTGCACCCCTTAAAAATCAGGACCTTGGTAGCTTCCGGGCATCCCGCTTGAACAGACAGGCCAGAGTACAGGAGATTTAAAAATGTTCCCTCAGGTTTTCCAGGGAGAGCTGGTGGGGCATCTAACCAACAGTCACCAGAGACAAGATTAAGTTACAGTGAGCAGTAGTGTAGGCAAAATCTTTTGCATTTATTCATTTAAAGTTGATTAAATTAAAATTCTGGCAGTTAAATTAAATAAATACTACATCTTGGAAATGAAAGCCCTGCCCTGGGATGGGGGATTAGCCTCCAAAGCAGAAAGTCCATTTGAATATTTGTTATGAGAAAATTGAGGCAGTGTCAGAGTAATGGCTACAGGGCTCTCTCCTCCACTTGTTTTCCAGTCTCATCCCAGGGAGTTTGACACAGCAGTGGCAGAGTTGTCTGAGATGTTAAGCTCTGGAGACTTTAGGATTGTTTTAAATAATGTGGGCTGCTTGATTAGCTGAACCAACCTCTCTGCCAACAGACTTGCTATGTATGGCAAACACACTCCATTTCTGGCTTCAAGCACACTTTCCATGTCATCAATGGAAAAAATTAAGAGGGCACAGTATGTCATAAAGGTAAGAAGATAATCCAAACCTCCTACCTCACCAAAACACAAAAGAAGTTCCTCATTTATTTAACATTACAGGAAAGAAACAATTTAATCTACCAGCCACAAAGATAACACTAATTTAACTTGGTTGCTGTGAGCACTAGGAACTTGATACAGCAAGCTCCTCTGTGAGAAGGCAATTGTTTCTATTTTTGTAGGGACTGGTATTCCTGAGATTAAGCAAGATGCTCTGGATGCAGCCCCAGCTCCCTGGGTGCCTGTTTTTGGGCAGTACTGCAGCAGCAGTGTTTTTCATGGGCTAAAAGCCCAGTCAGTGTGAAGCTCTGTGTAGTGCAGTTTGATCTGGCAGAGACCAAAGCTGCTGTGAATCATGTAATAAAGCTAAAATGCCCATTCTGCATGAGACTTTAGAAATCTTGTTCAAATTATTTAGGCAGTGTTTTTCCAGGGAGGAATGCAAACCCTGTATATTTATGTCTCTTTCTCCCAACAAATGTTCATGAAGTGTTCCTCCCCTTTCCTTGAGCATTGGGATTTCTCTGCTGGTTCCAGGCTCAAGGCAAGCAGACTCTCAACAGTAAAGACTAAATGCAGCACATACCAAAGCCCATCACAAAACGTGGACCCTACAATAGCGAACAGCTGCAGTTGCCTGAGCTGGTGCCCTTCTTGCTCCAAGTTCCCACCTTCCTGGCATCTGCTAGGTAAGAGGAACAGCTGCTGGTGATTGACTTTGGAGGCAGGAACTGCATGGTGATGCCAAACTGCAAGGGGCTGACCCCATCTTGCTACTTTTCATCTCTTAATCCCGTAGTCTGGAGGCCTAGCAAGAGAGGGGAAGGTGACAAAAGTTCCAAGCAAAACTGTGCTTGGGATGTGACAAGATTTGTACCAACTCCAGCCAGTATGATCACAACTGTTGGGTCTCCCAGGCTAATAACCTGGAGGTGATCTGTGGCCAGCCTGAAGTTAGCATGACATTCCTGGAACCCACCACTCATCCTTGTCTTCTGTGCTCCTGTGGTATGAGATACAGAGAGCAAGGCACATTTCCCGTGCAGCTGATATAGTTTCCAGCACTGCCAATCAAGAAGGAAGACATGAAAGGTCTGTGAAGAAAAAAGTACATGTGCATTTATTTTAAAGCAGTTTGGGTCTGCAGCACTTGCCATTCTCTTGCCTGGTGTGCACCATGCCATGTGCTCCAGTAAGTTCAAGTGCTGATGTGGAAGAGCAGCATCCTACAAGGCAATGGGAGAGCTTTCATGGTCAGCACTAACCAGCTCTTCTCATCCTTCTCTATGTCTGCCAGCTTGAGCTTCGTTGTTTAGCACAATGGTGCCCCAAAGAGCTTTTGGAGAAGAATTAGCCTGGAAATACGTGACAACTCACAGTGTGGTAGAGGTAGAGATGCAAGGAGTACTCCTATACATGAAATCCTACATGTGGGATTTGCGCTGGGCTTGGGCTCAGACCCAAGCTGATGATGCAAGGAGAGAAGCAATGCTTCTGGCTGAAGAGTGAGAGTTGGCCACACCATGTCCCAGCAGGATGTCAACAGCAAGCTGTGCAAGTACATGCCAGCTGCAGCAGGGATGCCCTGTTTCACAGGCACCTGGCTGCTAACTGCAGCTCTCAGGATGTCAAGGCATGGATTAACCCCTACCCTGCTTGAGACAGGCCTTTGGAACCTCTAGGAAAGGAATGAAATGGAAGTGCTGCAGTTTATTTGTAGCCAGGGCGTGCCCATGTCTCAGATGCTCTGCACAACAATGGTGTCCCCAGTGCCAGAAAAGAGCACCACAGATTTTTTAAAGTACTGGGATGTTTTCTACACTGTGAAAGGGGTAGGTATATGCAACCTTGAGAGGGCAGATGTGAGCCGGCAAGCAGGAGCTCTCTTTCACTCAGTTAAGCTCTTGGGTGTCCTGTTAGAAGGAAGCAAGTGTAGCTGGTTTCTTTCCACAGTGCAGAGCAGAGAAGAGGAAGTCTCCACTGTGGGATATTGAGGTTTGCAAGAGTTCAAAAAGAGAAAAAGCCATCAAGGGCTATTAGATGGAGACACCATGTCTGGCTCAAGAAATGCTGATCACTGAAACCTGGGTGAGGTTTCAGGGACAACTGCACATTTTCCCAGTTCTCTTCCTTAAGCATAATTTCTTCTTCATTGTGGCTTTTTTTCCCCTTAATTTTGTTCAAAGCTCCTCGGGGAACAAGAAAGGGAATAATATGTAGAGCACAGGCTGTCCCAGGGTTATAATGCTTTACTGCTCACTGGCAGTAAGTAAGATGAGCTTTGATAGCCTGAGAGGAGGGCACATTGGCCTGTTTTATAGCCTCCTTTGTCTCCCTGCAGCTCTCAGTACTGCTCAGTCATTAAAGAAATGACACTGAAAAGCGTTGGCAGAGGATGAGGTTTGCTGTTGCTTTCTGCACGAGTGGCTTCACCATGTGCTTCACATCACAGTGGGTCTGCACTGTCACCCCAGGCCTGGAGCAATCAAAGTAGGGGAGGTTTTAATGCAAACACTGAGAGCAAGAATCAGTGGCTCCAGGGCAGCAACATGAGACAAGGGGGACATCCTGGTTCAGGACACCAACTGTGCTTCTGGGAGTGAGGACCAAGTGCACCTAGATGCCAATCTGCACCATGATGTTCATGGAGGGAACACGCATGGGTGGGTTGGATGAGAAGCCACAATATATGATTGATATACCTGGTACCTGCTCCAGCTGAGCCTTGTGTCAGTGGCCGAGTGCAGATGCAGCCTTCAGTATACAGAGAATGAGGAAAAATCTGCAGGCTGTTGGAAATCAGAAAGCCAAATCCCCTTCTAAAAAAACCCAAAGAAATCTGGTCAAAGGTAGGTGGGGAGGAACGCTTCTGGGGGCGTGTTAAAGCCAGGCTAGTTTTCCAAGCAATGATGAATCAGATGTTTTCTTTTGAAGTTATATGCATCTAGAGAGAGATGACGAAGACAATTATTCTTCTTGGCATGCCTTACTAAGCAGCTAAAAACAGTGATGTGATGCTAACGGGGATCTGTGATGATAAAGTAATGCTGGGTTGGTTGCTTCTGGAAGAGAAGAACCTTTTCTCATTATTTGAGATTTTTACTCTATTAGATAATGAAGTCAACTAGGGGATACAGTGAGAAAGCATCTTTACCAGGGCTGTTCACTCTTGTGTTGAAGGGATGTGTGCAGAACCAGAGATGAGGTATGGACAAGAAGGAACTTGAAGTTATTAGAAACAGAATGGAAAACAGAACAGAAAGGAAGAGGGATTTTTTTTGTTGGTGGGGGTTTTTTTGGTGGGGGGTCTTTTTTTGGTTGGGTTTGGTTTGGTTTGGGTTTTTTTTCCACTCCTTGTGAATAATTTTCCTTCCTGCTCCCAGTGTGGAAGGATCAGAATCCCAGAGCCAGGTCAGAGTTGCCCAGGTGAGGAGACTTGCCCTGCACCATCCTGTCCTGGGCTTGGCCTTCTTGCAGCAACTGTATCACCTTGTCCCACCTCCCCAGCAAGGGTGCAGGGAAGATTTGGGCAGGATTTGGTGACAGCCTGTAAGGTTTAAAGGTGGCATGTGCGACAGGGATGCTGTTAGGCTGAGCATGGGCTATGGCGTCTGCAGGTGGAGGTCCTGATTTCCTTCTCTGTTTTCCCCAGGGCTCATGGATAACTCACAGAGCCTGGGAGAGCAGAACAAGGCAGGATCTTCCTGCAGCCTTCTGCTGCTCCCCAGTGGCGGCATGGAGAGGCACCACAGGCGGATCCTGAAGGGTGAAGCCGGGACGGGGGATGGTGAGGGAGGTCTGGCATCGATCTCTAAGTGAAGGTCCTGATTTCTTTCTCCATCTTCCCCAGATCTTACAGTTAACTCTCAGCGAGCTAGGGAACAGTAGGATTACAAGGATGGGGAGATATAATCACAAGCCTAGAGTTTTTTGAAAAGAAGCAAACATTTTTGGAACCTTTCAGGACAGTAGACAGTACCTTGTGGGTTTATTTCCCCAAATCAATCAAAGCGTCAAACCGGCTCAATTTCCTTATCTTGGTAATTAACTTGCTTCTTAAAAAAGATCTCCCTCTCCTGTTGTGTTCTGAAATAAAATGCGTGAGGGCAAACACATCAAGTTTCCAACCCACCTAGGGTGCTGAAAACAGTGTTGCACTAAGGAAACAAGAAAGTGTTTCCTTAGTGCATTCATGAAATTAGTCCTCCGAATGGCCTGAATGTTGTTCCTTTCAAACCCCTTTTAGATAATGGAAAGAATACTGTGGTAAACAATGCTGTTTCTTTAAGTATCTTGCCAGCCTGCATCACAGCAGGTGCTAATATTTCCCAGTTCTCCCCAGTAGTGCCTTAGGTATGTAAACTTGAAGTTTTCAAGGCTGTTTGGCCTTTGGAATGTGGGAGGATTTACCCATTTCCACAGGTCTCAGTGTTGGTGCTCCTCCTGCCTACGCTGAGGCCCTTGGATTCTGGAGGTGCCGCTTGTGAGACCACTTTGTTGCTCATTAAAATAGCCCCCAAGGCAGGAGCCCCTGTTTGCTTTGGGCTGGTGCTGGGCACTGAGATGGCCATGAGGGTGTAGGTTGAAGGGACATTTAAGCAAAAGAAAGACAATGCTGCTAAGAGAGCAAGGTAGAAAAATGGCAAATGAAAGACAATGTGTCCAGCCATTTCCTGTCGCTCTGGCAGAGCATCTGTCACCCACTTTGCAAGGCTATCCCAGGTCAGAGTTACTGGGATTACCTGGTATGTCAGGGAGTCTGGGCACCAGACCAGGGCACCACTGTGCAAGTCTCATGGAAGTGTTGCAGTCAGTGTGGCTTATGCCTTGGGTTCTGGCTGTGGGCCAGACCCTGAAATAGGAACTGTAGTTCTTGAAGGCACAGGATTTAAAAACTTTTTTTTTAACCTAGAAAAAGATTTTATTTCAGTTTTGAAACTGAAATAAAAATTACCTTTTTAAAATAGTTTGGAATGCTCTCAATTTTATTTTTATTTTTATTTTTATTTTTATTTTTATTTTTATTTTTAGCATTGAATAAGATGATTTCATAAGAAGAACTAGGTATTCCATGAAATCCAGTTTTCCTGCTGGCATGAATTTTAGTCAACATATTGCAGGCAGTTTAATTTTGGGCATAGTCAGGCCACATAGCACAGAGGCAAGCAAAGTTGTACTTTATGGAAACAAGATTGCAAAAGCTTGATAACTGATGTGAGGCAGAGCATCCCACAGATTTTTTTTTTTTTTTTTTTAACAGCATGATAGCCCTTATGTTTAGGAAAAGTGTGCTTAAACATTAGTGGAAAGGAACAGGAATAGTTTTACACTTACACCAATAATGAAAAGACAATCTGATCAATCATATAGCAGAAAGGATACATGTAATTTTCTATGAACAATGTAAAAATCAATCACAGTATTTAATGTGAAACTGCCTTTGGATATTTGAAAAAAAAGTTTTCACTGTACTTGGAATAGTTAAAGGTGCTATTGGGACATGGTGCTGGACTTTTTTATAGCATTTGCATGCTGCTGTTCAAGTGAGCACAGATTTGCTCCCTCTCATTTTGGTGCGAGCTGTCTCCTATCATCAAGCCCCCCTTAGGTTTTGGAGGCAGAGAAGGGAGAATCTAAATGTCACTGAGAAAAGACTTCCCTACCGATAGAAGTATAAAGAAAAATCCAGAAAATATTTTTTAAAAAGTCTTCAAAAGTCTGGGAAAAAACAACCATAGAGAAGAAGTTACTGTATGTACATATTAAATATGTACAGCGGGCTATTGCCTATACATACATATATTTGTATGTTCTTCTATCTATACACTTATATGTAAAATACTTTGACTTTAAATCATGCTTCTAAAAAAATCTCTTGCATTTTAAGAGGCTGGCCACAGCAGTTGTCCTCTCCCTCACCGCTGCCCCAGCTTCCCAAGCTAATGCTCAGGTGCACTGGGCATTTCTACTGCACCCACTAGCTTCTGGACCCTTTTTCACAGTCCTGTGCCACTTGCCCTTCCCAGCCAGCCAGTGTGAGGAGTTACTGCTTTGGTGGTGTGGGTAGCCCGTGGGGTGGCAGAGCTGGGGTACAGGGCAGATCCCCAGGGACCTACTGCAAATCTCAGCATTGGCCTACAGGTGTGAAGAGGGCATGAGAGCTTTCTGCATAGTCTTGGGGTTGCCTGGATACTGCTCTGTCCTTTCTACTCTCCCCCGCCCCTCGGACCACTTTGCCTGGTGTTCCTGCCACGAGGACGTTTATCATTCCTGGGATCCAAACACTTGTGTTTCTTGGGGAGTACCTGAGGAAGTCAATTGTTCAGAGCTACTGGGATGCTACCCAGAGAGAGTGGACAGCTTGGGTATGGGCACCACACCTCGGGACAAATGTTTTGTCATTGGCCTGTGAATTATCTCCCTTGTGCCATTGCTCTGGACCTCCTGACCCAGAGCTGTGCAACACCCTGGTCTTTCCATCTGCCTGAGGGTGTCTCTGCCTTGAGCTTCCATCTGACTTGGCTGTGTCAGAGCCCTCCCTGTGCCAGCCCTGTGGCTGATACCATCTTTTCCTCAGCACGCAAGAGATCGTCCTCGAGCTTTCCCTTTCTGAGCAAGCAAGAAAACGTGTACATGCCAGAACGTCTCACAGAAAGACAGTAGTGCCAGTAAGTGTATACCCGCTGCAGCAACTTTCTCTACTCAGCTCTCATGAATAAAGGTTTGATGGGGAGGCTGGAGAGGATGAGTGCACAGCACCCACGGGCCATGGATGTGCCTGGAGTACAGACCAGTTTTGGGGCTGGATAGACACTTATGCCACTACACGTAGCTGGCCAGGAGACAAGCCAAAAGGGATGGAGGGGCAGCACACCGGTACTTTTCCCCGGGTGTGTAGCGAGAGGTCTGCAAACTCCTGTGTCCCGGAGTCATCTCCGCGGCCTGGGCGATTCCCCCGCTTTGCCAGGTGGGAGGTGGCTCCTTTCCCAGGCAGTGGCAGGTGCCTTATCCTCTCGCCGGGCTGTTTTCCTCCGTCGGCCGCTGCTTTCCCTCTTCTTGTTGTGCTCCAGCGGCTCTTTCCCAACGCTCAAGGTCGAGACCGGGGGGTGCGCGCAGTCCCATGTTTTCGGGGGGTGCCCCCGCGCTCAAGGCTGCGCTGCCTTCCCACGCCCGGCGCAGGTGCTGCGGGCCCGGTTCTCACGGCCGGCTCTCACAACAACCCCCGCCCGGCGGGACGAGGCGGGGCGGGGGCCAGGGGTCCCCCCGCGCCCCTCGGCTCTTGGCGGGCGGAGGGTCCCGAGAGCGTCCGGCCGGAACCGCAGCTGACCCTCCCGAGGACGGCGACCCCCGTGCCCCGGCCAGGGCTCCCCGGGGCAGCGCGGCGCAGCCCCCAGGCCGGCGGGGCGGGCGGGGGTCTCCGCGGGCGGCGGGCGGAACCCGCGGTGCCCAATGGCCGCCCGCGCCCGGACATAAAGGCGGCGGCCGCGGCTCCGCGCTCCCTCCGCCGGCCGGGTCCCCGGAGCCGCCCCTCTCCGCCGCCGCCACCATGGGCCGTCCCCCGCCGCCGCTCCGCCGGGTCCTCTTCTTGCTCAGCATCCTTCTGCCGCCGCTGCTGCCGCTGGCCGGGAGCGCCGCTGGCGCCGGGACACGCCGCGCCCGTGAGCCAGGACCGAGGGGGGTGGGCTGGGGGGGGCGGGGGGCGAATCCCTGCCTCATCCCGAGGGGCTGCGGTGGGCTCCCGCCAGCCACATCAGGGCAGCTTGCTCACCCCCCGCGAGGGGCAATGGGGGGGTTCACTGCCACCGAGGATGTCCCCGTTCTATTCATCCCCCGGTGATGTGTCCCTGCCGCCTGTGGCATACTTATCACCCTGACAGCGTGAGGAGTCCTGCGCCCCGAGGGGCCCTGTACCGCTTCCTAGCGGGCTTGTGGCGTCTCTGCCCTTCCCTGAGCGGGGACGAGAGATGCAGTTTTCCCTCTAGCCCCGAATGAGATCCAGGGGTGCCCCTGGAGGGGACTGCTCCCTCCCCGCGCTGGGCTGAGCTGGGGCCGCCAGGCCAGGGAGCTGCAGCGGGGCTGTGCAGGTGGATGCCCGGTGCGGCTGCCCCGCCTGATCCCGGGCTCGGCTCCCTCTTGCCCGCAGCGGCCGCCAGCCCCACGTGTGCAGCCTCACGCCAGGCCGCCTGCGCTGCCGGCTGCATCCCCGTTCCCTGGCTCTGCGATGGGGAGCAGCAGTGTCCTGACGGCACGGACGAGCAGTGTGGTGAGTGGGGGAACACTACCCGCTGTTTTGGGGTGGTCTAGGGGACTGTGCTGCACAGGCATCAAGGGGCCCTGGTCCTCTAGGGAGTGGTGGGGCAGGAAAGGCCAGAGGCACCTTGGTCTTTTCTGGCTCTGCCTGCATGGCATCCTGCAAGGACATGTGTGCCCCAGAGATCCTTGGGAATATCTGTGGCATGAGAACACATCCCGGAACTTATGCTCCTTGGGCACTGCCAGCACCTGTCCTGTGCCAGGATGAAGCGGAACCTTGTGGTTCTGCCATAGCAGTAGGTCTTGGTGACTGTGTTGTCCCTGCAGATGTTGCCTGTGGTGGGGACCCCCATGTCTGGCAGTGTGACGATGGCCGGTGTGTTTCTAGCAGCTGGCGTTGCGATGGTACTGCTGACTGCCTGGATGGCTCTGATGAGCAGGACTGTGGTACGTACTCTCTGCTGGGGGTGCTGAGCAGGGGTGGCTGGAGTTGCAGGGCAGGCTGGTGAGTGCTGCGCTGTTTCCTCAGTGTGCGGGACAAAGAAGGTACAGTGTCCTGGCACCCACCACTGCATCCCACACTGGGAGCTGTGCGATCGGCACCAAGACTGTGAGGACGGCTGGGACGAGGAGGGGTGTCCCCAGCAGCCCTGTCTGCCTGGGCAGTGGCAGTGCAGGAACAGGGTGTGCATCATGGCTGAGTGGAAGTGCAATGGGATTGATGACTGTGGTGATTCCTCAGATGAAGATGTCTGCGGTAAGCAAGGACACTGGATGCTCCTCCATAGGGTGAGACCTGTCCCGGCCATGTGTGAATTAGGGAGTACTTTGTTTTTCTGGGCCCCAGCTTCCCTTGGGATGGTGGAAAGCTTCCCAGGAAGCTGTTGATGCTCTGCGGGCCTCCCTATGAGTCTGAGACCCATGGTTTCCCCTGTGCCCAGGGTATTGGTCTGCCCTGCTGACATGTGCTGTGTGTGCCATAGCCCCCTGTACGCCTGGCATGGTGCGGTGCGATGAGGGCAAGTGTATCTTGGAGTCCCTGATGTGCGATTACAAGGATGACTGCCTGGATGGCACCGATGAGCCCAGCACATGTGGTGAGTTTTGTGAGGCTGCTGCCCATGTGGGTGGGGCTGGTGTGGGAGGGAACCACAGAGCTGTCCTGTCTCATGTCGCTGTTTGCTGTGTCCCCGCAGGTCGGAGCTGCTTTGTACGCAACGGGGGCTGTGCAGAGACATGTGCCGACACACACTGGGGAGTGCAGTGCTCCTGTGGGGCTGGCTGGGTGCTGCAGGCAGATGGGCAAAGCTGTGCTGGTAAGGGGAGGTCAGGGGGCACGTGCTTGGGTCATGCGTGGCCTTGGCCACTGAGAGCAGCATCTCCACAGAGCCCGTGCTTCTGTGGGAACTCCTGCCTCTGCCCTGCTCCTGCCTGGACACCTGGTCCCCTAAACATTGTGTCTAGATAATGCCCCAGCCGCAGCTGGTGCATTTTGGGGCCGAGGCCCACATTCTGGTATCCAGAGAGCCTGCCTGTAGTCCCAGGGGAGCAGTGGCAATGTTGTCTGGGGCAGCTCCTGCGGCAGGCTGCTGACCTCACCTATCTGTGTAGATGTGGACGAGTGCTCCCTGGAGTACAGCCCCTGCAGCCAGCTGTGCAGCAACACCCCGGGCAGTTTCAGCTGCGCCTGTCTCCAAGGCTATGCCCTGCGGCATGGCACCACCTGTGAAGTGGCAGGTAGGGAGAGGAGGGGAGCCCAGGTTGGCTGAGGGGTTGGGCAGTGCCCCCAGGTGGCTGTGTCCCTGGTCCATGAGTGACTTTCCTCTCACCCTGGCAGACAATGCAACACAGATCCTGGTGGCTGTGGGGCAGGACCTGGCCCTTCTGGATGTACGTACCCAAGTCTATAGGCCCCTGCTCTCCACTGAGACCGAACCCCGTGCCCTGGTGTATGACCTGCTCCGAGAAACCTACTACTGGCTGACAGAGGATGGAGAGCTCCGTGTTCTCCACCCAGGGAAAGGCACACAGCCTCTCTATGCAGGTGAGGAGGACCAAGGCACTGTAGCAGGGCTGAGATGGGTGCTGAGAGCTGGTCTGCCACCTCAGCACTGCTTTTCTGGTACAGAGGAAGGGGCAGCCTGGGTTTGCCTCACAGCCTGGAGCAGGTGTGCCTTAAAACTGCTTTGTCTCTATAGATGCCAGAGAGGTGAACAGCATCTCCATGGACTGGTTCACAGGGCAGCTGTACTGGGCCAGCAGCCATCCTCCAGCCATCTGTGCAGGGCTGGGCGATGGCCGGGGCTACGTGACAGTGCTGGGGAAGGACATTGCACCAGAGCAGCTGACGGTACATCCAGCTGCAAGGTGAGCAGTGAATGAGCCAGGGTTGGCCCAGGCTCCTGGGAATCACGATGCTTGCGCTGACCACGTCATGCCTGCTGTGAGGCTATGGTAGCGCTGGTATTATGCTGTGAAGTGGGTACTTAGTGCCTGCCCCCAGGTCCCTATACTGGGTCAACCGCGGACAGAGGGGCCGGACAGTCATTGCTGCAGCTGGCATGGATGGCTCAAACCGGCGAGAGCTCACAGTTATATCAATGGAAGAGCCTGTGGGGCTGAGCCTGGACCATGTGGCTGGCAGGCTGTACTGGATCAGCGAGTACAAGGAGGTAGGGATGAGGAGCAGCAGGGCTCTCTCGCTCTGAGGGAGATGATGAGGTGGGAGTTGGGAGGGTGGCCCTGGTTCCCCTGTGACCGTGGCCAAAGAATGAAAGAGAGCAGGGAGCACTGCCTAAGTCTGGCATACAACCCTGGGCTGGGAGGAGAAGCGCCAGGGTGTGAGGATGCCACATAACCGCTGTGCCTTGCCTTGTCCCCAGTCCATCGAGACGCTGCGGGTGGATGGCAGTGGACGGCACTCCTTCCATGCTGTTTTGCGGAGCCACACGGAGCCACTGGGCCTGGCGGTGTTTGAGAGCCGGTTCTTCTGGGCTGATGACACAGAGCTGGTGTCAGCCACCTGGGCCTCTCCCCAGGAGCATGCAGTGCTACTCCGTGCCTCTGTCTCAGCTTTCACTGTACTGCATGCACTGCAGCAGCCTCCCCGTGAGTACCCTGCAGGTGCTGCACTGCTGCAGAGCTGGCAGCACCCCCTCTGCATCCCTGGGTGCTAGGGAAGGCTCACGGGGTCCTGGAGCTCACCAGGTCCTGCCCAATGGTTTGTCTGGCCCTGTGAAGAGGGGTTGTGGGTTTGGTGCAGAGGGGACCTATAAAACTGTAGGAAAGCTGTCAAGGCCCATGGCTTTGGGTATACCTGAGCTCTCTTAACTCATATGGCATTGCTACTCTGCTTCCAGCCCTTATCCAGCCCCAGGACAGTCTGTGGGTTTTGGGGATTTGGTGAGATACTGGGGTCATGACTGCCTGAGCTTTTAACATCTTGCTCGCAGGGGACACTGCTGCATGTGCTCCGGGCCTGTGCAGTCACCTTTGCCTCCTGTCCCCTGTGCACCCTCGGGGCTACAAGTGTGCGTGTCCTGAGGGCCTCTTCCTTCTACCCGCAGGGAAATGTGCAGGTGAGCAGAGTCTGGCTCTCTGGGGCAGTATACATCTGTGTGGAAGTTGGAGGAGGGCCTTAAAGGGCTGTGGCTTTGGTGGGATGAGGTTCCCAGCACACACCAGTGCTATTATATTTCTGTCTCGGTTCATGCTGATGACCCTGTCCTGTGTCCCTGGGGCTGTGCTCACACATTGCCCTTATGCCCTGCAGAGCTGTCCATTGTGTATGCATCAGGAAAGGCCATCTCCCTGGTGCATGTGGGCCCTGGAGCACACACCAAACAGGTGCAGGAGTGGCAGGAATCCCTCCACCTGCAAGATGTGGACTGGCAGAGGTCAGTACTCTATGGGACAGATGACCGTGGGACGCTGCTGCGTGTCGTGGGCCACCCTGGCAGGAGAGAGGCCATTGCAACCAGGCTGCCAGGTGAGACCCCGTGGTGTGATAGAGGGCACACTCCCTTTTCTGATGCTCCCTGAGGCCTGAGGATCTCTTGGGTGCAGAGCACAGTGGTCTGGTGGTGCCCACAGTGAAGCCATATCAAGGCAGTGGCTGCTGTGCCCTGGATTTAGGGTCTAGGGGGACCCAGGCAGAGGCACAGGGTCACGGGACAGCCTTGTAACTGCTTTCCTGCCTGCTCTTGCCAAGTCTGCTCTGCCCGTGTGGACATCCGCTCTGGGGATCTGTACTGGCTTGCATGTAACCGGAGGGACATCGGGGTGATCCAGACATCTGACATGTCCCCACGCATCCTGCACCGAGCTCGCAGCAGCATCCAGCACCTCTTCTTGGACTGGCAGCGCGGTGCTCTGTACTGGCTGGCCCGTGGGCAGCCCCTGCAGCAGCTGAGCCTGGCAGGGGGTGCTCCGTGGGATGCCTGGAATGAAACGTGGCCTGGAGACCTGCCTGCGGCCATGGATAGCAGAGCCTTCAGCGTGCTCTGGAGCTCAGCCTTGGGTGAGCCCTGTTGGTATCTAGAGCAGGGAACAGAGATGGTGGATGTAGGCAGGAGTGATCAGCCATGCCCTACATGCAGCAGGTCCCTGCCTAGGCAGTGGGATGCTCATGGGGCTCATGCTCATGGGGCTCTGTCCTGTGGCTGAGTCCCTGGCCTCAGCCATGAGGTTCCTGCCTTAGCTGTGGGCTGTGGGGCACAGGGTAGGCCATGAGGGGTGTGGGCAGGCTCCAGGTCCTACCATGCCTCTACCTCACAGGCCTGCAGGCACTGAGTCTGACCAAACGGCAAGCAGTCACCCTGGCACCCAGCTGGTCCCATGGCATCGTGGCTGCCTTTGAGCCCTACCTAGTGTCAGCAAATGGGACAGCTCTGCAGCTGTGGGACCGGAGGACACTGGCCCTCATGCTGTCTGTGCCAGCAGCAGATGTGCGGGGAGTGGTGGCCTTCGTGGGCTCAGAGCTGCAGGCTGGTAAGAGTGGCCGTGGCTTTGTGCCTGGTGCTGCTGCTGTACCTGATGGGGCTGGGTGACCCATACTGCTCTGAGCTGGGGCAGGGGTCCATGTGGGGTGCTCTGGGACGTGCCTGGAGTGTGGGGAGGGCATGACCCCAAAAAATTCCAAATCCTCTGCCAGTGCCACCAAGCAAAGGGTCTGCTGTGCCACTCCCTTCATCTGTGACCACCACTATGAGGACAACCACAAGCACCCCTGCTACTCAGCCTAGCACTTCCACCACAAGACCACCGGCAAGCAAGACCACCACTGCACTCACCACTACTCCTGCACCAACCAGCAAGGCTACCACATCACAAACCACCACTAGCCAGTCCACATCAAAGAAGACCACCCCTGCACCAACCACTGCCCAGACCACATCAACTACGACCACCACTGTGCAGCCAACCACCACCAGCACCACCACCACCACAACTCAGTCTTTTACAACTAAGATCACTGCCCCACGGCCGGCCACTACCACCCCACGTCCAACCACTTCTGCACGGGCAGCGACACCTACGCCACCCCTCTGGTCCAGCCCTGCACAGCCCCTGACCCCAGTTCTCCATGTGTCCTGTTCTCGCACACATGTGCTCTGCCGTGATGGCACTGGGTGTGTGGCCCAGGAGTACCTGTGTGATGGGGAGAAGGACTGTGCAGATGGCTCTGATGAGGATGGGTGCACCCAGCTCTGCAGCACCCCAGGTAGGAGACTTTCTTCTGTCCCCTGTGCAGCTGAGTCACCCTGTGCCAGGGCTTCTGGCTGCATCCTGGTGGGGTTGGTGGGACAAGGTCCTGGTAAAGTCTGTGTCCTGGGCTCTAATGCTTGCAATGTGACATACTGGTTCCTTCTGAGCTTGGCACTGGGCTCAAGGTGCTGTTGGAAAAGGACAGAGTTGGTCTCACTGCTCACAGTGACCTAGATGTGGCTGAGTTGAGACTTCCACAGTTGCTTTGCTAAAAACCTAGGCTGCTGGAGGAGCACTGGCTAGGAGGGACAAAGCCCTGTCACTGTGGTGTGGGGCCTTTCTAGGTGGCTGGAGGGTTAGCACAGGGTCTGGGCACCCTGGCTGCCTTCTGCGGGCAGTGCAAAGCCCCTTGTCTCCTCAGGGGCCTTCCACTGTGCGAGTGGAGCTACGTGCGTCGGGGCGGGAGAGCGCTGTGATGGGGTGCCACAATGCCCTGATGGCTCGGATGAGATGGGCTGCTGGACCCCCACGCAGGAGTGTGCCCTGCGCTGTGACACTGCCACCCGCTGTATCCCCAAGAGCTGGCTGTGTGACGGCCATGCCGACTGCCTGGACCACACCGATGAGCAGGGCTGTGGTGAGATGGCGCTAGATGGGATGGGCTTTTGGGCTGCCTCCCCCACAGGTGGATGCACCAGGTTTCCTGTGGGTCCAGGAGCAGGCACTGCCCAGGGCAATCTGCTGAGAGGATGGGGACAGTGCCCCCGCTCAGCCGTGACCTTTGCCTGCAGTGCCGAAGGAGTGCGGTCCGGCTGAGTTCCCCTGTCAGAATGGGCAGTGCGTGGCCCTGGTCCTGCACTGCGATGGTGACCATGACTGCCAGGATGGCTCGGATGAGGAGGGCTGCGCTGTGCCTCGGCCACTGCTCTGCCGTGAGGGTGAGATGACATGTTCCCACAGCGGGGAGTGTCTGCCGGAGGCCTGGCGCTGTGATGGCACTGATGACTGTGGGGATGGCACAGACGAGCAGGTGAGTGGAGCAGTGGGGACACAGCCTGTCCCCACTCATGCCTGGGAGGGCTGGTAGCCTTTTCAACTTCTGCCTTGCAGAGCTGCCCTTCGGAGGAAGAGCAGTGTGGGGACCAGGGGTGGAGCTGCTCCAGTGGCCATGAGTGCATCCCTGGTGTCTGGCACTGCGATGGAGAGCCTGACTGCACAGATGGCAGTGATGAGGCTGGCTGTGAGTAACACTCTGATTTTAGCCCCTCTGTGTCTCACTCAGGGGTGGCTGGTGGGTGCCCAGCACAGAGTGAGATGGGTATGTGTCTGTGCTGAGGTGAAGGACCCCATATGCTGGCTGCCTATTCCCAGCATCTGTGGTGGCTCCAGGACCTGAGTAGCTGCTCTCCCTGTAGGGGATTGGCCAGTGACCTTTGGATTAGTATAGCCTGAAGCCAGGCTACTGGCGCAGCTCCGGATGTGACTGCAGTGAGCTCTGGGCAGCCTCTGGGAGCAGCTAAATCTGCCCCAGATGAGCACAAGGAGCTGATACATGAGGCTCAGGGCAGCCTTCCCCACATGTCCCTCTGCAGGCCAGCCTGCTCCCTGCCAGAGTCACGAGTACCCCTGTGGGCTGGGGGCCTGCCTGAATGCATCCCTGGTGTGCAACGGCCGGCAGGACTGCGTGGATGGCTCAGATGAGGGGGGGAACTGCTCTGTGCCCTGCCAGCGGTCCTGTGCTCATCTCTGCTACCCCTCACCCCAGGGCCCTGTGAGTGCCAGCAGCCCTGGGCCAGGGGCTTGCCATGCCATGATGTCCTGGTGCAGCTGCAGAAGGGAGGCTTATGTCCCCAGGGTGGACAGCTGATGGTCCCTTTCCCTACAGCGGTGCTGGTGTGGCCCAGGCTATCGACTTGCTGAGGATGGTCTGTCCTGCATGGACATAGATGAGTGCACAGAGTGGGGTGAGGGAACCTGCAGCCAGACATGCCTCAATACCCCAGGGTCCTACAGCTGTGGCTGTCTCCCCGGCTACCTGCTGGAGCCTGATGGCCACGTCTGCAAACTCACTGGTAAGTCCTGGCATGGCCAAGCAGCACTGAGGATCCCTGGCCCTCTAAGGTACACCAGGGGCCGGTGGATACTTGTCCCCCTGTGTCTGCTGCCCATGGAAACCTTGTAGTCTTGTGAATGGCCCTGTCCCCCCTGCCATGTTGCCTCCCAAGCCCCACTCAGCTGTGAGCTGCTGTTTGCCAGTCCATGGCTGGTCAGAAAATCCATCTGCACTATCTGAGAACATCCTGTGTGGTAGGGCTGACTCCCAGCAAACTCCAGTGCCTCCGAGTGCTGTGTTCCTTGCCTGCATGTGCTGGGACCACGGGACCACTCGTGCTGAGCAGGATCCGTGTGGGTCTGTGTTGCCCCAGGACCAGAGCCCAAGTTGCTGGTGGCTGTGCAGTCCGAGGTGGTGTCCTATGGCCTGCGGAGTGGGCATGAGGAGGTGCTGCTGGCCACCGACAAGGATCGCGTTATCTTTTCCCTTGACTATGACTTGGTGGAGAGGAAAGTCTTCTGGATGGACCTGGCCACAGAGAGCATCCGCTGGCAGGACCTCAACTCAGGAAAGAAAGGCACTCTGGTGAAAGGTGAGCTGTGACAACGTGGGGTTAGCAGGGCTGGCCTCTGTCACTGCAGTCTCCAGATTGCAGTGGGGTGCCACGCTGTGGTCCCTTATGTGGAGAAGTGCTAGTGGTGGGAGCAAGGTTGAGAGGAGCCAGACCTCCTGGGATTGAGGGGACCTGGGCTGGGAGCATTGTGCCAAAGGGCCATGCAGCTGTCACCCCACACAGGTGCTGCCTCTTGGATGCATTTCAGGTGTAAGATCAGACTGTATAGCAGTGGACTGGCTTGGGAGGAACCTGTACTGGACAGATGGGGCAGCAGGGCAGGTGCTGGCCACTCGCTTAGGGGCTGCTTGGCAAGGGATACCAGAGTACACTGTGGTGATGGATGGAGATCTGGACCAGCCCCACTCTCTGGTGCTCCAGCCTCTGGCAGGGTAAGTCTGGGGCAAGCAGACATGGAGACCTCCTTGCCATCCTTGCCCTGCCCCATTTTCCTCTATGGAGGCAGGTGAGAGCTGGGGAAGAGGTGGGATGGCCTCACCTTGGTGCTGTCAGGACAGTGTGACAGAAGAAAGAGCCCAGACACCTGCCCCTGCTCTGCATGGAGCTCTTAATACATCCTTGCTGGGATGGGAAGCTCCATGCTGCTTTTCTGGGCTGCCTTGGTGCTGGGATGATGCTGTGTCAGGTCCATAGGCCCACACCTCTCTTCCCACTAGGCTGATGTACTGGTCAGAGGTGGGGAGCCACTCACGGCTGATGGAGGCCAGTATGGATGGGAGTCAGCGGCACGTGCTGCTGGCCCAGGGACTGGGCTGGCCCACAGCACTGGCCCTCGACCTCCCCACCCAGAGGATCTTCTGGCTGGATGAGAAGCTGGGCAGTGTTGGTTCTGCACATCTGGATGGCAGCAGTGTGAAGGTGTGATAGGGCACTGGTGATGGGACCTTGATGGGGACTGGGGTGGACACTGACAGCCTTTCTGGCAGGTCCTGAAGCTGGGCTGGGTCCAGAGCCCCTTCGCGGCAGCTGTGTGCGAGGGGCAGCTCTACTGGTCGGAGAGGAAGACATGGTCCGTGCAGCAGGTGGACAAGGCCAGCGGCAAGAACAGGACTGTGCTGCTCAAAAAGCACAGGCAGCCCCATGGCCTCCAGGTACCTACTTGGGGAGCCCCAAACCCTACTGTGCCAGCTCTGCTGGTCTCCCACCCTGCACAGCCCTGTTGTCCTCTTAGTGCGGAAGCACTGGGAGCTGTACCCCCATCCTAGTGGTCCTTAGGCAGCAGTCTCTGTGACCAAGTGTCTCTGGTCCTCTTGGAGCATCTCTGCCTCACCATCCTGCTCTGAGCTGGGCTGTGTATGAGGCTTGGGAGCATGGCATGGTGTCAGTCGTGCTCAGCTCTGCTGGCAGGTGCTGATGGAGCCGAGGCTGAGCCTGCTGTCCCACAGGTGATGCACCCAGCCCTGCGCCCCAGAGCCCCCAACCCATGTGAGACGCGCAGCTGCTCCCACCTGTGCCTGCTGAGTGCCAGGCACACTGGGCAGTGCCGGTGCCCCACCAGGCTGACGCTGGCTGCCGATGAGATCACCTGCCTGCCTGTCCGTGATTCAGCCTTTGCCCTCCTAGTGTCACCGGCAGCTGTGGCACAGGTATCATCCTCAAGTGCCAGCCCTGGGGGCTGCTCTTCTCGCCGCTGTTGGGGAAGAGGGTTCCCCATCTTATTGCTGCCTTCTTCCTCCAGGTCTACCTGAAGGACCTGCCTGCATCAGCTGGATCCCAAGGGCTTCCCCCACACCGGGCTCTGCCCTTGGCCAAGGTGAGGCACCTGACAGCCATCGACTACGCAGTAAAAGACAAGAGTTTGTACTTTGCAGAGGTGGGAGGCAATTCCATCGGACTGCTGCGCCTGAAGGACTGGAGACGGCTGTCCTGGAAGAAAGCAGTAGCTGTGGAGGGCATGGTGACATCCCTGGCCTTGGACTGGCTGAGTGGGAACCTTTACTGGATCGGGGGGCAGCCACCCAGCATCCATGTGGCAGCTCCCAGTGGGCAGTGGGCCCTGGCACTACTCAGTGAGGGGCTGCAGGGTGCTGCCTGGCTGGCATTGTGCCCTCGTGCTTCTACCATGTGCTTTGTCACAGCAGCTGGCAGCCATGGACGTGGCGCCATGGTGGAGTGTGCAGCCATGGATGGCACTGGCCGCAGAGAGGTCTGGAGGAGAGCCCGGGCTCCCACTGGCCTCACTTTTGGGGGTGTTGGCACCAGGCTGTATTGGGCAGACCACGGTGAGTGAGGTCTGAGCTGGGGCATTCCTGGGGGTAGCAGTGGTGCAGGCGCTCGGTCCTCAAGGCACAGCTTGGCACCAGCTCTGCAGGGCAGCCCGCAGCCCTGTCTCCACATTGAAGCCTCTCCATCTGTGCCCTGCAGAGAGAGGTACCATCAGCAGTGTTGAGCTGGATGGATCCCGCTTCCGGGTGGTGCGAGAAGGGCTGCATGGTCTCTCACTCTTTGCCGTAGGAGAAGGATTTCTGCTCTGGAGCACGACCTCAACCAATGGTAGGTCCGTTTGCAGTGTTTTGCCCAGCTCCTCCTACTGCCCTAGGGCACAAGGTTCTGCCAGTCCCTGTGGGGTGCAGGCTTACCCCTCTGCAGGGTGAAGGGCAAGCTAGGGCACCCCCACCTCCCATCTCAGGCACTCTTGTGGGAGGAGGTGGAGCAGTGCTGACCCCATGTGTCTCCAGGCTCCAGCAAGATCTGGCACAGCCGGCTGGAGAAGGCTGAGAGCTGGTGGTTCCCGATGGAGCAGGAGTTGGTAGCCATGAGGATTTACAGCCAGTTCTCACAGGAAGGTGGGTCTGGGACTGCCCCAGCCTACGGCGTCTGTGTGGTTCAGCTGTACCTTGTAGTGGCCGTGCTAACCAGTGCTGTTTTGGCAGGCACCAATGGCTGTGCCAAGAGCAATGGGGGTTGTGCCCAGCTCTGCCTGCCCAACCCTGCAGGGCGGCAGTGCCGCTGCTCCCCCGGATACCACCTGGTGCATGAGGCAGCATGTGCGCTGGCACCACCTTGCCCGGCCCCGCTCCAGGCCTGCCCCAACCTCCAGAGCTGCATCTCCAGCGAGCAGGTCTGTGATGGGCGCCCCAACTGTGCCGACGGCTCCGATGAGTCTGACTGTGAGTGCTTGCCCACAGCCAGGGTGTGCTGGGGTCCTGGCTGGGCACAGGGCAGCCTGCCCAGTCTCCCCCTGTTTGGGAAGGGAGTCTTACCTGAGTCTCTGCTGACCTATGCCCATCCCTCCAGGCACCGTGAAGGTGGGGACACAGGTCCCTGCAGTGGCACCATCAGGAATGTCCCATGTAGGAGAACAGAAACCAGTCTCATCCACAGCTGCACCCCAGTCCCGGCAGCCCAGCCCCAGCCTGTCAGCAGCCCCCGGCCCCCAGGAGCATGGAGAGCCCATCCTGGTATCCCCCAGCACAGAGGAGGTGCTGGGGGCTGTGCCCTGCAGCAGCAAGACATGCAACCTGCGTGGGGACTGTGCCATTGAGGCTGGCCGAGTGACGTGCCACTGCGCCCTGGGCTATCGTGGCGACTACTGCGAGGAGGCTGAGGTGCAGCCTCTCGCAGGACCCATTGCCCTGGGGGTGGCAGTGCTCCTGCTGCTCGCTGCTGCTGCTGTGGGGGCCCTGGCCTACATGCGGAGGCGGGACAGGCGGAGGAGGTGAGCTCTGGGGCTGGGCTGGGCCAGGCACAACTGAGAACAGAGAGGGATGGGGGTCTCCTTGCCCAGGGGCAGTGTGGACTCCTGATACACTCCTGGGCTACATGGAAAGCTCCAATCACGCCAGCAGGCTATTACGAGGGGTTGTGGCAGGACTTTGGGATCTGCCTCACCTCTAGGAGATGGCCATGCCATTCTCAGTGTACATTTTTACCTGTCCAGGGCCTCAAGCACCGCTTCCACTCGGGTTCTGACCTTGTACCACCGTGAAAGTGACCCTGAGGAAGAGGATGAGGAGGAGGAGGAGGAAGAGCTTCCCCCCAAGAGTGATACATTTGTGAATGAAGCTTATGAAGGAAAAGAGGCGAGTAGCATCTGGAGCAGGCCCTGCTAGGGACCTCTCTGCCACCCTGAGGTTGCCCCAGGGCCCAGTGCTGGCATGGTGCCCACTCCTGAGGCAAGCTCTGTCCCTCCTGCTGAAGGAGCAGGGCAAGACCTGAGGTACCTAGAGTCTGACAAGGCTGTCCCACTCTGCCTGTGGGAGTGTGTCCCACTCTCCCTTTGCTAAAGTGTGGGGTGGACTCAGAGAGGCTGGATCAGACTCACCCCTGATACACCCATCTGTGATCTCTGCAGGAGCTGCCAGCGTTGCTGAGGAAGGAACCATCTCACATCAACACCGTATTTTCATAAAGGAATGTTGTGCAGCATCTCTCATGCCATTGTGGTTTGTGGATGGGCCAGGGAGGGGACATTGATTTGCTCTTTCTACATGTCTAAGACCTAGGGAACAAAAGAGTTCAGACAAAAAACCCTTGGGAGGTTTATCAGGAAGTCTCCAATCCCAACACACTCTTTGAGACTGTCCCTTGAGCCACTGTCCCCCTGCAGCAAGGCTTATCTTGCTGACCAGGGTTCTTTGGGCTCGCCTGGTATAAGAATGTGGTCAAATAACTCTGCAAGGAAGCTGGCTTCATGCTTACCATGTTATGCAGGGGGCTGAGCAGGATTTTATAGTGCAGTTCTGACCTCCTGAGTGTCCCTTACAAACCAGTGAGACCAGTTTTACCACCTCACACCAAGCTAATTTTGAAAGGGGAAATACATACTATTTTTTTTCTCTGTGATCTTCCTCCCCCCTGCCCCACTCCACCCTGAAGTGGCTGTGCTCAGGAAAGGAGAAATCTCTTCTAGAGCTGTGTTTGACCATGGGGGGAAAGTCCTTTGGGAAAGTGCTATAAAAGCTAGCTGTGCCCTTTTACAGACCTTTCCTCCCTGCTTCAGGCAAAGCACAGGGAAGTTGAGTGAGCCATGCCCACTGGCTCTCAGCCCAACCTGCCTGGCAGAAAGCCCATAACCATCCCACAGCACAAACCCATTGCTTTGCATTTATTTTGCTGATCGCACTGTCCTGAGTTGAGCAGAGACATGAGGGAGGTTCCCCCCTCCCCTGTTACCAGCTCTGTAGGTTACACACTTCTAACCTGTATATTGCTTGCATGGGAACACCAAAGATGCCTCTGCCCAAGCGGCTGTGCATGGTACAGGAATATGAGGTAAAAGCTGTGAGGAAGGACTGAAGCCACCTCTCATCCTCAATCCATCATGGCTTTGGCACAGTTGTAGATCCTGGAGCACAGCAGGCTTTTGAGGAAGTTGCAAATATTCAAATCAGGTCCTTGGTCTTGTTTTCAGCCTGCTCCGAGGTGCCCCAGGAGCAGGGCATGGCTTGTAGGGACAGGAGCCAGCACTACTCTTGATTCCAGGGACAGCTGTCCAGTGCTGGGGCTACAAGTCAGAGTCACAGGGTGGGCTGCTCCTCCAATGCTGTCCATCTCGCTCATCCTCCAGCACGTCCCAGGGATTGCTGTAAGCTCTACTGGAGTATGGCCCAGCCTCCATCACAGGGCTGGGGGGCAGTTTGGGGGCCCTGCGCTCCTTGCAGCAGTGGTGGAAGCTGAGGGTGAGGGCCAGCCCCCCCAGGATCTCCAAACAGCTTCCCAGGTAGCTCAGTACCAAGCTGTAGCCTACGCTCAGCGTGCTGCCAGACGGTGCAGGCAGTGCCCACAGCTCCTGGGTGTACCAGGAGCTGGGCACGAGGCTCATCAGCCCGGAGAGGAGCAGCACCAGCCCCGCCACGCCAGCCACCGCGTGCCGTGGTTCCGGCTGCCAGCAGCGAACGCCCAGGGCAGCCACCACCAAGCCCACCAGGGTGAGCACCAGCGAGGAGGGCATCAGCCCTTGGGCCACCCGCACGGGCACCTGCACAAAGTAGCCCAGCTCGTCAACCTGCCCGCAGAGGCGGTCATGGGTGCTCTGCCGCTCCCTGCATATGTCCCAGATGCCCTGCTCCCACACGACGTCCATGGGCTGGTCAGGTACGAGGCTCACCTGCCTCCAATTGGGTGCCAGCGTGCCCGTGAGTGTCAGCAGCAGCCCGCAGGGGCACAGCACCAGCCCCACGATCATCGCCGTCGGCGTCCGCATGCTGGGGGCGGCTGAAGCGGGCTCCAGAGGGCTCCCTCTTGCCCGAGGTCCGCGGGAGCTCCGGGGCTCGCTGCACAGGAGCTGTGGCACCGGAGCAGGCAGGGCGCGGGGGCCGCGGCGGTCCCGGAGCCCCTCACAGCGGGGAGCCCGCGGAGCCACCGCGGCCCTGCCCGGGCCGTGGGGAGGTGCGGGCAGGAGGCGGTGCCGGCAGGAGGAGCCCGGCCCGGGCAGGGCTGGCCGGCACCTGTCGCCGGGACAGCGCCTTCCAGGGGCGCGGCTGCTGCGGGGAGCGCCGGAGCTCCGGCCCCCGCTGTCCCCTCACAGGTGGTGGCATGGTGGCCGTGCCCGGGCCGCTGGGGCGGCGTAGGACCCTGTTACAGCTCCCTTTATTTAACTGCATGAGAGCTAATTTTGCTATCAGAATAATTAATTAATGAAAGTAATTAATATAGTAACTGGCCCAAAAGACCTCCCCATCGCCCTGTCCTTCAGGGACGGCTCCTGAGCTTGGACCTGCTCCTCCCCTCCCAGGCTGCCCTCAGAGGGCACCCGCAGACGGAGCAGCCTGACTCTAGGCAGGAAAAGTCCCTGGGATGTCCACCGAAACAGGTATGGGAAATCACCACATCTGAGAACCCCGGTGTGGGATTTTGAGCCCCAAAAAGCACTCTTCTTGGGCCTCTCCGAATTCCCCTGAATTTCTGCCAGTCACACTGAGCCCAGGAGAGGGCAGCATCCTCTGTGGATCAGTTCGGGATGCGCCACGCCAGCTGAGCTGGCTGCAGGGCTGGCTGTCTGTGTGCCCCACGGCATCTTTGCACTGCTGGTTCCATGGTCTTGGCCGTCTGGAGAGCTGGGTGGATCTGTGCTGGACCAGCTGCTCCCGGCTCCCTTCCCCACTCCTCCGTCCCACAGCTATTCCCCAAAGCCCTGAAGCCCTTCAGCTCTGTGGGTGCCAGATCATTTTGGGGATGGATTATGAAGCTGTTGAACAGTGGATCTTAGTCCAGCTGGAAGGCAGGGGTAGATTGTACCCAGCCAAAGGCTCATGTCCCCAGCCACGTCTGCAGAGCAGCCAGATGAGCGTAGCTCCAGAGCAGGAACACCTGGCTTTGTTGTACGCAGCTTGCTAAAACTTGGCACTCATCTGGGAAACTAAGCTAGGGGTTGCTGCTTCCTTTCCTGTCCAATTAACTTTTGTAACTTTTACCCCACTCCAGCCACTGACTCTGTGCCAAGATGCTCACTACTGCCCTTGGAGCTGTGGGTCCAACCAACACACCAAATGCTGCTGGCTTGATGTCTGCCTTCTGCCATGGGATCCCCTGACAGGAACAGGTGCTGAAAGCCTGAAACCTTATAGTCCTGACTCTCTCATGAGGCTGTATCTGGACACGTTTCCATCTGGACGCCAAGTGGAGGTTGGTTGTGAGATGTACTCCGAGGGGAGAGGGGGCAGAGGGAAAGGTCGTAGCAAGCTGGGTGGCACAGTGCCATGGATGAGTGCCTATCAGTGCTGTTTGCTTCCTCCCAGCTCAGGAGGCTTTTACTAAGGTGGTAAATCACAGTTTGGTAGCAGTGCTGTCAGGTATAGCAGTGGTTGTCCATGGACCAGCCAAGCCAAGCTTTGAGTAGGTGATAGCAAGCCCTGAGTCCTGCATGGCTGGCCAGGGCTTTTCTCTCCATCCCAGATGTGTGGGTAGGGCGTGTGCCAACCCTCATGGAAAGGGAGAAATGCTGCATTTTGTTGGATTTGCCCACATTTTCCCCAGGATGGCTAAGAAACCTAGAGGTTAATGCCCACCCTGGACTTTGCAGTGCCTGCCCTAGGATCCCTCTCCCTGCAGCACCTTCCTTCTTCTCTCATCTGTTCCTTCCGCAGTGCTGTGCCCCTCTTGCCCTTGCTCATGCAGGTTTGGATCTGGGAGGTGGCAACTCCTTTGATCTGCAGCTGCAGAAGAAGCTGGGTGCCAGGAGTATCACAATTATGCACTGGGGCAGGTTTAAAAACCTTTCCAGTTTATTAATAATGCCCAGAAGGATGCATCTGCCCTTTGGACTGGTGCCCAGGCTCCTGACTGTGGGACAACGATAAGCAGATTAGGTGATGTGGCCCTGATGCTGGATGACCTGCCCTGAGTAAGCTTGGGGAAGGAAATGGGATTAACAGAGCTGTTTCCCGTTGCCACAAAGTTATAGATTGTTCATTTCTTCCCTTTTACTTTCTAATGAGGTGGTATGAAAAGCAATTCAGAGCAGTGCCTGGCTCTTTCCGAGCTCTGGGGAAGCATTTAAAGCCGTCTGGTCTCAGAGATAAAATGGTCTGGCTGAAACTGCCTTCCTTCCCACATTGCCCTAGCTACTGAGTGGGAAAAGCCACCTTACTTGGTGTTTCCTACTTGTCCAAGGCTGTGACTGAGTTTTTCCTACATTGTCATAGTGATCTCTTTAAGAACGTGATGGAAACTTTATCCAGGCATGGCCGAGTTGGCTTGCATTTTATTACTATTTTTTAACACCCCATTGTAAATTGGAGGAGCAGCAGAAGGCCTTGAGCTAATTGGAACTGGAAAGGATCCAGGGCAGGATAGTCAGAACTTGAAACTGATTCCAAGGAAGATTTTTTTTTTCCTAAATTCATGATGAGCTATTTAGTGTTGACTTGCTTCTTCCAGGCTCAGATACCCTGCATCACTGAAGGCTGGGAATGAATTTGGGGCAATATTCCTGTGTTCAACCTATTCCCTGCCTCTCTAGCTGTCTGCTTCCAGCCATTGGTGTTGTTGGCAAGTTCTAGTGTCTCTTAGGTGACTATGTGGGCTCAGTGTGGATGGGACCACTAGCTTTTGGGTTACACTATTATCACACCAACTGAGCAGAGTTTGCCTGATGCCAGCAATGGCCACAGAACATGTGTACATGACAATCTTTACAGCTTCCTATGTGATCCATGGTCTGATCAGACTCCCAGGCCCAGCTGAGTTTTCAAAATGTGGCTCTGGAGAGAAGAGCTTCCCTGCACAAAGGTAGCTCTGCCCCTACATTGTTGGCTGAGATCATGGCACTGAGACTTGGGGGTGGGGGATCCTTTTCAAGGAGGTTAATCTGACTCCCTTCCCTTTGCAGCTGTGGGAGCAGGATCCTCAGTAGCAGCAGGATCTCTCAGCATCCTGTTTGCCGTGTGGGGAACAGTTGGGGCCAGGGCTGTTTAGCAGGAGCTTGCAGCTGGTAATTCCTGTTTACATCCCACTGGCCCTGGGGCTTCGCTTATGTCGCATATGGCAAGATCCCCCCATACCACCACAGTGCCTGCATGTCCTGCAAGTTGTATTGTACTTGATCCCTTCTCAGGTTCAAAGTGGGCTTGGCCATGTTGGACAGCCAGCCACAAGGCTGCCAGATCTTCTCCCCTGAGGAGAATTTGCTTTGCAGAGTGTGGCAGCCCCTTACGTCTTGCTTGATGTAGGAGATGGGAACTGGCAGGGAACAGCAGCTGTGCAGGCAGCACCTGCACTTACAGGGCAGCAATTTCCTCTGGTCTAGATGCTTATGTAGCTCCACTCTCCATCTGTGTTTACCTTTCAGTTGAAACCCTAAATCCCTGCAGGCTGGGAGCAAAGCACGATGGCTCAAACAGCCCATGCTGAGCTTTCTAGCATTAAACCTGGTTGTCTAAGCCTAAGTCTAAGCTCAGTCTCCATTCCAAAGGAAAACTTCCTTAGCCAGGTGTCCAGGTTGAAGGACTTTGTTCTGACCATTCCATTTTGCTACTTTTTCTTCTAGTATTTGGTGTGGGGCAATTTCTAAGAGTGCAAACCGAGGGTTCTCCTTGCTCTCAAACCACAGCCCAGGCAGCATGTGAGTGCAACTGGAACACGCTCTGCATTGTGCAAACAGCTGCAGTTGCAATGGGCTTCTCGCAGCCCAGCTCCCAGCTTCTTCCCTGGACACACACTGCTGTCTTTGTGCTCGCCAGGAGGCCAGGGATGAGCCCCAGGCAGGACAGGGTCTGTGATCCCCCTGGCTGGCTGAATGTGGAAGAGAGATCCGTGTGTCCTCCCCAGAACACAGACAGCAGTGGTCAGCACCCAGCAGGCAGCTCCATGTCCCAGCTATCCAGCCTTTGTGGTGGCACTTACACAAGCAGATTTATTAGCCTTCCACTTGCCCACCGACCTCCCCCCCTCCAGGCTGACCACGATGGTAGCAGCAGCCCTGAGGATGCACTCTAGAGGGGTTATCAGAGAGCAGGGATGTGTTGGACACTGAAGGGCTTGCAAGCCCCCATACTGGCCAGTCTCACTCCAGGGCTGTCACCCAGCAGTAGCTTAACATACTCAGGCCTGTGGCCACAGGAGTTTTGGCTGTTCCCCCTGCTCAAAATTCAGTGTGAGAGAGCTGCAGTTTGGGGTCAGCATTGTGTAATGCCTGCAGGGAACAGTAAATCCATCAGTGAGCACTGAGGCTGCTCCTGTTCTCTTTCTGCAGCCCAGCTGTGAGTCTGAACACTATTCAGACTGGATCCCGGGAATGAGTTGTTTAAAGCCTTATTAGATGCCCCCCAGGTATTCACTCATCCATTAAACTCCTTCACTTTCTAAACTGCTGCACTAGGACTTGCCAGATTGCCCAGTGCTGCTTTCAGTTCAGAGAATGATACAAAAAGCATTTTTGCAGCTACGTCTATTTTTGTCTGACTCAGTCCTGAAATGGTTGAGAGTAGTTTGGACATGAATCTCCTATAGTGGGTTTTGGATGTGCAGCCCTTTTCAGACAGGAATAAGAGAGCAGTTAAAGCTGTGTCTGGCTGTGGAAACTGCATGCTTGTCCAGTTCCTGGGCCATAGACCTTGCAAGCTAAAGGGCAAGCTAATGTTCGTGGGTGCACAGCATGTTGCAACTGGCAAGGCAAAAGCACTGCTCCATGATGGGGGTTCATCTCGTTATACTGTAATGTGACTCATCTGCATGGACTTTGATCTCCCATTGGGCTGAAACGCCTGAAACCAAAGCGCAGATGGCTGATGAATGTGCCTTTAAGTATTTACTGGAAATTTGGTCAGCTTTGTGGGCCAAACCATGGGATGTATGGCCAAGGCCACAGGAGAAAAGACCTGCTTAAACCTTTCCCATTGAGAAAGCCCTGGGTGGGAGACAGCTGTGCCCCATGCCTGTTCTGGAGAATGAGAAATTGTGAAACTTCTAGTCTATGGGAATTTTATTCCAATGGTTTTGGATGGAAAGATAGCTGCATATTGCTCCCATGTTATTTCATTGAGTTACAGAATGTTTTGGGTTGGAAGAAATCATAAAGATCATCTACTTTCAATCTCCCCCACCATGGCAGGGACCTTTTACACTAGACCAGGTTGCCCAAACCCCTTCCAATCTAGCCTTCATCACTTTCAGGGATGAGGTAATCACAAGTTCTCTGGGCAAACTGCTCCAGTGACTCACCACCCTCACAGCATAGAATCATAGAATATCCTGAGCTGAAAGGCGACCACAAGGATTATCCAGTCCAGTTACTACCCCTGCACAGGACAACCCCAAGAACCTCACCATGTGCCTGAGAGCATTGTCCAAACACTTCTTGAACTCTGGCAGGCTTGGTGCTGTGACCCCTTCCCTGTAAAGAGTTTCTTCCTAATATCTAATCTAAACCTACACTGTTTCAGTGTAAAGCCATTAACCCTTGCTCTACCATTACATTCTCCTGTAAAATCTTCCTCTCCAGCCCTCTTGTAGGCCCCTTTAGATACTGGAAGCAGCTATAAGGTCTTCCCAGAGCCTTCTCTTCTCCAGGCTGAGAAACCCCAGCTGTCTCAACCTGCTTTGTATGAGAGATGCTCCCGCCCTCTGATCATCTTTGTGACCCTCCTCTGGACTTGCTCCAACAGGTCCATGTCCCTCTCATGCTGGAAGTCCCAGAGCTGGATGCAGCACTCCAGGTGGGGTCTCACCAAATCCCCTCCCTCGCCCTGCTGCTCACACTGCTTTGGATGCACCCCAGGACAAGTTGGCTTTCTGGGCTGCAAGGGCATAGTGACAGGTCATGTTCAGCTTCTGGTCCACCAAAACCCCCAAGTCTTTCTCCTCAGAGCTCCTCTCAATCTATTCTCTCCCCAGCCTGTATTTGTGCTTGGGATTGCCCCAACTCAACTGTAGGATCTTGCACTTAGCCTTGTTGAACCTCTCAAGCCTGTCCAGATCCCTCTGGATGGCATCCCTGCCCTCCAGCATGTTGACCACACAACACAACTTGTTGTCATCAGCAAACTTGCTGAGAATGCACCTGATCCCACTGTCCCTGTCACTGACAAAGATGTCAAACAGCCCCAATAGTGACCCCTGAACACCACTCACCTTGGGTCTCCACTCAGACATTGAACTGTTAACTGCAGCTCTTTTAGTGCCACCATCCAGCCAATTCCTTTTCCACTGAGTTGTCCATCTGCCAAATCCATGTCTCTCCAGTTTAGAGACAGTGATGTCATGTGGGACAGTGTCAAATGCATTGCACAAGTCTGGGTAGAAATGTCAATTGTTCTTCCCTTAGCCACCTACACTGTAACCCTGTCCTAGAAGGCCACCAAATTTGTCAGGCACAATTTGCCCTTTCTGAAGTCATGTTGGCTGTCACCAATCACCTAATTATTTTCCATGTGCCTTAGCATAGTTTCCAGGAAGATGCTTTATACCTGACTTAAATTGAATTTCATCTGGATGATGTCAAATCCTGTCTTTGCCAGGTCTTTAAGGTCATCTGATAGATCTACTTTCTAGCATTCCTCTGGTCTTGTTTTCTTTAACATTATCCACAATATTTCTAAGACAGTGTATCGTGACTTCTAACCCACAGTATGGAAGCAGCGGATAGTATGAAAACCAGGACTATTTTCCTGCTGTTCCTTTCTGTAAATGTCTTTCTAGTCTGACCGTAAGCCATGAATAGCTCTTGTCACCAGATCGAGGTGCTTTATTTGCTCTAATTTTACATCCATCTTTCATCGAGACAGTATTTCCCTTTCTGACAAGAAATCTGAATGGGATAACACGAAGTCCTTTATGGAGGTCAAAATTATCACATCTGCAGCTTATCCTTTATCTGCCAGATTTCTGAGACAAAATTTAAATGGTTTTGTGCAAAGCAGTTTTTAAGATAACACAGTTGTTCACTTCTCAGTCCCCATATTAACCCCTTGGTTCTTCCGAATTAATCCTTTGTGCAGGCTGATTTTCCAGACACTGAATTATGGATCTATAACTTGACTTCAAGGCTTTTAAACAGGATGCTTTGCTCATTCTGTGCCATTTCCTTGGTTCTGCTCCAGCAGTTCTTGGAGAGCGTGGCTTGGGAATGGGAGACAGCTCCTCCTCTGATAATGAGTGTTGCTGTAGCTCATACACATTTCACCTGGCTGAAAGTTCATGAACCTCTTCTTTCACAATCCTGGCTCATTTCCCGACCCCTTTCTGTTTATCATTAAGGCTGAATGCCGGGGCACAAGTTTGGTTGTAGGTGCCTAGGAGAGAGACTGCAGTCTCAGCTAGTTATCTTTTTATCTTGGTGGTTTGTGGAAGGTAATGGATCTCTTCAGTGAGATATTCACCTCTAGATTCAACTTCTATGTGGAAGCTAAATCCACAAAAGGCAGCAGAGCCATCAGTTTATTCCATGTGCTTTCCTCAAGTGAATGAGAGTGATGTTCTTACCCACTTCTTGGTCCTTCCTCTTCACCCTCCCAGTGTGTCTTCTCCTGTCCATCACTAGCTTTCCAGCACATAAGCTGTATCCTCACCAGAAGCCATCACTGGCAAGGCAAACACTGGGCTCAGAGCTAACTGGTTCAATCTAAGGCCACCTGCAAATGTTTGAGCTTTGCTAATTCTCAGATCTTTCCTCTGCTCTGCTTTTCCCCTCTCCCTCCCTTTTATAGAAAGCTGGTTGCAAGGAATTACTACTGTAGCACTGGGATTTTAGGGAAAAAAATCTGTCCTAAGAGGAGAGGCAGCCCTGAGGCAGATCCTCAGAGCAGAGGTAACTTGTGACCCTTGAGGGTTTGGTAGTATTGGTTAGACAAAGCCACCTGGCTTGCACCAGCGTTGACAACAGCCTTGTTTCCAGAGGCAGGATGGACCAGAGACTGTGCAGGGCTCTTCCAGACAATGCTGCCATGGGTCTGCAAAAGAAAATATTCAGTACATACCAAAGCTGGGTTATTCTCTCACATCAGGAGCACATCTGCACTGCACTTGGACACAGCAGCCCTCTCTTTCTGCAAGGTGGCCCCGTGTTACTCATACGTACAATGGCAATGCAGTGCACGCAGGAGAGCTGACCTTGCATTCCTCCCTGTCACTGCATTTGGAAGAGCCTTACTGAAATGTCTGAACTTGCAAGGTTGCTGAGTTTTCTGAGCACCAGAACTTGGGCTTTAATAGTAGGGCTGGGAATGCTTCCATCTTTTCCCATGGCCTGGACTGCCTGGATGCCCTGGGAGCTGATTCCTGTTCCATTGTTTTACTGTCTTTGCTACTGCAGCAGTAATTAGGATAAGGTATAATTACAAAGTTTGCTCTGGGACATATGCAAGGCCACTGAGCTGCATTGCAAAGTCCTCTGTGTTTTCTGTTCCTTTTATTTCTGTGACAAATGCAGACCCTCTGTTTTAAAGTGGGAAGCTATTGGTGATGTAGGTATGAGCTGGCACTAAGTTCTATACTCCCTTCTTCATCCTACAGACCTTTCATCTGTCCTCTCCAAAGTAACCTGTGGGTACTCAAGATGTCAAATACTCTTGGCAATTTTAGATGCAAACAAATTATTGTAGTTTAGGTGCTTGATGAAGAAATCATGGCCAAAAAATCTGGAGATGTGTCCTGGAGGTCAGCAGCAGATGAAAGAAAATGTACTCCCATCTTTTGGAGACACCCAGAATCATCCAGGAAGCACCAGTGACACCTGGCACAGACGACTCACTGGCCATGTTTTTGGAGGGTGGGCAGAAGGTATCATATACAGATGGCTCAGCTTGGCTCTTCAAGCCTTTCACACCAGTGCCTGCCTTTGGAGGATGGAGTAATGGGCTTGCTTCCAAGGCACACCCCAAATCTGGCAGCAAAGAAGACCCATTTTTTTCTAGGAAGTTCACTGCAGATCTTGGAAAATATGGCAGTTTACAACTTGGTCCTACGTGCATGCTTTTGCTAACTACCACCAGTACTCTTCCCTCGGCCCTCTGATTCACCCAGACCTACCTTGTTTTCACATGCCAGCAATGCCTCAGGAGCTGGGCAGTTATCAGAAGACAATGAATCACCTAAAACATCCGCTAACTCATTCTGTAGGAGCTCGTCTTACTCATAGTACAAATTCCAACTCTCAGCTGCTCTGAAAATTTTGTACCCACAACACATGCAGCCACTCCCGGTCACATTTTTGCCATCTCAGTGAGGGACACAGGCCCACATAACTAGAAGACAAGGTCAGCAGCTGCAAACCTCACAGAGGGACTAAGGCTGTCCCTTCCACTCAGGAAGAGACTGGTACCCATCCCTGATGCTTGTTTTTAGAAATCCTTTTTTTTTTCCCCCCAGTGGTAGAGGTTCCCTTTGGTTCTGAGTTTTTCTGCTATAACACCAGACAGAGAATCCCACTTGTTGGCTGGTGCCTCTAGCCCAATAATGTGCCAGCAGGCTTGTCTTAGCAGGTCTGACCTTTCAGAGAGATGTTCAACTTGATGTCAGCTACAGCTGCAAAGCCAAACAGGATCCAGTTCTGATCCTGCTTTTTTTTTTTTCTAACTTGGCTGGAGTGGCTCCTCGATTGCTCCATAAATCATTGTCCAGTGATAACATACCAAGGGGGACTAGTTTTGTCTGATGCTACTCTTGAGAAGTCAGATTTTATCTTAGTAAAAACTGCCCCTGGGAAGAGTGACAATGTGGAAACATACTGTACATCTTCGCACCCCTTCATGGCTTTTTCTTGCACTGCTCCAAGAACCAGTTTGTATCAAAACCAAGGTACTGTGCCTCGCACAGTGCCTTGGCACTTCAGCATTCCTGGCAGTGAGCAGACTAGTATCTCCTGTCCCTGCCCCATTTCAGGGCTGGTGGGACTCTCACCATGCTCTGCACAATCCTCCTCCATAGGTAACACCCACCCTGGTACAGACAGTACTGCTGCTTGTAAACCAGACTTACCAGAATTATTCTGACTTGCAGGGCTTTGTCTCATCCCTGGATGAGACACAACAGTACTATGAAATGGTTGTGTTCCAAGAAATAGGAAGATTTCATCATATTGGGCTCAAGGCATAAACATTTAAGAATCCTGTGTGTATTTCAAGGGGAAGATCTGTTTGGTATTGCTGTACCTTCTTGTACCTCTGTGTTCCCTCGGACTTAGCCATCACACCCTCTGTGCCAGAAAGCCTGTAAGGTGTTACAGACCTCAGGTCTCAAGTGGCTGTTTTGTAGGTGGACTACAGCATTCAACCAGTTCACTCTGTCACCTCATTTGGGGTACTGTCCCTCCCCTTTGTGGCTGACCAGCAGCATCAACAGTCCCGTGGCCCTCCTATGAGGGGTTGTTGCTTCACTCCATCACAGAAAGGTTGGGGTTAGAAGGGACCTCTGGAGGTCATCTAGTCCAATTGCCCTTGTCAAGCATGGCCACCTAGAGTAGGCTCTCCAGGGCAGTGCCCAGTCAGCTCTGGAATACTTTCAGGGATGGAGATTCCACAGCCTCTCTGGACAGCTGTGTCAGTGCTCAGTCACCCTTACAGCAAAGCTGCCTTCTGGATGGTCAGCCTGCGTTGTGTATGAGAGTTTAGATGGAGACTGTGCAACTTCTCTGGGCAATCTGTGCTGGTGATCAGTCATTCTCATGTTAAAAATGTATTTCCTGATGTTCAGAGAGAACCTCTTCAGTTTGTGCCCATTGCCTGCAGTCCTGTCAGTGGGCAGCACTGAAAGGAGCCTGGTTTCACCTTCTTTGCACCCTCCCTTCAGATATTTATATACATGAATAAGATCCCTTCTGAGTCTTCCCTTCCCCAGTCTGAACAACCCCATCTCTCACAGTCTTTCCTCACCAGGAAGATGTTCCTGTCCCTTCATCATCTTCATGGCCATGTCTCTCTTGTACTGCAGAGCTCAGAGCAGACACAATACACCCAGAGTAGCCTCACCGGTGCTGAGCAGAGGGAAGGATTACCTCCCTCCACCTGCTGTCAGCATTCCTCCCAGTGCAGCCCAGGACACTGTTAGCCTTTCCTGCAAGGGTGCCCTGCTGGATCATGTTCAACTTGGTGTCCACCAGGTCCCTGAGGTCCTTTTTTGACAAGCTACTCTCCAAATGGGTGGTCTGCTGTATGTACCGATGCCTGGCATTGCTTCCTTCCAGGTGCATTTGCTTTCCACTTCTCTTTGTTGAACTTCATGAAGTCATTGAACTTCATTTGCTATCAGCACACTTCCCCATCCTGTCCCTCTGAACGGCAGACTCCTCCCAGCTGTGTGTCATCAGTAAACCTGCAGAGGACACAGTTTGCCCCATCGTCCGTATCACTGATGAGGATATTCGACAGGATCAGACCCAATCTTGACACTGGGGTGCACCACTAGTGAATGGCATCCAACAAGACTTCCTACCCTCAACTGACACCTTCTGGGTCAGGCCATTCATTCAGTTTTCAATCTGCCTCACCCTCATGTGTTAGGAAAGCTAAAGTCCAACTGGAATTGAATTTGGACAGGGATACTCAATGTTCTTGTATTCCCCCCAGGTTATCCATCCTTGCTTCCACCCTCTGTAGGCTCCCTTTCTGTGTCTGGATTTGGCCAGGAGCTCCTTATTCATCCACAAAGGCCTCCTTAGGCATAGGCAATTTTACCTGGCTATACATTTATTGGAATGGAGGTCTCTTGAACTTGTAATAGTAACCAGATTTTTTGCCTGCCTTTCCCCTCACCTCCCCACCTCTTCCGTCCAGGGCCTTATCTCATGGGCCTCTTGCAAGAAGATCTTAGAAGTCCAAGTCTGCTCTCCTGAAGCTTGCTTGTCACCCTCCTCTTTCCCCTTGGAATCCTCAACTCCACCATCTCATGGTCACTGAAGCAAAGGCTGCTTTTGAACTTCACATCTGAGCCCCTCCTTTTTGATTAGTATGAGGTTCAGGACACCAACTGTCCTGGCTGGCTCCTTTGTCACTTGGAAGAGGAATTTATGATAGGTGCACTCTGGGAACTTCCTGGATTGCTCATGTCCTGCTGTGTTGTCCCTCCAGCATATAGCAGGGTGGTTGAAGTCCCCCATAAGGACATCAGGACCTGTGAACATGACACTGCCATGGCACCACTCTGTAGAGGGCCTTATCCAGTTGTTCCTCCTGGTCAAGTGGCCCCTAGAAGACATCCACTGTGATAAAATCACCTTTGCCTGTTCTTCCTGTAGTCTTAGTCCATAAGGTCTCGGCTGGCTCCTAATCCATCCCCAGGCAGAGCTCCATGCATTCCAGCTGCTCATGCACATGAAGAGCAACTCCCCCTCCTCATCTGCCCCTTTTGTCCTTCCTAAAAGCCTGTATCCTTCTGTTGCCCCACTCTAATCATGGGTGTTATCCTACCACAAGACTGCAGCCCTGAAGCTGCACACAGATCTTTGGTTCCCCACCCTGCATGCTTTAGTGTACACATGTGTTAGAGAGTTCCTGGAGAGGTTTTGGGGGATTTCTTCACAGTGGTGCCAGAGTTCCTTACTTAAGCTCAATCATTGATTTTGCGATCCCGTCCTTTCACACCACCCTTTGCTCAGCCACCCCATGTGCCACTCCCTCACAGGACTGCTGACTACTTTCTCCTTGTCATTCCTCATTCAGACAGTGGCTTTGAGCACACAGAAGCTCTGATATTTCCTTACAGCCATGCCCATGCTCATGGGTGTGTCAGCTCAGTGTGTCCATTAGCTAATTGAGCTAAATGAGTTTCACTGTTTTCTTAAATTACACTGAAGACAGGTTGCATTCCATTGTCTCTGTTCTCCTGTGCAATACTACTGACTGCAACCTTTTAGGAGAAGCAGACTTCCAGAAAGCAGAGAGATTTCTGTCTTGCATCTTCCTGCAGCTGTGAGAGCTCCAACTGGGCATAAGAAGGTTCATCCTCAGCCCAGGCACTTTGCTGATGTGTTTTAAGGGCTGGCCCAGTCCTGCTGAAGGCTAAGTGGTTGATGACTGCATTAATCTCTCCTGTGGCAGGTGAGATGGTGCCTCTGTTCGCTCTCAGATCAAACTCTGGTCAAAGGTTGATACACATGCCTTAGTCACTTCCCAGTTGACTTGGAGAGCTCTCATTTTGACAATGTCCTAGGAGGCATGTCTGACAAATCTCTCACAAATACAGTTTAGCTCTGAAATCCTTTGATTTTCCTCTAAATAAGTCCCTGCTGGGGATTTTCCAGGCTAGGTACAGACTAGGGGGGGATGTTCACTGCACGTGCTCCCTGACAGCCAGGCCAAGTTCTCCAGCTGCTCTTCTCTCAGTAACCACAAACACTCAGGATGTGGCAGCACAGATGCTAGTTTTCCTAAGTGAAGATGTTTCTGCATAAAATCCTGGTTCTGGATATATCCCTGAGAAGGGGAACAATCTCTTTTGGAGTGAGAAGTGATCCTGAGGTTGATAACAAGTTGTTCTCTCTCCATCGATAGCTCCAGACTCCAAATGACCTTCAAAAATTGCTCCACCTTCATGTAAAACTGCAGCTGAGGTGGTTGTGTTCCTTTCAACCCTCTGCAGGTCTGTGGCACCTCTCAGGCTTGTCTCTGCAGGGCAGTAGAGATCACCTACCCTGAACTAGCCCAGCCATTCCCCTTGCAGCCACTGCACCAAAGTCCAAGGATTCCTTTCTTTCAAATCATGAGGGCTTCTGTCCCTGTTCCTCCACAGCCTTCCTGCCCATGTACTTTCCAGGCCATGTGATCATGTGTGCCTGCAGCAGTGCTCCCCAGACCTTGGATTTGGCTCTCTCCCTTTCTCCCCACTCAACTGAGTCAAGCCACTCTATTTTGGAGGCCAGATCTTGGGCCTTGCCCCCTGCCAGCCCTTTGAGCTGACACTGCCCACAGTGACTATATCCATGCTAAGGAGAGGCACTGTTGCTGTGATTTGCTCTTAACTTTTCAAGGAAGATATTCCTGCCTTTCTTTACAGTGGCCCAGGAGGCAAATTACTTTGGTGCATCACCTACTTGCAGAGAAAAGCCAAACCATGCAGTACCCCCAGGGTTTTTACCAATTCAAACCACTCTACCCTCTTCTCCCTGGCTTCACCCTCCCTTTCCTGATGGCACAGAATATGCAAGGTTGCAGCTGGCACCTCACCAACATCCTTCCAGCAGCCCTGGGTGACATGTACTATAGGGGCTAGTTTGTCAGGTAAATGGGAATGGATGGTCTGGGAAGGAGCTGTGAGAGCTCTTCAGTACCAACACAGACACCCCCTACTTGGGACAAGGAGGCTTTGGTTGATGCTCTACTTGTGACACGGAGGCAGAGATAATTCAAGATCACCAGGAGCTGCCAGCTGCCCTCTGGCAGGACACCTGGAGATGTGGAACTTAACCTCTTGCTTTGGCCTTGGTGTTCCCAGGCTGAGTATGATGGTCTCCAGGGACAGAGCATTTTCCTGGAGGAGGGCAGTACTGTGCTGTTTGCAGGTCTAGAAAGGCCCAGGGACCCAAGAAACACTGAAAAGCAGCAAAGCTGAGAGATGTTTGCTGGCTCATGGAAGTTCCCAACGTCTCTCCTGGGAATTACCTTTTTCTGCCTCTTTTCTTGCCTCATGTTCACTCACCTCATATCGCCCCCACTTTTTGGCACACTGTTTTTGTTTCCCTCTCATTTGCTGGCTGTAGAGAAGTTCTCGGCTATTATCAGCATCTCTTTCTATTTGGAGTAATCCAAGTGTTTTGCCTTATTTTCATACTTTTCCTATCAACACATACCCAGGGGCATGAAGAAATCACCCCTGCTTTCCAATCCTTTGAGTCACAGCTGGGGGCAGACCATCAGTCCCCAGGGCTATTAGCATGCAATATAACCAATGGTCAGGGAAATTTCTCCCGCAGCAATCTGTGGAGATGAGGACATGGTCACAGCACTCAGTGGGTATCCTATAGGCACACAGAGCTCTGGTCCTCCCAGGCCTTCCCACATGGTCCAGCTGGGCCAACACCCAGCAGGCAGGGATGGTGAGAGCCTGCATGTTCTTCTGCTGGTGCGCATCCTTTGAGGGAACTGTGTTAGGAGGCTTCCTGCCTCCTCTGAGTCATGTCAAAATCAGTCCCAAATATTCTCTTTGAAGCTCTTCACACAGTGCTGAAGCGATCTTGCCTTCAAAGCAGTTGCTGGAAACAGGCAGGCTGCTTAAAAGGCACTTGAGTGCTCTCACATCATGTTCAGGCTGTATTAAAATTTTACCGTGCTGTTTCGCACCTCAGATGAATCACAGTCGCTCCTGAAAAGCATCAGGGGCTAGAGGGGGAGGGTGGGATGTGTGCAAGGAGAAGGGGCTTTTGAAAGGGCTTATTAATGCACAGAGATGTTTTGGTGTCTGAGAAAGGCCCTGAATGGCAGCTCTGTGCTTTTTTTCTCTGTGCTCATTATCAGTGAAGGGTGTAGCTGCTGAAGAGCTGAACAGAGAGAGGGGAGGACATGGCTGCTGCTCAGGCGGGGATGAGCAGGGGAGAGGACGTGGGAACAGAGGGAGGTGGGTGCTGGCTGTCTCCCTGAGAGGCAGTTTCAGGTTACGAGTTCAATGCCTGCCTCCCTTTGGGAGGCTGCAATACGGCAAGTCGTTTCTTGATGTGCAATTAAAAAGAGGGTGTGTGAGTGTGGAAGATGGAGAAAGCAAACACCTCCTCTGGGATATGGCTGTCTCTGCAGCTGCTCACCTAAGGCACCTCTTGCGGAGGGAATTTCACACAAGAAAAATGGCTGGGGGCATCAGGTTACTTGCAGGATGCAGTTTGAAAGCATAAGAGATCTGCCTTGAACCTCAGGGTATAAAGGGTATTCCTCACTCTTTTACACGGGCACAGAGTGGGTCTCTTGGGTCATATCAGGGTTTACAGTTGCCCTTTTGGCGTTCCCCAAGGTTGCCCAGTAATACTGGAGAGAGGACTGTGTGGGGAGGCAAGAGGGAAGGGTGTCTTTATTCCTCTCCCAGCAGCATCCTCAGGCACAGGGAGCACATTTCCTGCAGTGACCGCCTGCCCCGCGGAGCAATCAAGACTACCTGAGGGCTTTGTTTTCATCAGGTTTGTCATGGTCTCATGAGTTCTGCAGATGCCTGCTGGGTCCTTCAGCCTTGTTTTCTGGAGAAGGAGTGTTCCAGGCCCCAAGGCAAGGAAGTACATGTCTTTGCTTCTTCCTCTTGAAAATTCCCTGACTCCCTGCATCATCCCAGCCTCATTGCAAATAGGCTGCCCGAAGCCACTTGCCCTCCTGCAGACTCACATAACCAGGCCTCCTGGGCAGGTGGAGAGGCCAGGAGAGGAGTCAGACATTAGCTGGTGGGGTGGGAAGTGCCTCCTTCCAGCTCTTGGGAGGCTGAGGTGCTGGCAAGGAGTGAGCAGAACACACTGGTGTGTGTTTCCATCCCAGCCCTCTGGAGATTTCAGCACACAGGGCTGACAGCACTTGATGCCTGTGTGTGTCAGGTACTGGCATAGGGTCTGCCTTCACTGGGCAGATCCATCACATGGTAGCTGGATCAAGGATAGGAGAAACCCTGTGCTGCTCCTGACAGGGGAGGATGCTTTTCTATTTCTGCTCACTACCTACTCACTCCAGAGGCAGAAAGCAGAGGAGGCAACCTCTGCTATTTTTTTTCAATGCTAATTTTCCATTTTTCTTTGCCTGCCTCAGTGAGCCAAGCACCAAACCAGGGCTCTACATATCCTCTGGGAGTAAAATGCCCCCACCAAATAAGCCGTCATTTCTTTCTACTGAAGCTGAAATGTGCTGTCTCCCTTATCTAAAAGCAGGCTGGGGGAGAAGATGAACACAGACCCAGTTCGCCCTGCTGCCACTCCCTCTGTCCTGGTTGATTTGCCACTGCCCCTCATCATACTGACGGCTGTCACTCTGCTGACAGCATGACAGACATACACCAGTTTGCCTTGGCCAGAAAACTTGCCTTGCAAAGAAAAAAAGCCAGCTCAGGGCTTTTCACTTGGAGAGAAAGAGAGTGAGAAGAATAGACTTGAAAGCAAATTCCCATTTTTTTTGCTTCGGGTGAGAGCTTTTCCCACGCTCCATTGGAAGGAGTGCAAGGAGCAAATGTTTCCCAGTGCCTGTAAACACCAAACACTGCTGAGGAGCAAGGAAAAAAGCCAGTCTTATTGGAGAGAGGCAGAAATCAGCGATGTGTGCTCCTGCGGTGCCTCGTGCCTGTGTGTCTGCTCTTTCCATGTTAATGGCTTTTCCAGACCTAGCTATGTTTTCTGGTTCTGGTGGGAGCATCAGACCCTGGAGTACTCTGACATGAGGACAGGTGGTGTTTGCTGTCCCCCACAAAGCTGCTCCATTGTGCCAGAAGCTATTGCTTCCTCTGTGAGAGTCCCAGCTACTGAACCAGGAAGAGGCTGGTGGGTTTGTTTCCCAAGCTGACACCTGGAGAGCTGCTTGACATTTTTTTTGTGTTTGCCTGGCACTCGTCAAGGGCCATTATCTCACTCTGCAAGACTTTTACTTCTCCATCCAAGAAAGGCTGGGAAAGCAAACGTAGTTCACTACATCTCCTGGGCCAGTTGTTTCGCCTGGATCAAGCCCTGTCCCTCATCACCCTTCTTTGGTCTGATTCCTGACTCCTGTCTTCAGAGTCAAGAATTGACTGAAATCTGATCTGAAAAATCAATTAACATCTTGCCTTTTGCCAGTCATCAGCCCGGTCTTCAGGAGCAACCTTTTCTAGAGCACCAAGTTCTTTGGGGCCTCCCCCCAATCCTTTCCAAGTCCATGTGCTTTCCACAGAAAGCTGGTGTTTAGCATCCAGTCTCCAACAGGGCTGTGCAAAACCCATCCATGCGTGGGAGAGCTTGCCCATGCAACTCGCACCCTGGGAACCGGTTCACCAGCTCTGCAAGCAGAGGCCTGTCTGGTGAGGGAGTCTGTGTCTTGGCTCTTGAGGAGCCATGTGTCTTTAAAATACCCCGAGAGATGAGAGATTTGAGGACAGCTTTTGGAAATGAGGAACCAACGGAGGCTGGGGATGCTCAGCAGGCGTCCATGTGGATTTGGTTCAGCTTTTCAAGGAGACTCATGACAGGGGAAGTTTGGAAGCTGGTACTCACCGAGCTGTTAAGAGTTGTGGGCCCTTCTTCATCCCAAGGTTCTTGGGGGTTCTTGGAAATCTGTCCTGATAAATTCCCCAGCAGCCTGGTGAGCCTGCTGCTTTTTCCAGCTGGCCAAGTAAAGAGCATTTGTGACAACAAAAGTCCTGCCCAGGGGTCCCAGTTTTAAACATAGCACTGGCATCCAATTGCTGGTGCATCTTGGCATCTTCTCATCAACGAGAAACTGTCTCCTTTGCCCCCCTCCCTTTGCCTTTGGTCTTGCTCATAGAAAGCCGTGACTGTACCCTGCAAGCGCCGGTATCTGCTCCTGCGATCTCCCTTTGTTTGGCTGCCAGCTTTCTGCACCTGCGTGCATGCCTGCTCTCCCTCCCTGCTGCGGTTAGTCCTTCCCTCTCCCAGCCCATGGGCAGGAAAGCGGGTTTTAGCCGGGTCCAAGGGGTAAGGGAGTGTTTGGCAATGGCAATCATTCCCACTCCAACAGCAGCCCAGCCGTAGGTGGGATGGTGCACACAGGCAGTTTGGTTATTTGTGAATGAAGAACGAGTTGCTCTGTGATTAACCCTCTGGAGGGATCCTGCCCGCATCTGTCCCAACGCGAGCTGGAATCTCCATGTTTCCTTTGCTAATTGAGCCTGAATTGTATTAGCTAATCCCATCCCCAAATCCCCCAGATGTCCAAAGCTTACTAAGAGCAACCACGCACGCCGGCTGGGAGTTTGCGTTTGTCTCCTGTTGGGATAGGGATTACTGTCACAAAGTGTGTGTAGTTTCAGAGTGGAGTTTTTCTGCTTTTTTTTTTTGGGGGGGGGTGGCACTTGTTTTTCCTTGGCAATCTGTAGCTGACTGCCATAATCACTATCTCCCACTCCACAGAGAATATGCATGATAAAAAAGAAGACACTGTCATCAAGTGATAACAGATGATGTAAAATCTGATACACAGAGTTCATCTCAGTTAGACGCTGTGTGCTCCCATGGTCCACCCTCTGCCATGGTGCCCACCCCCAGGTTTGTTCCTTTTCTTGCATCAACCACTGGGACAGGCTACTTTGGAGACAATGACCTACACTGCCCTTTCCCAAGGGGGTGCTCCAGGTTACCACCAGACTCTACATCAGCATCACCAGGACCCTCTGAGTGATGGTAAGAAGCAGATGAGGGTCTTGGCCAACTTGGGCTCCAAGTATTCACCAGCCACACAGGAACAAACTGGATGGACAGACTTGAGGGCATTCCCTGTCCAGGAGGAACCGCAGCAGACAGACCACCAGCCCAGAGAAGCCTCTCCTCCAGAGAGCTTGCTTGAATGGAAGGAGGAGGTGCTCTGCTACAGTTTCACCTTTGAAAGAGAAGCAGGGACTGAGTCACTAAAATCTTATCTATATCACGCTCCTTTGCTTGAGCTTTTGCAGCCTCTTCTCCCACCCAAACCACCTCAAGGGACAACAGGGACTGGAGCAGCTGTGGGAGCCCCTGGCCACAGCATACAAAGCCCACTTGTTATCGGCACTGTCATGTGCCTCTCTGCCCCCTCCCCCTTCCCAGCTCCACCACAACCGCTGCATCTCAACAGCACAAGTCGAGCATCCATCAAAAGAGCTATTATCCCATGATTTCTTAACAGTCACTGTTGCTCTTGGGCATGGAGAACCGAGCTCCCCCTTTGACACAGTGCCCCAAGCAAAGGAATAGTGGTGCCTGTCGCTAGTTGGCATACTGATCTGCAGATTGTCCTGGCAGCCAGGGCGGGATGGGGGGCTGCTACCTGCACATGGGGTTAGCAATAAAGGCAATAGCCTTCATTCCAGTCCTACAAGGTAGACAGGTCCTACAGAGTTCGTACTTTTGGCCTCCAGATGTTAACAGGGAGGGTAACTCCCGTGGAGAGTGGTTAAGAGACCACATCCTTCATTCTTTACGGCTGATGTTTTTAATCTAGTCTTCCTGGGCTGGAGGAGAAAAGGGGCACAGAAACAAAGCCACCATCCTCTGGAGTATGCAAAGGGCCTGTAGTGCATGGAGAGCTACTCAAGCAACTCATGACTGGCACCAGGTGCTAACATGCCCAGGAGCCTGCTGGAGGTTCCCCTTTGCTCTTTCACACCACAGGCAGCAGCTGCTGGCACTGGTTGCCCCTGGCTCCATCACAGGTGCATTTTTCTTGCTGCATATGAGCAGGCAAACTGGTGGCAAGACAGACAGTGCCACCCCACTTCCACACACAAGATCTACCAGCTGTGATACCATGGGAAACACGGGAGTCCTGGCAGAGACAGGCAGACACCCCAGCACATCAGGGACCATGGCCAGGAGGAGATCTGTGCGCCACAAGTAGAAACTAAGGTTTGCTCAACCACACAGTGTAGACCATAACGGATAAAATGTATCACATTTTTTCCTGTTGCTGGGTATTTTTAAGTCTCTTGGAGTAAAAAGCGCTGTTGGTACCGGCAGTGTTGGTAACTGGGGAACTGTGCTGGCCATGAGTGATGCTGAGTCCATCTCGAGAGAGCTTTGCTTCTTTTGTCTGCCTACAGAGAAACTCACTGCAGGTTTATGCCTGTTTGTCTGCCTGTTCCCAAGGGGTTACTCTCACAGATGACACTTTGAAAACAAGACTCAGTGATGGTCTCACTTCTGCCAGTGAGGGATGGAGCTTGAAGCTCCAGTCGGCCTAAAGTTTCCCTTTGTGCTGTTAGGGCTGCTCTGAGCCATGTGCCTTGTTGCTGTTCTGGAAAACAATACATTGGGAGACATATGGCTGGCTAGGATATGTAGTCATGTCTTAGCAGGCATTGTGTACTGCTTTCCACTTGAGAGGGCTTCTTTTCTGCAAGTTTTCTTGGACATGGAGAAAATACCAAAAATGGACAATGATGAATACCGTACTGGAGAAACCACGGGACTTTACAGACACATAAAATCCATCATGCTTGGTCTCAGACCTTACAGAATAATTGTTTTATAAAAACTAGAGGTTGTTCAATTTTCTACTGAAATCTCTGGGCATTAATAGGCTGACTTCATTAGAGAAAAGAAACTTTAATTATCCTGTAATCCCAAGGCCTCTGGCATGGGAAAAGTTTTCCTGCTTGGGGTAAACGTCACAGGACAATTCACTCAGCTCTGTGCTGTTCCCCTGTGAACACAGGATGAATTTTAAATCTGGTTTTTCTTCTCAATGCTGTCCCTGACTTCACTAAGAAGGCTTGCTGAGAAAATGATAGTGCTCTTATTGAAAAGAGTGGAGGCTCTTTTTAAAGTTTCAAGTATGAAATTCAGATACTTGAATTTGAAGAAGTTTACCACCCTCCAGGATTAGCCAGCCATGCAGCCACAACCTCATCTGGGCTGCTTAGTGCTGGGTTCTTTCATTCAAACCTTATAAAATAGGGAAAATATCAGAAATTTGGGCCATTCATTTTCCCAGCTCACTTTTCCCTCCCACAGATGAGCTGACCTGTGCTAGGAGAGAGGTTTCTGTCATGATGAAGGCATTTCTGAGAGATAATTTACTTCTACGACTGGGTGCACTGGCACTGGGATCCTGCAGACAAAAAGACGCAGCAAATCGATTGCGAGTGGTTTGCTTGAAAGAAGAAGTGGAAGGTTGTTAAGCAGATGTCTTCATGGCAATATGGCAAATTAAGTGGAGGAGTTCTGAAGTCTCTGGGCTGCTTTAATAACTGATCAAAAAAGAAGAGAGAACATGAGCAGACAGCCACAACTGCAAAAGACCAGCCAGCCAGGATGTTTGCAAACTGTGCTACTGCCAAAATTCCCTGAAGTAGAAGAATTACTGGGATGATTGGTTCCTGAGAAGGATTTTTTTTCTGTAAGTGCTGTACATATCTCCAATTTCTGAGTTTTTATTTTATATTTTAAAATTTGGGGCTTGGATTCTCCATTATGGAAGCCTATTTGCCTTTTAAATCCATTCTTATGAATAAGACTAGGAATGCTTTGTTGCACTAAGGAGTAGTGACTTAAGCAAGGAACTGAACTAAAGCTCTGACCAGGGTAGGGGGAGAACTGTTTAGATTTTTCCTAGTTTCAAAGAATTTAGATGCTCAAAACTACACACCACAGAAGTACCAGGGTAACTGAAGACCACTCCTTTTCCAGCCTGCCCTAAAGCATAGCTCAGACACTACAGTGAACAAAATCTCATCCTGTTCCCTTTTAATGAAGCCCAGCCTCCCACACCAGCAGAGGTTTGAGATTTTCCTGAGATGCTGTCTGCAGTTTTTGCACAGTGGGGTCAAACCCTGATTTCAGTTGCAGCAAACTTCTCTCCCTTCCACAGCATCCCCTCGGGATGAACGTCCACGTGTCCTTGCATGGCAAGCTCGACGAAGATGAGTGAACCCTCTGGCTCCCAGTGCCTTCCAGCTGGATCAGTAGCGTCCTCAAGGCTGGTGTCGGGGTGCGGGGTGTGTGCGTGTGTAGGACCCTAAGGGATCTGTGCGGGGTTGCTGGGTATGTCTGCATGCCCCGGGGGCTGATCCCCGCCGGGATGTCCCTGAGACAGTGCCTGTCTGCTGGGGCGGGGGATGCTGTGGGGATGTGGCTGCGAGCCAAGCGTGCCCCGCAGGGCGCGGGCAGAGCGCTTTGTGCGAAGCGGGGACGCGCGGGGAGCGCCGCTCCCGCCCGGGCCGTGCCCACGCCGTGCCCGAGGGGCGGGACGGGGGCGGGACGGGGCGGGGCGGCCGCTGCCCCCCGGCCCACGCGGGGCCCCGCTCGCCACTCGCCCGGTGGCGGCGGCGGCCGTGGCGGGCGCAGCGCGGAGCCGAGCGGAGCCCGCCGCCGCCGCGGGAGCCTGGTGAGCGGGGAGCTGCTGCCGGGGCGGGCACCGGGCCTCCGCCTCCCGGGACAAAGCCGGGCTGGGAGGGACCCCGGCGCCTCCGCTCGGGGCCGGGGCGGGGCTGCCCGGGGGCCGGGGCGGCGGGGCTGTGCCGCTGCCCACCGAGCATGCGGGCGGAGGGCCGGGGCGGGGGTCTGAAGCCGGCCCGGGGCGCGCTCCGGTCCCGACCGGCACCGCCGCCCGCCCCGGGAGCCCCGGCAGGCCCTGCCCGGTAAACTTTTCCCGGTCCTGGTGGGCGCCCGGCACCCCGGAGGGACCGTCTGGCGGCCAGAGCTACTTGGGCTGGGGTTTGGGGCTTTTCTTTGCGCCGGAGCATCCTTGTGCCGTAGCCTGGAATCTCTGTCCTAGGGAGCAGGTAGCCGTTACATCGGGTCCTCGCCGGTGCCCTGGGACGCACGGCGGTCCGGGGATGCCTCAGCCCCCGGTCCTAGCTTTCCGCTTGCCCGGGGGCAGCCCCAGGTCATGGCTTTCGGTCCCGTATCCCCCGCCGATCCCCTCCTGTTTCCCCGCGCGGCGCCGCGTGGGGTGGTGCGGGTGGGTCCCCGGTGTGCAGCCGGCGTGCGGACACGGGCCCGCCCCGGGAGCTGGGCAGCGAGAAATGACGGCTGGAGACAGGGAAACCCTGGTCTTTAAGAGGCATTTAGCAGCGCCGAATATTAAACCAGAAGTGAAGAGTTTTTTCTGGCTCCTGTGCCTGCTTCCCTCCCTTTCATTTTTCTTTTTAATTTGCCGGTTTTCATCAGGGCACTTGTTCAACTTTGGGTGATGCTGGACACTGAGTGCTAGATCTGAAAGAAAAAAAAAGGATAGAATATTTTAAAAGCTGTTTTCCCTGCAAATACTGTTAATCTCGTTGAAGGGATTGGAATATTCCTGAGGATGATTCACTGCCCTTAGGTTAATTCAGACTCTATGAAGTCCATGAACAAGACTGTCTAAAACAGTGTCTTCCCTATAAAGAGACATACAGCAATCTGATTTGTGAATCCCACCGATATTCCCCTTTTTTTCTGCTTTTTCAAGGAACGGATCTTAATTTATTAGCCTGCCAGACAGAAGGAACCTGCAGGTGCTAGTGATTTAGCCGGCCAAAGACACCCTTCCTGTAGGTGGCACTTGAATTCAGGTGGTGCTTGTGAGTCAGTGTCTCTCTTCCCATTCACTTTGTCCCACCCAGGCTCTTATTAGTTGTCTTTCTTTATGCCATGCAGTGTGGTTGACTGTAGGAGAGGTTGGCCAGGGCATCTCTGAGCCAGGGGCTAGAATTTTTATTGCAGTGCCAGCTGGTTTAGGGATGCATGTAACTACGAAAGTGTCCATAGCTCTGGTGGTGTTCCAGTATGCCTGTGTGCAAGAAGCACTGAAGGATCAAGCTAGTAAATTTTGCTCATTTGCCTCCAGGACTGGGATGTAAAAGTGCCTGTTCACTTGGAGACCCTCAGGGAAGGGGCCTCAGTTTTTCTGGGGATCCGCAGGCCTGGGGAGGATGGCCTTAAGCTGGTTAGATGGGGAAGGACTCCATGGAGCCACGTGGGGGAATTGTGTGCCCTGACACCCATAGCAGCTGGCTGTGATTTTTCTCATCAAGTTGCATTCTCTGATCTTCTCTTTCCTAATCCACTGAGCTTTTTGGGAGTCCTTGGAAGTATCTCCAAAGTTGTTAGTTCTAGGTATCTAGCTACTGGCTGAGTGCAATCAGACCTGGCCAGGAAAGGGGAGGGAGATGGCGGGGGGGGGGGGGGGGGGGGGTGGGGGTGCACAGGAATGCAGGAATGTCTTGTTCCTGGGACATTTCCCTCCTGGGGAAGGAAGATGGGACGGAATCCTTGTCTGTAAGGAATCCAAGAGCAAAACGTTTCTCCCCTTGCAGACAATGAATCGTTTCAGCGAGCTGACACTGTTATTTGTGGCTCTTGGCAAACCAGATAAGAGCATTCTGCCAGACACTTGCTCAAATCAGTGCCAGCCCCAGCCTTTCTGATTGCCTTTCACTGGGTGGGAGAGAAGCCTTTGTGTACCACGGCAGTAATCACGGTGGTGCTTCTGGGTGAAGGAAGGTTGTTGCTGGTCCCCTTGGTTACACAGTCGCTGATTCTGGTCCTTGTGTCTCCAGCCCTTTTATTCTCCGGAGAGAGGATGCCACTTTGGAGAAGAAATTTTTCCTGTCTGGCTCTGTTTGTGGGGCTGTGAGCAGCTATTTCCAAGACCCCTTTTTTTTACTCTTGATCTAAACCTTGCATGAGGCTGGTTATACATGCTCATTAAGCAGGGAATTAAATCACATAGGAATGCTGCTTGCTTGATGTCTTCTCTATTACAGAGCTATGCTTAGAAGTTAAGGCTTTTCAAGTGATTGTGTGGGCTTTAGCTAAGCTGTGAAAAAAAGCCTCGTAAACAATATGCCTTTGTGATGAAGGCAGAGTAAGTGTAATTATCACCTGTCCTATTAAAAATCTTCCCATTTAGGGGCATAATCAAACTAATCAGAGACTGTTGTGCTTTTCCAGATGACTAGGTGATCCTTACGAGTGGCTCAGGAGCAAGTGCAAAATGAGCAGTGGAGGGCAGTGCCGAAGATGCAGTGGGCTCTCAGTCTGACCCACAAGGATTTGAAGATGTCTGCGTGCAGTGACTTTGTGGAACACGTTTGGAAGCCCGGCTCCTGCAAAAACTGCTTCAACCCGAAGAGTTCCCATCGGCTGCAAACACCCCCAGACGTGGGAGCTTGTGGCGTGCTCCCGGATGGAGCTAGGACCAAGCCTGAGAGCCTCGTGTTGGAAGACGAAGGTGTAAATACTTCCCCCTTCTCAAAGCCAACAATTGCTGTGAAGCCAACAATGATAAACTCGGATGTTTCTGACGCGTGGGCGGATGTGAATATGAATGCAGATCTGTCACAGGTAATGATTAATCCAGTCAAAGCATGACTTCCCGTTACTTACCTATCCTCAGAGTGCTAGGAATATCTGTTACAACCGTTTCCTTCCCTTTGTTTCCTTCTGGTCTTGACTCAGGTTTTTAAGCCATATAGTGGCTTCTCAATGTATCTTTGGGTGAAGCTGAATGAGCTGTTGCTCACAAGCCGTATGCAGAGGAGCTTAAAAATACATTGTTTGTTTAGGAACCTCTGGTTTTTAAATGAGGATGTGGGTTATTTTCCTGGGAAGTTTTACTGAAAAGATGTCTGGTTGCAGTCAGTGCTGACTGGATCTGTGATCTTTGTGGGCGAGGAAGAAAGGGCCCTGCCTTCCTACTCCTTCCTACCAATCTTTGCCAGAGCAGTAACGCCCTCTGGGTGTAGCTCCTCACCCTGGCCAGTTTACACCAGCAGTGCCCCAGCAGAGTGACGCGTGGGCTGATGCCCCACTGCCTGTGGCGTAGGTGTACTCCTATTTCCCCTTGCCCCAAAGGAGAGTCAGGGCTCGCTGGCACCCTTAGCCTCCCATTGCTGTCCCTTTCTTCTCTTCTGGGGGGTGAAGGGCACACAAGTGCAAGCTGCCATCGTCAGTGGCATTTGATCTGTGCATGCAGATTTAGCACGCCTGCTCCCCAATCCCTACTGAGCATGGCCAAGCTGCTATCCCAGGATAACCCATGATAGTCTGTGTCTGTGTTCTGGAGTCACACACTCTGGAGCAGTGTGAAATGAAATGAAAATAAGCAGAGAGAGGTGCAAATATTCCTTCGCTCTCTGAATCTTTAATTGCACAGTGATTCACAGACAGGATGACAGGTTGGACATGTTTCTGGCAGCAAACCCATAGGAAGAGAAAGGAGAATGTCTTATTCCAGTGCATTGCCATTGTTGGTAATGCAAGGATTACAAATGGTCCAGGAAATACGACAAGTGTAGTTTTAGCAGGAAAGGTTTGTGGAAATTAGTGGTGGGGTGAGCACAGCAAAATAGATGGTGAATTACAGAGTACTGTTCTGCAGAGCTGAGCTTTTGTTTTTGCAGTTTGTGGGTTTGTTTAAATTTTATTTGTCTTTCATTTTGCATATGCACGTTCTGACAGGGCACTTGTCTCTTTGACCCGTGCAGGTCAGTTGGGGCATGATTCCTGGCAAGCGGCTCCTCCTGAAATCAGGAGATGCGCAGCGCATCTGCCTTGACAATTTTGACAATGGTGGTGTGAGAAAGCCCTTCCTTCACAACCAGCCCAGCGACTGCTTGTCTTGCTGTCCTCCCAGCTACTCCATGGTGGGTCTGCGCGGCCTGGAGAGTCGAGTGGAGAGAAACGTCTCTATCCACAGCCTGGTACTTGTGGGTGAGGTGGACAAACAGGAGGACAGAGTTAAAGACAAGTTTGCCCTGCCTCATCAGGTCCCCTGCCCTAATCCATCTGTCGTAGGGGACAGAAACACCACTCACTCCAGCAGAAACCCTTCGTCCCAAGCCAGAGAAGGAGCAGTGCTCCCTTCGGCGGGTGACTGTGGTCACATCTCCTCCATCTTTGAAAGTGAAGGGGGCGAGTACTGTTCAATCACGAACTGCCACAAAGAGCACCCTGTCTCGTGGGAGCCGTGTTGCACAGAGGAAAAGGCTGCACAGTGTGAGAAGGAGAGTCACACTCCCAGCGGATGGAGGCAGCAGGATACTCCTGAGATTCCCAGGCCAAGTGGCCGGGTGGTCAAGTTCAGTGAAGAGGAGCGCAGAGCTGTGAACGTGGCCATCTGCATCACAAAAGACCGGAGTGATCCTTTTCCCTATGCCCTGTGTTCAGATAGGAAAAAACTGGCTCTTCACACTGAGCCTGCCACTCTCCCTGAGAGCACAGGGAGCAGCAAGGTGGCTGCCCTTGCTTTGTCCCGGGAGGATGAGGACTTGCCTCTCCCTGGGGAGCCCCCTGTCAGTGGAGGCCCCCGGACTGAGGGTTCAAGCAGCCCCCAGCAAGCTCTGGTGGAGCCGCAGCGCCCTCACCTCGCCGAGCCAGCCCGTGGTGATCCTATCTATGCTGAGAGCACCAAGAGGAGGAAGGCACAGCTGAAGGCTGTTGGCAGCCAGGCAAAAGTGGAGAAGCTGGCCCACGGTTCTGCTAAGGGGAAAGCTGATGGGTTATGGAGGGATGGTGGCTGGCCTTTGGGAGGTGAGAAGGAGCACCAGGACTCCACTGGCCAGGTGGCAGCAAAGATAACTATAATGACAGCACACGCTGAGGATGATCACAAGACAATATTCCTCAGCAGCCCTGACTCAGCAGTGGGAGTTCAGTGGCCATGCATCAGCCCCACTTCCCACCCTGATTTTGGGACTTCATCACCTGTTGTTGAGTCTGGACAGATTTTTCAAGCATCTGGGAATGAAAACCGCCCAAGATTTCATCTGGCAGCTCCTGTCAAGGCCTCACTTACTGAGAGTCCAGCCATTCCCCCAAAGATGTCCAAAAACAGCCAGGCAGGCAGCGAGGGGAGCCGTGTGCCCCCAGCCAGCTCCCACGTGGGAAGGTTTGGTGATGACAGCAGCCATGAGGGAGCTGGTGCTCAACTGCTGCCGAGGAGTGGTACTGATACAGGTGCCTTTGGGGTGTCCTCTTCTCCGTGCACTCATGTGAACGGGGACTCTGTGGAGGAGTCCAGTAGGGGCCTGGCCGGCTCATCCTATGACAGGAGGCAGAAATACTACAACCCAACGTGGGCCAAGCAGTGCCGAATAGAGGAGGAGGAGGAGCAGGAGCAGGAGGAGGAGCAGGAGCTCTTAAACCACCCATGGGCAGTAGGAGCTGAGAACGGAAGAGCTGGTGCTGACTTCGTGGATGACAGCCCAATACTGGAGAGCCAGACTGGAATGACCAAATCTTCTTCTTTCTCCTTTGATTTCCCTAAAGACAAGAGCAATGGTATGGAGTTTGCACCACCACCGCCGCCGCCGCCGAAAAAGCAGTCCAGGTACAGCCCCATGAGTGTGTGTGTGGTGATCTGTTAACCCTTTGCAACTGGGATGCTTGCTGCAGGAGTTCATTGACTAGGAGGTGCTTCCCATTCTTTTTTCTTTCTCCTTTTCTGTCCAAAGGTAGGCTTTCAGGGGCATGGGAGGTGACTACACAGCTGAAAAGCTATTTCTCTTTTTACTCTGAAGAGCTGTCTGATCTTTGCAAGTCTTGGTTTGAATATCATGTGCGCTTGTAAAAGCCCTTTAGGGCTGCAAGATACACCCTTAAGTCCCAATGTTCAGGTGAGAACAAGGTCCATGCTCTGGATGGCTAGTGTTTCCCAGGTCAGCTTCATTCTGTCTTGGCAGTTCCTTGATTTTGAATAGGATAGAAAACCTGGAGTTGCAATCTGCTCTTGTAGGTGGAACTGGGTAACTTTTCTTGATGCTAATAATGAGGGCCTCCAAAATCAACATTTTCAGTTTGGCTCTAATGAGTTTTTGCTTTTGAGGTGAACTCTCGAAGCTGCAATTTCCCAGGGAGGGCTCCTTGCCTGCAAGCAGGTAATTGGAGCTTGCCCAACGTGGGCTTGTTATGTGTGGGAGCCACTTGGCTTCAGGCAACCTTCTGCTCACCGCTCTCCTGGAAGTCAGATTTGCAGGCAGGGCAGCAGCAGGCCCCAGAAAACAAAAGTGAGTGAGGGAGAGCTGTCCATCTGGGAAGGAAATAGCTCTGCTAAGCAATTAAAAAAAACCTCAGGCTTACAATACTTTGTGTTCATTCAGTATCTGCAGCTGTGTGTATCACCAAAAAGAAAAAGGAAAAAAAGAATTTAAAAAATGAGGTCAAATGGAGGAAGACAATTTGAATTTTAATCCATGAATTAGGTTCTAATCCATGAATTGGGGAAGGATACTTTCACATTTTGCAGGTGACCTGTGTTTGCTTTATTGTATGTGGCGATTTTGTTACCTGAAAACTGTGCATTACACAACCGATTTGACTCCAGCTTCTCGATTTAAAAGTCAAGAGAAGAAGGGATGGGTGTTTGGAGGAGAACTATGCCTTGGGGTCCATGGTCAAGTTTATGTATAGGCATCACTGACCTGCAGGTTGAGACTGTGAATTTTCAATGTGTTTTGGGATTGGCTAGCCCAGGGAACTAGTGTTTTAAACTGGCCAAGAGGTGAGCAAATGAGGTTTCTCAAGGAAAGGGATGAGATGAACAGGTGGCTTTAGTTCTCCTTTATGCTGGGCTTCCTGCTGTGGTGCCACATGCCTGCTGGAGTCAGAGAAAATGAAAGGTCCACAGGCAAGCGAGCACACAGATGTTGTACTTGCCACAGGAGGTATTGCTAAAGCCCAGCAGAGATGATGTGATGTTGCGGAGCAGTGATCATTTAGAAAACACCAAGTTGCCTTCTGAAAGTCCTCTAGAACCTGGTTCCTCACCCTGCAGAGCAGACAGAGGTCACCGTGCAGGCCAGAGGGGTGGTGGCACTCAAATTCAGCGACATCTTCCACTTGCAATGCTAGCAGGTCCTGTTCGTAGACAAGCAGCTCATGGAGGAGCAGCAGAGTCGTTTGTCTGTGCTGGGGGAAAGGATGTTTCCCTGGTAGTGCTTGGAAGCCCCCTTTCTGCTTTTGTGAGTGTTGAGAGGAGGCAAGTGACTTGAACCAGTTGTGCTCCTAGTTGGGCTCATGCCCTGCTCTTGTCCTCCATGTGGTGTTATGACCCTGAGGAGTGTGCAGCATTTTCTGCTCCTTGGAGAAGCTGTTTCATGCTGCCGGTGTGACTGGGCTGTGCGAGTTCTAACAGTTGCTTTTGAGTCATCCTGGGAGCATCTGTGTGCTAGAAAGTCTATACAAAAGCAGGCAGGGAAACCAAGGTCAGGGAATGTGTAGCATCCATGACCAGGATCTCTGGCAGTGCTGTAAACCCTGCCAGGTGGTTGAGGTAGGTGTTGGTCATCCCGGTGACTGTCAGGCAGGTTGTGCTACAGGTATTTGTCTCCCAAGGGCCTTGATGGCTGTAGCTGAGCCGTGGGGCACCTTTCTCAAAAGAGCCTAGTCCTGCCTCCAGCTACTGAAGCCCAGCAGCTGAGGAGCGGTAAGGAGTGATCTGATCAGACTCAGGTTTTGCAAGCCCTGCTTTGTTTGTTTGCTTTTAGGGTGCTTTTGTTTTTGTCTCAAGCAAAACTGTGGCTGCTCTGAGCGTGTCAATGCAGGAACCAGGGCGGTGGGAGGGATAGCTGCTTGCACAGCTGGTAAAATCACCAGAGTGGCATTGTGTTACCCTGGGCAGTCATTGCAGCTTCGGGCCATGGCCTGGTGCTGACAGAACATTCCCTCTGTTCCTCCCGGCCTGCAGCCAAATCCCCGAAGGAGCAGAGTCACAAGGTGGACTCTGAGGCACATCCATACTCTCCTGGTGCTGGGCAGCCTGTGGACATCTTGGGCAGCTTGTCCCTAATGGAAGAACCAGTGATCCTTCTGTTAGGCTTACATAGTTCCTCACACAGAGAGAGCACCTCAGCCCAGGATGTTCCCTGGTGGCACAGCTGCAAAGGCTCCTTGGATGTATGGAAGTGAAGCCAGTGTAGACCTGGCTGTGGCACAGGCTTGGGGCTGGGGGCTTAGCAGATCAGGGTTCATCTCAGCTGCAGGAAAGGCACATAATCATCCTTTTTCCTTCTAGATCTCAAGCTACAGCAAGGCATTTGATTTCATTCTGGAAAATGAAGTCTGCCTGTTTGATTTTCCTAAAGACATTTAGTTGCTTATTTTAAAGAAAACTACCCTGTGTGTTTGAACAAGTTATAAAGCAGAAAAAGAAAAAGTGATTCTATAGTTTTTCTTTTGTTCATCTTGGCTTTAACAATTAAAAGGGAAAAAAAAATTTAAAGGGTAAATTCCTTCCAAACACTGAGGAAGCTCTGGTTTTGGCGTAAGCTGTCTCTTAGGATGGCGGATATAAAAGTTGTCACAAAAAAAGGAAAATAATGAATATGTGCCTGTTTTGTCCTATATAAAGCTACTCTGGATCTCTTACAACTATTTCTTCATACGGTCCTCTCTTTCTGCTTGTTTGAAAGATTATAGATATTTAATGTTTGCTTAGTCTAAAACAGAATGGCAAGTAAGTATAATTATAAGAGGAAGGAGGCTGGAAAGTGAAGATGGTGGCTGGTCTTCTTCCAAAAGCTGGGAAGGTAGTTGGCTAAGGAAGGAGCTCACCAGGGAAACTAGGATCCCCAGAACATGTATATGCAATGATGATTTAAAGGCTCTTTGGTGTGGAATGCTCTAGTATGGCCTTCAGTTTCTTGGCACAAGGAATGAATCTTTGCTGAAATTTATGTCTCTCTTATGCAGAGGATCAGGCTTAAATGATCCTCGTGGTTTCTTCTAGCCTCCAAAACCTTGATGGCTAATTTATTTCATGTGCCTCTTAAAGAAAGAAAACAGTGGTCCTGTTTTGCATCTTGAGCTGTTTTCATCCCAATTACTGCCACCTTCAAACGGCAGTGCCGTAAAAAGCTTCTGAAATTTGCTGAATGTGCTGGTGTGGGGTAGCAAAGGTGCAGCTCAGCACTTCCCCACACCTGTCATTGCTGAGCGCAGCGAGGGAGAAAGAGCCAGAGGAGTGCCAAGATTGCCTGTTCCGGTGCTGCTGCCACCGCTTGCTGCCGGAGGGAACAGAGCACAGGAGTGTTACAGGAAAACTGCAATGCTGGGAATTGGATCACCAGGAGTAGAGCCAGGTGTTGGGAACTGGATCACCAGGAAAAGAGCCAGGTTTGTTCTTTGCTGGGGAGGTGGTGCTGGCTGGTGGTGCTGTGCTGTGCTGTGTGTTCCTTGCCAGGAATCAGTCTGTGATGGAGCAGCACTATACCTGAGGCAGAATATTCCTCTTTTCTTACCATTCCTGAGGCATCCGTTTCTCCTTGGAGCTCAGTGTCAGAGTTGACCCCAGTGACAAAAGCAGACTGGCATCACGGAGCTGCTGTGGCAACTACAAATGCAATTGGAAGTCACACGGGTCCCCAAATTTTGATCCTCTTCTCTGTGACTATGAATGACAGCAGGTATTTGCTATTTGGTCTAGGACAAGCCAGATTTATTATTATTAGAATAACAAATGATAATAAGTAAATAAGAGAGTCTGGATGCTACCTATTAAAATACACAATTAATAATTAAATAAGAAAATGAAGCAAAGAAGGCAGGGTATGGCTTAAGCAGGAGCGAGAATTATGCTCTAGGACTGGGAGGGAATACACCTTTTGAATTACTCTGGTGTTTTTTGTCTGAAACTTACCAGGAATTTTTCATCCTGCTTCTACCACTGAATAATTTTAAAAGGTGATTTATCAGCCAATCTTTTAGGAAAGTTTGTTTCTTTTAAAATTAAAGTCATTCACTCATCTATATTTTCTTTCTTACCACTTAAAAAAGCAGAGAGCTGGAAATTGAAATGAGATTTTTTTACCTTCTTCACCACATCACAGTATGCAGTGATTTAATTTTTGACCCACATCTTAGTTCTGTACCCTATCTGAATTTTCCTGTGCATCTCCAAACCCTTGTTTCAACTTAACCTGTGCTACATAAAACCGCTCTGGTGCAGGGGGGAGCAGTGTACCCCTCTGAACAGAGCTAGGAGTTCTTCAAAATCCTTTCTTTCCCTTACCTCACTTTTGGTTTCTCCACATTTGCCAGCTAATAGCAGAAAGATAAGTACAAATCTAAGCTTCAAATGCTGTATGCTCTTGTATGCTGGGTTTTAATTTCCCTCTGCAAACAGGGGAAGATGCTGGAAGAAACAGCAAGTGGCAAGAGAAGGAAGATATTATTCACGTTTCACGATAGACAAGCATATGGTACAATGGTGCTTTCTCTTGTGTAATAATTATGCCTAGCCATATGTTATGTTTGATGCTGTAATGCAGTCTGGCTTTTCTCTCTTCTGTGCATTAGTTCCATTATTTTATTCTGGGAGGGGGTGTCTTATTGACATTATCATGAAATGTCTCCTGGAGTGCAGTTTGCTGTGTGGTGATTTGTGTGTTCTCTGTTCTCCTCTCCTCATTCCTCTGTCACATGATTTATAACGCTCAGCATCTCAGTTATCTGTTCAGTCCTGTCATCTGTGCTGAGAAGGAGTGTCCCCCTCCCGCTGGCACAGTAAGGCTGGGGGACCCCCATGATGGGACTGCAGAGTGACCAGGTCCCTGTCACAGATGCACAGGGACGCATGTTGCCTTGCACATCCGCCAGAGCTGCCAACAGGCTGGCTCTGGGATGGCTGCTGGAAAGGAGCAAGCGGGAGCCTGGCAGCTTTTTTGTCTGAGTGGCCTCCTGCTCTCAAAACCTGCCCCTCGCACTTGTGGAAAGTAACCAGATCTCCCTGTTAAATCTCAGACAAGAAATTCAAGCTGAAGGTATGTCCAAAGTCCAGGGATTCCTGGGGCAATAGCCCAAGCCATGTGTGTCTGCTGCAGTTACGGGAGCCAAGCTTTGGTGCCCATCTCCACTGTCTCTCTGAGAAGTGCAAGGCATGCAGTTGGCAATGCTGGAGTCCTGCAGCAGCATTAGGTGGGACCCTGCTCTGTGAAGAAATGTGGAATCAAACACATGACTACTGGTCAAATTGAGACATGGGAAAGATGAAGCATGCCCTGGCCAGAGGTGCAATGTGAGACGTGAGAAATGAGCTGGCTCCCTTATCAGTGTTAGAGAACTCCAAACTGTGGGTTTGGAGAGGTTTGGTTTTGTTTTGGTGTGCATTTTTACAAGACTACTCTTTTCAATCTTTACATGTTTTAGGCAGGACTGTGAGAATCATGTGGAAAGTCAGCTGGATGAAATTGTTTATGATGGGAAAACTTGGAAATAGGGAATTGGAAGGGTTGCCTGAATATGCCAGGCTGCTGCATGGAGGTTGTTCAGTAACTGAAGTGTATTTAAAGCTACCAGAATAATTGGAGAGCTGAAAATCTGTGAAATCCTGTGAGTTTAGGTTATTAGATTGTGAGAACTGGCTCTGGTGATCTGTTTTTTATGCACAACTGCATGATGAGAGCTCTGGTGCTGCTCTTGAAGTTGGTGGTAATGTTTTAGGTGCTGAGCAGGCATTTTTGAAGTTGATGTAAATTAACTACTGTTACATCTTTCTGAAGAGGAGTGTAGCCCACAGCTGTTTACAAGTCAGTGGTGCGGGTCAATATTTTCTTCAGTTTTAAGATGGGCTGATGCTCTTTATTTCCAACATCCTTTGGTGATTTCCAATATCCTTTGGTGAAAAGGGCAGGATGGGGAATAGCCACCCGTGCCCTTGCACTCAGGTAAGGCGAACGAACACCAGCAAAGCAGGTGATGTTCAGGTTAGCTGTAAATCAGGGTTCCACAGGCTGTCACAGCGATCAACTGTTCAGCTCTTGGGGTGGAATTTTACTGAAATGGGAGAGTTTGACCCTAGCAAGTTTTCAGTAGTAATTCTTTGGTACAGTGAGTGGTATTTTGATCTGTGCAGGCTGCAGCCTGGGCTCCGAGCCGCCCATAGGAAAAGAGGGAGATGTGAGGCAGAGGTATTTCCAGGAGGTATTAGCTGGCCCGGCTGTAACATCTGAAACAAGAGCAGGATGTCGTTTAAGCGGCAAACAATTTCTATTTCGGTGCGCCCATTCAGGAACTGCACTTTACATCAGTCACGGCAGTGCGGGGAGGAAACGGGGCTCTCCCTGCATCTGACTTCAGCGACACTGAGCGCAGCAAGGGCAGCAGCCAGCACGGCTCTGGCTGGCGCCGCGCTGCGCCCAGGTTACTTGGAGGAATAGGTGTGGCTGCGCACAGCGGACCTTGGACTGCGCCGAGCAAAGTCTCATCTCTCTCTGAGTGCGGGAATGGTAAGGCAGCTCCGTGAGTTTGTGTTTAGTGATGGGGAAAGAAACAGAAATGCACCAACTTTTCGGGAGGGCTGGGGGGAGGAATGTGTAGAAAACATCTCATCTGTGTGAATCAAGACCGGATATCTTGCTAAGTATTCTTTTATTGTGGATTCAAATGCTTCTTTGATTCTTGCCAGGTCAGACTGTGCACTGGCATGGGCGTGTACCCTTGCGTTTTTCCACCTAAATGACTAAAAGTTAAACATCTGAGAAAGTTACAGGATGAAGTTATATCTTTATAGTAAAAAAAAAAATTAAGTGCAGTTGGTTGCTTTCAACAGCATTAGTCATGACAGACCTAAACCCCTCAATCTCTCTCTCTCTCTTTCTCATTTTTTAAACTGTGACTTGTGTGGTGCTTTATAAAGTTTTATAAATCATCCCCAAGGGGCTTGCCATGATAAATTCATCACTGGTGCAAGACCAGTGTCTCTGCTGAAGGCTACCTGAACTGGTTTTTAGAGCCTTATTTTCATCAGCCCTTGAGTATTTTTAGACCAAGGCTGCTCAGGCAAATGAGGAAGTCTGGCAGAAGTTTCTTCCGGGCTTCTCATACACTCTGCTCTCCATGTGGTGGTGTGGACACAAGAGTAAGTGCTTTGTCTGGATTGGGAATGAAACATTTCTCAATCTTCAAATAAAAATGTCTTTTAGTGTCTGCTGTGCTTGGGAGTTTTGGACGAGGAGGGGTCCCATGCATGTGACCAGGGTGCCACAAGAAAACGGTCCTGCATGTCTTTTGTTTGTCTTTCTCAGCAGCCATTCAGCCGTCTGATTAGGAAACGCCAGATACCTTCCAGCAAGATAACTAGTGGAAGTCCTTTTACTTCTGTAAAAGTCTGCCACTAACCTTTTTACATTCTTAATCAATGTGTTGAATTGTATCAGCAGATTGGCAGTTTTACTTAAAAAATGTGGACTGATAACCTTTGTTTTCTGGCTGACAGAGTCAGAACTGTACCAGTGCTAGGAGTATTTATACTCTGCTGTGCTCTCTGATTTCAACAATTTCTATTGTTTTCCAAGGCAGAAAAAAATGAAGAAAATGCAGGAGAAATTCTTTACCTTAGTAAAGAGTCCTGCTTGCCTAAACTGGTCACTTAAACCATGACCCGACAGGTTATAAACCCAGTTTGTGGTTGGTTTATTTATATTTTTTTAGGTGGAAGCTGCATGGAAAACCGTGGGTCTTACATTAAAAACTTCATGGTTGGTTCTGAGTTTGGCAGACTCATGTTTTCTGCAGAGATGCTTCTTCTTTTGTAAGGTGTCAATTGTAACTGTGATGCATGGTTGGAGATGATGGACTCTTCTGCTACTTATGCCTGTGTCATGAAGGAATGGGGTTCAGACATCCAGCCTTGACCTGCCTTCTGTAAAAGGGGAGGAGTGATGCTACTCCCTTCCCTTGAGAACTTTGTTGAAGGCAAACATTGGTGGCTCCCCATTTCTCAGTGGCAGTGGCCAAAATGGGATGTGGGCCAGGACCTCACATGTTCTATGCAAGGGAGGTGCAGACTGGGGCTGAATGCTCTTGGCTCACTGACTTTCTCTCTCTGCTCAAGCACAGCTAGTTTGGCATGGGGGGCTGGCATGGGGACTGCAAGCCTATAACCTGCTTAGAGTCCATGGAATGCAATTCCCCAGGTGCTGGAGAAAGAATAAAAGTGGACAGGAATGAGGTGTTCTGGTGTGATAAAAGGCTGTGCAGTGTATGGATGGACAGAGAACAAGCTAAGGCTGCTCTCAGCTGGAGTCTCCATGCAAAAATGCTTGCAGGGTATCCTTTTGCCATCTGTCTCCTGACTTCTCTTTCACTCTTTCTAGGCACGCTCTGAAAATGAACCCAAATAACACTGAGTTGGAGAGGGTCAGCAACAGCTCTGCAGAGAGCCTCAGCCCACCCTTCAGGAGTGCCCACGTCAGCTTCACAGCTGGCTCCAGTGACAGCCTCAGCTCGGACACTCAGACCGGCAGCGATGGCAGTAAGTGACCACTGGCTATGGCAGATGTAGCGTTGTACCTGGGGCCCACTGCTGGGATAGCATCCTTGGAGCAGGAATCATGAGTCTCCAATCCCCAGCTCCCCCAGTGACCCTTCATCTTTCCATTTCTCCTACGCTTCTGTCTTGATGCACTTTAGATGAATGTGGTGGAGTCAGACCAACATCATAGACTTTTTCCTCTTTCATTCAGCAAGTGCCAATATCATTCACTCTGTACATCTCCCCTGGTTTGGATAAAATCTCCATTTAAAACAATCCTGCTTGTGCTTCATGCATTTCACAATGCCACAAGTAGCCCTGCTATAGAAAGTCCTCCATAGATTTGAGGAGTACCAGAAGGAGTTTTGTACTAGAGGTGATCTCTCCCTCTCATTGTGTTCCCAGTTATTTCTTGAAGGGGAAAAAATCTGCCTGCACTCGTTTAACTGAGATTAAAAAATACTTACTATGAAGTCACTTTTTTTCATCAGTGCGTAACTTAGACATGCACTAACGTGTTCAGCAGCTCAGAAAGTATTTCCTTAGCAAGAGCAACCTTCATGTAGTGGAAGTTCTGTCTTTCCAAGAGCAACAATGTGCAGCAGTAAAATTAAGAGCCAGGGCTCTGGAAACTCCGTTTTTCCACTGCTAACTTGGAGTCTGAGAGTGAAACCTTGCCAGGAAATTGTACAGGGGTAAGAAAAACTCGCATATGTTGGATCTTTACTTGCTAGGCACAGAAGCAATTTGCTGTCAAAAATGATAGGGACAAGAGGATTTCTCTGCCTCCACTAACAGAAGCAACTGTTTAAACTCATAATGGGAAAGATGAGTTTTTAAATGAATACTCAAATGCAATTCTTCTTGCTGATGCAAGCAAGAAGCCATGCAGTCAGTCATTGAGTGAGGTGAGCTCAATTTAATTGGCTGTGCTGTCAGATGCTAAAATATGAAGTGGAGGGGAGCTTTTAAGCCCTTGACATGCAGAAGGACTCTATGCTGAAGGTGCAGAGCACTGTTAGGAGAGTTGTGAAAGAGTTTAATTCATTAACCTCTGCTTGGGGCAGAGCCCAGCAGCATATAAAAAAAAGTTAAGAGCAGTTTGGCATTTGTGGGTTAGGCATGTGGACCAGTTGCCAAACATTCCAGTGCTGACGTTTGTTTCCTAAGACTCTCTCAAGTAAATCTTGTCTCTTGAAACAGGGATTCAGCTGCATGTCCTGGCAGAGATGCCTCTGATGAGGTACTCTTGGACTGCACACTGAAGAATTTCTCTTGGCTCTATCCTCTCTCAAAGCCCCTTGGATGGAAGTGGCAAGAGGTGCCATGCAGAATGGTCCCTACCTGTGGCTTTTTTGGGGGTTTAATGGAGAGAATCTTTTCCTGTGCACCCATTAGGGTATGATGCAGATGTCTGGGTTTTCATTAAAGCTTGGGGCATGAATCTCAACTGTTAAGCCAGATGTTTCCCAGCTGAAACTGGAGAGCAATCACTTGCTGGGCAACTTGCTGGATGTACAATGCAGGCACATACCTGTGCAAGGGTCTAACAGAAGTCAGCTCAGCACCCAAGCACTGGGGCAAAAGAGACGTGTGCTGATTCACATTTCCTACAGAGCTGTTTCTGAGCATATTGGCAGACGTAGGGTGGTGAAACAGCCTTGCATGGGAGACACACCTTCTGCAGAAGCCAAAATCAGTGCTTCTTGTTCCTGAGGTGTCTCTCAGTGATGCTGCTGTGATGGGGTACGTTACAGGAGGTGCATACAGACAGCATTGGCTGTGGAGGAGACAAATGAAAATTGACCAGTGCTACCAAAATCTGGTGAGGAGGGATAGGGCCAGATGGTGCCAGCATTCAATGCTGGTAGCTGAAAACCAGGGGACCTGCCCTCATCTAATGTGGTCTCAGGTGGTGCAGCAGCTAGCAGGGATTGCTGCTCTGGCACCACTGGTGCTAATGTGGAAGTGACATGCCAGGACAGGCTGGGAGCTCAGGGACCTGAGCCCCCCTGCACTTGGAGGTTGTACGTGATTGCGGGTGAGTCACTTGGGCTGTGACGGAGACAAGTGCGTGCTGCCTGCTGCGGGCTGACACGAAACTGCCCCCGGGCATTCCTCTGCAGCAGGCGGAAAGCCACTGTGAGGAAGTGCCTACTGGTAGCTGAACCCTCAGCAGCAGCTTTGTGAGGAGGAAGGATGGTTTGCTACCACTCTGCAGCTTTGGAAAATGGATTTAAAGAAAGTGATAGATCCTGCTGTCTGCTAAACTGTTTGCTATTTACTTGGAGCAAAACCTACCTTTCACCTTTCAAGATTTACACTTGCATGGAAGTTGTTAGCAGAGTCCAGTTTGTCATTCAAGTGGCATAGATAAATTCCCTTAAATTATTGTCTCTCTTTCCCCTCCACTCCTTACTTGTTCTGTCTCTCTCTGAAATTATTGCACTGTATTTCAATGTCAAATCAACTTTTTGTCCTTTTTCACAATGTGCCACTTCTTTCATGGCGTGTAACTGTATTACCCATCTCCAGTCTAGCCCGAGTGCGAAAACAGCTGCTACAGCTGCCCAGAATGAGCCAGCCATCCCAACCCAATCCATGTGCAGTTGTCATGTGGAGGTGCTTGGGGTTTAGTGGTATGTAGTGGGGCCAGCCTGCCCGCTGAGCAAAGAAGTCTGGCAATAAGCTGGGAGACAGGAACTGGGGGGAAGACCAGATTTATTTCAGCAAGATGGAAATTGCCAAAATCCCAGGCCTGCTTAGCAACTCTTCCCCAGTGTGAAGAAGAAAGGTTGAAGATACTTGGGCTGCTCTAGTACAGTCAGAGGGCTGGAGCTGTGTTCCGTGAGTCACTCTCTCCTTATCATGCTCTCCTGCTGAAGCACTGGGTGGCAGCTCCCAGGTGAAACACGCTGTATTGAAAAGATTGTCCTTGTATTGAGTGCTTCATTCTTACCTCCCTTTGGATGATATCACAGCTTAAATATTTACCCTCTACTACCTTTTTACTGTGGTATATGAAGTTCATAGGGGAGTGGTTTTGAGGGTGGGGAAGTGCGTTTCTGTAGGTGGCTGGTTGCAGCCTGCTTTGCAAACCTGCTCTATTAAACTGGATTAAATCCCTAACCCGTCCAGTGAAACCTTGCAGTTGTGAATAGTTGAAGACTGTGCACTGGCTTCAGATGTAACTTGGCTTGCTGCTTTCTTCCCAGCCAGGGTCCTGGGGGTGGCAGGGATATGGAGAAGGACCTGCACTCTGAGTCTGCAAGGGCCACTCATGGCATCTTCTTGTGTGTTGCTGTCTTCTAGGACACTCCTCTGAGCCGAACAACTCGCCCACTCCAGCTGAGGGCCAAGTGTTTCCCCCTGTCCCTTTCTTTCCTGTCTCTACTGAGGATGGTCCTTCCTCTGCCCCCAGCTGCCCACCCCCTCTGCCCCAGAAGAAGACAGTGATCAGAACTGTGTCTTCTCCAGATGGCTTTTTTGGGGGACAGGCGTCTTCAGGCAAAGCAGCCAGTGCTGCCAACCCCAGGCTGAATGTCAGCCACTCTGAGACCAATGTCTGCCTCAAAGAGGAGCCTCCCTTCATCCACCCAGCCGGCTTGGGGGGCCGCCCTGGTGCCTTCTCCTCCTCTGAGTCCCTGGAGAAAAGCTCCAGAGGAAACAGCTACTGGGGCTCAAGCACTGGTAAGAGCACAGGGGCTTGCGGCCCCAGCAGAAACCTCCAGTCCCTGTCTGCCTCGCAGCTCAGTGTGTCCAGCCAGGTGTCATCGGCCTCCAGCCTCCACAACCTTCTGAGCAACATCGACAGCAAGGAGGGGGTGTACAGCAAGCTGGGGGCCCTGTACGCCGAGTCCTTGCGCCGCCTGGTTGCCAAGTGCGAGGACTGCTTCATGCGCGAGCAGAAGAACGAGCTGCACTTCAGCGAGAACAACTGGTCACTCTTCAAGCTGACGTGCAACAAGCCCTGCTGTGACTCGGGAGATGCGATCTATTACTGTGCCACGTGCTCCAAGGACCCTTCTACCACCTATGCTGTGAAGGTAAGACCACGTTCAGGAGGTATCCAGGCTGATCTCCATCTTCTAGATGGAGATGTGTGCACTACCAGCACACAATGTCTTGTACAATGTCCTGTTTTCTTCGCTTGTATTTCTCACAGGCGAAGTTTGGCAAGCAAAAGCCCTTCCAAAATTGCCACTTTTTCCCTACTGCTTGCAAAGGTTAATTTGGAGAAGGAGTTTTCATTGTAACAAATGCCAGTCAGATTTAGCTTACTGCTAAAGGGGTCTGAAACCCAACCATTTTCTCTCTCTGAAAACATCTTTGTGCAAATACTCTGTTGTAAACTCGGAGGCATTTGCCTCTGATGACACAAGCTGATGAAAGGCTGTTAAAAAGACAGCATTTTTCCTCTGCCTGCCTTTTAAGTGGAAGGTCTGACCCAGATACTATGTGAGTGCTTATATGATCTTGAAACTACAGACAATAAGATATTGCAGATCCCAATTAAACAATGAGAGGCTGACCTAGACATGCTGTGTAAGGTCAAGTCTGAAATACTTTCCTGTAACTCCAAGGAATACATGTTTTGAAATGGAAACTTGTGGTGCAATAGTTCAGCTCTTTGAAACCTGGATAAGTAAGCTTATCCAACCCATTCCATGGACATCCTGTGGATTTTGGGTTCTTAATCCATGTTACTACTTGAATACAGAGATTTTAATTTCCATTCTGACTTGACACTAGGGACATCTTGCTGCTGTTTATTCTTCAGGTTGTTTTCGAAGCCTAAAATAATTCCCAAAAGAGCCCTGTCAGAGATGCATTAAGGAAGAAAAAAAAAATAATAAAAAAATCTGCTGAATCGTTTCCACCATTATGAGCTCTAAGTGTTGTTTTAGGATGTTTTAAAATACCCCTAAGGGATGTTCTAGTTAAGTGATAACTTAAAAGCCAGTTCATATCCTAAAGGAAGTACAATCAACTGAACAGGGGGTCTGTAAATAACCAGAACAGAATTAGATGAGATCTTGGACCAATACCCTTAGTCCAGCACTCAGAGCTGCAGCTTTTCTTATATATTATACCTAAATCCATCACAACTTTCTTCCTGAAGCCTAAGAGCTGTGTAGTGAACTGTTGTGCTGCTTTTCCATCTCCAGTTCCCTGTGGCACACCCACAACTTTGCTTTTGCCTGCCATGTTAGGTGGGGTTCAGTAGCTCAGCTCTGTGGCTGTAGTGCAGGAATTCTTGCCAAGGCAGAAACAGCACATTTCAGCCTCTTGACAGGACTGCACTTGTGTCCCTGTGTGTGAAGTGGGCTTGCTCTGTGCCCTTGGTACACTGCAGAGCAGCTTAACAAAGCCAAAACCACTGCAACAAGGCTATTCTCTGTGCCAGCATAGTGATGTTGTGTATGTGTTCATCCATGTGCATGGATACAATTCCTGTGTGCCACCATCCCTTCGGCAGCCAAAGTAGGGAATGAATAATTGGGAAACACTGAAATTGGCTGATCCCTAGCTGCCCCTCCTGGCTTCTGGTATAGATATTTTGACATGAAAGAGATCACAGACCTATAGTTAAAATTAGACTTGGAGAACTCAAAATGGGCAGAGGATCTGACTTGAGCCAAGGAGTCTGTTGAGGAGCAGGAGCCAGAGTCTGAGCTGTGCACAGACAGACATGGCTATGTATAAAACAGTTTGAAGGAGCCAGGGATACATGAAATAGCTTTCAAGGAGTTAAGCCAAGATATTCTCCATGCCTTGGCTTCTTTCTCCACTTAGAGGTGCGTGATTAAGCCAGCCCCAGGCTCCTACTTGGAGCTTTCAGCATGAAGGGTGCCTCTGGTGCAGCCAAAGTCAAGAAGAATGGCTGGATCAGGAAGGTTTCCCTGTATTCATTTGGCTGTAGTTGTTCTTCCAGAGACATCTCTCTTGCCAGGAATTCCCCCCCTTTTCCTATGCTTTACTTGTCTTTCCTTTGTGAGGAGGAACAAGCAGGTTTGTTAGCCAGAGGGTTGGAAGGTCTGCTCTGCATTTGGGGACCTCCTGCGTCATCATGGGTCCCACGGCATTCATCTGCATTCTGCCTAGCTCTCCAAAGCTTCTCTTTCCACAAATAAGCCATGGCAGGGTATTTTTGTTTAGAAAAGAGAGGACAATAGGGATTTGAAATGCCCCATCTCTACAGTATTGTCTCATCTGAGTGAATTACCTGCAAATGCCTAGATTCAAACCCTTGCTAGAGGAATACAAAAGCAGCCCTCTTCTTCAGCTCCTCTCTATTCTTGTGTATATTTTAACTCGGAGGCAAAATTGATTTCTCTTCCGATTTTGCATGCATGCTGTGACTGGCAGTGGCACGCTCGAGGGTTTGAAACCTTTTATGCTGAGTTTCAGCCTGTTGCTTATTCCTGTGGATGAGACATAAACACATCACTAAATAAAGGGGGAAAAAAAGTATAATAGAAATGCCAGAAGGCCCTATAAGCTAATGGATGCTCCTATAATAAACCTGGGTTTGAGTCTCTAATGCAGTATAAAGCTAAAACATGGAAGAAAATGAAGATAGAAGTCATGTGGGTTTGAGAGAATCCAGATTATAAAATGCTTTTTTCTCCCTAGAGTTTGCTGCACTCTCACTTCTATCTAGGCCTGCTGTAAGCTCCCCTTTTCTCTTTGGTGGTTTTTTTTCCCCTGTGCTGAGGGGTGCAGCTTGTTGCTGGTTTCCTTTAGCCATTGATCTGGGGTGTGAGGGTATTTGCTGACACAAGGAGGTGGAATGGTTGAGGATGATGTGAAAGTGGCTCCAGGGCTTAGGACCAGAGAAGGATCAGGTGGGAAGAAAGTGCCGGAGGCCGCTGTCCAGCCCTTACCACAAATAGTACTGTTGCTTGCAGTCACCTCACATTGCATGGGACCTCATCCAGGAGTGTTAACCATCTCCGGAGATGGAGACAGCATGTCTTCTGCCACAAGCTTTGCTTTTCTCCCTGCAGAATGTCTCTTGGGTTGCAGGAGTTTATCTCAGTGACATCTGTGATGTAAAAGCTATGTTGCTTCTGTTGGCAATGAAACAAAATGTTCAGAAGTTACTCACGGTTGGACTACTGTCCTCCTTTCCTCCAATTACTGGGCAATTTCCTTTTGCCTGGCAAAGGAAGCGTGCCCAGAAATGCAACCCAGACATCTGGTTGCTAAGGTTGGGGTGCTGCAGGACAAAACCAATCCTCAAGCCAGGAGATAATTTAAAGTACTTAAGGGACCAGTGCACATCCTGCTTCTACTGTTGTCTTCCGGAGCACCTGCAAATCACAGCTTAGGATCCCATCTCTCAGCTTCTAGTCTCTGCCCTGTATCTGTCACTGGTTGATGGGACTTTTCTTTTGGTCTGTCCTCACAGATTTGTAAAACCCAGGAGTCTAAGGTAGCTGCTTCGTACTGCAGCCCTGCAGTGCCAGTTCACTTCAACATCCAGCAGGACTGTGGGCATTTTGTGGCCTCCGTCCCCTCCAGCATGCTGCTGGCCTCAGATGTGGGGAAAAGCATGTCTGGAGATGGCTTCCATCCCTCCCGCACTGCCAGTGAGCACGACTGTGTGGTGGTCATCACCCGCGAGGTGCCGAGCCAGACCACTGCCGACTTCGTGAGGGACTCGGTGATGCTGCACCAAGCCAAGCCGGAGCTGTATGAACGTCGCGTTTGCTTCTTGCTCCTCCAGCTCTGCAATGGCCTGGAGCATCTCAAAGAGCACGGCATCATCCATCGTGACCTGTGCCTGGAGAACCTCCTGCTTGTTCCCTGCAAGCCCCCCATGAGCTGCGTGAAAGCCAAAGATGACAGACATTTACCCCGCCTCATCATCAGCAATTTTTTGAAAGCTAAACAGAAGACAGGAACTGGAGACTCCAAGCTGAAGAAGAATCAGGCCCGGCTGGCCCCAGAGATTGTGTCAGCTTCTCAGTACAAGAAGTTTGATGAGTTTCAGACTGGTATTCTCATCTATGAACTGCTGCACCAGCCCAACCCCTTTGAGGAGAAGGTGCACCTCAGGGAGCAGGAGTACAGCCCCGAGGACCTCCCTGCTCTACCCAGCCTGTCCATCTACTCCCGGGGACTGCAGCAGCTGGCCCACCTACTACTGGAAGCAGATCCCATCAAGCGTGTGCGGATCACCGAGGCCAAGCGCATGCTGCAGTGTCTGCTTTGGGGGCCCCGAAAAGACCTCATGGAGCAGCCCCTCAGCCACGAGGAAACCCTGCGCCAGGTGCTGCAGAACTGGGTGGACATGAAGCGTGCCCTGCTTATGATGAAGTTCGCAGAGAGGGCTGTGGACACGGAGCGGAGCGTTGAACTGGAGGACTGGCTGTGCTGCCAGTACTTAGCATCTGCTGAGCCAGCCTCCCTCTTGCACACATTGAAACTGCTGCAGCTGCTCTGACCTTGGATGTGTCTCGGAGGCAGCTGAGGGCTCCTGGTTGCCTTGCGGCTAAAGGTACACAGCCCTTTTATATGTGAGAGGTTTGAATCTCAGCTGTGAATGCGCATTCAGCTCCTGCCCTGCGCTCCAGTCAGAGTGCACAAGGCATGTTTAGTATCCTCAGCACTGTTAACTTGAGAGCAGGCAAAACTGGGAACCTACCCCTATTTTGGGGGATTTTTGTTTTTTGGTATGGTAAATGTGGACTAATAAACTCCTGCCTGCGTGTGTGCATGTTTCTAATTAACTCAATGTACTTGAGCTGATTTCTGCACCTATGGGACAGTCCTCCAATCCCCACCTCTCCCAAAACATCAGATCCTTTTTGCCTGGAAACACCACCACACTCCAGAGTGGGCAGCAGGGATTAATGGGTGACTACTTCTCTTCAGGAGCAAGGGCAGTTCACATAATGCTCCTTTGCAAGGGTGAACGAGGGGTTTTCAAATTCACATCTTTTGTGGGTTTTCGCATCCATTTTGCTTTTCACTTTTGAAACAAAAATTGCTGCTTGTTTCTGTGTATCAGTTCTATTTTTCTCTGTGGGCAGTTCAATATCAGCTGCCTGTTATCTTCCTTAGATACTAATACAGCCTGGCTTTCCTGTCTAGTGGTGCAGTCTAACAGGCTGTTGGATGTGAAAGGGTGAGAGAGAGCTCAGGGTGGGTCTGTTCATGAGGATGATGCTGCATTTTGGGAATTACCCCTTGTAAAGCTAATGAAGTGGAAAATCCCCAATTCACCTCCAAGGCCTTGGCAGGGAAGTCAGGGCCAGGTTGCTTTGCTTTCCCCATCCCTCCAGCTCCCTTCCTTTGCCTGGTAATTCACCTGTCCCTTGTGTCTAACATTTATTTAACTCCTTTATCGAGGGATGAGCTGGCATGTCAAAGGCTGGGGCCACTGTGGGCTGGCAGGGTCTTACTGCTGCTGGTGTTTGAATTAGAAATGCATAGGGCTGGGTGCCCTGCAAACATGCTTCTCCAACAGAGGGGGTGCAGGAGCAGCACAATGAAAGATGGAAAAACTGGCCTGGCTCCCTTCAGCCCCTTTTCCTTCTGTCCAGGCATAGGACAGCCACTCAGACTGGGAGAGAGGCAATGCTGCTGAGAAAAAAAAAGATTTTTCAAAAGGTTGTGGGCTTCGTTTATTCTTCCGCCCCAGCAGAGCAGAGATGAGCCACCCTGCTCCTGACACCACTTCTGCAGCCCTTGGGGAAGGGGTAGGTTTGGGACATTTTGAGAGAGCCCAGCATCAGCTTATCTGAGACAGGATTTCACTAGCTGAGCTACCCACCTCCCAGCTCTAACAGGGAGGAATTCATGAGTGCCTTCCTCCAGCCTTGATTTGCCTCCAAACACAGCCTGCTCTTTTGGGGAATTTTAATTCCCCAGGTTTTTTTGACACTTCGTATACTTTCTGTGAATCTTTTCCAGCCTTCTCACCTGGCTTTTTCTTTTTTTTTAATCTGTTTGGTTATGGTTGCTGCTGATGGGAGGGGATATTTCCTTGGCTGGGCACCCATTTGCAATGAATTTCCCCTGATCCCCTTAGGGAGGAGGCTGAGCACGTCCCTGCCTGCTGGAAGAATGTGGGATGGCTCCAACTGTGACTGCTGGGAATTTTTTATACACTGGCTTTCTTGCATCTGACTTTTGGGTCCCCTTCCCTCCAGTACAGGTAGCAGGAGCTTTCTGGCCTGGGAACCACTGTTCATCCTGTGGATCATCCTGGACACATCACTCTGGAAGGCTCTGACTGCATCTGGTCTCACATGGGCCAGGAGAGTGATAAAAGAGCTGGAGAACCTGTCCAAAAGAGCCCAGCATGTTTTTCTGAGATAAGATGAAGATATGACTCAGTTTCTAAGCATGGATGTAGGGGAGAGGTTGGTGGCAGCTCTGCAGGAAAGCACTGAAGGAGACAGGCACTGGCCATGACAGATCCAAGTTGTGCTGGCAACAGGGACATAATTTGTAAGGCAAGTGACTTGTCAGAGCTTTAGCTGGGTACTCAGTGGGTCTCAAGAAGAAGCCAAACATTCAACCAGCCTATATAACACAAGACTGGATCCATTTTCCATGCCTAATTTCAGTTTAGTGACAAACACTGTTACAGGTATTGGCACAGGGCTTGCATGGTGTGGGATGTTAACCTAATCAAAACTCTTTCCCTTGAGTTTGGGCACTTGAGTCTGGTTCTGGTGTTGGTCCTGGCACCTTGCAGCAGCATTCCCAGCAGACCAGAGGCCAACAATAGTCTTTTTCAGCTATGTTTTTTTTAGATTGGGTGGGTGGCCCCGTGGTCTTATAAACAGAAGTTCTTAGCTCCGGGCTTTCCTGGTACTATCCCCTATGGTAGCTCATGCTTCTTCTCCAGCCTGAACAGTCCTAGGTTTTGGGTCTTAGGGTCAATGCGTGAACTGGAGAAGTGCATTAGGCTTTCTGATGTAGCTGTTGTGGGGTGACACCTAAGCCTCAGCTGAGTGCCACAGCTGAGTTTGAGGACTTTGTTGTCTTATGTGCCCCTTGCCTGTGCTGCCCCCACCATGCCATGGGCAGCAGCTCCCCTTTTCCTAGCAGGCCCCCGTGCCCAGGAACCTCTGCAAGAATGGTAGAAGGGACAGATCATTCTCTGAGTGGCAGGGGACACAGCTGACTCTGAACCTTGAGGGCCAAGCATGTCACCCACTCAGGGAAGGGGGATTGCAGGACATGTCTGACTGGGAACACAGTTTGAGGTCCATATGCCATAGGCACAGTGCTGAGGAGCCATGACTGGGGGAGCACCACGGACCCCAGTATCTAGGTGGTATCCAAGAGATACTGGACCCCCAGTGTCACTGCTGGAAGGGGGAAAGGGATGTTTTCTTGTCTCGTGCTGCCCCCAGGCAGCCTGGCAGCCCCTTTCCCTGTGGTCCAAGCGCACAAGAAAGGTGGATGTGCTGCGTAGAAACCATCTTGTATTTTGCTGGTTTTGTGCAGGGTATATTTTATGAGCAAGCGATAACACTGGAAAGAAGCTTCCTCCGTGTCAATTTTGGCATGCATGGCATGCAGCAACAGCCTGGTTTCACAGGACTCATTCTGCCAAATCCATGGAGCTCAGTATTTGACTTTGCTGAGTAAATATTTCTGAAGGTCTTTGCAGTGCCTGTTTAAGCAATTCTCTGCTATGGTTCTGCAAAATGCCCTTCCTTTTCAAGGAGCAGAAACAGATTTCCACAGTAGCACTGAAAATATTGACACACTGCTCATGCCTCTCATTTTGTACCATCAAAGGCTAGGCGGTAGAAGCTTGTGAGCCATAATGAAGCATGTGAGTCAGCATTATTTGTTTCATTTCCCTGTGCTAAACAAACAACAGCCAGTTCCTGGCGAAGGAATTAATTGTTTGACAATACAGTGGGCAAGCAGAGCAAACTGACCACTGTCAGAGCAAACTCTGGGCATGAAAGTAAAGCAGATATGACTCAGAAACAAGCTTTAGGCATATATTGCTGTTCTGGAAACATTTTTGATTGCATCTTATTCTTTTCTTCAGAAAAAGAAAGCACATAAATGGGAAGGGAGGCTATTAAATAGGGCTGAGGAAGTCTGAACTGAGCTCCTGTCTCAGACTTTCTCTGTGACCTTAGGAAAGCTGCTTAACTCCCACCCACAAAGCAGAGATGATCGTTTCTGTGTTACAGAGCAGAACCAACCGCAAACCTCACAACTTCGTTTGACTGTGTTAGGCCAGACATGAAAGTACCTAAATGAGGAAGAAGTGAAGAAATACATGCAGTGATTTATTGAAACATAATATTGCAAAATTCCTTCCTTTATTTTCAGGCACCAGTCCTTCCCAGGCTTTTTGCTCCTTGCTGCCCTTATAAATTTGCTGACCACTGCCTGTAAGTGGCCCACTGCTGCTTGCGGCAAAGGCCACGATGCCCTCTGGATGATCCCAATTCGTTTGTGGCTGAGTTTTTTCCCTTTAGCCTTCACAAAGAACAGACACAAACATATGCAGAAGAAACAGCTGCTTCTTAGGAGTGAACCAATGATGCAATAATGGGATAGGATGTGCCGAAGGGGTGGAGCTGCCCTGCCATCAAAGGGGAGATGCCAGGAATCATCCAGAATTTCCAGCAGACTCAGGTAGCTGCAGCATGCTGGGCATCCCAGAAATGGCATTGCTGCTCTGGGACTGTGGCTCGGAGCTGTCTGCCCAGGATGGGTGCCACCTCTCCCATGCACTTGAGAGCCTGTAGTGCAGAGCTTCTAGGGTAAATCACAGTGCTGATATTTTTCTCTATCACTGCCAGGATAATCTCAGATACCAGAGAACAAGTGCTGAGGTGGAATCCTCTTCTGAGCCCAGAAGAACCGAAGTAGCAAGAGGCAGAGATCAAACCCTTGTACTTGCAGACACCCCAGGTATTCCCTCCTGAGTCAGTCAGCTCCTCCCATGGTCAGGAGGGAGCACGGTGGAGAAATGAGTCTGCTGTAAGTTGTTGGGCCAGGAATGCCCCGGATACCTTTGAAATACCCCAATTTCTCATAAGTTACACATAACTTGTGTATGTGTGTGCCTATTGTGTATATGTGCCTGCACATGTGTCCTGTGTGTGCTGTGCTAGGAGCAGGGGTGTGAGTGTTGTGTGTTTGGTGTTGTGAGTGTGACTGCATGTTGTGTGCACAGCGCAGGTTTCGTGTGTATTGTGTGTCTGTTGTGTTCAGTGTGTGTGGGATGGTGGTTCGGGGCTCTCTGTGGTCCCAGCCAGGGCTTGGTCCCATGGGTGTCCCAAGGGAGGCCCAGGAATAACTTCAGGCCCAGAGAGTCAGAGGCATGTGGGAGAGGGGACTGTGGGGCATCTGACAGTTTATGGGGCAGACATGGGGGAATCTGGGGGTACCCAGGAGGGTTATGAGGCATGAAGGAGGTTGGGAAACCCTGTGGGAGTTAGGGGGCATCCAGGAAAGCAATGTGACACCCGAAGGGTCAGGATACTGGGGAGAGGGCTGGGTGCACATCCAGGAGATCAGGGTGCCCTTGGGCTGGGAGGGTGATGATGGTTATGTGGCACCCTTGGGGGTTGTATAGCACCCAAGAAAGGGGACGGGGCACAGGAGAGCTCAGAGACACCCTAAGAGGATATGGGACACCCAGGACGCTGGGAAAACCCAGGGATTTATAAGGCACATGGGGGTCAGGTCCACCCTGGACAGGGTTGGGGTCACCCAAGGGGCTCAGGGGCACCCAGAGAGGCATAAGATCGCAGGGTCCCCCCAGAAGCTGATGCTGGAGCCCAGGCCTGTGACACCTCCTTTATTGCCAGCACTAACGGAGCCCCTGATGGGAAGGAGGATCCGCGCCCCCACTCCAGGCCTCACTGCGGGGCTGCAAAGGTGCCCGCGAGGTGCACGGGCAGCCCATCCCTGCAGGCCACGCGCACGTGGTGCTGCACCTGCCGGGCGCGGTAGGCGCAGGGCGGCCGCGTGTCCCCGCCGCGCAGGCGGCAGGCGGTCAGGCTCACGGCGCTCGGGGTGCTGTGGAACCCCGCGGCGTCAGGCGCCTGGGAGCAGGCGGCCACCAGCTCCCCAACCGGGGCGTGCACGAAGGTGTTGGAGGGCTTGCAGGGCCTGCCCGGGGCCGTCACCCGCCGCCGCGCCAGCATGGTCTCGCAGTAGCGATGCGCCGCCAGCGTGGACGTCCGGGGGTTGTCCACGTGCTGCCGCAGGAACTTCTCGTAGCGGGTCTCGCCCATCGCCCCTGCCAGTGCTGCCAGCACCAGGGTCATGCACAGCACCCAGCCCGCCATGGACACCTGAGGAACGTGGGGTTAGGGCCATCTGGACTGCGGGGCCCCCCACTGGAAACCCCACCCTGGATGCTTGATTATTCTACAAATTCCCCCTCCCAAACACTTGGGTCCCATACAAATCCCCTCCCAATGCGTGGGGGCCCATCCCTGGACAATGGGGCCATCTGTGGATCTCGCATGGATACATGGGTGCCCTACAGTTATGCACTCCCCAGAAGCCTCAGTCCCCTATGGAACACCCCCTACCTGCTCCTCAGACCCCTGGCTCCCCTATAGATCCACCCCATGCCCTGACACCCGGATGCTGTACACAGCCTCCCTTCCCCCCGGATGCTTGGGTTCCTCACAGACCCCTCCCACAGACATTCTGGTCCCCTGTGCACCCCTCACCCCCACCTGTGAGTGCGCCTCAGTTTCCCTTATGGCCTCGGGGTCTCCAGGATCCCTCCCACTCCTCTGCACCTCTTTTATACTGGCCCCAGCTGTGCCCAATGGGCAAGGATCCAGGAGGAGGGGCAGGGTAAAGAGCAAGGTCCAGTGGATGTCTGGGGGGAGTCAGGTGTCCAGGAGGCCCCACTCACCCTCACAGCCCCCAAGGTCATTAGGTAGTCATTAATAAACCACGTGACTGTCTGTGTGTGTCCCCTTGGGTGGCCCCTGCCCATTCTGGCCTTGGCCACCAGTCCCATGAAAGGCAGGATACCTGGGTCCCTTTGGGTGGCAGGGCAGGACACCTGGTTCCCTGATGGACGACAGGATGTCACCATCACCTCTGGGGCAGCTGACAGATGTTCCTACAACTCTTGGAAGATGTGGCACACCCACAGCTGTTCTGCATTGCTAAGGGACCTATGTGTTCCTTTTCCCTGTGTCCCCTTGCAGGCAGATTCATATCCCTGGGAAGTGCCAGGATGCATTTTCCCTCACTGCTACCTCACATGCTCCCAGCTACTTTGATGCATTGATGCAGAGACAGGCAAAGAGAAGCCCACTTGAGCTCATCAAATATTCCTTTCCCCTGACCATCGTGATGGAGCCCCAAGGAAAACATGTCCCCTCCAGAGGGAGAGGCATACAGTGCCCAGGAGAGGCTGTCACGAATGGGTGCAAGTGATCTCCATCTTCCCCTTCAAAGACATCAGAGAGACTGTGATGGGAAGTGGCAAACAGAGAATGAGGTAGGCTGGGTCCTGGGCTTCCCAGAATAGCTATAACACTTCCAAGATCAGCCACAGTGAAGGTGCAGAGGGTCCTGTCCTGGGCTCTGGTGGCATTTGTACAGGCCCTGAAGACATCCTCCTCAAAGGTGCACAGCCCCCACAGTGGGAACAGCTCAGGCACCTGACCAAAACCTCGCAGACAGGGAAGGTCAGCACAGCCCCCTTGCTGACTGTCAGATGCTGACAATGCCCTGTTCCTGCTGGGCATGCAGGGAAGATGGGGACTCTCATCATGACCCCTCGGACACACTGCTTTCCACTGTCCTGGTGTGGGTGGAAAAGGGGTGGTGTCCACAGGAGGAACAACAAGCCTGGATGCTTGGCAATGGGCTGTCTCTAGCTGGCATGGCACAGGTAGCTGTGCTGGATCCCATCCTACCCGGCACAGCCTCAGGCATATCCTTGCCAGAGCTTGCTGTGAGGTTCATCGGTGAACCCCAGCCTCTTGTCACCTCTTGTCCCAGGGAAGTCCTAACTGCCTGGCGCTGTCCTGGGCACCGCTTCTCCATGTCCCATCCCTGCCCACGCACGAGGGCTGAGCGGAGACTCCTCCTGCCCTCTGCGGTGGGGAGAGGAGCCATCGCCCGAGGCTTTTGGGGCAGCCCAACCTTCTGGCTGTCCCCTCGGTGCCCCATGGCCTGAGAAAGCTGCCGATTTTAGGAGCTCTCCAAACACAAAGTCTAGTTTAGAAAGGAGAAATTGTTTATTCTGCGGGGGATGCGAGGTGGAGGTTTGACAAATCAAACACGCCACGGCGTAAAAGGTTATATTTTTTATACAGTAAAATTTACACGAGCCCGCCTATCTAATGCATATTCCCCGCCTACCGATGCATATTTATTTGTATGACGTACTCTTTACCCGATACTTGAAATACAAAGTTCTTTTCTTTATTAAGCAACTTCCATTGTGGAAGTTATCAGACGACAGCAGTTACGTTTACAAAAGGTGACAAGATTCAGCCTGGGGACAGATAATTCAGCTTGAAAACATCAGAAAGAGCAGGAGGTGGCACCTGCCTCTCGTCCGGGCACAGTCGACTCAGCGAACCCGGTCCCTGTGGCTCTTCCCGCCCGGACAGCGGCCCCACTCGGGCATCCCCATTCCCAGCGCTGCGCTGCACTCGGGCCGGGAGTCCCGGGACGGGCGCCCCGCAGGGACGGGCGCTCCGCGGGGATCGCCCCTGCCCGTCCCTGGGCTCTCCGCAGGGATCGCCCCTGCCCGTCCCTGGGCTCTCCGCGGGGATCGCCCCTGCCCGTCCCTGGGCTCTCCGCAGGGATCGCCCCTGCCCGTCCCTGGGCGCTCCGCGGGGATCGCCCCTGCCCGTCCCTGGGCTCTCCGCAGGGATCGCCCCTGCCCGTCCCTGGGCGCTCCGCGGGGATCGCCCCTGCCCGTCCCTGGGCTCTCCGCAGGGATCGCCCCTGCCCGTCCCTGGGCGCTCCGCGGGGATCGCCCCTGCCCGTCCCTGGGCGCTCCGCGGGGATCGCCCCTGCCCGTCCCTGGGCGCTCCGCGGGGATCGCCCCTGCCCGGCCCTGGGCGCTCCGCAGGGATGGGGTGTCCCGGGACGGGCGCATGGAGCGCTTGTTCCAGGCGGGGGCGCTCACGGGCACGGCGGGCTGTGCTGAGTTCCCCCCGCCCCCCCGCGCCGTTGGTTCCGTCCCGCCGTGGTACGTCCCGGGCGGGCCGCCCGCCCCTGCCCGGAGCGGGAGGCGGCCCCGTTCTCTCAGGTCTCGCGCGAGCGCCGGTCTCGTATAATCTCGCGAGAGCGCGCGCGCCCCGCCCTTTTCGCGGCCCGGGCAGGACCATGGCGGTCGGGAAGAACAAGCGCCTCACCAAGGGCGGCAAGAAGGGCGCCAAGAAGAAAGTGTGAGGGCCGCTGGGGCACGGGCGGGCGGTGCCCCGGGACGCCGGGCGGGGCGCCGCGGCGGCGGGATGCCGGGGATGCGGGGCGGATGGCGGCGGCGGCTCGGCCGGAACGGGGCTGATGCTGTCATGGCGGTGGCCGGGCGGGCGTGGGCCTGCCGGGGCGGGAGCAGCGGCGGGCGTTCGGAGAGGAAGGTCTTACTGCAGCCCGCTTTGGCCTGAGAAATTCGTTTAAAAAAATCTTACACGTTTGATTTAAGGGTCGACCCTTTCTCCAAGAAAGACTGGTACGATGTCAAAGCACCGGCGATGTTCAATATCCGAAACATCGGGAAGACACTTGTCACCAGGACTCAGGGAACTAGTGAGTAGTTGGGGTTGGTGCAGTAGAGGGGGTTGTGTTTGCTCCATGTGCTAGCTCCAAGTGGTTAAAGAAGTTCTTTGATTTAAAACTGCTGACAAATGGGTTTTGCTTGTACTGCTATTAACCTGACAGTTAAAAAAGTTGAGTGATTTGAGTGATTTTTTTGAGTTGACCGAATTGTTTGAATAAATCAGCTTAGCTGCGGGGAAGTTTATACATTGGATCCTTGTTTGTACAAGGATGCCAAACTATGGAAGGGAAAGCCTGAAGTTTCCGTTGAGCTCCTCGTGTGGTAACCTGGTGAGTTGGGAAAAGTCAAGTAGTTCTGACTCACAGGGGGAGATGTGGGACAGTGCCACAGGAGACCTTAGTCCTAATGGAATCATTAGGATCAGCACACGAAGACAATGAAATTTCTGAAATTTAAAGCTTTTGGGTAAAACTGGAATTGCTGATTTGATGTGAGCACTGAATGGTAAAGCTGGTTTTATATGTCTGGCACGCCTTAGGAAGAGGAAACTTATGTTAGGAATACAGGGGTGTCTGGACAGAGGTAACACTATTTTTGGAAGCTTAGCTGTGCAGAATGGCTAAATAGTTTCATGATACTCTGCTGGTTGCACTCAAAGTTATGATTATTGTTGTTTTGAACTGTAACATGTGAAACAAACAAAATAAGGGTCACTGCAAAATGAAGTGTGAACCAGCCAGTGTTAAAATGGTTCCTTGTTAGAGGAGCAGCTGTGAAGTGATTGTACTGGCTGCTTCATCTCTGCTGAGCACTTGAGGCTTTTTATGTTTAGTTTTTCTCCTTACTGTTCATAATTTCCAAATACTCAGTAACGCCTTTATACTTAAATTATTACAATGTGGTGGACTCTGCAATATGCTGCTGTTCATATCCCATACCTGATGTTATTATCTTAAAAAGATTCCTCCCAAAAGGAAGCCGTTCCAATTTTGCTGGCTCTGTGATCACCATAAAAAAAATCAGAAAACAGGATTCCAGAGGGAATTCAGTATCTGATTTGAAGAATGTGCTTCTAATGTTAATCAAAGATATTTTATTGTGTTGCATCACACAGAAATTGCTTCTGACGGGCTGAAGGGCCGTGTGTTTGAAGTGAGCCTGGCTGATCTGCAGAATGATGAGGTTGCCTTCCGCAAATTTAAACTGATAACTGAGGACGTTCAGGGCAAAAATTGTCTGACCAACTTCCATGGGATGGACCTCACACGGGACAAAATGTGCTCCATGGTCAAGAAATGGCAGGTGTGTAAGGAACAAGGTCGGCACTGCTGCCAGTGCCTTCAGGGAGGGAGGGAGCCAATGGTGCCTGGCAAAGCCTTGTTTGAAGTGGCAGCAGATGTCAGCGACTCAGGTGTGTGCCTGTGTGCCATGTGGGTGGTAAATGTTCATTTCTTTCTCTTTCAGACAATGATTGAAGCCCATGTGGATGTCAAAACTACGGATGGGTACCTGCTGCGCCTCTTCTGTGTGGGCTTCACCAAGAAGCGCAATAACCAAATCCGCAAGACCTCCTATGCCCAGCACCAGCAGGTCCGGCAGATCCGCAAGAAAATGATGGAAATCATGACCCGGGAGGTGCAGACCAATGACCTAAAGGAAGTTGTCAATAAGCTGTAAGCTTTGGCCATGTTCTCTTTTTCTCCCGTACAGTTTAAATCCTTGTTTGGGGGTTGGTTGTTGCTGAGTCCTTGGGGAGTTCTGGTGCATCACGAGCTGTTTGTCAGAGACCAGGCAAGGAGCCTCTCCTGTGCAAAAGCCAATTGCCATTTTCTGCAAATGGCGTCCCTTAGTCTCTGCATTCTGTCTGACTTGAATCCACTGTCATCTTTGCATAAATGTAAAACCACTCTCCAGAGAATTTGTGGTTCACATTTCTACAGACTAAAGTCGTAATTCTGATCATCTGGGGCTGTGAATGTTCTAAGCTCTTCTCATAGAAGAGAGTTTTCCGAAGTGTGGTGACTGCTTCCAAAAGTTTGCAGATTTGCTCTCAAAATGGGCACACTTGCTCTGCTTCTAGCATTGCAAAGGAAAAGTCTTGGAATCGAAATGTATTTGAAGAAAATGGTGAAAGTGATGATGTAGACTTTCTTAGAATATTTTGTATTTTCAAGGATTTTTTAAAGTCTGTGTTGCTGCTGAAGAAGCAGGCAGAGTGTTTAACATTGTGGTGCTCTGTGATTTCTCAGGATCCCAGACAGCATTGGCAAGGACATCGAGAAGGCCTGCCAGTCTATTTACCCTCTGCATGATGTCTATGTCCGCAAGGTGAAGATGCTCAAGAAGCCCAAGTTTGAATGTAAGTCAGTTACTGCAAAGAGGGTGCGGAAAGGAGTTACTTCAAATGCATTTAGTGTTGGATAAAGATGTTACAGTAGCATCAATGAGCTTAAGTAGTTGTAGTAGGGAAACAGTGTGTCCTTGTCCTGCTGTGTGGCTTCCTGGATTGAAAGCCAAGCAGTGGGCGTTCAGTTCGGAGCTTCTTGAATTCTTTCCTGGAGCTGCTGCTGCTGAATGTTTAAAGCTTTGCTTTGGGAATGAATGATGACAAAATGTTTCGGTCCCAGATGATGTGGAATGATTCCATTTATCTACTTTCTGACATTCCCGTGTAATGCCGTTGTAGGTTCTTGAGTCCAGATCTTTTTAGAAAAGTGTGGTCTGCAGTTTCATTACCTAGCCCTATTTCACTGCTTGTTTCTGACTGTCAGTCACTGCAGCAGCATCTCTGTGCATGAGCTGTCTGCAGCGGTCCTTTGTACATAAAATGTTCTGGTGGTTTAAGTTGTGTATTATGGATGAGTAATTGAGTAATTTAAAACTGTTTACATAGGTCCATCTCTCACTATTTCTGTCACTGTCTTTTTAGTGGGCAAGCTGATGGAGCTGCATGGTGAAGGCGGTGGTGCTGGAAAGCCCTCTGGGGATGAGGCAGGCACTAAGGTAGAGCGAGCTGATGGATATGAGCCACCTGTGCAAGAGTCTGTGTGAAACTAAAAATTGGTGGAAAATAAAAGGTTTTCATATACAGAACTAATGCTTGGTTGCCTGTATTGCTACTGGACAATATTGGTACTGGACGTATGGATGGGTTTTCAATAAGGTAAACCTACAGCCTTGGTTTAAAAAAAAGTTATAAAGAAGTACTTTTGTAATTCTCTGCTTTTGTTGTGGAGAGGGGTGGAAGAAAGTGGGTTGTCCTTTCGTGGATTGTCTGTGTTTGTTTTTCTCGGTAATTTTGGTCCTTGTCAAAAAAACCCTTGTGTATGTGTGCAGAGGTTGTGTTGGTGAGAGGTGCCACAAAGAGGTGCAGTACAGGGAAGGCAGGAACTGCACAGGGAAACCTGTGTCAGAAGTGGTATTACAGGAAGTCTTAGGGATTTATCCACATGATTTCAGAATTACGTGTCTTAAGTTTCTGGGTGGTAATTTCATACAACTTCTGGTACAGGTGTGGTCTCTGGTGGTCAGAAGGTGGTTAAAGATGTTACAGTTGTAATTATGATGATGGAAGCAGCATTGATTTTGAGCAGTGCAGAAAAGCATAATGTGCTCAAGCAGTGGAGTTGGACTGTCAGAACTGAGGGGTGATGTAATCACAGTTGAAAAACCTGTCGAATTTCAGGGGGAAAATTCTGTAAAAAGGCAATGGTCTGTGTTCTGAAAACAAAGCACACTTTTAAATTATTTGCTGAGTAATTTCAAGACTGTATTTTCCATTGTCTAACAGGATTTTTGCTTTGTGTTCAACTTATTGCTGGCTCAAAAATGGAAAAGTATTCTGGCTAAAATGAGTTTCCTGCATTATCAATGTATTTTGTTTAGAATAGGGCAACAAATCTAAACTTAGTCCTATTAAATTGTTGGTAAATTAGTGATTTAAAACATGAGCGCAAAATGAGTAGTCACTAAGTCATGGCTCTTGCAGTCAGCTGTCACAGAGCTTAGGACAACAAATGATGGAAAACAGTGAAATGTTACTGTTCCAACAAAGCTACTGGGGAAAAGGAGAGGGGCCCTGCTACCCATGAGGGCTTTACTGTTTCCTTTCAAGGATTTTCACGTTTTCCTAGTTGATAAGTCTTGCTTTTGACCAAGTAATATGCCAGATGAGAAGAATGGTTTTGAACTTACTTTAGAATGCTGCGGGTGTTGTGATTCCAAGTTACAGTTTTTATATGTTCACCTTTTTCCAGTTCGTGTAGAGGAAGGAAGTGGAGTGAGTGCTCAATACTCAGAACCTTGAAATAAGATCATGTTGCTATGCTCTTTCCATCTGTACTGCTGAGGCAGGTGTCCTCTGCCTCCAAGAATCCCAGACAGCCATATTTTTTAAGTTGTAAGTTTTATTTGTTACTTGAGTGTCTGAGGACTGTATCTTGCAAAAAGGTTAGTCCAAGAGGATTTGGGGAAAGAACAAAAACTTGGGGTTTTTTCAGGCTTTTAAATGTATTGCTTGGAACAGTGCATTGCCATGTAGAGAGGTTCTGGGTAAATGTAGGCTTTGTAATGTGATACCAGATGGGGGGAAAAGCAGGAAGGAAAATACTTTGCATCCTCTGTATTCTCTCAACAAATACCAGCTGAAAATTCAGGGTATCTGAAAGCAGCAATCAGCAGAGCACACCTAAATTATGTGCAGAATTGCCCATCAGCCCAGGATCAGGCCATGTCTTTGTCACAGTGTTGTCACAGTGAGAACCACAGCGTGTGTGATACCCTGCAGTGACAGCTGCTTGCTGCAGGTAGCAAAGGCCATAGATGGTGCAGGTGATGAGTGTGAAACGTACCTAAGTCCTAAGGCTTGAATAAACTCTTAAAGGCATCCAGATTCTCTGAGGAGTTTGGACTACTTGTAAAGGGGTGCAATTTGTATTTTTCTGGGGGTGGGGTATTAATTTGCAGCTGGGTTAAATGTATAAGCAGAATGAGATCCATAAAACTGTCAAGTGGAAAGTTCAATTAAAATGCCCTCGTGACTTAATTATAAAAATTTTATTGGTTAAATACATTCTTAATTTACAGAGGTACCATAACAAACTTACTGGACTTAACAAAGGTTTATTTAGGACACTGTTAATTGTACACAGAACAAAGACATCTTCCTGAAGATATTTCCAGAGGATGGGTCAAACAAAATACTAAGGTAAGTGAGGCTTTTATTCTAATGCATGGGGATCTGTCTGGATTTCAAGGTTACAGCTGAAATTTGCTACTGTATTGTAGTTAAGATTTGCACTCCACCTCATTCTCGGCTTTTTGTACACCTTAGGAATTCTATGTTGTGATGTGTATGCAGTCTCATGGTGTTGGGCTTTGTCTTAGGGAAATCCCCTCCTGTAAAAGCCGAGCATCTCCCGTGTTTCAGCGTTCAGACGCCGTTTCAGCTGCCTGCAGCCATGCGAGCAGCCCTTAGATGGCACTCAGTGCTCTGAGAGTAAAAGGCCTTGCTGCTACTCCTGCCCTGCCCCACAGGGAGGAGGAGATTACACACAGCAGTGATCTCGTCTATGGACAGGCACTGACTTCAGACATTCAGTGAAGTTACAAAAACAACTGATCAATACACAGTTATAAAAATGGGGAAGAGGAAAAAAATATAAAAAAATCAATTCTACATTTGAGACTTGTATCAAAACCTTAGAAAATTGCCAGACAAACAGTAAGTAAACATCATACACTTCAGCGTCATCTACCACCATACTGGTGCGGTATGTCTTTGAAGGACCTGGCTATTCCTTGGATTTCTCTAGGAGATGACTGTTTTTTTGGAATAAACAAGAACATTTAGAATCTCCTAATAGGAAAAATTGGGAGAGTGGGATGGGCTGTGGACTGCCGTGTGATTCCACAGGAGTTTGGGATAGGCTTCCTGGGGATGCTAAAACTGAGTAACAGCTGTACAACTTGGTGTGTTTCCATCCTTCTAGAAGAGCACTAGAATTCTTTTTATAATGTTAATTCCCTGATGGAAGTAGACATCCAGTTCTCAGCCCATGAAAACTTGGTGTTGTCTTCATCCCCCAGTTGTATGAATGGCATTGGTGTAGTTTAAATACACAACAGAAAACAGTGGAAGGTTGTGTCTGTCTTTGGAAGTTCTGTGGCCTAGCAGTGACAGCTGAGTGAATGGTGCCAAGGCCCTCATGTCTGCACTGCAGGTTCCTCAGACTTGCTTCAGGTGAGCTCCAGTCTGCCACTGGGACTGGATGCCCATTCCTTGCTGGGGGGCAGTCTTGCAGCTCCATTTTGGCTGTAAGCCTTTTTCTGCCTGTTGTGACGGTACCCAGAGCACAGTGCACAGGAAGGAGAGAGCCCCCCCAGCCTGCTCAGGCTCCAGTTCAGGTGCACCCTGATCTCTCATAGCAGCAGGTACTTGTTGCTGTGGTGCCTAGAGCTCACACCAGGGAAGTTGTTGGCAGGGACTTAGTCAAAGCTATCTCAAAGTCCATCAGGATGATTCTGGTTTCCTGTGTCCATCCACCACTCACCTGTTGGCCCTTCAGCAGCCTGAACTGCCAAACCCAGGAAGGAAAGTCTTATTGGGGATATCTCAATACCCAGTGACCTGCAGCTCTCTGGAGTAACGACTCATCAGCCTACTGGTTCCTTTTTGTGATCTAGTGCAGAAGTGGTGGAATACTGCCAGCAGCAAAAGAGCCACCGGCAGTGTAAGTTCTTCTATTCCAGTCTGGTGAAATTAGCAGTTAATCAGGACACTATTTAACTATTTTGTCAGAAGCCAAGTGTTACAAGAAGTAATTTACTACAAGTTCCTATAATGTGAAGCTACCTCAGTCACGTCTATCTCTGTCAGACAAGCAACACTGCTTTTTAACCACTGCCTAGTTTAGAGCTGCTTGGAGTAATCTCTTGCCAGGCATGTTTTCCTTAAGGCCTCGCCAGACCATTTATAAGGATGCTCAGTATAGTTGGTATGTGGCAACAAACTGGAGACTAATCCCATGTCTGCTGGAAGCTAGACCCAAGGCTGGATAATATCCTTCATGTTAAGGATAGGAATAGTATTACTGAAGTATGTTCCAGTGCTTGAGTGACAAATAAAATGCAGCCTGAGTGAACACTGGCTTTCCACTTCCATGAGGGGAGTGGAGGGGCAAATAGTTGGAATAGTGCAGCTATTCCATGGCTGGGATCTGAGAAAGCTCAATAAACACTGTGGCTAACTTCAGCTGGGAACGAAGAGTATGATGGTGCTTGAAGAACAGTGGGCAGTAGAAAAAACTAAACCTGTACTTGGAAAGTATTTTGGGGAAAAGGAGGAAGGTCTAATATGATTCATACCAATTTAAACAGAATTCATTAAGAGGCAAAATATTTAAAGTTTTACTTCTGTGATCTTGCTGTATGAGCAGCTTGGACTAAGGATAGAGGGACACTACACAAGGATTTATTTCTTCATTTTTCCTCTTACCAGTATTAGATCTGATACCTTTCTACTATGAAATACCAGTTATTTTGCTTATCCTCTAAATTATAAAACAGGTGGATTCTACCGCTAATGTGGAACTCAAGCAGTAATGAAACCTGAATATCAAACTTCATCTACATACTGAGTGCAGCAATAATATATTAAAACAACTCTTTAAATTTGGATCTTAAGAAGTTTTCAAAGAAGGCCAAAGCAGCTTATGTTATGCAGACTTTGTGCATGGTAAATGTAATACCAGAGAGTAAACATACTAGACTGCTATATAAGTTATAATGGTGTCGCACCACAGTATTTCCCTAGTTGGAAACTGCTAAAAATCCTGCTTGTTTTGCTCTCTGAGCGTTCATGAAACATGACTACATACACTGTCACAAAAGACTCAAATTTTCTTACTTGACTTCAAGATACTACTATGACTGTCTAGAAAAAGTAGTGCAAAACATTGATAGTCAACACATGTTGATGTCTTTGCTGTGCCTTTAGGATAGAAAACATTCTCTCCCACGTGCAGGGAGTACGAAGGCAACACTTCATGGTGTTTTTAAAATGTGAACAAAGTTCTTGGGAAATATCCCAGACTTTCCTAGTATCTCTCCACTCATCCAGTCCTCATCTACAGATTCCAGCTCTGTTATCATATCACCTGCCTGTAAGAGAAGGAGTAATGTGAGTCAGTACAGCTTACTGTGCAATGTTAATGCATGCATAGCTGATCTTATTTAGAAGCAATTAATATCAATCAAAGAGAAGTAAGATGTGGCCAGTCTCCTGTTGGTTACATCTCTTGGAGATTGTTTGCCAAAACCAGCTGAAGCTTCTCTTAGGTTAAATACTTGTCTATGTTGAAAAATCACCACCTTTGGAGGGACAAAAGAGCACTGCTGGATAACTTCTCACATTGCTTTGGTTCTCCAGGTATGTAAGAGCTGGCTCATGGGCACCTTGCTTTACTGCTTATTAGTGTGTGTTTTGAGGGCTTGTTTTCTTAGAACACTGGAAAGATTTTTTTTTTTTTTTAGTCCCAGTATTTTCTAGCACTTAGAAACTTTACCCAAAAAAAAGGAAAAGCAATCTAAGAGCTCAGTGTGGCCACTTAAACTGCAGCTCCTGTGTTTGGTCCTCGTTCTTGTTTTCCCTGTCCCATGCTGCACCCTTCATCTGAAGTACTGGCCTTTCTCCCAGTACCTCTATTCCCATTTTCTGCTTTGAAGAATCATCTATCCTTTCAGCATTGCAAGCTGCTAATGATGGAACTATTTTGCTAGTTTTAGAAGAGAAAATACTGTGTATTTCAGCTACTGTGAAAGTCTACTGTTTCTCAGAAATTTGCTGAGAACACAGTTACCTAAATCATGACTTTGAATCTCAAGGGCACTCTATTTCTTGTTCGTGCTTATATGATCTGGGCATCCAGCATGTATTTAATTTTTCCCCTTGTTCTCATGGTGACTGTATTACGTTGCCAGTTCAAGAGTTTGCTGTACTAGGTTTTCCTTAGAGAAAACCTGCCTGGCTGATGTAGCACAGGCACTCCCACTGGGACTCTCACTATTACCTCCTACTCAGTTCTGTCTTTCTAGTCCAAAAAGAGGCTCCCTTGACCATATCAACCAATCAAGAATTGAATGTACTACAAAATGAGGTTTGGTTATCTTGTCATGGTTACTAGATCAGAGAAGTCAAGAATTCTGCAACTCTTGAGCTCTTTTCAGTGTTGTTGATGAAGATTTTTCCTAATAGGCAACAGGAGTGGTAAGGGCAAAAATGTTTTTTAGAGAGACTACTTATCAAATGTGTTAATATCTAGACATATTCTATGTGCTTCACTCTTCTTGTCTAAAGCCTATTTTCACAGTGGATGAATCTTATTTCTTAGCACTCTTTAGGAGTATAACACCTCTTGGAAATTGGTTTAAGAGAGATACTTACTTTGAAGGAAAGCTCATCTTCATTTTCTCCATGAAAATCATAAAGAGCTTTGGCTTTTCCTTTCTTCCCTCCTCCAGACTGTGACAGCTCTACCCTGGCTGCAGAACATGGATGACATGTTACTTGCATTGGAAAGAAATAAATCTCTGGTTTTGGAGAGGTTTCCTGTCATTCTCATGTTTTCTCCCAATTACTATGCTACAGGTTGTCCAAATGTTATTGCTACTGCTGTAACAAATTCACTGTCCTACTGGAATAAATAACTCTAGTGCAACCAGTTCATTTTATAGTGTTAAACACAGTCTCACAGTTCTGCTTCTAAGAGGACTAAAGTTAAAGCTCACTTAACCTGAACTTTCCAGTGGTGACGTGTATTAAAGCTGACTTTTCCTCTTTCTGCATGAAGATGAAGCAGCATCAGTAGCCCTGAATTATTCCTAAGGGTGGCTCAATGGCCCTTTTTCACCTGTGCCCAAACCACACTTGAAAACATCCCAGAGTCTGTGTTACCCTGCAGATGACTTACTGACTAGAACATTATACTGCCATTATTAGAGAAGCTGCTTCAAGACTTCAGTTTAGCTTTAGAATATTAAAGCCTGTGGTGGTGTGTGACTTGTTAATGCAGTGGCACAGTGTTGTCCCACAACTCTGTCATGACTGGCACAACACCAGGAATAATGAATTGCCATCCAGTAGGTGCACTGTACCTGAGCAGGTTTGAACAAAAACTGCAGGGAAAATCCCTTCCTTTCCATTCAGTCTTCCTCTATACCATTCCAAATCTACTTGTTCCAGTATTTGGATGTAGTCTCCCTTTTTGAAGGATAAATCATCTTTGGTTTCTGCTGTAAAATCATGAAGTGCTTCACACCACTCTACTGAGCATCTGTTGTTCTATTCAAGTGAACAGAAGAGATAAATTAATTTTAGAAGCATGAATGGAGCCCAAAAAGTGATGGATGCTGCTGAAAGCAGCTGCACAGCACATGGGTGTCCTGACACACTCCCATACAACAGTGCTGCTGCAGATGTAGACCAGAATGGCATTTCAGCAATTAACACCACAGAATTTCATCTGGGCTCAGCCACATTCCTTTGTATCTCTGGTGGCAGGGGAAAGGATTAATAAATTCAAAATTAGATCGCTGCAGCAATACTTAAAATACAGCTAACATGAATCTCCTTCAGCACAAAGGATAAAAATTTACTAATGTTAATTTGTCAGAAGCTCTGAATTCAATCAGCTTAGGCCAAGAGTCAGAATTGAGGCTGTGACCATGCAGCATTGTGTGCTGTGGGAGTTGTGTCACGTTCTGCAGTCATCTTACATTATAATAGAGTCTCTATAAATCTAAAAATAAATTCTGTTCCCTCATCTATGAAGTTTTATTACCTGAGGAAGGGAAGACGAAACCTCCACCTTATTCTTCAGTGCTGTTTCTGTACCTACATAAGTAAAGCACAACTTAGAACAGGAGCAGTGCCTATTCAGAATGATAGAGATTTTAGATATTTGAAGTCAATATTAAGAATAGCTTCTTAAGAAGTCCTACTGTTAATTTTGATTTTTTTTTAATTGGTCTTCCCTTTCTTTCTACCTACTTTCTGCATTAATTGTCCTTTTGGAATTTTCTCCTATATGCTGCCTATATGCAGTAAGTACAAAACCATGCTCTTGAAGATTTTTGCAAACATATTCATACCTGTACCAGGCAGATCTTCAATTATGTCCACAAAGTTCAAGGGGAAAATTCCAGATGTGCCTCTGAGCTCTCCTTTGGCCCACTCTTCATTTACATATTCTTTCAGGATAATAGTTTCACCTTCTGAAAAACTGAGCTCATCTTTCTGATCTCCAATGTATTCAAATCGTGCTACACATCTTGGACCTCTGCACAAACAAAAGAGAAAATTACTTTGCTTCTTTATTATTACTGTCCACTTAATAATAAGACAGTATAGTGTGCAATACATAGATTGATATTTTAATTAAAATGATAAAAGCATGCACTGAAGATAGAACAGGTGGAAAAATTGGGGTCCAGCCCTGGCTCTCATCTCTGCTTTCTGAGCAGGATGAGTACAGAGCCTGGAGGAGCAAGATGCAGTTTCTGCATCCCAATTCCTGGCTGTTACAGTATTTTCCAAAAGACCCTATTTCCCTCCCAAGCAACAGTAAAAACTCTTGTTTCTGGATCACCTGTCCAACTTCATATCTTTGCCTGTACCCAAGCAAGTGTCCTGATACACTTTTGTTAGGAGTTTGATTGTTTTTCGAGCTAGCATCCCATTTAGACGCAATCAAACATAGGTGGGGGTGGTTGCTGTATATTTGTCCCAAATACATGGAGTTTTCATAGGAAGAAGCTAATTTTTTTCTACTTTATGCTGTAAAATCTATCCCTGTAAGATTATACATATGGGAAATAGCTTATCTATCAAAAAAAGAAACATCAATGCATCTGATAAACTTTATATACTTTGATAAAACACTGAAAAAACCTAATTATTTTTTCCCCTGACTTAAATAGATTTAATTATTAAAAAACCTAATAAATTAAATTTAAGAAATTGCTCTAAGAAAATTTTTGGTTTATCAGAAATGCCATGCTGGAAAAAATCAATAAAAGGCTTTAATTCTTTCTATATTATCATAGCACAACCAAAGTAAGAAGTTTGATTTCAACCCTATACCCCACTCAGTGCCTTTGCAAAGATGTGTCTTTCAGGACAGAGCTAGAACTTCTTTCTGTTTCTTTCAGAAGCAGCTTTTTAAAATAAAGTTGTGTTCCTGACAAACCAAGCTTCATCTAAGGAACAACTAAATGATCCCACTGATACTAGTTGCTCCTGCCTCTGCCTGAATTTGCTTTAATTCCTGGAATGAAATATTACAAAATCCAATAATCCTTGAGAAATAAAGAGCATGAAAAATTGTTTCTTGCCCACAAATATTAGTACTAGTTGGTTGAAAATCAGAAATAAAAGTGCTGGAAATACATTTACCTAAATATGAGTCTTACTAGACATCATAAACATTCACGTTTTTAAAGCACATATTTTAATTTTTACAATACATTTTGGTAAATAAATTGTTAACTCTATTAACCTTAGTGCAGGGAGCCCGTGCTTCAAAGTTAATATTTTTTAAAAATTCCTTGTAAATCAACATGAAAAAGTAAGATTTATCTGACTCACTTAATACATTGTGATGAAGAGGGTATTTTTTTCCTGTTGGCTTCTTCTGGAACATCAATCTAATAAGACAATAAAATAAGTTATATCTTCCATTTCAAGCTCATGGCAACTAAGCACAGTAAACATGCAACTGGTTAAAATAATCTGTTTTTCAGATGTGTGACACTCTGTAATCGTTGGGATGCCCTGATATATGACCACATTAATATAATTTTATGCCTGTTTTCTCATTTTTTAAGCTTATGCAAACAAGGAGCAATATTTCATGTTTTCTTTTATGAAGCTGGTTTATTGTTTCTACTTGTGGCATGACTGATGGACAGAATATGTGACTGGATGCTACTACATGCTGTTGCATTTAGTTCCCAATTCCCTCAGCTGGTAATTGCTCTCCATTATTTACTAGCACAGTATACCACAACAGACAAAACTACTGTTTACACTTATCCCTTCTGTGCTTTGGTAGCCAACTACTCTCCAAACAAAAACACATCTCACAAATCTCACTTAAGTCGGAGAAATACAACTTAGAAAATCAATACACATACATCAAACAGACAATCCTCCTATCATAGGAGGATTTTAATTGTATTTTTGGTGTGCCATGAAGGATGATCTGTGAGATGTACAGGACTACAAGCCTAGAGGCCCTGGTGAGGAGCTTTGGGTTACAGCTCACTATTTTATCAGCCAGTTCCCATAAAATCAACAAGAATGTTTCATTAGCTTATATGAAACACTGGAGGAAATCACAATGCTTTTTAGGACAAGTAATCTTTACATTCCTCTTGCTGAAGGAGCTGGTATCTGTGGTGCTCTGAATGTTCTATGAGAAGTAATAACTATGCATTATTGTTAGGTGTCCAGATCTGAGCTACGACCCAGCTCAATATTGTAAAACACATTGCAGCATATTGTGTAGAGACCTTGTATCAGGATGAAATCTGACACGAATTAACAGGAGAGTTCACTCAAGTAAATTAGCCTCATGTACTACACTCAATTTTTCCTTTTCTTAAAAAAAAATCCTGAACAAAAGATTTTTGTCCTCAAAGGTTAACCATCTTTTACAACTAAAATAGAAATCTGAAATGCATCTTCCCTAGCTTTTATGAAGCTGTATCTGTCTGTATCAATGCTGAATTTGACCCCAAGTACTCACTCCGCTGTTTTAACATAAAATCTTTTCTTCATTAGCCATCAGTAGAAGCAAGAGCTCTTAAATAGAATTGTTGGTCTTTTTAGCAGAAGCCAATCAATTTAGCTAACAAATCATTCTTGTGAAAGTGAGTCAAGCATGGTTCCATTACTACTAACTATGAGTTTAGTTTTTATTCTTCAGCACTCCTCAGGTCTTTATATTTTTCTCCAATGCCACCATAACAAACTAAACAGACACCCTACCCTCTCTGATATCTACCAAATACTTAGTATTGCCCATGTAGCAGCAGTGCTTGTCTCTGCCAGCTGTCCCGGCCCAGTAAGTGTTGACACAGACACTTTCCATCTTTAATGCCAAGCCATGCACCTTCCCAGCATCCAGGCATCTCTCTGGCATTCCTCCATGTCCATATGGCTGGTGTGGACAGCCCAACACCCTTTCCACTTCAGTCTCAGACTCAGGCTTGCAATAGGTTTGACCCAGCATTTGACTGCATATTGTACCATATTTAACCAAGGGAACCATATTGTATCCCTTTTAAATTAATTATCATTGGGCTCCAAAACAGCACCTGTCTCTTGCCTTCTGCTTACTGTCCAGTGCCACATTCAGTAACAGGATTGCTTTAAGCTGCTCATTTGCAATAACACAATCTCCTTGCACTGTGCCAGCACAACCATTTGTGCAGCCACTTAGAAAGCCACTTAAGCAAATTGATCCTGTTGGAAAAAACAATATTCTATGAAAAAAAAAAACCAACATGTTTTTTGGGCCAAATTGCTACCCTGACCTAGTTCACTACATGGCTAAAAAAGTGGTGATTCCAGCAAGGTTCAAGGGACAAGAAAATGACAGAAGATTGGGTGCTGGGGGCGGCACAAAAACCAACCATCTTTTACTGAATGTTGATTCTTAAATGCAGCTGTCAAAAAATAACCTGTAGACCCTGAGAAACTACCCATGTTTCCAAAGAGAATCTGATAAAGGCAATGATTTTCTCACTTGGCTTTAAGTTAACAGCAAATTATTCCCCATAACACAAGAGGGTTGTGCCAAATCACGCATCTTTCTAATACCACACAAACAAGTTGATATGTATTCTGTGCTGCCAGTGGGATAAGAGATTATCTAAATACAGAATGGAGTTAAACACACAGGAGTCTTAGTAAAACAGAAGCAGAAAACAAATGCAATAGGATCTTATGTGGCAATGTATACAAAGCCTGCATACCACTACTTTAACAAAGTTGGCTGGAAATATCCCTGTGCGATTCCCACATTTTCCTCTGTACCACTCGGTATCAATTTTCTCCAAAAGACAAACAGTGTCTCCAGAATGAAGGTCCAAGTCATCAGCGTGCTCTGTAAGACAACATCATTTCAGTTAACAGTACCTGTCACACTCACTGATCTCTAAGTAAAACCCTCTTAATACAAATACCAAAGACAAAACCAGAATGAGTTTTAAAAAAGTCTGAATTTTACTTGATAAATCAGTCAGCTTTAACTGAAAGACTGACCTATCTACAGCTAAACCAAATAATTTGAACAACTCTACATGCAGACCTTGCAGACCAAGTTTCCAAACCATTTTTAAGCACTAACTTCTATGAAAGTTCCCATTTGAAAGTCTTGGAGTAAAACAAGCTTCCAGAATATTCACATTTACTCACCTGCAGGAAAATCATGCAGGACTACAGCATGAGGTCCACTTGTGTCAGAAACCTTCGGAGGCTGGTTTGATTCCTGGCAACAAATAAATCCAAGTAGCTTATAAATTATAGAACATACTAACAAGATTCTCTGTGATGTACTCCTTAAGTAATTTTCTGACTTTAGACACAGAATTGTTTTGGTATTGGAGAAGGAAATGGTTATTGATCACACAGCTATGGGTCTGAATTCTGTATGCCTTTTGCCACTGTAAACCAGAATACATTTCACCAAAATCTACTTTTGAGCCAGGGAAAGGAAACGCATGCAACTTTTCCAAGTATAGACAACTATCTGTGGGTCAGAAATCTGTAGCACTGATAGCAACACTCACTGCAAGGGCTGGGGACAAATTTTGCACTGGTGCTTGGTACTGTGTGCCACCAGTCACTCTTCCTTGCTCGAGGGAACAGCTAACCCAACTCTCCCCAGCACACTCAGCAGGGACAGCACATCTGCCAACTAACCAACATTCCAAGAGGAGCAAGGAAGCCACTATGCCGTGGCTTACATGAAGGGGAAGGGGAGATGACAATTCCTGAGGGGAGATGACAATTTTTTTGTAGGATTTTCATAAAGGGAAATTATATTCAAAATACTGAGCCTTCTTCTCCATCCCAACCACAAGGAATTTTTAGGCTCTACTGATTACATTTAAAGTAATTAACTGTGTACAAAAAAAACCCAACCAGAAAAGCCCAATGTAGACAAAGATAATGCCAGAGTAATACCAGTTACAACAGATAATATATTGTATAGAAAGCTATTTCAGCTATGTAGGCTTCTGATAATAGTCAAAAAAGCTGCTTGTAGCTATAATGTGCACTAGCTATTTCATATTAATACAGTCATGCCCTAAAACCAAGTCAGGATCTGTAGAAGCAGAGAGAGGAAAATACTTTCTGTATGTCAAAGCCAATTCACTGATGTAACATGTACAGCACTTCATAAAGTACTTGCTTATCTTTCGCTCAATTCTCAGATACTCAGCCAAGGGAGTGATTATTTTCCTGTGAGACGGAGGAACTTTACCAGTTTCCTCTCCCTTCTGGCATGCCAAGTAATTACTCTTGCTCTGTTCCATAAGCACAATGTCCCTGTGCTATGAGGCAAATCACCATTACTGGGTTTTGTTTTGGCAGTTGTTTTGATTACAGAAACACAAGGATTTAATAAATCACTATTACATTTCTCAGTGTAACCTCTGAAGACTAAAACACTTGATACTTTACTGAAACAGGAGTCTTGCTCATTGAATATTTAAGCCAGCAGAAAAAAGCCCCTTACCTTACAGGACAGTTCTCCAGTGCTTCTGGGAAGACAATCTTCCTTGGCAACTCCATGAGGCACAGGTAACTTGAACAGAAACAGAGGCAAATGGAAAAGTTTTTTTCATTTCTAAGCACCTCAAATTTTTATTGCAAGTGAAAATGGTCAGATGATGGAACTACTCAAACCACCTACTACAGGTAAGTGATTTAGGAGTCCAGTGGAAGAGGACAGGTTCCTTTGGAAGGCATTCAGAACAGACTGCCAGTGATATGATCTGCCACTCTGAGAAATTCAGGTGGTGTCACCCGCTTTAAAACTGTCTTAGACACCTAACTGGTACCACACCATACAATACAAGATATTCAGTAAGACACTCTGATGCAGAAATATATTAATTTGTCATGGAGGGCACTAGAAAAACAACCTCGGAGGAAATTTTCATTGACAGTAACACTTGGGGACAGGGAATGACTACTGATCTACAGAAAAAAACACCTCATCTACAAAACTCTAAATGCAAAAGTGAAAGATCAAAAAGAAGGCAATAGAACGTTTCCACTTCATGCTGATGGAATGTTGATGTTGTTCATGCTATGGCTGTCTGGCAGCTTTTTTGGACAGCAGCACAGGTTCAAGCAGTCACCAGCTCTATCACTGACCAGTTTCAAGTTTCTGGGGAAAGACCTTCTTGTTTTATCTGTAATGTTGATCCATTTGTATTTAAAATTCCATAATAACACATACAATACCAAAAACATTTTTACAATGAAAAGAGATGGCATCAATAGCATGAAAAATGTAAGATTAGTAATGTTACGTTCCTCACTCTTTGCAAGCTTGATTAAGTAAGGTCAACTACTTTATAAGTTCTAATGCTCCCTCAATTTTCATAAGCAGTTTGATATGTATGGGTAAAACCAATATAAAAATGCAATTATTCAGCATCATTTTACAGAAAGAAAATTCAGAACTGGTGACTGTAAAAAGAACACCCAAATCCCAAAAGCTATGCATTAAAGATAGCTATAATTACATATATACACAAAACCACACCATATAGATCTATACTTCACATGTATAGGACTTACTACTATTTATCTACTAGCATTTTCTAAGGAAGATTATGCTGATAGATGCACTTTGAAAGCCACATCATACTAACCGACTTTAGTAGGTTTAATTACCTTTTTCACTACTATTTTAATCAGCACTGTTTTATAAAAACAATGTTCTCAGACAGAATATCTCAACTCTCACCATGTATTTATTGTAGAGAGGATGACCCGGTTTAGGTCTAGGAGGTAATGCTGGATCTGGATTTTTAAAGACTGCACTTTTTGCTCTCTTGGGTCCCAACCTGAACTTGTTGTTTTTTTTATCAGAAGCGATGTCAGAACTAGATCGCGAAAGAACATCCTTCTGGGAGGAGGTCTTGGCTGCAGAGAGTTTTGGTGGAGGTGGCCTTCCAGGAACATTTTTAGGTGGGGGAGGTCGAGCAGGTATAATTTTTCCATCCACAGGCCTAAAAATTGTGCAAACCATCAGAGAAATATGCATGTTAATAAGCCTTCCACCTCATCCTAGCTATAGAGTGTGCAGTGAAGAAACAAGATTTGTGATGACCTGGGCTATACAGTGTGTAGTATCTGAAGACTTCCAGGAATACATGAAGTCTTCAGATACTGGGACCAGATGATCAAGTCCTTAGACAGATCCTTTGACTACGTATTTCCAAGTGTGCTCACCAACAGCCTCCCAGCTTTCTGGGGAGCCCACCAAATAAGCAGGATTTTTTCAGCAATCCACCTCTAGAAAGAGCTGTGTTTGAAGCTGCTGCAGGATGAAGTTCTGCTATTGGAGAGCTTTTTGAAAGCTGGTCTTCAGGAATCAGCCTAGCTCAATCCTTGGGATGTCACTTACCTGAAGTGACTGTGATGAAACCCATGACATATGACACCACTTTGCACACTGCCATCAATAGCAGAATTTACCATTTTTATGCAACAGATGGCTACTGCAGAAAGAAAACACTTGTGAAAATACTCAAGCTCTCTGACAATGCTGGACGTATCACACTCTCATTAGTGGACCAGCAGTTTAGAAACCAAAATCAGAGACTAGCAAGTGACAGTAGTAATGTTTAGTAGTAATTAATATTAGTAGTAATATTCCAAAAATACAGTATTGTTTGATTCTTAAACAGGGATCTTCAACCAGTTACTGCAAGTTATTGCTACAGCTGTTCCTCTTTTTTCATATAATGTAAATTCAGCATAATTACTTGCTCATGTACATTCCTCATGGATCTGCAAAAATTCAACCCCAACAAATGTGCATTAGTGGATGTTTGAAGTATCATTCTAACACATTTTGTGAGTGTCACCCACCACTTGAGAAGATACTAGCGCTCTACTAATGCTCCTGATAAGAATTCTCTATTACTATTTGAGTACAGAATAATTTTTAAATTTTAAAAAAATTTCCCACTTCTGCTCAACATCCATCTCTCCCTTTTCTTGGCCTCATCTTAAACTAAGTATTTTTAATATTGACAAAAGGGGAAATTCTGCCTTAAATCTGTAAACAGACCAACCCACACTTTTTTAAGGCAACTCAACTGAACAAGGAGACCCTAACAAGCAATTCAGAAAATTATTACTGCTTATGTTAAAAAAAAAAATTTAAAATCCATTTGAGCAGAAGAGTGAAAGGACAAAATATTTACTGCAGTCCCAGAGACCCTCATAAGAATCAGGAATGTTATGCTAAACTGAATGTGGGGAAGGAACAAGCCCATAAGGAGCAATAAAGAGGTGTTTCCTTGCAGTACATCCACATTATTTCCTGTTAATTAATACGTATTATCATTGATAGACTCAGTTCAATATCAGAAAGATTCTCTTGTCCTGACACAACAGAGCAAACCCTTGCATTTAAACTCACACATTTAGAATGCAAATGCTGAGATACCCACAGTGGGCTGGCTAGTTAATGCCTGCTCTCCCTCCACTGTGTCTCTGGCATTGATGGATGAGTTTAACCCTGGTCCAGCATATTTTGCCCTTGCAGACGTTCTTTCTTTTTGGTTCACAAGAATAAAAACCCCCAAGGTTACCACTCATCCTGCAGCTACATTTTAGGTCTGAAGTCTAGAAACTAGTCAGTGCTTCTGGGAAGCTGCTGGCCGAGCATCTGCCCTTTTCAGAGTGGGAGCATCTGCCACCTCCATTCCTTCACCACTCAAACCCCACCACAAGTGCAAGAGCCGTGGGTTAAAAGGTTAAAGATTCAGAAAGGAATGACTGTCAGCAGCCACTGTACTTTAGCTGAAAAGTCGAACAGCTGCTCTCCTATAATCTCCCTGCTCATACCAATAATGTACAAACAAGTATTAAACAGCTACCAGCTTGGTCCTGCCTATTTATCAGTGAGCAGAGTGCCCAGTCAAGACTATTGAGCTATGGCTGGAGTCAGTAATGTCTACACTGAGTCTAACTATGCAAATTATTTCACAAACACCACTTTTAAGTGAGTCTGAAGAACCACACTCACCTTGGCGGTAGTAGAGGTTCTGGCTGAGGCACTCCACCCTGTTCTGAGTGATCCAACTCCTACAACCATTCAAAAGAAAAGACATTTCTTTACGCCTAATGACAAAAAAAGAACTTGTTTAAATGATAAAATTCTTATATTAAATTATATCCTATGGACATGAAAAACAAGAGTTTCTGGAGGCCTGGGAGTAAAGTAGTAAGTATTATGGTGCAATTCTGTGATTTTAATGTGTAGTTGGACATGGAAGGAAATATGGAGGGTAAATAACCTGATTTACTACCTGAAACGCAGCTTAAATTCTGCATCATGTATGACCCAGGCCCTCTTTTCCTACTACACGGCAGTAAGCACTTAAGAGGCAATTTCAGGAGAGTCATACAAATGTACAATGACACTGCCCACAAGATTCTGCATTATCAATTTTGATTTGACTTTGATACATGGAACACTTTGAATGGGCTTAAAGCAGAAAGCATGACATTAATGCAACTTGCACAGGACTGCATCTCTTGCAAGTAACATCAGCTCCCATTAAAGAAGGCATCTCAATATGTTTTCTAGAGATGTAACAGACAAATCCCAGTGAATCGTGCTTTGGCAGATTAAGGCATCAGTCCTCCCAGGCGCCCATGCTGGCCCTACCAGAGATTACCACCATACAGCAGTGAGGAGAGGGGGACATGTGCCATGTCTGAAGGGCTTGGGATCACAGCGATGGATTAACAAGTGACCATCCTTACTGCCTCCTGCTGTTTGTTTTCATCCCAGTGCCAGAAAGTTCTGCCAGGTCCGCTGAAAAAGCACAGCTGCTTCTGGAACAGCGTGGTAAATCAGAGTGCTGAATCTGGGTTCAAAAGAACCCTTTCTGAACCAGTAGTTTTAAACAGGTCTGAAGAGTCTTGTTTACTTAATTAGGGGCTTGAACATGCTTGAAACTCATAAACAACTTCTGTGATTTCTCCCAACTAGAAAATACCTAGATATATTTTGTGACAAAAGGTGACCTTTGATTGAGTCGCCAAATTAATGTACTGATTAAATGCCCCTATTAGAAAGAAAACAACCTGCCACTTTCATATGAGGATGTCATCCTAATATCAAAAATTTTCCTCTTCTGTATGAAGAGGAAGAAATCTGTGCCAACTGCTGCTTATGGTCAACAAGTTTTGCTGCTGCTGTTTAATCGCTTCCACTGACAAACAACACTAGTTTTCGAAGCACGGTTCTTACCTTTCCAAATATAGGATTTAAATGTTCCAGTGGATTCAATACAATCTTTTTTTTTAGAAACATCCTCTGAAGCTTATACATCCTGGATGTATATATAAATAACCTGGATGACATTGTAAAAGTTTTGGAGTTCCACTGCAAAAAATGTCATTTAACGTCTTGTTTCGTAAATTATTTTTTCAGCATTATCCAGGCAAGGTGGGACCACTCTGAACAGCCTTTTCAATCATGACCTTTAGAAACCCTTTATCTTAATAGCAAAGGTAGATACAAAGGCATTTGTTGGCAGCATCCATCCAGTGAGGGCTTTTAAGTTGATTTGACCTTTTTACTGCCTGTGGCTTTCACAAGATTCTCTGCCACTCTTGCCATTGGAAAATTCAGTACTTGGAAATTTTACTGTATTTTTTTAGTTTATTTTAATTCCCTTTTGAAAATCTGTGTCAAATGTTATATAGCCACAATGCCTACCATTACTATGCATGTGTTTCAGAGCAACAAGCAGAGCTTTACTTCCCAAAATAGGTGGTTCTACTCAGTAAAAATAACTAGAATGAAAGAGCTGAAAAAAAGCAAGCTTCATTCTTCTACAAAAAAGTTTCCTCTGCCTGGAAATTAGCACAGACACTGAGAGGTACTGTCTGCATGAAGGTAAAAAAATACATTTCTAAAGCGCTTTGACAACATTTCACCATGTAAATCCCAATGGACTTCGAACCACTTTGCAACGCTTTCGAAACTGAGTTGTAGAATATCCTGATTTCAGATGATAAATACAGAAGATTGAAGATAGATGTGATCAAAGTCTAGTAAAATCACCAGAGTGCTTTTCAAAACTGACAGCAGTCTAAATTACCTAATTAAATTAGAGAACAGAATTAAAAGAAAAAAGCCTTATATTTTTGAGTAGCCGTTTTCATCTTCTGGTCCTTCAAATAACTTTACAAATGCTTGAGGATCACAAGAAATCTTTTAACCAAAACAGACAAAGCTGTAATACAGGAAAACAGTTCTAACTTACCCCTTTTTTCACTAGATCACTACTCTTGGGTTTTCCCACTGTGATATTGGATGTGTTCCCAATAGGCTTTTCAGCAGGAAGTGGCGGAGGGCTATGTGGGATGTCATTTAAAGCTGTAAAAAACCCAAAAATTCCCAGATTAAAGTCTAATGAATACCTTCCTTACGTGGACCAACAATAGGTAAAGGAACGCGCCTTGGTTTGGGGGGTTTGGGGCATTTTTGTGTGAATGCAGCTTCCTTCCTCAAAGCGTGAGCAGCCAAAGGGAAGACACTTAAAGAACAGTGAAGAGAAAAGGGACATGAAGGGAATATTGTAACTCTGAGGTTAAATTCAGGAGAACTTCTCATCCATCCATGATGGATCTTCACTTTACTCTCAGGACACCAGCAAGTTATTACAGAGTTTCAGGGTTTCAACTGCAATACTTGGCGATACAATATTAAATGAGTAGAAGAGTTTCTACCCCTGGGAAGGTCAGATTCATTACTGGATACCCTGAAACACCATCACCACATTTCTAAACTGGCTCACTTTTTCTTTCAGCTGTCAGCTCCTGGAATATCTTTCAGGCTGGAAAACAGCTGAGGGTTATTTCAAGTAACCCTGAAAGATCAAGAGATTTGGATGGCAGAATCTCCAGAAAGGTAAAGGCAAGAAAATAAATTATTGCCTGCTAAAAAGTTCAGGATGACAGAAAACAGAGGTGGAAGTTCCCAGGTAGTCTTTAAGGAGCTAAGCATGTTTAGGACATGGAAACAGTAACAGTATGGATCTTACTAGGGAAGAGTGATGATGTCCTCATGCTCAATAAAGAATAGAAAACCCTCCTAAATATGACATTTGCTTTCAATGTCTCTGCCACTGAAACCTGGGAAACTTAGACAGGTTTTGCCAGCATATTTACCAAACGTTTTGTTTTTATATATTGGAGCCTTGCAATTTATTTTACAATCTGTTGGTATATCAAGAAAATTCATTTCATAGAAAGAAATACAGACACTTAAGCTCTTCTGACTTCCAGCTGAACTTGAAGTTACATAAAAATATGTGTAGACAGTCTGGACATTTATAGACTGATGACAAAAAAAAGAGGAGAGATGCTATCCGAAACAAAACTTTCAGTTGCTCATTTCAAGAAAAGTACTCTCAACAAAGAAACAACACACAGAAAGAAGAAGTGTTGTTTATTTTTAATACCTTTGTTGCATTACTATTATGTAAAACACTGCTGCAATGCTTAAAAATGGATCAGTTCAATGGATCAGTTAAATTCTTAGGAGAAGGTCACAGTTACTGTGCTGGCAGTGACCAAGCACAGGGAAAAAAAGTTACGAAGTTCATCACTTTTTTAAGCTACTGCACTGGATGAAAAATAAAAACAATACCTGGCTGTTAACTGCAGAAGAAATCTTCTCTTATCACATCTTACTGATATATAAAAAGCATGAGACATGTATTTAACACTTCAAATCTTGCTATATACACAGATGGCCTATTTTCCTCTCCCTTACTCTTTTTAGGTCAAAATTAAAGGAATGAGAGGAATAAAACAAAAAAAAAACCATCCCCAACAACTAGAAGGCAGGTGTCATTTTCAGTAATTTCTAAGTGTAATAACTGGAGTGGAAGTTTAATGCTTCCTGTCTAATTGCATCTCGACAAAAACACTAATTGTAATTGAAAACTTCACTGGAGTTCAAATACTTAAGCATCCAGTTCTGTCCCCTTTTTGGTTGTTCTGGGTGGGCTGTTTTTTGAGGGGGGTGGGTTGTGTTTGGGCCTGTTTTAACTACTGTTATTTTGGTTTGTTTGTTTATTGGGGGTTTTCTTTTTAGTTTTTGCTGGTTCCTGACAGAATTTATCTCCCTCCATACACAAGATGGTGAAAGACTCCCTGTATTGAGATTATGTGGCCCCTTTACAATGTAAATCCTACTATATCCATTTATACCTTGGCCCAGTTGTACTTCTCTCCTCTTTTAACTTTTAACAGGTTACATTTCTGCAGCAGCTCCTATTTGACAAAAGGCTACTCTGCTTTCTCAGAATATGCTTCTGTTCCTCCATATCCCATTAATCTTCCAACCACTGAATCATGTAAGGCAGGCAGTCTTTCACAACCTCCTGATGTTTGTAGCTAAGTACAGGACCGGCAGTCCTTTGTGGAAAGCTCAATTACCACTAGAGAGCAGCAAGGGACCAGTTATCTACAAGTTCAAAAGGGAATCCATCTCAGAAAAAAAAAAGGAAAAGAAAAAATGTCAGGTGGTTGGTTGGTTTTTTGTTTCATTTTATTTTTAATTGTAATTACAATTACCTTTATAGAGAAGAATTATGTCATGGTTTCTTTACAGTCATTCATAAACATATTCTTCCAACTGAAAAAGCCTTTTATTTATAATCAAGTATTAACAGAAAGACTTTTCCTCACAGTTTTATCAGTCTTCTCTTCATTTTTATTTACTTCCACTGCATTTCTCACATATGCAGGGGAAAAGAAATTTTAGTATTTTAGCACTGGGTTGGTGACAGGGGGAGAGTGGAAATAATGAGTGAAACTCCTAGGAGAAATGCTACCTGGACATATAGGTACTACAAGTTGACTCTACACCTACGAGGTGTGGCAAAACATGATTTTGAAACATGAGTTTTAAAAGCCATCTTGTGACATTTTTCCCTAAGCTTTGAGGATCAAAGGTAAGGCTAAACAGAATTCTGCAAGTGCGCACTCCAGCATACAAAGACTGACACAAAGACCTTGTGGCTCTCTGATAAATTCCTACTCTAAGACACTGTCAAGGTCATTTGTGAAGCTGTAAAAGATTAGAGGTGGAAGGCTTTAGGAACATGGTAACTCTCAGAGAACTATAGTCAAGACCTTGCACATGCCTTTTTTAATTCCCTCAAACTGCTACCTAAACATTCTTGCTTAAATGGCCACAGATTTCACATCTAGCAAGGATTAAGAGAACTTCCTGATTTACACTGTAAAAACTTTCCTGAACATCCCAGCCAAGCTATGTTTGAAAGAAAGTTTAATGCACCAATGCTGTTCCTTTGACAAGGAAGCTTGGGAGTAGCACTAAAATAACCTCAGCTGAGGTCATCACCAAAGTCAATTTGGCCAAATGTGCAGCTCCATGATACGGTTTAGCAGACCCCTGCCTCTGCTGCAAGGGTCTCCTCTAAGTCTTCCAACCTTTAGACCTGCTCCTTACATACAGTTTCACCTCTGATATGCATCAGCTCCATCAGGTTTGAGAGACATCAGAGTCAAGGGAGGGAGCCTGATGAAGCAGCTGGGAGGCAGGGAGAGCGGTACATGATGCTCATCTACTTCTCCCTCCCTCCACAGCCCTTAGGTTGGCTACTCTGTCTTGTCAAACAGTACCACAGGATTTCTTTGGCCGTTAGTATTAGCTAGTAAACAGCAAATCAATTAGTAAATACTAAGTCCCAATTGAAATGGTTTTCTAACACATTTCTCAGACATTTGGGAGAAGAACTTACATTTCCCGGGTTTAGCTGGGATTCGGATCACAGTGGGTTTCCGAGCGAAAGCTGGTTGAGTGCTCTGTTCCTTGGCAGGTTCATTTTTGGTTAGGAACTTAAATGGATCTAAAAGGGGGAAAAAAACCCCAACATCTTTAATACTTATTTGTTGTAAACAAATCTTACCAAGTATTGCTTTCATTATTAAGGATATTTATATTTCACACCCAATACAGTAATAAAAAAAAAAGATCAGACTGATGCAACTAGTGTACTAAGCTCTTTGTAAATAACAGGTCTTTTTGTACATCTGCATTCATAGTTGACTTAACGTAAACATGCTCCAGATACCTTCTGGGATTATATGAGCCACTGAACAAGAGGAACTGCATTGTTTAGTAACAGGGACCTGAAATCAGAATGGCTTTAGGGAAATGTTTACAAAGCAGTTGCTCTAATGCACTGACACAGCTGTGAACACATTCACTAAAAAGTTTTAATCAATACAATCTTGCCAGAGCTAAACAATCAGCACTGCAGCAGATAAGATAACCACAGAAACATGCGAAACATTTAAATATTACTGAATACAAAATGTCTTTGCTGTAGAACAGCTAATTCCTTTGAAGATTCTGCATAATTTTGTTGGTTATAAACCTGGTGACATGGAGGGAACTGATTCAGACCAAGGTCTGGGAGCTGTGTCTGAGCTGTGCCCCTGCCTGTATCACCCAGTCCTCTACAAGTCTGCCCAGTAATTCCAGTGGTAAGACAGGAGCAGTGTTTCCCATGCTTCATTACCTTAAACACTGGTCTCTTACTAATAGACATGAGAACATAGGCACATGAAGAAGGCAGCTGTAAAAATACTTGTACATAAATAAAAACCAAATTAATATGTTCTTTCTCAAGTACACCTTCATGTCAAAGAGCAATACTTCTCTCTCGTTAACAACTGCTACTTCTTACCCTGACATTATCAAATTCTGCAGTAAAATGGCAATTCTTTACAGTATCATAAAAGTGTACAGTAGAAACTGGAGAAGGACTCTGGATGATAAATTCCCCATGACACATATTCATAGCCACAACAACTGAGTCTGATCTCCTCTGCTGGCCTTTTCAGATGCGTAGCTCAATGAGATATTATTTATAGAGTGCCACAGTCTATGAGAGTAAGTATGCTGGGCATCTCTTTGAATTCATCATTACTTTTATGAAAGCAGACCCTTTCCCAAAACTACTGCCATTCTTCCTGACAAAGCTGGAAAAATCTGTATTTGATAAAATTTTACCTTCAACACTTAGGAAAAACAGTTACGTCATATAAAGGCACAACTTCTTATGGATAATTTTGGACAATATAATCAAATGCACTATAAATCTGTGCCTGGCAATGCACATTAGATTTAAGAAAACCCAGAAATGCAATATTTATTTATGAACAACCTCATGACCTCCTGCATGCACACGACTCGGTGGGCACAGCTCCCCTTTGCCAGGTGCTTCTGCCATCAGCCCCCTCTGGCAGTGCCCCCAGCTCCTGCTGCCAGCGTGCAGCTGTCACAACAGCAGGGACAACATGCCACAGCACTTGTGCATGTTCAGCCCACTCAGACGTCCACCTCCCACTAGCCCCTTGCTTACGGCTTTCCTCACAGGCAAATCCATCCCATATGGGAGTGCTGTGTGGGTTTGTGCCATGGCCTCTCTCAAAGCCAAGACATCGACCTGCCTACAGGCTCCCCAGGACCCCTCCTGGATATCTTCAGATCACATTTTAATCAGGAATCAAGCAAATCAATTCCTTCTGTCAGGCTGCTCGTACAACAGCTGCAAGCATACACTTCAGGTACAAAGGATCATTGCAGGTCAACAATTTGCCTACAGATAAAGGTATACAGGCTACAGTTAAAAATAAATTCTGTTACCATTAGACAAAAGATGGCTCTATCACATTGTGCCCAAAGATGCTGGTGCATCCGGAAATTGGGCAAAGGCGACCCACAATGCTTTAGCATGTAAGGGTGAAACAAACATCTTGTTCAAGTTATGGGTTAGCAAATGAGGGTAAGAAGGTTTAGGTCTCTTCAATGAAAACTGCATCACAGCAACAGTTTTTGTAAAGGACTTGAAAACACAGACCATAAGTGGAGTGGAAGCATTCTGGAAGTACAGTCAAGAAACCAAAATCCCACCACTGGAGCAAGCCTGAAATTTTCTTTTACTCTTTTGTACCTCCATCTAGCTACAATGCTAACAGTCAAATAGCATTAAAAAACATGAAGATTTATCAAACCTTAACTTTTGTGCTGGTGTTCAGTGACTTTAAGTGCAGCTGAAAAAGAAATCCAAACCTGAACCCAGGCATTCTTCTCTCTTTCAGCTATCTGGCAACTCTACATCAGATTTGAGGAGTGACCCTGGCGAGGCAGTGAGGCCTCAAAGCTGCATTGGCCTGTTGGGAAGCTGGAGACACAGGATGAGCAGAGGAAAGGTGAGCAGGGCGAAATCATGGGCTCCTTAACACAGCATGACCATAAGGAACACTCTGGCACACAGAGCACCTCTCAGGGTAAGGTTCTGCAGAGGTGAAGGAAGTTCTGCATGAAAAACGAGGAAACAATTTTCCAAAGCCTCCATCTTACGAAAATATAGACATTGTGAGACCAAGTGGAAATGCTCTAAACACCTAAAACAATTGCAGTTCTGTATCTTTGCAAATTTAAAGGAGATTTAAAATTGTACAAATTGCTGTTTGGCAGCTGTTAATCACTGCTGTGCACAGAAACAGTTTTCTTGACCATTCAGCAGTTGGCAGAGGTCTCTGCATCAGTACATCTGACAATTTTTAAGTCTGAGAAAAGTAATTTCTAAGGCTGAGAAAACCATTTGATGAACATTAGTTTTCCACTCATTATCTTATGTTCAATTATACTGTTGTCACCTCATAATTAGTTTAAAACTCATTACCTTGTTTGTGTTATTCGATTCCCCGGTGCTGGGTTTGCAGCAGAAACTGGCTGAGAAAATGACTGTGCTGCTTTGTGCAATGGGACTGACAACATATCAAATTTTTATGTTGTTTAACAACAATTGGCCATCGTTTGAGCATAATTCATGGAGGTGTGAAAACAGAATTGTTAATATACTCATTTAAACCTTCTCAGCTCGAGGAAATTAATCTGCAAGTAATTTTTCATAACATATCAACAGACTTCTACTGACTTTTTAAAATTAAACTTTTACAATTATGCTTAAAGTCTGTGTCTTCCTTAAGTCTCATTTTTCTAGAGCTTCTGTTTCAAAGGTTTATGTAATAGCATATATTAGTGTGCTTGTTTCCGGGAAAGACAAATGAAAGCCATATATTCAAATAAACCATATATAATCTCTTTTCTTTCAACAGTTTTAGAGAAACAACCTTCCCCCCTGCCATTCTCATTCTCCCTGTTTAAAATTAAAAACTAGGAAGTTACAGAGGAAGAAGTAGATTCTGCCCATGCAAGAAGGACAGATGGGGATCTTCCTGAAATATTTATTGGTAATCTTTAAATGACAGGTAGTATGATGGTAATAGATATCTCAGCAGAAATAAGGGGAATCTCCAAACAAATATTAAGTGGAAAGCTAGAAGCCCAGACTAGTACTATCTGTTGTGAAGATGCTCAGTCCTCCAAGAAGTACACAGTACCCATGAAAACAGTGTAGTACAAAGGTGTGGATGCTGATATTACAACACTTGTCATTACAGAAATATGCAACTGTGTCTGATTTCAAGGTTCAATTTAAAAGCCTAAATCAGCTGTTAAAGCCAAAACTCACACATTCTCTTCACACTAACCAGTACTGTTATAAGTCATCCAAGAACAGAAACAGAGAATAGAAACAGACCTCATCATCAAAAGGTTTTATTAAAATCTAGCCCTGTGAAAGCACTCTGGTGTTTATGGAAGCATAATCAACCCATGTATAGGGGAAGATTCTCAACAACAGGTCCCTCTTGGTAATACAGCCAGGGATTCAATGGAAACCTGACAGATAACACCCCAAAGAAAGGGGTTCGTGCTCAAGAAACACTGTGAAATATCACAATCAAAAGGCTGATGTTCACTCAGACATTTTAAATCTCAACCTATTTACAGCTATAAAGAGATGGATTAGACAGGTATTCTATCTAAATTCCAGCATCAGTGATTTTACCAATCTGCTTTCCACAGTATTTTTCATCAAGAAAATTAACAGTTCACTGTTTTCAGAAACGGATTTCTGACAGAGAGAGAGTAATATGGACTACACCACCTTTCACAAAATACACCATTTGCAGCTCCCTCTGTACAGAACATTGTCATGATCTGGTCATGACTGTATCTTTTAACAGACTGGAAAATAATAATAATCAAAAAAAAAAAAAAAGAAGAAAAAAAAAAAGAGAGCAACAATGGGATGCAGTTTCTTTCCGTATCTGATCTGTGCATAACCTGAAAGTAAGTTCAGGTGACACTCAGGCTTCTCAGGATTCTCTTAACACTAGGAGACTAGACTAGCTCATTCAAATAAAAGGAATACAGTATTATTCGGGAGGAGACTTAATACAGCTTCAGACTTAAAACTGGAGGAGAGGCAAGAAAATCTGCTTTGCAGAAAGAGGCTAGCCATCAGTGTGACAAAAGCGCACAAAGACAAAGAATTATAGAAAGCTTTGTATTGTCTGCAAAGTATAGAAAAAAATTGCCAAGACATGCTGCAGAAGATTTGACTTAAATGGACTTGCTGAAAATGCAAGCTGTCCTTAACTGAGCAATATAATCTCATCCACATTGTCAGAAAGCTGGAGAGCAGTTAAAATCTACTACTAGAACAGCAAAACTTCTTGGACTTTTGTAACACTTAATGGCAATAAAAGCATTAATGGGGTGGAAAACTACACATACTACTCATACACATAGAGACATACAGACGGACCCTTTCCGAGCTTTCGGCCCTTCTCTCTCGAAGTGTGGGAATGCCCACACTTAGTACATGTGTGTAACTAAAAGCATAACCATTTGTTTCATAGTTTATCTGTACTAGTAAAGGTGATTGAAATTACACTGCCTTTGGCACAAAAATACTGCACATACCAGCACAGACTATTACACGAGAGTTTGGAGGCCACTTCTACATCACTGATCTATTTTGCTAGTTGAAGTAAGGCTAGGATAGTTCAGACTACAAGAGCCTTCAGGAGGTCTCTAATCAAACCTCCTGCCCAGAACAGGTCAGCTGTGAGGGCATGTTGCTAGAAACTGGTTGTGTAACCTGGTCTGACTTCAAAAATTGGATGCCAGAAGGTATTTGGACATACAATGGGTGACAAAGAAAATATACCCATGAACTACCCTGAAGATTATTAACGCTGCCTTGTCCATTCTTGCCAGGTGAATGAATGGTTTTTTATTGCCAAGAGATTCAAGTGCTGCAAAACAGGCAAACTGGAAATTTTCAAAGCACGTAATGGAAAGCAGTCGGACATACAAAATATTTTTTTAATTGAAAATGTGAAGGATGAGGTAATTTATAATGTTGTTTAAAATACCTATCTGCTCCCTTGCAAGACTCTCAAATGCTTTCAGCAAAGAAAAAAGAAGTTTTTTTTATAAACATTTTCTTTTAAATAAGCATTTTGTTGTTGACAAACTTTCTGAACAAACGATTTCTGCATTTTAAGTATTGTAAAATAAACATATTTAATTACCAGAGAAGACAGATCTTATTAAGAACATTATTACTTGTGTGTTACTTCAAAGCATCTATAGACCTGGAATTCAAAACCAAATTCATTTGCATTTGACAACCTAAAGGGCTACTCATCTATTATGTAGCTATGATTTAAAAACCTTATTTGTTTCCCAAACCAAGATATAAGGTCCTCTCCTGTGCCAACTTTCAAGCTCCTTGAAGGCTCCAATTTATATCTATATTATATTATAAGCAAGCACCTGTAGTGACTGAAGTGTTAATGGATGCTTGTTATCACTTTTGCGGGAGACTGCCAACCTTGCAGCAGAACCAAGAGGACACAGCACAGACCCCACCCTCCAAAACTCCACAGCAGCATATCTTCAGGTAAAAATGTATTTACAGGGGTTTATGCCAAAAAGCAGATTCAAATAGATGAGAGAGCTCATTCTTTTCTGGTGCTGATAATTTGGCAGTAAGTAAAAAAGGAGACAGGTGTCTTGAAAATAAGCACAATAAGAGTCATCAGAAACACAGCTGAACCTTAAGAAAAGCTGCATTATTTTGAAGATATGTCTGGACTAATCCACCAGTTAAAAGCATTTAATTTTTTTCTTTCCTTTTTTTTTTTTTCTTTTCCTTCCTGAGGAAGCAATTAAAATCAAGCAGCTGGGCAATATCCCCACAGCAGACAAATCTGGAGTTACTCAAGCAGCAGTTTTTCTGAATTGCCTATAATGTCATACAAATGCCACCATTCATGCCACAAGAAGCAACAATACACATAAATGGATAGCAGCACTGGTTTGGTTGGTTTTTTTCCCAGCAGACAGGCAGAAATGAACTTTTATAGTATGATAAAGTAGTTAGGCAGACAATTAAGAAATGCAGTGGTTGTACTACTGTTCAACCTGACCATAACGAAGATATCAAAATGTGAGCTGTCTCCTGCTAGTAAGGTAAGACACTCTCTGAACTACTTTTCTACTTTTCAAAGCATCTGGTTTAAATTGAGTTCTGCTATGTCAGGCACAGAGCAATCAGTGAATTATATGCTGTTTCTTAGGGAAGGAAGAAGGAAGAAGAGCTCCCCACATGCCAAAAGGAATAAAAACATTGTAGCAAGATCACCTCCAAGTTTTAATTTAAATGTGTGTTGTAAATGCACCATTACCTTATTTTCTTTGTCTAAAACATACATTCTCGTAACATTTAGCAAGCAGGCACACTCCATGCTTTGACATAGCAACTAATACAAGTTGCAGGTAAAATCATCTGAAGCTGTGAAATTTACACAGTTTAACTTGCACTACGATTTAATTTCCAAGCCTTTGTAGAAATGCCTAAGTGAGAATTGAGGCCACCTGACAGATTACAAAAACTCTGAACCTTCAGGAACTCCACAAGTCCCTGTTATCAGCCATAAAAGAAATGCAAAAGTCTCCCAGATGGTCCAAACTATTACAATTATCATCAAAGCATTAGAATGTCAAGGTGGAGAGTCCCAAACAGATGCCTTCACATTCTAAATGACTGACCTGAATAGAAGTAATTTCATTAGGATAAAAATGACTTTGAACATTAGCCTTTGAGTCCAAAATTATGGCACTTAAAACTGGCATCAGTTTTGGCCGATGACAAAGCAGTTCTACAGATCTGTCATTCCTGACTTCTCTTTCCTGGCACTTCCCTTGGGCCAGCATCGGAGAAATGAGTAGGATGCAAGATTCCGTCACAATTCACCCCTGAATTTTGAAGCTGTTGAGCTTCCAAAGCTCCCACAGACTTCAACTGCCTGAGTGGATGCTGAAATCTTTAAAAGAAATCTACGTATCCATAGCCTCTATTTGCACCAGAACGATTCCCCTTCTTCATACAGGATGGAGAAGGATAAAATCATTAATGTTTGGATAATGGTAAATTCACTCAACTAACAACTGTGCTGTTGGAGATGCTGTCAAACACTGGCAAAACTCATGGGTTGCTTGAGGTAAACTCGAAAGAGAATCGTTCAGCTAGTTTCGGTAGTTAAACTACCAGTTAAATTCTGACATTTAAACTGGTGAAAGTATCGACTGATTTGTTGCCAACACTGTTGATCTTAGCACACATACTAAAGTATTCAAATATCTTTCATTACTGTGGAGATGGTAGCCTTCTGTTAGAGGAAGCTGATGTCTTATATCAGTCAACTAAATTGCTGTGGAGACTCTGTTTTGCCTGTTTCACCTTTTCATTCAAATGCTCACTTCAACTTCTGCACCCTCCTCATCATCCATTGAACACTTCCCCTTCCTTTCACAGCAGGAGTCAGCAGCAGCAGGGATTGAGCCGTCCAGTTCCATTTACATTGGCCTAACACACCTGTGCTGTATCAGACAAAATGAAGCTCTGGTAACGCTGCAATATGTGATGTAACACTGCTCTCTGGCAAACAAGATGTTGGTGCTCGGTTTCGAATGCCACGGCATAAAAGCCTTCTTCCTTTCCTAGGGTTGCCATAACAACAAGCAGAGCACTGTCACTTTGCTAAGTAATGACAATGACAAATATGTAAGAAATGCAAAGGTCTGAGGAACTGGGAGCAAGATTAGAGCTTGTCTTCCTGCCTTCACAAAACATTTTAACATGGATTCATCTTGCAAATCCTAAGATGTTCCTATGGGAACATGAAAAATAGCTAGTGTTAGCGCTCTGTGCTGCCTCATTTTCAGAAAGCCAGTGTTGGTCTTGTGGATACTCTGTCAAGACATTGCACAATATTAGTTATCCAGAGTACAAGATGTGATCTTGAGCTCAAAAAAGCCAGCAAAAATCTGGAATTAATCCTAATTTCACAGTGTAATAATGTGCTAATGCTGCCATACCTTTTTCTCTTTAGTAGGCAAGAAGTGATTGCAGCAAAGATGACATTTTATTGAATGAATAAAATCACTGAGAGGTGACTTTAGAAGACAGGAAACTATTATCTGAATCATTCCTCTGTTAACCATGAGAATGGAAAGCATTTTCTTCTTAATTAAATGGAGAATAACACCTAGGACACCAACCAAAAAGAGTAAGAATGACATTCTTATCACTTCATCACAAAAGCTGTTTTTCTCAGGTAATTTCCATTTGTGATCACTCAGCCTCTGATTTAATGGAAGAATTAATATTATTTAATTTTTCCAGGTTGGGGGCCAGTCTGTCTTTTAGTATACATAGCTGAAACATGATTTTCCTTTTTATGCATTTTCAAAACGTAAATATTCTCTTTTCTTGCCTGTACTTTGAACAGGTACATTTTCCTTCTATTTGTTACATCTATTAATCAAAATAAAATGACTGAAACTACAAAAGTTTTACCCTAAATGGTTTTTCTTCTAAAACCATTCACATATACGGTGTCTGTTCCACGACTGCAGTCTCCAGACACAATGATCACGCCTCTGTTCCCACCTAGACACCACCAGTCATATATTTCCTTGACATAAATACAAAACACCTCCCCAGTCACCCTGTACTCCTGCCTCCTTTCAGTCTTGGTAACAATTTTGCTGTGTTCCTGGAATCTGTCAGCCCAAGAAGAAACGGACTTGTATCCATGTTGAGATAATCACTTTTCCTAGAGGATCTTTTGTTGCCTTATTTTCACTGCTTTCATAAGCTCTCCTGAGAACTGTATGTCTGCATGTACCAATCTTAACAATTTAGGACTTTAAGGGAACTTTCTACATCTGCCTTGGGGTTTTTATGACAATACAGAGGAGAAACAATAATAAATTGGAGCTTCATCTAACAATATAATTCACTAACTGTAAAGAAATTGCATTTGTTAACAATCATTCATATTGATTTACTGTGACAACTACATAGCATCTGACACTTCTCTTTTCCAAAAGTTAGATGATAAATGAGTTGTGGTGGGTTAACTCTGGCTGGATGTCAGGTGCCCCCCAAAGCTACTCTATCACTCCACTCGTCCAATGAACAGGGACAGAAAATGTAATGAAATGCTCATGGCTTGAGATAAGAGCAAGGAGAGATCACTCACCAGCTGCCATCATGGCAAAACAGACTTGACTTGGGGAAACATTACTTGATTATATTACCAATCAAATCAGAGAAGGGTAATGAGAAATAAATCTGAATCTTAAAAACACCTACTCCCACCCCTCCCTTCTTTCCAGTCTCAACTTCACATGCAATTTTTTCACCTCCTCCCTGAAGCAGCACAGGGGAATGAAAATGGGGGCTGTGGTCAGTTCATCACACATTGTCTCTTCTGCTCCTTCCTTCTCAGGGGGAGGACTTCCCACTCTTCCCCTACTTCAGCATGGGATCCCTCCCACTCTGTCGGACATGGGGGAAGCTTCTGGCAGCTTCTCAGAAAAGCTACCCCTGTGGCCCCCCACCAATTCCAAAACGTGGCCATGTAAACCCAATAGATGAGGTTAAAAAAACAAATTTAAATCATAGCTAGTTCCTTAAACAAGCATTTTGTATACACACCCTCTGCTTTAAAACAGAACTCTCCCTGGATTGTAATGGGGCTGGTGATTTAAACCAGGACACACTTGAGTATTACAAGGGCAAAACCTGCTACTATAAAATGTAATGACAACCCAACACCCACCTGTGTCTTAAACTACCTAAAACAGCACTAAAAAAAACTGACCCCAAATGCCTAATGGTATCAAACAAGGTTTCTGAAAGGAATGTAGCTGTAGTAATTGATCTGTCCATATGAAATAATTATTTTCATTTATTAAAAAAACCCCGAAGCTGAGGTTGTGTAACAACAGTGCAGTCACATGACAAGACAGAAAGACAGGACAGAGCAAATAAGTATGCACTGGTGAGATGGACAGACTACCCCAGTATGTTTGATCACAACTGTCCCTAAATGCCACAAACACTGCTACTTCTTCAGATGACTAGGTTTTCACTACAGAACTTCAGGCACTCAAATAAATTAGTCACATTAGATGGTGAGAGAGAAGCTGTCCCAAGTTCCCCAGAGAGAATATTGACACATTCTGGAGGTGACATGTAGCATATAACATCAAGTCATTTATCATTATTTTAATAATGACGTAATAAATCCAGCAGACAAGTTCTGAGATTTATATAGCCTTGAAACCTCCTGAGTCTCAAAATCCATGCAATTTCATAGTGATCTTGACATAAGAGAAAACCAAAAGTTTGTTACACACACATTAACCCTGACAAGACAGGCAGACATAACTCACACAGGCTACACCTGCAAAGAATAACCATAGCAACAGTTCAAAAAAATTTTCTTCTTACCTGTTGCTGCTTCAGAACTGATGCTATCTTTAACTACACAAGCTGGACTTAGGGGTAAAACATCATCATCAAAACTGATCAAATCTCCTTCCACATCTTGTTTATTTTGCAAAGCAGGTGCTGAGGAGTTGGCTGCAGGGGACAATTCCCCCAGAGACTTTGAAATTTTTTCTTGGGCAGGTACAGAAGGCCGGGGAGGAGCAGCAACCGGTTTTAGTGAGGCCAAAGAAAGGGCAGAATTTTCTGGGTAACATGACTTTTTAGGAACAAGAGGCCTTGGAGCAGGAACAGGAAATCTCTTTTGTCCATCGCTGTTTTCTGCAACTGATCCACTCCTTGCATCAAGAAAATCACTACTGCTGCTTTTAACAAGGCCAGGTTTTGGCTTCTTTGGCAGTTCAGGTTTGGTTACAACACTGCTCCCAACTAACTCAGGCTGAGGCTGCAATTCCTTGGAAGGTGTTGATTTGCTTTCTGTCCATGCATCCCAGTCTTCTGAAATTCTGCCTATCCCTGGCTTAGGAGCAACTACTGGCTTCTTTGTAGTAACAGATCTTGGCATGAATGAACGAGGGGCAATTTCTGGCTTTTTTGATAATCCTGAGGTATCATTAGTTCCTTGGGATTCAAAAACTTTGATCCTTGAAACAATACTATTTTGGCTCCTTTCTGTACTCATGCTGTCCATCACCAAGTGATTGTCTAATAAGCTGTCATCTAGAAGAGGCGACTGCTGAATTGGAGCTTGCTGCTGTTGTGCAGTAGACTGGTTCACTTCTCCATTGTCTATCTTACTTTCAGTACTTTTGACCACAGGTCTGAGATTGCTTCTTGATCTTGGCTTTGGCACAGGACATATCACAGCATTGGGATTTTCTTGGCACCTCTGACCTTCAGGATTTTTAAAGACTATTAAAGGATTCTCATTTTCTGCAGGAGACTTACTCAGAAGAGATGCAGGAGGCCTAGGAGGTTTAAGAGGACTCTGCCCTGCTAACAGAAAATGAAAGGTTTTACTTATCTATTCCAGGCCATTTAATTTGTGTTACTTTTTTGACAGCCATCAAGATGGTAAACATGATGGCTTTCATTGAGAACTACTGATGCTCGTAAAAATGCAGTTCTGCTCCTAAAAAGATGAATGGAAAAATACACGAACTTTAGGAACAAGATGAAGATTGCTGAAATGCATGGTATCTACAAGTTGAGTTCAAAACTTCCTGTTAACTTGCAGCATTGAGGTGCATGCAAACAAAATCCAGACTAAAGAAATGTACAGTAACTTCCCCAGCTTGGTTTGTACATTTTTCAGTCTGAATGTATGAAGTGCTGCTATTTTGGCAAGATACCTGAGCTCCCCTGGCCCCAAAGTTCTGATTGTCATTATGGCTGAACTGAACAAAACTTTCACGATTTAATTATAGTCTGAATGCAATGGTAGCTTTTCAGAAGAACGCACTTTTACAGAAATATACAGTAGTAATAATTAACAGAAATTCAACTGTTACTCATATTAAATGCTGCACAGACCAATAATAAAGTATATGTTCAGGAGACAGAGTGAGGTTTTTATCAAGGAGAAATCCAAAACAGCCTCACCTCGACAGCCTGCAGATTCCCAGTGTGTAGGCACACTAGTTTTTACATTACTTCCAGGCAAATGGCTGATTAGTTCCTCTGGAAAGTCAGTTTGTGTTGCAGAAGTAGTGGTATGTCTAGGAGCAGCAGCATTATTGTTATTTGTTGTATTGACTTGCACTTGATTGATTTCTTTTATCACCTGCTCATACGATGGTGGAAGCTACAAAATAGAGATAAATATTAATGTACATCAAGATATGATACTTTCTAAGAAAAAGTAGCATATAAATTAAAAAAAACTAAATTAACATATGCAGAGAAAAGAACACTGTCAGAGTCTTCTATTCAATGTGATGAAAGCCTAAGCAAGCAAAAACTATTCCTCTCTAACCTAATGTGCTTTTTACCTTTGTAAATCAAACACATCTCATGTAAATTCATGCTTACCTCAGCTGGAAGATGCTCATTTCTCCTCCACTGAGCATGAGATGAAGCAGAAGGGAATCCTAATCCTTGAGGAGTGACAGGGCTTGCACCTGGAAACCAGGAGGATGGCCGGAGGGGTTCAGCAGCAACTATTGTAATTTCAGGACGCCTGGAAATGAAGGCAAAGTGGAATAATTAACTAAAACAGTTTAAAATAGTTCTTTTAAGTATAAAGGTCCAAGGTTTTCCTGGAACAGGAAATCAAAATAGCTCAGGTCTTCTTGATTTAACCAAAGGTATCTTTCCATGATTTCACAGCAACTTACCTGACCTTTCTAACAAACACTCAGGCTTCCACTGAAAGCACCTAATTAAATGCCTCAGCCAAAAAGTAGGTTTATTGGCTTCAGTGAAATAATTTACATGCTTGAAGTACTTAAACACAAGTGTAACACAATTAGATGGGCGAAGTCTTAGTGTTCATGGGATAATGAGACCTAATCATGAGTTTGCCCTTAGCCTGCTACAATCTGAAAACAGTAGGGTAGTTAAAACTGCCTCTTGGCTGGATACCTAAAAACTTGTGGATCCTCAGACCCCAAGGGAAACCTTCCAGGGTGCTAAAGTGGGGCACAACAAGCCTCACAAGGCTTTTGGGACAGTGCCTATTTGCTTCCAGCATCCAGTACAACAGGGTTTTCCATGACAGTGAAGGAGGCACAGGTAGCACCCCTGGTTTATCACTGCAGCAGCTGCAGCGGTGGCCCATGCTCCCAGACCATGGTCCCCGGAGCACCACTGATCCTTCCAGAATCTCACACAACATACACTTTGAAAAAGGACTTTTGTGAGTAGATAAATCATCTGCTTGCACAAGCTTCTGTCTGCTGACAGAAATAAACCTGCAGAAGCGTGACTTCTAAAACTATTTTAAAAAACAGGGGTACAGTTCCTTCACATCTAAAACAATGGCAGACTCAGTTCGTGAGTCATCCAGGTTGGTGACCTCCTTTCTCCACACCCTTTGAGAAACTGAAAGCAGGCTTGAAAGAGTGCTTATTTTCATTGTGAAGTGATCCTGCACATAGACGTCTGGAAAATAAAACAGTTCTGCAGAGGTTTGATGGTTGGTTGCATTCGTTTTTTGAGAACACATACAAAAGTTGATGAGAGAATTCCTCGAACTCTTAACCTATCCCGTACTTAAAAATCAAAGTATTTCTATTTTTTTTCTAAGTCTACTTTAAACCTACTAAGGATGGAGAGAAGGAAAGAAAGTAAACTGGAGGAGAAAGCCATAAAATGTAATACTGTGACACAATCTAACAAGTTATACAATAACACCTAATTGCAATATAAATTACAGCATCATACCTTCTATCCCTCTGTTGATCGCTATGGCTAGAGGTCCGAGAAGCTATTTAAAGAAAAGAAACAAAAGTTTTGGAGAGGTTAAAATATACTGTCACAGCAATATAAGGATAATAGCAGAGCCCTTACCAATCCACTATCAATGAAATGGAGAACATAGAGCATCTGATCTTGAACCCCATATTTTAAGACTGGCCAAGTTTAAAAAAAATTATTTGTACTAAATATGAGAAGTTTTTAAGATGTTCAGAGTGCAATTTCATAATCATTTTAAGTCACTCTATGCCCAAGCTACCATCAAGAGAGATGGTCCTGTCCCCTGCCTTCTTCCTTCCTACACTTTCCTGCATTCTGCATTGTGGGGACCCTAGAGTTGAAACTTCGTTTTCTTTCATTAAAATGATACATGAATTAAACAAAAAGAAGTGTTAAACATATCTGGCTTTTCCTTTTGATGGATTACTTCTGAGAAGTGCTCTTTATTCTTATTTAATGTCTCTGTGTTTTTTTAATAGAAGGGAAAGGTACTAAGGCACAGAACCTAAAAAGATATTTCACCCTTCTTCATGTAAAAAGAAAATATTAAATGTTCCCAGCTAGATATTTGTTAAAGTTTAAATCACCTGTGGATTAAGAGTCAGAAACGTTTCTTTTTTTTTTTTTTCCAAGCCACGTGTTTTAAGTTACGTAAATAGGCCGATCCTGACCTCTTCATTTTTCTGGTTTTGCCATATTTACATTCAAATAATTTTTTTCAATGGCCACATTGTATTTCCATTTGGATTTCTTTAGAGAAAAACAAATTATCCAAGGGAAAATTTTTTTGCATAGCAAGTGCAAATTAAGGAAGTGGTAGCATCTTATTGTGCAACATGACAGCATCATTAAGCAAAGCATACTTGATTGAAGAGTCACAGGGTGTTGTGTCAGACATACCTCTTCGACAGGGCATTTTGGATCTGCACTAGTCATGAGTGCTAGAGGAAAAAAAGAAGGGGTTACAGAAGACAAAGAGGAGGTGAAGGAGAACAAACCAAGGCTTCAGAGCGCCAGAAGCCATGATCAAATAGGTTAGTCATGCAAGGATAGTGCATGTGCCAGTGTTGTAAGGAGATAACTGTAATGTCTATTCACAATATAGTGCCTTAAAAATGAAAATTAAAGTACATTTTATTTCTAGTCACATGCCAATTTTAATAGTGGCTGTTTTGAAGTTTTCCTTGCAATAATTTAACCATGAAGAATACAACTGAACATGGAAATGTGCGCTGTATGCCTCAACAAGGAACCACTGTGGGAATGAGGAAAGGGAAATCAAATCTCTTTGAAGGCTTTCTTTAGTTTAAAATTCTGGTTTATTTGGTTCTACCTTTTCGCCCTTCCAAAAATAATGAGTTACACTGAGGACCTGATATAGGTGCAAAGAAGTTGGGATCCCATAATTTACTCCCACCTACCAAGGAGGTATGGGCAGGCAGATTGATCCCAGTAAGAGGCACAATTCAAAGTTTTGGGCATGATTTCACATCTAAACCAGTTCTGTAGAAACTGTCTAAGTAAATAAACAGCTTGCCTTCACTTTCTTCTTCAGAAATCATAACACAGCACTGATCTCACACACACGTTATAGGAAAAAAAACCCCAAACTGACTCAAACCAATCAAATCCAAGATTACTTCTGCAAAGATGATGGGAGAGAGTGCTCTTTTGGTAAATGTATTCAATACAACTGCTTGGGTTATAGCCGAATTCCAATGATAAAGGCAGGAGAAAGAAAAGCTAATTCGTGAGGAATGTAAAACTGAATTGATAAACCTGTCACCTTACTTCACTATTTCTTCATTTCTAGATAAACTCTACAAACAGTTTCCACCTGTGAGGCTCTAAATGTGCTTCTATTTATCAAAGTTATTTAAAAAACCAGGAAAAACCTAAAAAAGGCCTGAAAGACCTTTTCCTTTCTTAACATAGGCAAAAAAAAAATCCACTGAAGTATCTATGTAATCCATCAAGCTCCAAAATTCAAGTAAACAAATATACTCTCCTGAAAACAACACATTAAAAATACTTATATAAAAATAACTTCACTAGTCAATATAAATATGTCTCTTTAAAAGAACTAACATCCAAGCCATCATATATATTTTCAGAATGTACTCATTTTTCTGGAAAATGAGTATTTCTCAGGCGTTTATGGAATCAAGTTACTCCCATGTGTATAAACATTTAATATAAACATTTACTTTTTAATGACACTGACAAAGGTCTTCCATTCTTTTGTCAACATCTCCTCTATTTTTGCTGTCACATTTTTTTACAACCACACTTTCAGAACATATTTTGTTTTGGAAGTTCCTAAGAGGATTTTAATACACAGTAGAAGCAGAGGTGAGAACTACTGCATCTTTTGCTCTCAGGTATTCCACAAATGCGAGAGAAAAGAAAATACAAACTTTCTAAATCTCATCCCCAGATTTGCACAGCTTTTATTACTTCACCATTTCAAAGAAATTAATTTAAATTAAAAAGTGCATGAAAGAAGATGTGAATTGTTAAAATATAGTACACACCTGACTTAAAAAACAAGAAAAAAACCTGCAGCCATTTTTCTGGCCTTGTGGTCTTTCAATCCTTTAAGTCCATTCTTCATTCCCTTTGTGGATTGCCTTGAAAAAGCATACTATTAATTTTTCCCTCAGATTTCAAATTATGACAGTTTTAAGATTTAAAAAACCTTTCTTCCATCAGGGGAGTCAATGGAAATGCATTTCAGTGCTGGTTCATTCAGTGACAACTGAAAACAGTTGGTTTCTCAACTTTGACAAAAAGAAATGCTCAGAGTGAGAGTCACTGACATTTCCAGGAGCTTATGCTTAGGGGTATTTAAGTAAAACACAAGCAAAGTAGCTTCAGAATGGGTAGGAGATGAAAATCTCAGTGCATAAAATCCCCACTTTTTCATCTTATAACTTTATTGGTTGGGGGGGTGGAATCAAATCAACTCAGACCATTGTCACTATTTATTTCTGTTAGTGTCAATGAGGCACTTTATTAGCTAGTGTCAATGAGGCATCTAAATGTTTTTAACCTAGTATAACATAAAGGATCAATGATAATACTGTAAATAGAGGCAGTTCAGTGACATAGATTCCTCTTTTGTACATATTTCTTAGAAGAACTATTTAGTGGACTTTTCCAATTATATTCAAATTTGCAGAGGCAAAGGGTACTCTCTTGGTGCTGCATATTTATGTTTCAATTTTTTTCCTCTACTGTTTCTTCTCTGGGTCCTACTTTTCAAGAGTACTTAATATGTTGTTTGTATTTGAAATACACACAGAATATGGTGCAGGGGGCATTTTAAGCTATGGGATCAAAATGCCTATATAAACAACTACCATTATACCACAACACACAAACTTCAAGCTACAGACAAGGTGGTGGCAACAGAAGTCTGACATGCAGATTTAAGCCTTTGGAAGAGAGCTGGGGCTAGAAAATACTGTCTTTCAGGCAACTTTTAAAAGCAATACAAAGACAACTGAAGTTAATTCAAAGATGTGCTCAGAGACAAGGTTTTGTTGTGAGCACTGAGTGCTTCCACAACGTACACACTGCATAACAATATTTGCATGCTTCCATTAGCAAATCTGTATGAAATATTGAAAAGTTTTGTCACTGCAGAGTGTTCTAAAAGCAAGTTTAATTTTGCATTAAAGATTGGGAAGACAGCCTCAAATAACACAAGCCTTTCTACAATGAGATGTGCTAATATTTAAAAACACACCTTCTTTCAATGCTTCCTAACACCAGGTTAGACATTTCTACCAAATCTATGAAGTATGGAGACTATTAGACTGAGAAGTTATTTGTTTCACTATATAGAGGCATAGGAATAAAGGTTATATATTATAGTATCACAAGGAAAGCCTCAAGGGTGGGCAAACACTCCCTCCCTTACCTACAAAGTAATTCAGTTTGAAGAACTGACAGAATAGTCCCATGAAAGAGGCCACGCTTGTGGTCTTTGCAATATCAAAGGTGTTTCATGACTGCAGAGGTCCTTCTTCAGGGAACACTAAAAGGATCAGATAATCCTCAAGCCAACACCAGAAAAAAGAACCTTGATTTCACCCAACATCTGAATAGACTATTTCTGGAGGTGTGGAGGTTCAAACTAATTGGAATTTTTCATGCATCTCTGAAGTAACAGAGTTTTCTCCCAAACTGTTTCTTGGCACAAGGGGGAGGTCTTGTTCCTTTTCTGGTTCTGTTTCCAGGCACCTCAGGGAAATATTAGGTTGTCTGACATTAGAGCTGGGCTGATTTAATGCTTGACTGTGTCTAAAGAGATGGTGATGCCCAACTCCCCTTCTAAACATGGATTTTTGATTCGTCTTGAATGAACGTTAGCACTTATATGACTCCACAGGGAGTTCTGAGTGCTAAAAAAATAACCACTGTCTGTACAGTTTTTATCTCACTTTTTCTCCCTGAACCTACTCATCTTGGGCTCAGACCACCAGCAGCACAGGAGAAGAAACATGAACACCCCCAACATCAGTCTCTTTCCTGCCTCTGTTTCCTGGCTCCAGTGCTTCTTTGTGCCACTTCAGGGAGGGAACTGATAAAAAAATAACCTAGGGGATAACAGGGATTCCTCTTCGCACACCCAGGGCAGTCATATATACCCTTTTCACAGCCGATCTGTTAGGCATCACAGAGGCTGGCATTGCTGTTGAATAAAATCTTCATAACTACACCCTTAGAGCAAGCCTATAGTTTTACTCAAATTTGACAATCATGATTTATGAAGGCACTTCACTCCTTCCTACACCTTTCCTTGGGCTGTCTGTTCCTGTCCCTGCACCATTCCCTGCATTCTGCCAGTCCAAATGTTTGTGCAGATGGGGAAGAGAACGAGGTCATGGAATTGATCTGGTTGGAAAAAAGTGGGAGCCAAAAGAACCTAGGAAGCCCCTAAGGAAAACAAACAAAATGAAAAACAAACAAAACCCACAGCCAAAAATGGCTGCAAAACTGCCAAATGGAAAGCCATAGCCTCAGAGTGTGTACAAGCTGTTACACATCATTCAGCCATGTATTTGCTTGGGACAGAATGAGAACAGAACAAGCCTGCAGGTTATTCCAGCATTTTAGGAAAAGAGACTGGCTTCTGTAGCCCTGCTTCCTAATAACACCCTGGTCTGGAAGAGTGGAGAAGTGAGTGAAAACATTGCTCCCCTTTGTCTCACTGATGCAGCATTTGGCTTGCCTCTTTCTATTTTCTTTGGCATTCTTGTGCATGTTGATGCGCTGGCATCAATGGAAACAGTTTCACTGATTTTACTGGGAGCTGGATTAAGTGACGTGCCCAGTCCTGAGACCATCATTAAAGACCCTGTGGTAACTTTTTAATAGTTGAGATTAAAAGACTACTCCTGAGCAGATCTCATGCTCACATGCTTGCTTCCTTCAAGTTACATTGGGCTGACTTTCCTGAACCCGATGGAGCAGTCCAAACAACTGAAAATGACACCATCTTTCTATCCAAAGTTGTGCTCAGGGCGACAAAGGAAAATAAACCTTCTTACTCTTTGGCCACAAGACACGGAGAGAGTTATCAAAACAAAGAGATATACAGCATGGTCCACAGGTGGGTAAGTTGAAACCCTGTACATACTTATCATGTTTCTGGAAAGTTTGAGAATAAGAGCCCAGAGAAACTGGGATTAAGAAAGAGAGATTTCTAACTCTGTTAGGGAAATACACTTGTCCAGAGAATACCATACTTTTTCCAGATTAATGGCAAAGGGAATTAGGAATTACTTAGTGTCCATTTTAACTTAGGTCTATCCTAAATTAAATCCCAGCACTGGGTACTGGCATACAAAGAACTATAGTTTGATATACTATATATATGTACTATATATGTACCTGGATATTATTTTCCTATCTTATTATCTGAATAATTCACATGGTATTTATATTTCATCATAGTTATTCACATGTTAATATTAATAAGTAAATAACAGTCATTAAGTTATTATTTATAACACTTATTTACTTATTAATAATATTAATAAGTAAAGGAGCCACAGTTTCTTGACTAGATTTTTAGGTGATTATGCCTCAAAACAAAGAATCACTTGCTACTACATTTTCAAAAACATAGATATCAAATGCTTAATGATGTCTTAGATGATTTCTCAGTTTGGCAAGGTTCTGGGGCTTAGGAAGTCTGAATCAATTTTTGACTCCACCACAAAAGGCCCTCTGTGATCTGGTGCTCTCTGTTTTCCAGTTTACATCTATAGCAGCAACAGCACGAATAAATTGTTGCATTTTAACTACAGCATCATGCAGACTTGCTCTGAATAAAGCTTTCATGATGCCCTTTCACTACTTCCAATCTAATCCACACTAATGAGCCCCTGACTAATAGATCCAGGAGAAACAAATCAGTACTACTAATTTATTTTTCCCCATAGCAGAATCCTGAGGGTTGTTTCATTAATATGAAATTGAACATGGACAGAAAGGAAATAAAACTGAAAAGTGGAAGAAAGTAACAGCATAAAATACTTTGAAATACGCACCTAAAGAAATTCTCTGCCTGGAAACATCATGAGCAGGGAAAGGGGAAAAGGACTTAATTGCTGAAATCAGGAAGAAGAGTTTGGACTTTCATTCAAGATTTATAAACAATCTTTTATTTTCCAAAATAAGCTCAGTACATGAGTCTAATTTTGTCCCCAGTACAGCAAATAAGCAGTTGCTGCAGATTTCTACTAAAATAAAACAATCTTCTATTTTGTCAAATGAACTAAAAATTGGGCATGTCTAATGCATGCTCTTCAGAGATGGATCACATCTGTGCACAGGTGCATTAGTGCATAAATAAGAAAGTGTTAGTAACTGGAAAGAAGGAACAAAAAGATGGTCTAGAAAGAAAGAGAAAGAAATTACAGCCACTCAGTTTACTGCATACTTACTTACAGCTACTTTGTTTTCACACACCAAGTTAAAAAGTTACTAAAAATAAAGATGTAGCAATCTTACAATATTATAGTGCTCAAATGGGAAAAGTAGACTTACATCTCTTGATTGCTGCTCTTATGGATGACAAGGGTCCTTGGCTTATTGAAGAAAAAAAAATTAAAATGTGGTTAATGTCTCAAAGAGAAAACAAGTAACTTTATGCAAAAATTCCCCACATATTGTAAAAGGTTTGCCAAACCCATTTTCCCCCCTATGCTATCTTACAGAAATTTGTCCAAAACTCCTGGAGTGTACAACCATACCCAACCCCTTTTAATGAAAACCAGGTTACAGCTTGGCTTCAAGACTCTGCAAAGATAGAAAGCCAATTATTAAATCCATTATTTCTCGCAATTCTGTCTTGAAGTTCATGTTCTGTCTCATGGGGGTGTGAATATTCACAGATTATCAGCATTTTTAATGACTTAACATTCTCGTAAATAAATAAAACTTACAAAGTGAAGTAAAAACCTACAACCCTTTTGCTAAATATCTTTAACAATTACTTAGCAACTTGTCTTCCCTTCCAGTTGAGATAGCATTTTTCAGTAATAACTTGGTGGGTGGGGTTAGGAAGACAACATGACCAAATATTTGTTGATACACAAGGACAGAAAAATATTTCCTTTTGCCAACTCATCTGTTTTCTTAGTAAGACTAAGGTTTCTGATGCCACTCTTCTGAATGTCTTATTTAACAAATACAGCAGTCCCTACCATTTTTGCAGGTAAAAATCTAATCTAATTTGGGATTATCACTTTCAGAAATGTGGCAACTTGAAGAACATGGTATTAATAATCTTCCACTTTGTGATAAGCTACAGAGGAATTAAAAATCACAAACAATCAAAACAACCAACCAGTTCAGAAAAGAAGTTTTTTTTTATTTTTTAAAATTTTCTTTCAAATGCAAGAGGTAAAGAATACTTAGTGGTGAGAAGCCTCTGGAAGTGCTGAATAGACTTTTTAAAGGTTGAAAAGAAATAGACTGTATCTGGTTCAAATTAATACAGTATTGTAACAACAAAACAAAGGTATACTAATCAAGCCTTTTCCAGAAATCTTCCAACACCAGACTTCATCAGCAGTAGAACAGCAGGAATGTTAGCACAGGGAGTGCATTAGCATTTTAACTCTGTTCTTGCTCTGCTGGCATGCAGCACACCAACTCTGTCAGGGCTCAGTTTAGCTCCACATGCACATGATGGCTGCAATTACTCCAGTAGGATGAAGAGTAGGGGGATTTGGAGGAGAGAAGAAAGAGACAGTCAAAAAGGATGTGGATGAAAAACGTCCTCCCTCTGCAGTCATTCTGGAAACTAATTAAGACTAAAAATGAATGTTGCTCTGACTGAACTGTTTTCTGAAACAGTCTGGCTAGTCTAGGATAAACAATGCCTATTTGTCTGGTTTCAGAAACAGTTCAAATGTGGCTTGGCCCCAATCCACACTGCTAGCAAGGCTGTGTTAGAAAACATTTCTATCAGTCATATTTCACTGTGCATTTTTAGCAGAAAAAGGGTTCTGATTTTCCTTCAAAGAGTCCCATCATAAGACAGCCTTATCTTTAAGAAACACTTTTAGTTGTGTGTTCCTCACAGATGTACCCCAGACTCTTTTTTTAGTTCCTCGTATCTCAAGTGTCTTTCTTTTGGATGTTCACTTCTGAAGCTTTATTCTTCTGCTTTCATTTCTGGGAGTAACTACAATCTTTAGGAGTTTAATCATATTTATTATCAGACAGGAAGGAGACTGAAGTCTGGTAACATGAATCTGAAATCTTCTGGTGCAGCAATAACTTTCTATACTAAGAATTCAGGATTTACTTAAGATTTATAGGCAGAAATTAGGAAATCTATAAAGTATGCATATTAAAGTATCAGTGAGAATGAAAAGGAACAAGTTCTTCCACTGGCAAAAGCCCTTTGACCCATTGCAATTTGCCTCAGAATCTGATAAGCATTTTCATATAAGCAAGTGTTTTTGGCTAGAAATCACAAGAGTCATCACATAGACACAAATTCAAGCTTTCCATATGTCATGAGGACCGAAAGGATATATAGAAAACATTTTTAAAATCAAAATGCAAAGAACAAAGAAGTAAAACCTCTCATGAAACTAACTTAGTGAAGTTGAAGTATGGATATATCAAGGGCAATGCAGGTCAAATATGCAACTACCTGTAATTTAGAACCCATGATAACATGGTTCTATTAGAAAATTTATGAGCTCACAGGCAAAACAAGCTGTTAGAAGACAGTTTTTCTTTTCCACTTTCCATTAACAGGTCACTCGTCAACAACCTTTTGGCAAAGCACTACATTTCCTAGCCCCAGGAGAGGTTGATTCACATCTAGCTTACAATTATTTAAGCCCTTTAAAAACACAGAAATAAGAGTGGATGCATTATTTTTTTTTCCTCATGAAGCCCTGTAAATTTCATAACTTCATTATATACTAAACCTCAGTAATTTAAATAAGATGCTGTTCTTGGGGCAGCTGGTGATTTTGCCCACACCTTACGCTGAGCCTACCCCTCTCTGCTCCATAGGAAGCAATTTCTGGTCTCTTATTCTGTCTTGCGAAGAGAGAAGTGATAAGGTTACTAATAACCTCCTCTGCTCCACAGTTAATGACATGTTTTCTCTCAAGCCATCCAAATAATTAACATAACCAAATCAAATTTAATTCTCCTATTTGATGAGGTAGGAGCTGCAGCAATTACTGTACTGCATGGTCCTTGCCTCTTTCCCTCCTCCTCCTGCTCATAAGGCACAGCAATGAACCAGAAGGCAGAGAAAATCCTCACAAATGCACATGTCAAGGAAAAATTAATCCATCCAACATGCAACTCCCCCCACAGTTACATCAGAACACCTGAGGGGACAATGTGACAATAACTAGCTGTGGGGATGGGAGACAGTGCTGCCCGGTGTTGTCCTGCAATGTACACAAGCAAAGTCCAAACTCATATTGCTGGAAGAAAACGGTGCAGACAGCAAGAAGTTTCAAAGCATTAAAGAATCTTATAAACATTAGCAACAACACCACAGTCATATCTAATATGGAATAAGTAAAGATACAAGCTATTCACCCACCCACCCCCACCTCCCACCTCCCCTCAAATTTAGCATGTGGGAGTGGACAGCCAGAGCAACCCCTCTGACATCTGCACATTTATCCTAGACCTTTCTCACTGTTAATTTTAAGCACAAACTTTGTTTCATTTCCAGCTAAGGCAGAAGCTTTGTTGAGCCTCCCCTGCCAGCCCCTCAAAACCCACTTCTATCTGGTCCTCTGCACCCAGAAAAAACCCACTCAGTAAGTTCAGAGGGGATCTGTAAGCTGCTGTGCCTCCTACACTGAAAGCAGCTGGGTACTTCAAGTCGGCAGCAATATGAAAAGGGTCCCATGGGTCACCATTTCTGAAAGATAAAGAACCTGGAGTGGTGTGTTTGAAGTTGTTAAACACCTACTCACTCTTTCTCGCAGGCTCTACTCTGGGTTTCAAGGACAGGTTTTCTAAATATAAACACTTGAGGAAAATGCTTCAAAAGCATATTTCAGATGCGTGCATTAGGGAAATAAAATTGCCACAAAGTATACTAGGCAAAGAGCTGTAGACTGTTTAGTGGAGTAAGTGCACCTACTGTGCATAAACCATGGTCTCTCCCTCATTAGGGGTTCTGCTTCAACAGCTCCTTGACTGAGCACTGTCGTTCTTCAAACACAACTTCAGTGGAGCTACCAGGTTTCTCAAAGAGCTGTTCCTGCAGGGTGGCTCCTGACCCAACACAGCAACTGTGCGAGCGTCACTCACCTCGACACTCACCTCGACAATCCCCACAGAGCAGAGGAGGGGAGGTGCAGTTTAAGTGGAATAACGCTCAAATCACAGCCATCTCTGAGCAAGCAGGCAGGGACTTGTGCCTGCTCAGTGCACGACAGCCACCTAAGCCAAGAGGCCTGGAGGTTCTGGGCTACCTTTTCACCTACCTGTCCTTTAGCTGGCTCAGCAGCAGCAGAGCTGCAGCCCAGTGGAGGGCACCACATGGACACATTCCCACAAGCCAGCCGATGGTGAGGCAGCCTGGCTGCTGAGTGCAAATAGGCAGAGGATTGATGGATTTTACCTCCCTCTGCAGGGCACAGGCAGGACTGGCTTGTGACTGCCCCCTTCCTGCCTGCCTCCCATAGCCATCTAGGGAGGATCTCCCCAGGTCATCTACAGTCTTCTGCTCTACAAGTTGTGATACTGCTTGGGATACAAAAGGCATTCCAAGCTACTATCTTCTCTCAGCACCTCTTCTTCATCTACTTCCATACCCTCCGACTGGCCTCCATGGGATTCTCAGCAGGAATTGAGCAGTCCTCCGCATTGCCTGCTGCCTTTATCAGAACCAGGACCTTTGGTTTATTTATCTAAACTGTCATAACAATGAATATTCTACAGGAAAACTGACTGCACTTTTTCATACATCACTCTAGACATACATAAAAGACTAGAGGTGAAAAAAAAAAAGCCAACAAAAAATAATGAAGAAGAATGACCAGCTTGTTCTAAAAAATTAGTATTCTGAAGCATCTCTTCCAAGGTCTCAAATTTTATCCTTCATGTCAAGTTCTATGAAGATTTTCATAAAATAGCAGTCCTTAGGTTCACGCACCCATGTAAAAATTCAACGTATTTCTAATTGTGATGGTTATTGACCCTGCCTGACACACACACACACACACAGAGTAAAAAGAATTAAAATGTTGCTATTTTTAATGTCTTGTGACTTCTTGGAATTTGAGCCAAGAATTTTAAAATAGCTCATGCTGAAATTACTGTGAGGCAAAACACTAGTTCAATAAAAAGCATCATATATTCCTCTCAGTTACTTTAGAAAACATGCCATCTTTGTAATAGCCAGTGTACTGCAGTGCAACATTCGAAAAACTTATTAGAAGACATTATTCCAAGCACAGTATGTTTTAAATGTCACTTAAATAATTTCACTGCAGACTAAGTCACAGAAAGATGTTAATAATTTTATAGCTAAATTAAGGGTGGTGCAAAAGATCAGATTTACCACCCCCTGCAGGCCAAAGACAGACTTACTAGTTCTACCAAAAAGCTCCTAAAGCTGAAACAGAAGACTCACAACCATCCCAAATTCATGATGTGGCTGCAGTAGACAGAACTGTATTAATCCTGCAGATTACGTGAATTTACACTGAAAATGCACCCAGTGGTCAGCCTCCTCAATGCCTCCACTGCTGAGGAGTCCCAGTCCTCCAGGTGATACTGTAAATTAGGTGACGTGACACGCGGAGTCCAGGTACAGTTTCCCCATCAGTGTCAGAGAAGCGGACACTGCACAGTCAGTGCTCCCGCCTTCTCCATGCTCACCATTTGCACCAGCTCTCTTCTGTTGGTTGTGACATGGTCACAATTCTGCTGGATCAGCCATGTGATTTTATTAACAACAAAGAATCCCATCCCAAATATCCTGATTAGTTTTCAGCCAGACAGGCCAACTGCTCCAGCTGGCTGCAGAGCCACACAAGCATCAGGGTGGCACTGGACAAGTGATGGGAGTGGACAGATGGGGAGGCCAGCAGCAGTCCTTGGGGTAAGCAGCTCAGCCTCCACTCACAAAAGCAAACCTTAAGTCCCTGACTCTGCCACTAATCTGACAGTAAATCACCACATGCTGGCTATACCTCATGTCAGCTGTTCTTCTCATCCTTCAGTATCAGCTGATCCACTCTTTGGGTTTGTTTTTTTTTTTTCCTGCTAGTGCTGATCATACATATTGGCTCACTTGGAGATCAGACAAGCACCAGAAAAACACAGTTGGCAGCAGCCTGTCCCCACAGTCTTTCTATAAAATGAACACTCGCATGTTCTCTGCTAGATCATGGGGTATTGTCATGGCCCTGCAGGTACAGGAGGCTAAAAAAGATCTAGTCACCTAAGAAATCACATGCTCAATAGTATAGATCAGGTCATCTAGAAATTAAGACTTATGCCGGCACAACTTCTCTCTTGGGTCCAGCCCCAAAAGCAAGAAATCCTAAACCAGTAATTAAGTCCAGTGACAATTCTATCCTCATCAATATGCTGAGGATGTCTACTTCTGCATCACTTAATGAATGCCACAACCGCGACTTCCCACTGTCTGGACAAGTGAGGATGTAGTTAAGCAGCAGCTAAAATCCAGCTGCTCCGCTAATTAAAACAGCTCACGTTGATCAGCACAGGGAAATCCTTTCAGGAATTGCTCTCTAGCTGTTTCTTCAACCACTTATTACATATTCATGTGCTTGTCACTGTCATACTTTGGGATCCTATTTTAGCAACCAAACCCTCAATTTTAAGGCAGAACACAGGCAGGAAGTCAAAGCAAATCATGGCAGCAGATGATAACATTTCACACTTTGATTACCACAGCAACCTACAAGTCATGAGGTTACAATAGCTTCCACATTTAATAATGTCCAGGCTAGACCTTGAAGCTGAAATAACTCCCAGATTTTTTGTGAATCTGAGTCACTTGGCTTCTGTGCACCCTGAACTAACTCTTTCCTGACCCAGAGCTACAGACATTCTAGCTCGATTTCCTACAGCATTTTCTTTCAGTCAACAACCTGAGCTGAACTGCCCCTTGGCCCAAGATGACTGTATAAACACACCCATTCCAGAAAGGCAAATCCTTAGAGCATGATTCAAATAATTCTCAGTCTTCATTGTATATTGACTGATTTCAGCTCCCAATAAAATGTATACAACAAGACCTTAGCCCTCCTGTGACAGCTAAAAAGACTCCCCGCTATGCTGTCTATCAACATATCACGCTCACTGTTGTGATAAGCCTGCTAGTATGTTTTGATTAAAATCAGTAAATAGTATTTATGATTAATGGCAATTAAATCTTGGTAGTAAATGATTGTAGGAGTAGAAAACACCTATAATTTTAATAATAGCATAATAGCAATGTAGCACTGTAAATATAAATGAAAGTATCACTGAATTGTCATAGGGATAGGGACAGGATATTTGGGCCCAGCCAGCAGTATATTCAGACACAAAAGTAAGAGTTAAAAAACAGAAGGGAGGAACCTGCCCTTTCAAACAGAACAATCTATCTGTGAAGTGCAGCTTCTTCTGATGGAAATACTTTACCATTAAAGTCTACAGAGTTTCTGCATTTGTGCATGGGGAAGATGACTGTGCCCTACTTTTACAGTTAAAGAGTACAAAACAAAGCTTATTTCTGAAGAATGATTTTTTTGATTCAACTATTTGCAGTTGCATTTCAGTCAGTAAATCAAAGCCTTCTCTAGCCACTGACAGGACATTCTGCTTGCTTCATACATCTCTGTACATCAAATATAACCTGGTGGCTAAATGAGCTCCAGAACCTTTGTAATTGACATAACAGACGAATAAAACCTGGTTTAATCATGAAGGATGAGCAGGACAAAGGCATAAAGAAAACCAGTAAATCTGGATCCACAGGATTCAAGATGTCTTTACAGGGCTTTAACTATTATAAAGTATGAATACTAGATTTTGTTAAAATAGTTTCTACATTTCATGGAACATGTAAGTATAGTGGTAAGATTATCTTTAAATTTTTGTACAGGGAAAAAGTGGCATGCCAATGTTCTCATCTGAATAGAAACATTAATAACGACTATAACCAAACAGAGGTAACACTTCTTTTACACAGTGAGTATCTTAAATCCCTACTAAATCAGTTATCTGCAGATCAGCAAACAGAAAACAATAGGGGATGGGTGGGGAAATCACCCAAAGGAATTAAAAGATGGGTATATTTTGGCTGGACTTTTGAAAACAGAGGCTGAGAAGCTTTGGAACAGAAACACAAAAGAGCATTGCTCCAGAGAAGAACAAGCTGGAACAAAAGGGTGTTGACTGTGAGGGAGAGAACTCAGCAGGACCCAGAGAATGCATACACTGGAGGTGAGAAATTCAGTGGAGAAAGCTCAGGTGCTTGCAAGTATACAGACTTCAAAGACATCACAGCAGCAATAAGACCAAGGGAACAAGCTATAGGTGTTTCTTATTTTGCCTAAATCTGTTTCCTGGTAAAAATAATATGTAAAATATATGCCCATTTGCTTCAATGATTGTTCATCCTTTGAGAGGAAACTAGAGTATAAGCAAGGAGCTCCTGGGGAATTTTGAGGCAACTAAGGCCTCATACAGGTGAATTATTGAATCTCACTTCCCAGGAACACTACCAAATAGGTTTTACACTCAGCAGTTGAAATAGTATTTGGGTCCTGCCTAGTCAAAGACTAGCAGAAGGATTCCAGAACTGTATTACAAAAAACAGATGTTTGGGATCTAAAATGTAAAGTTCAACCTAAGCCACAGAAGTGGGATTACAAGGAATGTTCTGGATTACTGGACTGACCTCAGTGCTAAAGAATCAGTTGAGCACATTTGAGAATTTCAAACTACAACAATTGCCAGCACTGAGTTCTTTGACAAGTCCAATGCCATAAGATTTCTGTGCTCCTTCAGCCTAATTCAAATTCTTCATAGGCCAGCTAAGTCAAATAAGTAGCATAAAATATGCTGGAGTTTAACCTTTAGCTGAGTGAGGAAACAAAAGCAATTTCCTCATTGTTTTAATTATAGATGTGTGTTGAGAGCAAAGGCATTTGTTGTGAAGGGACAGTCTACAAGTCAGAAATATTAATACATATGCACCAAATATAGTGAAGTTTTAACTCAGTGCTTAAAAATGAGAAACAAAAAAAATCAGAACCCCTTCTACAATGTAAATGTGAACCAAAAGCCAAAAGATGTGTTTAAGAACACTACAAGGTCATCCGTATAAAGAAACACACTGGCTTCGAACAGGCCATCTGTACTTATAAAGAAAATAAATAATTTAACAAGCAACAGAAACATGAATTTTCGACCCTCTTACATTAAAGTCTCACAAAAGTAAAACTATCTTCATGCATGATCACATCTTGTTGCAATGTACTGCTGACTCACCCAGTTACACCCTACAGTACGTGAGATCCATGAACTTATAACAGTGGCCCTTACAGAATGCACAGTGCACAGAAATTGTCAAATAAAATCTCATAACCACACCCTTCATTAGACCTGTCTTTCCAGAAAGTGCTCTGCATGCAGTTCAGTCAGAGAAATGGCATGTTTTCCTGAACACTTTTCCCTTGCCCTTCCTGAAATGCTTCCTTTTCTTCTGTACCACAGATAGTGACAGAGCCTTTGGTTACAAAATACAGAAAATACAGAAAATGATTCACCAGGAACTTGCACTACACAACAACAAACCACACATTCACACATCTGTAGGTCTGCAATGTTTATCTCTGAGTTTAAATATGACCTTAAACTTCAGTCCTTTTTATACATTCACAGTGATCCAGTGACTCTGAGATTAAGGTCAACCATTCCTAAAAGATATGCATCAAAGATTATTTTTCAAGTATTTTAATTCTGATTTTACAAAAATGTTGATAAGGTATAGTATATAGGTAAAGTTAACACCTTTGCTAGTCCAAGGCAGGGAAACGCATTCGAGTTTACACATACTCAAGTTATTTTCCAAGAGTGAAATAGAAGCATTGACCAACAGAGCCAAAGAGATTTTTTATATCACTCCTATGTCTATGAAACCTGCATCTATCCCACTGCAAAATCCTGATAGGTGGGAACAGCATTGAATTTGCTATAAGAACAAAATACCTACCTCAACAACCGAGAGAAGGCCTTTAACCTCCGGGGACATTTCTCCAGCGATCTCATCTTTGAGCAAGTCACCATGCAAACATACTACAAGACAAAAGGAACTTCCTCCACCCTCAATCATATATCCTGGCTGTCTTACAACATCATAGACCTCAAATTATATAGCAAGTCAGTAAATACTGCAGTCTCTAATGGATGATTACAACTTGGAAGAAATAATCACTATCATCACTTTTTGCCACTCAACTAAATTTAGCTTCAGAAACAAACACCTTGTAGAACAGATAGAACCGGACCTTGTCAGAGCAACAGCCATAAGAAATACCTCTCCAACACTGGAGAAACAGCCACAGAAATCAATGCCCTTCCCTCACCTGTAAGTATCCCCCAAACACATAGCTCTATCATGTGCTCCTCCATGCACTTCAATCAATGCACCACATGGCATCAGGTAAATTAGGCAGAGGAAATTAAAAAACCACGAAGTATCAGCTTATTCCAACGACTGAAAAAAACTGAAAAAACAGGGACCAGTGGAGTTACCCTTCTCTTTTAACAACCACTTCATCTATGACCTCCAGCCCTTGATCCATAACCTTTACAAGGACACACATAGAAAATAAACACTACTTTTTTTCAATCTCCAGTGCAAGTCAAAGACCCCCGATTCAGATAACATAAGCAGGTAATTTCGCTAATCTCCACTCTCAATGATGTCCTCAATTCCAAAGGCAGTAAATCACTCCTGTCTTTTTTCTCAATTCAGTCAACAACCTTCTCTTTCCATGCTAACATGCCTCTGGACCTCCAAAAGTAATAGTGACCTTTTCCTTAAGGCTGCCTAATTAATTGACATGATCTATTTAAAAGCAGAACAACAGCATCTTAACTTTCTCAAGACACAGCAAAGCTATAGGGAATGACAGCTCAGTCTCTTACACTACAGAATGTAGAAAGAATTATATAAAACTAGCAGACACCAAACTCAAAAGAACCAAAGAGAGGCAACATGCAACATGAAGTTAAACTTTGGCACTGCTTTCCACAACACACTGTAGGTGCTATAAGTGTACATGAATTCAAAGAAAACCTAATGAAAACCCACTGTTGGCTAATATATACGAAGTATCACTTCTCCAGAGAGCATTGCCACAAGGCAAGGAAGGCGATCCTGCCCCTCTGCTCAGCCTTGCTGAGGCCACATCTGGAATGCTGTGTCCAGTTCTCGGTTCCACAGTACAAGAGAGACATGGAGCCCCTGGAGCAGGTCCAGAGGAGGACAATGAAGATGATGAGACTGGAGCATCTCTCTTACAATAACAGGCTGAGAGAGCTGGGCCTGATCACCCTTGAGAGAACTGAGAGGGCACCTCATTGATGTCTGTAAGTGTCTTAAGGGAGGGTGACAAGAGGATGGAGCCAGGCACCACTCAGTGGTGCCAAGCAACAGGGTAAGAGGGAAGGGGCAGAAACTGGTGCACAGGAAGTTCCACCTGAACATGAGAAAGAACATTTTTACTGTGCAGGCAACCAAGCACCAGAACAAACTGCCCTGAGTTTGGGGAGTCCCCCTCACTAGAGATGCTCAAGAACCATCTGGACACAATCCTGTGCAGTGTGCTCTAGGATGGCCCTGCTTGAGTAGGGTACTTCACCGGGGTCACAACAATCCTCAGGCATTGCTACAGGCTGAGGGAGTAGTGGTTGGAACACTGCCTGGTGGAAAACGGCCTTTATTTCCTTAGGGAAATAAACCAAAAGGATGCTGAACATCAGCCAGCATATGCCCAGGTGGCCAAGAAGGCCAGTGGAATCTGGGCTTGTATGAGAAACAGTGTGGCCAGAAGGATGAGAGCAGTGACTGTCCCTCTGTACTCGGTGCTGGTGAGGCCACACCTTGAATTCTGTGTTCAGTTTTGGGCCCCTCACTACAAGAAGGACACTGAGGTGATGGAGAGTGTCCAGAGAAGGGCAACAAAACTGGTAAAGGGTCTGGAACACAAGTCTTGTGACAAACAGCTGCGCATGTTTATCCTGGAGAAAAAAAAGCTCTTTAGAGACCTTATTGCTCTCTACAAGGACATGAAAATAGATTGTATCAAGGTGGGGGTCTCTCTCTTCTGCCAAGTAACAAGCAATAAGAGAAGAGGAAATGGCTTCAAATTGCACCAGAGAATTGTGTCGTCATTTCAGATCTGCCCTTCATGGAAAAAAAAAAAAGCTGTTAGTAACAGAAAGCACTTCTAGTCAGTTCACACTGTAAAAAGTTCATTTTAGAGAACTAATTTCCTCGTCAACAGCCTTAGAAGGAAGAAGATAGATTAAAGAGTAAAGTAAATAATCTTTTGTCCTATACACCAGTAGGGTGTGGTGAGAAAACCTCTCCTGCACCTCTCATTAATGTACTTGTCCCATGATATTGTTTTCTTTCTTCCTAGCTGTCCAACCTTCACCTGTCAGGAGCACTACATGTTTTATCTATTCATGGACCTATTATTTTAGAAGGGACTGTGGAAACAAGGCAATAAAACAACCCAATGGCCTTAAAAACAGTTGCCCAAAGAAACTGTGCTTTTGGGAGAGGAAAGAAACTTCCTGACCTGGTCCAATCATGAAACGGTAGCAGGATTGTTTGAACTAATATTATATTCATAGAACCATAAAATCATCAAGGTTGGAAGAGACCTTTAGGATCATCAAGTTCAACTCTCAACCCAGCACTACCACTGTAACCCCTGAACAACTAAACCATTAAACTGTATCACCCAGCACCAGATTCAGATGTCTCTTGACCACCTCCAGGAATGGTGACTTCACCTGGGCACCCTATTCCAATGTCTGACCACCATAACAGTGAAAATTTTTTTTCTAATATCTTATCTGAATCTCCCCTGTCCCATCTTAAGGCCATTTCCTCTAGTCCTCTCACTTCTACAACCTCCTTTCAGGCTCTAATACTTGATACCAGATACTGGTGTGTGAGTGGATGGGGAAGCAGAAGTCCAATGACATGAAACAGAAGAGTTATAATAGTAAAACCAAAGCTGTTTCTTTTTACTAAGCATTTATTCCAAGAAAAAGTATTGCCTAATAAAAACGTGACATCACTGAGGTACTTCTTTTGCTTCAACCAGATATTATACTACAGATCAAAAGAGAGATTTAACAAAGTAATTACTGCCTGTGGTTGGAACACCCTGATTAGATTTGGATCTTCTCTTTCATTAGAGGTCAACCTTTGCCTCAAGCCTCAGGAGATGGCAATGTCCACCACACTCAGATGACAACCCTCTTATAACAATGCTCCCAGGATTAAGATGCAGCTATGCTTACTTCTAAAGACCATACTTCTATGAATACTTTCCATACTTAGGGCTGCATGGTCTAACTTCAGTCCTCTGTAGCAAGGGACCCTCCTGCGGCATGAAGAGACCTGCTGGTGACCCACCTTGGTTGTAGCCTCCAAGAGAATAGGCAACATGACTTTTTAATATCACTGAATCTTAGTTCTCTCCTTGAAGCTGAAGCAGCTGGAACAGATGAAAAAGCAGCTCATCCTTGTCTACACTAGGGGCTAATACTAGCTCAGTTGAGCCTGTGATTTGTCACAGATTGCCAAAACTAGGACAAACTCAGTATGTAAACATGGCTTAAATTCAAATGGTAATGCTTGCACTGAGAAAAAAACCACTTTTGAAAGAAGAAATTTTGTAGCAAAATCAGAAATGCAATCTCTTACAAATGACAGGATCAGAGTCTAAAGTACAGCTGTGCAAACTGCACATTATACTGTACATTATACTGAAATACAGTAAAGAGGAAGAAACTATCAATGTGACAGGCCTCACTAGGAACCCTTTACCCCCATCATGTAGTAAGAATGCAACTGTAACATGCTTTAAAAGAGTACTTGATCAATCACTTCAATGTTCCACCTGCCAAATCGGATGCTACTTAAGGTAACTGCTTCCCTATACTAGAATAAAGAACAAAGCCACCAAAGATAACTCACAGTGAAATTACAAAGTAGGTGAGCAGTACAGAAAAAGAGAATAAAAAAAGAGAATGAAATAACAATCTCTTCTCTGCACATCAGAGTAAGAGGCCATGGAAACGAACACAATATAACTGCAAACGGAGCTCTCCCACTCAAATTCCAGAGGCAAAGGAAAATGTAGATACTGAGCCTAGACAGAAACCTACATAAATCCTTAGGGAAATAAACCAAAGCTCCAACACTCTTAAAATATCAACATGAAATTCTTTCAGAGAGAACCTAACAATTACTACTTCTGCGTTGGAAGTTTTCAACCTGCTGAGTCTGCCTCCTCAGCCCTGACACACATCCTATAGGCTTCTCTTAGCAGCTCCTCCTCCTTTTCTGTTTTCTTTGAGAATAGTACAAATACCTTTGGAAAGAATTCTCTCCCAGCCCTCCTTCCCAGCTACCAGATGAATTTCATCTGCTGCTCGTCATTGAGTGTCTTGGGGAGAAAAAAAAATATTATAAAGAAGCAGAATTATAACCATGACTGGTTAATTTGGCTTAAAAAATGAGATGTGCAATTGCGCCCTTCCTGAAACCACCTTTTTTAGAACTAATGTCTATCATGATTGTTCATGACCCAGATAATTCTCCTAATGCACAAGGAGTGTGTCTGGATGGTCCTCAGTACTTTCTACAGGAGTCTATTCTGAAAGTTGATGGGATGGTGAAACTTGCTCATGTTACCCAAGATGCCCAAAGAAGCAGTGGAATTCCTTCAGTGGAGATGCAGTGTGAGCCTTTTTCTGTTTATTCTTTCAACAACCATCTCATTTGCAGCATTATTTTCCATTATGAATTAGAATAAGCACTGGAGAGCAGCCCAGACAACGGAAGGAGTTGTTCAGGGCACCAGAGCAAAGCGTCCTTCAGAATTCCCTATGCAGAAACCAAGAACAGAGAACTCTTTCATTAAAACAAATCCTTCTTCTCTGTTTAGGAGTAAGGGATCTAGAAGACTGGCTAGGATGCACCCTTCACAGTAACTCTTTACTGCTATCTGTGAGATGAACTGCCAAAAATCCCCAACACAACACCGATGAATTGGCAACATTAAAACAAACACCCCCAGGAACAAGCTCTGGATACTCCTGTGATCCCTAACTGCCAAAAACTACGCTGAATAAATCTGCCATTTATTTCTCTGCTCCACCTGTGACTCTTTTTTTTCTCATTTACAGATAAGTATAAACCAAGCAAGGTAAAAACTAACATTGCAAATTCTATAATAAACATAATGATTTATTGTGGCAAAGAAGCTACCAAAGAAACATGCTGCTCAAAATTGCTCTAGCTTATTCTATTCCCAGAAGCAACAGCTCCAATGCGAAAGCACGTGCTGATGAGAAACACGTGATAAACAAAAGAAAGACACATAAGTAGATTCCAATCTCAAGTTTCAGCAGTTTAAATCTATATTTAACCTGTGGGATTGCACTGAGTGAGTGAGTCCAAAATTCTTCTCTCAGAATGAAAAAAAAAATGGAGTCACATGACCCTACTTTTTAGACAGCAACAAGGAAAAGCCACAACTCGGAGCCCCTGCTTCCAATTCTGCCATTGATTGATTGTGCAACTTGCAAGAAATCACTCTGCCCCCCTATGCTGGACCTGCTTCATCTGTGGAGACACAGCTATTTCTTTCCCTGGAGATCAGCCTTCTGATCCAACTAACCACATGAGCCCTGACAGCAGCCCAAAGGAGAGAATGAGATCTTTCCTTCTTGCAGCAACACAGGCTTAGCTCAGCTCAAGGCAACTGTGAAACTGCACCCCAAGGATCTGGGAAGGAGAGTAGATACTTTTTAGAATTACAACAACTTCTGACCTACTGGGAGGGTACAAAAGCAGGATATTTCTAATTTCTAAAAGCATGCTTAGACCAAGAGTAACCTTTAACCTTCTATGATTCTATGAAACTATTGAATAACCGACTGTAATGGTTACAACATGGAAAATCCTGTTACTGTCTATTTCCTCGACCTCAAAAGCATATTGATTTGTAAAACTACCTCAGTTTAATTATAAAGTGGGGACAGTTCCACTACATTTTCAGGCCAGTGCCTTAAGATTCCCTTCATGCTCTATTAAAGGCTTAAGATCTTCATGAAAGTGTGTCTTTTCAGGCTTCACAGATGATCTGGGAAAACATGTTCTTACCATATAGTCAGACTGTTACTGTAATATTTATGAAACACAATTTCAAAAATCAGCATTACATAGCAGAGGAAGTAGAAATGCAGAGAAGCTTTCACTAATGGAATTCTGCTACATTAAAAAAAACCTCCAAACAACTAAAACCAAAGTCAGATACAAAATACCATTCATAGAAATGATCGCTTGATTTACCAGAGCCTCACTAAAGGGATCAGTAGCCCCTTTGATCAGCCACTTCAAGTGCTTGTTTATTAAGGAACAAAAGAAGACTTGTGTCTATTTGTATTGTTGACTTGATGCATTTTAAATAAAAAAGCTGAATTTAGTTAAATCAAATGAAGGCAACCAGCTGTAAAAGAACTTAAGCACATTACAATCAGCAGGCAGACTATATGCCAGTAAAACCTAGGATCTGTTTCTAGAAATGAACTAATTACTTTCATCCCCCTCCTCATTTTTCACAGTAGACACTGATATTCTAAAAATCAGAATCTCTTACTTGACTTCAAGTGATTGATACCCTACTACATCTCTCAATAAATTGTTGCAGTTGTTAGCTTCCTTCATCCTCTCATCTCCAAGGTCAAGACAACTACAATGAATTGTATCAAATTACATGACTGTTGCAGGATTTTTTGATCCATAATCCTTAACCAAAAGGGGAAAAAAAAAAGCATAATAAAATGTATCCAGTTTCTTCTACAAGCTTTACTCATGTTCAGGGATTAACTGCAAACATGCAGATGCCCGAAATCTTCTATTCTATTATTATCATATAATTTCCAGTTTGAAAACATTTAGAGGAATAAAGATCTACTTCTTTTGACATAATTGACCTGTGTTACAGCAGTGCATGACCTAAAGTTATCAGACACAACAGTAAAAGAATGACCTGAGAGTAAAATTGAAAATTATAATTATAGAGCACTGTTACCAGTAGAGACATATTTTAATGCTGTCTGAAATGTAACAATGGAAGGATGGCTATTAGGTCATGAAATTAAATGCCTCTTGATAAAAATTTAACATAGCAATAGGTATTATTTGGATTCAGCAAACATTTGTTTTGATCTTACTAATGTGCTACATTTAACAAAAAATCAGCGCAGAGCAGTACATGAAAGAGATACCCACAGGCCCTGTTCTGCTACTCCTCACTTCATCTAAACTCTCCCGAGTGTCAGATGGTTGCTAATTACCCAAAGAGGCAAAAGATAATGTAACAATGCACATTTTGTAAACATTACCTAATATCTGTTTCCCTCCCTTTAAATCATTATGCTCTTTGGTTCATCCACTCCCCATCTTTCTTCCCCATGCCATGCTAGATACCTGTATCACCACTCAAAATACTCCCCTTTTCTGCAGCATTTCTCCCATACTAACTATTTGATAGGCTAATAACAAAACCAGAATATTTGTCAGAGTTCCTAATACTGCTATAAAAATTCTACTAAATGGCATCACCCTATAATAAAGTAACTATATTAATGACCATTTATATACTGTTCTACCTAGAACAGGTTTTTTATGTGCCTTTCACTGCAAATGTTTTAAAACTGTTCCTCCTTCATTGTATATAAGCTCTTCATCACTAATACTGCAAAGACTCAAGCACAAACTTGAAATTCATCTAGAAATACACAGGCAGAGAAATATGTAAGAACAGGAAGTTTGAAAGGGTAAGCTTTACACACTTAAAATCACAAGAAATTCTTATGTGATCTTTTTATTACAATGATCATGTTCCAGACCAAAATTTAAACTTACAATGCATGAGGAAGAGTTGGTGGTAGGTATTTGGGCCTTTTTTTTGTCTTCTTATCCTGGTGTTCCACATTTGTACTTAGATTTGACCGATTTCTGGGCAAGATCTCACCTGAGCTTTGTATGAAACATTGAACATCTTCTCTGGCTCTCTCTTGGAAATACCTACATCTTATATTTCATCTTAAATTATCTACCTTTCTTAAGGCTCACTGCATATTCCTTCATCTTGTCGGCTGGTTTCCTAATGTCTACCTCCAATATTTCATAGTAATTCTAGTGCAGAAATTCTTGTTTCTTGACCTTGGGTTCAAGTACCAAGACCTGCAGCATCATTTTTGTTCCACTTGAGATTATGAGAGGGATAGTATCTGGTGGTTTTAAGATATGCATCCCACAACATGCAGTTTAAGGAAAAAGTAGGCAAGATACCTCCAAACCATTGTATTTTCTTCTTCCCTTGTCATTAACTGCTCCCAGAGAGGACAGCGTCATAAGTGCAGTAGCTCATCATAAAAATGCATAAAACTGTCCCCAGTGGAATTCAAAAAGGTCTGAAATGCTGTCCATGTTACAAGAGAAGTGTGCTTTGCACTTCAATCTTAGCCTTGCATACTTCACTATTCAGTTTTCCCTCAGGTCTTACATCAAGGGGCTCTGGCCTTGATGCAGCTGCAGCTCTTTTCCTAGGCATGATATGGCCAGACTGGGGATAAGAATCTTGCCCAGCAATTTGTCACCACAGAATTATTCTTCCAATTATAATGAGAGATGAACCACTGAGCGTAGCAATATCAATTAGCAGAGTACATCATTTAAGTAAGGCATGCTGCTCCTGATCCAGTGTAGAAACAGCAGTGAGATGTGCACAAAACCACACTACCCTTTAAATGGTGGCTTTTCTTCCTCACAGCTCATGGCACGATGGCCAGTGAGATTGAGAAGGGGGTAGAAGATACACACATATGGTCAGAAAGCACATGCACTACTGATAGGAATGAAAGACTACTGAAAGCTGCATTTTTCTCAATATTATGAGCATACAATCTACATTATACTGTTAATTACTCTGTACTTTCCACATGAGAATTTAGAATCTGTAGCCCAAACAACTTATGGCAGTGTTTTCTTGTCAAGGCTGGCCCACACCTGACTTTCCAATTCCATGGAAAAAAAATCTGGTTTTATTTTGCTTTTGGTTCCAAATTCAAACTTCTAAAATACACTCCAGAGCAAAAAGGTACTGGTGAGAATGGCCAGACAGAAGAAGGGGGAAGAGATGGAAGTTGTTTCACCCTTAAACTAAACATTTTGATAAAATTAGATCTCCTTTTGATAATGATTTGAATTTATTTGACATTATTATAATATGACATGATTCAAAGAAAGTTCTATCATGTAGACTGTAACTACATAATTTTAAGAAAAAAAAAGTTTAGTATTTTTAAGTATAAAAAGAAATCAGGACATGCAATGATTGAGCTTTTAAGCAGACAAAAGTATTCAAAGACAAAGGCAATACTCCCCTGCAACTTAGACACACTGCTGGAATCAGCTACAGCGCTGTGGCAGATAAGGGAGGGAAGGGAAAAACATCCTCTCTTCCACCACACTGCACAATAGATACAACACATCAAGCGTGCTGTACAAAAATGCTACACTGTTCTTCCAGCTACAAAAGCTACCCCACTGTACTGTAAAAATGTACCAGAAAGGAAAAAATGTAGACTGTAAAAATCAAATGAAAAGGTTAGGTCATGTCAAAAGACTGGACATCAGGGGCATTTTTTGGAAAGACTTTTCACAAAGGAATGGGAGAGCCAGTGTTTGCTGCTGCGCTATCACTTTAGTTCATTAAAATCCCATTATCCACCATCTGATATGGACAAAATCCTATTCCCCAGTGGAGAACTGAAAGAGAGAGAGTTTGAAAATGAGGCAATAGAGAAAGAGATTTTTTAGAAATCAGAGGGTAAGAACTACAGAATATTCAGAAGCTTAAGGGAAAATATGGCCTTGCAAATCAATAGTCTAGAAGTTCACAACTACAGATAGAAATTCTAAATAAACACAATATGTTGGTATGTGTGTGTGTTTTGTTTAATACACTTTCATTTGCTTCTTGTGAAACCTTATGTATGATGGGATCAGAGTTAATGGAACAAATAATAAAGTGTTACTATTCTTGACTGAAACAAGAACTATTTCCTTGCTACAGAAGCAAACTGTTCAAGGAAGCAAAAGTCATGAGGGGCTTCTTGTTTTCAACCACAGTTTTACCAAACAACCTGATACATAAACAAGTCTTTGGAGTTTAAGTGTACACAATTACAATGTAGCAAGTCCCATAAATTTCTTGAAAAAAATTTTGCCCATATGGAATATAAAACAATTACTTTTAACACAAAATTACTTTGGTATTACATTACTGTTACCAAAACAGAGAAGGAGAAGAATGGAATTTTTATTTTTCTGGCCAATTTCCTAGCTCACACTATAAAAGGAAAAAATAAGGGAAAAAAAAGAAAAGGAAGGGAAGAATAAACAGAGAAATACAGTTCTTACCCTGAAGAGCGGCAGTCTGGTTTATTTCTTTCTGAGCGATCTGTGAGAAAGGAGGCATAATATCAGCACACAAGTTGGATGTTCTTTAGCAATACTTGTACAGAAGTCTTAAGAGAACTGTGAAACCATATGACTAGCAAAACCAAAAGCTGATTCTATTCTAAAACTGTTTTCCCACACTGGACTAGACTGCCTAAGACCAAGTAAAATTACTGCAAGTTTAATATTTGTTACAATTCCTCCACTCAAAATACAGTGTATTTAATGTTTTGTATTAATGCTTTGGAAGCTTCTCCTCCCTTTAGCTGAAATGAATAGGGCTTTAGTTCAGAGTAAAAATAAGGGAGAGGGAAGAGGAAAAAAGAAAAACCACAGATTACTCAGCGCAAAAAAATCATTCCATGAATCACGGCTGGCAGAGTTCCCTGACAGGATGGGAGAAAAATCAGCAGTTGGTTGCAGCAACATCTGCAAATACACTGAATCCAGTGCAGCCCCACCATTAACTCTTCTGCTTCTGGGGGTTCCAGATAGCGAATATTTTGGTGTTTTTAGGACGGGTTTTGCTTATCCTGTGAGTATTTCAAGCACCTTATTTGGCCTAATTAACATCACTCACAAAAATCTACACATGAAGCTCCAGTATGCAAAGAAAGTATAAAATACTTCTCCCAAGAGTTACGATTATCATAATCATACAAGCATTACAAAATAACCACAGTGCTATGATATTATGTTTTAAGTCCAGAATATCTTTTACTATATGACTTTTGAACTACCTGAAAAATTGAGACTGTTGTCCACCTAAAATGTATATATTCTAAAATTAGAGCGGGGTTTAATCCTTTAATGCAGAAATACCCACTATACAATCAGAAGGTAATTCCTATGGCTACATATAATCTCCCCTGACCATGGTAACTTTGCTTCTTATTTGTTCTGTGTGTATTTTAAAGAGAAAGCCATTTTTTGCGTGTTAATAAACACTTTGCTGAAAAGCTTGTCTATACAGAAGAGTCTTCCTAAAAAAAATTTTCACACTCACAGATTGTATTTCAACCTTAAAGCTCTGCATTTGAAATAAAATTTATTCTGTTGACAGCACACATTTGTTTGTGCAGTTTTATCTCCTGTAAAAAAGAAATATCTTCCTCTCCAAGCTTTATGTGCTCATTTGATTATGTTTTCATTAAAGTGGTAAAAAATTATCTCATGTCAACAGTGCTTAAAAGTATGTAATGCTTTTTCCATCCATAGGTGCTCCTACTGAGCTGTCATACCCACACAGTTATAATTTATTGTCTTCCTGACTCACAGCAATCTCCATTTCAACACACTGTGTGCAACTCTAGTAGCAGAAGGAGCATGGTATAGCGCTGGAATAGCTCACACCAGAGCTGCAGCAACAGTTGTTCAAACACACACTCCTATCCTTATCATGTAACCTCCCTACCTGTGTGCACTGAAAAAAATGAGACCGGACTTCCTACTGAAATCTGTTCGCCATCTGTTGCTTGTTAGCAGTGTTCTCTGCTCTGTATGCAGCCACACTCTAACAGTATTCGGACAAAGCCTTGCCACTGCTAAAACCATCATGTGAATAAACCAGCGAGAAGGAAGAAACCGAGTCAGAGCACATGTAAGCACAGCATCTGGGAGCTCTCCACAGCCCATGTCCAGTTGGCAGATCCACCAGAGCAGGCCCACACCGTTGCAACTTGCTCATTCAGGAAATCAATGCAATTCCCTTTTCCCTTTTATTTTCATTCCTGTTTCAACACCTCAATATTAAATCTGGTTTGGCACATTTTATTAATTGATAAACTTAGCGAGAGCACACCATCCACACGCATACTGGTCTTCTTGAAAAGAACAACTTGCAATCCTACAAGCAAAGAGCCAGCATTAAAAAAATATAACTAAAACCTGCACCTCTTTAAGTTTACTGTGAACTTAATCTTTTAAATTTGTTTTAGTATCAAGTGTAACAAGAGACTCAAAGAGCCCAGTCTTTTGGTTAGGTGCTTGGAGTCAATTAGGTAGTGAAGTCACTATCCCTGGAGGTGTTTAAGGAAAGACTAGACATGGCACCTGGTTGACAAGGTGGTGTTTGGTCATAGGTTGGACTCAATCTCAGAAGTCTTTTCCAACCTAATTGATTCTGTGATTCTGTACATTTTGCAATTCTAAGTGCTGTTTTGGCATTAGGTACAAGGCAAATTCAAGTAATGACACACCTCTAGAAACAGTAGAATATGAAAGCCTAGAAAAAATGGGATTTTTTTTTTTTTAATACACACATGCACATGCACACACGTATGTTACATTTAAACACACACACATGCAGATCTTATCTCTCCATTCTGTTGGCAAACCCTTGGCTTGAAAAAGCTGAGTCTCAAAAATGCAGGCTCACAACTGATTCTCTTTTCTCTACACGTTACCTCAAGAGCTGAGACTTCTTTGTAACCTTTTCTAACAGAAATAAGCAAAAAGACTGTATAGTTGCAAAGATCTGAAAATTAAATCCTGCACTACGGATTTTCTTCTACATCAAAGACATAAATTGCTATAAAACATCACGGGACATGATGTCTTTCTAGCAGAAAACTGTGTATCCTTCAATTCTAAACTCTGGAAGCCAAAACCATGTGTCAGATTAGAGCAAACATTGAATGTTGCGGGACTAGCACTTACAATGAACAAACAGGCCAGTCTGCACTCTGGCATGGGAAATGCACAGGAAAAAGTCCACTTCCAGTGACAGATACTGCCTTCCAGACATGAGATACCAGTACTGTCCTCCCTATCCTTCTGTTGCTAAAAGTAATGAAATTCCTTACTGTGCATGTAGCTGTAGTAAAGTAGGCTAGGAATTCCTAAGCAGCTAGAACTTACAAGCTAAATCTGAATTGTATGTTTCTAAGTTTTAGTTAATTAAGTTCTTTCTGCCTGTCCTCCAATCCACAATTTGCATAGCCAGAGCATCTCTCAATCAGTCAGAACTGACCATGCTCCAACCTCCTTCAGATCATACTTTAGGATTTTCTCCACTTCATACTCACATCCACTATTTACAAAACCTTTGTTGGCCTCATAAAATTACATAGAGGAGAAATATATTATCCTTGCTCAACAGCAGGATATAGTGCAAGAAGCCAAGCAGCTGGCAGGCGGAGCAGATGAGTTGGAAGAAGTCAGAAACTCCTGTCTGAAGTTGGGAAGACTGCTGCCCAGTTCTAAGCACAGCAGAATAATCAAGAAAAACATCTGGGCACAAAGATCTGCTCCTCATACCACAACTGTTTAGCAAATCTAGTGTTTATTTACAAAACCATGCTCTGTGTATTTCAGCAGTAGCATGGACAGCTTATGCCTTTTCTCAGCATTCAAAGGTTGAATGGCAGACAGAAATGCCACGTTCCAGTTGCTTTCAGAAAGGGTCAGGCTCCTTTAACCAGTGATTCTCTTACACTTCAAGCATGGGAAAATTGGCTTCTTTTGTTGTTTGCTTTTAATACGATAGAACAGTTTTTCTTCTCAAGAAAAATAAAAACAAAATCATCAGGAGAAAAATAACTGAGTCAGCATCATTTCAGTTGCTCCACAAACCCAGAATAGCTTAAGTTTTTGCCAAAAAGACCACCAATGCAGAAAACAATATCTTTTACGGCAATCACTCTTGTCTCTGGAAGACAAGCAAAGAAAAGGAAAAAGGCAACTCACACTAAGCAGAGCCATTATTTTCCTCTGTTTATTTTGCAAGCTTCTTCAAAGCATCTTGTTGCTAAGAGTGACTTCAACTGAAAAGTTTGCTCTCACTAGAAAAAAATGCAAGTATAAACATAAAATGTTGTTGAAAAATGAGTGGAAAGTTAACACACATTCTGCTGCATCAAAACTGCAAAGTTACTGGGGAACCTCCAATGCAATCACCTCCCGAGGCTGGTAACTTCCCCCTTTTAACCCCATTCCACAGCTTGATCTCTTAAAAGCTGAACTGGCTGAAGGGAGGAAAGCGGGGCACATACCATACCCATTTCTGGGAAATATTGTATCTTCCAGCTTAACTATGCCTGTTGAATTGACCAGTCAGCAAAAGAGGCATGACACTGTAACACTCTTTAGGAAGACACGCGGTTAGAGCAATCAGCAGTCTCTATCCACTTAGCTTTTAGCCCCTGATGGAGCAGCAGTGATTTCACAAGGAAAGAGAGCATGACACACTACTGAAACAACGGCAAATCTCCAGATAAACCAAGCAATGGGAACCACGGGCTTTTACGCAGGGCTGGCAACACCAAAATACAGAGAGAAGTCATATTTTCAGGATAGGCAAATTATTGAATGAGGATGTACAGCTTGAACTAATCTGAATGCATCAATCCCCCATGAGCTACGAAAGCTGCCAAGCCTTAACAAACCCAGACACTAAGACAAAAACAGCAGCTTTACAAGTAATCATGCAGAAATGTGATAGCTCCTGCCACTATTTTAGTCACATGCATCTAGACCCAGGTGATCATAGCTAAACAGTGCAACAGTCCCTGTCAGCCAACTGCGTCAAGAGCCCCAAATTTCCATTTCTAATTGCCAGTGTAGATGGGAGTCTCACTCAAACTAAATGCCAATTTTCTGGGAAAAAGATCTGCATTTGTGCAGGATTTTCAACGCTAGTTGTTTTATTTGCACTGAGATAAGTAATAACTGCCACTGATACTGCCACATTTTTGTCTCTGTTAAGGCATAATGTGGCTCAAAGCAACTCTCCCTTCATTTCAGCACTTCCCTCAAGTAAGGAGTCAGAACAATGCAAATTGGTTCCACCATATAGAATCTACTATAAATTTTGGTCAATTTTTTTAGGAACAGCTATACAACAAAACCCATAAAACAGAACATTTTTTTATGTATTTTAGTATTTTAACAGCAGGGTCCCTTATCAGTTGTTTTAAAAGGCAGAAGGCTCAAGGAAAGATTAGTAAGAGGCTTAGAAAAAACTTTTTGAATTTACTTTATGTATAGCTTTCCCTTTACGACAAAAGGGCACAAAATCAGGACCACTCAGAGTTTTTACTTGTAAAGGCAGTTTTTATACTTGCTTTAAATTCTACAGTATGCTGTTGAATTCCAGAGCAGTACATTGCAGGGGAAAAACCAACATTATAACACCCTCCCCCCCAATAAAATTATATTCAATAAAATTATAGTAGTCTGTCAGTTTTAATGCTAAACAGTAACTGAGTCTATAAGCACAAAGCATTCCTGCAGTTTTTTATACTTGGAGTAATGCTTTTCCCCCCCACTCTTAAAAATGACTGATGGCTGGGGATGGACCCTAACACATAGCTGAGAGCACACTGAACCTCTGCAGCTGAGTATTTAACTTTGAAACCTACTGACCACCATAAAGAGTGCAATTATCCAAAGTTATAGTATCTTCAACTTGCTAAAGAGATTAAAAATAAACTATAATCGCCTTTAAAGCCTTTAGTGCACTTTTAAGTGCACAACATATAAGTAAAAAAGAGATTTTACTGGACAGCAGGGGCCACATTTGCCAGTGCTACATTTGTTGTTGATTTGTTTTTGTGCCTCTGAAGTTCCACCCCCTCATTCTTGCTCCTACATTTCTCCTGCATTGCCACAGCAAAAGTGTGCATGCATCAGTGTGAACATATGTGCCAGCATAAGAGGGGGCTGACGCAGAAACAAAAGAGAAAGACAACAGTCTGTGTAAGCTCTCACCATTTTTCAAAAAGCTTCATGCTGTAAGAACCTAGACCAAACTCAGCACTGGGAACTGGGCTTGTTCTCAAGCCATAAATGATAAACAAAGTATATAAGCAATCAAATACACCCACTGTATACATATGTTACCACACTTGTGCCTTCTACCACAGTTGTTTAAGAAGGTAATTCAGGATACAGCTGTTTCTACAGCTATTTTTTCAAATTAGCAACTCCCAAAAGTACAAATCCCCACATCTTCATAAGAAATGTTCCAGCTGATCAAGGCAATGTAATTCTTAGGTTATGTACTTCAGGTACAACCAGACACAGGTATCAGTACACCACCAGAATCACAGCAGAAGCTACTCTAGATGAGTCCTACTATTCAATTTTTTTGATACTTTCATAAGGAAAATATCAATTGATTCAACAGTTTGATGAACAAAAGACTTATAACCACAAAATACATTCCTCTCTAGGCATTTCAGAAATGTTAAATTTACATTTCTGAAAAATAATTCTCTGATGTTACTAGCATTGCCATTAAAAGGAAATTATCTTTCAAGACCACTGTACTACCTTTTTCTTCCCAAATCAGATTTATCATGCCTGCAGAGCTTCTGCATATTCCTCAGCTAGGTCACAGAGCTCACTCAGTCTTCCCTACGTCAGCCTGTCACAGGGTGCTGATACACAATATGCAATAAATGCAATAGTGTGAATAAACTTGTCCTTCTGACACTGCATTAACAGACCATCTTATAAACATTCATACACCATATGCAAGATCCAAACGTATTCAATTATTTTCCTCCTCAGGGGTCTGCCCTCCTTGAAAACCAGAACATCCAGCACCAAAAGAGCCTCCAGCTTTGAATATCTACATGTAGGTACATTCACTTGTCACAACATGCCCCTTACTACACAACTTAGGGGCAGTTTCTATGCCAGGAGACTTAAGATACACAGAGAAATACCCCTGTGGAGTGACCAAGGTAATGATAAAAGTAGTTCTAAAAATAATGAAAAGAACCCTTTTCTTTAAATTTTCCACATGGCATTTAGCTGGTTTGTTTTGGATATTTTCCTGTTGAAAACCCATTTCCTAAACATTTCTGGCCACTTTGTGGCTATTACTGCAGGGGATATCACTTTGACCATTAAAACAATTTCCCTTGATCTACACAGTACAAAACTAGCTGTTGTAGAAAGACCCTTTGTTGTATACATTTCAGATAATCATTTAGCATTTTTGAGAAGCCACACTCTATCTTACTCGTATCAAAAGTTGGACTCTCCATCTACTACATCCATTTATTCCTGGATGTAAAAAACTCCAAATTTCACCCTTTCCACCCCTCTTACCAAACTAAGAATCCTGTCTCATTGGACAATTAAAAGTTTTCCGAATTTGCTAATCTGAAACAGTATGTTTTTACTGTTGAGATGGCAAATCTCAACAACAAAAGTCCCCAGTGTAATCTTATTGGATTAAGCACTTGGAAGCTAAGTCATATTCAATGTCGGCAAGACTTGGATTCATAGTAACATGCTGAATAGCACTTCAGAAGATATTCCCTCCTTCTGTATATTAGGAAACTAATTCAGCTTTAAAACAAATAAGAAAATTTCTTTATTGACTATTTCATCATGTGAAGCCACTGACAGAATAAAGGTGACATTGCTTCCAATTTAGATACCAGACATGATAGTGAGTGCAAGTAAGTGCATAGGTCTGCACAGTGGGAGGAATTTGGAGACTGTGGAGACGAAATGACACAGAGAGAAATAAATTAGTGCATGAAAATAAAGGATTTGTAATAGGCTCAACCATAAAAAACCCTGTATCTCTAAAAATAGAAGATATATACCAGGCAAATGAAAGTATTTCTCTTAAGACACTACTGAAATACTTAATAGCTTGTTCTTGGAATATTTTGTGGTCCTTTGTCACCATTTATGATAAAAAAATCCCCAAGTTGTTTACCCAGTTCATCTAATGAGAACAGTCTCAAATCTCAATGATTTTGTTACAAATACTAATTTTCTAGGGAAGTGCATTTGAAATTAGCCTACTAACAAAATATTTTCCCTCCAGTGGCATTGGTAATTCCACCCAACACAAATATAAAAAATCTGAGAAAGTGAAAGTAAAAATTGCTTCTCACATGCACTGGATTCTTCTGAGGTACCATAAAATGGGTTATTCCCAAAAAGGTCTCTTGTACTTTATAATCAAACAAAGATTACAAGACCTAGACACATCATAAAAGGGATTAATATGAAGGTGCAAAAAATGGGTTTGTTTAATGATGTTGGCATATAGGAATAAATTGTTGAACCCTGAGATAACCCTCATCCATCAGCTTTGAGCACACACTTAAAAGTTGTGCAACTCTCTGCCAGTATTCCACAGAACAGGAAGCCCAGCACTTTGCTATTATTGAAGCATATAATGTTTTAAGGCATATTATTTAATACTGTAGTGATCAGCATCCAATTTTTAAAGATGTGAGTCACCTGGCATTCTGAAGACATGTTACTGAGGAGCGCCATGAGTTTATCCACACGTAGTCCAAGCCAAGTCTTAAACATCTACCAAATCCCCTTAAAGGTACCTCAGAGTCCTTCATTACTGGCCTAACATGTGCATATAAATCTGCATACATGTGCCCTTTAGTCCTGAAGACCATCCTAATCAGTAGTCGCTATGCACAGTTGGATTCCTTGCACCATGATTTCACCTTGTGTAGAAGGCCCATGTGCCCAGTCCATCTGAGCCCTCTGTAGCCGCACCTTTTGTGTCCACGGGAAATGAACATGTGCACTTATCTGACCAACACTAAATTAGGGTCTTACTGTAACTTGAGACAGGAATTTGAAATGGAAGCTCAATCCAACAGTGGGAGCACACTGGAAGTCCTCACTAATCGGTAAGAGCACCGAAGAGGAGAGGATTACTGAGGAAGCCCACAGGTCCTCAGTATCAGTGACAAGGAGAGAAAGAAGCAGTCACTGGACACCTTTGCCATGTCCTTCTTAAGACAGGCCCACTTGCCTAACCAATGTGAAACATAACCCTCCCAAGCTCCAAAACAGAAGAAGATAACAATGTTTTATGAAGATGGAGGACAGGAGACAGGGAAGGTCACAGAACAGAAACATCACCTGCTGTGATGAAAGGGAGGTAGGCAACCCTTTTTGGGGTTTTATAAACCCACAGGGCTTTTTTACAACTTGGTAGCAGGTTCAGGCACACTCAGCAAAAATAAGTATGGCTCACAGCAAAGAGTTTGGTTACTATTTTTAATTTAAAAATTGAAAACATGGCTAAATTTACAAAACATATCCAATTCATAATAAAAATACTGGAGTTCTCTGTGTACAAAATGAAAGCTGTAGGTCACAATTCTAAGAAATGCATTGTGAACAACCACTGAGATACATACACCTTTTATTCTTCTCATGTGGCCCTTGTATATAGACAAAGCTGACTGCTATATTTATTTCTGGGAATATTACAATATTTCTAAAAGCTTCCTCACCTGTTTCTCCAAACATCTGACAATTGTACTTCCTCCTCCTCCCAGCCCCTCAAAAATACACAATAGAAAAAGCGGCTACTATAAAAGTAATTTTTTACCTGCTTCTACCCTCGACATGAGGCTACTGCATCTTGTTGTCAGTCTTCTAAACGCAAATTTCATCCATTCAACTGTTACTCATGGTAACACAAAGCAGTTACCCACAGCTCAACAAGAGACTTCAAAAATCATACGGCAACTTAAAAAGACAAAACAACAGGACAGCAAAGCTATTAAGCATCCAGAAACCCTCAAAACAAAGAATCCTCTGCTCACCACAGATAAATACAGATTTTCTGGATGCTCTGGTAATGCTGGCAGAAACAGTTCCAATTGTTTGGTACCTTGGAGGAAATAACTACTCTCCCACGTGCTCGTAGACCTCTTCCCAAAGCTGTGCACTCATTAAAAAGGCCTACAAATCCTGTCAGAGGCATTCAACCTCTGTAAATACACTAATAAGTACCTCTACATTACTATGGTGCCAAAATACCATAATGACACACTTCAAATAGTTCTTGATAATGGATCCACAAACATCAAGCTAGTAGATAGCAATTAGAGAAATTAAATATGCCTGATGTCACGGCAGCTGCTACCACACTTTTCCCAGAGACAGTGGTGGGGATCTGCAGCAAGCTTTGCACACTAGCAAAGAAAAAAACAGGTTTTTTCATAAAGTTAGGCCCATGAGCACTGAATACATAAGGTCTGCAGCATTATCCCATCTCATCGTTCAGTGATACTTGTTCAATACTGGCAGTGATGCTCTTCCAAGCACAGGTGAACTTCATCATCCCAGTTTGGAGTTCACTGGGTGTTGTGTCAGATACATTTGCAAAGATTGGCAAGCTTAAGACAAATTACAAAGTGTACAGCATTTGCCATCAGTTGAACTGTGGCACCTGACAATGCTGTTCTTCCAGAACTAGGTAGAAAGAGGGAGACTTCTTATAAAACTTCTACTTTGATCCCAAGTCCTACATTTCTATTAGTTTTGTACCCTAAATTTACAGTGCAGTTATAAAATGAATACAGCACACCAATGGAGGAATTTATGATGAGAAAGTTATTGAAATGCTGAGCTTGTTTCCAGACATTTATGTCCCATCTCTCCAACAGGATGAACCAACAATATTTTAATAATAAATAACAGCCCAGCACACTGTACACTGAAAAATTCTTGTAAATGATTTAGCACAGATGTGCACAACCTGAACCAATTTTCATATTACAGATCTATGATACTGAGCACTCAGGTTTTAATGCAAGAAGGAGTTAATGATGAATACAAATTTACCACCTTGAGAAAACAAATTATATTAATTTTAGCTTATCTCTTACAAATACAATCTAAATGCTATAACTGAAGAAAAAAGTCAGATGGTTTCTTTTATGCATACAATATTCTGTCTAGAAATAGAATGGATCAGAAACCCTTTTGTAGGAAACACAGTGCTTGAAAATTTAACTAAGTTTTTAAGGAAGTAAATCACCATGATAAAGACCACATTAAAAACAGAATATAGATAAGAAATTTTTCATCATAATTCAAGAACCTGTGAATACTCAGCAGAAATACCAACCAGCATGTAAAAGGTACTAACTGATTTCATACAATGAATGATAGTGCTCCCTACTACCATGTAAGATTTGAAGACTAAAAGTCTAAGTGGATTCAAAAAAGGAATTGAATTCGTGAAAGATAAATCCATTGGCAACAATTTAGCAGGGCCTTTCATATGCAGCCTCCCTGAACTTGCTAAAAAATCGACTGCAGAGGGGAAGGAATCTCTCTTGGAAGTAAATTGAATCCTAGGAGGTTTTTCTTGCATACTTTCCTGAAGACATTTGTAGGCAATTTTAAGAAACAGGCTACCTGAGAGGATGAGCCTTTTGTCTGAGCCAGTTTACGTTCCTAAATGAAAATTATAAAATCTCTGTTTTTTCTGTTTGCACACTGGGACAAACAAGCTATGAGCACAGCTCTGAAATGCTGACGGTGTGCCCACTATTAGTCACAGGAGTGACAACGTCAATAATTTGAAATCTTCAGCATGTTCTGATCCAATCACATTTTCTTCAAAAGCCTGAACAAGCTGACTGAGGCAGCAACGCACACACAAAATAAATGTTATGACCTCTTTAAGAGCTTAGGGAAAAGAAAGGCAGCAGGAAAGGAAATGAACAGTAAAATCTGTTGCATTCAGCTTCTACTCCAGTGTGAAGTAAGGCATTTTCAGCCTTGCTGCCTCTAGTCCTTCAGGCTGGACCCAAATACAGCCACAGAAAGCAGGAAAGCAGGGACAGATTCGTTTTGTAACACATGCAAGAATTCCTAAACCAGTTCAGTCCATCTTTGAAGCATCTCATTTATCATTCCATTAACTTTTGTCAAAAAAGTCTAAATTCTCAAGTCAGAATGTCAAACTGATATTTTTAGAATAACATATGAAATCCATACAAATATCTACAGATTTAAAACATCACCTGAAGTAGTTGGTGTAACAACACTACACCAGATAGGCAATTTAAAAATACTGATATACTTAATATTCCGTGTCTGTCGAAATTCATACAAAGTCAAGAGGAAAAACAGGAAGTTTTCTTGGTATGTGCCATCAACCACTAAATCTATGCTTTCCCACAAAACTTATTTTCGTCCTTCACTAAAGGGAAGGATGCTTGCCAAGCATAAACCACAGATCAACAGATGATATATTGTGTTCCCAAATCTGCTGTTGGAATGCTTCAGTACCTTGTGCGCATACTGTTTTTCAAGAGTAGAGTAAAAAATCTTGGCCAGCAATGAAAACAACACATCCACTACATTTTTCGTACAGTCTGAGAACCTGAATAAGCAAGGTAGGACTGTGCAATGAGAAGGCTGAAGGGGCCAAACTACTTTACCCCAGGAAAGAGAAGGCAAAGAAGCTATTTAACCACAGCACACAGCTACTTGTAGAATAGCAACAAAGATCACAAATGCAAATTCTTGCTGGTGTTAGTGGAAATATTGCAAGGGGCAAGGGTCACAAATGTGGCTTGGGAGATTCAGGCTGTATGTGAGCAAAAGTTCTTCCATTAGAAGTGCAGCACTGAAATAGGTTACCTGCAGGGGCTGTAAATCCCTCTCTTTTGGGAGACTTTTCAAGACATAGCTACACAAAGCCTTGGATGGATCTAGCCTTGGCAACAGGCTTGCTTTAAGAACAAGGCTGGACTAGGTGACCCCAGAGCTCCCTTCCAGACAAAACTTCCATGGCCACAAACACAATGTCATCAAAGCAAAGAACTAAACCATGATAAAGCACTGTATTTAACTATAGATAATAAGTATCAAGAAAAGAAGTTCATGTCAAATTATGTCCGTGCTACCAAAATAAAATTTCATATGGCATATATTGTATGAGACACTTACTGAGACAAAACATGCAGAACTACATCAACTTTTAATGGAGAGCGTCAACACTACTCTGTTGTTGCCAGATTTTAAATAAAGGTGATGTACGGCTTCCAAATAGATAAATTATATTTAACATCTCAGTTATTGCAGCTTAACATGCCTCAGTGACTGCAGCTATAGAGAAAGAAAAAAAAGGGAGAACTTCAGAGTAAAAAAATCTGAGAAACAGAATCACAATGGAATGCTGAACTGATAGACTGCAAGGACACTGGGCAGAATGTCCAAGATAAGGCCAGCAGGAACCAGATTAGGAGGAATAAACAAAGCCAACTCATCAAACTAATGTGCTAACTAGGTAAAAGGCAATTCTGGCAGAGGAAGACCACAGCCACCAGCTCAAGAAACCCACATACTCAAAAGAAGACTGAGCATGTGGGCTGATTAGTAGAAGAAGCAAGAGAGTCATTTAACCAACAGAAATAAAATATTAATTAACAAGAGAACTATATAAACTATATCCAACAAACATTAATGCTTTTGCTTGTCAAAATGTATAAATAATGAGAAGTTTTGATAATTGGTGTACTGGCTTTGTGAATTTGCCACCTAGGACCCCTTTCTGTGCTAACTAAATAAATCAAATACCTTGACTCTGTGGACTGGCCTCTTGCACACCAGGTGAAAGAACCCATTTCAGGACAACAAAGGCTGTACTCTTAAAAGCAAATATTGATAAATTTATTTACAAATATTACTTTTTTTTCCATCTCTAAACAATAACCACTTCGGTAAAAGCTTCTTGCAATGAGGTTATGACTCATTTTACCCTTTGGTGTCTATCCCCATTCTTTATGCAACAACCCTGAGTTATCATTTGTTGCCCTGACAGGAAATGACTGCTTCCAACACAGGTAACAGCAAGGTCTTTGGGCAATCATAGTTCTCTGGGTCATTCTCTGGCTACAAACTCACATCTCCTTACACAATTATATACTTCTGTGCCTTGCTTTGGCTCTAACCTAAATGAAGAAGGTCCATTTAATCATTTAATAATTATACTTATTATTATTTGTCCTTCTACAGTTTCCTTGGCTAGGAAATCACCCTGTTGACTATCAGAAGTTATTAAATTATTTTCCTTAGACCAGCCTTCATTTTTAGAGGCATTGTTTCTTCAGAGGGCTCAATATTCTTTGGGGTTCAGACTACACTCCTGGCCAAGTAACTGCAAGCAGGTTTTTTTCTTGCCACTGATACTAACTTGAATTTCAAGATATGTTGGAGAACTTCTATATATAGGCTATGTTATTTATTTATTTCCAGAAAAGCTTTAAATTGTATTTATATTTACCTCAAGCAAGCGTCAGTCAAGGCTATGAAATTTAGTAGAAATGTGTGCAGTAACTTCAATGCGCTATGAAAAATGCCTAATCATGTAATCTTCTTAACACTTACAATACACAACATACTAGCACCAGTCAGAGATTATTATAGGAGAATTACATCATTTGTGCTCTTTTGGTTTTAAGTGTTTTACTGAAGGAGTTAAAACTGAAGCTCTTAAATCTGCATTGGGACTACCAAAACAAAACAGACTGAATCCCAGTGAAAAGAGGGAAGATATGTTCAGCCGACCATGAACTCCACTGCTTCTTTAATTTGTGAGCTAACCGACTAAACAAAGAAATAAAATAGTGGCACCCATTCCCCTATCCTCAATGCTTCTCTTAATCCTATTTTTAAGGGTTTCTTGTGCACACATGGACAGACTAGCAGACCACAAGTAGACTGTGTATTTATTTAAGACAAGTGGTCTACTCCATGGGGACTTTTTTTTTCTTCTCTGAATAAAAGAGGATAAATTGGTCACACTTGGTACGGACAAGCAGAACAATTTCCAGATCAGCAATGAAGGACACAGGCATGGAGACAAAGAAGTTTCCAGCTTCTTGCTGACTTCTCTTCTGCAAGATGCAGATCTTTCCACTTCTTAAATATAAGATTCAGTTAAGCAACTAAGTCTTCAAATTACCCTTTTGCTAATCATGGTTTCTCCCCGCTCCAGGGTTGCTGGCATCCCTTGGGAAGGACTAAGCTTGAACTGCTCTTGTTACGATCCAGTGAACCCGAAAGGATATCATCACCGAAACAGTCTCAGACCCAAGAATTCAATGAAGAATTTCAGACCATCTTATTCTTTACTTCTTAAGGCCAAACATGTAGTTTTGCATTAACATGGGAACAACTGCTGAGCATTGTATTAAATTCTTCATTTATCTGTAAAAAGTCCGTGATGCCTGCAAAAAATTAATGTTCGCTGAACTTCGTCAGACACACTACAGAAATGTACCCCCATAACCTCCCAGCATGTTGAGCAGTGAAATATTCAACCTTAATTTGTTATACTGGATACAGCTCATTGTTCTCAGCTTCGAAAACAAGTCAGTGCCAGTCTGATGTGGGAGTTGTGGGAGTATAAAGAATTGATCCAGCTCTGAGCTAGATCTTGTTTTGCCAAAAAAACCCCAAAGCACTCAGTCAGTCAACCAACCAAAAATAGATGATTTCACCCATAATCTAAAAACTGCTCACTAGAGTTGAAAAAGTTCCAGGAGCCATCTGAACTACTATGGAGAAACAGAAATAGGGGAAGAGGGAAGAAAACCCCAACAAAACTCAACCCAGAGATGTTTCAATCAGCACAGCAAAACTCATGTGCAAAATTTACAGGCATTGTAATTTACAGGCATTTACTTACACAGAGCAGCATTTGTGGTAAGTAAAACAGAGTAATATTAAATTAAACCAAAGCCTTTCCTTGTACTATTGTCCACCTGTATTTTTAACCATACACTAAAGTGTAAATCACAATAGGTCTTCATTATCAATTCAAATAAATTTCATTATTGGCTTCCATATTTGGCAATTTCATTTTATTTTTAAGTAAGGAAGTATCTGCCACATCCATAATGGGCCATTCTTTCTCAAGAAATGCTGGCCAGAATTCAAAGTGAAATAATGCAGATACTGAATATGTCAAAAATTTCTTGTGTGCTTTAGATAGTATCAGAATACTGTGGTACTCAGCCCTAATGTGACAGCAAGGACAGATAATCAACCAATGCAGTTCATAACTAAAATTTACTATATTCACTATAAACTTTCCTGCAAGTCCACTTACTTCAACAGCCACAGAATAAAAAGGTAGTGAAAATAGGAAAGCACACCAGATTGAGGCCCAGAGTTAGACTGGAGAGAGCCTATAAGTCTATGGAGAAATTGCATTTCAGTGAGGTGGTTGTTCTGGTTTGTTTGGAATTTTTTTGTTTCCACTTTATTAAAAACAAACTAAATAAAAATACTAACATTGTGAACAATGAAATCCAGTAAAGATCCTGTGGTCTCTATAACTTCCCAGAACAATAATGCATGTGACAGAAATACGCAACAAGGGAGGTAGAAATCAATTACATTTTTGTACTTATATTGCAGTTAAAAACCCTAAAAGTTTCCAAAAGAAGTGTTCTCCTTTCCCAGAGCAAGTGACCAGATGATTCAGTTTTAATGAAACTATGTGGCTACTTTCATTGTTCTCAATTTTAAAGAATGCATTGTAGTTGTCCTTCCTATAACCTAAAAAACCCCTATATATATAAAAAAAATTCAATCAGTGTTTTCTCAAAGGGAAAATAATTTCTTTAGAAGAGTTTCAAATTTCTCTATTTAATATCATCTCACAGGTTTTCCAGAACAAGCCAAATAAAAAACTTTCTTGAATTCAGAGAAAAAAATGCCATGCCATGGAATCATGACAAACAGTGTGGTAGAAACAGGCAGTCAGACAAGTCACCTGAGCTATCTAAAATGACTCCATGGACATGGATGGTTCTGCCTATCTCATTTCTTCAAGTTTCTCTGCTTCAACATCTGCTCTGGCAGTCTAGCGCTTAAGTAAGCATCTTCAGCTCAGTAAACCAGCAAAAAAGCCCCCATCCCAACAAAAAAACAAACAAATCAACCCTCCAGTGAACCAAATAAAAAATCCCCATGAGCAGGTCTCAGCTCTCAGCTCTCAACCTGCAGTTTCACACCAATCTAAGCAAAATTAACTTCTGGCTGGCACAGCCTCTTACCTCCCTCCGACTGCATGTTCCTACTCTCTCCCTTGTGCCAGCTTCAACATTCACCCAAACCTGTGCAAAACCATTTCAATGAGCTGAATCAGAAGACTCCCACCCACTGAAGGGAACTAGAAAAATATCCCTCTGCTTGGACAATGCACCAGAACAGGTTGGTGCAGGTTCTAGCAACCACGAGCGCTCCAAGTGAGGCAGCCACCCAGTACCTCAACCCAGGCTACCACCAAACCACAGCCTCAGTGACTTCACTCACCAACAGGTTGGACAAGCAGCAGAGCTGACACACAAGAGAGAGCAGAAGAGCACATCCACAAAGGAAATCACACCTCTAGAGGAGCAGCAGAAAGCTGCTAGTTCAATTTAGGTGGCTTCATCCCACAGTATGTGGCGCAGAACAGCTGTGACTGTGGCTTCAAGGGAAAATACTACTCCTCCATTCCAGAGCCTCCTGCGCTCTGCTTCTCCAATAAACCACTGCTAACTATGCCTGAGCGTTTAGTAAGTCAGAAGCATTTGTGAACTTTCACCTTTCAGCTCCCAGTCTGCACACATGCCTTGCATGAGCAGGACAAAGGTGATCAACTGCCCTTATGCACTTCCATGCATTAGCTAAACATACCAGAAATTTAAATCACTTGCACTTGCAATTAGTTTAACACACTGAAATGTTTAAATTGACAGTCTGCTAAGGTACCACTACATTTCTTAAGCCCTACAAAAAATACCTTGCAGGCTTATTTAACACCTATTTATACTACCATTTTAGCAGTGTAACTGCACATTACATGCAAAAAAACCCCACTCATTTTCAATAGGTTTGTAAATAAAAGTATGTAAATAAAGGTCAAATAAGTGAAGAACAGCAAACTCGTCTACCTTGGATGATATTCTTCACGGATGCCTTAAGAATACTCCGCTGGGAGCCTTACTACTGTTTTCCACTGTAGAGACATGCAAACAGATGGAAAGAAGGCGAGACAGCTAAAGCAGAATACTATTCATTCAGACATACTTTACACCGGTAGCGTAAACAAACAGTGCTGGGCCTATTTCAAAGGGTGGCTGTCAGGTAAAAATACTAATAAAAATTGAAAATTACTGGTTAGTAGCATTGCGACAAATTCTGGGAACAAGCTTTGCCCCACAAGAAGGCGGCAAAGGTTATCCATATATATAAACTGTAGAACCAATTCTATGTTTTCCGCTAATAAAAGCCTCCAGAAGAAACACCTTTAGAAAACAGACAGAACCAGCAGCACAAACATTTCACTGTTGAGGAAACCATACAGGAACCAACACTGGTTTTTTGCACTCAACCCCAGACAAGGGAAACCCTGCACACGTGCCAAACCACAGTGGTTTCAATAGGGTCCTGCTAATCCTGCACCTGCCCAGATAGCATTGACATAACTCGGGCCACTGAAGGCCACAGGGCCTGCCTATTACAAGTTTTCCTCTGGGATCCCTCACATTGCTGTGTTTTTGTCATTTACAAAGGAACACTCAATTTCTTGTTGCTCAGATGGATGCAAATTCACATGAATTGCAGAAGGTGCTATATTGTTACAGTTGTATCTTAATTATTAAGAATCAGAATATTTAGAATTCAACTATGTAGCATGGCTGAGATTTTACCTGGAAACAGACCTAAGGAAAATTATTCATTCTGGAAGGGATTTTACACTGACAGAAAAAGAAATGCTGCATTCACACCTCAGTGACTACAGGACAGTAACATGCACGTTGCCCCTCAATTAACAACGATGCCTGAATTAAATACTTTCAACTGCTGCCAGAGTCAACTTGAGTTCATAATTTCAAATCAAAGCTTGTTGTGATGTCTAGGTCTCCCTACAAAGACCTACCAATCTGCTCACTCCCAAGCTCCATTCCTTCTCACATGCACTGGTTCTTGCCTGTTTACCAGGGCCTGCCTACATAGAAATGGCTAAATACGGACAACTTTGCTGTCTAGATGTTCCTCCACCTTGGTACTTTGAAGAAAAATGGGCATTTAATTTCCTGATACGGCACCCTATGTACCTGGACATGTCTGTGGTGGTCAGCACATGCCCATGGTAGCATCAGGGTGGTGAAACACTGGAACAGGTTGCCCAGAGAATCTGTACATATCCCATCCCTGGAGGTGGTCAAGGCCAGGCTGGATGAGACTCTGAGCAACCTGGTCTAGCTGAAGGTGTCCTTGCCCACGGCAGGGGGATTGGAACCAGATGATCTTTAAGTCCCCTTCTAACTCAAACCACTGTATGACTATGATTAGCTCGGAGCAGCAGAGGCTCTGGGGACGGCCCGCGGGCACATGCCTGCGGCTCGGATGCACCTGAGCTGAACCGAGCTGCCCTGGGGCGAGGCCGCCGGGGCCGGCACACCTTGGGTCGGCACCGCCAACGCCGCCCTGCCCCCGACAGGAATCCAGACACGGGGAGCGGGCCAGGGCCAGCCCAAAGGAAGCGACGCCACGGCCCGCCGCGCCCTCGCCGCTCACCTGCCGCTGAGCTCAGCGCGACCCTCCGGTGCCTCCTGCCGAGCTCCCGCAGCTCCTCCTCGTCCTCCTCCAGCCTCCAGGCTTCGGCCATCGGCAGCGAAGGGGCGCCTGGCAGCATTCAAGAAGCGGGGGCTGCCATGGCCGGCGCCCTCTCCTCGGCGCGGCCGCCCGGCCCTCGCGGCCGCCGGGCCCGCCCCGCACCTGCGCCCTCTTCGCCGCGCTTCTCCCCGAGACCGCTCCGCGCTCCTGCCGGCGGGGCGAGGCGGGGGGAGAGGCGGCCTTTCCTGCCCATCCGCGGCTCTCCGGCGTCAGCAGGAAACCCGGCGGCCGCCTGGCACCGCCACAAAAGGGGGCGGAGGAGGCGGCGGCGGGGGGAGGTACCTGGCGGCTGCTGCTGGGCAGCAGCTCCGGCGGGCAGCGGCTCCGCGGCCGCGGGCACCGCGTGGGGATGGGCCGGCGAGCGAGGGCCGGGGCGGCCCCCGCCGGCACCGAGCGGGCTGTGCGAACCCGTGCGGCCTCCTGCCGAAGGGGGGAAGGGGCTTGCGGCAAGGCGGTGCGAGGGCTGCTTCGCCTCATGACGAGGACAAGGAGATCCCAAGAGGAGGATGGTGCCAGACTCTTTTCAGTGGTACCCAGCGACAGAGCAAGGAGCATTGGCTATAAACTAAACCACAAGAAGTTCCACCTCCACATGAGGAAGAACTTCTTTATGTTGGGGGTGGCCGAGCACTGGAACAGGCTGCTAAGGGAATCGTGGAGTCACTCTCTGGAGACACTGAAATCCCACCTGGACACGTTCCTGTGTCACCTGCTCTAGGTGACCTTGCCTTGGCAGGGGGGTTGGACTAGATGGCCTCCTAACAATTCTGTGATTCTGTGAGGTGAGAAGGGCAGTTACTGTGGGTAGCCGGAAAGTCGGGAGCCCTGGGAGCTGTGGGGATTGCGGCTGCAGCACATTGTGGCCCCAATATTGGCTGAGAGCTGGGGGCAGGCAGGCTTTTTTGACTGGCAGCTGTTGTGGTTCACGGCTAGGAGGTTGTGTGTCTTGGCCTGAGTTCATCACCGTGGTTTGAACTACTTAAGAAGTTATCTTAGGACCTACTTGAAACCAGTGAGGTACATGCTTACACTGCTGAAGTGATATGAAAAATATGGCCACTTTTCAAGTCAGACACATGTGTAGTTTTACACCTAATTTTTTTCCCCCCTGGGCCTCAGTTGCCTGTATCTAAATAGAAATTATATTGCTTCCTCACTTCGTATGGTAACTGTAAAACCAAATCGTAAATGATTTTACATATTATTCAATTGTAGGTACTACTAAAAAAGGATATAAGGAAGATGAATTCAGCTTCAAAGCAAGGGAACAAGGGACAGTAATTCAAAAAAGTATATGACCACAAATTAGAACAGGAAGATACAGCTAAACAGTGAGTAACCCTAATGCTGAGCAATATCTGTGCTGACACACTAAGCACCTTCTATGCTCACAGTCAATAAAAGCATATTGTACAAGTTGAAAAAAAAAATCACAAAATGGAAAAATATATAATGCATGAATACAAATGATTGTCTGTGCATTTCTTAGTGTTTTAGTTCATGGTTTTGCAATCATTGTTCCTTAACAGAGGCTTTTTTCCACTGCAGCTCTTAGTGTTCAAGTCGTACAATAGTTATACTTTGAAGAACATAAGGCTTTACACTGTAAAAAGATGTAAGGCCAGGAATAAAACTGGATGTACAGCAGGACTGTATAACAGACAAATGAAACCTTACACTACAGGTACGTGTTCTCAGAAGCCTCATGCTTTGGATGACCTCTGCATGGGTAGATAGATTGCATGGTAGTTCAAGGAAATCGCCTTACAAATTTCAGTGCAAAATCAACATGCCTTGTGCGTGATCTAGAGCGGATACAAAATTCTTCAGTGGAGCACTGCTATCACAGGTACATGCTGTTGGTATATGCATGTGTGAGAGACAAAAGAGACTCTCCCATATAAAACAAACTATGTGTTGTTTGTATTCTGGTTCTCTACTGTGGAGCCAAAATGCAGCACCTGTATTCAGCTCCTAAACTCCACTAACCACAAAGAACAACTAGGACCATCCATTTTCCACTTCCTGAATATCTCCTTTTTATACTATGTGTTTCACTGCTATTTGCAGGAAAGAGAAGGAAACTCAGTATCATGTAAAATTCCTAAGGAAGGAAAAACCAGAAATATACCATAGAACATAACACAAAGAGCCCTCAAAAACTGGATGAAACCTTCTTTTGTTGCTGTTGATGAGATTGACACAGAGGCTTCCAAGCATACAAAATTGAAAACCACATTTGGACAGATTTTAGGCCTAAGAAAATCATGCTGAACAGAGTAGCTGCAACGATGACTAAGAAAACATCCCCGAAAACATCACGTAACACAATATAGAGCAATTATGAGTATTTAATGTTGATGATAGTCAAGAGTTCCTTAGCAAGCACTGGGAAAGTCCAATCTAAAAATGGAAGTGCAATAACCAAATTATGATGAAGTCCCTGAAGCAACCACTTGGCCATGTATCAAGCTCTGCCAGCAGGAAATGCACTTGGGACAGTGACTGAATTTAGGGCTAGAGGAGCCATTCAAGAAATGCCTGTAACTGTTTGAAGACGGATTTCACTAGAAAGGAAGAGATCACACTAAGATACAATTCATATGTGGATATGACATTCAGGTAGCAATAACCAACATATTACTGTAAACTGTACTGGAAACAATTTCCAATCAGTACTACTGGAAACAAGAAAATTTCACAACATTTAAACAGAACTAAAATGCAAGGCAGCATTCAATTAAATACTTGAATCATATTTCTGAAATTTTTGTTGCTAGAAATATTCGATAATGCTCAATCCCTCCAAAAGGAGGTTGCATACTAGTAGATAGAATTCTTCAGGGTAGTTATCTGTGAGCATACTCAGACTGCCAGTGTACCAGTAATAGAACCAAAGAATAGTTCAGGTTGGAAGGAACCTTAAAAATCATCCAATTCCAACCCATCTGCCATGGGCAGGGGACATCTTCCTTCCACTGGACCAGGTCATTCGGAGACCCATCCAGCCTGGCCTTGAACACTTCCAGAGACAGAGCATTCACAACCATTCTGGACAACCTGTTGCAGTGCCTCACCACCCTCACACTAAAGAATTCATTTCTAGTATCTAATCTAAACCCACCCTCTTTCAGCTTAAAACCATACCCCCTTGTCCTGTCACTGTCTGCCCATGTAAAAAGTTCTTCTCCTTTTTTTAAGCCTCCTTAAAGTACTGGAAAGCCACAGTGAGGTCTCCCCAAAGCCTACCCTTTTTCAGGCTGAACAACCCCAGCTCTCTCAGCCTCTCTTCATAGGAGAGGTGTTTCAGCCGTAGGGTCATTTTTGTGGCCCTCCTCTGGACACTCTCAAACAGGTCCACATCTTTCTTGTGCTGAGGACCCACAGCCAGATGCAGCACTCCAGCTGGGGTCTCTCCAGAGTGGGGTAATGGGGGACAATACCTTCCTCAACCTCTTGGCCATTTCTCTTTTGATGCATCCCCAGGATACGGTTGGGTTTCTGGGCTGCAAGCACACATTGCTGAGACATGTCAAGCTTCTCATCCACTAGCACTGCAAAGTCCTTCTCCCAAGGGGTAGTCTTGATCCATTCTCTGCCCATCCTATACTTGTGCTTGGGATTGTCCCTATCCAGGTGTGGGACCTCCTACTTGGTGAGGTTTGCATAGGCCCATCTCCCAAGGCTATCCAGGTCCCTCTGGATAGCATCCCTGCCCTCCAGCCTGCTGACCACATCACAGAGCTTGGTGTCATTGTAAATTCACTGGGTGCACTCAGTGCTACTGTCCATGTCAGTGATGTTAAACAGCACCAGTCCCAGAAGAGACCCCTGAGGAACACCACAAGCATTCAAGCTTAGAAGTGATTTTTAGATTTTAAATGCCTCCATTTCTTGCAGGTAATTCTTTCCCAGTGAGTGCTTGCCAGACGCGTTCATCCATGCTCTGTCTGTGAGCTTTGACTCACTGCTAGTTAATGTCGGTATTTTCAAGTGATAAACAGCTTTAGGGTTTTTTGTCAAATGCCACACATCACTGAGTTGATACCTGATAAAGGTGTAAATAATGGAGGTACCTAGGAAGGAGGTAGGCTTTAACAAGTCTGCAGGAGGTAGAGCTCTGACAGAGAGCTCTGACAGAGAGCTCCTGAGGAGCAATGGCAGATCTACCTTAGCAGTCTTGGAACAGACCCCGACACAGCCCTTTATCTGGGTAAGCATTTTCTGTGGGGAGGAGAGAGCTGTACTTTTGCATCTTTAGACAAGCAACAAAACCAGCTGTTGAAATAATCAAAAGAGCCACAGTTGATGGCAAGTTTAATAATGGCCTAGGCCAGACAGAGTAATTCGCGATCATTTGGCTCACATCAGAACACACACATACACACACACACACACACACACACACACACAAAGACTTCTGCTGCTTGGCTGATGGACCCAAGGGAAGAAGGAAACAAAGAGGAGGGGAGAATGAATTAGACCAAATAATTTGAAGTGCAGAAGGAATTAAAGCCATGTGGGAAATTCTCCTCAGAAAGTCAAGGAACCAAGCTCCTCTTTTACTTTTCAGCAAATAAACTGATAGAAATTATAAAAACAAATAAAATGGGAAGAAAAAGGACATATAGATGCAAGTTGCAAAAGTTGAATTTTAAAAAATGAACTGAAAAAGAATGAAAGCATTTGCTGTAGTCTAAGGTAGCTGAGAGGAAAGCATCAGCATGTGGCATATGTTGCTCTAAGGCACTTCATGAAGTACAATATATTTGTGTCTTACAAGCAGGATGAAGGAAAAATAATTGCATTCTTGTACTTCAGTGAGAATCTCTGCTGCATATATGTGCGTAGGAATAAAAGGCTTTTGTATATTTTCATAGCTACACTTCTCCAAGAAAAAGAACTTTACTGTCTCAAAAAGTCTGCAATTTGGTTATTAAAATCTGGAAATTTCTCACTGAGATTTTACTTTATCATATGCATCTCTGCTGTAATATACATACTTGTAATTTCACAATGGTAGAGGAAAAGAAGGAAATAACTGGGTAAATGGGTCTTTGTACTTTCTGCTGAATGCTTACAATGATTTGCCTTGGCAGTTATTATTTTATAAGTATTTTGTTCTGATTTGCATCTTTGGAATTGCCACTTTGTTTGGCCCTGCAAAAAGACACTGTTTTTCAACAAAAAATGTCAGTTCTATAGAACTGCTTAATTGAAGTCGCCCGTGTAGCCTCAATGTCTATTTAGGCTCTGCAAAGCAGCTGAAGCCTGCAATGAATGTATCACTGTTTGGCTTAGATACAGGAGCCTCAGACCACAAAAGAATGCAGACAAAAGATTTTTTAAAAATGCAAAGGATGAAAAAGAGTATTTTCAAAGGGGAAAATGTAGCCTTTGGACATGACAACATTATTTTTGTTCTGAGTAAAAATAGCAAGGGTCTCATTCAACAGACAAATGACGTTAGCGATACAGCCAGTGTAGGAAGCTGACATTGGTGAGGGCCAAGATCTGATAATTTGATTTCCATTTGTGTTCAGCTGATCCAATGAGTTTTAGTGTAGCTGGAGAATGACATATCAGGAGCCTGCAGGCTTCCTGAAATGTCTCCAGCTAAATGCAGGTTCTCCTTGCATTTTTACTACTTGTGGCTCCTAGCATACCAGCAGCATGATGGCAGTCTAAAGGTAAGTGGTTTTGTGATGAATGAAGATAATTAAAATAGAACAGTATTAGTTTCCTTGAATGAGGACCTTATTGATACCCTGGAAAAATCACCTTGACGCAAAACTGGGAATTTTGAGACTGCTCTCAAAAAATGAGAAGGATTTCTGCATGAAAACAGCAAATCCAATAATTTCAAAAGATCAAAAATTGGCAGCCAAGGGGGGAAAACCTATTCAGTGAGAGATTCCTACAGTTTTTAGTCTTTAAAATTACTTCTAGAAATAATTTTTGTTACTTTTGCTGTTTTCCAAATTTGTGGGCTAAAAGCACCCTTTCCTTTCCTGTCATGTTAACAAACATCTTTCTAAAGTATTATTCTCCTTTATTAGTCTTATCATTTGTGGGGTGATAAATAAATTTGTTTCTAATGCCATCATGGTTAGAGAGAATATGAAAACAAGTACAAAAATGTGAGAAAATAGGGAAAAGAGCCTGTTCAGAGGTAAATACTTCTTAGAATGAGAGACTATCAAAGCCAAATTGATTCGTAGATTGAATCCTGAAGTATGTTCATGTTTGCTCTATAACCACAGAGTTATCAGAGGACAAAGCTGATGTTGTGCTAAGCGAGCTGGCAGTGGCATGATGTAAGTAGTATTATCACATTGGACACACGTGAGTCTAGTACCTAAGAATATACAATGCTAGCCCCAGGAGAGAGTCCAGCAGCTTTTCTGCTACAGTTTGCACTTCAGTGCAAAGAGCTGACAAGGGAAAAAACTTATGTAAGAGAGCAAACGGAGTCCTAAAAAAATTTCAAAAGGTGAAATGGGGTCATAAATTTGTCGATTGCAGTAAATTTAGGAGTTTGTCATAGTAATTTGTCAATTGAGGTAAATTTAGGAGTTTCTCAGGGTACTGAAATGGGCTATAGGTATGAGTAGCTCTGGTTTTGTTTTCTTCTGTTCTTCTGTCATTAAATGCATCTAAACTGCCTTTCACTGGGAATATATAACAGGTAGAGAATCTTCACGGTTCAATATATAAATTTATAGTCTCATGGTTTTGGTTGTTTTTCCTTATTTGGAGGTGTGTGTGTTTGCTTGGTTGGGTTGGGGGATTTTCCCCCCTCACAGTACCACCTGTGAGCACTCAGGCATTCTGCAATGTTTTTCTTGTGCTGAACACTGACAGACTTCACACTTAACAGAAGTGTTCACAAAGTTACATTAATATACAGCAACAGAATAATTTTGCAATTAAATATTTGTATGATAATTACTAACTCAGTGCTCAGAAGTTTAGTATTAATGAGCTTGTAACAGTCTAGTTGCATTAATGTGTGTTTGCTAATGAAAAAACACTTTTCTAATGTGGAAGTTTTTAAAAAATTCAAAATACGCCATGGCAAGTAGAATATTATCATTTTCCAACTTTAAAAATAAATTACTTTTATCTGTTCCAGACATTATGTTTCAGTCATACATTCAAAAAACACACAAGTTCTTAAAATAATTCTGTTTTTATTAAAAGTTGAGTGAAGAAACAGTTTGATGGTTTTGATTGAGTATTTGGCTAATTTTTGGATGACACCTGCTTATTTTAAGCCAGACAGCCAAACATTATGCAAGATATAACAGTGTTTATTTTTCAATTTCTTTGATAAGAAGGAAGGACCTGCATACCTCAGTAGCAATTAAGGGGAAAAGAAAAATAATCCTACAAGATAGTGTCACTCCTGTCTTTTTAAATTTTACACCACAACCCTTACTCTAATAACCAAATGTCAGTAGAGGAATAGATGATGACAAGCATCCTCATCATCAGGGCCTCCATAGTGGCTTTAAAGACTTGACATCAACTAAGGGGTTTATGTATTTCACACTCATGCTTCAAGAATCTAGTTTGCTAGGCTTTTAGGGGTCCTGCACTCCAGTTAAAAATACCTAAACAACTGTAGTTTCTGAACTGACAACTCCCAAAGACATATCTATACTATTTAGATAGATGAAAAACTGAGCTATGGAACTATTCCTTTTTCTGACTCCCCAAAATAGTTTCATATTATTCATACATTGCTACTACAAAGCAATCTGTTGGTTTTGGTATCAATGACCTTTTGCTAAATTCTTCAATATTGAGTTTTATTAGCAGTATAGCAAGAAAGGAGACCTTATCCCATATTTTTTTTTACCTCCTTATTACTTTGTGTATACATACACACATTCACCGGGTTCAGCGTTTTTTCTGTGTTCACCAAGTATGCTCATAGGATTGCATCATTCAAAAGAAAAGGGGCCATATGATTAAAAAAATACAAAGCTAAACTTTATAATGTGATAGTGGAAGAGTAACCAAATTTCCTTTTTTTGTTATGGAAGTGGATCGTGCCAGACTCTTTTCAGTGGTGTGCAGTGACAGAACAAGGAGCAATGGCCATAAACTAAACTACAAAAAGTTCCATCTCCACATGAGGAAGAACTTCTATATGTTGAGGGTGGCAGAGCACTGCAACAGGCTGCTCAGGGAGGAGGTGAAGTCTCCCTCTCTGGAGGCATTCCAAACCCACCTGGACACGTTCATGTGTCACCTGCTCTAGGTGACCTTGCCTTGGCAAAGGGTTTGGATCAGAAGTGACCATCTCCAGAGGTCACTTCCAACCCTTTTGTGATTTAGTGAAGTGAAATCCAGATATCTGCCAAATGTCTGGAGCTCCCAGTGAGGTCTGGACTGATGAAGCAGCATTTTTGCAAGATGCTGTTGGCAAAATCCTGACAAGAATGGAAAATTTCTCACAGCAAAGTTGCACCTTGAATCAGAGCTTCAGAGTAGCTGGTTTCTGGGTGAGATCTGTATACAACAGTTCTCAACTGAAAATTGAAGCAACCTGGATTGTCCCTAAGCCATCATTCTGAAACCTTTTTAGACTTCCCTCACATCTTCTTTTCTGTGGCATTTTATGTCTCTCCTACTCTTCCCTCTCAATGTGCGTATCTTTAACTCCACTAGCCAGCCCCAAACTTCTGTCATCCTCAGGCTACAGCTACTTATACTGTTTATTCCTTTACCCATAAAGAAAATGCACTCTTTCCTCACAGAAAAACAGCTCATACCAAATCTCACAGCTGCTTGTTGCAATTTCATTAGCTTAAAGGAAATGCCACATTCTTCAATGGGCTGCTGAGCAGAAATTTTTAGGAGTGTGGAAAGCATGAAAGGCAGAGAAAAGTCTGGGTAGAATTTCCTGGGGTTTTGCACCACGGAAAGAGGTATTAGCTATTCCTGTCTCCAAAAAAGGCCTCACTCCAATTTACACAGGTTTTCCTTGTTGCTAAGAACAGGAAGTGGTATCCCGGAATTAGTAGGGCAAAAAGAATTCCAGACACACTCACCTATGCTTTCTACACTCTTTCTGGTTGCTCCCATTGACTAACTAAATTGTCTTTATTGACAAAATTCCCTAAATGCTTATCTCAGGATAACTTTATCAATTCAGGAACTGCTCCACAGAATGGAGCACAGAATGGATAAATTATGTCTACTGTGAACTCCCCTCCTCCCAATGCTGTCTAAATGCCAGAAGTTGTTTAAAGGATCTCTACAGTATTCAATTCCCGATCAGTAAGAGTTCAATGGTCTGGAAAATAAGGAAGAGAGTGTCAGAAGAAGTTTCTGGGATGCTTTTACAAAAGCCATATGTTCAGCACTGTGCTGGAGCCAGGAACAACCTATCAGACCTGAAGCAGCTTTTTCAGACACAACTTTATTCCACAAAACCTTCAGGATTCTAGCACAGCCTTTGTATTCTGGAAGTCTATGATGTGGTCATGCTGCAAATTTGTACCTGGACAAACAATTTCAGTCTTCCCTCAAGATGAGACAAAACAAGTGAGATGTCCTGATTCAACTGAACATATAATTAAAACACAGTTTTTAATCTAGAATTCAGCTATGAAATCTGCATAGACCACCTCCTCTTTTGCTCAGATTGGAGGGGTGCATATAAAGGAGGTAGGTTTGAGTTACTCACTTATTTGTATTTCATCTGTGCAGCAACATAAGGAATTTTCTACTGTTGATAGCTCTGGCATACACAATTACTATTGGCAAAGCAATGATTTAAGACTGAGAAAGGAATGCAAAAATTTGCAAAAGGATTATATAAAATATGCAGATAAAACCTTGGTCCCATCTCACACAATCACAGTAAATACAACCTTCCAAGGGGATTAATACGGATTTATCATCCAGTCCCAGGGCAAAACATAAGAAATGTTCAAAGCAAAAAAAAAAATATATTGAGAACTTCTGGAGTAAATTGTGTCTTGTTTTACTCTGGTGCTTACACTGGCTGAATGTTGATATACTGCTGCAGTACTAGGGCTCATCCATCTTTGGATTAGCACTAAAGGAAGTGCTTTAGTTTGACAGTTGTAGTGAGCCTTGCGCTTTTTCTTTTTTATTCACAGCTGGTTAGGTGTACAGGTCACGTTCCAGCCTCATTAGTGAATGGTGGCAATTGAAGTCTAGTTATTAATTCTCCAGCTTGCAAGTGGTTAGCAACTGAAGCCGAATAATATTGACATAATGTTGGCTGAGCCAGAGATTTCTGAATCTAGTAGGACCTTTATTTTTGTTTGATGAAAAATGATGAAAAATATCTTGTTGAAAAAAAAAAGTACTGCTTAGTGCTACAGGTTTACATATGCTAACATTACACCTGGTATGTTAACAACTGGAAGAGTTGTATGCCTGAGTGTTTCTATTCTGATTCTTTTTTTGGAATTTGTTCAAGGCTTCTGGAAATTTACAGGCCTGATTACACTTCCTGTTCTCCCCGGGAAGTGAATTTTTTTGTGAGTGCAAAGGTTCTTGTTAGCTTAAAATACAAAAATACCTTGCATTTGCAAGATGTAATCTCCATCTTAGATACTCTGAAATACTTCAACATTCTTAGTCTTCTACCAGCAAAAGTATTGTATTCATTCTGATTTCATTCTGAAAGTCAAGACTTTCAGTGGACAACTATGAATTTTCCTATTTTCCTAATATATGACAAAATACATATTTGAAGAGGACATGAGAGATGGAAAATCATCACTGTTAAGACATTTCTAATGTGCTCATGATCACAATACCCTGGCATGTTAATTAAATTAACTGAAGCCTAATTCAATTAATGCACTTTTTTCATCCTTCTAATTACAATAGCATGACTTCTATTTGTGTCATACATGTTCATCTGTTTGTGTACACATGATCATTCCTGTTTCTGTCAGTAATGAAGACATAATTCGTAGAAATAGGCTAAGATTGACTTTTGTCCCTAGTAATGCAATTAAAGCCCAGAACTAAACGAAGTAAAACATTATGTTGCATGACAGGACAGCATCTGTTGTCTCCTGTAATTACTGCTAAAATGTAAAGGGAATTTTGTATGCCATTTTTCCAATTTCTTCATTATCTTATGTATTTTCTTTTTTTTTTTTTTTTATCCTAGAATTTGACCTCTCCTTTTTAAGTCTGTAAAATTAGCATTGTGGCTTACCTTTCAATTCTTGGAAAATCCAGTGAAATTAATCTCTGGCTATTCGTGGGTACACATGTTGATTTTCTTGCTGTGACTGTACTCTGAACTGTTGAGTTGAAGGAATATTGAAATGTCAGCATGCTTCTTGCCTATAAATAAAGAACAGGCACATAGAATGAGTGGTGTCAAGAAGGGAATGACAAATCATGTTCATATATAACCCTATATTTCTTGTGTATAGCCCCCCTACATCTCTATCCAATATTGACATATAATTTCTGCAGTGTAATCCAAATCACATTCAAAGGATGGACAATTTTTATTACCATTCATCTTTGTCACGATCACTTGAACAGCACATGTAACTGAACTCTGCAAGAGGCAATCTTTTTCTGTGCAAAGTGATATCAAAATACAAAGAGTGAGCCAAGAAGAAACAGGAAAAACAGAAATTCACCGCACTCCTAAAAAAGAAAACTGAACAGATTCTATTGAACAAAGTAAAAACCTTTCAAAATTATGCCTATTGGACTTAATTTTTGATTTGTCTAATGTCTTGTTTCCAGAGTCCTGTCAAATGAAGCATTTTCTACTGAAAATATTCATTAAAAGGCCTCCCAGTTGTCATAGTTCCTCTGTCTTCACTCAGCCTGGCTAATACACACACTACTTGAAAGCTTATTTCAAGGAGGAACTTCCAAGGCTACCAGAAATACCACTTTTGTCAATGGCTAGTGAGAAATCAGGAGAAATGGTTGAATCAGAAATGAGGATTCAGGAGAAATGATAGAATCAGAAACTATCTAGAGGAACTGTCTTGTATAATCACTGAAGGACTGTGACACAATCACAATGAGGAAAAGCAGTTTCAGGGAACAATGAGTTGGAAGTGAGACAGAAAGCAAGGGGTGGCAGTAGAAAAGTGAGGATCATAACAAACTGCTAAACATTTTAGTTTATTTCTGGCTTCTAAATACCCCAAACATCCCCGATCATTCACATGTTAATGCAGGAAATAAAAATAATGGAGACACACCAAGAATTTCACAGAAATTCTGGCCTTACATTTGATATCATAGTTCTTCTATTTGTGCTGTCAACTATATATTTGATTAATTCCTTACTTTTCTCCTGGTTACATTACTCTTTTTGTTGGCTACAATAAAAAGTTCTGTTTATGTACTTGCTCTTTGTATAATAAATTTTCTTACACGTTTATGATGGGCCCGTATGGTCCACAATAACCCAGACCCTGATCACAAGAGGCTTTGTGTAGGTTTCACCACAGCCTCCTGTGTTGTGTCTTCTCCATTTCTCCTTTTACTCTTGGGAGCACGTTCAGTGATGAACAGGTGCAGTGACAACAGAGATGTATCAACATAGTGCTTCCAGGTGAGTGAGCCTCATTGAAATGTTTTAGGGCATTGCAATAGTATTGAAGTAGTTCTTCTGCACTTTAAATGTTTTCTACTGTGCTCTACTCAGTTTATGCCCATTAAGATAGTTGGAATATTCTGCAGTGGGAGGAGTCCTTCGTGGTGGTAGTATAAGGAATATAAAGGCTGTTTATCCAAAGGCCTCTTGCAGAACATGGCAAATGAGCTGTCAGAGCCAGAATCTCAGCATGAAGCCAGTTCAGACTGCTGAGTAACCCAGAATCTGAGGAGTACAAAGACAGTTTAAAACCAGTCTTCCTTATCCTCCCCTAAGGCTATAAATTCAGTTCTCCTTCTTCTACATATACAGTGTAAAATTTATCCTGTAGCCCTGCTGCATTGTTTACTTAATTGGGCAGGCTCCGTTCTACACCAGGACTGGGTTTGCTCACTTAAAAAACCCAGTACAAATAGGACTGCTTTCCCTGTGTTGTAAACAGGCACAGGAGCCTGGCACAGATATTTCTGTATGCCTATTTTAATCTCTGTGAGCAGATGAGGACACACACTCCAAAGAGTTACAATCAGTCTTTCTGTGAACTTCAGCTGGTTTTGGGTCAGGCGTGTAAATTCCCACATTATCCACAAAACGTGTACAATGTTGAAGTAATTCAATGGAAGAACAACATATTTTCCAGACCTGCAGATTGATTTGATGTGATCACATTTGTGGGGCAATAGTGCCATTCCATTTCAGTCCTTTGCCTCTCTTCTAGCAAACAACAGGGCTGCCAATTTCTGCCAGCTGTGGGAAATTCTGAGATATGAATATTTATCCATTGGGTTGTGGAATGAGAATAATAAAGGGTGATGTTTCAAAAAGCCGTATTTTGAAGGGAAAGACCACCCGCATAATTTTGTAGCAATTTGTTAAATGTAAGACTGAAGAGGAATCAAGCCAGCTTCTTGAAGCTGGTTCTGTAAAAGTGGCTAGCTTTTTGAGCCTTATATTTAATACACTGCTCAGAGAATTTATCACATCCAATTCTTTTATGACAGTCAGTATAACTTCATGTTTGTGTGTGATTGAAAGCTATATCAAAACATGTTCCTGAAGTGTTGCATTGTATCGAGCCATTTTTCTCTTTACACTTCAATAAATTTACTACTGTGCGTACAGTGTCCCCAAACATCTTTTATAAATAACAGTATTGGAGATTCACCACTGCCTGAAGGCTGTGCTAGATTCCATGCATATTCAGGATAAGACTTTTGCAGTCAAGCCAACAGGAAAAGAAAAGGCAGCCTAATAGACATAACACGAAAAGAAATAGCACAAACAGTACAGATAATGAAACAAAGTAGGAGAATCAAGACAGAATATTATTTCAATGCAAAACTTGATCAGAGGTGAGAGAGGGCAGAGCACTGGGCAGCTCAAGGGGATACTGCCTTCAGTATCTCTTAGGGTTGGGTTCTTAATTGGATTGGACCATGACTTCCACTGTTTTGCAAGGGTGGTAGCGGGTGTCCAGCATGCTCATTTTAATCTGCTCATCCCTACTAAAACAAAGTATTAATGAGGAGGAAGTGCTGTGAGGAACTATGTCTTGTGAAATAAAGTGAGCTAGAGTAGCTGAGCTGAAGAATTTATTAGTGTGATATATACTAACACAAAAAGTTTGCAACACATATATATTGGACAGTTGAGATGCACTGTTCCTACACTGAGTAGTTTACTATTCAAACAAATATGTAAAAAAGACCAACAAAAACCAAAGCAACAACACCAAACAAACAAACAAACAAACATGACAAAAAATCAAGAGGAAAGAAATATAATGCATGAGGAAACTGAAATACAGAAAAGTAAAACAGCATTTCACGAGGGGTGGGAGAAGCAGGTAATTAACTCAGCCTTTCTAGGGCTCTAACCTTGCTATTTCAATGATGCTACCCAATGTTCTTAGAGGCAAGGGTCAGGAAAACTGGGAGAACTATTTTGGGGTCCTCTAGGCACTTTCTGGTTTGGCACAACAAAATATAACTAAATCGCCTGGATGCAGTGATGAGATAAATACACTGAATCTGTTTGACTGATTAATTTCTAGTGAACAGAACAAGAAAAAAGAAATATAAGGTAAAAGCAGTTATTTATATTTTCATGTCTTGACAATAAGGTTAATTTGGTTTTATAGGCCTTTTCTCCTTTTGATTAATTTAGATTCACAGGGAAGAAAAGGCCCCTTTCTAAGACATTTTTACATTTCCAAAATATTGAGGGCATGTTATTTTGTTAAAAAAAAAATCAGTATTGGCCACCTACGGTCTCAGAAGCAGAGACAAACCAGACAAGTGAAAAGTATGCAATTAAATACAGGTCTGTTATGTGATGCCATTGTAAAACCAAAGAAATGGTGGCATTTTGAGAGTAGCCATGGTTCATAGTTGGAACTCAGCAGAATTAATAATCTTCTACACAGTCCTGTTGCAGACCTATTGCAGCCATATTTGGAATACAGTGCACTAGCACTTCCAACCATTTAGGAATAATGCAGGAGAAAAATTATGGTAAATGGCGACAAAGTTTTCCAAAAGTCTCAGGGGAAAAAACGAACACTTTGTACAAGATGGACATATTTAGGAGCTCCACACGCATGAAATAGTTCAGTTTATTACACCAGCTCAAAACCAGTGTTGACTGTTACAGGACCTGGTTTGGTTTGCAGTTCAATTCATAAATAAACAGTTAAATTAATTCTTGAAAATGACAGATAACCTGGCTTTTGCTAGCTCTGTGTCTGCATACATATTTAGATGTGCATCTACCTGACACCCAAGAGAAAATGGGTTGATATTTTTTCACAGTCTAGTGCTCTAATTCTCATACTTTAGCCTTGCTGGTAGATTTGAGTATTTCAGCTGCATGTGTTAAGTGTCAAAGACTGCAGCACTGCAGCAATTGGTAGATTTGTATGTGGCACTGATGGTAGCTGGGGACCGTCGTGCTTCTGCTGCAACGAATAAACTACAGAGAGAGATCTTGCGCTGCCTGCATCGTGCTTCAGGCAAACTCACTTTCTTTTGCATTTCAGCCTCTAGCTATTTGGTCAGCATCCCTGTTCTTTGAAATTGCTTTAATTATCTTCCAATATTGTCACTTGGAACTTCAGCATATGGTTTTAAGTTACATCACTGATGTCGCTCTTACTTGCACTGACTACTGTAGAAATACTTTAGAAAATGATGCAATCTTATATCTCCTTTTGTACTGGTTTATTTTCTCTACCCAAGCTGTTTCTTGTCCAACTTCTTTCTGAGCTCCTAATTTATATTGTTTTATGATTTTCCCTTCTTTCTTAATCTTCTGTTCATAGTAGAATTTTCTTGTAATATTCCTAGATGGGGGGATATAACCGTGGCATTGAGAGCCTCTTAATATATATAACAGTTTGGATTATTAGGACATAGGCACTATTACCTTCTTGGAAGAACTAATTAGCACTTTTAACAGTTGGCTCTGTTTAGAAACCAAAGTTGCCTTATGGCTGAGCATCCTGGAAAATACTATTCTAAGAAGATTTGTCTCTTCTTATAATATTAACCTACATTAACAAAATATATTAAAACGCTGAAGAGAGCGTCTGGAACAATGTTACTAACATGGCCAAAGGTCAACACATGTCTTAACTTTAATCAATGAAAACTGTACGATGGATTTTTATTTTAGTAAGAGCAAGCTGTTTAATTTTTAACAATCCTTCATCTCTGCCCTCCAGCAAATCTAGGAATGCATACAGGAGAATATTCAAAGCAAAACACATATGAAAAATTCTGAGCTTTTTTCCCCATGTACTGGGCTTCTCTGGCCAATAAGATCTCTTTTATTCACTTGAATGAATGAATTTGCTTTGGACTCAATTTTTCAGATCACTTTCAAACAGTAGGCATTATTTACACAGAAAATAGTATAATTTTGAAGCCCTTACAATATTTTAGGTAGTAACTGATGGTCACTGACAAGTCATAACCAGGGACTGTGTTCTTTAGAAGTTAACATCTACAAGAAATTAGATCTCCATCAACCTTGGAGTTTTCCTCTTAACTTGGGTGTTCTAAAAATGAAGGCAGGAACACATCTCAAGTTTGCTTTTGTTCCACTTTCTGAATGGAAACATGCAAAATTGCCTAAGGATGAGGAATAATAGCATACACAGATAAAGTGCCACTCCCACACTCTTGAACATGATTTTTGGCTATGAAATGTCTTGACACTGTAGGACTCAATCTAGAGACAGACAAATCTAAAACTTGCTCAGAGTACTCCAGAAGGCAGATCTGCTAAATTTCAATCCTCTCCATTTTCAGGCGCAGATATGAAACCAGTGACTTATATAATAACTTACTAGGTAGCATATTCTGATCTTACAGAAGTGAAAACGTCCTTAATAAAGTTTAATGCCCCTTTAACCCATTTATAAACAACTGTGTATGGCTACATATAAATGTCTACTCTTAAAATACTTTATTCACTTCCATTATGTAGTTATTGCACAGATTCAAAATCATCAAAACTTCATACTTATGAAGAATACCAGGCATGGATCAGTCTAAGTGTTTACTTGATTTCCTGGCCAGAGTATATTGAAAGCATTATTTTTTTGCTTTCATTTGAAAATCCAATTCAAATTAGCATTATTTTAGACAGCCAGGACAAGCAGGGTCTCTGTTAGGGTACTACAGTATGCACATTATTAATGATCAAAAAACTTCTCTGTAATGTATTTAAGATATCAGTCTGGTAGGTACCTACACATGATATAGTAGCTTTTTCCTTTGTCCTTTTTTAAGGTATTCATACTCTCATTGTAGGACATGAAACCCAGATGTTCTCTCACTTAATCCCAGAAACTCCTCCAGTATAGCTTACTCCATTGGAACTAAAGCTGTAGTTTATGTGCACGGCCATAGAGCGGCAGCCTAGTAACAAAAAAAAAGGATGCAATTGGTCTTACAAGAAGTGGGTGTTTCCTAATGGTTTAACATTTCAGAGGGGTTTATAAACGCTACAGAGGAAAATGCAGGAGGCATGACTACTCCATGGTGGGCGGGGGGGGGGGGGAAGGGGGGGATCTGGCCTTGATAAAACTCAATACTAAGGGGAGGGAGGGGAAAGAGGTTGAAAATTGGATGGCAAAGGGCGTCAGATTATGTGCCTGTATAAGCAAAGATGATCAAAGAGTAAAAAACGAAGTACTTGATTTATGTCTTAAAAACCAAATTATTTTGCTTTCCTTTGATACAGGCAGTTAAGTACTTCCATCATCTGTGGAAACTAGTGGACAGGCTAACATTAATGCAAGCTAATTTTTAGTTAAGCTGTTTCACAGACTTTTCATTGATAAAAATACAGCTCAAAAAGCCTCTGAATGCTCACCCAGCATTGCAAATCTAAAATGTCAAAGAACAATATTTCATTGTTCTGTTGTTTTCCATAGTTTTATGTGTGAAATAAGAACAATTAGATCTCTCTGCATTAAGCCTTATTTTTATGTGGAATTAGCGGTTTACCAATTTCAAGCACACTTGAAACAGTATGTAAAAAATCACTGAGGCTGAGCTTTCTCTGCATTTATGCAAATGAAAATTAGGATTAACTCCATTAATGCTGGTGGAGTTTCAACAGCATGAAATTAGTGTGAGAAAAGAATTAGCCACAGCAACTTTCAAAGAAGTTAGTTCCCAGTGCCACTAAATTATATAGCTCATTATCCTTAAAACCAAAATTATTTTATATGAACCATTTATAATTTTACTTCAAATGGCTGCAATTAACAAATTTAGTTATTACACAATAAATATCTTCATGCTGCAATTCCTGATATTTGTATCTGTGATGTCCACATATTACTTATGTCTTTTGGAAAATGGAAGTAATATAAAATTGAGAAAAATGGAGAGATAAATGCCAACCAATTAGTAATCAAATATGGGCTGCACTGTACTTTAAAGTGAACAACTTTCACTGCAGCAAGCCTGAAAATTACCTATCAAACTGACATATGATTTGAAAACTGAAGAGTACTCTCACACTTAGTCTCACACATAGTCGAGGAAGCCTTTGCTGCAAACCCATGTTCCTTCAAATTACCACATATCCCTTTTACCCTAACATATCCATCTGACTTACTTGGCTGACATTCAATGATTAAATTTCAGAGAACTGGTAAATACAATACTTCCCAAAACTGTAACAGCTACTTGCAATAAATCGATGTTTCTAAAGAATAAAAAAGATAGTGGGAACCTCCAGCCTTCTCAATATCCTCCTGGGTATCAAAGCAAATTCAACATCTTCTTTTCTTCAACTTCTACATCACTACCACCTAGCATATTGATATTTCCATGTTTTCAATGTGAAAAGAGATGAAAGTCAAGTACTCAATAATGGTTCACAAAGTGAGCCACAGATGGGTCTGTCCAGCCTGACATCCCATCTTCTGCAATAGCAAATAGTACATACTTCCAGGAAAAGGATGAAAATAGCTTGAGTAACCTCTCTCTCCAGCAGCAAGCTGTTCAGAAACTTTCTGAGCCAAGAAAGTGCCAGAAGTACTTTCTTCCATATCAATTATAATCAGTGAGACTTGTCCTCCATTTTATTTACTCCCCTTTGATCCTGAGAACTCCTCCTAGGTTTCAATTACTATCCCTCACACTACTACTACCTCCTGCTTAATTTCTTGCTTTAAACCTGCAACCAGATCTCTTCATTGGCAGCACTCTAATGCTTATGTTATAAGAATAATGGTGCCACAGACTCTAACTGACTGAAATTAAGGGAATAAACTTCAAAAGGCCTCAGGAAGCTATCTAGGATCAATGGTACAAAATCCAGCTAGTTGTCACTTACTAGCAGGGCCTACAGATAGAGTTGGATACTAGGGTCAATACTGTCTAACATCTTTAATAAAGATACAGATGATGGGATGGATTGTATATATAGCATGTTTGCGAGTGATACCAAACTGGAGGGCATGACTAGAGAAGCAGGGCTGCTATTTAGAAGGACCTCTGTATCCTGGATAAATGGCCTGACAGGGACCTCACGAAGTTTAACTAGGGTAAATGCAAAGTCCTGTGTCAGGGATGGAATAACTTCAAGCAATAGGACGGGCTAGAAGCCAGGTGGGTAAAAAGCAGCTCTGCATAAAAGGATCGGGAGATACCATAAGAGTTTGTTTGAAATTGAGTTGAATGTAGGCTGGCAGCATGCCCTTATCTTTTATTGAAGATGCAGAGCAATAGGGCAAGAGACAATGGGCATAAATTAGAAAACAAAATTCCCATTAGGAATCAGAAACAACGTTGTTACCATGAGGACAATCCAATACTGAAACAATGGTCCAGAGAGGTTGTGGAATCTTCGTCCTTAGAAACATCTGAAGCATTTGAACCTGGGCTGGAAAAAGCCTGAGCAACCTTATTTATTTGGTCCTGCTCTAAGCAGGGTCTTGACCAAGGTGGCCTCCAGGGATCTCTTCCAACATGAATGATTCTGTGTTTCTATGAGTCTCTGATTGCTACAGCTAAACCAGAAGAAGGTGAGGAATGAGGTGGGGAGCACAGGAAGGATGTGGACCTGTTGGAGTGAGTCCAGAGGAGTGCCATGAAGATGATTAGAGGACTGGAGCACTACTCCTATGGAGAAAGGCTGAGAGAGAGTTTGGGTTCTTTGACCTGGAGAAGAGAAGGCTCCAGGGAGACCTTATAGCAGCCTTCCAGTACCTAAAGAAAGCTGCAAGAAAGCTAGAGAGGAACTTTTTATAAGGGCATGTAGGTATAGGACAAGGGGAAATGGCTTTAAACTGAGAGAAGGTAGATTAAGATTAGATTAGATTAGATATTAGGAAGAAATTCTTTACTGTGAGAGTGGTGAGGCACAGGAACATGTTGCCCAGAGCGGCTGTGGTTGCCCCATTCCAGGAAGTGTTCAAGACTATTGGACGGAGCTTTGAGCAACCTGGTCTAGTGGAAGGTGTCCCTGCCCATGGTAGAGGGGTTGGAACTGGATGATTTTTAAGGTACCTTCCAACACAAACCTTTCTATGGTTCTATGACTCCCAGAAGGGAGCAATTTCTATCAAAAGAAGCCCACTTGTGAGCTCCAGCTAGGAACAGATTAACTACCATAAATTATTTTCTGAAGTGCTTAGGACTCAGTTCAGAATTAGTTTCAATGAAATCTGGTTTTGCCATTTGAAACCACCATGCACTATACAACTATAGCCCTTTAGCAGCACAATCATCTTCAAAAGAAGACTAGAAACTTCAGTTTTGTTTTCATTCCAATTTTAGTATTTTTTATTAGCATGTATTCCTGGACACAGTTGTAAACCCAATAAGAAACTTTCATTTAACTTTCTAGATTTCAATAAAAAAGTGAAACACTCTAGTTCATTCTGCCACTTTTTTCCTACAGCTATATACAACTTTCCCAGTTTATTTTAATGAAATTGGTGAGTTACATGTGTCCAGCTGATGAAGAATTTATTTTGCATCTTTTTAAAAATTGTATCAGAGCTTTGTTTAATTTATCATGTAGGAATATCAGCATGGGAATACTTGCAGAGGAATACCTATTTTGTCAGCTCTCTCAGGTTTATTGAGATATTCACGGAGTTGGAATCTTGAGGCATTATTAGGTCACTTTGTCTTGCTTTCTATGCATCACAACTATCCAGTGTGTTTATTGCTTAGTTTATCAAAACAAGTCAGGGATGTCCCTTGACTACAGCAAATATGGTCATACGTGTGTTTTTCAGTCCTACTCACACCCACATGCACACAAAGAATTACATGTACAGTCATAAATATATATACACACACATTTATACTATTCATACACAAACATGGAGTAAGGTATCCTGGATCCAATAATAATGAACTAAAAGAAAAAATGTACAGCCTTAGGTTCTCAGCTATGCCACAGATTTTCCTTTTAATAAGATACAGACTGAGACTGTGCTAGTTTTTTGAATATAATGGGATTTTCTACTTGTATGAATAATGCAGAAGAGATGCTAGAGGACTTCAAACTTTAACACTAGTTAGCGTCATCATTTGGCAGGTGAGATATTTCCCACAACTCACACAATTCTACATATTTATTCCTACTGATTTCACTAATCTCTGCTCTGGAAAGCCAAGCTCCTCCACGAGAGCGTCTCCTCCCATCTGATGCAGATAACTCTAGCAATAAGCCTCTAGTGACTGGAACAGATGTTGCTGTTTATTTAATTTATTTATTTTACTAATACACAGCTGCCAGGCCCAACAAATAAAAAACATTGAATTCCATCAGGATTGCGATTTCCAGTGACTACATCTTAAAGGACAGAGTCCCTAAATTTGATATTTTTTAAAAAACAAGGGTGTCAAGCTTGAACTTAAACAAATAATTATTATGACTAAGAATCTCAAGATACTAGTATCTGGTAGGTTACATTCTGTAAATATATGAGCTTTTGGTTGTGAAAACCAATTTCTCAGAGACAAGTGTATACAACTCATGCCGTACCTTCAGGCCCTTTTGCTGTACATTAGAACAGTCCATGTTCAAAATTACTAACATTTTAATATATCATCCAAATTATTTAGGATAGTAACTATGCATTGTTTTCATTTGTATTGGTAAGTGGAAACCATATGCAAGTTTTCCTTAATGCAAGTAAAATACAACAGAATCTCATTTTGGGAGCGAAATATAAGGAAAAATAGCAAAAGGGAAAAAAATCAACAGAAATACCCAAAAATGGCAGCTGAAAGACAGATTCCCTTGGATTATAATTCTGACTACTTCTGATTCTCTAATTTGCCTTCAGCAAAACTGTCAGTGGCGGCAGTGCCTAACTTTCAGATGTTGGAGTGCGATTCACACCTGAGTTACAGGTCCTTCATGGTGTGCATGGGGAGAACCAAACCCCTACACAGGCCATCCACCCACTGCCACTGAGCAGGGAGCTGCTCGGGGCCAGCTAAAGGGCTGTGTAATACACAACAGTGCAACTGCAGTTCTGTACTCCCTGGAGATTAGAGTAAGAATTAGGGCTGTAAATGAAGATTTTTTTATTTAGAGAGCAGCCAGAGTCTAGAAACTGCTCTTAGAAAGAACAGAAGGGAGCTTTCTTCAGAACATATCTGCTGAGGAGCTGCTGTTGGCTCTAGATATAGTACATTAATTTACCTACTATATAAAAGATCAAGACTTAATTTTAACTCAGCCAAAGAAATTAAAACTCACCTTCCCTTCCTTGCATCAATATTTCTTACCCATCAATTCATACAAAGTGGGAAATTAGGGAGTCTTTTGGAGCTGGAGTACTATGCTGCAAAGAGCAAAAGCCTGGAAAGAGCAAGCAAGAGGAGGATGATTGTACCAGCTGGCAGCTAGGAACTCACTCTCAAAGAGTGAGAAAGAGACTTGGATCTTGGTCTTTGAATTTTATCCACTGATTTTAAAATGCAAAGGGTTATCAGCGCTTCTCACCTGCTAGATGCCTTTGAAAAAATCCCAATAGAATTTTATTTCAAATAATTTAGGCACCTACCAATGCAGATAATTTGACCCCAAATCCCCAACAGCCATTGACCTCTAATTCGGCAAATTTATGAGAATTTCAGTAAAATTTCCTACTGAATACCTTGCAGAACAAAGAGGGACCTTAAAATATGAGGGTTTACATCTATGATTTGACTGGTAGTCATATCGAAGGTTTTGTCTCTCTCCAGCTGTCTATTCTGAGAGTTTGAAGTGTTTAATCTCACACAAAGATAGGTGTTCAGCTTTTCTCTTAAACTATTTATTTGGTATAAATCAAATTATTGGCAAAAGGTTAAAAACAATTTTTCAAAAGATTAAGTAAAAACTTCTATCAATAAGTACTTTATATTTAAGACTCTTAACAGTCACCCACAAACTCTGAAGGGAAGTTAAGCTACAATGTAAAACATTAAAACCAACTGAGTTTCCAGGAAATAAAATTTTATTTTCTGTACATCCTATGCAAGCAATGCAAAGCAGAGCTTTCTTCCTTGGCAAGTCTTACTTCTGTCTCTTATTTTCTCTGTAGAAAATAACAGCTACTGGCTATGCAAAGTATCTGAAAATGATGAAGAATCACTTTATTCCAGACCAAAGCAAGGAACAAAAAAGTCCTTGCAGAGAAACAAAACATTACTAACAATTACTCTCTGATTTTTAGATTTTTTTTCCGAGTAGCTGAATGGTTCATCTCCTGTCTAGTACTGGCCTATTCACAGAGAAAATCAGCATTCATATACTCACATAAGAATGCTACTTAGTAATATTTCATTGTATTTCAAGTAATATAAGAGAGACATGCCAGCTTATGTGAATTTCCTGTTTATCTCTGCATCTTCCCAGGCATGCAGCTGGACACTCATTGTGTTCAGAGAGCAGGGGGCTTGCACAGCATGACATTTTATTTTTCCTTCCCTCAGTTTCCAGCAGGTACAAATTTAAATGAGCTCACGAAAAATATCCTCAACAACAACAACAACAACAACAACAAGAAATTTAAAAATTTCAGTATGTCTGATTTCACACCTGGTAGATAGGCTTTGTGTAACAGACTACGGGATTATCATATCACAGGTAACCTATATCACAGGTAACCTATTCCCCATTGTCAGTAGCCCAGTGATTAGAGTCTACCAAAAAGATGGTCTATCAGGAGGACAAAGTAGAAGGTTTTATGAAAGCAGAGAGAGGTGTGACATTGGAAGGGCAATATAGTGGTGAGAACTAAGGGTGATGTTATGGAAATAGAGAATACTGTGTAGGTATTAATAAACAAGTGCTTCCCTAGGGAATTTCCATAGATTGCATTGTAATTAGCTAGGAAGAGGCCTTGTATTTGACCCAGTGTGCAGCACTGCTATTGTGGTCTGCTAAAATTTTCCCTGCTGGTGAACTGTCACAATTCTTTTTTTCTTACAAATCTGAGACAATTAAATTATTAAATTCAGGTTTTCAGAGATGACTTTTGAGGGCATAGCAATAGAAAACATGGATGTTTTTCACTATTGCCTATAATGTGACATAGATAGTTATAGAAGAGTAGTTTTGGCTCTATTTGCTCAAATACCATGTTTGCTATAATCACAGCTTTTATAACCAGAAGAGCAGAGTAATGCTGATAACCTAATTTTCACTAAGAAATGAGTTATGTAGTTCTTGGCCAAATCTCCCACTGGACCTCAGAGTACAACTTGTAATTAAAAGAGGACTTAGCCTTTATATGTCTACTGCCACTCAGCCTCTAGGGATATATTTTTGTTAAATATCCTCCAGATGTATTCTTAAGGTAAGGGATTTGCTATGGTCCAGACATAAATCTTCTCTGGCAAAGACGGTTTTGCAAATCTGAAAGAAATCTATAAGGGAGAGAATAATTTTCTATCCTGCAAAACTAGCAGCCTGTGGAGAAGGAAGGACATCTTGTTTCAGCCAGAAAGAAGGATTTTTTTCCTAAGTTGTCAGTTGCTTTTTTCCTCCCCAAAGGCACAGCTTGAAGGATTTACAGCACAAGTCCAGGGTTCAGCTCTTTGTCTTTAAAGCACAAAGAGAAAAGGCAAGCACTTCAAGAGTTCACAGGCAAGTTCTGAGATAATGCAATGGCAATATTGTATCATGTGCTTTGGGCACATAATCTCCAGCCATGACCACATAATCAAAAAAAAAAACAAAACCCGCACACAAACAATAAAGTACAACTGTTTCTAGATGCCTATCTGTAAAGCCATTTTTTGTATCATACTTTCAGCTTCATATATTCTCTATGCTAATTTATGGTGCCCCAGTTCATTCTTGCCCTCACACTGCTCCCTCTCTTGTGCCAGAGTAAGGATTTATGTGGTGGCAGGTGAAGCAGATCAAAAAACTGATCCATGTTAAAATTAAGCACAAAAAAGGGGGGGTTAATTTTAATCTGGACCGTGGAACTGATCTCATTTATTAAACAGCTGCATAGATCAGGGAAGATGGAAATGTAGGGAGGAACAGAACGGGTGGAGGAAGGCAAGATTACTTCTTTTGATAGCAGTGCTGACCTGTGACATTTTACAGCGCATGAGAAATTACAGACTGCAAGCGGACTGACTTTTGGAGCACAGTGAATTAACTTATTCTCAAAATTACTGTCAGGCTCTTACAATGTATCATAGATAACCAAATCTGGTTTTAAAGAGGAAAAATAATTTTATTAAAGGGGCAGTGAACTTATTTTGGTTTGTCTCATAAATCACTAACTTATAATAGTCATAGGTAAGTCCTTTCAACTAAATCCTGTTATGCAACTCTTTTAACAAATTTTCTTTGATTTAAAGAGTTGTCTTGAAACATGTAAATCAATCCATACTAATTAAGATAGATTATGAAACCTTTTAAGTCTTTTCTGTTCATCAAAGTACAAACAGTTAAAGGTAATGTAGTAATTTCAAAACTATATACATATTTGTATTAGTTATCAGTCTAGCCAAGTGTCTGGATTCTATCCATGTAAATGTAACATTTATCTTTCCCCTGCTAATGATTTTAGAATGGTACTACATTGGAAATTGTGTGTTGCTGCAAAATATCTGCAAAACAATATCTCAAAAAATGCTTGGGGACATCTTTGAACATTAAGGAATGAATAGGGCTTATACCATTCAGATGAAATAGGATTTAGGTAGAAGTAACTACTGATTTTTTGTAGGCATTTAGAGTGCTTTCCTTTCTTTGTATGAAGGTTTTAAGCTATGTACAGAGAAAATTCTGAAGTACCTTTCTGAAGATTTAAAGCAAACTTCCTCTTCCTGTTGCTCAGAGAAGAGAAGAAAGAATGGCTGCTGCAAAGCATGTAACATGACTTGGAAAATGCCTGTATTTCTCTTAATTTTTAAACAGGAGATATTTATCTTCTAACACCTTCCTGGAAATCAGATCTCTTGCTAAAAGCAAATGTAGTATAGGTTTGTTTTACTGAGCTGGTATCTATATCACATCTAAGGAAAATCTGTGTTAAATGGGGAAGCTCAGGGGTCACTTCGTTTACAGTGAGCATTCTGGTTTGTTGAGAGTAACTTGGGTTTCTTTAAATGAAACTATTTCTATTTTATGGATTTTCTCTTTGTAGTACATCTATGACTAGTAATTGGAGAGTGTAATTAAATTCTTTGCATAAAGCATATTTCTTTATGGACAAATGCATAAAATATGTAACATGAGAAAATGGCATAGAAACCTACAGTAAGAGAGCTCTTCTGAAAGCTGACTGGTTTACCTATGTAGATACAGTTGGTCATTTTTATCTGCAACAGTAAATATCTTTCTGATGCCGCAGGCACGCCCCTAGGTCACAGAGAGTAGAAACTTTCTGGAATTTCATTAGAAAGCCTGAACTTTCTGTGGAGTAAAACTGGTAGCAAAAAGTATGAGCATACATGTTGTTGTGTTCTCTAACTATTGTAAATACAAAGCTGGTTGTAATTTCACTAGAGGTGAAGTTGTGACTTCACCAGGAGGTACTGCACAATTGTAGAAATTGTAATTCCACTAGAGGTACTGCACAATTGTATCAATGACACAACGTTCAAGACTGACAAGTGCTGGTCATGGCATCTCATGTTACCTTTACTATTTGCAATTATGCTGTCAGACAATTGTGTTTGGGTTCAAGTGGTATGTCTCTAACTCTTACACCAGGGTGAAGTATTTCTCAGTAGCTAAGAATGCCTTCAGAACAAAGAAGGTGAGTAGGAGGATTAGTGTGAGCTTGTGATAAGCCATCTTTACACTTCCATCTATTCTAACTCTGTGTGATAGAACAGCTTATCAAATGATTAAGAGATAGGGATGTAAAAGGACAGCTATCTTGCATTCAACCTAATTATCACAGCAAAAATAATTATGGAGTGCTTTTAAAATGCTTGGAGCAGCAATAGAAAGAAGTGAAATAGATTCTATCGGCATCCATAACAGGCACTGCTTCAGAGGCTCACTCCTTACTGATCTGCTTATGATGAGAGGTTTCACACAAAGGGCATCTTTCATCTGTGTGCTGCCTGATGGTTCCCGTGCTTCTGAGACCAAACAATTTAAACAGAAGTATCCTCTCAGTTTCTCCTAAAGTCCTCTAGACAATTTTACCAAATTCCCAAGCTGGCTTCTGCTCTAGACAGCACCCAAATGCCATCCATCTTCACACCCAGGCTCAATAGCAACACTTGGAAGCTGCTTCCTGAATTCACATAAAGAAATACCAGATCTAAAGTTGGAAAACACCTTTCCAAAGAGAGACATGCATGCTCAGACATCTAGGCAATAGATTCTGGATTCAGACTATGAGGGGGATGATGTTAGTAGCTCTGCTGAGCACCGAGCACCTCTGCCATAGCATTTGCAATAAAGAATTATATGGCCTTCATATTTCATCTTGCAGTTCCAAAACCAATAAACAACAGCATGTGAGGGAGGAATTATAGTCTCTGGAAATGGCAGTACTCCCTGCTCCTTAAAGTTTAGATTTAGTTGCAATGTGAGCCAAGACACAGTACAAGAACCAATGATTTTTTCAGTCTTCCTAAGTGGAGGAGTGGAAGAATCTCAGTTATGTTAGATCAGTTTTATTTCTTCGTGGATGTTTGAATGACAGTTTTATCCTGGGTTAGAAAATCTTAACTCTGGCATACCTAGGTGTGAGTTAGTTTGCATGAGGCTAGTTAGTTAGAAATCTCAGTAAATCATCCTTTAATTACATAGAGCTTTGGAAAGAATGCTTCCTGAGCTCAGAGACAACACTACGCTTGGTAGATTACACAATCTACACTTGGTAGATTACACTACACATTTATTTAAATGAGCTGTTACCCTAATAGGCCAGCATCTATTCCTATTTTGAGTCTTTAGCGAAAGCATAATCAGAACCCTAACAGTCTAATTAATTTTTCTGAAGCAATTAAAAAAAAAAAAAGGAAGAAAACATAGTGGCATATTGAACTATGCTTAACTATTCACCACAGCAGTCTATCGCAGTTACAATGAGTTATTTAAAAATAAGAACGATATAGTGTCACAGAATCACATAAGGGTTTGGGTTGGAAGAGATCTTAGAGATTATCCAGTTCCAACCCCTTATCATGGGTAGGAATGCCACCCACCAGACCAGGTTGATCAAAGCCACATCCAACCTGGCCTTGAACGCTTCCAGGGATGGAGCATCCAGAGCTTCTTAGAACAACCTCTTGCAGTGCCTTATCACCCTCTGAATATGGAATTTTTCCTAACATCTAATTTAAAGCTCTCTTCTTTTAGTTTAAAACCATTACTGCTTGTCGTATGACTATCTGCCCATACAAAAGGTCCCTCTCCCTGTTTTTTATGAGTCTCCTTCAAGTATCACAGAATTGTTAGGATTGGAAGAGGCCTCTGAAAGTCCTCTAGTCCAACCCACTTGCCAAGGCAGGGTCACCTCCAGCAGATGACACAGGAACTCCTCCTGATGGGTTTTGAAGGTCTCCAGAGACAGAAACTCCATGACCTCTGTTCCAGTGCTCTGCCACCCTCAACATAAAAGTTTATCCTCATGCTGAGGTGAAACTTCTTGTGTTTTAGTTTATGGTCATTGCTCCTCGTCCCATTGCTGTGCACCACTGAAAGGAGTCTGGGACCATTCCCTTGGCACCCCACCTTTGACATACTTATATACATAACGAGATTCCCTCCCAGTCTTCTCTTCTATGGACTAAACAGGCCCAGCTCCTGCAGTCTCTCCTCATGAGTGATGCTCCCAAGTACTGGAAGGCCAAAATCAAGTCTCCCCAGAGCCTTGTGTTCTCCAGGCTGAACAACCTCAACTCTCTCAGCCTCTCTTCAGAGGAAAAGTGCTCCAGACCACTGATCACCTTGCAGCTTTTGTATCATTAGGGAGCTACCTCTAATTTTCATTTGTAAGATCGGGATAGATTTAAAATGGTACTTTTGGCTTGCGGGTTTTCCACGTAGGGAGGCACAGACGGCAGGAAGCTTTCTTAGTTGCGGGGGTATCGTTCCTGCAGTCGGGTTCCACCCACACACCGTCTCTTGGCGGGCGCCCGCCCGGCAAGGGGCCGCCTGGGGCTGGGCCTCACCGGCAGGTCGCGACTCCTCCCCGCCGCTCTGACTCACGGCCCGGCGCCGCTTACACAAACTCAGCGGCCGGTGCGGAGCTGGGGCCGACCGCTGTGAGGAGCGGGGGGGGCCGGGGGGTACGGGACAAGATGCCCTTCCTGAGGGGACGGAGCCTTCGGGGCGGGCGGGCGTGAGGGCGCTCCCGTCCGAGGGATTAACGGCGGCCCCGCTGTCCCGTTGCGGACGGCGATTTACCTGGGTGGCCACCTCCCTCCCTCCTTCCCTCCCTCCTTCTTCCTTCCTTTCCCAGAGCCGGTGGTTTCGGCGGAGAGGGTGTGGAGCCCACCTGGCCCCTCCCCGGAGAAACTTTCCGCCGCCGCCCGCGCCAGGTAGGGGCTGGTTCCCCGGGGCGGGAGGCGTGAGGGGGCGGCGGCGGCCGGGACGGGCCCCGGCCCGAGTTTCGGCCTCGTCGGCGAGCGGGGCGGGCTCTCAGGCCGGTGTCCCCCCCAGGCGAGCAGCTGCCGTCTGCCGCAGGGCCGCCGCGGGCTGAGGGCAGTATATAGGTCAGTGGAAGTAATGCCCGCCTAATCCCCTTTATCTTTTTGGCTCGGCTTTTCCGCTTCTGGTTTGTAGGACGACCCTTGGGCAGCGTTGGTCACAAACTTCTCGGAGAGAGGAGGACCCAGGCTTCGCGCAGGGCTGTGTGAGCAGACGAGTGGGAGCCGAGGTGAGAGCATGGGATACGCGCTTTTATTTTCAGGAAGGCTTTTCCCTTACAAGTCTGACGCCTTACAGAGTGCCAGGTATTCATTCCTGCGTAGGGCTGTCACCCGCTTGACCCTGTGCATGGGTGCTCAGTTTGGGTTTGGACTTCTGTTTGAGCAGGTTAATAACATTGATTATTTCTTTCTCGTTGCGTCACTCACCGAATCACCGAAGGTTGTTTTGATATTTGCTTTGGATCCCAAGGGAAAGTAGAGGTCTCGGCAACTTCGGGGTCCTGGTAATTGGAGAAGGCAGTGTGCCGTGACAAAGTGATTACTGTGTTCTTTCTCTGATCTTTGAGGAACTATTAGCAAGGTCATGTGAACCTTTCTGTCGCCCAAGGGTGTTGGTAGCAACTCGGCATGACTGAATTGCTCCATGTGGTAAATACATAGGTGCAGGCAGGTGCCCACAGTCTGCTGGGAGGCTGTGTGGAGGGCCAGCCTGCCAGTATAGGAGTTTGCCAGGTTGGGACATGTGGTTTCTTGTAACCGAGAAATGCTAAGGCACACTTGATAGTATTTGGACGTTTTTATTTCAGTCTGATTTTTCTCTTCCCTGGGCTGTTTGTTTTGGTTTCTGATTAGCATTGACATACCTCATATGATGACGATAAGAAGAAAAAATGCATTAAAATGACTGTATTATTTTGTATGCCACCTTATTATTTCTGATTGAACTGAATGCTGCTTCAGAATCTGCCAGTGCCCTCTCTGCATATTTTCTGTTGATCCGTGTAGAACTAAAGCTATGCAAGAGTTTATAGCTGCATTTTCCTTTTGTATAACAGTGTTCTTATTCTTACTTGTGCAGTAAGAAGGATATAGGGCCTCATCTTCTTGGTTGGGAAGCATGAAGTTTTAATTTTGTTTTCATTTTCAGAGAAAAGAGAGAGTGATAATAAACTGTCCATTCAAAGAGGTATCATACACCAGTAAGATAGTAGTGTTAGGTCATGCAGTATAGACCTATGATTCTGGCCTGTGCTAAAAGTAAACTTTTTAGAAAAAATGTGAATTGAAAGGGTTTGTAATACCTAAAGGAGTGATGTCAAATTAGGACAGGCACATCATTTGTGTTTCTTTACTTCTGCTGGGCTGTGTGTGTACAAGAGTCCACCTGATTTGAAACTAATCTAAGAATTAGGACCTAATGCTGTAATTTGTTTCTTCTTCTATGGCTCTGCTTTAATGAACATGGAAGGTCAAAGGGAGAAGGGAAAGGCAGAAAAACTTACAATCTACATGGTAAAGTATAAATAATTGTAGAGGGCAAAATTTATCAGTGAGATATTGATGTGAGGATGGCACTTGTGAAATTCATGGAACATCCAGATGCCTTTTTCTCCTATCTGTCTCAGTTAAGACAAATGTTTTCAATTGACTTTTGCTAACAGCTGTTTTAGTCTGTTTATTGACCCATGGTGATTGACGATATGTGCTTTGAAAAAGAAGTGAATCCTATTAGAATGATGAAAAATGTGTGGACAAAGCCCATGGAAGAAACTTAGCTTTATGTACATTTTTTTTTTGTTGTTGTTGTTTTTTGTTTTTTGTTTTATTTTTGGGTTTTTATTCCCCTACATGGGATAGAAACCTTCAAAGAATCTGAAGCCAAGAGAACCAAAGCTGGAGAAACTGCTGCTAATGTGATTTTATTTGATCCTGGCATGAAACCGAGTTTTTGAAATCTATATCTATGTTTTCAAAAAGATTATAATGATGCATTGATGCCTGTCAAGCTGAAGTCTTCCGATTTACAGACTCTCAGTACCATCTGAAGCATCAGTTTCTCTGTTAAACTGTACATTGAAGGATTATCAAGATTACTTTGATATACATCATTTTAAGACTTCTTTTTAACAAAGAATTTATTCACAAGTGCTGCTCTTCCTCCTTTGCATATCTTTATTTATTATATACAAATTCTGCTTTTTGATGCCTGTAGAAGTTTTCGTTGCAAAGGTTCTCCAAATTTTAATTAGTCTGATGAGAATCTTGTTTAGCTCTATAATGTTTGAGTAGCATAGTTGACTTTTTAAAAACGCAGTTCTCTGTGGGAACTGTAGGCATGTAGTGAGAACTACCTTACTGTGAGAACGGCCTGTTTGTCTGAGTTCGCACGATTTCATTCTAGCTCAAAACAAGCAGGAATTCATAAACAACGATACCCGATTTCCCGCAGGTGGTGTTATTGCAAGGTGTTGTTCTAACTACAGGTAGCCAATGATACTGTGGGGTGGTGAATTGAAAGCCAATGGATGTGTGACATGAAAGTTAGAAATAGTATAGAACAGGCCTTGGAAAATAAAGAGTAGTTCCTTTTCTTTGACCAGAAGTTGTTGTGGTGAGTTTTTTATGTGTTGTTTCTATCTCAATGACAACAGTTCTCCACATCCTGAACTAATGTTACTGTGAGCAATAGTTTCCCTCAAACATGAGACACGCTCTCTCTCTTTGTCCCATGGCATATTTAGTGTAGTTGGTAAATTTGTGCTGTTTGTTACGTGCTGCTGAGAGCAAGGCTTTTTTGACTTCTTTTTGATAACAATTTTATAACTATATATTGGTTTACAGACACTTCAACTCTAAGACTCTTCTACTCAAACATGCTGACGTGGCATTGTTACCTTACTTATGGTCTCTTTTCAGCCTAATGGGATAGGTCAGTTTTATACTAAATGACTGCAACCCCAAGAAGATAATCATACGCTCTATCCCCATCAGAATAAGCCTCAGGAAGGAGGGCATGAAGGAAGGCTGTTGGCAAAATAGTGATTTTTGTGACCTCCTTTGGGTGTGTTTCAAGTAGTGGAGTATACAACAGCAGATGCCTATACTTTTGATATGCTGTGTTTGCACTTTTAATGCTCTGATAGTATTGAGTAAAGACAAACAACCTTAGGGTGCTTCCAGAAGCGGTTACAAAGGTCTGCACTGTCAGATGTTTGGGCCTGAGTGACCTGGAAATTCTGACATTTTTTTTCGGACCTTTTTGCAATACAACGTAGTGGCCAAATAAAGACTCGTAAGTAGATGCTGGTATGGCTGTTCTGTAAGAATGTCTGTATCTTTAAAAACCCATGCAAACAGCTTACAAGGAACTGTGCCTTTTCCTCATCTGACTAATTTATTTGGAAGGTAGAGCTAGGACTTCTCTGTGTCATGGGCAGCAGGTCAGTTAGACCTGGATTGAGTTGGTGAGGCTGCACCTCGAGTCCTGGGTCCAGTTCTGGGCTCCTGCCTATAAGAAGGACATTGAGGTTCTGGACCATGTCCAGAGAAGGACAATGAAGCTGTTGAGGGGTCTAGAGGGTAAGTCCTATGAGGAGTGGCTGAGGGATTTGGTGATGTTTAGCCTGAAGAAAAGGAGGCTCAGGGGGGACCTTAACACTCTTAGAACTGCCTGAAAGGAGGGGATAACCAGGTGGGTGTTGGTCTCTTCTCCAGGCAACCAGTGACAGAGGAAATGGCCTCATGTGTGCCAGGGGAGGTTCAGGTTGGACGTCAGGAAGAATTTCTTCACCAAAAGGGTGGTTTAGCATTGGCAGGGGTTGTCCGGGGAAGTGGTGGATACAGGCTCAAGGCATGTGAAGACATAATCTAAGAATGTGTTACTTCTGATATCCAGTGGGATTAGCTTTAATTAACAGAGGAAAGTTGGGAAACATGACACAAGCATAGCTATCTGCATGCAGGAGGCCCAAGACGTGCTTGGGGCTTTGACTCAGATTATCTCTGAACTAAATGTAGCACCTTTTCCTTGCAGTTGGAAAATTTTCCCCTGAAGTTTATTCTGTTTCAAACTGGTGGCTTCCCATGGATGGTGAGTTATTGGGAAATCAATGACTTCTTTATCTTTTTTTTTTTCTTAAAAAAAAAAAAGGGATCAAATTCTGAAATTTTGATGCAATGCTGAATTGCCTTACATGTACAGTCATGTTAGATCATGGCAGTTAATTCTGGTCAGATAATAATGAGCATGGCAGAGGACATACACAGCATAGCTAGATTAGTGCTAAAAGTATTAGGCAAGTTCTTATCGTGTAGTTTTTCTCATTTAGCTGTAGAAGCACAGTCAAATACCATCTCCCCTTGTTCCTCTACTGTAGTCTCCATATGTAGTCTGCATATGACAAACACAGTTTGTTTATTTAAACATTTGCATCCCTTCGAAGAACTTGTGCATTTTTTTTAAAAGACAGCAAAGCTGTGGTAATAAAAACATGTCCTAGATCCTTTGCATGAATAACTGTCACTGAAAGACAATTGTGCCCACTTTCCTTCTTCCAGCTCATTTTTTCAAGCTGCCTAAATTGTATATTGGTGAAGGCTAGGTTTTATTTCTGTGCAAATTTTTATATAAGAAGACCTAAGGTAATGACTATTCTAGCAATAGTGGAGTTTGCCTGGGGGACTGATCAAATGATGCCTTTGAACAAGCTCACAATCAGAAGGATTTCCTAATGCACAGGAAAAAATAAAGCCTTTAAGGTATTGATAGTCCTTATATTCCAGTAAATCTTTGGATTGTAACTTAAATTTAGCTGTTGGCTAACAGTTAGAGAGTTAAACTGCTGAAGAAGCAAATCCCACTTGCTTTCACAAAATCTTAGGTAAAACCTCAGTTACCTCTGAGCAGGAGGGAAGAGAACATTTTACTTTTGGGTTAGTTTTATGAACAATTAACAGTTAATATAATTGTAATTACTAAATTATTTTCAGATGTTTAGGTTTTTTACACACGAGTCAAAGAACTGTGGTTAAAAAGTTGCTGTTGAGCAGCCAAGTCCAAAAAGCAGCATGGGTTTTTACTGAATTGTGTTGACTCATTTTGCTGTGGCAGGCTCCTGTCCTAACGCAGCAAACCTGAGAGGGAGAGATAACTTGGCTTTCTGCTTCATCACTGTACTGGCATTACATTAAGAGTAGTGATTCTGTAAGCATGTATACCTTAAACATATATGGGAAGGAAGGAGCCTGAGTAGGGAGGTGTGTCTTTCATAATTAGAAGTTGAAGGTGAAACATCAGTAAGTTGTTAATGCTGGACCCATGGCCCGTAGTAAACAGAACTGGCTGTTTCCTCCTTGCATGTTTGCAGCATTTTTACACTTCACTTGTGCTATAAATATGTTTTAGTTCAGTGTTACAAATTCAGTATTCCTGTAAGAAAACCTATGGAGGACAAAAGTTTATCTCCCCTTTTGAGGAACTCATTGATTTCCAGTGCTGGGCTTTGCAAGAAGTACATGCTCCCAACCACATCATGATGTGGATTTGTTTTGGAAGTGAGAGTTCTGTTCCTCTCTGTGAGTGGAATTAGATTTATGCTGGGTTCTCTGTCGTGTGTGTCTGACTTAGGTACGGTGACAAGTGCTAAGCAGCCAAAAATTTTACTGCAAACCATTAAGATCTTCAGAAAAGTGTGTGTTGCTCTTTCTTTTTTGGCTCCGATGTTATTCTCAAATCACCCACATGTCCTTGGAATGCCTTTGATATGGATTGGGAATATCAGTCATATTGGGACTCTGAGTTTCAAGGAAGTAGTGGATTTACTACTCTGTTACTTTGACATTTTTTGTTTGTTTGCTTGGTGTGGGTTTTTTGTGTGGTTTTCTGATTTTTTTTTTTTTTGTTTGTTTGTTTTTTCTTATTTTTCTTTTTTCCTTTTAATTGGCCATTTTGCCATTCAGTACAGGGAAGCATAGAACACATAACACACAGTCAGCAATAGGTGTAACAGGATAATTTCCTTTCTGAATTGCTGACTTGCATTAAGATTAATTATGCTTGCCTGCTTGGAGTGGTTTCAGGTAAACAATTAGAAAGATCATTATCAGCTTCTTGAAACATATTCGTAGGATGAGAAGCATGTGAAGTGAGAATACATTTTGAATGGAGGAAAAACACGGAGGGCAGAAAAGTGATTTGCCTTCACAATGATTCTGTTCTTAATATTTTGGTCCCAGCAGTGTGAACAACACTGGGGGATATTTCCATAAACTGGCTGCCAGATAACACAGAGGTTTTTATGGCTGTCAGTGGTTGCATCTGCTTTCAGCATATTTTGCTGGCGTGATTTTTACAGTGGTGTTGTTTGCCAGCAACAGCCCACTGCTTATGGGTTCCTGACTTGCTAGTGTTGATAAAGTGGAACACACAGTAGTATTGAGATGCTTTTACAAAATTTCCTTTGGCTAGATAGGGCTAGGTTTGTTTTGCTTGGATGCCAGTGGAATCCTTGGACTTGAAGAACTTCTTTTTCTTCTCACAAGAATCTTTATTGTTAGAAAAAATAAACATTCAGAGAGCAACGACTAAGGCAATTTAGCAAAGACTGCATTTATAATGCATGCTTATTTGCAAGTTATATCTTTTGTTACTAGTGTTTTTAGCAACTTACATGTTAGTGAAATGAGTAAATCAGAAACATAAACCCAACATAAAGGATTTAGGGCCAAAGGTCAAAGGAAGTGATAGTGCTCTTTGTTAGATCAGCTTCTGTAGCTGAGGGAGTAGACACAATTTGGGCACACAGCCCTTGGTTCTCCTGACATTCAAATCAACTCAGTTAAATCAACTGAATTATTTGACTTTTGGTGTCTGTAGAAGCTATCTGAACACTTTTCCAGGTATTGTTTCTTTTAGTCTTTGCTTATAAGGAAAAAAAAATTCAGCAGACTTTGAGGCTTTTGCATGAACTTTTCTCATTAGCCTTCAGTGAAATTCAACAACATTTGAATTATTTTGTGTGCAGATACATCTTAAAAAGTTAAATGAATTAAAGATGAATGACATGTTACCTAATTTTTCCTCTTGACAATTTAAAATTCTAACATGATAGCAATGCCTCCCATTTCATGGGTGTTGTATTAGTTTAGGAAGTGATAAACTATGCATGGCTTAAGTCCAGCACTTGCTGTGCATTGCATCATTATTATAGCAGGTACATGTGCCACGATTCAATAGGTGAAATATTACTGTTTGATTTTAAAGTAGCAGCGAGGCGGATGAAATTTTGTTGTATTGACAGCAAGGTGTATTCTGTTACTAGTGTACATTTGTTTTACAAACATTTAAAGTAACAGCAGTTCAGATTTGAGAGAGGCGTCAAGTCAACAGCAGCATTTCAGGAGCACTTGGCATTGGGTTCGGTGTCAGGAGACAGTGTGATCTAAGCAGTTACAATGTCAAAGTACATTCAAATACTCTGAGATAAAAATATTATTTATTCATGGACAGGAATATTGGAGTCTGTGGCATGTGCTCATGGCAGGAATTGAAATGATTCTTCCACAGAGGAAAATATGAAAAGTAGTGAGAGGCTGGCTTGGTTACTAGTGAGCTCTTTAACATCAAACACAAGGAGGGAAAGGAATTCCCAGCTGGATTGCCAAGGACAAGTGTAAAAATATAGCACACATATAATTAAAATGCAATATTCAGAGTGGCTAACTCAAAAAGACTAATGAGAAATCATTATAGAAATATAAAGTTAGTAAAAAGAAAGAAGGTTTGCTCCTGTATGATGAGTGGAGCTGTGGACAGATAATGCAAAGCAGGCTGAGGTCTTTCTTTGTGTGTTTGTTCACCTCAGCTCTAGTAAAGGATACGAGGACTTGGAGGTGAACATGATGTCTAAGGCAAGTGCTAAAACCCTAAGCTGGTGAGAAGAAAGAGTGAGTTTTAGAGCAGGTAGGTAAGTTTAAGTTGGAAGTATTTAAAAAAACACTGTTGAAAGGGTAAGAGCTGGCTGATGTAATCCTTGAGCTGCTGCAGTTACTTAACTCATGGAGGGTATGTGTAATACTGTGCCACTGAGAAGAGGGATTGTAGTGTCTGTCTGTACAGGTGTCAGGGGCAAGGGCCAAGTTGAAATGAGCAATTGTAGACTCAGTTTTTTATCTTTATTTGTTCCAGTATTTTTTTTGGGAATTAAACCCTCCCAAAGCAGTAGAAGACACCAAAGAAATAAGCAGTAGCCCATATGATTTTAAGATTAAGACATATTAGACTAATAGAATTTCTTTCTCCAGAATGCTAACAGAAGAGGAGCAGTAGGTCTCTGATAGCTTGACTCTATAATAGAAACTGTCAAAACTTCCTTCTTACTAAAGAATGTCTGGAGGAACTGACTGTGGGCAAGGGCTAAACTGCTTGAAAAACGTCGTTTTCCCTAGGAATGGACCCATTGATACAGTGTTCTTATTTAGGGGTGAGAGGTTTTATATATATCTGAAAGATTTATGTATTTTAGTGGATGACAAGAATAACAGGAGTCTATTGCTATAGAATTGTAAAATTAGAGAATATCATACCAAGATACTGTCACAAAATTATTGAATTCTGCTCTTAGAAAACGTTTTGGATTTTTTTAAATAGAGCTGGTTCTTAGGTTGAGACTGAAGCTTGTATTGAAAAAACCTGTAGCAGAGTTCCTTATTTCAAACACAACAAGGCTTCTTTAAAGTCATTTCTGCCTCCTGGTTGATGGGAGCAATCAGAGAAGGCCAGAAGGACCAAATGCTTCTCCCTGAGGCTTACTTCAGTTAACCTTAAAGACCTTTCTGGTTCTTATTGTGGGATCCTGTGTCTGTATCACATATGTGTAAATAGAATTATGTTCTGCAAGTTAAGTGAAGTAATGTTTCCAGCCAATATTGATATAGTGTCACGTTTTGAAGGTGGAATTAATTAAAAAATAATTAGAAAAAAAGAAGGTAATATGAACCTATTGGAGAGAGTCTGGAGAAGGGCAGTAAGAATACCTGGATGTCTGGAGGGATGACTGAATGAACTAGGAGCTGTTAAATTAGCTTCAAAGAAGTGAAAAAGGTGGTGGAGAAATGAGAAAGTGAGGGTTTGTCTAAGTGTATGAGATAAATGTGTTTTTCACAATGATCTGTTTTCTTTCCTTGCTTGGTAAGACGTTGTTGCATTGGAATATATTATCAGAAAAAGCTGTGTATGATTTTCAGTACAGGTAATGAAAGCAGCCGTAAGTTGTGACAGAGGCATGATGTGTGTTACCATGGCACAGGGGGATGGTCTAGATGACTTTGATGTGATTTTTTTTTTCCTCCTATGAGTGCAAAAAGGAGATGGTTACTGTAATGCAGCATAATGTGTAAAATCCAGGGAGAACACAGTACTGAGAATTCGTTTTCTTGGTGCCTCTCCTCTTGTATTTCAACTGACAAGGAGGATCCAGAAGATATCAAAACATTATGCCTCTTTGGTTTTTTTTTCCCCCTCTTTTCACCTGCGTGAAGTAGATGAGGTAGACTTGTAACTTCACAGTGCTGTGGCTGTTGAAAAGTAGTTAGAACTCCATATTAGAGATAACAGCATGAAAAAATGATTGTGGGCATGCCTGTACCCACATTGGCTCTGCAGGAGCAAATCCTAGAACAGGGAGTGCTTGGAAATGTGGTGTGAAGATGCCTGGATTAGCTTTGAAAACAATTTTGTCACATTTGTGTGGCGTTGCATCCAAGCCACTGTGGTTTTATTGCTTCCAGACCTGTGCTAGTCTGCTCTCTGCCATGCACACTTAATCAGCTTGTGTTAGTGAAAATTTGGAAAACTCTTTAATGTAATCCGCTGTATGTTGTAAACAACCCTCTATTGTGCTGCCCTTGTAGCCTGTGTTTATTTGAGTACACTAATTCTTTTTCTTTAATTAATTGTCCAGTAACAGCCCAAAACAGAAGGGACTCTTCATTCCATGAAATTTCTTGTCCGAATGATTGGTATAACAACAGTGACATTAAACAAAGGTTTTTATTTCAGTTGCATGTTATCGGGCAAAACTGTGAATAGCAGAAGGAAAACAAAGATTTGAGGAAGTCCTGTAGTGTCAACTGATCTTTAAATCAAAAGCAAATAGGTACATTTTTATGTACAATTAGCAGTTAAGGAGACCTTTGGTTTGTTATTCACAGAGGGAAATTTCCCAGGAGGTATCACCTCTATGATGTGTTCGTTCTCTTAATTCATGCATGTATGAAAATGGGACATACTTACCTCTTAATATTTTAAAGTCCATCTGCTGTTTTGAATGGCATCTATTGCTACTGGGAGTGTTTGTATTGATTCATATATCTGTGGATTGTGTTTCTGGGATTATTTTCTTGGGCTTTCATATGAAGGGGAAAGATAAGGAAAGCAATCTGAATTTCCCAAACCACAAAGCTATGCATCTTTAATAATATCTAGCCTGGGTAGTGGTGTAGGTTAAGGTGCATGGGATGTGATACAGTCTCTAAGGACAACTTTCATCTCAAATAAAATGCAGTATAATCCTGAGCTCAAAATTAATTGTGTTAAAAAAAAATAAAAAGGTGTGGGGAGAGAGAGAGAATGTACAAATCTTTGAAAAGGGTTTTGCCATTCTGAGAATGTCCTGATAACCTGTCTGTTAAAGTTTGACAGTCTGCTCTGCTGTGGGCTGAAGAAACATTGAAAACTGCAGTCTGTTATGATTTGATGATCTCAAGATACAAAGTAGAGCATCTGAATTTGTGAAAGGTACTACTAAGAATTGATTATGTTCTAAAGCTTTTTAATATAAATACCTTACCACACCCATTTTAGGACAGAATTTCTGGCTATCCAATCAATGTGAGCTGAGATACATATTTTTTCTTATATTCCACTGATTATGAATCATATGATTCATATGAATAGTATGATAGAGAAAATACATAAAATTCATATCAGTCATATGGGACAGAAATGTTAGATAAAATAGAAAATTTTTATATCTGGTTCAAAGTTTTTGAGCAGTTCTACCATTTCGTATTTTCCTCACCTGTCTCTGTTTTCAGAAATGAGAAGGCAGCACTTTTTTGTATTTTCTCTCTCCTTCTGTTCCTTCTCCTTACCATCCAGGACACAGAACGCAGGTGTGTATTATTTTTTACCTGGTGTATGGTGTTGCCTGCTTTTTAAAAGCTGTGTATTTGATGAAAAAACAAAATATTTGCTCTTCCAAGAATGTTACATAAGGCAAGACTGTGCTTGGCAGTAATGTTTTATCAGTGCCTAGAAAGAGATCCCAGTGTCAGTGCTCTCTGGAGATAAGGATGTATTATTTTCTATCTGACAGTACTGAACTGGTGATACGGTGTGATTAATATGACTCTCCTGGGCCACAACTACAGGAAGCTCTCTGTTCAATTATCACTATGCTTCTTTAATTTAATTACAGCTTTTAAAAACAATATTAAAAAAAGATGATTCAAAATTGGAATATCCTAAATTATTCAAATTTTTGTTCTTTCATATACTGGACTGAGTCTTCTTTTGTCCTCTGACCTAAGGGGTGTCTGCGTGGGTTTGGTTTTATGTGGGTTTTTGGGTTTTTTCCAAATTATTTGGGAAGCTTAAGGCAGTTAGGTTCTGGAAATTTTCCATAGCTTAGTGCTAAGGTTTTAGATTCAGATTTTTTTACATATGTGTAGTGGGTTGAAGCTTGGCTGGGTGTCAGGTACCCACTAAGCTGTTCTATCACTCCACTTCCCAATGGGACGAGGGGGAGAATAAGATGGAAAACAACCAGTGGGTGAGATAAGGCAGTTTTATTGCAGTGAAGGAAAGAAATAAGCAAGAGTCTGCACATGCATAAGCTAAGAAAAAAAGTCTGTCTCTGCTTCCCATTACCACGTGATGGTTTGAAACCTCATGGGAAGCAGGGCTTCAGCGCACATAATGGTTCCTCTGGGAGGCACACATTGAAGAGCAACGAATGCCCTGCCTTCCTCCTCTCTCCATAGCTTTATATATCTGAGCTGATACCATATGGTATGGAATATCCCTTTGGTTGATGTGGGTCAGCTGGCCTGGTTGTGTCCCCTGCCAGGATCTTGCCCACCCCCATCCCTTTGAGGGCAGAAAGAATGTCAGAGGGACAGTGCTGCTCATCAGTAGCCAAAACACAGGACTGTTATCAGCACCCTTCCAGCTACTAATGCAAAGCAAAGCACTGGGAGGGCTTTGAGCTTTACCTCAGTCAGACCCAATACAATATGTTTGATCAGGGACCCATTCCACATTCTGAATGCCTTCTCTCTAAAACCTGCACATTAACTGCATGTCATAGAGAAATCTTTTGTAGACTACAAAAGAACTTCTGTAGCCTACAGAAGAACAGACCTTTGTGATTTTCTTCACTGCCTTGGTGGTAGTAACAAAGATTCATTGACTCAGTTTTGCAGGTATTTGAAGCCAAAACACTGAATAGGTTTGGATAATATGGCAGCACCATGTAATTGTTTATTAAGCAGATATTTGAAAACATACACTAGCTATGTCAGAAATGGGATTACACTTCATGTGACTGTTCTTCATTGGCTCTGGTTTCAGTCTCTTGTACCAATTTTCAATTTCAGGCTTGTGGTTCTAGATAAAAGATGATCTTTAGTTGGAAGCATGCTGGAACCTTTAAAACAAATGTGCTGAGAGGTTTTCCCTCCCCCCATGCCCCCTTAATTCTGTTTACTTGAGGCCCCTCCGCAGATGCTATTGCATACACTTTTCCCACATCTGCTGGAAAGAAAGATTTCTAGAGAGGCTCTTGGATACCTTTAGTGCTGGACTTTAGTTTTGACTCTGGGTAGGGTCAATTTCTCTTTTAAATTTTTTTCCCTGTTCCTCTTTTCTGTTCCCTGTGATGGATTATTTCATGTGTAGTAAAAGGAAATTAAAATGCCAGGTTGATCAACTTGCAAACCTCAAACATGAGGATGTCATTTAGACTATACCTATTTTGTTATGTGTATGACAATAGTTTTTAAGCTATGCTGCAAATTAAAGAAGATAATTCAAGGGAGAAAATAATTGTTTAAGCTAAAGGACAGTCTGGTCAAGAACATAATTATAGGCTTCATTTGAAAATTTACCCAGATAAATGATAGAGTAAAACAAAATTAGAAAGACTGTATTTAACAAATTAAACTTGGAACCTTATTTTTATGACCGGATGTGATGGATGTGTGAAGCAGACAGGAGAGAAGTTAGTATTCATCACAAATTATGGAGAAATCTCCTTCCTTTAGAGCCCTCACTCACAATTATTTTGAGTAATGAGAAAATATATTAAAAATAGCATGGTTTAGTGAGCTAGAATTTTGTGAACGGTGTTTTACTACAGGAAACATTTTAGAGATGATCTGGAAGATAGAGAGATTGGCCCTGCTATCATTTCACTTGGAAATTGGCTAATTTTTGGGGCGGCCTCTTGTTTTAATGGAGGGGGAAATGATGCTAAAAGACCGTTATGGAAGTTCTAGTTACCTCTGTGGATGAACATAACATTCAGGGGCATGAAATGGCAAGGGATCTCTAGGATCATCTAGTCTAGCAAGGACTGAAACCATGTTATGTTCGCAATCTAAAAACTTATGGTGTCTTCCCATAAGCCCTTAATTTTTGACTGCTTTTGTTCATGTTACCCTGATAGGAAAGCTTTTTAAGAACCTGTTTTAAACTATGAGTTCCTGGCCAAAAATTACATTTATGTAAAAAAATTATTTTCTCTCTTGATGTATATACTTTTATAACTTTTGCAAGATTCCTTTCAGCATACTGAAAACTTTCAGAGTTTCACCTCCCTGCTTATAAGACAAAAAAATGACAGCCTCCTTATTTTGAATTAATTTGTGTAGTCTGGAGGAATTTCAGTCAGACAGGTTGGCAGGATGTCTGTAAAATCAATTTTGAATGCTAAGCACTGTGTAAATGAATAGACATCCTTTTCATACTTGCATTTTTCTGTATGTGTGCAGCCTTGTTACATGTCAAATATAAATTTAATTTAAATTACTTTAGTGTTGACAGAAAGGTGTGGGTTTCTCCTTTTCCTTTGCATGTGTTTAGCTTGTTTAACAAGATGCTGTTATGATGCATTTCTTGTCTGAAAAGTGAGTTTTGTAATCAGCTTTTTGGCACCGTAGCCAGTTTTAGTATTCAGTGTAATACCACTTTTTTCTGCTTCTGCATTTTATTTTTTTTTCCCAGTGGTTACTTTTTAGCCAGAACAGTTTCTTAATTGCCCCAGACTTTTTCAGTGTGTTACACAGGAGTGTTTTTGTGGTGCAGCATGGATTCAAATGTTTTTGAGTTGTAGCAGTGAACAGAAGGCAGCAAGGAAGGCAAATATGGATTGCCTCTGCAGTGATGTGGGCTCTTAGATGATGATGCCCTTTGTGTTTTCAAGGGCTTCTCACTCAGGTATTGATGAAAGGCCTGGAAGCTCTGACCTTGTCAGTGTGGATGCGTCATGTGCTGTGAAATACACTCTGTTACTGCATCTCCTGTGTATTTGAGATTTTATCGTCTTGTTCTCTTTAAGATGGAGGTTTTTTCCTTCTCGGTTTTTAAACTACGAGATTTCTGTTAATAGAGAATGATAATATTTACTTTTCTACTTTCTCTGCCTTTCCTTGTCTGTAGTGGAAAACTGAATGCTGCTAAAAGGTGAAGAAACTTTAGATCTAGATTTTTGACCAAATGGAAGAGGTGCCAGAGCCAATTTTTCCTTGCTGACCTGTTGACATGCTTTAATTGCAGGTAAGATAAGTGTGTATGTGTGTAATAAGTAGTCAGAACAGAAGTCTGTTTGCTGAGCTGTGAGCTTTCTATTTGGAGAGCTGGGTGTCGTGGAAGCTCGTAGTAATCAGGCAGTCAGCACACACAAGATGGCAAATAAGCAGAATTTATTTACAATTCTTCCTTTATATATGCATTAATAGTCTAACAATTATTGGTCGACAATTTTCCAGCCCCCCAAAAGGATTGGCTGGAATCTTACAGCATCCAGTACCAAAACAAAAGATTAGAAAAGCACAATAATTCAGCTTATCTCTATTCCCCATGAGAAAGAAGAGAAAAACTTTTAGAATAGTGCATCCACAGCTTGGTGTCACAATCAGTTTTTGTGGTCTGGACACCTGTCCTATGAAAAGTGAGCTTGAGACTTCAGTCTTATTTCAAATGCCTGATGGAGTCTCCAGTAGCACTCAGCTGTATTTAGACACCGTGGGCTGTGGAGCACATCCAGTCAATGTTTCAATTCTGTTTGTGTTCACACCTGTACAGGATAACTATTGTGTCATATTTCTATGGCAATCACAGTAGTTGCTTATATGCAAAATGAATATACAACAATTATCAAAGGTGCTTTAGCTGTCTTTTAGTGTCCTGTGACTTCTGGAGAACAATAAATATATTGTGACCTATATACCCTGTAAGTCAGAGAGAGGTTACCACTGGCATGTTGATGAGAACCCAACAGCCTGTACACCAGGATTTTCTTGACTTGGCAAGACTTCTCTTTTTTTTTTTTTTTTTTGGTTTGTTTCGGAATGTCTCCATGTTGTTTGGCTTATGGGATAGGAAATAATTGAAATGCTTGTCCTCTGAAGAATGTACGTTTTCTTTTTTTCTCCTCACTTTAACAGGTACAATGTAGGATACAAAAAGAGTTGAAGGAGGAAACACTTATATTCTCTATCTGAGCTTAAAAATGGAGCACAGAAACTTTAGAAAACCTTTTACAACAAAAAGTGAATAAGGGGTAGAGGTTGTAGATTTTGGCTTGTCATTGGATCATCTTATTTTATCTTACTCTGCAAGTGAAACTAGTCAACTGACAGATGAAAATTCAAATAAGTCTTTTCCCTGACCTGATCTACAAGGATGAATATAATTTGGTTCTTGATGCAACATTGTACATGTGCTTTGTTTTATTAGATAAGCTGTTTTACGATGTGAGAAGGGCTGAACACTTATGAGTCACCTCCCCAAGAGATGCTTATTCTCAGTTTGCAAAAGGGACTGATGAAAGAGCATGAAAGGGGGGTGTGGTTTTCATAGCCTGAATGTTTCATACAAGAGTTGGCATCATTTGGGGAGGAGATGTGGGTGTTAATTGCAAGATTGTCATAAGGAAGTTGCATACAGAAGAGAAGCCCAAGCTAGCTAGGGAGGGATCCTGATGTGGGGGTGTGAAATGAGACTGGGATTAGTACAGACAAGCTTGAAATCATAGGAAATCTGACAGTGTGTTTGGTTTCCTAAGTTGTGTTTGTTGTATCAGGTAGAGCATTTATACCAATCAAACAGCATTAGAAAGGGAAAGAAATATGAAACAATACTTCATAATAACCACTAGTTCCTGTTTTCTGTATACCTGAGTTTTCTTTCAAATTGATTAAAAAAAAATACAAATAGCTGGTAGATTATAATGAAATATTAACTATCTGGTAAGCTCCTGTGCCTTGTTGTTTTTAAACCACCAAAAGTTTGCTTTATGAAAATGAACACCATCTTTCAGCATCCTTTCATGTAGCGTGTGTCTGGTCTTATCCTCCCCTGTAATGATACATACTCATTCTTCCACCCCTTTTTTGATGCAGTTTGTTGCAATTCTTGATGCTAATGGAGGACTTTTTTCAAGCTGGAAGCAAGGATATTATTCTTCTCATCCTAGCCTGCACTGCTCTGTAAGGATTAGGGAGGCGTCTGATTTCCCTGTAATAGCTTGTACAAGTTTGTGAAGTATCATATCAAAGTATCTTCAGGAAACCAAGGGCCTGTAGATAGGCTCATGCTTGACAGTTAAATGTTCACTATGTTATTCTTTCCACTCTCTGAATTAATTGACAGCTGTGACAGTGCAAACCTGTTTTATTAAATACAAATCATTAGAATGTTTCTGAATAACAAGCCTTGTGTAAAAGCTCCGCTAGCAGGGTGTTTGTCTGGAAGAACTACGTATTCCCAAGACTAATGGCATCGTATCCAATATTTATTGAGTATCAGCTTTTACATGTACTGACCTACAGCTAATCCATGATTCTGTGGCTGCATGGAAGCAGCTTTGGTTGCCAAAGTGACTGTTTTTCAATCAGTTGCTCTAGGTAAGAGTTCTTCAGATGGTTTGTAGCATTAGAACTTAATATCTTGCACAATAAAGACAAGTCTATTTCTTTCTCCAGAGAGAAAACAAAAAAACGACAATTGTTAATTTAAACTAGAGTCTGGTCTTACTCTATAACTTTATTTATAGCAGTGTAAATCTTCTAGCTGGCTGTTTCTCCTTTCCCTGATTTAAAATCTACTTATGCTAATGGAGAGGCAATTCAATCGCTGGTGGCAGGAAGTGACATGAACCAATGCAATGATGTGAAGTCTTTCTCTAGTTCTCATTTCTTTCTGTTCTATATTTGTGTAACTCCTCAATTTCACCTGTTGTTTGAATTCCTGTTGGTTTAGCTAACAGCACTAATGAAAAAACCCTAATTTCTTAACAGGAGAGCTTTAGTATCTAGTCTAAGATTGTTAAGTGTCTGTGATTATCAACTGTAGTCGCAGCTGGTATTAAATCCTTAGTGTTTTTTATTGGAAAATATGAACGCATTGTGAACAAAAATGTTCCCATATATTTTTGCTTTCCATTAAACTTTTCTAAGTAAGACTTTAATAGATTCAGGTTGGAATTTCAGAATGACAAAAAACACCAAATGAAAAAATTCCATTAGTTTATATGCAGTATCTTAGGATCATGCTTCCTTTCAGCTGTATTCCTCCTGAGTTGTGGTGTGGGACTTTTTTGTTTGTTTGTGGTTTTTGTTGCTTTTGTCCCCCTGGTATCAGTTTGTAGAGCTTTGAGTTTATTCTGGTTAAAAAAAAAAAAAAAAAAAAAAAAAATTATGAAGACTCGGACTTGTGGGGAGGAAAATGTCTTTTTCATTCGGCAGTTAGTTGGATCTTAGGAGCAAGCCAGTAAAAACTTGGTTACTGACAGTAACCTGAAATGAATGCTATAGAGGAAGATCCCATTTTACTCATGTAGGTAATTTTTAAACCGCCTTGAGTTCCACTATTAATAGAAAATAGCTATTACAGGATTTTACTCTTTCATAGGATTCCTTGGGCAGTTGCAGGCTACTTCTCATGGTCTTCTTGAGGAATCAGTGATGTTCTATAAATAATTTAAGTGGTTCTGATTTCTAATTTTTCATCACTATATACTAGCATACAAATTTGCTCTCCATGTGATTCTGAGGGAGAGGTCTGTAAAGGACACATCTGTCTGGCAGTTCAGACTTTAAAGATGTATACACTGCTTTCATAATGCATAAGACGTTTTTTCTTTCTCAGCTCAAGATAAACAAGGAAAAAACTTGTTGCATGTATCATGTGAACTATTCATTGTAAAGTTTCAGGGTATGTCATAAAGAATATTTTGTCCAACCATCTTGATTTACTTGTCATTGCTTGTGTCTTGAGTTTAATTAGGTAAGTGCATATTTTGCCCTGAAGAACTAAGCACAGTGTGAGGAAATTAGCAGTGTGTAATGGTAGACAGAGGCCACTGGCATGAGGAAATAGAAAAGTACGACTCGTTTTCTGATCATAGTGACAACTGTTTGTCTTAACTTTGGTCTCATGGAAATAAACGTTAAGTAGGTATTGTTCCAAAATTGGCTACACCTTAAAACTAAATCTATGTAAATTGTCCTTGGTAGCAGCCCTGTAAAACCTAAGGGAATTTCTAACCATTCTTAATAAAGGAGATTTGGTTAATGTGATGTTAGGAATTCAGAGATTTTATGGTAGACATAAAGAAACCACAAAAAGCAAACCAGGAAAACAGTGGTTAGGTTTTTCATAATAAAACTGATTATTAGCAACGTAGTGGTTTAATGTTTATTTTGGAGGAAAAGCCTACCACTGTGATGACAGCTAACTTAGAAAGAAAATGTCAGGTTAATACAAAATAAGATTGCAGACAAAATCTTGAAGGATCAAATTCTCAGTTGACATGTGTTTTCCTGTGTATCGTTGTTCTTTAGATCCCAGTATTTTTTAAAACAAAGAGGGTTTTCAGGTAAAGCTAGTGTGGATTAGTTAAAATGTTTTAAAGTATTCATTATTATTTAAAAATATAAACTTGGAATAAATGAAAGAAGATGATATCCTATTAATATATAGGCCTGCAAGAACAGATTGTATTGGAAGGCTAAACGTTCATTGGATTTTGATCTTGGTTTTGCAGTGCTAGAATCCATTGGGTTGAACAGAAACATATCATAGAAACCTCTCTGTAGCTGTTGTCAGACAAGCTTCTTGTTCATCAGACAAGCAATGGAGATGTTCAATGTATTTGTTGTATATGGAGCAGTGGGTGATCATTGGGTTTTGAAGTTAAGCTGTCCTCACAGTAGGAGTTGATGGGAAAGCAGGGGGGAGGAGAATATGTGCATAATCCAAGCATACAGCAGTGTCGCTGGGTATGTGCAGTCCTTGGTCTTATTTAGTAGTCTTTCCATTCTATAAATTCAGTGGGTTTTGTCTTTTGCTTTCAGAATTGCTTTAAAAGTCATCCGTGCTTTTGGTAACTCTTATGACCTGTAACAATGAGCTCCATAATTTGCACAAATTAGCACTTGTGCAGGAACAGAGACGGGAAGAAGAGTTATCCAGAGGGAGAATGCAAGGTCCAAATTCTGGGTGTCTAAATCATGTATCACATACTAATTTAAATTTTTTTAAGGTTGCTCTCTCTCTGTGTATTGTACGTTTCAGAGCTATGAAGATATATTGTCATTCAACTTTCTGGATTCACGGGAGTTTTTCAAAACTCTACTTTGCTACAAACAGAATTGAATTAATGAAAAAGTAATTTGTCACCTACTGCAAGTGTGCTGTTGGGCTTTTTAAAACAGTGTTTGTGGCCTTTGTTTCATATTAAGTTCAATGCTTTAAAATTTACATTAAATATTTCTGCTGTAAGTATTTTAAAACAAGGATTTGTACACTGTAAGTATAGCATTATTGAAAAGGAATTTTGGATAAACCTTTTTGCTACTCAGATTAGATTAATGAGATTTTCTGGCAGTGCTTGAGGTTTAAAGTGAAGAAATTGGCTGGGAGTAAAGTAATTGATTCCATTGCCATATGCATATTCAAGATTGCAAAATGCGACCTAAGCAGAATACTTGTTTCATCCTACTTCGTGGCTCTATTAACTAAAATGAGCTGTAGCTTATCTTAGCCAACAAAAGGTGGAAATGATTATTTAAATATAATGCATTCCTGAAGGGCACTGCTTACTGAAACTAGCATGTAGTTTGCAATATGTTTATTGTAGTCTTCTTTTTATGTCCATTCAATTTGAAACCTTCCCCTTTCTTCAGTGAAGTACTACAATGCATTTTATACCCAGGCCGTTCTGTTATGGGCTGTTTCTGTGTGGTGTTCTGTCTGTTCTGAAAAGGTGTCCAGCTGACTATTAGTCTCATTTGAAGATTTTCTTGTGTTTGAACTTGCACAGAAGCTGCTTTATGAAACGTGGGTTTTTTGCCTCTCTCCTAGTAGGAACGTAATATTCAAGAGGAAGGGATAATCTTTCACTGTGTTCTAGGTGTGGCACAGAGTCAGTGTCTTTGCTTGAATCTTTTACTAAGGGAAAATCTTTGGTGACTACCCTACCACAGAAGGAGGCCAATCTGAAATGATATATTGAAACTTTGACTGAAAGTCGGTGTTCTCCTAGATAAAATTCCTGCAGCTCATTGACTTGATTGGCACTACTCTGGGATTTACTTTACCAACATCAATATTTTGTTTCAATGAAGAGCTGTTGGTGTTAGTTTAAACACTGTATCAATTAAAATCTGAGTGTTTTCTGAAGCAATTTGGGATCCTTCAGATATAAAAAGGGATACTAGAAACTAACTTGGTCTAAGTACCACTTAATATTGATTTTCTTCAACAGCATTTTTTTCAATTTATAGCAGTTGTTTGCACTTAATGATTACCCAGTTATACTGAGAAGACATGTAAAAATATCATAAAAAAACACCCTACACCACAACTCTATCTCAGGATGTTGATATTTAATCAGTTTTGCTGATTGTTTTTACATTCGAATGAGCTTTGCTTGAGTTGAGAGTTTGTTTTCTCTGTGTGTTGAAATTACATTGCTGACCTGTAAAATGTGGATTCTCAAGTGACCTCTGCAAAATACACTTTCTGCACACCAGCAGCAGAGTACTACTGTTGTAGGATGTGCTGGAGAGAGGGACCTTCATTTCAGACTCATGATATAATTGTTCAGGTACACCCTTGGGCAACCAGTTGCAACTGAAAAAATGAAAATTTTGGAGAGGCTTTGGTAATGAAGTTTTTACAGTGAATTCAGTAACTTTAACATTTAAGTTGGAATACAGTCATTAAAGATCTAATTACTTCTAGTTTAAAAAACAGACTCATAAAACACTCTGACAATAATCTCATTCTATGGGTGATTCTAGTGAATAATTAGTAGGCCACAATATGATACCGGGCAGAAAGTGTGTGGACTAATAGTTCACTGCTTTGGAAATGCCATAGTATCTTCAGTGAATGTAAGAGAACATTAAAAAGCTGGAGCCTCATCAATTTATGAAGGACTATAAATTATGATAACAGATGAGGGGGACTTGATAACCAAAGAAATCTTTGAGTTCCAAGTCCTAATGAAGGTCATGACACAGGGAAAATCTTTCAAAAGCCAAAGTAATTGAAGTATTTCTCTTCTGAAAACTGCTTAGAAACTTTAGCATAACTTTTTGCTATTTATGAATGGCAAGACAGAAACTTTATTTTACTGTGATTAAGGAAGTAATGGTAGGCATCATCTCAGGAGCAAGTCAGAAGAGTATTATGCCCTAGAGGAGCAACTTAACTTTCCTGCTCCTTTCCTTATTTTAAGGCTGTAATGTTATCAGTCTGTTTCCCTTTTCAAAACTGTGTCAGCTGTACACCAAAGTGCATTTTAAGGTGGGAACTAGTCTATTTACTGGTGCCGTAGTAGATGCCTTTTAGAATCAGTTCCCTCCATGCCAAGGATCTCTGAGGGTGGGATAGAACAGATGAGAAGTTGCTGTCTCCATGATTATTTTCCTTTGTGGCCAAGTAGGGAGAGGCACAGTCCTGCTTTTAACTGCTGGGGTGGGTAAGATGCAAGAAGATCTGCTGGCCTCCAAGGGTCATGTTTAGCTTGGAGTTGGCTAAATGCAGAGTTGAAGGTTTAATTTTGGAGAAATAAAACAAGAAAGCAATCTTTGAGAAACCAGAATTCTTCCAATTCCAGAGAAAAGTATGTGAGAAGTTTACTTTAGCAAAAAACAGGAATTAAAAAAAATTGCAAAAAGCGATTAATCTCTGGGAATTTCTGTAGTGATCATGTTCAGTGTATCTAATGAATTTTAGTCCAGTCCTACAAGTGTTTCATACAATGTTTCCTTTCATCTCCTTTATCCATTTGTGTCCCTTACCAGAGGTGCAGTGGCTGCTAGGCCAGACAATGTTGCTCTTGCGTTAAGTCAGTTCAGAATTAAATAAGACCTGAAATCTGGTGCTTCTGATGACATTTTGAGCATGTTTGCTGCTAGTAAGTTTGAATTACTCTAACATTATTGTAGAAGAACTAACATAGCATTAACTACTGTCTCTAAATCTTCAGAATCTGGCTTTCTGACTCTAAATATGCAGTTAAGGTAATAAAAATCAGGGAAAAATTCTAGGAGCAGCAGAGCTGATGGAGTCTCTGTCCAAGGTGGAAGCTGCACAGCCTCTCCCAGCCTCTGTTCCCAGTTTGTAGTGACATGAGCTTACTCCCTTCTGTTTTACTCTTGCTGGAGCTATTGCTGAACTGACTTGCTTGTGAACTGAGCAGGAAGTACAGCATAAGTCTGCCAGGGATGTTGTACTTGGGATAGGACCTAGTTCTCATGGGAGCAATGAACTGTTCTGGTGCTTCACCACATCTTTCGGAGCAACGCTTTGAGTAAAAAAACTATCAGGGATTCTCTAGATAACTGTTTCATCCTAGAAGGATACAACTGAAACTAAGATGAATTGCTAATTTCTGAGTATTAAAATTCATAGCCTAGAAAGCTTTGTTGCCTCTTAAAGTTTAAGACCATGCAACTGGATTCTGTTTTCCTTTCATTGGTGTAAATCTACCTTAATTTCACTGAAAGTCAGCCTAGCATGCAGCTGGAAAGAAAAATTCAGTCTGTTTAATGAGATGCAGTTGACGAAATCCAGTGAAACAAAGATGAATGAACATGTGGGAAGCAACTACAGTTGAAGAGAATAATATGCTGCATTTTGAGAAATACAGTCAAGTAGGAGGGTAGGAATAAAGTGCATGCACAGAGTAAACCAATTGCCTAGAGCTGGGTATCCAACAATAGTTAATTTGGGAGACGAAGTTATTGTCCCATTGCTTTCTTAAAAGAAATGAGGAAAAACTGGTCTGGCACTTTTCAAAGGCGTGGCAGCAGCTGAATCAGTATCATGAATGACCGTGTTCAAAACTTGTGGCTTTTCCTGAAACTGGAGGGAGCGTGAAGGGGGGAACAAAACAAAAAACCCCTCAACTAAACACTAGAAAAAGCCCACTTCAAACAAATGAAAAACAAAACCAAATCAAAACCAACAAACCTGGAGCAGAGTTACTTATTCTCTTTTATGAATGCTTTGGTTTTTTCTATTATTATGGAAATTTTTTTAGTGTTTGCATAATTATCTTACAAATATGTACTCCAGAAAAACATCTGAACTGGTATAGGGCTGTGTATCTTACATCTGTGTCTTCTAAAATGCAAAGTGGGTAGGTCGTGTAGGTGCAGTTTTTAAAAGTGTGTGTTGTTTTTGTATTGCCTGGCATATTATTGAAAATAAGACAATGTACTCCGTCAGCATGTTTCATTTACCATGTCACTATTAGCTTCCACAGAAGTTCTTAAGTGTTCTGAAACAATATGGGCTTTGAATCTAATTGAGACAAGCCTGGTGCTGGATACTTCTGGAGGACATAGATACCATTCCCCTTCTCCTATCCAGTTACAGAATTTGTGTTGGTGATATTTTTTTCATCTTTCTTTTTGAACCTGTATGGTATATCATCTTAGTTGAACCTCTTAATAAAATGTGCTGTAGTAGCATAGAAAAGCATTAAACATCTGATGTTGTGGAATAATTGTCTTTAAATTATCTGTAGGGGAGTGGTTGGAACAACTGCAAGTGGGATTCCCACTTACCTACGTCAGGAGTGAGATGATGCCACAATCTTTCCTCCCCTCAGCATGCTCACAGTCTGAGCAGAGAGTGCAGAGAAAGGGTGTTATTTGTGTAAGTGACCAGGTGACAGCCTCTGTGCCTCCAAATTGCTGCCCAGGTGGAGTAGCCCAATTTGTGATTTTCCAATTACCTCCTTTTTAAAGGGCATCAGTGTGTGTGCATTTTCCATCTCCTAGACTGCTTAAGCAAGCATCAGTTAAAGGCCTAAGCATTAAGAAGTTTTTAAAGACCTCTTTTCTGTGAGTTAGGAGAGCAGTGGTCAGGTAAATGCACATCTGTTGTTAGTTGCCACAAGTTGACTCTTCATCCTTTCCTGACCCTGACTCTTGCACAGTTATTAGCACAGGGGTGTTCACAGAAAAGGAATCTGTCCCCAGGGATATGCTGTGTTTGTCTGTGGGATATAGGAAATTATTTTCTTGCTCATACACTTAGGTTCATACTCAAAGTATCTTTAAGCTGCCTGTACACCTAAGTGTCACTGTTTTTCATCTATCACCATTCTGTTTCCATTCATCTGTCACCATTCTATTTCCATTCACTTATCACCATTTATCTTTGTGATGCATAGCATGGATAAATGACAAAAAGATTGAAAATGTATCTTGGGTTTATAGAAAGAAGAAATTATTTTTTCATTTTGATAAAAATACCACTGACTTACTATGCTTGTACTAGTATTTCTGTATATTTCAATTTTTATTTTGGTTTCTTGCTTATTAGTTTTGGTGAGAATCACTCACAGCTCATCCCATCTGTATCTGGTATTCAAGGACTTATGCACTTTTCATTAAACTGCATACATGATTTTGACTTGTGGATGATAGAAAATGAAAGGTGAAATGAAATGGCTACAGAGTTTTTAGAACTGAATAATTCCCCAACCAAGTTATGCAGTTACTTCAAGTGAAAAATTAACAACCTACTGTGCTTGGCATTTTAATAATGCATAGTAAGCTGGTCCCGTGTCTGGGGGTTTTATGTGTTTATTTGCTTGTTATTCTGTGAGGGAATTCTTGGGTTTTTTAAAATGTTTTGGCACTTAAAGAATCAAGGACATTTATGGCATAAGATTTATTTAATGCATATGTAATTGTTCATTTTTTAAAAAAATAGATGTCTGCATCTCAACCTGTATTTTTTGTGTTCAAGGTGTAGATATCAAGGTGTGTGATATGCTTTAGGTATGGCACTTGTTAGGTTTGAGGATGGATTTAAAAATACCCGTTGAGTCCATCTGCCTCTGTATTAAGTATGCTGCAGCTGACAGCAATGTGTATTGGCTTGGGTGTGTATTGCTGTGTATGTGCAGGGTAGTGGTAGGGGTTTAACACTGCTGTACAGCACAGAAGAGGCTGCTTAGTGTTTTAACCAATTTAAATAATATAATCTGTCTTTTGGTTTCCATTTTTGTTTTTCTTTACGTCTTCCTGTCACTTTTTGCCTGAGGAAAAAAAAAATAGGTTGCATCTGTTTTCTTCATTAATCCTGTTTGCTGAGTTTGGATGGGCAGTTTCTGTCAGAGGACATGGCAGAGGACATGGATACTTCTTTATTGTGGAGGCAGGAGGGAAGGGGAAAAGGACATAGTTCATTGCACTAAGGAATTGTTTGAGTTGTTGTAGTATGCAAAGTGGGAAAAGATTGTATTCCTTTTAAAGTCCTGAGCTTGAGGCAGTAATACTAAGCTTTGCTCTGCCTCTTCAGTCACCCTGTTATGTATAAAAGCAGTTACCAGGATGAGAGAGGCCACTGGCTGAGCTAATCCTGACAAAGGTTTTCTTTCCCATCCTGACTGAGAAGGAGAATGAGAAAGTAGTTATTTTGGGTTTCTACTAAAAATAAAAACAGGTCTCAGTCTCCAGCTATAGTGAGAGAGTCTTTGCTGTGGTTGTTTCCTGTGGATTTTGATGAGTCATTTGAACACATAGGATGTTCTTACAAGTTGTGTTTACCCAGATACTGTAACACCTTGAAAACAAACAAAACCTCTGTATTAGCTCTTAACTCTAATTTGTGTGAAGTTATTTGGTTCTTTGACAAAGTGTACTGCAGATCTGGGATTTTCATACTGTGCTGGTTTGGGCTCAGGTAGAGTTGGCTTTCTTCACAGTATGAGGCTGTGTTTTGGATTTGTGCTGAACACTGATGCTAATAGAGATGTTTTTTGTTATTGCTGAGCAGGACTTTCACAGAGCCAAGGCCCTTTCTGCTTTTTGTACTGCTGCATTGGTGAGGAGACATAATCTAGCAGCATGCAGAAATGTAGACTTGTTTTGTGAATGGTACCGCATCTGATACATGAAGGACTCCTGTGGAGCTGAGTGGTTTGTGTAGCTGCTGCTTGAATTTTTCTGTAGAAAACAGTTTGGATTCAGTGGTAGTGATGCTGAGCCAATCCTAATGAAATTCAGCCACTATTTCTGTGGACTGTTGTTTCTTTTTGGGTTCTACTCACTGTTGGCTTGAAAACAAAACACAGGGTTTGTGTTTAGAATTAATTGTGGTTTATGTAGCAGGACTGACTTTCCTAGTGCTCTCAGTTACAAGCTTGAAAGATACAAATTGTGAGAGAAAATTCAATGTAAGTGGATTTAAAGGTTAGTGTTTGGATACCTCTATTAATTGCTTAGCATTTCTTATCTAGAATTGTCAAGGCTTATCTCAGGCACTTTAGCTGGGTGCTCAGTTTTCATAGAATCATTTCAAGTATTAGTGCACATTTTAAATTATTCCAACAACCAAGCAAATACTCCCCCTGGCTCCATTACAAATGTGCTTTAAGGTGCTGAATGCTTGAAGGTGACTTCCTATTTCCAGCTTGCACTTCATCAGCAAGGTGATTTGTAACATGTAAATGTAATTGATAGCTCTGCCTGGAATCTGGAGGCTTTGCATAATTCTGTTCCTTACTGCTAATTAGTCCACTAGTCAGTTGCTTCTCATATGATCCTTTATATTTTGACAGTCCTAAGGGCAGTATTCATCTTTCACAGGCATTTCTCTAAAACCAGCAGACATTCTGTTAGACTCACAGTCTCAAGTGGGATACTGAGTGAAGACTCCAAACAGAGGTTCATAACCTAAATACTTTTGGGAGATGACCTGACCTTTGTAAGCAGTAAAATTTTTGGTTTTTGGTTCTTCACCACACTTCTGCCCTCCAGCACCAATATTTGAGGTGCTCTCACTGGTCTGGCAATTGGGTTCCATGAGACTGCTTTCTAAAACTGCTTTCAAAGTAAAGTGCCATTCTCTATACTTTTCTGACATTCTGTGGAGGATCAAGTCAGTTCTTGAACAATTCTTAATTAAAATAACTTGCTTAAGAAAAGCAGTCTCTTGTTATTTAAGCAGTGTCCACTCTGGAGAACAGCATATTCCAAACACGTCATTATTTTGAAAATTCTGAAGATCAAATTCTACATGAGTCTCTGTTACAGTAATCTGTTGGCTTGAGATTGGATTTGATTATTGCTAGTGCCATGAAAATGTCTTTAAGTAGGACTTTGTGGCATTTCAGTTCAAATGAATAATAAGAGAAGACTTACCAGACTTACTTTCTTATAAATGTAGTAGAAAAAGTTATTTAAAGCTTTCTCCTGCATTGATATACTGTAAATTGAGCCTATGGAGTACTAAAATAATCAGAGAGAACAGGATTAGTTAGAGCTGGGCTGGGTTCATTTTGTACCTGAATCTTTGTGCTATGTTTCTTGGGTGGTTTCTTTGTTATTTTGAACTCAAAGAGAAATGTGAAAAAACGTGATTTGTGTCCAAAAAAAGAGGGGGCTGTAGCTGATAAAAATTAGGAAGAAAGCCATCTGGTTGCAAGAGTTGACCTGAGCTGTCCCTTTGATTTCTCCACCTGTCATTGATTCTGCCATTGCATTTGATGAGGAGAAAATATCCATAGTGCAGGAAATGCTTGAGGTTTCCAAAAGCTTTAACTCAGGATGAGGATAGTGGCTTACACAAACCTCTCAGATCCCTGACATTATCTGCTGCTTGGAGGAAGTGGCAGACCATCATGCAAAGTATTGCCCCTCTCTCCTCACTATAAATCTGTCGACTGTTGAAGAACAGCCATGTTCTGAGGGTGTGTCATAGTTATTTCTATTTTCTGTGCACTAGCTCTTACAACCCTGCAATGTAGAATAATATTTTGGCTATATGAAATGCAAATTAAACAAGTTTAATTACTATCCCAAGAATGTGGGTTTTTGGAAGTGACTCAAATCTCAGTTTGTTCTGGTCACAGTGGGTCAGCCTTATGTCCCATAAGTGAGATTACTGTTTGTGCTGCATTGCACAGGGATGCAGATGTGAGCATGTTTTTTAGATGAAGATTTTCAACGTGTGTTGTTCTGCTGCAGGCTGGAGCCTTCCTCTATACCTCTGCTTTTTTTTTTTCTCAATATTGATGCTGTTGTTTTTTTCTAGCAATAAATACGGCTGTCTAACATTCAGTTTTACAGCACATACTCTGCTCTTAATGAATGTGATCATTTACACAGTGTCAGTGTAGTATTGGCATGCTAAATAATTTAGTGAGCTGTGGCAGGTAGATAGCTCTGTGGTGTCTGTGTTACTATGGCAATACATTTGCTTAATGTAAATATTAGTCATTCTGACCATATGAATCTCAGCTTCTGACATTATTAACTGTGTCTGGGAAGTGGGAGTCTGTGTATCTGAAAGAAAAGTTGTTCTGGCAATATTAATAGTTTAAAGATTACTTTCTTTTTCATAATTCCTTCTGCTTTGTGACCGATCTACATAATCTATTGGTTGTAATGAACAGAGCAGAACATTTCTCCCATCTCTTTATCAGGGTTGCAATGCATCTGTGTTATAAAGAAACACTTAACAGTATTCTGATTCTCTAAAAATTCAGCTGACTGAAATGATAGGAAATAGGATCTTGAGGTCCATCAACTTTGCTCCTGGTCACAGAGTCAAGGCAGTTTAGAAGCACAAGATATAAAATCAAACTTGGAAGTTCCATGAATTGAAAGGGAAGCTAAGTGTGAGAGGCTTTTCCATCCCCTTTATGGGTACCAGCAGGTACAGAATTACTTAAGAAACACCTAATTTGTCAGAAAATTAATGCATAAATAATATGTTAATAAAGTTTTTTTCTTAAATGTTAATTTAGATTTTTTTTAGTCCATTTTTATGAACTATTTCCAGGGAAAATTAACTACCTTCTTCAAAATCTTCTCTTTAACGCCCACTTATTCCTGATTGTATGAACTGTTCTTTGTTATGATCTGCCAGAACCTTTGAGGCAACAAATAGAAGTGGAAAAACAATTAGATCACAGTTGATAGTCTATGTAGAATTTCACTCACTTCAAACCGTGAATACTGAATATACACCAGTAGTATTTGTAACATTTTATGTAATTTTTGAAACCTTGATGTGTTAAACTGCTAAGCGTAAGATCAATTTTGAAAAGATTTGTCTGGAATGTGCTGTCCTCTCCCTGTGTTTAGAATTGTCCCCACCTGTCCTGCCAAACATCTGTAATGCAGAAAAAGAAAGCATGGTAAGCAGTGAACATTGTCTTTAATTATTTGTAGGGTAGTTTATACTGGAGGTTTCTGTGTGCTGCAGTCTGACATCAGTGCTCAGCATCGGTCTGTGTTTGGCCCAATATCTGTCAAAGAAGGAAATAATTATAAAACAGTAACCAAGCAAAGACTTCTGATTTCTTTGAATTTCACGGAAGATATTTTGCTGGACTTGTATAAGTGTTCTTTTTCTGTCTCTGAGATGATAAAACTTTTGCTGTCAGTGTTTGCACATAAGACAAAGCTCCTTACTGGACAAGAATACAAACCAGAGTTGTTAGTTGCCCTTCCATGGCACTGATGCTCACAAATGCTAGTCTGGAACTGAAGTTGACCTAGGAAAATTAATTATTTACCACATATCTTTTCCTGACAAGCCTACCTGTGGGAATACTGTGCTGTTGGCTGTCTCTTCTTTAAAAATGTAATATGCTTTAGGTGTATCTGTTGATTATAGATGCATTCAGAATGCCTATCAAGTATTAGCATAGTTGAAACAGTAATTGGAGGACCTCCTCTGATTATGCTTTTAGTAAAAAAAACATACTCATAAAATGCCTTGGGAAAAGCCACATCCAGCACACTGTATTGGATGAAAAAGACTGCAGAGGCACTTTCTACTCTGTGGGAAGACCCTGTGTAGAGAGAGTTGCTTCTGTGGAATCAGGCTGGCAGGATTTTCCTGTAGGGAAAGAGACTTGATGGTTCTGCTTTTCCAAAGTCGCAAATATCCATTTTTAAGACAGATTTCTGGAAGGGATACTTTCAGCACTCAGCAAACACTCTTCCGGGTTTGGCTTCAGAACCTATTGTGTGCCATAAGGACTCATGTGAGGAGTGTGGCAGAGTGGGAGGGAGGGGACAGGGTGTGTGTTCCCTTGACATAACTCATACTAAAGGGGTCTGGTGGAGGCACAGCTGGTGTGGTGAGCTTGTGGCACCAGAATCTACCACTGAAGTAGACTGCTTTATTTTTTTTATTTTTATTTTTTCCCAGCCGCAGCACAGGCTTGGGGATGCCAGGGAGTACTCATGGCTTTCTACAAACAGAGATGCAGTGGAATGCTATGCAGTAAGCCGTATACCAAATCCTTTCTTTCTGACCTCCACTGCATTTCTTTGCTTCTACTGTTGAAGTAAGGCATGCCTGTAGTTTAAAGCTGGGCTGAAGAAAGTTGAATGGATTGTGTTACAAGCTGAATGTTTAAATCGGGTGATAAATTGAAAGGAACAGAAGTGTGTTCAAAAAAGCAGTTCCATTTAATGTTTCACACATGATTTGCTCAGCTAGTTTCTTTTACTGTCACAGTGCAAGTGCCTTTTCACTTTTCCCCACAGAAGAAAAAAAATCTAATTGTTCTGCAATGCCTTTTTTACATGTATAATGAATGTCAGCTTTTGAGTATTACCGTACAAATAAAAAGTGGTTTTTATCTGTAGTGTTTTTATGCTTTTTGTTGTCCTTCTTTATATTCTACTTTGAAAAGGTAATGATACCTGTTGTGTGGTCCTGTACCTGACTCTCCTAGTGGAAGGAGAGTTGGCACCATTCTTGTGTTGGAATGGGGAGATCACAGGGGAATTATGTATCTCAAGCTTGTGTTGACTGTAAATTGTTTTTGGACTGGCTCATGTGAGTCCTTACACTGGGTACTGTTGATCCGTGGATAGCTGGCACTTAATTACCCCATCTTGCCTTCTTTCCATTGCTTTCTCAGGACAGGTACATTATGGAGATTAAAATGGAAAGAATATTATGGCCCTTATGTTATCCTTAAAAATGGTCGTTGTCCATTTTAGTGCTTACATAGATGTGGCATAAAAATAAACAGGCTAATGTAAGGTCTAAAGTGTATTTCCAGTTTCCTTTCAGTAAATGATGGTGTTTTTATAGTTATATTTGTAGTTTTGACAGAAGATGGTGAAAAAGGTGAAAAAAATCCAACAGATATGGTTATTAGGGTTTTGTTGTTAATTTTATTAGTATCTCAGTGCTTTCTTCTTCTGTTAGGGATTAGAGACTATATGCCATGTGTAATTTAATATATGGTAGATGCAAAAATATTTGTCACGAACAAAAATAACCTTCACTGTTACTGCAGTAAGACAGACACTGTTGAAATCATAGTAATGAGCGATGTTTACCTGTCTGTTGCATTGGTAGAAGGTCATGGCTTTGGGCTCTCAGAAGGATCAGAAAGAAGGCACAGAAGATTTGTGCTTTCTCACAACAAGAGCTCAACAGATATTTATTTCCAGGTGCAGAACACTTAACTTCAGAGCTACAGTAATACTAAAGGATGTAATTCTAACATCCTGCTTGGTTATTATACTTTAATGCCACTCAGCATTATAATTAGCTTTACTAGACATTAATAAGTGGGTTTAATATTCAAACCATGGTGTTGGAGTTAAGCATGCCAATGAACCTTATCAGTGGAGCAAAATGTAAATTTTAACTCATTTATCTCATTAGTCTTTAATAAGGCTGTGCTTCCCAAATCATGGCTGAATCATCTGCTGATTATACCCTCTGATCTGCTAAGCAAAATAGCAATCTAATAATAACCATACATTGCATGAAATTCTCCCACTGGTGTTCTGAAACACTTCATGTATTTATTTTTTTCATTTAGGGGGCCTTGATTGTGTATTATCTCTTCTGCACAATGCCAAAATATACAAATGAAGGTAAGATGAGAATTCTTTACTTGTAGGCCTTGGGTTTAGAAGTGTTTTGCCAAATAAGAGTTTGTGATGGGGGCTGCAAGTGTAAGTGTGTAGCCTGTAAGTCTAAGAGTGTGGTGCGTAGGGATTCTGAGAGTTTTTGGAACAGGTAAACAGCCAGACTGTCAACTAAATGTTGACTTTCTGCTTTAATAATAGTCAGAGCTCTCCAAAAGTCTGTGGCTCTTGTATTAAGGGAGAAACTGAGCTGAGTGGTTTGCCTCAGGCCCATGTAAAAGGGAAGAGAATTGGAGGAGAAAGTTAAATCTCATGGCTTGAGCTCTTGTATGCAGGCAGTTACTGCTGCAGCTCATGATGATGATCATTGTGTGCTCTGCATGTTATTCAGTGCAAGTAAGAAGAAATGGAACACATTTGAAGTAACTCTTCTAGCAAGTCCAGTTTTGATGCTTTTTTCCCAGCAAGTTGCTCATAAAATAATGCCTGATGTGTCTTAAGTCTGAAGAAATGTGTCCTATTCGTCTAAAAACTTTCAGGTTTTGAAGGTTTCCAAATAAATGTTGGTAAAATTCACTGACTTAAGGGAGTGAACAGGGTTGATTCTGGTGTCTGAGGCAACAAAACTCAATCATTCCACTTGTAAGCTGATTTGGTTCAGGTTTGCTTCCGTGTGGTCTTTTATTTTGAAAAAATTGTACTAGCCTTCTCAGATTGAATTCTTTAATGTTTGCGACTCTTTCTAGAGCAACATTAAAGCAGTGTTTCAGGTACATATGGTCTGTCATGAGAGAATCTGTTTGAATGGTTGCTAGTGGTACAAGGTGAATCTCTTTTCTTACCATACTATGTTAAACCGATATTTAACTCCCTTTGTAGTGTGCTGAGGGGTGTGAGATGGGACAGCTGCTAGCACTGTATTTTAATAGCAACAGCTTCTGCCCTCACAGGTGCACAGAGCCTATTGACTGCTTTGGGGGTAGGTGGACTATGCTTGTGGTTCTTTCACAGTACTGTGTTGTATTTTCTGCACTGATCTTATTGATGGTTGGGTTGGTAGGTTGGTGACATTGTCACAGAGAAAACTCAGTTTATTCTCTATTTAGAGAAAGCCACAGATTTGACTCCCAGTCCTACTGAGTTAGAGGGTGAAGAGGCATTGTCACAACCCCATCTGTATGCATGGAATCCAGCAGTTTTCAATTTTCACGTGTTGGCAACTTTGGGGTCTGATTCTTTCCAATTAGGGTGATTGTTGTTGTGGTATCCATAATTGCAGCTGTATGTGCCTTTGGTACTGGCACTCCTGAAGAGAGTGTTCATATGATTGTAGAATAGCTTGGGTTGGAAGGAATCTGAAAGATTATCCAGTTTCAGTCCTGCCTCCATGGGCTGGGATAACTATCACTGAACAAGGTTGCTCAGGGCCACATCTAACTTGGCCTTGACCATTTCCAGTGATTGGGCATCCACAGCTTCTCTGGGCAACCTGTTCCACTGTCTTACGATCCTCTGAGTAAAGAATGTTTTCCTCTAAACCTCTAAACCTCTCCTCTTGTTGTTTAAAAACATTCCCCCATGTCCTATCACTGTCTGCCTATGTAAAAAATTGCTCTCTCTGCTTTTTGTAAGCCCCCTTGGAAAGCTGCAGTGAGATCTCCCTGGAGCCTTCTCCATGCTGAACAACCCCAGCTCTCTCAGCCTTTCTTTGTAGGAGAGATGTTCCAGCCTTCAGGTCATCTTCGTGGCCTTCCTCTGGACCTACCCTAACAGGTCCATGTCTTTCTTGTGCTGAGGACTGCTGACCTGGATGCAGTATTCCAGGTGCAGTCTCACCAGGGCAGGGTTTTCTTATATCCTTAATTATTTTGTCATTAGTCATATTTGGTTTTGTGCAGACTTGCTAATAACACAATTTATTTTCAGCACAGATGCTTGGTTGTATGTAAATGCTTCATAAAGTCACTGAAGAGCCTCCTGAGATTCTGTGGCTCTCAGGACTGAGGGTAATGTCCTTCAGAGCAAAAGTCTGCCTGAGAACAGCAGGGAAGTCTGAACTGCCTAACAGAGGGACAACGTATTCTGAAAGAGCAGTTTCTGCTTCATTATTGCAGTGGCTCTGGCATGAATTACTGTGCAAGTATAATGTTATCTGTGGGGTGAGATGAAGATAAAACAGAGAATGGAGATGGCAGCATATGTTGGGACAGTAGAAATACTGTACGTTTTGTTTCAGCAGAGAGATAGCTGGTGAATGATGTAACAGTTATGCATATTCTAAAGAACTTTCATAACTGATGCATCAAAACAAATAGTTGATTTCACATATGCTTTCTACAGTTCAGAGATTGGAAAAATAATCATAAATTTGTGATTCAGTGTCAAGAACCATGTCATCAGGAATAAAGTTGGAGGTCTTAACTTCCAAATGTGCTGTGGTTACAGCTGACAGCTGTTCAAGGCCTGTACATAGACTTTCTCATGCCTCTTTGAACTGCTTTTGTCTTCAGCTTGTGCTTGTTGTGTGTAGCTCTCTGAGGATCGGTGTGTCAGGTCTGACTGTGGGACACCGTAGCTTCTGCAGCTCTGACAGCCTTACAGGGAAGGACAGAAGTGGAGGTGAAAAGCAGCAGACATACGCATACACAGACACTCCTCGCTTTCTGATCTGTGCAGGCAGGAATGAGCAACCTGTTGATGGGTGGAACCTGTGCTTTCCCACGCCTGTGGAAGCCTCCTTAGGTGTTACAAAATTAAATGGGAGGGGCTGTGGTTTGACTTTTGCTTGTCTATGCCAAGAACCATTCCTGCCAGGGCTGACATCCAACTCTCTTATTTACTAGGATTTCAGTATTGGTCATTCCAACTGTTAAAAAGTTTAAATAGTAATTAAATTTTATTTTTACTTGAATCTGATATTTGCTCCACCTCTTAGTAGATATATTTATGAGGCTCTGTGTTTTTCAGAGCACTCCCTTTATAAGATAAATAGTCTTCATTTGCAATTTGTTAGATTATTTGACTTCTTTTACTCTCCAGGGTGTGACAGTTGCTAGTCTATCTGCATTCCTTCCTGGACTAGAAAGACACCTGTATTTCTGTTCATGTTTTCTCAAAGGTTCAAAGGCAAGAATGAAAAAAAAAATTATACAGAATTGTTATCAAAGTGTCAGATTACCTCGATTTTTATTTTCTTTTTAATTGTTCCACTGATTGTTTATCAGTTTATTTTTTTTGCATGCTGGCAACATGTCTGAGACAGGTGTTGTATAGACTATTTATGTTTCTTTTTTTGCCAGTGCATTCATATGTTTCATTATCCAGGGGAAGGCATTCACAGGAATAGAAGATGCTGTCATGATATTCAGTTTCCAGTTGCAGAAGATTAGGTAGTGTAAGAGTGTAAAATATTTTCATAGTAGAGTAGCCTTATGTTATGAGATCAGAGATGAAGAATTAATTTTTACCCTGCATAATGGAATGACTTAACACTGTTTACATGACACAAATAATTTTATTCCTAGGAAAGCTGGAGAAGCTTCAAGGGAAAAACATATACCTCCTGTATAAAATGCAATGTAACTAAATAGAAATGGAAATATAAATAACATGTAGATTTTTCTTTGATCTGGCTTTTTATGCACTAAACATCATAAAAATGCCAACACTCCATTTTGGATTTTCTTGTTTACTACCATCTGTATTAAAAGCAAGAAATTTAACCTACGTATGGAAAGCCACAGTCTGCCAAAGTCCACCCAGCATGCAAATTTGTACTAATATTTTTAATTAAGAGTGTCACTGCAGGTGGAGAGGTTGTTTTTTCATGGAACTGTGCTCACAGATGTGTTATTTTATTGAGGTTCTTGACTTTGTTACAGGAATTAATATAACATGAATCTTGGAATAGAAAGGGAGAGGGAGAGCAGTGTTTCTGTGCCGTTTCCTATGAGACAAATACCTCGGTTTTTTGCATTGGGAATGGGAAGCTGGAGGGGTAGGATAGGTTTTTGTAAGGAGTGTTCATTTTGCCTTTTCCCCCCAGCTTTTATTCTTTCTCCCGTTCGTTCTTCAGTGTACAGTGAGCTATAATGATTTGTGTGTCTCATCTTAAACACTAATGTTTATTCAGTGATTTTGCCCAAATTTGACAATTGAAAATCATGAGAAGAATTTTGCAAGTGCTTTTCTCTTTGTCAGACTTGAACTTCTGGAGCTTCCTCCAAAAATTGGAAATGTCTGATGTGAACAATATTGGTTCACAATGTTCTGTTGTTTCTATCCTTTTTTAATTCTTCAAAGAAGGAGACAAAGCCAACAAAAATACATTTATATTTAAAAGTATCAATCCACTAAATATAACATTTTGCCACAAGGCCCTACCTACTATCAGGCGATAAATGTACACAGGGTGAGATAAGAAAAGAACCTTTCAGATTTTAGTAGCTCATTACGTTGACTAGGTTAGAGGAGTAATTTGTGATGAGCTTCTGCTGTCTGCAGTGCACTGAAACAGTTGTCCTGAAGCTGTGTAACAATATGCTTTTGCTCGTTCCCTTTGTTCATTAGTTCGTCATGTTGCTGACATGCTATCATTTCAAAGTATAGGAAATAATGTTGACTTTGTGGATAAGTAGCTTGGGGTGGTAATTCTCTCTTAAATGAGTAGTTTCAGTAACCATGTACAGGAGATAAATGACAAATTCAAGTTATCTAGTCAATTATTATAGTCCATGTACTATAATGAACATATTGAGAGGTATTAAAGAGTTTTACTGTGTGATAGCTACTTAAATTTAGATAAAGTTATAAACTCATCTATCTTTTCCAGGAAAAAGGGAACTTTGTATTGTGAAAGAAGTTTTGGGAGGAGAAATAAATATGCTTGTAGATTAAGTATTATGTTAACAACTATGCAATAACTGCTCTATATATAACAGTTTTGATTTTATGGAATATTGTGTCCTTTTCTGGTGCTTTTAGTTTGAAAGATAAAGAGAAGTATCGTGCATGTGAGCAAGAGAGCAATTCCATCTGCAGAGTGGAAGTTCTTTTCTCAGAGAAAACTTGGCAGCAGTCCTTTTGGGAAGCTTGTTTGGTTTGTTTGTTTATTGATCAAATAACTAGGATAGTCTTAATGGTGTTTTATTGCTGATTTTTGTGCTTGAACTATATTTAGAACCTGGAGAATCAACTCAGAGTTTGGAAATTTAAAAAAAAAAAGTTTATGGCTTCTTTATAATGAAACATGGAATGTTTAGAATATATGTGTATTTGCATTTTATTGTGATTAATGCTGAAAGCACACACATCTTCTTTAATGTCACTTTGTAGGCTTGAGAACATTATTCTTGGATTTCTTATGCTTATTATAATGAGTAATTTGACATGTTGTACAAATGACTTGAAAAATTGTCTTATATATTATTGCTGTAGCTATAAAATACATAGCTTAATCTTGTTTTCTGTAATTTACATATGATAATTACAGGTATATTGATAACATTTTTCTAGACCATCTTTCCCTTGGGAAGGTAGTATTTCCTGTTCTGTATGTTAGTGTTCTGAAAATAGTTTTAAATCTTCAGAGTATAGAGTCTTCCACTATTTTTCTAGTCTCATTCATCTTCCTGTCTCTAGAAAGGCTTTCTAGAAAGGCAGCTTAATAATTTCCTACGAATTTATTTTATACTTTTAGCTACAAAAACTGTTTTACTTTTCTCAAAAAAAAAAAAAATCAAGACAAGAAAAAACATTTCATCATTTCAGCATCACATCTTCAGGAAGCATGTGGTTTTTCTAAATTATGAGCATGTTGGGGCCACATTTGTATGTCACACAGACGTCAGAATTTTCTTAGAAAGCACAATTGATGCTGCAGAGTGCATGGGTCATTATGATTTCTTTTTTCCATTAGCATAGTCAGAACATAAAGTAGGTTTTGTCAAATGTCTGTTTTCTGATGTGTGGCTCCTTCCTACTCCTGGATAGTGTTGAATTTTGAAATAAACCCTGTGCAGATTCTCAGTAAAGATGAGGACTTCAGCAACAATTTTTTTTTTTTTTTACAATAGTACTTTCTTAGCAATGATACTTTGAAATAACTGCTTTTTAGCAATAATTCAATTATGACAAAAAATTACTAGTCTAGACATAGTGGCTGATATTTGTAATTCACCTATAAATGAAGTAATGGAAGGTATCTTTCACTCAGTGACATGTGCTATGCCCTTTGGGGTTATTTTGTTTCTCTTTGAAACTTGGCATGAAAACACACTTGCAGTACAAAGTTTTAAACTGAGGTTTGTTTTTCTTGTAATGTCTGTCTCACGCAGTACAACCTGAAATGCTTTTGCTTGTGGGCCTTGGCATTTTTATGACTTGGTTTTCAATGGAAGCAGTCTTTTCTGGGGTCATCAGTTTTGGTGGGGATGTGGGAATGAGCCAGCAGAGTTACAGCCTTTGAACTGATTTCAGTTCAATGATTTATGCATTCTTTAGTATGTAGGTAGAAAAGAACTTTTCTGACTGCTATTTTTATGGGTTTTTTTAAAGTTTAGTTTTAATATCCCTTTTGCAGCAGCTGTCTGCTAGTAGCAGACTAGACACCTCAGTCATACTGTGCCAGAATGCTACTGGAAATAGAGAGGTATCTATCTTAGATTTTAAGAACCCTAACTGCTATTTTATTTTAAAGTTTTTAAGCAATGTAATCTGTGTTTTGAACCACTAATTGTTACTGAATTGTTGTTTTTCTGTAGTAGGCCAAATGTGAAGAGATCGAATACAACAGGGAAACAGGTTTATTATATTCCTTATCTCTCTCTTAAAAGGATCAAGTCATACTATTAGAATAACAACCATTGTTTTTCTCTCTCTAGCTTCAGAATTATGACCTAGGGATATGAATATGTAGTTCATTCCTCCTGGGAGTTTGCAAGTGTAGCTTCAGTGACTGTATGCTCTCAAGTTCCAGTGAAATTGCCTATGTGTAAATGCGTGTGGTAGACGAACATACTCTGTGGTGTAACAGGTAAATCAGGCCTTTCCTGAGCAGGTCAAGGTCTCTGACAAGTATTCTGTGTTGTTTAATTACTGTTTTCTTGAGCAATCAGTGTTGTTTCTCTACTTTCATAATATGACCTTTGATGAACTGTCTTTGCTGGTTAGCTCTTTACCTTCCTGGATACACTGTGTGTAACTTTAGCCCAAGCCATCAATGTATTTTGGACCCTGCTGCCTAACTGGCATCTCTGCTCTTGCATTTTGGCTGACCCATGCAGCAGGAGTCTCTGGGGGCTTGGGATGTGGCTTAGCCTGTGTCCCAGTGCATAGGCTGCCAGCAGGAGTTGGTCCCTTCGAAGCAAGCCTGTTTATGCCAGTGTAGCACTGCTGGGCTGGGGCTGTCGGCTGGGCCTCGCGATGTCACTGCTGCTTGCTTGCTGTGGGGGAGTTGCGTGTTCATGGTCTGGAGAACTGTGTAGTTATTTAATGCTGTAACCTGGACCTCCTAATGGACAATACTGTAGGATTATACAGATCACATGAAGAGCGTAGTGGTAGCCTGATTGAGATAATGTGAACCTACAATAAATATGTGAGTAGTGTAGCTCCCCAGACATTTGATAAAAGATGAATTGTGGTTTTTAACTGAAGCAGGCTGACTCTAGATGGGACAGGAAGATTTTTGTCTCATTATAAAACATACTGTGTGTAGTTTCTCTCATGAGATAGATCGTTAGGCAGTCTCTGTGGGGACAAGGCACGAGACGCTCTTACTTTCATGTTAGCAGGTTGGATTAAATTGTGCTTGATGAGAACAGATTGATACTTTGATTAACTACATTGCTATACAATTTGTGGTGACTCGTTCTCTATTAGGCTTTTAAGCAGATAGCTTTATCAGTGTGAAATGTATCTTGTCCCACCTACACGTGGAAGGCACAGCATCTTGGCATGTACTGGGTAGAGAAGCTGGACTGAAGAAAGCTGCCTGAGTGTGAAATGCTTGCTTGAGGTAGACAAAGGACAGGACAAATTGGGACTGAAGCACTGAAACATGAAAGAACAAATGAAGAAGGAAGATAATCGTTCACGTACTTTAAATGGTTTCTCTAGTAATCTACTGCAACTTTCTTGCTAGTAGAGCTTCTGAAGGTGAGTAGGACTTCATAAAAATGAGGATTCCTTGATGCAGTGACTTTTAACCACTGACAGTTTCTCAGTTGCCTGCGACAGACCTACTGCTCTCCAGTAAATAACCTATAATCCTTCTGCACTCTTGTGATTGTATAGGATCATTAAGGGTAGCGATATGACTGTTCTTCATAAGCTTTGCTTTTGCAGCAAAACTTTGCCACAAGCCCTATGAATCCTTTTCTTTGAAAGGATTTATGTCTTCCTTTGAAACACCATTAATAAGATTTAAACCCTCTCCCTGATCATAGTCCCTAAAGAAAATCTGACAAATTTGTGCAGAAGGCTTTCTTTTCAATGTAAAGTAAACAAATCTTGAACAAGGTTCCTTTTAAGTTGAAACTGAGTTTAGGCATGCTAAAATTTGCCATTCATTTTTCTGCTACCTTCCATCATCCACTTAACAGAGACTGCAGAGGTGTGATTGAATACCTATGAGCGAGACCATATAATTTCCCTCTGCTTCTTTGAAGTGGTCTAATTTCAAGGCCCTTTATGCTACACTGATCCATGAAAAAGTTTTGATATATGCTGTTTCTTTCACTGCCATCAAGGTTTCTATGTTGCCTCCTGTGTACCTGGACTGACAGGGTGGAAATCTTTGGCCTGTAGAGAGCAAAAGTGGGCAATATCTGGTAACAGGGGTACACTTGTGTTTGCAAATTGTTGAGCATAGCATATTAGTGTCTCAACAGAAGACAGCCTTGGTAATTAAATTGCACAGCCTTGCAGCATATTTTATGCCTTCTTTACTGTATTAGGCTGTGTAGCTTTTGTCTTTGTTATACATCGCCTGGGAAACCCCAATCCTGCAAACTTCTGTGCTGGTTTTTTGGGTTTTTTTTTAAATTCAAAAGTGAAACTTTTGAGAAGAGACACTCCAGTAGAGGCAGACTTCACAAGGGATTCTCTGATAGGCTGTACTTGCAGTGTACTTTGCAGTAAAATAAATACTTCTTTTGATTGGGGTGTTCAGCCCTGTAATCAGCTGTGTGAAAAGAGTTTATGGCTTCCAGGCTTCTGAAGGAAAATGGAATGCAGGTATCCTCCCATCAGTCCAGTATCTGGGTCTCAATCTCATCTAAAGCTACCCAGTTTAGTTGTGGACTGCTGCTTTTCTTCAACTGGAAATAGGCCAAGTTGTACTAAAGCTTTCTGAAACAGCTCTTGAAGGCATATGTAAGTGGGCTTGACCTTGTGATAGGGTTAAACAACTGATAGATAAGATATGAAAGATTTACTTGCTAAGAAGGTTCTGTTGCTGTGTGGCAGTCAAAGTATTACACCAAGCAGTGGCTTTTGGAAGTAGAATTTTGAAAGGACTGCATGAGAGGTATATTCACACTTGTCAGGGCTATCAAATGGTGGAGTAATAACTTGATCAGGACTTAGCAGAGACAAAAGGCTACATTATTGTAAAATTTTAATCATTAACTGATTAAAACAAATGGTTACTTTTGTTCTTAGTGGCCCCTGAGTTGACTTCTCCTTTTTCCTCCATGAATTGGTGTTTTATAAATTAATTTACTTCCTCACCTTTGGTCTCATTATAGTCAGGTTATTTGTCTTGTTTAATTGGACTGAGATTTAATTCACAGGGAATGATGTGATGTCACAGTTAGTGTTGCACATTTGGTCTTGCAGTATAATCAAGAAAACCTACTGATCCAGTAACAAATCTGCTTACAATGAATGTAGACTGTCTGCTACTGCTATAACTAGAGCACGATAACTGTTAGATTGAAATGTATCTTACAAGATAGTCTCTCTTCCAATTCAATTACCTTTTTTAAATAGGGACGCTGTTTTTAGGATCTACTCTGTGACCACTTAAGTTGTCAAAAGCTTTTTGAAACACTATTACAGAGTTTGAAGTCTTTGAAGCCTACACAATCTATTAGTGTTTTGTATTACTAAGGAAATCCCAGTATCCCAAGACGCTTTTGAAACTGAAAATATTTGCTTCCTTAGGGGAATTGATTTGAACTTAGAAATATTATTGCACATTGCAGTCTGCAATGCTGTCTTGTTACGTTTAGATTAGAGATCATTAAAAAGCTGCAGTATTGGCAGCTGTGGGGATAATGTCTGTGTTCTTCAACTACTCTCAGATTTCTGATCCAATAGCTGGGATAGAGGCAAGTGAACTTAGCCTATGTCAACGTTTGCTGCAGGCAAGTTGTTTTCTAATAATTTAAATTTGCTATATTTTTTCTTCATTTGATGCTCTGTATAGTCTGTTTATGATGACTTGTGAAGTAGGAGTAAACATTCAGGGTGGAACATTAGAAATGTTATTGCTCGTCACCACAGGACAAATCTTTTTGGTGATAATTTCCTATTAAAGATGTAAGTGGCTTTAATGTTGAAGTTGTATGTATGTGCAGTGTAGTGCTAGGTGCAGGTTTTAGATATAGAACATAAATGCTGGAGATGAATTTGCTATTTTACAGTTTATTGGTCACATATTCCCAAAGATGTTTACCAAACTGTGGGATAGTGTTTGTGTCTAATAACAAATATAGTCAATGAACCAGGCAGGATGCATGAAATATCAGCTTGAGGGGACCTTCCTGAAAGGTTCCTGTGGTTGGTAGCATAGTCATTTCTAGAGTTGGCAACATTGAAAGCTCTTGCTGTTTGGATCTAACTGTGATGAAGATGCAATTTGAATCAAAATGCTGGCAGTTTTGTTGACTTGTGTATCTGAGAATACCCTGTGTTGTCATTGGAGTGTGCCCAAATTGGGACTTGGAAATAGCAAGAAGCTATTAAGTATCTTGGATAAACAGGACCTCAGGAGTTGTTATGCTGGAGATGAGTGGGCTTGTCTTGAAGGCTTTTTTCACGAGGCTGGATCTGTTCTTTATATGTGGTGGCTGGACTTAGAACATCCTTGTGTAGGAAAAGATGTCCATTCTCCAAGTACAGGCTGTAGCAGTCATCTGCCTGGGCAGTTAAGCTGTTAAGAGTGTTCAGTGCCATAGTGATGGTTATAAATTCTTACACAAACATCAATAATTAAATAGCACTGTTGTGGAAAGTGAGTGTTCCTGCTGGACACCCAAGCATACCAGTGGCTCTGTCACTGGCCTTCATGGCATCTTGGTGTATTTTGAATGGGTGGCGAGATATGCGGTATTTCTGTTCGCTTGAGGTCTTTTCATAGCTGCAGAGAAGCAGGCAATATTTCAGGAGTCTGAAGCACCAGTGTGGAACTTCTACCCCCAAAAAAGACTGTTTAGAGAGCTAAAAGATACGGTAGTTATTTAAAGGACAGTCTGTCTGACGGTGAGGGAAAGAATCCTGTCTTGATGTTTGTGAGTAGTATCTGAGGCTGGGATAGGAAAGATGCATGAAGAAAAAAAGAAAAAAAAAGATGAAGAAGACAGAAAATTGCAAAGGTTGGGGGGGACAGAGAATTAAAACAGATTAGAGAAGAAGGGAGGGTAATGGGTTAATAGGTTTGGGTTGCCTGTGTGTGTGGTAACATCCTAGAGCTTTGTGTGCATCTGGAGAGTCTTATGTCATTGATTTTTATCAGAATTTTTGAAGAAAGTCTCCCTTATTGTTGTTTATTATCTTAAGTACTGGATACTGATCTGAAGTTTCTGATTCTCTGCTACTGACAGAATTTATCATGTGATAGGTAGATGTGTAATACCAGTTTCATTTATTTAAATTCTTAAACAACATGCAAAGGCTATATTGAAACAACCTCTAAACTGTCAAGTCAAGGAACTCATAAATTCCAGAATGGACCTTGCCTCTGCTTTGTTAATTAAGTTCTCTTGCTGCACCTTCTGATACCATCTTTAATTACATGATCATATTAGTTTTTCCAAAGCTGCTTGCTTCATGCACAGGACAGATCTTCTAAAAGGGTGAATTAGGGCTGTGAAGTGAAGGACACTTTTGCCTGGAGGAGTCTGCTGGACCTCTACTGACATGGAAAGATTTCTGTTTGAAGGAGAGTGCTGGCAAAGAGGAAGCTGGCAGGAAGCGGGCAAGTGATCTGAAGTATCTGTCAGTTAAATATTCCTTGGATTATTAGCTATGGTATTAGGCAAAGTACTTAGGCTTTTTCTAAATGGTGTGTAAGCATGTGTCGGGTTTTCCTAGTGTTTCTTGGTAGAAATGTTGAGCTCTGAGCTGCAAGCACATTGCCAGAACTTGTGCCTTTAAGGTATAATGGTACCTGCTTAAGTAATGGTAAAAGCACCCAGATGATGGGTCTCTCAAGTTGGGTTCTCAAATCTACTTACTACATTGATCTCTGATTATCTTGGTGTGTGGGTTGGTTTTTTTTTTTGTATGTCTTTGTTTGTGTTTTTTGGTTGGTTGGTTGGGTTTTTTGGTTTTTGTTTGTTTTGTTTGTTTGGGGTTTTTTGGGTGTGGTTTTTTGGGGGGTTTTTTGTGTTTTTTTCTGGGTTTTTTTTTTTTCCCGTGTGTGTTTTTGTTTGGTTTTTTGTTTGTTTTTGGTTTTTGTGTGTGTGTGTTTGGTTTTTTTTTCCTTCTGTGCAGGAACATCAGCAATGTAGGAATAGTACAGTTCATTTTTGCAGGACAGTTTAAGAAATTTAGCAGTGTACTGGCAGGTACCTTCAAGTAAAGGAGCACATGAAACAAGCTGTTGGGAAAGCAAATCCTTGGAAGTGTAAGGCCACTGTAAGCATGGAAGAGATAGACAGGTGAGAAGTCTGGGTGGAGTAGTGGGACAAGGAGTGTCAACTTTGATGATATTTTGTAAGTGATTCCCTCTATTTCCAGCATTGGCTGATTCTCATGAGCTAATTCTTACTGTGTGTGCACAATGCTCTCCAGTGGATCTGGTTCCAGGTAGTTTATAATCTGAAGAATAGTTTGTATGGAGTGCCAGCTTCATTCTGGAAGTGGTGTTACCCAAACAGATAAAGTGTGCAGGATTTATGCTGGTTAGGTTGGCTTCTCTGAAAAAGCAACATGTTATCTACAAAAAGGATGGGCTAGATTGTGTTAATTGTATTGTGTGAGAATGCTTAGCAAATGCATTGGAAATGCTGAAAGAAGCAGGGTTAGGATGGAGAGAAGAGGCTGATCATGCAATTGAATCATGAATATGTGAATATATGCGTATATATACACACAGGGTAGTGCATAACTAGTTCTTGCTCTTTGCTTGCCTCAGAAATCTTAGAAGTTGTACCCTGTATATTTTTTGACTCCTCGAAAATGGCAAAAGTTGTTGCTACTTTTGCAACAGGCTGGATGTTTCCCTGCACTAGAAATTTCAAGAATATAAACAGAGCACACATACAGGGAGCAGAGATGTCCACTACAGAGAAAAGATTTTCATCTTTTAAGATACACACAGAGAAATCCCTTCTATACTGGCAAAGAATTGCTATATGGGATTTGGCAGCTTATGGTACAAAAAAATTCTGTTTGTTGTTGGGCTCCTTTGGTTGGGCTTTTTCGCTATGTCCCAAACTGAAATAAATTGAATGCCTAGTTGGTTTGCAAAAAGGAGAATAAAAATGTAAATTTTATTAAAAGAAAAGGGGGGCACGGGGGGGGCTGTACAACTTAGATATTTGGTGCGTGAGGGGATATGGTCTCTTAAGCCTCTCAAATACCTGCAAGATATCAATCTTTGTTTCATTTTAACTTTCCCCTGCAGGTGTGCAACTACTTTGATACTCAGATATCTAGGATATTAAATAATGGATGAAAGGAATGTTTTGATGTTTGATCTTATTCTCATAGTCCTTTAATATGACATCTCAATTTATTTGGCTTTGGATACATGAAAGTTTTATCTTTTATGTTGTTTGGTTTTGTTTACTCTGCTATTGATACAGATGCACCCTTCTATGTGAATATGGTTCTCTAAGATGTTTTCAACTATGATACGGTTTCTGGCGGAACACTTCTAAGTATTTGTAATTATATCTATTATTGGAAAATACTTCTTTTAAAAATAGAGAAATAACCTGTACTTTTTTTTTACCTGTTCAGTCTGTGCAACATTAGTTACTAAGTAACTCTGAAGAGATACAGTCAGATGGCAAAAATGTCATAATGAGAAACCAAAAAAGCAGTGATGTTCATAAAATGTTTACTGTATAAGCTTCTGTTGGGCTTGTTTATTTCAGTAACACCTTATTTCAGTCACTGATCTCAAAAGTTTGAGCATTATAAAGTATTATCATGAGCAAAAGTCTGAGAAGATGGTCCCATATAACTTGCCTTAAAAAATTCTATCCTTCAACTGAATTAAAAGAAGAAAAGTTTGTGTTCTCTTTAAGTATGTTCTTTTTTGTTATACACCATCATTTGATGTGCACTGGTATATATATGTTTCTTTTTGGTTTTGTTTTCTTTTTAACAGATTTCTGTGGGTACCAAAGCTCAGGACGCAGTATCAATCTCATCATGATGCTCGAAGATCTGTAGCTCACTGGAGGACTTAAAGAAGAACTTCATCATGGCCTAGTTGGCTTGACCTTTGGAAATTTTATAATGTCCTCTGGAACAAGTATCAGCAGAAATAGGCAGGCTCCCAGCCTGCAGGGTGTTGACCCAGAAACATGCATGATAGTGTTTAGAACACACTGGGCACAGGTAATGTTAATTAGTTTTATTGATTGAAGTAAACTACATTAATACAAATCTGCTTCATTCTTTCTTTTGGGATAATCCTGAATTGCTCAGGAACAAATGTCTTTCACGCAGAATGTAGTAGATGACACTGAACTATTTTTAAAATGCCAAAGTAGTTGACCTTTCAAGGTATGGTTAGCCTTTACTAATCACACTTTGAACTCTGGATTTGCATCTAAATGGGAAGTGGTAGGATATGGTAATATCTTATTGAAGGCCTCGATCTTCTTACTGGCATTCCTATTGATTAGTTGTGACCAGTACCCTGTTACAAACTTCTGTCCATCCTTTCCTTGTGCTGGGTAAGTCTTGCCTAACTTTGTAAAGTAAATTAGGTGCACATTGCAAAGCTGTATGCCCTCTTTTTTATTATGGATAGATGAAGATTATACACTTCAGCATATTCTAAAAATTGTTCACATGTCATCAGGATTGTAATTGCTTTTAGGCAAAGATATCTTGCTGTGAGAACCATATATAAGGTCTTATTTGCTGCAGTAATATGAATAACCTAGCAATTTAGATAAAATTAATTTCTGTGCTGCTATTTTTGTTTTTCTTTGGCTATCCCAAGAAGCCAGCCAGACAAATGGTGGTGTTTCTGAGATGTGTCCAGAGTCAGAGGAGCCATTGTTCACGAGTCACCTTTTCTCACCTAACCTAATGATGCTGTCATGTTAGGGGAGCCACTGTTCCTTTATGGTTTGTAGCAATTATCCTCCACAAAAAGGCTAAAGACACTAGTTTGGTTTTCTTTTTTTCCAGGCAATGAGCTTTATTGTGTGCATGCACAACGGAATGTAATTCAGGGTTACAAGTGCTGGGATGACTATTATTACTGTGTTGAAAGTTGCAAGAGTATGTGGGCATCAGTGGCCGTTTGGCATCATATAAAAGATGTCAAGGAAAGAGCAGCACTGTGGGCTGCTATTACTCTTATTACTGCAAATAATCCCATAATAAAGATATTTCTGAGCACAGTTACTCTGGCTGGAGAGCAGGACCTTTGATTTCAGTCCTCTGTGACAAAGAAATTTGTTTCAAACGTCATTGAAATTCTGTTTCTGAACACTAAGGAGACCTAGTTTATCCCTATTTCAAGAATCCCTGGTTTTCAGGAATAAGGATAAATGACAGATTTAGGTGCTTGTTAAAATAAAGTAAACAAAAGCATGGTATTTATGCCTTGTACATGCCAAATGTGAAACTTTCAGGGTTTGTTGGTCAAACTTTCTAAATTTGAAAACGTAAAAATACTTAATGCTTTTTGTCTTAAAGAATGTTGATTAAATTTTTTCCTTGTAGTGGTAAGTGCATGCTTTTTATAATGCATTTAAGTGCATTAAAACTGATCTGCCTTTGTTTCTCCTTAGGTTCTGAAAATCTTGGAGAAGCATGATCCTTTGAAAAACACTCAGGCAAAGTATGGGGCAATCTCTCCTGATGAGGCCAGCACTGTCCAGAATTATGTGGAGCACATGCTTTTCTTGTTAATTGAGGAGCAAGCAAATGATGCCTCAATGGGGCCTATTCTGGAGTTTGTGGTCTCAGAAAACATTATGGAGAAGCTTTTCCTTTGGAGCCTACGGCGAGAGTTCACTGATGAGACAAAAATTGAGCAACTGAAAATGTATGAAATGCTTGTAACCCAGTCTCATCAGCCTTTGCTGCATCACAAGCCCATTTTGAAGCCTTTGATGATGTTGCTGAGTTCCTGCTCAGGAACAACCACTCCAACAGTGGAAACGGAGTTGGTTGTCCTCTTGAACCAGCTCTGCTCTATAATAGCCAAAGATCCCTCCATTTTAGAACTGTTTTTCCACACTAGTGAGGACCAAGGAGCTGCCAATTTCCTCATATTTTCCCTGCTGATCCCCTTCATCCATCGAGAAGGAACAGTAGGCCAACAGGCCCGGGATGCGCTGCTTTTCATAATGTCACTGTCTGCAGAAAACAGCCTTGTTGCAAACCACATAGCAGAAAACACCTATTTTTGCCCAGTAAGTTGTTATTACATTGCATGGTCTTCAGTGCTAAACCAACTGTCTTTCCTGCATTCTTTCATCCTTTTCTGTAATTTTTGATAAAGAAGTGTAGTAACATATTTGGTTTTGCTAACAGCTATTTCACAAATAATAATGCTGTTTAAAGTATCCCTAATGCCAAACACAGTCTTGCTTCTTGTGTCCATATCAGTGTGTTGTGCTTTTGGGCCATCACAAGTGTTTTTGCAGTCACACAGTGAATTCGATCAGGAAACTGATGGAAGTTATAGCAGAACTTAGTGGGAGGGAGGTATGTCCTGTCTCACTATGAAGCCCCTTTAAGATTCTGGGGCTGAAGGGAGTGAGAAAGGGGAATGAGGTGTCCTGAAGTGGTTGTTTCTGGTGGCAGAACAAGCTTAAGCTGGCTGCGCTTCTCACACTTACATCAGTTTAACAGTTCCAAAAAACAAGTGTGAAAATTGTGATAGTGTTATAGAAATATAATAATTTTTGCAAGATAAAAGGGAGATGTGCTTGTCACAAAATTGGATGTTTCTCTGTCTATCTCAGGCTAACAACCGTCTTGCTATGTTGTTCTCTGTTACAAAACTTGGCAGCACTGTTGCATTGTTACACCTGGCAAATGGATTTGACTTCATTAATAGAAAACCTTGACTTACCTTGCTGTTAAGTAAGCAGTCTGATTTAACTAACAAAGCTGTCCTACTGCAGTTTGAAAGCTAAAGCAGACTGGAGTAACAACACCTGCTTCTTCACGCTGTATCGTAGTCTGAGATCTGCAATGGATTTGTTCAAACTCAAATATCATTCTGTACAAAAGTTGCTCTTGTGAGCCAGTTTTTGGATGGATTCTTTTATATTCTGAATGGCTTGCTTTTTAATTTAATAAATGCCAGGAAAATGACGTGGAGGAGAGTCTTACATAGCTACTAAAGCAGAGAGCTGTAGAAGAGAGAGCACTAGGATCCCTGCCACTGTTCAAGAGCTTCTCCAGCCTTAGGTCTCCATTTATTCTGAGATTGCTTTGAGCAGTAGGGCAGAGCCATGTTTGCAGTCTAGGCGAGACCTACAAATTCCACAACAAAACTTCTAAATGGTTTCTTTTGTCACTTGCAAATATTGAATCAATTTGAGACCTTGTTCAATAGATATTGCCAAAGAATATGGTATTGATTCTCAAACTGTCCCCAAGACAGATACCATTATTGTATCCATGCTATAACTTCCATAATTAAATTTTCCAATTAATTAAAAAAAAAAAAAGGACCAGCCTTATTACATTGAAGATAAAAGCCAGCTTCCAAGAGTAGGGAATCATTCCAACTAGGAAGGCTTCTTGTCAAAATGTGCTAAGATCAGACTTTTCTGGACTGTAATGGGGTTGGCCTAAGTCTATAATAAGACTTTAATGTAATGCCATAGATTTAGCTTACTAGCACAATATCTTTTTTGAATTTGAGTTGTGATGAGCTGAAAACCAGATTTTTTTCTGATAGAGGATTCTGTAGATGTCAGTGACATTGCTGTATATCACCGAAATCAGTGCAAATGTTGCCTCAGGTACTCTGCAAAACAGTTGATGCAGTCCTGTGTTGATAGTGGAGGCATTTGAGTGGCACTGTGTTAATATTACTTCTGTTTCCGGGGACAGGTAGGCTTGTAGGGTTTTCTTTACCATGCCTTATTGCATAGTATAGGCATCCCCTGGGATAGGGTCTGGCCATAAATCTTTGCTGCCTCTTGTACCCAGATCAGGGTTAGATCTGTGCCAAAGTGAACCTGAAGGTTTTCTTGATACAGTTTTTTGACACAACTTACGTTAACAGCCTTTTAAAAACTGGCTTGTCCATAGATCCACAATATTCAAAAATGTGGGTGAAAAAAACTATAAGGAAGGAGACATGTTGCAGTGGGATACATCACTAACAAATGTGTTTGACATGGAATGTGTGGGCAAACTATTGGGTGAAGTTTTCTGATTTTACACCAAATAATTTTTAGCATGTTTTGACCTGAAAGTTTTCTGAATCTGGCTGAAGATATTGTCTATTCAGCATTATAATAAGAAAAAAATGCTTGTAAAGAATTTCGAGCAGGTTAATATCTCACAGTCCCTCATAAAACTTTGTTTTTGTAAATACCTCACAGCTTAGGAAAATAACTATTAAAGCAGGAGGAGGGATGGTTCTGCAGTGCCCTTGAAAAGTTGAGGCTGCATAGACTATGGATGTAGGAGGAAAGGGAATTATTAAAAGGAAATAATTGTCCAGATAGCAATTGATTATGCATTAACGACACATTATAATCACATAACGTGCCTGGGATTACAAATCATGTAGTCAGTGTCTTCTGTGAGTCAAGAGAAAGTGAATAAATCCAGGAAACTGGTTTGTAGAGAGACTCATGATTTGATGGTGAGAAAGAAACTGCTGGAGATGATTGTAAAAGTAGATGAGCATGTAGGGCTGATGTGACAAATGTTGGAAGAAGTTTAAAAGGACACTGCTGAGCATAAAACAAAAAATAAAACCAGTCTTGCTTTTTCAGGATGTGAATGCATTCATTTCCTTCCCTTTTAGATTTTTTTAAATTAATGTTTCATTACTGATTAAAACTGTTCTGTTGGTAATTTCAAATGGTAGCCCTATTTATGCCATATACTTCTGTGAACATTTGAAAATATTTTATAACTAAAGAGATGAAATTGCTTCCAGTGGCTACTCTCTGTCTCAGTGCTTAAGAAACATAATTTCATAGAGCCATTTGTGTTGTAATTCATAGCAAAATTAAGAGCTTCCTAAACTTTACAGATTTTAGCAGCTACATCTGTCACTTCGTACTTCAGTAAGTCTGACAAACTAATGAATTCAAGACATTGACTGATTGTGGGGTCACTGCTCCTTTTAGTGGAGAGTAGTATGTTTTGTTCAAGGTCAGCCTCCTGTGCTTAAGGGCTAATACCCATATGAAGGAGAAACATGGATGTGACACAGCTTTGAGAATCAGATTGCATACTGAGAAGGGCGTGTTTGTGTTTATGAATAACAATTAAATTTTAAGCAGGCAATGGAAAATCAAGTTTGCATTAATGAAAAGCTCACAAGACAAATGAATCTCAAATTCTCTCATCATCTGAAACCTGGGTTTGTGAGAATAAGTGTTTGTGTGGGTTATGTATAGGTAGTTCTGTAAGAGCTTTTTTCTGAGCTCTTCTACTCTGAGAAAGAAAAAAGCCGAAAAAGATTCTGGTTATAGAAGAATGGGACTGTACAAATAAAGCTTTGCTCAGTAGCTTTAGCTTCTTAGTTTTCTAACGTATGTCCAGCTTTGTCCTTTATCTATCTGTGTGTATAAAACTGTAAATATGTCACTGTACTAAAGCACTGAATTTCCACAGTATTCTCCCCTCCTCTTTAATGTTTGGCTTACTTACCTATGCCAGAATAAACCCTCTTCAAAATTATTTGAATTAGGAATAGGAAGTATTCAGAAAGACAGCCTTTGTCTGACTGTATGGATTAACAGTTACAATTGCTTGTGCTTGTGTATGATCAAAACCTGATCCCCTTCTGTGAACCCTTCGTCTTTGACCTAGACATTGGCAATTGTTTGTTTTCTAGTAGATAAGGGCTGTGTTTCATCTGAGTTTTGATAGTCTAGCCCTGCAGATGCCAAGTAGCCATTTGTAAGAGAAAGTATTCTTAGAAGAGTCTGTTGAATGAAAATTAAAAAGATTTCCATCTGGCTGAATTGTTCCCATTAAAATGAGAAGCATCTTAAAGAGTTATTGTGAAGTTGTATGAAACAATTTCAGAAGGATAGGAATCCTAAGTAATATTTGGAAAGTTTCCAGCTTCAAACAACTTCAGCAATTAAAACCTGCATCTGTAAATATCATATTCTACATACATTCAACAAAATTTAAAAACCTTTTTTGAAATACATTTTTAAGTTGTAAGTAAAAATGCTCTCTTGTGCTTCAGTGATACATTCTACATAAATCACCTGTAAGCCTTAAAATTACTGGAAATATTGTTTAAACAGTAACTTATTTCAGACTTTTTTATTTCTTCTCTTCCCCCTTCCAAATAAATAAGAAAGGAAAAAAGGAAATTATGAACAATGAAATTAATTTTTTAAAGTGGGTTCAGCTGAATTTGAGTGCCTGGGAATCAAAGTCAACATGTATCTGTGGTCTAAGTGGAGCTGAACTTCATTTTTGTTGATGGGACACCTTCCCCCTCCATTTCTGATGTGTCTTGTTTCTGAGTGAAATGACTTCGTGTAGGCGTGTGTGAGGAGTAACATTTGAATCATGCGTAAGGAGTAACATTTGAATCACCAATAAAAGACAAACTGTGATATATGGCACTGATGCCTGTTTTTAAAAAGGACCGAAGGAAAGTGCAAAATAGTTTTAGAAAAATTTGAAAAGAAATTATTACTTGGATAAAAAAAAAAGACAAGACAACCTGATATTCTCTGTCACTTTCTCCTAAATACCAGATCTTGAGAGAAGCATATTATATGGGAGGCTCTTTAAAATATTTATGTCTTTCTGCCACAGGACTTTTTTGAAAGGAAATTAAATTGATCTTAACACTCTTATGTTACTAAAACTAATAGGAGAAACCATTTGTGGTATTGCCATTCAAGCAGATGGACAGTTGGAAAGTCAACTTATTTCCTCTTCTGCTTCTGAAATACAGGTGCTAGCAACAGGACTAAGTGGCCTCTATTCATCTTTGCCTACGAAACTGGAAGAAAAAGGAGAAGAATGGCACTGTCTGATGAAAGATGACTGGCTTTTGTCACCAGCCCTTGTACAATTCATGAATTCCCTTGAATTTTGCAATGCTGTGATACAGGTAGCTGAACTGAATTAGCCTGTTCTTTAGAAGTAGTAATAAGTTCTGTCTCCTGCAGAAGTTCGTAAGTTATAGAGTTTATTTACTTTTATTAATGGCATGAACTATTAAAGTTAGACTAAAACAAGCTGCTTATAAAATGAATGCCTTGTGCTGTCTGGTTATAAGGTTGAACTCTGGTTAAAAGGATGAACTCATGTATTTGTGGTTTTCAGGTGCCAAATATTTCAAATGAAAACTTCCTATTACCTTATGTAGGGAGGATTTTCTGTTAAAAGAAAAAACAAATATTTATAACATTTTAATACCACTGTTGATCCTAGAAGTAAATTGAATGCCTTTACATGTGGGAAAATGTAGGGTTTTTATCTGTATTTGTTTAAGCTCTCATAACAGTGTATAAAAGAAAATAGTGAAAATAGTCTGTTTTGCCTGTTGGTGAGTACCACATAAAGAGAGCCTTCCAAGCAGAATTATTTTGGTTTCCTCCTAGAAATATAAATTCATTTTAGATTGGCCTGTTTTGAATCTATTCTGTTCTTCCAGGGGTTTTTTTGGTGCTTTACTCCCTTACTATTTTTTTCCAATTTAAATGTAAAATGAAATTTTTGTCTTTACATATTGTTTTTAAGCCTTGAATACCCTATAGAACCCAAGTCCAGTATTTCATTAAAGCATGATATATATTCTAGCGAAACTGTGGATTTGTATTACTTGAAGAAATGTGCTGGATAGGATTGAAAATTTAGTCACATTTACTCTTAAATAAATGATATGTTTCAATGCAATGTGTGCAAAGTACAGTAAAGGACTATTAAAGCATTGAACAAGCAAAAATAATAGCAGCTGTCATTGTTCAAATGCACTATACAAGATTTTTAGCATGCATGTTTAGACACGAAGAGGAGACTATTCATTTTGGTGTCTAACCAGAGTTATCCTACAGATCTACATTTGCAGGAGATCATAATTGCTACCTTTATTTTGAAAAATTGATATAAAGGGCACTGCAAAAAAATGAAGAATGAATTATTTTAAAACCACTGTTCAAATAGAAGCAAAATGGTTAGGGATTTTAGCTGACATGCAGAAAGAGCAGTGTGTGACTGCTGCTTGATTGTGTCTGTAGTCTTCAGCTGAAGTGAAAGTTCCATTACTGTAGGAATTTTTGCTCTGTGCATGGAGTGGTCTGTGTTGACCCAAAAACTTTGGCCTGAGATTAAAAAGGAACAGTGCAGCTGAGTCCTCTTGCCATTTACTACTTTTCCCCTGTACCACAGCATAGAAAGGGCCACCTTCCTCTTATCAAATTAAGGGTTACAAATTAAAGGAAGTCTGGTAAGAACTGCAAGTGAGAGAATCTATTTGAGGCCATGTTTAGGCTGTGCCACTCCAGTCGCTGTGGACTTCAAACAGAATATATTGGCTTCGAAAGCTTCTGAATGGAATTTTATTTTGATTTTATATACATGCATTGATGTGTTTTCATTGCAAAGACAAAATGAATGCTTCATTATAAAAGTAAATTTTTGGCCTCTAATAACAGTTTGGGGTTTTTTTTTGTTTTTTGTGGTATTTTTGAGCTCTTAACCATCCCATTAAATGAATAATGCAGGTTTTGTTGTAATTTCTGTTTGTTTTACGGTGGCTGGGAGAAGGGCATGTGAGCAGTATATTCTTACCCACAGCTAGAGAGTGCTTTGGTTTACCTGCTCTTGGACTATAGAAAAGCAGCTGTTCTGCTTTTCCTTATTTTAGGACGACAAGCTAACAATAGCAAATCCACCTTCAAGTGACCCTGACAAGGTTGCAGGAGCTAAATTTAGAATCTCAGATCTTGCTTAGATACATGGCTATGCACACTTTTCTGTCCACCTATTCATCTTTGTCAGCATGCAGGAAGATTGAAAAGCCCTGTCTCTAAGTTTGGCAGACTTACTGTAATTAAACATGGTGTGTGTATGTCTTTGTAGAAGGAGCAATTGTTAAGAACCTGAATCATATCAAATGCTGATGAGAAGGACAAGCGAATATGTCTTATTAAATGGGAAAGGCTTTTGGTAGTGAATAATAGCATTTTGTGCCCTGTCTTGTTTTAAATCTCACTGGAACTCTCCCCCACTCTCTTAGGTGGCACATCCCTTGATACGTAACCAGCTTGTGAATTACATTTACAACGGATTTTTGGTGCCAGTAATGGCTCCAGCGCTCCATAAGGTTAGTGACGTATGTAAGCATGGCACAAAATAATAATGGGCAAAAGTATTGTGGAAGATCTCTGTGTAAAGATACTGTCAAATGCACTGTCAGTAGTGACTTCCATGCAATTCAGTAAGTTTCTAGACTAACTTTCCACCTTCTTGTTCCATATACTTTCTTAAGCAGCATATAGGTATTTCAGAAAATGATTAAAATTCTCAAGTGTAATGAAGAACCAAAATATTTGTGTTGTTCTAGACTCATGTATTGTCAAAAAAGCAGGGGCATTGTAGACATTTCATCATGGCAGGCATGTTACCATGAGCATTTTTTTTCTAAATGAATATTTTTCTAAAGGAAGATGACCACAAGGAAAATGTTTAGTCAAGAAATATTATGCTAGTCTTAGCAAAGTTTCTATTGTTTTGTAGTTCCTTACCATATTTGGTAGAGCTATTTTCCTAAAGTAGAGTTTGGTATCAGTTTTGTAATGTATTAGTGTGCAATTTATGTTATTTTGAATTTTAAAATTCCATTTTTTTTAAATTCCAGGGTTTATCCTTTGCAAAATATGTCACCAATGTTAGAGAATTATTTATTTACTCTTTTTTGTTAGGCTGCAAGAAGCTATATTTCCAGTCGTTGCAGAATGTGTCAATTATATCAGTTCCCCACCCCCGAAAGTGTTCAAAGCCAGGTTTGGATGGGACTCTGAGGTTGGACGGGACTCTGAGCAACCTGGCGTAGTGGGAAGTGTCCCTGCCATTGGCAGGGGAGTTGGAACTAGATGATCTTTGAGGTCCCTTCCAACCCAGGTCAATCTATGGTTCTCTGATTCTATGAATTAACAGTCTTCATTGCCCTGTGAAAGAACACCTCTTTTGAGGAGAAAACATAAGAACTGCTGAGAGTAAAAATCCACAAAATACTTCCAGAAGAGAACTAATAAATTATTTTTCTAAGGTCTCCTAATTTTCACTGTCTACCAAACAGAAAGCATTGCAGCTGTTCCATTTCCTGAGAGGACAGGGAAACACCATACCCTGCTTTCTTGTCCACAGCTTGTTTTGGTAGCATACACAGTTCTTCATGGTAAATTGCCACCAAGAAACTCATAAGTAATGTAGAGTGTTTCTCAATGATTTGGCAGACCTCAAACACTTGGGAATTGGGTGAGGGTTGAAATAAAGTTTGGCTGTTATCCAGATCCAGGCTGTAGTCTGCCATGAGGTAGTTCACCTCTTTACCTGGCAGTAATTTTTTCTATTTCTGTATCTGTACTTAATCCCTTACCAAGATTGGTAATTAGAAGTGAAAAGCCTATCCAGTTTTAGGTCAAGGTTATGGATAACAAGGGAGATATCAGAATGGATTTTAGTCTTAGCAAGTACTATTTTTTCTCTGAAGTATTCAAGACTAATCTCAGATTGTTTTGAATACTACTGTGCCTCTGAAAGCCATTCTTATCGGTCAGTAAATCTGCTAACCTCCTATTGGGTTGATTACTTCCCTGTTGATGTTGCTTAAATAATTTAAAGATTGCTGTTCTGATTACTTTGCTGAAAATTCTGTTTGTATATTCTGAAATTGGGTGAAAACATATTTCTCTTGAAAATGGGGACATTGGCTGCTAACATAGGTGACTTTCAAAGCCTTCTTTTCTCAAACCCTGACATTCTGTTTGGTGCCTTCTTCTTCCAATAACAAACCTTCCCTTGATTAGCATTAAAATTGACTTCTTCCTCGTTAAAAATTAACTTATTGTGTATAAACTTCAAATACTTTTAATGGAGAAGATGGATTGCACCATCTAGTGGATCTGATACAAGGCTCTCGCATCTGTGAGACCAAAACTCCATAGCAAAAGGAATCAAGTACATCGAGGTACCTTTGACCTCTTCAGTCTTTCTGTCCTCTGCTCCATGTTAATTTAGCAGAAGATAAATATTTTACCTTCTTGCTTTTGGGACGGATGTCTGTGTACTATGATAATTATGCTGCAACAACTCTTCCATACATTAAAATGATTTCTGGTTGCCAGTGAAAATATTATGCTAAGTTGAGGAGTGGGCTTTGAAAACTGTATCATCCATTTGGGGACTTAATGTTGTAATTAACCTTGAGGTTAATAAAAAATTGGAAAGAGCCAAAATGAGAGGCCAGACATATGACAGTTTTTAAAACAGAAGTTCTTTCATTTAACACAATACTTAAATGGATCTTGATTTTTTTATTTGAAACTCACTGAGGTTAGTTTCGTATCATAAAGTCTACTTGTGGCTGAAGATTTCAGTTTTAGTTCAGTCATTCAGTTTGGATTGTTCTGATCCATTCTGGCTTCAGTTCAAATACAGTGTGTAATGGAGCATGGTATAAATACTTTATTAGGAAGACACATCTGTGAAAGGTTAAAGGGTGGTAAGAAGAGATGATGATAATTACTGGTACATCTTCCTAAGGTGTTTCTATGAATCTTATTTATAGAATTTAACTTGTGTGGAACAGCTGCTTCTGATAATTCTTGGTGATAGGGAGGAAAACAAGGGAAGGAAGGAAAGAAGGAAGTCAGTCCAGACCTTGTGTGGCACACAGGTCTTAACATCCCACATCCAATCTGGCACTCATAGTTCAATCTTAGTGTTAAAATTGGAAGGGAGATGAGCTTCTGGCTCTGCTCTTGAATGGCTTGTGTCAGCAGATTACTACAAACCTGATCTTTATGTACTATATTCTAGTTTTTCTTCAAGAAATATATTCTGAGGGGAAAAAAATGGCTCTGCAGTGGGACACAGACTCGCATTAATTGTTTGTGCAAAGACAGTTCCAGTCAAGAATGGGATTGGGCTAGGTATCTCCAGAGGTTCCTCCCAACCGTAACTATTCTGTGATTCTGTGATTGAGTACTGTGACATTATTAATGTATTTTGTCACCAGGTTGCCATCCCCATTCAGCAGTGAGCATGCATTTTTCATAATCTTTCTTTTGCTGTTGAAGCTCTTCTTCAGCCCCATCTGGGCTTTGGCTTTCCTAATCCTTTCCCTGCATACTCACACTTTTTCCATATTCCTCTTGGGTCACCTTTCTGTGCTCCTCTCTCTTCATGTTTCAGATATGTTAGGAGCTCCTAATTCATCCACACAGACCTCTTGTGTCCTTTGCTTGATTTCCTTCTCTTCTCCCAACTTAAAACATCTGACTATCAAACAAGACTTCTTGTAAAAGTAACATCAAAATTTCAGTAAATAGAATTTCATTAAAAATAGCTCAGAGTTTCAGTATGTGGTCCAAAACTTTGAGATATACTTATGTGTGATCTTGAAATGTTTGCAACATTTATGAAACCATGTAGTAAGCTCTGCCTTTTTAAATTTTTTGCAGATTGTCTCCCTATAAATACTTACTATGTACACAGTTCACTGTGTGAATGAAACAGTACAAGACTGTTGAGGATGGAGATGTGTTTCTATAAAAAAGTCAGGGGGTGGGGAGACCAATATATTTTTCTTGGTGTGATTTTTCTGGTTTTATCTCGAGAAGCTAGTATGGAGTTGAAAAAAAGAGTTCTCTAGTTCAGTTTTTTTCCAGTTAAGGAAGTTTCAAATTGATTGGGCAAGCTAGCTAGCTTGAAATAACCTGTTTTTCACAGTGAGCTCTGTGAAGGTTATTTATGTAGCAGATTAACTGTGATGTGCTTAAATAACCCAAACATTCTCAATCTTATGACTCCCTAACTTCATTTCACAAAGATAAGTACCCTAAATATAGCATGTTCTTGTAGCCTAATTTATACCTTGTCTGTACTAGTCTTGTCACTTCGTGTGGGTTATCCCACCTACACTTGTAATGAGCGATTGACAAGTATATTCCTATCTCCAAAGCTGCACATTGCTGAATGATTTGCCCAGATTTGTATTATGTAGCTGGGGATATGCATTAACTGGCTGTGCTGGAGAGCCCTGCCTTGTCCTTTGGTTGTATGGATGTTAGTGTACTTTTTACAGAAGAGTTACCTCCCTTACTTCTGACACATGGGTTGCTTGAGACGTCAAAAAAAGTGATTCAATGAAATTGTTTGGAGGGTGGGGTGGGGGGAGAAGGCATGTCTTTGTTCAAGGTCAGAAATTCATTTGAAAACAAAGAGAATAAAATGGTTTGCCTGAGCTAAAGAAAATTTTAATTTGGTTTTTTTTTTCCATTATTTAATTTTTTGCCCAAACCATCTCTTATTCTTTCTGGTGTATCTGTCTGGGGTTTAGAAAGATTAAGACTATCTGACAGAAACTGTTCTTAAATTAAGACTTTTGATGGCATATCAGTTACAACTTGAAATTATGCAGCTCTATGTGTTCTTCCCTGTATTTTGATACTTAGGTTAAAGATACTTGTAAGAAGGTATAATTCTGTTCAGAGAATGGTACAGAGCCATACCATTACATTCTGTGACATATTTCACTGGCTATTTTCTGCTACACTTTCAAAACTAACGTCTTTGAGCTCTATCAATAAAATTTAAGGTCTTCTGGGGCCAGATTATACAAGGGTCTAAGTAATCGAATAAGACTAATTTTCCCCTCAGTTGAAATCTAATTGAAATCCCAGAGTGAATCCAGAATAACCCTACTGAAATAATTTTTAGTGGTTGTGCTAGAGGCTGTATCACCTTATTTTTGCCTTTATATATTTGTTAGTAGACTCTGTTTATTTACCTTATTCTTTTAGGTAGTTACAGCAGTTCTGTAGAAATACAAGTGAAATCCTTTTCAGAAGGTCTTGAATATGTATATATTTTGCAGTCAAAACCACATGCTCGATAATTAGGAGCCACACTACGGTATTTATAAATATTATGTTTTCTTTGATACAATTCAGATTGGTTATATACATCCTTCCACTGTAAATGCATGTGATTTCATTTTAGTTTAGCATTCAGAGAATTTGGTTGACAAAGACAGCTCTTCAGAACATCTTGAATGTTTATGTAATTTGTGGTACTTCAATTTATTGAAGAAAGCACTAGAATTTGACAAATTATATGATAAAAACAAATTTTTAATGTCAGCATTTACTGCTCTACTACATGGCATTTAATTGCTAACTATGTTATAATTATTTTTCTACTTGGAAGGCTTGTTTTAATCTGAATAGGCTTGGTTTAGTCTGAATAATGGAAAATTTTACCAGCTTTTTAGTGTAAAACATTGCTGTTGGCCAAGTGAACAGAATTGCTCTGCAGAGGTGCTGGCATGGTCCTGTCAAATAAGCTCTGTCAAATGGACCTCAAGTCTACTGCACACTAACCCATCCAAACAAGAGCCTCTGACATGGTGTGCTACTGTGATAATTCAATAATACTTGCTTGATGATTACACAGCTCAGCTAGGGGGAAATGACCTGTAAATTATACTCTACAGATTAGAAGGAGCGTCTTTATAAATATCCTACAAGACTGTCAGTTCCCATTTAGGAATAATACCATCCTTCACCTCACTGAAAAGCATTTGGACAGCTGCTTAAAAACATGTATACCAAGTGTCATTGGAAAACTTTGAATAGTCTTGTGCTTTACAAGAGCCCATTAATAGCTACAAAACTTAATTTTGCCAGCAATTATGTGGATATATGTAAAGATACCTTTCACTTTTTGCATCAAACATGCAGTTCAATTGAATTTTAACCTGGTATAAACTGAAGCAGTTTATAAATGTAAGCTGAAGGAAGCTGAAACAGTTTGGGTTTTCTGGTTCCCCCAGTGCACAAACGTCCTCTGTCCCTGATCTTGCTTGCCTCTCTCTCTTTTGCCAGGACAGCTGTTCATATTTGAAACTGTTTGAGGTAAAAACTCACCTTTACTTCTGGATAGTTTTAATCTGAATCAATTTCCTGATCCAATTCATCGTGCAGCGAAGTGAAGCATGAATCCTTCTGCCTGTAGAAGTAGGGGGCAAGAAGTTTAAAATTAATAGAAGAGACTGGAAATGGTTGGCTTTTTTTTATCAGTGAGGTGAACTTATTCAGGTTAAAACTGCGCTTGTGGGTGAATCTAGAGGATAAGTTCAAATTAGAACATTTGTGATCTTTTCATGGGCAATACGAAGTCCTTGTAAGAAGGGATATGTGATGGAAAGGAGGAATCATGTAGGCATATTCCTGTAAGTGGGCATGAAGCTGTAAATTAGAAAATATATTGTGTGATTCCCAAGGGAAAATGGCCAGTAGTAAAGAATCCATGCAATTGGTCTAACACAGGGAGGGTAATATATTAAACTGAACTCGCAATGACAGTAATTTCTAGCTCTTTGCTATTACTTGGCACAGTAACTTGTAAAAGCTGGATCTCTTTACAGTGTTCTGCCTCACCATCTAATCAGTCATCAGAGGAGGCGAGAAAAGATTTGCTAAAAATTATTACATAATTATAGAAGGGTATTACATGGCTAAAAGTGGCTTTCTCTTTTCAATAATCTCCAGTCAAGTCTGGCTATGAAGTCTCTCAGCCAGTCCCTTTTGTTGCAGTTTACATCTCAAAAAAGATCTGTAACAGCTGATTTTGTATAGAAAAGCATGTGGATGAGGCTTTCTTAATTGTATTTTTAGATAGACACTTTGTATGTATATCCAAAAAAAGAATCCAGCAACTTTGAATTCTTACAATTGTGGATAATCAAAATAAAAATCGTAGAGTAGTGGTCTGATTAATGCAATGGACATGATTTTTTAAAAAATCCTATTATTTTAAGAGCAGAGATATCCATTAGCAGAAGGAATCTCATGCGAGGAATGCTACTGGTGGGTTTCTATTTTTGCTGTTGAGGAAGTGGTGGATTTTAATACTGCTGAAATACTTTTATCCAAAAACATAGCTTGAAATTTAATTACTTAACAAAGGGCTTTTCTAGAAAACTACCATCATGATTTTATTAGTCTCCCTTTGTTATCGCATTTTTCTTGACATTTGAATTATCAAAGGTGAAGAATTTTCAAATTAAGTATCAGGTTTCTGTTAGTTTTTACTTGCTTTTTATCATCTTTTCAGAGATGTTCAATTCTGAGGGCTAGTAGCTAAAAGCTTACTTGGACAAATTATACTGTAATCATTGTTTGCAATAACAGTTTTTGTGAAGCTGCCTCAGGATTTGACTGTGGTGGATATACTTGACATGGGTAGTACCTCTTTAGTTCTCTGGGAACATTTGTTCTTTTGTTGTTTATCTGAGTACTGATTTGAATTTATTAGAAATTATTTCCCTCTTCCCCCGAAATCTGTCTCACGAGACATTTGTTTAAGAAGAGACAGCCAGCAGGTAGTCTGAATGAAGCTTAATAGCATGGCTTTGGTATCGTAGAAAACAGATCTTCAATAATAACTGCACAAATTGAACCAGTCTCACTTTCAACACTCCATGTTTTATGTATGATGCAGTCTGTAGAGAAGGTGTGCAGAGTTAAAAGGATTTTTGCCGGGGCTGGGTTTAGCCTCATCTAACTGATTTCTCCAACGTCCTCCTCTAGTTAATTGCAAAAAGAGTCAGTTCTCCAGAGGCTCAATCAGAGAAGACTAATATATCCCATAGAGTAAAAGAAAAATTAGCCTCGTGGAGTTAAAATTGGCTTTCCTGAATACTTCTCTAGGTGCTTTGAATCTTCAGAAGCTACGCTCACCGTCAGATATGCTAATAGGGAGAAGCAAACCCAGAATGCAAGGTGGCAAAATAAGATATAATTGTAAAAGCACAGACATCTGCTTGCCAGGTTAATTGATCTTTTTCCTAAGCTGCATACCTGGCTTGCATTTAAGTGCCCCAAACAATATTTTTGTTTCATTTGCCCTGGCAAGGAAGCAGAAGGTTGGTCTCCTTGCTGGTTTGTAGGGACAAGTTGTACACAAAGGCGTGCTGAGAGAGCACTGGAACTTCTAGAACATGATAGCATTAAAATTACCCATGCAACTTCGACTTGCCTGCTTTGAGTTTTGCACAGTGAGCTGCAAACTAGACCCTAGCTTCATTTATTGAGGAAATTTGAAGGAGTGTTGTGGATAAGGCAGTGTGTGTTCACTGAAAATTGAAAAATATTCTGACAAATCCATTTAAATCTTGACAAAACTTAGTCGTCTTCTCTCTTTCTTGGAAAATGGTTAATCAGATTCGCCAACTTTTTTTCCCAAAAAGAAATAAAAGTTAAGCGTAATGTGGTACCCTGCACAAAACTCCTCATTTAAAAAAATTAAGATTTAACAAGATTATGAGTAACTCCTTTGTGAACTATTGGGGCTTCATTAATCATTGGTTGTTTCTTATAGCTCTGCTTAGTGGTATCAGTGAAGTGTTGGCTTTAAACATGATTTCGTTTCATTATTAGTGCCCAAGCTGTTAGGGGCACTGAACATGCTCACAGAATGTAACATTTCTTTTCTAAACTAGTCTCCAGCTGGCTTTCTTCTTCTGCTCTTTGTTTCATTCATGTTATGCACTTTGAAAAGCATGTGGGTTTCTCTCACTGATAGAAATGTAGGATGAGTTGTCCAAAGAGAGTGGGTTTTAGAAAAAGGTTACTGCCCTTGTGAATCTGCTGGCTTTTCTTGCTTTCATGTACAGTTTCAGTATTTGATACATATATATTCTGTCAGCAAACACTGGTGGAAACTTGCAGCCAAGAATGTACTTCTTTTTCCCCATAAAGGATGAAGAAGTGACATGGAGATGTAACGATGTATTACTTCTGTCTGGCCTTTCCTTGGCAGATTGTTTAAACTCGTCCATGAACTGTATGGTGTCATAATGATATCACATGATGGATTACTTGGGCTTTGCTTTTTACCACTCAGTGCTATAAAAAAAGAAGGGAAAAAACCACAACCCAACCAAAAAAAGGCAAGAAAAGCCAGTTCTTAGGACAACATACACTAACTTTCTTCAGAAAGCCATTCCTTTTTTACACTACAAGTCCCCAAACCTATTGCAAGAAAAGAAGAATATTCTGATTGGAACGGAGCTGCTTGTATTTACTGATGAAAAATTCAGCTATTGCTACTTCACTGGTGTTTTGTTTCTAATGCCATAATGAGCTGGTATCCCACTGTATTAATGATGGTGTAGCTGAGTATTAGAATAAAGCTTCAGACTGAGAGTGGTTCAATGACCTTAGCTTTAGAGCTTCTCTCTCCATAAGGTCTGCAGGCTGTGTACCCCATTCCTATGCTCTGTGTAACCAGCCAGAAGCAGCCTGTGATCTTAAATGCTTTAAAGAGAATGCTTGCATCATGACATTACTGTGTACATGGCCAACATGCAGCATAATGGAACAGGGATTTTAATATTTACAGCATGTTACGTAAATGTTGCCCTTCTGAGTATTTTCTAAATCCTCTTAGGCCTTAAGTGACAGATTTGATTTTTTCCTTTTTTTAATAAAATCAGTCTTTTCATTTATCCAGCTAAGTTTTGTAAACAAAAGATGTTTAATACTTCCTTTCATATAGACAGATTCTTGTATTTAAGGGTTTATCTTTGTGCACTTAAGCTTATTAGGTTCCTGGGTAACTATTTAAAAAATGCTGAGTTTGCAAGAGCAGTACATGGTGCAGAGGTGGGCTTTGGAATTTTCTGTGCTTTGCCAGTGTATACTGTGAATAGATAATCTCCAAGGGATTACAGTAAGCAGAGCAGCGTGGGTTATGGTATGCAAATGTCACGTGGATCATGAATTCTATTTTGATCTACTAATAGTAGATTTTGGGTTGGGCTTTATGGGCAAATATATACAAATGTATTTGTATATATTCTCCCTTTAAAAATTAAGTAAAATGTCTAATTGTGCTGTGGCAAAATAAAAAGAAGGAAAGTTATGACAAAATTCTGGACATCTATGGGGATTTTCTCTTTAAAGCTTCACGATGGTGACTTTGTACTGTGCTTTGATTGTGCTCTGACATTTATTTTTAATTAAGTGGTAGATGCAGGCTTTCACAACATCTGAAAATGCTTCTGAGGGACAACAGAAGTGTGATGCAAAGGAGGTGACATGGGCAGAAAGGTGGTGTGGATCTTCTAGCATGATTTTGTTCTTTGATTTTCGGTATATGTGAGATCTGGGGTGTCAGTTTAAGGGAGGATTTTTTTTCCTGGGAATGCAAGATAGGTAAGATATGGGTTCAAAATGCTTGTGAGGCAAATGTAAGAGTGGCAGTGTTATGGATGGAGAGCTTTGTCGGATATACAGTGGATGGATGGATGGATGGATGGATGGATGGATGGATGGATATTTTGTGTGTGCAGTATGTTTTCATTTACATTACTTTTGCTTATAGGTGACTGTGGAGGAAGTGATGACTACTACTGCATACCTGGATCTCTTCTTACGCAGTGTTTCAGAACCAGCCCTCCTCAAGATTTTCCTCCGCTTTATTTTGCTACACCGACATGAGAATGTGCATATCCTGGATACACTTACCAGCAGAATCAACACACCATTCCGGGTAAGACAGAAAGGAAGGTCAGATACTCAGCACGGACATAGGTTCAGTATTTAAATGGGAGATTTCATATATTGCAGTTGGGTACTTGTTTAGCTAGGAGTTTTCTCCCCTCCACTCAGTGGTAATTTCTCCACTGTCTCAATTTTTTGTGTGTGTTATGACACTTAGCAACCACTATACGAATCTGATAAACCTGTGAGGTGGTTTCACATGTGGAAGTGGGATGGAGGTAGATGAGGGCTTCTGGAAGTCTGAATTCTGTTAGAAGATAAAAGGTAAATATGGAAACACTTTTATTCTGAACAGTGCTGGATTAGTGCTATCATAGATAACTCTCTCTGGGACTTATACTTGTGGTGAGGGGCATTTTTGATTTTTGGGATTTTGCCAAGCAGCAAGCATTTTCAAATAGTCCGTCTGGGGAAACAATGGGAGCCCTCTAAGGATGTCTCCAAATGGATCCCACTTGTTAACTGTGACCTTGCTGATGTATTTCTCAGGAATCTAGTCTGTATTACTGTAGCATGTTTACTTAACTATAATGTTGCCTGCTTTATTTGATAAAAAGAATGAACTTTCTTGAGCAAGTGATGAGGCTGCTGCTTCCTTCTGTTTGCCTTCACTCCCCTCTGCAGTAGGGTTTGTCTTAGATTTGTGCTGAGCCCCTTCTCAGCCTAGGCACAGTGCACCACAGTGGCTGGAGAGCTGCCTGCCAGAGAGAGTAGTTAGCTTTGCCAGCAGTTGGATCTTCTGGATGAGAAAATGACTACTTGTTGCACTGGACTATCCTTCTGAGCCTTGCTTGACTTGCAGCCTTGGCTGACTCTTGGGTGATGCACAGCTTCATGGATGAAATGAAGAAGAATACTATTTTAGTGCAAGTGAATGCTTAGAATGTGCAATAATGTTTTAGAGAAGCCAGAACACCAGTGTATGCATTAAATTTGTATACTAGGGATAGTAGCTTCATCCGAAAATTGTTATGAAATGTAAGTGCATGCAAATATCAATATATGCTGCTGTTAGTGCATCTCTAAGATGGATTAACTCTGAAAACTGAAACAGTTTTGTCAACAAAAATGCAAATGCTGTTGTCTCTGCTAATCATTAATTACTGTTCCATACGCAAACGAGATGGGAATTGTAAAGAATTCTGCAGCTCTGAGCAACTCAGGATCTCAGCCAAAATGGTTCTGTGATGCTAAAGGAGTTTTCTGCAGTATAGCTCAGCCAAGTGCAAACATAGCACAAAAGCTGTGTACATTACTATTGATGAAAATACTGATTAATAATTCACAGAGCTAAACTTATTTAGAGACAGGTGCCCAAAAGGACTTGTAGAAATACTATCCTCTTTGTCTCTTGAGCATATTTTAAACCTTATCTTTTTACACAATACAAAAATAGACTTAGATTTATTTATTCAGAAGATTCCAGATTTGCAAATGGTTGCAAAGGCTAATGATTACTATTTTCCTGTAAACTGAAATTTCTTAAATAGAGGATAATTTGAGGCAGCAGCAGGTGTTCTTGAACTTTCATGGTGTGAAGAAAAGTTATACTTGACTCCCTGTAAATTTCACAGAGAAAAGGAGATTTCCTGTTTTTCTCCTATGTCCCTCCCCTAGTTAAAACATACCTTTCATGCAAGAGTCTGACTTCTTCCAAAGGCTTGTTGGGAAGCTCTTCAACCATTCAGCTTCTTGAAAAGAAGAACACTAATCATTCCCTGTACCTAAAACCACAGAAACCTGAGGTGATTTATGACTTTTTTTTCAGAAGAGACCTTTAGTTGGTTCAAATTCTGTGTCAGAGGTAAAAACTAAAACACTGTATTGGAAGTTACAGGGTTCAGTTCATGCTAAGTCAACTTAAATTAATAAATTTGAATAATATTTGAGACTGCTTTTTTAATAGCTTATTTGAAGGAAAATTCTGGATTGTATTTTGTTAAAATGTAACCTATTACATGTATAGCTCTAGACAACTTAAAAAAAAGCTCATGGGGTGCTGATGAAATGAAATATTATTCTAAGAGTGTCTTATAAAGCATGATGTTCTGGCAGAGCCATTTTGTAATGTAGTATGCAGGGAAGATTGGAAATACAAAATTTCTGGATCAAAAGCTGATAATGTTTATCATTTTCCAGCTCTGTGTGGTCTCCTTGGCGTTGTTCAGAACGCTCATTGGCTTGCATTGTGAAGATGTGATGTTACAGCTAGTTTTAAGGTAAAGCCCAGACCTTTTCCCATTCTTCATCCTAACTATGGGATGTATGGTCTTTGTCTGTGGATGCAGAACTGGATGGGAGTTCTCCAAGAGAGCAGAAATCCAAGCGACTACAGAGATAAGAATATTTATGATCCTGACAAAATTCTTCCAGACCTGACGAAGTGTGATTTACATCCTGAGATCTCCAGAGCAAGAGATTTTTCTTGTGATTTATTTCTATAAAAGTGAGAGAAGCTAAGAATATATTTATCAGCTCCAAACTCCTTATTCCCTGCTTCTAAATGCATTATTCTTCTCTCCTGCATGTTTTCTCTAGTGTATTATGCACTGTGATACAGACCTATATACTTGTTTGCAGCTTCCACCCTTCTTGTTGTTTTCCATCTCTTTGATTCCCCCTCAATGAGAATACTTCAGGTTCCTGAACTGTTGTAGGTAGATTATGTGATGTACTAAAAGCAGTGATTATTTTTATTTTTAACTTGTGATTCTATAAATTTCTTCAAAATACTTATAATTTTGTTGTATTTATTAGATGAGAACTGGTTATTTATTTGGAAATATTGGTGTAACTGACTTGGGCTTTTAGCATTGCAGATCACATGCGTGTTCCAGATACTGTCTGTCTCTCCATACACAGGCAGTAAGGTGAAATTCCCTATAGATCTGTCAGTTGTGCCTGGAAATGCTGCTAGGACTGCTGTGAATCCAAGTATGTCACCACTCTAGCATTAGAGTGCTGTGGTTGATCTTGTTTATTTAGGAAATCCTTTAGAATTTATTTGCATTTTAAATGGGAAATCATTGGTCTAGTTAACACTGAGGCTCTTACAAAAGTGCTTTTAAAAAGTAAAACAGAAGTGCTCCAAAGAAGTTCAACACGAGACTGCGCTTTCTGTATTCCTTAGTTTCCTCAAGCGTCTTCCCTCCTCTGCCTGAGAGCTCAGTCTTGATCTACTGCAGTAAAACACTTGGATGACCCTTCCCTCTTTTTTTTTTCTGGCTGCTTGCTTGGCAAACTGCCTCTCTGGATTTCCCAGGGAAACAAATAAATTGAGGATTCTGAGACAGAACTCATTCATAGTCAGACCAAACCATTCTGCTGGCCTTTGACGTCTGCCCATCCCACACTCCTTCCGTACTTTGTAACAGCAAGTTTGCTCCGACCTGCAAAGGATTCCCTGCTCGGATGCAACTGGTCTCCTGTCTCTGCTCGTCTTGACTGCTCCTGATCAGACCAAGCATCACAATATAAGAGTCATGGTTTCATGCTCTTGAGAGGTTTAGAAAATGGATCGCTCTAAATATTATCATTACTGTTTCTTTTCATTTGAGAAGGCAGGAATGTGGGAAGGGTGTTTTGTATGTTGTTGCTTTCTCTAACATGAAAGGGTGATAAGCAATGTTGGGCACTGCTGTTTCAGGTATCTGATCCCCTGCAACCACATGATGCTGAGCCAGCGTAGGGCTGTGAAAGAGAGGGACTGTTACTCTGTATCTGCTGCAAAACTTCTGGCCCTGACACCGCTCTGCTGCTCCACTGGAATCACTTTGACACTTGAAAACCAAGGAAAAGATTATATTCTATGGACAAAACCAGCACAAACTAAAGGTAATTGGTGCTCAGGGGAAGACCAAATCATTAATTGAGTTTTATCTGGTAGCACCTTATGGGAGGACCTGGGAAAGAATGGGAGGGGAAGGAAATGTGGTGGGCAACAATAAACTGGGCAAGCCTGGACTGGAAAGTTTATTTAATTCTTTCCATATGTCCGGGTCTATTGAAACCTTATTTTAACAGCTATTCAGCTTGAGTATGCATTCATGAAAATAGTGTACAGATACATGGCAGCAACTCTGGCTGCTTCAGAGTGGTTGCTGCTTTAAGGTTTGAATGCAGGCTGCTCTCTTGAAATCTTGAGTTACAGCTCTGTCTTTGCAATAGGAAAAAGTCACCTGTTTATGAGAAAATTTTAATCATTATGCTTTGGTCTTTCTGCTTTATTGGATGGTTAAAGACTCTACCTGCAATGTCTCTGTGGATACCTTGCTGGAGAAAATTTGATATACCACTCATTATATGAGTCATCTTCTTTACTTCCAGATCCTGGTAGATGCTCTTCTGAATCTGCTTGCATTGTGGAATATGGAAGGGCTGTGGACATCAGCTACTTGCAGTACCTGGGGGAAGCTCAAGAAGCCATCATCCAGTGCTTGAAAGATTGTAAGGTTTGGTCTGCCTTGTATGATGGAGTGAATCCTGATCCAGACACCTTTATCCAGACACTTGCAGAGGAGAACAGTACAGATGTAGAACACCCCATGTTTCGCCTCCAGCAAAGGCCACCTAGCACATGTAGCTCTGCACAAGCAACTCCATTCAGTGAGAAGATGCATCTGGAGCTAGAATGGGATGATAGCTATGACACGGGGATTTCTCCTGGTTCTAATGTGAGCTCACTACAACCGTATGATGATCTGGGAAGCACAGAAATGCAGCCACCTGCAGAGCCACCAAAACACATTCAAGAAATGAAAAAAAATGCCATTATGCTCATCAAAGGCTCTTACATAGAGGAGTCAGACTTTCAGGATGATGTTATGGTTTACAGGTTATGTGCCCAGAAGGATACTCAAGATGATGACACCTCCAAGGAGAAAGCTTTAAATGTAGCCAGAGAACACAAGGTCCAGAGCCAGACAGTAGTCAATGGATCTCTTGCGAAGACCCAGCTGGAAATGGATTTGGATGAGCACAGTAAGAGAAATTCAAGCTCAACTAAAGGTGTAATGAGAGAACAAGTAAACCAGAAAATGACTGAGATTGATCCACAGCCAGACTTAGAGTTGAAGATTTCTTCTCAGGAGGCAGATTGTAACTTAAGTGTAAAACTGCTGAGCACAGATGGTGAGGATTTCATTGCACAGTATGACAGAATTATTAAGGAACTGGATCCAAACACTGCAAGCTTGGAGGAGCAGAAGTTGGATACTCCTGAGCCTGTCTCTCCAGCAGAGGAGGAGGAAGACTTCGAGAATTTCTCAGCAGATACCCCTTCTGCAGAGAGCATATCATCTCCATTTGGACTAAAGGAGGATGTCTCTCCCAAGCACTCTCCAAGGAGCCAGAATGCTCCATTTACAGGTGGAATGTCCTACAATTACGTACATAACTAATATAGGAAGGCATGCTGACTAAAGGTGGCCAAATGAGATCACACTGTGTGGCATACAACACAAGCATAGAGCAAGGAAGAGTCCTGGCACTAAACAGGGTATAGCCCAAATAGCTGAAACCACTCCAAGGAGAGTGAGAGATCCAATGTGAAAACACAGGAGAGTCATCAGTGTGGTGATAGCAAATGGCGGTTTTTCAGGGTTTTTTTTTTTGGCTGCTCTTTCTTGTTAATTGTTTAAAACATGGAGCAGGGGTTGTGTTGTTTGCATGTGAGAGCTCTGTCAGTCCAGAGAAAGCTTTTATAATTGAAATGTGTTCAGAGTAACTGTTCTAATATACAGAGCCCAGGTAAATAATTTACTTTCATCTCTGATGGGATGGATGCAACATCACGGTGCCATTTTTCCTCTCTCTGCTATTCCACATTGTAGCACGAGGTGTCAGCACTGGTGCCATGTCTGTACGTGCCTGTCTCCATGCTCTGCCCTGGCATCCTGTTCTCCAGTGTCAGGCCTGCCCTTGCTGTTGGCATGCTGTTCTCTCTACTGCCAGGCAGCAATTTAAGATTGGTCTCCGCTGACTGTCCAAGCTACTCAGGAATAACATTACTACTGGAGATCAGAGTGGGCTTTTGATCTGTATTTGTACAGTGCCTTACACTGCGGGCTCTAGTCTTTAATTAGGTCTCCTAGATACCAGAGTAGTACAAATAAAAAATAATCATGTACTAGGTTTCCTCACCCAAAACAAAAACTCTATAAGATGGCTTCTCATTCATTTGGAGGGGGAAAACATGTGTGTTCATTGAAAAGCAGCCCTTTCTGGTCAGCTGTGGCCAGAATGTCTGGCACTGTTTCTAAATTGAAAAATCCAGTCTGTTTTTCAACTAATTTGCTATTTTTGCTGTGATGGCAGTTTTCTTGTACCAGAAGCTAATTGCATCCAAATCTGTTTCCCATTATCTGCTGTCAAATGTAGCTCAAAAATGTTGTCTCTGTCTCTCATTCTTCATCTAGTCCCTCTCTCCATTTGTCCCTTTTCAAAAACCCACCCCTTGCCCAAAGCCATGAAAACCCCAAAACTGAGGAAAATTAAGATAAAAACACAATAAGCCTAGATGTTTGCTACCCATCCACAGTATGTTTTAGACTCCTTACCTTGCTTTAATAGAGATCTTAGTGATTGCATGTAAGGAGGTACTTGTAACAACACCGTGGAAATGTTAAAATTGGAGAGCCTTTCAAAGATACCAACCTGGTCTAGTGGAAAGTGTTTCTGCCCAGGGCAGGGAGCTTGGATCTAGATGGTCTTTAAGATCCCTTCCAAGGAAGGGTAGATGTGTTTGATAAAGTTTTTAGGTTGCTTTTACTGTTTTGGGATGGCAGTATGGGATGAGGCCTCTCTCTGCAGAATCAAATAACCTGACAGAAGTTTTCCACAGCCCGTAAGTGTCAGCAGTGCAAAGATGCTCTCTTCAGGCCTATGGATCTGTGAGGAAAATGTATTCTCAGTGTCTTATATCTGCTGTAAAAGCCTTAAACACTATCATCCTTATTTCCACTTGCGGTGTTCGGGAACAGGAATCCATATTTTGTTCCCTCCCTCTCCATATATCAGTGCTTGACTTCATCGCCATGAAAGGATTTTTTTGATTTCTCGTCTAGTTACCCTGTTTCTTACAAGGCTTCTAAACTCTGCTTGCATCCTCTGATTCTTATTTCAATAAGTTCTTGGGGGTAAAAGTCATGCTATCACTGAGAAATTTTTTAATGTATTTGGTAACCTCTCTTGCAGTGGCAAGCAGCAGTTGTTACAAGTACAGCTTTAGCTTTACCTACTCAGCTTTGAAGTGTTAGCTAGAGAAGAGAAACAGTGGCACATCTCAACTCCTTCTCCTGCCATCCTTTTTGATGCTCCCCTCAGGAGCTCTGTGAAGATGTCACCTTGAATACCATAGGTTATGTTGGGACAGAAGAAACTGTATCCCAGCAAAAGGATTTGGGGCTAATCCTCTGGGTCCCTGGGCTCTAATGGCTGTCAGGGTGGTTGAAAGGCAGCAGCCACATAAAATCTTGTCAACAGCGGCCCTCCCACCTTTCCTCTTGCGAATAGAGCTGTGCCAGCATTAGCCCTGAGAGATGCGTCTGGAAGTAGTGCTTGCTTTGTACTCACACTTGCTGTAAAGCATGACAGATTCCAGCCTTTAGCCAGCCTTCAGCCAGCCTCCCAGCCCTCTTAAGTGGAATGGCAACAGGGGCACTCCTCATTTGATCCTTCCTGTTGCACTGGCCCAGAGCTGCCTTAGCCTCTGCCGCGGTTTCCAGCAGGCACGTTGAACTGGGCTGCACTGTGCCAACCAGCTCGGATGGGAGCCATGTGCAAGCTGAGGGGAGCTGGAATGGTGTTGGATTATGGCCACCTGCTTGACCCTAGAAATGTAGAAATGCCCATGGCATGCATCTTTTGCCAGGTTGGAGGGTGGGCTATTCAAAGTTAGCAGTGTTAATCATCCAGGGATTCTTCTGCATGGTTTTCCTAGCTCTTATGCAACTAGAATAGTGTGGTGGGACTGTGGGTGGGACAAGGGACTTTTTTAAGACTTGACTTGTGATTAGGTCACTCATACAGGCTGCCTCACGCATCTCCCCAGCTGTGTGGTCTAACAGCATAGTATTTGGGTGAAGTAATTCTCAGCCTTGCAAAGGTTTCTTAAGCTTGACCACTAAGGGTTTATGTACTTCATGGTAAATGCTTCTGTATTTCAGTGGTTGTCCTTCAGCATGAATACACAAACTAAAGCTATTATTTATCGGTGACATTTATATGATAACGCCTATGTCTACCAGCAATTACGCTTATAAATCTATTTTAATGTCTTCCCTGCTTTGCGTGAGTGTTTGCCGTACTGAAAATGCCTTTTCTTGTGATGGGAACTATCAGAGCCTGATTTTTATGTTTAGGATAGCATTTTCATATTTTCGTTAGAACACCAATTTTTTGATAAGACAGGAAAGCTAGCTATAATTTACTTTGCCCAGTCCTTACATGGAAATAAGGTGCAGGAAGAGTAAAAAGAACAGATTCTACTTGCATTAAAACTAGCAGTACCATTCCAACTTATTCAAGAGGAATAAATGGTAGACTGTAATGTCCTAGGCTAAATCCTTATTGGCACATGGAAAGTAGAATAGTCACGTGTGTTAAATATGCCATTAACGTAAACTGATTTTCTAGGTAGAAAATGTGTTGCTAACCACAAAAATTTTAATACCTCTGTTAAGCTTGCTTTGTCTGTTCTGCTACAGTTTGCGTTTTCTCCCTACTGTCTTTAATTAGTGTGTGCGAGGTCTAATTTGGTTGGTTATGATGGTCAAAATCCCTTTAAATGCCTTTTTCCTGGATCTTACGGTTTTTCTTTTGTGAAAACAAAAGCACTGGCTCCTTCTTATTTTTTTGCAGGACCATTCATCAGCGTAGTGTTGTCAAAGCTGGAGAACATGCTGGAGAATTCCTTGCATGTAAATTTGCTGCTTATTGGGATTATTACTCAGCTGGCAAGTTATCCACAGCCACTTCTTCGCTCCTTTCTGCTCAACACCAACATGGTATTTCAGCCTAGCGTGCGCTCACTCTATCAGGTATTTAGCACAGGTGTTAGCCATGCCTACTGGAGCAGTGTCTTTGGTGTCTCCTTAAACCTTACATTAGCTCCTTTCAGTTTCACATGTACCTTTCCTACCTGTCTGAATTAATTTCCATGTTTTAATTACATTTGTGCGAAGAACTGGAAACTCTGTATGACCATAGCTTTTGTCAGAATTCTAATGCATGTAGAGAAAGCCTGAGTATTCAGTCTGTGGCTGCACTGGGAGCAAAGGAGGAAGTAATTGTTACTGTTTTTTTTGGCAGGTGCTGGCATCTGTGAAAAATAAGATTGAACATTTTGCTTCCATTGAAAAAGACTTTCCAGGTCTTCTCCTGGAGGCTCAGCAGTACTTGCTTTTTCGTGTGGATATGTCTGATGCTGCGGAAGAATTGCTCACCAAAGGTAAATGTTAACCATGCTCAGAGGATGGCTGGGTGGAATGACTTACCAGTTACCCCTCTCCTTTTCTCCAGATGATTGAAGGTGTGGTCTGTTGCGAATAGCATTAGCCAGATGTGAATATCATTAGCCAGATCCTTCTGACTTCAAACTGGTGATGCTCAGTAGACCACAGTGTATGGGTCTATGTGGATATTCTTTGCTTTTTAGAAGCTTTTATTTGTTATATAAAATGTCTGTTTAAAGAAATAACAAAACCAGTTCTTGGCTTGCTGTCAGTAAACAAACTCACTTCCAAAGCATGAGGTGAGGTGGCATATGTGCATGATTTCATTTTATTTTTAGCCTGACCTTCAGCTAGTCATTGGTTCTTTTTTGATAAATGTTAGAGAAGACAGAAGTCCAGGATGAATTGGTTTCTGCAACAATTGAATACGGCTTGGTATCATGGTTTGGGCTATTACTGAAGGAAATAAGACACGGAAAGTTTTCTGAGTAATATCTTTCTTGTATGACAAATAAAGCAAAACAAACAGAAAAAACCCAAAAGGTGTGTGCCTAAGAGCAGTGGGGAGTTAGACAGGTATTATTCCACCAAGCCAGCTTTGCAGGGGACTCTGTAACATCTGCTGCTTCTCAAGCACAGTGCACACTGCACCTGTCTTTCCAGTTACCAGTATTTATTTATACCACTGTGGGGCAAGCTAGTAAAAATAAACAAAATGAAGAGTCTTAGCTGCTAAGAACCTTCCGGACACAGCCAGGCAATGGGTAGAGTTGAAGCCCTGCCCTGAGGACGTACTTGTTCTCAGCTTGCTGCTGAGCAGGCAAGGTCAGATGCAGGCTTCCCTTAAAAGCCAGCTTCCCACTGGACGGGAATGTGTCAAATTTGGTGAGTCATTAAGAGCTGACGCAGCAAGAGGGTTCAAGAGAGGCTGCAGTTACAGGTGTGTGCTTATTCATCGTTGGGAGTAATTAATAATCACTCACTCTGCCCACACTTCTGTGAAGATGTTGATACTTTTCTTGGATTTCCAGTGGTTTGGAAACTAGGACTCTTTATGTGCCATTTTATTAGTGTTTTCATTTTTTAAGCCTCTGAAGAATAATTTCTCTAGTTTCTAGTCAGCATAGTATGTGTTTCTAAGGTTTGCAGTGCATCAAGTCTGTAAAATTATGATCTTGCTAAGGCTGCTTCTCGAAGAATTGGTCTGTGGAAGGTGCCTGCTGTAAAATAGCTGTGTACTGCAAATGTCAGTAGTGTTTTAGGCTCTGCATTCTGGTGTCATAGATTAGAAAGCCTTACAATTAGATGGTATTGTAGCTAGCATGTGGGAGATGAGATTAGGAGGCAACATTCAGAGTCCCTTTTTGTCTCAGGTGCTGGCAATAAGAAATTTTACATAATGCATTCCCAATGGCATTTATCTATACTTCCTGTTTGACGTCAGTTTTCTTCTGTAGGCTTCAGAATTTGCAAGGTTGACTCATGCTGGTCATTATTTAGGAATTTGAAACAAGGCTGCTTAGTCACCCTGTTAGTACACTTCTGCTTGTATAGCGGCAACTCCTGCAAAGAAGGCTTCTTTTGACAAATAAGTAGAGAGTAAATAAATGTCTGGATAACTGCAGACTTGGTTCCCTACAGGACTAGTGATGCAAGTCATCAAACTATAATCCTGAGGGAGAGTTGGCTCAGTAGCCCATCAACCAGTAGTTCATTATATTGATTAAGAAGTGCAAGGTAGAAACTGCTGCAATAATGGTAAATGAAAAAAACAAAACCAAAACCAAACAACAAATTAGGAACTCCCCTAGAACTTCTTTGCATTAGCTTGAACACCACCTCTGACTGTCATACAAATCTGTTGCTCTCTGAGGGATTTTTTTCCCCCGAGCAGAAGTGGTGAATAACCCCAGTGTTCTCTGCAGGTCTGAGCATAGCTGGCCTCCTACAGAATTCACATATGAAAACCTGAAGCCAAAGTCAGTGGGGAACACAAATGTAAAACTAAAACATTCCAGAGCATTTTCTTTCTCTTTGCAGGGTTGGTCTCTGAAGGTGTTTGAGCAGAAATGGTACAATTTGTTCTTTTTTGCTTGCAATAGCATGTGGTTTCCTTCCACAGCAGCTTGGGCTCTGGTTACACATGTAGACCTATCATGATGTAGATCCCATGTGAAAGCTGCTCCTCTTTCAGTGTGTTGGTAACAATCTTCAGAGTACACATTTGCTCAGTTTTCAATTTTATGGCTCAGATTGCATCCTGACCCTAGAAAGTAGTGAACAATCCTGATCAAAGAACAAGACAAACAAATCTCTAGTTCCTGGATTAGCTTTCCGTGCTTTTCTGGTGTTTTGGATTTTTTTTCCAAACAAGCAGTTAGATCTAAACTAAAATTATTTTTAGAAATGTATCAGTTTCAATGGTTTTTAAAAGGAAGAGTAAAAACAAAAGCAAAGCTTTCACAGTATACTGGCATTCTGGTTATATTGCCTAAACTATTAAAAGACCTTAAAATATTAATTTTGAAACGTTTTGACATTATAAAATCTGAAAAAAATCTTCAGGGGAAGCTTAAAACTTTATCTTTTCATTGTAATCTATAATTTAAGTTGTTTTTCCTCCCCCAGTTAGATTTTTCCACAGAATTGAAATTCCTGTACTCTGTCTCTAGTAGATAGAAATTTGTAGAATAACAACATGAATGATTGATAAGTCTGGAGTTGGAAAGGTGTTTCAAACTTGAGAAAAGTACGAGTCTGTTAAATGATTAAGATGAAATTTTTTTCAAGTGTTTGGAAGAGTAAAGTAATTCCACAGTGCCTTGGGTGAAGTACAGGCAAGGAACAAAAGTGCAGAGCTGTTGAACAGAGGGATTGCTGTGCAGCATCCAGTGAGGCCATCATCTACAGCTTTCCCTGTTTGCTGCTTGGCGAGGTTTCAGAGCAAGGCTGGTGTCTCTTGAGACTGTTACTTTAACATAAACTCTGTGTGCTCTAAGGGAAACTCCTCCTGAGCCCAGCAATGCAGTGTTGGGCTTGTCTGCAGTATGTGAGTTAACATAACAGTCCTTTTATTTTTTTTTTTTAATGATTTACTTACACATCTCAGGAGAACATCCGCTTGGAGACAGGATTTTATCTGTCTCTGCTGCTGGCCTCGATACCTTGTAGCAGTGAGTTCTACAGGTTAATTTTTCTTTGTAGAGTATTTATTTCCACCAGCGTTAAATTTTGTCACCTTTTTAGTTTCACTAAATTAATTATCATCTAATTAAAGGGCAGTTCTGCTTCAGGTTGAAACAAGGAGAAATTGATTGAAATTTAAGTGCTGCTGTCACTGTAATTCCATGCATTCTGATACTTGAGCTCTGATCCTCTGAACTCTGGCAGCAGAGATCATACAGCAGAGCACACAGTGGTTTTCACTTGCTGTTTTTAATGTTGCTTTACAGGGAAGTAAGTGTAGTTAGTGGGGCCTATAGCTGCAGAAAAATCCAATTTTAAATTTTTTTTTTCCCTTAGTTTCTAGCTTGCTTCAAATTCATGCGGTGATGTGATAGCTTGGTCTCAAACCCATTGACATGGTGATTCACAGGGAGAGGACTGGAAAAGAGAAGTAAAACCAAAACAGTTTGATCTGGGGGAGGGATAGAGCACAGTATTGTTGAAATGGAGACAACCATGGTGGCTCTAGATGGGTAGATATTATCTGCTATTTCAGAAGGTAAATCCATATTACGCTTTCCCTTGACTCCTCTTCTGCCCACATATTTCTCTCATCAGAGTTGGAACTGAATAATATATTACCTGGGGAAAGATAGATAATAATAAATGCAATAGAACCAGGCCAAGTAGAACTTTAAAATGTTGCATTAGTGGAGTATCCCTGTGCACGATCTGAGTATTGTAAATTAGAGCTCTGAACACAATCCTTATAAACTGGGTTTGGACACGGTACAAATACTCTATGTGCTTAATATACAGAGTCTTTTTTCTTTCCTCTCCCTCTCCCCCTGTCTTTAGGTAATGTCCAGCACAGCAGCAACACAGGGAAAGGAAGGAATCTCTCCGAAGCCTACCCGGCTGTCCTGCAGCCTTTCCTGGGACAGAAAGGAAAGAAAGGCCTGGCTCATCCCAGCCTTCCTGCGCACGTGAGGAACGCTGTACTAGCAGCTGCTCTTTTCCCAGAGTTCCTGAAGGAGCTGGCAGCTCTAGCCCAGGAACATTCCATTTTATGTTACAAAATACTGGGGGATTTTGAAGATTATTATTAGCGGGTTTTTTAAATGTGTTTTTAAAAAGCTTTTGGAGTTTAAACAGATTTTTAATGCAAAGCTGCTTTCAAAAGAAGGTTGTACTTCAATATTTCCTGAAAATACTTGATTTGGAGGGGGAAGAAGGAGGCAAATTATTCCAGATAGGCCTTATAATTTCCCTCTGTGCTACATAACTTATTTGAGATTTCTGATACTGCTCTTACTGCAGCTTCCTTCTTCATCCCTTCCTCTTTACACAGCCACCCTTCTTAAGTGTCACTAATTCCTGTTGAATTTCTGCAATAGACACTTGTAGGCTGGCTGAGAGACACAAACACGTTAGCTTTTTCTGTTCCAGAAATACTCTTCTGGATAACTTGTTAGGAGACAAGTTTGTTTGAAAAAACATTGCCCCATGGGGAAGGTTCACAGTATAAAGACATGCAAAATCTACACAAAACCCCTTTATGTGAAGGGCTGTGCTTCTTGGTGTCATTGTCCTCTTTGCCTCTTCCCTTGCTTCACCCTGAAGCCGGGTTCTTACCATTCCACATCCGAAACCCCCTTTTTAACTACTGGCTCAGGTTTTCTGAATTCAAGTGATCTTATGTGTAGTAAACCCATGAGTAGCTGGAAAGCAGGTGCTGGACCCCACGCATACCATATTGCCTTATGTCGCAGACAGATCTGCAGCTCTCAGCTGTTGGGCTTTGAAGTCCAATGAACTGTGTAAGTGCATGTGGATTGCAGACTGCCTGGAATTTTCCTTGTGGTTTCTCAGCATTCCTTGATAACTCCTGAATTGCTACCTAAGCCCCGTGAGCATGCCTTATTTAGTAAGATTTGCACAAAGTATAAAACAAAATGTTTCTATGCAAGCTGTTACTGGTGTCTAGTTTATTTGTATGCTTATTTTAATAAGCTAAAGAAAGATACTCAGTGTCTTTCTGTAGTCTTAAATGGACAGCAGGCTGTTTTTGTCTTTTTTTGTCTTGTTTTTTATTAAATGAAAAACGTTTTCTTGCTCCTGAAAGGTGTTCTGTTTTATTGTTAATTTTTTTTGGTCAGGGGAAAGTTAAGTACTGTTTGTTTACTTTTAATTTAGGTGTTGACTTTTCCTAATATTGCACTTTTGGGATGGTGAGGGGAGGACCAGACTATTCACCAGCTGCAGAAAACGAAGGAGTAATGGGGAAAGCTGTCTGCTGGTGACTAACTGCTTGAGAAAATTCTCTTCCGTGAGTAATGGGCTTCATTAGAAGAACCCAAACATGATGAATTGGTGCATCACCACTGCATTTCGTCTTATCTTAGCTGCGTAATTGTGCTTCCAGTGTATTGTAGTTGGCACATAGAGGGGCTTAGTTCAAGAAAGCCTTAAACCCTTTTGTCCAGAATACAAAGTAACAGTGACTCCAAAAAATGTGAAGAAACAGAAATCAGAAATAGCACTTGCATACATTAGTTCTCCTGCTCATTGTAATTCCATAATATGGAATTCCAATTAATCACATCCTGATTTTGAAACACACTTTCTCAGAGATTGCAAGGAAAAAATACACTTTAAAAACAAAAAACAAAGACACTCCAGCAGAGTCTAATTAATTGTAGGTCAAATTCCTCTGGAATTTGCAGTGCAGTTTAAGCTCCTAAGTCCTTTAGGTAGTTCTGAAAAGTTCTGCTTTTAATCTACAAGCTATAGATTAAAGTGTCTGTATTCATCGTGTCAGCCTGCTGTAGGCTATTCCTAGGAAAAAAAAATCCCAAAGTCTACCTCTAACAAAATCACCTCCAGAACTTCTCTAGGTCCATCTCTACATGTTTGCTGCACAGTCTTCACTTCCATGATGGCTCAGGGTCATGTTGCTTCCTATCTGCCTTTCTCTGGTTTGCTTTCATTTGTAACTTAGTTTTTAAGGTGTCATTGCATCACTGCTCTGTAAATCATCTAGTGACCTCCACATGGCCCTCTTTCGCCTCACAAGCTTTCTTGGGAGCTGAAGCCAAAGCTGTGGGATTTTTCTTAAGCCTTAGTTATACATGTTGGAGAGAGCTCTTTCTTTTTCAGTTCCCCCCCACCCCTGCATTGTTGTTGTAAATGGGTAATGAGATTGATTTTTTTTTTGTTTTTTTTAAAAACTTGTCCTAGGGCACTGTGGGTCCTTTCACCACTCCCCCATTCTTGCACTGTTAGCAGCACTGCTGCCTTCCATGCTGTACTTACAGGCCTGGCCTGAGTGGGTTCAGTGTGTGTGTTGAAGTGTTTTAGCATTATGGATGTAGGGTCAGTGCTTGCTCTGCTTCTCACCTCTTCTGCAAGAACTACAAGTGAGCAAAGGGGAAGTGTGATCAGCTGACTTTCAGTGGTTCACAAACAAGTGCTAAAATGCAGAAGCAATCTAATCTTTTTTGAAGGACTTTTAAAAAAGGAATTGTAAAGAATTATTTTGCTTTTTTAAAGCAAAGAACTCTGCAGACCAGTGCTCAAGGCAGTAAGTTACTACCTGAACACTCCCTTCCTTTGTTTGTATTCTAATCTAAGAATCCTTATCTGCTGGGTAGAAGGGATTTCTTTTAAGACGGTTAATTTTAACTGGTGTTTTCAACAAATGTACAAAATCACTGTCGTTTCATCCCCGCAGGTTTATTAAACTACATGGGGATTTTAAAATGTGGACCGCTCAAAAAAGCATCTGAAAATTTGAGGAAGGCGAGGATTTTCCTCATAGTAGAGCTTATGTTCTACATCCAGTAGGATAAAGTCAGCCTTTGAAATCTGGATTTGTGTGGAAGGGTTCTTGCTGAAAGGTCAGAGCTGTGTTTGTGCACAGTGTCCCCTCATAAACGGGCAATGTCTGTCAGCTCCTCAAAAGGAAGAGGTAGATGAGTGCAGTGACCCTGGCTTAGAATGTAAAAATGGAGATCATATGTGTACCTCTGCATTGCTTGGTTTCTGAGTGGGATCAGACTTGCAGCTGTGTCTGAGTTGTGATAGCAGCATAATGTCTGACAGCCAGCACAAAAACTATTGGTGGGAATTGCCTCTTCCTGCCTTCAAAATGCAGAACCTGTGATTTAGCTTGAAAATGCTGATCTTTTGAGATGAATCACATCTGTGTGCATAAGTTCTTCAGCCAAATGCTTGTTTATTAAGCTACTTCCCTCCAGTTAGATAATGTGTTATCCTGTCTCTCACCAATGATATACATCCTTTCCCCAAAAGCCCCTGTGCCTGTGGTCCAAGCTGTGGTCCAGCCTGTAGGCCCCTGGAGGACAACAGCCTCATGCTGTTCTTTCCAAGAATAAGGAAGTGCTCTATGATCTGGTTTTCCCCACACTCAGGTGGGTGTGTGACTGGAGCAGTCCGTCTTTGGCACATTGGCTCAGCATCAGTCCCAAATGAAGTGTCTTGGCAGATCTATTCCAAAGACTGCAGGTGGTGGCTCAGTGATACCAAAGTGAATTTCCAGCCTCCTGCTAGATGTTTCAAACTGTGAATGCCACATTTTGAATGATGAAGCCTTGGAGTGTGTTTTTAAGCTGTTCTACTATAGCAAGGAATCTTTCCAGCAATTTCAATCTGCTTTTTGTGTGTGCGTTTTTGGTTTGATTTGGGTTTTCTTTTGTTTTTGTAACCTACCTAAAAAGTAAGCACTTTGTCTTCAAACAGTTGTACTTGTTCTCTTTTACCTTCAAGCCATTTTTGGATGCTCTCTGGGTTAGTCTCAGTAAACATACACATGGCTTGTATTAATTGGACTAAAGCACTCAGCTATTTCATTCATGCTTGTGCTGATCTTTGGACATGTATAGTCAGGTGCAATTCATGTGTTGTGTTGCTGGATGTCCTTACTGCCTTTATGATTGTATTCTAGGCATTTTTCTTGAATTTGGTCTTTTCCATGTGTGCCCTAAGGACTATTATGATATTTCAAATGAGATCAAGTTGTTGGTGTTGCAGTTCTGGGTGTGAAAAATGCATTGTCTTTTTTTGTCCTGGTAACTTCTGTTCTTGGTTTGGAAGAACAGAAATAAGAACTTCTGTTTTCAGCTGTATTCTGCAGAGCTGAGAAAATTCCAGTATCAAGCATGGACTGTCCCTCCCACGAGCATGCCCAGATACATCCTTCCCAGCATCCAGTTCATAAATTGCTTGTTTCCTCTTTCTTTGGGGTTTGTCACTTTGTAAAAAGTCTGAATTCAGTGGTGTCATGCTATGGTACCCACTTGGAGCATTTGCCTTTCAGGTGTGATTTGATATTTTTAGTAAGATTGGTAAATTTCCTAGAATGGGAGAAAACAAAATGTGATTGGGGTGGAGCTCAGACATTGGCAAGGGCTATGCTTTGGAATGGGAGCAGGCCTGGATAGACAGTAAGCCTGAGCAGCATTCCTGCCACCAACACCGTTCTAATTGCTCTTTGGCCCATGCACAAAGCCCAAGTGGTCTGTTCAATCCTTCAGAGAAAAACATTTGCAAACAAACTTGCAGCATCCTGCAGAGTCCAAGGGTTTAAGTTCAAGAGGTTAAGTTCTATTTACCAAGAGAAGTTCACCATCCAGCACAGCGTGTACACATTCACTACCCTTTTGTGCACTCTGCTTAAGCCTCTCAGAAGGTTTTGTGCTTCAGGAAGGTTTTTTTACCTCCCCTAAGATGCTCTAAAATCTCAAGGCTGGAAAGAAAAGGATGGGAGCAGTGTGATTTGTTGCAGTTAAATTATGTCATTGTATCATTTGTATTTGTAGCCACAGCTTCTGTTTGAGGATAGCTTGATTTAATAAGCAATTTAACTGTGCTGTATTTACTGAAATTGCTATGTCATGCCTGCGGTTCTTATGACAGCTCCCATTACATTTCTAACATTTAAATTGCATCTGTGTTTATGAATAGAATACTGGGATTTTCCTCTCTCTTTTCTTTTAACTCAGCTCTGGCACTGTACAGTAATGATGCTGCTGTGTCCAGATCCAAGTTAGATAATTACAGTACGTTCCTCCTTGTGCTTTTTGAGCATTATCAGCAGGAATGGAGAGTACATGGCACTTGGGCTGCTTACATTAATGAGCAAACCAAAGGTAAAATGCCACAGATTAGCAGGGGGCATTTCCCTCTGTGTGAAATGCAGAACTTACGTTTGTGTTGCTCTGATTTACCAGGGACCAGAAAGGAAAAGCTCAAACTCAAAAAATGAATATGACCGTGTCCTACAGTACCTGTCTGAGTGGATAGCAGCACTATATGATATTTTGGGACAGAACTGTGCAAAGGAGGGCAAAAATTGCTCCTTGTGAAGGTGGTGTCAGACTTGCATAAATAGGTACTTGGGTAAGATGATGGTGGTGCCAGCTGCTGACCGCAGACAGCCACACAATGCAACACTATTTCTGTGACTTTGTTAGCAGTCACAGCTTAACATGTTGTGGCCCAGCATCAATGTACTTCATTTGTTACATGCTCAGTTGGAAGCCTCTTATTTATGAAAAGGAGCATTACTTGGACTCTCAAATATGTAGGTGCTTAAAGTGGCGTTTTGTTGCTGACTGTGCAAATCTTCTTTTTGTTCATTGATTATAATGGCTCTTGTGTGGCAGCTGGATTAAATTAAGACTGAAGTCTCTGGGCTAAAAGCCCTGATGGAACTTTTGTGCAAAGGCTGCATTTCTCAACTTTGGCACTTCAGCAGACTGCCCGCATACAATTACGTAGTGTGGACTAAATACCTGCAAACTTACATCTCCAATGAAGCCAATTCCACAGCAGCTGTGTTTTATTGCAGTCTACTTTAAAAATAACTAGCTTGGACTTAGACCAAAAAATAACATGGACAAGTCAAATCCAAGACAACTAAACTGTGTCCAGCTCAGTGCTGCTGTGTCAGTTTGGCCAGAGCTCAGACGAAATGCCAGCTCGTCCTCAAAGGAGAGGGAGTGACTCTGGGTTTCAATATCCCTTGCTGCAGCTTGAGCCAACCACTCGTGTCTCTTGGTGTCCAGGCACAGCTTGGTGTTAGAAACACTGATCAGCGTCTTTTGTAAATCTCCAGGGTCGTAACATTGGTTTCTGAGCTTCAGTGTGAAAACACCTAGTAACCTCAAAGACCAGCCTGAAAGTGTGGCCTCTTGAGCAGCTAAAATACTGATGGTTATGCCTGTGTACTGGGTTAGATAATTACGGCTGTGACTGATGCAACCGTGTGTTGGGAGAACTTTTGCTTTGTGCTTACACAAAATGGCTGTGCATGGAGGGAGCATTCTCTACAGTGAAGCTGTTGGCTCTTGTGAGGATCATGGTAGTACAGCTCTGTAGCTCCAAGTACTCAGATGGAGGTCCTTCTCCAACGGTGGCAATGACAAAACAGCGAATGTTGCATGGATTACTTTGCTGCCTGTGTATGTGCTGGGATAACATGGGGTCTGGCACAGCTGTCACCAGTCTTTTTCTCAGGCACAGGCAGCAGGCAAGATGGGAATCATTCACAGGGTCATGATTTGGACCCCTCACACACAGAGAAAGGGGAGGAACCAAAGATCAGGGTCCCTCACCATTTATACCTACAGCTGATCAACAAATACTGTAGACAGTTGTGAAATGCCTGTATGCCTTACAGGAGATCTTAAGGGTCTGGGACTGGGACGGTCCTAGAGGGAAGGCTCAGTTCCCAGTGGGACCACGCACAGTTGTGCTGCTCACTAAACCTTCCTTATGCAGCTTTGTTCCCTCATGGTGGCACCTGAGCATTTCTGAAATTTGCTTTATTGCAGTTGAAATTCAGGCTGTACAGCCCAATGTGGGATGTGTGCTGAAGTACAGACAGGAGAGAAGGAGCATTCCGGATGGTTTTGTGTCCCCTCTGCAGTCATCCCTGGTTACTGATGTGGCTTGGCCCAGGGGTATTTCAAGGCGGAGTCTAAATTTGCCATCACAATGGGCAGAAAAAGGTGCAGCAAATTACAGGTCATGACAACTTAGGATTTTGTATTTTATTGCTTTCCTCACACTGTTTAGCAATAGAAATATGTCTATGTATTACCTGCAAGTTTGTGGCTTCTGAGGCGACAGGGGACAACTTGCACTTGAAGCCAGCCCAGTGCAGGGAAGCTTCTGAGCATTTGGATCGATAAATGTAGACCTCCTGTCTGCTGTAACTTGGTGTTATGTGGCCACTGCCCAATCCAGAATCCAATGAACTTCAGAATATTCGTAAACAGCATTGCAAGGAAGATGCTGACAATGAGGGAAAACCAACCAGCACCATCCTTCTATTCCATCTTTTCCCTTGCACAGTTTGAGAAAAGAGCTCACTGAAAACCCAACTTGTTTTACTTTATGCATGAAAAAACAAATGCTCTTTGTGTTGAACTTGCACACAAGGCCATAAATCCCAGGGAAGGTGCTACTGAGGTCAGTGGTTGTGAAAGTGTAGGTAGAGGGTGCTCAGATGAGAAATGAGAGCATCACAGAACACCGACGCCACACCGCAAAGTGGGGTGGAAAGGGGATACACTGAAATCGCAGCTCAATGCTCTGCTGTAAATTTTTTAGTTAAGGTTCCTATCGTATGCTTCTATTTTTAACACAGTTAAAATTAAACTCTGTAGCCAAGGCTGAGTGCTAGAAATTCTTTCTTCACTACTTACAGCATTGCCAGCATCTTTTTAGACAACTTTCTTCTCCTCTTCTGCAGCCTCAGATACAAGATACTTCAGCTATATGGGGTAGTAAGTATCAGCTCTCCACCCTCAGGCCTGACCTCCTAAAAGACTTCCAGCAATGAGTAGATGAGATGGTCATGATGGTGTCTGGTGTCAGCTTTTAATTTGTGAGCATTTTCCTTGGTCCTCTGTTCATGGATGGTTACTGCTGAAAATCTGCCTGAAACTGTCCTTAATTCACCCTGCCTGATGCTGTTGCACAGATGGCATCTGCAATCATTAGATCAGAGAGCACTGGAGTAGCTAAATGAGACTTGCAAGTTGGGGTCAAAGCCTCAATCTTCATTCTGGAGTTCCAGCCTCAATACAACCGCACTTGAAACAGCCTCCTGGTCTCCAGAATGTTCTACATCCAACACTTCACAGTCAGGCTCTGCCTTCCGTCCTGCAGACCCACCTGTCCTGTGGCGTTGTTTTATTTGTCTTTACAATAGCAGACGCTAAATTCCTTGAGGCTGCTGCTTCTGCCTTTTTATGTGCTCATGAACTACTCCTAAGCAGATATAAACCAAAGCTGTTTGTTTTGCTCAGTACAGCATTCACTTGTTGAGTATTTAGAATTTGCCTTGACCTCCATTTAGGGGAATGGGAAGGTGGTGGTTGTATTTAGGCTGCTGTATCAGGCAAAAAGAGTCCCATGTTTAGGTTGTATTAGTTCAGTCAAAAGGGTGTGAGGTGACGAGCCCTTTAATGCAGGCTGGGATAGTGGGAGCAATGTGAGCTGGCCCTATTGCACCTTCCCATCACTAGGTCTGAGCACTGCCAGCTACCACAGCTTGAAGTTGGTGGCTGATATCTCCACAAATGTTAAAAAGCTTCATTATCTTGATCTCATTTGACTCAAACCCCTTTTTTTCCTATCAAAAAGAAATTTACATTTTGTATGTGTCTGCAAAAGAGTTCTTTAAAAATTTCAGAAGTGACTGTTTCATAATATAGTGGAAAATTTATAGACTATGGCTGCTCTTTCCCTTCCCTGGAAGGGAAGAATATTATAATTATCTCTTTTTAATCTTTCTTGTTATCCATTGTGTCTGGCAGGTGGAGGTGAAAATAGATTGAGACTTACAGTGAATCACAGAATGGTTTGGGTTGGAAGGGACCGTAATCTACTTCCAACCCCCCCCACTATGGGCAGGGACACCTTCCACTAGACCAGGTTGCCCAAAGCCCTATCCAACCTGGCCTTGAACACTTCTTGTGATGAGGCATCTACAGCTTTTATGGGCAACCTGTTCCAATGCTTCACATTAGAGACTTTTCCTAATATCCAATCTAAACCTGCCCTCTCTCATCTTAAAGCTATTCCCCCTCATCCTATCACTACATGCCTGTGTCCTTCTCCAGCTCTCTTACTGGTTCCCTTTAGGTACTGGAAGGTTCTATAAGGTCTCTCCAGAGCCTTCTCCAGGCTGAACAGCCCTAACTGTCTCAGCCTGTCCCCACAGGTGAGGTGTTCAGCCTTCTGATCATCTTCATAGGCTCCTCTGGACTTGCTCCAACAGGTCCCTGTCCATCCTGTGCTGGGACCCGAGTTGGATGCAGCACTGCAGGTGTGAGCCTCACAAGAGTGGAGCAGAGGAGCAGAATCCCCTCCCTCGCCCTGCTGCCCATGCTGCTTTGGATGCAGCCCAGGACAAGTTGGCTTTCTGGGCTGCAAGTGCACATTGCCAAGTCATGTCAAGTTTGTCATCCACCAGCACCCCCGAGTCCCACTTCTTTGCACAGCCCCACTTCTCAAGCCTGTACAGATCCCTCTGGATGATATCCCCGTACTCCAGTTAGTCAACCACACCACACAGCTTGGTATCATCAGAGAACTTGCTGATAAGGGAGCACTTGATCCCACTGTCCATGTCACCAACAAACATGTTAAACAGGATCAGTTCCAGTGACAACCCCTGAGGACATCACTCATCAATGGCCTTCACTTGGACATCAAGATATTGACTGCAGCTCTTTGAATGCAACCAGCCAGCCAATTCCTTATCCCCTGAGTGGTCCACCCATCAAATCCGTATCTCTCCAGTTTAGAGACAAGAATGCCATGCAGGACAGTGTCAGGTGCTTTGCAGAGGCCCAGGTGCATGATGTATTGGAACAGACTCTACTCAGAGAGAACCTAGCTCATGATTTTTAACAGGTTTTGTACCATATTAGGAAAGTATAATTCTATATTAAAAGAGTGGCTAAGAAGTAGCCAGTAGATAGAATTATCAGCAGTAGCCTTGCTACATTAGTTGAGATCCTTCCTTCTTTTAAATCAGCTTAATGATTACTCTTTCAAATACATTGCTGATTTTTCTTTTTTAAAAGGCACCCACTACAGCAACGGGGAACTCAGCACAGCAGCATCTAGCTGTGCCAGAACAAGCACTAACCTTGGAGGACCACTTTTGGGAAACTCTGTTTTTCTAAACTGAGGGAGTATCTCTGAACTAAGATTCAAGATTACATGCAGAAACCCTTGTGCCTTCTTGTTTCTTGCTGCCATGGCAAGAGTTGAACAGAATTCCAATATTTAGTTTGTTGTATAATCTAAACCTTTATTGACTGAAAACTCACACCACTCTAAGTAAAAATGGTACTTTTTGCTCATCATGTGAAATGTGATCGTAGGAATCTTAGTGTGAAGGTCAGATTACATGAAAATATTGGGAGTGGTGTGATTTGGGGAGTTTTTGGAGGTTTAGGCTTTTTGTTTGGTTGATTGGTTTTTGAAGGGTCACAGTTTTTGACTGCAAGCATGTTACTGTAAGCTGTATGATGATGTTTGAATTGTAAAGGTATTTTTTGGTGAATAATGGGTATACATTTTATTCATTAAATGTATTGAAAACTAAGGTTTCTTTTCCTTCTAATTAAAAAGTTGGCACGTGAATCTCAGCCAGTTTGTACAGCAATGTCCTTCTCAAGACATAACATTAGTGCTGCCCCTCAAGAGGATGAACTGCCATCAACCTACTCTGAACCAGTGCTGCAAGCACCACATTTGCCAAAGGTGACTGAAGTCCCAGAGCCACACCTGCTGCACTCCTGTGACAATGTCTGCCCTGCAGGCACATCCTAAAGAAAAATTCTGAAGAAGTAGCTATGAGGCCTGAGGTGGATGTGATCTTTAAAAAGTATGGCTTAGCAGTCTCCAGGAGGGATTTAAGAACTTCAAGCATCTGGTACTAAATGGGATTTCTCTCCCTCCTACATGTAAATTTGACAGGCTCCTGCCAGTTGCATTTCCTGTTAATGGCGTCATCAGGTGAAGTTGGTTGGGATGGAGAAATTTATTCCAGGTCCCTGCATTTCAGTGAGTACTGAAAGCCAGGACCTGAAAAGCAGAAGATATTAAAAAACCAAAATAAAAACCGCCAGCATTAAAACACCCATCAGGAGTAAGTAGTGGAACAGGACTGGACCCCAGCTGAATCCAGCTGAGTTTTGGTAAGCCAGCTGCATGTTCCATTCCTTCCCCAAAGCAGTGCAGTTCCACGTGACAGCAGAAAACCACGTGCCAGAGAAGCAGCAGCCTTGGGCATTGGGCGTTTGTAACACAGGGCCAAGTTCTTGACTGCAGAGAAAAAAAACCAAACTGGAGCAAGTGCTCCCTTTACTGAGCTATTGCATCAGAAAAGGACACTGCTTTCTCAGGCACGTGGTGTGATTCCTGGGGCTGTTCTGTGCAGGGCCAGGAGCTGGACTCCAGTGATCCTTGTGGGTCTCTTCCAACTCCAGCTATTCTATGATTCTACTTGTTCTGCTGTAGATTGTGCAGGGCTGGCAGAAGCACATCTGCTGTTCTGAACCTCTGAGGCCAGAAAGGGATGTGACTCTCAGAAGGGCTCAGGCACACATCCCTCAGGTACTCCTCAGAACTGAAAGCAGGCAAAGCACGTATGCGGGTGCATAACTGGGAGAAAGAGAGCAAACACCCTGACATGGTGAGATGCAGGCACTTCTGTCTGTGGCACTAGCCTCAGGCACACACTTAAGCAGCTCATGACTTCATCCTTTCCCCGACCCTCCAAATCCAGGAAGAATGACAGCAGTGAACTCTTTTTCCCTTCTGTAAAGCATCGAGGCACACGTGGTCTCCATTACTGCTGGATGTTTCAATTGTTGTTACTGTTGTGCTCACACTAATTGACAGTGAGTTAGTGTGCACCCCCAGACTGAGTATTTGAGATTGTGGATTTCCCTTCTCACAAACAGGCAGCCAGAAAAGCTGACTTTGTAGTCACTTTATTAGAAAACTAACCCATGCAGCTTCAGCTCTCTGCATACTCAGACACATCTGGGAACTTGTTTCCCAGGGCTGTGTGGAAATCACATTTCCAAGTGCCACATCAAAGCAAGGGAGATTCAAATGGCTGTATCCTGCTTTTCTCTGGCCCATCTGCCTTTGGCAAACACATCCAGGGAACGCTGGGACTTCCAAGTGCTTGAAATGTAACCAACAAGCCCGATGCTGCACGAAGAGACACCAAAGTTCATATGCAGACAGAACGAAGCACGTGTTTCTGTGGTTGCTTGTGTGCTTTTTCTCTTGTGGCTACTCTGATAGCTTCTTCTCTAATAATTGCTTCACCAGAACAGGATTGGACCGTCCTTGTGTTTTCCTTTGTACCAGACCAATTAACTTATTTAGAACTTTTTGATGTCCTGCCTTTATGGCCATAACCTTTAAAGAAAAAAAATGCAAAAGACACCATTGTTACAGGAAAATGGAACATCTTCACTCATTCCCAGCCAAGGTATGAATATTTTTGTCCTTTGGACTATTGTGATAAAAGACTGCCTTTGGAGCTAAGGTGTTATTTATAAAAACTGCCTTCAGGCTTGCAATAAGCTCCTGCTCTGCTCCCATGAGAGAACAGCAAGTCCCTAAAGCAGCAGGGCCTTACAACTAATAGAAAGAGCTCCTCTTATTGAAAGAGTCAGAAAACACTTTTGGATTTTAACAGTGTCTGCAACTTGAACAGCAACTTTCTGGAAAAGAGCCAGAGAAGTGAGATGGACTTTCCTTGCTAACAGGATCTACCCTTTTACTGAATATAATATCCTGTTATAACAAGTAATTTGCATCAAATCAAAATCTATTTATAATATTGGTGAGGTCCTTCAAGCACAGATGTAGGTGTTTTTTATTTCCTTTAAGTACGTAATCCTTTGCAACATTATGATTAACTGGTCAAATATGGCCTCCTATCAGACAGCTTTTGATGCACAATCACCTGCTTCATTGCAAGGGCCATATTTAAAAGCTGAGAGGATCAGAAATTTCACCTTTGGGTTGTCCTAAAGGAGATGCTACTGCTCAAAGACAAGCATCTGGCCTTCCTACTGTTTGTGTGGCAGGGAAGGCATTCTCTGCATTGTCAGTTACTGGGCAGAACATAATAGCTGCAAAGAAAACAGGATGATGTATCTGCAGATATTAAGGGAAGGGTTGCAAACATAGGAACACCCACTGTGCCAATACCAAACTTGGATGCAAATATTGCTTCTCATTACAGTATCTGAATTATTGTTAGTCTAGAGTCTTCTCTGTTATGTTGCATTATGGAAAGGATTCATTACTCTGGATCTGCTAGAAATTACTTGTGTGGGGCAGAGTGCAAAACAGTCCTGATCCTGTACTGTCATAAAGTGCTCAGGATTGGTTTGAGCAGCTGTTCAGAAGCTATTTCATTCTGAGAAAAGTTACTCTCAAAACACATTGAAATGGGAGTGTGATTATGGACCTTCAGCTCCTGCATTTCCCAGTCAGTTCTAACATTCTCTCCCTTCACGCCTGTGCTTTCATACTAGCCTGGAAATACAGCAGCACTTTTATCAGGCTCTGCAAATGAGTCAAGTCGGATGGAGGTCATGCCGACCTACTGCAAGCTCATTTTCTTTATCAAAAGCTCTTGCAGAGCTGTTAGCATCCCCCAAAGAGATCTGGAGTGGGTGGTATTGTTCTCAAAAGATGTTAATGTTTTTTTCCAAATGGCAAATGTAGCTAGACATTGTTTATATTAGAAGTAAGCTATTCACTTCTGCTTTTACATTTTTGCTCCAGAGAACATATAAACACTTGTTTTCATTTTGCTTTTTATAAAGCAGATTATATAGACTCTGTCAAGATCCCTTCCCACTCCTCCCCTTCACGATGAGCAAGGGTTTTTTCCCTTTTTTTCCAGCTCAGACCTTGTTAGACTGATGAGCCACACTGGCTGCTGTGTGTCTTTCCAAGGAGATGGGGAAGAGCCAATCATCCCCCATGGGGGAGCATTTGTGTTGCTGCCACAGCCCAGCAGAAGAGCAGAGTGGGTAGCAGCTCTGGAGCCACCGCTGCTGCTGCTGCTGCTGCTGCCACAGGGCTCTGGCTCTTTCCCACCCCACAGCCACAGGCAGGAGAGCCAGCCAGGCTTCTCTCTTTGGCAGTGGACGGAGGCAGGGACATGGCAAAAAGTCAGATGCAAGTAAAATCTTTGCCTTGCCAGCTCTGACACAGTCTCTAATTCCATAACTAATATATGCCTTGCTGGCAGGTAACTTCAATCTCCAGTTTCAGAATGGTTTAACAGTGTCGCCCCAATATCACAACAGATGACATAAAAATAAGAGTTATGTGGCTGGGTGGTGGGGTCAGGTTAATGGCGGTACAGCAGAGAGGGACAGGGTCCTGCAGTTTTGCTTTCCTGCATTAAAGTTTTATGGGCTCTCAGAATGACTTAGCACATTAGCCAGACTGGTAATTTCTTCTGCTGATCATTTTGTGTAAGCTTCAATTTAAAAAAAAAACCCACTTAGTAAAGTAAGAAAGGAGAAGAAAAGCCTGATAATATCTTGGCAGCAGCTTTACCGTTCTGGCTCTAGAGCTCAAATGCCATCAAAGGGAAAAAAAGGCCATTTTAACCCCCTTTCAGTGCCACAGTGCAGAAGGTTCCTGGCACCATCATAATCACCTCTTTTTCTTGTCCATCAATCACTGCCTGGCAGATCTGTTCAAGCTCTTTTTCATCCTGTAACAGTTCAAGTTTCTGTTCTTTAACGATTTCAAGAGGAGTCTTCCCTTCTCCCTTCCACAATTCTGCAAGCACCTGAAAATCATAATAAAAGCAGCAAAAGTCGGTGGCTTGACTTGCCAACATTCTTTACATGCAGTATTTTGGTTATGGATTCAAAGATGCCCTATTTTTGCTAAGAACAGATTGTTTAAACATGAACAAACCCAAGATTTAATCATGTGCTTCTCTGGAAGAACCCTGGTACCTCCCTCCTTTTCTGTACTGAGACAAAGCACTGTCACTTCCTGCAGAGTACAGGTTCATGGTTCACAGCTGCTGCTGTGCAGCCTCCTGCAGCCCAGGCCCTCCCGGCTCCCCCCAGTGCCAGGGTTCCTCCAGAGAGGTTTGTCAGCACAACCCCCAGTTCCTCATGCACAGAGCCGCAGGTCCCTGGCTGGGAGAGGGGCCACCCCAGCAGGGATGGCAGGGATGGCAAGGCTGCTCTTCCAGCAGTATTCCTGCTCTTCTCACATCATTCAAAGAACTGCCTGGGAGCAGCAAGGAAATGCATCTCCATGAGCAATGGCTGTGCCCGGGAACTGACGATTAGCTGACTATTGTACCAAGTCCAATCCCAGGTAACTCATCCCATTACCAGTCCTTGCCAGCAGGCTGTAATGAGGACATGTATGACAAAGCAGAAGAAAAATGGTGCCAAGCAGAATGAATGCAGCAGCTCCAGCCCACCTATGCATCATCTCCAAGTACTGGACTGCTGGGCAAACCCAGGCCTGTGGAATAATCACTTGCTAATGCTAGTGTTTTCCTACACTGCAGCGGGGCTATTGCCCTGGAATACACTTGAGAGGAGAGAACATTTATAAAAAACCAATTTCCTTGGGCAGTCATTTTCTGTATTCCCTTTGCTTTTATTTCAGGGCTGTGGGAGGAGAGCAAGAAAACCCTTATTAAAACAGCTCGTTGTGCTCCATCCTGAGCTGAAGATATAATTGTATGTTTGGGTCATTGCTGTGTCCCAATATGGAAATGAATGTCATGTCAAAATTTCAGCATTAAATATTTCCTGTAGGATGAAGAAGAGGCCAGGATGGGGAGACGAGGAGGGGCATTCGAACTGCATGTTAAATAATTCGCAGGCCAGCAAGAGAACTCAGGTAAAATGAAACACAGGGGATGGTATCTTAACTACCCCAGGAATTTTTCTTCAGCAGGACAAATTTTCTGATACAAAAGACCTTTGGTTAAAAAGTTCTGTATCTTCAACAAGTATTTAAGAACCATGCATTGATACAATTGTTGCAAGAGGATATTAGTTTGCCAGCGGCACCCCACAGCTGATTGTAGCAGCTACATCTTAATTTTAACTGGTGAGAGGGCTAAAGGCAGATCACAATACTGAAGTTACTGATAAGTAGTCAGTAAGTAAGTAAGCTTTCTAAATAAGAAAGCTTTCAGATCTTTATACTGAATAAATCTGTGCTGTATATGATGTCTTCTACAAGATGTTCCTTCTAGTGTGGTTTAAAAATTCATCATGCCAGTGCTACCTAAAATACCCCTAGAAGTAAATATATCCAACAGAGATTCAGCCTGTCTGCAGCTGCTTGCCATTTTTTGTGGGGAGGTTGTTTTTCTTTTGAGTTTTTTTTTGCACTCCATTGCTATCCCAAGGAGCCCTTCTGCTTCTTTCCTGAGGGATGAAGCAGGAAGGTTTCTGTCCTGGAGGCCTCCCAAGGCACCTGTACTGTATGTCACCCCTCAGAATGAGCCCTGTCGTCGCTGCACAGCACAGCCTCTAGCAAAACACCCCGGGGAGTCTAAAGTGCTGCACAAATAAGGGTGGACAATGAATAAGGCCTTTCACTCTCCTGAAAAAGGCAGATGGGATTTTTAGGTCTGGTAGGTATTCAAGCAGGATGCCATGGGCTGCAGGAGGGGGAAATCTGCAACAAACAAAATCTACGCAGCCAACCATTGCAGAGTTACCCAGGAGCAACTCGTACATCAGGATGACTTAGATCAGGGGCAGGACAGCTTGACAGTCAGAGATCCAGCTCTGATTCCCTGTTATGCCTGTGCCAAATATTTCCTGGCACTGAGAAAAGCTTGCCCATTAGAAACCTTGAAGGCACCAGATTTTCCCTGTGACAGCTGCATCATGTGTACTTTTCCACTTGGTAACAAGCATCTCCACTTAGTTAGTAGAGCAACAATGTTATCAAGGCCCTTGCTTGTTTACAGGTAGGTAGGAAAGCAGAAAGACGTGGCCAAGACCTGTCAAAGATGCACTTTTAAAAAAATGTGTTTCTCCACTTGGCAAGGAGTACAAATCTAAAGAAAGCAGTTTAAAAAATGATTTCAACTCATTTACACAAACTGCCTGCACCAGCACAGGAGGATCAGATTATGAAGTCTTCAGAGCCAAAACGTGAATCTCAGGCCTCATTTCCATTACTGAAATCTCAGTAGCTTCTACTATTGATTCTTGCCTGAGCGTGATTCGATTTTAATGATGTTCTGTGGTCTCCACCTATGCAGGCATAGCAACATTGGTCAAGATGAATTAATCAGGACTTAGATGTCTGGCTGCCATGGGCATCATATCAAACATTTTGCAACTGGTGACCGTGCCAGCTGACTGCTGTGCCTAAGAATGCTCCAACTGGAAACCCTATCTGCAGTGATTTGCTGCCAAGGGCGGGAGGAAAGCAGCAGGCAGCACCACTCCAGCAAGTCCTGTGGGCACCTCTCCTTTCCAGTGACGGAAGCCTCCGTGTCTGGCAGGTGTCCCTCAGCCTCTCAGAGAAGTGGGGGACAGGCTAGGTCCAGCCCTCCAGATGGTGTAGTCGTAATTGTCAAAGCAGATGGATCTGTTTAGATTTGTGTACTGTACTCATTTTCCTGCTATCTACTTTAAAGTAGGGGTGCCAAGCGGATCTGTTAAAGTTACTCCTGTGTGGGTGACCTATGCAACTGCAGAAGCCAGCAAAACCCAGGGTCTGCTCCTCTCTACGGCCTGCTCAGCATGGATCCCCCATGAACAATGACAAGCGTGTCCACATGGAGTTACTTCAGCATAGCTCTCGGCAGCAGGGGCAAGTTTCCATTGCCCTGGCCCAGGAACCAGCCTGCTCCCACAGTGCTGTAAGTCACAGGCAGGTCTATTATGCCAGACATGGATCTGCTGCCAGGCTGCCAACTGAGGAGCCAGGCCCCATCGCAGGCACACCCCCATCGGACTGCTTTCAGCCCTGTGTGAGCAGCACTGACACTTCCCACTGTCGGCTCCAAAATGGTGCCTCTGGGCTGGGCCACATGCAGCACGTCTCCATCCAAGCCAGGACACACTCACCCCACAGCCCTGCACACCAGCAGGGCTAGAAGCTCCTCCCCCTTTTGCACAGGCACACCAGCCTGGAACTGCTTCAGAGACCTCTGGAGTGGGATGTATGTTTGATGGCAAGTTAGGCATGAGCTCTGTAATTACCTACATGGTAATTATGTGAGCACACAGTGCCCTTTGCTTGGCACTGCATCCCACCAACACAATGCTCTGTGCATACAGCCAGTGCTCACAGCTTTTATCTGCCTGTTTTACTGCCTTAGACAGCAGAGCCCGAACACAAAAGCTTTAAAAAAATTTAAGTGGTTAACAGCTTCCTGCAGCGAGCACGTATGTGTACACATGTCTGTGTGCTCACCCCATCGAACCCTTCCATCCCTTGCCATTGGATCTGTGTCTGCCACTGCAGATCGTGCTCCCCTCCCCAAGTGCTGCAATTCATCTGCTGGTGTGTATATATAGCCCTTTCTGCCCTCGGGCCATGCAACGTCTCTGCCTACTGCTGAGAATTGTTATAAACATTTGTTACTCTTCTGACATCCAGGCAACCAAAATACTTTTCTAAATGTGGCAAGGTTTCTGCAGTTTGATAGCATCATCAACAAATGATGGCAAACAGTACTGTGATTTCTGGGTCCAATTTCAGAACACTGAGGACAACATGCAGATTACAAGGTAATTAAACAACAAATGCATTTCTGAAATCCTTGACATTTCACAACCGGTCAGAAGTGCCTGGCACACAAATATATCACAAAGCAGAAAAGCTCATAGAAGAGCATTAGTACCCTGTCCCTACCTCCACAAGGAAGAGACTTGACTGGAGTTCTGAAGCTTCCCTTTCAAATGCAGACACCAAACTGATGGGTGTGCCACAGTCCCGCAGGCACAGAACTGCTCTGCCTTCCAGTGCTTTTCCTATTAATACTTTATCTCCTTTTTGAAGCTTTTACTTTTCCAATACAAAATTTCCAAACACACATGCCTGAAGCCAGGCACTTAAATCCCTATTTATGACGCCTGTCTTATGCAGCTGGCTATCCACAGAAACAGACCAACTTAATTAAGAACCACAAGAATCTCCAAAAAAAGAAAACCAACCAGAAAGGTCATTCACAGTTCATTAACAGTTTCACTGATAAACACTGAAACAGTCACCTAATGCACTTATCTAGAATATAATAATTAATTTGAAAAGACAAACCATTCCATATAAATGAGCTTGCAACAATTTAAGGTGAATGACTGATTATTCCCCACCACAAAAAACCCTCTAAATTTTGTCTACAGACATAGCAATACCATACCCACCATACCCATCATAACCAGTTCACAATTTTAGATATACATCATCAAGAGCTGATTTTTCAGACTGTCCTAAGCAAGATGATATTTAAAAACAAAACAGCTTTACTTGCTTGAGAGCTTCATGATAGCACTTGCTCAAAGAAGCAAGGATAAAAGAAAGGCCAGACCTCTCCCACTTTTGACTCAGGTACACCAAAGCAGACCTCTTTTTGTGACTACACTTGGATGAATTCTATCCTTTCCCATGTGCTAATGCTTGGGAATGCAGACCTTGCGTCCCTTAGTATCCAGTAAGTGATACTCTCATCTTAATCACAAGCCATGGATTAGCTCCCACTGACCTTTCACGCAGGTCTGACTGGAATTGTGAAATTGAGATCTACTGTCTCGTCTGTTCAGAAGTAGGATTTGAGTTCAGTTTGCATTAAGTCTACTATTTGGCTTCTGCCCCCTTCTAACACTGAATGTGGAGATATATCTCCAAGATTATATACACACATAAGGCATTTGCATCTATTATACGTATACAGTATACATACAGAATTTATCATTTATGAACACTCTAAATAAAGCAACCATTGTATTGGTAATGATGACAAAATTGCTACACCACTGAAGTAAGCAGACATATACTCAGAGTACAGCAGAATCAAAAAGGTACTTACCCGCTTTGCCGCTGTAGAAGAAATTTTTTTTTTTTCCAGAAGGTTCAAAAGGTCAGCCAGGAGAAAAGAACTGACTGGGCTAGGGAAAAAGTGTGCAGAAGTTACCTCAGAGAATAAGGTGATGTAACTATGCTACTGCTGCTTGCCTAAAGACCACAGTTTAGTATGACAAGCTATTTTTCCTCGTGTTTGGTAATAATGGCCTGACTCTGCCTTTCCATCATCATACTCTAAGGACTGAAGACTGCCACTCTTAACTACCTGATCCTCATCTCTGCCACGTATGTGTCTCACTCCATTCAGGAGGACAGAGCCAAGGCCTGTGCAGGACTGCTTGGTGTAACAAACTTCACAGGTAGCAACTAAAGCAGAGCAAGCAAGGGAGTGACACGGTACCACCCATGAGAAAAGGATCACTTTGTCTTACCACTGTAGCAATGAAGAAGACTGACCTTTCCTTTACTGTAAGGGAATATTGTTTCAAGTAACTGAGCAGGTCATTTAGAATCCAGCCGATCACCTTCTTTGGCTTCATTTGTGTCTGTTTTACCACACTTTCAAAGAATTCTGCTAATCCGTCTTCATTCTGTTTAAGAGAAGTTAAATGTATCAAAGGGATACTGGAGTGCAAACATGATTACAGCATCACAGAATCGTCAGGGTTGGAAGTGACCTCTGGAGATGATTCAGTCCAACCTCTCTGCCAAGGCAGGGTCACCTGGAGCAGGTGACAAAGGTTACAATTAATTATACAATTACACTCAGTAGATAAATGCTCAGTCCTAAAGTAAATTTTGGTTGTGAATTCATTGCAAAGTCACAAGACTTTGAAGTAATTTTATTAACATAGCAGCAAGCAATCTTATGCCCAGAACAGGAATACACAGCTGATCTGTCAGCCTGTCTGCTTCAGTGGAACTTCCAACAAATGAGCGATCATTTTTCTCTCAATGCCTCCCTAAAATCAGCATTTGGAGAGAAGCCTTCTCATCTTCACACGTTTTAAGTATGTGTAATGCTAGAAAATACAATGCTGCCATATCACAGGCTGTCATACTACCTTTTACCAAGGAGAGACTTTTCCTGAAACTGTCTACAGATACTTCACTCTTGATCTTGCAATCACTTTTATTTATTTTGGATTGAATGAATAAGTTTAGCTTGCATTTACCCTTCAATGATACGGAAAGGTCATATGTAAGAGGCAGGGTTTTATTTTTCCATTTTTTTCAGAGAAGCTATGGTAAGCTTTTACACAGCACACTAAATGCTCAGAAGATATGACAGTAGGGGATTCAATTTATAGCCTAAGTGAAATCTGAGATTGTTTTTAGATGAACAGATACTGCACAGTCTGTTGAATGCTGTGGTGTTTGTCATCAACACATTGATGGACCTTTAAATGCAGCACGGAACTCATGAGGTTTACTGAAGGCCGAAGAGGTCTGAAGTGGCAGCTCCTACCTTTTCAAGGAGGAATCCAAATCCAGCACACCACTGGACTTCTGCTGTATGTGGCATAAACACAGAGGAGGACAAGCCAGCTCTCGGAAGTCAGGAGGTAACAGTTTAGAGATAGCTAAGGAGCTATTCTAAGCATACACTCATCATAGCAAAACCATTTCCCAAGCACATATTGACTGCAGCCAGATCTCTGACCAGTTATGAGCAAAAGGAGTGCAGGGTAACCAGAAAACAAAGCCTGAGTTCTCCACTCACATCCCATCAAAACAGTCTCATTTGTCCTTGTTTTTAAAGGTCATTTACTGCCATAGCAATACAGAACTTTAGACTTTCCTTCACCAAACTTTCACAACATAAACTTCCAAAAGCTCTGGATACCACATTTTTTATTGGTAATGATGTTTGGCTTTTGAGATTACTGCAAACTACTGATCTCTGTTCTGTGAAACAGAACAAAATGTCCTTAGATTGATGTCTTGATTTGCTGTAAAACTGGTGTGACTAAAATCAGACCCATCCCTTTCACCTTGAGAGCATCACCAAAGAAACTAAGTTCTCAGCCTAGAGAACCACTGAGGTATTTTGTGAACCAAGGTAAACCTTGTAACTCCCACTAGTTATGCAATACACACAGGCATAATTCTCCTCCAGTGTTCTTACTAATTTAACTAGTAGTTAAATTAGTAAGAACTAATCAAATTATGCAAAACTAAGGCCAAATAGACTAGAGGAACAAATTTGGCTTAAAAAACCCAGTAAAGGAATGAGATGATTACCAAAGTACTGTAAACTTGACTGAAAACTCTGCATGTGTTAAGCAGAATTCCTAGAATGACGCATTGCCAAGTACTGTACTCTTTCTAATTCACCTCAGGATTCAATAGCACAAACACTCATTATTTAAACAGTGGGTTCCTTTACGCAGAAACAACTGTCCAATCTAGGTAGAAAAAAGTGAGCATGTCTGAATGCCGGTTTCTTTACACAAGCTGCAGAAGGTTTTACAACCATTCCAGGCAGAGTAGGTCTAGCTACAACATTATGCACAGGCAAACAATGTCTGCAGAAGCCACATGTCTGAATGCAGCCACACAGCTCAGACACAGCATGTCCAGCACTTCCATCATGTATAGCCTACAGAGCGTATTCCTAGCTGTGGGCACATCCAGATTTCTGGATACTTACAGCCTGGCTGGAGTTACAGTTCCGATCCTGCTGCCAGACCTTTGAAAAATCAAGGACAAACATACGCAGCCTTCGCATTTTAATCAGATGATTTCCAGGCAGCAAGTGCAGAAAAGCCGAGGAAAACTCAGGGAGACAGACTTACATATGCTACCGAGTCTCTGAACCCCATACTCACTACTTGTGCACACATAACCAGACAATCCCCAAAATTCCCTTGCATTTCGTTTTGGGTTTTTTTAAAGTGACTGTCATTTTCTGTAGCCAAAGAGAAGGAAAACCCAGTAATGCTAGACTGAAATGAATAAGGCAGAATGTCAAAACATCAGAATGACTGACAGAAATGAAACATTTTCCTTATTTTCTTGTCATATTAAAAAAAATGCCGGCATAACTTGATTAGCTTCAATTTCTAGATACTGCACTACTTGACTTTAATTTGGTTTACATTTTGGTAAACTTTCTTCCTGCCAAATTCACTCCAACTACCAACAGACGCACAGACCTGTCCCTTGCGGCAAATCTGAGCTGAAAACCATGGCACGCTCCAACATGCTGGATTACAGGAATGCTGACTGCCTGTTCTCTCTTCATTCTGAATACTCTATTCTGAACTTCATAGAAAGAAAACCAGTAATCTGGATTAGCAGCACCATGTTTGTGATCCAGGCCACTCAGTGCTCCCATTACACACCAAATATGCTGTAATTTATTCATGTGAGTCTCACTTGCATGAAACCTGACATACCAATATTTCAATCAGATGCAAATTTCTTTCTTAAACATGGTATAAAATGATCATTTCATAGCACTGAGATGTAAAAAACCCTAGTGGTAGAGTGATTTCAGGTACCTTTTAAACAAGTTTAAAACAACACTTTATTTTACAGAATACCATGGGTACAATCTTGAGGGACATTGACACTGTAATGCAAACTTATTCTTTTAAAGACCAATAATGTTTCCCAAAGAACTAAAGAAGAAAACTACTTCAATGTTCACAAATAAAATGTCATTTGCTGCTTTGTTCTTCCCATTTTCACCATCACGGTTCCTGCAATAACCAACTGTGAGAGAACAACTGCTACAAAAATGTACAAGACTGTCAGAGCAAAAACCCCAGAACATCTAGGAGACAAGCAGAGCAGTCAAAGAAAGTTCAAACTTTTTCCTAAAGCTTCTTATAAAATGATTTAAATTCTAAAAATAAGCGTAAGTTCACCTGCATACTGTATGTATGAGAATGGTATGGCATGAAACAAAACTGTCAAACCAACTTCTACAGCAACCCACTTGGGATAGTTTGAAGGAGTCACCAGCGTGATTGTTCCACCAAGGCAATCAGCCCAAGTGGAACAGACACTTTTATCTGAGTAAGCAGAGAAACAGCGGGTGCACAGGAAGACTGGAATTCACAAGAGAAAGGAAGTGATCAGACTGGTTTTGTCTCATGCTGTACTGTGACAATTGATGCATTTTCTGGTTGGGTTGGACCTCCCTGGACCTCAGTATGCATTTTGAAAACAAAACATCATTTTAATACATTAATGTCTACTTTAATACATTAATGTCTATGCCAATGTATCTTGTTTGTTTTACTCAACAGATAACAAGATGAAAATATTATAATACCATAACTGGCAAAGTTGTCAGAGATCCTTCTTGACTCATTTATTTGAAAGCTTACCAGTTTGCAGAGCAAAGTAGAAACTGCATGCAGAAATTGAGTACCCAAATATCATGAGGTCTACATGGCTCAAAGAATTATACCCTTATGAATAAGAATAGTTCTGTGTGAAGAAAAATCAGAAACATAATTTATTTTTGCAATTTATACAAAACTGCCAAAAATGCAGCTGTTTACACTTCAGGCATTTCAGATACGAAGATATTAATAGGGTACTCCTTCCATTTCAGTACATGCTGTAATTAGGCAAAGGAGAAATCTCAGTTTCTCAACACCACAGTATGTACAGGCAGCTACTGTGTATGAGAACAAAGCTCTGGAAGCAAGCTTGGAAGCTAACCTGCATGCTGGAGTATGTATGTTTTATTGTAACTTTGGCACAAAATGCTTTCTCTAACAAGCTGGTGCAGAACAGACTTTGCATTTTAGAGCCATCCCTCCACCACTGCCATTTATTTAATGAGCACTCCTGGGCGCTCTAACCTGAAAGAATGCTCATTAGATGTGTGCATCTGGCCCTATCAGCAATCTTGTGCAACTTCTGATGCAAGCTGAAGACGGCGATGGACACGGCGCTTCCCGATGAATTAAGGTTAACTGGTCTCCCAGTGAACAGGCAAGCAGCTTTTATGGGGAGTGTACAGGCTGACATTCTAAAGCACAATAAAAGAAGACCCGCAACGGAGAACGTGCTCACTTCATGCATTCAAATGGATGCATTAGCTTATCACAAGCTGAATCCCAAATTTCAGCTTGAGGCTCATTGTCTTACACATTGCAAAAAGGAAAAAAGGAGAAGAGGGGAAAAAGCAAAGGCAATAAAGGATTTCAGAGAACAGCTGAAGGAAAGGGCAGTTGATGAGGCAAATATATAGGGCTAGTTGGCAGGGATGACAGAAGCCACCCATACCAGCAACTTGAGATGGACAAAAGGTGGGCTGATGCCAAGTGAAAGGAGTGGGTGCCCTGGGCGTGGCTGCCATGAAGTTTATGTTCTAAAGAGAGAGCTGTGTTTTGGATTTGTGACCACAGCAACACTGACAACACACAGGTGTTTTGGCTACTGCTGAGCAGTACTTCCTTCTTCCACTCCATCCCCCACAGCAAACAGGCCAAGGATGGGCATACAGTTAGGCACGGACACAGTCTAACAGCAAACACAAACTGGTCATATTCTGTACCCTGCTCAACAAGGAAAACTGAGGGAAGGGGATTTTGGGGGATGTAGTCAGTGCCATTAGCTGCAGATTGGCAGCACATCAGTCTACTTGTGGGGGTGAATGATTGTATTTGCATCATTTTCAGATTTTCCCCTTCCCCGTTCCTTCCCTTAAGTGTCTTTCTCTCAAACCATGAGTCTTAGTTTTGCTTTTCCTAATCTCTTCCCCATACTACTTGGCATGGAAAATGAGCAAGCAGTTGTGGCGCTTTGCAGCTAGCAGGGCCAACCCACCACAGAGAGGAAGAAGTAGAAAAAATTAGAACAAAAGGATGCAGGACTTATCTACCCTTTCTACTCCTATGTTTATTTTAATATGTGAGAAATATGTTAACATGAAAAAACACGTGCATGAACAGGAATACTGGCTGCAAAATTATATTTTGCAGCTTATACAATGAAATAGAAAGGTAAGAACTGCTGACATCTCTCAATACTATGACTGCAATCTTGTGACTTTGATGAGGCTTATGACTCACCTGCCCACCACACAGTCTGCAACTCACTGAAATGGCGCAGCACCACAAAATCGGTCTTCCTAACAGCTTTCTTAGAACACAGAATCATTTTCTTCCTGTAGAATCAGCCTCTGTACAAGTGTATTAAATTACAGACATACAAAGAAGGGATATGAGGTAGCTATGTGCACTTCTCTCCCTTCATTTAAAGTCAAAGGAAAGGAACTCCTCCAGAGGACAATTTAAAGTACTTACAGTTCTGCTCTGAAACTCACTCAGAAAAAGTCCTTTTCCTTCTATCTCTGCTAGTCACAGTGGTAACCAAACCAGGACATTCTCCTAGCTTAGCTAGGTAAGTGAAACATCTAATTTAGGGTGAGCATACTAACTCCCTCCCCAGAGTTACCACTGGCAAAAAGAGATGAAAGTTTGCATTTAAGATGCTCAAAGTCCTCTAGAATAATTTTGGGAGTTATGAGACTTTGCTGTCACATCCTTATTTATAACTGTATTTGCCACATCATTTCCCTTCTCATCCCCTCTTCTGAACCAACCCCTAGTAAACTGCACTATGAGGTCAAAGTTGATACTGTGCAATGATTTGGTAATTTCCCTAAGAATAAATCTGGGGGGGGGGGGGGGGGGGGTGGTCCAATAATCTGGAAAGTAGATCAATGAGCAGATGAAGCTAAAAGATACAGACTTCGGATTTTGATTCATGTTCAGTAGATACAGTCAGTGTGCCCAACCTTGCAGCAGGCCCAAAGCTGAAGAGCAGGCACTTGCAGAAGCTGCACATTCATTGCAGTCAGTCACGGGTGCATCAATGTGCAGACAGACACGATCAATATTAAGTAACAGTCATTTGACCGCACTTTGCGTGAGAAACGCTTCTCGGCGCACTCTGTCTGGTTCATTTTCTCCACCATTCGATGTGTATGGCTCCATGGTATGAAGCATGCATTGGACACACTTCCAAGTAAAAATATTCATAAGGATTGACAGCTGGTTAATATGACATTTGTAAATCTTTTCAAGAACCGTGCAACTTTGAAGTTTCTAGCCTTATTTTAGTACTTGATCAATAGACCTACCAATAAGGTGAAGCTGTGTTCAGGAAGAATCCCATACTGTTCAACAAGCTTTTCTCTCTTCACACTGGGGAGGTCAGGAAGTCTCTCATGAATCCAATCAATATTTATCACTTGCTGATGGTTCATATTAGCTGGCAAAGACTTTGCATCGTACAGAATCAGTGGGGGAAGGTTTGGCTCTGGCATGAACCTAGTGAAAATGAAGAAAAACTCCTTTGCAATTATTTTCACTCAGGAGTGAAACAACAAGGAATAAAATTTTGTATCACAAGTTTATTCTTCCCTGGAAGTTGTACCACCCTTTCAACTATGCAAAATATTAAAAATTAATGACTTGGTATATCACTGGTAAGTAGAAAGAGACCAGGCCCCAAATTGTTCCAAAGCCCCTATTTTTTTTCAGGTATTTTCCACCAACTGGCAGAGAGTTCATAATACAAAAGGGGTAATTCAAACACTTCTGCACCAAAAATAGTAATAAAAAGCCCCAACAGCACCAGTATTAAAGATATGGAAACAGCCCACTCTTTTTGGCATCAAGCATGAAATGTGGACCTGGACAAAAATGGGAGGGGACTGGCAGGGAAGAACTCAGATTGACAGGTAACTGCGAGGAGTGATCTTGGGCAGGCTGTAACCTTTTTCAGACAAACTTCAAAAATCTTGATGAAATCTCATGCTGTGCTAAAAGCAAAGTTACTGTGCTCAGCAGGGTGCCATCACAGAACAAAAGACTCCCTTAAAGAGAAGGCCAATTCAAACTACTCAAATAACTGCGATTGAAGCAGAAACTTCACTCTTACATGATCAAATGAGGGGTTCAAACCCACCAGAATAAAGGGCATTGGAATATAATAATTTCTATTTAAAATCTGTCTAAACATAGATTTTAAGTTTTATGCATAATGTGCAGCACTACGTTACAAAAAAACCCTGAAAAACATAGTTTACAGTTTAAAACTGTTCATAATCTTAGTACTAGTAATAATCTTTATGGTCTTTATTTGAAATATCTTAGACTTATCAGTTTTGTCTAGGTTTGAATGAATTTTCCTTTGTATTTATTCAAATTAGTCTTTTTAAATAAGCCTTGTGCCTGCCCCTACCATAACAAGGAATTCACAAAATGGTCACTGCTGCATTTCTATGAAAACACAATCAAAGAAGCAGATTTGAATTCAAAGTGTGTGGGATGTTTTCAAAATTGCTGCTCTGCTGTAGCAAGATCAGTGGTAGAATATATGCAGATCTACCAGAAACACAGAGCTGACAAGCTAAGAGGCTCTGAAAGTTCTTCTGCAGAACTACAATTCTCCTTCTGGAAAGCAAATTCTGGGAGTAACAGGAAGACAACTCTGGGATGCAAAACTAGGGAACTACTAGGAGGATCAGCACTAAGATGGCCCTAAGCAGCTGTGCTGCTGCTTTGCAGTGTTGCCTCAGAAGCATTGCTTTCCAACAGGACTTGTGCCTTGTCCCCTCAGCTCTACAGCTAAATCCTTCCTGGGTGACTTTATGGTTCAGTGACTGTCATCTCACACTTATGGAAGGCAAAGTACTTAGCAAGGTAACACCTTCATTAGGTTTACAAAGAACTTCAAGGTAGAAACCTGCCCATGAATGCTGACACCTTTCAAAAGCAGTGAGGATTTTCAAACAGTGATCACAGAATCTAAGCATGGAGAGGCAGGGCTTGCTATCTGAAAACCATTTCTCTCAGTATTTACTTAAAGCAGGAGCAATGCTGAACTCAGAATATCCTAATGTTCTATTGTCAGGCATTCTTAAGAATACATTTATACTGACCACACAGTAAACCTTCAACTTTCCCACTTCGAGCTCAAGTACTCCCAAACTTGTCTTTGGGAAAGGTCTAGGCATTTTACCAGAAAGGAGACACAATTCCAGATCTGAACTGCTCAGACTAGCACTGGTTTGGATAGGTCTCTGCCCCTTCCAGTGGAAGGTAAACTTCCAGTACCTACTCACTGTACTGACTAACTTTATATCCTTATTACATTGACTACACTTCAGAAATTTAATACATTCTCAGTTTGTGAAATGTTAAGTCTATGAAAAAAAAATACCGATAATCCTGTTTTCCTTCTTTGTCTCTCATTGGTACTGTGCACCTAAAATAAAAATAAAACAAGATGTGGTAAGAGGTACACCAAGGAATTAGTTTTATGGCAAAAACACAAACCAAAACCTCTGCCTCATGAAGATTAGGAGAGCCTCTTAAAACCACTTCAAAGAATAAGTGCATAAGAGGGCAGTCATTTCACACAAACACTGCTTGATGCAGCACACAATCTGTTGTGAAAAAGCCTCAGCTTTAAATTACTCCCTATGAGGAGACTATACTTGTGAACATTAGCTTTAGAAGACACAAGTTGAGCAATACCATATTACATCTCCTGATCATGTCACTAAGTATATGTGGGCACTCTAAAGTAGCTATTCCTATGTTCCTCCAAAATAAAAACTCACCCAAGCTTGGAATCAAAGGCTCTTGTTTCATTCAAAATTGTCCCTCCATTTTCAAGTTCTTCAATTTGCCTCTGTATTTCATAGTCTGACAGTAATAAAAGAAAAAAGAGTAAGCTTGTTAGACTACACTATTAGCTTTAGTGCACTCCACTATTTCATTTTTCACTGCTACGCAATAATGGAAGAGTTCGTTGTTTTAGCCTTAATGAAATCAACAGCAGTAGTTATAGGCAGAATTATCAGTCACTGTCTGTCTCTCCAGCACTATTTATTTTGTTTTGTGTTTTCCTCATCTTCTCTCATTTCCTTTAAATGGAAACCATATTCTCCCAGGCACTGCAGCCAAGCCATACATTCCTGGTGACCTTGCATTCACCCAGTTCAGTTTTCATTTGGAGATGTAACAATCAGCTTTTTTTGCTCATACCCAAGCTGCATCTGAACTTCATACACATCACACACCCTACTTAGTGGAAAGCAGTCATCTCCATTGGAGGACACAAAACCACTGCTACCCATATTTCAGTACTGCACATGCTAGGCACTGAACCACCTGCTTCACTCTTCTTGTAGGCAGAGGTTTTACTCCAAAAAACCTGCAGACCAACATGCCTGTTCTTCCCAGATTATCCCATACTAAGATTTATTCTGTCAGGGAGCAGCAAGAGTGGGGCTGTTCCACAAAGAGGGATAGGCCAGGAGGGAAGGGTGACCAGAGCCCAGGCCATGCCCTCATGGTCTGATGCAGTCCCAGTAGTCTGAACAGCATGAGCAGGGGCAAGTGCTACCAACAGAGTCCTCTGACAATATCAGTCAAGGTGAGGGGATGAGCTGAGTCCAGGGTCCATTCAGGGAGTTAGGGAGAAGCGGAAGGAGCTAAGTCCTGAGACAGGACTGGGAACAAGACTACAGAACAAGGTCCTTCAGGAGACAGGACTGAAAACTGGCACACCTGTGACACAGCCACTCAAGCAAAGTCTGAAGGCCCCCACTGGAGCCTAAATGGGACTCATGTACCTCACAGGCAAGGCACATGGAAGAGACACCCAGGTGAAGCTAGTCAGTGCACTTAAGGCCAACTACTGCACACAGCAGCTTGACGTATTTCATCTCAGACCACATAAAATATCTACAATTTTCTTGTAATGAAGCAACCACCGTTTACCTACTGCTTTTGCCAGAAATCGTATGCTATTGATATTCTTCACTTCAGTCCTCACTCCATAAGGCTCTCCAGGGCGATGCACAGAAACATTGGCATCCACTCGCAGCTGACCCTCTGTAAAAGGAAATTTTATTAACAGAACAGTCTGCCCTGTACACTAGAGTTAAAAACCTTGGCATGCATTAATAAACTGCACATTATGTGCGGAGCATTAAGAGCAGGCTTCTCTATGTTCAGAAAGCAGTAACAACCACTTCATCATAGCTTTCTGTTTGTGATTCCATCTCAAGGCACTACCTGAATCATTCAAAATAGTTTTAAATCATTGCTCATAATTCCTCTCAGAAAACTGCATGGTGCAGTGCAGCACAGATCCTCTAAGCCATACTGTGAAAAGAGCTTCTGATTCACAGCTCTTAAATAAAGGGCAGAATTAGACAAGCAAAGTGGTGGATTGTGAGCTTCCATTCCTCTCAAAGCAGCACAAAAAACCCTTTTGGAATTACAGTTTCATGGATATATACTACCCTAGCATAGAATACAAGAACTTAAGGTTATGCTGAACAGATTTACTAAGGTGTTCTTGGAAATTTACAGCTCAAGGACAAAATGTGAGAAGCAATGGAATTTTTTGTAGTTTTCTTCCTCTCCCTCAGGAAATTGCAATCTTCCCCCCGGAAATTACCCTGGCTGCCAAAAACTGTACAAAGTTTTATATAAAAGCATCCTGTACTTTCAGTCCAAAATAGACCAATGTCCTTAAAAATTTTTAATAACTCAACCACAAGGAAATCGTAATTGTATCTTTGTAAGTACTGTCCCTCTAAAGACATCTCTTCTGAGAAGAAAAGGCTTGCCACAGTTATCAACTGCTGGGAATACACAAACAGGAGAGGTTGTATTATATTCTGGAATGTTAAGAAACATTATTTTTTTCCCATATTACACAGTGAATATCTGCAACCTTCCCCTGTGTTTTTCTTTTTTTAATTCACTTTTTTATTTCAAATACAAAGAAGCAAATCCCTACTAACTGGATACAGTAGCATTACAAATGAGAGTGCAAAATGGCTCAGAGTTAAAACTGTGAAGATGCTAGGGCTTCAGAACCCATTCCGGTCAATAGATTTAAATTGACCAGCGAGGCCTTGGTACAATTTGTAAAAGCAGGATGGATGACAGCACACTAATTTCCTCTGTCTTCATAGAGTCTTGCCAGACATGCAAATGAGACAAAGATGCTGGAATGACCCAACATCTCTTTCAAGGGATGTGAAGGGAAGTGTTTTGCATGTGCTCCCTCTTTGGGGTGAAAACTGTACTTGTTCCAAAAGTGGAATAGTCTTGTCCTGCCCTTGCTTCATTTGAGACGTGACCTGTTTCTACTTGGATGTAGGTGTCAGTGTGACCAGACAATGAACTTAATCAGGCATAAGCAAAAGGAGATCCAGACTGCAAATGTTCTTAAAAAAAAAAAAAAAAAAAGCTTTTTTTCTTTAAACTCAGGTTGTTTGGGTTTTTTTACTTTACAATGGAATCATCTTTTCATCTGTTTGTTAGTGATGAAATAACACCTGATAAAACTGGGCACTTGGCTTCACTGTACATGCAAAAGCCCCAAAAACCTTCACTTAGAAAGAAAAAAAAAATCCCAAATAATTTTATAGATAACTATCCTGGAAGAATATTTCCAATACTGGGATTCTCCTATAAAGTCAGAAATCTCCCTGCAATAAAAGATATCATAACGCAATTCCAATGGCAATCTTAGGGCCAAATTCAATAGTGAAAAATTATTGTATATATGTATGCCCACAAAGGCCCTTGAAGAAGCACTCAAACTGGCTGCTTGATACTGACAACTGGGCCTTATTTGACACGTGGGACACTTGTGTGAGAAAAGATTCAGAGAAATAGATAATGTGTAGCTATTATTATTTCCCGCTACATTAAATTAAATTTGCATCAGTAGCCAACATTTATTGGATCCCATTTATTGTGTGATGCATGGACCACTCTGACTCAGTTTTCCAGGACACATCCACTTGTATAATGGACTGAATTTGTTGCCAGACAGTGAGGCCAACTGTCAGAGGCAAAAATATTGCTTACACTGTGAACATTAATAAGCAATTGCTAATTGTGGGTATGTGTGGAGGGGATGAATGCCTGAAACCACTTTTAAACTCTTAAGCAGATGTCTGCTATATGCTACCTGTAACTGTGGGCTGGTTGTAAATTTTGGTAACATTGGGACTGAGGAAAAATGGCATGACCTGAATTTTCTAATTAATGATACAGAATCACCAATTAGGAGGCTGAATGCAGGCTATGATTCTGCACATCACCTCTTGTGAAAACTGGGGCCGTAAAATTACAGAAAGAAGAGCTGGTGCCAGAAGCAAGGTTTCCTACAAGAAGAAGTGGTCTCAGAAAGATAGGTAATCTTGGCTAAAATTAACCCCACCACCTATTTCTGCACATGCTGTTGTTTACTCCTTCTCATCCATGACACCAGCACAAGTTTACTGCCTACATCAACTTCATGGCTAGCTGAGACCTGACACTTAGAAGATGATTCATGCTCCCACTACTTTGCCCTTTTGTCCCTTCCATACTCTACAGTTATTCCTTACTACAGATCTTCTGTGCTGCAATGCTGTGGCAAGCAAGATGGAGAGAGACAGGGAGAAGCACCACAAGAACCCTGGGGACATTTCTTCCTGCCTAGCTTTGCCCTGTAAAATTATTGTGTGAGGAAATATAACATCTAACACAGCAAAGCTGTGCAGACAAAGGCAGGTCTATGAGACCTGAAGCACAGCAGACATTAGGACAGACTCTGAGGATTGTAAAAACAACAGCTAGAAAAGGCTATGCATTATAAGCAACTGCAGAGCAAAATAACCAGAAGCTGCAAAACTCCTGCAAATGCAGAGAATTACTGGTGAGCAGGGAACATGCCTTTCTCCCTTCAGTACCTGCCATGACTGCCTGGCTGCTCCCAAGTGTTTGCAGAATGAGCTGAAGCTCTCTGACTGCTGCAGCTGCTTCTTCCCCACAGCACATATCAGGCTCCATGACAACCTCCATGAGACCAACTCCTATCAGGGAAAGAGACAGGAGATTTTCAACAACAGCTTTTGATCTTGGCATATTAGAGTGCAACTGGCTAAATACATGAAAGAACTTAGGTTTTTTCTTTTTTTTTTCTTTTTTTTTTTTTTTTAATAATAAAAATACATAAACCCCCATGTATTATTTAGTAACTGTCACAATGGGCCTAGCCACAGATTGCTATAAAAACTTTTCCTCCTATTTCTTTAAAGTAATAGACAATCTGCAGACAACCCTCCACCCTTTGATGACATGCGGATCAGAAGAACCCACTCCTCTTTTGCCTTTCTCTAGAAGAACTCTCATTTAAAGCCATTTGGGTTCCAGATGCAAATTTATTTATCTTAAACTGATTTTCGAACAGGCAGAACTGTAAACAGATGCAGTCTAGTTTTTAGCTTCAGGACCTAGCTTTCAAGGAATCTGAGCAGCCACAGCCCTTAGCTTCAATGGACACCAGAGCACTTTGTCCCAATTAGGCTAGGCCAGCCAGGCTGCTGCCCATGTTGTGTGCTCATTTAGACCACTTCATTTACAATTTCCATGTTAAAAGAGAAAATCCACATTTTTTCAAAGCTAATAATTAAAAGAAATGTCTGATTCATACACCAACAAATCCCAACAGCTGCTCTTGCTATACACAAACTTGATTCACTAGGTCTGTTATATTTTACTTTTTTTAACAACACATACAATGCAAGAGCTGAAACAGCTGAGTGGCTCTATGACACAGTTTTGAGCAAACTGGAGCCAAGAGATTTCTAACTCACTACTGCCACTTGCCATCAACCAACAGCAAATGGGAAAGGTCTACTGGCCATTCAAAAAATCAAGTATTCATCTGTTTCAAGTGTAACAGTCATGAATTTTTTTTTCAAGGATAGAGACATACAGCTCTTTTTATTTTTTGCCTGTTTTCTGTCACCCATTTACCTTTAAAGACTCATCTTACCCCAAAAGAAGGAGAGGAACTGAAAAATAATCCAAGCCTACCAGCTCTATTCAAGTCCACAAGAGTCTGGCTCCTTGTGTCATCATGGAGACTTTTTCCACTGTCTTGCTCCAACTGAATTTGTTTAATCCTCACAGTTTTGGTCACCATCTGGCTCATCTTGCTGTCTATGCAGAGACTGTATGACAGACTTCCATTCACTGCAATAGGAACTCTTTGCTGAGTGATTTGATATCCCGCCTGTCAACAAAATTAGCTTTATACTCAAATGAAACACTCACTTTTCAGAAAGCAGACCAAGTGCAAATATAATTGACTAAGAACAAAACTGAAAATACAACATCTTTCATAGCGACCTATATAAGAGGAGAGAATACATGCACGTGTAAATTCAAAAGTTATTTTGCTTAGATGGAAAGGAAGGAAGCTAGAAGATGAGTCTAGAATTCAACACAACTGTAAGAAGTTAGAAGTCAGGAAAAAATAAGAGCATTCCTCAATACAGACAAGTATACGATACCATACTATAATGCTGAAATAATCAATAATCAACTGCACAATCTCTTGCCAAGGATGACAAACTTCTCTGACACTACCCTGGGGAAAGGAAATGGACTGGAAGAGGTTCTTCCATGCCTGTGGTTCCACGATCATGTTACATCTTATTTGAAGCCAGTTACTGCACTTCCACCCCCAAGCTGTGGCCATCACTCATCCTCCCAACAGGCTGAGTATCCCTCTCTGTCTGTTCCAAACTGTACTCATTAAAAGGGAGGAAAGGAAAGGGGTGGAGGTGTGGAAATCAAGAAAATGAGAAAACGCAATTTCATTAATGTATAATTTAAAAGATAAGACACGGCAATCCCACATAAGGCACACAGCTGATAAATACCACCTCATGCCTGGGACTCCACTCAGAGGGGAAACTGCTGGCCAAAAAAGTGGCTGCCAGCAACGAGGTATTGGAATAACTGCAAGGATGTAAAAATATAGAAGTGAATCAATGACAGCTGAGATGGAGGCCCCTCTGATTCCTCCTTCCTTGCCTGCCTATGGCAAAAGTGGTGAAAATTTAAAAAAATGTCTGCCAGACGCAAATGAATTAGGAGGAGTATTTGCATATTTTGCAGGGTCAATGAGCTTACTCTAAAATGTAGACATGGTGAATTCCAGGGCATTGGAATGGAGAACAATGGTCTGGCCCTGTCAACACCCCAATTTATATACGCAGTGAAGTGCATAACCTTTTAGACATAATCATTATAAGAAAAATAAAATAACTGACTCTCTGCAGCCTATGCTAATCACACGGCTCTCCTCATCTCCTAAAACTTCTCATTAAAATGATTTTTTTAAAGCCTGAAATATTGAGTGACAATAAATAATATGAATCCCATTTCCCACCCAAAGCCCCATCTTCAGGAGTAACAATAATCCCATTGTCAAATGACCCTAAGCGCTGGATTTATCTGTTCTATTCAGCTCGTTAGCCTAAACTCTGCATCTTATTACAGGGTTCCTGACTAGACTTCACTATGAAATGCAGCTCGGGCAGTTTATTGTCAGTGCTTAAACTGCAGAAGTCAGTCAGTAAAAAGACAAGAGTTACATGTTTCAAGCTAATAAAATGTGTCAGCATCTCCCTGACCAAATTTCCATGCGCATGTGACCAGAGGATCCTGTAACTCGTGGGCAGAGTCCTACACTTCCCACTGTTCAACTGTTCTCTTGGACACACGGATGAGGATTCTTTTCCATCACAACATTCATCCATACAGCTGCTATGCAACAGACTGATAGCAGCAGACATCACAAGAATATGGGACTGATTTCAGCTTACCAGAGCAAGCACTAAAGGTAATTTGCAAACAAGTCTGTGATGTTTTTGATGTTTCTTTATGATGTGTAAAACAATTCTGAAAGTCATGTTTGTTTCCTGCTATTTCACCTTTTTCTCCTTCTCCAGATCTTGAAATGGGCTTTAAGATAGTTCCACAAGTTTTTTAAAAAGTATTGGCAATTTAAACTGCTAAGTTTGCTTTTCACATTCCCAGCAGGTCACTACAGAGCTCCCAATAATGGGAGCTCTTAATGGCCTACAAATGTTGCAAAGTTATCCCCAGAAACCAAATCAAAATTATAGCAACTTCACAGCAGAGCCTCAAGTTCCCAACCTAGAAGAAAATATAACAGAAATGTCTTCTGAGATCCAGATCTCCAGTGGACAATTACAATATAATTCTCTTTCTAATTGTGGGAAGCAATTGTATTTGAAAGTGTTTTGTGTAACTTCACAATATTTTCAATGCCCAAACAAGAGTGTGAAAGAAAGTAATTTGGTTAATAATACAGCACCTCTACACATTCATTTGGGATCTGAGAGGTCTCCCACTCTGCTTCTCTGGGTGTCTGAGACTCCTCACCCAAAGAGAGGCTAAGCTAACATGCCTGATCTTTCTCAAATAAAATATTTCCAGTATCACCATATCTTCACCCCAAAACCACAGAAACTAAAAACAGTTTCCTCCCTTTGACAGATCAGTGTTAAACTGAACGTTCAGTACAAATAAGCTAACAAAAAAATAAGTTAAAAATAAGAAAGGTTTAATTTCATTAAAAAGTAAAAGAGGCTCAAACACTGTGGCATCCTGTTGCAAGAACAGAAGTCAGGTTCTTAAATTGTTTCAGTATTTCTACATCCAAACCAAGTGCAGCAAAATGCATTTGACTTCCAGTGGCACCTTCTACACAATATGAAATCTACCAACAAACTACATTGCAAAGACTCAATTTCTCAGTTGTTTTCATTTTTTTCATTTACCGTAACAGTGACTGAGAAATTTTTGAAGGGAAATTAAATATTTTTAGGTCCCTAAGCATACACAAAAAAGACACTACTGTGTTTATTCCACCGGAACCTGTGTGTGTTATATATTCACTTTAAATTAAGGACTATTATCAGACTGCTTTTACCCCAACAGACAATTAGTACTAAGCACCAGGAATGGACAACTTAAGGGACAAAGCAGCTCCAGCTCCCAATTCAATTACATTAAGCTACTGGAATTGTGCAGCTAAGCAAGGAGTCAGCAATCAGAGCAATCATATTCAATCAGTGAGCACCAGAGTATAGCTGCCTATTTCATCAGGGCACAGTGCAGCATCCTGTTGGGGTGAGCAGAACACTGACTGAAAACAGAAAAAGCATCTCTTCACTCCTCCCCTACTGCCATCCGTACTCCAGACTTGTCCTTCGCACAGCCCAAGAGGGACCAGCTATACTGCATACTTACAGGCAGATCTGCATAGAAGTAGTGTTTTCTGTCAAACAAGGACTTCTTGTTTATGCTGCAGTTGAGTGCCAGGCCTGTCATCACTGCTGCTTCTACACATCTCCTGTTGAGAACCTAAGGAAACATGACACATGGTTTTGCTCAGATACTCAGTATGTTACAAATGTGTCTCCCACACACTGCCTTATACGGAGCATATATTCAATTTCACTTGCCTTCAGTCACCATTAGATCTCTTTCTTTGTGTGGGTAGCTCTTATTCATCATTAAGGTTGTGGTAGCTATAAAACTGCAAAGCTTTAAGATGAAAAAACAAGCTATTCATTTTGTCATACCACATATGGAGGTGTGCACTGTTCTGGCTTGCTACTCTTGCAAACATTCAGTGCTTTTGAATCTTTTGAGGGTACAGGAGACAAATCACAGCACATGATAACTGACTTGTAACCAGCTGTCAGCACATACTGGGAATGTGAAACACAGGGGATTTGCATTAGGGACTGCAGTGCTGTTACAGTAGAACACTTCAGAACACCTGTAACCACAGAACCACAGGGAATTTATGAGTATCTACACATACCATAGATTTTAATGCTTTGCTTAACCAGGATGAAATGATGCACACTTACATCTTTGCTAAAACAGAACCCAAAAGACAGCAATTGATCCCATGGCTACAAGTACACAGGTTTCCAGTACCCAGTGAAACACACGGTTAAGGTTTTTGCAAAATGCCGTGTGATCTGAAGACCCAGCAAGGCTTTCACGAAGAAATAAAGGAGTTAAATACAGCTTTTCACCACAGACCCATCACTCTCACCACTACACTCTTCCATCTCCTCAGCAGGGTCAGGATCCAAAGGAGAAAGAAAATTTCACTCCAAAAAGTGCTGTCAAATGATGGTTTTTTTCAGATGTACTCTCATTAATTTAACAGTTCGTTTAACTAACATCAAATGGATGAAACTGAAAAGGAAAAAAGACTGTATTTGTCTTAGTACAATTCTGACATGCTCCGACTTACAGCATTTTGAAACAGGAACAGAACTTTATCCATCTTGTTCTGCACTGTATAGCTGCCAAGAAGTCTATTTCCAGCAGGACCATTAAAGGAGCACATTATGTAAAAGAATGTACATGACTTCATCTGCATTGACCAGAACATAAAGGGCTTAAATAATGTTTTCTTCCATGTTTCTGACAGAATTTACTTTTTATATTCTCCAGCCTGATTTCTGAAAACATATTAAGCAGCTGTACATTTCTCATCATCCCATATCTTCAGCCGGAAAACGAACCTCTTTGTTTTACTCATTTAGTTTTTAAAAATCAGAACAGTAAGAGAGGATATGGGGAGCTCTTCATGTAAAAGAAACTTAAAATTTGCTTATACAGAAAAGAAATTAAATATTTAAGACATTTAACAAGGGAACTTTCAGATCTTTAGTGTAGCTATATATGGCTAACTAGAACACATCATCTGTTCAGGCATATTTTACTTATTAAAAAATTTAAAAGATACACAAAGCAAACTCTAGACAAGAAAAAAGGAAGAACAATCTCCCTCTGAAATACCAATCCATAGCAAAATGCACGCAATTAGTCCTGACTCTAATCTAAAGAAAATTGATAACTACAAAATATTAATTTATTTTAGTAGCATAGCTGCAGTTCATTATATAGTATATGCTCCTGTTTTCAATAATTAAATGCTTCCAGACAGTACAGACACTTTTTTTTTTTTACTGTTTAAGGAATTCTGTAAAAGTGCTAGTCAAACTGTTCAATGTTTAAAATATCTCATATTTCTAAAATATGCAGGCAAATTTCCTCCTACTAAAGCCTTATGGCACAGTCCTGTTCAGCTTTACAAATTAGTGAGGACCACGCCAGTCAGTCCTTTAAGAACTGGCCACCAGAAACCCATTAAACCTCCATAAGGACTGGGAGACTCAAAGCATCACTGCTTCAAAGCAGTGAACCAGTATCTTGCTACAATTCTTGATGGTGCAGGGGTTGTGACTGACTGCAATCAGCAAACAAGACAAAACCCAACTCCCGAGTCACAATTAGTCAGAGCTTCACAGTACTTCAGTGCTCTTCAATTTTTACCTCAAACAGGGTAGAGAGTGTCTTATTCACTGTCCTAAGGGATAACACTGTTCTAAGGTGAAAGAAATCATCCCCTCATACTTACACCAGGGAGAATCTTTTGTACTAGTGCTGATTAACCATTTTGGTAGCTCTGGGTAAAAACTCGCATAAAACATGAAGTATTGATTATTTTTTATGTAGTATTACTAAGCATTTAGATGACTCTGATGTGTATGTGTCCCCAGAGTACTGGATCATAGTAGCCAAATCACTGTATATGCATCATTGCTCCTTCAACTTCCCATGCTACTCCTTCATTTATCTCAGCGGTGGGAACAGGCCTTGAAAAGCAGATCTTTCCCTCTCTGGCATACTGAGATGGCTATCGTGCCAATCTGCTTCTTCTGCCCTGTGTGCCTTTAAAAAAACAAACCAAAACCAACCATATGACCCTCTTCTTCTTCAAAAATCAGAACTTATTTAATACTGCATCATTTTTGAAGTGACTACTCCCCATTTCCATGACCAAGGCTGTAAGCACAAAACAGAACTGTTTAAGCAAACTACTACCTTTCCTTCAAATAAGCCTTGCTTTTCAAATAATCTGCAGTGATAAACATCAATTCAGTATGTGAAACTTCCCATACTAATGACCTAGAGTAAGTCCTCGAGCTTGTTTATGCAGTAAGCTGTTATTAAGTTGACAGCTTTGACTAGCACCAAAGATTTAAATTACTGGCTTGAACTGACAAGCTGCCTGTCTGGTATGTTAGCAAAGTGCAGGCCTTGAAAGCAAGCTGTGTAGTTTCTGCAATAGCTATGGACAAAACACAATAGTCTATAAAGACTTCTTCAATATTTCTGGTCTTCTAAATTGGAAGCATCCCTCCTAGTATTTAAAGAAAATCCCAGAGAGCTATTACAAAAGGAAATGTAAATCGTTTGTGTTGGAAACTCACGAAAAACGTTAACAATGGCATCACAACACCAGCACCACTTCCCTTGTAGCTACGGTCTCCAGCTACAGCACCATGGTAACTGAGCACTAAAGGAATGAAAGAACAGTCCAACCAAGATCTCTCTCTTTCTGGTACTTGTCTATTCTTTACATCTAGTCCGCAAGTGGAAAGACTCCTTTTAAAAATTTATTTTTATTTGCAAGTTTAGTTTAGTCAAGACTTTGGTTTTAAATACAAGACTATTCAATAGCCATACAAAACTATACACAATACCTTCAATGGCACAAATTCCCACCAAAAGCAATTTTCTAACAGCTTTTTCTTTAACAACACGTTTACTCCTTATATTAATATATTAAAGAAAATTGGCACCCTTTTAAGTAATGATATATGTTTCTATATTTAGGAAATTAGCATGTTTGCACTTTAAAGAGGCTAAGTATGCAGCTTCTTGTTTTGCTAATGAGTATTATATAGGATAATTGGGGGAAAAAAGGAAGAAACATCTAGGTAACTCTCCTGGAAAAGAACTATTTTTGCCATCTTTTACAAAAAAACAGTAACCTCTGCAATAACATTTGCACCCAGGAAGCCTATCTTACAGAAGAAAATATTCCTGTACTAAAAGCTGTAAAATCAAAATAATTCCCCAGAAATTCTTAAAGTTTTTAATTCTAGGTCACACATTTTAATAAAGTAGATTTAAGTGGCTATCACCTTCAGTCCTACTTACAATCATGAAAATATCAGCACTAATAAGATTAACTACAGGACTGTTTATCTAAGAAACATTTAATTTCAGCTCCGTTTCTTTCATCTGAATGAAGGAAGGAATAATATCTGAATGAAGGAAGTAGTACAATGTATTCAACCAGCTCTCTGTAGACCACACTAATCTTTAGAAACCTCAACAGATATATCTAATCACATTTTCAAGTACTCCTATTTCATATCACTCAAATTTTTATTTGCTTCTACTAATGGATATACTCAGTCTTACTATTCTAGCTGTGTTAAAAGTACCAAATTGCTGCAATATATGGTTCTTTGAAGTGCAATCGTAAGTTAAACTTAAAAATAAAATACCCTTATATGTACTTAGTCCCAGTGTAATTGTGGCTGTTCAGCCTGACACTGTAGATGAGTACTTACTGCTCTGCAGCATTCTGCCTTGGCATCCTCCCACACACGGAGAAGGGACAAGCTGTAGCTATGCATGTACACAGTGTACGTACAATAAATCAAGAGATGACCATTTCCCAAATGAGCCATTTATTTCAACAGGTTACAATCCGACTCCATCCCTTGAAGCACACAGTGAAAATTTAAAAACAAGACAACCTAAGTCCTGTCATTTGTTAGGTGTTCAAAGAACCCACATTCCAAAACATGAGGTCTCAAATTTCAGGGAAAATTTTAAAAGCTTCAGTTTAGTGTCCTCTGCACTTAGTTCAGCATCTACTTCACAGCATGTTTGCTGCCCCAGTATGAGCATTATGTTCTTACCCCTAAGGAAAGGGGCAAGACAGAAGGGGAAAAAGTACCAGACATTTTAAATTGAGATCTTAGATTAATAGAAAGATATTCCAGCTTAAGAGAACAAAATGGCAACTCAGAAGCTGAAACAGCAAAGGAAGGTGGCAACACAGGGTATTAAATGTACTTAATGCATTTTGTAACTTTACTTTTCCACGGTCTGGTACCAAAGCTATACATTGCTATACAAAATATATTATTGCTAACCTTGTATAGTGGCAAAGCTGGCTTGTGGTGATGCAGCACACATAGATTCCAGTTATATCCTAAAACCAGGCAGTTCTGACATTAAGAAGTACCCAGCTCCCAAACATACTACTTCAGGTGTACTGGAAAGAATAAGAGGGCACATTTTCTCAAAGCTGAAGAGCTAGCCTGAAAGCTTGTATCACAAGGCTTGGGATGGAGGAAAGATCTTCCAGTGTGAGTGATGACCAGAAAAATGCAGCAGCAGTAGGGAGAAATGCTGACCCCTGGGAGCAAGAAAAACAGGAATTTAACACCAGACACAAAGCTATTTAAATAATGACAGACTTAGGGGTTTCTCAGCCCAACAGGAGTTGTTAAAAGAAACGCAGAGGAAAAATCCATTCAGACCACCGTGTGGGCAAAGTGCTCAATGGTCTCAATAGAATAAATCTGTTTTCTGGGGTGGTAGGGAAGCAACCAATCCAGTGATCTTCGTATCTCTGATCCCACCAGCAGCATCTAAAACCAAATAAAATTCTACCCTGCAGAACCAGTTCCAAGCAGGAGAACCCACAGGGAAGACAGGACAATGCAATGGTGATACAGTGGCTCATGATATCCATAATTAAATGCTGTGCTTATGTAGTGTTCACATAAAGAAGTCCAGTACCTCTCTAACATCCACGCTCTCCCTGTTGACATCAATCTTCTGCATCTGCCACATGGAGTTTTCTGACCTGTCATAAGGATGCTCCCTCTCTTATGCCAGCTGAAATTTAAATCACTGTTGATGATATCTATTCAGGCCAAGTTAAATACAGTAAGATCTAGTGAAAGCATTTCACTGCTGCTGGAGGTAGGGGACTGAGCAATAGCTGTAACTTAAGTTACAGACTATGATCAAATCCAAAGGCAACAAGAGGTTTGAGGTGAACCTTCTCAGACTTTTCGTCCTACAGAGTTCCAGAACACAAGGTTTTTAAACATGAATATCATCTGCCTTCTTCAACCTAACATCTATTTAATGTCTTAAATAGAGACAATTCAGAGTACTTAGGGCAAAATAGTTTGTAAACCAACCCCTGCCCTGTTTATCCTCGCAGATGGTCCTTTGCTTGTAGGTTTGGTGAGAGCCAGCTCTGTGGTTTTCTGAGTTGTAGCAAGTTCTGACCTTTAATACCCATTTACTGTAGTTTTCTATTATTTCTAAGTCTTGGCTATCTGCCCTCTGCTCCTTCTTGCAATCTTTGTGCGTCTGAGAGCCCACACTAAACACACACTACACTCTCAGCCCTTTGCTCTGACTCCCTCACTCCTTTTTTCTTCATTTGCTGTCTACCAAAACATGCTTATTTGTTCCTCAGCCATCTTTCCCTGCAGGCTGACCCAGATGTCTTAAGAGAGCCCAATATACAAATTGGGAGTAAACCAGAAGCAGCCTTTTACACATAGACAAAAGATTATACTAATTCAGGAAAACAATACGTGATATAATGCAACAATTCTTGCAAAGAGATACTAAGAAATTATTTGAGAGAAGTTATAAAACAGCAAACTGCAATTATTTGCTTTTAACAAAGTTGTTCTGGAACAGCAGAACCAACAGAGACTAATTTCCTTTAAATAATATCCCTAGTTTGTTTTACCTAAGCAGTGAGCCCCAAACTCTGTCCTCCATGACTCCCACATCTTCTCCTCATTTCATCAAACATCCCAAAGTGAGTATAAAGTGTCACAAATATCTGAAGAGCAGTATTCTAAATAAAGCTGAGATCAGTGGGGAGACTAAGTCTATAATTCCCTCTTCATATGCTTGCTAATATATTCTTACAAACCCTGTACAAGCCTAAAATTTTTGGAGGAAAATTTGGATGAACTTGGCAGCAAAATTGTAGAACTAGCATTTCTGTATAGAAAACAATGGTCCTTGTGGCAAAAACTACACGTGTAACTAATAACCATCACTTGCAGAAGTTTACATAATCCTCTCAAAATCAAACACAGTCATATTTAAGGTGACAAGGTGACTGATAATCAGAGAGAACACAAAGAAATTAATATTACCTGGGGAACCAATTACAGCCTAATTGCACCAAGATAAGTTTGAAACAAAATACATAAACCTGACAGTTATGCAACATTACACACCAGACAGCTAACCATGAAGAGAACAAAGACTCAGTCTACAATTACCTGTCACTGTTGTCGGACAATGCTTCCCTAAACACCTTTTAATGAAAAACTCTTCAAAGAAACAACTGTTAAGAAGAATGAGGTAGCAAGATGTCCGTCTGTCAAGTCAAAATGCTAAGAAATTGGTAGAATCATGAAACGTTTGCTTAAGAGAGCACTGCTTACATACACATACGTAAAACATACCACCTTGGATTTCCTCAAACGGAGTCACCTGGAATCAGATCATCTACATACTGAGAGAATACTAATTAAATCAAACACTTAAGGATGCCAGAGCACCTACAGTGACTGATAACAGATATAATAGAAATTTGCAACAATAAATCCCCTCTCAGGTCCAACTTATGGAAATTCTAAGCCCACTGAGAGAAGCTACTGCAAAAGGCTAATGTGCATTTCAGCAGCAATTTCCAACTGAATTCAGAAAGTGGGAACTGAACACTAAAGCCAACAAGAAGAACAGAGAAAGCTCAACAGTTACTGAGGTGCTAGGGAGACAGCCCTACCTGAATTGTTAGCCTTGACAAAAAGATTAAAACACCCAGAATGAGTGTCAGAAATACCCACAAATACATGAGACATAGTAAAAAGTGAGAGAAAATATTACAAAGCTCTAGAGAAGAGCAACAAATGTCACCAAATACTTCAACACAAAAGAGCAGAGTTGTCTCCAGAAAAAACAGCCTAAGTATGATATAAAGTTGAGCTAAGCAACTGCAGTAATGGAGGAAGTATAACGTATCTCAGACCCAAGTGAAGGAGTTTAGTTCCACAGGTAACCCCAGGGCTGTGAATGATCCTATGAAATGCAAAGAAATAGAACAGAAAACAACCTGCACCATAACCCAGTCCTGAAAGCCACCTGAAGCCAGCATCACTCATCTTTCAAAGACCTCTTCTGACCAGTACAACAGCTTTGAACTGATTAATAGTTTGAAATTATGTAGGCAGGCTTTAATCCACCATGAACTTGGACATTTAAGGGTCTGTGAACAACAAAGGCATCCTCAGGGAGCAATGGTTTAAAAGCCTATTTCACTACTCTAACCTTTTACTAAATTATGTGGGATTTTATTTGGAGAAGCTTTCTGGACTACAAGCCCAGCAAGCTGGGACTGTGTGAGCAAGAAAAGACTCTTAAGCACTGACCACACAATGCATGTTGCAGACTCAAAGACTATCAGGAAAGAAAGGACTGCAACTGAAAGGTACCATCAATTTCTAAGGAAAAAAAAAAATCTTTTTTCTAAGTACAATTACTACAGTTTTACTGAAATAAGTAATGAGGAATTTAAGTGAACTTATACATAAGTTTAAAACAAGCATCCACTCACTTTTTCTGTCAGGCATTGCCACTAATTTATTTTTAGAGGAGTTCATGGATACAAAAACCTAGCCATCATACAGTTTCAAAGAAAAGAAGAAAATTTATGTAATGGAAGCTAAAAAAACATCCATACAATGATCAGAAGATTGTTCAGTTCCCCATGAAAAGTGCATGCAATTAAAATTGTAGTTATCAAAAGTCAAGATAAGAAGCAGGCTTTTTTTCCAAACAAAGTAGTACAAGAAGGGAGTAAATTCACATGCATGCCAGCAGGAATGTCAAAACAAAATTGAAATCACAAGTTGGTAAAGCAGCTGTTGCAATCACCAGATTTAACAGGCACAGGATATAAAAAAAATCTAGTTTCAAGCTGTAAAGTATAAATTCTGGTCTCAAATGCTGTTTCTGTTCCAGTATGAATAGCTGAAAGAAAGATCCACCAAATCTCACGCAAACCTCTCAGAGCCTTTGAAAGCAAACGCATCAGATAAATTCTGTATATTATGATGAACTGTAGATGTTATTTAAGGCTGATAATCCATCACCCAAAACATGTGGGAAAACACTAGGTACCTGCCCCTGCCAAGAACAGATGGAAACACCCTCTATAATCCCAAACTCGGTGTCAGCTCTGTCACACACCTGGGCAGCCACCTCAGGAGCAAGCAAGGGGTGGAAGGCAAGAGCCTGACACACGTGCTCTCAGTGACTGTGCAGGGCTGCACTGGCATCCGGCAGCTGTGGACAAGCCCGAGCCTGGAGTTGAGGTTGCCAGAGGTGCGATGCCAGAAGGAACAAGGGCTAATAGCTGCTCTAGCTCTGCTCTCTTCCATGAAAGGGAGTGATCTGGTTACCTGACTATCATTTTACAAGTGAGAGAAGATAAAGCAGGTCTAAAACGTGTCCCTCTGTACTGTTTACAGAAAGAAAAGGAAAAAATTATACATTCAGATAAAACCAGGCATCTCATACGGCATTCTACAGGAGTATTCAACACAGATCTTATTCTGTTTCTTCTGAGGTAAGAAGGTATTTATCTTCCCTGCATTGGAAAAAGAGCTCGATCATTACCAAGTGTTTCTGAAAACTCCATTGTAAAAAACAAAAAAGATAAACCAGATGCTGTTCACACTAAGAGGAGAATGAAACTCAAACACGAGAAGATATCAAAAAATTCAAAATATTTAAGACTGTAGGGCTAATATTCATTCAAATCTTATTAATTTAAACCTTGGTTATGTAAATCCTAGATTATTTCTTTATATACTTGCCTACAATAGGATCATGGTTTCACTTCAGTCATGCAGGAGACAAATGTAAAATGTGCGACAAAGACTAAGCACCGACAAAAAGGTTTCAGCCTTTAGCTGCTAGATCTACTATCTTATTTCTGTGGCTAAGCTATAATTAACTTTTAGTCAGCCACCTCCATCATGAAAATAGATAATCATGGATTCTTTTTCTGTGAGCCCTGTTTTACCTTTAAAAACCTCTATAAAGCCCGTCAGAATTTTCAGAGGCTAAATCAGATTGGGAGGGCAACCACCTTTACATATCCTCAGAAGAATTTTAGTCCAGTCTGCAGGTCTAATGCACTATTTGCTACCATGTATAGAATAATACTTCCTTTGTAACAGGTCTTCTGAAGACACCAAGCCAAGATCATTGTCAAGTCTATTCGCAAGGTAAAAACCCCAGGCTTCTGCAAATGTCATTACATGAAATGTAACGCAGGTAGTCAGATGTAGTCCCAAAGAAAGGAGAGCATTGCAGTAATTTGAGTAAGATGATATCACAATTAGTGGTGAGGGGCTTCATCACCACAGTGCACAAAAAGTATTGAGTAGCATGGGATGTGCCATCCAGTCCTGCTAATTCCAAACCTCTTTTTTTAATCAAAATTTTGATACACCAGTCTTACTTTAGTGCCAGGCAAGATCATGGAGCAGATGGAGACTACGCTGAAGCACATGGAAAAAAATAAGGTGATTACTGATAGACAACGTAACTTCAGTAAGGGCAAATCGTGCCGGACAAATTTGGTGGCCTTCTACGTAAGGGTTACAGAGTTGGTGGATAAGAAGAGCAATGACATGTCTACTCAGATTTGTGCAAAGCATGTGACTGTCCCACATGACGCCCTTGTCTCTAGAGAGACATGGATTTGGCAGATGGACAACTCAATGGACAAGGAATGGGCTGGATGGTGGCACTAAAAGAGCTGCAGTTAACAGTTCAATGTCCGAGTGGAGACTAGAGGCGAGTAGTGTTCAGGGGTCACTATTGGGGCTGTTTGACATCTTTGTCAGTGACAGGGACAGTGGGATCAGGCGCATTCTCAGCAAGTTCACTGATGACAACAAGCTGTGTGGTGTGGTCAACATGCTGGAGGGGAAGAGATGCCATCCAGAGGGATCTGGACAGGCTTGAGATGTGAGCCTGTGCAAACCACATGATGTTCAACACGGGCAAGTGCAAAGTCCTGCACCTGGATCGCGGCAAACCCAAGCACCCATATAGGCTGGGCAGAGAATGGATTGAGAGCAGCCCCAGGGAGAAGGCCTTGGGGGTGTTGGTTGAGGAGATGCTCAGCATGAGCCAGCAAAGTGCACCTGTAGTCTGGAAAGCCAACCATGTTCTGGGCTACATTCAAAGCAGAGTGAGCAGCAGATCAAGGGAGGTGCTTCTGCCCCTCTGCTCCACTCTTGTGGGTTCCCACCTGGAGTGCTGCATGCAACTCTGGGACCCCCAACACAAGAGGGACATGGATATATGAAGACATTTTTCACTGCGAGGGTGTTGAGGCATTGGCAGAGGCTGCCCAGAGAAGTTGAGGCTGCCCATCCCTGGAAGCGTTCAAAGCCAGGCTGGATGGAGCTTTGAGCAACCTGGTCTAGTGGAAGGGGGGCTGGAACCAGATGATCTTTAAGGCCCCTTGCACTCAAACCATCCCATAACTCTATGATTCTATAATAATTTTTTTCTATCTCATGCCAAATAGGAGGGCACCTGCATAGCTCTTCTTGCCTGTAGCTGTCTCTCAGAGGCACTTTATGAGAACAACACAGTGAAATGGCCATGCTACCTACTCTGTGATGACCCTCCCAAGGCCTACTTGCAGCAGAAGCATAAAATAAGCTGTATTGACCTTACAGGAAGCAAATATAAAGAGGAAACACGGAGGAGGGGTAAACATATTCTTCTAGTTTCACCTCTCCTGGGCAAAGCATGGCAAAGGCTCACACCAACACTTACTGGTGACCCAGAAATGCACAGCAACCTGAAAAGCTCCCTTTAGCACCATCATTTCTGGTCCCATTGTGAAGCAGCAAATACTAGCATGGCTCTCTATCACAACCATCTCGTTGTCACACAATAAATTTAAATCCCTGTGACACTGAAAACTGTCCCTATAGTTCTCAGCTTAAAACACCAGTCATTATCTTCCAGAGACAGCACAATTACTGTATAAAAACTTCCCTGCTCTTTTCTTCATTTCTTAACAAAATGGAGTCCAAAAGAAAGGCCAAATATTTTCCTTCTAAGTAGTCTTATTAGGCAATAACCTAACATTTGTTAAAATGGCTTTTGCTGGTTTGGTTTTATTCTACAAATACTTTGAATTTTCAAAAATGACCTTCCATCTTTCAAAACTTACCAAAATCCAATTCTGCTTCAGATACTATTGCCGTATACAAATTTACACATAGGAAACAAGCCCAACTGATTCCAGAACAAATGCTGGTCTCTCACGTTAATTCCTGTGCAGCAAGTACAATGGGAAAATAAAGCTATGGCTACTGACTGGATTTTGCATCACATTCTAACATGAAGGAACATGTATTTTGTAACATTCACTTTCAACTCTATTTTCACCAGTAGTACAGTAAGGAAAATCTCTCCTCTCTTTGTATAGATAAAAGCAGCTGGTAGAACCTAACACAGCATCACTACTTTTAAATTAATCTAACCATTCTGGATTTTTTCTTCTCAAGTACAGTTATATTCTCTAACAAAGCCCACATAGGGTCCTCTCACAAAGGTCATACCAAACCTCATTTTAAAGCCTCATTAATAGAGAAAAAAAATACACACACACGCACACTGCAGCTTTGATAAATACTAACATACAGAAAAATTAAAATCTTCATAAATACTCATTTTTCTTCACTCAAGAACAGCTTTTCTACTTGACTGAAGATAAGCATTAGACAATTTAAAAGAATTTCTGTGCATCAACAGAAGGCTAAGTAGAAGGTCTAAAATCAGAATCTTGAACTCTTTTGGATTTTGTGATTACCCAACCTAGCCCCATCCCTGAATGAAAGGAACTAATTTTATGTCTTTAAGTCTAGCCAGATTCTTCTAAAACCAAATGATTGCATAAGATCCCCATTATCTCCGCAAAGTTTTCAGAATTTCCATACAGTTAGATCTGAAACTCAGCTCTGAATTGCTACTGCAAGAGTGAAGTCCCAATTTTACCAGCATCTAAACTTCACTTCCTTAGTTTTCAATACCTTTGCAAATACAGAATGAATATATCAAATAATTTCTCTTTTTAAGCATCATGATGTATATCAAGATCTTAGAAATTCAGCCACAAGTTAACTCTCAGTTTTAGAAGACTATTTGAGGCTGTTTTATGGTGATGAAAAGCTTCAACTAGATTTAAAAATGCATTTCTGTTACCGGAATTCAAACCTGTGCTTCAATGAATACACTCAGTGAAATGCTTCTGCATTGAATAACTAGACCCCATTATAGTCTTTGCACACTTGTTGCATGCGGCAATGCTAAGTCTATTGAATATTTATTTTCACCGTATTGTAGGAGCTTATGTTATACTTTTTTAACTTTCATATTTATATTAAACTTGTTAGGTTCTCAGACAATTACACAGCACTACTGTCATAGCCATCACAGTTATAGTTAAGCTGTGAATTCAAACACTTACTAAGTTTTCACTAATAAACCTTATTGCTAAGTGCTAGCTAGTTATTCTGACCTATTAATCCACAATGTCTCACACAGATTACTTTTTTTTTAATAATTGCTTTGCTCTGGAAATAGGAATGGTTGACACTTTCCTAATTTGGAAACTTTCTACTCAGGAAGCAAAGTAACTCCACAGTGAGACATTCCAAATGGCAAATGACAGCTACATAAACAAACATATGGCAAAATAACATCAAATGGCCACTCAGAAATCTAAGATGTTCTTCTCTCACTGGGCTTTAAGCATCTCTCATATTTAAGGAATTTCCTGTGTGGCATACTAACCAAACACACCCACTCTGGCCTCAAAGAAATACTGCGATCCATTCACTATGCTGAAGAGACACTCTTGAATTTTTTTTTCCTTTGCAGGGGATATAAAGTATCTGAGGCAATAACTAGGGAATGAGGCAATTGAAAAGTAACAGTAGTAGACATCTCATGTTATAAAACAAGGAGAAATCAGAAAAGTAAGGAAAAGTAGTCACATATAAAACTATAGTCAAATCCTGGGAAGAATAAAATATTAGAAACATATGCAAAGTTGCCTGACATTAATCCTGATATACATGAAATTGTAGCTTAACTTACTGGTAAAGTTCCTGGTAAAGAGGCATCAAAGAACGATACCAAAGAGTTGGGAGGTGCTGCAAATTGGACTTGGGAACCCGAGAAAAGTTTTGAGTTGGAACTGATCTGTGCATGAATTTCCAGACCCACAACTGGTACCCATGGAGCAAGGCTGGAAAGGAAAGAGAAGAAGGGAGAAACAATTTAAATACAGATGTTAAAAACCATGAACACCTAGAAACAGAAGAATTAAGAACTCCTAATTTATTTAAAAAATCAAATTGTGATTTTAAAAACATCATAAATAATGTTGCAAATACATCTACAGTGTAATGGAAAAACTTGTGCTGTGATACTGAAGAACTGATGCTATGGGAACTATATGGCAGTGTTCATTATATGCAGAAAAGAATGTAATAAAAAATGTAATGGTTTGAAACTTTTAACTTTTCCTTACATGAGAAATCTCAGAGAAATTAATGAGGCACACTTGCATGCTGGATGAACCCTAATTTGGTGCCTCATGAAAATCCCCAAATCATCATAAATATGAATTACTTCTCAGGTAGTTTGATAAATCTCCAACAGACAGGTGGCATAATAAATTATGTATTCTTTGTCAGATAGTCACTGGCATGCTGGGAAAGGTGGCTCTCCAGAGCAGCGTTAGTAGGGTATTAGCATAAACTTTAGTAATCTGGTAATAGAGAAATCATCATTTCAACTAGAGAGCTACTGTTCTCTGAATGTATTCCACAGAATAAAGCTTCTCCATATCATCTAAAAAGTAATTGTAATTCTCACATCCATAACCTTTATATGGACAAGAGAAAAAGGTCACCTTTACAGTATGAATTGCTTGACAGTTTCTGTAAGTAATTATCTGGCCTTGTACAAATGAAGTGGCACAAATAGTATTTCAGTGATGAAATCACATTTCTGTGGCAGAATACTTCAGCAGTATGAGCACCCAGATAGCTAGAGGAGATAAGCAAGCTATGGGAAAACATCAAACAAATATATCAAGTACAGCGTTCCTTTCAAAGGTGAACATTCTACATTGCCAAGATTCTAGTTCTTCATCTGCCCTCCCACAGCTGAGGACATTCCTACAAACACCAAACTAGTGATGCAGATGCCACTTATATTGATGCTTTTAGGAAGAAGAATATTATCATAGAAGATTAAGGTTCAGGTGTTTAAAGGAGCTAATAAATTTTCTTTTACTGAAATGTAGTATTATTCTTTGGTATTTTCAAATAATCATACAAATGCCTCAGGGTTTAAGAAATAATGTGGGCTTTCTTCTACATTTTGGAGGCAAATTTATTCCAGTGTTTCTGTATTCTTCAGAAATGCCTTTCTGCCATATCATGGCATAAAAAAATTACACCAGGCTTTGCTTAATCAGTGTGTTGGCTTACACTCAGAAAAAAAGGTACATGCACCAGTCTGTCCTTCAATCCTTCTAACAACACTGATGAGGCACCTGGAGCTTCTTGCCATGTTTGTTCAAGGATTATGTTTATCGGTGTCTCTAAAGAATCAGCAGCACACTTCCACCGGTGTCTGCACAACTTTCTCGAGGTGATCAGCAGTGCAGAGAGAAAGCTAGGGCTCATCAGAGAACAGGAGAACTTGTTCAGGCCGTGACTTTCAGTTGCGGCAGAAATAAAATGCTCTGTTTCAGGCATGCTGCCCAAATCTCACAACACTCCACCGGGAGAGAAAGCCCCTTCTGGATTAGAATAACCCCTGAAAACACGCTCATGAAAGCTGGTGCAGCCCTCGCTGTTCATTCTCGGCACACGTGAACGCTCAGCGCTTCCTGAGCTGCGGGCTCTTATCACAGCCAAGCGTGTCAGAGGGTCACGGCCCCACCGCCGCGGCAATTACCGTGCGAGATAAACGCGTGCTGAGCAGGCGCTGCCAGCTGCCAGTAAGCTGTGCATGCCTTACACCGCTCAGGAGCCAGAATTCACATCGGGCCCCGCTGCTGACACCGCCGCTCCCGTGCCCAAGACCGGCGCCCCAGACCCGGCCCCGCCCCGCCCCGAGGGCGGGATGCCGCAGGGCAGAACCGGCTCCCTCGGCCCCGCTCCCCGCGCCGTCCCGGCACCGTACCCGCTCTTCCCCGCCGGCACCGCCCCGCCTCTCGCGTTACAGGCGACAGCCCTCTGCCCGCGGGGGGAAGGACTGGGCCCGGGCCCCGGCCCAGCCGCGCCGCGCTGCCGCGCCCGGCGCCAGACCCCGCCGCACCCCCGCGCTGCTATGGCCGCCACGGCCGCCATTGCCCCGCCAGCGGCTGCCGGGCTCCCGCAGCGCCCCCTGGGAAATGCAGTCCGGGATGGCTGCGCGGAGCGCGGGCTGTGAGGGCGGACTACAACTCCCGTCAGGCCGCTCGCTGTGGCGGGGGCTGGGTCCACAGTCCTCTGCTTATCCCGGGAATGCTGGAGCGAGGGACAGGCATTGCTGCTTGGCTGTGTTTGAAACGCCTTAGGTGGCTCAGGTCCTCAAAGTGGGTAGTATGTGGGCTCACGCTGATGCAAAACCAGCTGCTGTTCTAGAGGGGCCGTTTGCAAGCCTTGGGCATCAAATGATGCTGTACCATGCGGTTGAGGTCTTGGAGCTTTGCTTCTCATATGAAGAGCAGCAAGGTTCAGTCTCAGCGGGGCCTGGTGATGTTATGTGATAATAAAGAGTCCTGTCCAGGGCATATCCAAACATTTTTAATATTTATGCAGCTACAGTGCACAGACAATAGAATTGATGTCCTTCGATCCCAAGCCACAGGCCTGGGGAGCTTAAATGGGAATGAATATGAGTTGTTGCTTATGTCACCTTTGCACTGTGTCAGCGGCTGCCGACAGAAGCTGATCAGTCACAAACACATCAGTGAGACTGAGTCCTTCCAGCAGAGGACAGTGGTGCACACAAGCACTTGAAAGTATCTTGCAGCCTTTATGACCTCTTGTCTTCCCAAACTCAAATATGAGATGCTGAATGGCTCTGAATCATGCAGAAGATAATCTACCAAGTAAGAAAATGTCTTACAATCAATGTTTCGTAGCACTAATTTTCTGATATGTGTACACTTTAAATAAGTGCAATAAATTAACTGGAAGTGCTCTATAAGAGGAACCAGTTGAGACATCCCTTCAGCAGACACTGATCTATAGTTACTTGTAAAATATATCTTGTTTTAATTAGTTTGTCATGTTCCTTTTCTTGGGAAGTATTCTTCCCTTGTACAACAAAGAGTGACCTAGAAAAAATTCCTTTCCAATAGAGAAGAACTGACCACAGCTCTTCTTGTACATGTTGTGGAGATGGAAAGAACATTGGAGTGACCTTTTTCCTTCTCTTCTGTTGGAAGCTGCTTCACATATGAGGTAAACTAATGTAAAGCCTGTGTAGTAGTCTTTAAGCCAATGAAATATTTAAGATAATTCTGATTTGAGGAAAACCTCATTGTCATTTGGACTTTGCAGGGCCTATGCAATGTATTGTGATGAAAAATAAATTTCAGACTGAAGCTTTAGTATACAGTTTTTATTTCTGCAACAAATTTATTCTCTTTACAATTGTCCTCCATGAACTCTGGATTTAGTTATTATTTAATACAATGTAGGGATTGGCAGGCCATTTCAACCTAGCTATGAGGACAGGTTCTGAATGTAGCTCTGAAGTGTTTCTATTGGTGTAAAAATGTTAAGTTTCAGATTATTTTACTTTCTTTTAAGCCTGTTATCCTGATGTAACAGAAGATTTCATAAATAGCACTAAGAAGTTAAAGCCTAATGAATATTAAAATCATGTTACTTAAAGCCTTACTCTGCCTTCATTGCAGACTTCTGCCCTTTGTACGTATTATTTAGAAGGGAGGAGACAACACAAAAGGCTTGAAACCCCTACCAAATAATTCCTCTGGAACTTTTAGCTGTATTAGGTGCTCCCTTACATAGAGAGGAAGACTGGGAAATGCCATTGTTTGTGGTCTAAATTGTCTCAATGTTATTTTAATTCCTTTCTCAGAAAAAAATCCCATTAGGAGAACCTTTGCAGCCTTTTGCCAGTAACCGAGTAGTTAATAAATGAAAGCTCATGCATCCATATACAGGAAGCTGGTCAATCACAGGGAATAATTTCCTTTCCCAGCAGCTTACTTTGAGGTAGGAGAGGCTACATATTTGTTTCTTATATCCCTGGGCAGCAGTTTCTACTTTGCAGTGTGTTTAGAGATCATGCTGTGGCTTGGAATAGGAAAATAGCACTGCATAAAGATTTGTGCTATGATAGTTCAGTACTATGTAGGCTCATATCTTAGAGAGGGTAGACCCAGGGGATAGTTTGCTCTGAGTCTCTTGTTTCTGTAGGAATTTGACCAATGTCTGAGAGGAAACTGGAATTTTGTAGAGAACAAAAACCCAACAGCATATCATTTAAGCTGTCTGTCCCATGTATTTGAAAGAAGATCCCTCTGAATTTTAGTTTCTAGGGTCTGAGCTCTAAATTCTGTTTTCTTGCAAGTCATACTTAGCACGCATACTTAGTCCTTTTGTGGACTGTGAGATCTCCTTTTGGTAGAGCAGGGAATGGGATATTTAGACTGGGGTGTTTGTTAGATACTTCACAGGCTGCCTGCAGTCTCTTATTTCAGCATGTGAAATAAGGAACAGACAGGAACAGGAACCTCTGTTAGATTTTGAAGCAGAGTTTGTGACTTTCGGAAGAGTAAATCCATAGTCTATCAAAAAATGAGACACTGGCCTACAGGGAAGAGTAATGAAGCAAATTGTTAACTTTGGAAGCAAACTATCGTAAGGGATGTGTTCAAACTTTTAGGCCCCTAGGATCACCTGTATACCTTGAAAGCCATTTTTTTTTTTCTCTACAGGTAAAAAAAGAGAGAGAAATTTTCTTCTTTTCCTGCAACTTTGAACTAATAGTGACAATTATTTCCACTCTGGAATATGGATTCAACTTGCCTGTCTACCAGTAAGGGTACATGGCAGATACAAAAATGTGTACTTGATCTTGAGGATTGGAAAAGGATATTTCTATTGACCACAGGAAAGAGTATTTAGGGAGCTAATAGAGCTGCCTTGTATGATCTGCTGACCACATGTGCATGCAGTTATAGATTAGGTAATATGAACAGCCTCATGATTTCAGCTGTCTTGTATCAAAGTGTACTAATGAACAAAATGATGACAAAATGCCATCGATTTCCTAATTGGGATGTAGTGCCATTTTATTTACCAAGATTTTTATAACTAAAGAGTTGAAAATAAGGGCCAGACTTGGCTAGAAAAAAAAATCAAAAAACAAACAAAAAAAAAAGTGTGTACAAGCAATTTCTATAAACAGTATTGAAAACATGTGGGTTACATATGGGTCGTGATGCTACTTTAGAAAGTAAATTCACTATTCCTTAGAGGCTGTGGTGTTGAAGACAAGCAGTATCCTTGATTCCGCCATGAGGAGCCTGTGCATTGCCACCTTTCTGTACTGGTTTTCACCAGGTGCTTCTCTCTGGGAGTGCTGCATTGAGTATTGACTACACCTGTGATTTGAATCAGGTGCTGGCAATCTTGAAGACTCACTTAGGGGCACAGTACCCTTCTTTGTCTCAGGATCCTGAGCTGGAAGTGGTTTCTTGTAGCTGAAAACCCCTTTGGCAGAGGCAGCGTTTGAGGAAGTCACTAACCTTGTCTGAGGGTGAGTACTACCATAATCTTATTGTTTAATAGATTAAACTCTTATTTTTTCAGTGTGAAGTTCTACTATTCCAGGCATAAGAGGACTTCCTAGCATATCACTGCTGTCTTGGTATTGCATCTTGATTAAGTTGCTGGAAAATTCACATTATGAGCCTATGCTACCTTTGGTATGATTCCTAGTTGCCTAGGGATTCATTTCTTTTAGGTGTAAATCGGTATGATTTACCTCCAAGGTGATCACTTCATTTGATTTGAACCTGCTGTAGTACCCAATGTTTTTTAAATGTTTGAGTTGTAATTCAGGAACCATGTCAGGTTTATATCTAGCTATAGTTCAGTCTATAGGGAATATGTTATAGTGGTTTTCATTCACAGTGGATTTTTCAAGCAATGGAAACTGCATTTGGGAGCAGCAGAGACCAGGCTAAAGCAGCTATATTAAAGTTGAGTAAACTTATTGTATGAATCTTATGTCTGGACTGCCTGTGATGATTATGCAGAAGTGATTAATACTAGTAAATTTTAGATCAGCTGAAATATTATGTTTTCTCTAATTGTATTGGCATCTGCAAGAAAGCCTTTAAAATGTCTTTCCAGCCTTTGGTTTTTCACTTTAGTCCATTTAGAACAAGTAAGAATAGAGGAAAAAGCATGTAGAAGTGAGACCAATTTATTCCTGTGTTTTATTACTTTTGCATTGAATTTTTGGTTTTGCTATTGCTGCTTATAATTTTCAGCTGAAATTGTCAAAGAGCTGCATTATGTCTGAGGCCTGTTACTTCCTAAATTAAGAGCCGTAACTCTTGTTGCAGGCTGTCTATGGCTTTATATATATAAAACTCATGGATCTAACATTTCAGCAGCATATAGTTTCACATAACTGATACTCAAACAAGAAATTTCATATACACATTTATAATATTCCAGCTGACAGCCCAACCTAGGAAAAAATAGACACAAAGATCTATGCTAAATTTGTTAAAAAGGAAAAATTTTAGCTGAACAGTCAAATTGGGAATGCGCATCAAAATGTTTTCCCTAAGAGATGTGGTGTTAAGAATCAACCAAGCCTTCCATTATTATTGACTTCTCTGTCATGAATAAAGTGAAGGAATAGTTTGAAAGAGTTGTCAAGTAACATAATGCTGGGAGTAAGCTGGTTATAATAATGTCATCAGTTTAGTCTAAAATTAATTTTTTTAATCAAAACAAGTCTAAAGATAGTCTGAAGTGTTAAATCCTGTCAAGGTACTGCTTATAAGAGGGGGATTTCTTTAAAACATGAGATTACTAGTAGGTTGAAGCCAATTTGAAGAGGTTATGTTTTTAAAGTTTTTATTCCAGAGACTTGGCATGGTGCTTCTAAGGGCTGCCTTTATTGTTCTTAACACTAAGGATTGTTGTTAATTGTCTAAAGCAATAAGGATGCAAACTAAAACTGTTGTCCAGATGGAACTTTGTGATTTATTACCTCACTAAAAGCGCAGCAGAAATGTAAATGAGGGAAAATACTGCAGATAAGTGTTTGAAAGCTTTGAATAAAGTTGCAGATCCTGAAGTGAGGCAGCCCTAATTTTTCCCTATGCAGCAACACAGACTTTTGTTTTACTTGTTTAGGATTGATTTAGGAGTTAGCTAGTCATTTGCAAAACTTTTTGTCTATTCCTTGCCTTCATGTGTATACACCTATACATTGTGTTATGTATAACCCAGATGGGCTTGAAGAGCACGTGTTGAAACCTTTGTCCTGCTGGATATAATGTTTTAACTCTGGAACATAAATTTTTCTTTATTTGCTTATGTGGTTGCACTGCTGTCTTTATCTTCCCACAGTGCCTGTGGCATTCGAAGCAAAATCTGGTTTATGTTCTTCTTTTTAGTAATAAGTGACAAGAATGTTTATGATGCATGTTTGGCTTTTTCCCCCCTCTGTACTGTCTTTATGCCATACCTATATGCTTGGTTACTTTTCTTACAGTGAAATAAAATATGTAAACATTGCTTCTTCCTGAGAATGAAAAGAGAATGGCAGTGCCCTTGGAATCAAACATCCATCTCTCAATTTCATGCTGTTTTGGGTTGGTTTGGGGGTTTTTGTGGGTTGTTTTTTTTTCTTCTTTCCTGTGGACTCAGACTCATTGCTTTTGCATTCAGATTATGATCTCTCCATGGACCTGGTAAAGATAGTGTGTTAGTCACAGGCATTAACTGAGAGCTTGTAAGTGGAAATAGTGTGATAACCTGGAGAAATAAGAGTCTTTGGGTACAAAACAGGACACTGAAGCAGTACAAACATTATTTCCTGTTTTGTTGCTTGTGTATATAGTGCCCCAATGGAAAGTATTGCCAACAAATTTCAATCAAGTGTTTCCTCTTGTGTCATTTATTCTGTCCTTGGGTTTTCTGTGGTGCCATCAGTTCATGCTGTCTGGTGTGAGCTGCTACCCAACACTAACCACAGCTGATGTGAAATAGGCTCCCAACTAACCAGAGACCTGTTTTTTCATTATGAACTTCACCTGGGAGTTAGGCCTTTTGTTGAACTTGACCTGAGTTATCCCTTGCTCATGGGATAACTTGGACCATTGAAGACTCTTGGAGTGGTGTTTTGTATATATTATATCACAGAGTTTTTTTCCAACTTATTCTTTGAAAAAAATATGAATAATTGTGCAGTCTTGTGGATAGTAGACATTTTAAAGTCATATGCCAGTGTATAAAATACATTGATAGTAGAATGCTATTTTAATATTATTTTTAAAGTAAGGAAAATAATTAAGTGCTGGTGTTTGGTTTTGTTGTTCAGAGTTTTTTTTTTTGGTGGGGAGAGATTGGGGTTTGGAGTCTTCAGGTTTTTTGCAACATTTGTCCTGTTGGTTTTTTTTGTTTTGTTTTGTTTGGAGTTTGTTTTTTTGGGTTTTTTTGTACATTACCTTAGATTAGATGAGATTAGATTCTTCCATGGCAGGAATGAAATTTTCTCTATAGAAACTTTTATTAACTGGTCAATCAGTAATTACTCTGGGAGTGAAGTGCTTCAGTAAGTGATTACATCATCTCAGATTAGATGAAATTCTTCAATTATGAAAGTGAAATTCTCTCTGTAGAAACTTTTATTAACCAATCAGTCAGTAGCTGCTTTGGAACTGAGGTGCTTCAGCTTCAGTAGCTGATTAGTAAGTTGCAGTCTGAAGCCAAAATGTAAGAGGTGTTGTGTACTTTGCACATATTGGGGCAATGGCTCATTAAGTTTTAATACATTGGATAATCTTTGAAGTTTATATTTACTCCTTGCCTTGTCCAGGATAGCAGCATGTGCAGGGAATTCCCAGCAGTGCAGGATGCTTACACTGTGTCAAAGGGCTGCTTCCACAGGCCTTGTTCAAACAAAACTCTGGGGCATTTGAGTGAGAGTTTGGGTTTGACTCTCCAAACCATTGCTAAAGCAAACCCTAAGGGGGTAGCATGTGTTAGATAATTGCAATAACAACTTTGCCTAAGAGACTTTAGAGACCAACCATTCCAGCTTTGCCATATGTCCTTCTCTTTCCTCTTTAGATGTCAACATTTATAGTATGGTAGCACAGCTTTCTCTCTAGAAGTATTTTCTTTCTGCTGATGCTCACTATAGTAGCCTTAAGTAGTGGTAAAGGCATAAGAATACATTGCTGACTTTTGTTCTCACGACATTTTTGATCTGTCTTCTGTTGTTACCTGCTGCTGTGTAGATTAAGACAATGCATAAGTGGTGGCTTTCATCAGGGGAGTATCTGTATGAGGAAAAGGGTTACTCTGCCAAGTCACTAGATAATGATTGTGTTTTTACTGCATGACCAGAAGAACATTTCTGCTAGGCCAGGTCTGCAGTGGCAACTGTGTGTCTGAAGCTTAGGTGATGTACCTGACCTCAATGGCACACTTTGGATTGCTGCTTCCTGTGTTACTGAGATGGAAATTCAATGACACATTATTTTGAATAGATATGCAGCTGCCTTATGCATGGATGAAAGAAATATATCTGTGTATCAACACATTATATTTTTCCAATTATGATCTCTTATCTCATGGTACTAGATAGGAACTGTCTCGTTCAGGAAGCGTTTTATTACTTCTATATGAGTTATGCAAAGCTTGCTGTTTCTTTTAGGTCCTGAGAGGGAGAGATTTTTACTTCCTTTTGGAGTCTTCTTTCTCAAAACATGTCTGGTTTTGTGGGGTTTTTTTTCCTTACAATCTTTGAAATATGGATGCTTGCTTGTCTTACTTGTGATTATGTTTACTTGGTCTTTCACAACTCCAGCTGTTTAATTTTAAATCCACTTTTATTGTTGCATGCAGAAAACAAACATATACCTTTTGCCAGGATGATTTTACTCGAACATAAGAAGAAGAAAGAATGAGTATTTTCATAAAAAATGTCGTAAGTGTGTCTGCTAACCTCTTCAGAACGGAACAAAAATGAATTTGTTGTCTCTTTTTGCGAGAATGCTTGAAAGGGTTGCAAATGCATGATAGTAGCTTAGTAAATGATCAGCATATTGTGAATGTATCTTTTAAAGGCCAAGGAATAGCATAACTACTCTTTCAAATTGTGGTTGATATAAAACATTTCCAGTTGGATCATGTATAGAATAATTACTTTTGACAAGTTAATTTTGCAAGTGTCCAATTAAGCTATTCATTCATAGCTTATCTCTTCGTAGTGTGGCTGTATTCACTTAGCTGTTCAGGCTTGAATTTCTATTAAGCATTTAAATATGGATGCAAATTCATGGGATGTGAATTCATTGAAAAGGCAGTTCTTAGTGTTGAGAGTTTGACCCCCACCAATTCACATCACAAGACTGACTTTAAATCAGGAGGGATGCGAGGCTATATTTTTTTCTTTTTCTTTTCTTTTTTAAGTAGTAGTAAATGTTACTTGGCTTCTATTTTTTCCAAACTGTTAAGATTCATAGTCTCAGCTGTTCTTTAAGCTCACTGTAAGTCACAATATAAAGTCAAATATAGGGGTGTGGTTTCTCATGAAGCTACCAGACCCCCAAAGCTGGGACTTCAAAATGAAATACCAAATATCAAAATGTAACTTATAATTACAAGATACTGAATTACTAACTCTTATGAATCCTATAAAGTAAGTATGATGAGAGTATAGAGAATTGAGTCTTTGAGATCCCAGGATGGCACTAGGTATTTTGAGTTGATAATGGAAGCTGTTGATTTCCTGCTCTTGATAGAAGTGGAAATAAACCAAGTCAGAACATACTGTTAGTCAAAGGGTTCAAGGGCGTCTGTAACCTGCTTCAGTTGGTCAGGTGTTTGGATTTTAAGAATGAACTAATAAAGTGCATTAAAGATGGACTTGGACTTCTAGAATCTTTTGAAAAAGAGCCTTAAAAAATTAGTATCTTTTGCTTATCCTCTGAGTGAACAGAGCATGGTTGGGGAACCGCCACATGATTAATCAAGGTAGTGTTTGTACCAAACTGTGAACTTGAGGGACAAAATTTACTAAGCCTTGGGCGTGTAATTTACATTATCTGCCCTGGTGTTAGTGAGGCAAATTCAATAAGATGTATGATAGTGATGGTACACAGTGTTTCTTCTCTGCCGTCCATCCTGTTTTTCAGCTTGCATGGAAATGTGTCTAGTAGTAATGAGGCTGGGTCAGAACATAGCTGAATCTTTATAGTTTGCTGCTACGCAAAAGTTTGTAGGTTGCTATTCTAAATCCATCTGAGGGGAGGGAGAGAGAGAAGCATGATCATAATAGAAATGACAGAAAACCTGGAATAATTGCACTGGACTTCCTGCCTCTTCCATCTATTCTCACAAGTGAACTGCCCCAGGCTGAGCACATTGATCGAGCGATACACGCACACACATCCCCACAAACTCCCTTGGCTTAAATTCACATGGACACTCACACATGCACTTGAGTACCTACATGACTCTTTCTAATCAATACTGCAGTACTTCTGAATTCTTTCAATTCCTTTGTCAGTATTGACATTTAAGCTGTAAATAGATCTTGACAGTGGGTTTCGCACAGGGGTTTAGATATTGGGCTGTATCATCCTACACATATCTGGAGTGATTGCATATCTATTCTACACCTCTCACATTGACACCTGTTTGAATGTGAGAAAAGTCTAGCTTTCCCTTGCAATGGCTGGAAGCCACTAATGTGAGATGGAGGGCAGGCCAGAAAAGTATGGGATAGATAACTGAAAGCTTTTAATATTATTTAGATTTTTAGGATTGACAGGTGAGGCCAGCAAATTTCAATCAGCAAGCTTCATTACTGCCATCCAACAATGCAGTCTGTAAGCAGCAACAATTCTTTTTCCCAGCCTCTGTGTAGCTTCACTTTCTCAGAAGCTCTGCACTCAGGAAAAGACCCTGCACTATAACTTACCAAGTGGTTCAAGAAGTCAAGAAATCCTGTCTTCTCTAAGACTTCTGAGTATGTCTGTTCAACACACTACTATTTAAGTACTGTTGACTTATGTTTCCTAAAGTATTGACCTTCAGTATTTGTCCATTGGGTTATTTCTCTGAGATTAATTTTGTAAGAGATGGATGAAAATCACTTTACATATTGGATTTCATAACCCACTGTGTAATTATCTAGAGGATAATACTAATACAAATCTCCCACCCAGATTTTATGGCATTGTTTCTACCTTTTTTTTTCAGCACAGTTACACTAGGTCTGGATTCAGGCTCACATCGTTTCCTTTTGCATCATTGCCTATATGTGAGAAAATAACTGCAAAAAGCACAGTGTTCCAAGGTACACCACTGTTGGCCTCTGTTTTTGTGCAGATAATGTGATGACTGCTGACCAATAATACAAACACATACCAGTTTTAGAGTACCTTTTCTTAGCTGAGGCATGAAAGCTTCCCTAAACTCCATTCCAAGGATAGCAAAGCATCAAACAAACAGAACTCCAGTGGCCTTAATTTCAGAGGCAGTAGATTAACAATGTGAAATAAATATATTGGGGCCTAGAGAAGGGCCTTCAGAAAAGCAATAAATCTATGTGGATTTTCCAGTTAGGAAAGCCTGTTCAGATACTGCAGTTGTAAGGGGACTTTCACAAAGTTGGTGTGAGAAAGCTGAAGAGGTGGTATGGTTTTGACTGAAGAAATAAAGCATTATTGTTGTTTTCTTTGAGTGTTGATAATCCTGGACTTCAGAGAAACTGGTTAAGTACTATTGCATTAAAATGTAATTTAAAACCCAAACTGATGCTGCTTCTCAGCAGTTCTGTGTGCTAGTGAAGTGTGAATGTGGCTGAATGTTCTGAATGTTTCTTCCCATAATCAGTGCAGTAAACAGAACTGTGGTGTGGTTGAAGCTAGGTGAATGTAGTCAAAGTTCTGAGTATTCAGTCCAGAAAGTTTGTTCATTGGGTAGAGGATTTTATCAATGGACTGCATCTGCTCTGCTGCCTGGAAGTAAGCTGGTGAATGCAGTGCCTGATATCCTATGGCTTGGGCTGCACCCTGCTTGGACTTCTGTCTTGCCTCAGCAATTGCTACTGGTGTAGTACAGTAACTGTGTATTACATGTTGCATATTTGGTTTTGATATCAAGATTCAAAGGTGTTTTAACCTTCAGTTTCATAGTTTTTCCATGTTTCATAAATACTTCATTAGTAAAACTTAGAATTCTCACTGTACTTCCTATCTCATGTCACTGCACTAGCGTTAGTATTTAATTATCTTCATTTAATTGTTATGTATTTATTAGCATAGGCAAACACCCAGGTCTGGATTCATTGCTCATGTAATAAGTAGTAAAATTATTTAAATACAGGAAAAATACCACTCTAGGGAATTAAAGTAAGGAGGGGAAGTCTAATTTACATATTGGGACAAGTCAGGGTTAGCCAAGCAGTGGCTGACAACCCGTTCAACTAGGTTGAAATGGAAATGGAGAGAAAATACAGTCAGCAGAGGAAATGTGATTTATTGAGCTGTGGGTACATATATATGTATATGGGCCTTTAAGAAAATTCCTTATGAAAGGGGAAGTGAGTGCCCTCTCTGTTCTTCCATTTTTAGGCAAGAGAGAAATAAATACCCTCTTACAGTCTGACCCAGTCTGAATATAGTCACCAAATGAGTCCCAACTAGGTAACAGAAGTGCTGTCACCTCTGCTGTCAGCTCCTGGAGCAGGTAGCTTTTTCCCTGTCAGCCATGTTCTGCACGTGTGTGCCAGGTGTAAACACCACCTTTCCTGCAGCAGGGAACATGTCTGTGCTTTGCTGTATTGGCACCAGCCATGACAGTGTAGGTTTGTGCTAATGTGCTGGAGGGCTGGCTGACATGCAGTCATGGTTTTGCCGTCCTGTCTAGGATTCCCGTTGTGCTGCTTCTACATTTGCTCCAGCAGTAGAATTAAGCTCTTCACTTATTCTATGCCTCGCACTTTTCCTTTAAATCAGTGAGAATGAGGTGTAAATTACTACTCCTTATGAATATGTTATTTGACCCCGTCCTTCACAACAGTAGCTGAAGTTTTCTGTGCTAATAATAGTATTGGACTAGAGTTGTTACCTCATTCTGTAATTTATCTCAAGAATGGAGGAAAAAATATCTTTGGATCAAACCTTCAGTCTGTTCTACCCTGAATAATTCCTTGACTGCACAGAGAGTCCCATAAGATTTCACCCACATAGAGACTGTTTAATCAAGTGGACACTTGTATCTTGAGACACAAAACAAAGCTATGCTTAAAATGTAGCAAGATTTTAGCATAAAATAAGCGTAAGTTGTAGTCCAGCTATAATATTGATTCACTTGCTGGGTTTGTGGTGTGTAGTTGCTTGAAACTTTGTAATGTTCATCCTACTAGAGCCTGTAGGAATCCTGTTGTTTTTCAGTTCTTACTGAAAGACAGATAACATACTGGAAGTAAGAGGTTAATTAGTGCAGTGGTGCAAAAGCTATTTTTATAGAGATCCCCAGAGACTTCTTGCCTGTGTGCAACACTTCAAATAATTATTATTTATTACCAAAGTATTTGCACCATCTGTCCCTATACTTATTAGTGCTACTGTGCACTGATGCACCTTAACTCCTGCTTCTCTACCACCTCCTCCTTCCATGAATAAATGCTAGAGCTGCTGAATCATGTGTAAGGGATGAACAAATTCTTAAACACTTTGAGAAGGGAGTCAGATTATCTGTTCGATATAGTGATTTATTTGACAAATGAACCCAGAAAAGGATAAGGCATACAAGTATTGCTGTGGTCTTGCTTTGTTACTTTTGAAATTTCTTTTTCTTAAAGTCCTTTATTTCAGTCCTTAAATATAATTAGTAAGTGCATGTAAGTATCAGGTGCCAGATGTTGTGTATATCTTTCTAGAATTTACATAGCTTTTCAAAATTTTTTGGAAGAGAAATAAAGCACGCTATACTGTGTAAATCGACCAGTCTTGATGTATTGCTTCTTAGCCCCAGTAATGCATAGGTTTGGTTTAGCAAGAATATTCTCAGGCCTTTACTAGTCCTCAAGTAATCTCATAGTGAATTGTACTTCCTAAATTATTACTTCATTCTTTATATTGCTTTTTTCCCCTATCAAATTCAGGTACTTTCTGGAGGTTTTTTTTTCTTTTAAATCCGATAGACTTTATTTCAGCTAAAACTGGACATTGTTTTTTAGTCCTCAAACCTAGCAGTTCTCCTTGCTACAGCTTTTAGTGAGTGAACACTTGTACTACCCTAGGCCAAAAAGTGGAGATGGACTAAAATGCGTTACAGATACATTCTACAAAACACTTTGAATAGGAAAAGAGTATGCAGAAAATCAGGAGATGCTCTTGAACCACATGAAGTCATCTGTGTCTGGGCCCGTACTCCGATGGTGTTCCTGACAGATGTTTGTCTCATCTGTTCTCAAGGGCCACTGGCAGTAGGTATTTCCTACTGTTTTCAATCCTTCACTATCTTCACTAATGCAAATTTTTGTTTACCACAATTCCCCCCCATCCCATGATTAAGATGACTTCTTGTTGTCCTGTCCATAGTGGACAGGCAGAACAAATGAATCCCTTCCTCTTTGCAGCAGTCCTTTATAATCCAGTAAGACTTCCACTAGTACATTTCTATTGATCTCTTAAAGCTAAATAGTCCTGCATCTGTATTGCTTCATATCTGATATTTTTGAGGTTCCTCCTCTCTGTTCTTCTCTGAACTCTCTCCACGTACCCTAGGTTTTTCTGGGAATGTCATGACTTGATGCAAATTCTAGCTTAACGGGTGCTGAATATAGAGCCTTCACTTATCTTTCGGCGTATATTTATGCCTATAAATGGCACATCTACTTTTTTATTGTATGGTACTAAAACAAAGAAACTGGTTATTAAATTAATATTTATGATCAAATGTAACCACCAGATTCTTCCAACAGAAGTGATACCTAGCAAGATGTTCTCCATTGTGTGCTTTGAGCAATTAATTATTCCTGCCTGAGTGTATAGACCTGTGGTATAAACACTTTCCAACTGCTGTTAGGAGTTATGCATGTTTTCTGAATGGACTAATTGTTCTGCTTGAGAGAAGGCAGGTTCTATTAATTTCCATATGAGAGAAATATTTGCAATACAGATATAATTTTAATGATGGCAATTGAAAAAAAATTGATAGCAAGTCAGCTTCTCTAGGGAATTTTCCTGCTATTTAAGTCAATGGGCTTTTCAGTAATACATTAAGATTTCTTTTTTGAGTAGTGTGTTTTTCCTTCCCCCCCCCCCCCCCAAACTCTGAAATGGTTGAAAGGGGAGGCTTGTTTTGAAAATCTCTGCAAGCTTACAATGGTCTCACAGGCAGTGGTTGTGACTGCAAAATTTCCTGGAGCAATCACAACATGGTTTGTCCTGTCAGGTCCAAAACTGTCTGTTAGAATTTCAGAAGCAAATAGAGTTTTAGAGATGTGATGACCTTTTCAACTCATTTTTCCTGCCGTTTCATTTTCAGAATGTTCCCTTATAGGATTGAAATGGAAGTGTAGATTTGAGCGTTAGAAAATGCATGGATTTAAAGAGCTGGTTTTAGAGAGAACAAATGCTTTTATGGAAAACAAGAGAGGGATGAAAATGATTAGCAAAGAGCATTGTAATGAAAGTTTTTGTAGCCCACCTGGCTGGGGCACTTGAACTGCATATGATAAATAGATTGTAAGGCCTCCTGTACCCAAACTGCTCGAGAAACCATTCTAGTGCAACCTCAATTGACTAGATGGAAAGAATATGACCTCCTTTCAGATCATGGCATACATAGATTTTGTTCAGAAGCTTGATTTTAAAAAGAGCAGCAGCAAGTTTTTAAATCCTCTAAGTAGGGAATTTTTTAAAAAAGACAACTCCACAAGCAAATAGCAAAACTAAAGAGAAAAGGCTGAAGTAGTCCCAGTTGTCATGGGAGTCGAGGAACTGTCCAAAACTTCAAGCACTTTCTCCTCTCTCGGTAACTTGGGTGTTTCCATCAGCATACTTCATCACTAAAAAGATGCTATTTTGAGCCCTCCGTAGGGGCCAAGATGTCTGACATCTTGACTTGCACAGTCCAGCTGATCCTCAGATCTGAGGCGGTGGTGCAGGCTCAAGAGACAATGATGTGGGTTGTTAATCTTTCACTATTTTGATTGTGATCCCATGGATTTTGTGAAAAAGAACTATAGCTGTTGTAAATTTCGGTGACTGATTTGCATATATTATTGCATAATTGCTACAATAAAGATTGAGGTGAGATGCAACAAATTGCCCTAGTAATGATTTTTAAAGCACCATCTGCGGCCTGATACTTCTGGCTCTCTAAAAGTGGTATTGTTCAGAAATCTGTTGTGTGGCATACAGGTGGCTCATTTTGTGCTTGCCTGCTATCCGCAGTAGCCTGTGTTGGTGGGGGATACCTCCACAATGAAAGACAATGGTATTTATCATATTTTTGGAGCAGAAGCACTCCCCGCAGGCTATAACACAGCGTTTTGTTTTGGTTGTCAATTTCCCACAAGACCAAGTTTCCTGAAAAGGATGAACAATAAGCCAAATGCTCATTATTTGGCTTCATGTATTTGAGCACAACACATCCTCTGATATAATTGATTCAATTCCACTAAGTAGCATATTATGATGTTGTTATTTTAGGTGCACTGTACAGGGAAAACAGCAGGAAGAAAAACACTCTAGTGTCATGTCCTTATCTAGTGACCTTCAAAGCTGGCTGATCTGTGTTACTGAATCTTAACTCAAAACAACCAACAATGATCAAAGAAAAGAAACCCCCCTCCACTAAAAACGCCCAAACATAAAAAAAACCCTGAAACCTCAGTCCCTTAGGAGTAAATCTTGAATCCCCTGAATATATTAGTGAAAGTTGATGTCAAGTAATCCATATTTAATTTGTATACCTTTCCCCTCTCAGCTCCTTGTGCTAACTTTTGCTCCTTTATTGGGTCCAAATCAGCATAAATTATATTGCCTACTCTGTGCCAGTTTTACAAACAGAACCTTATAGGGTGGTAGCAGAGCAGAGAGGGAAATAAGTTCTATTCCAGGGAGTTTGGAACAGTTATTAGCATTTAGCCAGTTATCTTTAAAGGGCATGGTTTAGAATGAGTTTTGCAGTCAGTAGTTGTCCTTGCTGTGGTGGTGAGAGGTATATGTTTTGCCATCAACTAAACCTTCCAGTGCCTTAAATTATCACATGCCCTTACAGGAGGCCTATCACTAGGAAGGGATTGCCACATGGCGAAAGCAAACTAAAAATGTTAATTTTGCTGCATTGTTGTAAATGCAGTGGAGTGGCAGGACTTGTCAGTCGAGCTGGCATCCTGTTGTATGTATTTCACTGCATTATTTTACATGCACTGAAGTGCCAGACTGGACAGTATAATTAGAAGACAGGGGCACAGAATGGCCAGAGCAGAACTTGCAATTAGTGTGTGTTACAGTGTGGCACATTATCCCTGATAATCCCAGATCTCAGTATTTTTCAGTTTTGGCATTTGCTGTGGCTTTCAGATAGAAGAGCAGTGCTTGCTGCTATTGATATCTCACTTATCACTGTTGGGCACTAACAAATCTGTAGTATTAGTTATAACAGTATTTCTATCATATGTTAATGAGGTGGAATTTTATAGCAATTAACAGAAGATGAGTACTGATGTGAGCTTTGAAGAAGTTTCTTCCAGTTTGAATAGGTTTTCTTGTTCACAAAGAAAGCATTTAAAAACCAGTAAATTAAAAAGCTCATGTAGTATTTACCCCAAGCCTATCAGTAACCAATTGAAAACTACTTTTAAGATGCCTCATTAACACTAGTTAGAAGTCATGTTGTGTAGTGCTGGTCAGTTAGAACTTGGTTACTGACGAACAAGAGTCTCTTCCTTTCCCCCAGTAAATTCCGAGGCCTATAAAAAGGATTTTAATAGAAGGTATTTGTTCACCTAAACTCCATTGCAACACTTTTCCTTCAGCCACAAAAGCTAGCCCTGTATCACTTTTATTTTGAAAATATTTTGGATTTCACTGCTGTCTGCCCTCAAGTTACACTTTGAGTTGTTTATGCTAAAGCTTGAATCAGTTGTTTCTGAAATTAGTATGCTGTTAAAAAGGATGGATGAGATTGAAATCTATAACAAAATCTGGTGGAAAAGATTAAGGATTTGCAAAAGCAGGGTGAAATGTCTTACAGAAATCTTTATGGCTGATAACCTTAGTTCATTGCAGAATAGAAACTATAGAAAATAGCATTAAATCCTACAAAGATAAGCAGTAAGTGCTGGAGATTCTGTGCAGTATAATAATTTGTCTTTAATCTTAAGAAGTGGTTTATCTTATTTCAAGTGTTTTTGCATTGCTTCACTTCTGTCTTTTGCTATAGGCTTGAGTCAAAACCCTTTAAAGTCAATGAGAAGATAATATTTCACCTTGACATCAGTCAGCTTTGTATCTAATACTATGACTCATGAAGCTCTGTAGAGTTCTTATTATACTTAACTGATAATACTGTGACCATTGAAATAGCCAGGAATTTAAACAGATTTTAAAAATTAAACTCTTCTCAACTTGCACACAATAAAAAAATTCAAATTGTTTTCTAAGTGTTTTGCATTTCTTTATAAATATATTCTTTGGGTATGATTTGTACCATTGTGGATAATAGAAATGCAGTATAGGGCAGCACTTCAATACCTGCCTGTATTATTTTATGTGAAGATCAAATCCTTAGCTCACTTGCCCATGCTTGTTTTTGATTTTCGCTTCTTTTAGCTTTCTGTAAGTCAAGCAAAATAAAAAATGGTTGAAGGAGAAAGAGAAGACTTGGAAATAATCAAATGTAAAAGGTCTCTTTTCAGACTGATTCTGTCATGTTCAGGAATGGCTACATCTTGTGAATAAGTTCTTTCATAGACACCTCCATAGTGCATGGTTCCTGTGCCTGAGAGTGTTCTGACATCCAACACATTCATAAGGAAAGCAAGAAATTATTTTATTGAAGGAATGTCACACACCATCAGATCGAGCTTCAGAACACTAACAATCTGGTTTTATATGCAAAGAGAAAATGAACGAAATCCAGCTTGTGGCAACATTCCTAGGAACTTCAAGAATTTGTTGTTCTTTTTTTTCCACAGCAGAGAAGAAGCAGGTGTTACTTTCCTTGATTGCTGTGTTGTTTTTCACGTTTTCTCTTGTGCTATCATTGGTGAAGAATGCTGGTGAGATATGTGCCAGCAGTCTACTGTCTGGTGTTTTGGGGGCTTTTTTTTGTTTGTTTTTTCGGTTTTTTGGGGTTTATTGTTAGTTTTCTTCCCTTTGGTTTTGTTTTTTCTTTTTTTTTTTGTTTGGTTTCTTTGGGGTTTTCTTGGGGTTTTTTTTGGGGGGGGGGTTGTGTTTTGGGGTTTTTTTTGGGGTTTTTTTGGTTTTTTTGGTGTTTTTTTTTGTTTGTTTGTTTTGGGGGTTTTTGTTTGTTTATGTTTGTTTTGTTTTGGGATTTTTTTTGTTTGTTTTTGTTTGTTCATTTGGGGTTTTTTTTGGTTGGTTGATTTGTCTTTTTTTGCCACTTACTAAATTTAGTGTTCAGTAGACAGTCTAGTAGATGGGATCTCAGGCTTCTATTCTTAAATCAGTCCTTTTATTTCCAGGTTAGTACTTCAAGCTCCTACCAGCTGTGATTCAAGCACTAGTATAATCTCATTCTTCAGTAGCATGTTTGAAATATGTTAAGTGATTGCAGTGATGAATACAGTGGGTCACTGACCATTACTGCAGCTGGCATGTGAGGTAGACCTGAAGAGAATGAAAAGTGAAAGCTCCTCTACTTTCTTAGTTCTGTTGAAGAGCTGATGTGAACTGCCTTCATACAGTGTTTTGTATACATTCTAAATCTCTACGTCAATTCAGCTTTCAATCTGTGGCCCTCAAGTTCAGTACAAATTACACCGGAAATACTGTGTTTTAGAATGCTAAAGGTTTATGCTCTGTAAGGTTTTTAATGTTAGGATCTTCTGTGTACTTGTATCTATTACACTAGAAGCCCACAAAGCTTGAGGGGCACAGAACTCCCCACATGATACAATCCAGCACCAGCACTGTCATTATGTCTCGCCTGCAGTTTGTGCCTGCTCAGACACGCAGCACACCCTGCACGACTGTACAGTCCTGGCTGGTCCCCTAAGCCACTGTATAATGCTTGCACCAAGCTCTTCCTTGGCTCTTTAAAGAAAAAATTAAATTCACCTTGCTTGCTCAAGAGAAGGTGGTGTTTCAGTCTTACGAAGGAGTTTTCCCATGTGGGAATGGTTTAATTTGACCAGTTTTTCAGAAATAAGCCGAACAGGTGTTTTGGACAGGTAGATATTAGGATGAGTTTACAATACTGATCGCAAAGCCATCTCTAAACTGCATCACACCAGCTGCCTAGAAGAACAATGCTTCTTGTTATGAATACTGTAGTAATTTAAGGGAAACCATTGAATTTTCTTTGTTCCTTTGGCATAAAAAGGAACTTCTTGTTCTAAAAGTTGCTTTGTTTAACTAGGAGGAGAGTTGAACTGGAGAGATGCTGAAGTTTCTGCCTGTGTTAGAATTGCATGACAGTATTATGTAAGCAGTTATATCTCTCCTGAGCTGTCAGTAGCTCAGAGTCTTCTACTTTGATTAGACTCGTGACTAAAAAAATTACCATAATCCACTGACAGGCATGAAGAAAGCCATAATAAGACTGATAACAATGTGTCAGTTAAGAGGCTATTATATTTTACTGCCTTACTACATCAGAAAGAAAAACCATTCAAACTTACTATTGATATAACTAAAGCCTTTTAAAAATCTGCTGTCTGCCCTAGTCTTAATAATACTTATTATGCTGGTGGGAGAAAGAATTAAAATATGTACCTGTTTACATGAGTGTTTAGATATTGACAGTTTGACTGCAGGCATAGTGTGTAGCTACAAATAGAGGGCCTTGGGTTTTCCTTTTCTAAGTGGGAAACTTACAGATCTGGGCTGGAACGGAAACACAGAAAGAAGACTGCAGCTTTGAAATGTTATGCAATGACAGCTCAGACCTGGAAATCCCTTTCTGTGGTAACTTCACAGGATATTATGTATGTAGAAAGGGCGACATGCTCCCTATTTCAATCTCTACTTGTTTTTTCTGTCATCCCCTGCACAAAAAAAATTTCAGGGTAAGTCAGTGCGGGTTTTGGAGGCCTTATGCAGATTGAAATTTTGCTGTAATGTATTTCCTTTTTTAGACAGGTATTTCAGTTGAAGATTGTTTGGCCTCTTGAATCTAACAGTCAGGTAGAAGCTCTGTGTTGACAGAAAGTTTGGGGGCATTAGTGTCTGCGCTTTGGGTAAAAGGTGGTTGACCAGGAAGTGTGTAGCATAAACTTAGCAGCTCTAGGACACAAATTTGTAATGTGCTTTTCTTCATGTCCAGTTGGAATCTCCAAAGGTGCAGATTGTAGTCAAGACAGTTTGTTACTTCATCTGTTACTGTCAAGGAGAATTTGACTCAATTTGCACTGGATTTCTTCTAGCAATCCTTAGCCTCTTGAACTACAGAAGTCCAGCTCCCTGAATTGATTCTTATGAATCGTGTTCTCTAGGCCATGACCATCTTGGTGATCCTCCTCTGGATGTTCTCAAATTCTCCATATCTACCTGGAACTGGGCACAGACTCCTGATGCTTTGCCAACACCATGGAGAGGAGGGTAATAACTTCCATTGTTTTGCTGGCCATGCAGTCAAGTATTCAGTTTACCTTGGTCATTACAAGTGAGCATTTGTTGCTTGCATTCAGCTTGGTGTCTGCTGTGTCTCACAGATTCTTTTCAGCTGGGCTAAGATTTATGGTGTGCTTGCAAGTGTGGGTTTACTCTGTCCTAGATGCAAAACTTTGCATTATTCTGGATGCTCACTGTTATTGCTCAGATGTTATTAAGCAGTACAGACCTCGGGATCAATCACTGGCAGACTTCTCTCGCTTTTGACTGCCAACCATCAAGTAGTTGGTGCCCAACAGTATTCTTTGAGCACAGCAGCCCAGCCTATTTTCAGCCTACCCAGGAGTCTGTTCTTCCAGCCCATACTTGTTCAGCTTCCAAAAAGTTTACTGAACTCTAGAGAGACTATTTTCACTGCTCTCTCCAGGTAGTTAGTCTGTAGGTTGGCTAAGTGTGGCTTAAGCTTAATAATTCAATGCTGATTTTCCTGTTTGCCTTCCTGGGGGTGTGTGTGGTTGGAAATATATTCATAGAAGAGGTGCTCCATGATTTCCGGGGCTTCAGGTGAGATTGTTCTTTGGATTCTACTCCTTACTTTTTTTAAGGATCAGCATAGCACACTTTAAAAAAAAAAAAGTTTTATCAGTGGTCTGATCACAATAAATTTTCATAAATTATAATAACGGTGTTGTTATCAGATTGGCTGGCTCAGCTGCCTTGGGGCTTCAGGTTCTGTCTGATTGTGTGGACTTGAAAAAATACTACTTCTCTAAGTAGTCATAGCCTGTTAAGGAGATACCATGTCTTCAGCAGCTCTTGCATTGTCTATTCTAAAAAAATTCTGATGTAAAACCCAAACAATTGCCTGTGATTCTAAAATGTGGTCAATTTAGATTAGATATAGGGAAGCATCTTTTTCAATGAGGGTGGTAAAAACTGAAATAGGTCGCCCAGAGAGGTAATAGATGCCCCATGCCCTTTCATATAAAGCCATACTGTTGTCCTATAAAGCCCATATAAGACATATAGGATGTTGGAAACTGGCAGGCAACACTTGAGACTTTTTCCTTTTTTTAATTTTTTTCTTTTACTAATCTATTTAGAAAATGGTTTCAATATTGACAAGCGGGTTGCATTATCTGTTGTCTGATTTAAGTTTCTTCTTCTTCTGTGTGATTTACTTTTCTTTTCTTGTACTTCCTGAATCTTCATTTTGTTCTCCTCTCAAAGCCATCATAATTCAAATCCATAATCTCCAAAAGCTTCCTTCTTATTAGTTGTCTGTCTTTTAGAACCTCTTCTTTTGAAGATCTGTTTTCAGAATAGAAATGCACACACTTCTATATCTTATCAGCATCCAGGTTCTACAACTTCCATGATGAAACTAAAATCTTGTCCTGTTTGATCTTGGCTTGGGCCTGTATGTGCACATCTTGAAGCTCGATATAGCTGAAACAGAGCCCTTAGCCTTCCCAGCCATCCTCACAGCTCTCTCTTGTATACCTTGATTATGCCAACAGCATTTCTCCCAGCCTTGGCAATGCAGGTTTGATCCACTTCTGTCAGTGTTAATTGTTGCTCTAAAGAAAAATTCCTTAGCTCTCAGTTTGACCTCTGTCACTTCTTTCCTTGACTTCATCAGCTAGCTCCACCTAACCTGTCACATTAAATGTAGGATGTTTGTCTTTTGTTTTCAAGGCTCTTTATTCTCTCCTACATATCTCATCTCCTGCATTATTAAAACATTTATTTCTGCCTTCTCTTGCTAATCTACATAAACCATTTAAGTTTTTAACTTTTTTTTTAATGCTTTCATTCTGCAATTTCATGAACAGGTGCAGAGCTGCCTGCAAACTCCCTTCCTCCAAAGCCTTACTAAAAAGTTTCTTTATAAAAGTTTCTTTATTTGTGGTGCCTACAAGAGTAACCTACCACGTAAGCAGCTGGGTTATGCCAAGACTGCCACTGCTATCACACTGTTTTCTTGTGGTTTACCTTTTTGCCATCTGCCGTCTCCTATTCATCTTGTGGTCATGGACTTACATTTCCTTCTTCATATTTGTTCATACAGTGCTTAAGAGAATGGCCTCAGTTGCACATGCACCATGGTAACTGTAGCTATAAGGGACAATATTTATGACAATGGCTTTCTTTTCCATCCGTAAGCTGCCACTTTGTGTACTGTGTTTGCAAACCTCCCAGAGAACAGTCTATGGAAGAGAAGTTCACTTGTCTGGTTTTTCTCTCTTAGTATTCCAGCAGTAAATTCATGGCTGTAGCAGAGAAGCATCATGTGCACAACTTGGGCTCCCTGGTCTCATTAGGAATTTTGCTACAGCACTGTCTTCAAACAGGTCAGATTGCTGGAAGAGCTTAGAGATTACTTTTCAAACTACACTTACTGAAAGAAATACAATTCAGTTGTACATATTGCATTTTGGGCTTTGTCTTTTATTTGCAAGGCAGTACTTTAACATCTCTGTTTCTTTATGACCCCAAATGAGAAACAGCTAATGATTTTGCTTGCTGTGTGTCAGTCAGCATTATCCCATTTTGCTGCCTGTAACTGAAAGGGCAAGTGTGTGGCAGGTGTGCCACTCAGGGAAATGTTATGAGATGGAGCATTTCCAGAAAGCATATTCCTTACTTATTGTCTTCTCATGCTCTTCTGAAAGCTCAGAATGTTGGATATGTGTCCATCAGATGATTTGGTTTCATGGCTATGGATGATGGGAGTGCAGACCTATTCAATAGAGCCTTATTGGAAGCATAGAAAATTTGAGGCAGTTCTCATTTCCTCCATATGCTGTGCTTTAAAGGGGGGCACTTATGAATACATGATAGATTTTCAGCAAGCCTGTGATAATGTGAGTTTTGTACCAGGTAGGTGTTATTTTTTCTGTCTCGGTAGATTGCTGGTGGAAGAAGACGACACGTGCTTGATATGCTTTAATATCTTCCCTTTCCTCTTGTGTATGCTGCTTGCTACTTTAGATTCTGAATCCTCTGAAGCACTGATAGAATCTCTGGAAATTATCCCCTGGACAATGGGTGCAATTGTAATTCAAATGAAATAATGGAAATAATAAGAAGACTTGATATATTCTGACTGTATGTAATGCAGCAGACAATAGCTTGATATGTTTGTTGCATTTGGATCTTTGTGCAAATTAAAGATTTCATTTTTTCTGTAGTGGGTTGCATTTTACTTTAGCTGTGTAGGGAATTTAACATGTATCAAAGCCTAATGTGAACAAATTATAATGTTTTCATTGCAGTGCAATTTGCAATTCTCTTAATTTTTTCCTCCATGGTCTTTTCCTTTGTTCCTCTGAATGAGGGTGCTTTTTGCTCTCTCACTGATAACTTTTGGATCCAAACATGAAAATTCTTTCTTTTCCTTTTTCAATTAAAGTACCTGAACTTACCTGAGTCTTTTGTACGCAGTCTGTATCCTTCAGTGGACATTATTCATGTATTGAAATGAAAATAAAATTCAAAACAGAATTCTCTTTTGGCTGGAATGCACAATGGCATTATTACATTCTAGTTTTCAGACTTACTAACTTCTGATTTTTAGGGGCTGTGACAAGCTGCATATTAGCTGCAAGAAATTTATACTGCCATTATCATAGCTTTTCTCTGCTTCAAGCTACTACTTTATTCTGTAGATTTTTTTCTTGCACCATATGTGCTTCTGGAACAGCTTTTCTTTGTCCTTCTCTCTATCACAGTGACAAAAAGCTCCCCACCTCTTAACATTCTTGACTCTACCATTAGCTAGATCTTGGAAAAGCAGTGGAAATATCTTAAACTGTCCCTAACCCCACCAAAATCACAAGTCTAAACTTATACAAGTCTTGTGTTTTAACTGAACTATGCCATTAGAGACAGATGGAGGGAAAGAAGAGATCCTACAAGTGAAAAACAACCATGAGGAAAGATATTACTGTCTGTGTGCAGATTAGATTTTGTTTTCTTGAGGTATTCATAAATCACCTCCCAAGAGGAGCATATATATTGGCTACAGATCATGGGTATATTTTTCAGAACAAGGTGGGAAATATGAACCCTTTCTGTGCCATCACATGACCTGTGGGGTACCAGCTGGGCTTAGCAATCCCTGTGTGTGTTCTGCCACTGTTTGCTCATCCTTTCTTGTTAAGTCCCATAAGTTTCCTGCCTGTTCATTTCTTTGATAGATTCCGTGAGCCAGCCCTTTAGATTCTTCCAGCTGCCCAATAGCATGCTTGCCACAGCAGATGCTCCGGCTTCATTCTTTAGCACATACTCCACATGCTTCCATCTTCTGCTTAGGAGATAAAAGTTATCGAGCACCCTACTAAGCTTCAACATTTATTGACAGTTAATTCAGTTTGCTTGAATACCTATGAGGAATGTTTGCGGTCTTGTCTGTAGATAATGTCCAAATTAGGACCAGCTATGAATTTAGCTGTCTGTTTCTGACTGTATTACATTATTTCCTCTGATCACTTTTAGTGGCTTACACTATACGTTCACAGGGATAATGGATCTTTTGTATTCCTTTGTGTCCTGCTTTCTGAGAGAGACAGTAGGACACCACAGTTTCAGGTGTTGGTTCCACGGTGTTACATGAGGAGAGTAACATGAGCTACATGAGGGAAGGGTTGGTGGTGGTGGTAGATAATTTTTTTTCCTTATTTATTTTTGAGATGTTAAGAGGCAGGCATGGTACTGACATGGGACATTGAGTGTGATAAATAAGCTTCTGGAATGTGTTTCTGCTGCATTAAGTCAGCTGCCTTTGTGGTGGTCTGCCTGTCAGTATGCTGTCACTTTGCCATTGCATGTGGCTTCCTTGGGTGTTTCAAGCATACAAATCAAAACTTGGTGGCATGTTTTAGTCTCAGAGCTGTGTCTGCAGTGCCCTTCTATAATGGCTACTTCAGTGTCTGGCGAACAGCGCATGTTACTGCAAATGAGAATGACATTCCATACATGTGTGGTAGCAGCTGGAGCATGCCACAGCTTTACAGAGGTAAGGCAGCCTGGCATGCACCCGGAGGGAAAAGAGTTTCAAATCCAAGTGCATTTTGAGGTCATTAACTTGTCCCTGGCAGCACTATAGTTAGGGGGGCTATTTAATTAATACTAATTGCTCATTTCTCGTTGTGTGGCTCATAAAGCATTTGCTGAAAAGTGCCACATAAGATACACACAGCTTTGAGGGAAGCACATCTTCTCTCATGTACTCAAGCTCAATTTATGTGCATTTTTCCTTGCATGAGGAAGTGGTATCGATGTTATTTTTATTTGCATAATATTTATGGAATGCTTGAGGTATTTTAAGTATATGGTATGGCAGAATAAAGAAGAGTCATGGGCAGAATTCAGGTCTAGCATGCATTGTGGTGTTAGTGTTATGGGTTTATTTATTTATTAATTTTAAATGGCAGGAGAGTAGAATGTCCTTTGCAGAGAGGGTGAGCAGATTTATCAATCTCTTATCTCTCTCTTTCTTCACCCTCCCTTCTCCTTTGTTCAGGTGCTCCTTTCAGCTCATTTTTGTATGTGTGGTTTTATTCCCTGACAGAGACTGCATTTTTTTCCCTTCTTACAGCTTGTTGGCTACAAAGAGGAAGAACTGACAGGTTTGAAATAAAAGTAATGATAGGTAATGGTTCATATAACTCTGCCAGTGCAATCAGAGAAAAGCACTCAAAGTGCTTTCATATGATAGCGCCAGCACAAAATAAAGTTAGCAGGTTAAGATGGAAAAGGAAATTAATGGTGTAAGGGAAGAACTTTGCCATTTCATTACAAGAACTAATGATATTTTGGGATTAGAAATGTGGGGTTTAATATTTATTGAGATCTTAATCCCACCTGTCTGCTTTTTTACAGCCTTTCTGCTGTTTTTCTATTTTGTTTCTTGTTCTGTAAGTTCTAACTTTTGACTTGAATCCTGCTTCAGTTCTGTGGACCTCTGAATATGCCTGAGGGCACAAACAAGATTAATTTTTAAAAATTAACATATTTTTGCCTTTTACTAGTGTGAAAAAATAACAAACAAAAGGCAGTAGTTGTGACAAAATAAAGATTTTGTTCATGTATCTGTGCCATCTTTTTCAGTGAAAATGGGCCATGACTCCCTGTACTTGTCTGCATAAGTTTTCATTGCCCTGAAATGTCAGTGATCATATGTAATAACATCCTTGAACTGTAGTAGTGCTTATTTGTCGGTGTTCCACAAATCTTTCTTTTTAACTTAGCCTTTTGTCCTCACATTTGTATTATATCCATTTTTAAGAGGACCAGTTTGTACCAGAGCTGAAAACCCTGCAATGCTTTTACATAGCTGCATCCCAGATCTGGTTGCTTTCTGTTGCTGTCATGGTCTGTCTTTTTAGGACAACACAGGTTATAACCAAAGTTTTATTCCTATGTGAATTATTTTTGTGCTGTTGTGGTTCATGACATTTATAACTAGAGCAGCTGGTTGTAAATTTTCCAGGTTTTATCAAAAACTAAATTTACAACCTTTAAAATTAAATTTATTTTCAGAGAAGGGACCTTTGCTTAGAATGGAATTGGGAAACTCACTCTGGAACAACTGATAATATGGTCATTAGGACTGTGTTTAGAGTCTGGCTGCCTAGTTTAGATGAGGACCTTGCATTTTTGGTGTCATACACAAACACACTCCTAAGTTATTTCTTCATCAGGATATTGAATATTAATCAGGTAGGTTAGTGTTTCTCATTTCATCTTGGCTTGTTTTTGTTTGTGGTTTCAAACTTCAAAAGGTCTTAGTTATATCCTAGTGCACTTGATCTTCAAAGAACTTTACTGACTTTGGATTTAATACTACGTGATGCCAAATAGGTCCTGTTAGGTGTTGAATGCTTCTGCTTATACTTGCACTTTCACACTAGTTGGTTCTGTTACCTAATTAAATAATTTTCTGACTGGATCACTTGATTGTAAAAAATGGTTCATATGCATTATACCTTGTAGTTTCTAAGAAATCCGTTTTACCAATTCCTTTTAACTTTTTTTTTTTTAAATTAATTAATATATTGATGTCTTGGGATAAAATTAATTTCTTCTTGGTAGCTGAAGCAGTGCTGTGTTTTGGACTCAGTATGAGAATAATGCTCATGACAAGGTGATGTTTGGTTGTTGCTGAGTAGTGCTTATCCTAAGATGAGGACTTTTCAGTTTCCCATGTTGTGCTAATGAGGAAGTGGGGGGGGGAAAGGGGTAGCATGGACAGGACATCTGACCCAGATTGGCCAAAGGGGTATTCCATACTGTTACATGTCATGCCCATAATCCCGGAGAAGTTGGCTGGCAGGGTCCAATTGGTGCTGGGGATGTGCTGGGTTCCCCTCAGTTTTTGGGGTTTTTTGGGGTATGGGGTATTTAGGGTTGGGGTTTTTTTCATAGAAAAAAATTACTCATTACCCATTACTCATTACTCATAGAATAGTTTGGGTTTGGGTTTGAAGTGACCTGTAAAGATCACCTAGTCCAGCGCCCTTGCGATGACCAGAGACATTTTCAACAGTATCATGTTCAGAGCCCTATCCAACCTAACCTTGGATGTTTTGAGGCATGGGGCATCCAGCACCTCTCAGCAACCTGTTCCAGTGTTTTACCACCCTCACTGTAAAAAAAAAAAATTCCTCCTATGTGATCTAAATTGACCCATTTTAGAATCATGAAATTGTAAAGATTGGAAAAAACCTCTCAGATCACCAAGTCCAATTCGTAACCTAATGGCATCTTGACCACTAAACAAGGTCCCCAAGTGCCACATCTATGCATTTTATGAGCATTTCCAGGGATGTGTTTCCACCACTTCCCTGGGCATCCTATTCCAATGCCTGACCACCCTTCACAGAAGAAATTTTTCCCAATCTAGACCTCCCCTGGTGGAACTTTTGGCCATCTCCTCTTTCCCTGTCTCATGTCACCTGGGAAAAGAGCCTGACCCCCATTCTGCTACAACCTCCTTTCATATAGTTGTAGAGACCAATAAGGTCCCCCCTTAAGCCTTATTTTCTCTAAGCTAAACACCCCCAGATTGTTCAGCTGCTCCTCATGTGATTTACTCTCTTGACCAGCTTCCTTGCCTTTCTGTGGACGTTCTCCAGCACCATTACCCCTCCTGCCGGGGCTGGTGGGGTGTGCAGTGAACAAGTATCTGCATTGGGTACTTAGTTCCTGGGTGGGGCTAAGCCACAACTGTTGTCATAGCCTCTTCCCCTCTTTCTCTGGTTTAATTTTTCCCCCCAAAATAATGCTTTTTTTTAACATGATTGTTCCTCTTAGCACATGTTCCCAGACCAATTATTTTACGTTTTTCTACACTCAACTGCATTTGCCATCTGTTGCCCTTATTACCAAAATGGTCCAAATCCTTTGAAATCTGATTGTATTACTCTTCATTATTCAATCTAACTCTAATTTTAGTATTATTTGAAAATCTGGAGATCTTACTGTGATTGCTATTCTGTAAACCAGTGACATACATAATGATTTGACTAATATTAATAAGTATATGTAACACTTCCCTTCTAAGTTTTAAAGGTAAACTTTGCCTTCAAATAGATTCCATTTGGTCACTATGCATTTGATCTTCAAAAAGCTATACAGATGTGATCCTGCAAGGCCCTAGCACGTATTTCGGGGTGCTGCATGTCTTCCACTTACATTGATACTCTCAAGATTATATGAAATTTATAAATTGATTCAGTTTCACAGTGCTTAGTGAGGTGAGTAGATATTTCCCTTCCAGGGACACTGAGGCAGAAAGATGTGGCATGTCAAAGGATGTGGTAGAAAGTAGTAGAAAAACAAAGATCTCATGTCTGCAACTTATCAGTCAAAATCAGCTGTCATAGCACTAACCATAAAATCTTGTAACAGTGCTTTCCCTCTGACTTGTCAATATTCATAGAAATGACACATGCCAGCTATCTGTTTAAGGAATATAAATGTCAAGTAGGTTAACTTTCATACTGATGAACATGTAATTTTATCTATGGCTCATTATTGATTTGAGAATTAATTTTGTGATGGACCTAACTGCAGTTGGCAGTTTTGCAAGTTAAATTAACTGAAGATACCTCATAAGTTGGAATCATAGAGTCATGGAATATCCTTAGATGAAAGGGACCCATGAGGATCATGCTGAGTATATTGCAGTTTTTTGTGTAATGACGCTATCAAGTTGAACAATGGAAAAGTTAGCTGTTCTTGCCAGTGGTTGGTTTCAAAAGGATGGCTTTTGCAGACTGTAAACAGGATATCCCAATGAGTCCCATTTTTCTCACACAAACAGAAAGCTGTAATGCACAGTAGTAGTGCTTGGCATCCCTGTTAATGCAGCATCTTAGCCATGTTGGGTTCCTTATGATTAACAATGTGTATGCAAACTGGTTTCTGGCTTCTGTGTTGATTGGCAGCCAAAGGAAGTATTTCCAGTCCCAAATTGAAGGAGCTCACACTCCACAGTTCCGCTGCATACTGAAATACAAGGGAATACTTGTCTATGGGAGAACTAGGGATCATGGCTCATGATCTGGATGTGCACCTCCTCTTAAAAGTGGTATTCGATGCCCCTCCACATTTGTCTTGCTCTGTAGAACAGCAATTTCTAGTTTCTGGGGAGACCTGTAGGCACATAACTGCAGATTTATGGGACAAAGAATGAAAACACAGCCTAGGTTGGGCTGTACAGGTGGCTTTCTGTTCTTTAAGAGCTAAAATGGCTTAATTAAAGGAATACTTCAATTTCATTTGAAACTTGAGCATATTCAAATATGTCAATTTAAAAAAAAATAATGAAAGTTTGCAGAGTGAAGCACTCACCAATTCTTCTCTTCATCATTTTCTAAAATTCAATAATGTGATATACATCAGCAAATAAGAAATGAAAAAGAGGTCGTGACGAAGAGAATTTACACTGTGTTTCCCTCTTTCCTGGATATGAGTCATCAAGAAGACAAATGGCCCTTATTAGATTGAAATTTAATTTAAGGTTCTTCTGAATGAACATTTTTGTCATGTTTTATCTATAGATAGTAGATTGAAGAACTCTTGAACTGATTTTTGTTTTTTAAAGCAGTTTTGCATTTTGTTAGTCATTACAGGGCATTAAGTAATTTTTCATTGTTTTGGGTTGTGTTCTTTTCCTAAATCTTTCCTGCTGCATGTAATAAAAATAAAGGAAAGAAGACATTAAACATGTGTAGGAATTTATTTTCAGAACCATTTCACCATAAATAATAATGTTCCTGTTAAACAGTGTTTGTTAAGAATGCCAGCTCTGATGCATTGTAGGTTTTGTTGCAATCTTAAATTTCATTTAACTGCTTGAGTACAAACCTCTACTCAACCAAATGAGCCTTATTCCCATTAGTAGGGAAAAAAAAGTTAAAGGAAATGAAATGTGCTGTAACAGCGGTGTGATGGGCAGTTTCAGGTGCTGTAGGGTGCTTGAATATCTGGTGGACTAAAGGTGTAAGACTTAGTTTACAAGATGCTCAGCATGTGCCTCTGCATGTTGCAGAGGCAATGTTTTTATTGTTTCCCAGTGGGAACTGGAAGCAGTGACTGTTTCACAGGAATAATTCCCTCCCCTTTTGAAATGCACACATTTCCTTGTCTCTCAACCATAACCCTTTAAAATGTAATTATGTGCTGTATGTATATGAACTCCTGGCTCTAGGCAAATTGAAGCTGGCATTTTAGAAAGGGAAAAAGGCATTATAAACTCCTGACCCTTTGCTGCCCACAGCTATTTTAGCTGAGGTCATCAAGCCAGTCAAGCAGTAAGTGCACATCCCAATTGAGGCTAACAGTCAAACAAACTCAGCAAACAGATGAAGATGCTGATAAGAGACACCACTGAGGAAAATAATCACTCTCCTCAAGGCTCTGCCACAATTTCATTAAGGAAGTAAACATTGTTATTCACTCTTTTTTCTTCAAGCATTGCTTTTTCAAAGAATTCGTCCATTTCACCATCTCTCTAACAACACTGCTGAGAGTATTTGGATTCATTCAATGGATATTGTACCTGTAATGTTATTTTACCAAAGGTCAAAGAATAACATGGGCATAGCATGATTCTCTCTGAGCTTAAAGGAAAGGTCTTGATCTTTTACACAGGAATTTGTTTAATAAAGAAGTATGTTTGTCTGGATGACATGCTTGTTCCTCTCAGAAAAGAAATCAAGTACAATTTGACTGTATAGGTACAGGACTATGGGGAAAAACCCCCCCCATATTTTCTAGCTCTTCCAAGTCGAAAAATTTCTACCAACTAGTTTGCAATAAATGCAAATCAAATTTCTTTTTTCCCACCCTGGTTCTATGAGCCATTTCTTCCCCCCAAGGCACTACGGTGTTCAGTTCCATTGCATGCAGTGCAGAGCTATGTCTGCATGACTTGACTTTCTAAACGTTTCTTTCTCAAAGAATACAATTTTTTTTTCAGGACTTCTTGAACTGTGTGTGATTACCACATGTGCCCTCACAAAGTGGGGTTCATATCCAGATGTACTATTGCCTGAACTTAGGAGTATTTTTGGTGAGGACTGATGCAAGTTTTATCATAGGAGAGGAGGTTTCAGTTATGGTGAGAATAAATGTTTCAATTTGTCTACCTGGCTCATTTGCATGGCCTGAAATAGAGCCAATGATCAAAGTTGCTATTGGGGAAATATGTCTCTTAACGATGCAGTAATGTTTCCTCAGATGCAGGGAGGGGCAGGTATCTGAGTAGTCAGTTTTCTGTCTTTGTTAACCTTACTGTTTTAATCTCACTTTGGAAGCAACAGTTTGGTTATGTTGCTGCTCTATGCTTCACTTGCTCAAGGAAACCTGAGTATTGTGACCTAGAAGGGGAGAAAAATTCTGTGGTGTCTTCCCACCCTGCTCTTCCAGTATTGAAAGAACAGCAAAGACTCAGGTGAAGGTTTCTCAACAATGCGTGAGTTTCTACAGGCTCTGAGTGTAATAGTCATCATCACTTCTTGGGTTGAAAAAGAGGCAAGATAGGGATCTTCAGGAATCACTATCAGTAAGTCAGAGGAGATAAACATTGAAGTCTCCAAAAGTGCGATCACTAAGCTTGTTTCAGAAGTCACATGTGGTATGCTAAGGGTGGGGAACTCTAGCAGGACTTTAGGAAGTGCTGGGGTGGAGGGAAAGGCAGTGTGGGAGGAAAGCAGCAGATCAAGCTTCAGAACAGATAAAAGTGATCTAATGGATCTAAGTAAGAGTCACCTAAACCATTCCCACACAATGCCAGCTCAGAACAAGCAATTGCAACACAAAAGGAGTGTCTGAGTCAGTTGAGAGATTGCTGAAATTGTTGGCTGAATGTGCAGCAGCCAAAAGAACCAGCAAAATGGGGTCATTATAATAAGAGAGAGGGCAAGATCTCGGCATTATATGAAGCCCTGATATTTTGCACAGCAGTCAGGGAACTTCTACAAGCTCCTTTCAGCATGTGCCAGAAGCAGACAATTTCTGCAGCTTTGGAAGAGATTAGATTAAATAACATACAACAGGTCTATAAATGGGTACTGTAGGATCAGGCAGGGATGTATCCTTTAGGTTCTCTTGGGCAGCCCTTTCTGATGTTGAAGCTGTATTAGAGGAAGGAGTTGCAGGCAGTGTTAGGCTTTCTTGTGTTTTCTAAATAGCACTCCCTGATGTCACTTTCAAAGACAGGATCATGGGTTAAACCATCCTCAGTAAGATGTGCACAGTGAACAGTGCTGATTGTCCCTCTGACGCATAGAATGGGTCCAAAAAGGTCCAAAATGAGAGAGAGAATAAAGATGCAATGTAATGAATGTCTAAGCTGATATACAATTTTTGATACATGACCATGATAATACTTTGGTTTCTCTAGAAATGAAAAAAAGTAATTTTTTAAAGTTGCATTGCTCCTGCTAAGATATTAGGACTCATAAATTATTCAATCAGTTGCTATAGTTTAAAATGTACTTTTTATAAGCAAGTTAGTAAGTGACAGTTGCTGTGCCATCTGACTGATGCAAAGGTGAGGAAATAGATTAGAGACTTAAGCTTCCATATAAATGATATAAAAGCTACCATGACTGAAGATTTGTGAGAAGCCTAAATGCGACCAAGTGAAGAAAAAAACAAAACCAAAATGGTAGTTTAATGAGTTTGATAGAGCTTACTTTTCTATATCTGGTCAACTTGAGGTGTGAGGGAAATATTGCAGCATTCAGAAAACAGATCCATGAAGCAGAAGATCAGATTGTTCAGAAATGTGATAAATAAATAGTCTCTTTTCTGGGTCCCAAGCAGGCCTAGTGAACATCCTAACAGCATTTGCCTGTGCTAAAGTGCACCTCCAGTGTTACAACTCCAAGGTCAGTGATGTTCAGTACCACACCACTCGGAAGGAATCACAAGTACCTGTCAATAATAGGATGGTCAGTCCCCTACATTTACAGGCACAGCTTTGACTGGCTTGGTGCTTAAGCTGATACGTGTGCTAACAATATAAAATGAAACTTCCTCCATTTTAATTCTCAGCTTCTCTTAAGTTAGCCAATGCTGTTGGCACTCAGATTGATGCTGGGATGTACTTTTGTTGCTTGTAGAAGCTTTCTTTGGACTTTATGACTAAGTGATAGAACACACATTCATATGTCATGCAGCCTTGCCATATGCATCTTGCAGCTCCACTCAGGTTCTGAAGTTGTAATTTTCTTTTCCTGCCTCTGTTTACTAACTTTATTTTCACAGTCACCCCTAAATTTAGATCAAGTTTTCTTTGATCTTGTATGTTCCTTGCATTGTTGTAACTTGTATAGGCAACCATGGGCTATTGCTTATCTTGGAGGCCAGAGAGAAAAGAAGCAAGAACACCAGAGGCATTCTGTATTTTCTGTGGGGCAAAGCTATTCTCAGATCTTGTGGAAATGGTGTGAACAGCTCCCCAGTCAACACTGCTTTGTCTGGACAGACAGAAAGGAGAACATCCTTAATATTTTTATTAGTTCTACCTTGCCCTGCTAACAGCTCTGACTGATTTCTCTGCTTCCAGAGGAAAAGGAGCTGTCAGAAGGACAGGTTGTACAACACACAGTGTTTTCCATGAGGGCTTTAAACTCAAAAGAGGCTGCAGTGGATTTGTCCTCTTCTGAGTCGTACCAGAGCTCTACATGGTCAGCATAATATTTTCTAGATGTTTCAGTCTCAATTCTCTGCTTACCATCAGCATTGGGGATGAAATTTGTTCTGAGGTCTTGGACCAGATCCCCAAGATATGTTAGAGAATTTTGAACTTTGCTGTCATAGTTTTGAGGCTGCCTGGAGCAGGGTCTGTAAGGTTTAGGACATGCTTGAGCTTTGGATGTGTCTTCAGTGTCAAATGTACTATGCCATGACATGCCAGAGCCATGCCATGAGATGACTTGATAGTAGAAGTATTGTATTTTATTCTTCTCCAATGGATTTTAAACTATATGTTGTAGCAACCCAGGACTGCCAATCAAAGTAGTTGTTATTATTCTAACCACTAGTATTGTTGAGTCAAGATTTGGTTGAATTTAAGTGGTGCAGTGACTAAAGTCCCAAAACTGTGCCCTTCTCTTCTGCCAGTATTTCTGTACAAGGAGCTTTACCGAGTTTATACTCAGTGGGAGATATAAAAAATGAAATGCTGAGGTATTCTGTAAATAAAACTACAAACTTAGGCTATAGATGAAGAAGAGACTACTCTCTACCTGGGTCTTGTTATATGGATTTTAATTATTGCAGAAGTATATGATGTGCTGATAAATATTAGTGGGTTCTATTAAAAAATACGTTAGTTAAAAATGTTGTTGTCATGCTATAAGACAGTTTTTTTTAGCTGTATTTTGAGGAAGCCTTCACTGGCTTTATCTAGATTCTTCATCTAGATTCTTAAACATGGTATGGAGATGGCATGCATTTCTCCTATGCAGCATGGGGTCCATCCCCTCCTTTTAGAGCAGTGGAGGGAACAGGGAAAAGCTCCTGCAAGTACAGACAATTAAACGTGCTAAAAGTTGAAGGTTGTGTACAAGGGATCTTTTAATTTCTTGGCCCTTTTTAACTGCTAATAGTAGATTCTGTAGGTGTACAACTACTGACAGCCACATACAAACAGCGCTGCAGAATTTCACTACCCCTGCTGCAAATTCTAGGCTTGTGCTGTAATTTCTGTTTGTGTATATCCAATTATAGATCTTATTTGGGTGTAGAAATTTCAGCAGGTGGCTATAGTAAGCACAGATCTAGCTAATTATTATATATGGAATCATAAAACCAAGTGACAGTGACAAAGCTTGGTTGTAAACTTAACTGTGATTCAGTCTGTTTTCTTGTTAAAAAGAAAAACCATACAAATCCTTATAGATTTGGACCTCTCTGAACAAAGGTTAAAATTATATGCAAACAATCTCTGCTCCACGCATAGACAAACGTTTCAGGTATGTAAGAAATGATAAACAAGTTAATTGTGTTGTAACTGCACATAATCTCATGAACTGTTCTCCACTGAAGTCATAATTAACTGACTGCATGCACAGAGCTGCCCAGTAGTGTTTCCTAGCAGCACTTATCATTAAGGACTTCACATTAGGTGAGAATGGCTTACACAGAGCTAGTTAGAAATTGTAATTTTCATCAAACAGTACAATACTTTTGTCTGTTCTGATTAAGAACCACACTCATTTTCTAGCTTAAGATACAGTGGCAAGTGTCAGAGCAATTTTTTCATTTAACAGCATATTGAAGTATCAATGTTACCCGGTACAAACAGGAAAAATCATAATCCTAATGCAGCAAATGACAATTATATCAATTCTTTATGTCCACAACCTAGGATTTTTCGACAGTAAATTTGAAAGCTATGTAAATTGAATAGCTGAATGATCTTATTTCTGCCTCTAGTACCACTCCTATTTGAAGGGAAAATGATCTCCTGTTTTTTGTGGCATATTATTTTAGCTAACTAGTCAAAGGAAGTAAATGGTAAGAAATAATATTGAATTTTCCAATGCCACATGCTAATTCAGAGACAGAACAAAGACATTTAAACATTTTTCTAAGTAGTTCAAAGGTAATCTCTCTAGTGATCATGTAAAATTTAGACTTCAGCATGAGTATGCTTATGAAATGCCTTCAGATATCAGCCCACATTACAATCTGCTATTTTGTTTTGAATGAATGTGTCGTGACTAGAAGTTTAAGTGGTAACTATAGATAAGATTGAATTCAGTGCTTTAATGATATCCCTTTTCAAGTTAGCTGCTGGAAATATTTTCATTTAATTTGCTTAAGTCCATTGAGAATATAATTTTATTTTGCTTTACATAAAATTAACAAACTTGTGATGTTCGAAAGCCAGTGCCAAAATCTTAATTAAAACAGGCTTCTTTTTTTTTTTTTTCTGTCTTAAGCATGTTGTCTGGAAAAGAAGCATCCTGTCTGAAATAATTTTATCTTTGATCTTTAAATACTGAGACAAATTCAGTTGGAATATTTTGCGTGTGTTTCAATTGTGTAGAGTATTTGGGTTTCTTGCTACTCTTCTAATATGTTGTACCATAACACCATTAATTTAGAAGGGTGCCCTTGCTGGGTTTTGTCCCAGAACATTCATTCTTATTTTCCCTAGTGGGATCAAACTGGGTTTCATTTGTTCTCAAAAATTTTAGTAAATCTGGTACAGAATACTGTATTTGTCTTGCTACTACTAAGATCAGTTCAGCTTCAGTATTTTAACCTTTATGAAATGCATGTCTAGCTTCTGGTCTGTAGGAGTGCAAAAGTCTTCTGAGTGGTATTGGCATGGTTTCACCATGCAGAAATGGTATGTGTGGGAGGACAGGAACTGAAAGTTAGAATCCAAAGAGATCAAAAGAAGGATATACATATCTTTTTGTCAAATCTGAAATAGCATCTTTTTGATCCTGTAAAGGACAGGAGGAAAGCAGTGAATTGATATGGGGGGAGCTGGCACAGCATTTCTTCTGATCCTTTCTCTGCCATCCTCTGGGAGAGATGTAAGGTACAAATGGACTCAGGTTTGCCCTGCTGATTGTCAGAGCTGGCCACACATGAGCTTGGTTTGGTTTTAAATTAAAGTGTCCTGTCTCTCAAGTAGTTTTTGTGGAAGAGTTTGCATAGATCTATATGAGGTTTTTTGTAAACAGGTCCAAAAAATGGAACCTGCATGTTTGTTTTTTAGCCATGAACAGAGAACCATACCTATGTAGGCTGGAGCTGTGAAGAGGAGCTGAAGCTGAGACCACAAATCTTGTAGTTTTTGTTCTGAATGTAGACTTTTAAAATTGGATTTTTGTGTATAATTTTCAGATAAAATCCTTTGAAGAAAAGTGTCTTAAATCTAGGGATTACATTTCTCCAGGCCGATATAGCAGTGGTATTTCCCAAATTTTATTTAATTTGGTACTTCAGGTGGTTTTCCTAAGTATTTTTGAAATGAGGAATATGGAGCCACTGATTTGCAGTCCTCACTAGGGCAGCTTCTTTGGACTGTTGCCTCCAAATAATCCAAGTAGCAGTTGACATATGAACCTAGTTGGCAAGGATGCCAGTGTAGCTATTTCTTGACTGCAATGCTAAGTAAGACAGTGAAAACATTTCCTTACTGACAGCTTTTCATTATTTGCCCTAGAGTCACATTCAAGTAGTTTTCAAAAAACATGGGAAGTAAATCAATGAAGATAACTGATTGTTTCATATGTGGATAGGATTTTATTATATATAATTAATATATGTATTTGCTTTGAGTATTTTATATTAAATACAAAAGTTTTCTGTTAGGAAAAAAGAATGAAAAAAATCCCAAAACCCCCAAAGCAAGCCCACCCCAAAAAAATCTCTCTTCAATTCCCTAAATATTTTCCAAATTAAATTTTATCCCAAGATCACTAGCAGATAAAAATTTTACTCAAATCTATTGTAGTCAGAACAAAACAGTTCTAGAGAATGGACACAATTTTCTGAGTTATTCAGCATAGATATGTTCCAGATACGGTTTTACAATCTGAAGATGTTTTGTGACTGAAGATGATCTTCCATCTGTCCTTTTCTTTTTCTGCCTTTTTATATATTTCTTCAAGTATTCAAGGCACTAGACACTGAATGCTGAACATTGCCTGGTGGTAAACTGCAGACCCTGTGTTGGTGACCCTGTATGAGGAGGACTCTGAAACAGCAAAGCCCAGATCTTCAGCGTAGAGTCGCACATGTACTGTTTGCTTGCCTGTGTACATCTATTCCTGGATGAAGGGCTCAGTGTTAGATCTTTGAGGAAGTGTGTGGCCTCAGCAACAAAAAATCCTCAGGAAAAAAGCCAACTTGGGTTGATCTGCTAGTGATTTCAGGATGAAATTGACTCTTCTTGGGATATACCTTTGTGGTATATCATTAAAAGCTTAGATGTTCTTAAACTCATGCCTGTTAGAGCTTTACTGAGCAAGGGGGTTGATCAGTCTTTATAATTTTGGATCCTCATTTGCTGAGTTGGCTACCTATCTTCCTACTTTCAAGAAAGTTTGGTGAGGGTGTCCCAGTTTATTAAAATGGTTACACCTTCAATGTGCTATTTTTGTAGGGACCTGAGGTTGCAGGAGTCCCCATTCCCTACCTGTCTGCCCCTGGGAAAGAGTAGTCATTCATTCAAGCAACTTATGAAAACCAGCACTGTTGTTTGACTGCTTTTCTTCTCTGAAATTTCCCGAACTTCTGTTGTACTGCAACAGGGACATTTGAGCAAGCCTAAAAGCTTGAGGTTTTTCTGTCCCTGTCCTTACTATGCAAAAAACAGGTCTGTCCCTCAGATCCTCATTTTTTCCCAGACTTTTCTTCTAGATAGGTAACCTCTGAAAAAGGAAGTAGATTGATGAAGTTTTACACATACATATACATACATATGCATATACATGAGGGTTTAAAACCCCTTGAAATTGCCTTTTTCCACACTTAAAGAAGTAAACTGAGTGTGTGAAAACTGTATTAAAAGCCCATGTGGGACAGAATGCAAAGAATGCAAGGAGGGGAAGCATGAGTTCACACCATGAGCAATGAAAGGTGAGGAAGTGGCAATGTTGGTTGTTGCCTGACTGACTGGAGGCAATGGCTGCGGATACAAAACTTTATTGATGAGTGCAGAATTTATATGGGTTTGGCATAAGCATGGTACTATTGAACTGGGACAAAGACATGTATTATATTAGGCCAGAGAGGCTGCAGTTAAGATTTTTGGGAAAAAACTGTGAGGGAACATATACTCTTCATAGAAATACATGTGCCGACATCTCCATTGAGATTCCTGTCAAGATGGCTGCAGCAAGGGTCAAAAATTGCATTACTCAGGCTATAGTTGTGAGGGTTCCAGTACAATATTTGTTACGCATGGTGTGCACAAGGAGGGGACATTAAAAATAACTTTAGACAAACCTCAAATAGAAGATATTTCTAAAGGCCTTTTATTTTGTAACAGTCTAGTAATATTGAGAGACTAAATGTTGTAATAAAACCCCTCTCCCCTTCGCACTGTCCTCTGCTAAGGTAGGAAAACCTCCTAAACTATGTGCTGTGAAGTCAGTATTAAGATGAGAGTTTTCCTCTTTGCTGCAGCCTGAGATGCTCTCACTCAGCACAGCATAGAAAGAGGTAGCTGCCAATGCTGAGATTGTGGAAACAGTGAGTAAGGCTTTGCATCACAGACTGGACGTGCCATATGGGTGTGTTTTGTGGATTCCCCTGATACATTGCTCACTGAATCTCAAGAGCAGAACGTCACATTGATAATATAGACTAAAGAAAAAATTATCTTTTCTAAAGATAGATTAAAATCAGTGGCTTTACACCACCGTGATTCTCTTCTATCTGACAAACCCTTTTGTGCAGAAACAGTCTTTGATCACTGTAGGCTTTATATATAATGTATATACTTCTATTTCTAGCTGTACTATCTTCCAGGAATATTTCTTCAAGAACTAGTCTGTACAATACTGATTTGGGCTTTAAAATTTTAAATATTTCTGTTTTAAATTGTTGAACTATGATTCATTTTATATAAGCTAAAGTATCTTTGCTAACTGATACTCAAGTGCATATTCAGGTTTCTCAAGAATATCTTGTTTGCTGCAGGGAAATTAAACTCCCTCTTTCTATCAAGTACATGCAATCAAATATCTGACTGAGTTGACATTTTAGCCTGCTTGTACAGCATGTTCTCTGCTGTGGCTGTAGGTGAGACATTTTCTGCTCGGGTAGGATATCTTTGTGCTAAGCTACATACATGGGGTCAGGAGTAAAAGCAGCACTTGTCTTGCAAAATACGCTATTGAGCTGTATTGATTTCTCATTTAGCAGTATTGGGTGTTCACCCTGGAAATCCAGCTACGTTTCTAGTTGCTCATCGGATGGCTGATTGGTGTTATGTTATCTAATGAGTGCATATAGACACTAAGGGCATATGCATCTTTTATGTGCTCTGAGCAAGCCAGAAAAGACATCTACATGAAATAATAAACAGTCCAGCAAGTAAATCATGGAGAGTTTTAGACCATTCAATTAAGTTATTTTTCAGTTTTTGGAAGGCAGAAATAAACAATGGATTAGTAGTTTGATTCTTTGTGTTTTAAACCAGCTGTGTACTTTGAGATTCTGCAGTGTAAGATGAAACAGCAGAAAGATACAATATGGAAACCTGGTAAATCAAGTTACATATACATGGCTAGAACCTTCAGGTCCACTTGATTTGGTCTCTGATTCAGGTTTTGGAATTATATGACCACCCAGGAGTTTTAGATGTCCGCTGAGGATTTTCTGCCTTTTCACATAACCTTTCCAAATATTTCTCAAAGGCAATGTTGGCACACATTCTTAGGGCCACTCTATTATTGCTATCTGCCCTGGCTGTGGGAGTGGGTCTGTAGGCCAGCACCCTTGCTTGTCTCCATTTCCCATGATGTAGATATCAATGGTAGGTGTGTGGTGACTACCTTTTAAGTAAGGTCAGACAGCTAGTGATGAGTTCAAGCTAGACAAAGTGTTTTTTGAAAACTAAACTAGCAATTACTGGTTTGGATTATAGAAGGTCAAAGTGGTTTGTTCTCAGTGCCCAAAAAAAGTGCTTTCAGAAATAGAGTGATGGAACACTCATATTTCTCCCTGAAATCCATGAAGAATTTTTTTCATTCCATCTTCTGCATTTTTGCTCACATGGTTCCTTTGATCCTTGCTGCAGAGAGTGTTCCTGACTTTGAAAGTTGATGTCCAGTTGTGTATGTGCATGTGTGGGAAGAGGGGAGTATTTCATTCATTGCCAAGGTATGCTTTTATGAGTGGGAGAGTTTCATTCTGTTCCTAAGGACGGATTGCATATCAGTTCAAACAAGACACGCACATTTTCACACGTTTATCTTCATTTTAATATAAGAATTTTGACTCAGTCATTTGTCCTAGGAATGATACCGAAACAAATAGGAAAACTGAGGCATGTGCTATAATCATAACAGCATTGCCAAATGTTTTCACATTCTTTCTTCATGAAACGTGCCCAGGAAGATGTTGACAAGGAATATCAGCAGTCTAGCCTGCCATTGCAGTATTAGTCATGTAATGGCTATAAAAGTAAATCCTTCAGTGGTATTCTGGTCCAGACTGGACATATTATCCATTAACATATTATCCATTAGCACAGATTTGTGTTAATATCTGGGAATTTATAATTTCTTGGTCATACTATGCATCTCAGGACTGGGCTTGGACTTGAGCCTGTCTATGTTACAATGAAAAAGATTTTCTGTTTATTTAATGAGAGCTTTGTTGCCCTTTAATAAAGGAGAGCTGTGCTTAAGAATGCTTCATGTAAGTGGTGTACTGTAAAACCTTCATCTTCAAGTAATCCAGAGAGAAGGTAAACTACTGAAGCAGAGAAAGCGATTAAGGGGGTCTGAGTTATTTGCAGGGACAGGGAAGAGAGGGAGACATCACGCATTCAGCATCAGAGGTGCTGTTAAGAGAGAGATTCTTGGGGCAAACTTGCATGTAACTAACACTGCTATTTCAGAAGATTTATGTTTGGTTTTATGTAGATTTGAAACACTATACTTACAGCTTCTTTGCACTTTGTATTGATAGAACTTCACATAATCTCACTGACATCTGTGCATCCTCCTTAATACAGAGAAAATGGGTTAGAGTGCAAACAGGGTAAGTTTGAATTTTACTTTTAAATGACAGTTGTTTTTTATGACAGTAATGATTTTAACATGGAATTAAGTACAGCTAAGTCAAAGACTAGAGGCAACAAACTGCATACCTCTACAGCTTGTTTTTTCATGCTATGCTGTCCGATAGGAAAACTCTTCTATTGTTTTCATGGTACTTTGAATCCCTTATATGAGAGTTTGTACATTATAGCTGCCCAAGGCATGATGACAGCACTGGCAGTAGATTATAGAGATAATTGCACAACAAAGCTTGATATAAGCACAGTGCCAATGTAGAACAAAGTTGGTCTTGTAAAATGGGGCCTTTATAAGTTGCTGCAATGGAATTAAAATTACAAGAATGAACTTCCAACCTATCACTTATAAAGCAAATAAACTGCAGAAAGAAAACCAGTATCTTGAAGAAAAGAAGGATTTATGGGATACTATGGAGAATTTTAGACAGTCAGAATTGCTATCACATAATCAGTAAGTCCAGCAGTCAAACCATTCCCAAGCATTAGTTATTTTGATTTCATTTCACACAATCAAACTGAATTTTGCTAGCCACTAATGGTGGGGCTTCAATAGCTGGACAGATGACTCTTTGTCCTGCCAAATGTGTTTTCATCTATGCTATCACCATCTGCTACTCTAAATCGGAGAGGCATTGTTAGTGTCTTTTGCCAGATGTGGTTTAAATCTCTCGCTTACTCTGTGGTAATAAATGTGCTTTCATAGGCAACTGAAGGTGCGTCAGACTTGGTTTGTGTAGGTGAGATAAGGTTTGCAATGCAGCTACTGCTGAAATGGAGCTGAAAAAGGTGACACCTGTACTTAATGTATACCATATACTCGTGGAGTTATGCCTGCCTGTCAGTATTGTAAAATGTTTGCAAAAAATTAAGCATTGATGGAGAAACTTTCTCAAATAATTGAATGGAGCTTATTACACTTCAAAATTTAATTTTCAACTTTTTTATTGTTTAATGCATGGAACACGCTTAAGCTAATACATATATTTCAAAGTAAAAAAAGTAAATATCACTTTGTTCATAAGAACTTGTAAAAAATTAAATGAAGTCTGCATTTTTTGGTGTTATTAGATGGAGTAATTTTCAGATTGAAAAGCTCTTAGATGTGATTGGCAGTGCATTCAATCTCTAGAACAAATTGCTTTCTTCCTGGGTTGTTCTTTTTTTTTCCTTTCTTTCCTTTTTTCTTTTCCCCTTTCATTCCACCTCTGAATTTCATATTGACATAGAGTAGTATTGGTTTTACTCATTTTCACCACTGTGACTTGGGATACTTGCTGAAAGCCCTAAAATGAGGAAGAAGCTAAAAATTTAGGCAACTTAGGAACATTATTTTACCTCTTTTTTTGTAATTATATGCTCATTACGGTACATATCCGACCTGTAGTCTCTTCCTTCAGTTCCCCAAGTGGACTTCAGCGTGCTCTAGGTTGAACCAGCAGGCTGGCATCGGTTGTGGTCACAGTGGCAGTGCCCTTCCCTTTTCACCTTCTCTTAAGCACAGCCATCAGGTGACAGGTTAGCCAACATCTCATCTCTAGGTGAAACAATGCAATTCCTCTCAGGCTAAGTATAGGTGTGGAGAGTAGCCCTCCAGTTTGGCCTTTTGTACTAATGAAAATGGCCCACACTTCTACTCCCTTCTTTGGCAGCCGGGGACTGGTAGCTGATTAGAGAGACTGAAACTTTTTCAAAGCAAGTATGTTTGTTTTGGTTTTTGAGTTTTTTTAACTTGAGGATATACAGACTGTTGCTATTTAACCCCTATTTCTCGTTGTTAGTAACATATTTTGACTGCCTTAATCTTTCTTTTTATCCTTAGCAATATGGGGGCAGGAGAAACCCAAAGGGCTTTTCAGTTATTCTCCTTCCTTTTTCTTAGGATGTATTTTCATTGTCTAAGTTTTTTCAAGATAGTAGTGTAACTCTTCCTGGTTCAGAGAAAAACATCTCTTCAACTATTGGCCTAGCTCTTGTCATCTTCCTCCTGTACAGATTTCTCTTCAAATAAATGCTGTGTTTCTGATTTTTTTTTTTTTATTATTATTTGTCCCTCGTTATTCTAGACTAGCAATCTAATAAAGAAGTAAAACTGAAACACATAGCATGCTGTATACTTAAAATACAGATAATACCTCAGTCTTCACTTTAGTGGGTAGGTGTTTCTCTCATTGCAGGAGTCTGTTAAAATAGTAAAGTTTGGGAAAAGAGAATAAAATGTGACTGTACAGCCTACACTCCGAATGGACATAAGTTTTGTGTTATCTACAGCAGAGCCCAAAATTGAGTATGAGACAATAAATGGACAATAAATGTGATCGTTAATTAAGACATTGGTTTATTTATGCATTTAATTTGTCACCTCCTTGTTCCTTTTCTTAGAGGAAAAATGGCTGTTCCCATAAATTCTAAACTAATAATGCCCAGGCAAACAAAACCTATTCTATAACTGTCATATATAAATCACACTCCATATAGTCCATTCTTGGCATCTCTGAAATCATGGGTGTTTTTCAAACACACTAATGGTGAAGGTAATTATTCAATAAACCAATTTCTATTTCATCTCGGTTCCATTGATCATGTGTGTAAATTATAAAATTCTTTCCTTTGGTGTATGCTGTCTGAATCCCAGCCACCCCTGTATTTGTTAGATTGTGGTAGTCTTTTCTGGATGGTCTTCATTCTAGCTAGACTAAATTCTTTATTCCAGATATAACTAGACATCACTTACTTAGCAGTTTGTGTGTAGTACGTACACTTAACTAGTATTTATCACCAGGAGACATTTAGTTTCAGTTTACAGATAAATGTCTGGCCCTTCAGGATGAAGATGGAATGTTTTATGCAAGGTGCTGAATGTCTTAAATCTTTAATTAAATGTACAGGAATAGGCTTTGATAATCCAGTTCAAACTTTCTGCAGATTTAATTTCCTTTGTACTAATAGATTTATTTCAGTCAAAGAGGCGTTTGGCCCATAGACAGCTATTATCCATGTTACAATTCTCAGCATTTTTTCTTCTGTAATTCAGAGAAAAGTAATTTTTAAAATTGAAGAAATACAATCATGGCAAACTGGAAGAGTGGCTTCAAATGCTGTTTGCTCAAGTATTATGTCTTCCCCTGCAATAATTGCAATAGACAGCATAAAAACCACACAAACTCAAAAAGAACAGGTTGTAGGTATTTGGTGTTTTTTTAATACAAGCAATTATTAAAAACCCACTGTTTTGCATTAGTCAGTGCAGTGTTAATGACAGAGCATGCTTTTTCTAGAACTCATATTTGATTGTCATCATTGGAATTTAGCAGACAGAGCACTACACAGTAAAGATACAGTGCTGCTGATTTATGAAATAATAGTAGATACCTGTCCCAGGATATCATACTAAACTTTTCTGAGATGATTTGTCATACAAAAAGAAGTTTATAGTCTAGAAATGTACAAAAATTGCTTTGTTTTGAATAGAGCTGTGAGAAACATATCCATTAAGTGGCTCAGAGAAAAGGAGGTTTATAGCCTGGGAGAGAAAAATAATCTCTAGGAAAATTAGTTTTCCATGGTATTGAAAAGCTAATAGCATATTGGAATATGCAGTCAAGTTACATGTACAGAAACCCAGCATTTTTCAGCAGGTGAAGCATCAGACTTGAGGAGGTTACAGCTGCATGTGGGAAAAATGTAACAGGGTTCTGTTACATCAGTTGCAACAGGTACTACTTTCCCTAACAAAACCAAAAATAGTGGTAGGTTTGAGAGTTTAGGATTTTGGAAATGGAGTATGGCTATCTTTATCTTTCAGCCCCTTAATTAAATTCTGTCTTAGTACTGGTCTTTAAACTCTAGGTATTTGCTGTTCACAAAAGCTTGGTTAGATGTTAAAAAAAAAAAAAAAAAAAACAAAAAAAAAACCAGGGATATTCAGATTGTAGCAGTGTATGGCTTTAGAATAGTGTGGCAGGGCAAGCAAAACTGTCTTCAGTTGAAGCCTGTTAGCACATCCGCAAGTGTTCTCTGTTTTATATATTTTTTTAAAATATTTTTAAAATTTTTTGGGGTTTTTTTTTTAGGTTTTTTTTTTTTAGTTTTCAGCAGCAGTGGCATTTGAAAGGTTTATGTTCTGGCTGGTAAAGGAATTATTATGTCTGATGTCAAAACAGTAGAAAAACAGTGTTGTGCAAAGTCTATTCCTTAGGCCATTGATGGGACCTAGCATAACCAAGAGCTGTAGTAATGAAATTGGAAAGTATTTTGGAGACTGCCCAATCCTTTAACCATGTCTTTCACTGCTGGGTATTGAAGGTAAATGTGGTTTTGAATTCTAGCCAGCTCATTTCTCCTCATGTGAGAGACTTATTCTGCTGTCTTTGCAAGGTGTGTGTTCATTCTTTTCACTATTCATAAGACATATGGAAGGGCTTAATGTGATTTAAAAAGAAACAGGATTAGCTAAACTGTGAAAACTTAAAGGATTTGAACAGCACTGGAAAAGGGCGCTATCAACAATGGAAAATACTCTTAGTTTAACTGTCTGTAGTCACAAGTATACTTGAAGAACTCAGAGTACAAAGCATCCTGACTTTGTACAATACTGTTTTGCCTTTTAGCCCCTTTTCACTCTTGATCAGTTAAAGAAGGCATTCTAGTTTGTGACCTGGAGTTACTTCTTTACCGTGTTGTGCTGAGATTCAGGAGACATCTTTTAGTACCTGACAGACAGAATTCTTGTGTGAGTTTTGTCTATCCTGGCTTTTCTTGATGTAAAGGGTGAAGGAGGGGAGAGATGATCATTTTGCTGACACTCCTTGGGGAATATTCTGAATATAAATATTAATATTTTTAATAAAAAGGGGTCCTTATGTATCTTCCGAAACAGTAACTCCTTTTGTGGTCCTGAAAGTTACCCTGTTTTGCTTGGGTGTAACATTCACTTTTTGTGTCTAATAAACACCTAAGAATTGTACAGCACTGATGTGGTGAATACTAAATGCTATAAGTATTGGATAAGAAATTGTATTTTATGGACTACACCTGCCACATTAATATATCCCCTGTGCTTAGCAACCTTACTAGTGATGGTGAGGCTTTAGGCTGAATGCTCAGATTCAGTTATTTTGCAGATGTCCTTCCTAAATCCATACATTGGTTCCTTTATAAAATCTTAGAACTATATAAAATGGTTGGGCCTGGAAGGGACCTTAAAGATCATATAGTTTGAACTATGCCCACTATTGGCATAGTTCCAATAGTGGAACTTCCTCTAGACTGGGCTGCTCAAAGCCCAGTCTGGCCTGGCCTTGAACACTTCCAAGGATGGGGCATCCACAATTTCTCTGGACAACCTCTTCCAGTGCCTTACCATCCTCATAGTGAAGAATTTCTTCCCAATATTTAATCTAAATGTACCCTCTTTCAGTTTAAAGCCACTCCCTTTGTCCTAGTCCTTATAAAAAGTCCCTCTCTGTCTTTCTTGTAGGCCTTCTTTAGGTACTGGAAGGCTGCTATAAGGTCTCCCTGGAGTCTTCTCTTCTCCAGGCTGAAAAACCCCCATGTGTCTTCACTGGAGAGGTGTTCCAGCCCTCTGATCAGCTTCATGGCCCTCCTCTGGACTTGCTCCAACAGGTCCATGGAGCCAGCCACTTCCAAGCAGAGTTTATCCTCACAGACACTGGAATAAGTTTAGCAATAAATTTTGGTTTTTATAGCATGGGAATATATGTGCTTCAGATATTGCAGGCAGAGAGGATTCTTTTAGCTTCAAGATTAAAAGGCTCAGGCTCAGAAACAGATGACAAACGTGGTCATAAACTCCATTGGTTAAGGCAGTATATTGTGGAGGGAGCATGGAGTTCTTATGTGGAGGACCAGATCCTAAGAATTAACCTTGTCTTTTTTGCCCATTGGAGAATGACGAATATCAGGCTCAGCATCCTTTGAACAGTAATGTCATTTGTGCTGACAAATTATTGGTCTGTAGGGAAAACTTCTGAGGATTATTGTCTTTATTTCCGCCAACCTTGTGTTTACATTGTGATGAAGTGCTTGGATACTCAGAGCACACCCTGCATGTAGTTTATTTTTCCAAATATTCTAGTTCACTATTTTTAGAGCATTCATTCCTGTCTTGTCTGTCTTTATATACATATATACACTACTGTAAAAAAAGTTCTGCATTGAGAGCCTTTGTCACTATACAGTTTTAAACCAAGTCAGTGAGACACTAGCCTTCCAGATTTTATTTTGTGAGCTGCTTATACTTTTCCTTTTGCTGAAAAGCTTAGCTATACAATATGAGGAATTGTTCAGGATTGCCTTTTAATGCCTGCCTTGTCAGAGAAAGTGGGGGGAAGAGCATCTCTCTATTGCACATACACAGGAAAAAGTCCTGAGAAGGAAAAAGTGTCATGAAATTCAGACAATTCTATAGCCTTGAAGATTGGTTTTAGTTTCTGAGAAAAGCAAGAAATTATTCCCTGAGGATGAGAGACACAAGCAACTCTGGAAAACCAGAATTAGCTACATTTTTTACTAAAGAGCAGTAGGGGGGCGGTAAATTTCTCCTTTCCTTCTGTGTGTCCTATTGCTGTGACCTCACAGTATGTGTAGTGGTCAGAGTACCATATTTATAGCTAGTACAGCAAAATGAGCTTGGGATACTGATTTGAGAAGAAGTTCCAAATATTCCAGGCTAGAAAAGCCACATAAGTTAGGTAGTTTCCAATAAATAAATAAAAAGACAAAAGTTAAAGTAAATTTGAGCATAAATATAAAAGAAACAATTTTAAAGGATGTTTAAAGGCAAGGATCTTTTGTAAAATATTCTTCAACAAAATTCAATACTTCAATTCCTATTGATATTAGTGGCAATTGCTTTTGCCACAATGGGATGTGGATCTGGCCTATTACCAATTTTTATAATAAAATCTAAGACAAAAAAAGAATTGCCTAAGATGCTGTGCAATAATAAAAGTAATGTTCACTCCCCCTTATTTGCTTTTACCTTCATGAAACCCTTGCAGAAATATCATGTACTACTATATAATCCTCAAGATGTATATAAAAATTCTGTACACACAGTAAGGAAAGCATGTTCATATAATCTTGAGGTACAAAGAATGCTAATGATGTTGATCTCTCTTTTTCCATTTGTGAGTGCTGGAAGGCAAGTCAACTGAACAGAAGAAAAGTTTATCTGGGTTCAAAACAAGCAAATAAAAATGTTAGAAATTTAAATTAATTCCTTGCCAATTTGTCTAAAAATACCTAAACTTCATTACCTCTGACTCCAGAATTTTGAGAGATCATTCAACTGCTGATGCAATTGAATTTAAGCAATTGTATTTGCAACTACCATGCTTTAAAGTATGTATAATTGGTAGAATTAGAAAATATAAGCAGTTTTATGGTTAAAAAACAGGAACAAGGATGCAGTTTTTTAATGCAGTGATTCAGGAATTGGTAGAACAGCCTCTTTTGAATTCTGACATTAATTTCAGATGTTCCTTAATGTAGTTCCTAGCAAAGAATTTTGCTCCCAATGCAGTCTATGCAAAGGTAACAGCTGAGTGTTTATATGGAGCTCAGTGTAGTAAAAGATGTATAACTGCAGTGATTTAAAAGGAGCATTGAAATAATTATGCTCTGAGGGCACAGTACTCTTGGCATTGGAAGAAATGCTAACAAAGATTAGAGGAAGAAGAAAGTGCCTCATACTTCATAGATCATTCTTACATTTTTCTCACAGCCAAACTTCTGGTCTCAAGAGGGAGAACACCTGCAACTAAGATTTGGTTTTTAACTTTTATTTATATTGGTAATTCAAGAATTAGGTTGTATGTGAGACCTTCTTTCCTCCTTAATTCTGTGCAAAATGAAAGGAATTGTAGCTGAAGGGTCATCATGCTCTGAACAAATGAGTATACCTATAAACCTCAGATAAAAGGAAGAAAATTTATAAGGAAGGCATTCTTCACTGTCAGAATGGTTGGACATTGGTACAGGTTGCCCAGAGAAGTTGTGGGTGTCCCATCCCTCAAAATGTTCAAGGCCAGGTTGGATGGGGCTTTAAGCAGCCTGACCTAGTCGGTGGCATCCCTGCCCATGGCAGGGGGGTTGGAGCTGGGTGATCTTTAAGGTCCCTTCCAACGCAAAGCTTTGTGTGATTCTCTGAAGTCTTCAGCTGGGTAATGGCTGAAATGGGGCAGTGGTGTAGGAGTTCCCTGTTAGTTCCACACAGCTCTCCCAGCCTGATTGTGTAGGGCTTCAGTGAAGTATATTTTTGAATACTGACACATAAGCTGATTGTGACTTTATCTGTAGGGTTGTGCAGATGTTTTTTGATTTCAAAGCATGGGAAGATAAGATATAAGAGAGTTACCCTTTTAAAATCAACAGACCAGATCTATCATCTTAATACAAAGATAAATCTATTAGATTATGTGAAGTTTGGAATTCATTGTATCACTGTTGTTTGGTTTTGGTTGCTTGTTTTGGGTGTGCTTTTTTAAAAAAAAAAATTATTTCATTTTGGTGGCCCTAAATTTTAACCTTCATTATACCAATGAAAATTTAGAGAAGCTCTACTGGAATTAATATTGTTCTGAAACTATACACCTGTAACTGAGGTCAGAAGATGTGGTTACATTACTCTTGTCATTGTACTTGCCTCGCGTATACGGTGTGCTGTCTAAAAGAGAAAAGAAAAAAAGAAACAAACATACAAACCCCTTGTCCTCAAACCAAACCAAAACTCCCCAAAAAAGCCAACCAAAAACCCAAACATCAGCCTACTGTAAAAGAATCCAACCCATGCAAACCTGTATATACCCCAAAAACCCTACTGAAAATCTGAATACTCTGGCATTTGGAGCAAGGAGAACAAACTGCAAACTAATAAGTAATAGGATGTAGAGGTGCAGTCTGTTTTAATCTAAGATACAGCATGATGATATTCACGTTCCAGCGTCTGTAGCCAAGTTGAGGAGCACTGCAATTCACTTCCCTTGTCAGGACAGTATTGACATGTTCTCACACTGGAACTTTTGCCTGCATGAGGCAGGAACTAGTCCTGTTGAACTGTCACTGAGAGAGATTTTAGCACTAATATGTAATTTTATGCATTAAGATAAAATTAATATTTACAAATCTCAAGGGTGGATGCTATCCAATCAAGAGTTTTAAGAGATCTCTCAGTCATGAAATTACTGAGTGAAGAGGTGAAATCTGTTACTTAAAGTGGCCTGAGAATATGGAAATGAAAATTTATGCAAAATTTTGAGAGTCTGTAGCAAAAAAACTCCCAGAAGACCTGACTTCTCTTCTGGTCATATTAGTAGAAAATAAATTAAATTAAATTTTGTTTTATAAACATGGCTTAAAGATGCTTATAAAAGGGATTTGTTTTATCCCACGCACACCTTGAAGACAAATTATACCTCACTAATCAACTAGATTTTTTTTCCCCTAGTGTTTTAGAATTGCCAATGAGCATGAATATGTGTGCTCTGCTTAGTGCAGTATGCCGGGATTCTTCGAAGGTCTTCTGAAAAGAGCCCTCATAAACAACTCTTGAAGAAATTAAGCTTGATGAAGTAAGTGGAAAGGTCTTCCTGTGGATGAATAGTTACTTAAAAACGGAAAATGAAGTTGAGGTAAAAATAGCTTTCACAATGGAGAGAGGTAACTGAGAAGCTTCCTTCTAGCGTTTTTAGTCTGAGGGTTTGCCGTTTAACATATTTATGAATGAGCTGGAAATGGGATTAAGTAAAAGCATATTTAACTATCCTTAACTCTGAAAAACATGCAGTAGAACTGGAGTAGTTGAAGAGTTATATGGAATAGTTTTTACAAGAGCAGAGACTAAAGCTGCTCTTGCTAGAAAAGAGTCAGCCTTGGACAATATGACATAGACCTGTAAAATTAGAAAAAGAAGATAAAGAGTTGCCAGTGAAAGATCACTCATTATTTTCTATAGCATGTAAATGAGAAAATTGTTAATTTGAACACTTAAGACACACAAAAGGAAGTGGATTTTGTTTGCTTTTTTTTTTAATACTATGACTTATTGCATTTTTTGATTTCATTGATTCTCAGAGGATTTTCTAACATTCAAAAAAGCCTACAGAACAAGTAAAAAAAAGGTTGAGAGAATATTAGGAAGGACTGTCTGTTGAGTGCTATTACACATGATGATCTGGAAAAAATAAACTACTCAGAGAAGTCCCGTAACTAACTCCTAATGATAATAAACATTTCTCCCTCCAAGAGAAGTTCAGAGTCTTTGCACTGCTGCAGTGAATGGAACTTGTCAAGTTATCTCAGTTTTCCACTGTTTGCAACTACTACACAGTGTAAACAAGCTTTAAAAAAGTTGTTCAAGCCTATGTAAGCAGTTACTGTCATTATTGCTGTATAATATGGTTGATACTTTCTGTTGTGTAGTACTTAGGTAATTCCTGTTTGTTACATGGATGCCAGACTCCACTAAAAGGAACATATATTTAAGGAACTAACAAAATCGTAGATGACAGCACTTACTACACACTAATGCCAATACCATTGACTTTTCCAGACCCTGAAATACGTAACATTTTTCAGAAGGATTAAAACAGCAGTGTGAAGTACCACAGATAAAACTCATATTGGCTAAGCTGAGTCCTTTAACTTTTTTTCTATATCTTTTAGATAAAGGCTTAAAGGCCTGACCAAAAATAGTAGACTTTGTCCGTATGCCTGTGGACACTAACATTTTAGGATTGAATCTAGCCTTAGTGGGAGAAAAAACCAGGAGCTACTGCATTGAACAAAATGTTTATTTTGGGTAGAACAATTAGGAAAGTTAATTTCCTTTCCTTCTGCCTTAGAGTAATCTCAATGCAGGAAAACAATATGAAGGATTACTCTTCTTGACCACTAGTGGACTATAAGAATACATTCCAGTGTGCCAGTCTTCACACCGTGCAAGATACTCTCTCCTGCTCCGTGTTTTGCACATTGGCCCATAAAGAAGATGGTGCTGGGATTGCATCTCAGAGGTGTTTGTTAAAAACAAACAACCAACCATATGAAAACCCCCAAAACATTGGGTTGTATTGAAATTTAATCTATATCTGATATAGCTCAGGGGCTGTAAGAGAAATGGTGTGGCAACCCAAGCTCTTTTTTTTTTTTTTTGTGCTTGTAGGGGTGTTGTGAGTTCTTATCAAGTAAAAAAAGTTGCAAGATGGGAGCTTCACAAAATTTGATTTTTGTGGTACAAACTTGTGAGCAGAAATCTTATAGAATGTCTGTATGTCTAAGGCTTGGGATGATTGAATACTGATCCAGAAGGATAAATACTAATCTGGAAGTTAGTTTTGTTAGATTCAGATTATGTTCTGGTGCATGGTAGTGGACCAGTGCTGGGAGTCTATTCATGAAACTTGTTTGTTATATTTTATTTTCCTTGCCCAGGAAAAAGGCGAGGGCGGTCTTTCATGTTGGAAAACTGCCGTTTAGTTGGCCACAAAAACATTTAATCTAAAAAAAACCCTAAACCAAAAAAAAAAAAACCCAACAACAACAAAAAAACCAAAACAAACAAAAGACCCCAAAACAACAACAACAAAACAAACACCCACAAAAGCCAACAAAACAAACAAACAAAAGCTCAACCCACAAAAAAATCCCCTCCAAATCAAAATCCTAAGAGAATGTGCTCCACACAAGAAGCACTAGCCATAAAATACTCCTCCCTGTGTGTCTTTACAAAAGTGTGATGCTGCCTAGGCTACTCATGACATTTTTGCAGTCATGTCTGTAGTTGATGGACATGAGCTTAGCTACTGCATTTAAAGAAAATATGCAACTATGGCTTTTTTTACAATAGATGCTTGGTGCTGTAATATTTCCTTAGAAAGCTACGGGAATTTATGGTATGAGTTGGGCTATTGGTAGTTCAGATGCCAAGCTGTGACAGTCAGGTCAGAGGCATCTTAAACACATACCCACCAGGCTGTCCCAACAGCTCTCATGCCTCCAGAATAGTCCACAGTTTGGAATAAGTCACACTTGCAAAACTTCCCTAATGTAGAAGAGTAAGACAGGATAGATAAATACTATGGAAAACATTAATTTCCTTGGTATGAAGGATACAAATTAAAGGGAAATATTGGGTGTAGTTTGCTTGTTTTTTCTCCTCTCAAATATTCCTGGTTTTATTTCTGAAATAGAAATGTAAGATCAACATTGTGTGCTGTTAGAATTAAGGATTATAAAGCTGGGATTCTTGTATGTGGCTAGTTGTAAAACTATTTGAGATTAAAGCCTGTGTTTTTGCTTTCATATTGTCTCTCATTTTTCTAGGTAAATGAAAGTAAAAGCAGTAAAACCTTAGTTCAGTCAAAGCTGAATAGAGAACAGGAACAGGTTGCAGTGCACAGAAGTAATAACTTCTTATTAAATCAGTTGATTTTCAGAGTGGAATCACTGTTTAAAATAAGGAATACTGTGTTCTTAGTTTAACAGGGTTCATTGGTTTGAAAATTATTACTGTAGTCTGAAATATCTCTAATGAATTGAAACTTTAAACCTGTCATATCTTTTTTTTTTTTTTAATATATTACTAAGTTGGTATTATATTTGTGTTAAAACATCTGTCATCTTGTGTATGAATGTTTTTCCCTAATGGTCAGCTTGTCACAGTTAATTAGTCTTTAGACATATGAACAGTCATAAAGCAATGTGACTTTGAAAATTATGTTTCTAAACACCCATAACTTTGAACCCTAAACAGATAATGAACTCACTACATATTTGTGCTCCAAAGCAGACTGTAACCTACCTTCAATTCAGAAGGGCTAAGGGAGCACAGAGTTTTCTGTGTGAAACATTTCTTGCACCTGCTTTTAAATTTGCTGCATGCATGCATTCAGTTTTGATTTCTTCACAGGTTTATAATAATGAGGTAGAATTGCACAACTGATTTTCTGTATTTTTGAAATTTCTTCCTGAGTTTTACATGTCCTATTTGCCATCAGAAAGCCCTCACTGTGCTCTGAAAACAAAAAGTACATTATATGAACATGAGGTTGTCCTCTCAGTCACTGATCATGTGTAACAATTTTGAATTGCCATGAATTTACAGTAGGATTTGTTTTGATTAATTGGAAAGGTATGACAATTTAAAAAATTTGAACATGTATCCAGGCTTGAGAGAAACCTGACATTAGGTTTTTCATTCAGGCTTCTCTCTTGTTGTTAACTTCTTGGTGTTCCACACAATTATTGGCATGATGCTAAAAATATAGATGGGACTCATCTTGGAAGAATGCAAATTAGCACTAAGATGTGCTGCACCATTAATCTGTGTTTGCTTTAAGCTGAAGAAAAGCTGAAGGAATTTCAGAAACGTGCAAGATATATGTCATTTTCCTATTGGATTGGGCTCTATGCTATAAAAGAAACTGGGAAAAAGAAAATGAAACTAATAGAGTAAGTCCATTCATAAAAACGTATAGCAGACACTACATCAGGTATCTTAGTTGCCTGATGTTTTTGAAAGAGGCTTTTTCTACCAAAGGCAATTCATGATGTCCTACACTCTATTCTTCTTCTTTTGGGTAAGGTGATTTCCATTTTACAGGAATTAATGCTTTAGCGATTTTTATTAAAACCTTTATTATGGTTTTTTGAAGAAGAGGTAATTGCAGGAAGATCAGAAGCTAGTGGTTAATGTATGTCTCTAATGAATACTATTTCGTTTCCAAAAACACAGCAACTTATATGTCTTAAATTATAAGATGATTCTTCTTTTTTTGGTATAATACTTTTAGTAGACTTTAAAAAAGTATTAATAGGGATGGAAGAATTATGCAAGGGGAGATGGCACAAATAGCTCATGTAAGAAGCTGACAAAATGGGCTATGGGTACATAAGTAGCATTTTCCTTTTTAAAGAGTATTCTAAATTCCAGTAGACAGTGATCTTCCCTTATGTTTGGGAAGTATGAGGAACTAGTGCTTTTCATGTCTCCTTTCCCTCACTTCACAACCTAGTAGTTAGCTATCGTCTGAGTTTGGGATTCTGTATGGGCACCTGACAAAAAGTAGGGGTTACAGATACCTTTCATTACAGGCTGGTAAATGTTTAGGAAAAGCAAGATATTCTTTAGCATCTTCCCCTGGAGGTGAAGGGGAGACAATGCTTCCAAAGGTAGTCACAAACTACGGAAGTTACTAGGGGAATAAGTGAAGTATGTATGTATGCCACTGGGAGATGGACATCTGAAGTGGTATGGAATCAAATTGCCTCCATGCTGATGGACCTTTGTCTAGCAGGTTTTGCGATTAGATGACTTCGGAAAGTTGTGGCATAAAGGGCTGACGTTTGAAATGACCTCTTGTGAAAGACCCAACCTTAAAAAAAATCTAGAGAAAAATCAGTTAGGGCAGATTTTTATAGGAAAAAGAGATAATCAGAGACAACATCATTAAATATATCAGTGGTGTTTTCCCAAGGCCATAGCACTGTGTGGAAATGCAGTTTCTCAGTATCTGTCCAGCATTCTACAATATTTTAATGTTATACAGTTATTCCTTTCCTTGAATCAAGCTTTTAATCGGGACTGCAGCCTGACTGACCCATGATAAAATTGCAGAACTCGCCTAACTAGTTTTAGTAAACTCTGAGCTCTCTTACAGCTCTGTATACATACACCCTAACAAGCAATAACATTAAATGTCTTGTACATGGAAAACAGTTTGCTAACCACTGTGGTAACAGAATAAACAAACATTAGCAAAATGGAGTCCTGCTCTGACAAATATACGGTACATTACATTTTGAAAGCGAGACTCTCGGGACCAAATTCTCCTCATCTGATTTAGACCAGCTCAGCCTCATTAACTGACATGAATTTACACAAGTTCTATAAAAATATGAATCTAAACTTATTGATTTCTTCCCTCCTTAGGGATGATTTTCAAACTGTGTTTCTTTTATGCCATATAGTGTTTTGAGATTATGGTGCAGAATTCAGGCTTGGCCTTGAGAAAAACAAAGAATCTGCAATATGCCCAGACCACATTTAGTCCACAGTCAGGGAAGCTCTGCTGCAGCAACATGATGAATCAGGAAAAGGCAGCTACCTGGTAAATAGCTAGGAGAGCCTCAGGTGTCTTCTGAATGCTAATTTTGCATGGATACATAAATGCAGATTTTCCTGTAGGCAGTGAAGGTCCTTCTCTGAAGTCAGGGTTGACAATAAGCACTCTAAGTTGTTCTGAGTCTGCAGAGGTAAGATATAAGAAATGCTCATATAATCACTAGTAGGTGTAGCTATAGGTTATCCCGTAGCTTCTCCAAAATCACAAAAATATTCTTTGTACCTTGTGGTTTGTTGTGAGCTGTCAACTATAGAGCACCTGGCAAGGCTCTTAACACACGAACTCCTAACAGGGAATAGAACTGGTGAGTGTGAATGCATCTCTAGTCATCCAGCACCATTCAGGTTTGCACTTCTGTTAATGGAGGTTTATGCATTGAGAAAATATATCTTAAAAATATTCAGATTGGGAGGAACCTCTGAAGGTCAAATGGACAAACTTTCTGGTCAGTTCAGAGCCAATGCAAAGCCTAGATCAGATTGGTACAGGCTTTGTTCAGTAAAGTGTTGAGTATCTCCAAGAAGGGAGGCTCCTCATGTCCCAGTACAAACACGATCTGGGGCTTAACTACTTTCTGTGAGTGTGCCTTCTTGAGCTGGGAATAGTTGTCAGCTTCAGCTTCAACCTAAATACTGTAGGACATCTTGCTGCTTGTCTCTGTGCTGACATTAACTGATCTTTCGCTTAAGAGGTTTTTGGGTCTTCTCTTACAACAACATATTGTGGGATTCAGTAAGGAATTGCAGGACTCAAACTGCAGGGGGGTTTTTTGGTGTTTTTTTGTTGACATGGAGAGGTTGAAGGAAAAGTCAATTATTTGTCAGAAATTTCAAACTACATAAATCAGAGATGTCTTCAGGACAGATATCGTTGTTCTGAGTCTTTTTGAACTTTAGAAAACTGAGGAACAAGTCTCAGAAACTCTGCTCAAACCTACCTGTGCAAGAAATAAGGGAGGGGTGAAGTAAATCATGTATGGTATATGCTATTTCAGCTTGTGGGTGGTTAAACAGTTTTGTGCCACAAATACGTTGTGCAGTATATAGTGCACTGCAGTATATTGTGAGATTTTAAAGGAAGGTGACATGAGCTAAGAGAAAAAATAACTGCAGTCCTCATGTTTTTGTCTTTGCATCTGATTTAGCAGAAACAGACTCAGGAGTTAATCAGCTGCTGGTCTAAACAGTAGGAAAGGATAAATCCATACAGAAGTAACAATCTCTGTTGCTAAAATCATGTTTACCTATTATAATGCAGGCTAGGGATGTAACTCAATATCCTGAATATTTCTCACCAAGAAAAGTGGAGAAGTGCTGGTGTTGCACCATTTTATTTTTTTTCTCAAGGGTTTTGAGGCTGCCAGGTCGGTCTTGCTGTGTAATTCAGAGGTTCTTCTTGATTTCATTAAGTGACCACAGTCTCCTGAGTGCACTCTGCAGTTTATTCTTGTTTTTGTTTATGGAAATTTCTTTGAAATATTTAAATGATAATGTGCTCTGACCTGTTCTGCTTTGGAGCTATGTATACTACCAACTGGCATCATGTTTTCTTACAGTAGCTAACAGTTGTCTTTTGTGCAAGTAAGCCTTCCTTATATTGGCTGCAGTTCAGCACAAATCCAGATCCTGACAGAATTTTCCATGCTTCTTATTGAAGAACATCATTATCTCCTGTGAAGAAGTAAAAGAACTTCACCAGTTGTCTTTGGCATAGAAATGCTTACGCACAGAGGCCTTATGCCCCTTCCTTCAGAAAGATAAATGTACTCCCTGAAAGTCATCTCCTGAGGTCTATGTGAATCTGAGGAAATGACATGAAAGTGGATTATGTGGAAGAAGTACTACATTGGCTATAGCTCTTCTTCCGCGCTTCTCTCTAGCTGTCCAGACAGTACGTCCGGACATAGGCAACATACGTTGTGGTATTTTTGTAATAGGTTCAAATAATCCAGTATTTCAGAGATTTCGCTAGAGGAAATTCCCCAAAATGCAGCATTTGAATATACCACAAGTTGCTGATTTTGCTTCTAGATTCCTGTTATGAATTCTCTGGTATTTTTGAATAATTTATAGCTTATTTTAGAATCACATATATAGAATTTGGAGTTTAACTCTCGCTTTATTCAAACAAATAAAAACAAACGCATCTCCCCCCCCCCCAAAAAAAAAGAAGCAACAACCCTAACAAGACCCAACTCCCACCCCCAAAAATAAAAACGAACAGTTTAGGTTTTAACACAACATAGATCCTCTCAGAACTAGGTTAAAAATTTTTGACAGCCCAGACTGGGATTCAAGGTTACTGTCAAATCTGAAACTGTGCAAGTTTTGACAAGGTTTGATATTTTGAAAAGAACATTCTAAGCACTTCTGAAGATGCACACACTTCATATATTTGACATAAAGGACTGTATGAGCTGTATTTTCCAATTCTCAACTGTGTGTTGAGAGATTAATGAGAATTTTCACCTTCGTTGCTGCCATTTTTTTGCTAGAAGCAAATTGATTTTCCTTATTAGCTGTATATTACTGATACTCTTATTAAAGCACAACAAACAAAAAACCCACTAGGTGAAAATACAGGGGAGTGACTGTTCGGAGCAGTATGCTCTCTAACTGTCTTCCTAATTGTATATGGAGGGAATTTTCCCTGATATTTCACCTGAAAGAGCTCTCTTTCTCTGCAGTCTTCTCCTGGTATCTGTGGGGAAATAAGAATATTGTTAATACAGTGGAAGCCGTAGAACATGTACGTGTTCTGTGTAGTGGAGGTGATTTCTGGATGCCACATTTGGCCAAAAAACTAAGCAGCCTCTTCAGTTCACCCTGTGTCCAGATTCTGCTTTCCACACAGGAGAGATTGTGAACAGCTTCTCTTCTGAGACTTGAACTTCAGAGAATATTTTAAGTGTTACTTTGTCAGTTCATTCAAGAGTGTGGTAGTTGCGCAGCCTCACCCAGCAAACCATCTGTGGGACCTGCTGGCTGTTGGGCAGCCTTGGATTGTTTGGCAGTTGTGCTGTAACCTTAGCCTTGGCTGGATCGAGAGCTTCAACTTTGAGGGTTGCTCTAGCCTCATGGAGTAGTCTTAGTGCAATTTATCTACCAGTAAAACTTTTAAAATCTGTCTTTCCCAGTCTCGTAATTAGTCCTGATCTCTATAACATCATTAAATCTCTGAAGAAAATTTTACTTGGGTTTCGATAGGTCATTTTTGAGATAAGATGGAAAATTCTTGTTTGAACAAACCTTGGTAAAAGAACATTTTCCTCCCAACTCATATGAGAATCATCTACAGCTTGAATAGAAAAAAAGTCTCCAGTGTGACCACAGTCTGTTATTGTAACATCGAAAATTACTATGGCAATGGAAGATCGTCTATGGAAAATATTTTCAGTTTTCCAGTTTGGTTCTTCTGTATGAGCTAGTTTGACTACTTGGGTAATTTTTTCACTAGTCCATTCATATTTTACTGTCAGGATCTTTCTGACTGATACCATTACAAGAAGGAAATTATTTTGAGGAAGAATTAAGGTGGGTAGTACCCACTGAAATTGAAAGGGAATATATTTTGACAACAAAAGTAATACAAATTAGCTGAAGGACTCTGGGAGTCATCATAATACTTCCAAGGCATGTTTTGACTAGGTAGCAAATTTGTTTGTTGTTCCTCCTAACTCTGAAGGCATTAGAAATTTCCTATAGTAAGCCCTAGGGGAAGTTTGCCTTGGAGTGTATTTCTCCCCTGTAACACTTCCATGATGCAAATTATAGATGCATGATTGCAGTGTCCAATTGTGACAGCATTTCTATGTTTTAGCTTTAATGAAGCTACATGATGGTTATTTGGCAACATTAAGGCTCATTTAAAACACTGTATTGATGATTAAGTGGCAAATACCACTATATCATTGGAAAATCTGTCAGCAATAGTTACTTGTTTCCATGCCTTCAGCACATTCATCAAAGGGATAACAAACAGATACTTTTTTGAATTTTAATGAAAAAATTGTAGTGCAGACATGAGGCTTTAAAATTCAAGGGTCTATAAATAATGAATTTTTTCAGCAATGGTTACTGTTTCCATATCTTTAGGAAAAATAACAGCTATATGTTGTACTTTGTTGCTAACAGCATACTTTAATATTTATGAACTGCCACTTTTCTATAGACAGAGAAATTTGGTAGTTGTCACTATAATGGTTTGTTATTTATATGCGTCTAAATTTTACAGAAGCAGAATACTATTAGTATATTAAATTTGCACTAACCAGAAACATCCTCTTTTACTGTTACATTCAACATAGTAACTTGAAAGCTGTGGAAGTGCTATCTTATGGTCTGTCACCAGAAAGCAGCCTACAAGCCTTGGCTCAAGAGAGGTCACTGGTACTGTGTGTGCAAGACCTCAGCCTGCAGGCAGGAAGCAAATTAAAGAAGCAAGGCTTTCTGTTCGGTATAATTTTGTATCTTGGGATGAATGGAGTCATTGTGGCAATAACTAGATTATCTGATTAGGAGATGGATTTTACTGCAGTTGTATAGCCCCATTTTCTAAAAGGAGTTAATGTCATTTGAGTTTTATGTATACTTCTGGTGTTTGGAGAGGCCTCTGAACATGTTACAAAAAGACTGTGGTTCATTTCCTCTCAAGCTCAGTTTGGACACTGCAACAGTATTACATACAAGAACTTGTGATTTTCCAACTTTAAAACGTTTCAAATCTAAGAGTGTCCCAGGCATCTGCACTTATTCCGAAGCTTCAGCTTCAGCCTCTGAGACTTAGGATTTATTTGATTTTAAAATATGACATCCTAGAGGTGTAATGTGAACCTTCAATATTTATTGAGAGAGTATTTTAGCTGTCTCAAGGTATTTTTGTTTCGTTCTGTTGAATTACCAAAGGAATTGTAGGAGTTTATCATTGCTTGACAGTGGCAGCTGTGTACATGCCCTTTGTGAAACTTGAGTCATTATAAATATATATGCTCTCTATGTGAAATGTTACATCACTTCACTTAAGTGGCGTCCAGATTTTTTTTAGTAGTTGTTGCCTCTGGATAAAGAGTTAAATCATTGACTGTTCTTTTTGTAGATGAAGAGAGATGTATTGTCACTTCTAATGTACAAAATGCTGGCATATACTGTCTGCTTTGTTATTAAATAGCTTTCTTCTCTTCCTCTCCATCTTTCTAAATGTAGCTCCTCTGCTGCCACTTAAAAGGATGTTTTTATGAAGTATGGATTGTTTGAATAAAAGCTTCTGAATTATGTTCTGCAGGGCCTCATTTTTAGACATCTGGCATAGGAAACAGAATTCAGAATTTGGAAGGAGGTGATTAAGTCACCTAAAAAAGGTGCTGAAATCAGGGAGGAAGACAGCACCTCTGAAAGGCAGTGTAAAGAAACTTGCACACAGTGTAAGGAGCAATCCAGAGCAAATAGAAAATACTGTGGTGTCTTCTGTCTTTATTTCCACTTTATCTTAATCTCTGTTCTTCTCTAGAGTATAGCTGCCTCAGCAGCTCTAAGGAAGGTGGCTTGCTGTCTATTTATCTACAAAATAGAGGAACTTTTTAATAAAAAGTTTTCTGTCAGTTAGTTTTGTTTTATTTCAAAGAGTTTAGAACAAGTAGCATTTTTTAGTTTTAAGATAGGAATTGGAAATACACAGATTCTATTTTTTGCTGGTTTTTGGGGGTTTTTGTGGGGTTTTTTTTGTGTTTTTGTTTGTTAAAAAAAAATCAATTGGATTATTATATTTTTAGGTACCTAAAAAGCTTTGTCGTTCTGGTACAGAGTGCCACATTAAAACAAGCAAACAAAAACTCAAACAAAAATGTGAAAAAACAACTCCTCCTCCAGGCATTTCTGAATATTATGCTATTTGCTTAACTAAGGTGAATTAGGGTTCACAAGGTCTGAAAGGTTAATATTAACAAGAATTCATTTAAAGCTTTACATTTTTACTGTATTTGCTTGTTTGATACAAATATATTTACCTTAAAAATCTATGAAGAACAGTCCACATAATGAAAACAATTTTATTCTCTTTGAGAATGCATCAAATGTCCATCTGCTTCTATTTCTTTCCACAGTTGCACAACCTTTATCTGTTCTGTAAATTAGTTTTTGTACTAGTGTACAGTATGTTAAAATATGAATAATTTGAATTATGATGCACATGGACTTGGTGTTCTATGCTCCAGTGTACTCGGTATTCTATAATTTATGCCAAATGTAACTTTCCTGACTGTGTCCGTAAAGATACTGTCTCTGCAGATTTTGCAGAGCAGTGTTTTAAAAGTAGGCTCCCATGCATGTTCAGTGTTTCTTACTGTGAGTACTACTCGAGACAAGAGGTAAAAAAAACCAAAAAGCAGGACAGATGAAAAAAACCCAACACTGAAACAACCAAAACCAGAGGAAGATGAAATTCAAACAAATACAGAACAAGTCCATAATAAATATATTTGAGGTACTAATTCTGATCATCACTAGCTGAACCAAGTGAAGATTGCATCTGTGTGAAGCAGAACCTTACTGCTTGATTTTGGCACAGTTCTGCCCTTTATTTGTGTGCAAATTCCTACTTGGATGCAAGTACCTCATCTACAGTTCTCACTATATTCAGTCTGAAACTGTCATTCAGTGGCTTTTTGGAAATTTTGAACAAGGTTCTTTGGGTCAAATGCAGAGACAATTGTTCAGATGCCCAAGTTTCTTGCAATACGTGGTCATGCCTGTGACAGGTTTCCAAAAAGAAAGCCTTGGCGTTTCACATACAACGTTCACTGTGCTCCAGGAGCACAGTTCCTGTGAGAGACACTAAACTAGAGGAAATGTCTGAAGTGAGAGGCAATGGCAGATGTGTTGGTAATAATAGCAGTAAACACTACAATCAGTTTTAATGGAATTAATTAAAGGAATTAGATTTTCTCCTCCTCTAGCATGGAATAACCAGCACTTTGCTGGGCTGAGGAGCCCTGCTGGTCATGACTTTGATACAGACTTGTTAACTGGGTGGTTCTTTATCTTTTTGTTAAGCAGCCGTGGCTATAATGCCTTCAAATGAAGGAGACCTCCCTTTATAGGAATGAAGAATTGTCCAAATGTAGTTATATGGAGATGTCCTGGGTTTTGTGCTTGACTCTGTATAAAGAAATTAGATTTGGCTGAAATTGCACTCCATATCATTCAGTAGACTATAGGTGGTGAAGTAAGATATTTCAGAGAAAAGACTCTGGATACTGATGGATTTTTTTTTTCTTCACTTAAAGATGTGCATTGAAGTGTTGGAATCGTAAATCTGAGGCAGACTTTTTGGTGTCTTGTCAGGATTGGGAGTTCTTGTGCTTCCACTCTCCTCAGTGGACCACAGCTACAACTTTTAAGAGGCAGTGAATCCTAGAATTCCCACAAGCATCCCCTAAGGGATCTATCTTTAAAAAAAATCTGAAACAAGACCCTGTTCCCTGTTTGTTTTGATAATTTTCTCTTTGAAAAAAGTGTCAGTTACAACCTATTTCACTTTTCACTAATCACATTTTCTGACAGCAAAGTGTTCAACTGGGTAACTTCTAATCAGTCTAATTGTCATCTGTTAAAGCATCCCAGGCTAAAACGAAGGGTCCCCAAACAGCAGTCTCTAGGGACACTTGTGTAGTGTTTATCTTCTAGTGTAATCCAAGTGCTCAGTAAAAATTAAAGTTGATGGGCTTTATGTTTTTTTCCATTTGACTAACTTGACTCTTTTTGATCAGCTTTTAGTTACCCATATCCATAGAGCTGGATTCATAATTTCTTAAACACCTTCCAAGCATAAATTTGAGTTTGGATCAGGTTGCAAACATAAGGAAACAGGCAGAAGTGTAAATTATTTCATTCAGGGGTTTTTTTGTGGCTTTTTGCTTGTTTGTTTTGTCTTAAGAAGAACACAGCATTTCAGATTAGGAATATACTTATTAATGTCAGCCTACTACTGATCATCAGCCATTACAGACATTTAATTCATATATTACAGAAGATCAGAGAAAAGAAAAAGAAAAAGTTACTGTAGGCATGAAGAACAGGTACTGAACTTCATAGATCTTGAAGGGAATGACTTAGTTTGTAATAGCAGCAAGGGCCTCTGTATCAATGCTTTTTAAAGCTGGATGGGGACACACTGCACCATCAGCTTTGTCAGAGGCTCTTAACGATCCTTGATCTTTATTTGCCAGAGGCTCTTAATCATCCTTGATCTTTATTTGACAGATAAATGGCTCATACCTTGGTTCTTAATGCTTTGTTTCAAACTCTGAGAGAAGAGAGGAAAGTACAGCATGCTCTCTACTTTGCCTAACATACATATAGAATACTTTGATCTGGTAAAAATATATTGTGTCAAGCAAATCTCTGTGAGGACCTTAATAAAGAGAGCTGACACGACTCTAAGCATTGTCCTAAATTTCTCCAATAAAAAAGGTCTCTGTAACAGCATTGAGTAACGCTGTCAGCTGGGCTGAGCTCAGCCTCCCTGCAGTGGCAGCACTCAACCTGTGGAAAATGGCTCTTTATTTATTTCTGTGTCTGCAGGATGTCTGAATTTTGGTTAGATCTAATTAGCTCACTTTTATGCCATTTACATCAAGCAAGTAGTTAAAATTACTGGTTGTCTTATCTCAGCTTGGGTGATGGGATGGAAGATGGGCTCTTGTTCTTTTCCAGGCAGATTCTTAAAGTGTCTTTCCATGCTTAAGGTTCTGACAGGAGAGGTGTAGCTGGCACGCATCCTGACACTCACTCGTTTCTGCATACCTCTAACTGTTCTTCTGTGTGCAGGTGTCTGGTTGCTGTTTAAAGGGCATATAATCACTATATTTTGATTGCCATAATTAGGTTTTTTAAAATATGGAAATTCCTTTCAACTCAGCATGAGGAGTCTAGCAGTGTCTTGCTGAGAAGGCTGGAGCTGGCTGGGAGGTTCCCACAATGAGCCATGACTTCTCTTAGTTTACTGGTACTGTAATTCTTGCAGGTTGTTACTGTCCTTTGTATACTGTAACAGTGTTTAAATATTAGTCACAGAAACAATGCTGTCTAGCTTGTGTTTTGTCTTATTCCAGCTCTTGCTTATTTCTCTTTTTTTTCCTTATTGTGTCTTACTTGATCTCTTTTTGTAAGGCCTAGCTGTATCTGAAAGCTGCTGCTGATGAGAGATTATTTTTCCACTTTAGAACACAGGGGAAAAAAGGGACTCTGTGTGTGTGTAGAAAACATATAGCTTAATGACTGCAGGGCTTAAAAAATGCCAAAACTTAAGATCTCCTTTTTGGAAGAAGTGAGCCTGAGTCATGGCTGACATTCTTCAGTAAAGCATATATTAGTGCTAGTAAAAATGCTGCAGTATTTGCCTTGTGTGGGGGAGTTTTATTCCTGTAGGTCAGTGCCTAGGAATAAATTCTAAAGGACAGTTAAAAACTGTATGTGTTTGAAAATGGAGGTTTAAGAACCATTGTCAACCAAAAGTTAGATATTGCATTAATGCACAGTGCTATTGTTGATTTAGAAGAGGCGATGCCTTTCTAAAGGATACTATTAAGAAACCTTTCCATTGTGTATGAAATAGTATCTGTTTCTGTAAAGTTGGTTTATTGAAAAATTTGGTTGAATAAGCTTTGTTTCTCTATTGTGGTATAGTGGCACAGAAAGAGTATTGTATTTTAGGGATTTGTATATTTTTAATGTTACCTTAAGGAGTCATAAAATGGGAACTTCTGCTGATGTAGTGATGTAGGTACAGCATGAAAATGCCTGGATTTTTGTGTTTAGCACAGTGCTGAGAGAGGCTACTCTTCTGAATGCACAGGAGTCAGCCAAGGATTTTGAGTATGGAGGTGCATAAGACTGACTATGCCAACTCCTCCCTCAGGATTTGATTGGGACTTTTCACCTGCCTCCTTTGACACTGTTGGGTAATTGTCCTTTTCGTGTCAAGTTTTGCTCTGTTGCCATCTCCTTTCTCCGAGCAATGTAACCATTATTTCTGCTCAGAAGAGGCAGACCTCTTTTTCTCTGAGAAAGAAGCCACAAAACCTCTGGATCTGAAGACCAAGGATTTCCTTTTTTCATAAATGTTCCTGTAGATGATATCTAGCAACTGAAATAGGAAAAAAGCCAAGGATCCATGAAGCGTGTTCAACCTATAGGTAGCAGCCGTACATAAGTGAGAGTGGTCACATTCTGCTGTTATTTATGTCAAGAGCTTAGCTGCACAAAGCCTGGATGGGTCTGGGAACTTTACCCACACATTTGGAAAGAGATTTCTGGATATACTCATGCAAACTGAATTAAACTGGTTGGGGTTTTTTGGGGGGTTTTTTTGGGTTTTTTTTTGGGGGGGGGGTTGTTTGTTTGGGGTTTTTTTTTGCCTGCTCTTGATCAGATAAGAAAACAATTTGTCCAGGAGAAGTATTTTAAGAGATTCTTGTACACACTCTCAGTATTTCCTGATACAAACTCAATGGCAAGGCCTTCAGTTCCTCTGTGGTAAGTCAGAGCAGAATTCATCTGTGGCTTTTGGAACAAGTTTATATAAACTGAAATCTGCTATTTATGGCCTTTCCATCTGATGTTCTCCACAATATGGCAGAAAATATAGAAGTATTTAAGAACTTTCAGGGTTTTATTCTGCCGTGCCAATTATTTTTTTTCCTGTGAATATTCAGTTTCACACACTGTATGGTTGAGTTATAAGAAATATAGGACTAGGTTATACATAAACTTTTCCTGGTCTTTGCTGAGAAGATGCTTAGCCTCTGGTTTGATTATGTAATCACATCTGGATTTTCAAAAAGATGTTAAATGTAGTGGTATTGAAAGGTATTCCTAAATGAGTGTTTTATGCTTGAGGTGAACCTTAACTCTCTAGGGGAAAAAACAGTTTTCCAAGAATTGGTTTTTCCTCTGAAGTCTCTTCACCTTTTGCCTGTGAAACTATGTGTCAAACCTTTGAAAATCAGGTCTTATAGATTCTTAGATGTGATATAAGTAGAAATACCTGAAAAGCCTTTGATTAACAGAGAAGAGAGATTTCACTTGCAGTTCAAGTGTATGTCTTGAACGTGAGTTTACTTGGGTTTGTTATTTGGTATAGCTGTCCTAATACGAAGCCATTGGTAAGACCTATACTGCTGCAAACCTTTAAGGTAGGCAAAAAGATCATCTGTTTGTCTCAGTTATGGTTATTTCAGCCGTACAGTGGAGTAAATTCAACTAATTTAATACAAAGTTGCAAACTTGCTACTGCTGAGTTCTTACTAATTCACACCCAAAAAAGCTTAAAGAATGAAGAGGTAATTGTAGACTAAGCAGTTCACACTAGAGCAAAATTCTTTGATCTGTACAAGTAGATCTCAGACCTCTTCAAAATAACTAGTTTGTAAGGGGAATGGTTGTTGTTGGAGTTTTTTGGTTTTTGGTTTTTTTTTTTGTTTGTTTGTTTTTTGGGGGGGTTGAGGGGAGTAGGGGTTTGTTTTTTTTAGTGTTTTTGTTAGAGTGGGGTTTTTGTTTGGGTTTTTTAAGGTAACTCTTGATTCCTGGTTTCTCAGACCTTAAAAGTTGACATTAACTTGCACTGATCTTGAAGAATACGAGCCCCTTGTCGGTGCATAATCAAATATTTGTGGGGCTATGGAATGGATGAGATCAGGGAGTTGATGGGGATTTAAAAACTTGACAAATATCCTAAGTTGTTTACATTACTTTAGGATAGCTCCCATATCCTGCTCCCTGAATGTGTGTGCCAGAAGAGAGGCAGCTGTGCAGGGATGGGACACAAAAGGCTGTGCGTGGTTCTTCTGCTGCTAGTGTTGACTTAGGCTCATGTAAGCTTTAAAGTGCCTAACATGTGCATTGAACTGGAAATTACCTTCCTGGAAAAGAAATGGAAGAATTATAGTTATCTAAAATCAGAAGGGTCTAGAATCCCTGAAGATCAAATCATTCAGTCTAAAGGTTTTCTCCAGCCAAGAAAGCTGAAAAGGTCATGGGGAAGAGCAAGTTGAGATTTAAAAGCCTGCTTTTTGTGAATCTGAAATGTTTAAAATGTTATAGTCACATTTAGATTTTGATCCTGGGTTTTTCTGAGTTATTATCCTAGTAGAAAATGTTTCCTTTTGAGATGGATTCAGTGTCAATATTTTGAGACAGGTGCTATGTCTGACAGGTCTGCTGCTAAGCATATAATTGGTAATCCATTTCCTCTCCCTCATCATAAGCAAGTCTCTTTTTATGGAATGTAATGAATAATATTCTTAAAAAGTTTATAAAAAGCTTTCCAAAACTTCCTGTGTAACAAAACTTACACATTTTCTGTAGAAGACTTCATAAACTGAGAATTATAACTACTCTATGTAGAGTGGTTAATTTTTTATTTTTGCTAAGCACTAAGTTTGTTAAAAATATGGTTTAAAATTGTTGTAACATGATAAATTTGGCCTAGATTTGTCAATTTTTACAAATATTTCCTGTAAGAGAGGAAAAGGTGAGGCGTTTCTATGCTGATGTTAGCTAGAGTGCTCCAAGAATTCCCTCACTGATACAGAGGAAAATACATGTGTTTTCTTGAGCCTGCAAGTAAATCAGAGGCAGGCATGCTGGAAGCAGTGGTTGTATTGACCTGTGCAAACTGTGCTGATCAAGCACATGACTGCAAGACAGGTACTGTGGTCAAGTATGATTTTGGGTGGTTTTGCTTTCTTAGTCATCTTCCCCCTCTTCCACTTGCAAATTCTCTCTCTACCACTTTTGTCTCCTCCAAAGTAAATATCAACTCTTTTCCCATTGGTCCTGATTTTCCTGGGTTTTCCACCTTTGATATTTCAGATACCATTTCCCAGGTAATTTCTGCCAGGATTAACAATTCCATTAAGCTGGTAGCCCTGTTGGGTTGCTTATACCATGTTTATATCTGCCATTTCTCATGATGTTGTCCTATTAGTGTATCCTCAGGATTACCTTAGCATGCATATTACTTTCTCTTTGATATGAGGGCACTATGGCAGTGCCATGTTCTTAACCTTTCAGTACAGCTGTGTGTTCAGGGTGGACTATTTATTTGCATCCCTCAACAGTTTCAGTGGCCAGTCTTCGGAGAAAATGCCTAATGGCAATGCTGTCTTTTGTGAATGCAGTGGATAAAACATGCAGCAAGATAACAAGCTTGGTTTTTTAATCTGTCTAGAGGGAGTTTGTATCTCTTAATGTTGTGGAATATGTGCTGTCTCAATGCAGTAAGGTACATGAAGTCAGTGGAGTCACCCACATTGTTTTGCTTCTCAGAAACAAGTGCTCAGTGTGATCCAGATGGAATCTAGAAGAATGAAATATGTAGATATGTACTTGCTGTGTTTTTCCACACTGGTTGTGAAAAAGAAAATCCATTATAAGTGCAATCCTAGGTGTCTCTTGCCAACAGTAATCTTCCGCTACAAAAGCGGAAATTCCAGGGGGCTATATACCAGGACTTACAAGTTATAAAAAATACCAAGCAGTTGGAATGTGCCTAATAATTTTGGACCCAAAGTGTTTGGTGGTTTTGTAGTAATTTAGTAATCTGTATCTACATATCTGTTGAGACTTGAAAATGGAGAAAACAAAGAGATTTTAATCTCATAGTGTGCATTTCAGAACAGTGCAGAAGTGGCAAAAAACTGTGCAAAGAAACACCCAAAGATGAACATGCATTTATCTTCATCTCAAGTGATAGAAGAAAAGGTCTCAACAAAGCACAAGTCAGTCTCACTGTGTTTAGTTCTGGCTTATTACATGTGTTTGAAGATAATCAGTTCCAGCATAGATAGAAGGCAAATTTAGACTCTCTCATTAAATTAAAATTATTTTAATCATAGAAGCATATCTTCAATATAGAAATAGAGAAAAGCTGAATGTCTGTCACAAAATGCCCATAGCTAAGGAATTACCTATGTAAGAGTGGATACAGTGGGTATTATTCACCTATCCCACTCTGTAGGCATCCATAATCAGTGTTAAGGGAAGGAGGCTGTTCCAGAGAGCAGTTTAGTGCTTTCTCAGATGTTTGGGATTATTCCCTAAACATTTAATGAGCATTTTAGCTAGCTATGGTTCCTGGAAGATAAATAATTCCCCAAAAGCTTATTTCTCTGCTTTGGTTTTTTCACTTCAAAGTGTCCTTGTTACACTTAGAAAATGACTACTGATCAGGAGAGCAAAATTGAATACACATTTGTTTTGTGGGTTAATAATTGCACATTTATTTAAACCTATATTTTTAAAAGTTTCAATCAGTTTTGGTGGGCTGATTTTGTTTAGTTGGTTTTGGTTTTTGAGTTTTTTTGAATTCTTCTTTTGGGAAGTTTGGAGTAAAATGAAGATAATACACACACACACACACATGCATACACCGAGAGGAGATCGATCCAAGCATTAAGTAACTCAAGAGTTTGGAACTGCAGTAAAGAGAAGTGAAGTTTAGAATACATTTTGAAATTAAATTAGTCCTTTCCTATTTAGCAATAACAATGATCGATCAGTCGTGTCTTGTCCTGCCATCTGTGCCAAAGAAATTCTGGCAAAATTTTAGGAACAGTAAGCTTCCAGATCTGTTCTCAGCTTTGAAGTAAAGCAATTTAAGACTTCAGCGTAGGTGCTTTCGCATTGGTCACATTAAGGAACAGTGGAAAACAAGAAACCATTAATACATAAGAAGGAGGGTACTGCTTTGGGGGCTTCCCTGAGAGCTGATAAGCAAGAGAGGATATTGTGACCACTGTTTTTCAACAGGCTGGCAGTACTGAAACTCTTGGTACGTCTTAATTCACTCCGTATACTTGAGGGATAATTAATTCCTTGGAAATATATTTTGTCCTGAAATCTTTTGGCATTAATATAAGAATGTTCTACTGATAAACAGAAAAGTGCGTGAATTACTGTTATTCCCATCTGGAGGTATTGCTGCTAGACTGTTTTCTAAGGGTAGTAAAATAAGTTTTTAAAAGAAAACTAAGACCCAAACAAAATAGATGATTTCTGCTAATCCTTTGAAAGTTCTTAAATCATTGGTGTAATTCATGGGAGGAAACATCAGAGGTAATCTCAGCAATGCATCTCTTTGCAGGTGTAGGGTACAGAGCACAGTGGCAGGTTTTTCAGCTTTCGAATGTTCCTCAGACATTAATTTCATGGGAAGTGGGCACAAACTGCCATGCCCCATGATGCATTTGCAGATATATTACATGCCTGCTTCTTATTCATTTGGATAAGAGTTGTGCCTGCTGTTGGTACCTTGAGTCTTGCATCAGTTCCACTGATCTTGGAGAAAACAAAATACAAAACCAGCAAAGGTAACTAATAAAAATAGTAATTTCAATTAATTTAAAATTATGATAAACCCACAACAACCAAAACCCAAACATACATACAAAACTCAAGAAAAAACATCAAACAAAAGACCCCAAAAATCTCTAAAACAAAACACAAAAAACCCCAATCCCAAACTTTCCTAAGGCATACCTAAGCTAATTGATTACTGAAGTGTAATTACTTGGTGTATTGGAAGGTTTGGTGTGTTAGATACTGTCCCACTGTAGGCTTAGACTGTAACTTAGTTGGAATATGGGTAAGATATTTATAGATAAATTCTCATCTTATTGCAGTTATTTTGTGAGGAGGTCTTTGCATCCTTACAACTCAGCAGTTGAGTTCTGCTATAAGATGTTGTTCTTGTTGCAATGGATGTGCTACAGGTGTGAAAGTGATGGTTATTGTTGTTGTCTATGCTTTCAGCCACAACAGAACTCTAGAGAATTGTCTTGCTAAGCTTTCTCACTTTAAAAAAAAAAACAAAAAAACAAACAACACTCCATATCTTTTCAAACCAGGTGATTTTGGAAGTGCATTCTGGAGGCTGCAGCAACTTGAACAGTTCAAAAGTCCTAACTGCTGTTATTAGAGGCAGAAGAGAATTCTTTACTTTTTGCCTTCTTCCATTTATCTCGCTTTTAAATCATAAAGATTTTGAGCCCAATAAAGAAAGTGAGTGATTCGTGGCTATCTCCCTTTTCTAAGCCTCTTAAAGAAGAGAGATGTGTGGAAAGAAAAAGCTGTGTGATACTCTTACGGAATTTTGTACAGCTGAAACAGTAATTCCCTGAAAAATAACACTTTGCTTTCTTGATAGAACCAACTTAGAGAATAATTTTCCAGGTTTTTCCTGAATCTTGTTGCTTTCAAGACCTTCAGGGCTATCCACTTCCCTATATACTGTATTTAATTTGGTTTTTTAGGCATCTGTTGTCTGGTGCTGCTGGCCTGCCTTGTCACTCATTCATTTCTACACAAGCACCTTTCTGCTTTCTTTGAGTGTTTCTTATGATTAAAAGATACTTCATATAATTATCCACAAAGCTACCTTATAATCAGATTTCAAATCCTGTCTTAAGTTCTCCATCAGGATGCCTGTAAAGAAAAGAGGTAACATTTTCTCACAGAACTAAGAGCACTGCTTATTAAACTGGTGTCCTACTGATCTGTTAATTCCCGAATCATCTGCTTCTTGTCTTATAGACTGTAATCCTTAAAGATGAAAGCTTTGTGCAATATGTAGCATATTTGGTTCTTTGTTTATTAGCAGATATTTTTATAGCAGTATGAGAGTATACCTGACTAAAAATAATCCAGATTTCTGCAGTGTTCCTTGTTTTGTCTTGTATGCTAAATACACAAGTCCTTTGGAAGCTTCAGTGTATCATGATTTCAAACTCCTCCCATGCAAAGTGACAAGCCACATAGCTAGTTAGTCAAGAAAGGGGCTTGGTTCATCATAGGTCTTTTAGTCTGATGCTTTCATAAAGAACAAAGCAATTTATTATATCATCTGATATAGCTGAGGCTGGAATTGAATAGTTAGTTTGTGACCAACAGTATGGCTGCTGTGTCTTTACATGTCTGACTAATTCTGATTTTCTTGCCATTTCTGATTTGAATGCATATATTGCAAATTGAATGCATATATTGATGAATTCTGACATGTATAGATGAATTCAGCCCTGCATTTAGGAATTATGATTCCAAATATGACTTTGTTAGTTTTCAAAATAAATGTATGTTATATTCACACCTAAGGCTTGGTTTCTTCTGTGTAAGACTTTATTTTAAAATTAAATAACTGCATGTACAATTATAGAATATAGACAATTTAAATCTCATGAAAGCGCTGTTTTGCTGACGTTGTGTGTTCTAGATTGGCTTGACACACAGGGTGAAGCATGCACCCAGTTTGCATTTCTATGTTGTTGGCCTCAATATTAATACCCACACAGCATGTGTGAAATATTTCTGAAAGATCACAGACCACAGCTGATCCATAATAAAAGCACATGAAGCAGAAAAATACCATCGAAGTTCTCTCTTCTTCCACTACCAAGGCTAATTCTTTATTTCACTGTGTTTATGAAGGAAAATTGATACTAACCTGTCTGAAGTGTCTTAGAATGTGCTTTTTCTTCTTGCTATAATGTGTAATTTTCAGCAAAACATGTAATATATTTGTGTATAACTTTGTGAGAACTTGAAGAATAACATATCTGGCAAGTGATAGAAGAGCAAGAATCTTTGGTCTCTACTACATTAATTTGCTCAGGGTTGCTGAGCAGTTACCCAGATGTGAGTGTTCTGTTGTTATATTAACCTTCTAGTAAATTAATGTGATCACTCTTCTCAGAATTTGCCCAAAATTTGGCCACGGAGATACTTTAAGTTCTTGTGCCAAAGTTGTAGACTTGGCATAGTTAAGTCCAGAGTAATGTATGGCCAACTTGCTAAAGAGTGTCTCTCTGTATTAGAAACAGCCATGGGAAAATTCCTGAGCACAGGAATACGAGATAACTGAAATAACAGAACCTGTAATTTTGTCTTCAGGCTGTAGTAAACAGGATATATGATACAATTCTGTGCTATAGTATCCTTAGCTATTTAGCCAAAACATCCACCAGGGCAGCGTTCAATGTTTGGATAATATTTCATCGGGTTACAGACAGATAGGACAGCTAAATATAAGGTAAAGTGGAAGATTGGTTATAACAGATTAATTCAATTTCCAAGTTACCAAATATCTTTGTAAATTAATCTTGTATGTATTTATCTGTCACCATAAAAATGTTACTGATCCCTAGAAAAAGCTACTATCTCAATGGTTACTATAAAAAAAATAAGGTAAACAATTTTCTTTCTTAGATATAAACTAAGAAAAGGAAAGCTCTCTACTTCACCTTTTAGACCATGTCACCTGAAATAGGACGTTTTGGGTTTTTTTGCGAATTAAAATTATTAACAGCTTTGGAAACGGTTAGTTGGTATGGTCAAATGAAATAATTATTACAATGCCAGTGAAATAATTATTACAATACTGGAATGTTGTGGTCTGGCATATGTTAGGTGCTGATTGACATGATCATGTGTTTGTGCAGATACCATTCCCTATAGCACAGTAAATTCTTCAGGTGCAGAGTTCATTAAATGATAGGGTAACTGAGTCTCAGCCGTACTTAGAGAGTGTGTAGAAGTTAATGTAAAGTTTGCATGGCTGTTCACTAGTACTTTTCTGGGGTGTGTTCAGTGTTCTGTCTCCTGATGATCAGCTGAATATTTATGAGGCTCACCAGGTTACTACTGAATGCAGACAGGTTTCCAGGTGACAGCTTGCCCCTACTTAAAGCACCTTATTATTACAATTGACATGCTTTTGGCATGACTTTTAAATCCTGAGCTAAATGTGTAGGTCTGTCAGTAAGCAAATACATGCAGTGTATTTTAAGATATAATGCATCTAGAAACACCTGAAAGTATGGTCAGAATGGGGTCTTGTTGTCTGTACCAGCAAAGGTAATTTTATGACATGAGCCATTTGCTAGGACTGTCACTGCAGAGGCAACAGAGTCCATGCCTCTTGTATGATGCTGGAGTTGCTTCTTGGAAAGTGGAATATAAGACGTGTGATATGTGTGTGGTGGAGTCTGTGCTCAGCAACTGCAACCCTCTGGTTGCAACTCTTCATTCCCATTAGGTCTCTTCAGTATATTCTGCTCTTTCCTATTACTAGACTTTTTTCTTATGCACAGCCTTCAGGGAACAGAGGGAAGGAACAGATTATTTTGTGTACGTGTGACTAGGAAACGGAACTTTCATTTCCCTGCATTTTAACACCTGTAAAAAGCAAATGTTCCAGGGTGGGAGAACACTAAGAAAACCACACATTTTGCTCAGGAGAGGAGATCACTTATCAAATTTAATGTATTTATTTGCATCCTTCTAATATTCTAGGTCTCAGATATTAAACAGAATGCTGTGCCACAGAATACTGGGTGAACCTCAAAGGTTTTTCTAAGCATAAGACTGAGGTCTATTCTCTAAAAGCCTCTTTTTTGTTAGAGTACTTCACAGAGATGGCTACATGTAGCATTCAAAATGTAAAAAGAAATCCTCATGTCATCCCTCTTCAGATCAGCTTGATGCACCTCAGAACATATGAAAATGAACATGAAATTTAAAGAAAGCAACAGTAAAACTGTCAAAGATGCTTCATCCTCTTGAAAATGAATGATATAAGAATAATTAATTATGGAATTAATAATTAATAATTAATTCCAGATAATTCCGTAACACCCTTGTTAGGAAATGACTCAAGGTACAACTGTTCAATTAACACATCTTGGTAGATAGTGTTAAGCATTCAATTATTAGTAATTTCTGGTAATAGATTAGAGGCAGATGGACTTCTGTGATGGGAGATATTTCTCCAGACTACTGGCTCGGTTGGCAGTAACAGCAGTAAAACTAGGGGCTGTTTTAACCTTGATTACACTACTGATACAAAGAAACTAAATTGTCATAATGGATTTAGTACGCTGTAGCTGATGAAAAACTTCCAGTTGAGGATTGTATGTTCTCTGCAGTCAGGAATGGGATTGCACTTTACCAATGGCATTCCCACTGTGAAACTCTGAGCACATGTCTGATTGTCAAAACAGAAAGGAAAAATAGGAAGGAATGAAGAGTATTTTGAGGGCTTTTTTGTGTAGATGTTGTCTTAGCTCAATGATGACAGCTGCAGAGTATTGCTATAAAAGTAAGAGAAATAACTGTAACAAATAGATTTTGGGAAGTAAGTGAGCTGCAAGACCTTAGCAGATCACTGCCACAGAAGACAGTCTGTGCTGATGGTCAATTGTCCTTGTTCCTTTCTCATGCTGGTGATATGCTCATTCTTCCATATTCCACCAGTTTTTTCTCATTTTGTTTCCTCTTCTCATTCTTTTCATAATGTTTTTCCTCAGTACTTCTACTTCTTTTTCATAAATAGAGCTGTTGCCCACCAATAAGTCAGTGTAGTATAATCTCATAATTGTTTCTTTTACTATGCTTCCTTCCCTTCTGTTGTACTGACATGCACAAAGATTTTGCAAGGATTCAGGTAAATATTATGGAACAAGCACATTCTTTCCTTAGAATATATTCTGAGGCCTGTGAAAGGAAATGAACTTATCCTGTGTGTCTATGTATTCTCCACAGATTGTTTCTCAATGACTTTTATTATATAGCTTTTTCAAGATATGTGAGTTTGCCATCCAGCTTCTGACAATTGTCTGTACAGCTTCTGTTTTCACCAGCAGATATACAGAGAGATGCATCATCAGTATCCTGTCTGTGGATGTTTGGGAGTATGGGAAAGTGGGTTGCAATTCCAAGTGTTCTCCTTTGCTGCATCAGTGAACAAGTACAATTCCTAAAAGAAACATTTGTCTGGATGTTGATATCCCCCACACCAGTTGGTTTCAGTGTTGCAAAAACAGCTTAGTAGTGTTAACTTGCATAATACTGCAGCATTAGGCTCAAACTGAGGCTCTCTTTCATGGGTTCCTGGAGCTGGTAGAATCACTTGTACAGATATCATCATCAGTGTGCCATGGTAATGTAGTAGAATTATCCATTTGCCTGCACGATATTATAATTAATGCACTGTAAAATGCTGGTTACTCTTCTTAACTCCAGTGGCACGACGGGTTGTCCGTTCAATAATTATGTCCACGAAACTATGAGACATGCTTTTTTAAGCACCATAAAACCTTAGGAATGATGGTGGAGAAGAGATTTCTAAGCAAATAAATCTCAGTTGTAGAGTGATAAGCCTCCTTTTCTCCAGGCTAAACATCCCCAGCTCTCAGCCACTCCTCATGTGATTTACCCTCTAGACCCTTCAATAGCTCTGTTGCCCTTCTCTTACCCTTGGTAAGGTTTTTGGCTCTGTTTCCTCTAACTTCCTTGTAGAAAAGTGGACAAAGCACAGGTTAGATAAATGGGCAGTGAGGCGGAAAGCAGGTTGAACAGAGGATTGCAATCAGCAGCTCAAATTACCCTAGAACATATATGGGGGTTCCGGAGCATATCAGCAGTGAGGAGAGCCTGAGAAAGCCAGGACTGTTTAGACTGGGGAGCAGAAGGCTTGGGAGCATCTCATAAACCTGTATGAATACCTATGGGAGGAAATACAGATGAGGGAGTCAATCTTCTCAGTGGCACCCAGTGCTGCAGCAAGTGACAATGGGCACAAGAAAGCACCTTTCATTGTACATGTGGTCCAACGCTGGAATAGGTTGTCCAGAGGGATTGTGGGGTCTCTAGCCTTGTTGATATTCAAAACTTGGCTGGGTACCTCTCTGAGCAACTTGCTCTAGGTAACCCTGCTTGAGCAGTGGGTTGGACTAGATGCTCTCAAGAGCTCCTTTCCAACCTAAATGATTCTATGTACACAAATAGAAGCAATAATTAGGCTGAGCTTTGGGAGAGAATCTTTGGATTTAAATGATGTAGAGATTCACAATAGAATAGGTCAGAATTTATCTCTGAATAACGAGCTTAGTGTCTCTTTCACTCTGTATACAGTTAATTTAGTGTGAGTCTTATTTCTTTTATCCTTCATCCCTTAGTCTTTACTGCATTCTGATTTTTGTGCCAGGAGGGAAAAATCCTAGTATGAAAAAACAGTGCTAGAACTGAACTCCTGCAGTTAAAGAAGGGAAAAAATAGTGAATGGGGGAAGGGAAAGAATGTCTGGCACAGCTGTTCCCAAGAGCTTTTGCTCACCTTGAGCAGAGCTAATAAATATGACAGGAGCATTAAAGGATTATTCATCTTTTGGTTTTAATGTAAGGTTAAATGTATCTAAATGCAAATGTTTTTATCCAAAGACTTTTATGTTTCAGGATAATTCACTGAACTGTGAATTAAAGAAGATTTTAAGACTCTGGATCTTAGGCAAAATGAAGAAAATCTTCTAATATCTGTTACAGAGTTTTTCATCTGTACATCATGAATTGTTTTGTCAAGGGATGATTTTTTTTAAATTTTAAATGGGGGTAAGTGGAAGCAGACAGAAATTCAAAGAACTTCCCCATATTCCCAGGGTGCATGAAAGTAGAGCCAAAACCAGAAAACTGATTTCTGAGCTCCAATGTGGCTCATTCTGTTTGATGAAAAGATTTTCCTTTCCTCTTTACATGCTTTGTTCTGAAGTAAACATGAATTGTCTCTGCCCTCACATGCTATGCTCTTAGAGCTAGTATTTCTCCTAGGATTCAGCCTCTCAAATGTAAAGGACAATTTGTTTCTGTGCTTTTGGGGTCGAGGACCAAACACCTTCTTGCTAATACAATTCAGGGATTAATGCGTTCCTAGCTTTTCTGTGGTAGAAAGAAAGAAGTTGTGTCAGCCTGTCAGTGGTGAAGCTGGAATGATGACAAATATTTAATCTCTTCGCAATTTTGAAATCTCTCTCGTTTATTTAAGGGGTTAAATGAGCTTTCAGTAAATATCTTTATTTATCTTTTGATTGGCTTTTAATATTTTGAGGTCTTCTTTAATAAAAATGGAAGAAAAATTCAAAATGAGTCAATCAGTATAATAATTAAAAATACATTTAGAAAATGTTGTTCAAACAGTTGAGCTTTTATGATTTTTTTAAGATGCTTTTTTCCCCCTAAGTCACTTGATGAAATTAAATTGAAAAATGCTGCAGTGTTGCTAAATATCACCTGGACTGTACAATTTCATACAATTCTGCTTAACTTACTGGCAAGATTCTTGGACAACTGAGTACTTCAGAGAAGATCAGTTCTGCTTCTTTGCCTGTTTCCTCATAAATTTTTTACTTTTGTGGAGTGATTGTGACAACAAGCGCTTTTAGTTTATCTGTGAAGGCGGAAAGAATCAGTGGTTCATTTTTTAAATTTTTTAGGTTTTTTTTTTACCACATTCTCTTCTGCCTTTTGGAGGAAGACATGCTTGGCTTCTACCTTGTTCCTTCAGTGGTCTCCTTCTTTCTACAACCTGTCTTTTTATATGAAGAACAGGAATGTTGATGCCAGTCTATGAAAGTTACATACAACAAACACAATTTCTCTGGAGAGATGAAGTGTCAGTAGAAGTAGAATTTTTAATTTTTTTTCTTTCTGCCAGGTGAAGAAACTTGCAGGGACTGTGAATCTGATGCTTGGGAGTCCTGTTCAGGGCAGGCTGGCAGGTTTCCCCTTTTGCTCTGCAGGTTATGTAAGCCTCTTGTTCCTCTTGCAGAGGGCAGGAACAGTACTGGTTTACTGCTCCAAGTATCTGTGTGCGATTTATGACACGAAATGTGCCACACGGTGTTCAGGATGAGTTTCGATATCCTAGGCCAAACAAAAGAAGTGGAATCTGTGCAGGGGTAGACCATTCCATTGAATACTCTAGATATTCATCCAAAATCTTATCCTAGCACTCATTCAGAATTGGAAGACTGGAAACAGATCTGATAATCTATCTTAATATCAGACTGCTGCCTTTATGAAAATACTGCAAAACAGAGAAAAGGAAGTTTTCTGCCCTTTTCTGCTCCATTCTTTTGCTCACTCTGCCTTTGGTGCAGTTTTGTGCATGTTCCTATGACAGATTGTGGTCCTTGTTTTTGCTTTCACCTTGGCTGTGTGTTCCCAGATTTTTTTCTTTAATTGATACATCTCTGACTATAAGGGGTTGAGCATCCTTATTTGTCCTTAAAACTAACCCCCCTCCAAACACACATAGATATGCACCGCCCCTCCCTGGCATATTTCAGCTCGGATCCTGAAAGGCTGGCCAAAAGGAAGGGGCAGAGTGGAGGCTACAATGAGAAGGTAAGTCTGGAGGAGATGGAAGGAAACACCTTTTTCTTTTGCTTTCTGGCAAAAATCCCATTTTATGCTGCATAATTATGTAGAACTAAAGCCCGAGATCCCAGTTCTTTACCAAGGAAGCTACACTGTGGAAGAGTGGTAACATACTGCTATTGTAGTATAAGATTGAGGTGTACAAAGCCTGATTCTGGGACTCACATGGCATTATCTAATCCAGAGTTGGGGAATCTGGAACTTCCTGTGTTGAATATGTATGAACCCTTTCTTTCTACTTGACCCAAAGATGTAATGATGGTCAAGGAATTGTCTTGCACATTAGAGAGAGCAACTCAAGTTCTAGCACAGAAAGAGGGAGAAAAAATGTCTCAAGCTGACTGTAGCTGATCTGTCTAGGAAGGTAAATTGTACTAAAACTGCTACCTGAATTTCTTATTTCTTCTCTTTTTCTGTCCCATATTTCCACACTTCTGGTATTGAATTATTATTCAAAACCTTATTAACCATTAGTTTTCCCATGCAAAGACAATACATCAGAATTTGTGGGATAATGTTTTGTCTCATCATTTGTATTTTTAAGGCTGATGCTGACAGGATATAGGTATGGGATTAGAAAAGTGAAAAAGCAAACAGCATGCGTATGTTCAAGACGAAACATCTGTCATGCATTATATCACATTGTCTTGGAACATGTCCAAACTCTCCCATTATTTTAAGTAGAGCATGAATGAAATTACCAACTAGCCCTTCCAAAATTGTGGAGGAAGAAATTTGCATAAACCCCTCAAAAATACTTGTGTACTTGGGTTTTGTTTTTTTTCCATTTGAGCTAGCTGAAGTGTTAGAACCTATTTTTTCTCTCTAACAATTTGTGAGAGGTAGTTGAAAAGCAAAAAATTGGTGGATTTTTTAAATGGATTTTTCAGCTGGTGTTACTATTTACTCAGCGATTTGTCTTCCTACTGATAGCCTACTTGGCAACATTTTCTTCCCCCATCTGCCTTTCCAAGGCAGAGATCTTTGCTCGGGGCAACTTTTGGTCTACCTGATGCCTGAAACTTCCTCTTATACATACTATCCATGTTTTCTAGCGTACATGCAACTTGATCTAAAATAGTAATAGTACTGAAATTGCATTTTATGTGTGTCAGGAATCATAAGGTGAAATGTACTATGGTCTAATGAGAAAACTTACGAAAGTCTGTGTTGACAACTTTATTATAGATTCTGTGGTCTTATATCATTATGGTAAATGTTAGATCTGTTCTTGTTACCAATTCAAGATGATAGGTCCTAGGACATGAGAAAAATGTGATTCCTAAAGAAATACCATGTCATGGCAGCACAATAAAAATCTAATATTAAAGACTTTAATGTGCATGAGTATTGGGACAATAGGATGTACCCCATCAGCTTATACATTAAAAAAATCCCAAGAAGAAAACCTTCCAGATGGCATGAGAAGTGTTTTCATAGCATGGCTATATGTTTAAGAAAACATGTAGTTCTTTTAACTACAGTATTGAATTACTGAGACTCTAAAGTAATATTAGAAATCATGCCATTATGGCAGAAAATAAAAACCCAAAAATTTAAAAAAGTATGTCACATAGACCAAAGACGACTGTTTATTATTGATCATCAAAGAGGTATGAACAGGTTCTTCACATGGAAGCTAAGCAAAGAGAGATGAACAGAGTGAGTAGTTACGTAAGAGTATTTAACAGCACTTTTGGTTTCCAGAGATAAAATTAGAAGTGCCAGACTGTTCAAAATTTGCCTCTGCTTGTCAACTTTCCATGAGGACCACATTTCAGAGGGTCATTTTAATCAAAATGAAAGACACATCCTATTAGGACAGCTTTGCTGACAGATTATTAAGATGAATTACCAGCATACACTTGTCCCAGATGCCTTGTTGATGTCAGTTAGTAGGAGGCATTGGGAGGACTAACAGTATATGCTTTGCTCTTTAAAAGCAATTTACAATCAAAGTTAGCAATTCTAACTAACTGAGAAGAGCTTAATCCTAGAGCTGTCACTAGGCATTATTTTCAGATTCCTGACACATCTAAGTTAAAACAGTTTATATGTAAATGTTAATAAGGTCTAGAATATTTCATTATGTAAAACAATCAACTATTTTATTAGAACAACCACGTTTTCTCTGTGTGGAAAAGACAGTGGCATAATCAAATATAACTTCTAAGTTGGGTCCCTTTAGAAGGTTTTATAATACCTATCAAAATAGTTCTGAGTGATTATTTTTATCCTGGACAACAGCTGGTGGACCTTTGGTCTGCCTGCCTACATGGTGTGTAGGTTTCAATGGTTAGTGGCTGTGCCTATTGTCTTGCTCCCTCTCACCCCCCAATTCAAATTTATGCTGACATTTTTTTCTCTGAAGGCAGTGAATATTATATTGTAATTAGCTGTGGATGCTGGGATATTTGACAGGTATTTAATGACAAGTTGCCACTTCCAAATATGATCAGTATGTTGTCGTGCTTGAGAAAATATCTCATTGCATCTCCATTTAGAAAGAAGAAAAAAAAAAGCCTGTTGAATCTGCCTTATGAGAGTTTCAGGTGTTTTACCTGTTTCATTTTCTCCAAACACAGACCTTCAGGCTTATTCACTAGAATAGCTATGAGTCAATATTACAAACTCCTACATTAGGGGAACACTTCTGACTTGTATGTGTGTGTCTCTAAATAATACAAAACAAGAGCAGATATTCAGAGCACGCCAATTCTCTTCCATTTTTAAACTGGCCATGTGAACCTTTTTCTGTTAGAGAACTAGGGAAAATGAAATGTCTGTACAATCCAGAGTTGCTAAAAGTACATATGATAAGAGAGTAAGTGCTTTAAAAAGAAACAAAACAAAAATTAATCCAATGAGTTTCTAGGAGTACGTGAAGGAAAGAGATTCTGGGTAGGAGGCATGTTAATACAATACCATCATCTAGATCCTACATTTTGCATAATATGTCTTTTTGCAGTGGTATCCCTAGGTTTGCCTGTTAACTTGATGGAAATACTGCTGCATCCCATAGTATTAACACTTGCTTTTCCCCTTCAAAGCAGGACATGAAGGCAGACTGTAAGAGCACAGCTCCTAGAGAAATTGTAGTGCTGCTTGGGCTGGAACGTGGATCTTAGATTCTCACCATGGTTCTTACTAGTTCTGTGGAGGTCTGTCTGCAGATCAGGAACCAAGGGATGCATTCAACTGGTAGGACCGTCCCTTGGAGGATTCTGCTCTCACCTTTTATCCTTTTACAATGAAGTTGCATGATGTCTTTCTGATTTCTTTTCTAAATAAGAAAAGTGGTCTGTCAGGAGCTGCTCAGTTGTCTCTGATAACTCCAGCCCTGTGGTAATCATAACTCTAGCATGGTATTTCTCCATCTGTGTGGAAGAAAGAGCATGGGAGGAGGGGGCGGTGGCAGCAGCGGTGAGGATGCACTAATGCTACAACATTCACCGTAAGCAAGATTTCATTGGCGTACCGTAACACATTGTTATTGTGATTAATTATTCCCCTCAATGTGCTTAGTGTATCCTGATGCAAGGAATAAAATTAATCACAGGCAGTGTTTATCTTGCCTTTCCCTACTATGGTACCTGAGAATTCTCTGGCCCTGTTGTGGCTGTGCTGTCTGTATCTTCGCTAGATTTGTAGCATATTTATTTTCTACAGGGACCAAACCTCTGTTTTCTCTAGAGATGTACTGGGGATCATGCTTCTTCATACAGAAGCTTTTAGCTTCTGTTTTGTTGCCTGTTTCCTTCACAGTGGAGGCTCTAATTTTTGTTGCTGCATTGATGATCATCTTTGGAGAAACCTAAGTCTAACAGCACATAGTAGAAAGAAACAAAAAGGGTAATAAATTCTGTTATACACGGCAAACAAAACTTGTCTCTTTGATGCCTTCTTCATTGAGGCTCAACACAGGACCTAACTAAAGTTGCAGTGAAAAGAAAGTGTACTTTGGACAAAGGAAATTGTGGTGAAAACAGTAAGTGTGGTCGGAGAGTGATGCTTATACTGCATTTGTGATGGAATGGAACATTCGAGGATGTGAAAGGCTATGTATGAAGTGCTATTACTGTCATGATGATAACTGAATGCATGTTGAAATTACCTTTACAGGAATAGCAACAAATGATCTCTGTATCTTTCCCTCCTACTCATCCAAAGCTCTCAAGGCTGCATTCCTAATCAATGAAAATCAGGCATCCCACACCCATGCCAAGAGGAATAACCTGAGCATGCAAGCTCTGCTTTGGATTAAATGTTAAAGTCATGTACCCTATATTGTCAGGTTATAAGAATTGAAAAGATAAATTCAGTTATAATTCTCTACATCTACCCTCATGTCCTGTTACTCAAATTCCAATGCTGCAAACAAAATTTTCATTAAGTGCTAATGATTATAATCATACAACTCTTTATAGCATATCGTTGTCAATAATTACATACACACATTCTTAAGTTGGAATCTTTCTTTATTAAAAATACATTTCCTTTTAGGGGCTTCAGTCCCTTGAATGTGGAGTGAAAGTAAATTAGGCTGCAAGCAGGCGTTGCAGCTATAGTTACTACTTCTTCCATTATTGCAAGTTATTATAAGCTTGTATGATTGAAACTGCTATAGATAAGCATGCAATAATATTTTCACTGTCACCATGATCACTGACTGAGATAAGAACTTGATGTTCTATTTTTGTTCTGAGTAGAGAAAAACAAGGAGGGGTAAATGGGGGGGAAAGGGCTTCAAGTCTTGCAATGATATGCAAGGAAAAAAATTTCCAAGCCTAAAGGAGGCCCACACATACGTCAATGATGACACGCAGCTCTCAGAGGATTTAGTGTTAAAGGGACGTCTGCTAATTTTATTTGCAAGAGAGAAGAGAAAGCATGCACATTCAAGATACTTGTTGTATCATTTTTAAATCAAGGCCATCTTTTTCTCGGTGGTAAACGTGAAATGTTTTTAAAGGCCAGACTTAGCATAAAATCTATTGGTTGCTATGGAGACCACTTACCACACAGGACTGCACTCTGTGTTCGACTCTGTGATTTTCTCTATTCAAAGGTTTGGCATTGTCAAAAAAACAAATTAGTTTTTCAGTTGTTTATTACAAAGTTCATTATGAGAAAGGTAACAAATAATATGGTATTTTATTCATGTGTGGATAGGTGCCGTGTGTGAATTAGCCAGGGCACTATTCCTTAAATTTACCATTTTAAAATAATTATAGCAAAATTTGCTATTGTTAGGAAATAAAACAGATTTTGATCATTCTGTGTAAATGAACATGAAGCAAAGCAGGTAGTTGGAAGTCTGATCCCAACAAAATTACATGGTAATAAGGCTTTTCACACCTACACAGCACTTAGTAACAAAGCACTGAAAGAGAAAGAAAGATTAAGCCCTGTTAGAGTAAAACTTTATACCCGAGGTGCATTACTTCTCTCTTTATGAAAGCAAAGGTGGGTTCAGGACCCTGTGCTCACTGAATTATTCATGCTGTCTTTTGCATCTCAGATCTTTAGGGTTGAAGCTAGTAGAGGCTGTTATTAGCAGAAGCACAAATCTAACTAGGTACAGCAGTTCGCTGAAAACCTGTTCAGCTCTTTCTCCTGAAGTGTTTGTCTAATTACAGCAAATGCTTTCTGCCAAACTGTCCAGCACACCCACTCCAAAAGAGCGCATTCAGGGAGGATGTTTCATTTGGAATATATTTGAATCTGAAGCTAGTTGATGCCCGGGATCTGGGTGAGTCAGTTCATAGAAGTAATCATAGGAAGCCTTTTGTATTACCTAAAGATATTTCAAAGACAAATTGATTTCATCAGTTCTTTCTCACTTCTTTTTTAAAATAACACTTTAATCTAATTTCTGGTTACTTGAGGAATGCATGAGTATGTTACTTTCAGCACTTGAGATTTGCTCCTGTCACCTCCTTGGTGCATTCTGTACCTAAGTGAGCCAAACTCAGAGCTGCTGTAAGAGGCGCAGCTTCAGTGACTTCAGAGAAATGCTGGTGCTGCTTTTGGTGTGGAGTCTCACTCCCGTTAACAGGTAGGACTCTCACACAGCACAGTAACAGGTTTCAGCTCAGCTCAGAGGTTTCTCCATGGATTTTGTGTGTTAAATTCTTCATTTGTCTTTTATGCAATGGGTAGATTTTTGTGCAGTTTAGGTGGTCTTTAGTGACTTTGTAGGACCACTAGATAAACGAAAGGATATCTGAGACATGATGGTTTATGATGATCATTTTTAGAAATTCTGAGTTGGTAGGTAATGCAGTAAAGATTGCTTAATTGCAAATCTAATTTTTTGCCAAGTATTTGTGTGCTTGTAAGGTATTTAGAAGATTTCACTTTCCTAGTCAAATCACTCTTCTACTAAATACCAACTGTACAGTGTCAAGTCCTGATAATTAACATGTTGCAAACATGCTATTAAGACAAATCAGATTGAAACACATAAGAAAAATGAAAGCATAATTTAATTCCAGCTATTGTCAGTCTCTTCAAGAATTATTATGCAGTTGGCCTCCTCCTGTGCATCTCTGTTTTAGCAGACCGTGCACTGTTTCGCACTGCATGCAAAGTAACTAAAAAAGAAATGAGTCTTTAAAAAGGAATGCTCCAGTTTAAACAAGCCAGTGGGGGCTACTTAAGCAAAACTAACTGGTGACACTATGTTTATAGTAATAGACAAGGGAATCTGACTCACAAATGGTGCAGAAAAAACATGTTTAATAAGCCTCTGCCGAGAGTGTCCTATTATTATTTATAATAGAAAGCGTCTCCCACTTAGAATAAGCTTTTTGTTTTTCTTTGTAGTCAGGTTTGTGTCTGAGCTTTCCTGCTTAACGTCTTGTTTATGTTTTCCCTTTGGTTGACTCGGGCTCCTTCAGAGAACTCAGTAGGGACCTGGTTTTCCTTCTGTGTTCTGCTGGAGTTCATTAGGGTGCTATAGACTGTTAATAGAGCAGAATTTTTTGCCTACCGCATAGAATGGAATAATATTGTCTTTAATAAAAAGTAAATGTACTAGAAAGTTATCCCTATCTGAATCAGGGCTCCCCCTCTACTTCTAAAGCAACATGACAAGGGGCAGAGTACTAGACAAGACATTGTTTCTAGAAGTACGTTTTCAAGTGAATGAGGCATTCCTCAAAGGCACTGTATGTACAACATGAAAGAAGCAATCCCGACACTCACAAAGAGACCATTCAAGATTCCCATACCAAATTACTAACCTAATAACATGACCTGAATCAGATATAAAGCAGAAGATTTTTTTCATGTTTTTTGATTGCTATCAAACTTTTACAGGAATATTCACAAATAGGAATCTGCTTCTTGTCACATTTTGCAATTCTCAGTCTCTCTGATTAAACTGGTAGCTCACTAAAAAAAAATTGTGGGCTTGGTTTAATATCACTGACTGCACTCTAGGTTCTGCAGAGCATCTATGTTGTTGACAAAATAGTGACTGACATCTTAGAGAGGGGCAAGGTTGATATTTTCGGTCCTCATCAAAATTAAAATCAGTGCATAGTTTAATTTGGAAGTTTCATTTAGGTTTTTCTCTGTCCATGCTTGTTCATAAATCTTACTGAAGCTCAATATTATTCTTAAGAGAAATTTAGCAAGAATTTCATGGCTTGCCATCATGTTTATAGTGCATTCTATTTGTAATTAATCATCTCTTCTTCTGAAAAAGTATAAATGAAATCTGTGATGCCATTTTTAGGCTGGAACTTAACTGTTTCTAGTAGTTAGTTCAGTGCAGAACTCAGTCATGCAATTTGTACTGGATTCTATTTCCAAAAGACATTAAGAGCAATGTAACTCTTTATGCAATGTCTTTATTCAAGAAGTGGTGGTTTTTCAGTTAAAAGCTGGACTGTCCTAGTTCACAGTCATCATTTTAAAGTTCAGTAATTTGAGTGAGTTGAAATCAGGGGAGATGCTGTGTGCATGGGTTAAAGGTATTTATAGAAAACAGCCATCAAATGATGACCTAAAATGCAATGATAAAGGATGAGTCTGCCAAGGTTTGTTCTGTTATTATGGCTTTAATACTTTTATATAGAAAAAAATAGTAATGATAGAGAGGAGAAGGCTGAGAAATGGGAGCTGGAAATTTAATGATTGGGAGAATTCCTTAAGGATTTATTTGAAGGACAAGTAATATACGAACCCAAACAGTTGAATTGTCTAGCCCAGGCTCAAAATGGCAAATTACAAAACCTGTTCTTCAGTCTCTTACCAACTATTGAGTAATCAACTTATTTGATCCAGTTGTTGTCTTTAGTTTTTCTATTTGTTTGATAGTTAAAAAGTAAACTGGTCTATCAGGATAAACTAGGTAATTTTCTGAGTCTCTAAGACCCTAACACTTACTAAATTATTTGTTTAATAATTTTGAAATGTAGCTTTGGACAGTTACTTTATTAACAGAGGGTAACATATTCTTCTATGACAAGCCTTCCTTAATCTACTCATTGTGGTTGGTTAGTAAGGCAGAATAAACTGTAGTGTGTCTCTGTACTCAACCTTGTATCTTTGTGCTGCCATGCAAGCATTTTAGTTACATGAGATTTTCAATAGAAACTCCATGCTGGCACATTTGTTTGACCCAATATTGGGCAAACAAAACATTGGCATTGCTTGTATGGTTCATCATCATCCTAGACCAGATGAATCAAAGAAAACGTGCATGTAACAAAAATGCCCTAAGCTACTGCAGGAAAACTCCTTACATTTTTTCCTGCCTGGGGTGGGTTTTTCTTAGGAGTGATTCTGTTTCCCTTTCTCAGCCCTTTGTCTGTAAGATTTAGAAGAACAGTGTTTGTAGTCAGATTCTTAAGGACTATGAAGACTCTGGGTTTTAGAATATAAATCTGGGTTACAACTTTATAACTAAATTATGAGAAATCTTGGCCTGTTTTTCTCCTGTGTATGTCTATTAATATCCCTACCTTTAGGACCTTTCTGTCTCTAAAATCTCAGAGTAATGTTCATTTTACTTACTACCCACATGTTGTATGGAAAATACTGACTGAGGAACCTGGCTTGTGTGGGACTTCAACAAAAGATGATGTTAGTGGTGGAGTAGTGGTACACAAATGAATTTACAAGAAAATGACAAGAGTGGTATTAGAAAGACATTGAAATAACCAGAGTTATTTCTGTGTGACTTCTGCAAAATTTTTACTAATTTGGGTTGGACTTCGGATCTGAATTTATATCCAGACTGCCCTTGGGAACTGTAATTCAGCTACCAAATATCACTGGCATTTAGCCTTAGTTTGGGGAGTAGATAGGAAAAGAGCCAAAGCTGCAATGAGGGAGGATAAAAATGGAACTGAGCAAAGCAGACAAAGTGGTCAGTCCTAGTTTATTAAAAATTCAAACCCAACTGTATCTATTTATGATGCTTCTAGCAATGTTCAGTGTTTTCTATTTGGTTACAATTCTGCTGCCTTTTTCACTCCATCCTTTGGGATCTTCTGGAGGAATTCTTTCCCCAAGCTACAGCACAGTAGTGAGTTCTGGGATACAGAAGTCCTTGAGAACACAACGTAAGTAAAAATTACATAACTTCAGTTTTTGGAGACTGAATGTGATTTTGTCTTGTCCAGATTAAAAGTGGGAAACTGTTCTTCCTGCTTTTACGTTGCATACACTTCTCATCCACAATACTTTAAGGTTAAATGCATGTATTTATGTAAAGTTACTTTTAATCCCAGACCTCCTGGGCAAGGAAATCTTTTGAAATGCTTTAGATATCAAGTTGCATAAGCAAAAAATTTCCCTCTGTCCAGTGGCCTTTATTCCTGTGAAACAAAGTGCTAATGTAATATATTGAACATCCAAACCAAAACAGAAGTAATTTTTAATTGTTCTGAAGAGCAGCGGGATATTGAGGTAGGGATCCACTGTATTGTGTTTTCCCAAGTTCAAGACACAATGATTTCTAGATAGCTACAATTCATTTAATAAAGGGAAAAAAACGTAAACAATTTATTTTAAAAGGAAAACAGTAGTTAAACTTTATCAAGTGCACTGAAAAGGGACAGGGTAAATTTACTGAATTCTGTGAGCTATAATTATTGAAATTGATTTGCTTCACTTCACTTCAAGAATGATTGCTAATCATTGATTTGAATTCATACAGTCTCTGTGCTCACAATGCCAAAAAAATGAAGATGGGTTTAGTTAGATTTACTTGTACCACAAGGGGCATGGAAAGTACAGAAAAGGAAGTATTGAATGTATATTAAAAGATTTACATAAAGAATTTACGTAAATCTGCATGCATTTAAACCATGACTACTTGAGAAAGAGACTGTGTTGAATTGGCTGGTTTTCAGATGCACCATTCTGAACTTTGTGCACTGGACCCTCTAAGAAAGAGGGGCTGTGCATACTGTTCAGATCTGAGAACATTGTACAGTACAAGCATACCTTCTGTCTATTTAAGGTAGAAGTTTTTTTCATTTGTATGTCTTGAATTCCTATTTCTGTCAAATGACAGTACTTATTTTAGTTATTATCAGATTTCTAAGTAGCTCACAGATAAGAATAATTTTCCCTAACTGAGAAGTGTGTAGGTTTATAGGCTCTGTTTTGTGTCATGACACATTTAAAAATAATTTGAGTTTTCTAATGAATATGAAAATTAAAAGATGGATTATTTCAGGAAGATATGTCACTATTGTTGACAACATCTATTACCTTCTTTGTGCCAATGCGTTTGCAAGTTTAATACTGCGTGACCTTGAAACTTGCAGGCTAAAGAGTATGCTGTTTGCAGTAGAGTAGACCTGACTCTAGCAAGCACTTTTTGGCACCAAAGTAAACGGGGTTTAATTGCTTGAAATATTTCTAAAGGAATAAAAATAACATTACTGTGAGTGACAAGACAGACACTGGACTACAGAGGTTCTCCCGTCCCTTCCTCTTAGTCCTTTTATTTTGGGGCAGTTCTCTGTCCACTGAAGTGCTACTTTCCAGAAATCACAACACACTGAATAATTCTTCAGTTGAGGCACAGCCTGCTGATTTGTAATGCTGTCTGTTCATACTTTTTTCAAATGACTGTTAAATCAGAGCACTGAACACCCACATCTCTGCCGTGTTCCTTCAGCAGTGTTTAACAAATCGGTTCCCCAGAATTCACTGTTCCCTTCACTGAAGAACTGCTGCTCCAGTGAGCACAAAATCAGTCCTGTGCCACTGCAATAGTGACATTCACCTCAACAAGGTCTGTTTATAACTGAGTATTGTACTATCCCCAGCTCAAATCACAATTAGCCACCTCTGCTCATAAAAGTTATCATCACCTTTTTCTACAACTGAGCAAGGCTCTGCATATGAATGTACATGTGTCCTTGGTAGTATTGCACTTCTCACCATTTAAAAATGAATTTGATGGTGGAGGAATATTTCCTCCCAATAGTATCGTTGCTCTCTTAGAAACTGTATCTAAACTACTGTGCTAAAAATCCTCAATAATTATACAAAGGAAGCCTAGCTGTACTTACTGTACCTTCCTGCAATGCATATGCCTAAAAGAACTAAGTGATGATGATTTTGTTGTGTCAGATGTAATCATACAACTAGACCTTAAAATAGCAGCAAATCTAGCTCTAGAAGGAGATGGTAACAGTAACTGTAATCAGTGTAGTGCTACATAAAAATGCATATTTGAGTGCTAAGAAGTTTGAACTAATTCCCGTGTGTATAAGTACAGATGCAACGTGCAGCCCATAGTCATTTTGTTTACTGCCCAGAGCGTGTGTCTGAGTGTAGATTCCATATTCTTTCACAGATTAAGCACTCTGTCTTAAAGCTGATGGGTCTGGGGAAGGGGAAAGCAGGCTCCATATGCGACAAGAAATATTTAGCCTCTGCAAAAAACCCCCAGATTCTGCTAGATAGTGTATTTAATGGAAGGATTTAGAAGAAAGAGCCTATGGAACTCTTTAAAGGACAAAAAGGGGACATTTATCTACATTATGTCTCTTGCTGCAGTTCACATTTTCAGCTGGCTCCATGTCAATAGCAGTTTATGATTCTGTTAGCTTTACACATAGAGAAGTCATACCTAGATGATAGATGCCACTTGTGGATTTTTCTTTGTTGTTTTCTTTTTTTTTTTCCATGCACTCAGTCTGCAGTGTATTAGCAGGTATTCTCCTGTAACATTGTGAGATGCCTGGTAAATGTAACAAAGGCAGTTTTAAAATAGGTATATATTCAATTTACAAACAGTTCTGACTAGTTTAGTATTTTTATGACTTCTGCTTGTGGCATAAAATTGAGGTGAACAAGTGGATGGCATGAACTCTGAAAGAAAAAAATTTCCTGACTTTAATGGCTAAAGCACAGTGGGATGCATAAGACTGGTAACTCCAAGAGTGGCAGATCCTACTCTCCTGTCATGGAATGGTGTGGATTCAAGAAATGGGTTTTAAAGGGGAGGTATTTGGTATTTTATGCTTCAACAAGTTGGTGTTTCATATAGGTACCTGAACTAAGGAGATAAGCTTCATAAACATTTGATACAAATGGACTTTTTTCTGTTCACCTTTCCACACAATGCCCCTCTGCCAGAGTTTTTGTTGGACAGAGAGACCTGAAATTAAATTATGCCAAAGCACACACTTGCTGTGTCAGTCGTGTTTCAATAATGTGGATTCAGACAGATAACTTGTGAAAGATCAGATGGAGAAGAGGTTGTGTAATGTAGGCGTTGCGCCAAGCAACATGGTGGGGTTCACCTGGTCTGGGCCTGCTTGGCCTCTTGGGTTGATAGAATTGTGGAGTCTTCGGCTGCTGATTATCACAGCAGAGAGAATGTTTGTAGACTAGGGACATGAAGGGAGAGTGTGCTGGTTTGTAAAGTGCTTGGAAAACACCTCCAAACTTAAGTCTCTTGTTCTGATTGCATGTTCTTGTTCAGTGTGATTTTTAACAGTCCCTGTTTTCATATGTTTCAGCATAACCGTGAGAATATTCTAGTTGTAGGGACTTCTGCAAAGCATTAAACAAAAATAAAAATCTTCACTGAGTTTTAGGGGCTTGTTTCAAAGTACAAATAACTTTTTGTCCTTTTGTGGGCATGTCTGTTATGTTCCTTGTCTAGATTCTGGTTACTTGAACTTCTTCCTATAAGTGTTAATTTGTGCTGTTTTCTACTGAATCAGCTTCTCATGGAGTGAGCTGATCAACTTAAGGAAGGCCTTTGTATATAATTTTTGTATTGTCTTTATGTACACAACCTGTACAGAACACGGCTGGGTAACTGCTGTGTACTTTGACAGCATGCACTGAGAATGTTGGAGCCTCTCTTCAGTTTTGATGCTGTTTCTCAGATTTTATCTTCTTGCAGCAATGGTTGGCTTCACTGCTGATTCATATGGAGATGTAGTAGTCTTTTTTGTATGCTGACTTGAAATTGTAACTGTAACACAGACCGCACACAGTTTCCTGTAAGAAAAATTAATAAAATATCTGTCTTCATTTCTAGGCACTATTAAAAAAGTAATAAATCAGTGTAACTCTCTGTAAATTTATAAGATCCATTAAAGACAGCAGCTTTGTATGAAATAGCAAAACTGCATCTCTATTAGTTCTGCTATATGTTGTTCTCAGGTATGACTTTGTTTTCCATCTGAGAGGAGTCCTAAACTTAAACATGTTTGTTATGGTTTGTTAGTATTTGAGGTGTTCATATTCATATTGCAGAACTCAAAACCAAATGTGAATTAACTGTAAATTTTTGTATTGTCTTAAGTATAGAGCAACATACAGACTCTGAAGATAAAGGTGTATTAATCCTCTTAAAAGTGGTTGAAGCTCAGATGACTTCCTATTTAACTTGCTTAGGCCTTGAGAATGATAAAACCTTAAAAATTTCTGGAGTCCTGGAATAATTTCAATGAATCTGTCAATACCCATGACAGAAACTGTTTTACTTATGTATTGAACTTTCCCTGGGTTCTTTTCAACAGGAAAGGCACTGGACTGTTGCCTGGTGTGCACATATGCAAAGTCTCAGAATCACAGAATACGCTGAGTTGGAAGGGACCCACAAGGATCATCAAGTCCAAGTCCTGGCCCTGCACAGGACACCCCAAGAATCACATAATGTGCCTGAGAGCATTGTGCAAATGTTTCTTGAGCTCTGTCAGGCTTGGTGTTTGCTTTTTCAATGATAGTCCTTAGTTTCTAATGTACCCACTGCATAGATTTGCAGGTAAGTTTGTGGATTTACTTTAGTTTCCATGCTGAATTAGATTGAATCTTCCTTGACTGCAGCCAAGAGACACCTGCAAACATTTTTACTATCTGAACTTCTTAGTACCTCTGTTGTTGTGACAGTTTGTCTCCGATGGTATCCAGATTTTTTTCGCTTGTGATGATAAAGAGCTTCAGCTCCAACACAGTTTCCAGCTGGTTCCTCTTGTCAGGTTCATAACATAGGCAATGCACTTAACCCAGTTATTCATCTATTACATTTGAAAACAGTTTCGCTGAATAAAATAACAGCAATGCTTCAAGCCTCAATTAGGCTGCTATGTTGTATTGCTTCTGTTAATCAGGCTGGTTCCTAGCTGTCTCTCTTGGGCCAGCCTCGCTCATGTCTTTTATCTTTTATATTAGATCTAGGACGTGGTGTGATGTCCAGGACAGCTTGTTATAGCTGGACTTTATTGGGTTTAAGATGGCTCTATCTTGGTGGTTAAAGAGAAATGTGACCAGGGAGAAGCATGTGGATTTTGGTTGCGATCCCCATAGTTAAATAAGGGAGACAGCAGCTGCTGGTCTAGGGTTTTGTGACAGGGCTGATGCATTTTTTCAGCGTCTGCTATCGAGTCTGACTTAATCATTGGACCAGGTCATGTGTTTGAAATGGTAAACTGGAGCTTTCAGTAACTTGACCCATGTAAACTATAAAGTTCATGCCTGGGTTTTGTTGTGAAATTTGCCCCTTCATTGTCTGGCTTTCTTCTTGGATATTGCTAACTGGAAAAATTGCTTCTGTCAGCTATTACCTTGGCATTTATGAGATATCGGGCCTTGGTGAAATGGGAGAAGCTATTTATTATTGTACCAAGTCTGATATTCTGCTAAATTCTTCTGGAACAGGCTAATTGTATCCATGTTCCTTTTCTCAAAGGGAATGAGAATTATATGTGGGATTAGAAGGACTCAGGGAAAGTTTCTAAAGCCAGCCATTGTCAACTGAGACTGTGCAGGGAGAAGCTCTGTATGTTCTTGTAAAATGTTACACTGTTGAAGTAACTGGGGCTTGTTTAATATCCTAGCCTCACTGGTGTAAATGTTGTAGTATTTCATGTGTTCTTGTGATTCCTGGGATTTGAAAAGAACTGTCTCTTGGATCCTATTTTGGCTATCAGCAAGAAGCAAAAGCTAAGGACTTGCCCATTCATCTTTACTGTTCTAAAATTTCTACTGGAAGGTCCTAAAAGATTGATACTCTGAAAAGGTTTCCTTTTCTTCATTCTACCTGAGACCATATCTCTGGTATCAAAAGGTTTAGAAACTTGTCCCTGGCAGTTACATCACTGGCTTCTGGCCTATTATGACTGAAGAGGTTTTTTTCTCTTGTGCTTATAAGCATCTGCAGGATAAATGTCAGATGGGATCAGGGAAAAATGTTGCATTGGGAGGGACCTCTGAAAGTTTCTAGTCATGGGACCAGGCTGCAAATAATTATACTAAGCACAGAAGCCTGAGAAGGATGTGTGGAGACATCTTATGATAAGAGGAAAGCTTAAAAGGCAAAATAAAATAACCCCTGTGTGTATGCATACACATCTGCATGTATAATCATCTAAACTCTGCTCCAAAGTGAGAATTTTGATGATCAAACAGGTTTTACCTTACACACATCTTTGCTGCTTGCACAGCCTGGTTATAATTAGTCCCTTATGCAAATGGCACATGAAGCCTTGGGAGGAGGAGGGTCTTGGAAAGGCGAAGGAAGCTCCTGGAGAAAATATCAAGAGATAAAAGGAGGTGTCCAGATTCTTGGACATAACAGATATTTGCATTGCTGGCAGAGCTTACAGATCTCCTCTGTCATATTTATGCTTGTGCCTGTGTCTGTCACACACACACCCACACACACACACACAGAGCTCTCATTCAAAGCAAAAATGTTCACAGGTTCCCCTGTCAAAATCCCCCGTATTTGCTCACCCTCTTAAAGGCAAACTAAGCAACCCAATGCAGACTCGAGGAGGAAGTCTCTGCTCAGTCCCAACTCAAAGCAGCAGGGCTTGAAAGCTCAATCAATTGGCACAGGACCTTTTCCCATGAAGTCTTGAGGGTCTCCAGAGGTGGATTTTCTGCAGCCTCTGTTGCAATAGCCTGACTCAGGGCTTATCCACCCTCTTTGGGAAACTTTTTTTTCCCAATTCCCAGACAATTCTGCCCTTGCTCCAACTTGCTGGCTCCTGTTGTTTTCCTCTATGCACCTCTGAGAAGAGCCTGTCTTCTCTGTGGCTTCTGGCAGGTATTTGAAGGGAAAAATTCCATCCCCTCAGCCTGCTCTTTTCTATGGTGCACCACCCTTGTGGCCCTGCTCTGGATTTTCTCCAGGCTGTCAAGATTAATCTTGTTCCAGGAGGTCCCAATTCTGGACATACGGTGTTCCAGACGAAGCCTCAAGAGCTACTGAGCAGAGGGCCACAGTCCTTTGCTGTACTTGGCAGCCACACTCCTGTTCAGGATGTGGTTGGCCTTCAGCACAGTGAGGATACACTCCTGATTTGTGTTCTCCTTCTCACCTGCTGGGTCCCAGCCCCGTCCCTTCAGGGCTGCCACTGGCCTCTGCCCCAGCCTGTCCCTTGAGCTTCCTGGGCATCCATGCAGGTCACCCCTCCAGCCTTCCGAGTGACAGAGAGGGACCAGTGCCAGGAGTCCCGCTGGAGGGCTGGGGCTCTCTCCAAGCTGGTGTCACCTGAGAAGCTCCTGAGGGCAGGTCCTTTTGTCCTGTTGATCAGGTTGCTGCTGCAGACGTTAAGCAATGGCAGCCCCAGAAATGACTCATGAGGAGTGGAATTTCTATTTGCCAGTCAGCTGGACTTTGAACTGTTGGCCAATAGCCTTTGAGCCCAATGGTCCAGACAGCTTTTCTGGCACCTTGGGCACTTCCTTGGTTCTCATCAGCAAAGATGATGGCTGTTGTCATCAGAATTCCTGGCAGTGTTGCCTCCAAGATCTTTAGTGGGTATCACCTTTTTTCTCTGTTGTGTTCAGTTTTAGTGTATTCACAGGGGATTTCTGGGAAGAGTTCTCTAATACACTGGGTTCTATTTTGACCAGAATCCTGATTATGGGTTCACCTTGCCAATAAGATGATTGTGATCAGTTGTTGTCCTTTACTTTGCATTTCCAATGGTAGATGAAAGAAAATAATAATATTTATTCAGGAAACTCAACATAATTATAAAGCTTGGAGAGATGACTAAACAGGGAAGAAATGAAAATTATGCCTCTATTTGATTCACATTAGCACACCAATTTCCTTTTGTAGCACAGAGCTATTTATGAGAGCCACTTAGATTTACTGTTTCTTAATCATAATCAAGGAGCAGTTTTTACTATTCTGCTAGGTTGGGTTCCCTAGTTTTGGAAAATCATATGTCCTTTTGGCATGGCCAGATATCGCTATTACTTGTCTAAAGGTAAACAGGATCAGTTTACTGTTATACTAGCTAGAGGCTAAACCCTGATGCAGGAGTGAGGTATAATGGATGAAGTATAATACCTTGCACTGTTATAATACCTTCCACTGTGTCCCTGACCTCAGGTCCACTTATGAATTGGTGCAGGTCTCTAAGTAGGAGTTCATTTTATGAGAGCCTACTTGAGCAGGATCCAGTTGTTTCTGAGGAGCAGCTGCCACTGTTTACTTTGGACAATGCCTCACCCTGTTCTGAATCTGCTGTCTCCTGTGTGGGAGAAGCTGCCTGGGCCAGTGCCCATGGACCTTTCATGGGCCCTTTACTTTTCCTGTACAGGTTCTGGGATGTCCCCTGCCTTAGTAGTCCTGTTGGTGTTTTGGAGTTTGAGAGGCTGTGAATGATGCGTTTGCTCAGTGGCAGCTCTCAGTATGGTCCATTGGGAGTATACATAATTTTGTATAAAGCGTTACAGCTGAGGAAAATTGTTTCATCTCTGGAACTGTTGCAGACTTCTGCTTGTTGCTGTTTGTTTGTTTGTTTGTTTGTTTGTTTGGGGGTTTTGTTTGGGTTTTGGGGTTTTTTTGTTACTGTTGTTGGTTGTTTGACCTGGTTTAACAAGACAATCTGCAGGGAGAATCTTGCTTGATGGCTAATTATTTGTTTGCTAATAATATTTTATTTTTTTTTTCATCTGTTAAGTCCCTCCTGGTTAAAATTTCAAAGCCTTATCTACTAGGATCTTCTAGAAACCCCACTATCTCTTAATTACAGTTTATCTTCGAATCCCTACAAAACAGCTGTAATCAAACTGCTATTGAATGTCCTGGTGTTTTGGGGCATTTTTGAGTGAAGGTAGATGTATTGATAGTTATTCCTAGATCTATTTCTGATTCAAAAAGTTGGCTTCAAAACTTTGTGAAATTTACCCTCGAAGTTACCTGTAGAGACAAAATAACTTACTGTAACTTCACTAAGATATAATTTAAGGTCTTCTGAGGCCAGTGTAACAATTTCACTTGCTCTCTTTTTAGAGTCACCTATAAAGTAATTTCTTTCTGTTAAACTTGATGTTTTAGTGGGAGTGGAACCTTTCATGCTGGTGTGACTTTGCTGACATAGTGTTTTCCCTCTGTTTTTTCCTCAATTACATCTTTATTAAATACTGTATGCATTTACTTAATTGCACTTTGTGAATTCTAGTAGATGCATATCATGCATGGTCATCACTTGTAGGCAGAGCCTTTCTCTAGGGAAGTCTAAAGATGCTTTCAAAGAAACCCGACCAAGACTGGGGTTTTTATTGTGGGCTAGGTTAGTTTAGGTTGATTTTGCTGTCCCAAGCTGTCATACCCAGACACACCTTCATGTTATGGAAAACTTTCTTGGTACCAAACAGTTTCTTGCTGTGTATGGACTTCATTTTCTGCAGTCACTGTCTCATCATTCCTACACAGATCTGTAAAGAGTCGAGAGTAATGCATCTCTTTCAGGAGCTTAAGGATTAATATATATTGCTCTTTAATAAGAGTGACATGGCTAAGTCCAGGAGAATCAGAAAAAAACAGCTTTTCTTCATAGCAAATGCTAGTTTTATTTAAATCTGATTTGGTTTTATCATTTTTTGTTTCTGTTCTGGAATAAACCTTTCTGAAAATAAACCACAAGAAAGCACCCCTCAAGCAAGGTTTTGTTACTACTTTCTTAGCAATTTTTAAAAAAGGTTTACACAGGCTTTTATACCTTACTCATCACCATAGTTTCTCTGAATGCTTTCCAGAGGATGCCAAGTGATGTGCATAATATCTGACATATGTGGTTTGTTATCTTTCTGATTGTCTTCTCAGAAGGAAAATTGTAAGTGCAGTAGTGTGTTTACTTTTGAAGGACTTTGGGGATAGAAGATAGTTTGTCTAGTCTGTCTTTGACTGAAATTCCTGCTACCTTTCTGACCCTTCAGCAATTCTTCCTGAACTACTGGGCAGTCGGTGGCTGCTATCTTTTGCTGTTAATTCTAGCAGCAGGCAGAAGGCAATAACATCTCAACATTTATTCATGTTCCTTTAAGGAGCCTTAAGTGAAAACTGACTTCTCTGTTAACATAGGAGCACTAAAGGAAACAGATGGCAAAAATCCAACTTTCTGATATTAAATAATTCACCTTAGGGTACTTATTGTATATGAACTCCTAGTTTCTACTATATTAACAGTCACATTGTATGACTGATGCAAGACCTGACTTGTTTGCATTTTATGTGAAGGGTATATAGTCCCAGGGGTGGAGAACCATGGCTCAGGTGAGCCACTGGCAGGACAAATTCCACATGCAGACATGTTTCACTTGCATTGCTCACACTTTTTGATAACAAAGACAGTTTAACTTACCAGTACTGAGCCCATGCGTTCTAAATGTTTTCTTGCCATTTTAAGATTAAGTCATTGTTTTCAGTAGTGGTGTGTCCAGATGCAGGGAGCTGTATCTTTTGGCATGATTAATACTCAGCTATACCTGTTCTGGCATGGCAATGGCATTTCTTCATGATCATAATTATGGAGAAATGCCTCTTCCTTCCCACAAAAAACTGTCACCAATAGCATGGACTCCACCTTTTAGAAAAGTAGGAGCAAAAGTAAGACCCAGACAGAGCAAAGGTTAGCAAGCAATTTCTTATTCTCTTTTTAGATTTTCTTTGGTGCTCATGTACACACTAGCTTTAAAACCTGTTAATATTTTTACACAGAGCTTGAATCCTTTTGTCATTCTCAGTTTTACTTTTTTTACTAAAAGCCTCTGGTATTCATTACTCTATGCTTTGATGCAGAGCCAGGCTTTGGAGTCCAAGAAGACCATTTCGCAAACTATTAAACTAAGAATAATCTAGTTTTTGTAAAACCACATACATTTCCCCACTTTTCATTTTGTTTCCAAAATTAGCCTTGCAAATGGAGCATTGGGACTGTAATTGCTGAGATTTCTTCCTCCGCGCCTACTCCAAAGGTTGAAGATGAATCATTGTCTTTCCTGGAGTAGCTTGGGGCCTGGCAAGCCTAGTGATTCAAAGTGTAGCCTTCATAGACGTTACCAGTATTTTTTAAGCGCTGCTGTCTGACACAATTCTGAGTTGTTTTCTGGAAGGCTGAGCTGCTTAACTGATCTCTGAATTGTGACAGCTAACCATGAGTTATGGCCTAACTAGAAGTACTGATCATGGGGTGGAATCTGGTAGTGAAAAGGGGAGGAAGAGAGAAGATAAACCCGATGAACAAGAAGAGATTGCACTTTCTGTAGGTGGAGATGCTGAGAGATGCTGCATGGGAATCAGGGATTAGAGAGCACAGAGGCATGGAGTTCTAAAGTCAGTGGAAAGAAGGCATTTATGGAGAGTAAGAGGGTGGTCATAGCATGGTAGTATTAGTCAGAAAAGGGAAGAAGAAATAGTTTGCACAATAAGGAGAGTAAAATAGAGGTGAAAGTCTCTGGTATAGGTAGCATGTCATGCTGAAATGTGGAAATAAGTTAAATGCCAAATCTGCCTTCCAATTATTAATTCACTAGAGAGAGTGACTTGTGATTAATTCCTGCTATAAGCACGAAAGTGTTTTTGTAATTGTAGCAGCGTATATATGGATCTGGGTTTATTTTGTTGGTGGGTTTTCTTTTTAAAATCTCATTAATATTCTAGGAAGGTCATTCTGGTGATGTGCTTTTGTATGAAACTCCCTTCAGTCTTTACAGGTGTCTTCTCTCATGAGATTCTCTGGACCTGAGGGACTGAGTAGATAATCTATTAATTCAGGCAAACATTTACTATGTTTTCCTTTTCAAAGCATGAGAGAGTAGTTTTGGCCCAAGTACCTCCTCGCTGGATTTATTTCACACACACTCTATTGTGAAAGGTCCTAATTTATTCATCTCATGATTGAATTTTATGTCCTTTCTATGAAAGTTATTCTGCAAGTGGTGCAGTCCACTGGATTAAGGGATTGAGAGTGCTGAATAGGATTTGTTACAACATACTGTCAGAAAGGAAGAATTTCTTGATTTAAAGCTGATAATCAGATAAGCTCCAACACAATAGTCCTAGGTGCCTCTTTTTAGTACTGTATGCTTATCACTTACCTGATTGTGTGCATGTAGAGCTCTTCTCAAAACAGGCACTTTTTTCTTTAAGGTTTTCATCTGACACTGATTTGTACCAAGAAGTACCCTACTGACAATTGATATCATACAGAAGGTTGACAGACTGGGTTTAGATTAAGATGAGAACAAGCAGGGCTCGCAGAAAAGAAAGAACTGTTTAAAAAAAAAAAAAAGCCAAGAACTAGAAGTTAAGATCACACAGTCATTTGGGATTTCAGTCACCTTGAGTTACAAAATGTTCTTTTATTCATACTGTTTTAATTGCAGTGTTAAACAGTTTAACAAGAACAGTTCATGCATAAGTCTTTTTAAAGAAATTAATTTTGAAAGGACATATAATGAAAGAGCTTGTAGTGAGAATGCAAAAGAAACTTTATGAATATGGGACTATGGGAAGTATTGTGAGACATGTAAGTTACCATCACACTGTCTAGGCAATGGATTTTCCTTTTTTTTTTCTTTTAACCTTCTTGTACTATGTATCCTACTTGGACATCACCTTTCAGGTTTCTATGTGCAATTTGAGACTTTGGTTCCTGGATCCAACTGCACTGGTTTCCTACCATCAAAAAATGTTTTCAGATCAGTTAATTAATTTCTGGTATTTGTATCCTAATGGATATGAGTATGCAACTTGTGTATATTACTGTTACTTAGCATTGAAAGGACTTAACACATCAGCCCTGAGGCTAGGAATTCTTCTATATGCCAGCAGTTGTGGGAATCACTGCTCAGTTTTTCGCTGTGCTACATGCCAGCAATACTAACTTTAATTCACTTGAGTGGGTTTGTTTTGTTTTTTAATGGGAATGCTGTTTCTTGCATGCCAATACAATTTTTGAAAGTTAAAATCCCTGTTTCAAACAAACAGAAGTAAATCTTCTGCATATTATATCCACTTTTTATTACTTTATCCTTGCTTTCCAGATTCTGGTTCCATGTTTATGAATTCCAGGTCTTCCTAATGCTTCCATACACAGATCTCCACCTGAAAAGCTCTGTTCTCCATCTGTCTCTTGTATTTTCACAGTTGGCGTGCTTGGATCATTGCTTGCTTCTTGTTTGCTTAATTGTTTGAGGTTCTGAAATATTTCTAATTGTTTATCTCAGGAGAGTTGATGCCAATGCATGATATAATGTCCCTGCAGAGGAGTTTTTGCGAAGGGAAGGTCTTGTGTTTCCCTTGGTGAATGAGCTCTGATTTCTGTAGCCAAGGGAGTTCTGTAGTTGAAGGCTACATTGAGTGCCCTACCCCTAAACCAGTTAGCTCTACCTTACATTTAGGTGGTTCCAGCTGCCTGTGGATCTTTACACCTAGATGCATATGCTGTTTCACCTAAAAAAAGCCAAACACAAAGCAACGCTACGAAAGTTTATCTGAGCAGACCAGAGAGCTCTGTTCAGAACATGGTTAGAGACAGGCAAATTAATCCCTGGTGTAATTTGACTAACTCAGCTGAAGTTGCAACAGAAGTTAATTTAAGTGTATTTTGCTGCCTTTAAAAAGCAGTATGAGGAGAGAAAAGAGCCCACAAAGAACTTCACAAATACTTAGGTTCAAAAATTGGCCAAGATCTACACAATTAAAGTAGCAGGGAGATGAGGGAATGGGCATTAGGTAAGAATATTAACTGCACATTTTCTTTGCACTAGGATAATTTCACAAGCATGACCTTAAAATATCTGACTATTGTTAACATTTGTATAATTTTCCTTCCTTCTGGCCAAAACACAGGATCTTTGACCATTTGTAATTTTACGCTACCATGTACAGTTAACATTTAAAAATACCTAGTTGTTTAATGCTGACTAGTGTGTATTCTCAGCTACTGTGCTTTTAGCAAGAACAAGATGTGCAAGTGCAAAATATATAGAAAATTTTACAAGAGCTTGGATTAATGGACATGATTTCACAGAGGCGTTTTTTGTTTCTTTAGTTGCTTTACTATACTAATCTGAAAATAAGACTTTAAGTGCAGCTTTTACTGCCCTGAGTGCTCAATGTAGCAGTTTTTTCTTAAGATGCTGACCCTGATACTAGTGAAGAAATTAACTTAAATAATGCAAAACCCTGCTGTTAATGTAGCTTTTTCTTTTGCCTTGTGTAAGTTTCATCAAATGTCTTACATATTCTTGTGCTGGGTAAATTGGGGGAGGACTTGAGTTCTGAAGCAGTGTTGTAAATTGTCCAGCTTACACCAGTAAACATTTTCATTTCACACACAAGAGTAAGCATGATTTCTATGATCTGTTTAGGGTATTGCAGGCACTGAGTGATGGTGGTCTTCTGCTCCCCTACCTGTCCTGGTTAATAGCACCTAGGGTCAGGGAGCTCATTTCATCAGAAGCTAATGTATTTTTTATTGATTGGGTTTGGATTTATTTTATTTCCCCCCCTTCAAAGCTGTTGTTTTTTTCAGTTCAGTTTTTGAATCTAGATGATGGCATGCCCAAATAAACATACTGTGAGCAGTGATAAAGAGGCTGTGGGATCATGCAGGCAAGGAAAGTGAAGGCTCATCTTTTCAGCAGCAGCATTACTGTGGTTAATTTTTCACCTGTTTTGATGCTGTACATTAAATTATGCTAAAACAGATATTCTACATATCTGCCTAATGCAACATAAAAAGGCAGGAGTACCATTATTTTAATATTTGTCACAAGCTTTACTGCACACAGATCAGATCTTAGCTGACATTTCATTAATTTGTACAGCTGTTATATATCTTGTATGTCTGTGATGTATAGTTAGAAAAAGATCTATTTACATATTTCAAGACATTAAAATCAATCCGCCATATTCTGTGCTAAAATGACAATAAGAAGTGACATTGATACTTTTTGTTCTGTCTACAAGTACATAACCCATTTTTTAGAAACTTGGGGGTTTTTTTACAGAGAATAATACATGGTGTGTAGGGAGTTGTAATGACAGTTTCATCAGGAGACTTGGTAATCTCAGGGTTATTTAGCTACCAAAGCCCTAGGAAGGAATTAATTTTGTCTAACTTTCAGTAGTCCATTTTGTTATTTCCTTGCACCTTTGTAAATGGATTTGAGACATGTTCCAAGTTCCAAGACATTTGATAAAAATTTGCTAGTACATGATAAAAAATACTATAATGATTCTGGACAAAATCCTGCAAACTATTGAAAACGCAAAACTTGGAGACACTTGAGACTGGCCTTCTGAATAATAGAATTCTTGAGGTTGCGAAAAAGCCTCTAAGATCATCAAGTCCAACCATTAACTTGGCACCACTGTGTTCACCAACAAACTGTGTCCCCAAGTGCCACATCCACATGCCCTTTATAACAGTTGTAGGGACGGTGCAACTTCCCTGGGCATCCTGTTTCAAAGCCTGACCACTCTTTCAGTGAAGAAATTTCATCCTAATGTCCAACATAAACCTCCCCTGGCGCAGCTTGTGGCCATTTCCTCTCATCCTGTCACTGGTTACCTGAGAGAAGAGGCTGACCCTGACCTGGCTCCAAGCTCCTTTCAGGTGGTTGTCGAGAGCAATAAGGTCACCCCTGATCCTGTTCTTCTTCAGGCTAAACACCCCCACATCCCTCAGCCAGTCCTCACAAGTCTTGAACTCCAGACCCTTCACCAGCTCCATTGCCGTTCTCTGGACATGTTCCAGCGCCTCAGTGTCCTCTTCAAAGTGAGGGGCCCAGAACTGAACAGTGAATTTGAGGTGTAGCCTCAGCAGTGCCGAGTACAGAGGGACAATCATTTCCCCAGTCCTGCTGGCCACACTATTCCTGATACAAACCAGGATGCTTGAGGTTGTCGTGACTCACGGGCAGGACCTGGCACTTTGCCTTATTGAACCTCATACAATTGGCCTTGGGTCATTGATCCAGTCTGTCCAGATGCATTTGCAGAGCCTTCCTACCCTCCAGCAAATCAACGCTTCCACCCAGTACTGTGAAAGCAAATGTTTTAAATGAGTCATGATCATCTTATGGAAAGGTAAGGGTATAACCAGAAGAGAACACCTCTGACACAAGAAATTTGTTGTGGGTGCCTGTTTATCTGACTTTGTTTGTTTTCCCTTGCAGAAGAGATCTTCCTAGATCAAAAGGTTATCTTTCTTGAAAGGAATCAGAATAACTGGAATTTTTAAGGATTTATGTTTTATTAGCCCTGAGCGCCAGGCGACATCAGCTTCTTGATGTTCTTCTGTGGGTCAGGAGGGATTTCTCCTGCCCCTTTCCCAATGAAGGACAGTGCTATTGCAGTGAGTGCCTGTCTTGAGGCTAGTTTGCCTTCTGTTGTTCCCTGAGTCAACTAGAATGATTTCAACTAGAGAGGAGCGGAAATCAGGGTATATGGCTGCTCCTCATGACACCAAATTATTGCCTGGTTGGTGTGTTTTTGTTTAGACTGACATTGTCTTATTTAGGCTCAGCAGGAAATTTGCTCAGAATGATATGGCTGTTTGTTTTTTGATTTTTGTGGATTTTTTTTTTTGTTTGGTTTTTTTTTTTAGCTGTTTGGTTTGGCTTTTGCAGTGCTCTGTAATATAAGTCGTGAGCTTTTTCAGATTTACTTGAAGTGTTATCTAAATAATCCAGTGCCGTTTCATGGACCTTAGTCTCTTCTACTCTGTTCCTTTCACACATTAAATTTCTGTGGGACTTTCTTTTTTTTGTGTTTGTGTGAAATACATGATTTATGGTTTTCTGGGGAACAGATGTTGTGAATAAGATATCTACAGTACACTCCTGCCCATGACTGTGGGAATCTAGTCTCAGTGGGCTGAGAGATCATTTCCACCCTTATGGGAGATTTGTCTGGCTAAAATTTACCTGACATTGAACTTTACCACCACTCCTTAGACTTGTACAAGAAAAAAAGATGAGCCTCTTCTGCATGGAGTATGGAGATAAAAAGGTATTTCCTTCCATCAGCTGCCCTCCTCCCCATCCTTTGTCAGTCCCTCCAACAGGAGTACTGTGTTTCTGGAATCTATGCAGGAGCAAAGGGTAGTAATTTAGAGGCAAATATAGGATCACACTTAACCTGCTTCGCATCTTTGATTTGCATATGCAGAGAATCCTTGCAGAAACGAGTATAAAGTCATGCTGTATGAATTGCTGAGGGAGTCTCCATCACAGCCATAAGAATTGGAGGTTGGGGGGGAGCCTTGGCCTGAGCTCCCTTCTGGGCTGGGAGTTACCTTGGCATCCTTCATGACATTTTGAGGAAGGCAAAAGGAATGCAAGCTACATGAGGATTTTTCCAAACAGCTTCCAGCAGTTGTAACTCTGATAGGGAATAATCAGTGGCTGTTAAAGTCTGAATGCAAAAAAAAACCAAAAAAACAAAACCAACCAAAACCAACAAAACCTCTGGCTGAGATTTGACATCATCTTTCTGAATGGGGGATAAACAGAGAAATATTAGCTTTGATCTTATAAAAATATGGAGGCTGGAGGCTGGCTGTTAACTGAAGGCATTCAAACTGTATAATTCCCCAAATATTGTGTAGCAGACACTTGTCACTTTATAAAAGTGGTAAATAATCCTATTATGTGCTATAGTTAAATTTATAAAGGCTGAGTTATGGACCTAATTCAAACCTGTTTATTCAGAAAAGCAGAAACTGTATTTTGAAATGAAGTCTGCACAAACTGGAATCTGAATCCATAGAAACAGATAATACATCTTGCAGTGAGAAAAGCTTCTGTTCTGCATCACGTACCAAACATAATGCATTGGATAAGGAGGTGTGTATTCAGTGGTCACCACTCAGCTTATAGCCCCACTAGGGGCTTCTTAGAGTAAGTGAAATTTATTTGAGATGCTTGTCTTTTTTTAGATACGAAGTACAGAAAGAATATTACAATAAATAGTAGCACAAAATACATTAAAGGTTGGAAAATATTCTAGTCACTTTTGAAATGTCTAAGCCATCCTTGCTCTATAAACTGTTTTCCAGTGATTGATGGCAGGTGGCATGGGGCTGTTAGCTGATGGAGTCATTAAACAGAACACCAGACAACTTCAGATACACCTGACATTGGAAGGCAGGGCTTATCAGCAGCTCCATCTTGTTTTCTGAGGAAAGGGCATAAGTAGTATAGTATAGGAAGTATAGATATTAGGAAGCTTCATTTTTTTCACCTGTGTAACAATCAGATCTGAAAAAAACTTTGAACACAGATGGGAATTGAGTCCTAATTGCTTAAACAGAGGCAAATGATAGTCTAAAATTTTGTGTATAGTTAAAAATGTCCTGATAATCAGAGGCATGGAGTGCATACAGTATTAATATACTCATTTCATCAGTACTCAAAATTGCTTCTGATTTAGGAATTTAAATATTAAATTAAACCACTTTTTTTTTTGCTAGAATTTATTTTGGGCTTTTCTTAGTGCCTTTTTGATCAGTCACACTTTTCTTTTTTCTCTCATTAAGTTTTCATGCTGTGTTGTTTTTTGGGGTTTTTTTTGTTTCTTTCTGTCTGTCTTTTTTTGGGGTGGACCTTCCCATCTTGTGACTTTTTAATGTCTTGGTAGGGTAACATAGCTCCATTCTTTTCTCTCAGTTGTCACCCGCTGTCTGCCTTCACAGCCACCATCATCTGTCTCCTCTCTCTGCTCTCTTGGTTCTTTGCCAAACCATGAGCAACAGTTTTGATGCAATGTAGACTAAAATGGCAATGATGGACAAAAGATAACTTGTTTTTATATCCAGAACAAACAGCAGGCACTGCAAGTTATCTGTAGTACTTGAGATCAGCTCTTAGCTGAAGAAATACTAAGTGCAAAATGCTGTGCACTTTTTCTATGATATAAACTTTAAGAAACCCAATCTGTATTATTTTCTCTCTTAATGCCTCTTCTATTTAGTTATAGGTTGAATTCAAGTTTTCAGCCCTGCACTAAATTTAAAATTAAGTGGATTCATAAGAAATGTCATAACCAATGTCGTGATGACAAGGGTATTCCACCTGAAGAATGGAACTGGTAAGTGTTGAAGTGGAAACAGTGTTTGCAGGAGATGGATGAAGTCCTCTGGAGTGTGATCAGAGTACTTATAAACCTCTGTGTTTAAACCTGCATCTCTGTCTGCCTTTCTTGTGATACAGACACAGACATTAGCAACAGTGACAATACACTTACTCCTTAGCCTTGTCCATGCCAGTCCAGTATCTGACCATGATCAGTTCTTTTTACACATTATAGCTATCCATGGAGGGTCATTCTATTAATAAGCACATTTCCAGTTGGGTTAGATTTTGAGTAAAAACTACTGTGAAGTCTTCTGCTGTGCTTTATAAAGGTGAACAGGTTTCAGTGGTGGAACAACCCCTAAGGTAGAGCCAATTTCCGCATTGTTGTAGCAGAACAGAGCAGTTATTCCTGGGGAGGATACTTTTTGTCTGCTTTCTGCAGTCGGTTGAGCAGAGGTCAGATTTGTTGGAAGCTGCTTAATTGTACAGGCAGCACTGCTCAGACCATGGAGCACAGCTTCATGCTGTTCTCTCAGCTGTCTGCTCCTTCTGCAATGATTGGCTCTGCTTCTTTTCAACTGTGAACATCTCGCTACAGGCCTTCCTTGATCATGCTGCCTTATGGCTCGAGACCAATGTGTGGGCACTAATCACCATCTGGAGGGAGAATGAGATTCAGGGCCAGCTGAACTTGGCTGTAAGTATCATTTGAAATGGGACATGGGAGGCTCTACACCAGGCCACCGTTATTCCATCCTGAAAAGCTTCCTTCTACCCCTGTTCCCTGGCAGGCGGTGGCTCTACAAGTACCTATGGGATCTGTGGGAGCTGCTGCTTCTGGGGCAGGAGCAGCTTGTACTTCTGTACAGCAGCCACTCCAAGCAGGGCAGCCCTTCCTGCTTCAGCCAGTTCCTGAGGGTGCTGGAAGCAAACTGGTGTGGAGTAGGAACAGCCCCAGCACAGAGGAGCAAGATACTTTAAGTAAGCAGGAAGCTTTTGTCTCAGTAGGGGGCATGGTGGGCTATATTTTGTCTCCACGAGAGACAGTTCCCCTGCTGAGTTTGGAATTGTGTCCCCATCTAAAATACACATCTCTGCAGACTACAGGTTTCAGGGAACATGGTAATGCATGTCAGAGTATCTCAGTGCCTTTGAGTGGAATGGTTAATTTCCCTACTAGTTGGGATGAGGGCTAGTATCACATTCTTGTGATTTTTTTTGTAATCCTACTTTGGATGCTTCCATAACTTAGAAAGGAAAATAAAGTTGTATCGAGTATCATACTACTATTTTCCATTTGTTAAAGACATACTTCTACATCAGAAATAACTTACTGCCCCATGGCTTGTCTTACAATCTGCCTGTTTTCCTTTGCTTATCTGGGTCCAAGAGTATTTGCAGGGGAGAGGCAGGAAAGGAATGCAACTGCTAAGCTCCTTGTGGCCCACATCACTGGCTGGCAGCATTCTCCAGCTGTTAAGATGGATGTTTTATGTACGTGAAGTAGAGGTAGATTGTTTTCTGTGTGAGATGTATGGTTTTATTAGAAAATGCATGAGTCTCATTGTGTGAAGTTCTATGCATTTCTGAACAGAAGCATTTGAATTATGTTCTAACAATCCATCATATATCCTGTTTGTTCTGATTTCAGCTAAGTTGTGATAATCTAATATGATGTTTTCCTGAGTACCAGAGTTAAAATATGGCACCATACATATTCTTCATTCAGCATAGATACGTACCTGAAAAGGCATTTGTTTGCAAGAGTTTAGAATGCCTATAGTCTTGATAAATCTATCCTGAACAGCAGTGAATAAACTACAGAAATTTTTAATTAATTCCGATATGTTTTATCAGAATTATGGACAAGCCTTGCTCCCTTTTGCTTTCTTTCTCTCATTCTCTCTCTCTCTCTCTCTCTCTCTCTCCCCCCCTCAAAGAAATTTTTCTGCAAGGTGCTTCATTATTGCTGTCTATGTTTTCTTCCAAGATCTAAGATGTAGTGCTACTTCAGAAACAGAATTAAATCACTTGGATGAAAAACAAAGGTACCTCATGTCATCTCTGATGAAATCCCAAAGTATCTGGGTACACCAAAACATGCTTCTCTGTTTTCCTACACTGGATTTCTTAATTTTTGTAGATTAAGTAGAATGTTTGATCTTTTACAGGTAGTACTGCTGGCAAAATCTGTGATTCTGTTTTGTGTAGGAAGATTTGTATTCTAATATTTTTAATTTTGTGAAAGATGCACTACTCAAGCTGCAATTAGCATAAATTCAGTCTGCCCAAATATCCCTGAATATGTGCAGTCCCAGGATTACACTGATTGAGCAGAACTTCTCCTGCAATTGCTCCTTGCACATACCATGCATCATACCAAGTGTGAAAGAAAGACCAAAAAGTACAGAAGGAAGCAATAAATTAGAGCATATTCCCCCTAAAACCTGAGACATCTGAAAAATGCTGGAGAGTTCTTAATTTTAGCATCCTTTACTACTAGTAAATGGTTATGAAATTTACTTTAAAGGTCTGTCTTCCCAACACACTTACTATTTGGTCTCCTGAGAAATAATGGCCTGCTACCTCTGTGGCATCATTATTTCAAGCAGTAGAAGTTTGTACTAAACTATGTCCAGAGCTCTCACTATTAAGTATTGTTCTGCATAAAGAAATTTATATTAATAGCCCAGGCACTTTTACTGTGATTCCATACATTAAAACAATGCTAATGTTGTAAAACTTAGGAAGTCAAAAGTTAAGAAATACTGCAGTCAGTATTCTCTGCAATCTCAATTTGATATTCATGTGCGTAAACACCATAATGTACTATTTTATTACATGCTTCTTTCCTCCAAAAGGCTCCAGCCTCATTAAATACATAGAATAAAAATTATATCATTCATTGTTGCAGAAATGAGGTGTGTGGTGAAAGAATGAAGGGTCTGTTAGGAGAATGATGTCATCAATAAAGCGAATAAATGCCATTCTTATCCCTTGTAGTTTTTTCCTGCATCTGCCACAAAATAATTTGGGGAAGGTTCTTACATTTTTATAAGTTGTCACTTATTATAATTCATACTTTCTACAAACGTAACTCAGTGCTGTAAAAGTGCTGAGCTCTCACAACCACAGCTGATGTCTAGTGGAGTTTTGCTTTGAAATACAAAGTGTTTTAAAAGGCTATATAAGCAGATAAATAAAAGTTTGTGTTACCAATTTAGGTTGTGAATTCTTGTGATTTTCACTTCTGCTATACCTTGGTTCCCTTGTCTGAAAAATGGGGACAGTAATAAAATTGACTGGAGTAGCTGAGGTGTTTAGGGGAGAATACTGTAGAAACAACCAGGAGAGAACTAGCAACTCTAGCCAGCACAGGAAAGACTGCTGTGTAAGTAAGTAATAAGGCCAAAAGCCAAAATTAAGGTAAATGTAACTAAGGGGTTACAGCAACTCACTCTCTGAGCTCAGTCTGTCCTGAGTGCGAACAATACAGGAGTCCAATAGAAAAATTCTGTGCGTATAATTGATAACAATATCATAACCTCTATGTACAGTGGAATTGAATTAAGACTTTCCTTACTGCCTCTTCTGAACCCGTGACTCTTGATCTTATTGGCCTTTTCTACCTTACGTATTTTTTTCCCTGTAATGAAAACTTTGTACGTATAAAATATGAGAATATATGAGTAGATATGCATCTGGATATAAATTCTCCTAAATTTTTATAAATACCTCTTACATGTAAAGAATATGCAGTGTGGACATACAGATAGTCTTTCTTCCAAAGGATGTCCCCATTTGTTAGTGTTAATAACCAGCTTGCATCCATTCTGAATGAGCAGCTGCAGAGAATCAGGATATTGGAGATGATGCTTCCCTCTGGGTTGCTACAATAAACTCTTGTTTTGGTGCTTTGATTTAATGCACTGAAAATCTCCAAAGGAATGTGTCAGGACACCGAAGGATTCTTTTCCATTTGCTGTACAATGGAGAAAATATTCTTAGGCTCTCCAGAGAGATAAATATGAGATTGCAATACATTAATTGTATTTAAAATGAAAGTGTGTTGAAAGTGGTCTATTGAATATTAAGTAGATCCTATTATAATATACCACAGATCAGAGTATGGGATTTTCCCTTAATACTTTGCAAGCTACTGCTTATCTTAACTACAGAAGACATTCTGTACTAAGGCTTATTTTGGCTATAGATTCAAGGGTCCTGAGTCTAATATGGCCTGTAGGATGACTGAGCTGCAGTAGTACTTGCTGAATGATTCATTGAACAGTGTTCACATCATCTTCAAAGAAAAATACTTTTCCTTTCTGCTCGATGAACAGAAGGAGCTGCTGTGAATATGGGTATTGACAAGAGGCTAACAGAATCAAATGAGTAATACATAAGAGAAAACACATCTATCATGTTCATGTAGGAGGTAATATTACTGTAATACTTACTTTTCCAAATGAAAATGGTTTACATTAATATATACCTCATATCCAGATTGAGCTCAAGGTATATTTTTAATTCAAAGGCAGTATAGGATCTGTATGTGTTAGCAGGAAAAATATATACAGCCAAGTCAGGAACACAGGAAACCAGAAATGGACTGCAAATTTGTGTATCATGTAGCAATCAAATGAAGCACATTTCAAATAATTAAATACATACTATTTCAGTAAACCATTATGACGCATGGCATGCTATGTAGAGTTTAAATCCAAAGCTTCAGGGTGAGATTTACAACCTTTGTTATTTTGTGTTGATGCAGTTGCTATCAGATTGCAACTAGTATTGCTTTCGCTGACAGTAGCAGCAGTAAATCATTGCTCTGTGTGAAGAGTCATAATGGAGAGCTGCAGAGCACCACAGCAGGGACACCTGTTCTGCAGGTAGTGTAGAGAAGCTTCTGCATTTGGTTGCTGGAAAATCAAGCAACTGAGATTTGAACCTGCTATGTTATCATCAGTGGGGGGGAAGATGTACAATGTAAATGGGCTGTAGAAAAACCTAAATTCCTTAATAAGAGCTTCAACTGGGCCAAATTTGGGCATATTTTAATGGGACCAGAAAATATGCATATTCTTTTCAGAACTGCTGAATGTTACAGTCCTCTTCTGCCTACATTTTCAGAAAGACAAAGTCACTGACATATGACTGAGGCTGCAGGCTTGAACATCTCCAGAGTCGATTCATTAGGCCAGGTGCTCCTGCCTGCCATGTAGAATAGAGCTGATGTCACTCTATCAGTTACAAATTCTCTTAACCAGGATCAATTTTCCAGTAACATTTGTGTTGAATTTTGATTCATCTCCACAGTAGTTCTTTTTCTTCTGCTGAGTGGAGATGGGAAAGCTGCAACTTGTGTGACCCCCAGAACTACCACCAGCACTCAGCTGTAAAAGTGCCAGGCCTTTATCCAGGAATTGGAGCAGTTCAGTGTTTCAAGGCTCCGTAAGTCTTTTTTATTCTAGATTAGGCTTTCACAGCATAGCTGGCTGTTATTCATTAGCCTTCTCTCAGACACACTAATTTTCATCCTTTTTATCAAGCCAAGAGTGACCCACTCTGTAGAAGCTCATCCCTTTTATACAGTCTTCCAGTTATTATGCCTGAAGCTAGCAAAGTCAAATGATATATGTTTCAGACAGGCATCTAATCAGAGTGATTTGTAGGCACTCTGAGAGGAACCAAAGTCCAAACGGTGCCCCAGTGATAAAAGCCCACTGATTAATCCCAAGGCTACACTTTGCTGTGATTTGCCATTTGTGCGGAATAAATAAAACATGATCCATTTCACGGTCAACTGCTGGAAAACAGTTGCTTGTTAAATTCCCTCACTCCCAGAAATGAGAGAAAGAGAACTTGTCTAGGATTCTACCCCAGTCTTTTTTCCCCCAACTAAGATTGTTAATGGGTGGGTTTGGTGTTCCAGAAATGTTTCCTAATGAGTACATGATTTAATATAGTAGATGCTGGTGGATTGATTTAATTTTTTCTAATCGGTTTAGACAGGATTATATATCCATCCATAAATAGCTTTAAATGCATGATAAGCATATCAAAGGCCTGCCTGGCAAAGAGAAAGCAATCTTTCAGAGAGGCCCCAAAACTAAGAAACTCAGAATGTGACCTGCTACACAAGCTACTGCTTTGTGTCTATGAATGTTCTTTTTTTCCTTGAAACACCATTTGCCAAAGGAGAAGCAAAATATTTATTCAAATATAATTTAAATTCCCGTTTTTTTTAAAACTAGTTTATTTATAACCTCATATTATAAATAGGGCTAAAAAATTGTCTCTTAGGAATAGAGGTTCTTTCTTACCTAGTCTCCCTTGCACTGTACAACTGGTTTATTCCTTTGGCTTCAGAATCAGAAGTGATTTTCTCTACCATAACAACTAAAGACAGAAGATAATTTGATTAGATAATTGGAAAAGAGACTAGTTTGCCTTTTTCAGTTTATTGGGTCTGAACTGTACATAAAACTTTTTATATAGATAAAAAGGAACAGGATAGTGTATACACAGATGTAAACTTTTCATCTAGATAGAAAGGAACAGGACAGTACTTACTGCATCCTAAGAGAGAAATATATTGTTGAGGAAAAGCAGTCCATTAATTTTGGGGGGTTTTTATATGCAAAGATTATTTTGAAGAATCAAGTTTGCTGTTAAGCTGTCTTCATGGTTCAGTGAGAGCTGACATGCTGAATCCAGGAGGCTGGTGAGAGATTACAGAGCTCTCTCAGGATACAGCCAAATGTGAGATCTTCCATTGCAAAGATATTTGGCTTTTTGTGAACAACAGAAGACAAAGGAGTAAAAAGGACTTCTGTGCTTGACAACCACATGACTGGATGATATGAAAGGAGATGTGATGTTTGGAGGAAAGAGTGCAGAAATAGCATGTTATTTTATGGCTTGAAGCTAGAATGAGAGTCTTTTGTAGAAGACAGGTACTTATTTCCCCTATCAAGTAAAGCTGCTGTTGGGTACTACTGGCCACCGGAACTCTTTAACTGATGACTGGAAGCCATGACTGGGTGTTTCACAGAGAAAGAAAGGAGAAATAGAAAATTGTGGCTTTCCATTAAGTGATTTAGTAGAAAGGTAGGTGGAAAAATAAATCAAAACACCATAGTTCTAAGAACTGTAAGAAAATGGGCTTTACTTTTAGTATACTCTAAATTTTCTGTTTCTTTTACCCTAAGTAGTACTGTGTTTGAGAATTAAAGGTCTGTAACAATCAGTTTAGTTTGACATTCCAACTTAGTGTTGTAGCATGAAAGAACCATTTATTTAAGTGCCCAGAGCAGGTGAGTTTTTTCTTTTGGATTTTTGGTACATATTTAAGCTAGTTTTATTCTGTAACTTTATTAAGGGCCCCTAGGTTTTGAATCAGCCCTTTGCTGCTGCCAGTAGCACACGCCGGAAAGACACACAGCTTGGCCTGAAAGAAGTCATTCTTAATTCTGAAGAGACACTTACTAATGCAACCATCTCAGAAGACGTGAGCACCTCAGCCTCTAAATCAGCCCAAGGGAGTTCCAGATGCTCTGGTTGTAACTGAAGACTAAAAGACCTGAATCAATTTCCATGTCTGAAAAGGTTTGCCTTCTGTGTGCCAGGGTAGTCTGTGGGATCAATTCAGAACTGTAGGGAACCTTTTCTCTCTCCCATTTTTCTCTCTCCTCCATAGCTGGAACAGTAGGTAACACATCATTCAGAGCTAGCAGCATGGATGCTAATGATGGCATGTCATTTTAGAGGAAAAAAATGCGTGGCTAACAGTATAAATTTTTGCTTTATGAGTTGGTTATGTTACATGCAGCAAGATGTATTTAGTGATGTCAGCTATGAAGGTATTATGAGAGCTTTACTTAGGTTTGTGACAGCTGCCAATATTTGTTGTCAGACTCATACCCCCATTTTATTTTTCTTAAGAGTGGTTCAATCCAGTCTTTTAGAGGTCTTTTGCATGCTCTTGTAACTCTATGTTAGTACTTCTCAGCTAGGAATTTTGGAAAATTAAAACCCTTTCCCCTCTTCAAATGTCTATACATTCAGCAGTTCTTTGTTCCACGCAAATGAAGAATATTATGTGAATAGTAAATTTTTCAGGGTTTTTTATTTTGGTCATTAAAAAGACAAACCTGATTTTTCAGTTGATTCTTGGGGTTACTTGGACACCTGTACACCAAACTGCTGTTGTTAAAATTTATTGAAGATAAATTCTTTACTGTGTCCTGCAACACCTGTTAGTAGTACATAGCCTCACTGGAATAAAGCCTGCCAGTGTAAATTTGGTAAGCATTAGTAAGCTTCTTTCTGGTAAGCATCTTTCTGCTTTTCCAGTTGACTACCAGTATGTATTTCTTGCGATGGAAGCTGTTCCTCTTCTAGTGAGCACAATTGTTGCAATCATTCCATGATTTCCTTCTAGTGAGCTTAATGCCACTGAACCGTCCAAGAGTAACAGGGCACTGTAGCACCCATCTCCCATTTCAGAAGTAGCAAACATCATTCATTAAGAGAGAAAAAAGCATTTTACCATTTCCTAAGGTTCTTCTATTGACAGACACAAATGAAACTCCATAGAGAGGACAGAGAAAATGTGTGTCTTAGCAATGGTATGGAACTTGACATTTACGTTGTTAGTGGAAAGAATCTTTGAATCCGTAGAAATAGTGTCCCTTTTTAGTTTGTTCTTGTGATTTTTTAATTCCCCTATTCGTTGACTCATATGCTAGTATATGTTAGGGTTTTTAAGGTTAAGTTAACTGTTAGCAGCGGTTAACAAACCACTAGAAAGACTAAGCAATGATGCTAAGCAATTGATCTTTGCAGAATGGCGCCGTTAATCCATTGTAATTCTGAATTACTAATTTAATTTGCAAAAATTAGGTGTCTGTATAACTTTAGTAACTAATTGACAAATGTTTCTGTCCAGCATCCCCAAATACATTTAAAAAAAATTACTCCTATCTACTAGCGACGGAATTTTGAATGTTTAATTTAACTTTCCTTTCTCCCTCATCTCACATGCTTCTGCACTAATAGTGAACTTGGCATTAATGTTGTTAGTGGGAAGAACCTTTGGATCTATAGAAATGTTTTCCTTTTTTGTTGGCCTGTGAAAATCTCTTTCTGGATAGGTATTAGCAGAGAAAGTGAACCTAATTGGGGCACTAATCACACATTCTCTTAAGTCTCTTGTTAGGACAAAATCAGACCCAAAAATAATTCTGATTTCTTACTAAATGTAATTTCTCCTGTGCAAAACTACTGATTTGCCTGTATTTTCATTTGTTTTCTGAGATGCACATCTCCATCCATGACTGCTTTACATACTCGAAACATGAAATTTGCATTGTCTGGTTCGTACTAGTAGTGCAAGATGCTTTAGGAAGACTTGTATTTTTGAGTTTGTTACCAACTGATTAATGAGCCATCTGTTCCAATAAGGAGGGTTTCTCCCTGGATGACCAATTGTGTGAAAAGACATTGTGAGGTAGCTGGGAAGGAGCATCCTGCTCACTCAGCCGGAACTGAAACATCACTGATGACATCCTTGAAGAGCGCACCCATAGCTGCCATGTGAGCTCTACTCACACTTCTATTGCATGCAGTGCTCTTGCTGAAACATGAAGTGATGCTGCTTCTGGGAGGTCAGATTATCAGATCTTCAGTCTTTTTTCTTCCCAGGAACTCTGCCATCTGGTAGGTAAATGCTGGGGTACTGCTTGAAATCAGACGCAGTATAAACCTAAGTGCTTTTCTAACACGTAGATGTTAGTTAACATGTTAGAAAGAAAAAAAGGAAAAGGATGTGTACTGAAGGGTTTTGTCATGATGATGTATCTAATTATATGCTCACTTTTTAAGTGCTACTCCTTTTATAGGATCACAAACTCCATACTTAATGAACCACGACTTTAGATAAGTTATCGATACTGGTAGGTTAAGGAAGTCCCTGGCTTCCAGGATTTGCATTATGTTGCATCCATAATGTGGTTACACGTGTAGAGAGTACACATCAAAGAAGAATAAGGGCAGGCAAACACCACCTATTTTTAATAACTAAATTTATTCTGCAAGTGCAGAAATTGGATTTTTCATTTTGTAAGAATTTTTGTGTCTTTAAAGTCTATCTTGTCCCAAAGCAAAAATAAGAATTAAGACTTTGGGGAAAAAGTCTGTGAAAGGCCTTCCTAAAACTGTTATTATGGAGAAACTATGGTCATTTTAACTCAAATGTAAATTAAATTTTAAATTTGATTTTATTTTGAGTAACTGTTTTTAAAACAGGATGGTTTGCAGCATAATCTCAATATTTTTTCCAATTTGACTACTACTGTAGAAAGATGAAATGTCTGTTAACAGGCATTATCTGTGGGGGAAAAAACCAACAAACCCATACAAATCCTCATTTGGGAATTTTTGAAAAGCCCTAGTTTTATCCAAGAGACATTTATCCAAGAGACTCTCTCTTGTAACTTGTTCTTGGGCTCCAAAAAGGACTGATTGCAAAATGTCAGCATGGTACATGAGAAAGTCTGGAATCACCAGAGCAACCAGTTGTAAGAACACACAAAATCACATGGCTCCCAGGCTGGAGCGGGGGAGAACTGGTATTCTGGGAATTACAAATGAGAAATATTAGCTAGGTTAAGTAAATGGCATCCTAGTTTCTTCCTGTCAATATAATGGAGGTGTCGGGGACAAAAAGAAAGGTTACTTACAGGAACTGGCCAGCAAGGTACAAGATTTGCATTAATTCATTGCTACATTTAAGACTTCCAGCTTGGACTTCTTTTGAGAGACACCTTTTATCTTTTCAAGATCCTCAAGTCTGTGCAATAATTTATTTTTTAACACGAGTTGTTAGCCTTTAACCCTTGAGAGAAATCAGATGGATTTGGTGAGCTGATTTGGAACTTCTGCTGTTGGATGCTTCATTTGCTACCCAGAATTGTAGGCAGAAGCTTTTTTTAATTTTCCCAGACTCTACCTGTGTGTGTTCTAATGTCTCCCCTTATCTGCTTGAATGATTCTCTCTAGTGCTGCTTTATGCAAGCCACAGCACAGCCAAACTCTTCTCAGAGATTGAATGAGTGACAGCATGTATTTTCAAGGTACACTAAATGAGAAATGTGCAATTTAAGCAAAGCATTCACACATTTGAATGAAAGACTGAAACTGTTGAAACTGCAGCTGCTGGCAGGAAATTGATGTACCAGTTGCTATTTACCTAGCAGAAATTAGTTCTCTGTGATCAGTTTTATTAAATGGGATGGAAAAAGTAAGCATTCCCTCAAGAGGGTTAAAAAAATGTTCTCTTCAAAGCTGAGAGAGTTCAACGTGCTTCTTCCCTGTGTCATTGCTGTTTTCTTGTCATGTCCCTTGTTGTCTTTTTTCCTGAAAAAAACAGCACTCTAAAATAGACTAATAAGCTTTCCTAGGTAGCATTTGACCCAACTGAGAGCTTCCCCTTGCACTTTGGAATCAGTGAGTCAATGACAGAAGCTCTACAAGAGGAGATTCTTCAGTCAGAACATTGTCCTGTGGAGCACAGGCAAAGGTACCAGGGCTCCACCTTTCATTTTCTGAGGACACAAGGCAGACACTCTGTAGTACAGAGTAAAGTTATGTCTGAATAAAAAGGTGGGTTTCTACTTCTAACAGGTAACTTTTCCATAAATCACACAATTCCCTAGGGAATCTTGCTGTCATGGAGAGGTTCAGTTGGTTTCACACTCAAATGCTTCAGGGTTGCTTGATCTGTCAGAGTTTTCCCTGCTGAAGGGCTGTAAATTATTAGTGGTTATTAATACAACACGGCAGAACACTGGATGCACCACACTTGTTAACTTTGCCCTGTTAATCTGTGTCTCAAAGCACTTGAAGCCTGTTTCTAGAAGGGAGAAGGTCTGCATGTGTCAGATACTTCAAGAACATAAAAGAAGCTCTTAAATCTAAGCCTGAAATAAAGTTTTTAGGAACGAGTTTTCTAGTTGCACAGATTTGATGTATAGTCCAAAGCAAGGGCAACAATTCCCCTTTCCTATGAAGCAACCAAAGACAGGGGGCTACAGCCACAGTTTTGTTTAATGGGAATCCAGTGGTCACAGCTCTTTCTAATTCTGCCCAGACTCTCATACCCACGTGAGAGGAGATGTGTGATACTTAAATGATAAAAAGTGTTTCATTTTACCGTGAAAGACCAGAGTAATTTGAGGCCAGGATATCTGTTACCTGGGAGATGTTCCAGAGTCTGGTGGTTTTGCAGAGTGAAGGCTCTCCAGTAGTTCACTAAACCAGCTTTATCATACCTGTCTACTTTTCAAGTAAAATGTAAAGCAGATGGATTGTGGGTTTTTGTCTAGCTATAGTAAATCTATCTGGGAACTAACCCTGGAACTAATCACTTGTATTTTTCAAGTCTGTGTGCCTAAAATTAAACACCTGCATCCGCATCAGTCACTTCAGGCACTGGAAAGAAAAAAATAGGTCTTGTTTTTCAGAGCAGTTAATTCAATGACAGGGCTTGCAAGTACCAAGGTAACGGTTACTGGCAGATGAAAGTACTCAGTGCTTAGAAAATCCAGGATTCCAGGCAAATTTTCAACAGGCATGATTAAATGTTTGGGCTATTGTGTTTCTTCATAATAAAGATTTTCTTTCTTTTCCTCTTTTTGATTTCTCCACACACTTATTTTAGAGATTTTTCCTTCCTTTTGGTCTCTTTATCAGTTGTTGTGAATCTAGTTAGTAAATCACAGAAGAGAATAATGGAAATGTGGCTGAATGGAATACTGAGAGATTGCCTAGCCTATCAGTTCTTCCTGCTGAGGAACAGCAAGTAAAGACAAGATATGCCACAGAGCAAAGTAAAAGGCTATTTCTGCCTTTTTGGCTTGCACTGTGTATCCATGACTCTACTGTCAGACGAAGGCAGCACTACCAGGAGGTCACAAAGGGACCCAGTCTGAAAGAAAACCAAGTTGAAGCAGCAGCATGTCTCTCCCATACCTCAGAGCTAGGAGACCTCAGCGCCAACCCTATTTTTTTTTTTTAACACCACCCCCCCTCCCCCAGTCCTGTCCCAGTTTAAGACACTGCTGGGAGAAAGTCCCTTCAGGGCTTCTGCAGGTTGGGCATGAGGCTGAGGATGCATGAACACATAAAGAATGTGCACATACTGGAGACAGGTGGAGCAGGGGATAAGGAGTGATGAAGCAGGCAGAGTAAACTGTCAAGGAGCTGATGTTGATTACACTGGAAATTTTCCCAGGAAAGGCTGGAGATGGTCAGTTTTTTTTTTTCTCTGCTTCATAACAGGTTCAGCTTTATCTAAGTATTCTTGCAAAGCATTTGCTTATGGAAGTAGCATGGTAGTGTAGGCATTTGAGACCGTTTAAGCAACTTATTCCTTAGTTTGCTATCCATGTTATTCATCAAGTTTTCTCAGATATGCCTCTCCACAGCCTCTCTCGTGTTAGTGGCATTGCCTTCTGAAAGAAGTGTTTTATTTCTGCAATGGTAGTCAGAGCACAGCATACTCTCACTTAGTTTGCAATGTTTCAGCATCTCGCTCAAGTCATTCTAGTCTTTGACAGTGTCTTTGATGTGTATGGGCATGATTTTAATGGGCCAAGTTGTTTCTGGCATTGTGACAAATGAACTTATGAACCTAGTTTTTCAAACTATTACAGCTTCTAAAGCTAGATTACAGGTTTCCAAGAATATCTAGAATCTTGGAAAAAATATGAATTTTATTAAGTTAAAGCATTAAGCAACCAAAGAGTATTTTTTTAATACATATACTTGCCATAAAGCGTCACTAAATAGATATGTACACAGCTCATGGTTATGAGACTTTCCGCATTGCTTGAAACCCTATGAAATGAACATATAGATATAAGGCATCCACTAGCACCATGGCTAAGGTAGAAATTGAGAGTGCTGGTTCCTTGCAAGTGTTACCTGTTGACCATCAAAAGTGGCAGCACTGTCATGAATGTTTCCATGGTTGGTAACATGCTGGTCAGGTAGCTGAATTACTTATGCTCAACTGCATTACTAAGGAATGGGTCAAGGTTGGTGGTGTGAAAGAGCAAGTGCAAGCTTGTTTCTGAACAGATGTGTAAACAAGTAGTGCCTTGTCTATTTCCTAAATGGCATTTTTTATTTCCCACCCAGACCAAATATTTCAAAAACACTTCATTCCATCACTTCACATAATGGTGAGCATGTTCTTTTTAAACAGCAAAACATGGTCAAAGCAAATGTGGGAAACCCTGTTTTGGAAAACAGCTGTGAGCTTCAGTGTATGCTCGTATTACTGTTTGGGATGTGCTGCTCTCTTAGTTCTGCTGCTGGAGAGAGAAATAGGTATTTTCTTGAAAAAGCAGTGAAATATGCTAGAAGAATGTTGAGATGTGCATTTTAGGAACATCTTAGTATGTGATAGTCAGCTACCTGCAAGTGAAACTGAGGATAAGGCCAATTAGATTAGGGGTGATAAAAAGCACTGCAGGCATGCTTTCATTCATTCCAGGACACAAAGAACTTGAAACCAAGAATATATTTTAGTGTGCAGCAGTAGAACAAAAGCATCTAGAGAGTACATGAAGCAGACACCCTCCCTAAGTTTTTCCTCTGCTTTTTAAAGGATCAGAGATTCCACCTGAAGAAAATTTGCTTAAACATAGCATTCTCACCTGTTTAATTTCTCCTGGCTTCTGTTGTGGACAACTGTCTTGATCAGGTCCATTGGCGTGGTTGGGACTGTATGAGAGCAGAAGAAAATGCAGCAGCATTTGAACAGCAGCTACAACCTAACAGACTCCTAGTATTGCCTAGGTGAAAAGCAGCAAATATTGGGGAATAGAGTTGTGTCATCAGCATGCTTTTAGTTCTTTATACTTGGGAGGAGTTGTCAGTTCGTATCTTTGATGAACTGTGGAAGAGAACGCTGAATGCAGTCTGGTACCTCAGGATGTTGAGTCGTCCCTCTGTGGCTGGTAAACAGACCTGACGCTTAGTGCAGGACTGAAAGAGGAAGTGGATGATACATATATATATGCTTATCTTACAAGGTTTGAAAACAAACCAGATGAATGTTGTACTTGTAATTCAGAGGGTGGTAGGGAAGGTGCCTGGGCAGACAGCAGTTGGGAAGCTCCCAAGGACCAGGCAACAGTATTGGGAAGGAAACAGTCACCCACAGGATTCTTTAAAACGTGAAAAGGGAGTTGTCTGCATAAATTATTTCATGTGCTTACTAACACCATGAATCAGGAGCACGGAGACCCTTTAGCAAAGGATGTTTGTAGGCTCCAGATACATAGCTGTTACTTTTGAGGTATTAGTTCTGTTTTTTGTTTTGCTGCAAGAACTTTGGAAAGCTCAATTATTTTTGTGTTGGTTTCCCTATCCATAATCCAAATATTAATAATATTCTGTGCATTAGAGAAATTTGCAAATAGTAGTGAATTAAATTGCTTAGCTGTTTGTAGATTTTATGTGATTTAGAAGTAGAACAAAGTGTTCCACAAAAATTGAGAAATTTCTTTCTTGGAAGCAAGTTCTCATCTTGCTGTAATATGTAAAGAGTATGAAAAAGGATGTTGTTTGCTTAATAGTACTTCTCTAAAAGTTGTCAGCCAGGTGAGACTGTGGAGGAATTGGATTTGACCACTTTTTTAAAAAGTGTTTGAGTGATATAAATTAGATTTGGGAAATTATTAATTCTCATCTAAGTCAAATAAACTTCCTAGTATTGCCAGGAGCACTAAAGCCAGAGCCAGGTCATATGTGATACTCCACCATCCAATCAAAAGCAGAAAAAAATGCTTAAGTACCGTTTTCATAAATAACAACAATGGATGATAAAATTTTCTTCAGTTTTACTCTTTTGGGCTGTAGAGGATACATGTATATCTGTGTTGACTGTGTGTCTGAATTGGCAGACAACACATTAGAGCCTGGTTTCCTTGCCAACCAGTGCTTAAATGTAATGTTTCCTACAACAAAACAAAAGTAAGACTGCATGTTTTTTTTAAAAAAAACAAAACACAAAAACCTAAAAAACCCTATTTGTACTGAATGTTTGGAGCCTCCCTTAGTATTCTTAATTCTTTGAAAACAAATCTGAAGTTAAGGGCACAGCTCTTCCCCTCACTCTTAGACTGTTCCCCCAGTATTTCACTTTAATGACTTTGCAAGACTGAAGTGGCAAAAGGTAGACTTGTAGATCATGCATGAACTCAAGTTCAGGCTGTTGAGGTTTTCAATTAAAGAACAAGGGGAACAGAAAAATAAATACATCCATGCAGTAAAGCACTTCTCAAAAGCATTTAGATGACTGATGCTGTAGCAGCACATTGGAATAAGGATTTTTTTCCTGTTGTTTACAGTTTTAATAAGTACTTACTTGGTTTTCTGTCTGCATTGGTCCAGTCACAGCAGAAAGCCAAACAAAATGTGTGCACTAACTCAGAGTGGTTGGTTCATGATTGCTGCTTGAGGTCAGGATTCTGTCCTCATTCCCATATTTCTGCTCTCTGGTCGAGCTCCCTGTTCCCAAACTGACATAACAGATACAGATACCTTAGTTCACTGAGCTTCCTTGTCATTTAGCATTTTCACCAAGCTGGAGTGCAAATAACATTTTTACCTCTGTGAGTAAATAAATGCTAAGGCAGTATCTGGTTATTCCTCTGAAAGCTCAAGATGTCTCAGAGCATGACTGATAGATTTGACTAAATGGCACCCATAAGACTGTTGTTGCAGAAGAATGATTAAGCCTAAATTATCTGAAAGACTCTGAGTCAAGATATAAACAATGCAAGAGCAATTGAGAGACCCTGAATCATGAACTGTGACATGATATATCCTGGAGTTCAATAAGCTAATGGTGCTATTAATGACTAAGCTAAAGCAAGCGGAGGTTTCGTTTGCTTCTGATTTTGTGTCTTCCACCCTCAGTCTCTGCAGGTGGCTAAACATACAAAAGTACTTATGAAGTGGGGGGGGAAGGGAAATAGAGAAGAAAATGAAGTAGGAAAAGAGAAGCAAACTGATTGATGTTTTTGTTTACATCTGAAAAATTTCCTGATGTCCCTAGGGTAATGGTATTCATAGTGAGGGAGGGAGAGAGGGAGGAAGGCCCCCAAGCTCTAGGAGGGGAGGGGGACAAAGAATAAGGGGCAGATAAGAAAACAAAAAGCAGAATGTAAAATACAGCCAAGGGAAAGAGGACTTTTTTTTCAGACTGGAAAAGGCAAAAAGAGATGTGGAGTGGGGGGAGAAAAGAAGAGATGTCCAAATGGTTGTCAGGATTCTCTATTATCACTTCTAGGAATTCTCTGAACAGCAATGGCAGTAGTGCACAGAGGTTCCTATAGGGCAAAAATAAGCCAGTCAGTAGGTTGTTTACAAATTGTTGTCCTGAATTTTTCACATTTGTTGGCAGAAAAGAATTTATTGATCAAAAGTAGGTAATCGTCCCTCCCTTTTAGTATATAATGATGACAGGAGAAGCTGAATAGGATGCTCCCTTGGAAAAACAATGTTATTTCATAATAAATAAACTGAAATTTCAGTGACAGACCTGACAGGCTTTTTATCTTATTTTCATCATATCTGAAAGGAAGGGAAAGAAGTGGAGTTAAGTCGCTCTTATTGTTTTCCTTAAATTAAATAAAGGGGGATGAGAGAGAAGAACTCACCGCTGAACAACGAAGTTATCTTTCCAGTCATTTCTATGGCAAATGAAAGTGCTTCTCAAGGATAAGTATCATAATGAAACCTTATGCAATGGTCATAGGGAATTGCTGCCAGAAGCAGAGAGAAGTGAATACAAAGGACTCAACATTAATGAAAAGTGTCATTAGGTATTTCAATGTAACAAGCAGTTTTTCTTCCTGTAGTGACACAGTAGTGACAAATGGTTCTTCTTAACTCAGTGTCCTTTAAATCATGACAAAACTTAATACTAAGCGGAGAAGGATGCTCACTCAGCTCTTAATGAAAAATGTTAGTAGCCAGGTCCTTATGTTTGCCTTCAAGTTGTGTATGAATATGTAAAAATGTTGGCTGTGTGTGGAGAATGAGGAGATATTCATAATGTGGAACTGTCTCTTTTTATTAGCATCTAAGTAAAGACAAAACTACCCTGCATGACCACATGCAGACAAAATGAACAGTGAGAGAGAGCAACTTTTCCATTACATTAGATTTACCTGATTAGAAGCTGACCAGGTATCAAAATCATAAAGCATTCTCTAAAATTAAAATCCCTAATGGCTTCATTAATACTGTGAACTGATATGAAGCTTTAGGCACAGGACTTTAGTGTACCTTGGCGTCTAAAGAGGGGCTCTCTGGAGCACAGAGAAGCAGTGAGAGCTGCCTTCAGAAGTGCTGTTGCCACTGCTGTACTTGGTGTGGAAATACAGCAGTATATTACTGTCTTTACACATTGGGAATATGGGAGTATGTCCCCCTGGGTGGTGGAAAGCAGGGCTTTACTTTGCACACCCATTTCTGGGTGCTGCATGTAAATGATAGCAACAGCCTAGGCTCATCAACTGCTTTTAGCAGGAGCTGTTTGACTGCTGCAGAGTTTGTTTGCAGAATCAGTGCTGGAAGCCATATCGTCAATAGAGCTGTCACTCCTGCCGTGAGTGGTGATTGTTTGCTTTTTTGGCTAATATGTACAAAAACTAGGGGTCTTTTAATCTATCTGTATATGCAGTGGGCTGTGCCTTAATCCAAACTAGTTTGTGAGGAGCTATAACAAAAGCCAGATAAAGTCTGAGTGCTGATAGTGTTATCAGTTACTGGTCAGAATCACGATCATGCAGTAGCGCTACTCTGGGCATCTCTGCAGGGGAGGATCAAAAGGAAGTTGAGTAGTGGAGGGAGATTGGACTAAACTGTAGAAATGAAAAAAAAAAAAGGCTGCTTTCAAAGTTCAGAGTGCTTTTTAGGAAATGATGTTTTTAATTATGATGTTGATGTTGTGATGGCTACTGTAAAATCAAATTAGTACACAGGATATTAGTAAATGTCCATGGTTTTTAGAGAAGAGATACAAAATAAAGGAACTCTGCTGGGATGAACCTATGCTGGGTCGGCCAAAATCCAACGAGCTTGAGAGCCAACGATATCACCTGTTCTGTGGTTTTTCCTCTCAAGTGCTTTCAAGTTGGGCATCCAGGAATTGATCTGGGGTGCCAGCTGCATCAAGACAGAGGGTGTCAACATGCTTCAAACACAGCACCCATGCAGGGTAGCAGAGTTTGGAAAACAAGAAAAAGGCACAGAATCCAAGCTGAAATTTGTACTGGCAGATGCCCAAATCTGGTTTTGTTTCCTCAGTGTGAGATGCACTGACTGGACAATAAGTTCATTACAAATATTCACTAATAGCACTGCTCCCTATGAATACCATGTTGCATTTATTAGTAGCTAAGTATAAAATAATTTGGTGTCAGATGCGTTGTAGGCATCTCTTTCTGTTTTCAGATAAACAGTGCTTATTTAGGCCAGTGTCCTCGTACTGGCAAAGTCCCCTCATGTACTGTAAGCAATTTTAATTATGTCTCTTGGCTGTGTTTAATTGTCTGGTTTACTACCACTGACAAGTAAGCAGGTTTATATATATGTAGTTGTCATTTGATTGAGTACTCTGCATGTAGTGTCTGTGTTAGTGCGTATTTACAGCAGATAAGTGTGTATAGGCCTCCTAGATCTCTAGATTGTGCCTACCAACAGAGATTTTTGGGAAGAGAGATTCTATCCATGGTAAAGAAGACCAAGTTAAGGACTATGTTAAATAAGCTGGATGTATAAAATCCATCAGATAAGACAGATTGCATCTAACGATGCTGATGTAGCTGGTACGTGTCATTGTTAAGCTAGGTTCTTATCTTCAGAGGTGGCAGTCGGGAGGTTTCTGTGACTGAAAAGAATGAAATGGTGCACTCATTTTCAAAAAAAGACATCAGGCAAACTACAGATTGGACTGTTTTATGTGCCCTAAGCCCTGAGAATTATGACATAAACGCTATTTCCAGGCATGTGGAGGATAAGAAGGGGGGGGACTGGGAACAATGCGGATTTCGAAGGACAAACTGTATGTGAAAAGACTGACTGTTAATGAGGGAAGAACACTGGATTTAATTTAGCAAGGCTTTCAGCACTGTCTTTTGCAGTAAACCCATATTCAACTTCAGGAAATATGAATTACGGAATTAAAAAAAAGGGCAAAACAAAATGGTTGAACTATCAGGTTTTAAATTCCAGCAGTGCTGTCATACTTTAGCTACAGGCTCACTGTACCTGGCATTCCTCATGAGTCACTTTTGGGGCTGCCGTTGCTTAACATCTGCAGCAACAACCTGATCAACAGGACAAAAAGACCTGCCCTCAGGAGCTTCTCAGGTGACACCAGCTTGGAGGGAGCTGATGGCTGCTGGAAGGCCCCAGCCTTCCAGAGGGACTCCTGGCACTGGTGCCTCCCTGTCACTCAGAAAGCCCCTGCTGACTGGAGGGGTGATCTGAACAAGACCAATCTTGACAGCCTGGAGAAAATCCAGAGCAGGGCCACAAGGGTGGTGCACCATAGAAAAGAGCAGGCTGAGGGGATGGAATTTTTCCCTTCAAATACCTGCCAGAAGCCACAGAGAAGACAGACTCTTCTCAGAGGTGCAGGGAGGAAAAGGACAGGAGCCAGCAAGTTGGAGCAAGGGCAGAATTGTCTGGGAATTGGGAAAAAAAAGTTTCCCAAAGAGGGTGGATAAGCCCTGAGTCAGGCTGTTGTAAAAGAGGCTGCAGAAAATCCATCTCTGGAGACCCTCAAGACTTCGTGGGAAAAGGTCCTGTGCCAATTGATTGAGCTTTCGAGGTAGCCCTGCTGCTTTGAGCTGGGGGCTGAGCAGAGACTTTCAGGGGTCCCTACCAATCTGCATTCCTCCTCGAGTCTGCATTGGGTTGCTTAGTTTGCCTTTAAGAGGGTGAGCAAATATGGGGGATTTTGACAGGGGAACCTGTGAACATTTTTACTCTGAATGAGACCTCTGTGTGTGTGTGTGTGTGTGTGTGACAGACACAGGCACAAGCATAAATATGACAGAGGAGGTCTGTAAGCTCTGCCAGCAATGCAAATATCTGTTATGTCCAAGAATCTGGACACCTCCTTTTATCTCTTGATATTTTCTCCAGGAGCTTCCTTCGCCTTTCCAAGACCCTCCTCCTCCCAAGGCTTCATGTGCCATTTGCATAAGGGACTAATTATAACCAGGCTGTGCAAGCAGCAAAGATGTGTGTAAGGTAAAACCTGTTTGATCATCAAAATTCTCACTTTGGAGCAGAGTTTAGATGATTATACATGCAGATGTGTATGCATACACGCAGGGGTTATTTTATCTTGCCTTTTAACCTTTACTGTTATCATAAGGTGTGTCCACATGTCCTTCTTAAGCTTGTGTACTTGATAAAGTTATTTTTGGAGTGGTCCTGTTTTCAAGCATTTGTTAATTTTAAAGCCTTTTTAGTGAAGAGTACTTAGACGCTCTGATGTTGCAGTATTTTCTATCCTTTTAATTCCTTGGGCATGAACCTTTCCAACACTTTCATCATGCTTCCTCTCATTCTCCTGATTTGTTTTTGAAAAGTTTGCTAAAAACACTATTTATTTCTATAACTCATAACAGAGTTTGCCATTTCACTTGTGGTTTAGTGAGACTTTAAAAAAAAGGAGGTTGTATAAATGTAACTCCATTTAAAAATGAAAAGCAAATGCACCAACATGTTGTAATGGGAGCTATTAAAATAATTAGTCCCTATCCTAGGATGATTGCAAAAGGAAATAAGTGAAGAGAATGAAACATATAACAACTGGATTATAAAATGAACAGCCAGCATAAAAATTAAATGAGTCAAAAGTTTAAACCAGAATGTCACTGAGTTGCAGGGTAATGTAGGAGGAGAAAATGTAATTGTGCTTATTCCGTGGCAGTTTACTTGAACTAAATGTCCCTGAAAAATGTCTGAGATGTCTGAGTAGAGGTTGTACTTTTCAAAAATGTACCACCGTATTTGATTTCAGGACAGTCAGTGGGTCAAACTTTGCCTAAGGCAATCACAGCAGCTTTAACAATCAAGTGCTTAGGGGAATGGGATAAAATGTCTGCATTCTTGCTTTGATTTGATCTCACTCCTTATTTTATTATTGCCTGCTGTATGGGTCTGTGTTCATTCATTCGTGTCCAGTTCTGCCTTACACTGAGAGAAGAAAGATGGGTGATGCAGGCTCACCCCCAGTGCCAGCAGTTCCTTCAGCCTCATGGGTCTTGCCAACCACCGTCTCACTCTGGTCCTTCCAGTGAGCCTTCTTTTTGGTGCGTGCTTCTCCTTGTATAATTGTTATACTGTTGCCTTAAAACAGTATCAAGCAAGAAAGATATTGTTCTGTTGATGCTGATGGCTCAGTATTAGCAGTGTCAGACATGTCAGGTTCTGGTAGTGGGTTGTCTGATAACTGTCATAGGCTTCAATATGCATATTGCAATGTGAAGCTCTAATCGTGGTTTACATGTGCTCAGAAAACATCCCTTGTATTGCAGGGTGAAGTTACAAAGCATATACTGATCAGATGGATATCTTGTATTTTGAAACATTAGCTATTTAAATATAAATACTATTACTATTTATAATGTCCTAGAAAACAATTACTTTAGAAATAACCACAAGTCTTATTTCATCTGAGGCTTTGGAAGCGTCTATTCAAAGGCCGTCCTTGCACTGTCAACCTGTAAAACGGACTGAGGTGTGCTTGGTCTGTAATCAGTGGATCAAAGAAGCTAGACCAGTCCATGGCCCAGAAAGTCCACCTGTAACAACATCCCCCCAAAAACCCTATATTTTGGACAGTATTGTGTGTTCAGTATATAGCAATAGAATTAAAACAGTCTATTTGGAAAACTCTCTATATGCATATTTCCCAGAAAAGATTCTAGGAAAAAAAGGATCAAATAAGCATTCCTAAAGAGCTGAGACCCAAACCTAAAAGGAGATTTGTACAGGCTCTTACTTAGCCCAGATTTTTAAAGGAAAAGAATGCTTATGCTAATTTTAGGGAAGATGTGCTATTAAGAACAAGGTTTTCTGTGACTTGAAACTCTCTAGTATCACCACATACTGTAATAATGGTTCTTGGAGATAGAAAGATTATATTAATGCAATAATACTTATAGCTGTGTAAACTTGTCCTGCCTATTCAAGGTTGTCTTTGAAGTTTCAGAAAGCACCAATGAGGTGCTTCAATGAATTTTTTGTCTTGTTTTTGGAAGCAAACCAATCGGAACTAAACCTTGCTTGAGTCAAATGGAGGCTACAAAACCGAACATGCTGGACAAGTTACAGCAGGGTTAAGGCCTGTTCTTTCAGCTGTTCCAGGGTGTGGTGTCTGGGGAGGGGGAAAGTGTCTATGTACATGCTTACAGAGACTGTATTAAGTATCCCTAGAGCGTAGGAGGCTGGCAGTCATCCTGTATCTACTTGTCTATGCTCCCAGGGAGATCTGCTTCTGGGGATGCTCTGTTTAGCAAGGTATACCAGACACCGAAGGCACGGGCAATGAGGGCTCAGCAGTGGGCTGTTGTTGAGTTGGGTTGCAAATAATGCGCTGTGAATTAGTCCAAAGATTTTCAAGTGTCACAAAAGGCAAATACTCATTGGTCTTCAGGGCTTGTTTCCCAGAAAGCCAGATAATCTTATTTGGATCATGATCTGTGAGATAAAATAAGTAGCCTTATTTCATTTACGTTGACATGTTTCTTTCAAAGTGCTGTACTTTCCCTATTATTTACATTCAGCCTAATCCTGTGGCAAAATCAGCTCTAGGGGAGGTAGAGCAATCACACTGACATTTACATTTCATTTGTTTATACTGGATCTGAATTTGTCTATGCATTTTACCAGTGGCTGCAGAAGATGAGAATAGCTTTAGGAAAGAGTCTGCACATTGATGAAAGAGTGGGTTATGCGCTTTTCATAACTGTGTTCCTGACTCATTATTCACAGCACAAAGAATTCTCTTGTGGCATTCCACTTCTTATGTGGTTAGTGTACCACTCCCACCTTCCAAAAGTCTCAGCCACTCACAGGCATAATTTTCTAAAGTATAGGCTGTAAAATTAAAGGTTACATTTCAGTTTCACAAGTGAACCAAGTTACCTGGCAGTTTTAGGAGAATGTACCTTTGCGTAATAGTTCAGAAATTAGACAAGGAAAAACCCACCTTAAAACCACCTAACAATAAAATTCACTTTTAAACCCACTTAACAATAGAGAATGCAGAATCTGATACTCTAATCTGTAATTCCACTTTCTGTCCTGCCACGCTTGTTTTACTGTATGTAAGATCAATTGGCATCCTAAATGGGCTACCCAGGCAGGGGAGTAGTAGCCTGAAGTAAATATAACTAGGCCTTGCATAAAATTTTGGCCTTGCATTTTACATTTTTTTTCAGTGAATGTTTGATTTGTGAGTAGCCAGGGAGTGCTAAACCAAAACCCTTTATTTGTCAAAATTATTTTTTCATGCAGTACTCTATAGAATGTTTATTATCCCTGTTACCTTGTAAGTTGGACGCTTTGCTGTTTTGATTTTTCACCTTCACATGGGTTAGGGAAATAGCTTTATCCTCATTTTATGGTTGGATTTTCTGAAAGTTCAAGATGCTAAGCACAGTCACCTTCTAGGGTAGCCAGCTTTCAGCCTTCAGTAAATTGTACTGGAAAAAACTGTAGGCTCAGGGAAGTTCCCCTGAGAGTTCTTTATTGATGGTACAAGGAGAGCCCTGTGTTACTAATTTTTCAGTAACGTATATACAGCAGATGTGTGAAAGGATCCTACATCAGGATGGGGCCCTTAATTTGGGTCTGGTCAAATGTTCTGGTGACACAGCTGTGGTACCCACAGTACCTCTGCCGACTGCCTCCCAAAGCACCCTGCTGTGGTGAAGCTCTTGTTGCAGGCAGCGTGGTGGAGAGGGCAGCCCTGTCCATGTGGAAAGCTGGATGTGTCGAAAGCTGCAAAACTGAGAGTGCTGATCTGATGACCTGTATGAAAGAGTTAATCTGGTCTGATGCCATGTGTGATTTGTGGGATTTGTGAACGTCTGAATCCTGTTAAGATTTTTTGAGTGGTAGCCTACAAGGCTACTTTAAAGGTTTCTTCAAACCTTTATATTCTGGAAAAGGACAAGTACTGGTTTAAGTATTTTAAGGCCCTTAGCACATCAAGATTCTTCAAGTGGCTTGGTAACTGGACCATATTGGATATAAAGTAGAAGTACATAGGATCAAAACAAATAATCTGTACCCTGCTAAATGCCACGACCACCATTCTGTTTCCACTTTTATTACCAACTAAAAATGCCCTGATTTTTTTCTCCCCCAGCTGTTTTATAGGCCTTCCCCTTGTGAACACACCTTATGGCGACTGGGAGAGCATGGACTCTTCTCCCCAGAAGAGGGTACCTGGGCAAAGTGGTTGTGAGTAGACCACAAGTCTGCTCCAGGTTTTAATGGTGGCATAACAAGACAGTGGTGTCAGAACTGCTGTGCTGGCATCCCTCTGGAGTGAAGAGAGCAGACCCTGCCCAAGGACAGCCAGCAGTTCTATGTCAGACTGAAATGCTGTTAACAGAGGGCCAAGCACATGTGCATTGTAGACCACGTGTGGTCCACAGGGTGTGAGCTGAAGTTCAGGAGCCCCCCTGGCTCTTTGTGTGCTCTCAGAGAGTACTGTAAACTAACGTTTGCTGGAAGTCTAAAGATGCCTGGACAAAGTAGGCTGCAGGGAAACTGTGCTAACAAGCACATTATTTAAATCAAATGGCGACAGGGCCAACAGATGTTACTAGCAGTTCCTATGATTTCAGGGAGTCTGCTTCAAACTTATTAGAGTTGAGTTCCATGAAGACCATGTGGCCACAATTTAGCCCATAGTCTTTCCTTGGTTACCACTGATTCTCTGTCCCTGTGTTACAGCTGACAAGACTAAATTTCAGTGGTTTCCTTTACCTTTTGCTCATTTTTTGGTGAGGAAAATTGTTAAGTATCTTTTTGAAGGATAAAAATGCTGTATTAATGAAGAAATAATAAATGTATACACAGGTGGGAGCTATGTATACAAAAATCTTGATATATCTGTACATTTATTTTTGCCTGTAGGGCTTTCTAAAATCTATTTATTTCAATATTTGGGTGAGGTAGGAAAATAAGTAATAGTGGAAGCAAAATGTGAATCCACACATTTTTCAAAGAAATTGATTTCTGGACAGTGAATAAACATTTTCAATTTAAAGTGGATTAAATTAAATTATGAATTATAATTGTCTTCAAAATTATATTTAAAATAGAAGCATCCTTTGATCTTTTATGCACAGAACATGATATCATGCATCTTATATATACACAATGTAATAAATTTATTACATTTATCAAGTTGTAGGATGTTTAATCACTGAAAACAGTTATATTTAACATTAATGGGTACTAGGACAGTTGCCCAGACTTATTTATAATATAGAATGCAGATAAACTTTTATATATACACATAGTCCCATATTTTAAATTAACTTTATATTCTTGAAATTATATATTGATTCTTATAATTTCATTGCCAATAACAAAAAACAGATTTAGAATGCTTATTTAACACACACATGCACACAAAAAAAGGACACCACAGAATCCCTGAGCTCTTATGGTTCTGGGTCCTTGCATTTGGAAGAGCTTTATATAGACAAAGAAGGGAGTTACTGTAATGTGGATTTATAATCTTCTCTAAGATGCTATGTATGTTGCATTGTTTTATGATGATGATCATGAACTGGTGCATTTCTGTGGGTAGCCTTTGGTATTAATCTGAGAAAAGGTATAGATTATGTTCAAGTTGCACAAAAAGAGATTGTTCTGTGAAGGCCTCTAAATGAAGCTCACTGATTCAATCATTCATTCACTCACCCCCTTCCTCCCTTTGATTTCCCCTGGTTATTTAGGAAAAAACCCTGTAGTTTTGGATACTCGAGCCTGGTGTTACTCAGCTGCTTTGGCTTCGACTTTGGAATTCGGTTAACAGATGTTTTAGCTAGATTTCTAATTTTGTCATTATAATTTGGTTTGGATGAAGCTGTATATATGGAACTGCATAGGGTGTGTGAAGAGAGAGGCTGTTGTCTAACGTGAATAATTGTAGCTAAAGTCAACAGAACTACACCACTTTGCACTAGATGAAGAACTGGCCCCTGAAGTCTGTAATATTAAAAAGCACTTTACCTGGTCTTGTATTAATATACTATAGAAACCTATCAAAATGTGGAAAACGCTGCAGGTTTCTACCCCCATTCCTTTCTGCTTGTCTCTTGTAGCCTTTGAGTATTAAATTGCAGAATGAATGTCACAGTGGCCCAATTTAACTTCAGAACAAGGAAATATTTTGAATTCTGGAACTGCTCTGAGTCATGTGAGACAGTTGCAACAAGCAGTATCTCTTTTAACATTTCGGTCAGTATCCTCTTCACAGCTGTTGCAAGGTACGAAATACATTGCATCTAGGCTCTGCCACCTGTTGTAGACAATTTGGAATAGAGTAAGTTAATGGAGGTACCAGAACACATTTTGCCTTCCTTCAGTGGTACTATCTGCATTTCATTTAGCAACCATTTAAACCACTTAAGTCTTTCCTTCATGTCCCTGTTTTGCGAGGTAAACCTGTGTTTCTGTAGCAATGGGAGTAGGTTGGTAAATTGAAAAGTTGTAGGTGTTTTTTCCGCAGTCCTTTCTCCCTTTTTCTTTCACAGTTGCTTTAGGCCCCGCCCCAGGTGAGCCTCTTTTGTTTCTTAAGTAAAAGTGAGCTTTGGCAGCGTTTAAATACCATCCCTGGTTTCACCTCCACAAGCACTCTCCTCTGGGAAGTGGAGGGAAAGGGGCACTGGTGATGACTGCTTGCTATTCGGCCCTGCTCAGACAGGTGCAAGACTAATAGATCTGTGTCACGCAGAGAGAGCATGAGAGAATTGCTGACATATGAGTAGCAACACTCACCTGAAAAAAAATTTCTTTCCTTGATACTCTTCCCTTTCTGGAAGGTTTTCTGAGTTCTGGACAGTTTTCAGAGTCCAGAATGTCACAGAATCACAGAATACTCTGAGTTGGAAGGGACCCACAAGGATCATCAAGCCCAGCTCTCAAGTGAATGGCCCATAGAGGGATTGAACTCACAGTCTTGGCATTTTTAGCACCAGGTTCTAAACAGCTGAGCTTCTGCCTGCACTTCCTCAGTCTTGCACCTGTAAGTGTCAAACCCTTTGTAATACACACTTTCTTTTAAACCAACTTACGTATTTTTCTCACTTTTTCTGATATTTTGTGGGTTCTGACTCTTCAGAGTGTTTCCAGGTGGTCACTAGGGGTCAGTGACTAAAGCTGTGGCCTGTTAGAGTAAGGCTATTTCAGCTGATGGCCCACCTTTGCCCTCTTCACCATGGTCAAGTTTTCCCCCACAAAGTAGTTCTAATCCATACTGGCTTGCTGAGTATCAAAGTACAAAAGATATTCAGAGCATTAAATAGAAGCTGTACATTGATGGGCAGATTAGTAGACTGTCCCAGTACCCCTAACCTTTTGTCACTGAAGCTTTTGTAGCCTGCAAATCGCCTCCAGCTCTTCCTTTTTGCTGTCCTTGCCACCTAGATTGGTTCTGAATTTTAATGTGCCTCCAGACCACTACCACAAGAATCAGGCTTTTTTCATGTTGTTCAGAGAACTGCAACTTCCGTTCAAGTCCTCCTCTTTACTCACCTTGATTAATGAAATTCTATTTTTTCTGACCTCCTTGATTTCTTTGTCATAGGTATCTGTACTACAGAGAATAGAGCTGCTAAAATCATCCTTCCCTCACAGTTGGATGTGATGGGGATGGCAGTTAGAAAAGGTTGCTGCTCTCTTACCTATCTGACAGAAATCTGTCTTGCATGTTCATTACCTTATCCCTTAAGTATTGCAGGAGATGGGGCAGGAAGGGCAAGGACACTAAATTGTTTTCCCTCCTCACCCTCTCCAGCTCCCCTTTCATTCTCCTTGTATGTTACTCAGCTTTGAGTCTGAGTCACAGCTGCGACACTAAGTTCCAGCCTGTAAAAGTCAGTCTGGACATAGAAATTGCTTATAACTCTTGTCAGTGGGTTACCTTTGTGGATTACAGGTGCTTGACCTGTAGAGCAAGAGCCTGGATTAAGTGTGTGGTGGAGGCATGCTTACCAACTCCCAAAAAGGGACAGTCCTTCCTTCTTACTAGCAAGTAGTGTGGCCTTTCAGGATCCATATGGTTTTTTTGTTGCCTGTACATCCTGTCATTTACTGTAAATAATTTCAGTGAGTTTGAGGTGAGATTTACTGAATTAATTTAGGGAAACATCAGGTATCTGTGAGATTAAAACAATTTTAGTATATATCCAGGTAGCCTGGATTTGAACTTGAAACCTACAAAAGAAAAGCTCACTTGGTTGTATTTTAAGAGCTAATGTAATAATTTCAGGAGTGAGAGGCTTTTTTAAATTTGAAAGATAAATTTAATAATTCAAAGTTTGACCTTTCTGCAGTTTATATCATCAAAATGTTTTACATTACTATCTTAAACAAATTCTAGTTGCTGGGTTTGGTGACTTTTTTCCTCAAAGTTATCATCAGTGTCCTAGCTGATTCTTAAGGGAACAACCTCAATGAAGCAAAATGCTACAACTCTACATGCTAAAAAGACTAAAGATCAATCATTAATGCCAAATATAAGTCAAAGAATAAATAGCTCTACTTTATAAAAATGCTTCCATAATCATTCATTATTTTCACGCTGCTTTGCGCTCCAGTTGAAGTTGAGCTACATTCAAATTTTTAATGAAAAATAATTGGTACAGAAAAAGTGATATGGTCTTAAAAACCATCTCTCTACATGAGATTGTGCACACTTTCTTTTTTCTCCCCTACAAAGAGAAAAATCTGTCTGTTTTCATGTTTTTAGATCTACTATACAGTAGTGTTACTGTTGACACGTACGTAGCCTTACAATTTATGGGGTGCATGGATGGGAAGTTTTCCTGTAGGATCTGATTTATAAAGGTGGCTTGATATTAATTCCTGTACTTTGGACATCTCTGGCATAACAGGGAGCTTATATGAGCACACTGCACTCGATGTATATATGCGTAGGTGAGTAGGAATGCAGGATCAGCAGGCAGCATCTGGGCAACTGAATCCTTCCTGTCTTGCTCTGGCAGACAACCATACCGTAGACACTAGTACAGAAACATCCATAAATCATCTTGTAACTGCAGATGTTATAATTCTCAACACTTAAGAGAAATTTAGAGTTGTAGTAAAAATCTAAAAGCTGCACCTGTACTGTGTCACATGCAGAAAACAGGAGTGGAGGATATTTCTAGTCTTCCAGGTCTGTGTGCTAGCAAAATATTTATAAAATTAACTTCTGTGTGATCCCAAGAAGCTGATCATGCTCTAAATTACTGTTAGGACAAATAAAACCCCTCTGATCCCTGCTAATCTGACTTGGAGAACAGATGTCCTCCTGATCCTAAATCGGATGAATAGCTTAATCCTTTGTGTGTGAGCAGGACACCATTCATCTGAGAATTTTGCATCCCTAGAAACACAGCTGTAGTCTGTTTACATCCTGGTTTTTGTGTCATCCAGTTTCCAGAAGCAAATTATAGACTAAGGAAAAGAAAATTCCTTTCTGGTCCACACAAGTTATAGTCTTGAACCATCTCTAAGTGTGGTGCACGCACCCACAAATCCTGTTGGCTCTCAAAACTCTTTGCATATGTTTGAAGACCGGATTCCCTAGAAACCACACTGTAGAATTAATTTTCTAGGTTTAGGAGTTCTCTTAATTTAATTTATAGTCCTTTCTGTAGGTTGGTCTTGCTTCCTACATTTCTTACTCCCATGATCACATTTATAAGTCTTTTCCAGAAATTTTATTCTTGAATAAACAAAATATCCTCTTTCTAGTCCAGATTTGTTTACGACCAATTTATTGCAACAGATGAATCTGCCAGAACAAATGCTGAGAACTTTTGAGCTGAGATCCTAGGAGACCAAAATGGACCTTTCTTTCATCCAAACTAAATTATTAGTTCAAATATGTAAAATTTGACAAATATTAAGGTTTCTGTGATCTCAAAATACCTGAAATTTTGAGTGGGAAGAATTGGGCTGCAAAGCAAAAAAGAGGGCTTATGGATCTGGCATATCTGTTCTTCCAGCTCTCAGCAAGTGTTGAGTTTCACTAGTACCTTTCACCTCGCTGTATTTTCCTCGGTGTCATGTCATGATTATTTCATATGATGTCCTTAGACAATATCTGCTGGTAAATACACTTACTTTCTCTTTAACTGTTTTTTACAATTTTTAATGTATTTATTAGTATTTCTTACTGTTGTAATAGCTCCTTTTGACCTTGAAATTGTCCACTCATTTTGATTAAGCCCATGAGTCTAGAGAATCTGACAATTTAATTCTTTTAAATGCAGCCTTATTGCCAACAGGGTTTCCCTGCAGCCCTCACAGCTGTTGTTTTTATAGAGGAAACAGTTTTGGGTCTCATACCATAAACTGCATTCAGGTACTTTTCTTCAATGGGCAAGGCATTTAACATTAATTGAAATGAACTAGTTGAAATGACCGGCTAGTGGAAAACAAACATGAGCTAAAACAGGTCTAAGTAAAAATACATTCTTTATTTTAAGTGCTCTTTTAAAAAACCCTAATAATTGATCAAAGCCTGCTGTATGAAAAAAATATAAACTATACAGATCTATATAATCTGTAATTGCTACACTTGAAAAGAGAGTCTTCTCTAATTTGGAATTTTTATTTTCTTTTTTCACACAGGGTAAATATTGTAACTCATGATCCAAATCTTTTATGTTTTCTGTAGAATACTTGAAGTGAAACAATGCATCTTTTACCACTAAAACCAGAATAAATGGGTCCCTGAAGGATTTATTTTAAGTCAGATGCATTTGTCATTCTGTATTGATAATCTTTGCACTTCATTATCATATTCAACTCACCATTTATATGCAGATGACACAATCATTTATGGTAATAGATTATACTAGAAGAAAGCTTAATATTATCTTCAAGCTGATTTAAATGAGCTTTAAGATCATCTGGCACAATCTAAATTACTATTAAATATTAATGAAACAAAGATCATATTATTTGGCTCAAAACAGAAGTTGGGTAAACTGAACAACTGGCAATCAATGCGACCTTGGAGACAGTTAGCAAATGTCAATGGTGAAGAATATGGATACAACATTTTTCATCGTATGACTGAACTATTGATTAGAAGCTGTGAAGGTTTGAAAGAAAGCCAAGAACTTTATTTGGGCTCAGAAAATTTGTTGACTTAGGGGAAAAGAAAAGATTTGTTTTCTTGTGTTTTCAGTTTGTATTATATACTTTGGGTCTTACTGATTGCTGCATAATGTTGTTAGGAAAGATAAAGCGTTTTTAACTTGGTTATCTAGGCAAATTTGCTGTGAATTATACATTTCATAAAAATCACTGTCTGTCATTTTAGCAACAATTGGCAAAAAATAGAAAATTGTCAACATTTCATTGGTATGTTATCCTTCTACTTCCTCCTCCCTCCTGTCCTCTATATTCTGATAAGATACAATCTTCAGTCTTCCACATTTTCTGAAACAGAAAAATTAATAAGAAAACTAGTATCTCTACTTCTTCACCTGGAACCAAACAGCTGTGAATTTGATAAAGCAAGTCAGGAGGTTCAGGGAGATGCTTTATTTGTATTTGTTTATTTTTACATAGGTTTGATCCTGTGATGACTTGAGCGGGCTCTAGCAGACACGGATTAATTCATTGGCAGTTTGTGTCAATTCCCAAGATGACAGATAAGGTCTTTGTACTTTCCAGGAGATGTTCGCATTCTTAGAGATTCTAGTTGATAATCTCACAGTAAAAAGTGGAAAAACATGACCCCTGTATTGTTTAGTGTATTAAAAATGCAGAGGATTTCCTGCGTTTAAGCACTGGCAATCTTGCCTCCTTTTTTGTGTAGCAGGATGTGTCACACTAATACATCCATTGTCCCAGAAATGCCAGCTCTTTTGACATTATAATGAATCCCATGGTATGAGATATTGTTAGTTGTTAACCTCTTTCTGTGTTAGACATAATCAAGATCAATGTGGATATGTTTTCTGTTCAGGCCATCAACTGTTTCCCCTTAGTATTTTGCTGAGCTGTGCTGAATCAAGCTGGGCATGGTTTCCTTTGGGCATTTGCATTTAGGATAGGGGTCACACATATTTTTGATCTTCATCTGGATCTTTGCTACTCTCTTGGTAAAGAGCTTTCACATGGTGTCAGGAGATGGAGACCTATGTGACATCAATAAAATACCAAGGCAAAGAGGAGAATGCAGACACTTGGTTTATATACTTGGGAATGAGGCAGCTTTAGAGAGGCAGAGCAGCTGGGGAACTGTAGGCCAGGACATAAAGCTCAGTTAAAAAGGACAGCAAGGGCTAGGATGGTTTGATGGGTCTGGGAAAGACAATTGTGGGAAAATTTGTATAAGTAGGAGGCAGAAGAGTCTAGATGGGTGGAAGGGTAGGTATCCTCTGGAAGCACAGGAATAACAGGTAAAGAGGAAAAACAGTGGAAGAGAAAGCAGTGAAGTAGATTAGTGTTGGAGAGAAGGAAGCATGGGTAAGATAGAGTTTTTTTACAGGATTACCAGAAATTCAGATCTAGAAAAAGAATTTTTCCGGTGATGAGTTGGGACAGCAAATGCCAAATAGGACAGTCTGATGTCCAGCTCATTATCTTACCTGGTCTGGGCAGGAGCTGCTGAAAGATGAAAGTAAGGGCAGGGGAGAGGAAAGAGTTTGTATCTTCCTGGCTGCAGACATTTGAGAAAAGTTGCTGTAATCTCTGGCAGAGAAATTGCAGGGAGGAGATTTGTGTTTTATTTATCTATTTAAAGATATTTCATAATTCGAAGTTAGTATCTCACATGATTCAAGTACAGGTATCTTCCCTAGAAGTTAATCAGGCAGACTTCTCTCAAAGTAACTAGTAGACTGTTTCTAGAATTAGCCTTACAATGAATTTCAAAAACTAATTAATCACGTTCATTATTTGAATTTCTTGATTAGGCAACACCATTTTCCTAGTCCATCTAAGTGTGTCCTGGCAAGACACTTGAATCAATTTTCTTGTCCCTTTGTACTGCCAACTCTCTTTGAAAGAATGGGAGAATCCCAAGAAGGAGTTATGCTCTGAGAGTCACTAAAAATCTTGTTCCACACTGTAATCACATCAGGAGAAGGCTGTTTTAAGCTGGTGCGTGTTACCTAGCGATAATATAAGATTCCTAGTGAATACAGATATTCCTCAGTGTGATTAATGTTTCGATTATCCCCTTATTCTGTAGGTAAGAACTAGCCCCATGTTGCAGTCATGGGTGCTTGGGCGTGCTGAGAGTTTGGTAAGAATGAGCTCTGACTTTTGTTGCTTGAGTTTGCCATCACCATTGCTGCCAGATGGGTATAGTTCTTTCCACTGGAGAAGGATGCCTTTTCCTTTGGCATGTGAACCAAAGGCCCTTCTGTGGGCAGGGATTTTGTCTGAGGAGTGGAGACATCTTGGGGTTTTTTTCTCGCTTAGGGGACTCTTCCCCTCCTGAGTCTCTGTTTTTAAAGAGATATTCCCTCCACCTCCCAGTGAAGCTGAGGTCACTTTCAGCCTACATTTTTTTCTAGTCTGAGAAACCTTCCTCCATTATAGTCCAGTTAGAAGTCCATTGGTCTATTAGTCAGTCAGCTGCACTGTCTTACCCCACCTCTACCCCAGTTTCAACTTTCCATTCTCTGAACTTCCCTACATCCATATATTGCTATTTGTATTCCAAACTTCCCTACTTTTAATAATATATATGTTTGCTTTCCCACTTTCATAATTCTGCCCCAAATGTTGCACTTGATTTCCTCACTGGAAGTACTATGTCCGAGGCTTATATAAGCATGGACTTGCTGTTTGCCTTAACCAGTCCTTGGACCTGAAAAGCTTCCAGCTCCTCATGGAACAGTTGGATGTCCTCCTTGCTATGTAACTGGGAAGCCTCAGCTTTATCAGAAGAGGCAGCCCATGTCTGACTAGCAGCAGTCTGCACCTCCGAACTCCATCTGGCTCACCATTGTGTATGAGAAGGAGACAGTCCTTCCACTGCCAGACTCTTGACCTTTCTGTTCTGGACTTTTAAAGTAAATGTTGACTGAATCTAGAAATCAAAGGAACTTTTGAGGGAGAGGGGGAGATAGAAAGAGAGGGAGTGGGTATCTGGATGGAGTTTTATTTGGGCTCACTTGTCTACTTAAGCCATACATTTTGACAGTGCACTAATGCTGCTTGCAGTCCTTTATTATGGAGAAAATGGAAATCTTTTCAGACTGAAATGCTTAAAATAGGCTCCTAAATCGATGCTTAGGCATATAAATAGAAGCAGTTTGATATTCAGCAAAGCTGAGTGCTCTGGTGATGCCAGTAAGGAAGAAAATGCTTTGTGTACAGAAGTGCATTATTAGAAAATGTGGAGGTTCAAGAATTGCTATTTACAGACAATGAGTTACAATGAGAGTAATCCTTTTTTTGGGTCAATTGAGCTTGACTCATCTCTGGCTTCCATCTTTCATGTTTTTTATTGGTGATATGATTTAAAAGTGAGGCCTGTTTGCTACTGGATATTTATGTCTACTAATTGAATCTAATTTTGTCATGGGATTGGAATGAGAAAGTGAAGGTCTTTGCAAATTTCTTAGTATCACACTCTCTGTTGTGTGCTTTGTAGAGATGAAATATCTGCTGCCATACCACGTGGATCCTGTGGCGAATCCAGCTCTCGCAGAAGTTGGGATGCACCGGGTTCCTAGTTTTAACAACAGAAGTCCCTGCAATCCTTTCTAAAGGAATGCCAGAGTGCAACAGAAATGTAGGTGATGTTACTGCAACCTTAGCCTGTGCATACCAATATCTGCATCCAGAAGGATGTTTTGTTTGGTTGTTTTTGCTTTTCTTACATGGATTCTGAGGGAACTTCACAGTAGAGCAGTTGTCTTCCCTGATTTTCTTCTATCTCCTCCCTGTCATCTCTACGAACACTTTCTGTAGAGATTTTTTCAAGTGTGCAAGCTGCTGTGAGAAACCCTGTATTTTTGCAGGCAGACTCCATGCAACAACATGGATGGTGAATGGACCAGGATACCAGATCTAAGCACTGATGAATGCAGTGAATACACCCTGAGGTGTACGTGGTGTTATATGAGTTATTGACATGTATGCTTAAGTACAAGTTTTGGCCCCAAACTTAGTCACTGAAATGGATTTTTGAGGTGTCTGGGAATGCTATAAAAGGACTACTTTTTTTTTTTTCTTTTTTTTTTTTTTAACGTCAATGACACTGGAATTGTATCTATGAAATGCAGTAGAAAAATCAAACCACTCAACGGAGGACCCTTTGTCCTGTCTGTGTGAAAGACAACACAGTAAAATGGATATATTCCATAACAGCAATTAAAAATATAGTGAGTTTTTTTTCCCTTTGGAAAATGAAAGCAACCTGAGGTTGATACTGGCAAGGATGAATCCTAAGTTGTTTCTCTCTGAAATTCATGTTTGGCTCTGATTAATTCCTCTTTTAGGGTAATGAAGACTGTTTTTATTTCTTCTTAGAACAGATAATTTCATACTGAAGCCTTCACATTCATCTGCAGTTGAATCAATGAGGTTATTTGTATCAGTATGCCCTGCAGAATAGAGTCTTAAACTAGAATAGAATCAAATTAATCATAGTTTAAAAATTACTATTTTCATATGCTTAGCATATTCTTTAATAGAAAAATATTTTATTTTTTTTCTATTAATACAAAACTTCACTTATATATTAGTCAGCTGGCTCATACTCAGGACCCTAGGTTATTCTCTAGGTAAAGATTCACATCAAATACAGTGTCACAAGAACTTAGTATCTTAATCACATATTCTAAGCTGTAAATATATTCAAATCCATGTAATATTAGAAATAACAGATAACCATTCTCTCATATTTCCTTCATGTGTTTAAAAATGTTGTTACATAGTAGAATTCTGGCAGTATTTTGTGTTTGGAAGGATATGGGTTGTTTGTTTCTTAAATGTTTAAAGGTAAGTTGAAGATAACTTTTTAGTGTTCTAAAATTTGTAAAAATGACAAGGAAATAACCTTGAAAGTTCACAGGAAACTATGAAAAAGATGTAAAGAATGTAAAATGTTATAGTAAGATTTATAGTCATTTGCTGAAAACATTTAAATATATTAACCCATGTGTTAGTGTAGGACTTTTATTATTAAGTGAATACATGCTTAATTTTAATTGCTTCTTTCCTGTAAGACTGATCTTATGAACTTGGGCTAATAATTATTAACTTTGAAAGTTGTGATTAAGTTAAATTTAGGTGAGAGAAAGGTAAAGCATTTGTGATTCAAACAGGGACATAAAACAGGTGATACTGATTATATCAGTGGGTATAGGACTAAGCCTTTTTTTGTGAGTGACACCACACAGACTGCAGGGCAGGATCACTGAGAACCCAAAACAAATATTTACATCACTGAGCTCAGCAGGAATTAGCTGGCAAACCAGTGGCCTCTTTAAATAGATTATTTGAAAAATATAAAGGGATCATTGCAGGAGTGGTCAGATAGAGGAGTTCAGATCCCTGAACTCTGCTCTTGGCTCCTTACATATTATTGAGTGTCTCAGTGCTTCTCATTTCCATTTATGAAATGAGACTAATATTTATTTACTTTTCCAAACACTTCGAGATCCAAAAATTGCTTGATATTAATAAATTGTTTGCAAGCCAAGCTCTGGCAAATCCCCTTTGTACTTCTGGCATAGGAGTCCCTCTGGCAAGGACATGAGGTTGGGGTGACCTGACATGCTCTTGTCGTACTGAGGGAGCTCAGGGCTGCTGTACAGCTGAAATGTGTCCACAGCACAGAGAATTCAGGGCAGAGCAGCACTGAGACAGCTGCGGGCAGCAGTGAGGGCCTTCACCACACCAGGGCCAGAGTCATCTCTGTGCCCCCACCACTGCTGTGGGCACCCTGCCTGCCCGCTCTGCTCAGGAAAAGGCACCTCCCCAGGCTAAGGGCTTGGAGAAGATGAAAGGTGAGAAATGTGGCCATAAAATGAAGGTGAAATGCCAGCGTCTGCCCGGCAGACTCTTTTGGAAAAGGCCGTGCTGCATGCAGACTTTGTTTGTGACAGACTGGGCAGCGGCTGCGCTGTGAGGGTAAATGCCTGTCCCCCTCACTGGAGCTTCCTGCTCCTTTTCAGAAGCTTTGCATAGCACCAGTGGCCAGAGATGCTGAATGGCTCCCCAAAGCTGGAGTTTGTTTTTAAATCTCTTGGTTCCTAGGTGATATGTTAAGCTCTTTCTTGTCTGATGGTTTCTTAAACTTTTTTGGGCCCTGTCTAGGCTTCTTCACACGTATCACCCCTTAAAACCCAGTGAGACTCTCAGGAGCCTTCCATTCCCTTGTACCTTGAGAAAAATTGTGCAGAGATAGTGACAGCAGGTGGTGTTTCTCTTCATGTGGTCCTGTCCACATCCCCTACTATTTCATACTTCTGTGCTGCTTGGACTATGGCTGCTGTTGAGTTTGAGCTCTCCTTTCCATTTCAGCATTGCTCAGTGGAGGCAGAGCAACTCAAGGAGGCCCAAATGCAGAACTTCTGATAAAAGGCATTAGGGGAACGCAAAAGCAGGTCCTGTTAATGGTACTCAATATTAATACTGTTCAAAGTCTCACATTGATAAATGAGTTGATTTGAATTTTTCTTTCCCTTTTCCACAAAAATAAGACGGCTCTGTATAGTAGGAATATTAATTAAATGTAAAATGAAATTGATTCTATTGGATAGCCCCATTTTCTAACTCAAAACCTTAAATAGTGACTTAGGATCATTCTACAATAACAGGCCAATATGATGTCAAAGGGAGCATTATTTTTCCTGGCTGTTGTTTAATAGTGAAGGAAAACAGCGAGAACTTGTTTACATGCAAATGTCATCTGTATAAAAAGCAGAGAAATGCTCTAAAGAGAAGATATTATTACAAAGGCATAATTTTCCGGAGGCAGAAAAAACAGAGGAAGCGTTTCATAGTCATCAGCAGTCTCTCCATAAATCTGTACCATCAGGCATGCTGTGTGGTTGGCATGTATACTGGTCTAAAAAAAGCCTGAGACCCTCAGCCTGGAGACTAAGAAGAAGGGGAAATGCAAGCAATGTGTCAAAGAATTTGCCGTCTGTGCTGAGCAGAAACCAGATGTTTTTGTTAGTAATTATTATTATGATAATTCATTTAAGTAGGAATAAAATAGGGCATGATTGTTTACTGCAGCGTGTTTTCCCTAGACAGTCTGGGAAATGAGAAAAAAATCTCAGAGGTTCTACTCCTGGTTAAATGAATAATTTTTTCATTTTACCAGGAATAAATATGACAACAAAAATAGTTTTCATACATATTGCCCAGTAGCTGCGAATAGACATCAGACACTTTTTTATTTGACAAAGTCACTAGAGGCCGTTGAGGAATGTTAGAGAAGGTCACTTTGAAATTTTCTTTTTTTTTTTTTACACATTTTACCTCCTGCTGAAATGGCAGTTGAACAGTGGAATATATACTGGCAAAAGATTAGGGAAGTCTAGGTGATTATTTTAGATGAAAATAATCAATTGGGAAGGGATAGTGCAGTGTGAGCCAGGTTTCTGCAGGTTCCTCCACTGGATTTTGCCATTGCATCTCTTACAAAAGTTGATTTCATATGTGTACAAAAGTTTAAAATTATTAAATCCTTCTCAGTTCCTGGTGTTTGATTAGGAGCTCTTAGTAAGCGGAAAGTAATTTTTTTCCTTACTGTTTGCTCCCACAACGTATGAGTAGCTATCAGTTGTTTTTTTAATATAGGTTAGAGAATAGTGTCAAGCAAGTTCTCAGCAAATATAAATCGTGTTGATCTATTTAGTCTGAGAAGAGAGAGAATGGTTTTCAGCTGCTATTCTTTCTGCAACCATTAAGTTAGAAGCTTTGAGTGAGTTAAATAAGTCCTATAGAAAAATTAAAATCTAAACAGAGTCTGGAGGAGTTTAATTGAGCAAGTGCATTATTGAGAGTCTCTCTGACAGTGAGGGTTAATTTATCACACCAAATCCAATCACTTTATAAAAAACCAGCGTGGGTTTCATTTACTTTGATGAGGTTTATTGCAAGATTCCAGAAAATCAATTTTACCGTGAGCCATATTAAACCCAGGGGAATAGAAACACTGTATGTACTACACATAACTTCTTGTTATTGCTTACTGGATCACTGGGGAAATTATATGTTTACCATGAAGAAGGGCTATGGCTACATTCATTGTCTTGGGTGACTCCCAGCCTGCCCATCACAGTGAAATAAAACAAAATGGTAGAGTTTGGAATCAGCAAGACTTAACTTGTCTTCATATAGCCTGAGGTATGGAAACACTCAGCAATAGTGACGTGATTTTCCAAAGGACTTTAAATAACTGTTATGTTATTTAATGTCGTTCTCCTCTTTCGTAAACAGGCAGTAAATGCAGGCAGTACAGAGGCTGCTGCTGCTTGACCAACCCCAACTAATTCTTGCTCCCAGAGCTTCTTGAGGTACAAAGGCAGTGCTGATAAGCATTTACTTGGAAATGGTCAAGTTTGATTTGCTGGTTAGGGACTATGAAGTAAATTTTAAGAAATTTCTATCGCGTGTTTACTCTTTCTGTCTTCCCTCCCTATCTGATTTACATACTTGTTGAATTTTACATGAATTAAAAATGGTAGCAGAGTAATTTTGCATGAAAAGATTATGTTCCCTCTGGCAATAGCAGGTCAGAAACTCACTTGGGGTTGCACTCAATAAATGATTTCCTGTTTGACTTTTTTTTTACACACTAATAAAGTCAAAACATGTTTCAATTATTGTTTTTTTTTCTCTTCATCTATCCTCACCGATTATGACATACTAGTTATGTTGAAACTGGCATAGTGGACAGAAATAGCGTTCTTTACATAAGGAAACTTAGATTGCAAATAAATATACCAAAGACATTTCCCATACAAAAAGGCATCAGAATTCAACAAAGTAGTTTTCAAAATCAGATTCATGTAGCTTGTTTAATGAGTATTTTAATCCTTTCTTTTTCCTAGTGTTGGGCTCTGTTGTTCCGTGACGGGGTAGAGCAGCTCTCTGTGGCCTCTGTGGCTAGTCAGTGGCTAAAGTGAAAGAGCAGAGCAATACATCTGTCAATCTGTCTGTGTTTCTATGTGTATTTTTCCATGTGAGTTTCATAAGACCTAAGATGGGATAGCTGAGAAGGTCTAGATGTAGTGAAATATTTGGTTTGATCTATTTTTTTAGAGAAATGAAGAGCCTAGCTCCTTTATTAACTTTTGATACTTCTTCCTTAAGACGTAATTCATGTTATTGTTTATAGTTTTATTTGCACATCATATTTAGTAGTGTCCTGATCCAAAAGCTCTTGATTAGGCCAAACTCCCTGTTTGAAATGTGTTTGGAGTAAGAGGAAAAAAGAGAAACGTAACTGTTATTTTAAAGGATGAAGTCTGTTATGACTTATAGACGGTTGTAAAAGTATTGTAACAACAGAAAATCAATCTCCCGAAATATTTATCTTAAAAGTTCCTCTAGTAACTTTCTATCTAGATGTGTTTACTTAGGTGTTTCCAAGGGTGTGCACACGTATATGTTGAAAAAACAATTAACAGACTGATTCACAGAAATCTTGACTGTAATCTTTTTGACTCTATATGGAAAAAAGTTCCACTTCTTATTTAACTATTTCAAATAATTAATCTTTGAAAAAGCAGAACACACAAACTCATTAAAAGAAAATTTAATATGGACTCTCATTTACCTAGTTGCCACTCTTTCCCTTCCATGTCTGTTCTTTGTTGTATTTTCAAGTGTGAGCTCTGGAAGTGTAGGTTTTATTACACAACTGAGTAAAAGTGTGAAAACAAACAATAGTGGTTAAAGAGGAAGGAGCACCTGCTCTTATTTTGTGGTGCTCTTTTGAATCAAGTCACTGGGACTTTGGTGCAGAATCACTGCCAGAAAGAGGGTGTGGATTTGGTCATGGGCACCCCTGCATTTGGCTTTGATTTCAGAAATCCAGGGTCACGTGTGTGGCTTTGTGTTCTGAATTGCAGAGTTCCTTTCGCATTAGATTTAGCTCAAAGGGAAATCAGGCTGAAATACCGATACCATTGAATACCTTATCCACAGCATTGCTTGGACTCTTCATAGTTGTGTTTGTTCTTTGTATACAGAGCATTTGAGCAAGTAGGAAATAGCCTAGAGCTGGTGGATACAGAAGAGCCTTTCTGAAGCTGGAGTTTGTCTATGCTTAGCTCAGATATATTTCTGAGAGTACAGCGTGTAGCTGGGGGGAAGTCAGTGTCTTCAGTAAATGAACAAAAACTTGAGAATCTAACACCAAATACATTAAAGATGTTTTGGTATTGATACCCGTGCGCACTTGTTTATTTGTAATATCTGAAGACTGATTTGTTTGTATGTGGATGTTTTCATACACCACACACAAGAGAATAGTAAAAAATGTTTAGTTTTGGTCAAATATTTTGTTCTTTCCTTCATTCTTTTTTTTTTGTATCTGTGCACCAAGGAACTAAATCATGCTTCAGTAGCTAAACAAATTATGCAAAATTATACACCATGAATATTTTATACTCCAGAACCCTGAAGCAAGGACTTTCAATGGCTTTTTGTCTGCAGCAACCTGTGTCATACCCAGATGAATTCCACAACCCATAAGTCCCCTTCTTCCTAAAACTTTACTCAGGTCTTTATTTTATTATTTTTCTCTGCATTTGTCAGTGATTATTAATAGGAATATCTCAAGGGTTTTATAGTATGTAAGAAAATAGAAGTTACTGCCATCAGCCTTCTTTCTACTACTGCATGAGGCTGGGAAGTTATTCCCCTTATAATTCTGAATTTATTTAAAATTTCATATAGAGCAAGTAATGTGACAAAACCAAGACTAAGTATAAAAACTAGCTAAACCACGCTTCATCTGATGCTGGACTGCACCTACTCTGATAAATTTTTTAGGGTTTTTTTGTATGCAGAAGTATATTTCCTTTAGAAATATATTTTCTCTTTTTCAGTCAAACTTTAATTACAAAACCATGTAGATTTTTTTAGGACAGGCAGTAGCTATGGTGCACTGGAAAATGAGAGCAGTTTATAGAAAATATTTTAAATTTTTTATTATTTAACTAGTTTTAATTAGCAATCTCGTCCTGTTGCCATCTAATACCAAAGAGCTGGCATCTTGAGATTACACGTCTGCCCCTGAAGTGGATGGCAAAACAGAAATCTTGTAATTATAACTTAACAAGGATTCCTTGGCACTGCTTTCTGGTTCCTGGGATGCAGAGCCTGTGAGTTAATGCCATAGTTTTGACTACAAGTGGCAGTGAAACAGGCAGGGTAGGTACATTTCAGTGTGCTCATTAATCTTCAGTGTGTTCCAATAACTAAATATCGTCATCAAATTCTGCGTGGGTTTGTAATTTTGGGGGGTAAAGTGTGCTGTTTACTATTCATTTATTACCACTAACTTTTCAGGAGCAGGTCTCATATAAAGTCTCTACTAACGCATCCAAAGAATCTCGTCGTACACTTGGAATTAGGTTTGGGCATAGTCTACCTGTTTTCTGTCCATTCATCCATTCCATGCATTTTGTTTATGCCAACGTTGTTCAAGATAAAGTGAAACTTTTCAGTTAAAATAAAAACATTCACTGCTACAGGTAATGCTATCAACATATTAGAACATATTTGGGTTTATGTCATGCCTACTGCTGAAATCTTTTAGTTTTGATGTATTCATCCTCTTTTAAAGAGTTAAAATTGAATGTGCTAATACAGACAAGACAGTTTATGAGAAAGGTGCCGGTTTTGATTGGTAATTGAGAATTTATTTGATTTAGGTATGTACCAGAACACTTTCTTGGGCTGGAGCTGTAAAGAGCAGCTGTGTGCTGCAATGTCTGTGGCCTATAGGGGTGTTCACTGCAGGGATGGTGCCAGTCAGTTAGAAAAAACTTTATGGCTGAGCTACTCCTCGATTTGTTCTCCTTATTTTGGCAGAATTGGTGAGGATTTTTGCTCAAGTGAAATGTGTGTTATTGTTACTGTCTGCTGGCCATGATGGATAGCACTACTCTAAAATTAGTTAGCCAGTGTTATTAGGTAAACAATAAACAATGTATATAACTGTATCTTACTGCCTGACAGGTTGTGTGACTGTATCAATATAGATTGTAGAAAGCAGGAAGAACATACTTTGTTTTCATCTTACAAAACTAATCTAAGTTAGCAGCAAAGTGTGTAGCTCAACAGTATTCTCTAAAAATGGTCTTACTATACATCTTTGTGCATTGTACAGAGGTTTTGGCTTAGGTTTGACTATTCAGTGTTTGAGTGAAACATAAAAATTAGAATTTATATTGTTCATTATTTGAACAACTCCGTGAAAAGTGCAAATAACATTCATAAAATGGTGATGGCCAGATAAAATTGTATAATATTATTGATGAGTTAACCTGAGATCCAGATCAGATGAATGCAATGTTTCCATCTTACTACAGAATGTGAGTATAGGCTGAGAAAGCACAATGCTAGTATTACAATTTTCTAATGATTTTATAGTATCTTACCTTTTAAAATGGTTTTTACACTGAAATATGGAACAGTCACTGATGTTGTAACAGATCCCATATGCAGGATACAAGATTAGAGAAACACTACCTCTAGATTCATATAAAATAAAAATCTTGATAAAGAAAAGTACTATTCAAACAATTCTAGAGACAGGACCTTTTTGAGACAGAAATTAAACAATGTTTTTAAGGGAGACCCTCTGACTAGCCTGGATTAAAAAATGTGTAAGTATAGTGCGTGTTTTTTATTTACGTGAAAAATATTGAATATTTATTTGTTTCCTCAAAAAGGAAAGTTGCGGTCTCCTATCCACACATACTTACAAATGCATAATTTTTTTTTCATATTAAATAAAACTTTCAGAGGAGGGAAAAATGTACATAGCTTTATTCAGAAAAAATTTACAACAGAAAAGCAAGATTTTAAGAGCTTTTAATAAAATTGTGCATATACTGTTCACTTTTTTGATGGGCTTTTTTAGTAACATTTAAGTGTGAGCCAGTTGGAATGGCACACACAGCTGCAGGAAAATAATGCAAATTTTGACATTTGAGCTTCAATAAATTGAAGCTTTGTTAACTTTTATACCAAAAATCTAGCATTTTGTTGTAAGCAAGCAGTGGAATTAAGATTATGCACTGAGTCTTAAAGTGAATCATGTCAGGAAATGGTTGTTTTTGCTGAAGCCTGAGCATTTAAGTTAACTGACAGTTATTTTAATCTTCTTCTGAAGAGAGCCACTGCTCCTACATTTTTCAACCCCTTTGCTTCCATCTTTCCCATACTGTATATTTTGTATATTAGACCTGAGATAATCAGAGGCATACAAAATGAATGGAAGTCCAAATCCCATTGGAATCCAAAGGAAGTTCAGTATTTTCCTCCTTCAAAAATCCCAGCCTTACATGACGACATTAGCTTTTTTTTTTTTTCTTAAGCTTTGGCATTGTTATTGATTGTAACATAAAAACTTTAAGAAATACACAATCAGGGAGTGTGACTTAGATGAGGAGGAGTTTGGATATTTGAAGGAGGATGATTAAATGATCTGAATTAGGCTGTGAAATACGTTCTGGCTGTGGGAGGACAAAATTTAGCAGTAAGAGGTTGGCAGAACAGAGTAGTCTGAGGCATGATTCTGACTTCTGGGATTCAACTTCGTACCAGTGGGGGGAGAAAAACTTGACAAATGCCTGTGAGGATGAGGGAGGAATGAATACATGTTTAAGAAAGAGGATTTCAGTTTGTCACTGTCACTCACCTTTTTGACCTCACATAAGGATAGGTGGGAAGATAGAAAGACTATAATCTAGGTAGATTTATTCACAGCTATAATATAGAGGTTCTTAACAGACAAACTTACTAAGATATACTTGTGCTACCATTCTTCTATGTATTTTACGGGAATTGAACATATAAGGAAGTCCTCTTGGATGCAGACCATTGGAACCTGGGTTCACTGATAAGTTACTAAGTTCAAACCAAAATCAATGTATTCACTGATACTTATCATTAATGATGTGTTCCAGGGTACTGAAGTGCTCAAGTAGTTATTCCAATCCTCTTTCTTATTATTCTTGAGGTAGCAGGATGGGTTTATTTTTAGACTGTATTCTTCATGTCAACTAAAATTTAAATGGCTTCAGACTACCCTTGCCTCAAAAATCCATGTGTATCTATGTGTGAAATGTTAGATCGTGTCTTTTGAGGTGCTAATGTTTGGTTTTTTGAAATATATTTTCTAGCTCTAGGTCCAGCACTTGTGTTAGGAATTTGTTTGAGATTTGCTACTGATACCACATTGTTACTACTGGTAACACTGATTCAATATTTAAAATTGGCCACATTCAAATTGGCCACATTCAACATCTCAAGTTTAATATTCTTTTTATATGAGTTTTTTATTTGTAGTGAGAAATGAAAAATAAAAAACCATAGTAATTCCACACTTACATATGTGGAATACTGAGAAAGGTTTCCTCTTTTATGTTTTTCTTCAGAAGCTCTAATAAGAGATTGTTGAAGAGAGTATGAGGAAGCATAGCAGAGCTGGAGGCTCCTCTTGGTCAGACAGACCTCCTATTAGGAAGTTGCTAACCCATATGGTACACTTGGGATAGGTACGTTCCAGCACCTAAATGTGTGGAATTGTAGGAAGTATCTGATTTCCAGTCTTTAAAGGAGGGTCAACTCATAGAAGTCTCTAGAACTGTGACTTCCCTAAGGTCATCCATTCACTATAGCAGCTTACTATAGAAGGAAAGGTTTGAGCTAAAATTCCTAGTAAAGAGACCAGAGGATAAGCTGCCTTCAGGTCATTTTAGAAAGCTTTCTGACTCTTCAGCATTTACAGAAATTCAGCTCTGCAACCAAGTTGAATTTGTACTGGTTTTCAGCGCAGGAGAGTTGGCAGGGTTGGGGGTGGCTGATAAAGGATATTTCAGGGGGATGAAGCAGTTGTACTTGGGGAATTCTTTTAAATTTGGGATCTGGTAATAAGCTTACTATAGTGAGATTTTGCTGTCTGTTACATGACATGTTGAAGGACAAGGTGTGTCCTGAAAGGTAGAAAGACTTAATTTCATTTCCTAATGTGTACATCTATTTGTAAATGGCAAAAGAATTTTGCCTTTGAGGCACAAAGCTTGTACAGAATGTAAATTAACTTCAAATTGAAATAATTCATGGTTCTGAGCAAAAATAACATAATGGTTGTTATAACCATGTTTATGAAATGCTAAACTTTAACACACAGCAATCAGCCAAAGCGATAAGGCAGTGTAAAAGACTGCACACTTAATAATTGTAAATGTTACATGAGTGCGAGTTGCTTGATTAAATTTATTAGTAATGTGTTACAAGCATTTTAAGAAATAAAGCATTTATCACAAAATGATGATTTCTTCACTTAAGCTCATTAGAAAATCACACATCAATTCATGCATAATTACAGGGGAATTTCTGCCACTCACTACAAATCATTACCACATTAGCTAAAGTTGACTCAATTTATCTGTGATTTGGAAAAGGTGGTATCTAAATAGGAAAATTAGCTTATGCAGGGGATGAAACTATCAACATCATCACAAAAGGACCTAGCCTTCTCTAACTTGTTAAACAAAGATGCACCTTTTAAGTCTTTTATATGTAGACCTCGTACTTTTGAATGAGCTTTAAAGCTTTTCTTTCCATGTCAGAATCCCATATTATGAATCCAGTGCCAGGTACTTAATGAATCGTTGATAGTCAAGGCACGTTTACTTGCGCCAGACGTACTCATTGTTTTTAATGATCATTGCAGTTTGAGAGTGAATTGAAAGGGTTTGGGGGAGGCTGGGAGATGGGAAAGGAACAAGTTTTGCAGTGCTGGCAAGCTGGTCCCACAGCAGCAGAGCTGCATTCTGCCGACACCCACAGCATTTATCCTGCACTGTGTTTACATTCCTGCAGTGTTTACAGTGGGCATAGCTCTCCTGCAGCCTGTTGTACCTTCTTTCTTTCCTAAACTTCACATAACTTTGAGGGTGGTTGCAATTGACAGTGTCCAAGCTCATCGGGTGGCTGCTCACAGGGTGATTCTTTTACGCCTAGTTTGCATGCTTTCTGTTTGTTAGTTCCCAAGAGCACTTGTGAGGGAGTAACTTCGGCTCGGAATAATTACACTGCGTGCTCGTCTGTCCAGGAGGCATGTACAAATGTAGTCTTTGAAACTCAGGCCTGCACATTTAAAGAGAAATTGCTCTCTGACTTTGCAGCCTTTCGTTATGTGATGCATGACTTAGTTTGAGCATTTCCCTGTTCTGTATTCAAGAATGCATCGTGCTGCATCATTCTTGCTATTCGAAAGTATTTATGTCACAGTTATTGAAGGGGTTTTGTCTGTTTTAATCTGGGATGTTTCAGTCACATTGGGACCTTGAAGGGAACAATGGGCTGTGTATGGAGAGGTGAAGGCAAGCAGATGAAGAATGGATCAGGGAAGTCAGATACTTCAGATATTGGCTTTGCCGTCAGAAATAATGTACCTGGAAATACACGATCAGTTTTGTAGTGAAGTACTTACGCTTTGTTTTCAGCAGCCCTCCTGAGGGGTTCTTGTGTGTCCTTTGTTTGGGGTCTTTTGTATAAGCTCGGGATCTGTAAGTTGAAAGTTATGCCCCTCCTCTCACATTAGCGCCTCACATTTATAGACTGAGACATTGTTTCCTGTTTCTTTCTGAATTTATCTCCGTGGCAACATATAAGTCACTTGGGTTTCTTAGCTACTAACTTTTTACTTGTTTTGTGGGGGTCAAAGAGAGTTCCAAGAGCTTCTATTTTCTGAGTACGATGTAACATTGAATCATGCATTTTAAGTTCATTATTTTTAGTGGCTTTAGTATATTTTCATGTTGTTTTTCACAGCCTTTAGTAAGGCAGGATGTGAAGGTTGCATGGGCTGGTTGTGCCAATGAAATGGCTTGCAATTGCCAAAAAGGGTAGTCCTGCTCCCTCCTCCTTTCTGGTTCCTGTCTGACCCTATGTTGAGCTGACTTGACATACTAAACTGACAAAGAAAGAGTCACTTGCTTTAAAAGAGAAGAAGCTTTCTTACCGGTGTTGCAAGTTGGAAGGTACCTTGAGAAGTCCACCTGTATCAGTGCCTTTGAATTAATGAATTGGTTCAGGTGTCTTAAAAAACCTGACGTATATAGTCACAATGTCTCTTGAGTGTGTTTTTGTTTTGTTTGGTTTTTTTACTGTTGTTCCTTTTTCTATTATTATAAATAATATTTGCATGTAAGAATTATGATTGCCATTGAAATGGATGCTAGAAAAATAAATTTGACAATCTGAGATAGCTGATGCCATTTTCAGTTTTAAGAACAGCAAGGTGTCCATTTATATCCTAAATTTATTGGGAAATAATTATATCTCAGTATCTTCTTAATACACACATTGTCTATCCGTTTACAAACAAAAGCTAGAGGTCTTCCTAATTTGTGCAGCTCTTACACTTATAGAGAATTTTCTTCAATCTTGGAATAGTTCTTTTTAACTGAACTAGTCATTTGATATAATGAATTAATTTGGTTCTTAATCTCATTGCGCACAAAATTTGTACTATTTAGAGAATTAATATTTGAAGCTTTCAATGCTTCTGAATTTCAAGTTGGTTTTGATTAATCTTGAAATGGGCATTGCATCCTAGGTAGGAGGCAGTGCATTCAGTAAAGAATGCCAACTTTGCCAATGGTTGAAGACATTGTAATGATAAAAAAGAAAAGGCGGGGAGAAATCCAAAACAACAATCTGAGCAGCCATTCTACTGCGGTGACAGCAGCAGTTTAGTACATTGTATCAAAATGAATGGGCTTTGCATAATTGATTTCAACATACTAGTAGCCTGAGGTCTAAGCTGCTCTAACCCAGAACTTATTAGCCATGCTACAAAGAAGGGAGAAAACTGCAATCTGCTACAGGGGAGGTAGGGAATAGCGTTGCTGTTAGAGTAAAAGCTTTAAAAGTAGGACAGAGCTACTAAGAGCTACCCCTTTTGTGTATTTATTGGGGTTATTCTGTTCATCTCATTCAAATATCATAAAAAGCTATTTTAGAGTCTTTGTGCAATACCAAATACTGAGACCTAGAATCTTACTACTTAGTAGGTTTTATTACCTAATTTGAATGGCATGCCTGCACAAAGTGTAATAGCTGTGCTGTGAGATCTCTTGTAACTGGGAAGCATTTTGAATAAGCTCAGCAAAACTAGAGATGCAAAAATAAGCAAGATGCTCTTTTGGGATCCACTTTACTTGCTTTTTATGGCACATTCACACACAAATACTGGTTTTATTTAATAATGTTCTGCTCTGGTGTGAATCAACAAGTGTGTTTCCTGGAGCTTCCTGAAGAGAAGAGGATTATGTGCATTACAGAAGCACTGATAACTGTACTACAGAATGTGAAAACACTAATAGTTGGATGTAAAATTACTGTGTTGAACAAATGGGAATATGTAATTTTAATGTCCTGTTTCCTTGCTGCATTGTACAAGTATGGTACTGCACGTTGTCTGTTTTGATTTACCTCTTCTGGATAGGTATTTGTGAGTATATGAAGAATCTGGATTCCTGCAACAGACTTCTGAGAGTAAATGACATATATATATATATATTTAGTAGAGGAAAAAATAGATTAACTTTTCTGACTAGAATCAAAGGTGGGTAGCTGAGGTGAAGGACTGGAAAATGAGATTTGAGTGAACTAATGTGTTCAGTGTCAGGATTCCCAGGCTATTAGACTTCTTTAGAAAACCATGACAAAGTTCTTCATTAGTGTTCGTTACGCTTCATCCAGCAATGTGAAATATTGACAGTGACTTCTTTAAACATGAGTATTCTGCATAGATCAGCATCAAGCACCTTAGTTATGTCCTTGCTCATTTAAGGAGCTAAATGGTATTAAGAAGAATATTGTACATTTATCAGTAGTGTAGAGTTTATTCTGAGAGGATCCAGAGATGTGATTGACTGAATGAGGTTCAGTACTCTATAATTAGGAGACTTTATAACCTATTTTTAAAAAGTTTGACTAAGGAAAGTTTGAGTAAAGAGAATTCCATGTTACTGAAAATGTTTTATTCATTTATTTTTTTATTTGCACTACTTTCACAGAATCTTCATAACCTTCACAGAACTGTAGAGGTTGCTGAAATATCCTATATTGTTTGAACAGAAAATGCCTCAGAAAGATAATGAGGTAAATCTTTGGTCATTTTTGTTTGGTCTTAGACTATTTAATCTCGTGATATCCTTTACAACCAAAAGTTATGAACAGGTCCTTGTGACCCATTCTAATGTGTGTATTGATCTATACGGCCCATTTTAAAGTGTCTTTTCTGTTCTGGTAAAGACATAAATTCATTTCAGAGGTTGAATCATGATTTTTGAGATTTATGCTGACATTATTGAAGGAGAAGAATACCAGCCAGGTTGTAACAGCTTTAAAAATATTCCAATGCTATTCTTTAGAATGTCTGGCAGAGCTCATATGCAAAAAGTTGTGCGGCAGTTCAGCTTTGCCTTGCACCACGGGTTTGACTGATAGTCAGGGGAAATCACCCTTAATAATAATAACAATGATGATATGAAGGTCCTGGAGGACTGGTTGGAAGCAGCAGCATGCCTGCTAACCTGTTTTTGCTTGTTTGCGAAGAAACCTAAGATAGACCTTTTCACATTAAAATAAACACTAATGGAAATTTTCAGTTACTGTAATGTGCCTTTTCCATCAAAGAAGCCTTGTTGGTGAATAACCCCACAAATCTAGTAACTCTTGATGTGGATTCTTGCTCTGAGGAGACCTGGATGACAAAGATATGCATGTGACATACACAGATAATTTCTTGTATGGTTTTTACATGTTTTCTCTGCCATTCATTCCTCAGAAGGGAAAACAGGCAAAATAATCAGGTTCAGTTTTGAAATGGAGAAGCCATTTGTGCACTGTTTTAAGCACCATCAAATCATACTAACATGAGTGGTGAGCCAAGAATCCTCAGAATGAATTGTCACAGGGACATTGAACATGAGACAAATATACCCTTTTTTAGTTCCTTACTCTTTCAAGTTGTTTGCTGCATTTGATCACATACAGATGTCTTTACATGCTTTATCTTCTAAATAACACTTCTCAATGTTTTGAAGAAACCTGGGAGAAGAAATACAGAGAATCTTTGATAGGTATCACAGTCTATGCCTTATTGAAAAGCTGGTCACTGAATCCTTTTGAATACCTAGTAGGCTCGCCCCAACAAGTCAAAAGAGTGCTGACATAAACCGATGGCTGAATTTCAAGGGTGAGGTTTACAGTAGATGCGACAGCAAGAAAGTGGAAAAAGAAATTAAAAAGATGAGTGTGTAAGTTCTAATTTTGAGTGAAGATAGTGTAATCTGGTCCTTTCTGTTATAGAGACCTGTCATGGGTTAACCCCAGCCATCAACTAAGCCCAATGAAGCTGCTTGGAGAAAATCAGGAGGGTAAAAGCTAGAAAACATGTTGGTTGAGATAAAGACAATTTAATAGGGAAAGCAAAGGCCAGTGTGCCGGTTTTCAGCAGAGGTAGAGTTAATTTTCTTCACAGTGGCTAGTACAGAGCTATGTTTTGGATTTGTGCTGGAAACAGAGTTGATAGTATAGAGATGTTTTTGTTACTGCTGAGCAGAGCTTACACAGAGCCCAAGCCTTTTCTGCTTTCTGTACAGACACACTGGCGAGGAAGTTGGGGGTGCATAGGAGGTTGAGAGGAGACACAGCCAGGAATGGTGATCCAAACTCACCAAAGGGATATTCCAGCCCATGTGACATCATGCTCAGTATATAAGATGCAGGGAAGAAGGAGGAAGCTGGGGACATGTTTGGAATGATGGCATTTTTCTGCGCAGGTCACCATTATGTGTGTGATGGGGCCCTGCTCTCCTGGAGGTGGCTGAACACCTGCCTGCCCATGGGAAACTTCATGCCCAAAGAATTAATTAATTCTTTTGATTTGCTTGTGTGTATGACCTAATTTTAAATTGTATACAAATTTTCAAATTATAAGCATTTGGGATTAATTTCTTCAAGTCAAGCATCTGTGTCAGGCAGCATTGTGGGAGAATTTCAAATAAGTTTGTCCATTTCTGAGAACAAGGTTAAGGAGTAAAGATGTTTTGCCTATCTTGAAATTAATGCATACCTGTTTTGCTTTTGAAGCTCTAGCCAGTTTTCAAGCAGAGACTTGAAATTTGTCAGGGCATCCATCCAAGTCTAACATAAAGATATGTTGAGTTCTCCATTTTTGGTCAGTTTACAAGCCTCTGAAAATCTAAGCTAGCCTGCACAGCAAGGCAGACTTGTCAGAACCTAACGGCTGAGTACAAGATTTACAGAGGTGCTCAGTTTTCTGACCAGCTTTAGATTTGGGGGGCAGGGAAGTACATGTTTAAGTAGGAGCTGTAAGCGTTGGTACATTTGTGCCTACTGCTCTGGGGCTGTAAATGTTCTGTGTCCATGCAGCAAGCTCTGTCCCTTCAGGTGATTTTGATGCCCGCTCGGCTGAACACACTTAGGACTTTGGGGTCTGAGTTGTTTGCTCTGTGTTTTCAATCTCTTCCCGTTCCAGCACTGCACAGTGCCAGGACTGATTTTCCCTTTGTCTTCTCAGAGCTTGTGCCATTGCAGCCTGAAGGAATGCTGGCATGACTGCATGTGGAGTCGAGGGGGGGTTGGGTGCAGGAACCCCAGGAGAGGCCTGGGGAACTGGGGAGAGCAAGGAGGGAGGGGTAGGAGCTGGAAAGCAGGGCGGAGGGGTGTAGGTGGAAGAGAAAGTAGGAAAGGGTCTTTGCAGGAGGAAGGGGGACCAATGACTGGTATGTGGGAGAAGAGTTAGCAAGCAGGATAGGAGTAAGCAGAGTTTAGATTGGACCAAGGGTATTAGAGAGCAGGAACAAGCAAGATGGATGGAATTATAAAAGGGGCAGGAACTGACATGGGTGGGCATGAATGGAAATAGAGGAGAAGAACAGGAATTGTGCCTTGGGGTAAATTTTTTTTCTCAGCAAGTAGAAATTCCAGAATGAAAGAAAACCAAAGCTTACTTTAGTGATATCTCTCATGTGCAGGTTAAATATTCGGTTTAATGAGATATTTATAAATACATGGTTCTGTCAGAATGTAGGGTCTTTGGGGCTCTAATTCTGCTTGATTGTGATTGCTAAAATATTGTGTATGCCTTTGGCACACTTATATTTTTATTCTGTGAGAATAAATACACTATCATTACCACTTCCTAGTTGCACCACAGTGTTACTGAATTTCTCTGTTCATTCTTGGTATTTAGGTGGGAGGCTCTTTGGGTAGACCTGCAACAGTGGATTTTGATAGAAGTTTTTGTTTCAACTAGCAAAGATATACATATATACCCAGATGAAATCTATTTCTATACCATGATCAGCAACAAACTGTTCCATTAGTAATAAAGCATACCTCTGCCATGGGGCAGAGCTGAAGTCAGAGGCAGGCTCATCCTCCACACCAATGCAAGCACTGTTAATTAGATACCTGCCATGGAGGGTTGTTTGAGGAGGGGAGTTTGTAAAATCTTCCTGCTTGCTGAATACAAAAGTAGATTGGGTACCCCCAGCAGCTGAGTCTCCAGGATTTTATATGATTTGTTCTGTAAACAATATTTTCCTTTTATCCACAGCCAACTCCTAGTAAATTCACCTTACCTCCGGCTAATAAAGCAAGAAAGAACAACTGTTGTGCTCTGAGAGTGATCTGATAACTATTTGTTTAAAAGCTGTGCAATTGGCACTCCCATCTCCCCTTCCTAGTTTTCCTGTGCTCACTCACAGTTTAATGTCATTTCCTTAGGCAGCAAGTGGTCTGGGACCTGGAATACTGAATTTACATCTAAAGAGGTGAAAGGTGATAGTGCAAATACAGCTCATAGTCTGTATCCCCCCTTGGACAACTCTCCTTGCTTTCTAATTAGTTTCTTACTGACTCATTTCAGAAGGGAAAGAACCAGCCTACTTGTGGAATACCTGTGGCCTTCAGTTGTCTTTGGCATGATACAAATGGAATTCTTTTCCCAGAAAATAAAATTACTTGCAACTGTCATAAATTAATTTTGCTAAGAATATTGGAGCTGATGTTTCCCTGGATGTTGGATGACTTTGGTCTTCAGGATTGCTATGAATTAAAGAGAAAGATTCCTCATCATGGCTGCTCCCAGCATAACAATAAGTTTGTTAGATGCCATAGACAATTTTTAACAAGAACTTGTTTGTCTGTTTGTGTACCTGTATATATTAACATAAAATACAAAAAATAATGCTTTCAGTATGCTTCCTTTGAGCTGTCTTGCTTTGAGCCACATCTCAGTTTAAGGTATCTCAGATGTGAAGGCAAAGTTCTGATTCTCTGCTCTGAAGATGAAGGCCAGGACAGGAATGCCATTGCTGCTGTAGGGAAAGGAGAAGTACTGATCTAAGCAACCTTTCCTTCCCCCTCCAGGTAACTTCTACTAACAAACTCTAGCCCCTTTCTTCCTCAGTAGGGCAGGAGTAGTTGCCAGCATAGCTGTCCTTGCCAGAGGTGAGGTGAAGTAGGAGCTGGACCCATGTTGCTACTCCCAACGATATGGTAACCTATATAAAACAGCTTGTTTTCCCATGGGTTGAAACAGCCAATCATAAGCAAAACTGCAGCTATTAGGAAAAACGGAAATTTGTTGTAATGCAATAGCAAATCAGAATAAGTGACCTGTAATTTTTGGTGCAGTGCTTTGGCTTAGTTTTACCCAACATCTCTAAAGAATCAATATAATGGAGTCCTTTAAAGTCCTTGAAGTAATAGTTCAGAACAGCTAGTAATTGGTGAGTGGCAAATTTGTTTTTTCCACCCAAGTCTCCCTACTAAGCATCTGTTTCTGCCTGTTGTCTGTATGCTGTTTCAACAAGTAGCAATTGTGGGCTGACTAAACAATCATAGTCTGCTAGGGAGGGTGGTTTTCTTAGAAGCTGAGAAAATTCTCCACATGGCTAAACTGATACTTAAGCTTTGCTTCCAAATCTGTATGCAAGATCCTGATTTTTCCAGGGTCCTGAGCAGACGTTGGTCCTTAACAATTTTGATTCCCAGACCAGCTGTATGTATGCCTAAATAAGACCTTATTGAACTTCCCTAGTTAATAGTACTATTGTTGTTTTCAGAACATACCTTACCTGCATATATTCTTAGGTGTGCCTGTGTTGAGTTAGGGAACTGAAAAATAAAGTTATTTTATAGTTGCCTCTGGATTATTCTCTTTAAGCATGGAGGTCGAAGAAGAGCATGCAGTCCTGCTTATTTTGCATTTGTTTTTGCCAATTTAAAAGAAGAAAATCTCTGAAGAAGCTGAAGTGAGGTAGGATGAACAATTTTCTGAACTCTGCATATTCAGTTACTGGTAGGTATTTCCTCTGAGAATTTGTTGAGTATATACCTACTTGTGAAACTTTAACTCCAGATGCTGGTTGAGACAAGTACTAATTAAACAATGACTAGCCTTCCAAACTGCCCCTCTAGAGAGATTTCAAATCCAAAGCTCCACAAAGAAAGCACAAAGGTGTTAATTTCCTTAACAAAAATGTTGCACAAAGCTACCCTAAATCTCCAGTTCCAGCTTCTTTATAAAATGTGGTTTATTTGAAAACAAATTTTGGATAGGAGACAATACTGAGGATTACATAGTAGTCTGTTACTGATGCTTCAGAATAATCTGTGTAACTTCATAGAGGCTTGTCTTTCCTAGATGATGATTTAACATCTTGAAGTCAAGTTTATATAATCTAGTTTCCCCATATAATGGGTGTGGTTTTGGAAAGAGCACTGATAAAAGCTATGGATTGATTGAAATGGAAATTCTAAACCACCTTCAACAGAAGTTTAGATATAGGATGTAAAACCACCTGGTCCCCATGGAACTCAGTAGAATGCAAGCCACCCATTCAACATTTTAGTTCATCTGTTCCCTCCACAGATTCTGCAACTATTAAAAGGACCATTTTAGGACTAAGTGCTAAACAGCCTCTTACTCCAAATGCTGTTCAATCCTGCATTTTGAATGAGGAGATTGCAGGAGGGATGGAGACCTTTTATGAAGTAGTCTTCCACTCCCCTCACCCTAAGAAATTCTATACAAATCTTTCTCTAAGCAAAAAAATCATTAAAAAAGTACCATGCTAAACTATTAAATTTACAGACAGTGATGGCTGCCATGTTTAAGGAAATTATTTTTTTAAGAAGAGATAATACTAAAGGGTTACATGTGATTAGCTGCAATAAGCTAGTAATTGACTAAACAAAAATACCTTCTGCTATGGTAGTTAACTGACTCTGAACAGTGTGTTGCTAAATACTAGTATTTTGGAAAGACTTCCTCCTGACCTGGGCAACCATGTTTCTGTAGTTGATGGCCTGCATTCAGCAGGAGCTGCTGCTGTTCAGAAGCAAGGGTTCCAGAGTGCAGCTAAGATTTTCTTGGGGCAGTCATGGGTAAAACTGAGAGGTTTCTGTTGTTGAAAACTGTAGAAGTGGTTTAAGAGTATTGTAATACCCAACTGGACCCTCTAAAAGTCATTGTCCTTTGGTTTTCCTGAGGACAGGTAGAAGCAGAGGTGAATTAATTTCCCTTGCTCAGTAGGGATCTGTGTTTCTGATGACCGGTTTTCTTCCCCACACCTGGATAAAAGCAGGTGTTGGGGGGAATAGCTGTATCATCTCCTTCCCTAGCAAGATGAGCAGGCCAGCACAGAGAGCCCATGTTTTCGCCTCATTTACTGCTTTATTTTCCCTGGAGGAGAAAGGGAGCTGCCTCCTCAAGAAATGCAGCTGAGGGAGTGGCATGCTCCCTCCTTTTCTTGTTCTGTCTAACAAGGGGCGTTGGCTGGGAAGGCACGAGGCGAGCTATGAGGAAGGGACTATTGCTGGAAAGGGAAGTTTCAGTGCAGCACTGCTTATTCCCCTATCAGCAGCAGCAGCATCAAAATCTCTGGGGTGGCAGCAGCAATCCTACCATTTCTCAGTGTGCTGAGCCAAGAGAACACATTCTCACCGGCCACAATGAACATGTCTGATCAGTCAGAAGTATTTCGGATGTATTCATGGTGAGTGTACCTGTGTTGTACCTGGTAAGATGGCCTTGTGAGCATTGGGCCTTCCTGAGTTCTGTATTTGGCACCAACTCTGTCCCTAGAGAGGCAGCCAAAGTTTTGGCTTTGTACAGGCAACCTTCAAATCTCATCACACAATAGGAATGTCAGAGAGTTCTTGGGAAAGCCCTGAAGACAGTAAATACCTGTCTGAGAGTGTACATAGAATAAGTGGAGCAGTACAGAGTGACAGTGCCATTTGCACATGTGGATGCACCTATGAAGTAGTCAAAGGACAGAATGTACCTGACACTGTTGGGGTTACCAAAAGTGCTTTTCCAGATTTACCCCACCCCAGATGCTCCCACTGGCAAACAGTGTATAGCTAGGCAACTGTTTTGGCTGCAAGGAAGCCCTCCAGGCTTTTCTACAAACCCTACCTCCCCATCTGACTCAGCTGAATAAAAAATTATTTTTGAACCTATGTGCTAACATTGGCTGCTGCTAAAATTGTCCTAAAGGTGCTGAGCAGACAGTCTCAACACCAGCAGCATGTTGGAAAGGACTGGATATGCCTTTTGGTCAAACACTTTTTTGACATTTTAGCAATGAGTATTATTAATAATGCCCTGCAAAAATTCCAGATTAGTGCAGGTATGTCCTATGTCAATAAAATGCACAGAACTTTTTTCTGTCCAGAACAGGATGGTGAGGTATCTGCAAGGGCTTTATTCCATGTCAGTTTACTTCTGGACTGATAAGAATTTAAAAGATGACTTTCATCATAAGGGAGAACTATTTGATTGTAATTCTGTTTCAAGCTAGTTTAGGACTGGGCTTGTTAGATTTTCCTTATCAATTAACAATTTCTGTGTACTACAAGCATTTTTGGATTAATTCTGTGGGAGATTTCTGTTGATAAATGTTGGTAAGGACTTTCCAACTATGCATTGTAGCTATTTCAGGATTGGTTTTGATAACACATAGGCTTTCTTATTGCCAGCATTGTGTCTTATTTGGAAAGCTCTAGCAAGGGAGCCCATGGGTAGTTGGGTAGATATTGTGGTGAAAGTAATGTTGCTAATGCAAAAATTGAAGATGTTTTTATGTAGTTGCTATGGACCTATTGAGTCACTACATAGAGAGATTGAACTTTCACTGTCTTGAATGTTTTTTATACCCTGTAAAGATGGTATTCTAACTGCTACCAAATCAGAGTGCAAGCATTTCACACTTGGGTTTGTTCAGGTGTGAAGCAATGCTGGAGGGAGGAGGCTCTGGAGGATATAGCCATCAAATTCAATCATTATCTCTGAGAAGAACAGACGCTGTAGTCTAGAGGCAGGCAGGAGTGTGAACTGATGTGGTGCACGTTCATCACAGTATGCTGCTGATACTACTTAAAATCCTGACTTACAGACACGCTACTCCTCCATGCTTCTAAACAGTGCAGTGCTGCTCAAACTGCGTGCTGGGGAAATGGCTTCAGGTGTAGGCAAGCATACTCACACACTCAGGTCTCACACCTGCAGGTTTTTGAGTGTAGCCTCCTACAGAGAAAAAATTAGCCTGTTCGCTAATTTCAGCACAAAGTACCAAACATTTCATAGCTATTAAAATCTTTGTAAAGTGTAGCTTTCTGGCTGTGTTCCAGCTTTTACTGGCAAACACTTCCTTCAAATTAGCTGTCTTTTAATGCACTACTTCTGCAAGAACCTGGTGATGCAAAATTTCAGTTTAAGGAATATATGTTGTTGGATTTTACACTTCTTTACCATGTATATCAAAAATATGCTTAACAGCCTGATTTAACTGGAAAGCATTTGGGGAGTGCTCAAACAAAATAAATAAAATGGTTATTCTCATTGCTAAGTACTTTGGGCCAAAAAGAACTGAATACTCTTAGATATTTTGTACAAGGTTTAATGCTAGTGCTGTGTTACTGTGTAGGCAACCATTATGCTACCCACAACAGTAGCTTCTAAATTGCAGCCGTCTTTATTTAGAAGGGAAGAATTGCAATGTGTTTCATGGTTTTGTCTATAAATCTTGCAGAGATACTCTGGAAGGGTTTGAATGTCTTGTGAGCAGGGTGGCACTTGTGATAACGATCAGAGCTTATCTACAGTGCTGCTTGTTTGGAGAAATTAAGCTGAAGTTGTGGTGCAGGCTGCTTATGATACAACTAACTGCATCTTCATGCTGTCTTTCTTACAGAGACGTTGAATCATATGGCAAATTCAAATTGAATCATTGGAGCTGTATAAAATCATAGAATCATAGAATGTCCTGAGTTGGAACGAATTCACAAGCATCATCAAAGTCCAACTCCTGGCCCTGCACAGGACAACTCCAATAATCACACCATTTGCCTGACAGTGTTGTCCAAATGCTTCTTGAACTCTGTCAGCCTTGGTGCTGTGACCACTTCCCTGGGGAGCCTGTTCCAGTGCCCAAACACCCTCTGGGTGAAAAGCCTTTTTCTAATGTCCAGCCTAAACTTCCCTTGACACAACTTCAGACCTTTCCCTTGGGTCCTGTCACTGGTCACCGCAGAGGAGAGATCAGTGCCTGCCCCTCTGCTTCCCCTCATGAGGAAGTTGTAGGCTGCCATGAGGTCTCCCTTCAGCCTCCTCTTCTCCAGTGGTTGATACAGAATATGAGCAAAATAATCATCATAGCAGAACGGGAACACGAGTTCACCTTCCTGTTTTGCTGTGTTTTTCAAGAGCTTTGTTAAGTATAGGCTTATATTTTGAGATTATGCATGTCATCCTTTCTGAAAAATCAAGGCCATGTAAATTTACCTCAGGTTAGACACCCCAAATGAAGACTTTCAGATACCAATATTCCTCATATTTTTCAAGGCTGGGAGAGATTGGATATGGTCTTCCTTTGCTTACAACAATATCACCTCTGTCTCTTTGGACCTTTGCATTGATCAGAGATTATATATATCAGACTGTTCTGGACAGGTCACTTGCTTTCCCTAGTCTAATGACTCCTTTTTTCGTTCCTCTCACAAGACCCCTGCCTGCCCAGAAACTTATTTGCAGGGCATAATTCTCAATCCTTTTGATTCTAGATAAGCATATTGGGGAAAAAAAGTCCTAAAGTATTACCAAATTATACAAGTTAGAAGGTTTTGATTATGCTGGTCTACTTTCCTGTTTGGCAGAAGCATGTTCTTGAAGTGAAGTGTATCTCACAGCATGGAGTGGTTTGGGGATTGTTATTTGTACTTGGTATAACTAGACACATACAAAACTGTGCAATGCTAGAACGGTTCTCTACTTAGCCGAGACTAATGTTATTAAAAGAAATGGTGGATAAAATAGGAATGGAACGTCCTGTTGCCAGGTCAACCACATTCCTTATTTTTAAGTGTAAGTGTGTGTATGAGAAGGATAATATGCAGTGAGGACAGACAAGAGCTGAAAGCTCTTCATAGCACCGTGGGAGGGAAGGGTTGTAGAAAATAATGCCTTTAGCAACAATGACCTAAACCCTTCATTCTCTTATCGCTCTGTGTACATGTCAGTGAAAAAGAGGGAGAATTATTAGAAGGATCAAAAGGCAAAAATCTGTTTCTTAATTAACTGTATTTCAGTTTCCTGAGGGGACACACAACGTGTTTTTGTGTGTTTTCTCAGATTTCAACAGTGATGAGAGACCGTGGATCAAAGATATTGCCTCATTTAAATGGCCCTCAATTTCTTTGTGTTTACAGTAGATGATTTGCTGCCTTTCCAGGTTTTGACTTTAATCCTGTAAATGTTATTTTTAGGGTTTCATTACTAACCTTCTTGTGAAATCTACTTGCTGTGCAAAATAAAAACAAAGAAAAAGGAGAGATAAAATAAAAGAAAGTTCAGGGGTTGTTTTTTCTATTTGTGTCATCAAGCAAAACATCTTATTTTTGCGATGAAAAAATGTAGTGGTCAGAATCTTTCCATTTTCTGGGCTGATTGTATGGATGTCTAAAGAACAGTGGTTGACCTGTGTGAGAAAACTGATGTTTTAAATGGAAGGTTTAATGTAAGTGTATTGCACCATTAAACCTTTAAAGTGCTTATTTGGGGAGTGTGCCCTGCATCATACTGGCACTAATTTCCAGAAAATTAGGTATGATTCTAACTCTGGTCTCTTGTTCTCCATGTCCACATTCTGTGGTGGGAAACATGTGTTCACACTTGAAACAAGCAGTGCCTGTCTCTATTCAGCAGGTATTTTTGCAACCTATTGAGCTGTACAGATGGACTCTAAACAGATTCCCTTTCAGTCCTTTAAGTGCAATGATACAAAACAAGATAGCTTTTTTAAGAGGGAAGTTTAAAAGTTAGGCTTCCAAATAAGTGCCATTTTTTATTACTTTTTTTTTTTATTCTCTCTCTGATGGTTACCCAGCAATTCTTGTTCTAATCTGTAGAGGACTAGTAGATGCTTGGCATTTAGGAAAATCAGGGCACTTAATTACCTACATGCTGATGTAAGTCTGACAGACACACAGTTTTGAAAGTCTTGCCTACTGGGTGCAGTGTGGGTGGTCAAGAAATTTTGGTTGGATTCTTTGGGGCTGGAAGATGGAACTGTGGATATAAACCACTTGTTTTCTAGTTGGTAATAATTTTATAGAAAGTGGCTGTTAATTTCCTACTCTAATGTGTTTCATTTTTCTTTCCTTGTTTCATAAGACATTCTTCATTTGACTGTGGGGAAATCAAGCCTAAAATATTGTATCATGTGTTGCAGCTGCTTCCATATCATTTTCTCTTCTATTTGCATAAGTCAGAACAGCGCTGAAGTACCCGTCTTTCCAGAGAAGATTTCTGTTTTGGTGAGGAGGAAAAGAAAACCAACAACTTGCCTCACAGGCTTAGAAACATGTAGTTTCATCTTTACAAAAACATGTAACAAAACAAAGAAAACCAGTGGCTTTTGCAGAGATTGTACAAGACAGAAAACCTGGGGGAGTTCAGGGTATTTTATAATTTCTGAAATGCAAATTGTGGATAAGAAGGGGCATTTTTCTGCACATGAAAGCTCTGTCTTTTTTCCTTTCAGCCAGCTCTGAATGTAGCAATGCAGTATTTGTCTTCTGTTCAGTATAAGCATGTGATTGGCATTAAGTGTTTGAGTGTGCGTCTTTCATTTATCTCATGCAAGTACTTCCTTCTTTCTGTTCAGTTAAGTCATGTATTTTATGCAACATAGAAGAGTCTCTATGTTCTTAATCTTGTTATCTGCTTTCTCAGCATTTATTCATTTTTCGATTTCCTATGGAAGTGGAAAGGTTAAGATGCAGTAACTGGGCTCCATGATGTGGCAGAATCTTTCTTTGTAAAACTCCTGCTTGCATTTTGTCCTCAATTTGCCTTTTGTTCTATACATTTCACCTTTAGGACAATCTCATATTATGTTACATACAAGTCTTCTGTTCTTACATAGGTGCACAAAGCATGTTCATGGAAACCAAATTCTGATGTATGTAGGTAAGCTACAGCAGATATGCCAGCCCATAAAAGATATGACATAATGTTATTAGCTGGAAAATATTAGCTGGCATAAGTTATTCAACACAGGAGGTGTCATGAAATTATCCATGTCCTCTTTACTGAATTTGTCATAGGTGTTTGTGTGTGTGTGTATGCAACAGCGTGTTACTGATTCATCAAATTCTTTGTTTTGATACCCAGAAGTGTTGTTTGGGCTTTGATTTGCTTCCTTGTGTTCTGTCACACCCTATTATAAAGCTTTAGGTAAAGAATGTTCCTGGTAAGGCAAATTAGGTCTGCCGACTGCGTGCTTTTACTAATTATTTTCTATATTCTCCGTTAGATGAATACTTTTCAGGTTGGTCTTACTCTTATGCAAAATTGTCTTGATAGATGAGTAGCTCAGAGCAACATCTGTAATTTATGGATATAGAAAATGCGTGCAGTCTCTCACTGTCTTTACAGATGTGCTTTAGGGCAAGTGAAATGTTCAGATAATGGAAAGGGGGAGTGTTAATAAATCTCAGTCAGGAAGACAATGCTTACTTATTTTCTTTAAAGTAAATTCAAAGCTGAATTCCAAATTACTTTTTAAAACATCATTGGTGCTTTTTTCTTTATACTATTGCTATTGTTAAATTGAATGCCAGATAATGTGCTTGATGTGTAATTCAAAAATACAAGTAATTAGATTGTGATATTTGTTTTCCAAAACAGAACTAGTAAATCACTAAGATCCCATAAAAATGGGGACTAGTGCTTTTGATTAGTTGTTGGAGTCATTTAAGTTTCTATTGGTGTTTGTTTCAGAATCAGAGGGTCTGTTACCATATATTGGAAAATGACTGCTGCAGCATTAATGACATTATTGCTATCTGTAAGGACTGCGAAGAAAACGAATGACACAGAAATTGCTGCTTTGGAACAGACCAGTGATCCGTATAGTCTCGTATCTTGTCTCTGACAGTAACCAATATGTGATGATTCAGAGGAGGAAATACACGCAGCCAATTGTGTTATAGTGTACCACAGAGGGAAATTTCTTTCTGGCCCCAGATGGTGCTCAGTTTATGCCTTAAAGCTTGAGGATTGATAGCCATTGTAAATTTTACCTTAGCTAGTGTAACCAAATTGGATTGCTCCTTGTTGTCCGTAACCTGCCCTTCACCTGGCCTTCACAAAATTACAGTCCTCTCCCTTACCGCTGGATTCATAGTTTGTACCTTTGCTGTTTTAAGCAGATGCAGTAATGCAACTCAAAGACTTGTGCCACCATTTTACATGATGTCACACACCATTGTATTTTTCATCAATAACAGCCTGATTTGATGCTTTTTGTTAAACAGAAAGTGTTACTTTTCAGTGGGGCAGCACAGATACTACATTCACCCTGTGTCAAAGCTCTGCTCTTCTGAACATGGGAGCCTTGGTCATGAAAATGGTTGAAGACTGCCTAGAACTGATGCTCCAAGACTTTTGTGACTTTGCAGTAGCCTGAAAGGATCAGAATTAGGTTTGGAGCATTACCACACCCTGCAAATCTTGATCTCAGCAGCCTCGGTTCATAGTGTTCTTTCACTTCCTACATTCCTACCCTGGAGTGCGAGGTGCCGTTAGAGAAATGCATATTGTTCTATTACAGTGCATATGTGACATTTAGACAAAAACTTATGAAAGTACCCTGTGTTCAGCTGTAATAGAAGCAGAGACCAAGTTCTTTGTAGTAAGCTTTGGTACATTTCATTTGTTGTGCACCCATCTAATAAAACCTTATAGTCTGAGAGGAACTATCTGACAGTCTGGTAAAATAGTTGTTGCAGACAAAAGCTGACCTCATTTTAGGCTGCCATTCATAATGCAAAACAGCAGAGGCTTTTGAAACTGCTTGCACTGATGCTGCTGCCCTTCAAGACCTTGGGTACAAGCTAGTTTGATGGATAACCGCACTGCATGTCTTACTGGTTTGTGCATTGCCTTTTAGCAAGTCCCTCCCTGCATCCAGAGTAAGAAGAATCTGCAGAAGTACTTATGCAATTACTGTCCTTCTTGTCTTTGCCTCTGTGTGTGCAGATCAGTCTCTGACATCACGGATAATATTAAAAAAGCAGCAAGCCATTATCACAGGAAGCAGATTCTGCTCAGCAACTTGCAAAACTTGTCATTAGGTCCTGCCGTTCTGCCTTCCAAATGTATGCTCCATTGTAATTTTCTTCCTTCTTGAGAAATAATTAAACAATTTATGTCTCCTTGCCAAATGACCAGTCAAAGCCAGGGGATCTGGGTATCCTGAATCACAGTGGAGCATCGTAACAATCTTGAGAGAAAAAATATTCCATTTCTCACTGAAGGAAGGAGGTTCAGATTTGTTTTATACTCCTTCAGTATTACTGATGATGAATCTTCTGGAGGGATCATCTAGGTTTTAAATCAGCATGATAAAATAACGCTTTTGTTGGTTGGTAAGTGGCAGTTGTCATGTGGCCAATCTCTGAACCTCAGCTGATTGAATCCAGCAGGAATTGTCCTTGAGTTGTCAGGCTGTATGAGCTGGCACATTGCCTCCCCCTTTAACCAGCACTGCAGTAGCTGAATACTCACTTAAAGTTAAGACATTTTGTATATCAGTGAGGAAGTCCTTCTTTGTCCTATGAAGGAATAGGCTTGTGGTGGTGATAAGCTGCTGTCTAAACCTTGGAAAAGGCTTCTGTCATCCTGGACTTCCACTGGCAGGGCTGGTCCTCATGAGCTTGCATGGCCATGTCCTCTCACTCCATCTTCCTATTCTGAGCTGAGAAACAGGAGTGTAGCCACTCAAGTGAAATTCCTTCTGGAAAACCTTGAGGTTTTCTTCTCTAATACTTCTCCTTTCTTCCAGCCCATACTGGTTGCATAATGGGGCATCTCACTTGGAGCCATCTGGCTGTGCAGCTGCAAATCTGGATACAGATTCTCTGCGCTCAACAACTGCAGAGGCACAGTGTTCATTTGTAGCCGTGCTATCTGACAATGGGAAATTAGTGGGGTTTTTCAGAAGTTAAATGAATTTTTTTGTGCCAGCAGATGAACTGGAAAATTCTGCTGGCTTAATCTCAAATCCTAGATTTCCGTACTCTTGATCTTCCATATAGCTATACAAAATATTTTTAAATAGTGCATAGGTGTGATTCCAAGGCACTGCAGTCAGTGGACTGGGTACTTTGGGGTAAAAAAAAATCTGTTTGGTGTGGTTTAAAGATGAGAAGATGAGATGCAGTGACAAAATTTAAAGACAAGAAATAGGAGGGAACCAGTTCTGTGGTTATTGATGTAGTAGACTAACATAAAATACAAACAAGAAAAACACTTTTAAGCCTTCAGCGTGCAAATTGTTCAATAAGTAAATCCAACATTTCTGCAAAGCTTTTGCTCTTCCACTTTCTCTAGGATACACTTTACCTTAGTCTTAGCTACCTCACATTCCTCCTCATTTTAATTGCCTTTTGTTATGTTTGTTTACAAGTTGCAAAGTTCAGAGATCCCCATGCCATAGTTTTAAGAAGAAAGCATGTTTTTATATTGAATAATGTAGATAAGCATGAGGAGGTAAATGTGAATCCAGGACTTTCTTTAGAAAGTCTCGCAGTTCAGGTTTGTAGTAAGCATTGGTACACTCTGGCTCGGCTTTTTTGAAATGGCTGAATGACAAAAAAGGTGTGCAGGGTGGTAGAACTCTCTGGGGGGCATGTCCTGCAGTGGCACTTACACACCTGGAATAAGACACACCTGCCCCTGCACCTGCTCATGCCATGTTTCTTTCACTTCTAAGGGGTACCACCCTGCACTGTGGGAGCTTCCAGCAGTGTGTTCAAGGGACTAGGGAAAGTCTTTAAAACTGAGCTCCCCTCAGTAAATCCTGGCCTACTTCAGGCAAATGAAGATGAACAAAAATCTTCCTTGCTAGTCCCATGCAGTCTTTTAGACCCTGTTGGCCTCAACATGGTTGCTTTGACCCAAGAGCCCCTCCTTGTCATGGAGGCAAATTCTTGTCTCTGGTGTAAAGAAGTCTCCCTTTTCCCGGTGACCTCAGGATTCAGCTGTGCTGTGGAAGTGAGATACTGCAAGTCAGCTCTGTGATTGCATCTTTCATCCTCTTGGTCCACCCGTTCAGCAGTGCTGCAGGAATCCCAGGGACAACAGCAGTTCCCACTGCATTTCAGAAAGCTGTGACCAATACCTCACATAGCTCTGCTGGCTTCAGAATAAAATGGTGCCGTGGCCTAATCACACTATTCAGGCAGAGCTTAGAAAGGGGGCCTAGTGCAGGGATGCTGAATGAGTTAACAAATGCTCGTGGAATGGTTTTTCAGAATGAGGTGGGGAAATTTTCTGCTAGGTAGAGTATGAAAGCTGTTGTTTTGCATCATGTCCCAGCCAAAGCTGTGAGAAAGAAAAGAATATTCTTTCTCTCACTGATGCGTATTAACCTCCCTTTGCAGGGATGGGGCTCATGCAGTGGCAATGTCTGGATGCTGCAGATTACTCAGGAGAGCGTGTATTGTGCAAGCATCAAGTTTCAGCAGTGCTGGATTTTGTTTGGGATTTTTTTTTTTTGCAGCGTAACAGCCATGTTAAATTGATTTGTGTGAGCCATGGAAGCTGTTCAATGAGAAGAAGGCTAATTGTTCCTTCAGTCTGTTCTTCTCATGTCCCTGTGTGCATCCAGGGAATCTCAGACCTCCCGATAATCCCAGAAACACATTCACACGGTGTGGTATGATTTGTGTTCGATGCACAAAATGGTGTGCATTGTAATCTTCCCTATATGTGTACTCAAGAGGACAAACCTCATTTTTGTTTGGCTTGTCCCTGAGTGCTGTTGAATGGACTTATTGTGCTAAATAAGCATGAGTGTCAATCTCTGGTTTTTCACCTCAGAAATTAATAGTACTTTCTGGAGGCAGACTCCCTCAACTCTCAATGGTGTAGTACTGCTGAGTGGTTAGGCCCACTGCAGTGGGTTTGGGGACCAAGCTGCTCTGCATAGGTGAGACTGTGATGTCAGGCCCAGACAAGCTGAACTAAACACACCTTGGAATTTGCTGTCAATGTTAAAAGTCCTTCCTGGAAAACAGTTGACTTATTTTCTTTTCCTTCCATTTTTCTTCACCTTTTTTTCAGTCCTATATGGCAAATCTACATCCGTGTGAGTAGTTACCAGCTGCCAGAAATTCCCCTTCAGGGGGAACAAAGCAAACCCACCCATCCCCAGAGCAGTCACTGTGTGCTTTTAGTGTCAGCCTAGATTTGATGCCAGTTGATAGTAAGAGGTGCTGTATGACTCCTAAGGGTTTCTTGTTAACACTGAGTCAAGGAGGGACAGACATGTTACTGCTAATATTTAGTATTGAAATATGGACAGCATGAAGCTATTTTCTTTAACAAAGTTAACTCATAAAAATATTTCATGCTAATGGCCAAATATATGTTAAGAATGTGATAATTTAGAAATTTGTTTGCGGTGAAGTTTATAAGCCAGGCATCCTAGCTAGACGGCATTGTGTATGCTGTGCTTAGTTAGCTGTACTGATAGGGGAAGGTCTGTTACATCTGTTCTCATTAGTGCCTTGGATTTTTTCAGGAATAAGCACACTTTGGAAAAAAACCCCACTTCAGACATTATACACAGAAGTAATTTGCTTCATTACCCTGGGATTCTTCTAGAGAAGGCCTGCATGTCTTTTGATTCACTACTCTGTCTTTATTTATCAATGTCATTCCCTAAGACACGCTGTCAGTATTCCTGTGAAAATGTCCTCTAATGCACTGGAAGGCATTAGCACCCACTATTCTCTTCTAAATTGCTCTTTACTGCTTTTGATTGCTGAAATGTGATGAAGTAAATAAAATTGCAGGCTTTTCTTGCTTCTCTTGTATTTCATGGATATTGTTATTATTTACTTTATTTATAAATAAATGCAGGCCAGCACATTCACAGGCATACAATTGAATGTGTCAGCTTGAGTCCCTTGCTGTTGCAAGCTATAACATATCAAGCACCACCCTTAATGTAGAGACTCTGTTTTCTAATGGATAAGACACTTTGAACACTTTCCTCTTTTGCTCCCTGTCACTGCAACACTGGCAGGCACCATTAGTGCATAAAATGCTTTTTAATCTGAGGCCTCTTTGGGGGTATGGAGTGGCAGGGCTTACTGCACATTGTATCATGCAGCTTGGGTTGGGTTTCTTAGCTTCAGATTCTTTGATTGGCTCTTCTACAACCAAATTGTCCTAATATCTGAGAAACCACTGCTAATGTTCAGCCCAGTGGCCAGTTCATACCTTTTTAAACCCTTTTTGTTGTCTTTTTTTCCCCATGCAGATAACATCCCAGTTGTCTATCAGTCTAAATGTCTCATCTTCTGTGTCCTTCTCTTTTAAGATGTTCACTTTTGAATAGTTGAGGCAGCACTTCTCTGCCCTGTTCTGGTTTGTGAATCTGTGTCTTAAATGTTGAAGAAATTACCACGTTCAGTTTTGGAAAGAAAGCCCTTGTACAATGGCATTAATACTTTTCTATCTACAGAAAATACCTTGATTGATGCTTCCTAGCATTACATTTGTCTCTTTCATAGCTGAATCTTACAGACCATTCATTCTCCACCTTAGTAATTTCTTAGTGATGAGCTCTCAGCTTCTCACAGCAGTTTTTGCAGTTAGCTCCCAAGTGCAGAATCACAATATTTTTTTTTTTCACGTGGGACTCATTTCACATTTCTATTGTTCCTGTCACCAAAGAAATCCATTTCTTCTGGGGTAGGTATTGCAGTCCTCCTCTTTTGTTGGCAATGACACCCCACATCACTGACTGTCATTAGTCCAGTTGTTCATGCCAAGGTTATTAAAAAAAATACTAAACTAGATTTATCCTTGAAAAACTCTAGTAGCCAAGCTCCCTGCTGGCTGAAATTCTTCCCCTTAATAGATCTTGTTGCTGTTTTCTCTTTGCATAGCTGCCTACCCACTAGCTTTCTAAACTGACATATGGTTTCCACTGGAAATGCTTTACTGAAATCGACCTGTTTGAGACTGACTGAATTTCTTTTGTCTTTGTCTAAAATATGGAATATCTTACCATGTCGATCTGGAGAACTCTTTAAATATTAGCCCGTTTTGCCTTTAGGTCCATGTCACTCATTAACCATCCTTTCAAAATTTGTTCTAAATTCTCCCATACTCTTGAGGTCAAACTTACAGGACTGTATTAATTCAAATTATTTTCCTATTCTTAAAGCAGGCATTACATGTACTGTTCTCCAGTCAAAGGACTTCTGACTGGATAGGCTATTATAAAAATACCTGCTACAAGGCTATAGCAGACAATTATTTCTATGATGTATCATTTCATGGAGCTGTGAAAATGAAAGGTGTAGTTCTGTCTAGCTTTATTTTCTGAAAGAAACTTCTAATCATGGTGAGGTGAGAGATCTCAGTCGTGTGCAATCTGGGTGAGAAATTCTCATCTGTTTATTTTTACTTAGCCTTTAGTCTTTTTTAATGTATGCATGGGTTTTCATTTCAGTGGCTGTTTACAAAAACAGATCTTCTTGGAATAAGAATGGAAATAAAATGAATAATACAGTGGTTTCTGTTAAAAAAGAAAAAAGTCAACTATTGTCATTTTATACGAGAAAGGAAAATTACTTTGGTATCTCACTTCTCACCAGCTGAGTTGGTAATAGCAATTGAGAAGCATTGAAATAATGTTCTTAAAGGGCTGTTCAATTTTGATAGGCCTGTCTTTTCCTTGCATTTTAAGTTTTTGAGGATTCGTCAGCTATCTTGAATGTGACCTGACATGGTATATGTTATAATCACTTTATAGTATTTTATTAACATAGGGAGTATGATGATAAATTATGCCAGCTATGTATTCATTCACAAAGTGTGGTCAGCAGAATGCAGTCCCCATATCAATCTAATTTAATGAATTTGATGGGAATTTTTTTTTTCTCTTTACTTCTTTGTTTGATGAACTTAACCTTAGAAAGGCAGAATGCTATCTTCTGAATTGAGATTAGGGACAGCATTTAGAGAAGACCTGTTCTCTTTTCAACAAAAAGCTGTGAATTCTCTAATAAACCAAGGCAGTGTTGGAGAGCACTGCGTTACATCATTTTTTTCATAGTGCTGATATATTGGTGTCCCATGGTATTAGGTAGGGAATTGCTGTTCAGGAACAAACAAGGAGTAGGGGAAGTGTAGCTGAGTCACTGGGTAGGCCATCCGTGAAGGTGTCTAGTAATATGCTGACATCAGGGAAGTTACTGCCAGATGGTCCAACTATGGACCATAGAATACTCTTTGATTTCATTCCATCTTCCATTTTAGTTTTCGGTTTGCTGCATATGGATTTCTTGGGTGATGGGATCTGTTTAAGAGGCAGTCAGACTTCTTTCAGCTGAACTGTGCACGTGAATATAGTAAGCAAAATTTGGCCCATTTTGTTTCTTATTGTGGCTTGTAGAAATGTCCTTGAGCCAGAAAATTTCCACATTTAAAAAATGTCCAGATCAGCATTTGCATGTTTTTCCTTTTTCAGAGCTTTGAAAAAGGGTAGTAAAAGAAAACCTAAGTATGGTTATCATCTGAATCGCATTGTGTGATTGACTCTGTAATAATAAACATCTCTAAGAGAAACACATAGACTTTGTGTAGAATTTCAGTGAAAAAAAAAAAAGATTTATGTTAACTTCTCAGACCCCAATTTCACATTGATGGTAAACAAAAAATAATAGAAAAAGGTTTCTTGGCTGTGTTGCTACTTAATAATGCAGAATTCATGCATATATTTAATACATTTTAAAATAGAAGGGACAGTTTGATAAATGTGTAGCCCAGTATTGCAATCACACACAGAATGGACAGCTGTACTGTCATTTCCCCATCAGTAATGCAGGGTTTACATTCATATCAGACACTAATGTAAATGTCTTTACATTTTCCCTTTGCTTAGATATAAAATTATTTATGTAATGGATCTTTATTGCACTATGCCTTGTGGCTGTGCAGCTCATTAAATTTGGTACCTTACCTACTGTTTCCTATAGTAGGTAAGAAGATAATATAGTGTAGAAAGCTGTGATTTAATAAAATTTTTGAAGCCTTGAAAAGGTGTTGTGTCTTCCAAGGAGCTACATCTCAGTTTAAATATTTGCATGGCTTTGCAGCTAAGTGTTGACATGGGCATGTTGCTTCTCTGTTGGGGTATTATACCTGAGGAAGAAGAAAATTTTAAAAATGTATAAAACATTTTTTGAAATTATTTTTGAAAGACTTCTAATTCCCTTAAGGCAGCCCCCAAATATTCATGCTTTAATTCCCTCTCAGAGGTGACCAGCCATTACATGTTTCTTTCTTTCTTTCTCATACTTCATTTATGGATAGCAACAAGTTATCTAATAATAAGCAAAATGGGGATGAATTATCTGTAGACCTTGTAGCCATTGTGTAACCCTTTGAAAAGATTTTAATATACAAGGAAGGGTTAGCACTGAGAACCCCAAAAATGTACCGTACTGTTGCAGTCTGGCAAGCACCTAACAGCCCAGATAACCTTCAAAATGTGATGTTGGACTTTCCTTGCTTGTTTTGTGACCAAAAATCTGTCAATAGGTTGCAATTCCTTTTGGTACTATAATATATTGTTACAGAAATCTGGTTATTATAACTGAGCTTTATGGAATGCAGAGATGAACTTACCCTCCTATATTAATTTTTCTCTGCAGGTGTTTTTTCATATTAGTTACAGGGCAGTCAGATTTTCTAAATTACCTGAGTGACATAAGATCATAGATTTCATTCAGAATCAAGTTGCAAGTCTCAATTTTTCTTAAAAACAAACAAACAAACAACTCCCAACCAACCAAAAAACCCTCTAAACAAATTCCAGGTGTACTTTCAAAAAACTCAGGAGAGCTGGGTTCATGTCTGCTTAGCCTTTTAAAGGTAGTATGGTAAGTTGTCATTTTCCCCAAATCTGAGTTTCTTTGGTTCTGCACCTGCTGGTTGGTAGCTGAAACTTTTGCTTTTCTGACTTGTGACACCTCATGGGCCTGAATTCCCAGAGCTGCAAAGGTTGCAGCTTCTCAGTGCTGCAGCTCCCACACTTCTCACCTATGGAGTAGTCTAGCAGTGTTGATTTATTTGAAAGGAAATCCTGAAAATCCTGTTTGGTAGGAAATACAGATAATTTACATTTTTATTCCTTTAGGGAACAAATGTTCCCTAGGTTTGTTCTAAAGGTTGGTATTGTTTGTGTAGTAGAAACATGAGAATTCCTGCCCAGCTATGCTCTCAAGTCCCTTAAATGACTTTTGGAAATCCCATGCTGAAATCTCAGTTTTGTATAGGTGGATTTCTTTGGCTGCATTCAAAAAGGAGCAGAAGCAGGGAGCAGTTATTGCCAAGTTTTTTTTGTGACAAGGAGAAAATCATGCATTGATGAGCTAAATTTGAACTTTCCTTTCATTTTGCCATTATTGCCTACACTAGAATAGTTCTCAGTTTGGCCTATGCTGCAGCTATTGTCATCCATCTGTTGGAGAGATGCAAATATAAACAGGCAGAAAAATACCATCCCAACTCAATCCATCTATTATGACATCAAGGCAAAAATTGCCTCTTTTTGGTATAAGAAGCTCTATTGGAAAACATGTTTTCTATATCTGTTTATCTTGGGTGATTTCATGTCTACTCACAATACACCCATTCAGTGCCTCAGAAGAAGCAAGAGTGGTAGGTGGTGCGGTGCAGAGAAGGCCCCTCGTGCCTGCTGATGCATGAGCTGTATCAGACAAGCCTCCACTGATTTTGCTAATGCAGTGGTGCAAACAGTGGAAACTGCCTAAGGCCCTTTCTGTTCCTTTGGAGTAATGGTGACATTTGGTGGAGTACTGGCAACGGTGGTAATATTTATGCAATAGCAGAGCAATAGGGGGAAAATGATAGCCAGATAAGGTAGTAGCTGCTGCTTGCTAAGTAAAATAGGGAAAGACAGCAAGTATCTTGAGTTCTGTTTTTCCAGTTTGGTAACTGCAGTACTGCAACTGTTGTGGCTGTGTGAATAAAATGGTAGCATCAATCTGAAGGATGTTTTAGATTGTACGCCTTCAGTGTTCAGCATGAAAGCTGAAGGGACAAGTTCCACATCCCTTCACTTCTGTGTTCCCCTCCTTCCTTCACTGTCCTTGCTAACAATGTCTCCAATTCCCCTGCCCTCCCTCTTTGAGGAAGGTATCACCCTTTCATTGTTCCTTCTATGACTTTCTTCGAAGGGTATTGTATTCTCTTCCTATGGCTGTTAGTGATGCGCCTTAAATCTTCTTTACAATGTTGCTCTGCCTGTTGGAAAGCAAAGCAAAGCATTGACTGTGAATATAATACAGCCTTGTTTGAAGTGGTAATTAAATAAGAAGCAGTATATTGGAAGGCAGAGTTGCCAAGTACCTAAGAAGGGAGTGGAAATTTTAATACTTTTATGGTCTTCTCCCACCCTTCTCTTAGGAAAATAGAAGGCATGGGAAATCTACCATTGGGAAAGAAGTTCTAAACAAAGTGTTGGTTTACAGTGAAGCTCCTTTTTGCAGGCCATTACAAAAAGTAAAACCCTCAAAAGCTGCTCTGGCTTCAGTTTCCAGTGAAGCTCATATTCGATTATTTCTGGTTTCCAGTTTCTTTGACAGCTCATCATCAGTCCCGCCTCCGCCTCACACAATTTTAAGATCCTGTTCAATAAGTAGAACAAGTAGAAACATGGTTCTGTACTCCAGTTATCCTGGCCCAGGGTGGGGGAGGAGGGGAGAGGAGTGAGAAAAAAACATGGGAAGGCAAACCAGCATGTTCAGTGGGGTGTTTTAACAGGACAGATCACCTTTTCCTTTAAATTTGGAGTGTTGCCATGACTTTGAAATGCTTTATTCTCTGGTCTCTTCTGGCTAGCCCTAGGTCCTTTTCATTTTTCTCTTCCCAGCCTACGTTCCCTTCCCTCCACCAGCACTGCTGACTCTGCTCCCTCCTGTTTCTCCCTTGCCCACGCTCTCAGAGTATCATTGGCTCCATGCCTTACTCAGCCAGGGTAGTGTCATGAATACTGCATACTGTTCAAATGTGCATGTCTGATGTGCAAAGTTCTAAATTAAATGCTTCTGTAGATAGAAACTGTGGGGGGAATATCACAAATCAGAGTCAAGAAAATTGCTGTGTTTTCTAGAGAGAGAAAACACATTGAAAATAGTCATTTGTAAATGACACATATGCCTAGTGAGTGAATCATATGCAGTGTTCTAAAAACTAGGATTTATCATAAAAATCATGTAAAAATAAGGACCTTAAGTTTGTGTTTAATCCCTATCTCCAAGGCAGTTCAGCTGTACCTCAAACATTGCAACTAATGTTTTTCTAACCTTTTCAAAGGGATTTCTGTTATGAAATGTAAGGAACCATATTAAATTTGCTGGTGGTTTCTTATATCCCTGAACAGTGAGGGCATTTTACTTCTTCCCCTTTGCAGCAGCACTTCATATACATGTTATATATATATTAGCTGATTTCTCAGTATCTCTCTTCCTCAGATGGAGCATCTCTCATTCTTTCAGCATTTGCTCAAAGAGTCTTCTATCCAGACATTGCTCATCCTTGTTTTCTCACCCCAAGACACCTCTAAATTCTAAGTGGTCTACAATCAGTGGATTTTTTAAAATGTAGAATACTAAACTGAACAAACTACTTCAGGGAAGGTTTGTTAGCTCTTAGTGCTGTAATGTTTAGGAGGTTTATTTTCTTCTCCTAACAGTGTGACAGTGTTGATTGATGTTTGATTCCTAAGCCATTCTAACCCTCCAGGTTGTCTTCTGTCTCCTGGCTGGTCATCCAGTACTTGTGCAGTTAATTGTTGTGACCTTCAGCTCTCTGACAAGTGAAGTATAGCACTTAGTGTTTGTCTTTACTGAGGTACATCCTCTTTATTTCAGACTACTTTACCATTTTCTCAGGATTGTTTGGGATTCTATACCTGATCTCCATTAGTTTTTGCCCTTTTCAACTGTCCTTTGCACACACAGCAAGTGTATTACCTCACCCAAGGCATTAGTGAAATGACTGCTCACTATGAGTTTTAGTAAGGCAACGAGCTAGTGATTATCCTTTAAATACAGTTTTTCAACTAGGAATGTGCATGCTTTTTGTTACTCATATTCCCTTTGGTTCACTATGGAAGCATTCCGTGATGTAGGTCAGGGCACCATTGATAGGTTCTAAAAGTGCCACAGGCGTTTGGATTGTCATCATTTGTGTTGACTGCTACTGATCACCTTGCTATCTTCATGTCAGTAGAACAACAAATCTTTGTTGTTCTCTATCCTTGCCAGCAATTACATTTAGGCCCACTGAAATCAGAATCTCTGTTCCTCATTTTCCTACCCGGTGTATCTGCCTTTTTCCAGTCTTTAAGTATCTCTTTGTCTTCCACAAGTTCTTGAAGACTTCTTGGAAAATTTTCTCATCTTCAAGGTTGTTGTCATTGCTTATATCAGGCTGGCACTTTTTACTTATGCATTGTGGTAATTATTTGCTTGTAGGTGTCAGATATTGTACAAGATATTTTCAGGTTTTCAATTAATAGATTCTTTTCAATTATTATTACTGTCCCCTCACATTTAGCAAAGCCATTCTATGATGGCTTTTTGAGAAGGGACTGTTGTTCTTTTCAGATGTTTGTGATGTGCCTTTTCTATTTTTCCTGGAGACTTGGGGCCAGGTTCAGACCTAACCTCAATGTCTCAGTGTCTTTGGCTGTCAGGAGACATGCTCTTCAGTCAGAATAAGGCAAGGGCATTTAAACTTCAGGTAAATCATCCTAACTGTGCCCCAGGCCACGTTTAGGAGGTGAAGCCATCTTCGCTTTTTGCTCTTCAAGGCAAACTCAGCAGATATCTGGCTCATCTGGGAAATGAGCTCACTAAGTTTACATGAAATACTTCATTCACTTAACTCTTCTCCCCTTTGAATGTAGTACTTCTTTAAAGTGCCTTTATAAAGTTGCCTTTCTTCCTTTTTACCACACATTATGGGTGAAAACCTTGCCTGACTGAAATCAGTATAAGCTTCAGTTAGGTCAGATATTTCACCCTGGAATTTAAAGTATGATTATATTGTGCAAACCTTAAGTAAATGAGCTCGTTTTGCTAAGCTCACTTGTTCTAATGACTCTTCAGTCAAAAGTAAGTAGATAGAAAGGAAAATAGTGTATACGATCTTGATTTTTGTACAGACAAAACCAATGTTACAAGCTAATTTCTGTATTTTCAGAACAAGGCCAAGTTCTTTGCAACTATTTTGTTACATGTTAAATAAATCTGGATAAAGAATGGATCTGTGTCTCAGTGAACAATCTCAGGAAATCTGAGTTGAATTGATGACCTTGACATTGGCATTACCTTCTCATGTTTTCACTTTTCTGTCTGCAAAATGAGGATAATGATACTGGTATTTCTTTAAAGCCTTTGGAGATCCTTGGCTGAGAACTTTTGGCTATATTCTGTAAGTGATACTACTTTACTTTCCAGAAACCCTTTCAAGCTTCTATTAAAAAAAAAAGTTCAGCTTTTTTGTACTGACATTTGCAGACTTCAGTGTTGCTAGACCTGTGAGATTCTTCCAAAAGTGAGTCATGAGAAATGGGCTCTTTCTTTTGCAGCCCTTGGTCTTGCAGCTGAGCTAGAGAAGGTTGGTATTTTTGCTTTTGAGTAGAAACACCCACCAGTTTTGATGCTTGCAGGGAACGAGCATGACAGTTCTCTTGCAGTTAGAAAGGGAAGCCTGTACAGGACTCTCCTGATAGAGAGGTTGTTTTGGAGTCCCAGTAGAGAGCTAAGTGTCTTTTAGAATATATTTAAATTAATGAAGAGATTAAAGGATGTTGGTGCTTAAAAATAACATAGAGCTATTCCTAATGACATAGAATAGTGGTTCAGAAGGGAACATCTCTGACTACACCATTATGTAAGAAACACTGAGAAAAGAAATCAAGTTCGCTTCAAGACCAAAAATCCTGTGTTTGTAGGAGAGGAAGATAAAGAAAATGAGGAAATCTTACTACGTTGTGGCAGTTTATGGTAGACTATCAAAGTGAAGATTTGCTAATTATCAGGAGCAGGGGACAAGGTGTGGTTTTTTGTTTTGTTAAACAACTGAGGATTTCAAATGAGAGAAGTAGCTGTTACATAATATTTAGCACAGCAACATCCCAAGGTTTCTGTGCGATTCCCTTGGCATGGAGTCAAGCAGGGATAAAGTACTTATGTTTCTATGTTTCTTAAAATGACTTTTTCAACAAGCTGAATGGTTCTGGTATCTCAGGGGAACAGTCTAGGCCAGACTTGACAGTGGAATTGTATCATAGGCTGCCATCCCAATGGAAATGGGAATAAGCAGACAACTTCCATTAGAGACCACAGTTGAGATTACAGCAGCTTGTCGGAAGTACTGTTTGCATTCCAAAGAGTAATTGCACATCACTAGAACGCATCCCTCTTTGTTGCATGGTAGAAAAAGTCAATATTGTCTTGGCAGGGAAAGGAAAGGGAATTGCTTACTGCAAGTGGGAAAAGCTTTAGGCCTGTATGTCTATCCCATGGCATATTTTCTCTCCTTCCTTGCGGAAGACTTTAAGAGCATGTACACTTCTATTCTCAATGATTTACAGCCTTCTATGTTTTCCAAGTTTTGAATCTAAATTGCTATTCTGGTATTTTTTTAAAATGTACCTTCAAAGCCAAGGTTCTCCAAACTTCAGCTGCTTGCTTGGGGGAAACTATTCTACTGCCTATTAAATTTCACTGTGAAGCAACTTTTTCCCAACGATGTGATTTTTCTTTATTTCTTCCTGTTAATGCTTAGATATTTCTCTTTATTTTAACGCACAGATTTTCTAGTTTCAGATCTTCAAGTATTTGTGTAAGCTTATGTCCTCTTCATTTTAGGTCTGTTGGACTCTTTGGATGTCTGCCCTGTGAATCCTTTTATTTATTTTCCCACATTAAGGTGGTTGGCACCAAATGCATAGTCCTAAAATGATCTGTTCCTATGTACATCTTCTGCTTACCCCTCTGCCTGTGCAGCCTAATCTTTCATTCAGTAATTTGTTGCCAAAGCACTTGGCAAATTTGTCTTTCACAAATACCTTTTGCAGGTCATTGCAAAATGTTTTCTGCCCTACTCTGGTGCCAAAATGCAAGTTAGCTAATTTAAACTCTTGAAACACATTAGCACAGAGAAAAGACTGAAAAGTTTGTTGGTGAAAGCTTTCAGGTTAACAGTTTTGCATTCAAAGGTGATTGCAAGGAAAGGAAGGTGGGAAGAGAAGAATATTTGGGTAATCTCTGTACCAGAGGAAAACCTATGGTAGCCTGTGACTGCTGTAATGAGCCTTGGGGCCACTGGCAGTTAGCATCTTTCAGCTCCTCTGCCTTGCCCTGGAAGGCTGGACCACCATGAAGCAGCTACAAGGTGAGTAGTAGAGTGCAAAAGCTAATTTAAAACTGCAGCTGCCTTTTCCTTCCTGTGTTTGCCAAGTATTTTGTGGTGAGAGCTAATGATCAGCACTGCTGCCTCCCTGAGTGCCCCTCTTCAGGAGGGCACAGGCCTCAGCTCGAAGGCACAGCTCATTCACCCTTTGTAACTGCACCAGCACTGCTCGCCTTTATTGCAGCTGATGTTCACTTGGCTGGTTCTGTACAAGGGTGAACGATCCTGCACAATACAATATGTCCCTTTTCTTAATATCTGTCTGATACATTTGCTTACGGTTTTTCAAGTTGTATCTTGTGTATATCTCTAGCTGAGACTGCTGCCTTCCTAAGTCCTGGTATGGGATTTGCTTTACTCTAAGGCATTTGGGTTATTTTACCAGTCTGTGTTTCCTTAGCCTATTCCTCAAAGCATTTTCCAGTAAGAACAGTAGTGAGATAAAATATAAAGGGGACTTACAAGAAAGATTGTGAGACTTTTTACCAGGGCTTGTAGTGACAAGACAAGGAACAATGGTTTTAAAGTAAAAGAGAGTAGAATTAGATTTGACGTAAAGAAGAAAATTTTTTTATGATCAGAGTGGTCAGACGCTGAAACAGGTTGCCTGGTGAAGTTGTGAATGTAGCTTTGTTGGAAATGTTCAAAGTCAGGTTGGATGGGACTTTGAGCAACCTGATCTAGTGAAAGCTGTCCCTGCCTGTCACAGGGGGGTTGGACTAGATGAAATGTAAAGGTCCACTCCAACCCAGACCATTTTATAATTCAGTCCTGAAAATAATTTGGCCTATTTGACGGGTATCTGGATGTTGAAAGTCATGTCTGCTCTTCGTTCAGTGGTGTAATGTTTAATGTCCTGCTCAGGTTGTCTGAATTCAGTTCTTTATTTCTCAGCGCAGCAAGACCTGGGATAAAACTGTTTTCTTTCGAGGTAGTAATGCTTGATTCAGCTGTACAGGTTCTCACTGCCTCTTTTGTCAACCCAGGAGAATGCTTATGGGAAGTGCTTGTTGCATCTTGGGTTTCTGTCATGTTCTTCTGGTTCAAGTGAATGCTTTGTGCTGTGCTTGCTTAGCTAGAAGAAGAAAGCATTTCAATTTCAAGCCATTGGACAGAGTGTGTTCTGCAAATCAAACTTCTTTTTGCCTTTCTGTATTTCTCCCCTTGATGGCATATTGATTTACCTTAGTCAAGTTGGGCCAGGCCCAGCTTTCTGCCCAATTATATGTCTCAATGTCTTGCAATTTCATACCTTAAGCAGAGCTCAGACTTGTTCCTCCATGCTGGGATCAAGCTCTCTAAGTGCAGGCTCTTGCTGTGCATTTCCTTTGGGCTCATAATGAGCACACACAGTGCAGTTACACCTGGAGGTAAAACAAGTGGGATCTGCCGCAGATGTTGAACAACTTCTGAGCAGCACATGGGGTTTCTGCTCCTCCAGCAACCTCATGGAATGAGCAGAACTGAGCACAGACATGGACTTGAAAGTTTACTTTAAAGGTGCCTGAGTCATCTCTGCAGAAAGTGGTGATGAGAATGCACAGCCTGCGGTGTCTTGAGCATAGGTCTCTCCAGCTCTTACATTTCCTCCAGAAGTGTTCTTTCTTTCCCCACCAGCAGCATGTGGGTCAGCATTCAGTGTGTGCCAATTGCTTAGCCATGGACAGCTAAGCTGGGGCCAAACTTCTGATCATTTCTCTAAGGATGCAGGCTGGTCCGGTCCAGCGTTACAGTGACGTTTGCTGGGATGATTAAGCTGGCCAGGGAATGTGGCTCCTAAGCTGACCTGATTCCTGTTGCCAGAGGGCTTTAGCTGTCTGAATGGGGTCTGGGTGTCAGGTGAGCATGGGAATAAGTGAGACAGGAGGTGTGGGAAAGGCAGGAGTTGAGATGAGTGCAGCACCTCTGCTTTCCCTAACACCTTTTGAGATATTCTCCTAACTCAGTGTCTCCTGAGGTTTTAGCATCTCATCAGGATGCTGGGAGAGGCAGACCTGCCTTGTTCCTGGCCACTTGCTTCCCCTGTGCTGGCAGCTAACTGACCCCCCTGAGCCAGCTCAGCTCACTAAACCTCCAGAAAATGAGCTGTTTCTAAAAATGTGAGTTCTCGGGCTGTCTCAGCAGATCAACTCACCACTAGAGCCAGTTCCACAGGGCAGTAAGGTGTCTCTTAGGAGCAAGGCTCAGACCTGCCGCTGTCCTGTGAAACAGCTCCTTCCCTTGGGCTGAGATTTGGTGCTTGACCAATGCCTTTAGGCTGCCTCTGAACCTAAGAAAACAATAATTTACTGGCTTAGCTGCACCTAGTGTAGAGAAAGCTCCAGTGGAGTATTACAAAAGCTGCTTTGACATTTCTGCTATGTTTTTGACAGAATAGTTACTGTATTTTTAGGAAGCATCTTTGCATGCACATGGCTGTATAATTTACAATTTGCTTATATCTAGCCCAGAACGCTAAATTTTTTATTCAGACACCGTGATGCATTTTTGTACTACTTCGTTAGAGCATGAATTTTCAGTCTGAAAAATAATGTTGTTATCCCAATTTCTGTTGCCAGAGGTTGGTCATACAGGACTGTCCTCAGCAGAAGACAATGCTGTAGTTCATACCAGCAATTCAGCTTTTATGCAGTAATAATTAAAAGAAAAAAATTGTATTTATTTACTGGCCAATTATCCAATTTTTTAAGATTGGTCTTCACTGAAAGATAAAATGAAGAGAAATGCAAAAGGAAAATTAGGTCATTAATGTACTCTTTGCTTCTAGCTTTCACTTCATTTGATTGTAAATTGTTTGCAGTAAAATTGCAAATTAGTAGCTTGGATAAAGCACTATGAATTCCTTCAATATCAGATTTAAATGAGGAGGAATTGGGCCTCTAACCTTCATGGAGTATAACTGTAGCTGGATGCATTCCTAGGGGCTTATTATCCATTCCTCCATATTATTTGCTTGAACTCTCAATTGCTTACTGTTCAATGCACATTGGGTAGATGCTGGAATATGCCTGAGAAGATGTGAGATGGAAACCGAGGCAGTGGGATGCTCTTGCTCCCAAACACAGATTTCAGAGGATGTGCCACATCCCACAGCAGGCTTCCGAACGGGAATGGCTCTCAGAAAACCACATTGCTTTCTGAGAGTAGAGCAAAATTTACATCCTGAGCTGGCAGAGAGACAAGGGTTACACTGAAGATAGGTTTTGCATGTTTTGTAAGAAGAGCAGGTTGAAATAGCCATCCCTCCTGAAAAGGAAAAATACTGCATGAACTTCATAGTCAGTTGTCTTCATACCTCTTACCTAGTACAGGAGAAGTGTCCCAAACTGTAGGCAAGGCAAATTTTGGTTTAGCATGAGATATTGCTACTGTCACTTCATTTATTTTATGACTAGGACAATTTCTTCCTGTTTATCACAAAGCAATTCATTGCCTATGAAGCAGTATCTTTCGTTTCACCTTTATTGCTTTTGCCAAAAGCCAAAGTGATAGGAAGAAGCATCTTTATAGGCAATATCTTGAATTTTTAGAGAACAGCCAGGGAGAGAGAGAGAGAGATCCTTTTATAGAGGGTCTGTTGGGTGTGTGGTGGCTGTGGCCAGTCTGGAGTAAAGGGCTGGTGGCTGGAGGGATGCCTGTGTGTGCCCCTGCTAGCCAGGTGTATGGGAACAGGGTGCTTCTATGATGCAGAAAATTTAACCTCCAGTTTGTGTGCATAAATAACTAGATTCAGGTACTAATTAGAGATAATTTGTCTGGAAAGTCAAGGATTAAAGGAACTCTTGTCTTCCTGTCAGAACAATTTTGTCTGCATTGTGCTGTCTGATAAATCAGATTGCATAAATGGGGGTGTTGTGTGGATTTTTGGATTTTGCAAGAGTAAATCAGAATATGATGATATTAGACCCAAGGTTTTTCCTCTCTGGTGCACTCCTTATGTCTGTGGAAGAGCTTCTGCACCCTTTCCTCTCGGGTTTAGCTGCCTTTGTCTGCCATGCGGTTTCTCCCGTTATCTGTGCAAGGTATTCTTCTGATTGTCAGTGGGAAAGGCTTCTTCACCTCAGGCATTCAAGATTTAATGCTTGTCACGTGGCCTGCTTTTTGAACTTTGAACCTATTTCTAACTTATTTTTTCTGATCTAGTGATCCTTCAGTCTGGAAAGGATAAGCAGGAATCCTCATCTATTGTCAGCCTTGTTCAAGCCATGGGGAAGTACAGTAGTTGCTGTTATGCTTTTTTTTTTTTTTTTTTTTTGGTAAAACAACAAAAAGAAGTAAAATGCTTGGATAGAACAAGCAAAAATTAAAAAAAAACGTGTAGTAAATCCTATTTATCTTTCTCACTGGGTAAGTGCAGCCATATACTGTGTGAGTATGGCATACACAGTTTGGGCTGTGTATTGAGTGGAAATACATTTACAAGGACAGGAATTACCTGCAATTGTTAACAGTATCATTAAGACAAAATGAAACAAGGAGATAAAAGATATGGGGATTTGGGTTTGAGTTTTGTTGGTTTGGTTTGTTGTTGCTGTGTGGGTTTTGTTTGGTTGATTTTGCTGGTTTTTGTTCTGCAAAGATGATGTTTTACTGATGACTTTGTTGCTTTAGACACTGTGTCCTTCTCAGTAATTGCTTATCCTTTTGATTTAAGTTATGTTGGTTTAGCACAATGCAGGAGCCAAGTCTCAGATAAGTGCTGGATGTCTGGGGCTTTTTCCAGTGGGATATATTGTGTCAATAGAACAGTAAAATCTCAGCAGCTCCAGGACAGTGTATCTGGTCCACAATCACATCCTACGCTGGCTCCGGAGCTTTTATTGCTCACACTGTCAGCGCATATTAAGAATTAGTGAGCAGTGTGCACTAGATTGTTTTAGACGTGGTTTAAAGATTGTTCCTAACATCCCCTGACAGACCATGCTATCCCAGCTGTGCTCTGTTGGTAGTACTGGAAGGAATATCAGCTACTGTTGTTGAGTTTGGAATATAGGTTCATTTACAGCCTCAAATTATTATTTATTATACAGCACTTTATAAAACAGGCATCTGTTGGGATGATCAGTTTCTGTCCATAGAAATGGACAGAATCTTCTAAAGGTTTGTAACAAAAGTAACTTCCAAATATTGCACAGGTTTAGAAAATCATGTATTACCTATGTTTCATAATGAGGAATGTTTTCAAAATTGTCTTTACACACCTGGTTTCCTTATGGACAAGAAAACAATTTTTTTAAACAAAATATTATATTTTGTCAGAAAGCAGAAGACAGAATGCTTGATGAGTATTGAATTAGGCAATGCTTGTTGCTCAGTTGTTTGTGAAATTGGTGGTAGACTAGTCTGTGCTTAAGAGGACATGATCCTATTGCTGTTGGACCATTTGAGTTATTTGTGGACCATGGGTAGGCAAACATTAGATGCAGCCAAACAAATGAATTTTTATGAGTGCTCTATATTTGCTTCTTATCTGGCTTATGTATCTCCTGTATATCTTGTATGTACAGAGGGGTGTGAAAAAGACTCCAGCTCGCCAACTCAGATCTTGGAATGAGGGAAGAGAGGAGAGCTGGCTCTGACAGTTCAAAGCAGAGATGTTCACAAATAGAGAAAAAATGAGGAAGATAAAAAATCTGGAAAATAGGGACATGAATGGTAAAACATGAAAAACATAGGGAACAGGACAAAGGAAGAAGGGAAACATAAGGAAATTGAAGTGCGAGTGTCAAAGAAAAGAGAAAATAAGAGAAGTAAATAGAGGAAAACAAAAATGATGTAGTTGTCAAGTCTTTTTTTAAATATGCAAAACTCTTAAGTATTCCAAGATGTGAATGTGTATGTATAGAAATGAATATGTAGTTTGAGCCTTTTTAAGTTTAGGCTGTATGCTAGAATTTTTCAAATCAAATTGGAGACCTGTGGGCTTAGTGGAACCATATCCCATTTGACTCTAGTACAGGATGAACACATTAGTGGTATCTCACACAGAGCATCCCTCCTTCTTATTGCTCCTCTGCCCTGAGTTGTCCCTATTGTGCCATATGGCCAACAGTGATAAATAGTGAGCTCTCAAGAGCTGCTTCTGCTCAGAAATGACTGCCTGTAAGCAGGTGAATCTACACATACTAGTTTCTGGTTTTGAAATCTAAAAATGTGTGTGAGACTGAAGGATGGACACAAGGAAAATCATGTTACTATGTTGTCTTGGATGAAATTGTAGTATTTGAAGTGTTGCAGTAGTCAGCAGAATGGTAAAGAGCATCCAGTGCATGTCTAAAGCATGTGCTAAGTGGGTAATAGAAACACCAACAGAAAAATGTTTTCTATAAAACTTGTTTATTTGGGAAAATGGTGTATGTTATTTAATTGAAACATTCACTTCTGTCCACTGAGAACTGACAGCAGGAACACCAAAGCAGACAAAGAGCAGCAAACTGTCTGAAGGCACATTTTTAGAGCCCTATCTAGTCTGCAGCTTTTGAGTTCTTCCTTTTTCCAAACTATAATGTGAACATTTAAAATCAGCACTGAAATGTATCAGGAAACTGCCATTTGCTTTTAAGTTTGAAAAGAGAGGGGAATGTAGTACTCAGATCTGTATATCAGGGTAAAGGAAATACATTTTGTAATCTCTGTGTATCTATAAAGCTGTGGTATTGCTAGAAATTCATTTCAAACTGAGCAGCTGAAAATAAAACTCCAGTTTAGGAAAAGTGGTACTGCTCAGTTTACTGCAGTGATTTTTACAGCCATAATCTGAATCCTTCTGTCCCTTAGAAATCATCAACCCTCTCGAAGGTGTGAGAATCTTCTCACACTGTCAGATTTGAATGTTTAATCTAGAGAATGAAGTTGAGTTTAAATGCAACTCCTTTGGCAATGGAAACTGCCTTTGAAGTTTTTGGATCTTCTACATTCCACATTTCCTGTTTTAAATTAAAAGAACAAAGCACTCTCGAATAATGCACTGCAAGCACCCTGTGAAACCTGCATCTCAGACATGAGGAACCAGACAGAAGGAGGAGGTCTGGGGGCATTGCATTCATCTTCCCATCAAACAATCTGCCCCAGGTAAGAGCAGTTCAGGTGAGTCAGAGTTAACAGGGTTGGTCGTATCCTCAATTACAGGGCAGCCCAGCTAACGGCTTCATTAAAAATCTTACTCCTGTGCTTTGTTGATGACAGTGATAAAATACCCCACAGTAGCCATTGTAGGATGTAAAATTATGATCTCTTGGAAAGCCTCCCTCACATACCCCCCCAAAAAAGCCCCAGATGATTGTCATCTGTGCTTCTCTGAATTTCATAGGTCACTTCTGATCCAGCTTACACAGACCTTCCATGTTTTTTTCACTGTCCTTAAACCACGACCTCTCCTACCTTCCAGGAGACAACACTTATGATCCTGCTTAAACTGTGAAGCTTCTTAGGATGTGCCTATTTTTCAAGCATGCCTGGAAAACTATGGAGTTGAAACCAACTTGAAATTTACCCAATTACACCAGGTCTAGAACATTTTTTTCAGTCTACACTCAGGCTGGAAATCAGTTTTGCAACACTGATGATGAATCTCTCACTCTGGGAGAATGATGTCTTCTCATCTTCATGCACTACACCTTGGAGCATTCAGTGTAAGACTCGAGGCTGTGCTGTCCCTGTGCATTAAGTGGTAAAGTGTACAAGGTAGATTCCAGCAGCACAGAGGACAAAAAGCTCAGTTTATCTTTCACCAGAACTGTTGCTACCACGTAAAGTTGGACAATATCATCTTATCGGTAGGGATCAGGAAGTTGAAGTTGTATCTGAGGCAGAGGTGAGGACAAGGGAGAGCTGAAGCCTTTGGCCAAGTCTCAGTTGTCTTGTATAGCCTGTAATTTAGAACCACTGCTGAATTGGCAACTGCTGTGATTAATGATTTCTGCCATCTCTAGTTCTTGGGGAGATGCTGTCCTAGCTCAGTTATGATTTTATTGGACTCTTCTGTCCCAGCTGGGCTAGAGCAATGCAGTATAGACGGGCATAAAGCCATTGGTTCTTGGGCAACTGCAGTCTCACAGAGCGCTGCAGCATTTCCCCTCGGCAGCTCCTGCTCCTGGTAGCTCAGTGCACCATTTCTTTGCTCTGAGGTACCACTGCAGCTGCTGGGCAACTTGAATGGGGAGCAAGAGCCTGGACTGGCTGCTGACTTTTCACTGACACTTAGTTTGACAGATTGTCTCTCAGAAGGAACCTGGAACAACTTTTATGTTAAAACATCTGCTGTATTTATAAACCTGCACTAATACTTGAAGAGGCATTTGAAAAATTGTATATGCCATTTTTAGATGAAGTTTGAAAATCCTGGTGTATATCATATAGATCATATACTTCACATATAATCATAAACATCATCTATCATCATAAAATGCTAAACATCATTCCATGGCATGTGTATCTTCGCACAGTGACAGGGATCAAGGTTTTAGATAAAATGGCAGGAGATGGAAAGAAAATAAAATTCCCACTTTTGTTAAAGATTCAGTGGTTGGTGGGGCTTGGATATTACCCTTTAAGTAATGAACAGTTGTCAGAGTGACGGAAGTAATTACTGGGAAGTTTTTCTCTATTAATTACCATTATTATTATTTGGCTCTTCTGTCCAGTTGCACAATTTCATAATTTCTTTTTCTGAAAGATCAGGTGTTGATTTACTGGTAGAAAAATTTGACCTGACTGATTGTAAGAGATTTGCATTTCTTTTGAACTGGATTCCATAAGCTGATCAGAAGAACCTCTCTATAGGAATGCTGAAAGAGTTGAAGGCATCTGAGCTTTTTCCTTTGGCAAAAACGCAGAAGTGGGATCACGTGGATTCTGTTGGGATGGGAGCTGGATGCTGATTATGAGTGAGGAGCCAGGGGTTCTGTAGGAGAGGATCTGTTGATGGTTATGTCCACAGCAGCAATTAGTGCTGTGCAGTAGGAGCAGAACTGTAATGCCAATTACAAAATGCTGGTCCTGAAGACGTAATGTCCACATGAATGTATTTTTGGTGTTGGACTAGTTCTGGTTTGGTCCCATGTGCTCCTCCAGTGGCTTGAAGTGCCTGAAGTGCTGGAGAGCTGCTCCAGATTTAGTTACACCCTGAAGGAATCCTGTTTGTGGTCTCCAAGGCAGCCCTGTGTTCTATTGGGAAAGCTGCTGAGCTGAACTGCAAATTGGTGTAGACACAGCTACTAAATGTCTTGTCCTATCTTGAATAAGTAAATTGACCACAGGAACAGGCTCTTGGAGGAGGTGGCAGTACTAGTTGGGACTTATGGTTGGCTAAAATCAAGGTCGACTAAGAATTAGTATGTAAAAAAACCGCAAACAATGTTGTTGACTTGGTTTCAAATACAGGAGAAAATAAGGAACCTATTTCTAGGGCTAAAACGAAAAGGAAAAGGGGAATCAGCATGAAAAGAAGAGAGTAGAAATGCCAGAAACACCACTGCAGTTATCTCTCTAGGATAGCTGCAGTATTTTGACATAGCCTATGATGACTAAGCCACTGGATTTGAGAAGAGCCTGTGCATTGAGAGCATAAAGATGTTATAGTCTTATACAAGTATTCTTAAATGTTTTTATTTTAAAAAAACCCCCAAACATTCCACCCACCTTAAAATCAAAATCTAATTACACAGAATGAAGATGTTTCCTAAGCAGTCTCACTTGGAGCACGTGCTGCCGAAGAAGAAGAGTTTGTATTAAGTGAGCTATATTATGGTGAGTATGTTAACAAAATGGGGTGACAGGGAGACTGTAAGCTGCTCAAACATGTAACATGTTTACTAAGGGCCCATCTTTGAAATCCTGTCACTTAAATTACAAAATTTCTGCTTATTGAGCTCTGTTGTTTCATAGCTCATAAGCAACTCCTACAAACCTAAACAGACTTCACAAAATTAGAAGTCTTTAAAGCGCTAACACAATTAATTTTGTAAAGTTGTTTTATTGAATGGGAAAAAGCTATTCTAAAAGTATTTTTAAGTACTGTGTTGTTTTTTGTATCTAATGTGACAGTCAATCATATCTTGACTTTGCAGCCAATAGTTTATTTGAATCTAAATCTGTGATGAAGGAATCTGAAAATACGGTTTGCTTAACAAGTTCAAGTTATTCTGCATTAATTTGAACGTTAAGATCCTGCTGGAACGACACCACCAACAGGAAAGCTTCTCAATTCTGGTTAAGCACATTTTCCTCCTGGTCATATTGGCTGCCTAAAATGTACTTGAACTGACTGTACACCTTGAACCGATTTGGATTTGTTAGTTTCCCTCTTCCGTCATTTCACTCTGCTGCCCGGATTTGTATTCCTGCCCTCCAGCACAACATTACTCAGAAACCTCTCATTCTCCTGCACCATCAGGTCAGTGCCTTCGCTCTTTGAAAACATGTTGTTGCACTTTCTACAAATCATGGAAGAAAATTACATAATCTTAAAGGCTATTGCTCTGCTCACTGCATTAAATATTCATATTTCTACCCTTCTATTTCCATCCCCTCTCACAAGTACTTCAGCCCACACTGGCGCACCTTCTGCAGTTCCGGGGCTGAGTCCTGGCCTGCACTTCCAGCAGAACCAGGCAAAGTCCTGGCAATCTTTCAGTGCCAGTTTAGGAAAGGATTAACTCTTTAATTGTTTTTACATAAATAAGAGACAGTCATAGCTTTTATATTGTTAGTGCTTGCTGCAAGCTTTTTTTCCTTAAGCACCAACCCAAGGAACAGATTTTGACAATTTGGAGCTGCTTCATCAGTTCGGATGGCTTTTTAATCTCTAGAGGCCAGATGGAAGCATGATCCTTCACCATTGCATGTTTTGCATAATGTAGGGATGGGAATTAAATTTTGTTTGCACATAGTCATAAATGTGTAACTATATAAATATTTTTCCTTTCCATCCATGCATTTTCTCTTCAACTGTTTTGGTTTGTTTTTTTTTAATGACAGCTTTGTACAGGGAAAAACTGTCACAAACAAGCAAATGCTATGCCCTGACAGAAAAACTTAGACAGAAGAAAACAATTATTTTGGTCAAGGAGATTTGAGACAGAATCTGACACTCAAGTGCTAAGTTTCTGAGACAGATGATGACTTACCTTGGTTTCGGGGCACTGAGAAAACTGCTGTTAGACTGATGTGAAATGATGTTATATTTTTTTATTATTTCTTCTGTAGCTTTATTTCAAGCTCTCCTACAATCCTCACTTTGATTTTAGTTGTGTTTATGGAATTATTCTTTGCTGTCAACTGCAATCAACTGATTGAAATCCATAAATAATAAACATCAAGTTTCAATTTAAGATGCAATAACGAGATGCTATCGGAAGAAGTTTTACGTACTTTAGCAGCTTTTTATAGCTGACTCCCCCCAGAGCAAGGTCCTGATACATTCCTAGTGAGAAGGAGCTCATGTCTTTCCTGCATCTTTGTCGAGAGCCACGTGACAAGTCCTACGTGGCAACTGAAGGAGAGGACACTCACACCTGTTTGTGGAAGGGTCATATAAAAAGTCCCGAGACATATTTTAGCATCTTACCAGTAAGCTGAGCAACTTGACCTGCTTTACCCTTTGTAGGAGACATAATATTAAATTAACAACTAGAAAATAAATAAAAAAAAATTTAAAAAAAGACATACTAACATGAAAAAACACATTTTATTGCACTTAAGTTATAAGAAAATAAAATTTCTAAGTGAATCAAACCATAGACACAATCCCTTTAAAGGTTGTTTTCCTCCATCATGTCAGGTTGTTACATAACTAAAATTAACCAACTGGAATCTGATTGTTTTAAATCAGACTATAAATAAAACAAAAACAAAAACAAAAAAGGAGGAAAAAAGATCGCCTAGGATACAGTGTTAAACCACTTTCACAGTTCAGCTTGAGTTGTGGCTCTTGGAGAATGAGGCAAACCATTTGACTCTTTCATTTCTCATTTTGTTTGCATGTGACATCTTTACAAAAACTTAAGTTTTTGCTCTGTCAGTTCCTCCCAGCAATAACTGTAACAGTTGTTTTTTTCTCAAATACTGTAAAACACTAAGACTGACCAGCAACTTTATTTTAATTTTTGTATTTTATAATATTTTTAAAAAATTTTGTCAGTTTTTTTTTTAAATGTATGTTCATTCCATTCACCACAGCCCTCACAAAGAAAAATTTCCCCACAGAACAGGCTGCAATAGCTTTGTTCCAAGGAATGTGTTTTAATTTTTGCCCAGAAAAAAGAAAATAAGCTTTGCACACACACTCAATTCTTTATTTGCAGGCAAACTTCACTCTTAATTGTCTGAAACTCTTCCACTCTCAGCCTCTTAGAGGCACAGTTGGCTCAAGTTTCAGTGGCAAAAAGTCTTTTTCTGTAACCAAACTAGAGCAAATTTGGAATTCAGTCTGGGACTAAAACGTCACAGCAGAAAAAAAAATAAAAAAAAATAATTTGCTTTTCTTTCTTTCATTTAGCAGCATAAATAAGTTTGGCCACTGGGAATACAGTACAGGGGTGGGACAACAATCCCATAATTGAAGACCTACTTCTAGCACCAGCATTGCGAATTAAATCCATCAGAGGACTCTCAAAACCCAGGACAACTTGCCACCTCAGAGCAACTTATGCGTTGAAGAGTGTAGATGGAAGCAACAGTAAATAGATTAAACAGAGGCTAATACTGTGATTGACATTGGCAATGGTTGGCAAAAAAAAAAAAAGAGGAATAAAGAAAAAAAAGAAAAAGCTCTGATAAAACTGTACAAAACAATTCACAGTAATATTTTAGCTTTTCCACACCAGGAATGGACTCTTTGTTTTTGTTTTTGTTTGTTTTTCTCATTGCAGATGCTCTCTAGTTTTTGAAAGTCAACCAGTGACTGCTCGTGGAGGTTGGAAGGGACCTTGGAGGGAGTCCGGTCCAACCCCCCACTCGGAGCGGGGCTAGGGGACAGCGCGTTGCTCGGAGGGGCTGCCGGGACCCAGGGTGACCCAGGGGTGCACGAGCAGGCTCGCCTGTGCAGCTTATTTCAAGATCTTTGTGGTAAAATAACTTGTTAACAAGAACTGTAACATTTTTTTTCACTCCAAATTGCTCAAGGAGTATTTGGAGGAAAGTAAAGAAATTAATTGCACCTGGTTTCATTTCAGAAGTTGGATTTTTGCAAAGCTGCCCCGGTCAAAAGTGTAGCCTTTTTATGTGACGAGACAGCAAAAGCCTCTCTTGTCAGTTATAGTTTGTCATCTTTGTCTTCTCCTTCGTAGTCTGTAGGTCTTTAGGATCTGTTGCCCCAAGGCAACATCCTGCACCACCAAGGACAAGGGATTTTTTTCCTTTTTCTTTTTTTTCTTTTTTCTTTTTTTTTCAGGGGGGAGGGAAAGGAGAACATCGTCTACACGTTTGGACAAATTCATCTTTCTGCCCTTCACTTCATATCGACGTCAAAGTCCAACACCAGCAGCTTTGTTTCCTCAGTCCCATTGCGGCTCCCAACTGCACACACCAGCTTTGTGTTAGAAGCTCTGATTCGCCACACGACGCCTCCGCTTCCCCCGCTCTCCAATGTGACTAGATTTCGGATAAATTCACCCGTTTTCAAGTCCCAAAGTTTTACAGTCCCATCATCTGAGCTGGTAATTACAAAGTTCTTGTTGAACTGTAAACAGGTCACAGCACTCTGATGCTTGTTGGGACCTGTAAGAGTAAACAAAACCATTTCTATTTGTAATTAATTAGAAAGCAATATCAGACAGTGCTGCATCTAGAATAAACACATCACTATTTGCATACAGTTGTTTCCATCTATTAGAATTATTCGAGAACTATCTGTTGTAACTCCTGGGTTTGTCCATTGAAAGGTACAGAAGCCTTGCCAAGCTTTCAAAAAGTGAAGGCAAGTATAAAAAAATTCCCCAGTATTTTCTGCTTTGTTTCAGTGATCTCATTGTGTTGTATATCAGCAGCAGGGCAAACGTGCACTTGGACATCCATGAAAATGAACTTAACCATCCACAATGAGGTGACCGCTGTAAGAGTTCATCTCCAAGTCCCTTTGAAGTGTTATTATGAGATTACTCCATCAGTAAATATTGACAGTTATATGCTGACATACAAATATATATGTTAAAGCAGCAAAGTTTGCTTTACAGGGAAATTTAATTTTCTGCTCCAGCCAGCACTGCTGCATATGATATATGGGAATGATATAAGACCTTTTTTGTGGGGAGAAACATAACCATGTGTTTGTGCGCATGATGCCTGAGTGGCAACTGTCAACATGGAGGAAAAAAAAATCTTTCTCCTTATTGAAATAAAGAAAACATCTTCCACTTGCATCTCTTGATTTATTGCAACAGACAGTGTACTTTGCCTCCTGATCCAATTAATCAGTAGGCTTTGAAACATTCAAGTGACCCCTAAATAAATACATTGACTGGCTATTTTGAGATGTAATTTCCTACATATTTCTGTGGCTTATTAGGCTAATATACCCATAGCAAATTGCTATCAGTCCAGACCATCTGCCTTTCATAATAGGCAAGTGATTTGAATAGATTAGATTAAATACATTTTGTTCTTCTAGTTCAGAAAAAGATCATACAGCTGTCATCAGAAAAATATTTAAGTTGTAAGTGGTTGGTGCTTGTTTCTTTGTAATTATTTCTAAGGTTTTTTTAATGTAGAATCTGCAGCACAGATCACTGTAGGCTGCTTGATTTACATGAAGGTAGTTTAAGCTTACCTTGCAATGTCTGTAAACATTGTCCTGTTTTAATGTCCCAGATTTTGACTGTAGAATCAGCATTCCCAGACACAAGTATATTGTCCTTGAGTTCCATTCCACTTGTGAGTGACTGGTGGCCTGTTAGAGTGTGAATGCAGTTGCCTGTCTCCACATCCCAAACTCGGATGGAAGTGTCAAGAGATCCACTCACCACATGGATACCATCAAACTACAAGAAAGGTAAATCTATTACAAACAATTATATTAGGATCTTACAAAGAAGGCTATTAAGCATTTACTTCACTAAATGCAAGGTTAGACACTATATACATTCAGAAACTGCAGTACAAAATAAGAACTCAGTAGAGATGGCCACATTTGGTACCAGAGCAAGTGATTCATGGTCAGTGCAATTTTCTGTTGTAGACATGTGAGCTCTCGAGGTACGTGGTTTGAAAAGAGACTCTGAGCCCCTGGTCTTTGAAATGTAATACATCTCCTTTAAACACAGCAGATCCTGACTATCCTGCAGTGTGCAAGAGTAAGAGAAAGTACTTTTCCTAAAAGAGATATTAACAAGCCAACTCTGCTTTTCACAAGTCAGAGGGACTTTAAGCAAGAGAATGACAACAGCATTATTCCAGAATCATCTACACAAAAGTCGCAACATAGGAAAATGAAGGAAATGTAATTCAAAAATGTGGAGTTTAGCTATTTTATAATCCTAATTGTGTACAGTAAGGAACTGTAACTTCCCAGTCATTGTAGGGAAAGCATACAGGCTAAGATACAAGATTCTTTTGACTAAGAGGACTGACCATGTAGAGAACAGAAAGGTGGAAAATAACTTGAGCCACAGTGACAATGACATAAAGAGTCCAGAATTCTCAAAAAAGGAAAAAAAGCAGTAGAATAAAACCAGTGGGCTTCAAGAAGGAATAGTTTAAAAAGCCAAGACTTCCTTCCCTGGAGGTTTTTATGTATCTATTCTCTGATGGGAAGAAGAGTTCAGGACAGTTGGCACTTTCTTAAAGACACAAACTATCCCTATGTGAAAGAAAGATAGGAAGTATTGTAAATTACTAAGACCCACTTGGCTAAACCGCAAGGAATTGTACAAAAAGTAGAAACTACATCAATAGAAGCGTATAAAAGGGCACACTGGGACAAACCCACAGAGGCAGGGCACAACACAAGATAAAACGATGAGGAGCCATTTGACTATTGTGTAGAAAAGCCCCAACCAAAAACAAAACAAAAAAAAACCACACCAAGAGGAAGGCCAAAAAACCCCTCATTTATCCTCAGTGGGAAGGAAACACTGATTGAGGCCAGCTATTTAACTTCTTTTTGTTTCAGTCCTCAGCCATCTGAGTGTAGGCTCACAGCACTAACGTCAATGACAAACGAGTACAAGCTTTTGCAAGAATGAGGGAACAAAATCACATGAGGCAAATTGTTCTAAGACAATCTCAGAGACATCTGCTGCTATCTTGGAGAACCCATGGAAGACAGACAAGTTTCAGATGGCAAATACAATTCCTTTCTTTATTGAAGGAGATGATGATGGAATATTGGGAATTACGGATCAATCAACCTAACTTCAATTTCCACAAGGAACTTTTAGGCCCTTAGTAATGTGGTAAGTAGCAGCAAACACAGATTTGTGGGAAAATTATCTTAACCAATATGATTTTTTTTTCCTGTGACAGACTAAAAAGCCATGTGAAACAGCAAATGTCTTGGTTGTATTTTTACAAAGAGGAAGACAAATTTGAGGCAGAGTTACTATTACATTCAGAATGTTGTTCACAGTACTATTAGAGACACCAGAAAGAGTTCCAGACAGGTCTGGCATTTACTATTTTCATTAGGATTTGGGTGACATTTGGAACAGTAGAACTGACCCAAGGCAAAGTGTGTAGAAGTCAAGTGAAAAGTGTGAAGATCTGAACTTGGCAGGGAATGAATGAAGGTACAGCTGCAGCCTGGGAGAAAGAAGGCTGGGCAGGAATCTTGGTTATATTTAAGGCAATCCGACACTACTTGTCCATGTGGACTGACTGGTACTTGATAAGGCAAGGAACAAATCCAGTTAAGGGAACTCGACTATCTGGGGCTGCTTCTTTTTATAAGACCCACAGAAAATTAGAATCTTAGATCTCTGCAGTCAGACATGGTTGAGCATGGCACCTAGATTCAAAAGAGTGGAGGGTGACTGGCACACAGACTGCTTATCTGCTGTATGCACTGCATTCCTGGTGAAAATACACTAAAAAAGAGCCTCTGGTATCTGAATGTAAGGCATAAAAAATAACTTTTCACTTCTAGCAAGCATTGATAAGACTTTGACTGGACCCTGTTTTGGGTCCCCTGCTTTCAAAAGAGGATGGGAAATAATCTGAGTTCCAATAAAAAGACAAGGAGTGCCAAGTAGTCCAACAGACTTGGGTGGAAACACTACAGAATATTTTTCCTTCATAAAAAGAACTAAACCAGATTGAAGTAACAAATTTTGAATTCTTTTCCCCCTTTCCTGAAAACTAATTGTACTGCATGTTATAAGGTATAATAAGGTATTCACAAATTGACGGTGCTGCAGTGAAAAAGACAATGGTTTGGAACAATGAGTTATCCATGAACCTTGAGAATCTGTGGATTACTTCCAAAAGCAGGGAAGAAAGAATAAGAAAACTCAACACATTCAGTAGTCTTCAACTGCTGCATAAGGATCTCTGGAAAATATTAGGTCTACACATGGGGAAGTATCGAAATATAACAGAACCTGCATGGAGCAGGGATAGGGAGGACTGGCTTATTCCATCTGATTATTCTGCTGTTTGGGCCTACTTCAGGCCAAAGGGCAGGAGCCACCATGCAATTTTAAAGAATCTTTCTGTTCCAAAACTGTAAGCACCTGTAGCCTCCAGCTTGCCCTCCCCGATCCCCTTCCCATTTGTTTCAGAACATATCCATGTGTAACATAATCAAATTATTTGATCCATTATTACTACAGTATCAGAGCAAGACATAAATACTGGTGAGCCACTGGTGAAGATAAGGTAGGATAACATCTGTTCCCAAACTGCCCTACACAAAATACAATCCTCAGAATACTTTCGAGAGATAGGTAGGTAAATACAGCATTTTTAACTTGTTTGCTGCATGTCTAGAGAATACTCCTCAGCATATGAACATAAGAGAAGGGCTGGAGCTTTTGGTAAATTCTGCTACATATTTTTGGGAAAGGAAACCAATTAGGAACTTTGTTCGTATTTAATATATTACAGAGAGATACATATTATGAAATATACACTTTATGAAAAATCTCTAGCACTGAGCTTCACTTTCTGAGCTACAAACCAGAGCAGTTACATGCTGAATGCCATTTCCCAATTTTGTACTGTCTTTGTTGATTTCTTTTTCAAGTCCTGCCAGACTGTGGTGTGAACAGGCACAAGCATGAAATTAATTTCTTTCGCCTTTCAATGCCTGGAAGTGATGCTTTGACTCTATGAATGAACAAGATGATGTTTTGGGTTAGTAAAGGTAAGAAGACCCAAGACATGAGGTCTGTGTGTATCTCTGCCAGCTCTGTGGATGACTGGTGGGCAATAGAGAGATGCCACAAGGCAGCACCATAAGAACCTGCACCTACATTAACATGTTGCTGTTGAAAAAGCCTCACAGTTGTATATCTGGCCTGTACTCAGAGAAGAGGAAGTAGGAGGCTAGAGATTTACATAGGATCATTAAAATTTTAGGTTCAGCCTTACTGTGAATTATAGTTTGCAATTGGAAGATGGGACTAGAAAATGAGGATAAACGTCTCTCCATAAATCAGAGCATTAATCCAATGGGGTTTTTGGTACTTTGTCAATTACTATACCCTCTGATTTATTTAAAACAATAAGTTTGGAATTTCTTGGGGAAAGCAAGAACACAGCTCCAAAATACATGCAAGATTAAAAAAAAATCTCAACCAAACAACCCATCGATCCACAAAACCATGTAACTAGCTGGGATAGAGATCTGGGCTTTATTGTACTAGATCCTTTAAAAAAATGCTACTCTAAAAAAAGTTCAGTTTCTAAATTAGGACAACATATAACTCGTGTAACAAAAGGAAAGAGGGGTTCATCACAGATGCCTCTGTATTCCCGTGGTCTGGATAATTCTGTACTAGGCACCCACAAGTTAATAAACAAGGTGAAATAAACTGATTTTAAATGTTACTTAAGGAAACTAAAGCAGCAGATAAAAATCACATACCTGTAACGAGTAGACTCTGTTAGTATGCCCTTGCAGTGTGTGCAGACAGGTCTCTGTCTCTGGATCCCACACTTTGACCATAAAATCATATGCACCACTTACAACCCTTCTGCCATCATATTGAACGCACCGAACTGCAGCGACGTGGCCCATCAGAACGTGTAAACACTGGCCCGTCTCTATGTCCCAAACTCTCAGCGTAGCATCTCGAGACCCACTGACCACTCTGCAGGAACAAGAAAACCCCTCCTGTACTCAGCATTGGACATCAAAATACTACAACAATTAAACTTGGGTACAAACAGGTTCTGCGTTTTAATTCGGGATGTTAGATAGCATTGGTGCACTAGCCACCAAAGTTCTGGCTTGGTGTGACATTTTATTAGGGTCTCAAATGACCGAAGGGTTCTTTTTCCTTGCTCTACTCGCCTCCTCAGGATCTGTCTATTTGATATAACTAGCAACCAGTATTGAAAAAGGCACTTCATTCCTGAACAGCAAAACAATGCCATGAGAAATTCTGTGAACTGTTGTATCTACCTCTGAAAGCTGACAAACATGGTGAGCTCCAGCCAGTGCTGTGAGCATTCTGAGTTAACTAATTGTAACAAATACTTTAGAAATTTTACTCTTAGTAATGTAACAGTTACTCTGCTCAATTTTTTTTTTTTTTGGTTTATGCTTCAATAAGCCTTTATAGGCATGAACAGAAATGAGAAGGAATGAACATAATAGAATTTATACAGAAAAACCTCTTCATTCTTCAAAAAAAGAAGAAATGTAACCAATGATCTCTCTCTCAACAGCTCCATACCACAGCTGAGTAACAGCGCTGCCAATGTTTGTTGAATCAAGACATGGTTTGCTATTGCAAAAATCATGTTCTAATCAATTAAAATTTAAATAAAATACTGCAGTGACAATACTTAAAGGCCATTTGGTAAAATGAGTAAAAGTTTCTAGCATTGACAAAAGAAGAAATTATTCAGTGTGGGAGACTGGATCACAGTGTAACAAAGAATTAGCTTTGAAATAACACAGACTGTGACTTTTTGAAGTACATGACTCAATTTTCAGTTCTTCATTTAGTATTCTTCTGCTTCTATTAATCATCTCCTCCCTTGTGTTATGTTTGGCCTGGTTCATGTTCCACTCAGTGGTGGGCGAGGTCCCCAAGTTTAGGGAGCACTTTCTATGAGCACAGGTGCCTAAACGCCAGGCCAGGCTGTGGCTGCAGCTCTGGACAAAGCCTCCTCACCTTTTCTCGTGGAGATGCATGCAGCGCACGGTGGAGGTGTGTCCGTACAAGGTGTGGATGCACTCCCCAGTCTCAGCGTTCCAGACTTTCAACGTTCTGTCTGTAGAGCCACTGATGATGATATTGTCCCTCATCTGGGATGACCACACTCCGCCTGTGTGCCCAACCAGTGTTCTCAAACACTGTAAAGAAACATTTTCCTTAGTTACCCTTTTGACAGAGGGGAATGGAAACTTTAAGAAAAAGCGGTCTTGGAGGTAACAGTCAGCTCTCATAGCAAGAGACAGAAGACCCCTGGAGACTTCTTTCTCATTGAACAAAAAAATTCCCCTTTTTAAAAAATACTCATTAAATTTCTCTCCCAATTGTTGGTACTTCAACTATAAGGAATTTTTCTTGTAATCTTCCCCTTGACAAACTAAGCTGTCTTTCCAAATTTCTCAATACAAGGACATGTTTTGCAGCCTTGAGTCATTTTCCTGGCATTTTTCTGAGTCACTGCAGGATTTCCAATAGCTTTTTGAAGCACGTTAGAAGTGGAGAGAACACACTTGGTAGTTTCACCACCAATCTATAAACCACATATTTTTGTTGTATTTTTTCTGAAACATCACACTCTGTAAGCCACAGCTACCGCATCACTCCTGCGAAATCATGTTTCAGACCTTTTTCAGACTTTACTGTTGCCCAGGAGAGAATCCCACACTACATAAGCACAGCCTCCCTTCTTTGATCCCAAATGTATGACATGATTTCTCACCATGTACAGACAGTGTTTGCTCACACCTACTTCCATAAAACCCCTGTCGACCCGGAACAATGGAATGTCTCTGTCTCTCAGCCTGTTTTCTTTACAAGTAATGACTATATATGCTTTCCCACCAGGCAGCAATAAATGCTAATTAGCACAGACAAGGAAAGATCCTTGCAAGACTCCTCTAGGAAGATACTCTGTGAAGATTCTGCATTTACTTTAACAACATGATCTCTATAATTACCCATTTTCTAACCCATTTAAATATGTGCCATGTTGATTTTTGCATTATTCTTTTTTTCTTCAGTTCTGTCATGGGGCTAGGGATACAGTCTTCCAGTGCACACAGCCATCTACTTCTGCACTATTACTTTTATCAGTCAAACCTGTAACTGCACGAGAAAGGAGGTCAAGGCAGTTTGAGGATCTCTTTTTCTGTAATCTAATGCTAAGTGGCATTAATTGCCGTGGCCTTCCTTTAACTGTTAGTTGACTCCTCTTGACGTAGTCCAATATTTTTTGTCTGAGATAATGTATCCTAAATACCCAGTCTTTCAGTTTACTCCATTTAAACATTGATGCATTGTAGCTTTCTGACTGTCCTGTCCTGGATCTTCTCCTTGTGATCATACCTTTTGAAAATGCATTAATTTTAAGCCATAGGTTACTTTAGGAAAAAAAAAAATCATCAAATACAGATTATCGGGATCAACTCTAATAAGTAAAACCATAACTTCAGTAGTAGTTAACATGTGAGTTTCTGCTGAAATGCTCTATCATCACTGCATGCTGTATTTCCATCACATGATTTTTCTTCCAAAGTATTTTTTCCTGCATCAGTGACAATATAGTAATTCCTGTTGCTAATATCCTGTTCTTTCCAGCATCCTTGAAAATGGCTTGCTTTTTTGTAGTACATAGATTTCCTGTTCTTCAACAATTTTTAACCAGTCTTCTGCAATTACTGGCTCCTAGCTTAATTCACTGCTATCAAATCCATCTTTTTCAGTTCATAGCTGATGTTCACTTCTACAGTTCTCTTTTTTTCTAATTTCAACCAATGTGCTCTTATTTTAAGAACTCATCCTGTTAAAGCAGTAAGAACACAGAATCCTTATTTTGGGCTTTACATCTGTCAAGGGAATTATTTAGTCATGTTCATTTGCACAAACCAACCTTTAGGGTTTCTTTATTTTATTAATTCTTCAGCATCAGTAAGCATGAGGGCTGATACAGCATGCTTCCATCTTTCACACACAATTTCTGGCTCTCTTAAAGGTTTGGGGTAAATGGTCACACTAGGTTTTGTAATTACTTTCAAAAAATTACTGAACAGTAATTGTTAAGTCATGCCACTCTGCTCAATTTTATATATTTAAGGGAACGTTTTGCTTTTGGGAGTGTGGTACGTACAAAGAAAGTATTCTTCATTTGTGTTTAGGTTGCCCTTTTCAATTAAAATAAATGTAAATTTCATTATGGGATCCTTCATTAGACAGTTTGTTGTAGGGAAGCCAACAGCAGCAGGGTGAGGCTGCCTATGGCTCTTAATTTTATTCTTACCCACAGTAGGATTAACAATCCCTTCAAGGATCTTCTGGGCATGCAATGACAAATGCTGAATACATTCAGCTTCGACATTATGAAGTGGATACCTTTTACATCTTAAACATATTACCCTCAGCAGCTGTCCTGTTGTTATCTATACCATTAAACCAAGCTAAGTGCACACAATACCAGTCCAAAAGGAGAAAGTACTGTTTCCCCAAGGCCTTTTCTACATCCTTGGTCGGTCAGTCACCTCAAAAAAAAACCCTGTGGGCTGAGTAGCTGTGATGTTCTAACATGACTGAAATGTTCAGTACTGTCTTTTTGATTGCACATATTGTTTTGCTTCCCTAAGTCAGAATTAAATTATTGAAGCTTATTAAATTCCTGCCTGAGCTGGATCTAATTTAATAGGAAATATTTAAACCTAAAGCAAGTTAATTTTTTTTTTTTTGTGGCTCAGCAATATAGTAGCTTGGAAAGAAAAACAAACTCTGTATTTGAAATTAGAGCCAGTAAAATGAACACTCCATTTCAAAAAGTTGAAAACAATAGAAAGAACGCTAGAAGACAAGTGAGAAAGGGAGATCCAGAGGGGTAAAAGCAGCCTAAGTTAAGCTTTAAGGAAGATAAAGTAATGTTTCTGTCCAAATTCTTTAAAATCCATGTCACAAACGACTCCACAAGAATAGCAGAATTGCCAAGAGAACAAGGATATATGCCAATGGTAACATGAGCAGCATTGCAATTTCACATCAAGGTGACTTTTTTGAACTGAAGGAGTTTCTGTGTGGGAAAAGACAACCCGCATGTTTAGCCGGTACATCTTTCCATTCCTGCCCCAGAGGCACCAAAGGCCACCCTGCAGCTCTGATGGCACAGCAGCATTTTTGCTGTAGCAGCGCTCTAGCCGTGGCTCATTTCCTAAGGAATCCAGCAAAGCAGGCACCTTACCTTGCCTGTGACCGCTGACCACACTTTGAGCGTGTTGTCGTCGGAGCCGCTGACGATGCGGTTCCCGCAGAACTGCAGGCACGTGATCACGTGGTCATCGTGGCCCTTGAGCACCTGGCAACCACGAACACAAAAGCAACGGTCACCATTTAACACAGGAGATTAGAGAGAAGCAGGAGAAACAAAGTGCTCTTCTGATTCATAAATTACAAAATGCTAGAGTTGCTTCAGTAATAATAAGGCCCCTTAATCCTGTGTGTCAAGTCTAATTTACCGCCAGCTGGGACCAAAGAAGGTGTTTTCCTCCTTCCATGGAGTGATGCTGCATTGCTTAGCAGGGACACTACAGTCACTGCAAGCCTCCTAAAGAAAAATCCCTCACAAAAGTAGGCTGAATTAGTAACTGGACATTGCTCGATTCCTCTGCAATTTTTCCATCTCTTTATTTTTCAATTGAGATACTGTTGCCTTTTGTTTCAATCTTGAATAAAAAGGATGGGCTGATTATTTGCTGAGTATTTGTATTGCAGCGGTCAAGGCTGACTAAATCTATTTTTTTCCCTTACTAGCCAAGCATTGTGTTAAATGCTAGGCAGCACCAAAGTAAAAAACTAGAAAACCATTAACTCAATTAAATACAAACAAAAGCAACAATTTCATGTGCTGGGAATGTGGAGTGGAATGTTGCTTTATAGAGGTGGGATTTTCAATGCTTGATTTTGGAAAAACTAATTCTGTGTATCTTATTGCAATACAGCAAAAAAAAATTTTAGCAGAATACATAGGATGAAGAATTTTTTATTTAAGATATCTGAACACTTTTCAAGATGTTCATTGAAATGAAATGGCATTTGGATAATGCCAGAGGCTGTAATTTTAATAATAATTCCAAGATAACTTGATGTGGCATATCGAGGCAAGAAATACAGAATTGTTGCCAGAGATGTACGTAAGTCACGGCCAAATAAACAGCAGGATGTAGCCATAGGTTTTCCATGGGAATTCTTTTGTTCTTATTTTATTTTGTTATTTTTAATTAAGAAACAGGTAAATTGCCTTAAAACCTTAAAAAGCCATGAATATGGGTTTACTTCATATTTCTGGCTGCTTGTTCATTATCAGCTTTGATTAGAGAGTTGCTATTTTATTTACATAAGGTCTGAAATATTGCTTCCTATCTTCATATTGGAAAGAATGTAATGATAAATATCAAAGTCATTAAAATAATTTTAACATTTAGAAAACCCCACAAAAATCTTACACAGAATGGAGTAATTGTCCTGTGCTGCTCAATTTAGAAGAATATATTTAAAAATAAAGCATGAGCTGACCACTGAACAGTTGTGGAGCATTTTTATGTTGCAACATGACCCAGCTCTAGTAATACATACATATTACACACATATATATATAAATATATAAATATATATATAATATATGTGTCTGTATGTTTAAGTATTTCCAATCAAGTTTATGCAATTACCTGTCTCAAAGACACTGGCATATTTATAAGAATTCACAAAATTGTACAGAAATTCATAAAAGAGCAGTGAAAGAATTCTGCAGTACGAAGCATAATACATTGCCAATACGGTGGTCAGAATATAATTTAAAGCTGGGGTAAGCTAAAATACGAATTATTTTTTTCTGTAGCAATTCACTGTTTTTTGTGCATGGATAGTCTTGTTTGTCCAAAGGAAAAAACCCGAGCTAGGAGCTGATCCTGCTTTGTTCACGGCCCCGTGCACAGAGCTCAGAACCTCACCTTGGGCGATTTCAGTTCTCCTCGCCGCCAGTTGGTATCAATCCTGTGCTGTCTAATGTAGGCGCTTTTCCACGGACTGTGTATAAAGCCTGGTTTTATTACTTTCCTCCTCTTGATATGCAGTGGTTCATCAATCCCTAAAATGGAATTTTAAAAAAGTGGGGGAGGGGAAGAGATGAGGCCACCCCACAGAAAACACCTTCCCTCCCAAACTTCTACTGTGACCCCTGACATTAAAATAAGGCAGAAATGTAACAATCTCCTGCATGCCAACATTTGTGTGTCGGTGACACCACCCTGCTCCTCAGAGATTTATACTCTGTCTGTCCTTGTCAGTTCAGCATAATCATTACCATAATCACAACTGAAAATGCTCTAGTTCATCATTCCTTGCTGGCAACCTACTAGCTTGGGTTTGGATCCCCCTTTGCAAGGCAATACAGCAGAATATTGCCTTTTACAAATGGGTATTGTCCAAAAACCTCTTTAATCACTCATACACTTATTCTGGAATAGCTCAAGAAGCAAAACCTTTCTGTCTGTGGTTCTCCACTCTGGTCACCCATCTTCATTACCTTTAAGTTCACTGTGACTCCTGGTATTAGTGAGCTTTTAATCACTTTCTTGATTTGAAAGGCTGAGTGCTTTTGGCATTGTCCTCTCCTGGCTGGAATTTAAGTACACCTATACCCTTTCTGACTTGGCACTTAAGCAGTAGTGCTTTGCTTTAGCCTTGCTATTACAGATACAGCTTTTTTTACAATTCTCTCACCCTGCTCTCTTTTCCATGCAGCTGCTCTCTCCACTGCATTTCATTACTGGCAGGAGTCTTGTCTCTTGCCAGTATGTGGATTTCACTCTTCTGCCTTTAGCCCCGTCTCTGGTGTCTCTGCCTGCAAGTCTTGAATTAAGGGCTCCTTCCTGTTACTGAGCAGCTCACTGAGGCTAAGCAGGCTGCAGTTCTGGCCTGCTTGCCTGTGCTCTCCTGCCTGGATGTATTTATTCTTACTTGTAAGCTCACAAATGTAAGCTCATTCCCCTCTCAACCTTCTCCGTTTTTCTCACTCTGTCCTCTTAATGCATTTTCACTGAAATTTTTAAGAGAAGAATCCTTTGGAGAAGATTTAGGAGGTTAGACACCTGCTTTCCATCACAAGAGAAAACAAATTAGTTTAGGTGCCCTTACAAATAGCCAGCTACAATTGACACTGTCATATTTTTTGAAGCCTTTGCATCAACCTCTCCCAAGTCCTTGTCTCCATACTCCAAGGCAGTCTGGACAGGTTCCTGTGTCCAAGATGGTACTGCTCTGGGATCATGTGCATGTGCTCTTTTTCACCCCTGGAGAGATTCTTTGTTCATCTAATTCTCCTTAAAAATAAAAGCTTACATTCTTCCTGTGCACAAATACATGGCTACTTTCATGGGAGCCTTTTTTAGCCCATTCATATTAGTGCTGGACCACCGCATCTTCTTGACTTGGCATGACAAGGATAATATCCATGTGGCTAATGGACTGTGTGTCCCTCTCCAAGCAATCCTTTCAGCACCTTCTCCCACTACTGTGTGCCATCTCTGTGTTAATTATCCTACAAGTGACGTGAAGTGACAGCAGCCCTTCTACCAACCACTGAAAGAATTTTTCCTCCATGCTACAAATGGCCAGACTATACTCCTATCATTTTTACATCTCAGCTCTTACTTTTGCTTGCATTTTGAATAAACATAATCCTCAAAAAAGAAAACCCGATTGTATTCTAAAAACATGCAACTGGTATACTTTCAAAATAAGATATTCAAGCCTGAACTCTAGCATTCCATGGATTATTTCTATTTCCTGCTTTCAAGAGAGATATATACCATGTAGCTCAAAGCATAACTAGCACTAAATCTAAAGTCACACGAATTGCCTTCGTAAAACTTTAAGCTTATTATGTAAATGAACAACACTTTTTATGATAGCAACACTTCGACCATTATATCCATCATTTTGCTCAGCCTTACCCTCCTCTTTGCATTTCTCTCTCCAGAGAAGATTATCTTCAGCCAGAATTCTCCAGTAACGACATGTCTGGGCTGCTTGCAGAAGGTCCCTGGGTTCCAGGAATGACAGCACATACAGTGCCAGCTGTAAAAAATAAGAAGAAAGTGTATTTTCTGCACTCCTTTTGAAGAGAAAAGTGAAGCAACTCCATTTACTATCACACATCAGGGGCTGAAATACAGAAAATTGGAACGATAAATTATTAAACAATCTCTGAAACTTAACAGACTCCAGTTTATTCCTGTGGGCGTGTGGAAATATAACAATCATCTTAAGTAACTAAATCCTTACAGATCATATCACAAAATGATTCTTGCATTTGCAAGAAAAGAGATGTCAGCTGAAATAATTATTACATTTTTTAAAACATGTAATCCACATTACTTTGAATCATTAGCAGAATTATTACCAAAGTAATTATGTCTATGTTATTTTAGCTAACAAGCACACCAAGTTATTTTGAGAGTTGAACTAAAAAGTACAGCACTCACCATGTGAGCAAATAGGGATGTACATTGTGATGAGTAACGTCACTCAGAAAACCCAAATATAGAACAAGTAAATGCTACATTCACCAGAGCTCAAAACCACTCTGCAGCCATAGGAAATGCAGTGCAGGTATCATTCAGTTTCTGATGAGAATGCAAACACACTCCTAGGTGGAGTTACAAAGAGATTTATGGGATCCTACTGGGATGCAGTAGTTAGTAGTTAGTACAGTGTGTTACCAAAACCACATGGCAAATCCTAATAAGCACCAGAATGGAAACAGAAGATGTGCTTTTCCATGTGATAAAACTAAAGTTTATTGGGAAAAGTCAGACCTTGTCTGACTGAGCTAAGCCATATAGTGACCACGATGAAGCCCCCAAAATCTCTACTTATATTTTCAGATGACTGAAGCCTTGAATGGAGGCATGTAAAACAGAATCCAAAACACAAGGACAGCTACCATTAAGGGTGTGATGACTAAGTACAGCTTTTCTACTTGACAGCAAAAATGCAACTCCCCAGTCACGGAAAATAAGTGTAGGATGCAGGAAAGTCACATGAAATGCAGAGAGTCACAAAAAACTCTGCAGAAAGAGCAATATTGATAAACAGTGATGCAGAGAACTACTAATATGCTCACACAGTGGGGTCTTTGTCAGTAACTAATAGGATGCAGAAGCTGTCAAGGAAATCAAATTCATCCACTTTTACTTCTGCTTACCATGTCTTTTGTTTAGGACTTTCAATTTAATTTTTAGCTGAAGTTATGAGATAGAGATATATATATATATATATATATATAGATATATATATGAACAGAATCTGCCCTTCAAAGCAGCAAAGACTGAAATTTACTGAGGAAGTCATAACTGTAGGCTATTGACCTCAGCAGATTTTTTACCTTATTTTGTGAGAAACATTTACTTTTAGTAATCTAGACAAGCCAGTGACGGAGCAGGAAATAAAAATTCAGCACACCACAGGCTGTGAAACACGCCTTGTTTGCAAGTCATCAGCTGCAGCTCACAGGGAGCACACAGGACTCCACAGTTGAGGAACCTGTGCCTTAAATGATGTGTTAGATCCCTTAGGCATCCCAGGCCACAAACCTGAAGAATCTTCTTCTGTCCTTACTCAGGAAGCCAGCATTTAGGATCTAGTGTAACACTCTCTATTACAGGAGCAACAACTGTACTTGTCCTTTTAGACTTTCTGTCTTAATTTCTGGCAGGTGAAAGTATTGAAGTGTTGTTTGCTAACATAGACCATCACATAGACCTGCATGTGGCAAAAATCAAACACGATGTGGACCCTTTCCATTTTTTTATGAATGTTCCTGAGTTGACAGCAGTTTGTTTAAATATTACCTGTCCTTTCTATACAGACACAGACATTTGCTAAGCTGGTGTTAATTAAACCTGTGAGCCAACTGATTCTAAACCAGGTTACATATGGGTAACATTTATTTTAGACTACTTTTATCTAAATAGCCATGAAGGGTCAACACCAGTCCCCAGCTGACTTTAAGATTAGCAGTGGATAAAAGATGACGTCCCTTTGTCTCAGCTCATGGATCTAGCTATAAGAAAATTTCAGGTAGCAAAGATCTGACCTTTGACTGAACTGGATTTAGGACTACTCTCTGCTGAAGCATTAGTAATACCTAATAGTAAGCAATCTCTTGCCTTTTTCTTCACTTACACACACAAAACCAGCAAAATTTCTATGGCTGATTTCAGCAAGATTCTTTATCTGTTGGTTTCTCAACCTGATTTTCCAAAATAAGTAATTTGAATAATTATTTCTAAAGTCTCAGCAAGAAAACAGGAGTATTTATTTCATATTAATTGTTTGACTGCATGTTTTCTCAGGAGGAAGGCAAACATTTTCTTGGCTCTTTGGCTATTAAATTACTGTCTTTGCATTGCAGAGAATGGTTTGGAAGCAAAGCCCTCCTGTCCACATCATCTTCTTGTTCCGGCTTGGTAATAAAATCAGTGCACTGCATCCAAGAGCACTGGAGATAACTGCAGATGTTAACGCGGAGCGACAACTCAAGGGAGCGTGTTTTCACAGGATGCTGGCTCCGGTAGGGAAGCCTGCTCATGGAATTACTGACCCCAACAACTCATTCCTGCCCCCACAGCTCCGTGTGTCACCCCCCACTGCAGCCAGCATTCAGTAGCTGGGAACAGCATTGCTGTGGAGATCTGGGTGAAAGAAGAGGAGAGGAGATGGTGGAGTCAGCTCAATGGCTTTTTTTAACTCAGTTAATTTTGGTGACAGTGACTCGGGGTTAGGAAGCAAAAATTATTTAAGCCAACTTCACTGGTGAAGTCAGCCTGTCATGAAGCTAAGCATTACAATACACTGGTTTCAAGAGGCAAGAAACCCACTAGAAATGAACAAATTGAACATTAGTAGTTTACAATGGACTCAAGAAATCTAAGTGATAAAGTTTTACTGCTAAGTAGTGTATCTCTTCCATTAAGAAATTGTGAAAACTGAAATTGTACATGATCTGCAGCTACAGTGTAACTACACAACTGGTTGTACGTGAATGAGTATGGCCACGAAATCATGCAGAGAGAACTTATCTGTGAGTTACTGTTATCCATCCTCTATTGAATTTCCAGACTCAAGAGATGAAGAAGTGGCAAAGTATCTTCTGTCTCTTCAAAATAGAAAGTCTTGCTGCCTTCCGCTGCCTCTGACTTTGGGCAGCTGCTCTAGAAACATGGCAACCATGCAGAGGTCCTGCTGAGCTCTTCTCCTCCCCCAGTGTCCTTTCCACTCCCCGAGAAGGCTGCTGCAGAAAGTGCTTCTCTAAATACTAATCTCATGTCCTGTGTACTAAGTTAATACTCACTGCATAAATTGATTCCAACCCTTACAAATGCCAGCCAGCAAGGGAAGGCTAAGACACTTCCAGACTTGTGAAGATATGACAGTGTATTAAAGAAAAAAAGGGTTTTCTACATCTAAGTATTCAAAAATAGGATATATGCCAGAAAAGAGTGTCAAAGAACAGAGACATGAAACAGTCTGCAGGTAATAAAACCATGTCAAACATAGCAACCAAATACAAACACCAGAATATCTTAAAAGAACTTGCTCTGTAAAGTGTTAGTAACTGAGACTTAACTTCCTAAAATCAATCAATGTGAGAAGTACTATTTATAAGTCAATTAAAATACATTAATTCAATAACTGCCGCAAACTGGGGTTATAATCTTGTATATCCACCCTCGTGTTCTAGTTGTGAGGACATCACAAATTACTCTTGTGTGGACAGCATTTAGCTAGACACACCTAAATCTAAATCTCAGTTTCTCTTTAACCGGATACGACATGATCTGATTTTCAGTGAAGGATTTACTGTAAGGTGTCTCCTTAATTACAGTTTGGCTTAATCCTCAGTAAGAAGTGCTTTTCTGGGTTTACTTTTGGTTTATTTGGTAGAGATTTTAGGGTTTCATTTGTCTAAAATGTATTCAAAAATAATATTAACAAAACACTCACCACTTAAAGCATTAAAAATAATGCTTACACTTACAGAATAATATGCAGAGAGGTCTTACATCCAGAGGAAATTTTTGTGTGTGTGTGCCCTAACAGAATTAGTTCTCAAAAAAAAAAAAAAAAAAAAAAAAAGGCACAATTGGCCCAATTAAGACACACAGATATTTTTAGAGCTATTGGGATTTTGTTTAAAGGGGTCATCTGTATTTCCAAGTATCTAAATGCTATCAAGAGATAGAGGTATGTCAATTTGAAATTACAGTAGCCATGTTATGGCAGTGTACCAATCTGTGAACCTCCAACATCATTTTATATCATTACATTGGCAAAAGGAGCACAGTTGTTTTTTAAAGATGGCAGCCAATGCACTGCATAATCCAGCATTGTCCTGTAATTCTCACCTCTTTTGGGAGCAAGGAAATGAAGTCTCTTTGAAACTGGGGCTCTATCACTTGCATCATGTGTTTTACTTGTGTTGGTTCACAACTGTCAATGAGTTCATCTAAAGCAAGTAACTTCTCTGGTCCGCTCCAGCTCTGCAAGGGAAGAAGAAGAAGAAAGAAACAGTAAGCTCAGTTTAACAAACTGGTTTGGTTTATATTCGTAAGTGCCATTGCCTTGCCAATAAAGCAAATTAAGTTTCCTCATCCAACTATATACAAGCATATAAAAAGCCAAGAGATAAATGCTCATGCTAATGACACAAAAATGAGGAGTTAATCAACACAAAATATTCAAAATTACTACACTAATTCATAAGCTAAGAAAGGATTTGTTATACGCACACATACAGATTGGCAATTAAATAGATAATAATATTTAGTAGTAATAATTAAATTAATTAAGCTTCTTTTGAAGCTGATGAAATCTATGCACATGTTACAGACGAGGGGTTGCAATAGAATGCACTCCCTTTCTCTATTGTGCATTCAAGTGAGATGATAGCTTTTAACCTTCATGTTACATCTGGTAGACCAAAATCTTGAAATGAGAGGAAAAGAAAGTAAAAAACTTTCTCTAAAAGTGCATTATCTTACTGTCTGCTTATTACTACAGTATGTCCCTAAGTGACAATGTTGTAATTTCAGAATCCTGGCTATAAACCAATGCATATTTTGTAAGTATCAATTTACACTTGAATAAACAGGGGATTTTGATTGGTAATTTTCTTACTCCACATTTTTACTAATGGGCACTATAAAAATTGAAGATTTTAATAAGGCACTCAATTGGGAGCATAGCAGATTAGGAGCATCATATGTAGAAAAAAAAATTAATAACTTAATATACTGCAGATACAAAAATCATGTCTTAAATTCATTTGTGCTCATCAAAGAGCTTTGATTTGTTATGTGAAAACAATTTAAAGAAAAAAATCATTTTCACAGGAAAAACAACCACTGCTAGCTGATTTAGCAACAGAATTAGAGCACAAATAAAGCCTTAGAGAGAAAATGAGACATCACAGTTTTGAGAGCAGATTCACATTCCTATCCTCAAATGTCTTCTAGAGTGACATTTACAAGTAAATTAGCACATACAAATGATATTACAGCTATGGTAAGAGGCTAACTAAAAAAAAAAAATTAAAAAAAAAAATTCAAAAAAAGGGCAAGATACCTTACAATTAAGATTCCTGTATTAATCTGCCATGTGTCTCAGGACCTTTACTACTCATACTCTAAATTTCTGTTCCCTGGATTTAACTCTGACAATTCACTCCAGTCTCCACAATACTACAGTGTTAGTGTACTGTGCGGTTTCTGCAGAACAATGAGGCAAGTGAAAAAGAAGGTGGAATTTCTGAAAGTGAATGCAAAGCAGATAAACACCCAGCTTCACCTGATGAAGAGAGAGATCACCATGTTGCATCATTTCTCCCTAATTAAAACATCAAAATACTTGAAATATCAGTAGAAGTCTCATTCACCCAAAGGATGACCCAGGGGACTTCGAGGTGACCCGAGTCCATCAGGGCAGTGGAGGCGGCTCCGAGCTGCCGTGTTTAGGGAGCGAGCGCTCGCTGGGACCACCATGGGAGCCGCCATGCCCAGCAGCTGGCTCACCCCAGCTCCGTGCTCTCACCCTGCCGCAGATGTGGGCCAGGTACTGGACAGCCTACCCTCATGGAGGAGGAGGTTCCTGACCTGAGCCTTTCCACACACTGTGGGCAATTGGTAAAATGGTATAAGCTGGCAAGAAAACATTCCCCGTTCACCTGCGTGTATGTAGAGCATCCCCATGGGAGATGAAGGTTTCCCTGTCCATACCCAATACCTCAGAATATTAAAAAGAAACAAGAATGTCTCAGCTGAAGTTGCAGCAGTGCTGTTGTAAACACCTTCTATTATAAATTTCTTTCAATAGAAGCATTTGCATCACAGAGCAGTTCTCCATAAATCATGCACTGAAGAACTGTTTATCTCACCAACTTTCCAACTGCTGCTTGTTTCATTAACCCACAGCTTAGCTGGTGTTAGGTACAAATGTTTGCAGTCTTTAATCTCATCTGTCAGCCATGTTTGAATTTAGGAGAATTAAAAAGAGGGAAAATAATACCTGTGCTACTTCCTTATACTACAAATTTCCAAGGTCAGTCTATTCTTAATTTATAAGCAACTACATTTACTAAATTAGAACAATTCTACCTGAAGAGCATTGTTGCGGCTGTGGCAAATGTTGCTAGCAGTTACCGACATGTTACTGATTAATAATGTCACTGTATGCTATCTTAATCTGTAACTCTCTTACACTTAGTTGGTTTTTAAAACTTAATACAGATCTGGACAGAAAAGGCAAAAGATTCAAGAATGGGAAAGAGTTGCTAATGACTAAAAGCAGCACCCTCTTTTATCTGTCCATCATCATTAGGGGATGGGTACAGGCAGCTTCCTACAGATCTTTTTAAGCAATCAACTGCTACAAAATGTTGTCTCTAGGACATTGTCCCCTCAGTCTTTCACTTAAGCAAACAAACCTCCAGCTACAGTTGGTAAGGGGTCTCTGAGGGAAATGTCTGGCATGGAAAATTGGGATGAAGCCTTGCCAGATGAACACAACTGTTTGCATTAACGAAGACAAGACTAGTAAATTCTTTTCTGAGCCCTCTGGCTTGATCCATTTGCAAGAAAACTGCATGTAGCTCATTAGGCAGAAAGGATAAGGCGTAACTTTGTGGCTTTGATGAGAAACAACAGCAAACAAACATTGCAGAAGAGAAAGAAAGAGTAACTGTGTGCCAAACAGTTTGCAAAGTTTCAAACATTGTAGATGACCAGAGACTTTTGAGAGGTGATCAGAGACTTTTGAGATGTGATCAGAGACTTTTGAGATGCGACCAGATACCTTGGATTTCTATCAGGCAATTCCCTTTCCAATTGAAGATCCTTGTAAAGAATATACTTTATCTTTAAAATGCTTTTGCTTAATTGTCTTCCATTGCTTTCCTTGTCTTCAAAACTGAAGTTTAATTTTAATGTAAAATTAAACTAAAGCTTTTATTATGGACAGGGGTTCCCCTAGAAAAGATAACTCCAGGGTTCATTCACATGAAGCCAGCAGGGCCTACTGATACTGCTCTTTAATGACTTCAGAATGCTAAAGAAACATACCCCCTCTTTCCTCCCATTTCACCCAAGAGGTGTTGATTTGTCAGCCAAGGCCTTTCGGCTTTTTTTCTTTCTTTTTTTTTTTTTTTCTCATCCAGTAATGCAGCTGCTGCAGCAATGGCACTACCTACCTGAAAACTATCCCTTCTTTTCCCCCTCTGCTACTTTGTGTAAATGTCTTCCCTTTCTTACAATCAATATAAACAACATCTTTGCTGCTTCCACAACTTCCACCTCATCCCTTCTGTCTGACCTGCCACCTGCTTTTTTATCATCATCTGTTTCTGCACCTCTCCTCTTCCGTGACCTGCACTTTTCTATTGCTCAGCTCTCATCTGCTACCTTCAATTTGTACAATTACAGCTTGTAGCAATTATATCCTTTTGCTATAATAGGTATATTAAGAACAATCTATTTTAAAGGGTTTAACTTCAGGGTGCTGCTCTCCATTAGTAAGTTCTGTTAATGGAGGTCTGTCATTGCTGAGACCTGTAGAAGGACTCTTCTTGGAGCCTGCTTCTGTCCAGCTCTTGGATCAGTTATCAAAAACCCTGCCATCCCCCACCTCGAGGGTGTCTCAGTCTGGATAAAAATAGCACATAAGCACTGAAAGAAACACCATCTACATCAGCAAGTAGTTCGTCACACCAGGAGGGATTCAGGAGCAGCTGGTGCTGAAGTCCCCTCATTAACCCATATCAGAGTCCCAGTCTGGTCCCCTGGGATGAACATTTGCAGCTCATGTGATGGACCTTGCCTAGAGGAGCTGTGATGGGTTCAGACCCAACATCCCTGCTAGAGGTTAGATAACTCAGAGTTTCTCCTGAAACTGAAGCTGAATTTGAGTGTAACAAAACTGCCATGAGAGCCAAACCAATGGGAAATATGCAGGGGACCGGCTGGAAGTCTGCAGTGCTGCTCTGAAACAAACCAGTCATGGTGATACAGCCAAGAGGGGGATGAAGTTGTAGTGCAGATCTCTCCAGAGCTGTGTGTAGGGGTTGTGCAGAAACACCAACCCTCGACCTAGTCCCACCACAAGACACAGAGGAGAAAATGCTGCAATGCTGGTTATGGTACAGTCTTTACTGTCCGTTTCACATAAGAGGTGGACTACTCAGTTGTAAATGTATTTATTCCTGAGCATCTCTGGAAGAATAAAAAATGGAGAATGGTAGGTAATTGGAATTTAGGTGGCTAAGTCAACTATTTATGCAAAAAAAAAAAAAAAGAATACTGCTCTTGCCAGCCAGAAATGGCAAAAGCATTTTGGACACTATCTAAACTGCTGTGAAAAAAATGCTTCCAATTATAGGTAAAATGATAGCATTCACTAGTTACTCAAAGTGATTGCCTATATCAGTGTGTATGGAACAACTTTTCAAAATCAATTTTCCATGAAAATACATTTTTTTTATAAATTACTTAAATAAAACCCAACACCCTAACTATATGAAGTAGGAAGAATGGAGAGCTTAGTAATTTTTAAAGCAATATCAACTCTGACTGAACTTAGCATCCAGCTGAGTTTTTTTGCCTTATGGCAGCAATTTGGTGACTTAAAAATAAAACTTCTTGTAAAGGAAGAAATTTTGTAAAGATACACTTCGGCAGTGGGTTTTAAAAAGTCTTATGAGTGGATTTAAAAAAGGCCTGAAGTCAAGAGCCACTGCAAACCAGAAAAAACAAATAGGCCCTTTAAGAAATTAACTGGTTTGAATCTAATAAAATGCCTTTCTATTTTTCTTTCCAGACTTCATTGAAATCCATATATAACTTTATTTCTAAAGGGAAAGTGCAATTACACAACTGTTTCTCCCTTCTGCATTTTTTTGTTATTTTCAAAATAAAAGGCTTAGTTCAACTATAAAACATAACAACAGAAGTACAAATAAAAAATAAATTTAAAAAACCCCTTATAGACCATCTTAAGTTTTCTTAATATTTGCAGAGTGGTCTTGATTTTATCTGAAAGGATAACATAGGGGAAGAACTGAAGGCCAGTGTACATGTGAAAGTCCTCAAAATAACTGAGTATCACTGGTCACTGCCAGCTTCTCTGTAAAAGAACAGTTTAACCTGGAACAGTACATATGTCTTCCTAACATGACTCCAGAAATTTAACTTTAAAAGTAATTGGAAATACATTTTCATATAAAGTAAGAGTGCTATTGAGCTGGCCTAGCAAGTACACAGTACATGAAGAAAGCTCTCTCATTCCTGTTTCTCTACAGGAAAAACTTTGTATTGCAAGAATGATGCTGCATGTGCCGTTTAATCCTGCCCTTTGGGCAGTGCTAGCTCCCCTATGAACGTGCTTATATCATTTGGCTGTTTAAGACTCGCCCCTTTCATGAGACTCATGTGAAAAATAAGCACATAGAAAATGAGGAGGCAAGCAGATGTAACACTGAGATAGGGTTCCATGACTTTGAAAGCTTTTCATTCTAAAATAAGGGACTCCCTTTTGTGAATACAATAAAAACTACCAGTGACAGACATGATCAATAAGTGCTGCTCAATGATCTCCAGTTAGGAGAGAGAGGTCTCCCTCTCTCAATAGTATAGATCAACATTTAGGCATTTAGTACTACAACTAAGTATCTTGACAAGTTGAAAGTATCTAAACAATTATGAATTAAAACATGTTTTCTGCATTACACACCATACACATTTGTCTACATAGGCAAAATTTCCATGGGCTTACAGATTACTTATCCTAACCAAACAACTGATAGCATTGCTCTTACTGTCATGTGCTACACCACCCTCTCAAACACTTCAGCCTTTCATAATCTTTAAGAAAAATATGCAACTATCACTATCAATCTTACACAAAAATACATGTTATACATTGTCAGTAACAAAATAGCTTTTGTTAATACAAACGTTACAACATTACAAAATGTAAAAATACAAGGTAGTACCATTCAAATATGATTCTTAGGGGTTAAAAAGACATATTGCTATGAACAGTCTCAAAAAAGATACACCATAGTAATTAAATGTGGAAATTTTTAAGAAATTGAATGATGTGTACAAGAATCTTAATTTCAAGCTTCCACTGGTTTAAGCAGATCATAAATGTGTAAAAATAAAGAGAAAAGAGGTTCTACATTATTATTTTAATGTTCAGAACTGACAGTGATTGAGATCAATGGTATTATGTGGCAGCATGAATCAAGCCAAAACCACACTTCTGCCTACAAAATTGTGTGCTAGATACCTGTATCTAAAATATTGCTCTTCTATCTTTGCCTGTTACAGCAATTGAAACGATGCCTGTATTTGTTAGTTGCTCCTTTTGAAAATGCTTTTAGAAGGAACAGTTTATTAATCAAGATAGGAAGACATAATATTTCCCTTTTTCAAATCAATGACTAAGACTCATCCCTGCTTCTTAAAAATACAGAGTAAAATGTACAGTTAAGATCTCCATGGAACAGGTTGTGGACCAGAAGCAGAGGCCTGCCCCAAACTGTGCTTGTATTAACACACACAAAATTGACTCAGGTGCTCCCTGACTGGTGACAAGGCAGCTTTCAGTTTTGACCTGTGCAAGTGGTCCATAGCATTGTCCTTCACATCTTTTCTTTTGTCAAGTTAAGCTATTTTTAGGTGTTGCTAAAGTCATTTGAAAAGATATGAAAAACCTCTTCCTTCCCACCCTTCAACTGTGTACACATGTGCTGGCTGACATGTTCAGTACGCAGAGATCAGTAAAAATACACACTGAGTTTCCTTGTAATCTATTTTTGATAAACTTTTCTTTCTATTCTTAGAAGACACCAGACTTGTGACAAATCTAGTGCTGTAACTGCACTGAAGCAAACTGTGCACCAAAACTGACTGGTCTCAAGTGAAAATGGCTTGAGGCCATGGAGGTAGCCATTACATGTCGGACACACTTTGCAGAAAATGTGCAAGCATTAAATAGGAAGGGTTATATTATTAAGAAACCAGCGGAAGCCGTTATTTTTTATCAATCTCTGCATTAACCTGCTGAAAGAGGGAACGAGTATTCCCTTAAAGTTGATGCCCATTTGTAATTGCGAGAGAACAAAAAATCAACAGCAGGGGCATTCTGGGATGTATAAGGAGGACCAACTCTACTGAAGCACTCCCTTAGGTAACCCATGGAGGCAGAGCTGCTTCAGATGTCTATCTCTGTAGGCACAGTTACCTGAAACATCTTCAGCCATTCCTGAAGGCCTGATGGTGGCTGCACTGATGTAATGCGGCGCCGCTGCTGGCCCTGCCCATTGGCTGCCCGCAGGTCCCCAAACGTCGTAGGTGTGGCGGAACATGGCACCAGCCCCGTGGTACTGTGACACAAATGGAAAGCGACAGCCATGTGTAAAACATCAAGGAAAATTCGCAAGTCTAGTGCAGAACAAAAAATCTAGTACATAATTTGCAACTATTACTTTAACTTCATGCAAGAACATTAATATGAAAAATTGTTCTGCTGGTCACTCAAGAGGTCAGTCCCTCACTTGGATGAATCGGCTCCTACCACTGCAGTGCTAGCCCTCCAATGAGGGGAGAAATTGCGATCACATTTCAAGGCTGAAAAATCATCCCTCTGTTAATTGGCCAGCAAGTTGTGTGTAAAGATGCAAGTTTATATATTCCTTTCCTTGTCTGAGTATTTCGTTTCCTTCTGGGCTACACTGGTGCCTTCTGATTGGGGATGTAGGAAGCCAGATCTCAGAGTTCCACTATATGTGAAATGTGCTAGTGCTGCTTCATCTCCACAAAGAAAGAAAAAAAAGTATCTATTTTTAGGTTTTAATATATTTTGTTGACAAAGAGCTAGTAATACCAAGCAGTTCTAGTGGCTTAGTGGTCTGGAATTGGGCTTTGAAATACTCTATACAGTCTTTTAAAGTTTGTGTGTTGATGGAACGACACAGGAATTAAGGGGGGGGTGAAGTGAAAAGGGAAAAGGAGCCAAAGGTGCTCTCCGAATCACAGTTTGATTTTTTCACTCTGACATGTTAAAAACCAGCTCATTCATATGGAATGGAGCTTTTAAAAGAACTGGGATTAAGCTGCTATTGTGGGAGTCTAAAGAAATACAGCTGACTGTGTTTTCTGGTTTGGGTTTTTTTGTTTGGTTGGTTGTTTTTTCGGTTTTGTTTTTTGGGTTTTTTTACATAATGTAAAGTACTTCGTTCACAGAATATCAAAGCTGTATTCCCTAGCAAAAAATAAGGAACCCCAGTAGTATTTGCACAAGCATGAACACTTTAAATACAGTGCGAGACTCCAAAAAACCCTCTGTTTTTTTGTAGGGTAAACCCAGCTTTTTAGTAGGCATGAGCTTAGAGGGTTTACTGATTTTTCAGTGGCTACAGGAATAGCTTTAAATGATGCAAGGCAAGTTCATTTTAATATTTACCTCATTATGCTCTACAAATATTTCACTCTACTCTTCCCTGTTCTGAAGGACAATCATAGCATGTCCTAACATTTACCCAAACTGGTCAAGGAAAGTAAAGATTGGTTTGAACAGGCCTATTTTTAACTGTTCATTTTGCTGAGTAATAACAGAAACAGAAGCTGGTACAAAAATACTGTTTCAGAGATGAAGAATCCTCTTAATGGCATTTGTTTACTGGTTTTACCTGTTAGATGCAAACAAAGTTCATCAGCTGGTCAATTTTAGAGTGCCTGATCCTTGAGAAAATGGAAACAAGCAGGCACAAGAACTGCATCATTTGCTTACATATTATTTAGATAAAATCAAATCAAAGAGTTTAAGGGAGGAGGATCAGATGTTATTTAAGGATTCTTTTATGCCAGTAATTACTCAAAATCCAAGCAATGTCAGTTAGAAGTATTTTTTTTTTAAATTGCGGTTTTACAGCTTACTCATTCTAATCACTTGCATAGAGATCCAGCACAAGGCTTATCACTCAAGGTCCAAAATAAGGCACTTGAAATTAGCTTTTATTGGTTCTGAGCAGCATGTAGCCTTGAACTTGCCCAGTAGAACAGTTACACTTTACTTTCTTCTGCTGTAAATTGGCTCTCATTCAAAAACAGTTATTCAAAACAGGATCTAAAAGCTTCTTTCCTTCTACCTGAGATTAAACCACAAGATACTTGTTTGTGCTTCATTTTTCCTCTGTGTTTTCATTCCCCTGAAACAAGCAATCAGGTCCAACGGACACACTCGACAAAAAAAGAATACTTTATTTGTTCCTGAACTGCTTACTCTTCTGAGAGTGCAGAGAACAGTGTGTCACCTGAAGAAATGGTGGCCAACAAGACAGTCCTTTCATCAGACTGACTCAGAAACCAGGAGAAGATATCACCTTGAGACTTGGGGGGACGTGGAAGCTGCAACAAGTGCCTCTCAGCAACAACACATCGCCTCCTTTACTCCGCTGCAGCATTCACACATCTGAAAAGCAACCCTGGGACCTGTTGCCTAACTTTTCACTCATCACCTGATAAACCTCTTAAGGGAAGAGAAATAAAATATAAACTACTTTGAAAGAGACATCAGTGACTGAACACTACTGCAGTGTGTTCAAAAGAATCACCATTTCCAGAGAGCCTTGTGATGCAAATGCCTATGGGAGGGACGATGCTTATTGCAGGGAAAAAAAGTAAAATAGTGCAAATTCAAACAGGATGGGAAGCGCTGTGACATCCAAGCACAACTGTTATGGCAACTACATAGTAAGAGTGCAGTTGTAGGGAGTACATCCACGGCCCTGCTCCACTACTGCTGCCCATGGTTAGGAGTGCTTTACCCCACCAAGCACCTGGCTGGAGCAGCAGCAGATATTTGTGCTTCCTGGTACCATACAGGAGTAGCAAGGAAGTGCACCAGAACCTGTAATACTTTCACATTGCGGATACCAAGTATACGTGTGTTCCTGTTAAGATCAGATGGTCTGCTCTGCCTACATAAATTTCCATTCTCTCATTCCTGTTACCATAGCAAAGTGATACATTTGATCACAATTTTAATAGTCTTAGGGTTTATCTTTATGGCCCTTTTTAAAATCTGATTGATTTTATTCCCAAGAATGCTCCAGCCCTCAAAAAGTCTCTTAAGTAAATGGGCATTCTATATTTAGAATGAAACACAAACCTCAACCGAAGAAATGCAAGTCTGGCTACTTCATTAAAACTCATCTTCAGTTCACGTAATTTAAATTAGCACAGCAAAATACAAATGCTGATACCACCTCTTCTTTGCTTTACAGTGCTTTAACGTTAAGAGGAGCTTAATTAATCAGGCTCAGCAATTGGAAAGACAGGATATACGCAGGAATCAGGATCCAGTGATCTGTCATTGCATTTAATTACCTTGTGTATTCTGAGACTTTGCAGGGTTTCTTTCCCAGAGAGAAAGAACGGACCTCGGAGCCATGGTCCAACTTTCTCTTCATCTGCAAGGTGAGGGAGAAAGAGTAACAACACGGATTTAGTTACATGACCAACCTTACTTAAGTGTACTTCTGTAAAATTAACATATTTTTACCTTCTACTTTTATACCAGATTTCAAAAAGTTGACACTCACATAATTACTTAAAGCAGCATTTAATTTTCTAAATTCAACAATATTTGATATATGTTTTATGGGGTGCATGTATATATTATTGCAGTTTTAGGGTCCAAAATCTACTGGAATTACATTCTTTTAATTCCCAAATTTCAAATGTGAAAAAGTGTGCAAAACTGTGTTAGTTTATTTACTACACTGTTCTCTCTCTGTCCTCCTGGGAGAGAAGGAAAGGAACTAAACCAAAGCCCTTGATTCTTTGTGTTCAGGTTCATTGCTAAGTCTCTCATTGAAATGGTTAAATTTTAGGTAGCCTGTCTGCATTATAAACCATATTTATTTTAGGGCCCAAATATATATATATGTATATCTATATTTATATATATATAAATGTATGTATATATATAGACTGTATCTTTTCTTTTGTCTATACTTTTAAAGTTGTACCTTGAAAACATTTATAAAACTGAAGTAAAACTGACTGACAGATTAACCAGTATTTTTCCAAGAAGGGTAAGGATGAAAAACGCTACACCCCAGTCTCAAATGTCACCCGCAATTAGATATGATCAAAACCAAATAATGAGCAGGGCAGCTGCTAAAAGGGGAAGCCAGACTGCAAAAATTACCAAAGAGATAGAAACCAATGAAAGCCATATTTATCCAGGCAGACAAATAGAGATTACTTTCTACATATTTGGGTAATCTTTAACCACAGACTTTTGGACTAAATGAGACATACGTCTGCCAAATGCAACTTCTGAGTTTTTGTTGGTTCTCCTTTTTTTTTTGTTTTTTTGAGATGTGATACACCACAACAGTTTAGCCAGCTGAAGAATGTTTACTGCTGTTTACAACTGTGAGCTGCAAAATACATAAACTACTTGTGTTATATTTCAGACTTTAGTATAACCATTTGCTTCCTTTTTCCAAAATTTCATGTTTAAGATACAGTTTAAAAGTTGGCATCTTTCTTACACAAATGATTTGATCTTTTAAAATGTTTTATTATAACATAGTTATTTAACCATTTACTGTATCAGTCTACCTACCTACAACAAAACACTCCAAACCCAGCAGGATTTTCTAAAGCTTATGGTCCATATACTTTTGTTGTGATTTTGGTTTTATATCTTTAAAATATCCTTATGGCTTTACCTAAAAACAGCCACTTAAGACCTTGTGTTCTGCTTCATTAGTGAGTACACGGGAAAGCTAAGGTTTCCTAGGCTCGTTTTTATAGCACAACCAGAAGAGCTTGCCTTGTAGCTGTGTTTTCTTGCCCATGCCTCACATGGGACACTCCACAGCATTTCACCAGACAAGCACTGAGCCAGAACCACCCTGCATGCTGCCGAATCACCAGCCTCACCCTCGCTGCTTCCCCACGCTCCAGGCGAAGCAGCCCCCTGTGCTCCCCACAAGAAAACCAGTTGCAAGGATCACTGACAATAATGGATACCATCTTTTATTGCTGTACTAGACATTACTGGAAGAATGAGTAAGATGTTTGAGAACGAATTTCAGTATTTGATGATAAGACTTTTCAGAAAGGATTTTTCTTGTTCAAGGAAAATTATTATTTCCAGCTTGCCTTTCTGAGAGGTTATCACCATCGTATTCCTCTTCTGCTTCTCGTAAGAGGGAGATGCAGTTTTGCTAAAGCACAGGTTAAAAATAAAAAGTAGGAAGCCTACAGTAGAATAATCAGCTCTGGTGACTTATTCTTTTGTGTTAGCGAAGAAAACAATATGTATTATGTTGCCTAATAGTGATTTCACCTGTTTCTTTTGGTTGGGGTTTTTTCAGGTATTTTAGGCAACTTTCACATGGGGTCCACCACATAGACCGACTTTCAGTATCTCAGAAGGTGCTAAGTAAATACACGGTCAAAAATGCCGTTTACCATTTGAAGAAGATAAAACTTTCTCTACGGCAGAGAGGTCTAGTGACAAGATTCAAACATCAGTAAGGTCTCTGTGTAACCGAAAAACAGAAACCGTCGAGCAAACATCCCTCTAAACATTTAATCTGCCGCTAGGAAAACACAACTCCTTCAGACAACGTTTATTTATCAACACAACCGAGACTGCAGTGTATAAATTTTTTTTTTTTTAAATTTTTTTAAAAAATGAAAAGAAGGGGCAGCAAACTGCATTCCGCATCACCGCCCGCCACCAAGCGCTGGCAGCGCTCCCCGGCAGCGCACTGACTGCAGCTACGGCCGGGCGGCAGCCCCCCGCCGCCGGCACGTCCCCGCCCGCGGACCGCCGGCGCGGAGGACGCGCGGCCCCCGCTCGCCCCTCCCTGCCCCCCCCTGCCCTCCGCGGCCGCGTAGCCGCGGGGGAGGCGGCCACTCACTTTGTAGAAGATCATCTTGAGGGTGCCGTAGAAGCCCATGGTGTCGGCGCGCTTCCCCTTGCGCGGCGGCGGCGGCGCCCCGCGGGCCCGGCGGCCGGGCAGGCGCTGGCAGTACAGCCCCTTCTCCGGCAGGTAGGTCACCGCCTCCCGCGCCGACATGCTCGGGCACGGCGGGCGGCGGCGGCGGCGCTGCTCGGCCCGGCTGCCCGGCCCTGCCCTGCCCTGCCTGCGCGGAGCGAGGCTCCCCCTGCCCGCCCTGCCCGCCGCCTGCCTCCGCCCGCCCCCCGCGCCCGCCCCGTCCCTCCCTCCCCGCCCGCCTCCGCAGCGGCGGCGCGGCACTGCGGGATGCGCGGCCGGGAGGGACCCGCGGGCCCCGCCGGCGGCAAACCGCCCCCGCCCCGCGCAAAGGGGCAAAAATTAAAGAAAACCCCCGGCGCTGCCTGGCTTTGGGGCTATTTCCCCCTTTCACCCTTTTCCCCCGCTCCTGCTCCCGCACCGCCCCCGAGGCAGGGGCTGCCCCCAGCCCTCGCTCTGCTCCCTCTGTGCCACACTCTCCACGGTTTTCCAAGCGGGTGCAAAACAAGCTCATTTCCACTAATTATAATTATACCATCGCCCTCGGCGGGCCTGGCTGGACTCGTCCATGACTGCATTCCGCGGACAGACGCAAATTAGTCCTTCAAAAGTGCGGGTAATTTTAGAATAATTTGAAATGCACTACAGTTTTGCCAGGGAAAAAGATGCTGAAATACCCTCTATTGGCTAAACAATAGAATAAACGGGTTTTGAAGATTTAGGAGTTGAAAGCCCCGAATCCAGCAATTATGTAATATACATTAAAATCCTAATCCCCGGCAGAGCCGCTGTCAGAGGCAGGAGCGGGGTTTCCCCAGCAGGGAGGCAGGCAGCCTTCCCCGCGCACCTGGAGCAGCCTGGGCGCTCACACGCTCCCCTCTCCCGTACAAGGCAGCTCTTGGGCGGCACCAAGCCATCTTAGCTCGGGCTTCAAATCCTACGCAGGATTCTCACCTGTATTTCAGTGAAAGCACAGGGAAAGCCCTTGGTAATGACTCGCTAAAGAACGCTCCTTTTTTGGTCGTTGTGCACATCAACAAATCTGTCCAGTTCACCCTTACGGTTCGATTCAAGGGCATTGAAGTTCCTGACATATGGCTGGGCTCTCAGACAGATACCTGGAACTGGCACAGCAGCACGGCAGCTTGATTTTTACTTCAGAAATTTTTCTTTTTTTTTTTTATATTTTTCCCTCTCCTGCAAAGTTTTCTGCCCAAGTTCAGAGCAGAGCAAACCCTGAACATGATCTGAAGCTGCAACACTCCCCTATAATCTTCCCCATGTGCAGTGGAAACTGGCAATGTTCAGCAGCCCTCCAGACTGATGCACTCAAACAGAAGGAAACATGTAGTCTGCTCCTTCTGACCTGAGGGGAAACCATCTTCTTCTTCATCACCCAAAGCAGTACAAAAAAGGTCCTACCTTTACAGAACACACATCTAAAGGAGTGGAAGTACTTTCCGTAAAACCCATGAGCTTCCTCATTAGTACTTTTAAAAAACTCACATGTATTATTACTTAGCAATAGTTAAGTGTGGCAGGTGTTAGCACACCTAGATAAGGCGAAAGCAGTACCCCCACAGCACACGAGATTCTGCTTCTATATGGTTTTAAGTGTCTGCCATCCAGCACTGAGTCCTCACAGTCTTTTTCATCTCCCAGTGAAAATGGTTCTGCCCATCAAAGCTTGGCATTTATGCCATTATCCATTAAACTGCAGTGCTGTATATTTTATGAGAACAAAATGGTCTTGAGTTGACTTCATACCTCCGATATGAACAGAGCTGTACATATCCCGGGAGACTATTACTGCCTTCCTTTGCTAGCATATCACATGCAAAGGGGAAGGAAAAAAAAACATAGGCTCCATACACACATTAAATAATCACAGGAAGCAAATTAATACTCAAACCATTAAAGTAAGAAAGAATTTGAACATTACCACTGTGGCGACTTAGAAGTATTTTATATATGTGCATGCCTAACGCCCTGTGACGCTTGCAGCTATCTCTGCCCCTTCTACCATCAGTGAATGCACTCCATGCAGAGGGGGGATGATGGCTACTCTTCCCCCAGCACAGCAGCAGCAACAGGCAGGAAATCCCCAGGGATTAGCCTCTCCCCCAGCCCAAAGGCAAGTGTAATCTGACAGCATGGCTAGATTTATCTTTCGAACAAAATGTACTTCGGAATTAAGCAGTCAATGAGTTGAATAATAATTAGAAATTACTATTTTCCTCTCTTTTGGCGTACTACTATTGCAGATTACTTCTCTTTTGATCATGATTGGCAGATATTCTCTCATGGTAAAATAATTCACTGACTTAACTGCTAATCACTTTGCCACAGTGAGGACCCATGTAACAACCCCAGCAATCATTGGCTAGTGGTAGAAAACTTGGTATGTCAGGTATTTCTTCTGCACAAAAAGTCAGGGCTTTTTCCTAATTTTATATACAGATATCACAGACAGATTTTGACATTTGAACAATGACCATCTTCCATCTAGCAGTCTGTCTTTCTCAGAGCAAAAAACAAAAATTGCACATGGTTATGGCTCTGCCTCTCACTTTTTTAGTGTTTTTCTCCATAGTGGTCCCACTTTTGATTCTCCACAAATAAAGAAATATTCCCTCTCTCAAATTACGTTTGATAGTGTCTGGGTAATTGCAATTGGATATTGCACACTCTAATTAGATATCTACTCTCCTCCAAAACGGCTAACCACAGCCTGGGATCTCCCTAGTTATTGGAGAAGAACATGCTCCACCAGAGGCGGAGAGAACCTACTGTTAGACTCCCAATCTGAATTCCTGTCTAGAAAAGATTTTGTCTCTCTGCTTTGACTTTGAGAACCAGCCTGTCCTCAGAAAAATTTAGTGTAATGAATGCACCACACTCTCCCTCGTAGGAAATTAATTACGGTTTTGCAAAAGTAATGTGGAACTGCCTAACTTGGGAAGACTGAGCTGCACTGCAGGTCACACAGCTTCACTCTGCACCTTGTGGGAAAATACAAGGGTGGAGGAATAAGACCCCAAATCTGCAGATACTTTTGAGAGCCTGACAGAAAGTAGCAAAGATGATGCATTTATTTACATCTCTACCAACATCTGAAATAATATTTACTACAGTAACTCAATGCCCCAAGAATACTTAATTGTATAAAATAAACATTCATCACAAATTAAGGTACACTGAGGAAGACTACAGTTTAAAGCAATGTTAAGAGAAAAATCAAAAGTCACCATGTTTCTTTCCCTATTTGGTATATCAATTTCAAAGGTTGGTCTTATTTTGTTTAAGCTGAAGATAATTTTTCAAGTTCTTAAAACCACAAACAACATACAATTTGTGACATTTAGAAAAATGTCTACACCAAAATTACATAGTTTTCAGTGGACACAAGTCCAATCTTATTTCCAGTCAGTACTGCCAACTCTTAATTAAAAAAAATTCACAGCATCCAATTCTTTTCCTGTTGGCAACATTTCTAGCACCTTTACCAGTTTGTCATGTGGCATGCTGTAATTAAGACCGTCTATTACTTCTAATGAAAGACTAGAATGAATTATAGAAATCACCCGCAGAGCTATATAATCCCCAGAAGAACGGAGATTACAGTGCAACAGACCAAAGAAACAACATTTTTTGTTGGTTTTTTTTTAGATGGAGAAACATTTTTGAGTGGAGAGACCACAGGATGGTCTGGCTGTGGTAATGGCCAGTCAGCATTTTGAAAAAACACTGGTGCTTAAACCAGGGAATTCAAAAACCATAATTGGCATTTCACATACACACATATGTGTGTCAGGAGCATAATGTGTGCAGGAGGAACCGTGGAGCAATATGGTTTGGTATCTCCATTAATATTGGTAAATGCATCATTCAAGACAGTGCCAGAAGGGATTCTGTGTACTCTGCACATTTAGCAGACGCTTAGCAGACTGACTCCTTTAGAAACATTTCAGAGGGATTTTTGTGTGTTGTCTAATAGGATTGCGGTTTTTTTTTCTATCCAGGAAACCAAACATCCTAATCGGGAGGGGCCAAATCCTTAGCTGCACAAGCTTTACCCTGCACACAGTGAAGATGACCTGGGAAGAACCGTCATGCTTAGTTCTTTTCCCTTTTCTCAAATTTGGACCCACTTAGGCTTTAAACACTCCCCTTCTGCTTGGTAATCTAGTTTGGGCAGCTGCAGCAGCCAGCACTTTGTCTTCTATATGCAACCTATTCATCCAACTACATACTTCATTTAATTTGCCAAATGCTCCCATTCAGGCAAGAATCTGGCCCCACAGAGAGGTACTTCTGCCATCTGCTTTAGACATTTAACTACAGCTTAGGACACCTACATTTAAAAGCCTAAGTTCCCATTCAGTCAATGAGAAAGGCACATGCTAGAGTCCCACATGTATAAGGTCTCAGAAAAGGAGAAAAATACTCCATACCATAACAAGTGTTTAACATGTTTCCAAGTAATTCAGGGTGGGCCTTTCCATTACAAAATGTGCCGCTATTATTGTCAGATCTTCTTTTTGAATGATTACAAAATTAAACAAGTGACCCACTGGGATCATAGAAATCCCATGTTCTCACGGTTTCTCCCATTTCAGTTTGGGCTTGGCAGCAGCCTTACAGGCTACAGATTTGAGATTTATTAGTGTACATCCTAGATGCTGAGCTGGAACTATTTAATGGGTAAATTCCAGATATGTGGGCAGGGTGGGACAATGGTTTAGCACACTCACCAGTTAAGGAAAACTGGTATTTGGGTAACAAAGGTCAAGGATACAGTGTACGATGAACCTATCACACAGGTGTAACTGTGTAGAATATACCATTAGTAATGATACAGCAGAACAGACTGGAAGAAATGAATTTAGGTGCACCAGTTTGTGACCAACAGCTGCTACATTCCAACTATGAGGGAAGAACAAGAGCAACTTGGCTCCCTGGAAGCAGTTCAGATAGAGGAATTTCTGCTCAATTTATTTATAATGCCTGCAGCAAGCTTAGAAAGGTTCACTCCTGCATGTTTGCCTCAACACAGTTACAGGAAGAAATTTACACTTATGATCTTGTGCAGTTCAAGTGTAGTTACAAGTAATTCTGGACATTGCAACATGCACTGATGAGCACCTTACTGATAAATGATATATTTTTATAGTATTGACAAACTTAAGGTTTGGGAGGAAGTAGTGGAAACAAGAGTAACTCTCTTATGGCAGAAAGGACATAGAGAGGTGTTACATTAGGTTGCATGAAATCTTCCAAAGCTTACTTAAGTGGAGTGGAGAATGTGTATTCTGAAGTATGATAGGTAATACTGAACGGTTTCACTAACTGCATAATGTTTCTTGGCAAAGCATTTTGAAGACTGCTTTCAAAATGAAATTCCCCACACATGATTTTCTGTGATTTCCATACAAAGTAAGCTACTGTAGTCAAACAAAATTGTAAAAAGACTTTGAGCTTTGTTTTTGCAGGGAAGGAAACGGCATCAGTAGCAACTGAAAAAATCAATTAATATTTATTTATAAATCCTGATCTTATTAGAATAGTATGAATTTTGACTACAAATACCTTTTTAAAGGAATATATCTGTAGCAGAGATTTCTCATAAACCACTTTCTTCAAACACTTGCCTTTAAAAAAATAGAATTCTAAACACATTGTGACAGAATTCAAAAGGTGTGCTAGTTAACAGCTGTAAAAAATAGCTTTGAAAAGGATTTAAACATGAAGTGTATATAACAGACTTTAGCATTGGATACTTATAATAAACTTCGAATTATGTTTTAAGAGCAGGGAGATTTCACAGACAGGCTTAATGCAATACAGCATCCCCGTGTCTCCAGCAGAGCAGAACTCCTCTCTGAAGGTCATACATCCTGTCCTCTTTGCTGGTTCCCTGTTGTTGGGCACAGAACTTGTAACATATGCTTCGATGCTTAGGTTATTTTAAAGGAGTACAGCCAAAGCTGTCATATGCCCATTAATGAAGGGAACAGATTCATGCACTCTTTCTTGGTGATAACACCAGCTTAAAGATGTCCCAGTCTCACCTGCTCATTCCCGTCCCCAAATGGCTCTTGCCCTTATTTCTGCAGGAATAAACATCTGTAGAAGCACTCTGTGAACCAGATTCATTAACTGATGCAGGGTGAGGAGAGATGGTTTCAAGTTTTTACCCTTGGGGTTTTCTTTCTTCTTTCTTTTAGAACTAGTTCCTAGTTTAATTTTCCACCATGCTTTCACAAACAACCGAGCCAGCAGAAGCAAATGAGCAATTCGCAGGCAGGGCACAAACTCCTTGAGCCAGCTGCACCACTGAGAAAAAGGTATGAGGAACTATGACCCGAGTGTCCCATGCAGAGAGGATAAGCCTATTATTTACAGCTAGAGGCATCACTCTCTCAGCTATAGTTTCATGTGCATTTAAGCCAGCACAGCCACTGGGAAGAAGGAAAAAACAAACAGTTCCTGCACCTGTCCTTGGCCATTCATTTCTAGGCTTGCATCACCTTCTCAGGTGTGCGACCACAGCCTTGGTTGTACAGCTCTGTGGTCAGCTATGGTGGCAACTGACCTTGGGTCACCTTTTAGCTAGGCGACTTTCCAGCCAGGTCAGATCTTCCTCACTGTATTGCCACACACACGTCTGTGCCTGCATGGCAAGAGGCACAGCCTGATCTCTCCTTTTTAACCTCCCCAAGCCCCCAGAAGAGTGACCTAACCTTGAACACGCGAAGAACTACAGCCTTAGGTGAAAAGGCAAGGAACTGGGGGGTTTAGGCTTTGTCCTCCCAACCCAGAGGAATGTATTATTACCAGAACAACTTATTTGCATTGAAAAATACACTTTAGTCTTTGACAAATGGAAATGGACACTCAAAGATTTATCATAAAACAAGCACAACAAGGTGAACCACAGGCAGGGGGTATAATGCCAACCTTCTTTAAACATGTCATGTTGTAACTCCAGGAAGCTTGTCTCATTAGAACTCTATATTATTACACTGAAAAAAACCAACCAAAACCAGAACATTTTTCTTCCCAAAGCATTTTTCTTCTTGTTAAAGAAAAAGATAAATTAAAACAAAATATCAGTGCAGCTAAGCTTCCTGTTGCTTTTAATTCCCTGTGACAGTAACCACATGCAAGTTTCCTACACAGAAATATATGGTTTCCTTTAAAACTAGCAACATTATCATACAAAACCAATTTTTTTCATAGTGCATATTCATAAGGAGCAGAATTAAGGTTGATAATGCAACCTGCACTTTCGCATCTTTCACTGCTTTCTGTGCAACAGGAACATTATGAGTTGCTTTTTTGTGTTTTGTTTTTACACAGTATTGTAAGATTATTCATTTTTCAAAGGAATAAGAAGATATTACATATAATACATCTTGCAAAACATTCACTAATGGCAGCAGATCTTTATAAGAACTGCATCTCCATTCATTGTGCTCCTATTAAAGTTAACTGTAATCTATTTATTATATCATTAAACTTAATATATTGTAAGATGAATTCTATTTATAGATGCAGTAATAGCTGTGCTAATCACTCAAGTTCACATTGAACCGGGCTGTGCTTCTGAGCCACAGCAGCAGTTGCTTCAGAGACCAAAGTACATTCCTAAATTTCCCGAAGAGATGACCTTGCATGTTACTGCACAAGCCTGAGTGGCCCCGCAGAACAGCCCCTGCATCCCGCAGGCTCCCACGCTGGCACCTTGCAGGAAGCTGGCAGCACACATCCCATCCACTTTCCTGCCTTGGCTCACTCCTCTCCCACATATCCTTACACACCAGTGAAGTCAAGGGCAGTGCCTGCCACACCATGCCAGCAGCCAGAGGCCACCTGGGCACAGGGCATTCAGTTGGCATGATATGAAGATTGCAGTCCCTGCCTGGGCTCCTTTTTTAATAATTTTACGTTGTATTCCTATTACAGCCATTTCACAGATTCTGCATGTGACAATAATCCATAAAGTTAGAAAACCATGCACTAGCGACTGCTCTTAGGCACACAAAGCACAAGCCCTTCTTGCTGATCAACAGATGACAAACACAATACAAAAAAAATTAACCTTAAAAGGGATCAGTTCCTTTTTTCAACATTTCAACCAGACAGCAGCTGAGTTTGTTTTGTTGTCTTGTTTGGAAACAAGAATGTTTCCAAATTGGAGAAGTGTGCATTTCTGCCTTTGAACACCAATGTTCAAACTGTTTTCACTCAAATATAAGCAGGTTGGCAAATCACCTTTGTACAAAAAAAGAAATGTGTGTTTGGACTTGGAAGGCTTACCAAAAATGTAATCCTTTGCACTGAATACTAATAGAGGACTGGTATCTACTGCCTGTTTTCTGTTAAGTTTTCCTTTTTTATTTTTTCAGTGATAGCTTAATTTTAATTGCCAAGAGAAGTGCTTATTTATCTGGCATAATCGATAGATATTTATTTACAAAACACTTTCTGTCCCTCATTTGTGGTACATGAGAATGATAAGGGGTTAGTGGTGAGTCTTGAGGCTACAGACAGAAGCATTCCTGGAATTACAGATTAAACCAGAAGGATTTAGGAAGAATGTTAAGAAAAAAACTATTAAAAATGTCAAGTCTCTTTTCCTACCTGCTTTACCTAAAGGGGGTATAAAGGTTACAAAACCAAGCATTCAAAAGAATTTGAAATGACAGGAATAAGATGCTTTTACTACTAAAAGCTGCTTACCAAGACAGCCCTGTGCATGGTACATACTAAATAAGACACAGATTCCATGGAAAAAACCAGTCTGAGGTTGTGATTTAATTATACATTGTTATCCACCGGTGCACGTACATCAATTTTGCAAAAGTAAACTTTCTGATGTTTTAGGCATAGCATCCTGGCATCCATTTTACAGCATCAAGGGAATTCACCCCATCATCACACAACACACTGACTCCCTGTCTGGTGTGCCAGTGGCTGGAACAGCCTGAGCCCCCGTGTGATGCCCCACCACAGTGGGTAACCAGCAGTGAGGAATACAGCAGGATGCCACCTTCGGTGCAAAAGCACTAGAGAAAGATGGAACATGATGTGCTAGGGCAGTTTGCTGGTAGCGGAAGTGTAGGACCCTTGAGTCTCAGCTTTGGAGAGGAATTTGTTCTGTTGAACGTGTATGAATCTCCCAGGCTCTCTCCATCTTCTCCTCCTCCTTGTTTCTCTGTAAACACCATCCATTCTCTTGCCCTCTGCTTCCTGTATCAATCTCCTGGCCCAGTAATTCCCCAGTAGTTTTTTCCCTCCTGCCCTCTCCACAGTGTCTCAGTCTAACAAGACTTTTTATCCCACTTTGTAACTGCTTTCCCATCTTCGACCATGTTTTCTCTCTCCCTGGAATTCAGGGGAAGCATATTTCCATACAATGTCCAAGCATCAACATGGCAGAGGATGTCTGGACTGCAGCACACAGAGTGACAGAATCATATAAAGGCCTGGGTTGGAAGGGGCCTTCAAGATCATTTACTTCCAACCTCCCCTACCACGGGCTTCAATGCCCCCACTAGATCAGGTTGCCCAGGGCCTCAACCAACTTGGCTTTGAAAAATTCCAGGGATGGGGCATCCAGAACTTCTCTGAGTAACCTATTCCAGCGCCTCCCTACCCCTGGGTAAAGAATTTCTTCCTAACATCTAACCTAAATCTCTCCTCTTTCAGTTTAAAACTGTTCCCCTTTGTCCTGTCACTACCTGCCTGTATAAAAAGTAATTCTCCCTCTTTTTTAATAAGCCCTCTTGAGGAACTGAAAGGCCACAGTGAAGTCTCCCTGGAGCCTTCTCAACTCCAGGCTGAACAACCCCAGCTCTCTCAGCTTGTCTTCACAGGTGAGGTGCTTCAATCCCATCTTCATGGTCTCCTCCAGACTTGCTCCAACAGGTCCATGTCTTTCTCATCTTGGGGCCCCAGAGCTGAACTCAGCACTGCAGGTGTGGTTTCACCAGAGTGGAGCAGAGGGGCAGAATCCCCTCCCTCACCCTGCTGCTTTGGATGCAGCGCAGGACACAAGTGGCTTTCTGGGCTGCGAGCATGTTGCTGGCTCATGTCCAGCTTTCTGTCCACCAGAACAGATGTGTGCTCCTCTGCAAGGCTGCTCTCAAGGAGATCTCCTAGTCTGTATTCATGTCTGGGTTGCCTTACCCAGGTGCAGCACCTTGCACTTGGACTCCAGCCTCGTGAGGTTCTCATGAGCCCATTTCTCAGTCTTGTCCAGGTCCCTCTGGATGGCATCCCATCCTTCTGTTGTGCCAACTGAGTTGCCAGCTCTGATCAACTCCTCTGTACCTAAGGTCAGTTTCCCTGGGGATCTCATCCACTAATTCTTTAAACAACTTAAAGTTTACTCTGCTGAAGCTCACAGTCCTGACTTTGCTCTTTGTCTGGCCCATGTTCCTCAAGATCAGAAACTCAACTGAGGTGTGGTCACTACAGCCGAGGCTGCCTCCAATCTTAACCTGTCTAATGAGCTCCTCCGCATTGGTGAGTACCAGGTCCAGTAACACTTCTCCTTTGCTTTGTCTAGCCCCTGTACCAGGAAGTTATCTAGAGGATATTTGGCTTTCTTTCTGCCATTCTCGCCCACATCTGCAGAGCAGCTGGAAGCAGCCACCACAGGGAAGATGCAGTTCTGCCCACACTGTCTTTGGCTACAGAATGCTAAGTGAGTCCCAGGTCAGTCAGGGCACAGGTCAGCCTCATCTGCACTATGACCTGGTAGGGCACAGATTTCTTGCAACCCAGAGTGTCTCTGGTACATGGAAATGGTCGTTTTTCCATGACACACACGCCCTACCATTAAGTGGCAATGGTGGTTATAAAAGGGAAAATTGTACATTATACCTGCTTGATCCAGCTTCCCTTTCTCACCCAACCCATGCCTATGGGAGGGGAGAAGGGGATTTACTCCTTTTCCATGAACCCTCATGATTTATTGCCATGACAACTCTCCCCTCTCCAGAGGCCTGGGGGAGCCCTGTGAGCAGGTTTCTCCCGAGTACATTCTTCCTGCAGTGGAGGATGGATGCCAAACCTTTGCAGAGCAGAAAGGAATGCCAGGCATGCTGGGGTCAGACCAGATGCTTTGAAGGCTTGCTAACCCACTGTCATTAACCTTATGCTGTGCAATTGCATGTCAAAATGGGCTACAGGCAGAGCAAGCAGGCCAGCAAACCTGCCCCATCAAAAAACACTCTTCCACAAACAGGTGCTTCCAGTCTAGAAAAAAACACCCAGCATGCTTGCCTGCCACTACAAGAAACACAGCACTGCATAACTTAAGGTAACTAGTCTCTCATCCAGATGAGAGGGATGACAATTGCTAATATATTTTTTTATTTTTACACTGCATATAGATTTACCAGCACAGATGTAACAGAAGTTTCATAGAATTCAGGAAGTACAAAAGAGGTGGAACATATCACAGTGTTTCGGAGATATTTTCAAACAGCGCTACCTGTACAAAATCTAAGAACTACTGCATAAAAAATTAAAATGACCATACCTGTCCACTATTATGTCTAAGCTTCTTTTGGGAAAGTGTTTTGTTCAATAAAAGCTCCTTTTATAAAGCTGTAATATTTCTACTTGATTTAAAAAAAAAATACAAGTCAAAAAACCTTGCTTCCACCCTCAAGGAAAACTGCATGTTGCAACCTTTACATGACCTCAGACATCACAAATTTAACCATTTCTCTAAAAATTTCTGTCAGCTTGCCAGATCAGTGTAATGGAACTGATGCACTCCCTAAACCAATCCATTCACTGTGGGTTAAATAGCAAGACAGTTAGCTAAACTCCTGGGTTTTAAAGCTCACAGTTTCTTTATTTATAGGTAGGATGAAATAAATTAAAGATTTCAAAATTTTTTTGGTTTGCTGTTCCATTCACTTGTAACCACAAAATTAGAGGGCAACCATGGTTTTAAAGTTTGTAACTTTACAAAGACTCAGTATTTCACAATCCAATTATTTAAGGAAATATAGTCCATCTAATGTTACTGCTTTAGCAATGCAATGCTACCAAGTAAAATGTCTAGGAATAGTCCAAGTCACCAATGTGGTTGGTTGTACAGGGAAGTATCTTAAAACTATTTTAAAATTAAGAGCGGAAAAAATGCAGAATATTGCAAACTATTATTTGAAATTAGTACACAAGAAAAGGGATTTAAGATTCTGTAATAAAGCCTGTGAAAATATATGTCCTAGTTCCTATTCCTTTTATTTTGCTGAAAGCAACTACTAAAGCTTGTTATTAGCTATAACATTGCTTAAGCAATGCCAGCAATGTTCTGACAAATCTCTAGGGATTTTTTTACCCACTTTCCTTTTATTATCATATTCTATTTCTAATATTCAATCGGTGCCAAACTGGTTTATGTATGCCAATCTTTCTCACAGAAACGGAAAAATATCCTGCTGTATGTCATAGGCCTGCTGATGTGACAGGGAGAGGCTGAATGGAAGTGGGAAAGGGAAGCAGGAGGGAGGAGGATGAGAGCACCAGCCTGCAGTCTGGTATTTAGCAGAAGTCTCATTTTTTTGATCAGAAAGTTGGCAAAAAATCAAAGCACAGACTACCGTTAGTTAGGTCCCTTGTAATTTAACCTTCGACACAAGCTTTGCACATCGTGTGGACTCCTCCCTTTAGTCTAATTTCATACACAGAACAAACTTGTGCCTTGAAAACTGGCCAGACCTGAATAGTCCCCATTTTACTACCTATCTTCAACAAAACATGCTACGAGCCACTGACCAGATTATTCGCTGATGAACCTAAATTTCAATTTCTATGAAGTTATTTAAACAGCCCAGTTGTTAGCTGAATTTCCCCACTGGGATAAGACTGTAAAATGTTCACTTTTGTCCCTTGTAAAATCATAGACAATGTTTAGGAATATTTGATTAAAAAGAAAATTCTGGGAAGAACTCATTTGCTGCTTGTGTAAATATAGTTCCTCATTAAAATTTGATAACAAGAGTCTTAATGCAATACTACAACCTCATTCATGCTTTTGAATAAAGTGATTTAAATTGGCATGAACACAGTTTAAATACACTTCTTCCCAGCTAACTGTTGGCAGCTTTTTAACGGCCTGCAGGGACAGGTATGACTCATGCCTGCTTTTCAAAAACTTTTTTAAAATGCAGATTTTTTCCACTGGTCTATTATGCTTTACAAGTAAACTGAAAGAGACTAAAATTAGAAGGCAGACCACTATCACCAGAGGGATTAGGAACTCCTAGGCTATGCTGATTCCAAAAGCTGAATTGGTTGACCCATACTAGAGACCCTTTTATTTTGTTTCCTACTAGATTTCTGGCAAACTTCATCCAAAGTCTCTCCTGGTTACAAATTATTTGAAATCCCTGTGTTTAGGAACAGCGGGTGGTCTCCAGATTCGCATGCAACTTCGCACTGAGCAACCCTCATTCTCTGGTATGCAAGACTGAAAAAAATGAAGGTGTTCACCCAAAGCAAGTAAGCAGGAGAACGCTACCTGGTCACAGATCATATGGCAAAGGTTTGGGATTTTTAAAACAACCGCAGCAAGAGTCTTTTCATGTGCCTTATGTAAAGTATGCTAATATTTACCAGTTCTGATGAATACAAAGGAAGTTTGGTGGACAGCTAGTTTAAGAAGGCAATCTAACAGCATCAAGTTAAGACTGAGCAATCAACCTGTCAAGGAAAAGACAGCAGAAGATACTAACCTTCCCTGTAATTCAGGCATTTTAGGTAACGCAGACTACTGGGTTAAAAGCTAAAACAATAAGATACATTTCAACTTGAGATAGAGATGTCAGCCTCCTTATCAGCACACTCCTTCAAAGAGCCCTCTGAAATCCTCTTCCTTTGAGACAGACAGGCCTCACATCTCTGGCAAGATGTGTGGGCTACTCAGTCCTGAAGAGCACAATAGGTGCTCTCAGGGTTTTACCCTGTTAACCAGAAAACCTGAATAAGCTTTGTGCTTCTCTATGCAAAATACCTAGGGAAAAAGTGTTAAGCATTTAATTTGCCATATCACAGAGGAAAGTTAAATGTGACTCAGCAGGTGTAGATACTGAGAAGCAAGAACATTAACACTAACTGGGATTTGTTCACTTTCCCACTCACGATAGCTGGTTACATAACCACATTGTGTGCATCTAGTTTAAGAACAGTGGGTTTTTGCTTTTACAGCAGGTAGACAGCTGGCAGTTTTGTGTGGCTCTCCGAAAGGAGCTAGAGAAATGTGACTAGTAAGCTGGGTTAGCTGTTCAGTACTACAGGCTAAATGTGGAAAAGAAAAAAGGGGAAGACTTAGCCAGAGCCTGCATTGATCTAAAACATGGGTCAGGAGTTCCAAGACACAAAAATCCAATTCATTTCCCGTTTCCAATTTCCAGGAGACATCTATTACAATCTAAAAGGTATCTGTTTTGAAGAGTTGTGATGCTGACACTGTTTTCTAAGCAGAGGCAGTATACACTGAGGTTAAAGAGATGGCTGTACCAAAAGAAATCTCATCTCAGAATTACAGAAAAAAGGTGTGAAAAACAATCATAATGCTCCCTTCACCTCCACAAAAACGATACTTTTTTTGTTGCAACAGAAAGTGGAACTCTTAACTTAAAAATTAAGAGATGCCGAAGTATGAGAATGGGGATACCAGCCTAGGGAGTAGTCACAAAGGCTGTGAGAACAACCAGCACACCAAACCCAACCATCTCAGTCTTTTGGAAGAGTATTTTCTTAATCTGCAACTTGCAGTTAATATTTGTCTGTTTTTTTATCTACCTAAATATACAAATAAGCAATCAAAATGTCTTCAGCTCCTGAGGAGAATTTGTGCTCGAGGGTATGTGACACCTAGAGAGATCCCAAGGAGTGGTTCATATGCACGCCATCTTTTCTCTTTGCTGAGGTACCAGCTTAGCCCTTGATGAAACAGAATGTGTAACTGGTCTCCAAGTAAGACCCCATCATGCAACCAGACAGCTGATGGTGTCAACAAGTTACTCAAAGGCTGCTGCAGTTTCATCCAGCCGGGCCGCTATCATATACCCGGCTTACACTCTCTAACAAAAGTTTGAGCACTAACATCTAGATCTCAACAAATCTGGTCCTGCCCAACAAAAACCTCAGTCTAAAAGAAATTATCAACTAATTTCTTCCAGACAACACAAGAATTTCAGGAATGCAAATTAACCATTTTATGTCCCTGACAGGTCTTTCTGAACCTTCTACCAGTTCTTCCAACTTTTCATTTCCCTGAAACAAAACCACAGTTCTCAGAAATGTTCTGGAAGGACAGACAACTAAGAAAAAAATTCCCAGTGCTCAGATGTTAAGCCTCCCTTTCTGCAGCATTAGTGTCTTCAAAATGTTTTTAAATGAAAGGGAAAAGAGGAGTAGCTTACAGTAGTTTCCAAATAATGCAATTATACTACCTTTATCTGTATGGATGCCAGCATGGAATTGCACTGTTCCTTTAGGGGCCTTTGGGAATGAGGTGAGAATATTATCTTGATCTGCATTAAACCAGTAACTGAATTGAGTATATTTGCTTCTTCATGTTAAGCTAATTTCAAGAAGCTCCTAATTTGTTAGCACTTTTCAGAGTGATCTTGAAGCTGGAAAGGAAGAGGACAGTTCAATGTGTATAATAAAGGTTTGTCAAATAACATCAATATTCCTCATAATAAGATTGCTCTTTCAAAGTAAGAACTACACAGAGATATGGTAAAGACCCCAGCTCAAAGGGACCAAATTGAGCGAGGGTCTCACAAGCTGAGGGCTTAACCTAGAGAAGAAACAGACTATAAACTTGGCTAGCAATCAATACCACTTCTTTCTTCATGTTGCCATTCCCACCTTTTGGTTGTTAATGAACTCTGGGGCCATGGCTGGGAACACCAATCTACAAGTGCATACTCTCCACATCACTGCCTCTATACAGAGCAGAGAGTATGACTTTAGATAACATCAGTAGAAAAATACAGTTGACAAGGAAATAAATCTTTCGGAAGAGGAGGATCCTGTGCTTTTACCAGCTCAAATCCCATCTTCAAATCTACATGAAGATGACCACTGACAATCAAACATGCTTTACATCAAGAACAATTCTAGATCAGAGGCCTGTCTGCTCCAGAAGCATTCCTCATGCCTAGTGCTAACTCCTCCTAAGGAAATGCCCACACCTCTCTACAGATATTCATCCCTGTAAGACAGCATACCTTTCATAAGCTTTTCTGAAACAAACTTGTCAAAACCAGCTCTCAGAATGGCAAGGCATGGGCATATTCTCTGCTGGATATAGCTGTACCAGAAGAGATTACTCTCCCCTCCTTAACAGATTTCAGTCAGTGAGCTAAATTGGCTTATATGACTATATATAGTAGTAGATATTTGGCAATAAATGCACGTTTTTCCCCTTAAACAGGCTAAGAAGTGATGACATGAGCAGCTTAAGTGGCAGATCTGAAACAGCAGAAGTCTGCTGGCAGGATGCATGACAAATACCTGCAAGTAGCCCAAAGGGTGGCAGTTTATCCAGCCAACTTAGCTGAGTTGGAAGATGACATGTTCACAGTACCAACTGGTCAGAATCACAGAAGCCAAAATACATCAGATTCCCTATCGGTAGGATAAGTGCTCTGAATTCACTGGGGCCTCATGGTACTGCCAGGATTTGACCCAACATCTAATAACCCATTGATGAAATATCTACAATATCTTCAAATTACTCATTTCTTTCACCACTTTCCACAGACCTTATATAGCCACACCGATTCACAAGACAGTTTTATTACAGAGCCCTTGCTCCTGCTGTACTGATGACAACAGAGCCTCCCTAAGACTGTGACTCCCCTCCAGGCTGACAGAGAATTCTGCTGCACCAGTGGAAGCAGTGCCCACAAGTGGGTAACACCCTTGCATCTCGTCTGTCACTCATCCTTTCCTCTGCAGCCCCTGTACCCATCTGCAAAGCAGCCCTTGTACAAACAGCCCAACCTAATCCACTCCCATCAAACAAGCCAGGCTGGCAGAGTCTTACCATTTAAAATATTTCATTCGGACAAATAACATTGCCAGCAGATTTGAGAGGGCATTTCCCTTAAACAGAGGGGTTGTTTACCTGAGCTTACCTAGGCAAACAATCTATAAGAATTCAACACGTGTTTATCAGTGACTGCAATGGCACAAACTAAACTCCTGCATTTTGCAGACATGTGGCTGTGGATCACCAGGGTATTCCTTCTACCAGTTGTGCCATGGGAGCAGAGTACCCAGAAACAGTTGGATAAAATAGTATCTCAAGTTGCTACAGCTTCTTGATGAGACTGAACTCTTTGCCAACGGAAGTATTCTTTGCCCACCTTAGCTGTAACCAAGTGAAGGGTTTGGTTGGTGGAGATAGAGTAGGTAAAATTAGAACTTTCCAAGACATAAGACCTCATGGCTGCATCAGCAAAGCTACTACACAAGAGATCATCACTTCTATGGAAAGTATTCTGGTGGAAGCAACCATGCTCACGTTTTTGTCTAACCAGAAAACCTCTGTATGCTATCATGAAGGCATATTCATCATCCATGTAATTTGCCTGTAAGAGTATAAGAAGTCACAGATGACAGTACCCCCCCTCAAGAAAAACCCAAAACAAACCCAAAAACTTTGAAAAAGCCTAATCTGTTCACAAAAGTTGAGACCATCTACTAACTGACCTGAAGGACATCTTTAAAGGCTGTATCTGCAAGCTCTTTAAGAAATCCACTCATGCACAGAAATCTGCAATACGAAAAAATCCTGGGAGGGAAAGTTCAAATATGCAAAAAAGTACAAAGTCAAAGACAGTACAAAGAGTTTACAACCTTCTCTCTCTCCTCTGTGTTTTTTTTTTTAAACTTCTGTTTGAATACCTGATTTTTTTTTCCTTTTTTTGTGCTCACTAGTAAATAAACAGAACAGGCAATTCCTTTCCCACCCATTTTATCAAAGCCATAACAGTAAACTATTTTTTTTTTAAGTTGCAGCAGACATGAGGTGAAAAGTTATTATTTACCTGAATGTAGTGGATTTATTTAATGATTCTTTCATCAGTAAAAACATGGTTTTCTTTAAACATGGTACACCTCTCTTGAGATTAGAAAGTTTCTCTCCCCATAAACAATTTTCCTTCCATTTTAGCTGTTTCTTGTGCCGAGATGTTTGAAAAAGAAAACTTATACAAATATGTTTATGTAAAATCCTCATGATAGTAATTACAAAAGTAGTTTTACAAAAGAAAGTGCCTTTGTTTATAATCAGAGTCCAGAATTTGATGCTAGCATTTAAAAAATATGTAAGAACTTTACTACAGAGAAATATAACACATCTACCTCAACTGTCAGAGACAGTTAACTTTTCTTGTATGTTTGGAAAAGAAATCAAAAGAAAACAGTAGGAAAATATATCAGCTTTGCTTTTGAGAGTTGAGAGTAAAGAATTTCTATATTTTTGTTAAGCCATGTCATATCAGAATTCAGCCATTATTATTTATGTCCTTTTAGAGTTCCAAAAATGAATGGGAACTTCACTCTCAGAACACCAGAAGCCATAAAGACAACACAACAAAGAACTGAGAATGTGATGGAACAAGTAATGAGAGCGTAAATCTGAAGTTCAGTGCTTCTCTCCATTATCAGTGCATGGTAATTTTATGCTATTTTCTGCTGAGGCTCCTTTGAACAGAACTCTGAAGAGTGATTACATGTCCAAACTTTAATAAAATGTCAAAATCCACTGCTTCATTGTACCTGCAATTATGATGGATTCCTCCTACACATGGGATAAGAAAGGATAGGATTTTGTATTCATGGTGCTCCAAGCACTACGTTTTAAGTTGGGGCTTGACGTGTATCAGTTATTTACCAACGAGAAAGTCATTATTATAAACTTACATTTTAATTAGAAGGCATTTTTGCTCTTAAAAATACAGTTTCAGATCTTGAATACACTTCTAGAGAATGAAGATTTTAAAAAATTTGGTGGCTCTCACCATGAAACAAATCAATGGCCAACACGATGTGTCACCACTACATGAGGGGCAGAAGACAGCAGACTGGGTTCTCCCCTCTAGTTTCAACTCTGCTTAAACTGAAACAGGAGAAAAGACCACCCTTTTGGGAAAAGAAGCTGCAAAATCTCTGTTTTGGCCTCAAAGCTTCTCCCCTTTACAGGGCCAAAGCTCATGCCTCCAAACTCTCAGGTCTTTCCAATATCAATGGAAAAAACAGCCATATCCGACTGGGGTGGTCCTGCTTCCACCTTCCTACCTCAAGTGGTGCTCTCAATGCCAGATGGTAGATGGAAACGACAGGCAAACCAAACCCGGCATCAAAGACACCTTCGTCCTGCTCTCTGGAACTCCCACAGTGTGATAGTTTCTACAGTCATAGTTAACTATATCCTAAGCTGCAGGCTAAAATTACCCCACTTATTTTTCACAGCACAGACAACATCTTCAGACAAAACAGAACCAAACTTTCAATACTGGTTTCTCTCTGTATTTTGGATGGACCCTCTTTTTACAAAGGGACCACTTCTGAAAACTTGTTACTCACAGAAATTCCTTTTTCACTCATCCTACTGCCTATAGATGGTGACAACAGTAGTTTTTTCTATTGTAGAAAAAAGAATCACTCTTTGAGCTTCAATAACCAAAAGCATTGTAAAGACTGTATACAACTTGTGCAGTTCCCCTTGTAGAGGGAACACATCAAAGAGAAAATGTCTGTCAAGGATGCACAGCTAAATGTTGACAGCCAATCCAATGGTATTTAGTCAGGTTTTGCACACTGGCTGTTGCAGAGCTGAATAGCAAATCTTACCACAACCTTCTTGCCAGGAGATTTAGCTCTCCTATGAGCTGGGCTTTGATGCGTCAGAGAGGAAAGGATAATTCTTGTATTTTCTTTGGAAACAATGCAATAGTGATTGCAAGACATACTTGTCTGAATTAAATGTATAATACCGGGTCTCATAAGACACACTCCGAACTTCTAAAGCTTGCCTGGCTGTGATAGGAGCTATTAAGGGGTCTGTTTTAATGGATAAGAAACATGACAACTCCCACAGAGAATCAACTGGTGCTTTGCTGGAAGGACTGAAAATGCAGTCCTACTGTTGCACTTGTTCTCACAGAGGGAAAACGGAAAACACGGTTCGCGTTAAGATCTCCAAAAGTGCTCATCCTGATTTTTGTTGAGAAATACATGAGTGAAGAACTTTGACTTCATACATCCCTTCTGAAAGAACTCACTGCAGTTAAATGGAGCATTTTTTTGTATTCCCCAAAAGTAGGTAAAAGAGCATTTGCAGTCCAAATGTTAACCACCATTTTGAATCTGATGGCACCGAAAATAACCTTGAAATAACAGATCTGATTGGTGAGGCAGAAACACCAAGCTAGTTCACCACCATCTTCACCAGTCTGAATAGCAGTTGTCTGTGTTAGTCCTGCTCTGAAAAAATGACATATTGCACCTAGATTATTGCCAGCTTTGTGGAACAGCTCTCTCTTAAATCCTGTCAACTAGGGAGACCAAAAAATAATAATCTTATTGCTGCCCCTTGTCCATTTCCCCAAGGTAAAAAGGTCAACCAGCAGCGCATTGAGTGAATTACCAGAGAGCATAGATACCCATAGGCCAGGTGTCACCCCAAAATTCAATTTCTGCCTGGTAAACCATGCTGTCTCGTGCACATTTCTCACCTGATTTAGGGCACACTCTGCAATAGGAAATTTCTGTCACCAAGAGGAAGGTGACTACCTTTCTGCCTTGGAAATAGCTGAACCCATGATGGATATTACTTATAAATTCCTCATCAGATGATGTTTTCAGCTCACCAAAATAAATCTATTAGCTGTAGTTTCAAGACCTCAGTGTCTCCCTGCATTGCAGCCAATGGAGGCTGTACTCTCACTCTTCCTGGTACACACTGCCTAAACTCACATGGACCAGAGTAAGTGTTTTCCATTATTTGCAGCTGACATCTGTCATAATAATTTGTCTGTCTGTTTTACAAATGGGGGATATCTTTGTATTTCTCATATTGTCTTCAGAGGGGATAGGGTATTTGTTTCTTTGCAATTCCTATTTTGAATTAAGGCCATTTTCAATTCTTTTATCGACATTATTCTCAGAGAACAGCTCACTCTCCGTGGTTCTCTCTTTCAGTGGAGGCCTTCAGCCTCATTCCTCTGACATTGTATATCCACCCCACACTTACTGTAAACCATGACAGGCTGAAAAACTGCATCTATTTGATTCAGCTTTCCATTAATACAGGTCCAAAACTAATGTGAATTAGGACTTTCTTCCCTCCCAAAACCAAATGTAGGATTCAGCAACAGAAGTGACTTGAACAGTCACTAGTCATACACACAACAAGAGAACCATAGATGGGTGGTATTATGCTAAAAGACTTCCTGAAGAGAGTTTATAGCAACATGCTATATAATTCTATTCTGAATTTTTATATAAGAACCTTCATAATCAGAATATACTTCCAGGGATCACTCAAGGCCTGAAGCAAGATAAAAATATAGCACCTGAGACTTCTGCACAGCTTCACATAATATATTTAAAGGATAACATCCAAGAACTTTATTTAAACTAACTTACAGACAGCTACTTGGTGACTCAATGAGTAAAATTGAAGAGAGTGGCATCAATATAAAAGCAGAGAAGGGCATATGTCAGTAAAATGGATTACTGTAAGGCTGGTGAATAAAGCTACCAACCACCTTCCTTCAGGACTTTTATGCTGTTGAAGGTATATTTTGCCTTATGGTATTTCCACCTGCCATACACCTCCTTATGCTTGTGTTTCAATAATACACATGAAGGGCCAACACCACAACAATTTCCTAATTATTTTAATTTGCCTCATTTTTTAGAGAAGGTTTCCTAATTAATACGAAACATCAAAAATTATTCATCTTGAAGCTTCACTGAGCTCTTGAGTTTAAAGTACAGCTTTTAAAACAGGCTCCAGGGATACAGGACTGATGTCTCTTTTTTTTTAACTGGATAACTTCACTGGTTTGGATGATTTATCCAAACCCCAACAGTGAAGTCTCATCAGCAAAGTTTTCCAAAGCAGTAATATTCCCAACAGAAAAACTGAGCAAAAAGCCTGTCTTTTACTAGGGAAGCAGAAAATCTTTTCACAAAAGCAAAAGGCTTTAAGAGGACATTCTCTGTTGTCAGTAACTGACAAATAGGTTTTGCCCATAGGTTGCAAGCACAATGAAGCATACAGTACAGGAGATCCAGAACCTCATCATGATGAAGACAGGACCACAATGTCTCTAAACACTGTAAAGTTTCAGTAATTTCCATCCTTTCTCTGAAAACTGTCTTTGATGTGTTCTCATTGCCAGTCAGTTGCTTCAGATGTTGATTGCTCATTACATTGATTTCTCCACTGCTTTCAGTTCACTGAAGGTTTTATCATGAACCTCTCTGAAACAAATCACTATAAAATATCTTTAGTGGGATGAAGTTTTGAATGGAGCTTAATTTTATTTCATCCACAGTGGTGCCTGCTTTCTGTCTGCATATTAGGAAAATTTTTTGTAGCTTTTAATGCATCTATTACCTTATGGGCACTTTAGATCCTACCATAAACTTTATCACAAAACTCATGTGTAGACAGTGTAAGAGGCAAAGACAGATAGCTGGAGATCTCTGAGTCCATTCAAACCTGTGCATCTGTTCTAAGCATTAAATATTTATTAGCCATTAGGTAAACATTCGTACTTGTATGCCTTATTTTTTAAATAATGTGAAAAATACAAACAACACACCTATAAAAATTACAATGCAAAGGAATTCTGTACATTTTCTAAAATATTTAAGGTAGGAACATACAGAAGGTTTCCAGAGGTAGTCCTCAGACTTTAAAGATGTAATTTGATTTTCACAAGTCTCAGCCATTTGAGATTCCCTACCACAAATACAAAGATGACATCAGAGATCTGGAAGATTCTAACTTGTACCATGAATTTAATTGTTTTGTATTTAGCATGAAAAACTTACCTATGGACTCTAACTTCTTTTACAGCAAAAGCTTGAATTATTTACCATCCAAACACTCCCAATGAATCAGTTTTACACATGAACTTAATTCAAATAACCATCCAAGTTACATGATGTTTTAAAACATCCAGACTTAGATGATAAAATTTCCTGTTACCACGTATCCATAGTCTGAAAAGTACCTAGTGCTTTCTGCTATGGAAGAACAAACTACCACATTAATTTACAGTCTTCCTTCTTAATTTACCTAAAAGGACTACTGAAATATACTCGTAGAGTCTTTTGTTCATCTCTACTCAACAAGCCACCCCAGAGGAAACTTGAACTGAAGCCACAAGGTTGGGCACAGCACTAAGGTCCTTAGTCAAGGAGCTGCCCATTTGTCACACTTGGACACCACACAGCACTTGCACCACGGCTCCCCTATGTTTAGCTGTGCAGCAGAAGATGCTACTGTCCCCACAGCAGAACCAAAGGAACAATAAATCCACTTTACGTGGAATTAGCTGGGTTAGTGCAAATCGCCCATTTAAATGGGCTAAGCTTTTCTGGCTGATTGCTCCACAGCCAGTGTGGGAGCTCTGCAGGCTCCAGTGAGGCCATAATTACCACCAAAGGGGCAATAGGAACCTGCCTGGGGGAGATGAAGGTTTCCAGTGGCATGGATTTCAGCCAAGTGAACGTCTGTCTACAACCTCCAGCATGTGATTTTTAATCAAAGTAGTGATACTGGCACAGGCAGTTGCAGGAGGGCATTTACAGTGACAGCAGCTCTTACATCTGCTCTTCATGCACCACAGATACACGTTCACACGGCCAGTTAAAGACGTTTAACCCCTGGGTATTCTACCACCTTTCTGCTAGAGGTTACTGACCTTAGAGCTCTGCTGCTCTTTCATCTCCATCATGCAAAACATTTTCCAGGTAGCTTAAATCACTTTTGATAGCCTTTTAAACTTAACTAACTTTGCCTAAAGCAAGGTAGATCATTTACAGGATCCATTTGCCAGGAAAGCTAAAAGGAGGAAATAACTTCTGGCAGACTACTAGGCAGTACTGGGAAAAGATGGAGAAAGAAGGAAGGTGGGTTGGAGGCAGAGGTCTGCAAATAAAGCCTCCAGGCAGCACAGCTGGATTCAGAAGATGACAGCTGTTCATAACCTGTTCTTGTACTTTTGTATAAATGCATTTGAAGACAGATGTGTGAAATCAAGTGCTAGAGTTTATAAACTCAGGGGGTGGAGGGGAACTTTCCCTGATGCAGCAGCTATCACAACAGGGTCTTACTTTGACCATTACTTCTATTTTGCTGTACTTCAATACACATCAAAAACTCTAATAAATTGTATCTGATTTAAAGAGCTTGAACAAGTCGCAGTTAGTGAATTCACCCCTCACTTTTGACAAACACAGAGTGAATGTGCTTCAGATGTGGAAGCTAACCAGCAAACAGCATTTAACTTGCAACTCAAAACACATATAAAGCTGTACTTAAATCTTCAGTGTCATCAATGTAATTTTGAATGTGATCAGTAACTCATTCAAAGCAGAACCCTTCACATCACATTTTCCAAGTGTTAGCTCACACTATAGAGAAGCAATGGTATTTTGCAGCTGAACAGTGCTGTTGTTTAAAATCTCTTGATGTTTTGTAAATATTCTTGAAACAAAACTCTAGTCAATAGTTAAGTAGGTAAGAAGCATCTCGATTTCTTCCCTCAAGAACATCAAAATCTGGCCTAAATTATACATACATCTGTTAACTGATCTGGAATAAGAGCTCATCTTCTCACTGCCAGGCACTGGATTTACACACTACAGTCATTTGCTGTGCTGCAGGACCAACATCTACAAATAAAGCATGCCTCCTTATTGTCAGTAAAGGAAGGTTTATGGGTAGTGGCAGTATCTTCAACTATCCCAAAAAATATAGCTGGGATGGGAGAAGGGGAGTCGAACAAAATACTGAACTGGTAAGGGTCCAGGTATATCTGGTATGGTATACCTTTTAGGTATACATCTGAGACTTTCTGGTTTCCACCAAGCAGAAAGGGCAGTGTTAGTAATGAAGGAGGAGTTCGTCTCCAATGGGGAAGAAAGGGGTAAAACAAGGGGAAAGAACCCCAAGGTTATAGCATCCCATGAAATCAATAGCTCTATTGAGTCTATGGTTTTATTGTCCCAGGCTCAATGCTTTGGAAAGCATTCCGTAGCTCTTCCTGGAGGATTAGGACTGAGAGGGTCAGAGACTTTGTGTGTACTCTGAGAAATGCTAACCCACCAGTGTTTCAAACCTTCATCAGCTCTCAGAGCACTCCATCTGTGCGAGGCGACTGCTTAGTCACCCCTAGGTGTCCCAAGGGGCTCAGAGCACTGCCGAAACGCACCGAATTCCAGAAGGAAGCCAGGAATTTGATCGTCCTGTTACAGGGGCCATGCACTAGACCCAAATAGAGCTGTGCTAACACATACCGATTACCTTGTATTTCAAGACAGTAACTTACTAACTTATATGTCTAAATGCAGAACACGCGTTCTCAGCTTGCACTTAGCCTCATAACTTCCTGCTTCCATTGCAGGCCTGGAAGTGCAGTCCCAATGCCCAAAAGCTTGTTCCCCCTTCTCAGCTGTGGTAATTGAGCCACTAGAAGATGTATTGGCTCTAGACACAAACTTTGTTCAATTATCTCTTCAGATCACCTCAGCCAGTGCAGTACTACCCACACTCCTAGCAAGAGAATCAATTTCCATGTATATGTAAAGGGTTGGCTTCTGGCAAAGGCTTATATAATTGTACATAATGTGAAGTTCAGTCACAACATCAAAAGGAAAATTATTTTTCCTTTCATGAGGTCTGGGATTTTACTGTTTATTCACTCATTCGTTTTGGCAACAGCCCTGACCACGAACACAGTATATACAATCCTATGCTTTTTTAAAAAAACCCACAAACCAAATCAGGAGACGCTGAAGGAAATGAACCATAAAGTGGGGGCAGCAGGATAGTATCTAACATTTTTGCAAACAATCCATTTGTCACTTTCATGGACCTGGGTTAATTAATATTCTGTAAAGGTCTTCCAAAAGCTGAATACCTCTCCAGTTCTGAATTCATGGGGCTGACCTTAGACTTTCTCAGAATGATTTTTAATGCAGTCTGCTATCAGCAAAACCCGTTTAAACACATGCCCCATCTGCCAGTACCCCATTTGCAAAAGAGCTTCTTATACTTGCAGACAGTAAAGCTTCTGCCTGCTTCCCTCTCTCCTCTAAATACCAGCTGTATGTTAATGAGCACAAACAGCTGAAAAATACTGCACAGTAACAAAGCTGGTACGAAGCGGGCAGAACAACGCATCCACTCAATGAGGCAGTTGTAGCATGAATTTAGCAGATTAGCTATTGAACAGGGGTGGGGGGAGGTTTGGAAAAAATGTAAAGGGTCTACACAGATAGTAAGAAAATGAAAAGAGACCAAAGGGGCACAGGCTACCAAAGAAAAGCCCAAATTCTAAAGTACTTTTGTTGGAACTGCATGAACTAATTCTTTAAATTTTCTAAGGCTTACTCCTCCTGAACTAATGATATGCCTAATGCTATTCTGATCATTTGCAAGTTCAGTTAGTTTTTAAAGGAGGCAACTTGTTAATGAAAGTTTTCCATTCATTAACAAATCTCTTCATTGGCCGGGGGTGGGGGAAGTCCTTAAGAATGGGAACACGTTCTCCTACTTCAGTGTCTGATACTTTCAGCATGTGTGACCAACAAGCACCGTATTATCTATTAACTTTTTGCATAATAGCCCTCTCAGCCCATCCATTTTTTTTAAGACATTTTTTTAAATGTTGACAACATTCACGCTACCCTCCAGACACTGACAAGCTTTTCAAGTAGTGAGCATAAAAGACACTTGCTTTTAAGAAAATCTCTGCGTAACTGCATTCAGCTGACATGCATACACGGCATGCAGTTGAGTATTTGTTTATACAAGTAGCTAATTTGATATACACTGTTTGCATAAAGTCTAAAAATGGCACATGCACTTTTGCACTTGAAATTACACACATCTGTCTCCTGGCAGATGTGAAAGATGCATACAGTTTTGATACATAAAGCTGATGTGAAAATACAGGACTTTTTTCTTGTTTGCAATTTCCCAATGACATCTAGAGTGTTACTGCTGCTTTTGAAGAATTGGAGTATAACACTTTCGAAGAAAAACATGGGAAAAGATGGTGCATTGACACTGCCCAAGCAAGGGCTCTGTCAAAAGGTTGATAGAGAGAGTTTGGGGGTTTTAAATTCCTAATTAAAAAAGCCTTACTGTTACAATGCCTCAGCATCTTAACATTTGTCTTTTGTGACAAGTAAATCTAGTAAGACATTTTTCAAAGATTCATCTACTAAGACATACTGCAATAAAAATACTACGTTGTTTCTAAAAGTAGTGAAGAAGGAAAACTTCTGTCTGGGGGAAAAAATATATTTGCTTCTAATGTCATCATAATGAAGCTCCTAAGAAAGCAAACAATCTTTTAACTTTTATACATCACACTTAGAGAGTTAAACAGAACAAATAATCTATGCTACTGGCTTCTTTTCACTGGTGATCAGAGAATAAACAAAAACAAAAAAGAGAAAGCAGCTTTCTCCAGGCATGAAAGAGCTTGTCATGCAGCTATACAATGGTATTCACAGATGATATTTTTATTGCTCATGTCTATCATAACCCTGTAAAAAATAGAAGAAAAAACACCACTACTGATGTTCACTAGAAGTCTCCACCTAATTTCAAATTTTAATGTAAGTCAAGTCTATCGAATTTAAGTTAAAGAACATGTACTTTGATCCTTCCTGGAGAATTCCAGATCACATTAAAAATATTTTTCATCTTTTAAGAACCTTAAAGATCTAATAAAAAGTTTATTGAAAGACAAAACAGGTAACAGACTCATTCAACATACAGAGATGCATAAAATATTAGCGAATTATTAATTAATCATAAATGACTTATTGGCTAAAAAAGTGCTAATATTTACTCTATATACTTATTAGTCATTATAACTATCAGTGGTTCCCATCATTTTCTGTACTTACAACTTATTACAAATATCACTTAGTTCTTATTTTCATTCTGTTCTCTGAATTGTTTAATATGCACTAGGATGAAAGCTGTTAGCTTAAAAATGCTAAGCAAATTAAATGAAATTTAATTATGAAAATTCTTAATTCTTATGAAAGAAGGTACAATACTTGAATCGATGCAAAAATTAACTGCCAAAATTACTTTCATTCTTTCCAGAATCATGTGTTTTTTCAGCTCATCAGCACTCCAGGAGGAAGGAATATGATACTACAGAAGTGCTATTTGCTATGTCTCTAACCCAGGTATGCCTTATTCTCTTCAGAGGAGTCTGAGTTACTAAGTATCACTATTTAGCTTTTTGGACTATGGTCCTGGGGTGCTAGAGCAGATCTGATGAACAAGGAAAGCCCCATTAAATCTATTCCAGAAGATTTAAACTTGAATGTTGAAAGATTTCTTTGCATGTTCCATATTGAATCTTCTAAAACTCGATATTTTGTCACTTAGAGACAAAATTAAACATTCACAGAAACAAAACCAAAGTTGTCTATGAAAAAAAAAACAACAACTAAAATAAAATATTCAAAAATATGCAAGAAAAAGTTTGTCAGTGAAACTGGCAGAGCTACACTCAGTCATTTTTAAAGTTTAACCTCAGAATCTTCATTATTCTTGCATGTGGGCAGAACACCTACTACAGAAACCAACACAATATCATCAGAGAAGACTGGCGTGAATGTCGGCTCTGTTGAGAAAACAGTGACATGAGAAATAATCACAGACTCACAGAATGGTTTGAGGTGGAAGGGACTTCAAACACCAGCCAGTTCCAATACCCTTGCCATGGACAGGGATGCCACCCACTAGATCAGGTTGTGCAAAGCCCCATCCAGAACGGCCTTGAACACTTCTCAGGATGGCGCATTCGAAACTCCTTTAGAAAACCTACTTCAGTGTCCCACCACCATGCTCACAGTGAAGAATTTCTTCTATCTTTTCTTCCTTATATCTGAGGATTACCTCTATACCCATTGTTTCAGAGAATACATCCCAAGATGATGACCCTTCTGTTTGCAATTGTGGTTTCAGGAGCCATTGACAGAATGCCTTCTTTGGATACCAGCTTATTCCACTGGACAAAAATATATCAGGCATCCCCAATATTTCGATTCCGCAGGATGTCAATTCATACAGAATGGTTGCCATTAACAAGGAATAAGTACTTCAAATGCACTTTAATACTCAAAGTGAAAAAACCCAACCAATTAAAAATCGCGTCAAAGTTGCTTTGTTGATACTCTTATATTTCAAGTCTAACTGTACCTTGCCAGCACTTGTCCATAATCTTCATGTGGAAAACTTTAAACAGGAACAGTCTTAAAAAAGCCACTGAATTGTATCTATATTCATGAGTATAAACAGCATCAAGGAAAAAACAGTAACTCATCTTAAACAACAATGATCTTAACTGTATTGACATTTCTAGAATATTTCTTTAACTTAAAAAAATTATCATACTTCCTTACAAGTAATGCACATATACACAACTGATAGAATAATCACATTTTAAACATGATATTCCACAAAAGACTGAAAAGATGAACGCAGAGGAAGGCTTATCAACAGCACTACACTGCCCCTTCACGTCCACTACAGAAACAACACCACAAGCTGCATGATGGAAAAAAAAAAGAAAAAAAAATCTTAAAAAATTAAAAATCACTGAATATTAACATGGTAATTATGTTAAACTGCAAATTTCTTAATTTTTTCTATAGGACAGCTCCTTGCTCCCCAATAAAACACACATACAATGGAGGAAAATCAGAATAAAATCAAACCCTTACTTCAGTGGGAAAACCACTTTTATTTCCATTGATATCCATACTTACACCCTTCCTTTTTAAAAAGGTATAAATTTTCCACCTTAATTACATAGTGGATTAGCAGTTATGAACAAAACCAATTCAGGTTGCATTTCTCTGGAAGAAAAAAAATACTAAAATGGATATACTTAGCCATGACAAACAGTTTTATTTAAGAATGGAACAATAAAGCTTCTATCAGAATCAACTCTTAATGGCATAAGAAATTATTTATGAGTATCTAAGTTATTTCATACATCTTATAAATTCCCTCAACTTTTTAAATAATACAGTTTTTCCCCCAAGCATCCTGTTTCTTCTAATTTAAAATTCAATTGCTATTTTGCTTGTCATTTAATGCTAAATGTGTTGTTCTGATAGATGTATGGGGTTTTAATTTTGGTAGCATTAAGTAGAATGCCAGTCAGGAACTTTTGATTGAATTAAAAAAGGTGTCCCGAATCTCCACGAGGCAAATCTCTCAGTGTATCATTAGCATGTGCATTCTGAAACCCCTCTCAAGCCAAGAGACGAGAACTTGCAGTTCCTCCTACCCCTTCCTACAGAATGACAAACTAGCATAAATGAAGTACAAGATGACAAGGACCTTACTCAACACCATTGTGATCCAAAGTTATACTTTTCACTGTTAAAAGGTACACAATGAGACCATAAAACAAACCATTACATTTCAGAGGCCAAATACATTTTTTAAAGAAGTAGAATGGTAAAATTGGCAATATAAAAATAATTATGCTCAAATTACTTTGTGTGCTACAAATGTTTGTATGGTACATATGATCAGCATAGTCTTAGGTAGAAAATGTGCCTTAGAAACCTCTTTTGCTTACAAAATATCCTAAATGTATTCTGTCCACTACATGGATATGGTAGCTCTTAAAAAATTATATAACAGAGTTCTTCCTTCTAGGTGCTCTTTATTAAATCCATGGGACATTTTAGACATGCCGTAGCTCACAAGAACATCACAAATATTTCTCTGGGTCAGGCTAAAAAAAACCCACCTAGCTTAGCAGAGTCTGATGATCACTTAATTTTCTCATGGAATAAACCCATGTTTACCAGGTTACTCAAGTCACCTGCATACAAGCACGATCTTTTCAAGGAGGAAGAGAAAAAATTAAGTTGGCCTATCGACAGTTATGAAAACGTGTGCTAAGCATTTCTCTGAATTATGTGTTTTGGAAATCTATGCAGAGAGACTTCAAACTTCAGTGCAATTTGCATGCTTCACAATAATGATTAAAAGGATGCTTAAAGATGATTTCCTGGTTTTTGAGCTTACAGCATCCCCCATCAGATTTTACTACATTATCATTACAGTGCCTTTGTGAGTTTACACATACATGTATTTAAGAATGCAGCTTTACCACGCACTTTCTTAACCAAGGTCAGTAGGGCACTCCCTTGCTAACAAACTACTACAAGAAGTAGTTTCTAATAGAAAAAAGATGATAAATAATGGCATGCTACATATAACAACAAAAAAAATTTCCCACAGCCATAAAGATAATACCCAAAGAATTCTCTACTAACAATGAGAAAACAAAATTCAGCTTTCTCTCCTGACTACATGCAAGTAGAAACAAGGGGACTTAAAAGACAAGTTTGAAGTTGTTCAATAATAAATCTTGAAAAGTAGTTATTACAGTTAGTGACAGTATCTGGGCCATTATGTATTTTATTTTCGCCTCTGGCTACAATTTTTTTACACGGAAGTGTCTATCACCACACTATCCTTTCCTTGAAACACATTCTAATCTATGAAGTAAAGCTGGGACTCAAGGGAACCACAATGACCTCTTCAGGGGTTTTTCCTCTATGAAAGAGGTTGTGACAAGCAACTTCAGTAGTGGGTTAATTTAAAGGTTTTTGATTAAGAACAGGGGCTGTATTTCTATCCTACTAATGGCACCTAGAGGTCAGATCTCTATAACTGCAAATAATTCAGCTTTGACTCTGCAAGCAAGGCATAAAACAAGATTGAAAAAAGGAACTATGGAAGTTTGCCTGTCCAATGCTTGATGTCAGGTCTTCTTTTTAAGAGATGAATGGATTCTCAAATAAGTCATGATATATATTCTTTCTCAAGAATATATTCTTGTTCGAGAGACTTCACTGTATAACGTACAGTGTCACTTTTAAAGATGATGTAAAGTTCTTGTCAACTGGGACTACCATCCTGGGAGTGCTAAAAAGCCACTTCAATAACTTCTACCACTATGAAGATCCTCTATTTTGCTGACATGCATATACAGAAACAGCCACATTTTTAGCAGTACAGCTCTGGCTGCTTGGTACTATAGCAACTCATTTTGCTGTTCCACCTTTTGTCAGTCTCACTTTCTGTATATCTCAGGTGATTTGTAGCCAACCAAGCAATCCTGCACCTACGACACAAGCCTGGGACTGGAGAAGCACTGCATGGCTGCCTCCACCCTGTGATAACTATAATATTGCTAAACAGCCTCTGAAATTTGAAGCACCTACCAGAGAAGCAGAAAATGCCATTTCCTTCAAGCAACCACTGTAAAGAAACTAAATCACTGCAGTAAGACCACAGAAGTGCGACTCGGGTTGCATCTGTAGAAGACAAATCTCTCCAATTTTTATTTAGAGTAATCTAGTACTTCCAATTTTACTTTCAGGTGAGAATCAGAGATTTTTGTATTTTCATGAAAAGAAACATGGCTGTAAATTGGAGCAGAAACATTCTTGTTCATAAATGAAGAGAGAAAACACATTTTACACTTCAAATGTTGTGGCGATTTCTCACCTTCTTTTCTCTTCATGCTAGATGCCTTCTGGACCAGGGACTAGTCTGAACATCCCACATGTCCAGTTCTTGAAACATTATGTGTTATCTCAGAGACCTCCAACTTTTAACTTGCTGCAACCAGGCATGTGGCCAGCATTCAACACAAGCATTTTTTTCCATTTCAGTTTAACAGAAAGAAACCACTCCTGTTTACCAAGTCAAACAAGGAAAGACTGGGTTTCTTAGCAGCAGCTGTTTCCAAGTTTGTAGAGTATGACAGCAGCCATCCATAAGGTGAAAGAAACAGGGAAAGGAAGGACATAAGGCAAGATTACCTTAGTTTCCAGATTTGTTTATAAAGCTACTGCCTACAACTGTATCTTGGTTCTTGTCTCCCTTCTTGTGTGTACAGAACAGAAACTGCATACAGAAGATAAGCTGGGACAATTTTTAATTTCATTATTTTCAAGACATGAGGAGCAAAGGACTGAAGAAGAAAAATCAAGCCTCCTTATTTATAATACATTATAAGACAACATACAACGTTTTTCCCATTTAATATTTTTCCTATTAAAAATGAGCTCTTGTTTATACAGAAAAAATACCTGATTACTTGAAAGTCAGAATATAAGATAACATCAATGGAAAGAAAAAATAAATTTAAAAAAGCAACTTAAGGTTTTTTCTACTGGATAATAAAGGTTCTATGTAGCAAAGTTACCAATTTGTCTATTTGTGAAAACTGTTAATGAAGGCACACCTAAAAGAGGCCAGATAAAACCTTTGTGTTTGATATGGTTTTTGATATGTCTTTGACAGATACATACACTCTCGGACAGAGTCCTATGAAGCAGCACTGATGATACTTATTGGCATGAAGCTAGAAGGAAATCTTAAAACTCTCCCTGAAAGAAAGCATCTGTATCTGTGTATGTACTCTGAGGACTATTATTAAGTAGTATTAGATAACGAGATGCTATGACTCCCCAGTTCTGAATGGAAGAAGAAAGGAAACAATTACCTACTAGATATAATATTGTGTGCTAAAGAATGAAAATTATATATTGTATTTTGTATTTTAAAAATAGACCATGAAGTTCACAAGCACTGTCAAAGGAATTCATAAGTTCAGAAAGGTTTTTAGCATATTTCTTAGTAGCAACTGACATTCTTTTAGAAATACAAAGATGGTTGCATATATTAGGTTTTTAATAGGGCAACATCTTTGTGATCCATGTCATTACATGCCTTGGAATGCCATATCCAATATCTGGCACACTGATTCTTCAAAGACAACATATGTTTTATGTCCTCTCTACTGGAATGCTCTCCTAGTAAGCTTAAAAAAAAAAAAAAAAAGAAAAAAAAAAGGGCAATACTTCAAGTTTTCAAGTTTAATTTCAAGACTCCAAATTCATCCCCCATATGTTCACATACAATCAAAACATTAACTATTTCTTAAAACTCTGTACAGAATTTAAAACTCCCAGGAAAGAGAGATAAAAGATGGACAAAAAAAGGTGTGTGTCCCATGTTGCCTCACAGCAAGGAATTTCTTGCATGAAAATGCACAAATAGGTGTTCTGACTTCATGGTTCTGAAGGATAAGCAAGAAAAGAACAACACTAAGATACAGGCAATCTGAAATTAAAATTGAAGTGGAAAACAGTTTAAATTACATTCAAAACTACTACATAATACACTTCTTAATTTTTCAGTATTTGTCTTATGTTTCACTCCACTGAGGTTTAATTTGTGTCACTACAAGTATCTTTGTAAAAAGGATTCTATTTACCTTCCTACAAATACATTAATATACAAATACTGTACATTATGTACACAGTTGTTACACTATGTTAACAAAAAACAAATCAGACATTTTTATGTTTGTATCACGAAGATTAGTTACTACTTCAGAGAGAAGACAGTTCAATTTAAAAGTTTTTTGCTCACTAACATTGTTCATGCTTAAGTAGTGCAAATTTGAATTACAAATCTTAAAATCACCGAGAAAATACAAGGCCTTAGGGCCAATTATTAAATAACATGTCTCAATTTTTCTATCAACATACATACACAAAAGACAGAATATGCTGAGAGCAAATAAACACAGATGTCTCTTGAAAGATTAGTTTTATTAGACTTGCAGCACCTATTATTACTGGGTAACTACGTATAACCTCAGGGGGACATAAATTGTCTTCTGAAGCCCAAAGAATAAGCTGAAAATTTTCAGCAATTATGAATTCATATGGTCTGTGTGTCCATTGCAAGGTGCTGCCAATGCTACTTGTTTCTATAAATTAGGTCACCCGAGTCAGTAAGACACTCCAGAGATGCAAATTATGGGTTTTAATATTTCTACACTTCAAACACTAGTGAGAATTTTTACTGCAGGTTTCCCTCTGTATCAGGAAGAGAAAGAGAAAAACTGGGGCAGGGGGCATGAAGGTTTGCACACCCACCGCTCCTCACTGCCATGGTTTCAGGAATTAATTAATTCCCTGAGGAAGTCTTGGGTGTCTTCAAGCATTCACTTTCTCCACACACCAGAAAGAACAGGTCACTTCTGATATGAGCTCTTCCTAAATAAAGAAAAGTAAGACTAGACCTGCCGCACGCGGCCATAAACGGACAAATATACAGTATTTCTGGACATTTAAAATATTCACTTGTGTGCTCAAATTAAAATGGGCCAGTACTTCAGAACAGGAAACTATTTCCTCTTCACCCACTCAGAAGTTTGGATGCCTTCCCAGAAATCTCAAGACTGGCGCAGGGCTTAGTGCTGTGCCTGCAAGACAGCTGCATCTGGATACAACCCTTCATGGGAATGCACAAGACAAACCAAGGAAGACAGGTTGAACAGATGTAATTAACGGAGGTGGTGCCAGAAAGTGATCCGTGTTAACCAGATGCTCCAAAGAAATTTCTCTCAGTAAGGCAGCACAAGACCATTTGGAAAGCTACTTGAGCCGTGCCAACAGATCTCACGGACACCCACAATCACTCACACAGCTTGGAACCCAGCACTTCAAGCTGCCTCCTCTTCTTCTTCTGGGAGGGAATGGCTACAGCTCACTGAAGTTTTCCCCCACGATGACCAGCTCTTTACGCAACAAGAAAAGAGAAGCAGACAAGAAGCTAAAGGAAATTTACACACAGCAAATTAGTCTGACAATTAAATGGAATAATTCCAACAAAAATGCAACAAAAATTTTCTAACCCATGGGGGAGGGGCATGGTGTGTCTTAAAAAACAGCAGGAAATAACCCCCAAAAATGATTATACTTTTGCAATTTTAATCCACGTAATAGTCATACTAATTAGGCACCGACCAAATTAGCTGCTGCTATCCTAACCCATTTTCTTTCTAAAGTGAAGAAGCGCTGCTATGTATGTGTCCTTAATAAATCTGGATGTTAATTGCAATTAGTGTCAAATTTTCATAGTGCAAAGTGACCTCAACACATAATGATATTTCAAACATGATGAGAAAACTAACAATTTCTATGAGAAGCAATTTTATACCATTAGATAAATCTCAGTCAGAAATAGCACAGACAGCACAGATCCCGCCATAGGTTAAAGGGATGACGCAGTCTCATTTCTATAACTTGTATTATTAGGTTTTTTGTCTGTTAGATAACCTTAGCTATTTCTTGCATCACCATGAATGGAAATTGCAAATAAGTGGCAAGCATACATGTCTAACACATTAAATGAACAGAAGCTTATTATTGTTTAAAACAAAAACATTCCTCCTGAAAGAGAAAGGTGCACAAGCATCAATTCTGAATGCTATTCAAGAGAAGAGAATTAGTACCAACTATGAGAGTTTATTATCTGCCTGGAGATAATAAAGCAAGGGTAAGAAGTGGAAATTAATTGACATGTAGTATTTTAATACTGAATTTATTATACTTAAAGCTAAACACGTGTATTTTAAAAACCAAGTGATAGATGTTGCTGAAGTCGTAATTTTTTTTAGCATGATGGCTTATTTGGTTCTATTAGGAAATATAGCCAGTTACTGATAATTCTTTGTCTCCTCAAAGGTGGCACATGGGCAGAAAGGACTTCCCAGAACTGTCTGCAGGATAAGCAGAGAGGCAAAGGACAGGAACACCATGGATGTAAAAAGATAGGAAAGAAAAGAGAGATGCTCTGTAAAAACTGTGTGGACAGAACAAGCACTAGACCGTAGAGGACCTGTTCAACAGCTTGGTATGTAGACAGGACTGGAGAAGGGAAGGCAAAAGAAGGGAAGACTGAGACCATGAAGAAATTAATGGTAAGAATTCAGTCTGAAATTTAACTAACGTACCACAGGAGAAATGCAAGATGGAATGTAGCAGTGCTGTAAATATGTTAAAATTGCAAACATTCCTGCCAGCTGCTGCTGTTATCATGAGAAGTAATCTTGTGTTAGGGTTTATTAATAGCAGCATGCTTTGGAAGAGACTGGTGTTTGTACTTACAGAACACTGCACCGTACAGATTCTCTTGGAGCAAGAAAATCTTAACTGTTTAAATATAGGAGAGAGCACCTAAACACAGGATAAGCAGGAAAAAATACGGCACTAAAAATATACCAAAAATACCTTTGTAGCACTTTCTCTGCTGTTCTTTTTCAATTTTAAAAAAGTGAAATGCTGTTGGGAGAGTATCCTAAGAAAAAGACCAGTATGGCATCACCTACAGGTTCCTGGCCTGTAAGTCAAGAAACAGTTTAATGTTTCCAGCAGCTAACAACACATCGTGTTTCTATTGCCATTTTGTCTTTTGCCTCTACAAGCAGTAAACTCTCTGTGCAGGGACAATTTTGCATACAGCATATTGAACTTCTTACATTATATATATAATGCTATTATAATATGAATAATAATGTTTGCAAATAAAACTATACTTTCTAAACCAGTGTCTCTATACATAAATGGGAGCATCTAAGTCATGAAGAAAGATCCCACATGATACCATCTAAGATCAGTATGCTGCAACTGGTTACCTTCATTATACACTAGCTACATTATAAACTTAAAAATGCAATTTTAGAAATTCCACAATAAGTCTTTTATATTAAAATATCTTGTCTCAAATTTCCTTGTGTTTACATGCTACAGATTCCTAAAATAAGTTTTTTATCTACCTCCACCTTCTACACACAAGTTGCCTCTTTTTCGCAATTTACAAATAAAACTCCATCTACTACCTTGAATATGCAAAGCCGTGCACCACAGACAAACTTCATAAACTTTCTGAAATAATAAGCCATCTGAGACAGACGGGAGAGAAAGAAGCATGTTTCACCAAATACAACGTTAAACTTTTACTATCTTTGCTACATTATTATACTACTTCCTGCAAAAAAAACTTTCCCTAGCTCATAAAGAAGTTAAATACATTAGCATTTACCAAGTCTTATGAGTGCCTTTGATAAGACATATAAACTAACTTGGGTTAAGGAAGTACCACTAAAAACATAGATAATTCACAAGGGAAGAACATATATAGAAGAATGTATTTAGACTTCTAGTATCATTTATGTATTTTAACTTATTCTTCTTCTCTCCTTGCTTTATCAATTTTTTAGGGTAAGCAGAAGTTTTGTTGTCCTGCAATATGTTAGAATATGATCTACAAAACAAATGAAAAACACCACACACAAATCTTATTTGCCTACTATTCCCAAGTGTTACAGCAGCAGCAGAGTTGTTAAAAACAGGTTTACTGTATTGCTTTCTTGCACAGTATCAGTGTTTTCATATGACATAGATAACCACCACTTCTCTTTCACAAGCATATATATTTGCAGTGTATCAAAAATGCAGTACAGTTTAAAACCATCATCTGATTTTTAAAGAAAAATTGTTACTTCACAGACTGTATATTTTAGTATTAAACTCATGTGTGTGTGAGGAGGAAGTAACTAGAGATGTTTTTCTGAAACGCGATCAAACTACATATGACCACACAAATGATCTGCAACCATCTTAAACCTCTTACCAAGAAACCTTGCAATCAAACTGGCTACTCAAAACATATTTTAAGGAACAGAACAAATCAAAAGTACAGGCTTCCTTGACTAAAAATAAATAAAGGGAAAAGTCATGCCAATTCCAGTGCTTTTTTCTTGCCTTTTCAAAAAAATGAGTAACATTATAAAATACCTGAGCAGCATTTAGAAAGACACTGCTGTTGTTCCTATGCAAAACCGTATTTTCAAGCAATATTATCATGAAACATGGTAAATAAGTTTTCCAGAGAAGAGGCCCACTTCTAACAGAATATGAATATCAATGAGAAGCTGTAGGGAGAAAGCAGAATTACCAGTCCAAAAGCAGGTGGAGAGTGAGATAGAGTAGACCAGAGCCTCAGACAAAGTTTGAAAGAAAAACACAGGCCAAGCAGCGAAACTAGGAATCAGATGGGATTGTTGCTCTGAGGAGTGGAGCTATTCAAATTGGCAAAATCATAATTTCCTGACAGAAAGGGTTCATCACATAAGGAACGACAATCAATTGGTTGTGGTAAGTGGCAGAGATCCAAGAGCAAGATGCTAATGCTACAATCCTGCTTATGACACGTCTGAGTGTCATTCTAGTTCAGTTTGACTTCCACTCAAAATCTGAAGAACACCGGAACAAAAATTGCCAGCTAAAATTAATTTGCCCTCTTTGTGTTTCTGTACTAAGGATAGTCATGACATGGCAGAGCAATATTTTCCTCACAAAGGATTTTTTACCCATACCTGGAAAAGATCTGTTCAGGAAATTAAAGTGCCTTCATTTGTTGCAGAAGGACAAAAAGGGTTTACCTAGTGATAGAAAGGACTGCAAAAAGAGAAAAGGGAGATTCATAGTTAAAGCAATTAGGTTTCAAAGCAATACATTAAGTATTTAATTACACATTTCATGAGTTCCCCTATGGCATGATCAATTAGCAAAGAGGCAGCTGGGTCAGTTTATGGCATCATTTTTGTCTCTTCTGCTGGATGCTATAACCTCCACAGTTTGAGACAAGAAAACAGATGGACTTTTAGCAGGTAAAGACCTTTCACAAAGTCAATCCAGCATGTTTGAATAGCTCGAAGTGCATGACAATAAAGGCTTCTAAAGACATCTAAATAATTGGGCACAAAGGACTAAAATCGCCCAGGAAACCTTTCTTCTGACACCTCCTGAAGGGAAGTGACTGACTGCAGAATCACCATAACATGCTTTTAACATCTGCACTCCTGCAGTCTGTAACAGACAGCACTGCTCATTGCAAGAGGAAATGGAAGTTTTAAATGCATCAAAACCACAGAGAAAAACATTTTAGCTAGTGTTAAATATAAATGAGTTTCCGATTGCTGCTTTTATCTTGGCCAGAAATAGGTAGAACAATTTAAACAACAGTGTTTATCAAAGAGTCAGTATGGCGACAGAGGATCCCTGAATATTCTAAAAAAGCAGCCTTTGGGATTGCTATGACATGTGTTTCAGCGCAGGTTTGAAAACAAACAAACAAACAAACAAACACCCTCAACCCCCCAAACAAACAACAACAAAAACTCAAGCAAGTTGTCCTACTATTTTTGACCCAGTACAGCAGGCTGGACTAGATACGCACAGTTTAGCTACCAATTTTTGTTTTTCCAGGGAACAGCTGTTTGAACAGCAAACTGAGTGCTTCCTCCTACAAATGGCTATCTTAAGCCCAGAGCTTCTCTAACACCCCAGAGAAGGGGAAGGGTAGAAAGAAGCCTACCTCTGCCTGTATCCAGTTCTAGAGCCATAAACACTGGCTACATCTGACTGTATCCACAGTTTAAAAGATGGATTTCAGCAGGGTTTAGCAGACTTCTTGTGAGCATAGCCTGGGAGACCATGGGACACTTCAGCTGAGCCAGGCTGAACTACCCCACCTTGAGCTGACCTGAAAGCTGAGGAACTGTACACTTCTTTCCAGTTCTGTGAAATGTATATTATTCCCCCTCAAGTACACAACAGAGTAAGCTGGTTTGAAGCAAAATGAAAGAAAGAATTGCAGAAAGAAGGGGGGAAAGGGTGTAGAAGATAATTTTTAGACTCTCTCTGTTCTATATTGAGAAAATAAGTAACATACTGCTTTTTCTTCAAGGCTACCACTTCACACAGGAAAAACATTTCTTTCCCTTGTGAGAGGAGATGAAAGGCATGGGAAAAGCCGATTCAAAGTGGAGACAGTGCATATATGTGAAAAAGAAAAGAAGTTCATTATCCAAGACTATTTATCTTGTAAAGGCATGACCCTCTAACCAGAATGTTACAGAAGACTTAGCCTTGCTCATTTCTCTAACTATTCAGTATTCCTTTCTTTCCACTCAAACACATCTGCCTTTTCAGCTAACTTTCTTCTGCTGAACGTCTGAAGTACTTCTGTTTCATTCCAAAGATTTTCCATAACTGAAACAGCAAAAATAATAAAAACAAGGAAAAGAAAAAACACTATAAATTATGAATTTAACAATGAAAAGTAAAATATCTGTAAGACTGGCTTTAATGTGAATATCTGGAAATCCAGAGCAATGGACACAACTCCTTTATGAAAAACAAACATAGGCACAAGAACAAAGTTTCTTTCCTGTTAAGTATCAACTGATCAGTCCGTGATCTGTACTTCTCTGACAAATTTTCTAACAAAAACAAGGGAAATTGAAATAAAGGCTAAACTGGTTTTGAAAGAAAGCTAATTCTGACAGCCACTCAAAGAGATATCTTAACACCAATGGCCGTAACGCAAGTTCCCTGCCACAAAGCCCAGAACCAAAAATTCTCTTGCAGAAGATGCAAGCATTTGGGAGTGCTCTGATTTGTCCAATGACAGACTCTGAAGACTACTTTTAGTTCTATATTAGAAAACTGTACACATATACATATATATGCACACACACATGCACATCTTCACATATTTTCTTCTTTATGCTCTTCTGTCAGTCTCTTCTTACCAAATGGTGAGAAATTCCATGGGAAATTACTCATTTTTTGTTTAAGGGGAAAATAGATTAGTGCTTTTTTACATTATTCAGAACCTGATCCAAGCCAGCTGCAAACAGGGAAGTGTAAAATGAGAGGATATATCATTTCAGAGAAAGTTAAATAGTTTTTTGTCCATTAAGTAACTTCTTGCTGTCATCCATGAAATAAAGTGCTGTACTCAAGCAAGAAATATGATTTATTGCAGAAAAATTCAGAACTACATTTCCCTGAAAAACTGAATGGACAGAATACTTGGTTGAACTGCTGGCGCAAACATTTACATAGATTTGACTGACAATGAAAAGAGTGCTTTGGTTGTTTTAACACAGAAATTAAAGAATAAAGAAACAAGTCCAGATAAGCGAAGCTGTTCACAAATAAGTCACATCAGTATTTTAAACACACTATTAGCATACCTGTCAAGCAGAAGAAGGAAAAAGAACTGTAGTCTCATTCCAAGTGCTCTGTTGTAGTAAGAAATGTGTAAAAACAGTGGATGCTCTTGTATATGAAGAATACAGGCTGGTATATAAAGTAATGCTTAAAATGCTTTATCTTGTGTTCACTTTAAATACAAATACATCCTACAGACGGAAGTATTTCATTGATGAACTATGCTGATGAATTGCCAATATTTGGTTGGATATATTTTAAGGGCGAAACATAGGCACACGTAGGAAAACTATTCTCACAAAACAGAACAGTATAACAGAATCTTTGGTGTTTCTGAGACTACAGGCACTGCAAATGGATACATTTACTACCTTGATTTTTCCAGCTTGGAATACCACAGGGTGCACACTGAAACCCCTGCTTTAAAACAATTCATTGCTACTTTAAACCACTTGAAATGAAGAAACACTGCAAGTGAACAAGTCACTCTCACAAATTCTCCAGCTTATTAGCACTTCTTAAAAAGATATAGTCAATGTGATAAAACTTATACAGCAAACTTCAAGAGGCTATTTCAAGAAAATTCAAGAGAAATTTCAGGGAAAAAGACCTTGGAAAACTGAAGAGGGAAGAAATCTATTTGTTAAACATAGCTTTTCAAATAGTTGATAATTACAGGAGTTCAGAAGGAAAAATACTTCTGTTAGTGGTTTAAGAGCATTATAAAGTAAAAATCACATAGCTAATTAAGAGATTAATTTTTTGTCAACTGAAAGTCTTTACTATGGCAAACATAAACCAGCACTCGATTTTGGAACATGTGTGACATACGTGACTATCCTGTATGTTCAATGATCAGCTGCAGTCACATCGCAAAGAAGAGCTAAATGATATCTGATACTTGAAGTGTATACTAGCTGAAAGGTATTCATTGCTTCTTTACTTTATACTGCAGAATCTACTCCTGTGCCTTTGAAAGATATGCTAAAGGCTAAAGAGGACCAGGGCTAGGTCTACATTTGATGCTACGGTATTGGTGTTTTCCTTGACAGCTTTGAAGGAGTATGTACATTTACTGTGTAAATACAGTACTTAAAGAGCTATGCATTAAAGTTATTCTCAAGTGCTATACAAAGAATGCTAAGTAATACTATTTTTAAGTGGATTCAGATTAGTGGTACTGCAGACAAGTGTTTTAACTACTTGAGCAAACTGACAAAATGCATAAGGGCAAACTGTTAAGTCCTGTGACCATTTATAGTGCACTTCTTGATAGAAGCCCAGTATAACTAATGCAGAGGATGCAGAAGCTATGAACTGTCAGCTCTCATAACGGAAGTATTTTTACTCTCAAGGATCACAGTACACATTTTAAAGATGTTTTGTTAGGTCTAATGTACAATTAAGGAGGGGAAGAAATTAGTTCAAACAAGGAGAAGGTCAATATTAAAGTCAGGTCAATGTCTGAATGGCCCAATCATACACTTGCCTGAAAAGGTTGGCATTGATATATTGCCAAGTCAAAACCTGGAAGAAAATGGCAGTTCATGTTCTAAAGCACATCAAACTTAGCTCTGAACATAAAGTACTAAACAATTCAATGCATTACTTACTAAATGAAAAGTAGGTTTTTTAAAAAAATAAAACTAAAAATTGCATATTGGTGAAGACTATGTGTTAAAACTCCTATTTTGCATAAAAATACTTTTTTGGTTCTTGTAACATTTAATAAAAGAATAAATCTACAAAACAGAAGTATTGACACTCTCACTTGTTGAGATGAAGAATTAGGTTGGGTTTTACTTCTGCATTTTTTTAACATGCGGATCTTGTATGCAACCTCTGTGCGTTAGCATGGAAGGAACCCAATATGGTAATCGTTGGGAGTTACGTGCAGGCTTTGAGTGTTGCAAGGCATGAGACTAAAGGTGGAGCTCTCATATTTTCCACTATCAGCAGCCATCATACTGAGAATTGTTCGTTTCAGAATACAAGATAAATAGATTGATGATAGCTTAGATGTTAAAACATACATTTACAGCATTTCTAATTTTCTTCTTAGTCCTAATGCTAAAAGAAAAGTAGAAGCTGAACAGCTTTCTAAAGCCTCCTAGAACTAAAACATTAAACTGACTGATTAAATAGGGTGTAAGACAGGACAAATAACATAATTCTGGTCATTTTGGAACAGTGTAAAATCTTGAGAAGACTGCTTTAGATTTTGGTTGGGAAGTTTCTTTGGTTTTGGGGGTTTTTTTGTATTTGTGATAAAGTTAATGAGTGATCATATTTCTCATTACAGAAAATACACACACATAAGACATCAGCATTAAAGTTCCAACAGTATACCGTATTACTATAGTCACTAAAAGACTTCTGAAGTATATGCATTAAACTTATCTTCTGCATGGTATACTATGCTTTATCCATGATAAACGAACTAAAACTATCCAAGTATATTCCAAGGGCTTATTTTCAAGCAAACAGTTCCCAAATCATATAAAAAAAATTTTTAACACTCTACTAAAATAAAGAAACTTATTTTATCACTTTCAATATCACAAAATGTTCCTATTCCGTGTTCAGCAAACACATACACATAATATCTAATGTCAGAAAAAATACTTTTCTGAAATGCACATGATCCAGTATGTGTTCTAAATTTTTCACTGTTGCAGATTGACATTATGTCACTGTCTTTCAATGTATGCAATGGGCCTTTTACATATAAGAAACATTCTAAGATATTCCAAACAACATAGTACGAAGAAATCAAACCTTCCAGGGTGATCTTGTCAAATTTAAATTTTGTCTTTGATTTAACTAAGTTTGCTAAAAAGTAGTAAGTTGACTTTCAAAGAAAGCCAGCATATTTACAAAACGAGAGCTAGATTTCAAAACCTGCATCAATAAACAGAGACGGTATTTATTCAGCAGCAAGAAAAACCCTCATATAATGTGTTTTAAGAGCCACTTAATTCATATGGTTCCTGAAGCTGTAGAATAAGACCCGTGATAGTTCGTCAGGCTAGGATTGTCTATATATAAACTATATCGCAACCTCCACATAGTAACATGCTATTTTTATTTTATGTAACAGCAAAAAATGTTATCTCCCTTACTGAGTTACAAAAGTATTAAAATTGTATTTCAAGAATTTTTACTAAATATGTTTAAAAATTAATTAGTTTAACATTTCTAAACTCTCTAATTTAACATCCAACAAGTCGCATGTGCTAGTACAATTCAGAACAGAGTTCAATGAATTGAATATCAACTAAAAGACTGAATAACAGCAAAATACACATTTATGAGTGCACCTATTTTGTACAGCATTTGTTTCCACGTACATGGTTTACAGCTATAAAATAATCCCTGGCGTGTTTCTTTAAATGAGTAACAGCTAAGACAACATGTACAGATTTTATTTAAATTAAAGCATAAGAATTAATGAAATAAATTACCAAAGAGCTCCTCTATGGCACCCTGAGTGAATAGATAATAACAGACGTAAGTACTTCCTCATGGAATGAATGCACCATGACAAAGCACTGAGCTACAAGCCAAGTGAAGAAAATTCAGGTTTAAAAGACTTTTACACTTACCCGCCTACGGCAGAAGGGCAAGCCCTGTGCAATGATGCTGATGCTAAATATCTTCATCACGGTTTGGTGCGGTAGAGGTTCTTTGGCACTTTTAAGATCAACAGGAACCAAGCCATGGTTGATGGCAGTTTTCCCAGGTTTGGACATTTTATCGTTCTTACTTTGTCAAGTCTACTAACACTGCAAGAACATTGCTAAAAACTTTGCTTTAAAGTTGCATGATTATTCTTTTTTTTTAAAGTTTCAGACTGGTGAATCAGCTCCCCACAGCCTGCTGCCTTTGTCTCTCAACCTTCTCCTGCCAAGTGTCCTGACCTGTCTGCTGCTCAGTGAAGTGCAAGCTATCCTAGTATAGACAGGAATTAAACTACCGAGGGGCAGGCAGACTGCTCCTGTCAGTCAAACAGCTGGTGGACCTCCCCTGCAATGTCAGAAGAGCCCTTCTCCAAAAAGGGATCTGCAGATTGAAAAAGAAGAAAATCATGACTGCCTGGAGTTTTAATAGATGCAGCCACTTACAGCTGCACATAAAGGAAGGATTTTCTTTTAATTTTGTTTTGTTTTAACAAGTTGGCATTATGCATTCAGAAGGGGAATCCAAGGAGATTGCAACCTTCAGAGGGTAAGAGTGTTGCTGCAGGATCAACTCTTATCACTCCCTGAGCAGACTTCTTCTGGACTGTCAATAAAATTAAATGAAAAACTGACCTGGACTTTGCAGTTCCTCAACCACAATCTCTAAAAACACAACATATTGTCCAAAAGTTAAAAAAGGAAATAAAAATGGATTAAAAAAATTGAAAGAAACATTAGTCTCCTAAAATGAAAATATTGGCACAAAACTTTCTCATTTACTAAAAGTAGACACTATTGCAGTATTTTCACCTACATTGTGATTTTTAGTTCCTTCCTCCTGGCCTTCCTTACTTATGTACAGGTACTCTGCAGCTCCTCCTCCCTCCCTGCCCCTGTAGGGGCAGCAACATTCAGGCAGCTTTGGCCCCAACAATGCAATGGCACAATAGTCTACCCTCTTCTGTCCATCAGGAGTTTGGGTACCAGTTTGCTCAGGCCTATCCATCACACTGATGGAAAGGAGAAGGGCTCTTCCTCCAAGAATATAGCATCTCTCGAAGGATGTGGGGAAAGGTCTGCCATTTTTCAGGAGAAAAGTTCTCACTCCACTGAACAAAGCTGTAACAGCAATGTCTACTACTCAGATTTTCCACAATTAATTTACTTTCACTTTGAATAATTTCTTGATGAAATTAGCTTTCCTACAGTGTCTCTATGTACCCACAATCCCTTTCTGCCGCCTATATTTGAAAGTTTCTTAAAAACACATTCATATTTCGAAAACCTTTTTGAGCAAAACTAAATAGCAAGAAACAAAAGCCTGTGAAAATGTCTTATGAAACTGCTGATAAGAGATGCAGAAAACCAAAGCCCTTGTACGAACTGAGTCAGTACAGTCCAAAACACAGTGAATAAATGACCATTAAGAAATCTTACAAGTCTCTTTATGCACAAACCAGCAAAGATAATTAACTGTATAATTATGTGAGGGTAAAAGAGGGAGTGCAGTAATGCTTTAATGCTTGGAGCACAACAATGTAACTTGACAAAAGACAGCACTAAAATATGACTGTATTAGCATTTCCACTTAGGCCTTTGTTTCCCCTTCAAAAAGCCAAGCCATAAGCATGTCTTATTTGCATATAGAGGGCCTCCCTGACCAAACATTTGCATGTGGAAAGCTTTTTATTTAAAAAAAAAATTTAAAAATAATAAAAAAAAGCCCTAACATTTTCTTGAGAGTATATATACATTACAGTAAGCACCTACTTATAACACAGTATTTTTCTCAGACAAACAAGACAATCCTTGTTTCTTTACACATGTTGTATACAGAAAAGCTGTGGCAGAATGCTGGGTAGCACAGTATTTTCATGCACAGATGGCTGGTTTTTTTCTTTTCTACCATCCCATTCAGATGTTATTCTAAAGCACATTTAGACATACATTTTCTTCTAAAAGACTCTTTACATTGCCTACTTTATACTTCATCCTATAAGCTCCAAGCAACAGTTTACCATTAGCCTGTACACAACAGCAATAGCATTATTTTATAACTACATTCTGAATTATTCAATATTTTATACAAGTACTAGGCTTTCACTTGACTGGAAGGCTTCAGAATAAGTGTCTTGGAACCTTGGTTTTACTCAAATAAGAAAATTTCACTGAAGTACTCCAAAGAGGGAAAAGAGCAGCCTTTTGTTTCTACTTTGCATAACTAAAGTGAAGAACAGAACCAAAAGCTCAAAAGAGACCAATTCACATACCCTATTGATGTATCATTTAAAAAGAAGTAACAGATCAGTCTTCCATTTTTGATGAACTGGTCACCATCTCAACTGTTCCAACAAAGTGTAAAGCTTACCAAAATGTAAAATATAATATATAATGTAATTATAATTTAGGATTTTAATAATACGTAATACACGATCAGATACAATATTCCATACAGAGCAAGCCTTACTTTCTCCCTTAATAAATACTCAATACGTCGTCTAATTGCATACAGAATTGTCTGTGTGCACTAAGAGAAACTGCTGAAATAAACTCAGTTTTAAGAGTATTTCATTGTACAATTGCTGAAAGAATTTGACAGCTGTTATGAGTTGATACAAGAGCCTAGCATCTTACTACTTTACAGGCTTAACCCCCACCTTTTTTCAAAAAATATTATCTCGTAATGTAAATGCAAAACAGTAACATAACTTGGCCCATTTACAGATTTACATATAACTGGGGAGTAAACAAGACTGAAGTATTACATTCTCCATGCACTGCTCACCACGCAAGTTTCCAGCCACAGGTTATTCCCATACCTATGAAAACACAAAACTCAGGATTCTCAGCCCTTCTTTTGTGGTTTGAGATAAAGTCCCAGTAGTACATTGGTTTTTCCTAAGGAACTTCCACAATATTCTAGAGTAATTCCACAGGGAGACACTACTAGCTGGAAAAAAAGTATCATTTTCACATTCAGTGTAGTCCCCTTTTTACGTGAATAAATCCATGGCAAAATAAGCCCTTTTTTTCTACCCCATATGTAATTACAAATCCAGATTTCATACTTTACCATAGTAATAAGAAAAAACTTCAGTTTTTACCTGTGTCTATTTCTCCCTGCTTTTTTATCATCATCTCCCAGCAAAAGGACTTGCACTAGCAGATTAAATCTTGTCCCAATTTTACTTCCCCATATCATCATTTTAGTTTTAGCCTTGTATTTGCTACACATTACTGACTGCAGGTGCCATTGTCTTACAGTAATGTTTAAATGTCCCAAGCTAATGCTGGACAGTTATAAACTTCTAATAAGTCTTTAGCCAGAAAATAAAACACAGTCTAATTTAAGCAGTAAGAGGGAAGACAAAAATGGTGAAGGCTGACTCTCTCAGAAGTGTCAGGAATACATTGCATATAGTAGATATAACTTGTTTTTGTATTTGTACAATACATATGTGGGACAAATATAATTCTAATTTAGCTTTAAATGTAAAGCTGAAACAGCCACCCTGTTGCTTTTATCTTTTAAAGTGTGTATTTTTGCATTGTACGGGGTGAGAACATATGTAAACCTGACAAATGTGAAATTATGAAAATTTGAGCTTTAATGCTTTGTAATATATTTTTCTAACATCCTGTTTCTAAATAGAATTGGGCTGATTTCCAGTGGTATCCTTTTTAGGTGCCTGCCTGTCCTTTTAATCTGAAAATCACATTTAAAATGAGATTGCATAAAAGTCCCTGAAAAACTAGTATTTTTAAACTCAAGTTAAGACTGTCACAGACTTTCAAATGTAAACATAAGAATCCAGAAGACTCCTGTTTCTTTTTGGCCAATCCAGTGAGGAGGTGTCTGTAAAATGAAAGCATGTATAAAGGAGCAATAATCTTTATACCTTCCAGTTAGAGAAATTCACAGTCAGTTTTTTATAGGCTGTTTACCAGGAAGCAAATGTTACAAAATTAAGTAGCTCATTTCAGTTTACTGAACTCAGGGAGGCCATAGTTTGAAGACGTGCATCTAAGAAATTATCCCAACACCGAAAACCAGTTCATGCAAAATTTACAGGGTTTTTTCTGGAGTTAATTGCATATTCACATTACTGGGGAGGAAAAAAAAAACCACCAACAAAATCATGACATTTTAATACAGTGAGGTAACAGTACAACACCTAGAGAGACCTAAATGAAGTATTTGCAAGTATAGAAAAATTAAAATGCAGACAGCAGAACCCCAGACAGGCTCTCCACAGGTCTTAAGATCGGTGAACAGCTGCCCTCAAATGGATAAAGCAGAGCACTGCAACATTTCAAAAGTCACCTTCTCAAATTAATCATAGCAACATAATAATCCTTTAAATATATTTGAAAATTTATTTCCTAAGTAACATCTCTAGTAAGCTCTCCATAGCTGTAGCATACAGAATGCACCATAATTTACATTCTACGTAAGCTTTATTATTAATTTGATATTCATGCTGGTCCTTGCCCATGTCTATAAAGACCGAGAACCACTTTGTCAGCAAAGCAAGGCAACCTATGCCACACTATTAACTACTCAGCCAGTGACTGTGATCCCAGGTTTATGTATGAGAGGGATTTCGAATACCAATATACAAGCAGTTTTCAAATGCCACATTGGATATTAGCCTGCTTTGCACAGGCAAACGAATAAGCTGCATAGATAAAATGCACTGCTGAACAAAAGTTAACTGCAATTGTATTATTGGTACTCGATAGAAAAGAACCCTATTGTTCTAAAATGCTTCTACTATAACCAAGTTTACCCAACATAAAAATCTGCACATATAAGAAAACAACATGACACAGCCTTCTGAAGAGGGTATGAAGGAAATCAATGGGGAAGACAATTTTGATCTTATGAGATCAAAATGTCCTAAGAAGTGTATACTTGAATAGTATGTAAAAGGGGCAAAACTACTAGCAAAACATGCAAATTGATGGCTTTCTCCATAGTCCATGGAAAAAACCTCAAGTGTAGACCTGTTACAACACAAGCAACAGAAAGAAGGAAGCCTGGCTCCAGGTCAGATTATCATGCCAATACAAATTGCAATTGAATTACACTACAGCTTCTCCAAGGCCTTATGGTCCCATAGCATCAGGAGACCTACATGGAAGTGTCACTCTGAACAGTCCAGCCATAGCAAAGCTTTATTTAAGGCTTATGTGTTATTATGAGTGTTGACTGATTAATGGCTTCCATGGCATAAAGGAAGGAAAAAAATGTCGACTGACCCTGTTTACATGGCCGCAGCAAAACCCAATTCCACAAGGATTCAATGATGCCTAAACAGATAATGGTCACCTGTAGACATCCTCCTCAGCAGATGCATTACTAAGTCTCTCCCCTTTCCTAGCTACCTTCTCGTTATCTTGAAAATGTGTGTAATCGTAATCTCTCTATTTGCCAAATTGTGTGAAAATTAGTCAAGACATGTATAAACTATGGAAAGGATGACAGACAATGACATGTAAAAGTCTCTACTGCACAAGCCTCGTTTTCTTGGGCAAAAAAGCTTAAGAACACAGTGAAGAAGAATCCAGATTTTCATAACTTGGATTAACTCAAATGATAATTCCTGGTTATAATTCTGGCTGTGAAATCATATCAAGGCATGGTCATTAAAAATACTCTGATGAAAAAGGTTTCTGTCTAATACGAAAGAGCTACCTTACAATTTTTGCTGTGAAAGAGCAAGAAGGAGCTATGCCTTTTGTAACTGCAGGTGGAAGATGGTACAACTTGTAAAACACTCCTATTCTGAAAATAAATTATAAAGGTCAAAAAAATATAGCTAAGGATGATGGTAAAGCTGCTGTCTGGCAAAACACTTCACAAGGCAGCATTCCCCGAAGTCCACTAGTAGAGGCCAGGGAAGATGAAATATCAAGTATACCAGCAAAGGGGAGATCACCAGACAAGCATACCTACTACATATTTTTCATGCCTATGTGCATGCTCATATCTGTTTAAGCATCCTGGCATTTAAGTGTGAGTGCACAGAGAAATAAAACAAGACTCAAATTTGACCTAATGGATTTAAATACTTGTGTATGGGGAGCTCAGCAGCAAGTCAGACTAACCAATAGCAATGGCTCACTACCTTCAGCTTCTAATTGCAACCACCAATTCAAGTGAGTTTGGATGTCAGTCTGTAATAAAATAAGATCTCTACTAGATCTGTTCAGTCACAGTTGATCCTCCTTATAGCTGAAACAAAAAACTCCAGTGGAGACTCTAGTAGCAAAAAGGAGAAGACTAGAATTTCCTGCCTTCTAGCTTTGGCCAGTTTTTTCCCAACTCTTCCATAAACTGGCAGTAAAATTTGTCAGGCTTGTGAGCTCTGAAATAACTCCAGTAAGTAGGATACCTGAAAATCCTCAACTGTTGTTGATAAGTCATTTTTCCACTAGATTAGCAACTGTAAACAGCTCACAAAGCAGCCAGATGTATGAAGAGACAAACAGCGTTTAGAAGTGGAGAGTAGTCAAGACCTCAATTTTTGGGCAACAATGAACTATTTGATCACCTCTCTTTGTCTGTGGATCCTTTAGCATGTAATACTGGTCCCAAAAAGATGTCAGTGATGACAGCTTTCAGGGCATCTCAAATAGTGCAGACTTCCATCTCAAAAGAAAGGGAGGAAAATAGCAGGTACATGCAGCTATAGGCATGGGATCTGCCCTCAGTCATGACAGTACTACTGCAACAGAGTACATTTGCATTTGAAAAGATAATTTTTTGTAAGGTCTCATGAAGTGTTTATGAAAGCAACATAGTCTGTCTAGTAAACTGCATATTGACGAGAATATATAATATCTAATGATGGCATCATAACATTAAAAAAATACTTAACCATGAGCATCTTAAAAAAATAATTCCTACCTTACATAATCATTTGAAACCAGAGGCCTCTATTATCTAGCTTTACACTACAACTCCCCTAACTTTATTACTGTACTTACTGTACTATAGGGTCTTTTCATCACTTCTTTAAAAAATTATCTTTAAAGCATGCGTCTTCATTTCTCCATTAAATATTTCAGAAAACATTCCAGGTATGCAACAGAATTCCACCTGCATCATCTTGCATTTTAGAAATATTCCAGAAATGTCTGCCCAGTTCTCATTGGCTATAACATGACTTGTTGGATAAGCAAGTTTAACTCTTTAGTCTAGTCAGTGTTGCAACAGCTGTTAAAAAGAATTTCTACAGCTGCTCTGCAGGAATTTATTTGCTGACCACTTATTTATGCTGGTTCTGCACCTTTAAATAAAGCTGAGACAAGAATTAATAACTACAACAGGTAGAGAAGTCATGCAATATTTAACACTGGATTAAAATGCAAGCCAAATTCCCAGCGGAGAATAAGCTAGGGAAAGGGAAAGCAGGTGATGTTTTTAGTAAGGAGGCTGCTTTTATGAAAAGAAAAGATAGGAAACTGAAAAATTAGTTTTCCATACTGCAAAATTCAGCTTTTCTTATCACTGTATCACCCGTCCATGTAAAATGCAAGACTTTAAATCAGAAATTCTCTGCTTATATACCTACACACACAAAAATACACAAGACAGTACCAAAATACTTAAGACATGTTTATCAGTTGCTGAATAATGTACAAAAAGCACTGTCAAAAATGAGGTATGGACTTAAGACCTTTCTTTCTACATATTAATTTGGAACAAGAAAAATCCCCAAAATATGAAAAAGGCATTAAAACGAATTTCTGCAACCTTACACACCTGAATTTATTTTTTTTTCTTCTGTAGTGGAATTCTGACCAGACACCATTTATTCAGCGTTATAAAAAAATTTCTTAAAACAGAGTAACACTCTTCGGATTAGCTATATTGCCTACTGCCAAAATAAAAGGCTGAACAATGCAAAGTACTACACTTTGTATGCTTGAAACAAAATGGTTTTCAGGGTCTATGTTCATACGAGACGATTTTCCTTACCAGCACAGTAAAATACACATAAATCCAACAAATGCAACAACTGATTGTTACAATGGCATTCATTTGATAGCACCAAATTAAGCTATATAATCCTTTTCAGCTGGTAACAGCATACTGCAAAGGGCTCTGAGGCTATTTATAAAGCCCAAGATATGTGAAGTAAAGAATGCTTAGAGCACAGAAAAAAGCAGGTAATATGTGGAAGGGCTGGCATTCTTGATTGTACGGTTGTCACCTTGATCTTTAATTTGTTTTTCCTTTTTTCACCTTTTTTTAAAGAGGAAGGGGCAGCCCTGCCTGTATTTTTATTTAGCAAACACTGCCTTTCTCTGATTTGTTCAAATATCTCCTATTATCTAAAATGCTTGTACATATTTAATAGAATTTACAGTGTATATATTGTCAACCAAATCCAGCTTTGAGTTTACTGGCAGTCTGATACCGAACCCTGAAAACAAAGACATGCAGTGCACCAGCACCAAATTCTGACTGGCACAGTGCAGGAAGAGTCAGAGTTTGTCAACAGCCTGTCCTCCAAAACAAATACACAGAATACCTGCACACACAGTGTGCAGGATAATTGTTATAGGGCACAGAATACCAGTGATTTACACCAAAGCCAAAACTTGTGCAGAAGGGTAAGTGCCCCTGGGTACCAACTGAAAGTGCCCTTGCTTTGGATGAAATCCAGCTTAAAGTCAAGGGACAACATTATTACATTTGGCAAGAACAAGTGATCCATATTGAATGATTTTTGGTCTGATTTCTTCCATTTAGCTGTGTCACATCTACTTTCTTTACTTAATTTTTATGTATTTATTTTAATTAAGTCAATTATTTTCTGTGTGTTTTAGAAAATATGACCAAGGAATCAAAACTGAAGAAATTATGACAGTGGCAAAAAGAGTATTTATTATTTGTTGGTTTTTTTTTCTTTTAGTACTCAGTATATTTGGGCCAATAATGATGACAGGTAGCTGCCATCCTTAAGGGACACTCCATAATTTAAATGAGAAGAACAAAGGGTCTCCTGCCCACTTTGAAACATCGACTGGCTAAGAATGTGATTTGCACTTACAGGAAATGTTGCTAATACTTTACTTGAAAGTAATAATGACTTCTGATGATGGATAAGGTGGAATTTGTCCCTGCTGGCAATCTGTGGTGGCGATAAGTACATTTTCCACTTCACAGAGGCGCCAGGGATTGAACAAATGTATTAAAATTTTATAAGCATTAACTGAGTAATATGTCATGACACAGCTGAAAAGTATAGCCAGTGTCTTCCAAGACTGAATTGCACTGTAAATTACTAAAATTTACAATTCATTCCTTTCATATTATACAATATATGGTCAAGTAGTAAAGTCAGTAGAAAACACCACCTTTTAGTAAAAACAAACATTAAAAGACGCAAGATTTTATGAAGAAATTGTTAGTTTGGACCACCTTGACTTGGGATAGATATGTCTGCACTTCTTTAGTAATTGTGTCCTCAGATCCTCTCCCTCTTCCCAACTCCTGTTGTTACAAACTAAAGAAACAAAATTTAAAATTAGCAAGAAGAGTATAAAGGAGAAATAAAACAGAAGAAAAGAAGAGATGCCCAACAGCAATGCTTTCCACTTGTATTTCACTGATTGTTATCAAGATAACTATCTATGCACAAGAACTCATGACTTTCACCTTTAAAATCTCAAAACCAATTAACTGTAAGCATATAACATTACATCAAAAGTTGTACCATACAGAGTCAATGCACACAAAGTTTTTTTTAACATAAATTACATTTTACAATAATTTGGTGAATTCCTGCACTTGTTTGGCCAGGAGAGAATGGGCAGAAGTCTCAGAAATTTTGCATGAAGTTTAGACAGCATCTTCATTAACCACACTATTGAAAAAAGGGAGAAGATGCTTGTGACAAAAAGAATCATTTATAGAAACACCATTTCTAGGTTTTACAGGAATTTTTATAATAGAAATTTCACCAGTAAACCAAACTGTAAAACATTCACATAAACAGAACATAACAGCTCATATTTAAGTCTACACAAAATGCACATTATATCATTACTACACAAGCACAGCTGCATGCACAGATCAGACACCATGTACTGGCAGAGAAGAACAGTTTGTGTGTCAAAAATCATCCTTTGTCAATGGACATTAGATGCTGCTGTCTGTACAAACATTTACTGAGACAGCTTGGAAATTTTGTTCTGAAGCATTCTGCCTGTTCAGAAATTACTAAACTAGCATAGAAATTGACATTGTCTAGTTTTTCTCCTTATACTCAAGAATTTATAAAGGTATGTAAATTCCTTCAGTGTGCACAGCTTGCTGAATAGCCACATGTTCTGCAAATAATGAAAAGTGTCCTACAGAAATAAAGGACATACTATAATCTGCAAAATAGTACTGAGTGAGAAACATATCAGGAAAAAATGTTAGTCCTCCAGCAGGTGTTAAACATAGTTTTGGTCTTCAAGTCAATTTCTATTCCTCTGGCCCCCTAAGCTAATTTCAGATCTCATGATTTTATAAGCATAAACATCAGCAAATTCAAGAAATTTACTGATCATAACTTGTATTTTTTAAACATACACTTGAAATTCATAGCTAAAAGAATATTTAACAACCATTTGGGAAAGGAGGTTAAAATTAACTCACCAGCAAAAATTTTACTTTCTTCACACTTTGATTCATCATTTGCATTAAGTTTTATAACTAGTAATACCAACTTCAGTTAAGCTTCAAAAGGAGAAGCAGCTTAAAACAGACACTCAGGGCAACAGCATCCACTGATAAATGCTCAAGTAAATACAGCTGTATCACTACAGACTGGAAATATTTGGGCTAACAAACACATCAGGCAACAGCATGTGCCACATAGTCAAGAACAACAAAAGGAACAAATGGCATATTTATGTGGGGCAGAGCTCCCAAATGTATTTTTTAGACAAGTCACATACCCCAACAGAGTAAGTATACTGAAAGGATTCTGAAGCACGTTTACATGACTTCTACTTCAAAATGTTGTTGTCATATAATTGGTGAGTTGAAATAGTACTACTGTACATTTTTTTCATTCTTTTTCTTTGAAAAAAAAAAACCAACTCGTTTTCATTTTGACAACAAAGATGCAGAGCAAAAACCACGTGGGCGCTGAACCGACACTGATTTCAAAGTCTACAAAAAAGTGTACGACAACAAAACACTGCTTCAGGTAGTTACCCTGAATGAATCAATTTAATTTATTCTACATAAAGTAAACTGATAGAGAAGTTTGAGTAACATACACAAGTACCACCTCAATATTTACCGTTAGGGAGCAATGCATAAGCCAAGCAACCAAAGGACAAGTCAAGTATCTTACCCTGTTTCTGCACACCCCTGCCCAAGGTGGCCGACAATCTTCCTACTTTAGGAAACACAACAACCAACCAACATAGCTACAAAGGAATTACATCTATGCTCAGGAGAACACACAAGACGTGTCTGGTAAGAACCACCAGGAAATGGAAGGTGTATGCTCTGATACGTGCTCTGTAGGCTTCACTGCAAAAAAAGGGTAATTGTATATCATCTCTATGGAGAAAACTGGCACAATCCAAAGCTTTTGGATTTATTTTCCAGCATGGCTAGTTGAGGTAAATCCCTTGACTGGAGTTTAAAGACTGACCTCAATTATTGGCATAGAAGTAGAAAATTGCTTGTGTCTTACTCAGCTAGTACTTCAGTCTAGTAAGCAATTTCTGTAACAAGAAACTAAATCAGCACTACCTCTTTTCGCAAAAAAAAAAAAAAAAAAAGCAAGCAACTTTCTGCAGTGAAGGGAGAAGAGAAAATCAATTAAAATCTACTTATTAAATAGAATTCTGTACTCCAAACTATGACCCAAACTGTCAGAATCAGTGTTTTATGTTAAACGACCTTTCTTCCTTGCCAGGCACTAAGATTCTTGATTTTACTCTCTATATGGAATTACTTATTTCACAAATTATATATTAGTACTGGCCTTCAATTGTTGTAATATTTGTAAAAACCATATTGAAAAGTGGTCAGATACCCCACAAAAAGGTAAAAAAACCCCTAGAATTTATTATAAATTCATTTAATTTTACTGTGACACTTTAACAGTCAAATTTCATTACTAGGTATTTCAAGAATTTTGCATGAGAAAGCTGAACTAGATAGCCAAGTTCTTAGATAAGCCACAAACTCCATCAGTAATGACCACATTACTGCAAATGGAGCCCACATATCTATTAGCAAGCTTCAAGATTCACTTACAGAGTAGGGAAAACTAGCAGACCAGCAATTATTTAACACACCAGTTTTATCTACAAGTGAAGGTGTAGGAACAATTCTACTTAGAAAAGACAGAAGTGCAGCTAAACCTGTACAAGCCTTGAGCAGGAAATGAAATCATAAATTAACACAGCCAAGTAAAAGCACAGCAAGTAAGAAGTACTTTTCAAACAAAACACAGGTATTTGTAGTAAAGCATGCTGAAGGTTAGGAAAGTTGGAGAAGTACCTTGCGATCTACAGAGAAACAAAGAATCTGCATTCCTACCATGGATGCTTTAATATTTAACAAACTACATCGTAATGACAGTTGTGTAACCTTTCCAAATGATCCTTCATGCTTAGAATGATTAGCACTAAACTGTGGGGTATATAAATGAGAAAGAAATCAAAGGTTAAAAGTGTTGATTTATATTAATCTCCAAGTATGAATATTTTTAAAGTTATTACCACCCAATAAAAAAACAAAGCTCTGTATCAGAAAAGTAAAAAGAAAAAATATTTTAAAACAAGAAAACTTGTTTTAAAATAACCAAGTTGTCATGGTAATGCAGAAGTAATTATGACTGGCAGTTATGAATCCCAGAATCATTGGAAGGGACCTCTGGAGATCATCTGATCCAATTCTCTGCTAAAGCAGGTTCACCTAGAGCAGTTTGCACAGGATCATGTCCAAGCAAGTTTTGAGTACTTCCACAGAAGGAGACTCCACAGCCTCTTTGGGCAACCTGTTCCAGTGCTGCACCCTCAAAGGAAAGTTTTTCCTCATATTCAGATTGGAATTCCCTGTGCTTCAGTTTGTGTTCATTGCCCCTTATTCTTTCACTGGGCACCACTAAAAAGAGTCTGGCCCCAGTGTCTGGACACCTGCCCTTAAAGAATTTGTATGCCTTGATAAGATCCCCTCTTCTTCAATCATCTCTTCTCAAGACTGACAGGCACAGCTCTCTCAGCCTTTCCTCCTAAGAGATGTGCTCCAGTCCCTCATCATCTTTGTAACCTTCCACTGGACTCATTCTAGGAGCTCCATGTCTCTCTTGTACTGAGGAGCCCAGAACTGGACACAACACTCCAGATGTGGCCCTACCAGGGCTGAGTAGAGGGGCAGGATCACCTCCCTTCCCCTGCTGGCAATGCTCTTCCTAATGCGCTCTGAGATACCATTGGCCCTCCTGGCTACAAGGGCACTGCTGGTTCACAGACCCCAGGTCCTTCTCTGCAGAGCTGCTTCCCAGCAGTTGGCCCCAGCCTGCACTGGTGCCTGGGGTTATTCTTCCCCAGGTGCAGGACCCTGCATTTTCTTTTGTTGAACTTCATTAGATTCCTCTCCACCCAGCTCTCCAGCCTGTCCAGGTCCCTCTGAGTGGCTGCACAGCCTGCCAGTGCATCAGCCCAACTCCTAGTTCTGTACCATCAGCAAACTTGCTGAGGGTGCACTCTCTCCCTTCATCCAGGTCACTAAGTAAGTTGAACAAGACTAAATAAATGTAAAGACCATTTGCTGTTTATCCTACATCACTTACTTAACTCATTGCACTTCAGTGCTGTAGTTCAAAATAACCAAGAGAGAAAAAAAATTGCCAGTTTCTAAGCTTTTAAAGACAGTGATGTGAAAGAAATTTCAATTAAAATGGAGAAACATAGGAAGAAGAGAAAAAGAAATAAAATTGTCAATGCTTTTTTGTTGTCTTTTTTCAATAATCAGAGCAATTTTTATGTGTAGCCTTTCTGACACAGCTTTAGGCAAACTATTGCTTAGTTTAAAACCCTTTAAAGCATTAACTGAAAGGCATGAAGAATGTACATACCTTGCATGTGATCCTTGCAAAAAAACAGGTAAAAAAATAATCTCTTTTTGTAGTATGAATTTTTTTCTCTTTCTCCTGTGTACTCAGAGCAGAGAACTATACATTGCATTCTCATCACATGAGCCATCTGAAAATAAGTTTAACACTTGTTCTTTTAAAGGAAATATTTCTACATAATTTCCTATACTGGAAACATATTTCTGGACAAATAAAAAATACTGAGTCCTTCTGTTCCAGTTACATTTATTCCCTACACTTAAAAAACATGCTTCAGGCTTTTAGCTGCAGAAGCAAGGAAAACCTTTGCAAAGGAACACCACACAAGTCTGCAGCAAAGTGATAGCAGCCCCCTCTGCTGCTCAGAGAAGGAGAAAAATGTTAACGCACACTTACAAACCACCCTCCACCTACACACACTGCAACTTTTGCCTAATTGCATGTATTGCCTGTACACAAAAAAAAATCTGCTCCCAAGGATCAGCATTTCTGTAATCATCTTTGAATCCCCCTTATCCCCCATCCCACTTTTAGTCCATCAATAATTCTGACAATAACGACAGGCTTTTAGACAAGAGTCCTTTTCACTTCACATGTGCACAAAGTGCCCAGTCAACCTTAGGTTTCCTCAATTAAAAAAATTAATGCTATCTTTCCATACAAAGCCAAAACCCTCTGAACATACAGGCTTAGACCAGGCACCTTGCAGCAAAAGATTCTGTCCCAGTCTGCACTATTTAGGAGCTGAAAGCTCTGTAAGTGAGCAGGGCTTTAGATTTGTTTCAGAACTGAAGAGATGGGTATTTAAGCTCCAAGGGACAGGTGTTCCTGTGGTACATCCTCCTCCAGCTCCACCAGAGTCAATCCAGCACATCTGTTGTATCTTCCCTCCCTCCACTGTCCCATGTCAATAAACAATCAAGAAGTGGCACTCTTGAACAGCACCATTACTGACACACATGGTCTCTTGTGACTTACAGCCCAATGAATAGTATGGTATTAAGTATGGCAGAGGGTGCTGCAATCAAAATTCACTGGTTTTACCTGAAAATTAAACTGCTTCTCAGCCTTTACCATTGTTTTATGTAAGATATGTTACATATTAAATGTATCCATTAAAAAAATAATCTTATTACTTTTAGCAATGAAGCAAATGCTAAAATATGACAACTGCTGAAAAGGTATCAAAGTGGTTTTTGTTGTTGTAGATGCAACTATACAAGAATTTCTCATCTTCATTTTAACTAATCTGTTTTCTGTTTCCTTGGATGCTCTGTTAACTAACAAAACCATCACAACCCACAATCCTGCAACAAGCAAACCTGCATCTGAAGAGGATGCTAATTAGTGAAGTTACTGGAGGGTTCTTCATGCACAAATGCCTGACCCCTTATGAGAAGTCACCATCACAGTCCAAACAGTTAACACAGAAGTAAAACTTCACATTCATATAACCTCATTTGCAAAGTTTTATGACAGTCATAACAGAAGAAAAGAAAATAAATGTTTAAGTAAGATGGGGTTGTTGCAAAAACTCTTGTTGAACAGTGCCTGTTATCCAGAAAGATAAAACATCTCACATAAATGGGCTCAAACACTCTTTCAGAAATCCCTCCAGACAAGAAGTGAAGACAAAAATGTTTTCTGAAACCCCAAACAAGAAAAAAGGCTACACACCAGCTAACAATCTTCCTGCTCCACCCACTCACTTGGATTTTAAAATTCAGGTCCTTACATAATGCATTTCACTCCTGTTACTGTGGTATCAAGTAGCTGTTTTGCCTAACAATAGAAATCTGTGACAATATTTGCTGGAAATATTGCCAATAATGTTTTTCATAAATTTATGCCTTTAATTTTTTTTTTTTTTTTTAAATGTGGTTATTTCCTAACTGAGGTGGCTTCAACATTAGAGAAATTTAATATTAAAAATACTATGTAATGTTGAATTTTAGATAAAGAAAAACTAATTGAACAAATTTAAATTCATAGGAGCTTGCATACAAGTGATCATTACTTTTTCCCCACAAAACACGTCAAACCCAAACCAGAGATGAGTGAACCTGTAAATTAATGTAACTGTTTAGAAACAGTTTCTAAGATAATCAAAAAGCCAATGCTCCTCTAAATATGAAAAGCTTGCAGCAGTTCAAGAAACACAACTCATCTTAATGGGAACCAAAAACATCGATTAAAAACAAAATATTTAAGTATATTGAAGTCATTAATATTTAAAAACTATGAAAATGGGAGTTACAGGAACAGTTATGCAAACAAAGACAAAAAAACCTGTAACAAGTTAAAGATTATATGTATTATGATTAAAAATATTTTTAAGAAATAGAACTATCATAGTATTTCAGAAATATCAAATAAACCTAACGATTTACAGGAAAAAAACCTTTGAAAAGTAAACAGAGTACAACCTGGATAACCCTAGGTTGAAACACAGGTGTCAGTACAAGAGAAAATAATGCACTGGTTGACATAAAATAGGATTAACAGCATTGATAACATTTTTTTCCACAAAATCATGCAGGTTATCACCTCTGTCATAAACACCAATTTTGATAAACATAAGATATTGCTGGCATGATACACTTGCTAGTACTACAATTTCAAGAGTATGAGCATAGGTAGACAAACAATTTAAATCTCAAGTAAGCAAGAATGATAATTTACATGAGCTGTTTCACAGTGACAGCAACTACGAGTACTACACTCTTGTCCTTGCATTGCAGGAGAATCCCACATGTACTGCGGGATAAAAGCATTTAAGTACAGTTTCTGTGAAATATGGGATTGAAGCATATTTGTTTGCTTATGTTGTGGTTAATTGTTACCCAAGAGAACTCAATTAATACGAAGTCATCACAGAGCACTGGAAATGGATGCCACAAATACGACACAATCAGTGAAGGATCAGCATCAATAACATGTTTTTGTCACACTGCTATATATACTTACTTAGCCCTCCTGTGCTATTTAGTATTCTTAAAACAGATATGACTACATTTGATAAGACACAGATCAACTGGAGTAAAAATTAACACACAGTAAAGAATCTGACATGTGAGAAAAATCTGGTCACTTTAATACAACCGAGCATCAATTCTCTAGGTAAAAAGGGCACGGGCCAACCTTACAGAACAGAAAGCTCTCTGAAAAAGGCTTGCATCATATTAGACAAATCAGTCAAACATGAAATCCCAATGCCTGGAATTATTTAATACATAAATAAGTAAATACATTGCATAAACAAATTTTAACTGTCCTTGACACAGTTGCTACTGAGTTTTAATCGCAGTTCTGATATCATAGAATCATGGTTGGAAAAGATCTCTAAGATCATCAAGTCTAACAATTAATCTAACACTATCGAGTCAAACACTAAACCATGTCCTTAAGTGCTACATCTACATGTCTTTTAAACACCTCCAAGGACGGTAAATCAACCACCTCCCTGGAAAGCCTGTTCCAGTGTTTGACAACCCTTTCCCTGAAGGAATGCATCCCAATATCCAAACTAAACCTCTCCTGGTGCAACTTCAGACCAATTCCTCTTGTCCTATCACTTGTTACCTGGGATAAGAGGCCGACCCTCACCAGGCTACAGTGGCCTTTCAGGTACTTGTAGAGAGTATTAAGGTCGCTCCTGAGCCTCCTCTTCTCTGGGCTAAACATCCCCAGCTCCCTCAGCTACTCCTCGTAGGACTTGTGCTCCAGACCCTTGACAACTCCCTCGCCCTTCTGTGGACACTCTCCAGCACCACAATGTCTTTCTTGAAGTGACGGGCCCAGAACTGAACACAGGATTTGAGGTGTGGCCTCACCAGTGCCCAGTACAGGGGAAAATCACTGCTCTGGTCCTGCTGGCCATACTATTCCTGATCCAGGCCAGGATGCCATTGGCCTTCTTGGCCAGCTGGGCACGCACTGGCTCATGTTCAGCTCCTCTCGACCAGCACTCCCAGGTTCTTTTCTGCTGGGCAGCTTTCCAGCCACTCTGCCCACGCCTGTGGCACTGTATGTGGCTGATCTGAGCCAAGAGCAGGATCCGGTACTTGGCCTTGTTGAAACTCAAACAATTGGCCCTGGCCCATCAATCCAGAGCCCTGTGTGGAGCCTTCCTACTCTCCAGCAGATCAACACTACCAAGCAACTTGATGTCACCTGCAAACTGAATGAGGGTACACTTGATTGCCTCATCCAGATTGTTGATCAAGATATAAAGGTATCTGTGATTCAAGATGGTTGTTCCTACATCAGAGTGCTCAGGGAAGCATCATAACAAGAATGAAAAATAGAAAAATATACCCAATGGGCACATTGTCCTTATTATTTCAATTTAAGAGATCTTTCAGGGAAGAACTCAATTGCTTAACATGTGGAGAAAAAAACACATTTGTTACACAGCTCTTCAATACACCATGAATATAAAACAAAATTGTAAGAGTCAAAAAAAGTCAGACAACAGGAAGAAGGCAGAGCAGACTAAAGGTGCAGAAGTTTAGACGCTGATGATAACTAACAAACTATTGAACTAGGCTTGAGAGAGATCTGCCTTGCTGCACAGTTTCCTGTTTTCAAACAGTGACACTTTTCTAAAAATAAGCTTTAGCTTGCACAGAAGTCAATACAGAGCAGCCTAATGTTTTATGCAAGAAATCGTAAAAGGTAACCACAAGGATTCTTATGGATTCCTGTGTGGTGTTGGTGAATGCAATGAAGTCTCTCCTGAACCACTGGCCTTCTCATTTCAAGTGCCCATGCCTCATAATGTTTTCACAATATTATGGCAGCAATTATATCAGTTACTTGTACAGAGCAGTAGTATGAGGCAAATATTTTTATATATTTTTATACGTATTATATAAACACTATATGAAACACTAGTATCTATAAAAATTATTTTTATATAAATGTAATGGGGTTTATGCCTCTGATGAAGTTCATCAGGTAGAACACAGCGAGCTTACTGCCACTAGGGTGACTCAAGCAGGGTACACTGTGGTGTTATGTGGGAAATATGACATTTCCTTCCTTAGCCACACAAGATTCTGCAGGTCAACAAGCAAAAAAAGTCCGATTAGAGAGGGACTTTATTCAGTAGTCTATGAGGAAAGGAACAAAAAGTAGAAGGATAAAGAACAGAGATATTTAAAAGCTAAGATGAGCTGCACAACAACACCTACAGTAGTAGCAGTTGCTATTTTGTTCAGTCTCACTATTATCCCTTGGTATTTGGTAGAGGTGAAAGTGTCTTGCCCATGTGTACAAGCAGACCAAACTGTGTTGCATGAGGAATGCATGCTTCTGAGGAGCCAGGTTTACATCTAACACACAGGCATGAAGTAGGGCATTCAGCCATCACTGCCTATAATGGTGACACAAAGCAAATTTCACAGAGTATAGCACACAGCAAGGTAATTCGGCCAGAGTTAAGAGTTATGGACTTGACTACAGATGCTTAAAAACATGTCTGAAAAGCTAAAAATAAGTCTACCAGGTTCAAGTCTCCTAGGATGAGTCTATCTTCAACAGGTAGAAACAGAAATCACTTGTAAATACAGCTGACGAGTCTGCTAACAAGTCTCTTTTCCTATCAAAAGCAGTGTATTAATTCCTCCAGTAATACATTCATGCTCACACAGATCTATTTCCACAATGTTTTGTAACATAGAATGTGTGCCTGTGGTTAACTGTTGGTTTATTAATGAATTGGTAACACTAATGTTGCATGTTGTCAGTTTTAATGTGTAACTATTGTGCAGAGCAGTGCCAGTTCAAGCAGCTTTCTAACCCGTGCCTGATACTTCTGGTACACAACTGCAACCTCCTAAAACAGAGCTGCATCATGAAAAAATTCCCACGTATGGTTTGCTACCTGGCTCCCCAACAATTTTTGCATAAGTATAGCCTGGGAACAGAGCACAGACAAAAATGGCAGCCCTGAATCGAATAGGCAGAGCAACTATCAGACCACACAGAAATTTTGCATCTGTACAAAGATCTTTCAGACAGCTTCCTTCAGGCTAAACCAACCTATTTCAGTTCATGTCAAATACACCTCAAAAAAAGAAAGAAAAAACCTACATTCATTATCGAAGTCAATAAAAAAAGCTTCAGAACTGGCCACCACCAAAAATTATGCTCTGCTCTGTCGGTCCATAATTTGAGTATAGTTATAAGACACTCCAAAAAGCTTCCAATTCAGAGACTTAAAAACTTTTTTTCAGTATAAGAACATCCTACACTAAATATTGGATATTTAGTGTAGGATATCCATAGTGGATGCAAGTTGTTATATGATACTCAGTAAGTCATACTAAATCCAGGAAAACCACCACAGTGAAATAAAACCAAGAATTTCAGCTGTAAAATCCAATTCAATCATATGAAATACGACAGTATTTCACTCCAAATTAGAAAGCATATGTTTCAGTACCTTGAAGAGTAGAATTATAAATATAAAATTATATTAAAAACTCATGTGAAAACATTAGAATTTTTCAAAAATCAAAGATGCTAGCTGAGATACTCTAAACATGGACATGAATTGTATACTATTGCTATTAACAAAAATATTGCTGCAGATTCCAGAATCAAATGTTTATCCTATTTACTTGTTCAGGTGACCTTCAAGACTGATTATCCATCTCTATATATTTATGCTCATACTCAGCCTGTTAACTTATGCTGACTTTTTTTTGCAGTTGTGTTTTGCTTTACCTCAGGTTTTAATTACTTTTTTAAGTAAAATTTATAAGTCTGAGGAGGTTTTGTTTTTTGAAAGATGAGAGGAGGCTAGGTGTTCTATTAACAACTAATGGTTAAGAAGAAGAAATTAGTACATAGGCTTAGAACAACATTCTTCCTGAAGAACACTGGCCAGCTCCGCTTTGTTAACAAATCATTATCACTGCTTGCACTATTTTGCTGCTGCTAAGAGTTAACAGAACTCTTTTCCAAAGAATTTGGAAAATACAGTGAGCTACTAATGTACACTGCAGCCAAGAAACCAGTAACTTTTTTAAAATCTAAAATGTTAGGTGATATAAGTAGAAATAAAGATGAAGATTAATTTCCAGCTTCTTATTGCAAATCTGAAGCAACAACCAGCACACAGGTTCAAGGTCCTCACAAGGACGTAAGACATTATGCAACAACCTTCTCACTGAATGACTGGCTATCACAGTTTTTTTAACCTGTATTTTGTCAAAGAACTCATCAGGCCAGCAGGAAGAACTTCGTGTTTCTATAATATTCCACTCTACTTTCCCATTACAATGTTTTCACCTAAATGAACCAGATCTTGTCTGAGAAAACAATACACGTAGGATTACTTTCTTTCTTTCTTGCTCACTTGGAGTAGGAAAATATCATAAATAATGCCAGGAGGGTTTTAAGTAAAAATATTTATAAAGAAACACCTTGGTATTTTGAACATAGTCATCAGAATGCTATTCCTTAAAATATATAGGGGTATTTGCTCAGGTCAAATGCATGCAAATATTTTGGTTATTAACAGCTAAAACAGCATAGTTTTTGTGGACTGCATAAATTGTTCACCATAAGCTCTTTAGGAAATAAAACCTTTGCTTCATTGTAAAATTTTAGTTTATGCTAAATATGCCATTTTTTTTCCAAAACTTGAATTTAAGGAGGACTAAGACTACAAAAAATGTAGCTTCTCACCTTTGTCTTCATGTAGAATGGTGATGACTGGTGAATGGGCAAGTCCATGAGGCTATTGGAATTTGTGACACTGTTACTGTTAGCATGTTCATCTTCTCTACTGCTGTCATCAGACTGATCAAAATCATCACTGTCCTGGTCCATTTCCTCCTCCTCTTCCACCTCCTCCTCTTGATCACCAGCATGTTCATCATCATCTTCCTCTTGGTTACAAGTGGATTCTTCATCCACTGTAATAAGTCTATTATTATTTTCTTCTAACTGTTCCTGCTGAGACTCATGCCTATCATCAAATCCAGGTTCTTCTCCTCCTATCTCCCCATTCCTCCCAATGTGCTGCTCCTCTTGTTGTCGTCTTTGCTGCTGCTCCTCCTCTTCTACAACCCGATTCATCTGCTCCTCATCTACTTGGCTTGAGGAAGCATTACCTCGAAGAGATCCACCAGTTCGTCGCCTCTTGCTGCCCACAGAGAGCAGTTCCTGATTCATTTCCAAAAGCCAGCTTGCTACTTCTTGGACCTTGGCTAGGCTATCTGAAGATGCAAATGCTTTCACATTCTAAGGAGATAAAGAAAAAGTGGAAAATTACAAAAGTTACGGGTTGGTTTTTTGGTTTTTTTTTTTAGATAAAGCAGTAAAAACCTATTTCATTGTATTATTCCTGGCAACTAAAACATTCAAGGAAACAAGGAATAATTTCTACTTAACACACAACTAGGAAAACCCAAATAAACTGCAAGCCAAGTGCTAGCAAGAGTATTACTTGTTCTGTCAAACAGCCGATCACGGTCTCTTTAAGCATCAGACTCTGCAAAATTCAGAACTAGTTAGTTGCCCTCCTAGAGAATCCACAAGAACCACTAGCATTCATGTTAACAGAAGACACAAGTACGAGATATTACTTGTTAAAAATTGGACACAGATAATTTTGAATGGCATTTATTTTCCCTCTCACGTGATTATAGACTTTGTATATTATTCACAAACAATTAAGCTCCACATATTCAATGGAAGGAAGAAGACGCTGTGCTGACTCTTGCTTTTTCCACGGAAAAAAAGCTTTAGGACACTTGGGTGCATATGACCCAAACCAGAAGATAATGCCTCTGCCTTTATATTCAAGTGGTATCAAAAGCAAATGTGTTTATTTTTCTATGTACAGTAAGTAGCACTTGAGAACAATGCCACGAAAAGTGCGCTCTAAGAGAAATTTTTTCACTTAACATTTTTCCCCAAAGCTCAGAAAACTTAGCATATGGGAGTGACATTTAATAACATCTCATCAAAAGTCAAATTTGGTTGTACATATAATCTGATGTTAATATAACCTATTTATCAGGGTTGCTACATAGTTTGGGCATTATGAACGAGACAATACTACATCTTATTTTCTCAACTTGGAAATCTGAAGCACTAAATTATGTAAAAATCAGTAATTTAAAAACAAACAAAAAAAAGAAAAATAAAAAGAAAAAAGTTGATCAAGATGTCTACCTCTTCATAATCTAGCAATTTTAGTTCCCACCACAAATGTTTCTCTAAGTAGCCATGAACGAAGCTTAAAAGTTTAATTGCATTTTTTCAGTATCAGCAGCATTATATATGCAATTATTGGTTTAGTATGTACTTGATAAAACTGAAAATGCTGCATTTGTTTCCATAATTTAATACATACTTCCAATTTGTATCTGTAAGCAACAAATACAAAAGGTCAGCTTTGAAACACTTAAGTAATTGAATGCAAGAATCCACTAAAAGTTTAAGTGACAAAAATATCACTGTTGCTACCGTTATTATACCCAAATGAAATTCCAGCCAATTAAAAATGTACACTAGCACTATTACATATTTTTAATTATTCCTACATTTTTGAGTGACCATTAGTTCATGAAATTAGCTTCAGTCATTAGTGGTTTCCATTTTACTCTGCATTTGCATGAATAAACTCAACTTGTTTTTTCAAAAAGCCTGTAAAATACATTATCAAAATTTAATTACAAGCAGTGCTACATCAGAAACCATCAATATGCAGAGAGGTGATGCATTTGCTAAAGAACAGATGGATGTACATTATCTGAGAGATTTGAAACATTAAAGCTGCCTTCTGTCATGTAAGTGCTTTCAGAATTAACTGCTGTCAGCTAATACACAAGATACAATCATTTCCATATATAAGGTAGATAAGGAATAAGAAAAGATTATTATTTAGCCGGAAGAAGTGTATTTACAAGTCAACTTCCAGAGAACTGAAATTACGTGTTTTTCACTAGCACAGTATCTCTTTCATTTATACAGTTAGAGACCAAAATTACTCAAATCAACTGAAAACCCGAAGAACCACTGAGGAATGCTGTTGTTTTTTCCTATGTGCCTTAGACCGCAAAGAATTTTTTTCAGACAGATACCAAAACACTGCAGTGCAGTGGCAGGACTTTGCATAAACATGCAAAACTCATTAAACTTCGTCAATGAATCTAACTGGGCAATTCCCAGGTAAGACTCTTAACACTTGCAGGCAGTTGTATGGGAAAACAAAATGCAAGAAGCCCCTAAGAAAAACAGAAGTCTCCAGACTGATCCAACAGTAAACACAGAGTTGATGAAGGCATCCCACACCTCTGCTGAAGGCTGCATGCAGCCCCCACCTCTACTGAATATTGCATGCTGTTTAAGCATAATTCTTCAGCTTTATCCATTACGTTTTCACAGAAGATAGATTATAAAAACAAACACGAACAACAGTTGCTTAAAACAAGAAATGCGAAGCAATGCTAGAAAATTACAGGGAAAACTCCACAGGGTTATCTGCCACAACAGGTTGCATTCTGTACTGAGAGGATGACCACTTCACTTCCTGCTTTACTGCTGAAATATCTCTATCCTACTAATACAGACACAAAATCGGCCTCCCCAGGACTAAAATGACCACACGCCTTCTGCTTTAGTTTCATCCAGAAAGGGCTCTGGGACAGCTGTGCTTCAACTCATTCTGTTGGGGAGCAGGTGCGAACAATCAGGAATTAGACTTTAAAAGGTGCCCTTGATCTAAACCCAAAGCACCACACAAAGTGCAAATACACATAACAAGCCAGGCCATCTAAGACCTGCTAAGTCCTTTTAAAAAAACATGCATACAAAAGAGTTTACATGCAGCATCAAGCAGGTATAAATGAATGAGTTAACACTGAGTCTGTAAACCAATTTTCACCAAAGAAAAACGTATATTTGAGTATGGCCATGGTAACTAATATTGCAAAACACTACAAGCAAGACACGTACATGATGTATAAAAGAAAACAGTTAATACATTGGTCTGATTACCAGCTACACAGTTTGTGTATGGGAAAGATTTTAAACAATACCTAAGTAACAAACCAAAGCAGCCAACTTGCAGTAACTGAAACTGTAAAAATCAAATGAAGAATCCACCACCTTCTTTTATAGGTTATGGTAGTGGACAGTTATTCTCATGAAGGGACTTAACCAAGTCAAGATACTTCAGATAAAGCCACAAATTTAACTGAAGTTATGAGCTTTAAATGAAAGTTACAGAAGAATAATTTTGCTGCGCTATACAGAACAGCAAACATGATCATAGTAATGGAGTCACAAAACTGTGTTGAATACATTGCACAGATGTAGAAAATAAAAAACCTTCTGTATTTCATCAGCACATGACTTGAGCAAGTTGATTAGAGCAAGACTGAAATATAGCTTTAAAAATTTTCAGTAGCTTTTCTTCAAAATAAAATACATCATTAACAATGTATCTCATTCTACAAGCACACATGCTTTTTCTAAGAATGATAAACTATTTCTTCCAAACACATACACACCTCAAATCTCTCAGTCAGCTTCATTATTCACATCTCCAAGCTCGAGAACAAAATAGCAGCTAAAAAAATTCTCTGCTCCTGCTTTACTATTAGCCTCCCAGCCAAGCTCTGCCAACACATAGTAGAGCAGCACATGCAATGTTTCTGTTGTACTAGAAATCATCCTGCTCCGTTTTCACTATCTCAATATACTTTCACAATCAATTCATGTAGCTTATTCAGTGCAAAGCGGCCAAAGCAACAAACACTAAATCAAAGTGCTCCTCTAATTACTTACTTATGTCAAACACAAATCTGACAGCACACAAAAAATGTATTTAGTATTCATTAATTTTAAAAATACCACAATTAAAGGTTCCTGCTTTAATTTAATTAAGTCCAGCTGTATTTACTCTTCTTTTGCAGCCAATTTTAATTATCTCCCTCCTAACCTTCCATCTACCTGCTGAAGCTTTTCATCAAGTCCTGGTGTCCTGACCTCTCCTCCCAAGTGTTTCTGAACAAAGACATTTCCTAGTTTCCCACCACACATGGTCCACTGTAACATGTCTCTGCCTCCTGTTCACCAGCTTCTGTTTACCCCACAATCCTATTTCAACAGACCTTACCCTTCTCTTCCTATTTCACCATCCAACTTACTTTTTTTCTCCCAGGACTGCCTCTGGACATGGCTTCCTCTGTAATCCCAGGCCTCGATCTCCCAGTCCCCCTTAGCCTCCAGTGCTACTTTACAGTCTCAGACATTTTGCTTCATTCTGGTCCATTCCCCACAGAAAAGGAAGGGATTACGAAAGAGAGACAATATCGGGTAACACAAGGGTAGTGAGAGCATGACAGAGCAATGTCCCTTGCTATGGGTTATGGAGACAAATAGACAGAAACCATTAAAAAGAAAACTTTGCTTTAACTCTCAGCATGAAAGACTTATCGCATAATCCTGCCCTCTTCTGGCACAAATATGTAAAGTACTTAACATAGGATAGGATAAGATATGAAATAGCACACAAAACCCACAAGAGAGTGAGAATACAAAAAGCAGTTTAGAAAATGAGTAAATGCTACAAGAACTTAGCAGTATTTAGGCTAAGTGGCTTGATAAGGAAATATCAGAGGTAGGAGATTAATAGACATTTCATGAACAAGAGTTTAGAAGAAACAGGCTGAGCTAAAAGAGGTCACATTCTTTAGATTATGATAAAGTATGTATGATCATACAACCATCTACAAGGGTCAGCCACACACAAACATAAAACCTGAATGTGTTATAGCTCATATGGATTCCACAGATTGTCTTTGCAATAGCAAGAGGAGCACCAAATTTTAATGCTTTAAACCAAAGGCCTTTTCTTCTCTCTTTGTGCATTCTCAAAACAAGGGCTGGTCCAGCTAAAAGAAGTGATAATCTGAGTTGAAGTTGTAGCAGTTTTTAATGCTCTAGCACAAAGAATCATGCTATAAAATGCATTAATAGAGACTTGATGTCCAAATTAAAGCAATCAACATAAAATAGGAAGAGAGAAACCGGGGATTTTTTTTTTCTGCAAACATTTGTTCGTAAGTAATTCAGGATGTTAATACTTATATTTGAAGTGTTTCAAAATATGCCTGCGTTTTCCTTGTTTCAAAAAGAAGAATATCATAGTAAATGATTAGTGAATAATGTCTTACAGAAGTTATGCTTTTACCTTAAAATTTGACACACAAGAAAATGAGAATTACTATGTAATGCTGTGGCAAGGATGGGGTGGAGATAAGAGGGAAATGTGAAAGTGACCCATGAAGAAATTGTTGAAAGCCTCCATCACACAGTAATAAGAACACTGCATTCAAAAAAAATACAAAACAATTCTAAGTCATTTTCCTCAAAGCCATATCCTAACTGACAAGTTATTAACACAGCAGTACAGTGTTATTGTAGAAGTGGGGAGCTCGGGTCGCTTCATCGAGAACACTGTTCATACTTCTTAGCTCCCTGAAAGTGATGACTAAGAGCAAAAGTAAAAAAGTTACTCCTTCATTTTAATTCTGCATTGTTATGTTTTCATCAAGAACAGTGAATGAACATTATTTAGAATTAAATCATTTGCATTCCTTGAAAGATATCAAGGGGACAACAATTCGCAGTGGGTGGAGATCTGTGTTATGATTAATCTTACTGTGTCCATATAAATAATTATGTTAGTTTTAGTATTTATATTAGTAATGACTGTTATGAAGAAGATGGCTGGTTTGTCTTTTTACTAACAACTCTTTAAAAAAGAAGAATTAAGCTGTAAAATGTGGCAAGTTAACTATCATGTGGAACTAATGAAAGGCTTCTCTCCCCTTTTCATCAAAAAAGGAAAAGCAGAAAAAAAGCCTTGAGTTATCTAAAGGGTGCCAACTTTTCCAGCAACTATTAAAAACAAAACAGGCAAATCCTCCACATAACCGTGCATGCTGCCACTCAATATCAAGCAGTGACTATTTTTCCATTGAAAGGACCTCTGTGCTATAAGAGCTAAGCACACAATTTTCAGTTGCATTCTCTTAACCTTTCCACTTTGACAACAGTACCATAACTTGGGATCTTATATTAAAATTTTTACCTCTCCAAATGAAAAATTCTTACCTTGAATAAGTAATGAATACCTCCTTACTTTTTTCCCCATGAATTAGATTACTACAAGAAGCTCATACTACTATTGCTAGAGATACAGCACAAGCATCCTTGTTTGCTCAATTTAGAACAGCAAGTTAATACTTCAGTCTCATGTAAGCTATGCTTTCTGTGCATACTAACAAGGAAGAGTTTCTTGCCAAAAACAAACATTAGATCATACTTACAACAACATAAACAGAGTATCTTCAGCTACATTACTTGAGAAGCATGTGGGCTGAAAAATTCTCAGTTTAGAAAACAAGGCAGGCAGTTTCCCATATACCTTTCAAATTCAAAGATGCTATTGTATACCTACTTAGCAAAGGCTAGAAATGTACCAACAGAACCATCCCAACACTTCATGACAGATACACATGTAATAAAGAATTTCTCCACAAAAAAAAAAAAAAATCACTAATCCTCTTACAGTGCAAAAGAAGACCTAAGCACTCCTTAAAACTTAACAGGTTTGGATAATTTTGGCTTTGAATTCAACCTTGTTTTCAAAAAGTAGGTAAACAAAGTCTGTGGGTCTGTAGTAGCTGTGAGGGCTTTCCCAGCTGGCCTGATACCTCCACAGTACTACATGTTCTGTTCTACTTTCACATGCCTTTCTGTACCCAGACCAAACCCCACATACTCCCTATAAAAGGAGTCCTTGGGGTCAGTTTGACAGCATCATCAACAGCACTGCATACAAGGACCTCCCCAGCTGCCCAGACCAACAACTGCTTGGGATAATTTTATGCTGCTCATGGCCTTTCATCCACAGGAAAGGAGTCTGAGGAGCAATAAGGATGACCCTGCTAGTCTGGCTTTCTTGTAGAGAACTTCAGTTAAGCTGTGCTGGAGTGTTACTGTGTTGTGGAAAAACTCTGAGTTAACACACATTAAGCTATAGGCACCAGCACATGGAACCAGAAATCTCAACTATGAAGTCTAGGACTATCATTCAATAATAGTTATTGCATGTAAAGGGGCAATGTAATTACTATGCCTACAACTCCTTTCTTCCCAGCTACCTAGGTGAACAAGGATTTTATCTAATAGACTGGAAGCAAGATGCAATCACTAAATGCTGAAATGAGAAAAATACAAATGGAATTAACTATGAGGATAATTACTCACTGTAATAGCCCACTAGGAAGATAGTAAATTCATCACCACTTTAAGTCTTAAATTAGAAATTCACTCCATCTTAGTTTAACACACACATTCAACAACTGCAGAACATGCAGCACAAGTGCAGCTACCAGGGCATGGTTAGCTGACTGCCTCTCCCCAGGAATATACAAAATCAAGAGCTGTTGTCACCCCCTCTCTGCTCCCACAGTGACACAGAGGCAAAACATATTACCAAACTGCTGATTAAACCCTGCCTAGTTTCAGTGCAGACTTATTTCACAACTACTAGGCTTAACACAAAGGCTAGCATTGCATGGCCAAAACAGTCTTAATATAAATTTTTCTTCAGCATCCATAACATTGCTGAGTGTGGCCCTGGGGCTGGGATGCACTTCCAGCAGGAAAACCTTAGCAGTACAGTGTGCTGAACCACTTTACGTATCCACTCACACAGACTGTTACCTCGCCTGGTGCTGCTTTGAGAAGCTGTATCGTAAGAGCAATACATGAATAACTTCCAAGCAGAGCTGCTCATAATTAATGCAAACTATTCTAAAGGCAAAAGCAAAACAGCATTTGGCAGCAAGACCACTGCCATTAAGACATTTGCCTGCAAACCTCAAAATGATTTCTGAAGTGCCCAACTGACTTCTCTGTCTCGGTTTCTTTCCTGTCCACTAATCATAAAAGTAATTTTGGGTACATTTCCTGAAATTATAGGTTTTGCTAATACTGACTTGCAATTTTACCAGATGGCTAGCATCAGCTTCTGGCAAAATGGCAGCATGATTTCTTGCACTAAAACTACAACTCAAATGTTGCTGAAGAGCAGCATAAACAAGCAGACACACAGAAGAGCAGAGACATCAAAAATCAAAAAAAGTAATTTAGAACACATGGCAGAAAAGACAGACCAAAAAAAGTCATCTTTAACTAAACAGGGCTAACAGACCTTGAGAAGAAATAGCAGCTAAATTTAGTTGAATTTAAACTAAATGGGAGGAAGGGCAGGAAATTAACACCAAGTACCAAATTGTCCCCTACCTCAGAGCTGTTTGAGAAAAGAATCCTCTAATGTAGAACAACACACAAAAAGATGGAAACTTATATACCCTTTACTCTGAAAAGCATTCCGGTGGTTTAAAAGAAGATGACAGCAGGATTAAAGCTGAAAAAAGTAAGAATCAAGAGCTGTGACTATTATTAAAGAATATTTTTCTTTGAGTGATTAAAAACAGTTGCAGTAAATATTCCTTTTTCAAGCAGCTCTTATACCACCTCTAATAAGCAAGAATAATCAAGTCCCTTTACTCCCAAGAAGCTTTAATGCACAGAACAGTATTTTCAAACCTCTTAGTAATAACTAATGAAGTAAAGAAGCAGTGCAGGTTATGCTGTTAAAGTCCAGTCTCACTATTCTGTTCAGTCACAGGCTTCTGCATCAGACCAACCTCTTGAAATGATTATAAGGCTATGGTAAAAATAAAGAATATCCTACCAAGACTAAATAGCCATTCCTTAATTTGAATACCCCATTTTTTTTATTATTATTCTAAGTGTACAAGATGATGAGAGACAAGAAAAGAAGAATAAACCCCCCAAGTCTTTCCAAGTTATCAACAAGAACTTTTACCACAAGATCCACAATGGACAATGCTTATTCCAGGCTACTGCCCAGAATTTTTATTTTAATTTCTTGGTTTCAGTTGCCTATTCTTTTAAAAAAGTCTGAAGGACAAGGCCAGTGATATCCTGGGTGAGTTAGGAAGAGCACTGCCAGCACGGGAAGGGATCAGGATCCTGTCCCTTTACTCAGCCCTGGTGAGGCCACATCTGGAATGCTGTGTCCAGTTCTGGGCTCCTCACTACAAGGCAGACATGGAGCTCCTGGAGAAGGTCTGGTGGAGGGCTACAAAGATGATGAAGAGACTGGAGCACATCTCTTAGGAGGAAAGGGTGAGAGAGCTGAGCCTATTCAGCCTCGAGAAGAGATGACTGAGAGGGAACCTCATCAATGTCTCTCAGTATCTGAAGGACGAATGACAAGAGGATGAGCCAGGCACTGCTCAGTGGTGCCAAGCAATAGGACAAGAGGCAATGGACAGAACCTGATGCACAGGAAGTTCCACCTGAACATGAGGAAGAGCTTTTTTATTGTGTGAGTGACTGTGCACTGGAGCAGATTGCGCAGAGAGAGTGTGGAGTCTCCCTCACTGGAGATATTCAAGAAGTGTCTGGACACAATCCTGTGCCATGTGCTCTGGGATGGCCCTGCTTAAGCAGGGAGTTTGGACCAGATGATCCACTGCAGTCCCTTCCAATCTGACCCATTCTCTGATTCAGCTATCCTGTTAGCTAGGAAAAAAAAAAAAGACATAATTCTATCAGTACTGTTAAAGCAGATTGGAGTAAAAAGCTGTAATACAATATAGACAAAGGCATTTCTTATTTGTGTTTAATTCACCAGTTATAAATCAAATTTCTGAGATAAGAAAATGTAGCTGGGGTCAGATTGGAATAGAAAACATGCCTCATGCAAACAATACAAGATATAAACACTGGTGTATTTTACCATTTTGGTGGGAAAAACTACAACTCAGCCTTATTCCTGTGTGGTTGCTCTAAAAGAAAAAGGAGGAATACATATTTTATGAAGAAAGCCTATCTGTCCATGGTCCCAATTCATATCTTATAAAATGGTCAGCTGTGAACATTAAATCAGATTTTTGCACTATCCACTGAGCAATAGTGTCTCCCGAATGCTGTACTTTCACAGATGAACTCCAAATCGTGTACTTTCTTCCAGAGCTAGTCAATGAACATGTTAAATGCCTTTGCATCAACATCTGATAAGGAGGAGCCTTTGATCTGCACTTCTTTACTTTTAATAAAAGCAAGAAACACAAAGAGAAACAAAAAGGCAGCATTTACCAGATTTGCTGAAATCTGCCAATACATTGGTTTGTCTGCATTTTCAGCATCTTCATCAGCAGAAAGACATAAGTAAAACCAGGTCACATACTACCAGAACACAGCAGAACATACTCCCTTTTCTGGTGTCTAATTTAAAAGAAAAAAAAAATTCCAAACCAATTACAATCTCCACATGGTATTACAAAAACAGTAAATGCCTTCTCATCAACCTCACATCTCCAGAACACTGCCTAGCACACATTGGTTCCTAAGTGTTGTGTTCTCTGTGTCACAGAGAAGCTTTACGGCACTAGATTTAAAATCTGACCTTGCAGAACAACAAGTCACTTGCTGACAAACAGCATGAGTGAGTGCCAGGTTTGAAGGAAGACGATATCCCAGCCTGTCTAAAAGAATCTGGCCCTGGCCCAAACAGACTCTTAGCAGGCTCTGCTGGAGAAATGGAAATGGTTGCAATTATTGTTATTGATTTAATGCCCTTAAAATGGCTCTCTGAGAATCTTATTTCAGTAACTGATTAAGCAGTATGATTCAGCAGCAGGGCATCTGCTAACAACCGACAGAAACATAGATTTCTTTGCTCAAACTATTTCTGGGATCAGGAAAGTAAGTTTTTGTATTTGCATGAACAGAGGTACATAAGAATGTAAGATGGCCTACAATATTAATGTCAGGCAGGCATTCAAACTTTATTTCAAAGTCTACAAAGCCATCAACTCTAACATCCCCTGTTTCTGCTCTACAACACTTTCCTAGTAGGAAAGGTGATGTGACTATAATCAGTAAAGAGAGCTGTGTTCAGTGCAGAAAAACACTGACTACATACACAGTTAACAATAAATTATTTACCTGAAATACCAAATAAAAGAGATACTGATAAATATAAACAATCTTAAAATTAGAAATTGGGACCATAGTATGAACGGATGAAAAACAGGTTATAGAGATTCTTTTCAGTGACTAATGTAATTTAAGATGCTGTAACTGCTCTGCAACTGCATATTTTCAGTGGAGCTTCACCAAAATCAACTGAGTCACCCAAAGCCATTCCAGAAAAAAAATACTCAAACCAATTTTATCTCACCAGTTTCCTCTAATGCATATGATGTTGCTGGCACTGGGTTAAGAATAACAAAGATGAACTGTTTTAAGGACAGCAGATCCTACACCTTTCAGCAGAGACGGGTAATGACTAGGGACCAATTAACATCTTAACACCACTGCAAAATAAACTAACTCCTACCCATAGACTTGAAGCTATACTCTTCAGTAAAAGCAGACATGCTCTACTGCTAGCACTATGGATCTAAACTTGACTACTCTCAGGAGTCTCACCAGTCCACCAGAGTTGGCATCATTTCTCAGGCCTATGTGGAAAGAGGCATGCAGGGCTAGGACGGTTTCTTTCCAACAACGAGCCCATCACACAACAGCAGCTGCAAAGAGGAACAGCCTCCGATGTCACTGCCGTGATCCACATTTACTGTAGGCTAATCTATATTCCTGATTTTCCAAGGCATTGTCGGTACAGACTCCTGCAGGTGAAGAGCAGTCTCTATCTTTCCAGACAGTGCTAAACAGCATCAGCTGTATTGATCAAACACAGACTGCACCACTTCCCATCCAAACCTGGTGTCTGCCCTCACTGCTACATCAGGCGTACAGTGTTTCACAAAGGTCAGTTGTCATGCCCCACAGCTGCCTTGTGGATATTGGAGACTGGCATATTTTGGAAGCCAGTAGAGGAAGTTGCTCAGGTCCTGAAGTACTGATATTCAGAAGGAGAAATTTGCAAGATTGCTGGTAACAGGTGGAAATCTAAAGCAGCTGGGATGATACAATCTGTGAGACAAAATGGTTTTCTAATTGCCACAAGAACCCACAACACAATAGCCAAGGCGCTGTTGACAGGAAAGAATAGGGCTCTGGATGCACTGAACATACAAAGCACATTGTTGTGTTGGTTGTTTATTTTCTAACCTAGAAAAGCTGTTAAAAAACAAAATTCATAAAATAAGCAATTTAATACAAATTTTGAGGCCATTATCCAGCTAATTCAGAATGCTGTTTTATCACTACTATGTAAGAGTGATGTGTTGAACAGTCCAGCTGCAAACAGTTGCATTTCGCTCCAACTGTTTCTACTGAGAGAATGCCAATTTGGATGACTTTCTGAATAACACATTGGTTGTTGATAGCACCATCAAAAACAGGACATTTATATTTGTTCTTACTGAAAAACCTGGCTGATAAGGTTATGTCCTATGACACAGCTTGAAGCCTGCAAAATGGACCTTACAGTAACCTTCTCTCTGCAGCTGCCCAAAAAGGCTTTTAGTAACTGTAAGGCTCTCTCACTAAATAGCTCAATTTTTCAAAAGGTCCAGTCCTCCACTAAGGAAAACAGAATATAGTACAGGCAATGTGAAGTTCAAGTTATCCCTCACAGCCTTCAAGTCTGTGTCTATTTTATTTTTTCTGATAATCTACACATGAGCTTCCATGTTCTCCGATGCACGGATGATTAACAAGTAGTACCATTCAGCTCAAAGTTCGGAAGTCACTTTTTAGTCACCAAGACACAGGAGTCAGCTATTTGCTCAACTGAAGCCATGATTAGGTATGAAGTATAAAACGATACAAAAAATACGGTTGACCTTGTTAAGATATTTACATTTCCATTGCAATAATCTCAACACCTGGGAAATATGCAGCACACAAATTTTCTTTCTTCAGTAAGAATCCTGGAAAGAAACTAGGCTCTAAGAAATGCTTTCATTTCCCGGTGAATTCCTCACAGATTTGTATCAAAGCCTAACAAGAATGTATTTTCTACTTGTAATAGTGAAGGGTTTATATACTGAAATCCATTCCAACAGAGCTCACAGCCATTCTCAAAGGTATTGCAGTTAACATAGGGCAGTGGAACCAATGGGGTCTACAGATCTTCACTTACTCCTCAAACATCAGTGGGATCAAGCACATGGCTCCAAGATATCTCATCTTTGTGGGTGGGTGTTGACCTGAAACCACCAAGCTCGTTTAGGCACTTCTGGTATATTTTTTTCAATATGTAAAATAACTACTTTGACATTGAAGGTACCAACCGTTTCAGGAGCACTCAGTGCTCACTTCTCTGTTGAAGAACTGACCATTTCAAAAATACATATCAGTGTAAAGTTATTGTGGTTCTTCTTGGAACTTATGGCCCAAAGCCACTTTTCACAGACTGCACAATTAGTCTTGCATTCCTTGATTTCTGAGTCTCAGGGGTGGGGGGAGAGAGCAAAGAAATTCTGCTGCACATCTGGCTTGGAGGTGAATCTGTCCCAGAGAGTAACATCTGCCACTCTCAGCTCTAGGCCTCGCCAGAAAAATATCTGAACTTAACAGTACTGGACTGTCTGTTTTAAAGGACTTGATGCAAGTGGACAGGAGGTGGCAACCTAGAAGTCCAATCCCATGTCTATTCAGTCCCAGGTGACAAATTTACAAGACCAAAAGCATTCAAGACACTTTATCTGATGAGTCCTAACACCTGGAAAATGATCAGCTCACAGGAGCAGGACAGCAGGCTGGGCATTACTAGGTCTTTCTGTTACTGGTGAAAGAATAGAGATTGCATGATGAGGGCTCCAACATGTAGACCTCAGCATGGAAATACTAAGCAGCTCAGATGCAGGCACCATCCATCACTGACAAATGACTTGGCAGAAAACACATCACCAACCCCAAAAAAGCATGAGATTTCTATGAGCTTGCACAGAAATTCTCTTAGTTATGAAACAGAGAAAAATGGAAGAAAGCTTCAGCAGATTTTCTAGCAGGACTTTTTTAAAATATAAAAAGTCAACTTCAGAAGTCTGAGAGCAGTTTTTTAACAGATATTTTTGAGAAATAATTTAGTTTAGCTGGTCTTTTTCCTTTGTAGTTGCATGCATACAGTTCAAGTGGAAACTGAAATATTAGTTGAACTTTTTATACCTAGAGATATACAAGAACTAAAACAAGCATCATAGGGAAACCCTAGATCACTGAATTAGATAAAACTGCAACAAAGCAGTCATATATTAAGTTTAAAATAGGTAAGGACTAGCAGCTAATAGAAAACAAGTGTTCAGCAAGCACCCGGCATGCTTATTCTGCAGAAGATTTATTTTGCTTTCAAAGCACACTTCCTGACACATTAAAATAAGCTATTTAAAGGAACTTCTGGAAAGAATAGGAGTGTAGACATACATGCATACACTCTTCCCGAGGCACAGGCTCAGCCTCCCACACCCAACTTGCTTATCCCTGCATCCAACCAGATCTCCTGGCGTACCTGCGCACAAAAGCATCACTAATCCGCTTCAGTCAGAATGAGCTAGGTTAGCTTACAAGTTTAAAGTCTCAGCTAAGCAGATTCATTTTGCCTGAAATAGATTAGGAAGCACTCACACGAGCAGTTCCACACACAGATTAGAGGTGAACAATCTCCTTCAGAGGCACAAGGGTAGGCAGCATGCAGCTACAACCTGTAGTCAGCCCAGCTGAACCTGAACTCAATGCCCACTATGGCCCAATAACATTCATCTGGGAAAGTACGAGCTCACTTCAGATTCATGCTCTGCTCTGTCCCACAGTCTCCCCATGTTGATAAGACCCATTGAAAGTCAGCCAAGGATCTCAACCATAATCTTAGAAAGTAGCTGGCATTTATAGCCTACAAACATATGTTAGACATAACACACATCTCAGAAATGCTAAGTACCATACAAGTTACATGTAGAAATGAACCGCTACAACTTCCCTTATTTAATCAGAGAACAAGCTGTAAATGCAATTAAAATGTTAAATATTTTCCAAGCGACAAATTTTTTTTGTTGGTTTTTTTGGTAATAAATATATGAGGAAAAGAGTACTGGTCAACTGGAATTGCCACAAAGATTCTATCTCACTACTGTAATTCATGGGCTTCCTGCTTCTTTAGCAGTCACTGTTATAAGTGAACATCCTGAGAAAGCTCATGAGGACAGATCATTTCAAAGGAAAAGGGAAAAAAAACTTCATGCCTATATCCAGATGGCAAATTTATCACAGAATTTACTACTTGGACAGTATGCTTTGCTCCCAACTTTACTCTCAATTCTAAAACGGGGGTTTTGGGTTGGTTTTTCTTTTTACAACTTCCTTAAGTTGTTCAAATAACCTCAGAAATTTAACAAAATATAAGACAAGTCTGCCTATAGACGGAAAGCATAAGCAAAGATATCACCAAACCCATCATCAGTGGGTTCAAGGAGATGTGCCATGCAAGGGCATATGCATTCCAAAACTGGAACTATAAAAAAAAGGGTCTTTCTAAAGGTAAACATTTTAGTGGTTTTGCTACCACTGTGTGGCATTCACATGTGCCTTCTTCTGTTCTGCTTCCACTTCTTGTTACTCATGTCTCCAAGAAGGTCTGAGAGAAAAATTTTGCTCTAGCATTTTTTTATCTACAAGAAGAAAGCAAAGCAATCAGGGAGAGCCTGAGATGCAGACATGTAGACAGGACATCTACACTATTCAGACTGATGACAGAACTTAGAACATGCCTCAAGGAATGGAACATCATCAAGAACTTTCCTACCTTTTTGGTTTGTTTGGGTTTTTTGGTGTTTGTCTTTTTGTTTGTTTTATTGGAGTTATTTGGGTTTTGTTTTTTTTTTTAGCAGATCAGGGATGCATGGGAGAGATTAGAAAGGAATCAGGAATTTTTATCTACAAAATACAGTACTATTGTTCAGGACTACATGCTGCTCTTACCAAATCGTCATCAATAAGCAGCAAAAGATCACAGCTGTAGAACCAGCTACAAACTGCTAATATTTGCAGATGTGGTAATGAAGTAGAAGAAATAAAACACCAGCTGAATCTGTTCTGTTAGCAGCAGTGCCATACGCTATTTCAAGAGTGACCTGGAATCATCCAGCCATTAACACAAAACCCTCAAAAATCAAAACTTGCAGATAATGTGTTCGTTTATATTTTATGAAAGACTTGTTCCTGTAAGTTTACAAGATGTAATAAGAGTCCAAAACACCTGAAGACAAGTTTCTTTGCTCTGAAAAGCATCTGCAGCTAGATTTGAGCATTCAAGTATTTGCATCTGTAGTGACCACACACTCAGTGACTGTATGCTTTAATAGTAATGAACAACAGCAGGGATGGTGAAAGATGATAACAAAGTAGTCTCTAAAAGCTCCACCTTATCTCTTAAAAGAAAATCTGAAGAAAGGGTGACATATCTTTCCAAGTGCTAACATATCCTAAAAAAGGCTGTAGGAAATTATTCTATACCTGCTTGTTCACTTATTACCGCTATCCTTTTCACAGTATTTTCCCCATGACTGAAATGCTCAGTGCTGCTCCATCTCAGTGCATTTCTGAAAGTCTTTCAAGTCTTTTGGATCTGCAGAAGTAAAACAACCCCAAATTTTGTTTTTTAATGTGCACATTATCACCTCCAAATTAGTTACCAGTAACCTCCAGACCCAGTACACAAACACGAAATCCAAAAGCAGGTGCTCTTATTTGTCCTGCATAAAGTCCTTTCTCCAAGCACAGGTTTGACAAATATCAACCAGGATCTCTCACTGTCAATACACACAATTCCTTTCAAGAAGGAATGAGCCAAGTGGCTCTTGTACAGTGAAGTCCATCATTTATACTGTCTAAAGAACAGTATTTGCTCAACAGAACTCATAAATCTCAGACCGAGCACAGAAGATAGACATTTAGCTGCTTGCAATGGGGTTGATATGCTGCTTATTAGTTCACCCACTACTGTTTTAGAAAATTAGAAGCAGCAATGCAGGAAAGTGGGACTACATGAGATCAAAGAAAAACTGTTTTGAAAATAAATTGTAAGGTGAATTTAGAAGCTGTGTATCACAACAGAGAATATTCCAAGCAGATGTGGCAGCATAAAACTAGAAGTGATCTAAACATAAGGGGATAGCAATGAGGAAAAACGTGAAATGTAGAATAAATTATACAGTGTAAGGTCTTAGAGGAATTATAGATAATTCATTACTAGATATAGAGTAAACAGGATCAGATCTGTTCAGCGCCTGTAGGCAAGAAAGTGCATTATTGATTTACTGTATTATGCAAGGCTTGGAGAAAGACGACGACTCAGGAGTAAAGTGTTCCAGCATATCAATTTTTATATTTAGTAACAGCTGAAACAAGCAGAAATGGACACTTCATAACATTAGTACTTGGTTGTTTATTTTATGCTTCAAGATAAATTGGCTTTGTGCACCAAGAAGAGGAAAACTGTCATAAAGGCCAAGAACTCAATTCCTTAATTTAATAATATTTGAAGCTTCTCTAACAATGGAAATGGAGTCCAAGCAGCACTGTCCTTGCAGCATGTCATCAATACTGTTAGGACAAGAATCACATAAAGGAAACAAACAAGTAAGGAATCACATAAAGGAAACAAACAAGTAAACCAGTCAGCCAGTGAACTTCACTAACCAGACTAACTCATGTCTAAAGCAGCTGAAGTGTTTATAAGGGAGTATTTTCAAGAAGTGTTCCTCTTTTATTTGACATACCCAACACATCCTGATGTAAATCTGTATATGGTCCTGAAATGTACAGGTTGTTAAAGCCCAACTCAAGTTTCACATCCTGTGAAAGTTGCAGAAGTCTATTTACCTTTGCCTAGGACTCTTTGCCAAGTTATTTAGAGCTGATACAACAGATCAACAACAGGATCCGAGGAGAGTTATTGATGAAATAAATGAGCAAAAGCAAATTCAAGAGTAGATTACAAATAACAGGCACTCTTGTTGTGACTAGTAGAAACAAAAATCATTCCCTTGGGACAGAAATCAATTTTCTAGAATTAAAAACCAGAAAATAGCAAAATAATGTCTTCTTTTATTCTGAGAAAATGCAAAGACTGTACTACAATCCTTGCTTGAAAATGAAATCAAATATTCCATTAGCGACAGATTTTGCCTGATACCAGAAGCTGTTTGTCTCTCATCAATACAATCCCTAATATAAACCAAATAAAGAGACAAATATCTTCATATATTAACAGTACTTGCCTATATTTATAGTCATAAGAAGTTTTAAATGTGGAAAATAGCGGACTCACGGTTGTAGGAATATCAATCCTGCCATTGTGATAGATGGCCTGTCAAGGTACAATAACCACTGTATACTTACACATTTAAAAAGAAGTCTATATTTGTACAGCAGTAGTACCTGCCTTCCTCAGCATCAAGGATATCTTAACTGGCCATCGGAGAACTTGCTTTTTAAAACTGAAAGAGTAATTGCATTCAAATGGCATGAGTAAATGTACAAAATGGGGGCGGATGAATAGAAGTGGCCAAATAAAGTGCAAAAATACCAAAATACCAGTGTGTCCTTACTGCTCCCGCCTCAAAAAACTATGCCAACTACAAGTGCAAGTGAAGTTTGACACCATCTGTCACCTAATTACACTTTATATAATATATGTCATCAGGACATTTACTGTAGCCATCCCTCTGGAAATGACGGCACAAGATTTCAATTGTCAGCTACCTACATTTTCCTGCTCATGGAACCAGTCACAATCACCTGTAAAGCCACATGTAATAATACAAGACCTTTTCAGACTATGGCTGAAATGGATCGGTAACAGTTAGACAGTCAAGGAATTGCCATCACTTCTTTATTTCTCAGCTCTTCCCACAAGCAGGTACTGGTAGTATGCACTATTTTCCATAAATCCTACACTTAGAATTTTAATTCCGAGAATCAAAGGTCAGCTACACACATTGGAATAGCATCCATTTCATTGAGTATGTGGAAATCTAGCAGACACAGGAAATTTTGAAAGTGTGACTCCTATGTGAGCAGACAAGAGAGGACATTAAGAGTTTGTTCCTTAAGTTACAAGAATCTGATGCCACTAGTTTTTAGCACTTCTGCATCTCACTATTCCACAAACAGCCAGTCTCTGCACTGGTTGTGATGCAAAAACTAGGGCACAAGATTTGGCATCCTGTGCTCACTGCAATCAAACTTCCTGCTATAAAATGAGCTAATACCTCTAATATATTAATACATATTTTACATCTTTGCTCTCTCAGAATTGGGTTCACAGCTGGTTTTTCTTTTGTGATAGTGGGAGCATTGTTTTGTTCGGGGATGGTTTTAGATGCCATGGGATCACAAAGGATCTGAAACATTCCACAACCCAAGTGATTTTTGCTGCCTTTGTGGGGTCACCAAGTCAATGTAACAGTTCAGAACCATTAAATGTAGTTTCCAACAAAACTCAAAACTCATTATACTACGTTGCCTACATTTTTCCACAGATAGAAGGCCGCTATTTTACTTGATTTACAAAACGAAAAGTCTACAAGAAACTTGAGTACTACTGGGGGGGGGGAGGAGAATGTAACCATACTAGCAATACAGAATAGTGAAAAAATTCATGTTATGTGTTGCATAAAACAGGTTTGAGGAAGACTTTGATACTGAAACATATAAAAATTCATTATGTTCTGCATAAAGAAAGATTCCTCTTCTCTAAGTTTGTCCACAGCAGAAGGTATGGTCACCAAACGGCCAGACACTTCTCAGTTTGGAAAAGATTAACTCCACATTTCTAGTAAGAATCAATCTGGAAGGTGGTATTTTTTGTCTCCTCAGGATAACAATTATCCTTACATGTAGTTTTATTATTTTCTCTTGGAACTCAATAGGTTTAGAAACTCTACAAAGATAAAGTACATTTATCAAGCAAATACATTTATCTACTCATCCTTCTGAAGGAAAATGTGACAAATGTGCAAAATGTTAACCAAGATATACTAAGTTCTTAAAAATCAACCTATGTATAGGCATCAATGCACCCATCTGATCCTAAGAAATTTTTAGGAAGTGTGTACATACACATAAGCAAGATTTAAAAAATCTTGGTTACAACAGTGAAACAAAGGACTTCTCAGACCAGTAAAACTTGCAAAACTTAATCAGTTTGTAACTGCCAGTTGTTGTCGCTTTCTTGAGCTCCCAAACAAAAACTGAGAACAAATCAACAGCAAGTAAATATATAGACACATATATATTTTAAATAAATAAAATCAAATTTCAAAGATGCATAAGCAGCAGGTAGAACCCATCCATATTTCTCACTTAAATTAGACTAAACGGCTTGCCAGTTAATGTATTGTTTCAAATTCACCCGGCTCATCACACTAATTTTGATGCTCTGCACTAATTTAATGTGCATGGTTTGCACACTTTAAGATCTTGAATTGCTCATGTTATGCAAGGGATCTTTCTAAGAAGAAAAAAAAAATTAGTAATCAATCTTCCATCAGTAAATTACCCCTCAAAATTAGGGGTTGTTACACTTTAAAGATAAATAAATTACAGAACTCCTTTCCCAGCTCCTGCTCTTATCCTCAGTCCACGTTGTCTGTTTCCTTTCTTCCTCAATTTAGGCCACTTAACCAAAATCTGCTCAAGAAAAATATTTTGTTGTCACTGCAGATACTGTGAGAAATAGCTGTAGCTGTGGGTGGAAAGCAAATGGAAAATGCTTTGGTATACATCAGTTATGACATGTTCAGGAAGTCTCTTCTACTCTCCATCCTGAATTGTGAGTGTGGGCATAGGCATTCAGAGGAAGGAAAGGTGTAATCTACATCCTCTAGGGAGACTGGGGGCAGGGAGAGGCACAAACTGACTATTACTGACAACTATGCATCTGGGAGGCAGCACAGTAGGAAATGGAAGGCAAACAATGGAAGTGACCAGGCAAGCAGATGGAGCCAAAAAGCTTGAGGGAAAAAAAATAATCAAGTGGCAGCTGCATTAGTTGGCACACAGTTCCCAACGGTTGGCAAAGACGCTGCACACATACTTGTGAAGATGTGGCACAAAAGAAACTGAAGCAATAAGGTCCAAGAGGCTACACAGACCATTTTGTTAAATGTGTTAAAAAGGTAGGAAACAGTTCTGATTTATATCCCAACTCCAGATGAGAGAATTTCGGCAAGTCACTATCTTCCTTGTGCCTTATTTCTCCAGTCATATGAAATGGAGACCGCCTTTTTAAGGTATTTGGAATACCCTACAAATGTTTTGCCATCTTGCACTTGAGACTTTTCTCTGTGCTTTTCTCTCAAAGAAAATACTATGTGGAGAAAATGTCACCTAGTGGGAAAACTGCTGAATAGGGTCTGAGATTTGGCTTCCATGCTCAATTTGCCAGGGGCCTGAAGAGAAACCTTCATCCTTTTCACTTTCAGAGTCTGTTTCCCTATTTATAAAGCGATGCTTATTACATATACTTCCCTGAAAAAGAGCTTTGAAAAAGTGAAAGGTAAAGGATCAAAAATGTCATTACTTTATCAGCCCAACTTCTTCCTGCATTACAAGCCTCAAACTCCAATTTTTGCCCTCAGGGTGTATCAACACGCCCATAGAATGTAAACAAGGTATCTTTATATATGTTTTCTAGGTTGCTCAATGCAATTATATACATGTACATTTCATAGTGAACTGCTTTATCTTAGCGACAAACAGCTGAAAGAGTGATTCTGTCAGAGGCCTGACCAGCAAGATCAGCTACACTGAACTTAACTGTAATAGCAAGCACCTGTGAGAAGCAGACTAGTATCTGTAGCAATGTTGCATAGCTGCACTTTGAAGTCTGACAACTCTGATTCTTTAAATTTAGCTTTTTGAGCATTACATATCTTCCTTCTTTTCAGTTGTTTTACCCATCAACAGTTGCCTCTAGCATTTTCCCAGGAGGGCCTGATGACCAGGCTGACACCTATCCACAAACTAAGCAAAACCAAACCAAAACGTCACAAGGTCTGTATGTCAGGATCAGTTAGATGAGAAATGAAGAAAGACACACATGTGCATTATCAGAGTGAAATCTGATGAGGGAGATTTAAACCAGCATTCTTTCTCCTCACTACAACATTCTAAGACAACAGGACAGAATAACAGAAGGGATGATGACTCTAGGATATAGCTCCTAGGGAAAGCTGTATTTTAGTCCTGCTTTTTCCATATAGTTGTCAAATTTTTGAGAGAGACGTGGAAATAACGCAAGGAGCAGACTCTGGTACTCAGGCATCTCTTCCCCAAACTCAGGGCAATGTATACTAAGCCTGCAAAATCGCATTCCTTCTGCCTTTCTCTCCTCTTTATTCTTAATTACAGTGGCCTATACACTACAACAGAGATGGAAGATGCCCCCACCCAAGCAATTTCTCAGCACTCTTCTAGAAAACTGAGAGACGAGCACTTACACTCCTGCAGGAACAAGTAGGAACTGAACCAGGCCCTGAGTGCTTGAGCCATTCCCTTTCCCACAAAGGGTAGGCACTCTCACTACCACCATCAGGAAAAAACCAAATCAATCCTGTTCATTTAGGCTCCCATTGTTAGGAAATAGCTCTGCGCTCTGGACTGTGAGCCAGCATACAACAGCCTCACTCAGTAGTATTAGATACATTGTTTTACAGTATCTGCTTTATGTTTCTAAAATGAGGACAAAATACCCCTCTTCACAACTTTCTTTCTCATGTGGGATCAAACATTTGATAAGTAGAAAACCAGAATACCAGTGAGACAGCCATCCTTCATTCTTGCTAGGTCCTTTGCTCAGAGCAACTGCAGGCTTGGGAGAAGGGAAAGGAGGAGACAGGGGAGAACCAAGACAAAGAGGCAAGCAGGCTCAAGAACTGCTGTAGAAGATGCCCAGAGGAAGACCATCACTGAATTCTGCTGCTTTTTCTATGCTGAATGGCAGTACCTCAAGTAAGGAAAAAAGCCTTTAAAATAATTTTCAAACAGTAGTTGCAAGGACATATAGTGAGTCTGTGTGTAAAAGAGGTTACAACCTTTCATTAACTCAGATGCATCTGAATAGTTTTTAATATAGTGAACTCTTACTGACTCACCCTGAAGGCTAAGATCTTGCTATGCTTTCCCTCAAAGCAATTTTTTATTGTCAGCACTAAGTCGCTGATAAAAACGAGAGATTTCATATGTAAGTGCTGACACAACCCTAACTACAGAGTTCTGCGCAGCATACTGGCATAGCTATAATTAAAAAGACAGCCTACATCAAGTAAAAAGCTTCACCACCAACCTTTTTAGTGGATCAATACAATATCATCAGTGACATCTCAACAGAGAGGATAAAAGAAGAAGAGGCTTCTTATGGAATTAAGAAAAATTATATGTATTAATAAAAAAAAATCTTTCGAACTCTGTGGAGAACAAGTTGTTAAATTGACAGTCTAATTCTGATATTAAATACACAGAGCATGACATACCAATATCTGAGGTGCTAGTTTCTCTGTCTTGCACTACAGTATAAGTGCAAAGATCCTTAAGGTAACAGATAAAACACCACTAAAACTGGAACAAAAACAGTACTGAGGAAACAATTGTTTAAAAGCTCCAGAACAGAAACTTTAACAAAATGTACAAGAAAAAAGTCTTTGCAATTACTTTACCAAAACAATGAGTGGACCATAGCATTCAGCTTATAAGGATGCAAGATATTTTCAGGCAACTGAAAGTGTTTTAAGAACGACCAGAACAGTTCATACTGCACAGGTTTTATTATTGAGAAACCCTGAACACCATCTCCCAAGGCTGACTGTCAGCAATTTCTAAGTTACGGCACAAACTGACAAAAAGTAATGTCTGCTGCTTAGAAAAACAAATATTCATAGGAACCAGTAGGTAAGAAGTCTCTTGGGGGGCCTTTCAAACCAGCCAACCCAAGCACACATTCAATTTTGCTCCAGTGATATTACTGCTCAAGAGCCTGAATATCTCTGTTGCTGTGATGACATCTCCCCCTCCACAGCTCATTGCTATCTTGTGGAATTTAATGAGTAAAATGCAACTTTGGAGAAGGAGGGAACTGGGGGGAGAGTTATTAAGATTTTACATGAAAAGTTGGTTTGATTAAAACTGACAATATTTTATTTGAACCCCAGAATCTCATAGTCTTTAATACTATTAACAGGATTGTGTATACTGTAGCACTTGTAGTGACATTTCTAAGGAAGTGATTGTACTCAAATCAAAACTTGCAATGTCAGCCTGTTGGGATGAAGAAAAACTACCATTCTGGTAAACCATCCCAATTATGACTTTTGGGAAAACTCATTTATTTCTGAAATTTATCTTTTTTTCTAAATTCTGCTTTGAGCAAGAGGACATTGCAATGGTTTTGCTGTCTCTTACTCTATTATTCTTCTGATAATGACAATATTGATGCCAGTAATAGCATTTTACCACAAAATGTTACTCTTTACTATATTGTCATCATTTTTCCTGTTTTGCCAACAACAGGAAAGAAATTATGCACTGGTCTTTCAAAAAAGAATAATAAAAGAAAGAAATCACTTTAGCTTGATAAAGACCCAGGAAAATTGAAATACTAATGTAGAATATTTAAAGAGTGATATGAGAATGCAACAAGTGCTGGATTAGCGTTTTGTGGGCAGAACAGTCTGAATCAAAAGCATGAGCAGTCCAGTTTAGCTCTGAATGCTGAGTACTGTTACTGAACCTCGATCCTGGGGTTACAGCATGTTTACAAACCTGTGCTGTGCTATGCAGATGGTGTGACTAGATAACCATAATGTTTCCTTTAACCTTAAAAATCTACATGTCCTTTTTCCCCTGGCTCAGTTCCTTGGCATAGTCTATCATCTCCCACACGCAGAAGGCTTCCTCCCTCTTGGTTCCATGCTCTCACCACCATCTCCACATTAAAATACAACCAAAGAAGGTTCTTTGGCCAATTATTCAGAAGAAATCTGTTGCTATTTAAACTTATTCTTTGGAGTATTCACAGGCCATTTTACCATGTCCACCTTTCCAATTACAGCAGGACTTCTTTTCTGGGCATGTAACATCACACTCTTCCAATCTCTCCCCCTTAGGCCTGCAAGACTCCTTCACTGTTAAGCTGCTGGCAGAGAGAACAGCCCACCTATGCTGAGAAGGACCAGTTTTAAACAAACAAAAAACACCCCATAAATCATCATTCATTCATAAAAATCACAGACCATCACACTTTGAAATTCAGCAAAGTCTTCTCTCTCCACTTATAATTACACTAACCTCTTAACAAATAAAGTGGCCGTAAGACAGCACAACCAAATAAGCTGCAAAAAATACATATCTGCTTGCCCAGCTGAAATACTTCATGACTTGTTCCTTGTTTTTGCTGTACCATACACAAAATAGGGAAAGAAACACAAGAAACAGGAACTTTCACTCTTCAGCATCTATATAATACATTTAAAGGTGAAAATCTATTTACAAGAAGAATTAACTTTAAATTTACTAAAGGTTTTTGACCTAAAAAGACCTGACTGTTCTCTTTTTTTAAATCCATATATAGATTCGTATTTTCTTTTCATTCTACTAAAAGAAGACTTTGATTTTTTTTTTTTTGGGGGGGGGTTTAGACATTATTCTTAGCAGAGCTAAATTTAGCCACGTGGGAGTTACCAGGTTCCCTTTACACACGTTAGAACTGCTATCTGAAATGCAGAATTATGATCACGAATTATATTTCTTAGAGAATGAATCCTGACATTCAGATCCCATAACAAATTTCTAATGACACCAATTTGGAGGGCAGCATGAAACAAACAAGAAAACACAAATCCCAACTATAACACTTGTCTGTGTAATAAATGCACACACACTGCATGTTAGCTGCAAAAACAAAACAAAATCTGTGATTAGCAGCTGTGCAAGATTCACACATACATAGAAAATAAAAAAGTGGCTTACACCTTCCAATAAATCACCTGCCTCTTTCTAGTTCCTTATAACTTCTCCCCTCAGTATCCCCTCTTTAGCATCCTCAAGTCTTCATTCAACTTCACACAGTACTAATTTTTTTTTAAATATTCCTTCTCCACTATTGGTACTTTTCTAGTTTAAGATGAGGGCTTTACATGCAAGACTAAGTGATCTACACTCTTATAAAATAAGCCTGTATGACAAATTTTGAAGTGCAAGCTATGTGATGTTATTGCCATGGTCCCATTATTTTATCCTGGACTTAATTCAAATTAGGTTTAGGTGAGACCCTACAACAATCTGCAATTGCCAGCGACCTAGTATTTGTTCCTACTGAAATCACCTGGAGTGGAAGCAGGGAAGCTATTAATCAATCTGGCCAATTCCTCATTAAGTAATCAGATGCAGAAGCCCTCAAATGATCTGGAAGGTCAGGCAGAGTTAGAAAACCAGTTTAGAAGATCATTATCTTTCGCTTGTAGCTACACAGGCATTCAAAAATAAAATTCAAAACAACACTTTTGCACTATATTTTTGCAAGGAGATCAGTAAATGAAAGAATGGGGTTTCTTCTATTGTGAATGCTTGTTACCAATCAGTAACAGCTCTGCATCCCACAGAAGCTGGTATGGTTATGCAAAACAGCACACACACACAAAAACCTACTACTGTGATACTTCAGGAAAATCAAATTAAACTAGACTGCTGAAAAAGCTTCCAGGAGACATCATTTTGTCAAGTATTTCTCTGGGAAACACCTCTAAGAATTCTGTTAAAATAGGTAAAAAGTAAGTAGAAGCACAATTTTTTATAAGATTTATATAATTCTCTCAATCCTTTTTTTTGTTTGGTTGGTTTTGGATTTTTTTTTTTTAAAGGCATTTAATTTGTTGGAAGATTCCTTTTGCTAACACTTTGGAATAACACTGGAATAACACTTTAAACATACGATATTTTAAGTCTACAAAATCATCTCACTAAAAGTTGTGCACAGTTAAACTAATTTTGGCAAATGTTGAGACCTAATTACCACGGTTAATTTTCAACAGTGAATGTACCATTTAAGATAAAGCCAGTTTCTTTGTGATTTTAATATACCATTTTACTATCATGTTTGCCTTGATGTTTCACATGCTCAAAGTCTCGTTCTCATGACAATTCCTTGAGAAAACAAATCCTATTCAGGGCTGTTGTAGTGGCTACCACTACAAATATCTTCTGGCTGAATAATAAGACAGAAACACTCGTTTTAAATCTGGCAAAGTGCTGGCTTCTGTTAATTAAGCACGAGAGCACCAGGAGATGCCAGGACCTAAAATAACGGTGCTGCTGCACGGAAGGACCAGCTGTCCCATCTGCCCCAGATGCCACTGTGGGGCAGGAGCTGGCCATGGGCAGGGGCACCTCGGGCTGTGTTACCCAAGGGTCACCAACATGCGCCAGAGGTACTGTGGTGAGTCTCCAGTTGAACTTTAAAACTGCTAAATACAACTTCAACACTTCTGATACTACTATTCAATTAGCTCTGTTACTCCTCATGCTCCATTAGTACAACAGTTCCTGCAGCACATATTTACAGTATTCACTGCCATTTCAGTAACATATCACTCTCCACAGAAAAGCCATTTTCTCTTCCCTGCCCTAGTTACAGTTTCACAGTTGTATGTTTTCAAGTGCAAGTTTGCACACAAAACACTATTTTACAAAAGGAGCTAATTTTCTGCTTTCTCTGAAAAATGTAATTATTTTCAACTATATTTGTCACTTTCAAAGATTTTTGTCTTGAACTTCAGAACTTAATCCACTAGCTCTTTATCATCATGTTTAGAATTCAAAACACAGCAGATCACATCAACTTTCCAGCAAATATTTTTATGATATACAATATTATGGTAGCAAAATTTCCATGTGGTATATACTAACCTTTAAAAATATGTATAAAAAATAAAAGCAAAGTAAAAGCAATCTATTTAAGCTTTTTTTTGTCACCAAGTTAACTTCTTTAAATGGAAGTGATTTTTAATTACTCTCTCTCTTAAGGTAATGGTTGTGTTTCCTATTCCCTGTTTAGGCAATTTAAAGTAAATAGGTGAAATACCGCAAGATGGTTGCCTCCACACACACCTTTTTAAAAGTCAAATCACTGAACTCAATAATCACTAAGTCCTGCAACCAGAGCTCAGTGAAGTGCTACCCTCTAACACTATCAACACCTTTGAACACTACTCGTCTTCATGTAAAAAAATACGCTTGGGCTCATTCTGCTACTTCAACACAATGACCAGTTCTTTCAGACTGAAAAAACGTATTGTACACTGGAGAAATAGGAATTTGGGTGTGTAAGGATAGGAATTACATGTGTAAGTTGGTGACATAGAAACCTATTTCTGAAAAGGGACTTATGCGCATTTCACAATGTTAAAAAAGCCAAACCAAGACAAAAACAAAACAAAAACGGAACAAAAACCAAACAAACAAAAAACCCCACACCCAAACCAAACCAAAAAGACAAACCCAAATCAAAGAGCTGAGATGAATATTAATGTCAAGCAATACACAACAGGAGCAAGCGTGGGAATAGAAGTACATTCTCCCTATTAATAAAAAGATGTAATAAAATATATGAGTGAGAATCAATTTTATTTTAGTTACCTTCACTGAGGTATAAATGGAAAACAAAATTAAAATCTATTGGTTTAAATCAAATGTTTCTTGCTCACTGTTTTTTGTTACAAGAATTGGCTGAAAGAGCTTTCCAGTTTAGTTTAATTATAATCAGGTTCAACGATTTCAAATCCAGCCACCTTGATTTACTTCAGGCCACTGAAATCACTGTATATATGATCAGCTGAGAAATTTTTATGTGTTTGATCCTAGCTATTAGTTATTCAGCCTCTTATTGTACACAGCATACTGATGTCCTCCAGCCAAAGCAAGTGTCATCCTCTAAACTTTAGCCGTCTGAAGTTATGTTTTGACTGTTTCTGACTTTGAGTTCCCTGTGAGACATTTCTACTTTCTGATACAATGTTTTCCCCATCAGTTTTCACTCCAAAATAGGCACAACAACAATGAAAAACCATTTAATACCTCAGTGGGGTTTTTTTGTATTTAAGTTTTCATTATTATATGATATGGCACATAACAGTGAACTCAAAAGGGCATGTTTATTCTTTTACAATAATGGATAAAGACTTATGACTTTTTTGAAAGTGAAAAGAACTAGATAGAAGCTATTTATAATCACTGTAACACACTTTGTACTTATACTACTCTCCAATTAATCTGCAAATGAATGATAAACAACGTATCTTAACAGCTCTTAGTTTAACAACATGTTTCATCAGCCTAAAACAGATTGATTCAAAAAGTAGACCAAATTAAGCTCACCAATTTAATTCGCTGGATCACAACTCCTAATGGCTTTTGTTACAGTAAAATCCATATTCGGATATGGAATGGTTATTGTCTAGTTCAGTTTGGTTTGTTTTCTAATTAGAGCCAGATTTCTACTTCCAAAGCATAACATATTAAGAGAAAAAAACCCCAACATTTGATAGCAATCCATAAAGAATTGTTCTATACTCTCCTGTAGGCATAAACTTGGACGATGTTTAGCATGGACCAAATTCTCAGGGAATGCATAAAGCATATGTGTTAATGCATTCTAAGTGGCTATCAGGAAAGGGGATAGGCTGACAAATGAGATGTTACATCTTTGAGCATCTAGCAGTTTCAGAGCAACTCGAGGCTGCAATCAAAACATCCATTAGAGTGCTCCACATTTCAGAACATGCAAGCAAGTGGTTGTCAGTGCATCCAGTAAATCACCTGATCCTATTACAAAATCAATTACTGCAGCACATTTCTATTGCTACACAACCTGATAATGGCAAAATGATATTGGATAGCTACTCAAGGTCAAGAAAACTGCCAAAAAGATCTGAAATTTGTCTTTTTCTAATGTAAATCCAAATTATACAGCATCCTTTTAATGGTATAGTTAAAATTAAAAATATAATTACCTTCTTCGGCTGATTGAGACATTCAATGGATAGTCTCTGCAACTGCTCTGATGTATGACTGCAAGATAGAAGATTGGAGCAGCAGGTCGAACAGCCCAGCCTCTTCATTAAAGAAGAAATAATGCTGCAGCCACAGCCACACATTGACTTGCTCATCAGACGAGTTTATTCTTAAAGAAATTAGGACCAGTACTATCCCATAAAGACTCAAAATTGGCCAGCTGCCTCATTCTGCAGCTCCCTGGCTGAAATTAAGACTGCTAAACAGAAAAGGAAGGAAAAAAATAAAAAGAATGTCTCTCAAAAAAAAGTCAGCCAGTCTCATCAGCAAGCAATACCTCGCATTTAGAAAATGGGTACATTTTTCCCTCTACTCCTCTTTACAAAGTAAGCTGCTTTGAAAAGACAGACAGCTGTCTAACAGAGGAGCAAATTCAGGGATGGCAATCTCTCCAAACTGCTTGCTGACTACTCCGTTGCTGGCTCTTGTCACTTCCAGTCTGTTTTGCCCTCCCCAGCAGCGCAGCCTATCCAGCCTGGGCCGTGGCCAGAGGAGGCTGTGCCCAGCCCCACGCACTCGCCCCACCCCGTGCAGCCCCACGCGCTCACCCACGGCACAGAGCAGGTGCCTGCCTGCACACCTTTGGGGCTGCCAACCTCCCGAAACGCCTCTGCTGGAAAAGGACCTTCCAATTACACGGGGGAATGGCAATGTTCGGCTGCTATGCTCCCAGACTGACTACCTGAAGCATTTGGGAAACGGGGAAAAAGTCTTCTTGGAAAGTCAGAATGCATGACAAAAATGCTATCCAGGTCTACCAGATCCTGAAATAAGAATGGCTGCTACAAAGCTACGTGAGAACAACATCAGGAAAAGCCAACACGAATTTAAACCCAGGAAGAAAGAAGCATGGAAGGATTTGTAGTAGAATGTCCAAAGGTATCACAACCAAATCTCTAAGCAAGTTAGAGGCAGATCGTGTAAGCTTCAAGGAGCTCTTTGCTCTCAGAAAAACAAAAAATGCAAAACTAAATTCAAATGAGCAGTGAGACATAAACTGGTCTCCTAACCTTTAAAAAGTATACTCTGCTCGAAACACAACACTGAATACCCCCCCAATTTAACACAAAAATAACTTACTGCTGGATACATTTTCTTGTTTGCAAGAGATAATAATGCAGTAACTGTATACTTTTGCCTTCCATATGAAAAAAAAAAAGCAAATAATATTGTAAAAAGCTCATTTTAATTGGTTTAAGATGGTATGGTATGCAATACTATTCCTGAAAGTAGAAGGTCTCACATTAACACAACTGCTTAACCTGATTACGGGATAATCTGACTTGAAATAATTGTCACTTACATTTATAGAGCTATCAGTGCTTGTTCAATAGCATCCTTTTTAGCAAAAGGTTAAGAAAAATACAAGTGATGTGAAAGCAGCTGAAAAAACTTCTCGCTTTCACAATGCATTGAAAGCTTAATTTCTCTCCCCTCCCCTTTATTCTCACTCTCTTCCCCCCTCCCTTTCCTCGGTTTAAAGCTGAACTGAGCCTCTCCCTTCACCTTGCTCTGCCCTTTTTATATTTATGTTCCTATTAAATCGATTTCCAGTAGTATCTATATACAAGCATGCACAACAAATTGAACAGTAAAAAAAAAAAACTTCCATAGATAAAGACTACAGATGCAAACAAGCAAAATAATGCAGTAACCTTTTACTCGCCTGCTGGAGGTACTGTCTGCTGCATAGAATTTTAAATCCTCATCTGCAGATGCAATTGAGCTGGCATTGCCAAGGACTTTGCTCTTCCCGTGCTGATTCTACATGGCTATTCATCGAAAGAGCACATTATATAGAACATTTAAAGTAATATCAGGTGAAATTACTTAAATGTCTTGAAAGGAACCAACTTCCAAAAAAAGCAGCTGGAGCTCTGACCAGCCACATTTCAGAGATATCTCAGACACATTACTGAAGAAAGTCTTATTGCTGATGCATGCTTGCCAGCAATGTGCAGGATGTGGAAGCAGGGAGAGCTAATGAAAAAAATTAATACACAGATTTAAAGTGCAAGGATCATGCTACAATGCTCAACATTTCATATGTCCTGCATACGACAAAAATCTCTTTACCGAAGCATCTCTTGTTTATAGAGCTAAGAAAGCATTGAAAGGAGCCCCCATATCCCCTGGCTTCAAATCCTGATCTCTCAGTAGACTACAGATCAGTTCTTACACGAGTGTTCTTACTGTACCTGTATTTCTGATATACAGAAACGAGCCTTTCCCTCTGGCAGCATGTAGTTAATGATTACACAGATATATTTCTTAATAAGAAACAGACTAAAGGAAAGCATCAATATTTGGGATAACAGTTTCAAGCCCAATAGGGTTAGGAAGTACAAGGGTACTTCTCTAGAATTTGTATTACTCTGGGTAGAGTTGAAGCGCCAGCAGTGCAGCCTGCTATTTATTATTTATGAATCCTTCCCCTCCTCAAGTCAGCTTCCTTAATGTACTATTGATCCCCTGGTGCATGCAGATAGAGCCAGCGACCGACAGCCATGGCTACACAGAAGAAATATCTGCAACATAAATTAATATTTTTAAGAATATCAAAGTAATTTTACTGCAGGGGGAGGCGTTTCTATCCATGGACAGCAGAATTGAAGTCCTACTCATAGTGGCATTGTTGATAGAAGAACAAACTTTTTTCCCCTCACCAAAAGCATCCTATAGTGCCACTTAAAACATGAAGACATATTTGCTTAAATTTTACATTGGTGTTACCACTATATTTTGTTTATTTTTCTTGTGTCTGATCAGTAAAACTTTCAATAAAGCTTTATTCCTTATGTTTCAACTGAAATTAAAATTGCTTGCTATGAATCTTCTTCTTACATTCCTGTTTCTAACCAAAGTATTAAATGTATCATATTCTCCATAATAGTCATTGACAGGACAGAGTTGTGAACCCAACATCTTCAGAACTGTGGTTACCCTTCAGAATATCAGTTATTTTTATCATTATCTTAGCTCTCATGACTTCCACAAACTTGGCCAAATCCAAACTTTAAAACAGAGAGAGGTTTTTTATGGTTTTAAAGAAAGATTTATCATGCTAACAAAGTTTTCTTGCAATATTCTTATTCACAAGCCACAGACTGTTTCTCTTTAAAAAAAAAAAAAAGCAAATTGTTTTTATTCTAAGCTAATGCCATGCTCTCCTGTATAGGCAAGCAGCCAGACACACTCTGTAAGCACCGATGAAATATCACTTGGACACAGAGTGGAAAAGACAGTAGACACTGAAAAGTGTAAATACCAACTAAAAATAAAGTGCAGAATAGATATACCTATAGAAACAATATATAAATTATGAAATACAGTTAGTGAATAAATAATCAAACAAACACAACTTTGAACTGGCGGAAAGTGATTAGTAATAAACAATTAGGACAAAATCGTTATACTACATACAACTCATTGCCAAGTTGAAATGTCTGAACTTATTGCAAAGTTCTAAACATAGAACACACCTGATACACAGTAAGATGCTCAAACTGAAAAAAGCCAACAGGTTTGTTACATATTTAGAAAAAAGCAAGAGAATGCAGGAGAAGCTACAACTTCAGTGGGTTTAGAAGAATGGAGGATATTTTCACAGCAGCCGAATGAGTTCTAAGACAGCTTTCCAGAAGATAGTTGGAAACACCAAAGACCCCTGGAGCTTGCCACACAACATGGCCAGCTCCCCTCTTCTGCTTGCTGACAGTTCCACTGCCTTGGAAAATAAATCCAACATGCAGAACAACCCCCTTTTTAATAACTGGCCAAGAAAAAGGCTGGCTGTATACTTCCTTCAAATGAATGAATCTTCTCAAAGTTTTGCTCAAATTTTTGCTAAAAAAAAAGAGAAAAAAAAAAAGTTCTTTTCAATATATACCTAACTTTTAATACAGTTTGAATATATTTGTTTGTGCACCGCAAAAAATTACCACAAGATCAGAATGTAGGTTTCTTGAAAGGCAGATGACAGCAATCTGAATGAAATTTCACAAATCTAAGTAAGGCAACAGAAGAACTTGTAGTGATGTAAACCCAACCTAAGCTATGCTTTTCTTCATCCAAAAGCTGCTTTATTGGTACATAAAAAAGAACTAAGACTCCTTTCATATACTAGTCCAATAGGTATATAGGTAAAAGATAGCTTCTAATTGAAGGTTTGCTCCTGGTAATAAAAACTTTGAAACCGTACATTGGGAGGAGCAGCAAATTGCTTTAAAAATTGCATAATCTGCTGAGCTCTCAAGATTGCAACTTAAAGATCTGAAATTGGTCTTTGGGTATTTCAATTCTCATGCCAAAGATAATAAAACAAAACACAAATTTTAAAAAACACCATCACAACAGACAAATACACTGCCCCTACAACAGACAGATTTCAAAGCAGTTATAGAAAGGATATAAAAAGGCATGTCCAATTTCACCCAAGACACAATGGGACAGAAGTGGTGGTTTTCAGCTTCATCAGCTTTTCTCGAGGCCCTTTCCTTCTCTTTGGGGTAGGGAGACATGAATGGGTAATCAAACTCAAGCTTATTCCTTCCCCTCTTGTACAACATGAATCACCAAAAAAAAATAAAAGCATTGAAAAAGACAACTCTTTGTTCCAAAACTGCAATCTGTAGAAGCTTATGCATGATAAACACTGGCTGCACCTTCTAAGGTCCCTATCTCGCACCTCACCCCCTTTGTTGATGACAGGTTTTCTAACAAAGTCTTACTCACTCCATGTGTTCAGTTGCCTTTATTGCAGGCAAGCAAGGAAAGAAGCAAGAGAAAAACCCCAAAAGACCAAAACAAACCCCACAACATCACCAGCATTTCTTTGACTGTGACTTGAGTGACTCCTCCAGCCCCTGGCCTTGCCTCTCTAGTTAACATCCCTATACTTCATTCCCCACAGCAAATCATATATTTGCTCTTCCCAGAGGAATTATATTTACCTCTTCACCTGGTCTGACTACCTAAGTAAAAAAATAACAACTCTTTGACAATTCCCAGCACCTGCTAAAACATGAGAGTGTCCTTTCTACCATCTTCCAGCTAGAGGAGACAATAAAAGGTTCAGCTCACACAGTGAGTACAGTCTAATGAGGGCAATCAGTGTGGGGCTTGTGAGGATGTCTCCTGAGAGAGCACGAGATGATCCAGTGGCAGATTTCTGAATGCCTCTTCTAGTGGGCTTAAGAACAACAGAATTCATAATTTGGCTTGGGAGCTAAAATCACTTAGCTGAAGTGGTGCTGTTGATAGACATGTGGTTCCTGGCATTCGATAGGAAGCCTACACTTCAGTCACGAACACAGGCAGCAGCAATTGCTCGCACCCAATTAGGTAGGGAGCTCTTACAGCTGAATACAGGGACATCTGCACAGGAGCTGTTCCTCTCCTCCAGGCCTCCCAAATGGACTTATGGCTTTACTGAGTAGCATCTATTCCCCTTCTCTTCTTGCTGCTTCCATAAAATCTACATGTAAAAGACAGTTTCCTACAGAGCACCGGAAATAGCTGGACATTATGAACTAATTGAACACAAAAAATCTTCAATACTTCAAGTGAAGAATAAATTTATACTACCATATATTACCTACTCATTTTCAGTATGCTGAAAACATTACATCGTAAGTATTAAAAGCTGCTGAACATATCCACATGCACCTGTTTCTAACTGATGGCAATTTTCTCCTTTAGAGTTTTGGAAAGGAGTTTGGGATAAGCACTTAGCTAATTGCCAAGTTACAACACAGTGTTGAAATAGTTAATATTTTCCTCAGAGGTAACCCTCAGGGCAAGCACTGAATGTTTCTTTCCTTCAGAGCTCTTGTTTCAGGCTAGCTGCTTATTTAAGAAGGGAACACTATCAATTTATGCTTGGTACTTCTTTCTTAAGGTGACTTACCTATGACAGGTACCCCTTTTCAAACAAGGACAGTGAAACAAAATCCCATCATATTGTAAAAGAAAACTGATGTCTTATGGAAAGAGGGATGCTGCTACAACACCTTAGCCTGCAATAAATATCAAGAGGAAGCAAGCAGCTTGCCCTCTGACTGCAATTTTCAGAGCCAGCCATTTCCATTACTAATGATGGAGACAAGGATGAGGACAACCAGCTTCTCAGAACAGACACACTGTCACCACTGTCAGCATGGTAAGTTTTCCACAAGCAGCACAGGATAAAAACAAGGCAATTCCTGCTACACCATTGTAAGAAAATGCTGATGGCCTGGCGGGGCTGAAATATGAATCTTAAACGGTTGTTTTCAAACCCTTCAGGTAGCACTGCCAGAAGTAACATTGTCCCGACTTTGCATCTGACCCCTGGTCCCTTTGTTTCCCTGCGGCAAATGGGGAGGGATGAGAAGTAATAGGGACATAATCTTACATTTATGTGTCATGAAAGCCTGATGTTTGCAGAGTATCAGCAGACTGACTCCACTGCCTATTCACAGGTGGGTCCTGCTAAGTGACAAGGAAGGTGTGACCACACTCCTTCCCTGTTACTGGAAAAAATACCACATCATCCAGCAAGGTGTATTTCTGGGAAGAACAGGCAAAACACAAGAAATTATTTGCGGCAAAACAGTCAACCATTCGATACAGAAATTATCATGTCAAATCACACCATAAAGCAAGACCTTCAATTCTTTTTGTTTGCTGCAAATTCAAGCACTATTCAGAATTACCAGATTCTTTAAAAAATGAAACTTACTCTCATTCATAATCTAAGTCTTCATAGAGCTGCAAATAGAGGTTAACTTTATGAAACTCAGTTTTTCAGCAATGTTTTTTGAAAATGCCAAAACAAGCAAAAAATAACACACCAAAAGCAAGAGAGATGGAAGGATAGCAGACCTTCACTTTCTGGTTAACCAGTAGGAATATTACAAATAAGAAACCTTACAAGTCAGTTTCAAAGCACAAGAGAGAAGGACAAGAGCCTTATAAAGATCAGTGTTTCCACAATATCTCATGTTAAATCAAGAACCACAACAACAATGGAGCTATTCTAATCCTCTGTGCTCTTCAGGCTGCATGAAACTAGTGGATTGGCCTTTATTGTGCTTGAGACATAGAAAGCTCAGAGACAAGTGGCCACTTCAAATAAAAGCTTACAACATTAACTTAATCGTTATCAAATAACAGATTTTTTTCCCCCATTTCTCAACTCTAGCCCCATCCTCCACCTGCAGACTTACAGTAATGCAGAATATTTACTATTACAATTTAAAAAAAAAAAAAAAAAAAAAAAAAAAAAAAAAGACTGTTGTCTGAAGTCCTTCTTCACTGCCAAGTGCATTTTCATTACCCCTCTGTAAGTCATGGTCCAGATCTTTCTGCACAGCTCGACCCACAGCTACGGTTAATAAAATCTGTATGAGTGAATCATGTGGGAAAATGCTAGCTTAACACCAGCAGGTAATGAAAGTTTAAAGAGCTATTTTTACTTGAGATTCAAGTTCATCACAACACAATTATGTTCTATGCCCCTGTTAGCTTTCTCAATAGGAGAAGCTAGCTACATGTAACAGCAGAAAACATTAACAGATGTTGATGCAAGAGGAAAAAAAGCACTTTGCCTGTCCACTTTTTGCATACGAGATCATCAATCTGGTAATCCTAGAACGGAAACTGTGTCCTCCAGCTAAAAAAAAAGTTAAGCTAATCCAAAGCTATCAGTCAGAGAAAGTGGGCATTTTACAAACCGTATTTCCTAGAGGATAGTCCACATTTCCTTAACAAAATGAACTAAATGAACATCATCCCTTAAAGTGAAATAGATAAAAATACAAAGTAGAATCTAACTCAAGATAAACAGAAATTGTACTCTTTCATCAGCCTCCTCCTAACAAAAAGATCTGCATACATTTAGATGCAGTGCAGAATTTTTTCACAAAACTATGTAGCATGTCCTTTCTTGAACTGGGGTTGAATAGTAAGGAACAACCTACAAGGACATTCCATATTTATGACTGCTATACACTGAATCTCTTAATATACCTTTGACTACTTTCATCCATTCCAAAATCAGAGAGTGACGCAAAAACAATCTGAAGGAATAGTCAATCTTTCCTAAATTATCAAACGTATTTATCAATTTATTTGCAGGAAAAAAACAAAGGACAATTAGCTTCTCCCTACCTCTGTATGCCATGCCATCTATTTTCTACACAGAAAAATCCAGGTATTATCATGCATGACCTCAACCTAGACAACACAAGCAACAAAAGCAGTACAGATGCTTTATTACAAGCCTTCAGTGTGTGCCAGAACACAAAACTGAAGCAATCTCCAACAACAGTAGCTAAACACACATTAGCACAGGGGTGTTAACTCCCACTACAGTCACATCTTGAATTTTGCTGAACTAGAGCAGCCCAGTGTCAGTGCTTATGGCAGGGAAGTTCACCTGAGGCTGCTGCAGGCTGGCAAGCAGGGGCAGCAGAACCACTTACATTGGCTTCAAAAACATACTTCATTCCCCTCTCAAGTGTTTCCATCCCCATGTCACCCTTGGCCTTGTGCTGGCACAAGAATTTGTGCAGATTGCGCAAGCATTTTAGATGTTATTGAGATAATTAGTTTTATCCTGCAACAGTTCTGAAATCTAGATCATTGCACAGATGCTCCAAAACTAATAGAAGTCAAGAGTCAGAAGCTGATCAGCAGAATTTATTTTGGTACCACTGCATACTTTAAAGTGCTCAAAAACTGTAGCCTAACACTAGTTTCAATCTTAGTAGCATTGTTGCTTAAGCCAGGTTACACAGCCATCGATTCCTTGTTTCAAACTCCTCTCCCTCCCATACAGAGGGGAATACAGAGGTATAATTTATCATTTAGATGGACAGAGAAAAATAAGAAAATTGATTTGGATAAAAAACACAGGGGGGGAAAAAAAAACGAAATCCACACTTCATAAGATGGCCAATTTAGATCATTGTGCTATGCTGCACATCATCAAATAACACAGAGGGAGATTGTGACGTGGAGGGTAGAGAACAGGAGAGGAGGCTGGGATACTGCTGTTTGAGATAGCAGGTTTATCAGAGCAGCTCAAGCACAACCAAATCCGTGGATGTTGTATACCACACTGATCAAATAATTTGTTGCTCTGTTCCTCACTTCCTTGTCAATAATACTGGACTAATGCTTATTATGGTTAGGGCATTTGGGTAAGGTAAGAAAGATAAAGACTAAGTTATTCACTTATTATATTCTTAATGAGCGGATAGAAAAGGAGGGATACAATTCTTGAAGGCAAGACAAGAAAAAGACAGCTAACAGGAGAAATAAGTAGCTTTTGTTCCTTTTCCTGTAACCAAAATATAGGAGAAATAGTTGTTAAGAGGTTTGACATGCTGCAGACAGCTTGCCAGGGAGAAGGAAGTGCTCAAAAACTGTGAAGTTCCAGCAATAAACATTCCAAACCCTGCTCAGAGGAAGGCTGAGCTGGATGTGATCTGATGCGCTACTTAGAGCACTCCAGGCATTTTATTGTCCACAGCTGCCACTGCATTACAGCAGCAAGTGGACTCACCATCAGAGGGGGAGAAGAACTGAGAACAAGCACGCTAGTGATACAGAATGATCAGCCATCAATGTAACACCCTAAACCAACTTCATTATGTATTACCAAAACAAGATTTTACTTCTGAATTACTGTTGGTTCTTCTGGTTTAAGGCTCATTATTTTTTTGTATGTTAACAAGATTTAATTAATATTAAGATGCGAAAGAGCAATTAAGTAGTGAGGTCACAGTGAGGTCACCTGTGCACATATTGGGAGCCAGGTTTTACATACAGGCATCCCTGTAACCACTTAGCAGTAAGCAGCTAGAGCAGATGAAGCAAGCCATACAAGGTCATGAAAGGTTTAATAACTTAAAATTATTAACTGATAGCAAAAATACAAGAATCTTGCAAAATTCACATCTGATTACATGCCTTTTAACAGTTTGTATTTTACAACTAAGATAAAGTATTCCATTTGCCTACAGTTCTGAAAATCTTTGGTCCCAGAATATCCAATTTACCAGTCATCTTTAGAATCTATGACTTACTGGTTTTCAGACTTCAGGAACAACTTTCTCTCTAAAGCAAGACCAAGATACAGTGCTGGGATATACTTAGTACAATGCACCCCAGGAAACCCATTCCCAGTTCAGTTTCCTAAAAGTGATACTGAAGAACATAAAACCTACAAGATAGCACTGGATCTTGTTAGACCAGCTGATGTTTTATTGTTCGGTTTATTTTCCATTGTTTGGGATTTATTTTTTCCTCTTTTAGTTAGTAGGCAATGAGTGAGAAGGTGACAATGACACCAAGACCTTTTAGGACATAAAAAGAGTAAATTGTCATTCATTTGTGTGGTCGCCATTCAAAATAAACCCAATTTCATTTGTTGTAGCCCTGTAAATAGAACGCTTTAAGGACAGTCAAGGTGAAGTCATGGTTTGCTCATGCTTTTTTTTTTGTCTGCCATAACCTAACTAAATCAACTTCAATTAAATGCTTTAGTTAATTAATCAGTGTAACCAATTTAGCATTTTCCATTTACACCTAAGAATTCATACACTAGGAAATTCCACTCTCTCTCTTTTTGTTAGCTGGTCTAATAAGGGATATTACTCTTCTTTCCTTTCCTGCCCCTTGCTGTGCAACAAGCCTGGTTTTACTCTCACTCTTCTATCCCATCACAGCTGCGATGCTGTTACTATTTGCTACATCCACTCCTCAGGATGGCTAGTACATCCTGTGTCTTGTGCATTCCACAACAGAAAAATTTCAGGGAATTCCAAAACTCTCAGGCACTAAGCTTTCAAACTGACACCAAAAAAAACTATGTACAATGTGGGCACAAATATTAAATTTCTCAGTGACTTAAACTTAAATCAACAAGACACCAGGAAGAGTTCTCTCACATGGAGCTTTTCAACTGGTATGCCTTGGGAGCCCCCATTACAGTGCTACACTGCTGTCCTACAGACTGCCTGGTCAGGAAAAGGGAGTGATCCCTTCCGACCCAAACCATTCCAGGATTCTGTGATGAAAGACACTGAACATTCATCTCCCCAGCTAATTAGCAGCATCTTTGGAGATAGGTTAAGATAAGGTTAGTCTTTTAGGCACTTTCCACGTTACCTTCAGGAATCTGAAAGTCATATTTTCTCAGCTTTGCACTGAGTTTATATTCCTAGCCACTAGTTTTTCCACTCAAATTTTTTATGAAAAGTTGCCCTTTGTGTGCAATGTAATTCAGTCACATATTGAACACATTAGCCAAAATACTGTGGCACTGAGGAGCAGAAAACATTGTATAATCACCTCTAGGTACAAACGATGCACATAACTATGTCAAACCATCCTCCTCACAGTTTTTAATTGCAAGATTTTATTTTTATTTTAGCATTTCATAAAGTTCAAAAGTTCACACAAATTTAAGGAAGCATTTCTCTTAAATTTTTCCCAGAAGAATCATTTTCTATTGAAGTTTATATCCAGCTAAATATTTCACCATCCTCCAGTAGCAGGCAAATCAGCATATACTTCACAACTTCAGTTAAAGACACAACTGCAAGTATGTTATTAAATATTCATATATTTTGTGCAACTGAAACTGAAATATAAAAGTGGCTTTCTGACCCAAACTAAATTGGGGCTTGTTTACCTTAAAAATGCCTGGCTTTAAGTTGCAGCAGTTGAGGAACTGCTTCATAAGCAGCTCAGTCCCCAACACAGACAGAGATGCTATGTTGTGTCATTAGCTCTCTCAATTAAGACCATTCCAGCAGGCAGTCTCAGGACAAGCTTAATCCATGAACTATGCTGCAAAATCTCTCCTTTTGCCATCCCTGCAGCAGACAGCAGTTTTCCCCATCAAAACAGCCAGGTTGTTTTGTGTCGGGGCAATGACAGATGCTCTTCAGTTTTATCTTCTTGGAGGCAAATCACCCTCCCAAAGGCCATTCAAGGAAAAAGACTACAAGCAGCAGCACTTTCTTCACAAGCATTAAAAACAAAGGGCTGGCTATCATATTAAATCACTAGCTGCAGTGTTCTCTTGCAAAAAGACTTTGACAGCTGAAGAATATTTTGCACGATGTTCAGCTCTGGAACAAAGTGGAGTAATATGCATGAAGAACCCCCCTGGAAACGTGCTTGTATATTCCCAAAGAAAAAAGGAAAAAAGTACATGAAGTTACTAATTTGTGTTGTTTGAAGTGTTAAGTTAAAGAACAGGATTCTAAATTCCATTTGCAATGGGTATCTAATTAATTTGGTAGAAAACACGCAAGATCTTTCTGTGCATAATAGTCTATTGAAAATACAGTTTCATTTAATTATTCAAAATGCATCTAGCTCAAGATTTGAACAACAGAAAATATTACACAAAAAGATAAAGAGGCTTTTTTAAATGGAGTTCCAAAGAGGATGAAAAAAACAAAAAACAAAAACAAAAAAGCCCACCCAAAAACCAAAAAACAAACAAACAAACCAAAAAAACTCCAACCACAACATGGCTTAATCAACACTTACTACAACTCCTTAACCATCAACAAAAAGCTGACTGTCCCAGATGATTCTATTTTTAAAAAAAAAAACAAAAAAACCCCAAAAAGCATTACTTTTTCACTGAGAATACTGAGTGAAGAAAAAAACTGGGGTGTTAAATTCATAGAAGAAAGCTACTTGTCAAGTTAAACCAGAGACAACTGGCAACTTGCTGGGCTACTTCACCTTTGCGCCTTTTTAATTAAACATTTTCAAAAATTCATTTTTTATTAAATCTTTTGGAGATAATTAAAGCATTGTTCTAAGTTACCTTCCTTTTACCACATAGTACTACTGCTGACAAAGTTAACAATGAAAACAATTCACAAACCAAATAACACAAGCACACAAAAGGTCCAAACAAGGATCAGTCTTGATGGACAGATGAAAGCACGGAGGTTGCAAGAAGGGGATGGTATTCCCAAAGTGAATGTGACCCTTGGCCAAACCCATCAAGAGCAGCTCCCTTGAAAAAGCTCATTCATTAGCTTCCGAGGGCTAACAATTCCAGTGTCTTCCACCAGCTTTGCCAATGGAGTCACTCCTGGCCGGCAGTTGAAGGAAAGGATGGGAGGCGTCAGTGCTCCCTTCCATAGCTTACATCTCCTGTGGGAGCAAAATTCAAAGTTTTGGAGTTCAACCTGCTTCATATTAGGTAGCACAGACCATATAAGAATCTTGCATAGATTCTAAAATATGAAAGACTAGTTTTAACAGTGGACAGAAAAATGAACAAAGAGTATTTACCCACAACTACACCCTACTCAACCCTTGGCTTCACTGAAGACAAACTTCTCTCCATATATCAAAAATTCTGAATAAGTTTACCTTTGAAAGCTACAACTCCCGTGAAAGCAAGCATCTTCCTACACTAATTTATACCAGTCAGAGCTCCTTATACTATACCAGTGCTCAAATTTATATTCTTCTACAGAAGATCCAATGTATTAATTTTCATGTCTTAAAATGAATAGACTAGAAATATTTTCAGGTACTTTCACACATTATGGGCCTTTTACTGTCATAGAAAAGTAACAAAGATATTTTTACTCTGCGTAACTGACAATCTATCCAGCAGAGAGCCTCTCTGGCAGACTCTTCTTGGAGACAGGTAGTGATAGGACAAAGGCTACAGACACAAGTTGCAAGAACAGAAATTCTGACTATATATTCTGAAAAAAATTCTTACATTGCAGCCAGTCAAATATTGAAGCAGGCTGTCTAGAGAAGTTGTGGAATACCTGTCCTTGGAGATACTACAAACTTATCCTGGACAGCAATGCTGAGCAACTTTATCTAAGCTGGTCCTGCTTTGAGTGCGGGTCTGGACTAGATGACCTCCAAAGTCCCTTCTAATCTAAATCATCTTATGACACCATGAAAAAAAATCGCCTTATGACTCCATGAAACCGAAAGGAGGACTGGGGGGGAGGGGTGATGTGGTGGTGTGTCAACTGTACCGCATTGTAAAGCTATATATTAACATACATACACCAGCACACAGAAAGATGTTTAATTTTTGCCTGTAAAAAGAAAAGGGTTGTAGAAACCCTTATTACTTTTCTTTTTAGACAGTCTACTCTGTCGTTCCAGTGTTCTTCTCTTCCATCACCTTATAATCAAAATTGAACCTAATATCAATAGTCAATACCATCTAATTAGCAAAAATTTCAATCTCAACTTTCTTATAAAAACATCATTGCTTGCTTTTACAACAGAGGACTGAAAGACCTTTTTAAAATCTTACCAAATGAATTGTACTCAATATTTTAATGATTTAAAGTTGACTGCCAAAAGAGGGAAAAGTCATAAAAATTCATAAAAAGTATAAGCAGTATTTTTTGGCTGTAATGGAAGCGAAGACAGGCAACCACAGAGAGGTAAGACACACTCAGGGACAGGAGGCTTTTCCTTCTGCAGCTGTGAATGTGAGCTGAAGCACGCCCTAGCACTCCACCCAAAGTAGAGACACCGGGAAGCACAGGATATTTCTGATATATTTGTTTGTGCTCCATTACACTGATAGGAGTCAATAGAAGCTGCTTTGCTGCTCTTTGACTCTCCACTGGGTTAGTCCTTTAGCACTGAAGCTCCGGCCCCTACTACTGACTAGAGAGACAGATTTTCAATCTGCTCAGAAAAAGAAAAAAGATTAGACTTGTTTAGACTTAAGGGATTCTCAGGAGGTCTCTAATCCAACCTTCTATTTAAATGATGGTTCAATACAGAATTCAGATTAAGTTGCTCAGGGGGTTGGCCAGTCAAGTCTTGAAAACCTCCAAGGACCTGGTGGAGAGTTTACACTTTGCAGTGTAAGTCTGTCGATGTATATAAAAGCTTACCAATTAAAGATATAAGAAAAAGGGAATACTGTAAGCAGAACTGAAACAGAATTCAATAAAAGTAACTGCCTATGCAATTAGAAATGCAAAAGAGTCTAGTGATTTTCAAAAATCCTGTCCGGTTTTTAACAATAAAGTGTTATATATTCACACAGTGGTTTTATATACACAAAAACAGCACAGAAAAGATTTTAATATGGACTGATATACAGCCAAACACGGTGCCAACAGTCATGGTATCTCCTCCACTGCCTCCTGGAAGCATTGCCCAAACACTTTAGAAGTGGTTTGTTGTACAAGAATAAAATTCAGCATGCAGCAATAGTCTGAGATGATACAGCCAGAGCAAAACTGCATTTGTAAAGGCCTGATAAAAGGACACTGCAGCAATCATGATGCCAGACGACAAGAGTTTAACTATGTGGATAGAATATAAATCTTATGTTTTCTGCGGGAAAAATGAAGGTGATTTCATGTGTAAAACAACAGCAGCCGTTTCGTCCTTTATGGAGACACACTATTTCTAAAACCTCTATTGCGACAGCATGAAGTGATTCTGAATGGGGGGCACACCTATGTTTCTGGTGGTTTTTCTGTCCAGCAGGCTGCTATAAATACTCAGCCCCTTCCTTATTACTGATCCTACCGGTCAGACATAAAAAGATGCCTTCCCACCTCTGTAAAAATGCCGTGGCGGTGGTGTTTCTCAGGACATCACTTGGTCTGGCAGAGCTGCACCTGCAAGCAGAAGCAGAGAAGGACCTGCCACTGGGAGGAGCTGTAGCCATACACGATTTTAAATCCTTGTCCTCCACTCAGGACTGAGAACCTGCCAGGAATTACCATTCCTGCAAACCAGGTTCTGCCAGCAAGCCAAAGGCTGCCTGCTGCAATACACCAAACAGTGACTGAACAAGCACAGAGAAGGAATTCTTCATTCTATAAAACAGAAGTCAGACTTCTGCACATTAAAATAGTCCATCATTTGTGTTCTTCTCTAGGTTAGTCCACAGTTTGGTCTGAAGCTACATTGTCTGAAGAAGTAATCCAAAACCAAAAACGGTACCAGCTTCCCTGAATCCGCAAGTGTGAAAATCAGTTTCTCCATAGTGCTGCTTTCAACAATACATGAAGTATTGCAAGTAAAAAATAAAAAAATTAATTTAAAGAAAAACCAACCAAAACCTATTAATGTTTCTCCCTTTGACAACACAAATCTGACAGCAGAAACACTTCAGTACCCACCACATTATCTGTGAATACAGGGAACAAAAATGTTCGGAACTTCCAAAAGACTGAAAAAACTGGAATTTAGTTAGAAGCAGCGCTTCTCTTTTTTTTTTTGTGACTGCACCTAGCACAACATAGGAAAACTGGCAAGGCTCAGCATGATTCCTTTCACAGCACACCCTCAGGACACAGCCACCTGCCCCCTGCTGCTTACACGTCCTCAGCCTTGGTAGCAGGAGAGCTCCCAATCCCCACAGGATGGATAAGGACAGGCCTCAGCCATGCATGGCTCTCCTGGCATCATGGTCCCTCCTTAGCAAGATGAAAGTTACCTCAGAGCATTGTATCACCCAGCACAGCCATTAACTGCCACTGGTAATGACTTCAGATGCAGCTGTCTCACCACTGGATGCTCACATCCATCACCACTGACAATGCTACAGAGCCACCCTGGTTTTTAACCTCTGGCTTGGATAACAAGAGTGAGGAAAGGAAAACACCACTCTTTTAAAAACAGAAAACATGTGTGTATGGATGGTTGGACTCCATCTTAGAGGTCTTTTCCAACCTTAGTGATTCTATGAGTCTGAGAGATGCTGATGTAAATACAGTACATTTTTGTTTTGAAGAAGTGCAAAATCCCTTCTGCCATGAACACATGTGATAAGTTAACAGGAAGTTAATAGCTTCTAGTGACATTTTATCCAGGACCAAGCATCACATCACAATCAGCATTTCAGTAAACACATGAGAGGCCTTAGCAGCACAGCTGGTAGTGCTCTCTAGTGGAGATAAAGAAGGAAATGCTGCTGACTTCACAGCTATTGTGGCTTCCTGAAACAGAAAATAAACTCATTTTACTGTATTTTAATCACAATTCTCTGCAAACATAAATAATGCTATTCCAAGCTAAAGAGGCAAAAGCAGAGTGAGTCCCTTCAGACAAAAGATAAAGGTGTTTTTTCATTCATCAGTTCAGCGCATTGCTTCTTACTGACTTTCTTCACTATGGGTATATGACAGAAGAAAGACTAGAGAACACCATTATGCAATATTTAAAGTGTGCTTTATTTTCCATGTCCAAAAGCAATATATACTACACGTAACTACTCCAAGGCTTTAAGGTAGATGGATGATAAACCACAACACGGATGAAGTGGAGCCCCTCTAGTGTACTCCTCTATTACTAACATTGTTAACACAGAAAATTTTGCAATAAGAAACTTGCCTATCAGGAGTCAAGGAAGCCAAAAATCTTGCTAAGAACTCTGTCTGACAGCTGCATTTCTGAGTGTAACACTTAGTGGACAAAACAAAAGAGTATCCTTACCACACTGCCACAAGCATAAGATCTCAGCTGCATATTTCTGAGATCTTCTGGCTCCCAATCCATATACAATGCAAAATCTTCATGGTATGCCAAAATTACTTTCTTAACAGTACAGTTACACATCCAAAGAGGAAGTGAACAAACCATTTTAGGTTGTCTGTCAAGATGACCTTGGATTCAAAGCTAAATCTTTGAGTTAGTGGTGCTGCCTCTTCATATTGAAGGAGGAAATGAGACTCTGAATAGGTCCTGTGAGATGACTGAAATTTTGGATCACAGTGGATGCTAATTATCAGAACTGGTAACAGAGAACAGAGTGGAAATGTTGATATGATCTTTTCTGATTTCATATACAGCAATAGAAATTCTAAATCCCAATTAGGTCCTCAGTTCTATCTGGGAAGCCTTTAAACTTTCAAATCAGAACTTAATGGGCATTTTCAGTGCAATCTGAATTTATTCTTCATGGTTATATAAGTTCAATTCTATTACAAAACTGAACAAAAGTCTGCAACTGCTGGACAAGGAGGAAATCATTTCGGCAATTTAGCAGTACATGAAGAAAACAAATGGGTGCCATAGCATACATAGAAAGCTATAGTGACAAAATTTCAAGTTTACAAAGGCACAAAAATTTAAGATATTTAATCTGAAAGATTAAAAGTTATTTGTGCACTTTCATCACCAACTGTTTACACAGACAATCATAAAGCAGTAAGGCAATGAATTAAACTTGTCCTGTTTGAAACATGGAGACAACTTAACAGATCTATGAATGCCTGTGTAGGCTTACAGATGTGGATGAGATTAGGACGGCTTTGCTGGGAACATTAAGCAGCAAAACAGCCTACACATTAATCCATGTATTCTCTCAGTTTTCTTTGTTTCAACAGCATCCCTGAGGCCTCCCTTTATTCAGTTAACTGAGGGAAGGAAGAAGAAATTTTATACAACCTCACAGCAAGAAATACAAAGCATTAGTAGGCCATTAAATGAAGTATTTAATGTTGATCTTTTGGTCCCATTAAGGGCTCATTCTCCTAGAATCTGCCTGAAACTACCCCAATGATATCTTCTTTGTAAAGGATTTTTATTTTTCTTTTAACTTTCAATAAATATTGGAATACTCAACTTTACAGGACACAACAGTTTCCATGAGTAATTCATGATAATCCCAAATGGTTCCAACACAATGAATCAAGCCACTCCCACAACAATTCTGTTTTGTGACTGGAAGAGACAGCAAACAGAAATGGCAAGGCATTTTTTCAATGACGCTTTCAGAGACACAGACTCACCTCTCCTGGTAGGGGTAATCAATGGAATATTACCTTCTCTCAGACTAAAGAAAAACTACTGCATAGGGAAATTACTATTACTGATCTTGTACACCAGTCCTTTAATCACTTACAAGCTATTAAATTAACATAAAGTTAGACAAACTTATCCTCTGTTATGGTTCTAAGGCAGTACTCTCCATGCCTGTTTTCAGACCAGGATTCACAAAGAAAACTCACAGAACAACACAGATGCACATATATGCAGAAGGGCTGCTAAATTTACAGCAACGGGAATCTGTAATTTCAAAAGATGTAAGGTGTCAAGTGTTCTACTGAAACAGCTGAAGAACGTAACAATCAGTCTCTGATACTAAGGAGGGTTTGCAATTTTATTTTCTTCTTGGTTTAGTTTGCGTAAGATTAAAGAGCAGTGTGTCAAAGCAATTCCTAATAGTCCCTAAGGTCTTTCAAATTCTTTGAACAGTCAATCTAATTTTAGGACCAGGTATGGAAAATTAGAGATTCTGTTTATTTACCTTGTACCAGCAGCCAGAATAAATTTTGCCAGAATGAATTTCACTTTCTAGCAAGTAAAACATCACTGAAGTAGATAAACATTAAGAAATTCCTCAGAATGGTCTCAGATAGGAGTTCCTACCAAAGGCATCTAACATTTTTTCAATATTTGTTCAGATGGGTGAGATGCAAAAAATTGTGAGAGACACAAATAGAGTCAGCACTCGGGTCCACAGCACCACACGCGTCATTCTTTTGTACCCCCAGAATCCAGTGGACGCCTTTGAAGTAGTTGGTCCATTCATATATACATATGACTATATAGATGTATATATCTCTCTGTGTGTGTGTGCGCGCACATGTGTGTGTGTGTGTATGTATATATATGTATGTATGTAATTTCTCACATGTAAACTCAGCTGATCCGGGCCACTTCATTGTTTTAAGAGTGAATTACCACAAGGCACAGGACAGACAGGCAGTTCTTGAGACAATCTTAAAACTACTCTCAGTGAGAACGTCTCAGGTTCTCAGTAACTGACACACAGACACCCAGCATTTTGTATCTTACTGTAGTAAACAGAGATATTCAGATTAACCTGCATCCACATTCATATGCAGTATTGTTAAGCCATCACAAGATCTTTCAGTTCTGTGGCCATCTAAATACTTTCATTATATTAGTATTTAAACCAGAAAATAAATAGTATTTTTTACATATATCATCCTATCTTAACTGGTTAAAACTCAATTCTTTAAAATCCATACCAACAATTAACAATAGTTCAAGGTACGATATTATCAGTATAATACTAAACTCCAATCTCACCAAAAAAACCTAAACCAAAAATAATTTTTAAAAGAAAAAAATAAAAGAAAGCATTACTCTAAGTGTTACCAAAACCAGTAAGTCTAAAGTAAGAAAAGACAAAAGACTCTAAAGAAGACACCAGGCACCTTTTAAAATAGGAATTTTATCAGTAACTTTATCCATTTCCCACAACCAAGACTTTATTATCATTTCTAGCTTAGCTATCAACTCAAGTTTGGCCCATGACATAACATTCTAACTACCAAGAAAGAATAATGGAAGCATTTATTAGAAAAGGAAGGGCTGCTTGCTTTTTCCTTCCCATTTGTTTGCTCACAAAACATTCTGTCTGACTTTATAAAATAGCAGCAGTCAGAATGAACAAACAGAAAAGAATTAAAACTTAAATGGGATACAATAGTCTCCCCCAGTAAGCACCACTTCAATAGCAAAGTATAAAAAGGGTAAAAGTGAAACTGACTTTAAATTGACAAATCTTGTTAAAAAAGAAGACTGTCTTTGCTAAAAGAATTCTGCTTTTCCATCTGAGGAATATTTCCTTCCAAAAATCTGGATGTGCTTTATACCAATTCCCAAAATTGAAATAAAGGAAAAAAGCCAATCCTGTCTAATAGCATACTGCACACTAGACCCTCCTGCTGCCTGCTGTTTAAATTAGCACGACAGTTTTCAAAGAGCTGCAAACCCCACACTCTGAAGACAATACATAAACAGCTGATGAGCACCAGAAGCAGGTTCAGGTGCTCCAGGCACCAATGTCCACCAAGACGAGGTTCCTGCAGCTCTGCTTCTGCTCATGGCACTGTAATTCTACCCACACGAAGCAGAAGGATCCCATTCCTTCATGCAGTGGTAACAGGAGCATCTGTAACATGTACTATTTTTAGAAGCAACTAGTCCATCACCAGCTGAGAGGAATGAGGAGCTGGAGACCAGGACACGGATCTGCCTGCAGGCTGCTGCTGTATCTGACCCAGGGGATGTGCCAAGCTCCCCCTGCCCTTCACTACTACCTACAACATGGGCTCAACTGAGAAAACTTGCTAGAGCCATTTTTTCACATGTCCTCAACCTGCTTCAAGACCTCCTGGACACTCCCGACAGTTTTTGCACATTTCCAGTCGCAGGCAGCCAATGCTTTGCAGATTAGACTCTGGTGATGTTTGCAAGCTTCTCTCTGCAGCCCACAGGCTTGAGTATTTTGCAGACAGCTCAAGGCTTTGATTACATCACAGGATGGCAGGTGACAAAACCAAAATTTAGCCCTCTAATTCATACACACACATTAAATCCTGTTCAAAGCTTTCTTCCAATTATTTTGACCCACAGGTAGATAAGTGTCTATCCGAGCACCAAATGATTTCCAGGCTTTTATATCTTGTAAGAGCTCAGTATCATTATTCTTAACTAAAGTGGAAATTGGAGTAAAGCACTAATCCATTAAATGATAATTATAGCATGAGAAATTTTCAAGCATTAAAAATCAGAATGTCTCCTTGGCTGTTCTATGAAATTTATTTCAGACATAGGAATTGAGCAACATTTTAAAATAAAACATGAATGGGCCATCTTACAGATCCAGATAAGGCACTTCCCATATTCAAATCAGGAGAGGAAAGTCCTAAAATCTCCTCTCAGAAAATCAAGCATTTTGGTAAAGTTTTTACAGACTACTGTGCAACTTTAAAGTGTATGTCTCACACACTGAGAAGTGCAGACATGGAGCCATTCAAGAGCCCCATCTTATTTTTAGTATAATAACTATTGCCCATAGGGCACTATACAGACTTTTTTTTCTTCGCTCTGCGTTCAACCCCTCAAATAAATCCCCTTTATTGGATTATGGATTAATGCAGCAACTATAGCAGTAAGCTGTTTCCATGAGAGTGAGAAAACATAAGATGTGTACCATTAAGCAGAGTAACATCTCACTTGGAACTTGTGGGTCTGTCTTGGATATTGCCTTCATTACAGGGAAAAAATATTTATGTTTCATTAAATGTATTTTAAACAACATCAATAGCATAGAAATTTAGCACTTGCTAAAACAGTCCCGCAAACACTTTATTAATGTAACTGCCTATTTTCCTTATAGCATCTAATGTCCAATAAATCTACTAGCAACTCATTTTAAGTCACTGCTCCCATTAAACAATTAATACCTACATGTATGTTAAAGAACACATTGACTTAAGACTAGTCCATAAGTTACAGGCTGCCCTTTCAATGCAGAATGGTGAACTACTGTTGCTGCTTCTTTTTCACAAAGAAATAAAACTACTATTATACTGACATCACAAACTGTGAACCCCTGAAACAAACACTCAGAACAACATGTACCCAAAGACCTCAAAACATCTGACATATGTTTACTCTCATTTTATAGAGTATGACACATAAAATGGAGTATTATGCTCTTGAATAAGAGAATTTCAGACAAAGTCAGTGGCAGAAGCTTGGAACAGAAACCCCAGTTCTTCCAACTGTCATGCCACTGCTCTGTTTGCATTTCCACCTCCAAAAGACTGATGAAAAAGGCAGCTATGGGAGTTAAAAATAACTTCCGATTAGCAAGGCTGAAGCCCTATGAAAACCAAACGAGCCAAAGTCTTACTCAAGGCTGAACTGGAACCTAAACTGGGGAAACTGAACGTTTTTGGCCAGGTAAATGTTTTGCTCAAATTAAGTGAAATTTAGTTTTCTAAGACAACAATTTTGGTCCAGAGAAGAATGATAGAAACAGTCATACTATAAAGCCACTACTATTAGTCAAACTGATATAGCTGAACTGACCAGGCAGAGAAAACCTCCAGATTTCAAAAAGACAAAACAGCCTTCAAAACAGCCTCAAGTCGAGAATATGAGCTCTGATTTCATCTGGCTATGTTAGTTAATGTGAGAAGACTGCAAACTTGTGGAAGGGAGATTTTTCTAGGAAGGTGGCAAAACTTTAAAAGCCTTTGTCATTTGAGAAGGGCAGAGGAGACAATATTTACACGTGAGATACTGAAGATTTAAAGCAGTGGAAAAGTTTATGCAATTTCACAAAACCCCTTTTTTGAGGCCATGATAGGCTGCATAATTCCATACTTAGAGACTCAGATTTGTCTCCTGAATGTTCTTTAGGCCCATCTTGGTTAAACTCCAACTACCCATTTTATCTTGATACCTTGCTTACTGGAAAGAATAGAGTGGTTAACCCTTTTCCCATTTGTAGATGTGTGTTCACTTGGGTGCTTAGCAGTTATTTGCTTTCCATCCCTTTACTCCCATAACATTTGGTGAATTATATTGAATATATTTCATTCTGGTGTGTGAATATATAAGACCCACAGACATTGTTGATTCTAGTGGGGAGGAGAACAAATATTTACCACAGGATGGTGAAGATTCATTGGCAAGCTTTGCATTTGTTGCTCTGCAAAGCCTGGTACTATTTGATGCAAGTTCACCTAAAAAAACGTTGGCTCTGATCATGAACTTAATAGTAGGGGACTATTAGGAAGCTAGGGAAAGGTGTTGAGAGAAATTTCTTTCTTTCACATACTATTTCCCACTATAGCTGGTAATGTTAATAATTTTCTGTACAGATTCCAAGCCACAATGCTAAGCCACTATAGGGATTTTTCTCTTGTTGTATAGCAGCCGATTCATGCTTGATATTCAAAAACTTTACTATTTCTCTTGAGGAATACTGTTCTGAGGTATATGCTTTGGAAGATGAATATTAAATGCACTCTCCTTACTGGAGATGCAGTGATATTTAAGAGCTAAACAGTATGCATTTAATTGTATGTTGCAGATGGCTGCTGGTTTTAAAACAAACAGATGTTGGTTGTATCTTCTTTCTTCAATACATGCAGTTTGTGGGCTGCCAGTCAATATTGAGATGAATGTTTAGGAAGTTGATATTGATGAAGAAATGTATAATGAAAAAGCTAACTGCAGCACAGTTCTAGACAGCTAGAATTCTTCAATTTGTTTTATTGCTTTACCTTTACTTAATCCATCTTTCCAATGAAAACTGCACCAGAATTGCCAGTTTTCTTGTACATGAACAGCTGGCATCAGTTGCTATCACATACTCGAGTTACAAATGGGTGCAGTCATGACATCAACACAGCTTCAAAACCAGTTCCCCAACAGCGGGCTGCTAAAACACAAGTTTCCATATAGTAGTATGAAGGGTTAAAAGTTACTGCTTGGAGCCCCCCAACCTCTTCAATTCCATCACTCATAAGGATACTTTGGACATAAAAAATTTAGAAATATGAATTATGTTTAGTCAACTGCTGCCATGTTGACTACTCTTACAGTACTTTTACAGTAACTGCTATACCATCAACATCCTTGGATACCTTAATTGATTCTAAACAATACTGAGGACCTAAGTCACTTTTAAAATTTGCACATTGGGAAACTGAGGTACAGACTCATCAAGTACAGAATTGCTGAGGAACACCTTTGAGTATCTGTCAGAAGGGGGTGCTAAAAGGACCTCTGGAAGGGGAAGCTCCTTTAAAAATCAGGGCTAACTCAACTAATTTTTATGCTCACAGAGAAAAACCAAATATTTTGAAGAGGTATAAAACTACTCAGACAACACTAAAATGTAAAACAAGGGTGGGAGGGCAGAACTGGACAAGCAAAGGGGCAGAGGATAAAAACTGCAGCCAAAAGGAGATAGCAGCAAGAATGCACTAGAGAGCAAAACAAACCTCCGAGCATATGCCGAAAGACCAGAGAGAAAGAGGAAAAGCAGGGAAGGCAGTAACCAGAAGAGACAGGCAAGAGGAAACTCTGTACAGTGCCAATCAAATATCCTACCCAGCTCCTCATAAGAAGGGGAAATGAAAAAACGTGCTTTTTTTTCTGCTCTAAGTTTCCTCCACACAAATTTACATTAATGACATTTTGATGCTACAAGATTCAGAAGAAAACCAAAGAAAGTTAAAGGTAATTCCTATAAATAACACTGTAGAGCTATAGCTGTTAACCAGAGCATGATGACAACTCAGGTCTCCTCTGAGCAGGATTGGCAATGCACAGTCTGAATGCATATTCAGGGTGGCTGCTTCTCCTCAACACGTCCTTATGCAAGCTCACCCAATCTCACTCCTAATCTCAGAAACAAGTTTATAGCAACAACTGCCTCAAAAATGAAATCTAGATAAATTTATGCAAGGACAGTTTCATTGCCTGTCATAGTTTTCCCCCAAATTGTTGCAGGGAAAACTTGCTTTCCCTGAGGAGTTAGGAGGATATTAGGGTACAAAACTGCTCCATGAGAAAAAACAATAATTCAAAGACTTTATTTCTATTATAAATAAAGCTACCACTATAAACTAGACCCAGGAACCATAACCACCAAGCCTACAACACAATACCTACAACAAAACTCTAAGTATAACTAAAGTGCAAAGTATATACCAGCACCTGCTCTCACTAAATGACAAGTACCAATCTGCAAACCAGAAACCAGCCAGCTATGGAACATCCATGCTGCACTGTACTGCCCCATCCTTAATTTAAAAAAATATTTGCAGAGAAGGATAAATTGGTTTCATACAGTGCTTTCATTAAAGAGAAAGTCCTTAATCCTTTTAATCATGATTATAACTTCATGTGTTATATAATGTAAATACATTTGGCAAATCTATCCGAATCACCCATTTCAACTGCAACACTACTATTCTAATTACAGGACGACACTCATCTTTAACAAGCAATATGATAAGTTTTTTAAGCAAGCTGGTAACTACAAAAATAACTGCAATGTCATCCCACCTGATTTAGCAACCTTTCATTATATACATATCAACTTTGAGAGCTAATTATTATTATTAACAAAAGTTTACAGCATCTAACAAACTTCTGTCTTAAGCATATAGCCAGGAGGAAAAAAAAAAGCTACTTGCTCTTTTAAATAAATTTTTAGGAAGTAATTCGAGAAATAAAATAAGGTCACTTAATTCAGCCACAGGCTATAGTTAAGTCGTGTGTGTTATCACTTAAAAAAACAAGTCAGACAATCAATAGTAAAAAAAGAAATTTTTGAAGACTAATACATTTTCCCTTCAGAACTAAATGAGTACCTACTTAATATGCTTCCTTACAGTTACAAGTACCTTCTTTCTCTACACACAGGTTCCATGAAAAACAGCCTTCAGAAAGTCAGTCCTGCCTTTTCTTGTTTCAGGTGGTTCACTATACTGAGCTACCTAGCAAGAAAAGCAACAGAGAGGTACATGGTCTCTTGATTTTAGTGTTGCTGAACTCAAGACACAGCACTGCATTGCTCTTTTCTCCACACACTTTCCTTCTTCACAAAAAACTTTTTATTGTGCTTTAACAGAAGGTCAATGGCTATCACTTCTCTACTCCAGCACAATGGTGAATTGAAACAAGAACCCATAGCTGTTTAGACCGACAAAGCAACCAGTATGTCTAAGCCAATAAAGCGATTTGTTCATTAAAGCTACTAATAAAGCAACCTTTTGTTGGTCTATGAAACATCAGAAACCTCATAGAATGCATTTAACTATGCTTTATTAAAAATCACCAACTCAGAAGCTCTAAAATCTGTTAACTTCTCCACTTCCTTAAACTGATAGTAAAATACCTTCGTGTTGACTTTTCAAAACACAGCAAGTGCGATGTAAACTTTCCTGCCTATTCATCAACAGAAACATTTAGGGCTCTTGGTGAAGAGATCCCCCCTGACAAGAGCTCAAATTCATCATATTAATGGCTTATGTAAAGCTTCCTATGCAACACTGACAACCTGTAACAGTGACCACCACAATTATACACAACAAGAACAAAATCATTCACTGGGTGCACTCACTTTGGACCCAAAGATTCATTTGGATCTGACAAACAAAAATGAGAAGAGCTGCACTGAGCAGAGATCAAAAACGCTGTTAGCACCTGTGTCCATTGCTTTCAATTAAACTGAAGCAAACTCTGAACCTGATTCCCCAGCACTCAGTGTTGCTGTGTGGAGGGCATTTGTAACTATTCTCAATAACCAGCACTACCATGACAATAGCCACAAACTTTCTCCAAGCAACATCAGTATTTTTGCCGTGTCTTAGCTGCACAATACCAGCAATCCTTGAAAGCATTCAAATGAAGTCTTCTCCCTTACTCACAATTTCTAGACTTGCTCTGTCAACAGGTATCTCCATTATTATGTGATTTGGGCCACCAAAAAGAAAGGGGCGGGGGGTTGGGAAAGAAGCAGTTTTCTATCTAATTGCCATCAGCTAGACAAAAAAAGACAGGCAGGTATTTCCTCTAAACATCTGTATTTAGAACCTGTGAAAGACAATTTTATCAGCCATAATATATAAGTATTGAAGCTGCATAACATGTTAACATAGACAATGAAGCAAAACAATATGTAAGGGGAAAAATATGTGTACTCTTACTCATATTTATAAGAGTGAAACACCCCTTGTCCTAGTGGCAATACAGTGTAGAAGCAGTCTGAAGTCACTCTTCTGCTGCCATTTCTCATCTACGTCTTTTTGTCAAGCACAGCAATTAGTGGATTTTTTTTATATGCACAGTGACCCGGGGTAAAAAAAAGCAAGTTTCATCCTTATTATTACAACTTCTCCAGAACAAGATTCCCATTTGTTACTCTGGTATAGCATTTGAATTCTCAGTGAAAGTTCTTGCAACAGAATGACACTAAAATATTTGTCCCCACTCAGAGATAATTACAATCAGCCGAAGTTCTTTCCTATTCAGAAAAAAAATAATCTTTATTTATAAAATAAACAAGTCTGCTATCTAGGACAGTGATAGCATCCCTCCCTCTACACTGTGACTCTCACTATCAAGCCATGAGATTATATCCTCCTTCTGGAATTAAGTGCTTATTCTAACAATAACACTTCAATAGCATGTGAAACTTTTCAATTAAACAGTTGTCAAGCAGCCTGATAAGGCACAGAAAAACAACTGATAGCTGAAACGAGTCATACAACAAGTTTTGCAGACTTCCTAGTTACTGCCAAACAAATAGTTGATCAGTGAGTAGTCAAGAGGCATACAAATGACCATTAAAATTCACAGCCAAAAGAGACAGGTAATTTTATTTAATTATAAAGTTTCGACCATCTTCTAAGGTTTTCACTTAAAGCTTTTATGGACTTTGGAGTCTTTTACCTACTATTGCACCACTGACATGTGCTGGCAAAGAAAACAGCAGGACAATAACTATTGCAAAGACACTGATTCTAAAGAGTTGCACAATGTTTTTCTTACATCCTCTTTGAGAGAGGATACACATGACTGTCAAACAGCAATTAAAAATAGGAAAGCATTATGTTTAAATTTATTTAAGTTTTGAAGTCACACTTTGCTAATTCTCCCTGCCCATACCTCACAAGGTCTTGCAACAATTTTACAGTCTGATACTCATTTAGGCTGAGAAGATTCATACAAGAATCAATTAAGAACGCAATACACTGCCTGATATTTGTGATCAAATGCACTGTTCAGTTTGTCTGACTTCCAAAATTAATTGTCTCCTTCAGCTCAATTCTACTCACAGTACGAAGTCAATGGAATTTATGTTCCTAAATGACTTAAGCATACTTGAAAAGTCCGACTCCTTGGAGATTAACTTCTCGCTCTTACAAGTAAATAAACAGAAGCTTAGACTAATGATTTTTTATCAATGGAAAACTGACAATTCTTTTGAGGCAAAAAAAGTACATGACTAAGAAGTTTGACCAATTTACATTTGTAGCTACTGGTGCAGTAAACATCATGCAAGCATATAGCTTTCTGCAGGTATTTTTATGACCAAATCGAAGTGTATACTCCAGTGACTGTAGGATCAGACCTGGATTTCATTTATCTTATCTTCACCTGTATTCCACAAGAACTAATATGATAGCCTATCACTATTGGCAACAGAAAAATTAAACACTGAGTTAAAATGCTTCACAAGTATCTTTAGATTTTTCCTCCATGATAGAGATCAATTTGACACTAAAAAAAAGTCTTAAAAATTATTAAAGCCTATGATGATTATTTAAATTACTTAGATAATTTACATAATGACTAGTATTTTAAACAAACACTCTAAGTTACATGCCTTTACCACCTTAAGAACTCAAGATGTAGCTTGCAGAACCCTTCTTATATATTTCTATAAATAATACATTCTTTAAATGCATATGTTTATAGAAGTATTTAAGAAACAGATTCTACAATCTATTCTTACAGATTCTTACTCCCAAACAAAATCTGTTCTTATAGATCTTCTACAAATCACCCAGTTAAATAAAGGCTTTAGAGGCATACAGAAAACCGATAAGGATTAAATTTACTTATATTCACAAAAGTACTCACATGGGATAATAATAAAATCAAAGTTCACAGTGCACTCTTAACACCACAGACCAAAAGAAAACTTCAGTTACAAGAGCTGAATTTTTGTTTGCTCTGCCTGGTTGCAACAGTTGTAATGCTAACACAGGAAACTTGCTATTTATCATTTCAGATAGATCCTAGAGTTTCTTTTTTTTTTTCATGGACCATAACAACAATAGACTGAAATTTCAGAGTTACTAAGCTGATGTTCTAACCACATTAAAAGATTACCACAGGAACAACTACACAGGAACTGCCACTTCCTGGAGACTCAAATGAGAATTCCTCATCCTTACTTTAGTACCCACCATTTTCACAGGGTCAAGCAGTTCTTCAGCAAAGATCCCCCCAGTATAGCCTAAACTTCAGCTGCAGTTGCCATTTGTAGGGTTGACTTCTGTGATGAAACACTAGTAACACTGGTACCCAAACAGCACCTCTATATTTCTACAAGAAAAATCATGTAGTGAAGAAGCAGTTGGTGCCTTACAGAGGTGAGTTCTTACAGCAAAAACTACTTACATATAGAAGAACTGGGGCCTGAAAAACTGGTCTCTTTAGGAACAAAGATCCCCATTTCAAGGGACTGCGCCAGAGGCAAGTGACATGAAAGGCAAAAAATAGTAGTTGTTCAGTGCCCCCTGCAACACAAACACTAGGCAGCAGCTAACCAAGTTAGTAGGAGCCACCTTCCAAATATCAGTGACTCTTCAGGCAATAGCCAGCAGATCTGTGGGATTTGTTGCAAAAAGCTGCAATGGAGATGACATAGTTACAAGGGTTCAAGAAGAAATTGTACAAGTTCTCAGAAGAGAAATCATTCAAGAATTTCTGAATAAACAGAAACAACCTCTGGCTCAGAGATTCCATAAAATGAAAGTAGCTGGAGAACAAGCACAAAACTAAAAACATCTATAATTTTTTTGTTCTCAATGTTCTCCATGCATCCATTTACACTTTTTTTTGAGATGGGTCATGTGAAGAATTGGGGAACTTCTGGGTTACTGGACAAGGTTTTCTCTTCTATGGCTATCAGACACAGGATACCAGGCTAGAAAGAACACATGCCAATGTGATCCAGTGGGCCAATTCTTCCAGAATACATTCAAAACTATTTATTAAACACAATTTAAAACAGAACATTTCAATTAAAATACAGAAAAAGTATTTTAATTTTTGAACACCTGTCCCAAAACTGCCATCTTGATAGAATGTATTATACTCAAATGTTTTAATGAGCTTGACCTTTCATTCAAAATATTAGCTACAAAATTATATCTCTACTGGAATAACATTACTGATTGTTCTCCACTAAAATATCCACAGCAGTTTCCTGGCTTTGCCTCCTAGACACTGTCTGTGCAAGCTCTGACTGGGCAACAGAATGGTTGTACTACCAAACAGTTGCAGCTGCCATTTGCAGGTTGTCTTCCTTCCTGAAAACTGATAGCAAAAAAAAAATAGATGGAAGAACATGTCACAAGCATCAGCCTGTTCACCAATTAGGGATACCACTATAGGCTGTTTGTTCCCTTTCCACTGCACATCTCACAGTGTTCCTGCTATCCGAATTCAAAATCTCCTAGACACAACATTCAAAGTCTAAGAGAGACTACTTAAGCACACAAGTTTCTCAGCTGCCACCACTCCACTACACAAGTTGGGGGAGTAGAACAGAGCTAATAAACCTAAATCATCAACATCTCAGCTGGAGAAAACATAGGACTTTCACACTTTCTCATTTTATTAGCAGAAATCAGAACTCAGTGATTCCACAGGAACAAGACAAAAAAATGTTTATAAATAACAAAAAATTATATTCACCTCCTACTAAAAAACACCTAGTATTAGAATGTGAGAAAACACAGTACTTACCTACATATGAAAGAGCCGGTAAAAATGATTTAACGTGTTACAAACAAAAAAGCCTTTCATGCATAGCAAGCTAGCTGAAACAATTGTTTGGAGAATATGATTGTAAAACATATGCAGGTTGATATCAGAGAATTTACACAGCATGGTTTCTGGAAAGGAAACTGTGCTTTTTTAGGCTAGTAGAGTTTTATAACAACATGAGTGAATTAAGGAGAAATTGTTGAAAAAAAGACTTTCAAAAAGCCTCCCTCAAAGTCTCAAGAGGCCATTAAGTAAAATTAATATCGGTGTTAGGGGAAAACATTTGCATTTAGATGCCAGCAATAAAGCATTGAAATAAAAAGCAGTAAGTTGTATGTTAATTTTCAGAAAAGGGTTAAGAGCAGAAGGCCATAGTTCTGCACTAGAACTGCAACACATATTCCTTAATGGTCCAGAAAGCAAAAAGTGGCAAAACTCCTTGACATGAAAGCTATTAAGGATAAGATAAGAGAAGGAACCTGAAGAATTTCATGTAGTCTAACCAAGCTAGATAAAATGGGAAATACATGACAGACAAAGAAAATAATCAACAAGGTATTGCGTGTCCAGGTGAATATTTTACTCATCAACTTCCTGGATCTTAACAACAAATCCAGAAAGAAACATATTGACTCTTGATAGTCCATAGAAGAATACTGCTCAGTAAAAAAAACAAATCAGGATGTGTATTAAATATTTTGGAGAATATTACAATTGGTACATTGCAAACTGAATACAGCATTTTAAAAACACACATTGTAAATATACAACACTCCTGGGCAGGCATACTGTTAAAAATGGTTTGAAATGTAGTTAAACTAATAGTTTAAAAAGGTGAAATTTGATAACAGGCATCTTAAAGGGGAAGCCAAAAATCATCAGAAAATTTGGGTATGTTGATTGTAACTGAGAGATGCAGAATAATGTAAAGGAAAAGGGATAGGAAAAAAAGACACTAAGAACTTTAACTGGATTTTTATAATGAAAATAATCTATTCAACTAAACTGGGGTTAAAGCATCACAAATAGTATAAAGAACTGGGAACTACTTGAAGCTTTATACGTGAAACTTTTCAGTGGCACAATGCCTTTCCAAAAAGTGATTCTGAAAAGAAAGAAAGATACACATGCCTTATAATGAAACCTTACTGCATTTCTGGAGATGGCAACTGATAGGCAGAGAGAATAGAACAAAAGTTAAACTCTCAGCGCTACAATCAGTAGAATTCTTGAATGCAAAAATTTTTCCCTCTTTGACAGCAGCCACCAAGCATACACATAGCTCTGCAACCATCACAGCACATGCTGCTTTATGCCAGCTAACAAACTAAAAGAAGCATGGTAGGTTATATGGGCAGTAGGGTAATAGTCAGACTACAGGGTCTGACATATTGTGATAAGGGAGGTCACAGGAAGATAATAGGACAGTAATCAGGACTGTTACTGCAGTGATGGGATACAGCAGCAGACAGAGGATACAAATCCACAGGAAACTAGGTTTTGTTAGCTCCACTGCTCATAGAACAATTTGTTTCCCTTGTGTTTTACAGATACGAATACTAATATTTCTGTACATTGCAGCTTTGATCACTGTGTTAAATGTAGCTCTACTGAATAAAAGGATTACTTTGTCCAGATTGGCATGCTTATGACTGAGATATGAAGAGAACTCGAGGGAAAAACCTTTGAAGATCAAGCACATGCTCTATTTTACAGGCTGAATTGGCAGTAGTAGCTGAAGGTGGTTTATATCATGCATATAGTTTACAGCATGATACATATGACAATATTTCTGCAGTTTAGTATAAGGATTGTAAACATTTTTAGATTACTTAAATTTGTCTTGCTGTTAAAAGGGGCAATACCACTCTCTCCTTACTGAAAAGGCTAAGAAGTCAGGCAGCAGTAGCACTCATGTTGGTTCACAAGCAGCTGGATTTAAGAAGCGGACAGCACAACCACAAAAGTGGCGAAGGGACAGGGGAACAAGATCAGCCCTTTTGGTCATAGCACATACTCCACACTGATTTCAGCAGATCATCAAACCACAACCATGAGGTTTCAGGGCACAGTTAAGCTGATCTAATGGCCAGCCAGTGCCCAAAGGATTCGCTGCCAGCTGTGCAGCCCCTGTGCCAGCTCAAATGCACATTCCGTGTCACACTGAGCCAAATCAATTTGATTTCTAGTTCCCTTCTCACTTAAATTCAGGGAACAAAAATTACAGAAAACCAACAGCACAAAATTAATTTGAATAATCCTGACAAAGAGTTAGATTAAACCAACAGCTAGTGCAGGAAGAGATATAGGTAGGAGAAGCTGTTTGGAGCCATTCCTTTCAGCGGCAACTAAGCAGGTCAAATACTACATGAAATGACAACCCCATAAAGGACAAGTGAATACAACATCTCAGGCACCCTCAACCTTTGTGAGGTTTGAAATTATTTTATGAAGGAAGGGTAAAGTGTTTAATGATAAGTTTCTCATTTTTAATCTTTGTTAGGTCGTGCCTAACCTACGCAATCAATTTTGTTCCCACCACACTGCCTTGTAAACAAACAATAGGAATGAGAAGGACCAAAACGTTAACATTTCTTTTGTGCCACCAAACAAGCTTTTGTTTTTTCCAGTCATTCCCAGCACCCTTTTGAAAGGTTCCCACAGCCCGTGTAAACAACCACAAGCTGAGCGGGATGACTGTATGTACCTCCTACATAGGCGGGCAGCAACCACGGCATGCAGCTCCCTCACTAGACAGCCACACATCCACCCCATGACAGGGGACACCACCCACCTCCACCCTTTAAACAGAGCTCCTGCCTGTGCTCCTGAGTCACACTGAATGCTATCTAGTGCTCCCACCAGGCCAAATGTCAGTAATGGCGGAGCTGAAGTTTGATCCTTAGTTATTTCACTACCAGCCCATTTCTTTTCTGCAGCATATCAGGAATTACTTGATTTCAAAATAGTCAAACATAACAGTGTTCAAAGCACAATTAACAAGAGACTTACTATGGCAATAAGCTATAAAGCTGGGAATACAACGCGCAACCTGAAACAGAGAATCAGAGAATGGTTTGGGTGGAAGACACCTTGAAGGTCATGTAACTCCAACCCTTTTGCCATGGGTAGGGACACCTTCCCCTACACCAGGTTTTTCAAAGCCCCATTCAGCCTGACCTTGAAAATGAGATGAAAAAACAGGATGTCCTGGAAACAAATGAAATATAACTGTTCATGTCCAAGTTGTTTTGCTATAGCAAGCCATGTCTAAGATCTAGTTGTAGTGCACTCAGACATGTAAAACTTTCCAATTTAAGTTAAACATCTGGACAACCTAAGGAAACAGCCATTATTGAGATAATCAGGGTTATTAACAGTAACACTTCTGTAATATAATATTGCAAAAAGTAAAGTTCAGCCACCTGTGCATTAGAGCCCACCTAAGATATTATTAGTAGGACCTCCTTCACACATATAATCACTCCTCTGAAGACACATAATGTCAAAACATAGTTAGAATTACTACCATGTTATTAAGGGGCTACTAAAGCCTGCATGCTACTCTTGACATGTTTTGTGAACATGAAGTGGCTGTTCAGGGCTGTGTATCACACAGTTGAGGGTGGAGCAAGTGCAGGGCAACACAAAGTCCAGAACGCTGGGAGTCAAGTGGTAACCAAGTCTAGCTCTTACCTGGACCACAGACAGCAGAGTCAGAATCCACCTGCTACCACCACAGATAATACAACTAACACACCACGAAAGTGGTGTGCCACCTTCCACCAGAGGCTTGTCATAAGGTTCCATGTTTGCCCCATCATGGCTACACAGACAAGGTGGAATGCAGGCCAGGTGGGGGAAGCATTGCAGGTTGAATAATTTTCTCCCTCCACCCCAACTCTTGCAGCAAGTAGCAAGTTAGGAGAAAAGCAATTCCCAAACATAGTGCCCTAAATAAATTTATTATTTCAAATTCATTCTTGCTGAAAGATTAAATAGGGCCTGCTATTTAGTCATGTGGAGAAAGAAAGTGTCAAAAGTTTCCTGGCAAAAAAAACCCAGAAAAACCCAAAAGACAAAAAACTCCCTAAAACAAAACAAAAACAAAAGAAAACAAACCCACAGAAAACCACAGAAACTTTGCCTTAGCATGATTTAAAGGATGCTGAAGATGCCCTCAGGATCCACAAAAACTGTCACTATTGTACTATGCACTAAAGGAAAAAGAGTTACCTGTCATTGCAGTGATCCACCCACTCAGAGAAATGCCACAGATCTGCAGACATACTCATCAGCTCTGGCAACAGCAGATGAAACTGCCACAGCAGAACTCAGGAACAAACATTACAAATAACTTAGACAAGGGTATCTCCAGGATCACAGTTTCAAGGACCTTTTCTGTTGTGTTAGATCATCTCTTGCTTTGAGTATCATTGCATGAATTAAAACAAAATGACAAGAGAAGTAGACACTCTGTCAAACTGCAGGTTTACTGACCACCTGGCCCAAGCTCAGGGCCACAAGTAACACAGCTTAGCAAAGGCATAGACAATGGTGAAGAAAAGGTGAAGACATCCTGTTTTCAACAGAGATTAAGCACTATGGCAAGCTATGTGCGGTCACACCTGTCACAAAAGCTGAGAAACGTTTCCTCAGAGAGGCCTGAATCCATAGCTGTAGTTTTGGTTACTATTATTTAATGGTTATGGCCTTAAACAAATGGCCTTTAAAGAAAATACTCTTCCGTATATTCTAAAGCCTTATTAGGCAATGAAGAAGTCAACAAAAGCAATGTACCCACTACTGTCAAGTCTAGCAAAGAAACGCTAGATTTTGCAGCTACTGCAATAGCTAGTGAGCAACTTCTCAAGCATGAAGTATGCTACAATGCTGAAAAGGCTCACACTTGCCAGGGAACACACTGAGCAGCTTACCCTCCTAAAAAGGGAACTTGGGGAAAAGCTTGAAACCTTTTCTTCCCCATTGGCTTATGATGCTTTGGGCTTGTTAGTCATTTAGTAAGACAAGTAGCTTGTCCTGAAGTAGCCTGTTCAGTTCTGAAAACACTGTGACTATTTTCATTCCTGTAGATATATATGGACACACATTCTATCCTATAAAGCACATCACATATTTTACATAAAGACAGTAATAACCTTTCACATGCAATTCTGCAATACAGCAAACTAACTCCCTATAAGCATAGCCAGATCCTGCATGCTACAGCAGATCTAAATGTAAAGTTTCACCTTGAAGAAAACATGGTAGACTTTATCCTGAAAAACACGTGCTCCAAAAGTACCCACCAGCATCTGTGAGAACACAGAGCTAATGTGTGCAGTAAGGACATTATGACGGTCAAAGAGGGCAGAGTTTAAGTAGATACTGTCAACAACACACACCCAGGGTTTGCAGTTCCTGTCCTCCTGAAATTCACAGCAGTTGCCACAACCTACAAGAATACAAAGCCACAGCTGAGTAACTCTGACTCTGCATGACCGAATTAAGGAGTACTTCAATCTATCAAAAGGACCTACCAAAATTTCATGTGCAATCAAGTCTCCACCATCACCCTTAAGTTCTTTGATAAACCCACCAAGGAAACGCAGGGGAAGTCTCTGGTAACCTGTATCATGTAAAAGTCGCCTCCCACATTCCAAGCCATCCAGAACAATATTTCTAAAGGAAAAAATGCTGAAGAGGGAGAACAACAAGCTTTCACATTGGACCAAAAGGTTGAGGAACAGAAGAAGGGTATATAGGAACAAGTGTAATGATTATCCCAGAACCAGTTCAGATTTTTTATTTTCAAAGAGAGACCCACTCATAAAGAGGGAGAACCGCAAGAGGAAAGAATTAATTTATTATTACAACCCAGGATACTGGAGTGGCAAGACTCATCGATTGAGGTTTATGTAGAGTTTAAGAGGAAATTATTGCAACTCTATTGCAACCCTCCTCTAACCTCCCATTCACCACAGCTCCAGCTCCACAAGGCCAGGTCACGCCACAGCACATGTGCACCTCTCAGCTCCACCCTAGGGCAGGCCTCCTGCTTTGATAAGGAGGCAGATCTTGCGCTTAGAAAGTGTTCAGCAGTATGCCCTGCCTTCTGAGTGCACTCCAACTCAGCCTGCCCATGCTGAAGAGTTCACAGACTTCCCAGTGCTGCTTCTCCAGTGCTCACGCCATCCACACTACTAAAAGATTTTCAAGTAAAAAAGCACTTCAAAACATTCACATTTTGGACAACTTTGAATAGTCAGTCTTTAAACAGGAAGCATTACTTAACTACCTCAGAGCTGTCCCTCTGCTGTAAGCAGCTACTCAGTCTCAGGTCACAAGACAAACCAGATTCACCTAGGCCAGCTTAGTCAGGTACTATCTGCAACACTGGAGCTGTTAGAAAGCAGTCTTGTGTGACGGACCCGGCCGAAACATAGACCAAGCAATTTCAAGAAATCCATCCCTTTCTCCTCCACATCCCAATGAACCCTGCCCACATGACATCCAAGGTACATCAATATGTTAATCAGTTTCATAACAATGTATTTGGGCTACAAACATCCAAACAGCACTCTCAACCTTGTATGAGAGTATTAAAGGGAAAGTGTTTTTCTTTTTTTAAAATATAAGCTGAGGTAAATAGCATTGCAAAATGTATCATACTGGTATAACTCTAAATTACAGACAGAACTGAAAACAGCACATACTTTTTTGTTTGGTTGGGGTTTTGTTTGTTTTATGTTTTAATTAAAACATCTTCTCTGTTTTATGGCCATATCTGTGGTTGGTCAGAAAACTAGACAAATTCTACTAGGTCATAGTGCAACAGCCACCACTGATCATGTTGAAGGGATCTGGGATGGGAAAAAAGAGCTGTTTGAGAGCATACCTTGCTGTTGCAGCTACCTGTGAGTATGCACCTGCTGAAACCATCACATCAGAAATGCGCCACCAAAACTGCACACACAAGCATTCTTCATCCTCCAGCACACAGCAAAGTCAACTGTCTCAGCTCCAGACTCAGGCAAAGCTTACCTGAACTAAGCAAGATAGTTTTGGACAATATTTCACACACTTCCTCTTACCAACCAGCTGCGGGCATTGTATTCTCTAGCTGATGGTAGCATCTTAAATTGCCCCAGCAAATGGGAAAACATGTTTTCTGGTAAGTTAAGATATGACATTATAGAAAAAAATGCATTATTTCACCCTTATAAAAATAACAGCAATTGTTTCAGAGAACACCGAGAAAACAAAATAGTGAAGAGCTACTGAATTACACAGATTTGTCTATTTAGCAAAAATGAGCAGCCTTGAGGAGATGAACACATATTTTTTGCTACAGTGAGCATGAACAACACTGAATGCAGTAGTTCCTTTTACTCTGACACTCCTTACTTTTGAAGTACCTGACCTTACAGACATAAATCATGCCCACATTACTGACAAAAAAACCCAGTAAGGATCTATTAGAAAATACTTGACTGCAGTGTATGCACTGATACAGGACAAACACCTGAGTAGCTGACCAGAACCACTGGTGGAAAGATCTAGGCAGGAGTCACAACATCGCAACAGTTCAATTGCTCCCATTCCCTCTTCCTGCCCAAGTAATGTCCCTCCACAAGTGAGCCACAATGCCTCTCACATTCATTACAGCCAAAAAATGTCTTGCATATGCAAGGTTCTCAAAGAAGAAAAGCAAATGTGTATTTTAATATTTAGGTAAGAGCCTAATCAAGATGTTGTATTTATTTATTGTTTTTGGCTGAACAGAGAAGGCAGCCAAAAATCAATTACTTTATTGTTTCACCAATAATCTTTATAAAGTGAAAGATGGAGAACCACCTTTCATTTATTATTAAATACAAAACTGCGACAGGTGGGGAGTGGACAGGGATTTCGTATTTTTCCTCTCTCCTAACACAGGAACAAGAAGGTACCCAATACACCTGACAACATGTTTACTCAAAACAAGTCACTTCAAAACAGGGACTTGTCCACTCCTCCCTCAAAGCCACCAAACACGTTCACCCAAGGGGAAGCCACTAAGGGTTGCCAAACGCACCGAAATGACACAGCCCTAAAGTACACACTGATAGCAACCGGAAGGGTGTTCTGGGATGGGGACTCGTAAGCACATAGTGCTGCCTACAGTCTTTCACAGACATCCACTGCTGACCATGGAGAGACACAGAAGACTGGGCTTAACTGTCCTTGCTTGATTTAGCCAGAAGAGCCTGTGTAATAACCAGCAGCTGTACAACCACAAAGCAAGACCAAGAAGTTTGTTGACAATAAGTCAGCTTCTACGCTTACATGGTTCTAGGTCTTCATCAGACAAATACTTGAAATCTTTGTAGCCTTTGCCGTCACAAGAGACTATCTTAATGTCTATAGCAGTGATCCCAGTAAACAGATTTTCTCTGTCCTGTGAACACATAGAGCATTTCAGTACTGAACCATCTATCAGTTTCCACAAATTCACTAAAGCACAATACTTTGTTGTGGAAGAGCATTTTCATGAGCAATTGCACGCAATGCTTATTGTGTCTTTCCAGAATTACCTGACATGCACAGTCCACATACGACAAGGCTGAAGCAGCTCTGCAGATAAGGCCTTTATGCTACTTTTATTTCAAATGTAATGTATATATAGTCAGTTAACAAGCATGTGCTCTTCACAAAAAGATTCAGAAGATTAAACATGTTCATTAAATACAGCCTGAATTATAAAAACTGTTTACTTTAAAGAGACAGAAGAGTAGCATTCCTCTCTGTTTAATAACATTGCCTGGCCTAAATCATCACACACCATTCCTTTCTTTTACTGATTCAGAGACAACAAATTCCATTTAAGTAATTAACAAAACTTTTGCAAAGTACTGTGTGCGTACATAATAAGGGGAAGTAAAGTTAATTTGTCAGTCTAAGTCTAAAGATAAAAAGGCTTTCTTTCCCTAAACTAAAAAGCTATTTACTGTAAAAGCTTTTCTAACAGTTAATGCAAATGAAAATCACATACTTTCTGATAAACATTTATGTTTCTAAACAGACACCGTTGCACTAGTAAATTATTCAGCTTGAACAAAGGACCTACACTGATTATATAAAAACTGCAGTGGGAGAAAAAATCTAAACCTTGACAAAAATAATTTTAAAAACATGAAGTGATATATCTTTTTGAGATATTTATGAACCTGTAACACCAACAAGAATGCCTAATTGCCATCGAGTGACAGAACCAGGCTGGCACTAACAACTGGATGATGCTAATGGAGAAAGGGCAGATTTAAGTTTGAGACTAGGAGGTGCCTTAAAACAATTATAATCACCACATGAAAAAATGACACAGTGTCCTTCAGCTCCTGCACATATCAAATACAGCATAGAATTGACCATCTCCTTAACACTGTGGCCTGAAGAGAATGCAACTTCCTTTCCTAACCTCCGAGTTCTGCAATCAAAGAAAGCTAGGAATGAACCAAATGGAGAGTTCAACTTCTTTTATACCCCTTTTTAAAACAGCAGTGATGACAGGAAGCTTAAGATAGGGAGATACTTCAGACTAAAGAAAATGAATCTTCTTGCCTTCTGCAAACTTGGTCTCAAAATGAAACTGTGAAAGATCAGGTGCCCTGCCTACCTTTAAACTTCCTACTGATGTTTGGGCTTTCCCCTGAGTTTTCAGAGGCTGTCTCCTCCTCAGTGGAATGGACAAGTATACAGCTAGGAAACAGGCAGTAAGTGCTCTCAAAAGTGTAGCACAAACTGAAGCACAGAGCAAGCACCCAACTCTGGAATTCTGGAGTATGGCCTTCTGTTCACACCCATGTATTTTAGAGCTTCAGCAACTGTGTACATTTCTGCTACGTTTTATTTTCCTCTGCTTTCAACTGCATTTGGTAAAGAAAGTGCAGGAGACCAGGCGCCTAGCAACTGGCCCACAGGATGTTAACAAGCTGTACACTCTTCTTGTAATGAAAAGCCAGACAAATCCTACAACCTTTCTCTTCGAAGTCTTCCAGGAAGATGTGGAGAGGACTCATGCAGACAACAGTTTCCACACAGAGTTACAATTTCAGAATCTCTGTCTGAACAGTGTCTCATCAAATAAATGACGTTCAACCTACTCTCTTCACTTTTTAGTACATCGTCCTCCCATGTAACAAATTGCTGCATAAATTTTAACACCCGAATAGTACAGTTTAACACTAGTAGACACAATTGTTTCTTCCCAGACAAACTAGTGAGGTGCTGTTTTCTTCAGTTAAGACCAAGTTAAGATACTCTATTAAAACACTTTAAGTTTTGATACAGTTTTTGCTCAGCGGGAAACCATGCACGCGGCAGAAATGCTAAAAAGCAAAGCAAAACAGAACCCAAGCAGAGTCCCATTCCAAACGAGACCCTTCGTTCCCCAGTCCCGGAGTAAGGTCTGGAGTGAGACCAAGAGCACTTGCTCGTGCCTCGTGAAGCAGCAACTACTCCGATAAACAGGAAGAGCCAACACTCGTCCTGGCTTTTAAAACGCATTAAAAAATACTTTACATGGAAAATAAGCAACTCCTTAATAACGTTTTTCCGCGACAAGAAGAGCTGCATTTTCCACCCAAGTGTTATGTAAATGAGCGGGCAGGAGGCAGCCGCGGGGTCTGTTACGAGCCACTCAACCCTATAGAGAAAAAAAGGAAAACGGGGGAGCGGGGTGGGGGATGTTTGAAACCCTCGGGGCTCACAGCACCGCGGCCGTGCGCTCCGCTCCCAGCCTTGCACAACTTTCCGCCGCGGCAGTTCCGCTCGGCTCCCCGGGCGGGGACGGGACGGAGGGGTCCGAGCCCTCCGGCCCCCCGCCCGCCGCCTTTGTTCGCGGGGACCGCCGCTGCCGGCACAAAGCCGACGGCAGAACTTGCGGAGGAGACCTCGGCCCTCCCCGGGGGCCGCGGCGGAACCCCCCCGGCCCCGTCTCCGCGGCGGGCGGGAGCAGCGCGTGGACGCGGGGCACCAGACCGTGCGCGGCCGGCAACGTGAGCCGCATGGGAAGCGGCGGCGGCCGGCGCCGCGCCCCCCGCCCCGGCCCCCGGCCCCCCGCCCGCTCCGCCGGCAGCCCCGGGGCACCCAGCCCCTTCCCAAGGCGGCTCCTCCCGCTCGTACTCACTTTTCGGGACGGGCTCCGCTGGGCTCTCCCTCCGCTCGCGGCGCGCGCGCCTTCCCGCCGGCGGGGCGATGCGGGCGGCGAGGCGGAGCCCCCCTCCCCCGGCGGGACGGGGGTCCGCTGCCCCCCCCGCCCCGGGGCTGCCGCCGGGGGCCGGGTAGCTTCAAGGGGGCAGGCGGGTCCAGCCCGCCCCGGACGGGCGGGCGGGCTGCGGACTGGTGGCCCTCGAGGAATCCCCCCGGCTGCGGCTGTCCCGGCGGCGGATCAGGTGCGCCGCCGCGTCCTCTCACATGGAGCCACCGCCTCGCCGCCCCTCGGCGCCCCCCGGGCCGGTCCCCGCGCCGCCGCCGGCCGGGAGGCGAGTGGCTCGGGCCGCGGCCCCCGCCCCGCTCTCCCTCTCATGCACTGCGGGCGCCGCCGGGCCCCGGCTCCAGCGGCGGGGGGGCCGTCAGGGCCCCAGCCGGGCGGCGCGGCGGGGCAGCCGGGCGGCGGGGCTCGGCGCCGCGGCCGCTCCGCTCTGCGGCATGTGGGGGGCGCGGCGGCGCGGGGCGCTGGGCGGCGGGGCAGGGCCGGGCCGGGGGCGCCGGGCGCGGTGAGGGGAGCGGCGGCAGCAGCGCCCCGGGATCCGCTCGCTTCCTGCGGCGCCGGGAGGGGGCGGGGAGGGCGGGCGGGAGAGGGAGCGAGCGCGGCGGCGGCGCGGGCGGATGACAGCGGTAACCCGGCAACGGGGCCCGCCCCGCCCCGGTGCTGGCGCGGGGCGATGATGCTGAGGGCGGGCGAGGCGGAGCCGCGCAGGTCCCGCCGCGGCCGCGCGGTTCAGCCCGGGACAAGGGGGCGGCCGTGCGGCTGCCCCGCCCTTTTCCCGCCATGGGAACGGCCGGTGCCGGGGCGGTACCGGTGCACGCCGCTCTGTGCCCGGCCGCTTGCGGTAGGAAGTGCTTGTCACCCTCGGTGCTTCCAGAAACCGGGGCTCACCTGTCCCAGGAGCACTTTTGTCAGTCGGGCTCCGGGCGCCGTGAACCCAGTAGCGGGCGTGATGGTTTCCCCTTCTCTGCTCTCCTCAGGCTAAACCGAGTACTAATTACAGGAGCCTCTGACAGAGCCACAGAATCGGTTCGGTTGGAAAAGGCCCCTGAGTTCATCGAGTCCAGCCTATCACGGAACACCACCGCGATGAACTAGACCATGAGGCTAAGTGTCACATCCAGTCATTCCCTAAACACTTCCAGGGACCCCACCACCTCTCTGGGCAGCCCCTTCCAATGTCTAACCACCCTTTCTGTGGAGAAATTTCTCGTGATGCCTAACCTAAACCTCACCTGGTGCAGCTTAAGACTGTCGTCCTCTCACTGATTGCCTGAGGGAAGAGGCCGACCCCACCTGGCTACACCCTCCCTTCAGGCAGTTGTAGAGTGGTATGGTCACCCCGAGCTTTCGCCAAGCCAATCAACCCCAGCTCCCTCAGCCTCTCCTCACAGGACTTGTGCTCCAGTTTACTGCGGAGCTGTGACCATCACCTGAGAGCTCTGCTGGGGCAATGCTGAATACACGGCACTGTTCAACAAACAGCAAGGTAAAAATGGAATACTTAATTGTCGATCATTAAATGTGTGGGATGGCTGAACACAGCACCCAGCCTGGCTGCTGAGGAAAGCTAAGGCCTAAGGAAAAAAGAAAAAAAAAAAAGCAGTGTTTGACTGTGTTGCCATCATAAAACATATACAACATGAGCAAAATTAAGGTTACTCATGTACCTTAGGTCTGGTGTTGCCTTCGAGTAGTGATCTTTGCCATGTGTGGGTATGGGCTCTGGGCCACAGGCTGTCTGACTGCACTAAAAGGCTTCCCATTGCACACTAGCTTTTTCCTGTCTGCTATTCAGTTTTAGTTCTGCCTGTTGTTCTCCATCGTCTTCTACTTGGTGTTTATTTACCCTTTCCTGCTACCTTGTTTACCTGATTTTTCTTTTCCCATGTATTAAAAACAGATGTTTGAGCTCACCTGAGTCTCCAAACCTCTCCCATGTCCCCTTTGGGACAACACAGCAGAGGAGCACTCCCACTCTTGAGAGCTTCAGGCAGGTCCCTTCCTCACCTGCTGAACTTCCACACATCCATTCCTGACTAGCTTATGCTTTTTGTAACAAATTGGCAAGAGGTGCTTTTGCAGACAGCAGCCTCCTTCACTAGTGAGCCCTGCTTCCCCACAGAACATCACTCACCTTTTCCACAGAATGACAAAGCAGCCCTGCAATAATTATATAGGTAAATATATAAGCAGGTAATTGAACTTTTTATTCCTGGAGCAGGCAGGAGTTAAGTCCATGAATAATATTTTCATTTTGGCAAGGTTTGGTTTTTTTTAAGTTTACAAAACCACGTGCATTTTTTTGCCCTCTACAGAGGCAATAGCAATGCTAAAACTTTTGTATCCACAGTATGGATCTCTGTCCCTTGAGCTAAGGTCTCTCCTCAGACCCTATCCATGTTAAGGGGTTACTGGTTTCTATTTCTTGGATCTATTGCTTATTCTTCTGGCATTCCATTAATTGTGGTGTTCTCTCTCTGCCAGTTGAATAATAAATTCACACAAAGGTCAGATATAACTGGGACACTAATACTGAGTACATATTACTTGGGAGTGAAGGAAAAAGTTGGCTCTCTAATCAGCATAGATCACTGACAATGGCAGATGCATCGTTCAAGAAACAGAAAATCACTACTCTGCCAGCACTGATGATAGTGCTCAGACTGGCTGTGGATTTAATGAAAATGTTACGATTTTTTTATTAGTCACAGATTAAAATGGTTCAGTGCATAGTCTTTAATGGAAATGTGGTCATGACTGACTATACTTCAAACAGTAGGGATAAAAATAGGATTTGTACTGCAGATCAATGCATTGGCAGAACTAATCGCACTGTCATATGCCAGACTTGAATGCCACCACACAGACAGTTTCAATAAAACTTATTTTAAAAATAACACACAGAACAATTTTAAGTGGAACTGTATTGTTTTCATCATACAATCCAGTGAGAATGCAAAAAACCTTGCCAGAGGTTATTACTGTGCATGAAGTCATGACAGAGGAAGAGGAACACTGGGGCTTTTAAGCACTCTGCCTAGAGGCTGAAGGGCCTGTTGTCTATCTGGATGTATTTTCTTCCCGTGGTGTTTTTAATCTTGATGGACTACCACCTGTACCAGAAGTTGGTATTAAGCTTAAGGGCAAGACTGCAATCTATCAACAACCTTGGTAACTGCAAAGATTGCATGCTAAAAGGCATAGAAAAACGAGGTGATGATTTGAAAATGAGAGTTAGCCAGGAGAGAGACAGCACATGCATGAGTAACAAATCTGCTATAGAAATGTTATTATAGAGGAAAGCTGACCCTGTATCATACTATGTTATCTTTAAAATGCCATAAATAATAAGGTGAAATAACCAAATGAAAGGAGCATATTCAAATACTAAACTACAATTTTTAAAATCTGCTTAATTTGCCCATGTTTCTGGTTTCATCCAGGCATCTATGATAAATTTTGTAAGCTGTTTGCAGATAAAGGGAAAATAGAGGATTTCTTTTTGTGGGAAAACATGGACCCAAATGATGGTAGTGCTGAAGGAGGCCTTCTGCACAAGGTTTTGTCTAATGCAATTTAAATTTAAATGCTTACTTTTTAGAGATTTTTTTCCCCAGGTGTTTACAAGTAGGTATATCCTAATGGCCGGCAGTGTTGTGCATCCCACTGCCTCCAGGAATGAGAAGCAAAACTGAGCTCTGTCTCGGGCTGATGTTTCAGCTTCTCTAACCTGCTCATACCTGAGGCTCCACGTGTCAGGGTTTGGGATGGGAGAGGCAGACACCCCACATAACGGTGTCATCAGTGGTGCACACGCGTGCAGGTCCTGGGCTGGGGAGGGTTTTGCTGAGGCAGAGTTTGTGCCTGAGAAACAGACCCGTTAGCAAGACTTCTGTGAGGAGGGAGTTATGCCAGACATGAAGTCCTGGCTTGCAGCATAGTACTTATCCATGTTTTGGATCCCCCGCCAAACACAGGCCAAAGCTGTGGGGAAGCTGTGCTGTTGTACTGCTGGTGTAGGAGGCAGGCAATGGAGCAGGAGACACTGGATCAGCAGCTGTCTTAATCACAGCTTGTTCTGCTGGGTGAGAAAAAAATCTCAGGAGCAGACAAAAGGTAGTAAAAGGGGTGAGATAAGCAAGCCACAAGGGAATAGAGCCACACTTTTTATTGTTAGTGAAATACAGATTGGTTAATCCATCTCAAACTTCACCCTTTGAGCTGCAGTGCTTAGGCTGCACACGGGCTGTCAAAACCTTGCTTAAAACTAAGTCTACCAATTCAGACTGCCTGCTGCCACTTCCTAAATGGTATGAAACATCCTCTCTATCTGCTTCGTGTAAAGACATGACTGACCTGAGGTAAAGAAGCAAAGAGCTCCTTTTTCTGATAGGCAATCCTCTGAGCAAAGACACAGTTAGTTCTGCCTTTAATTTCCAAGAAATGAAACTGCTGTCCTGGCTGACCTTGGGAGGGTCATTTTAAATACTCTGCGTGATGGAACTGAAACCGTCTCCTTCCCAGCAGACAGACATTTGGTTTGTCTCTCTTTTCTTGCTGTTCTTTCAAAGAATATTTTTGGAGTCACTGGTAAGGCTTAATTCACATTTTTCCCATGATACTGTAAAGTTGTGTGCAAGCACATTGCACCAGACTTAGACAATAACATCATGGTGGTAGGTAGAACCTACTGCTTTCAAACAAAATAGAGGGGATACAACAGAAGTAATAACAAAAAAACAAGAATTAAAATCTTCTTTCATCTTGATTTCTGTAGGGAACAGGTCATCATTCTGAGCTCTAACAGAGTTATAATGTAAATATTCTGTTCAATAAAATGAACAGATAAAGAAAAAAAGAGCTATACAAGATCTCCTTTTCAAGAGATGTAAAGGTCTAACACTTCCCAGTTGCAGATAAAAAGCCTGGAAAAGAGACAAAATTTCCAAGATATATAAAGCAAATTTTCATGGATGCAGTCAAAGAACTGGATCCTATTTCCTAAGCCTCCTCCCCACTTGGGAGACAAAGGGAGTAAATTTATTGTAACAAACATCAACGAAAGTTTAGCCAGACATAACTATACCAGTCCCAGGATCTGACTGCAAGTAAAGATAAAGGACAATGCTGCGACAGCATCGGCTCAAAGAGCTGATAGCACAGATGATCTCATCAACAGGAAATTTCCATCTCAAACCCTAGGTCTTGATTACAACGCCATCCTATGGATATCTATATAAAAGTTCCACAGCAATGATATCATATCAGAGAGGCTTTGTGAATTCTTAACCTGACTCAGGAAAATGGCCTCTTTTTGATACTTAGAGAGATGATACAATGCAAGACCTTTGGGCTCTTTTCCCCCTTATTCTATTGCTCCATTTCTACTCATTCTGTTATAGGTAATGTAATGGTTTTAGTAGAAGTAACTTATAAAAGAAGAGAAAGAGTACAATCAGTGAGAAGACTGGCAAAAGACCGTCTGTACAAATACACTAGTTTCAATGATAGAGTTAATTACCTTTTATGTCTGGCTGTAGCTTAAAGCAAATATAACTAGAGTTAAAACAGCTCTGGCCTAAGTGTGCCACATACTGATACATTAACTTGCTTTTAATACAAAAATGTTTTTGCACTGAATGCAAAATTGTACTTTTAAAGGATACAGCTTTAAGCAAAAACATGGGGTTTGGTGAAATGTTTGGAACTGAACCACAGTTTGACCTGCCCTGTGCAACATTGCAGGCTCACATCTCCAATCTTAGAAACCTTACAGGCAGATATTTCAGTCCATCACTATTACTAACACCTGGGATAAAGCACTCAAGTGAACCAATTTCAGAGACTCCAAATCCACACCAAAACACAGAGTTTGTCAGATCCACCAAGGCCATGACTGCACCAGGACTAAGCCAGCACTAGAAATAGAATTAATTGTACCCTAGCAAAATCAGGGCAGACATAGCAAGGATAGTGCAGATCAATGTATTGGCAAAACTGTATTGGGCAGCTTGCCTGAAAGCTTGCTGCTCACAAGCTTTGTCAGTATCTTGCTGCTATTGGACTGGAAATTCATTGCAATAAGAAGAGAGCTCAGATATCTAAGAGCAGCTAATTGTATTATAAAAGCAACAGAGGGGAAAAATTCACACAGGAAGGCATGTAGTCTGTGCCTTTGGCAAGTACTCATTTACAAAACATCAGCCTATTTGTAGTATTTGTCTAAGTGTGTGCTTGAAGTTGAAAGTGTTAGTAACTTTCTTCTATAATCTATATTTAGCCATGGCAGCCTGACTGTCATGGTAAGCAAAGAAGGTTTGGTGGGAGCAAATCCTAATAAGGTATTCCCCGGTATTGAAAATAACTGAGTCACAGCTCTAATATTTAAACTATTTATAATTCCATTAAACAACAGTTCACAGGAAACCACTGTGGAAACCTGGTGGTAACATGAGTGTTTTCTGCTATGGATTGATCTTAGTGCCGAATAACCCCACACCATAGCAGGGCCCATTTTTTTTCCCCAGAAATTTCATTAAATTCTTGTTCATGTCTTCAGACGTAGTTCTACAAAATTTAAGAATCATTTCTTGACATAAATCTTAATGCCTATATTTCATTTTTATTTCAAATACTGTCTGGAGCTGTCCTGCTCTCCAATAAATATTTTGTTCAACCATTTTCCTTTGGCCATCCTCGGCCAATGGCTGCAGTTTATAAAACAATTACTCAGGTTCTGCAAAAAGGTTTGCACAAATGTAAAAAAGACAATCTTAGGGATAAAAAGTCATTGGACTCATGTATTCAGCTAAATCGGAGAATACTTACTGTAACAGGTGACACAAAATTCTCATCAATTGAAGTTTTTGGAGCCATTTATACTTTTGATTGTAATTGTGTGTCTGTAGAGTGGTGCACTGACATTTTAGCCCACTGCCACCTGGTCCTCCAAACTAATAATGTCAGTGGAATGAGGTTAAAGGAACTTTCCTAAAGTCTACCTGAGACAGACAGGTCTCAATTTATCTGTATTAGGCTATTTGTACTGCCCTGGAGTGGCAACAATATCTCATCAAATTCTTGTCTTTGAGTCTTTTCTGAGATTACATTTTACAACCAAAACCACTGGCAAAATAATATCGGCCTAGAACTTTATTTCCAGTACTTTTCATCCTCTCCAGTTAGTAACTTGTTTCCTGTGTTGCGTTTTTTTTTCCCGTAGGAACTCATTCTTATTTCTCCCATATTTAAGCAAATCAAAGTCTCCAGTGACTGAAGAAAATACGGTCAGTTTCCGTAGTTGTGTTGCTGCTGAGTAAACTGACTTTAACTACTTATATTTCAATAATAATATTTTAATTACACATATGCATACAGAAAAGGAGAAATAGCATAAGAGCAACTTTTAAAGTACATAGCTGTGTACTAGAAAAATCAAGATATAGCTGTTACACAGAATTGGATAATACAATCTGAAAACTATACAAATTTGGCAAGCCATATGAAAAAGGAATAATCTTCCTTTCTTCATGGTGTTTTCCAAAATAATAATTTTGGTTAGCCAGTCCTGCTGCTACCCTTTTTTATTTAGCTTCAGCTAGGGCCTTTAGGAAAATGGAAAGACAGAAAGGTTTAACATTTTATACTAGCTCAGTGCTCTTTGGGATATTTTTTCAACAAATTAACAGCAATTTGACAGAAAGTGATTAAACATTATGATGAAGAGGGACTTCTGCATGGCAGGGTTAAAGCCCCGTGTTACACTCTATGGCTTCCTCTAGAAATGCTCTTTCTCCTCAGGTAAACCCGTATCACGTTAAGTCCAGCAGCAATCAAATGCATCAGGAAATAGAAACATTATGCACATAGGGATGCTAAACTTTGAAAGTATCTGCATCCAAGTGCCCAGCTTCACAGAGAGTATTCCCAAACTTTCTTTTCTAAGGCAGAACCAACAGACATTTCCTAAGGAACTAAGCAGACAGCTGTGAGTTTATTCTCCATAGCATCACTTTGCTGTAGGTAGGTGGCACAAAATTTTCCAAAAGAGAGTAGTGTAGAGAGCTAAATAGGCTCCTAGGGATAAAGGAGGGGTGATCCCCTGGTTCAAGGGAGGGGGGGAAAATGATACCATGTATTTCTATTGAATACTGTCTTTTTCCCCTGAAAAAGGAAACCCTGAAGAGAGAAGGTGTTACAGCCCTGACAATTGCTATGATGAGTGATCCCTTCAGATTATTATGTTTCATCTATCTTACAAGTTAGCAGTGCAGTATAAAGCCTCTTTCCAGAAGGGGAAAGCTAGAGATCTTCAAATGTAAGTGGGAAAGATGGTTTTGAAATTAAAAAAAAAAAAGGAAAAAAAAAAGGAGAGAGAGAAAGTGAAAACACATTTTTTATTCCCTAGTGCTTTGTAAGAGTTATTCTGAAGGTCATCAGCACTTTCAGAGGTGATGGTTCTGTGAAGGCTATATTATGCAATGTAAAATGCTTTAAAAGTTTTAATTAAAGAAATCAGACTGAAAGAGTTTCTTATTAGAAGTAAAGAGTAATCTCAGGGGCCTGAGAGGCAAAGCTGAAGACAATTCCAGGATGTTCAGAGGCAGTCCAAATAAGTCTCAAAAAATGTAAAGGATTCTTATATAATTGGACCCTCTTATTGACCCGCTTATTATAAATGCCAATAGTTTTTATTTTTTAAATATGTATTTTTAAAATATTTTTAAAATGTGTTTATGGGAATCAAACTATTAGACTAAGTATCCTCAAATATGGATCTCATTAGCAAGGTGTTACCACGGCTCTCTTGACTAGTAGATGGTATTCCTGTGGGTAATATTAACAGCTGTAATCAGAGACTGTTAACTATTACCCAGATTAAATAGCTTGTCATTCAGATTTATGTAATTGAGGGAGAGGAAATAAGGATGAATTCCCTTCTAGCATTCACAGGTCAAATATTTATTGTTGCTTGGTGAGTATAATGGGCTTGAACGACGTCATAAGCTTGGACAAAGGCAAGATAACATAATATCTCTTCTGTAGCTCTGCCCTGTTCAGGTTCTTCACTGTTTCTATTAAGCAAAGCAATGAGCTTATACATGTTATTTTGCAGAATTACCCTTTTGCAGAAGCACTACTAGAAAACAACAAAAATTCCTCAGCCAGAACATCTTCTCAATTGTCATCTTCACTGATGCTCAGAAGGCTAGTGCCATCCAATAAAACTTCTCCTAAATCAGCAAGAAACTGAAAGATCCTTGTTATTTACAGAAAAAAAAAGCCTAGAGTTAGAATACTCAATCAGTTACATGAATATTAATAGTGCTGAGCGCCTTAATCTAGACAGTTCTCAAACTTTGCAAGTGCTGTTTGGCATTGTGCTCATCAGGCCTTCTGGGAGTGTGCCTCAGTGACACAGAGCTGAAAATGCTTGCTACAGCTCAGGAAAAGCTCTTGCTAGTTCCTGACACTGCTCGCAGTACCTCTTTGCATCATATGGCAGTAGAATTTGGAGTGGACAGGAGTAGGAAAAACCACAAGCTCGCACATACAAGGCTGTGGAAGAAAAGCAGCATGCTAAGGCTCAGCAGACAGCATCATTGCTTTCCTGTGGGAGCTCAGGTTGCAGCAGGAACCTTTCTTTCAGCTTCTGATTTGGTGTGTTAATGATGCTGTACACACAACATGATGCTCCCTAGCAACTGCTGCTAGACAGGCGTGGCCTTCTGTATTCTTGCTAATGCTGCTGCCAATAAAAAACCCATCATATCACTGTCTGGTCAGCTGGGCTAGCCAATCTGAAAAGGTAGAATCATTTTCAGGGGGTTGGCTTTTCATTCAAGGATAGAGGAGTAGTAAAAAGTGCTTTGAAATCTCATGCACTATTTGGGACCTCTTTATGAAAAGTCAGGTCTGTGTTAGTTTTGCCCCCTGACTTGGCAGCAGAAACACAGGCTGGGCTTTCCCCCATGCAAACGCAGAGGACGGGGCACTGAGTGTCGTGCTGCAGTTTTGGTGCGTGCCAGCCCTGGGGGCCCCTCTCACCTCCTGCTGCACAGCTCCGTCCCCACCCTCACTGCAATAGCAGCTTTTTGTACGGCCTTAATAAAAAACAGATCAGAAATAACCCCTTCTTAGGAGGTTTGTTTTGGAGCTCAGTCAGCTAACTGCTGCTTTTTCTTCTGTGATGTGGTGATGCTGGGGGCTGGTGTACTGAACCCACCTGAGAACAAGTGACCGAGGAAGCAGGAACTTGCCATACCTAGCCCACAGTCGAGCCTAGCACGGAGCAGGTTGTGCTTCATACAGTTTCCCAAAGGCTTCACTCGGCTCTGTAAATGGTTGTTAAATCAAACATAACACAGAGGTTCCTGAGCTGTTGGCAGAAGTCATGTTGACCTTACTAGGGCTATGACTTCACCCATTTAAATAAAAAGGCAATCCAATATGTCATGCAGTGTGATCATCATCTTGCCTGTCCCACGGCTGCCACAAAGCCTTCCAATATGGATATATCCTGATCTTCTAATGCAGAAGCTGAAAGACCATACATTTCTTAGCTTTTACTTTCTTGCAAGAAAAAAAAATGTGAAACTCCTATTGGTCGCTTGGATTTTAAGCACCTGATGTTCAGGGCTGAGTCTCTGACTGGAGCAGGGGGAAGCTTGTGCCATGAAATTCAAGTCTGTTCCATGTCCTTTGGATCTGAGATTTAGTTTCACCTCTACTTTTCTTTCAGTGTTCATATTCCATACCTTTTTTTTGTTATACCTCCAGGAAAGTAATTTAATATCTTCTGATAAATGCTGAATTACATACTTACATCTACGTTTGTGCTTATTTCAGAGGTCTGTAGTTGTAGTTCCTAAAAGCTCAACTACATCAACAGAATTGCAGGTGCAGCTCTGATGCCTGAAGGTATTTACCAAGTCAGAGGGAGAGATTTATAACTCTGACTTCAGTGGTGCTACACAAATTTACGTCAGCCAAGGAGCCTCTGTGTGCTTTTTAGAGTTATCTGCTTGACAACTTGTCCATCTTCTCATGTGGCTCAGCTATTTTGTGTTCTTGGGCTCTAACCTTCTGCACATTAGTGGGTGTCATGGTAACTAAGGAGCAACCACATGTACTAGCCTAGCAAAAAAACTAGAAGTGCTGAAGGTTAAAAAGTAACTGGAGGAAATATTTCAGTAATGTAAAAAAAGAAAACAAACCTCCCCCATCCCCAAACATGAGAGACACTCCAAACTGAACTTTGTGTGTTTTTTTGGTAAGTTAACCCAGTGGCAGTAAATGAATAGCACAGCTGGAACATCTAACAGCAGTGTGATGGTTCAGTTAGGCATGTTGGCAAGCAGCAGGGTATGGGTTCAAATTTGGGCAGTTCTTTTGCCTACATAGGAAGGAGGCTGAAGACAGCAAACTCTGGAAATGTTTAAGTTCATGTTTTGACAGGTGTCTGTGGCCAGAGAAGTAAAGATGAAACTTGCCTTTGCACAACTAGGGTGTGGATAAAATATTTTTACTGCACTTGTTCCCAACAGGAATATAGAAAGTGCAGTGGGAACTTGCTGTGGTGTAAGTTTGAGAAGCTGTAGGGTGGAATGTGCTTTAGTGTGACCCACCAGGTGGCTGCGGTGGAGGTTGGTGATGGGGGGTGCCTCAGCAAAGAGGCTCATTGTGAACTTTAATGCAGTGTGTTATGTGCTGAGGGATCACAAGTCTCAAAAGTACTCATTCAAAAAAAGCCCTGGCTCATTATTCAAATACTCTTAATGTACTGACTTCTAGATAGCCTAAAGATAAGTGGAAGATGAGGAATAAGCCTGGCCTATAACTCCTGGAGCTTGGACTTTCACCTGTGCTGAGATCCTCTGGCCATACCCATGTGTCTTTGAGAAACAGACTTTTTCCAAGTGCATAGAAGATGGTACACAGGAGGGATTTTCATAACTGCAGGATCTTAGGGATGTTAGAAACTCTTCTAACCATGTCTCAGCAAACAAATGTCTCTACTTCAGCCAGCAGCTGATGGTAATTCAGAGTTCCTAGCTCATGGAGGGAAAGTGAGGTTTCTTCAGAAGTCTTAGAGTAACAAATCCATCCTGATCCTAGGTTACTTAGCCTTTTTTATTCAAAGTGTTTCTTATTTCAGCTTTGCATTTGTCTAGCTCCAGCTTTCATCCATTGAACATTTTAATATTGCCTATAGATTCAGTAACACTGTATGGTGAAAATCTCCCAGTGTTGAGACATATAAAATGCTACAATTTCAGTTGGAATGTCACATGACAAGGCAATATCTGAAAAATAGAATTATTTTTTCATATATAAACATTCTTCACTAAGGCACATTTGTATTTGGAGAATTGCAGTCTTTGTCTAAGGCATCTGTCTGAAAATATCTTCTAATGGCATCCAATCAAGGCACTCTAGAGCTCTAGGCATATTCAATGCTGAAAGAACATTCACAGGGGTGAGGAGCCTGAAGAGCTTCTCGCAGGTGCTGTAATCAGAGCCCTTTTCTCTTTCTGTGTTAGTCACTTTCAAGCTGAACAATTTGAAATCACTGTGTTGTTCTGGGGTTTTTTCACAATAAAATTAGCAACTGCTCTTCTTACTTTCTATCAGTCACTAGAAACTACATGCCTATATATAAAGGAAGCTATCATGATGTGTAGATGTCATCTAATTTTGGTGTCTTTTTATGGAATAAGAATTTATTGAGACAGCAGTTGGATTCTTTGGCTCGTACTTTTCCCCTCCCTCTTCTCCTGGGCTATTACACCAGGGTCTTTCTGCACACTGCCTTTTGGATGTGAACTCAGCCAGCCTTGTCTTCCCACCTATCCCCATCCCAGTATTTCCCTTGGGTTAATTGCCCACTGCCTTCAACAGTACAGGTGGACACATTTGCCTCTACCTGAAGCACATTGGTTTAGGCATGATCTTGGGATTGAAGATGTGTAGATTTAACTGGAAAAGTGTAACGACCCTGTTGGCTTTTTCTTAAAACTAATGATGAATACAGGCCTAACCATGCTAGTGCAATCTGTGTATAAAGATCTTCTCCCTCATCTGCTTATAGACATCCTGTGACTCTGCCTTTCAAATGCTGCTGGTGCTGCAAATTTGAAATATTCTCTCTGCCACTCTTAGCTGCTCTGCTCAGGCTGAATCCTGTCAGTAATTCCCAGCACTGACAGATCAGGTGCTCAAGCTTTTGGGTTGGGTGACAGGAGGTGCGGAGCTCTGCTCTGGAAGCTGTGTGACCACCCACCCTGGCTGCCCAGGGGCGCAGGGGTACAGCTGGAAAATCACCACACTGCAGCTACGGGAAGTGACCCTACGTTGGGGAAGGGGGTGGTATAATGCCTCAATTGCCTTGGTCTCAGAAAAAATGATGAATTGAATTCACAACTGGGTGGTGATTTCAATATCCTTTGTATGGGTGGAGTGACAGAGCTTTAAGTCATGATTCTGCTTCTCCCCAGTTCAAACCTAGAAGGAGTAAACCCAGCCCCAGTATAACCTGGCACAGACTCTATCCTGCTCTGAATTATTCCCTGCTGCCAGAAGAGACAGCCAAAGCTCCCTGCTGCAGCCCTGTGCCACTCCCTATGGATAATCTGGTTGCAGAGTGAGGTGAAAGGGGAAGAAAAACAGAGCAGCAAATTACGCCAGGAGGAAATCTTTGTTATATTTATAAGGCAGCTGGGTTAGGAACCAGGGAGTGAGATGCTCATGTAGTAATGGAATAAATTCTATAAATGTAGTTTAGAATGGATGGGAGGATGCAAACAATTTATTTGTTTTATTATTTTTAATTTCAGCTTTATATTCGAGTGTAAAATATTGTGTATGCACAAATGCAAGAATATGCAGACCAAAGTAAAAACAATATATGTTAATTTCATATTAATCTGAAAGAGGTTAGAGGTTTATTGCTGGAAAATCACTAGGGGAAGTGATTTTTTTGAAGCAAAAAGATGCAGGACATGTCTGTCTAGGATCAAGGACTGTGTTAAGACAGCCAGCAGAGAAACATCAGGAAAATAAATAAGGCACAGAATTGCATGCAAGAAAACAGCAAACAAAACCATAAATTTGTTGTCCAAAGTAAGACAAGGGTAATGAGACTAGCAGCTACTGGGAATAAAATGCTTTTGTGTGTGGATGAGGTCAAAACTCTAAAAACGATTTCTAGAAGAGAGGAAGAAATCATGAGGCTTTTGTACGTGGCATTTTTAATGGACTAGGAGGAGGAAAAAAGGCAGATACTGGGTAGGGCAAAGAGATGAAGACCTACAAACTACTTTGAATCAACTCTCCAATGTAATGTGGAAAAGACCCTAATGATAAAATTGTAGATGTCCAACCAGTGTGTCTCCTGTGGGGACAAACTCCCCACTGCTCCATGCCTTTGTGAGGTTTAATGAATGGGGGTAGGCAGAGATGGGATGCAGTGAGCAGGCAGGGACTGTGCCAAGGCTTGCTTGTCAAGTCATATTTGCCACTGTACTGCAGGGTTAGAGCTTGAGGGGGTCTGGGACTGACTGCAAAGGCACTTGCTGAATCCCCCCAGGCTGGTGAGTCCTTGGGGCAGCCCTGCCTGGGCATCACGAAGGGACAAGGTGGCTGCGGCTGGGGCACCCCTGCTTGGGTCACAAGGGTTACATCGGGAAACAAATTGGCTCCAGAGCTGGCATAACTGAATTGTCAAGTGTCACTGATATTAAACAAGTTTTGGTTGATTTGGTTATTTTTGATTGGATTTTCTGGTTTGGGGTTTTTTGGTTGGTTGGTTTTTTCGTTTGGGTCTTTTTTTAGCTTGTGTTTCCCAGAGGTACACAAATGTAGTTGACTTTCCCAGTTGATAGTTAATGACATGGGGATGGGAGGGAAATGAATCACTGAGGCTACAGGAAAACTTATTTTCAGGAGAACAATAATGCCATATATCAACAAAATTTTTTGTACTGTCACTTGATAGCTCATTGGCCATGAGGCACCATCTTGGGATCTTTGTAGACTGAGAGCAATGGCCTGTCTACACCTGAGTTATTTAAAGATAAAAAAGGGCTTTGTGATTCTTGTATGATAGTCACAGAAAGAGTTCTATAGAGATGAATGAAAGCTGGATTGAGGCCAAAGCCATCACATGCCTCTTTGTAGTAGTTGCATAAACAGAGGATGAGTAGATAATTTCCCGCTCTCTTCTGCTCTTGTCTAAGATCTGTCTTGTCATAGATAATTATAAATCAAAAATAATGAACTTCCCCTTTAACGCATTTGAAACTTTGGTATGAAGTGGTGTAAACAAGTTCTGAAGTCTAGTATATGGGAGCATTAAGCTTAATTATTAATAGATAAATAACTCTTCATCAAAAACTGAGGGAGAAGTTTGGGCCTGGTAGTATTTTATACTAACATGTATATCCATAAATAGTAATAACTTGAGGGTCCTGTGACTAATCTTGTGTTCACAGAATAGATGCAGTCTGTGCAAAATAAATAAAACAGAGAGGAGCTAGTTTAGTGTGCTGCCTGCCTGGACCTATGAGTCCTCCCCCAGACTTCAGCTCTTCCCGTGCTCCTGGAATGCACAAGGATAATACTTCAATTCATGCCTCCTTCTGGTTTGTGCTTTCAGTTCAGTGATTTGGCTCAAGTGAGGTAACACAAGGATCTGTCCTTTTTATACTATGGTGTTTTATGAGTGGACAAGTTCTGTTCTTATATTTTTGAGTTTTCCTACAAAGCTGTTCACCACACTGAAAACTGGAAAGAATTATCTATGCTTATTTTAAGTGTTAGCAGTATAGTTAACCTTTAGCATTTAAATTTCAGCAAAGAAGCCTTTCATTGTTCATGTGTTTTCTAAAAATAAATCTCTTCTGTGAATCCAGCTAATGCATGGCTGTACAAATCCTTGTTTTTCCTCTAGGGTTATAAACTCCTTATTATATATCCACTTAATTATTTCTCCTTCATTACCCCTTTTATCTGCATACTCTGGCTGTCACAGCTCCCCAGGCAGCGAAGATCACTGCACCTATACCATTGCTATTTACCCCTGTTGCATTGTCATCCAAATCCTGGATGAGCCACGTTCAGGAAGATTTCCTCTTTACTATTCCATGAGTCCTGTTTTCCCCTCTGAATAACGCCAGACCTCTTTGATAGGTCTGGCTGCATAGTGACTGAAAGAAACAAGGTTTCTTAAATAAACCTTCTCCTGGAAGTGGCTCAGTGATTTCTTCTGCTTTAACTTCCTTTACCAACACCATACAGCCTAGTGGATAATAAGTATTATTTTCCCCCCAAAAAATGCTTGTATTTATTCCAGGCAGTAAAAGGTTTATATCTTTTTGTTCTTTCTTAAAATGCCCCTATTTTGCTATAAAATATTAGGATTTATTTAAGTTAATATATTGGGAAGGTAAATGCTGCAGTTAAAGAATCAGGCCCAGCCTTGCAGTCTGTACTGAAGTCCTGCTTGAGGAAAATGGACAAAATACAAACTGTGTGTAATTTTCAATTCTTTAACAGGAATATTCATGTATTATTTGGACTGGTCTGCATGACTAGTCAGGCTGAAAAGGTCAGGCTGAAGATTATACAGCTCTGGTGTGCTGTGGGAGTCAAAACAACACGTTCCCTTGTAGGTCTGATCTGTGGGTGACCCTTTCTTGGGAAGAGTTGTCCTCAGGCTATGGTTCTGAGCAGCCTCATGCCCTAGGGCGATAACCCTTCCAGCAGCCCCGCAGAGGCAGCGAGCCCCAGAGTGAAGGGCAGCGCTGCTCCCCACTAAGTGTTGGGTACCCCTTTGCTTCACGAGGTTGGTACCTACCGACCCTGGGCCAAACCCTGGGGAGCAAAGCGCGTAATCCAGTGTGTCCTGGGGCAAGAACATTGCCCCTCCCACTCGTGCCCCTGTGCTGCAGGCACTGCTGCCAAGGCAAACTGCCCCAGCCCCGGGCTCCTTCTCTCAGTACTCCGGTTCGGCGGAGGAGGTGCACTGTGCAGCTGCAGGTCAGGACTGCCTCCTGGGGGTGGCAGTCACAGGATCCTTTCTGACCAGAGCTGGCTGCGTCTAGGCAGAGAGAGCAAAGTGGTGCCCTGAGCGCAGGTATGGCCGGAGGAGGCCCCAGCAAACCAAAAATGCTCCTTTACTGAAAACTGGGCAAGATTCCAGCCACTGCCTGGGAAGACGCTACTTTGGTGCGTAATTCACCTGTTTATAATAGTTTACTGGACTTGTGAGATCTACTCAAAATGAGGCCAGAGAACTGATCCAGTACAAAACTGATCCAGTACAAAACCAGACCTGAAGCAACCTCATTGGAAGGGCGTGGGAGTCTGTAAGCCGGTGCTGTCCTTCGCTGTCGTGTCAGACCATGCTGCTACTATTTTCTTGTCACTGATATTCACAGAAAGTACGACTTAAGCTATTCTTAAAGCCAAAGCAGAGAGTAAGCGCTCGGCTTGCATTTCCTTGTATGTTGCTGCTAATGGTGCAGCATGTGTCCTTTGTTCACCCCTCAAATCCCCTTCCAAACCAGATATCTCACGACCCCTTTCAGCCTTCCTTTAGTGCACATTTGAGGATCCCCTGGTGTGTGGATCAGCATGATGGTACTCACAGGGGCAGAGTGGGGCAAGAGCGAGTGCCTGGAGACGGGGGACTAACTCTGTGGTACTCCCCAAGCTGTCGCAACGCTTTCCGGGACTATGTAGTCAAGTCCTCTTGTGCACCTCCCTTGAGAACCAGACAAGCATTGCCCTAAAATGCAGATTTCTCTGTCTGTACCTTACACAGGTGTCTGGCTGATGTGGTGCTTAGGAAAGAGAGAGAAAGGGGTAACTAGTTTCTGCCTGGTTGTTGCTATGATGCTCTCATACTGATGTTGTTTGAACATTCAAAACATTAAATAGAATAAACACTGTCTCAAGCTTTCTGGATACCCCCAGGCCATTATACTCCTCTCTAATGAAATTGTCTGTTGCAAAAATAGATAAAAGTAATGCTTTTCTTTATTAATATTTTCTAAATCTCCATTTGGAAATACATCTCTCTTTTTTTTTTCTTCCTTTTCCCTTAAATCCACTGAAAATTAGTTTTGCAGGTTTATCAACTTGGAGACTCCCATTTTAGCGTTTTAACTGAAATAACCTGAGAAATGACTGATCATTACAGAAAGATGGCAAAATCACTCAAGGACAAATCATAGGAGTAATTCACTAGTTTCCCTGGAGTCAGAATTGGTCTATTAATATAAACAATCTGAAGTACCCCAGCAAAAATATAATTAAATAGAAAGCAGCTCTATGGTTTTTTTAGGCTTTTTTGCCTGAATTTTAGAGAGCTGGTGAGAGTAAGATGTCTATGTACCATATACAGCTGTGTACATCTTCCAAGGCCTGAGTAATTGTGATATCGATAACAAGTAATTAGCCCCCATTGACTTGAGTGGATTAGCAAGACTATGGGAAAAACAGAACCTGTAAACACTAAAAACTTCATTAGAACAAGTTGTTTAAAATCTCAAATTCTTATATACAATTAAGTAATATTGTGACTTTCAAATATTTACATCAAAAAATCATTTGGAACAGCTATTTGATAAAAGTTAAATATACAGCAATTTCATATCAGAAAGTTAACAGAAGTTCATTTTATAGCCCCTCAATGAGTTTAGCTTTACAAAATAATTATTTTTTAATATCAGAGCTAGAGTTATCTATGAATCTATAACTTATGATTGCCAAGAAATTAAAAGAATGTTCCTTTTTCTGACGTTAATGTTAGGATTATGTGCTTTGTAAGTGCAGGACACTTACAGAATTAAGTGCTGGCGATATCAGCAACTTTATGTTTGTAACTTTATGCAGGAGTTATTTCGATTTTGTTTAGATACTGATTTTTAGCATATGTAAGAGAGATGTTGGTTCTTAATTACCCTTCTTATTACCTATATATTTCTGAAACAAATTCTTCTTTGGATCTGTAGCTTTTCTGCAGGACAAAAAGGCCTCACACTGTAAATTAGATGTCAAATTGTCTTGAAGTGCTGGATAACTACTGAAATTATTGGAGAAAATGGAAGAAGAGGTAACGGTTCCTTAGGCATCATCACATTTGCTAAACATTTTAGAACAATCCATAGCGGAGGAGACTTTCTGTTTGCGTGCTTCTTCTCATTTTCTACTGAGGGATGATAACTTGAGTTATCAGTTCCTAGTAGATGTTGCAAGATGATAGTGAGATTGGTTGGCTCAGATCAGGCTGACAATGAGGATATTACAACAGAGGCTTAAATACTGTGTAGTGCATGGTGATAAAATAATTTCTGGAGTCTGCTGCTATCTTATCTGCTGTCTGGTTGCTCTCCTTTTTACTGTGTGGGTTAGAGGACCTGACTGAATCATTTAGGGAAAATGAAGGTGCATCAGCAGAAGGTATGAAGTTAATATTCATGAACTGGAATACTATGATGTTTTGCCTGTATTAATGTAGGTGTGAAATGGTCTAAATCCCCTGTAATTCAATCCACCTACAAAATTAAAATACTGAGGCAACACTGCGCAAAAGGAAATGACCAGGAACTGATGACAAGTGTAAAACAAACAGGAGAGTGAGTGTCACACGGGAGAGCGGAAGACAAAAATACCAAATGGGGTGAGGAAGGAGAGGGGCCAAAGCAGTGCCCATGGTGAAGCTGCACCCCTGAACCCAGGGGTGTTCTCAGAAAGGCTTGGCTGTGAGTGAGTGAGTGAGTGGGTGCTGGGCAATGGCTGCAAATGCAGACCTCAGGGTGAAAATGATGACCAAAGAGAGGGAGCAGTGGGGTGAAATGGAGCAGTGCAGCGCTGGGCTGAGGAGTCAGGTGAATGAGTGACTACCTCCATAGTTTAGGGCTCAGGAAAGAATAACAATGATGTAAAAATATTAAGGGAAAAGGGAAGTACTAACTATTGTACTTGTCTAGCACCGAGGGAATCTATTAGAAATATCCATAAGTATACTGAAATGCTAATTACCTGACCCTTGGTCTGTTTCACACAGGGAGGACAGGACCTGATGACAGGTGAGATTTGATGGAATGGTATATTTTTCAATAGAAACTCAGCACATATTAAGTTTGTAGTTTTAAAAATCAGTAGATAGAGAAAATTTCTATCAGAATTGTCCAAGGAAATGCCTAAAGCATTATTTTGTATTTTTTAATGCCTAGAAAGTTCCTGAAGAGGCAAATAAATTCTCTAGCATGCCAGATTTTAGAGAGGGTAAGTGACATACCATGAATAATTATAAAGATCTAACCTAGACATTAGTTCTGGACAAAATTGATTTTAAAGCTTTATATAGAGATTGATTAATCATGAACACTGGAATAAGAATTAATGCTTAATGGCATGAGTTTACAGAAAATATATTCACTCAAGGTAAACTCGAAAACCAAAATATATAAGTGAAAATAAATCTCTGAGAAACTTACTTGGAACTGTGCAGCCTTTTATCTGTCATGAACACTGGAATAAGAATTAATGCTTAACGACATGAGTTTACAGAAAATATATTCACTCAAGGTAAACTCAAAAAATAAAATATATAAGTGAAAATAAATCTCTGAGAAACTTACTTGGAACTGTGCAGCCTTCTATCTGGCAGAAGGACCATCTAGAATTAACATTAATCCAAAACCATCAACATGTACAACACAGGCTCTTTTCAAACACCACAGCAAACTGAGTTAGTGCATTGCACAATTGTCAATGTGTGCCTTGGGCAGGGTGATGGATCACCATTGTGCCAGAAGTGATTGTGCCATACAATGTCACCTTTGGGGGTTGGTTAATTTTAAAAAGAAAAAAAAAAAAAAAAGAAAGGCAAGGACTCCTATTCTTCATGTCCAGCTGTGCTTCAGCTCTCTTCAGGGAGAAGGCAGTGGCTGTTGGACACAGAGCTGTGTGGACTGGAGCAAGGTGTGGTGAGAGTCACTGCTGGACTTTGGTGTTGTGAAGTGCTGGGTCCCACTGACTGCCCTCCAACCACACAGCTGGTAATCTTCTTAGAATGTGGCTTTTTATTTTGTACCATTAAAAAACCAGTCTCTCTGGTTTGGGCATCTTCAGGTTACTGCTTTGCTAATTGTAGGAAATTTGAGAAAAACATCTTTGTCTGTTGGAAAGAAGTTGCTGACAAAACTGCTACCGGAAAATATTTACTTCCATTTAAAAAAAAAATTTAAATTTCAATCTTTCACTTCTTCTTCCCCTTGTGACTGCATAATTTTAAACCAGTATTCTACAGAATGGGTTTACTGTCAGGAAATAGTGGAAATGCTTTTTAAAAAAAGTTGTGGAAGATGAACTTAAAACACTTTTTTCAAAGTTAAAAATCATCCAAGCAGGGAAAATTTGTTTACCATCACTCATCTACTAAATCCAATATTTGCAATAAATTGTATTGGAACAATGAGGAAATCTTTATTCTTTGAGGAAATTACTAATCAAGTCCTATTCAGTAATGAATGAATATGGTTATCTCTAAACATCTTTTCCTTCTCTTTTGACATGTCTTTAATTATTCAAAAAGCCGAACCATCCTCTGTATTTGTCAGCTGTTAGTGACACTTAGATGCCATCACAGAGGCTTGGGGCATTTGTTTTCTCTCTTTAATCAAGCTATGCATGCTAACTGGTTAGTGAATTAGTTGTAGACAAAACAAAAGTGATCATATTAAACATGTATTGAGTGGAAAGTCTTTATATATTTAAATAGAAGATGAGGATAGGTAGGATATGATAGGCTGGGATACAAGATACAGTAGGATGTGAATTTGCTATTTTAAACAAGGCGAGGGAAGCTTTGCCCAGACAAGGATCCACTTATATGTGTTACAAATTTAAGCTACATCTCTAAGAGGCATGTTATCTAAAATCAATGGACACAGTTACAACCTTCAGGTTGTAATATTCCCACCTTCAGGTATCCCTGGAGTCTGATTTTTTTCAGTGTAACTAAAGGTGACCGAGCACACTTAGAAGTCCATGTCTTTCAGATATTGCAGGCTCAGTATTTAAAAACAGAATCGGCAGAAAACCTCCTGCATCTGAAAACCTTGACCAAGTAATTATGCATAACACATACTTATCTAAACCTGTATTTGATGTAAGTACTGAATTGTTCAAATATCCAACCTCACTCATTTTTTTAAACAAGAAATGTTTTAAAGTTGAATATTCCTGAAGTAGGTGGTTAGAGAACAGCCCTGGGCAGGGAGGAGAGTTACATGGGGAGAGCTAGCCCAGGGCGCTCTTCTGTGGAGATAACAAACTGCAAGGCAGTCTCAAAATAATACTTTTCACTTTTACAGTGCCTTTAATCTGAAAACCAAAAAGCACTCTACAGAATCCACGCCCTCGCTGGGCTGCAGTTGCTTCTGGGTATTCCTTTGAGAGGCTTTTCAGCTGCTGTCTGTCCTCAGAGCTGGTCTGTCAGTCCTAGCCTGGTACCTCCCCAGCGGCAGCCCTGTGCAAATCAGTGCACCCTTCAGAAAAAACAAATTCAGAAACAAACATTGCATAGACATGAGCTTCACATCCACCAGGGCAGTCCAGAATTATGGACACTGAAACAAACACCCACAAAACCAACCCAAAACAAAGTCCACCAAACCTGGAACAGAAGTGGTTTTAAGTGCTGCACAATACACAACTGCAGAACTAGACAGAAACATGGACTGCTTGGAGAACTTTTAGCAGGGGTAGAAAAGAGGTTTCTCTTGATTTGTGGTGAATCTCATTGCAGAAAGAATTTAAATCAGTCCTTAATCTTGCTACAATGCTTTTCTTTCTTTTTTTTTTCCCTTTTTCTTTTCTTCTTTTCCCTTGGTGATGTTTCCTTTCTGAAGATCATATAAAGCAGGACACAACAGAAGCATTTGCTTCTCTGGCCTTTTGAGATGAATTATATTTAAATCCTATTCTTCCAATATCAGGGGTATGATGAGCTTGTGCGCTGCTTCACTTTAGCCAGTTCTTTGCTGTTCTGAGGACTTCACGATTCACCGTCACTGTGTACACATGGAAAAGAAAAAAACACCCACTCTGTTGGGTTAGTTGTCTCAGCAGGAAATAACATGCAAGAGTATCTCTAGAGTTCATGGGAAGGTGTTACCAGAAAATAAATCTATCACCCATGCGATGGATGAACCGATTATCTGCGGTGGCAGATGCTGGCATCAAGGGCTACTCTGATTCCTGTCCGATGGTTCGTGGTTGCCCAGCACAGCCTTTCTCCTGCTCCCGACCCCCTTTCCACAGCTGAGGATAACTTTTTACAGATGGAATTTTTGGTTTACATTTTACCTCATAACAGGTGCATTTTCTCTTTTTCCCACTGGTCTCTGCCCAAGTGTCTTGCTCCCTAGCACTTTCTTAATAATGTTCGGCTCATGCCAACATTAAAAATGTGACATCTTACGTTGGCTGATTTTATTTCAGTCAGCAGGGATAACAGCAGGGCTTTAAACGGCCTCTGAAGCTAAAAGGGCTACTCACAATCTTAATATTTTACATGTTTTCTGAAGTTTCTTGCCAAAATGAGGCACATCCTGGGAGTGCAGTACTTTGTGTACCAACTTATCACCCACCCAAAGCATCTCTCCCTGAGAAGGAGTCATCCTTTTTCAGACAGAGACTAGGAGGGTGCCCAGCAGCACCCGAGGCAAACCAAATCTCTCAGGTGATAAAGCACTGGGGGATCCATACCCTACAATGACCCATGCTGTGAAGGGGACAAGCTGCACTTATGTTGCTGGGACAGTAAAGGTCCCTGGAAGCAAGATTGGACTTGTACCCCCTTGTGCACCACAGAGCATCAGCCCTTGCCTGCTGCTCCTGTGCCCACTGCCTGCTGCCTCCTGCATGCATGGGATGGCAGCCCTGGCCCAGGAGAGCTGGGGAGGTTTTGCAATTCTGTGCTCAGGCACAATCAGGATTCTAGCACTAGATTTCAAAGGCAAGAGTTTTTATTTCAAATATGTATTTTGAAAAGTGTATATAAATTTTGAAAATGTATATATACATATATTTGTAACTTAGCCTACAAGGCCAAGGTGGGTGACCTCCACTTACCAAGGAGTCCAGACTGTCATATATTGCCTCGTGTGCACAAATGTTCAGCCATTATGCTCATGAGTACAAATTTTGCCATAATAGTAGCTTTGTTTAATTCTTAGTCTTTCACTTTCCTTGCTCAAAAGAGCTGTTGAAAGCATCTATTTATCTGTTTATAATTCTCTTTCTGACATTATTTATTAATCGAAGAATTTGGTTAGGAAAAGCAGCAGATTTCAGGCTGATAAGGTTCAATTGCAGAAATAAAAAGAGCAGGTTTTTTGTTTGTTTACCCAGAAATCCCACCACTTGAAATAACTTCCCACATTGAAATGAAGCATATTTCAAAATTTCATGTGAAACGAAATTTGAAGAAGTAGTTTTGAGGTAAGGGAAACACTCAGCTTAGGAATATTTTACCACCATGCAGTTCTGTTCTTTAAATTTTTAAAAATTTTTATATTAAAAATTCACTTCCTCTGAAAAGTAGTTTTGGAACAACTTTCATTCTGAAAATGTCAAAGTGTCATTATTGAAATGTTGTCTCATATGTTTTCAAAATTATATCAAAATCATTCATAATTCAAAACACTTGGGTCTTGATGAACTTCCCTCCAGCATCTCCATGAAGCAAGAAAACACTATGTCTGTTCAGTGTAGCCTTGAGATGTTTCCCAAACTGAAATATTAATAAAATCTAAAAAAGAAACTATCCTAATTTGAGAAGAATTTTTTAAGAAGTCTTTCAGATTCTGAAATTGAATCTAATATTCGTGGACTTTGTATTCAAGTAATATCCTTTGTCTGAGCAGCTCTGAATATTTTAGAGATAAATCTTCTATTTTTATTTGCATTTGTTTTCCTTTATACAACTTAGCGGCATAAATTTCTCTACAGTCTGATTCTAAGATACCATTCACAAGAAAATTTGCATAAATAATGTGTGTGCCATTGCTCTGACTGAAGCATACTTAACTGTACAGGGTTTCTTTTTTGTATCAAGGCTTAAGCCTCACTATAGTGTTCTGAAATCACTGTTTTACAGAGGAGGAGCTTGAGGTAGAGTGTAGCCCAAAGATGCCTTTTTGCATTAACCTTTCTTCTAATGGGGTTAATGCAAATCCAGTACAAAAACACTCCTTTAGCAAGGATGGCATTTAAAATGTCAGCTCAAGTTGGTAGGTCATGATGATTTTTTTTTTTCTTAAAATGAGTTGTTAAAGGTTTGGAAAGTAAACAATGTTAAGGGTGGTGTTGTGCCTAAAGATCCTTCCACAGATTGACTTCTGCTGCTGTTAGCCCATGGCTCAAGCATCCTTTGTCCTATACTCCCTGCTGCAGTCAGTGGTATGCTCAGCAAATCTGCTTTTAGAGAACTGCTGTGCAGCTGCCTCTCCTTAACAATTTCCCTCCTCTGAGTTATCATTTAGCAGCAGGAAGGGAAGACCCAGAGGGCTAACAAATCCAGGATCTTTTCCAGTTGCTAAGGGTAAAATTAATGTGCTTGCTTGCAACTGGAACCTAGGATATAGGCTTTTTTTTGCAAACAAAACTAAACTAAACCAACAAAGAAACCTTTTAAATACAAATGGCTGGAGTGGACAAGCCCCAGCCAAAAGTTCTCCTGAAGCTGCAACCTTTGAGCAACTGAGTTGCAAACTCTGCAGCAGTGGTGATTTAACATTCCTATTTCACTCCTGAGCGAGGAAACTCAGAAAAGAGAATTGGAATATTATAACAGTCTACAGTGGGAGGTGCAATTCTGCCAGAGATGCATGTTCAGCTGAATTATCTGGTGCCATGGGAAGCAGAAGACCTAGGTCCTCTCCCTGCTCCAGACCTTGCCTGATTGCTTCACTGCTTCCACTGCACCAGGGATATTCTTGGCAGGATGGCTTGTTTGTGATCGTAACCTGGCACAGAGGAGCTGCTTTGCCCACTCCTCAAAAGGCAGCTGCAACACAAGGGTGCAGGCAAGGGCAATGTGCAGCCTCTTGTTTCCAGCTGGAACCAGAATTTTTAATTACAGAAAATTGTGAGGGGTTTAGGAGTTCTGGCCAAAATCCTGAGCAAACCAACCAGAAAGATTTAAGTTTACAAGCTGTCAGGATTGCGGTTTTGCATCCCACTGGGATCTCTGCTTGGAATATCAGCCAGTGCCAGCTCTGCAGGAGTGCTGCAAGGGGCACTGGGCACTAGGGTCCTTCATGTTTCTCATTCTTGTTTTTTTCTTGGAGTCTGACAAGTGCCTGTCTGTCAGGTCACAGCTCCAGCCGAAACATCTGGCAGTGGTTCCCAGGAACCTACAGGCACCAGGTGGCAGAGGGGAACTGGGTGCCTGCCATGAAGAGTGCCAAGGAAGTTACGCTGAATGCTTGTACTAACACCTTGGGAAACTGTGATTAAAGTCTGATCAGTGAGTGAAACTCCATCTGTGCCATCTGGTTGTCTGTCTTGCACCACTCTACAACTGCAAGATTATTTAGCAGTGCAGTTTACAGGAAGAGACCTGTTTAGAAATAAGAGTGTCAAGCCTTTTGCTTAAGTTGTAGTCAACGCCCCTATATATAAAAAATTTAAAACTTAAACAGATGAAAGAATAATTCTATAATTGTATTCTATATTTTAGAATTCCATTGATCATATTTCTTCAGATAATATAATGAATTAAAGTACCTTGGGTTGGCAATTGATTCTTTTTCTTCTTCTCTTACAGTAGGCAAACATTCACAGTCACCTGGAACAAGGTAAGAAACAAGACTATAGTTACTCTTGGCAGTTCTTCTACATATATTTAAAAAATGCATCGACTTTCATCATGCAGTCACTCTAGAATATAGGTCCTCAGATGCACTTCTGCACCCTTTTATCTGCACAGCCCCCATAGTATGAATCTTCTACCTCCCTCTCTTTGAAAGGTGTTTCTGTAATTTATTTGTTATCTATATTCCAGTTGTTTATGTACACCCATAAAAATGAACTACTTTTGAGGACAGGTTTGTTAATCTTCCACTGCTGGTAGTTGCACCTATGCTCTATAGTCCAGCTGGGAATTTGGGGCTGGAGTTTAGGGCACACTAGCACACACACACACAAAAGCCTGTAAAATATTTTCTCCTTTCTCTCCACAAAATTTTAAAATATATTTTACACCACTATTTTCCCATGTAGTACACTTAATGCCTCTCTTTCACTACTGCCACTTAGCACATGTTTTCTACAAGAGCTTACAGACCGCGAAGGTCAAAGCCCCATCATGTGGAGCACTGTGCTAATGCAAAGAAATGCTCCAAAGAGCTTTATGTCCTGAAAAACAAAGCATGCCTAGTAGGTCAGGCAAATGAGCCATTTAGATAGAAGGCAAGGGACCAGGAATGAAGAAAATATCAGTGTTTCAGCATTTCCTACCCAGTGAAAACTGTTCATGGTTCAGAATCAGGCCTTGGTTAACTCATGGCTTACCAAAGGCCTGCAATTTTTGAGGAGAGCCTTGAAGGACAATGCAGACCCCTTAAAGATTTTGACTGGGGAATTCACCTGGGAGGAAAATGGGAGGAAAAATGCAAGATATTTAGAAATAACTGAGAAGGGAGCTGAAGATGCTGGTGCTGGTAGTTACTGCATGTTCTAATTGCTCCATGGGCTGATAGTCTTGTAAAGGAGGGGAAGGACATATTCATAGGTTCCTGGCAGCAATTTTAAATAAATGGTGGTCTGAACTATGAGCAAATGCATATTTCTTCTATAGTATCTCAATGTGAAGCACAAAACTATAGAAATTCTGGAGACTGGAAGGGCTAGATGCTTCAGAGAAACTAGTATTTAGCATTAAAAATGTGTATTTAAAATATAAATAACATTCACAGCTATAAGTGTGTTTAATAGAAATGTCTACTGCAAACTGCAAACATTTATGAGATTCCATCACATATTAAAAATAAACTCCCACACAAACTAAAATACTCCTCTGAAAAATTCTACCCCTGACATTTGTTCAGTTATTTTAGTAGGAGGGAGTCATGAGCACAACTGAAAATGTTGTAGGAAAAGCAGTGATATGCATACAAAACACCTTCCATTGATTTTCTATGCATGGGATCTACATCAGCAGGCAAGAGAGGGAGGATGGAGTAGAGGGGTTACCGTGTACCATTTTTGTTCATGCTGTTCATCCATTTATCAAGCTCTTCCATTTCTATCTCCATAACAGAGGGCGTGTCTTCTTCAAAAATAGGACTTGAGAGACGAGAGGAGGGAAAAAAGCATTAGACAAAATGCTTAACTCAAACAACTTACAATGTAGTAATTTTGTATGACTCTTATAATTCCACACACATGTATTAACTCTGGAAAGCCATCCTAGCCTAGTAATCTGAGAAAATGTCAACCTAATGGGTGTGAAACAAATGGCTGTAAACAGATGCGAGGGATGGGCACTGAGATGCCAGTCCTGGGCAGAGGTAGGGCTGGCTGAGACATAACATGCAGAGGGACTCAGATAGTGCAGCCAGGGCATGCCAGAGCAGGGGATCACTGCAGCCTCTTGAAAACTGTCCCTGCTGTAAATAGAAAACTAAAAAAAAAAAAAAAAAAAAATAGTTTGTCCCTGCCCTCCTGGAACACGTGACAGAAGTCCCATTGCTCCAGTGTTAAAAGCTAAAGGCCTAAAGTTTCATCATAGCTGTGACTGACATTTGCAGTGACTTCAAAAGGAAAGGTCATGAGTGGAGTAGCTGCATTTATTTAAATGCCTCTGCTTAGCTTCCTTTTGCTTATCATTCCTGCAGTCATATGACAGAAAAAATATTTTTAGCAAAAAACCTTTTTTTTTTCCTCCTAGAGCCAATTTGTAAACTTCCAACATTGATTAGCAAGACGGAGGTCAATAAAGGGTAACAGTACAAATTATCATTCTGATAAGAGCCACACAGCTTCTGTCTTGTTTTCTAAGCAGCTAAGGCATTGCTCCCATGGCAGCCACGTAAGCCCTTCTGCCTCATCTCTGGGTAAGAAGACAAACTTGAAAAACAGGGGAGCAAGACACAGCTTATTCTGAATAGCAAAAGCCTGTGATGAGCCTGGGAACTGATCCCCTTTGCTCATGGGGCACGTTGTACATCTTTTGGCTGATGGAGCAGGAGGTGCCTAGAGCGGGCACAGTGGGGCTGTGGGCTGTGGCTTTCTGTGGGGCAGCGCACCACTAACTCTTGTTCTTCTGCTCTAATCTTACACCTTCAGCCAGGTACTGAAGTCACATTTTAGCCACCTGTGGAGAGAGTTGGTTCAATTGATGGCAATAGGTAATGGTGTTTAGTGTACAGCTAAATTTAAAGAGGCAGTGAAGCAGACAAAGGTTACAGTAAAATAATTTTTTTTAAAGAAGAACCATATAATAAAATTTACCTTTTCACATTTTCACTTCCCAGCTCATCTGGAAAAGAAGAAAGTTGGTGTTCATAGTTCTGCATGATTTATACCCCATTGTATTTACAGGTCCAGACTGCATGCAAGCCTTGAATAGGGTCAAGTAAAACAAGTTGCACTTTCAAAAGGCATAAAAACTAAATTGTAGATGAAAGACAAAACATCTTATCCTGTTCATAATTTTCAGAGGAACCCATTATTTCAAATCTAAAAGCAGCTCATTATTAGCTCAGCCATGCTGGGAGGAAGCCCAGTGTTAGTGCTGCAGTGGGCAGGACAGGGCAGTTGTACACTTCCCTGAGCAAATCAGATGTGGTGAGGGAAACAGTATCCTGAAAAGGAACCACTTCTGCAAAAAATTTGTTTACCGGAAGCACTGGGACATTTTGCTACAGATTACACTCAGACAATCCGGCTCTGTCTGGAGACTCTGGGAGCCCCTCATGGGGAGAAGGGCGGGGAGGAGTTGGGCTGCATGGCAGATTAGATCTCAGTTAGGCAAATGAAGCTGAACTAGCCAGATGTCAAAAGGAATCCAATGTTTCTTATGACTCCAAGACAAAGTAAAGATGGGGGGAAAATGGTGTCACATAATTCAGACATAATTCTGATAAATATCTTCACCTCCAGGAATCAAGTGGCTGAAAAACCTGTCTTAAATCACCTTATTTTTAATTCACTGTTGCCAGTGGGTGATACCTCCCAGTTTTTCCAGGACATTCCCAGACTGCAGAGCTACCCCAGAGCCACAGAGCCATCTGCCCTAGCCTTGAGGGTGCTCAAAATCCCAGCTCCAAGCAGTTGGCAACAGGGCATGAGATCTCAGGATTGTGTTCCTGAAAGACACCACTTTTGCTAACCCTCTGAAGGGTGTACCTGCATTTCAATCATCCAGAAACAGATAGGCAACTGGGTGCCTAGTTGTGAATTCAGTTTGTTAGAGGGTGACCCAGTGGTCAGGCAAATGCAGCCTAAAAATGCCCTGAAAACTTGACTTAAAATCTGTGTTGAAGGTGTTGCACTGTCTGCAGGCTGATGAACTTAGAGCTGCGCTCTGGCCATGTAGAGACACTGCTATGGCCATTTCAAGGTTTCACTTACCAACTCTGTGGTTTTAATATGACACCTCAATTTGTTTTCTGTGGCTTGACACTCCAAGTTACCAATTCCTTTGTTAACAGATCATGGCAGCTTCCTGAAGGACTGCTCACCCTACTGCAGCACCCAGGCCATCTGACCTAACTTGTTTGCTATGATGTCTTCATAGCAGCCACCACCTTATGGAATCAGGATCCTTAAAATTGTTCCTTAAAATGGTTTTGCTTGTTTTTATTTTGTTGAAGTCCAAGCAGCTTTGCCTTGTGGGCACTATGGGCAATAGAAGCTTTAATTTCACCTTGCATAAAGTTGTTGAGCATAAAGACAGAACAAGCATTTGCAGCCACACAGTTACATCCCTGAGCATTCTCAGCATTTCCAGGAGCCAGAAATTGGTGCCAGGGCTCCCATGGGTGTGGCAGCATGAGCAGGAGGTGCTAAGAAGCAGAAGTAGCTCCTCCCCAAGGAGAAGGTGTGTGGCCAGGTACTGCTGGTTCGGGAGGATCCCTCTCTTACTTGTCAAACAAGCAACTACAATCAGAGAAGGGCATCCTAAATGCAGCATCCCATGCCTCAAAATAACATTCTGTTAATGTTGAACACATCCTAAAAATAATCTTTTGATGCACAAGAAGACAAATTTACCTTGCTTAGACTTTTTCCTTTTATGATGCATTACAAAAAATGTGATCAACAGAATCAGCAGGACTAGCAGTGCCACAGGGACAACATATATCAAGATAGACTGTTCTGTTGCTTCTAGGCTGTCCTCATCACTCACAGCATTCAGTTCAGTACTTGGAGAACTCTGTATTTCAAAGCTGCTTTCAGTAGTGCCCGCAGTTACAAGTACTGGCTCATGGTCATCCACGGTCGAAGGACCCGTAGCAGGAAGATGTGTTGCTGTTAAAGTGGGTAATATCATCGATCCATCTCCTGATCCATCATTTCCAGGGTCTGTCAAATATATAAGGACAACTTAACATTTTATGGTTTCATCACTATTATCAGTGAGTCACAGTGTACAGCTTTACTATTTACTTCCCATTTGATGTATTAAGAAAAAAAAAAACAAACAGCAGATGCCCCATACACACAGATTTGAAGTCTTGGGCATCAGATGTAAAATTAGATCACAAATTTGTCACAAAATCTTACCAGTCATGACCACATTCTTCAGCTGACTTTTACTGGGACACGTCAGCATGTGTCATCTGCCTGCATACAGCTGCCTTGCACAAACAGACTTCCTTTCCTGCAGGTTGGCATCCGGTCTTGCTCACATGTGAAATTATTCTGCTTCTCAGTAAACCACACCAGCCTGTTTTGCATCTCAGTCTTGGCACATATGTCCCTCCCCTTACCCAAGGAGTTAGGTACTGCCTTCAGGGAGACCATTATCTCTGGGTCACCAATTTCTTTGGTTCACTCATCTCCCTGTTTCTGTGCCTCTCTCAAATTTGTTAAATTTGTCTCACTGGGAAAAACATAATTGGTGAAAGGAAGTTTGAAGGATGCAAAAGCTGGTGACTTCCACTTCTGCATGGACTAGAAGAGGTAGTTGTAACATGGGGACGTTACTGTACACAGGTCCAATTAAGTGTTCCTCTGTCTGATCCTATGGGCTGGCTGAAGGAGTGTGTGGCAAAGCATCAGTGCTGGGTATTCCTAATAAGTTCTAAGACTGGAGGTTTTGAACTTTGATCTCAGTTTTGATTTCATTTATCATGCATTTTGCAAGAAGAGTGGATAAAATTGGCTGTGTTGGTAATAGTGAAACTAGTGCTTTTTCTGTCTAGGTAAGAGTCTATTGACACAGTGCTTAAAAGCTTCAAGGAAATACAGCAAATTCTGGGCTGATACTATATTCTATACTGATGCCAAAAATCCTGTTGTAGCCAAAGGTGCAAGAATCAGTCATTAGACAAATTACAACAGCAAAGCCTTCAATAATTTTCTTAACATGAAATTAAATTATGAGGGTTTTGTGTTATCTGCCCTTTCAGGTGCCATGCTGGTGGTGCACATCTCATTTTATGAAATAAAGCAGGATGAGATTTCATGACTTTTGCAATTACCTCTTTCTCCTCATTCTTGTAAAGTGCTGGGCAGCCAGAGTTTCCACTAGAGTTAGCAGGAACTTAAGGTTTTCAGCACCTCAGTGCTGGCATTTCCAATCTCACAGGACTGGAACCAAAAGTACTTAGCATTTTAAATGCTTTTGTAAACACATTAATCTTCATAATGGCCCTGAGAGATGAGCAGTTATCATCTCCATTTTACAAATGAGAAATCAGAAGGACGGGGATGCTGTCCTTCCCAGGGATGCCAAGTGAGAGAGAAAAACTGAGACTAGAGCGCTATCTCTTGCTTAATCCACTCTGCAGCATCTCATCTCCCACCAGATTTGTGTCAGAGGAGATGAGTGTTTCATGAGACTGTATTCAAGGAAACCCAATTTTAAATGAATAAAATTATTTGAGTGTGACAGCAGTGTTTTATCTGGATTTTTATGCTGCACATATCACATAGGCATCTGATTGTTTCATCCTTTCCTAAAAACTAGGAAATAATTTGAATACTTAATGTAATACTGTGAAGGTCAGCAGACTCCTGCACCACAATAGGACAATGAAAATGATAGCTCTTGTGTGGCAAAGCACTTTGCATCAATAGTCTCTCTGTTTCTTCGGTATTTAATATTTCAGTCAAGAGCAAAACACTATCTCTGCCTCCCTCGAAGGTAATGACCCCTTAGGCATATGCTGCTTCACCCCTTCCTGTGATCTGCTGGCTGTCCTCAATCTTTTCACTAAGGACAGGAGGGAGAGCTCCTCTCCCTTATTAGTTTGGCCATTTGACTTTTCCAAGGTAGTTTGTAGTTCCCGGTGCCTGCAGCCACTCCATTTCAATTGCTGTTGTGCAGAGCAGCGAGGCACACTAGAGATGTCTGTGCTGCAGACTGTGGCATGATGGACTGTGCCACAGGCAGCGCTGATGGCCCACCACAGCCTCACTGCACCTCTTCGATGACCTTGCTTCATTTTCCTCCTCCAGCCATCGCCCTTGAAACCCATTGCCTGCCACATTTGATATATTGAGAGGGACAAGCCTGTTGCTTAAAATAGGGAAAGGGTGTGGAGAAAATAACTTATTTTTCATTTACTCGTAGAGCTAAAATGGATTTTTCAAATGTCTAAAGCATGGTGTGACTTTAAAGCAAAGCAAACAGTCACACCTCATTAACTGCAGTGATAAACTTTCAGCTGCAGAGTATGCTGTGCTTGATTTCCGAGAGACTTTTCCAGTATCTCTGCTACTTTGCCTGGTTTTGAACTGTGAAGCAGACTTCAAATCATTTGTCTCTGTGTGAAATAGAATTACCTTTTCTAGTCTCTAGGCAAAGAAAATAGCAAATCATAGGGAGTGACCTTGCTGCCACGTATTTTTGTTCACTTTGCATAATTCCAGGGACAAAACAGCATCTCTCTGGGAACACCATTTCCTCTCACAGAGATATTTTCTCTGAGTGAATTAAATACATCTTTCAGCAGAAGGGCAGCCAATTGCACAGTATTCTTGCACGGATATTGCTCTTATTTCCTGCATTTTACCTGCTGCCTCAACACATCCCCCTCCCCCGTCACCTCTGAGTAGCAGAGCTTGGCCTCAAGGGATGCCTCACCTGTCACCCAGCAGTTGCTCTCACTCTCAGACCACCCACACATCACCCTTTTTACACAGTAGGAAAGCACAACCTGCACCTGGGTTGGCCCGGTGGCTTGCACCAGGGAAGGATTTGTACCTCTAGTCTGGCAGGGAGAGTTGGGCTCAGGCCTCCTGGTGCAGCTGTAGCGCCTGCCTCAGCCACCCGCCTGGGCCACATGAGACACACGTGGCTGACCTCAAGACTGTTGCTATTTTTCATAGTGTTTCAATTTAAAGTGCTCAAAATAGCCAGTAGGATGTTGCAGCTGGCCTCAGTGGCTGTTTTGTAGGGTAAATGTAAGCTGGGCATTAAAAGGTTTGAAGCATGGCAGAAGTGCATCTGAAAGTTGGAGATTTTGTGAGGTGCTGTTCAAACATTTTCTCCATACCAGATTTGCAGTAATTCATACCATGAACTGTCTTGTCAGGTGTGCTGGGGTTTCATCTTGCAGAGATCTACTAGCTCCCTGCATATGGGAATCTGACTGCAGTGCAGCATGACATCCAGGATGGAAAAGCAAGGCCAGTGGAGTGCAACAAAGAGCAAGTCACATCTGACCATACAGATGTCTCCTTGACTTTGCAAAGCCTGCGCCCTTTCTCTTGTTGAGCTCAGCCTCATGCTGTTGGCTGCAGTCCAACAGTTACACTCACCCCTCTGCACATCCTGTCCAAGCAGCAAATGCTCATACAGCAACCACATTGGCTTCACCTTTGTCTGGATCACCTGGGACGTGAATGCCGGTGATTTCTTCCCATGTCAAGGGAAGTGGATGGGAACACACCACAGCCTCAGCCCAGCCTGTGTTACCACTTTCCATGCTTTCGAGAGCAGAAAGGAAAGGGGCTGGCATGCAGCTGCATCCCGCCCTGGTGGGAAGGTGGGCACGGCTGGAACTGGAAGCTAAGTAGCTGGAGCCAGAAGTCAGGAAGTTCTCAGGTTTCCGCAATTGAGGTATTAGAGGTTCTAGTACTCAAGAGACCAAAATGCCTGAGCAAGCACTAGCAGCATCTCAGAAAAAGTTCAATTAACAGTTCTTACACATTACGAAAAAGCTATGTCCCTCTATGCAGATACCATGGTACAAGGTATTACTCAATATTTTCTGCTTTAAAAATACGGTTGGATCACTTTTCTTGAGTTTTGGAGGTGCTCCCAAACCTGCTTTTCACAGGAGACAGAGGCAGTTGAATATACCAAGCAGTTTTACAGATTGGAGTCCAAAAAAATATATCTCAATCAAACAAACAACATTTCTGTTGTTGCAGCATTTCTTCCTTTGAGGTTTGTGCTGCAGCACTCAGAGGTGGTGATATGGGCTTCCTGATGAAGTAAGCAGGCAAACAGGTTTCTGAATTCACTTGGATGCAAGGCAAAGGAAAATAGCTAAGGAAAATAGCTGGCAGTCAGCACATTCAGTTCTGTTGTAAAAGCATCAGTCTCTCTGCTGTCTTGCCATCAGACTCAAGGACTGGGTCTCTCAAAGGAATTTTTCAAATTACACTATAGTGCCTACTTAGAGGAGAAAAAGGAATGAGATAGAGAAAAAGCAAGAGCTATGTCAGTGGGATAGCCAGGCTTACTAGTTGGAAAGGAAAATTTTTGTTTCTCCAAACTTTCCCATAAGCTATAAAAATGCAGTGAAAGGAAGGCTCATGTGAAGGTGACAGAAGAAGAAAAGGCTATAAAGCTGGAATAAAGTTACCACATCCTATACCATACTAGTCCATACACACATTCTTTTGGTGGTATAGTTACACCACTCCGCACAGTCTGTATGATCCTCTCTCTCACATGGCTTGGCTCATCCCTGCACTGTTCCTCTCCCCACATTTCAGGTTGCTGTAAGAAGGGCTGTTCCTTGTCGTGGCTGGGGCTTGCCCGGCTGCCTGTTGTGGCAGGTCTCTCCTGTCAGTCTGGAAGAGGAATCCTCAAAAGCCTGCAGGCTAGCTGTTGGGAGCATACGCTCTTCTGATGAGGGAGCACAAGCATTTCAGGGTGGCTAATCTGTAGACAAGATCCTATTAAAACGAGGTGCTTAGAAAGTGTTATCTAGGTATAACCTGAAAGAGGAAACAACTGTTTAAGCTCATTTATACAAGATGGAAACTGCTTTTCCTCACTGTATTTCTGTCCAGCTGAAGTGCTGCATTAACAGTCGGTGTTGCAAATTCAGTCACACATCTTAGAGTCAAACTGTGAACCTGTAGTCTCATTTTTCACCCCCAGTACTAAAAGATTACCAGACCAATTTATGCATTTAGTTGCTTCTATTTAATCTGATGGCCTTCTAGCTCTGCATCTGTGATAGCCGTGTAACCTCACCGTGATGCAAATCTCTCAGTGATCCTTGCTCTCAGGAGGACTGTGAAATTAAAGATTCAAAAGCTCCAGAGGCTTTCCAGCTATCATCAAATCTCTTGAGGGAAAAGAGACCGGTGTCACTGACTGAAAATTAGTATACACTCTTGCTGATGTAAATGAGAGATTTTCTGAAATGTCTCTGAAGCACTTGAATAAATCACAGTGAATGTTTGCGTGTATGGATAAAAGAGAGGAATGGTAGTAAATACGTAGGAGAAATTGATGTGTTCAGTAGAAAGGATTTTTCATCTGCTTTTTAGGGTACTGCACTTTGGAAAGGGAAGATGTAGGAAATCCTCCTTTCTTACATTGTTGCTTTTCTAGAAAATTTTAACAGGTGACTGTAATGGGTTCAAACCCATTCCCAGTTCATTCCTCTGGGGGGAACAGCTCAAAATTATTGCTCCCTTAGAGACTTTGTCTTTGTAGGGGAGGCAACCTAAAAGGCATTTCTCTGCCAAGGAGAGAGTTGCTGCCTGTTCTCGTGGTACAAGCTGCTGAATATCTGTATCTTTGGTAGCAGTGTTTCTTTGAATGACGATTCAAAACAATAGCACAGAGACACAGGCAAAATAAAGCACTACCTGCAACTACCCCAGCTCCTCAGCTTGGTGGTCTTACATGTTTTACTGTTCCTCTCCGTCACACATTTTCTAGCTCCCTTTTTCAGACCACTTACACTGCAATTTCCCACACTTTTCACCAAACACAGTGGAAGATGGCATAGCCTGGGAAATGACTCTAGGGTCATTTCCCGCTCCCATATGATATAGTAAGGTCTTAATACTTGCTACTATGGTCAGCACACACACCTAGGTAGGTCTTCAGGGCTGCTGCAAGGCTGAGCAGTGCGTACCTTCCCCTACAGAAGAGGTGATACCCTACACTGTTAACTGTAGGGCTTCCTGACTGCATCAAAACAAGGGGAAGGGAACTGGTGCAAACCCTAATGTCTCCTCAGTATGGAGCCAGGAGAAGGCCAGCACCCAGGGCTGAGACCTCAGAAATGCTCTTAGAGCTACTGGATTAGAGCGATTGTAGTGCAGCAGGGAGAAAACCATCCATAAATCATAATCCAAATGGCAAGGCTAGGCTTTTATGAGGCTCTTGCATGGTATGGGAACAGGACTTATAAAGACTTTAATCTGTCTGTGTTGCAAGATTTAATCATACTCTGTTTGCCTCTTTAGTAAATGGTCTCTAGACAGTAGGCCACTTGAAAGGTGAAGACTGTGTCTGACAAAAGGTAAAAAAGCTCCTTTAAAGGTCCTGCGCTGTTGATCTGTAAGCAAGGAAGGGTGAAAGCAAAGGATCTCCCTGGGAGGCTGCTCTCAGCGAAGGGGTTCCTTACCCACCATTGCCACTGGGGTATATAAGCTCTACATAGACCACCCCACCAGTTTAATTTCCCCCCCAAGGCTCAAGTTCACAACTTCCCCATCCCACCTTTGCAGTCAGAGTACGCCCCCAGGTACATTTTGGGGCTGGTTGCATAAGCAAAAGCCGCCTTTGTATGGGGAGCAAAGGTGGGTGCTCTCCTCCCCTTCCGCTACCACTGTGGATTGGCTCTGTAGAGTCAGAGCTGACAGGGCTTGGGGAGGGCTCTGGCAGGACTGACTCACACCCAAAGAGGAACCATTCCAAAATCTACCAGAATTTAAAGGTGAACCTGCCGGTAGGAAGTCTCTGAAGGCAGTGGGGAGTGGGCTGGGGCACCTGACATGTGCCTGATGCTTCCCACAACTTCTAATGCCCATTGCAGAGAAGGGCAGGGGGGGCAACCAGTCATGGGCTGAGGGGCCTGGGGGCTAAGGCTGTCCCCACCCCAGGGACGTGGTCATGAAATAGTAGCTCTCAGTATCCTGCCCACAAGCTAAAGAAGCAGGAGCCTGATGACTCCGCATTGTCTTCATTGCTTTCATTGTGCTCCTCCGTTTCCCTGGGACCTCTGTTTTGCTCTGCCCATGGCGGGATTTTTGTTCGTCTAACAGCTTTGATTCTGAGCTACATTCAGTGCTTGTAGCATATTTTCCTAACGTGTCTGCAATGCAGCAGGGCTGTAGTAACATAGCCAAACCCAAACCATTTTACACCTCACTTAGCTCACTCTTACAGCTAAGCAAGTCTCCTAAAAGCAAGCAGCTCACCAGCACGCCAGGAGCCTGCAGCCCAGCTCTACACCTTGTTTATACTACTGTTTTTCAGGGAAAAAGTGCCCACACCAAACCACTGATTCCAGCAGTGCATTTTAGGACATTCAGAGAAGTTCAGTGATATCTGAGAGTGACCATCCTCTTTCCCTGCTTTCTGTAGAGCCCCTGCTAGTTACAGCAGCACAGAGGCAGCAAACACTTCTAGTCCACGCTGAGGCACTTTGGCAGGCGTTTGTTTGACACCAAAAGGCTTATAAGCACCACCTTGGCAAGGTTTCACTACAAGAGCTGCCTGTCATGTTCAGTCACTGGCTGCCAAAATGCCAGTGGAACCAATGATCCCTGCAAGCAGGCGAGAGCCTCTGCAACGACAACCCAGTACCTCAGCATTTTGTCAAAAGCAGCTTTTCCACTCATAGTTCTTCCCTTCAGAGGGTCAGGACCTAAGTCCACGGTGCCAGCCACTTTGTTCTGCAGCTGAGAATTCAAAATATTTGTCTCCGGAACCGGCTGTTCCTTTGTTAAACCAGTTTCAGTGCACCGGGACTGCGGGAAGTCGACAGTCACCTTTTGAATGGAAGCAGTGCTCTGCCTTTAACTTTGCTGTTAAACACTTGATGGTATGGGCGTGGGGTTTAAAAAGTTCAACAAATAACTAAAATTAGAAGCAAAACGCCTGATGGGTCAATATGGAAACTCCGGTTTTCTACACACCTGCAATTTAAGAAATGCAGGAACTGTAGGATTCGTTTGCTGCTGTTTGGGGATAGGTCTAAGGAAAAAAAGGTCAAAGCTTTGAAAAAGACAGGCAACTGAAAACAGAGAGGGTAAACACAGTAAAAAGCAGCAGAGAGCAAGTCCCCACAGATCTCCTCGCAGTGCTCAGTTTGGAGGGTGTTGCCCTCCAACTTGGTCCCATTGCTGCAGGCAAGACACGCGGTCCCACCTCGGCAGGCGAAAGGCGCTTTCGTACTCACCATTGTCAGCAAATGCTCTGGCCAGCGACAGGGCAGAGAGCAGCGAGAGGAGAGCGGGGTTCCGCATGCTGCCCCGGCAGCGCTCCCACCCGAGGGGCGCTCCGCCAGGCTCCCTGCTGCACCCGAACATCTACATTTCCTGCTTCCTGCCGGGGTGCATCTGAGCTGCATTTCTTCAGGAGATGGACTCTCTTTGATGGGTTTTAGGAAGTGATGTAATTCCGTCTGGGCCTGTCAAGCGAGCAATGATTGCAAAAGAAAGAAGAAGGGGAAAAAAAAAAAAACCAGAAGTTGCTCTTCAGGCACGCACTTGGCTGAAGCACCTTTTTGCTGTAGGTGAGAGAGCTCCTGCTCTCTTCCTCCTTTCACTCCTGACTTTACTACCTTCTATCTTCATCTACACACAATGCCACAGACATCATGCAAGTACAAATCAGACACAAAATTTCATATACGTATGTGAGCAGGAAGATTTTATGTCACTTTTCAGGGTGGTTGAGCAAGAAAATTGCAATAGTGCCTCCCCTCCTCCCTTGGTTTTCAAGCTGTGATTCTCCCCCCATCGGGGGAAGCATGAAAGACTGCATGCATTTACAGTCTCAAAAGGCACCCCCCAAGTGGGCTGTCTTCAGCAAATGGGATGAATGACTGTCTCTCTTACCAGCCTGTAACTGAGTATTCTGGGCTGGTTTGTGCTGAGGAAGAGGAAAAAGCAGAAAACCACATCATTTTTCGTTATGAGCAGGTGGCTTAGCTAGAAATTGCTTAGACACCAGTGTGATGGTGGTTGTAGATGACATGGGACAGAAGGTTTCAATCCCCACCAGCATGCAGGGCCTGGCATGGGGGGCCACAGTGCCAGGGTTGATGGAGGTGGCAAGGGGCAGGTAATTCTGCCTCCTTTCCTCACTCCTCTTGATTTTCGCTCCCCCTTGGCAGTCTCTGTCTGAGCGTGAAGACCCTAGCTCTTTGCTACCCCCAAAACGCTGCCCTGTCCTCTGTTCCCACCACACCATCACTGTTCACACACTCAGAAACACATGAGGGCTGGCCAGGGGCTTCCACACATCGCTTGTTGCTGGGTAAGAGCCATGGAGGACTTAAAAATTAAACCCGACATTTTCAATCTTCTTGCTATATAGGGTGGGCCCAGCCAGGGCCCAGGATTTGAATCTGGATCTAAACCATACATGCACCCAAGCAGGGAGAGTGGTTGGACCATAGAGGTTTTTTTGTTCCACTGTAGAATTAAGTGCTAGGTCGAAAATCCATGTCTCTGAGTTGAGGAGAGTCTGCACTCCAGATTTTACTCTGGAGTACCCCAGGTTTATGCCATTTTAAATACTTGCATAAATTTTCCTAGTAATAAACTAAGGAAGGAGGGTTGGATGATGTGGGAGCTTCATAGTACTTCCCCTAGACATCAGTCTCTGTCAAAACCTGATTTCTGGAAAAAAATCTGAATTTGCTGAATTCTGGAATTTGTTGAAGCTGGTGAATCTTTCTGTTCAGATTAGTGGGAAGTGATCAATTGCTGCTCTGCTTCTCCAGCTAATAATTTTTCTTAACACACCGATGCTTTTATAGGTCATCAGTTATAGGTTATTTAGCTTGAGTTGCTGAGAAATAGGTCAGTGATTCATTTAATGACCAGCTTGTTGATAGATTTAAGCCACTTGAATGATATAGTTAACTAAAAATCTGAACTGGTTACTTAGTATTGGCAATGTATGTTTATGCACTTCATAAAATGGGGGGGGGGGGAAGCAAAGTTCCAACATTGCATCTACAAGAAGATAAAGAGGAGCTCTGAGTTATGAAACCACTACACTGACCAACTAATTAAATATTTCTTGGAGATATTCTTTAATATGATGTCATAGTCATACACAGTAACACTTACCTGACAGAAGTGTCAGAGGTGAGACTTGCCAATACTTTTAAGATTTTTCTGTTAAAGAATCTTAAATTAGACACCATTAGTAATGGTGTCTAATTGACATAGACAGTTTGAATGATGGAAGTCCAAAAATTGATGCTACCCAGGCGTCTCCTATGTGCTCAGAGGTGAATCTGTCTAATCTGGCAATAGGAAAACTGATACTGGGTCAGTATCCAGCACGGGCAAAGCCTGTCTCTGTTTTCAGGAGCGGAGTCTTGGATCCCAAGGCTGTCACTATTGTCCACCCTCAGCTTTCCTTGAATTTTAGTCAACAGTAGGCAAAGTCTTACTATTTAACAGTATTTTCATTGCTTTAATATACAGAAAAGATGTACTATACTCCTTTACATTTCTTCCCAATCTCCTTCCCAAGTTTGCCACTCTTGGTCTTTCTAATACCACATGGGCTGCAAACATGTTGTTCTGATTTATCCTGCCCTGCATATTTGGCAGTTTTGCCCCATTCTGTAGACTTAGCCCAGCTCACTCATCCATTACTAAACAGAGAAACTGGAAGGGAAAAGAGGAAAGGATCTGTGTTTGTTTTATATATTTGCTGCATTTTTACCTCATATTTCTAATGTAAAAAACTGTATCCTTTTCTCTTTTCCCTTTCAGTCTTTCTACATAGGTTGTAGCCTTTCCCCTCAGATTTCCCTCAACTATTATTGACAAATGTTTGGCTAACAACTCATGACTGCCCCTTGAAAGCAAGATAGTCATCTACTGCTGTGTACACAATTATGTAAGGCAAATAAAAGTACAGGAAATATGACTCTTGGCCACAGTACCTTTTAATTAAGATTTTAGAGGAATACAAATGCAGCTTGATATGCATTTGACTATTTGAATTTTTTTTAACTGTAGAGAAAGAGGAGCAAGCTATTTCGGATGCTGACAAATCAGACTCTCAAGCAAGGGCAGTTACCTTGGTCCATCCCCAGCAGCAATGGGGTCATGCTCTGCTGAAGCACTCCCAGCAGGCTCCCTTTTGCCTCTCTGGGAAGCAAGGTTAGTACCTTCGCCTTGGTTGTTGTCTTCAACCTCATTTGTCTCTCTTCATAGGAGAAATACAGAAACCAAAAGCTGTAGTGACAACCTTGCTGCAAAACAAACTTGTGTATTTGGAAACCCATGTGGCTTCTGTCATGGATGATTTTGTAAGAGGGGCAGATTGTATCGGATAATTTCATAAGCTTTAGTGCACTTACTAGTATCCACAATGCACCTTAGCAAAAAGAAGTGTCTTTTCACACCTAGAACCACTAAAGTTTCTGCGTGGTTTCTAGTTACAATGTATGTTGCCCATCTGGAAACATTTGTGCATGTTCAATGTTACCATTTCATCAATTTTTATGTTACGGAGGGCATTTCTGACCATAAAACTGGTTTGCTAATGTTCTTCCCAAACTGAGAAGGATTTGCATCACTAAGATTACAGGATGTCATCAGAGTGACATTTTCAGAAAAGCAGAAATGTATTGCAATGCTGCAGCTACTTTGCTGATGCTGTTCTTGTTCCTTTTTCTTGTGAGAACAGCAGCAGCTAAAATTTTGCAAGTGATGTGGCAAGTTGATGGTTGGTTAGAGTTTATATTACCAACCTGCTAGTGCAGCTTGCCTGCTGCAGACTTCAGCAGCTGATACACCTGCTCTGAAGGCTAGAGGCAGCCAAGTTTTGCTAGTCCCTTAATGACTTGTTTCTGCCTCTGACATAAGTTGAGAAAAGACAGCTAAAATTTTCCCCCAAGTTGCTATGAAAGAATGGAAAATAGCAGTGTATTGCAATTCACTGCAACATTAAAAAAAAAAAAAAACCAACCAAAAAAACAAACCCATCAAAGCAAAAGGGTTTGTGCAAAGCCCACAGGGCTTCTCAAGCCAGCCAGAGTGCTGGCTACAATGGCACTTCTGCAGACTGCTGAGCTAAGTAAGATTTGCAGAATCAACGCTGAAATCCACAGCATCCTTGTGCAGAAATCTCATGGGGATCTGGAGCTGCATCCACGGTTGCACTTGTTTCAGAGCAAGCAATGCCTGACTGAGTTGCAGACAATAAAGCTCTCTTTCCAGCAAACTCAATTCTAGATTATATGAAAAGACAAGTTACATTTCATTTCAGCCACAAAGGTGCTTCAGAAAAAGCTTTAGATTTTTCTGAAACCAATGCCACCAGTATAAATTAGAGCAAAGTTTAGAACAATGAGATGTTGCCCCTAACTGGGACAATGTAATATAACTGAGAGTGACAATAAAAGCACAAAAACAAGTACCTGCCAGTTTTAAGAATCTCCTTAATTGGACTTGCAATTTTCTTTTCTTTTTCTTTATTTTCTTCCTTGTGGGTAACACAGGCTCTTATATCATGGCTATAATATTTTGGATACTTCAATAAGAACAGAAATGAAATACGAAACTAAACTTGAAAATATCCAGATGTTTGTGTCTACAAAATTATACTTGAAAATATTCAGGTGTTTGTATCTAAGTTTCCTTTAACAAAAATTTTAAAAGGGTTCAAATAGAGATTTCTAAGATCAAAAATCTCTGAAATGGAAAAGACTGCAGGGTGCATTGAGAGCACTGGCAGATTTACATTGTAGCTGGACACTTCGTTTTTACTCATTTTTGGTAAAGCAGTACATGGATTATACTTTTTACACATGCCAAAAGATTCCTAAGTTATTTATGACTTGTGTAAAACCCTAAAATAGATGATGCCTCCATTCTATTGTAGTACTGACTGTGTTTTGAAATATGCTTTCTCCTGGGAGCTCAGCTTTCCCTAAGGCAAAATCCACAGCTGAAACTACACTGCCGAAAGGACAATGTCTGGTCAGCAAAGTCATCTTGTTATTTGACCACTAGAGAAACACAGTTACTAGTTGATGTAGGTAGTCCCCAGCAGAACTTTCCTCTAGCCTAGTGGGGGGTTTACCCATAAAATCCTTCACCCACAACCTTCCAAGACTCCTATCCTTAAAATCCAGGTGGGACTCCATGATGTCTATCTTTGTATCAATGCAGGCTGGATAAGTGTGATGAACACTCCAAAGTGCAACTTTAGGGTCTGTTTTTCAGAAAACCCTGCACTTATCTCAATGCTACCAGCTTCACATTCCTTTTGGTAGCTAAATAATAAGTGCTTTGTCCTAACTTTGCAGCTTGAGAGTGCTCCTGAGCTCCAACAGTGGCCTTAGCCATTTCTGCCCCCAAAACTGTTTTAATGTGGAAAACCTAGGTATTTGGGCCAGGATACTGTGCCCCACTTATTTTCAAAACTGTGCAGAGCACCCTCATGAGACATGAAGCCATGAGTATCTCAGACAAGCAGCCAAGGCCTGAGCAATGCAATTCTGAGAATCGAGTTTTCAGGAACTTTTATTCATTCTAACATATCACTACCATAAGAGAAATTTACAATTTATTAATCTTTTATATTTTGTTCTTTCGAGGCCAGTGCTAGAATGAAACTGAAATAAAACCCATAAGTTTTTTAAAAGGCTTGGGTCACCTTCCTGACCTTTTATTTATGAATAAATCAGGCTTTCGCTTCTTTGCGGAACAGCACAGGGATTTATTAGCTAAAGGTTTGTCTCATTCTTTAAAAATAATTTTGTACATGTCATATTAGGGTTTAAGCTGGCATTAGAGACTGAAATGATATAAACAGAAATATAAATTTTCTGCAAGGTTGCAATGTAACCCAAACTTGTGTTAAATGTACAATTGATACAAACAATCCAAGTCCTAATTAAAGGAACAAATGGGTCATTGGGCACTGCAAGTCTGTTGACAGGGGAGCGTCCCCTTCCACTCTCAGCTGGGAGTTGAGGAACATGTCTGACCAGAAGTGAACCCCAAAAGTAGAGCCATGTAATAAGCTAGGAAGAATTAATTTGCTTGATATGCCTTGCAGAGGGATGCAAGTGTGTTCAAAACCCTGCTCAGAACAGGAGCTGACTCCTGAGTCTCCAGTATTGGGAATAAAGCTGTTTTGTACAGAAATGGCTGTGCAGGCACAGGAGGGGAGCAGACCTTACAGCAGACACAGATACATGGCAGACAATACAACTGTAATGCTAAAAGGAGTACCCATGCAATTTGGAAAAAAATCTCCAGAGAATGGAAATTCTCTGTGGCTGCTCCTGGGAGTGAGAGAAGAAACATAGCCTGGGTGTCCCATGCAAGGATCAGAGCCTTGTCTCATCACTGGCTTTCATGTCAGAGCTCATTTGATAGATTCACAGTCAGCAACTTAAATAGGGGAAAAAGCCGTCAGCTAGTGAACTATCTTTACATGAAATGTCAGTGCTCTGTGTCTCACATGGAGGTGCCTACTCAGGAGTTGAGACCTCCAAGTCAATGCTAGGTTAAGATGTGGCTTGAGGAAACCCACAGTGCTCTATAGAAATTGAAACATTTCTCTTAAAGAGATTACAAAAAGTGAGACTGATGAAGTAAAGGTTTGAAAACCAAACAAATCTGTCTCGGGTGCAATCATCAGAGGATTTAGTAAAATGAAGAGCAGAGAGACAAGGTACTTGAGGAAAAGTAAACTAGATTTTTGTAAATCCTCCTTACTTTCATTGCTAGGGTGCTTCAGCTGGCTGTCTGAAGATACTTTCTCAGCTGTGAAAAACTCATAAGAAGAGAATAAAATCTGAAAAGCACATTCCTTCAGTAATACTAGACCATAAAAAAACACACCAGCACATCCAAAATGTAATGCGAGTACTAAGATTTTTTCCAGCCACACCTAAAGCATCTGAAGATAATCTTTGATGTCCTAAAATAATGCTGCTTAAATGTTGCTGGATACTTTTTTAGGCTGTGGCAGCTCTCATTTGATCCTCCCATCTAGGTCCCTTTCTCTATTCTTGAATTAAATGTTCTTGTCTTTTTCCTTTGCATATTTTCTCTGTAATTACTGAACTTTACTTCACAAATAGTTAATATAGAGTCCAGACTCTGAAGAAACATTAAAGATGAGCTTTTTTAAAGCTGCTCAGATACCTTAGGATGCAAATAAGCACTAACTGCTTTTAAGAGTGAGGATATCTGATCTGGGGCAAATCTTGTTCATAGATGATTTGAAAAATTTGTTTTCCATAGTTTGGCATTTAAATACCTTTAAAGGACCTAGCCCAAGTCCTCAGTTCTAATGTAGTATTATGAGCCAACATTTAAAATCATGGAAGCAGCCTCCAGTCCTGTCACAGTCCAGCTCTGCAGAATTTAAGGATATATTCAAGCATATAAATAGTCTCAGTAGAATTAAAGAAACAGCATCCAGCATTACACCAGACAGATATTAAAGGAAAAAAGTGTGACAGTCTGCAGAGAGACTGTATTTAAAATGCGTATACAAGCGAGAGGCTAAATTAAGGCTGTTTGGATGGCACTCAGCCTGCATTTTGAGCATTTACTTTTTAACTTCAGGCCCCTATATCAAAATGTGTTGGTGCTCCTGAATGGACTTTGCCTGCTCCTCTATGCCAGTGGAAACTAGGACTGAAGCAATGAAACATTGCTGAATATTTGAAAATAATAATATTTTTGAAACACATCTTTGTTTTAAAAATATGCTATTAAAGCATTTTCTATATGGCACTACATTGTTAATACTGGTTTGACCATCACAGATGCTAATTCGTTATACATCCCTTTGTTGGGGTGATTGTATTAAACCCACAGAATATTAACTCAACAAGTTTTCAACAGCCTTTGCAATGCCAAGGAGGCTATTCCAGAAATTGTGCACTTTTGTCTAGAATATGAAATCAGACACCATGCTGAAACCTGGAAAATCATGTATGCGCACCCTCATTTTCAGATGGCAATGTGAGTAGTGTCTTGCCTACAATTCTTATATCTCTGAAAACAGTACCCTGTTTTACCAGTATTTAATCACTGACCATGTCTTCATATAGGTGATAGTATTTTTGGTGATACTTATCAAAAATGCCATCAGTCACAACCTAGGGAGGAATATGCTGAGGGGATTTGTGGCAGAAAGCATTGCTTATCCACACCCTGTGTTTAAATCTAACTTTCAGTTCAGTATAGCTGACAGTAGTGCTGCAAGACCACCTGAAAAACAAATCATAAATTTTGCCTTCTGCTTGACTCTGGTATGGGAAAAAATTCTTTTCAGAGAGCTGGGTCAGATGTACCGTAGCACATTTTCAGGTGGATCCATGTTTTGACCAGTATCTCTGATGGCAGTATGGGATGGCATATCTTCATGCTGTAGAGAGCTGCGACACTGAAATACACTTCAGCATATTTCCTGGCAGCCCAATTGCATACCCTATAGCAGTACACAGATTGATACCCCTTAACTCCTATGGCTCCTTTTCTATGCATCTGTCCATGCCACAGTCACACCCCTGTGCCAACATGCAGGTGCATCAAGTGGGGGCTGAAGTGAGATCATGGTTCTGACAGGCTGCGGCATCCTGCTCCCTGAAGCTCGATCTTCTGTCAGAAGGTACAGGTTTTATACTTAGATGTACCCTAAGTATGAGGCAAGCAATACTAAAATTCTGTGAGAACTGGCATTCATCCAGTTACAGGCAGACGCAGCAAGAATAAAACAGGTCATTCCCAACTAATGGCTGCTAATGAAACCCCTGATGGAAAGAATTGTAGATATGATCCTATAGGAAATAGAAGCTTCCTGGAAGTGAATGTATAATTCCTCTCTTAATCCATTTTGGTTCTGAGTACTTAATTGTGAAGCTTTATGTCTTCTGCCATATCTGCAAAGGTCAATCCACACCTAGCCTGAGTCTACACCCTTCTTGAATGTCAATAAGGGCAGATCTCAGCATGGTTTAAATTCTTAAAATTGTATCTCCACACAGAGAGAAATGTGGAGTTCATTTGAGGTTCACAACTCATTCTTTTCCTATTAGAGCTGGAAATGCTTTCAGAGAATGCAAGTACCTGGTACCCAAAAGAAACCACAAAATTAAAAAAAAAAAAAAAAAGCCTGCCAAAAATAGCTGCAATATTTTAAGCCTTTAAATCAGGAAGGTGGATGGCACAGACCTATCCCAAGTTTCCAAACCAGGGGACTGATTGTATCAGGCAGGCAGCTGACAGGGAATTTTTAATCTCTGAGGAGCTGGAACGGCAGACAGGAAGAAGAGAACAGGATGAATGATTAAAAGCAAACCAGTACCTGCATTACTGCTTTTGGAAGATGTAATCTCACAAATATGTGCCTTGCCTGAGGAGTCAGCATCCTAGTAAGAGGCTGGCTCAGCCCACTTTGGAGGCAGAGCAGCAGTTAAACCTCCCGCTGCCTGGATCCTAGGGGCTGTTTTCCACACGTTGCAAAATTTCTTCCTAATCTTTGCAGGCCAATATGCTGGTGAACACTAGCAGAGCTCCCCACAAAGAACACTGTTCAAAATTACCCTGTTTTAGAGGCTGCACCACTGGGCTCTCCCTGTGAGATGAGGTGAGACGATGAAGAAACATGAAGGAAGTTTTAAATTTATAAAGCCACCTAATCCCCATTCCAAATAATCTCTTAGGAAGCTTACATTAATGTAAATTTCTTATAAGATCATTGTCCAGGATGCTATCTGCCAGCCCAGTATTAGTCCTCCACAGATCTTCACTGCAGATGCAGGCATTTCACAAGGAATGCAGGTTTGGAGTTGCACATGTGCATTATGGCTGGGTATAGATAATGGTGTAGACATTGTTAGGAAATGATCAAGTTATTTTACTAAAGCTATTTAACCATGAATATTTAAGATGAAATTGCAACCTGATTTCTAGCCACCCAAGCATTAAGTTTGCCAAATGCTCTCCTGTTAGCTGCAGTGGGCAAGATGAGACCTTGACAAAGCTTTGAATGTGTTGTATGATATGGAGCACCTAAATCTACATGGGATGAGTGAATGCCAGATGAGAATGGGACACAAAAACTACAAGTTTTATTACACATTTACTTTAGCTTTACATTTTCTAGTTTGAGTTTCTGTTGCCAACTTCTACATGCTGCAGGGGCATGAAGAGCAACATTGCCAACTCAGCAAGAAATTATCAAACCCTAAATCTCTTTTGGTCCCTAAGAGAATTCCTGTTGCTTTTTGAAAAAATTGGGTTGGTAATAGGACATGTAAGGGAAGCGCTTCTGATGGGGAATTGGACTATTCTTTGTATTCATTCAACAAGCAGAGCCAAGAACCTGTAGCTCTGTCTGCCTGTACTTGTATTTCTGTCTTGCTGTTGCATGTCTACAGCATTTGCCACATCTGCTCCTGCTTCTCTGCAGACACTCACTGTGTAATGCCCTGAGTCTGGTCACCCTCAGCTCTCACAGGGAATGAAGGGTTTGTCTCTACTAGAATTAGAATTGTAATGTTTGTCTGTGCCATGTGTTGAGTATACATGTAACACTCAGAGCCACTTTTTCTCAGAGCAGTAAAACTGATATCCATTGAGCCAGCTTTTCAAAAATAGTTTAGCAGTTGTTGGTAAGAGCACATAATAAGTATCTCTAATTCAGATCCCAAGTTCATATTACAAAGTGTCTCTTAGTTAACTTCTGAAAAGCTATGTCAATGTTCAAGCTCATCTGACTCTTGCTGCAATTTCTAGGCTCTGCAGAAACACTTCTTACAGAGAGATGCTGTTTCAGCCTTGCCTTGTCTCTAGGCAAATGTCTATTTGTCTACAGAATGTTGACAAGCCCTGGGCAAGGCAGTGAGAGTTTACACAGCTCGTGTGGCATTAGCTCTGGGGAAAAAGAAACAAACCCCAAACTTGTGTCAATTTTGAAGTGGAGCTGAATCATGGGTGGCCATTTCTTGCCATCCAAAATTCAGAGAACTTGTGGTGTTACCTCTCATAACAATTTCTGTGAGCTAATTTATATATGGATATGGACTTAAAGTGGACTCTGGATATTAATTTTGAATAAAAAGTTCTGCTTCAAAGTTCTGACTTACAAGTTCCCGAGAACTTGAGAATTCCTTGAGAATTCCTGTGGGGGAATCTCAATAGACCAGGGCCTAGCCTTTTAAGTCCTCTTTTTTTATGTCCTACCTGCCTTTCTCCATGATCTCAGGCCATATGGGCTGGCTACAAAGAAGAACAAGGCACAAATATCTGAAGTCTCACAAACAGCTATTGAAATAGAAAAGAGCAAAAATGAACAACAAAAGATGTAGGTTCAAATAAAAAACCTTGATAGAAATTAGCTATTGTCTGAGCTGGCTTTCAATAAGACTTTTTAATGCAATACTGTAACGCAATTAGCTATGTACACAAACCCCAAACTCCATCTTTGTGCAGGTTTTGTTTGTGGATTTATTTTTTACACACTTAAAAAAATGAATAAATTTCATGCTGGTCATCAGGAGTGCAAAAGAAATGTTTAAACAAATTAAGTAATTGAAATTACTAAGAATAAGGGATGGGAGAAAAAAATGCAAATAGTTAAATTTAGAGAAGATAACATATTTTAATCATTACATAATCCTTGTAAGAATATCACAAAGGCATGCCAGGTAAGATAGAAAGTAAAAAACCAGAAAGAGTTAAGTATTTGTTTTTGGAGGAGAGAAATGGACATGAAATCATAGAAAGGAGGACAAGGGAGTTTGAAATGTGGTTTAAATATTAGTTGTGGCTAGTAAAAGAGGAGGGAAAAAGATCCAAAGAGCTAAGGGTAGGGATATGATATTTAGAAATGGAAATGTAAAAGTGAAGTGTGGCAAGGATACTATTCAGGCAGGTAAGGGTAAGAGAAGAAAGAGAAATAGGAGCAGTTTAAACAAAGATACTAAATGTCAAACTGAGAATTTCAAAAGAACAGATCAGAAGGGACCACTGATAGAAAGAGAAAATGGAGATAGCTGAGAGGAGAGAGAGATTATGGATTTTGTTACCAGTTCTCTCAGACATCCTGAGGGACTGCTGGAAAAAGCACTGCTCACCCTCCTCTACAAAACAAAAAGACAAAAAGAAACAAGGACATACTAATTGTTCTCAGCTAAATGAAGCAAGGATTTGGGAAAGCCACTAAATCCAGCAATGGAGAAATTAGGGCCTGAGATCACGAGGATGTATACCAAGAGGGTGATACTGGCTGATACACGAGACGATTCAAAAATATGACCTGCAAAAGATAATATTAGAAATAGGGAGCATTAGGAGGAAAGCAGCCTGCCAGAAGGTTGGGCCAACACTCCTAACATTAACACCAGAATTGTCAGGATATCAATGAGTATAAAGTGATAAGGGCAATGGATGTAAAAAGGTGGAAGGAGAAAGAAATATAAGTTGGAATAGCAAAGTATCATATTGCATCATTTATACAGGTTAGAAGTAGGAGGCACCAGTGCTGCTAGAAGAAAAGCAGTGCTTTCATTAGGTTGTCTTCTTGTATGCATGATACAGTGGCAGCCCACAGTACATCTCTCAAGAGAAGAGGATGACTTCAGATGAGAAATCCAACAACTAGTTATCACATGTCGAAGTAATTCTTGAATAGCAAGTGTTTTGTAAGAACTTCTCCAGAGCAAGAACATCTCTTTGCTATTGAACAGGGGCCAGGAAAGCTGAGACATCTTAATGCCCTCCTCAGCAATCCTGGGTCCCGCAGACTTCAAACAATAAATCATGAATTACTTCATTCGGCATTTGGGGTGAGGTTGCACCATCCCATCGGACCACAACTTTCTCAGACAGATGAGTCGCTACCTCAGTGATTACAGCCAAGCACTGGCACAGCACACACAGCAACACAAGCGGAAGGGGAAGCTGCAAACCAGCTCTGGAGCGCAGCTCCCCAGTGACACAGCCGCCGGCCCGTGGGCAGGCTGGCAGCTCTCATGGATTGTAGCTACCTGTGTGGGGAGGGCATTTACCTGCTCCCCTTGGCGCTATTTCTGCACAAGCCTGCAGTGTAGTGACAGAGGCAGGGTGACGTGAAAGCTTAGGAAGAACATGACTTTCAGCTGAAATATTGTAAAACACAGAAACCCATTTTAAAAATTGTCAAAAATATGGCACCTTGTCACTCAGCAGATTTGGTAATTCAGTGTGCTATTTGTTCACTTTACTGATCACAGTAATTTGCAACATACACTTTTCCATTCTGCTCAAGAAACAGAGGTGACACATCTATGAATAGGCTGGCAAGACACTACTGGCTTCCCCACTCTGCCTCAACCCAGATGTTGTACGATTTTAACTAGACCAATGCAGTTAAACAGCTACAGCAGAAAGGAGAAAATGCAGCTCAAATGGACTAACTGTGCTAGCAAGAAGGGAATCGAGCTACACCTGAATTCCTGTTTCTAAAAACCAATAATGTGGTTATAACACAGTGCAGTTATATCAGGAAAAGGGAATCATGTCTACACTACACTGCTTTACCAGCATAAAGGCTGTGTGTAAAAAGAGGCTGTCAAACCTAAAGTTTTTGTATTTTCATCTGGTTTTTTTTCTGTTGTTAATGAATGTATTGACAGAAGTACGCTGTCACTCATCCCATTGCAAAAAATTCAGTTAGATTTGTTTGCTTATTAATTGACTGGCCTTGGTTCTGATCTTCAAGGAAGAATCCCCCAAAACAGGCATATTAAAACATCTAGATATAAATATTGACTTCCTTGTGTAAACATAAAAACTCTTCTCTGGCCACAGCATCATTCAGTTCCCAATCAGAATTTTCAAAATCTTCCTTTAACAAATGCCTCCCAAAAATAGAAAGCACCAGCTTTTATTAATATTAAATGAATAAAATAATATGAAACACTGTCATTACATTCTATGGTTGCCCAGTCACCATATTTTAGTTAAGTCTTGAGTAGGTCAATATTACTCTACCATTTCAATAAACACAACCACCAAAAAAAATCTTGAAGGTATTTTACTAATACTTAATGTTATAATTTAATTTAAGTTTACAAAAATGTTGCACATAAAATTTAAAATCACTAAACATTCTGTGTGTTTGAGGGTATTATTCTCAAGATTTGCATAATAATGTGAAACCATTGACTCATTTACTCCCTCAATTCCTTAGCTATCAAAATGTCACAGATCTTGGCTATACAGGCACACATGGAGCACCTTCCTATAAATCCCTGACTGCCTCCTCTTTTCCATTTTTGCCTAAGGGAGCAAAAAGTTGTTATTTTCTTTTACCATTAGGGGTGAACAATCTTCCTTTCAGTGACAGTTTTAAAAGAAGATGTAGTTTTATAGACCTGAAAGGTATACAGAACTGCACCCACAGTAACACACACACACAAAAACCACAGTGTAATATTTCTTACAGTTTTCAAATACATATACATTTTTGAGGAGCATACTGAATTTTACATATTACTTGTCCCAAGAATGAATCTGAGGATGATTTAGATTATATCAAACATACTTTGAAAGTATTTTTTTCTATTTTGGCCTTGTCTAGAAGTCAGCTATATTTTTAGAACTTCATTTTTTCAGTTCCCACTTCTAGAAGTCACTTTTGGGTTATTGAAAGCAACCTCACTGACTTGACGCTGAAGAACATATTCACTACCTAACCATAGCATGAAGTAGAAAAGCTACAGAAAAAAAGCTCATAGTTGTCCACATTAATATTAAAGTATTAAAGCAAATGACAGCCTTAATTATCTGCCTTTTGTAGAAAAGATTCTTAATTTTAAATATGGTGCAATCTAAAGTTATATTCTTCCTCTCCCTCCAAAAGATACCACCCCAGATGTAAAAAAGCCAGAATCCTGGTGATTTACCCAGACAATATAAAGAAATCTGCAGCTCAAACTGTGTACACAGGCTAAACTGACAAATATTTACACAGCGCACCGCTTCCTTTTTCACTGTTAGCATTTCGGATCTGGGAGTCTGCATCTCCCTGTGACAAACACCTGAAATAGCAACAACTTCAGAATGGATTTGACATTCTCTCACTATAAATGTAACCAAAATCCAAGGCAGGAGAAATATTTGAGCTCCTAAATAATTTTGAAAGCTATAGTGTTAGAATAAAAAGTGTCTGACTTCCAGAACCAGTTTCAGTTAATGCATTTTAGCTTGGTTTCTCAGAATGAACTAGGAGGCTAGGAAAAAAGTCATATATTCTCTAAAGATACAGGATTTTGATGGGCTGTATGTTTTTGAAAGCAAGTCCCACAACCCACCTTCAAAGTCCAGGCCAAATTAGTAAATCCTTCCTGTTGTTTTCATGAGGGAGTATGACAACACTCAGTAATTCACTTCCTTCCTTTCCAGCTAACGATGTTATTTCCCATCTCCTGATTTTCTAAACCTCTTCTTGCAAAAATTACACTTCTTGTAGAGTGAACCGTTGTTTAACCAGGATTTGCTGCTTACATATGCAAGTATTTCTTATTCAGATCCAACACTTTCACACTCAGAATTTTCTCAGAAGGAAACACAGAGTGTCTTTATCCAGAGCCCAGGCCAGTGAGGGCCAAATGGACTCAAATTATAATAAATAACACATTTACTATATGGCTAAGAGAAACTTTTCCCTCAACTTCCTTTTAGCAGGAGAAGCTGTTGCAAAGAAATAGATCTTTAATCAAAAGATTACTACAGGAAAATTATCTACGGGTCTCTGTGGGATTTATATGAACTTTAAATAAGATTAGTCAAAATAGAAAGTACTTTTCATAAGCTTGTTCTAAAATATTTAAGCAAGCAAAATGTGAGATTCTTAATTTAAAAGACTTTGCATCTGTATTTTAAAATAATAAATACCTAGAAGAGATAATTCAGAGGAGTACCTTTTTCACAGAATTTATAAATCTACATGTAGGACTTTATTTACTGGGATTTCAACAGAAATTTCTTATTTAATCAGAATATCCTTTGGAAGGAATTCATATCAGATATTTCACAACAAAAAACCAGAAGATTGTGGGGGCTTTTTTTGGTAAGGGTTCTAGTAAAACATTCATACAGTCATAAGCATTTTCTCACTAAATCACCCTAAGATTTTTACTGTCTACCAACAATTTGACACATTTTCTGAAATGATTTCATCAATTGATAAACTGTCCTACAGAAAAAAAAGAGTAAACAAGGCTTTAGCCAAACTATTTATTTAAAACTGAAGAGTCACATAAGCATGAGATTTTTTTCTCCTGATTTAATTATAGGCAGCATAATAGATTCTTTACTGGACAGGCTTCCTAAAGGGCATCCATAAAATATTTTCTTCTTCCTCTAAATTAGAAAAATTATTATATCTAACTTCTGAAAAAAAATTAAATTGATACACATGGAAAAGATTTAAATCAACTTTTAAAAAAAGCCACGAGGTCATACACACTGTGAGTTTTGGCTCTGATGCAATTACATTGTTTGAAATGTTTGAAGAGATGTAAATGTACTGTGATTTACACAACTTCACACTGCAATCATGCAAACAACACCCTTGTTAATGGGACTTGTAATGATAAACCACATTAGTGCATTGAATCCTACAGCAAAGTTTCCAAATATTGAAAATAAAACAAGAGCTCAGTGAGGTTTTTAGTGCAGATACTGATTTTTTTTTCCTGAATTTACTGTAGAAATACACGCAGTTGTACAGGAAGACCTACATCAAATCCATGCACCAAAAGGGCTGAAAGCGAGAGAATGACCTTCCTTTTTTGATCTCTTCAAAGACCGAGTAAAGGTTTGTTTGTCCTTTGACTTTTGGATAAATGATTATGCTATTCAAGTATATCCAGACACGAGCAGTTTTAAGAAAACAAAACAACACATCCAAAGCTGTGGTAACTTCCTGCTGTTCATCATCTGCTGCAAGAATAAATGATGGCCAGAATTCTTGATGAAGGGTGAAAAATATTTATTTTTAAAATGCCTTGCTTCTCAGTGTTTAAGCATGTATTTTCTGTGTTACTGAATTTTGTGTCTGTGTATCAAAAGCACCAAGGTGATATTTACTACTCCACTGTCAAAAACCCAAAACCACTGGTGAAATTATTGATGTTAGAAGTGCTGGCCTCTTCCTGAAGAAAGAATTCCAAGTGGTCAATGGTTTATCCTGAGTGCACTGAACTGTTCAAAGATTTTCTTTTGCCTCCACTGTACTTACTAGAGTTAGCATTTTAAGGGTTCAGCTTATTCCCTCTCTCCACCTCAAATATTTGCACCTGGTTTTGTGGAAAACTTCAGTTCACAGCCCTTTTTCATAATTTTGTTATGTACATCTAGGCACCTGAGCAAAACACACCAGAGAACATTTCAGCAAGGCTTGTTATTAAACTGCCTATCTTTGCTTATATAATTTCATTTTTTCCAATTACATGCTTTCACACTTTGCAAAAATATTTATTCACATGCTACACGTTGAATAAAATTCTCCAAGTCAGCTAGGGAATCATAAAGAGAATCATCTGTGTCTTGACTTCTGAGAAACTTTCGAAGGGTATCTAAAGCACTCAAAGCCTCATTTTTTGATGGTAAGGGCTGTTCAGCTCCCTGAAGACGATCACCTTCATCCTTATCTTCATCACCAACACATGTCTCAGCTTTATCTGATGCACTTTCTTTGGCACACATCCTTTCATTGTTTGTGGGCACTTCGTAAGTTACCAAGTCATCATCTAGAGCTCCATATGCTTCCAAAGACAAACCTTCTGGAAACTCTACTCCAGCTGCCCGTGCATGTGCAATCAAATCAAAATCACTTTCAATCTCGTTGTTATCGTTTGTCTCAGTTTCTAATTTGAAAGGTGCTCCGTTGTAACTTTTTACAATAGTCTGTGGTGTTACTTCCCTCCAGCTGAGGTACAGCATCTCAACTGCATCAAGAAGGGTCAGCATAAACTCTTTATTACTTTCTACACAGTCAACAAATCTCTTGATAAGACAGTGCCTGTATTTAACCTTCAGACTTCTGATAATGCTTTGTTTCATAGCTATACATGACGAAGAGTCTGGAGGAAAGAACACTAATTTGACAGACTTCAGGTTCTTTACTTCTGTGTGAGCTGGGAGAGAATCAACAAGAATAACCACTCGGCGCTGCTGTGCTTGAAATCTGTTGTCCAGTTTATGCATCCACTCTTCAAAGATTCCCGAAGTCATGCACGCCCTTTCATTTGCTTCATAATCCACTGGCAGCGATTTCACGTCTTTGAAAGAGCGTGGACTTTTGTTTTTTCCTATAACAAGCAGCGGGAGTTTCTCAGAGCCATCCATATTTGTACCCACCGCTACAGTGATCCTCTCTTTGCTTTGCTTACCTACAGAACAAGTTTCCCCTTTAAATGCAAACGTGTTATGTGGCAACATCTGATATAGCAACCCAGTCTCCTGTATATAAAACACATTTTTTGGCTGATAATCATTTAAATAATAAGGAAGCACATTTTGGTACCAAAGAGTTGGAGCATCCACTGTAGTAGTAGAAGCTGTTTCTGCAGGCTGAGCTCTGAAAACTAAACCGTACCTCGACTTCAAACGATCGAGCCAGCCATTACTGCACTTAAAATCACTGTGGCCAAGCTTCTGGGCAAAATCATTCGCCTTGAGGCGCAACATAGGGCCATTTACCGGCACATTCAAGCACTGTGCAATTCGGTACCACTTCATCAATGCCTCCTCCAGGTCGGCATAAAAAGCAGTCCTCAGTCTTTTCCTTTTAGGATCAAACCGTAAAGTTTCAAAGGCTTCCAAAACTTTTTCCTTATTCTTCATAATCGAAGAGAGTGAATTCCTCTTGATGCCATACTTGGCTGCAATGTCCGCCTTTTTCTTGCCGCTCTCCACAGCGCTTATGATGTCAATTTTTTCCTCGATGGATATGCTTTTTTTCCTCCTCACTGTGGGCTCGGGCAGAGCCTCTGCCATGGCGCCGAGCAGCGTCTCGCAGGCTCGCTCATCCGCACCCCTAGCTGGGCAGGCACGCTCCCGCTCCGCCGCTCCCGCCCGCTTTCCCCGCCGGCGGCCCGAGCTCACGGGCACGGCACTCGGCGGCGGCCGGAGCAGCCTCCCGGGCGGTGCCGGCGGTGGTTGCCATGGCTGCGACCATAGACACGACGGCCTAGAGAGGCCGCCGCCGTCATCCCCTTTCCGGCCCGGCGCTTCCGGCTCCTGCTGCCACCGGAGAAGGAAGAAAATAAAGCTGGAGAGGGGCCGCCGGAGCCGCCCCGCCCGGCCTCCTCCTTGCCCCCTTCCCTCCCTCCGTCCCGCCCTCCCTTCCCCCGCAGCACGACGCCCCCGGGGCCGCAGCGGCGCCGCCGGCAGGTGAGGGACGGGCCGGGCCGGGTCGGGGCAGCGCTGGGCCCGGGTTCGGGGAGGGCCGGGCCGCGCCTCCCGCTCCGGCCCGTCCGACGTGTCACCCCGCGGGAGCGACCGCCCTTCCCGGGCTCTCGGCGGCAGCGGGAGTGCCCGGCGGAGCGGGGTCTGCCCGGCTCGTACGCCCCGTGCCGGGGGTGCTCGGCGGCCGGGCGGAGAGGGCAGCGCCTGAGCTTGGGAGCAGGCGGGTTCCGCCGCAGAGAAAGGGAGGCTGTGTGCTGGTGGATGAAGAAAGCTGTAAATGCTGTGTAAATTTTGTGCCCCTGGGACTCATTCCACACCCTGGCAATTACTGTTTTAAGTGTGCCAATTTGTGTTTTGCTTACTGTTCTTAAAGCGTGGAAACTCTTTGGTGTTGTGTGACAAGCAGGTGTTGCATGTGGTATTGTTTGCAAGCTAGAGGCAATTCTTCCAGTATTTCTTACAGTACCTCTGTAATAGGTTATTTTTAACTGAAACCCCCTAATACCCTTTCATCTTGCTTGAAAGGCTTTGAGGGGGATCATTCTAAACATCCAGCCCAGGATGTAGTTTCAGTCTCTAACGTGTACTTTTTATGCTTGGTGGAAACAGAGTTATCACTTTGCAGTTAGTGGCTCTGTTACCTAAGAGTTGATTCTCTAGAGAAGATAACAGAAGGGTTCTTTTAGCAGGGCTGGAGAAGGATGTTATTTGATCAGTGCAACTCCAAAACTTTCTGAATTGTGTGTATGTTTATGTATGTATGTATGTACACACACAGTTAAAATGTCAGGAATAATAAACACAGAAGAGTGTTAGATTGGAAAAACTGGAAGCTGAGGCAGTATCTTCATCAACTACTTCTTTCTGTTTTGGTAGAAGTTGAAACCATAATGGGAGCCATTATGTCTTAGCTAATCTGGAGACAAGTAGAGCATTAAAGTGTTTAGGGCCAGGTTGACCTAGCGTGGGGAGTGTGAAAGTCAGCAGCAGCCCTGTTCTCCAGTCTTTGTCTCCATCGTGTCTTGTAACTCTCAAGCATAATTAGATCTTGTAAGTGGAGCAGCCAGGGAATTCATGAGCATTAAGAGGAAACTATGGTGTGATTGCAGCAGGAAGTGTTTCATACAGTTTTTTACAGTCTTTTTTAAAAAGTGATTGTTCTCTATCTTGACAAGAATTAGTGGAAGTGTTCTTAGTTAGAAACTGAAATTAAGAAAACATCCATAAAATGGTTATTTTTCCAAGAGTACTGGGATTTTCTGCAATGTTACAAAAATTTATATTCTTTATCTATGCAGTTAAGTAATAAGACAATAAAAAAAGTGTGTAGTAAAATTCATTTTAGACAGAAGATATCTTGCTGTTGCTTTATTGGCAATTAATTTAAGAGAAAAGTAAGTGAAGGAGCCAATGCATCCTACTTAGAAAAGCAGATCTGATTCTTGAGATTCCCATGGTTATTTCTCAGCCTACAAATCATTTATCTAAGTGCTATAAGTATGTGAAGAATATGCTTCTTATTCAAAATTAATTTATTGTTAATGACATTTACTTCATATTTTCATGAATAAGCAAATATGAATTTGCTTTTTTTATGAAAAGTACATAAGCATGCTGTTATAACCACTAATTATAATTGGTTAAATGTCTCTGATATCTCCATCCTAGGGGAAGCTTACTATGTTGTTCATAAGTTGTTGCTTTGTTTTGCTTTTTACTTTGCCAGTTGAAGAAGTGATACATAAATCCCCAGTAGTTAAAAATAGAGGGATTTTATTTATGGTGGGCAAAACTTAAAACTACTGAGGCTGTAATCCAAGACACATTTAAGGTAGCTTCGTCATGGGGAATGATTCTTAATCCATTCTGCGTCCTCTCTGCTACTGTGGTGCAGTATTTGTGTAGATTTGCAGAATTGGTATAGGGGGGAAGAAGAAAACCCAGAGGGTCAGGAGTGTTATGAACAGGGTTTCAGTTCTTGTCAGAATATGGATCAAGCATGTTTTTCCCAAGTAGAACCTTTTTGAGTTGTTCTAATTACAGCTGATGGTAGCAAATGTCTTGGTACACCAGTCACCTAATGTGTTCTAAAGTCGTGTCTGCTTTAGTGAAGAAACAAACCAAGAACTTGATAATGCAGAATCCATGCTGTACTAGGAATTAGCAGCCTCTTACAAAGAACAGACCTTTGTCTGGCACCTGCAAGAACTACAGAAATACAAAAGTCTGTATGCATTTCTGTAATGGAACCTTAAATATAAATTACACATGTATGTAGATGCCATGATTACCACAATTTCACAAGTTGAATTTCGGCGAAGGTGTAGAAAGTTTTCATATTTGCATTTTGTATTTGATGTTTATGCCCCTATTTTTTTTCGGTAGAAGCATTAATCCAGAAATTCTGTAGTTAAGTTTGAAAGTGCAGTTGAATTTTTTACGAAAGCCACCTTTAATCTACTTTTTTTCCCCTCTTCTCATGTTTTAAAGTTGATTAGTATGATCCTGCAGAGCTGTGTTGAAAGTGTTGGCACTACTTGTAGGGAAAGAATACTGTACAAAAAATTGGTCATGGAGGGGTATTGTAACACAAATGGTGAATTCATTTGGATTTAAAGAAAATAATTACTTGCTTTATGTAGTGTCTTCTACATGGGTTTTTGAGATGGTTCTTGCCTCTAGATTAAGTTACTACAAGTTCTTAAATCTATCAAAAATATTTTTGCCCATAACATTTAATAGTTTAAAACAGTGTTACCATGGTATGTAAGCTTGTATGTGATGTACAAATGCAGCTTCATGAACACTGATGTGGTAGAACTGAAGAACAGATTGTCTTAATGAAGACTGTACTACAAGATGAATTTAGCTTTTTGTTTAACCAGAAGAGCAAGGAAATCACACTTATTCTCCTACTTCAAAATGTTTGTTTTAGCTACTCTGAAATAAGCTGCTAAGGTGGTTATTTTCAACCACAAGCAAAGTTTGGAGAGAACTGTGTGGGCAACAGCACGTCTGCTGTACAGTGTTTCATGTTGAAAAGAAATTAAAAAAATTAAGAAAGCTAAATAAGGATGTTAAACTTATTTCTTAATTACTTCAAAGGGAATTTTATATTGATCCTAGAAAAATCCAGCTTCATTCAGTGATAGCCCTGGATGAACTGTTTTTCTAGAGAAAATCTCTTATTTTACATGTTTGGCTTTCCAAAATAAGGTAATAGGTTATCCAGTGTAATACTATCTAGATGATATAGGTGATTCAGTTTCTCAGCCTTTGTGTCCTTATTTTATTTCCCTTGCTATGTGAGCTGCTTACTTTATTAATTATTTGCTCTAACTACAATGTTTTATAGCTTAGGTGTTTGCAATACAATATAAATACAAATAGTAATCTCTTTATAATTTGTCTTAATCTGTTATGTGTCTGAACATGTATGAAATGGTGCACGTCTTAACAAACTGAAATCATGTGTGATTATATGCAGTACTGACAGATTGATTAATTTTTAATGATTGGTTGTCTCCTCCTCTCAAACAGCTGAGTGAATTGTGGTGTCACCTTTAGTTACCAGCTATTTGAAATAAAATTTAGATACTTTTCTTACTTAAGCTAAAATTGGGTATGTAATTCACCTTTCATGATTACTATATTCACAGAGTTGATTTCTTGTGCATGTGCTCAGTGTTAAAAACTTTCTTTGCCTTTGTAGCTGAGATCTTTTTGAGACTAAAATGAAAGGGATTCTGTGTCTAGTAAACACAACAGACTTAACAGCTTAATAGGTTTCAGTGGCTTAGCATCAATATAATCTTGCAATGTTTGGATAAATCTTATGTCTTAACAACATGGTGATCTTTGCAATGGTAGGATACAGTCAGTGTAGTGTTGCAGGTGACAGTATGTATCAGGTGAAGAACCTCGTTTGACTTCCAGGGTTTTATGTTGCAAGCTTAGCTGTCTGTGGGGAAAGGTTGCTTTGGCAGTGAAAGCTTACACTAGACTGAATTCATAATCTCTGTTAGATTTTTTTTCACCATCAAAAGAAGGAGGTTTCACTTTGCTTTAGCAGAAGTTGTATAAGAAATGTTTTCTGAAAGCCTGCTTTGGTTTCTGTGAGGTGCAACATCCAGCTCCTTTCACTTCAATTAATGCATGCCAAACCTATTTGGTTTTCAGGTATGTCAGAACACAGCAGTGAATCCACAACACTTGATGAATCTCATCCAGCTGCAGAAGAGGTCCAGTCTGGCTCTGAGGTGATTGTGTGATAGTTATATTAGTGTAAAATCAACTAATCCTAACAAATTTCAGACTCCCAAAAATTCTGCTTTACGTAGCACAGTGCTGTTAGTATGGGGATATGAGTTCATGCGCAGCACCTTGAATGGGTGGGGTTGGTTTTGAGACACAATTAAGAACAGTCCAGTTAATTCATAGCAAAGGATTACTTGAGCTAGTAGTCTGTTGCTGTGCTGTGGTATTTGTTTTGCAAGTTGAATAGATTTAGGCATGGGAGAGTCTGAAATGTGTGAGTACTGCAGGAAGAAAGGGTTGGTACTTAAAGGGCAGCAATCTCTGTGCAACCTTGCTATAACAAGGTATTCTGTCTACTGCTGAAGGAGTGAATCTTTTTTTTCCCTGGGAGCCAATACAGCTTGTACCTTCTCTATGGAGAAATCTGGCATTTTAAAATTGTGAACAAATTCCTAAAGTTTCCAATGTTATTTAGCTAATCAGCTGTATTTGGGATGCTCTTTCAGAAAGATAGTCGACATTTTCCTCACTGTTCTAGAGTAAAAATGAAAAAAAAAAAATGCTGACTTTATCACTATTAGAGTTTCAGTGACAGTGAATTGTTTTTAAACTTTCAGTAAAAACAGAATAGTGATTACACAGCTATTTAGTGTATCTCCAAATTTGTAAGCAGAGATGTACAGAGGAAATACTGATTATTACTAAAGGATGATTCTATTTTTTCTAAATAAAAAGTCTATCTGAAACATGATGTTTTCTTGTAGTGCTTATGTCATTCAGTTAATGCCATGCCTAATTCATCAATACAAATTTGGGAACTTACTTAGATTTACTTTAGGTTGTTTACACATATGATAAATTTCCTTCTGAGGAATCAATTTCTTTGTATGCTTAGTTTAAGTCACCTGTGGGCTACACTTGCTAGAGAGACACTTGATTCAGCAATCATAGTCCCTGTTTCAACAGAAATGCTGCAGTGGTCTGGTGGTTTAGTTTTCTGTCAGCTCAGTAAGCTTACCATGATTGTATGAAGTTACAGGAACTCATATCCAGAGGTAAAGAGAAATGGCTGCTGGATTCGGCAGTAGCCTATCATCAGAGTAAGTATTTTGAGATACTGCACTGCTGAAATAGCTGCTGAAATAGCTGATGCTGTGGGTAGTCCTTCATTCACAGTAGTTTCTTACTGCATTAGTACCTGTTGCATAGGCACAAGTGTTAATGGTGTGCCTGTTTTCAAGAATTAATGTGAGTGGAAAAATTACCCATCCTCTTTTCGAGCATAGGTCACTTTTATCCTGCAGTGTTTCCGGAATCTTGTTTGCTGTACAAATACATTGTTCTGGCTCGGGAAGGTGAAGGGATGGTGAAAGCTGATGGGGGGAAGAGTTGGGGGAAAAGGGCGAGGACTTGTTCTTGACAGCAATGCTAGCTTAAACTGTTAACTAAAATGCAGATGGTGGTTTCTTGCTATATCTGAGTCAAATCAGCAGTTCATCCCACTTCCCGTTTTCAGCTGCTCATTTCATGCCTTTGGTGCTTGTCTGATCTCATTGCAAACTGATTCAGCTCACTGAAACTGGAAAATTAACCTGGTGAAAAGGTCTGTTGCCAGGCTAGTGAGTTGTTTGTGTGGTGACTGCAGTCAGGTGAGTGTTTGGGAGGTGGAACACTGTGTGTCTCACAGTAGGGACTGGAAAAGTAGAGTGGTGAACTGTCCTCCTTTCAACTATGGGAAGTTGTTATAGTTCAAACATAGCATGGAACTGACATTAGCAAGTAATTTTTTGCTTTCTCTGAACTAGATACCTAGGTCTGACTCAAGTAGGAATACCTAAAAAATATATTAATTGCTTCTAGTTGTTCAGAGACGCTGGTGAATTTTTGTTTTCTAATATATGTATTTACTAGAGATGTGTGCATATGCACTGAGTGTGTATATTTCTGAATAGAGGCATAAAAATATATCAATGTGAATATTTGCAAAATTGAGATCCTTGTTGAAAAGCACCTAAGTCAAGTATTTGTTTTGTCTTTAATTAGAGATGCAGTTTTGTTTGTGATCCCTAGCAAAGTGCCCCTTGACAGTAGAGGACTTTCCCTTTGCACTGTGTTCTCTGATAACTTGCAGAAAGAACAAAAATAGCTCTGTTGGCCTATGCTAATGTTTCTGTATTGTGCAAGTAGCTGTGACAGGCCAAGCATTTTGAAAAATACCTCACTTGACCGTGCCAAGTAGAATTGTGGTTCCTAGCTGTCTTAGAGCTTAAGCACATGTGAGATTTAGAGCAAGCTTAAGAAACTTGAGCTATTGGATAGATTTCCTAAATCAAAATATAATATGACAGGTAACTAGAACATTTAATCTAATGGTGTTGCATAGCAGCTCTCTGTGACGAGCGGGGAGTTGGACGTAAAGATACTTATGGGTCCCTTACAACTTGAGATATTCTATATTCTATGAAATGAAACAAATTACTGCTTTAAAAGTGCTCATAAAATAAGCATAGACCTTTTGGTGTGCTTCAGTAGAAGCACATTTATTGTAGCCCACAGACAGTGACTAGTTAGAAAAAGTTCTGAGAGGCCTCAAAACTAAATAAGAAAATCAGGCTCACTAATGTAAATGAAGTGGTGATATGTGAGAGTGGAGGGATATTAGCAATGGGGTACGACAGAAGGTGTTCCAATTAAGAATGATGCAAATGATGCTCAGTAAGTACCAGTAAAATCTTTGTGTTATGTTGATACTCACTAAAGCTTCATGTGTGGTTGGAGAAGCCAGTATTACTTCAGCCTGATCTTAGGCTGGGCCTCTTCCTGACCCTTGGACTGAAAAGAGCTGGTTCAGTTTGATGATTTAAGAGCTTTAAAGGTTGAAGGGTACCTATTCTCAAGTACCTCTTGACGGTGTACCTTGTCTTGCACAAGTGCACGGCCTGGTTTGAGGACTTCAGACACCTTTTATGTAAGTGAACAAACGCTGGCTCGGTTGTGTTTTGATTTTTACTGTTTACACTTCAGGTGACTGATGAAGCTGCCTTGCAGAGTTAGGAGCAGCTTTTTGAAAGGGATGAAATTTTCAGTTCCTCTTAATTTTGAAGAGTGTTAAGCTGCCATTTTCTCTTCAGGTGCTTGTAAATTACGTGCAATTCTTCTGGGAATGTGTCTTCTATCTATACCTTGTGTCATACTTAAAAACAGTAGTTTCACAGCTGCTGCTACTGTTCATGATGCAGCTGCATTTGAAACTAACTTTGAATCCTGAATTCCATTGGTACTTTTGAGTTCTTTTGGTGCTTCTGCATTTCACTTCAGGTTTGCTGCTGTTTGACTGTATGAGAGTTGCACACCAGTAGTTTAGTCAGAAGGTGGCACTGTATTATGGTAAAATAAGAAGCGACTGAAACGATCTTAAAGTTTGTAATAATTGCTTTTTTTAAAACACATGATTAATATAATGATTAGTAATTAATTATTAATATTAATATTGCTCTTCTCTAATATTTATTGCTTATGAATTGCTAATTCCATTTTTTTTAGCCCAGCTCATTATAGTTTGAGATACAGAAACTACACTACGGCTCAGGTGTGTATGTAAAACATTTGAGCCCACGTCTCATTTGTGTCTTACTCCCCCAATGCCAGTGGGTTAAATTTTAGTTTTTCTTTTCTCTTAGGTCTGGAAACTTTAAATTACTTCTGACTGAGATGTGCTAGAGTATTATTGTGATACAAGGATGTGATTAAATACACATACACAGACTGAGTATATCGGAATATTTCCAACTGGAGTTTGAAATAAAATCAACTGTTATAAAACCCATACGTCAAATATTTTCATATGGATTACTCATTGGAAATGTAAGACAAATGCTAACCTGTTTCCTTTTATAGGAAAGTGCAATGGCTCAAGAATCTCCCAAAAATTCAGCGGCGGAAATTCCTGTGACTATCAATGGACAGCTGGAAGATTCTCATGAGCACAGCTTTAACAGTGTAAGAATTTTCTTTGCTGTCTGTAATGCTAAAGTTGCAGTGCAATGCATAGCAGATTTCACTTGGCATAGTTTTCTGGAGGTTTACTGAACAAACTCCCTTGCAGCTCACAGATGATTGTCCAAGTTGATATAACGTAGTGTGATTGCAAATTGCAAAGGTTTTTTTTTGTATAAAAGGCGCGTTAGTGGTGGCCGGTGTCGGCTTCTTCCCCTTCGTCTCGGCAAAGGTGAGCCATCGGCTTTGCTTGTGCTCGGGTGTCCAGCAGAGGGCGCTGCGGCACAGCGCGTGCGATTTGGGGTCGGGCTCCTTATATTCGGATTTTCGTTTGGAAATAGGAAGGCCGGTTATTTGTCCCCGTTTAGTTGATGTCTGCTGAGGCTTAGATTTTAAGGAAAGCTTTTAAGTTTTAATAGTTCCATACTGACTTGCAGTGCAGAATTATTCTTAACAGAAGAATTTCAACATATTATTCTCTTTTACTAAAATGCTGATTAGAGAAGAGGGACTTTAATAAGCTTTAAAACAAATTACAGGTATATCCTGAATATTGGTAAAATAAGGATTTTCTGAACTTTGTCTTCTGTTTTTTGGTTGGAAAAATTCCTTCAAAGCTCATAAATTGTTGAAGTTGACTCAAAAAACAAAGCACCTACTGCACATTGCAATAGCTTTTATGGGCGAAAGGTATATTAGTAGTGAATTTTTTTTTCTGAGTGTTAAATGGTGTAAAGTACTGAATACTCTGTAATGTGTAATCAAATGTATAGATTTCTAATTATTCATTCTGAGCCTTGAGAATACTGATTTTTAATCCAGCAATTTTATTATTAAGACAGAAAAACAAGCATTTAAAAATATGTATTAAAAGTATGGTTCTAAACGTTTAATTATAAATATAAATGTTACTTAAACATGTATAAATATGTATTTTAAAAATAGAAAAAATACGTTGTGAAGACAAGATCTGAGACCATTTTACTATGATTGGAGGGTAGATGTATAGTGGGCATGGCTGTAAAAAAAGAAAATTTCATGAGATGAAAATGCATCCATGTTAGATCATATTAAAAATGCTGCACTTTTTACTGGGCATTCTGCTGTTCGGACCATAATTTGCTTTTAATTTTTTTTTTTTTTTTAATGAGTTGCACTGCAATGAGGGAAGGCTTTTATATTTCTTAATATTTGTCATTCAACTAAGATCTACCAGTGACACAATGTAAAAAATTAGTGGAGTGTTTAATGAAATAAAGTTAAAACTGCATTTCTGTAAAGATTTGCGTATGTTTAGGGGGATAACATTGGAAAATGCATCTTGAAGTGGTAATGAATTTGAGTTCACCTCAGAACAGAGAAATAGACTTAGTAATTTTCAGCTTGATGACCTTGCTGCTTCTGTGACTTGACTGCTAAGATACCTTTTGCTTACACAGTAATTGCTCCTGCAGTGCAGTGCATGCAACACTTATGTACAGCAAATGGAACTTGCACTCTTGGTGACTGCATTAGGATCCTTGCTCAGTCAAAATGTAAAGTTGGAGTTTTGAGATAGTTTCTGTTTATGGCTGTATTTAAAGTTGGGGTAGATTTTTCCTGCGTGCTAATCATTTTGCTGACTTGGAGTCAACTGTATTTTGAAACTTCTGCTTCCACAAAAATGGGTCAAATATTCCGTCAAATTGCAGAAAAACCTGTACTCTGCAAGCATATTTGAACTTGCTGTAATTATTTTTGCAGTGCTTATTCTGAGATCAATGAAGAAGTACACTTCAATTATTTTTTTGAACTTTCTTGTACAAGTTCACACCTGCATGTGTGGCCTAAATTCAGAATATGTGATAATCAAGGCTTCTTATAAACAAAACAAAGAAAATAAACTTCTTGGAATTAACATCTAGGTCTGTTTACTAATCTGTTAGTCTCAAATTCTAATTTTTAGCTTCTATTCATCTTGCTTCATGTTTGTTATTTCTAATGCTAAATGCCATGCTTTCTCTTTTTTTCCTTGCCAGGTAATTTTTTGCTTTAACCTTAAGCTATATGCAATGCACCAGAAAATTTTCATGCCTAGTTTTTGGGGTCTTTTTTCCTACCAACTTATGAAAATGACAAGCCAAGTACTGATTTTTATGAGGTCACTTAAGAAAGGGGCAAGAAACCATGACCGCTATAATTTGTACTGTTACCACAGTACTCAGTAAGAGTATGTGACCACAGTAGTTTAAAGCACTCAAACTCCAATGTGTTGATTTCGATTACATCTTCTTGGGAAGCTGGGGAACAAGGTAGTTTTCATTTCCTGCTTCCTTATTTTTATGATCAGGGAAATTTTCATCTAGATGCTGTACAATTCAGATGTAAAGAATAAAATACTACTTGTTCTGTATTTTTTGGTCTTCTGCAGTTGTTTTGCCACTTGTTTTTGAGTAAAGAGGTATTTGTACAACCTTTTCTTTAGGATTCTTTCCAAAACTGCACTTTCCTCTAGACTTGCGTTCTGTTTAACACTTCCATCAGACCTCATCCATAAGCTCCTCAGGCATGAAAATGCACATTTGTGTTTCACCAAATGCAGTATTAGTATGCATTCAAGCATGAGAAGTATTTCATTTTGCAAAGCAGTGCAGAGCAAATGTATTTACCTGGAAATTACAAGTAGGGTTACTCCTTCTTTGAAGAAAAAGGCCATTAGTTTTGCAGAACATCAGACAGCATAGATTGTCATAATGTCATTTCAGAAGGAAGTGTGTTAGTTCCATTCTTGTGGGAATGTGACTTAGCACTAATTGATGCATTTTCTCGGTATAAAGCATATTTAAAAGGTAACTTAAGTATTTTCCTAACAGTAAAATCTCAGTCAGAAATCTGCTGCTACATTCTAATTCTCTAATAAGACATGCCCGTGGAATTCAGACAAGTTTTGTCCTGCCCATATGATGGATGGAAATCTTTATACTAAAAAAAGCTGTAGCTTCAGTCGTCGTTGGATCAAATATCTAACGTTCCTTCAGTACAAAAAAGCTTGACATAGTGCTTTTTGACTCTCCAAGCTATGTTGGATCTCACTTGAGCTTTAAGAACTAGTTGTGTAGAACTGTTCGCTAATGTTTGGGTATTTGTTAGAAGACTTCAGCATTTCCTAATCAAAAGCTTTTCTTTGTATAAGAAAACCCAACATACAAAAAGGTCTGGCTGGTTTATATTATTCACTTGTTTTATTTCACTTACCCCTGACTTTCAGAGCCCAGTTTTCCTCCCATGCTATTGTAATTATGTGATTAGCATAACGGTGTTCTAAGGTGACTGGGGGGATTGGGAGCTGAGGACTGTAGGAAGGAGTGAAGGAAGTATGTTATTGCTATTTTTCCTATATGCAATAACATGCCATATAGTGTGAGAGCTGCATAGGAATAAACTAAATTTTTCAGAAAACAGTTTGATCTCCCTGTAAAGATGCTCAAGCAGCTGTGATTTGTAATGTTTAAAGTATTGCACAAAATCTATATGATCTTCTTATCAGTTTGAGCATGAATTTGTTTAATTTCTTTTTTAGAATTGCCCCTTCTTGTGGTTCTTATTGTCCTCTTGACCAAAACCATAGTTAAGCATGTATATAATACCAGTAATAAACTTCAGGATGCACAAGATAATGGGCTTTGTTGTGAGTCTTCAGTTTATCTTACTAGAATTATGAAATAAGGTCTGGGATCTGATGAGTCTGAGGGCATGTGTTCACTGTCTTGTTGTGTAATTTTATTGCCAGACTGCTCAAATAGATAAAGTCAATTCTCTTTCGTCTTTTGCCTTCTGAAAAAAATGCCATCCTTGTCGCTCACATTCTGCCTGCAACATCTGAGTTCATCTCTTAGGTTTTGCTGTGTCATCTGACATAGATAGATTTTTACTTTGAGTAATTATAGTTTAATTAATGTAGACTGATTTAAAATATATTTCTAGAACTGTGTCAGTTCTAGAACACTGGTTTTAGGAGATAAAACAAAGTAGTCAAGTGTTCTTTATACAGTCTGAAAAACCAAAAGTATGCATGCTAATGATGATAGTAGAAGGGAAACTAATTGAAAACTGGATTGTAGTATGACATTATATAAATCAAAATGGATGTAGTAGAAGGGACTTCTGAGTGAAGAGCAGTGTATTGGAGAATAGAAGAAACGTGTTGGTCTGTTAATTGCTACTTCATCAAATATTAAAGCCTTCAGGTCTCCACCCATTTATTTTGAATTTATACTGATGTGAGGATCTAGTGGCTTAATTCATGGAAAATAGGAACTGAGTGATGTAATAGGGGCAAAGAGAAGAAGAAAATGCTGAATATGTACAAGGAGCTCTACTTGCACGTGATTTTGATAAGAAGTTAAAGTTCAGAGCCCATGTATCTTACTGGATAGATGTTATGTCTATCTGTGTAACCTTTTGGTCCATAGGACTTGCAATCACACTTTAAACTGTGAACTTTACAATCAGATGTGTTGTAAATTTTTCCTGAAGGCAACTTGAGTGGTTTTATTTAAAATGTCATCCACCATTAAAAAAATAAGCAAGCATAGGATTGGTCTCATATTAGTTGCTCCACTGTTGAACTAACCATTGGTGTGAGGTTTTAAGAATACCTTAATTCAAGGTAGTAAAGGCAAGTAAAACCATATCTGTCAAACCTCCTGTTGGTACTAAGCTTAGTGAAGCATTAATAATGGAGTAGTATAGCTAGGAAACTAATACAGGGTTGTTTCCTTAGTTGCTCCTTAGTTAAATAAGTTTCTATAAGTTTGGCTAGGTTGGTTTCTGCTGTTGGAGATGCAATGCTGATCTTTCCCCTCTTCATTTTAGATTAGTATGGATAGCATGATTGGGAAGTATCATTTTGGAAAGAGTCTTGTAATTCAGCCAACATTCCTTCATGAACATGCATTCTGAATGACTTCTTTGCTTGTCTACTGTCTCAACAAGATTGCTATGTCAAAAATTTTTACTGGTTCATCAGACGATCTGTATAATAGAGTTGTGTAAATAAGGCTAACCTGACTAAAATATGTTTAGTTTAATATAGTGATTTGAAGTAATTAAACCAGGATTTTAACAAATGGTTAAAGTGACTTCAATATTCTATGACATATAGGTTTGAACTGTCTTGACTACACCTAAGTAAGCTAGTGCAGCTGTTCTGTGTAGCTATATTTCATGCTTTTGCTTCTTGGAGCCTTTAGCGTGCTAAATGGCTGAGAATGGGGTAGGTTATAGAACCTTTTAACTTGGGAATCTTCTGAGTTGTGGGTTTTTTATACCTCTAGCTCTGGGTCTCAGTGATGTTACAATATTAAAATACTTCTGCTAGATGATAATTGTATAAACATCGTTACAGCCTCATACAAATGAAAATTATTAATGAAGCATTTTTCTGTTTGTTTTTTGGTGATGTGATCCCTTAATAGATTAATGGGCTTGCAATTTGTCAATAAATTTTGATAAATTCTAAAGACTTGAATTTACCTTTTACAAAGAAGGGGGAAAATCTTAACCTTAGCTAGAAGAACAATACATTGTCAAAATATAATCACCATATTGTAGTAGGGGAATCTGTCCTCACTTCCTGTTTTGTAACAGCAAATGTACATTTAGTGGGAACAGAAAAGAAAGCTATTTATGTTGCCTTCTTACCACCAAACATTAAGTACAGTCATACCTTCCCTTAAGTATGACATTTTGTGCAGTATTTCTAAATTGTCCCTCTTTGTATGTTATTGAAGGGATAAATTGTTTTGTCAGTATGATTACAGAGTTTTTACTAGCTTTTTTGTTTATCTACACGTGTGTAAATTAAAAAAGAATCAAGCACAATCAGTTGCAAGAATGACATGAAAAATTGTAGTTCACATGCAGCAGTGTGTCTCCCCTAAACAGTAACTTACATGTTTGTAAACAACAAAAAGGTATGGTTTTGATAATCACTGACTTTTTGTCAAGTCTGGTCATATATGAATCAAAAAATGGTGAAGTTTTCTTTTAAGTTCATATGCAAGAATATCGTTCTTCATAAAGATAAATTTGAACTGGTTTATAGATGTTTGAAAAGATGTTTGAATTTAACTTTGCCTTTCTTAAAATTGAACTTTGCCTTTTTGACAGTGAGAAAAAAGTAGATATTTTCTGGCAAATATGTGATTGTATACATATACATATGTATATATTCATGTAAAAACTGATATATATACACACAACTGTAGATCTTAAAAGATTTCATAATCCAAATATCAAGTTTTTATTTGAGAGATGGATGCATTGTGGTATTTTGATTTAATTAATTCTGTAGTGTGTTCAGCTTGTGTTTAGCTTCAAATTAGAATTACATTGAGTATATGGAAGTAGTGCAGTTGCTTAGGTTTAGATACAAACTTTTGTCTTTTCAAAGCAGATGTTCTGCATTTTAACCTTAAATACAGATGATTGCTTAGATTCCTATTGCGAGCATGCTTAAGCAGGTTCGCTGTCTGCATTTGTTTGGCTACAGGTTTGGATATTTCTGAAAGCTACACAACATGCCAAGGTGCCTTCAGGAAAAAAGTTCACGCCATGTCCTTTTTATGAAATCAGTGCATCTTTTCTGCAAGTTGGTTATCCTTTTTCAAGTCTCTCTGTGCTTTCAGTTTCTAGTAACTTGCTCCATTTTGAGTTAAATGGACTCTATTAGCTAAATTAAGTTGAAGCAAAGGCAGCCGCCAACTGCCAGTGCTTAAATAGAAGCACCAGTGTTAAGTCAGTTGTGAAGACTGAAAACAGTCTGTATCCAATGTTCTGATATGCTTAATTTGTCAGATCAGGCTCTGAATGTGACTACTATTTGTTTTTCATGCTGTTTTTTTTTTTGGTGGGCTTTTTTTGTGTGTTGTGGGGTTTTTGTTGGTGGGTTTTTTTGTTTGTTTGGTTTGGTTTTTTTTAGTTTGGTTGGGTTTTTTTGTTTGTTTTTGTGTACTGCTTCAGATATACAAATATGGCATGATGTGTTATCAAATAGTCTGTTCATGTAAGTGAAAGTATGGCTGTAGGAATTGGTTACTCTTTGCAGTAACATGCTGGGGTTTTGATGTCAGTGAGCTTCCAGGAATTCATATGGAAAAATTAATTTGCTGGAATTCATATATTTGTAGTTCCCCTTTTTTCTTCTTCCCAGTGGTTTGTCGTAAACTGAAGACATCTTAGGAAATCTGGGGGGATGTGATCCAAAACTACTTGACAATCTGAGCCTCTAGGCAATATCGGTATCATTCTTACGTACTACCTTGCTCTGGTCAAACATGGATTAGATTTTAAAGGTTGTTTTCTTTGTAAATAGAAGCATTGCGCGGACCATAACCAGTTGCTACCTGTGTCTAGCCGCCGGCATCTTAAATCTATGTATAGCTTTTCTCTGCAAATATCACTAGTGGTCCTATAGACTTTTTCCACTTTTTTACCTCTATATGGAAGCAGAGGGGATGCAAAATAGTACCTGACTCCAGATGCTGACAGTTTTCTGATTTCTTTATGCTTTATTTTTTGTAACTGTGTTTTACCTTTTTGCTTTCACTTTCATAGTACTTTTTCACTCACTTTTTACTTCTATGAATTAATGGTTTTAAATTGCTTTAAAACCTGAACTTTTTTAAAAGCCCTAAGTCTAATTCCATAACACCAGGGCTTAAACTTCAGTTAGTTTAAGCTGGAAATATAGTCCAGGAAACCTGTGGGGAGCTTTCTGTAGAGGTGGGCAAGACAACAAAAATGGGCAGTAGGATGGTATGTGAGCTGTGGTGTGTGGATTCTTAGGCCTACGTTGGGTTTCACTGAAGGCTTTGGTTACTTGAGAGTTGGTTGTCGTAGTTAATCTAGCTCTCCAGTAAAACAAGGTGATCTCAGGCAATTTTAAATGAAGGAGTTTCAAAAGCAGACAAAAATAAATGGCAGCTTTGTGCTCTTAGCACTTATGATGTAGAATAGGTGCTCAGAAGGAAGTTGTTGAAGTGATGCCTTTCTGCATGTCTCTCCCATTCAAATATTAAAAAGATTTAATGTGCTCTTTGTAAAAAATAAGGGTGCTATGAATTTTAAGGCTATTTCTTACTCAGTGATTTTTTAAAAATCTTCAACATTATGATAGTTGCTTTCATATTTTGGTAAGGTATTTTCTGCTTGATAATCTTATATCATTCTGCAGCCTGTCAGAAGTTTTAACTGGAAACTTGAAACTGGAAACTTTATTAAACTGATGTGGTTGCTTGGACCAACTTCAGACCACATAACATGATGTGTCTGGTCACATTTTTGGTAACTCCTTCTCTAAGAGATGGCATTCTACTTGGTCATCAATATAACAAAAAAAATCTAGAAGAAACACTCAGGCCATACTTAACAGTGTTTCTCATTCATTTATGTTTTATTTGTGCACAGCAGTATAAAGCTGTGATACCTGCAAGGACTTTGCAGGCTAAGGGCAGAATTGCTTGTCTGAGAGCTGCTGAAATGGCATTGAAGTACTTTTGAGTCACTTCAATCCTTTTTTTTATCATTGATTTTCCATTTTTATTCATCTATTTTATTCATTTCCAGGACTTGAAATGTTCGTTACCAGTTGGACTTGGACTTTCTGAAACCAAAATAACATCTTATGGCTTTGACAGTGCCAAAGAGGGAGTTGTTGAGGCAGGATCATTTCCAAGTAAAGGTAAATGCTTTTTTGGTATTTCTCGGTTTAAAATCTTTGGGCATATTTTTACATGGTCACAAATACAATATTCTGTAGCTGCTTTGAGCAGTTTGATGTAAATTGAGACATTGAGATTTGCATTAGTGACAACCGGTTTGTCTTCTCTGGTAGCTGGGTTGTTAAGATAGAGAATATATGCTATACTTGTAGTATCTGTCAGGGTACTAGAGGAAACTACTTAGTGTTAAGCTGGTCTGCATTTACAGGAAGGGAAGCCCTCAAGCGCCTTGAACTGGTGTAAGGCTGAAGAATTTTACTATTGCATCTTGTTGAAATGTCTTTAAATTTTGCAGGTTATTGGTCTGACTTAGAACATAACTGGAGAGTTATTTATTTCTTGATGCACACATCACTTACTTAGAATAGATTAAAAAGTGGGATTCTTCTTGTCATATTAATGTATGCCTTAGAGAATCTAAGTGGGATTAAACAATGAGAAATGCAAAGTGATAAGCCAATAATATCACTATTTCCTGTCTAAAAGCAATAGAATACCATGATATTGTATGGGCAAATGATGTTTAATGAATTTTGTACCTTTGGCAGTTTCTGAATTTGAAAAGCTTGAAATTATCTCAAATGTACAGCTGTGAAAATAAGTCTCTTTGTAGTCGTAAATTTAATTTGCATTTTGCTTCATTTCCTGTTTGGTAAAATTCTTTGCTTATGAAAACAGTTGATTTACATGCAGCAGTTTACATATATTACAAAATGAATGCTGTGTTTCTTCATGTCTTTAAAATTAGCAAAACACCTAGCTAAAAACTGGACAGATGGCAAACTGCTTACAATTCCTGCCTTTTTGTATTTTATTAGCAGTATAACTGTTGTAGCTGTTAAGTGTATTAGCCTGTAAGGGAAAAGTGTCTTAAGATGTTTCAAGCTACACTAATGTGTTTGAAATGCAAATGTTCTGTGGAAATTTCTGTACACAAATTATGAGCTTTGGACACTTCATATATCATGGTTTTTCTGCAAGGATATTTTCTTCAGATTTTTCCTGATGTTCTAACAAAATCAGAGAGAGAAAAGTGGTAAAAGCTAGGGTTTCCTATGACAAAAGTTGAATGATTGCCTTATTTCTGAAAATTCTGTTTTCTGTTTGAGTGTCCTTATTAGGGCTTAATTTTTGAATGCAAAGTAGACAGTACTGGAGGGGAAAGGCTTTTTGGATTTGGGGGATGTTGAATGATGAAGCATGCATAAGGCTGTGCTAATACTCTGTCAAATGATAAGGATTTTTTTAAACTGCTTGTCTTGGCTCGCTTGCTGACATGATTCAGGCAGGATCTTGCCGTCAAACTTTTATGCTTGGATGAATCCAGTTGCAGCTCTTATGCAATGTATCGCTACAGAAGGACACAGCAAGTGAGCTGTCTTTGTCTCATCTTTTCTGTGCAGTTGGATCCAAATCATTGGATTTTATTTATCCCATGTCAGTAGTTCTCTGTGGAATGTTTTGAAACTGATTGTTGATCCAGTGACTTTGAATGATGTTTTTGGTGTTACTGGTAACTAAATTTTGTTGAAACTGCAAAGTTTAGGTTTGATTTTCTTTCTCCTCAGCACACTGTTAGCCCTGAAGTATATTGGAATTTCTCAGCAAAAGCAGTAAATGTTCCCCCCAATATGGTGGTCACTCATCACTACAGAGGAAAAGCTAACTTACTTGCTTTTTAAATCCTGAAAATTTCATAAGGATGCCACTTCAGATTTATCTGTTATGAAAGAGTAGTAAAGCTCTGAAAAGTGTAATACGCATAATCCTAAAACAGCTTCGAGAACACGTACAGTGCAGGTCATTTAAAATTGGTCGCTTTTTGTTTTGGTTTGGGGGTTTTTATTTGGGTTTTTTGTTTGTTTTTTTTTAAGAGAAAAAGTAAGTGCTGTAAAATCTTTCTTTTGGGAATGAGTTTACACACTTTCATAGCTAGTGACTTGTGTTATCTTCAGGATAATTTATTGCTGCATGTTTACACAGACTTAAAAGCCGTCAATAAAGTGTATCTGAAATTGGCAGAGATTTTGGAGCTTACTTCGCCCCTTAATGCTTTAAGTACCATTCAGTGACAGTGCAAAGTGAATTCTACCTAGACCTGGAAAAGGATGTTTCAGCTGTGGAAGCTGTATATAACAATGGCATTTTTTGTTTATGGTCTGTACTTTATTGGTGAGCCCTTCAGTTGTATTTTGATTGCTCTTACAGAAAAAAAAAATTGTCATCATGACCTACAGAAAAAGATTAAATCATGAAAATTTGGAGTAGTTCACATGGAGAGATGTACCTCTTAAAAAGCATTTCCATCAGAAATTCCAGCAACTTTTCTGTGAATACTTCGGTAGTTGCTGAAGCAAATATTTTTGTTTTGAACACATCTATGTGAGAGTGCATATTCACTTCTAAGGGAAGATTATGGATTTTCATGGTTAAATGTCCCCTTTTCAGGTTCCTCAGCATCACCCAAATCATCTGTTATATCTCCTAGCCCTGCAGCCGCTAGCAGACTGGCTGGACAAGGTTGTGATTTAATTATTCCCACAGGTATCAAAGCACTAAATGAATAACGCCCTTGTCTCTGCTGACACTGTACTAACCCCTCCACATTTCTAATTATTTGATTTACTATTAGTTGGAAATAAAATTTCGGGGGCATTTTGGTGGCTCTTGCTTCTGACTTCGACAATTTACGAAGTAACCTCTGCTTTCCTCTCTCTAAGCTGCCTTTACTCTACCAAATTAAAATTATAGCAAATATTAATAATAACAAACAGTAGATTAAATAGGAGTGACCAAAATCTTTCATTTAGGTTAAAGCTGAAACTTTAAGCCTTTTTTTTCCCAAATAATCACATATTCCAATAGACTTTGGAGGCAGCCATTAGGAATTCACAACACCCAAACTCGGCTTTGCCATTTGACTCACTTTGTGCCTATGGGCAAATTACTTAACATCTTAGTCTATTTCCTCCTGCAAAAAAAGAGAGAAAACTCAGTTACCTCATAAGGGTGTTGAGAGGGTTAATTACTTAATGTTTGCACAGCACATTGAAAATGTAAAGAAGAACATAGTAGAACTTGATGCTAAAGGAGTATCTTGAGGCATCTGTATAGACTTTTTTCCAAACTGTTGCTTACGTAAATAACTTGACAAGACTAAGGTGACTGTAAGTAGCAGTAGGGATCAGGGGCAGGAGTAGTCAAAATGAATATGTACATGAATAAATAAAAATGTTGCTTAAAAAGTGACGATACTTAGCGGTTTTTAGTATTTAGGACACTAGGAATTTTGCAAAATTGAAACATGGAATCCATGTGATAGTCCATACTTGCTTGAAAATGCTGAGTAATGGCAATTTGTGTGTGGTGATTTGCCCTAGGTATTTTAATTTGTTGCTTTAAATCTCTTCTTTGCTGGTTTTATACTCATGGATTGTAGAATTAATAGTTCCTAATACAATGAGTTAATAAAACTGGAATAAATAAGTTAAATATTGGCCGAACACATCTGGAAAGAATGACTTTCATTGGAAAAGATTAAAAAACTGTACTTCGTGACAACAGTATGCCAATAGTAATTGTTTAATGGCCTTCAGGTTGTAAACGGACTTTTAGATTGACTAAATGCAAAGGAGTGTTCAACTGTTGGAGTTTTTAGACATAGATTAAGTAGTAAACATGTCTCAAAAGCTGTTTTAGTCATTCAGTATGCTTAATTCAACCTATTACTATGTGAAATAGTGAGATATATATACCTTTTATATCAGTTTTAAAGTCTTTCTTTCTGGAACTGATTTTGAAAATCTCTTTATTCATCTTAAGCTCATACTGTCACCTTGCTCTGCTTTTGTATGTGCAATTGCATAAATCTTCCATACCTGCTATTAATCCCTTAAAACAAACTAACAAACAAAAAGCCCAGACCCAAGGCCTTGAAGATTTCCTTTGTGTCTAATGTAGGGGGCAGAGCTCAGCAGAAGAGTGGACCTGTTGTGTTAGCGGATGAAGTAAAGAATCCAGCAATGGAGAAACTGGAATTGGTGAGAAAGTGGAGCCTAAACACTTACAAGGTATGCAGCCATATATTTGTGTGTGTGTATGTATGTATTCTATGTGTGAGTTTGCCAGTACATAGGACTAGGGCTGTATGGAAGTAAGCTGTTGTTGCAGTGAGCATAAGCAAGAATGTATAGGAAAGGCTTAGTTTTCTTTCCAAGTGTAGCATTCTTTGCTAGCCTTTTAAAATCCCTGGTGTTATGTGGAAAATCTTTAATAGGTATTACTGATTTAGCAAGGTAAAGAATGTTCCATTTCTAAAGTTCCCTTCGTCATTCAGAATGTACAAATTTCAGCACTAAAGCTTGGAATTAAATATTTTTGCTATCTTTGAGTTGATTGCTGATGCAGTAAAGATTTTAGTTGACATGAAAAGTCAGGGCCATCTGAAAGTTCAAAACTTGCTAATCGCTATTCTGTTGTTTTTTTTCTGTCTTATCTGATTTTTTTTTTTGCTAGTGTTGTAATTGTTGCTTCAGTTTGTGTGTGTTTTATATGCTTCTACTCCATGATCAGTTGAGATTTGATGAAATTTAAAAAATAACATAATAATGAAAAGGTGCTTAAAGCACAGCAGTTTTCTAGAACTGACTCTCATTAAAAAGCTATAAGGTAAGGAACAATTGTCAGGGAATGCATTCCTGCCAAAAGTTTTAAACAAAGACCAGTTTTGAGAAATTGCTTTTTGTTATGCCTACAACTTAAATGACAGAGTTGTGGACAGGTGCATCAGTGGAGTCTGTGTCAAACCATGAAGAAATGGAGAATCTGTGGAAAAGAAAGTCTGAATCCCTCCAGTGTTCTTTAGGTCCAGATAAGGACATCCTCTTCAATGAAGGTGGAAAGCAGGGATGGAGACCTTCTACCCCCTAGTGAATGCTTATGCTCTCTTTCTGTTAGAATCAGAAGTTTCGTGGGTTTTTCTTTTTTTTTATGCCTAAGGAGGTGTCAGTTAAGATCTTTCTAGAATTCCATATTGACTTCTTGTATGCTGTTTTTTTGAGGAATGAGATTGTTTGGAGAACCCACAAGTTCAGTTTGAGGTGATGGAGTGTTATGTAAATGCATCTGGAGATGTCATACATTTGTGTAGTAGGCTATGTACAAAAAGCGTATTTAATGTGGTTAAGGACAGTATTTAAATTTGTGTACATGTTGGCTTGCTTTGGTTCTCATCAGGAAGATCATGGGAAGAAATGTCCTCCTTATAATAGCTGACTGTTCATAGGTTGAAGATGCAGAAATAAAGGACAGGAGTCAATGGTCAGCACTTGAATCCCTCTGAACTTAAAATCCCTGGTATCAGTGTACCAGACATTAATCTACAAGTGGAGTTAGTGGTGAAATTTGCAGTTCAGAAGTTCTTTAGGAATCTGACATGAGTAGTTCCTATGCCATGGTGTTTGTGTCAGGGGTTGTGAAATCTAAATTATTGGATATGTTCAGAAGTCATTCCCATCTGTAAATGCCTTTGCAACTCCATCCCCCTTCACATTTTCCAGTCATATGCTCCCTAGTAATCATGAGTTAATGTGAAAAGAAATTGCCCTTCTTTCCATAGTCTAGTGACAAGATCTTTTTCTATTCTTTCTTCTGCCCATGTCTTCCCCTTCGGATGAGAAAGAGCTTCTCAATCTAGCAAAAAAATCAACCAAAAAAAAAAAAAAAAAAAAAAAAAAAAAAAAAAAGGCACAAGAAAGTAATGACTCTTTTTGACTTTCAGCAATTATAACAAGAGTGTCTTTTTGTTTTTTATTTTTTATGCAACTTCTTAAACTATGAGGGGGGGAAAAAAGTCAAGCCTGTTTTACAAACCTCTCTAATACTAGGCTACTAGTGGAACATTTATTTCTGAGACATGGGCAGTAATGCTTCTATTCGTCTTTAACATATGCAATTTTAAATATATTTTTCTTAAATATATTTTGGTAACCTTTTTTCCTCTGAGTTGTTTTTCTTAAGCTTTGCATTGGGTGACATTTTTTTGAGAACTGTGGTCTTATTCCTGACAGTTCTCTTTGTAGATACTCTTAGAACAAAGCACGACGGAATTGAGTGGAATTTTCTTTGTTTGCTGGTGAGAGTATAGAGCAACTTGTGTGCTTGTACTAGTCCACTTAGAACTGGAGTAAATCAAAATCAAAATTGGGGCATCTTCTTTATCTTTCGCTACATTTGAATTTAACAAAGTATGCGGTGTAAGTCTTTCCCATTACTGGTTTTTCCTAACTTGTCACTGCTGGGCTTTTTTAGGTGTTTTGCTGTAACTTCTGAAGCAAATGCCCCTTGGCTGAAAATAATTCCTTCATTTGTAACTTAATCTTGCTTTCAAAAATTTTGCTTTTCATGATTCAGATTTTTCTCTTGCATTTCCATGGGGTTTTGTGTGTGTGTGCATCAGCTCTTTTGGAAAATAGCCAGAATTTGGCCATCACTTCCACAGTTCCTAATTTTATGCTCTGAGCACACTCATTTCTAAGCTGTATGTTGAAATTTCTGTGGGAGACTTTGGTAGTAAAATTGTATTCTATATTATGATTTATTATGCTCTCCCAAATTTCTGATGCATGACAGACAATGTTGCCTAGATTAGCTGTGCTTTTTCTTGTGAATTAGTTGAATCTAACGAAGTAGCCCAAATACTCTGTACGTTCTGACCTAAACCTTACAACTCACGACCAACTAATTCTCCTTGATCATTTTTGAGTCTTTCCTGTGTTCATCTATTACATTTAGAAAGGACATGGAAGTTCTAGCAGGTTGAATGTGCATCTCCTTTGGATACGAGTAAAGATCGGATTAAACTACAGTCCTTGAATTGGGAAACCCTGGGAAATCCAGTGCTGTAGTGTATATGGGGAGTATGTTACAAGATAAGCTTCGGCATAATTTCACAAAAGAAATGAATATAGCAGCTTTGTTCTTTAGGTTAAGTCCTTTCAGAGTAGTTGTGGCCTTGACTAGTAACTTCATTTCCTTGTAACTTTTGTTTCTAGCAGTAATTTTTCATATGTCTAAGTTGGTTATCCCTTCACCTCTTGGGACCACAGATTAACTTCAAGTAATGCTTGCTTACTATAGGAGTAAATAATTCTGCTTTCCAAAGAGAAATTGTATGGCTTTGCTACACATCTGCTTTGCAAATGGCTTCTCCTATGTCTCGGTCAAGGGAATCCCCAATGTGCATTGTGGGAGGCTTCCTGCCAAGCTGGGCTCGAATCTCTGGCAGATAAGGTGTCACAGATAAGTGGAATGTGGTAGCAGCCTGCTCTGTCACAGCCATAGGCTGGATGAAAGTCTCTACAGCCTTGTAAAAGCACATTTCCTGCTCAGCGTGTTAATGAACTGAAAATCTGCTAACAATTTGACTTTTGACAGAAAAGAAATAGTCCTTCTGAGTCAATCATCTCCATTTTATAGATGCGTAAATAATAAGTTAATTTTAATATGTTTGTGTTATTTCTCAGTAGGAGTTCCCAGTTTCCTAGTCAGCTTTAAAAAAACATGCTGAAAATTACCACCTTCTTACTTTCCCCCTAAAAAAAAACTCAGAAAGAATATTTTTGGAAAATGTAACATGGATATTCTGGAATTGGATGATGGGTAGACAAAGCCCAAAAGATTACTAACTAGACATTTTTATGCAGAATAGTAATGCTCCTATTAACTGACTTAAATGCAGTGGGCTAAAATGCTTCTTTTAACTTAATGAGATTCACCAAACCTATAAAGAGATAAGTGTTCTTTTACTTGAGAAACAATTAGTTATGCTCTTGATTTGCTAACTTGAATATTCATCTTAGTAGGAGTTGAGACTTGTCCAACTGTTCTTGCTGAGTCCTGATAAACTTCTAAAGACTGTGTTGTTTTTGCAGTTTGTTGTGCAAACTTATATTGGGAGGGGTGGTTGTGAAAGAATTGTGTGTAATGATATGTCCCTTGAAGCTGAAAATGGGTGTATGCTGTGTTGTCTTGAATATACTTGATTCTTTATAATTTAATTTTTTTTCTGCAGTGTACACGTCAGATCATCTCTGAAAAACTGGGTCGTGGCTCAAGAACAGTAGACCTGGAACTAGAAGCTCAGATAGATATATTGAGAGATAACAAAAAAAAATATGAAAATATCTTGAGACTGGCACAGACGCTGTCCACGCAGCTCTTCCAGATGGTACATACCCAAAGGCAACTTGGAGAGGCATTTGCTGACCTGAGTTTGAAATCACTGGAACTTCATGTAAGACTTCTATAGTGTTAAAAAAATACAGCGGCAGAGATGAAGATAAATCTAATTGACTCGTGCAGGGTATCTGTTAGTTAGCAGCTACTTTTATAAACGTTGCAGTTAACAATATATTAATGCACTTCGTGCTGAAAGCTTATGTAATTCACTTAAAACTATAGGAAATTATTGAAATTACTCTAGTTCTTTATTGTTTCTTAAACGTTGGCCTCTAGTTGATGGTTGAATTCAAGAACTGACAGTTTTGCTTTGTAGAGAAGATGCATTTTACTATTAATTTAGTTTCTAATGAAATGTCATTGAAGTGTTCTAGAGTGTTACGTCATTTCAATTACAAGATGTCTTTGGGGAATGTGCCTGGGAGTAAGTATATTAGGGCACATTACTTCACTTGTGCACATTGAATGTGAGTAAATTATTTTTCTGTAGCATATTTAAGCACTGAGATTTGATCTCTTAAGTCCTTTTTTTAATCAGAATTTTCCTACTAATAAGATTAATCTGTATTCTTATGTTGTCTGGAGTTGCTGAGCAAGAGGCAATCTTGAGATATCTGTCTTGTTATGATTCCATGGTTTAGAAGCTTATGTAACACTGGCACTTTCTGTTGCCAGTGTTAAAGCTGTCTGCTGTAAAGGGAGAGAAGGTGATTGTTGCTTACAGAGTATAGTAGCTGGCTTGCTTCTACATTGGTTATTCTACATTTGCAAAGTTAAAACAATTTGATCCTTTGGAAAACCAGTATTAAGTGGCTTAACAATTCCCTAAAACATGGCTGCTGAAACAGCTCAAATTATCTTTGTGATTTTAAAAACATCTGTCTTTTCATATTTGTCTTTTCCCATTGAGTTTTAAAGGAGTAGGTGGAGTTCATGCTTGCACAGAGAAACCTTAAGTGATAGCTAGCTGAAGAAATTTAAAACTCCTACACTGATGCGAAGGAATTTTTAATATTAGTCTGACAGATGAAAATCTGTGAATGTAGAGCACTTGAGCAGCTAAGAAATTAAATGATCTGCTAAAAGAAGCTTTTAATAATCAGTTTATTCTTGACACAAATACTTGCATGTGGTTTGTGGCAGAACTTAGTAATTGTTATGAAGTATGTGCTGAAGCTGGATGTTTCTTCCAAAACTTGGATGGAATCTGGCATCATACTCATTTAATGAATCTTGGTTTTTTTCCCATGATTAGCTTGTAACTTCCAGCGGGAATACTGATCTTCCAGGTTCTTTCAACGTCTCGTATTGGTCTTGGAATTTGTTTCCATCATTCATCTCTTGTGTAGATTATTGAATGGGGCTGTTGATGAAAATCAAATAAAGGTTTCTGCTGCTGTAATAAAAGTTATCTAACCTTTGCCTCCTGGAGACTTGCCTGATGTTTGTCTCTTTCCTCTTTGTGTTTTCCCTCTGTTTAACCTGTACTGTATTATCATCTGTAGCATGGCCTACTTTTGCATATTTGGATAGCATTGTTGCCTCTAAGACTTGTGCAGGACTAAAAGTAAAATTTCTGAACAGTTAGTCTTTCATGTTTAATGTGGTAACAGTATATAAGCTTAAATAAAATAAAAAACCCCAAGTCTCAAGGTAATACTTCTTCTTTTATGCATGGTAACAAAATGAAATTTTAATGTGGTATCTCATGAGGTATTACTTAATGTGAATGTGTTGCTGTTTCTCTTTTGGACACAAAGATAACTCCTGGTTCCAGGCTCATGTGCCTCTAATTATATAGGCAGATGAATCCCAATTTTAATTGACCTGAGCATAGAGTATTAACTGAGTGTAAACTCTTGGTACAGAAGGGATTTCCTGTGTGTTTCATAAGCGGTATCTGCAAAGGTCATGGACAAAACTCAAAAGTTTGTATGAAACTGAGCCATTGGAAGGACACAGTTGTTGGTTAGCATGTTCTGTAGTACTGCAGGCCACTGCACTCCCATCCTTCTTACCTTCCCCTTTGAACTGGTAGTGTTGTTCATTTGGGTCTGGGATGATCTGAGTGAGAGGACCAGCTGGAAAACTAATTGCAGTCTTGCCTGCAGGAGGAAAAAGATGGAACTAAGCTCCTGCAAGGAACAATCCTACTGCTGTTGTCTCTGCCAGCATGCTCCTATTTCTTCTCTGTGCAAGCAATTGTGTTAGCTGTGTAGCTGGCAATGTTAGAGCAAAGCCAGCTGGAAAATACTTGTTTCGTTTTTTTTTCCCAGCAAAATCTGTAGCAATTTAGCCAACTGGTTTTGCTGCCCAAGCAGCTGTACAAAGCAAAGATGACAGATCTTTAGCAGTGTTTACAGGGCTTAGCTGATGAAAACTTGCCCTAAGTTCTCTTCCTTTTATTTTTTTCTTCAATTGCTCACTTCCACTGCACCTCCTTTTCTAGAGGATTCTTCCCTTACCATTGCCCATTACCCCTACTGTCATGAACTTGTTAACATGAAATATCATTTGGCTCTGGTGTTCATTTTCTAGACAGATGAAAAGAAACTGGGAGAATACAGCACTTCTGAGTCAGTTGTTGGCAGTGTGCAAGCCTAAAAAGACCCAAGTTCCAAATATGAACCTAGTGTGTTTTACAGTCATTATAACCAGAGATTGTACTCTTTTGTGAGAACTCCCATCTGTAGAATACGGAGATGCCATATGGATGACATAGATATGATAATTGGATTCATTTGGCATCCATGCATTAGGAAAATCTTTGCAGCCTTGGTCAGCTTACACCACTGTTAACAAAGAGACATGAACAAACATATATCTAAATGTGACTAAAATGCCTTGGAAATAATTTTGCCCTTGTTCCTTTGAAATTTATGGATGAGCTACATTAAAATTTTTATTTGCTATTCATTATAATGCTCTGCTCTTCAATTATTTACAGCCTATTAAACAGTGATAGATGTTGGGATTTTTTGCAGTTCTGCTTTCCAGAACGTAAGAATAAAACTTAATAGCTAATTAATGCTGTGTGCCCTTGTGAATTTAGTTACATTACTGTATTTAATGTAGCAGTGTCTCTGTTCGTATTAAAGCATTACCTAGACAACCACGAGAGATGCTGGATTAAAACCCTGCTGAATGACAATGTGAAGATTGCATTAGCACTTACTTATAAGTAACATTCAAAATATCAGAGTGCAGAAAAATCACATTATAAAATGGGATTTAACATCATGTGTGGTAACAAAATCGTAAACCATGTTATACTGATGTTGGAGAGATTTCATAAGAACTGTGAACTGAATATTGTATCGAAATCATATTGGTTTAATCATAAATCATACCCAAACAGAAGTGAAAGAACTGCCACATGTGTGTTTGCATTTTTTTTAATGTAGTTGCTGATGAATGTTATGATTTCAACTGATGTACAGCTTTGTTTTCTCTGTTCTTTGTTTATAGGAGGAGTTTGGCTACAATGCAGATACGCAGAAACTTCTAGCTAAAAATGGAGAAACACTTCTCGGGGCTATTAACTTTTTTATTGCCAGTGTGAATACATTGGTGAACAAAACAATTGAGGATACCTTGTTGACTGTGAAACAGTATGAAAGTGCCAGGTAGCTATCCTGTGTCTAGCTCTTTTCATTATGAATTAATCCTCAGGAAGCAGACTCTGTATCAGCTTAGGCCTTGTGTTTGAGTGACTAAACTGTCAGATAAAAACATTGTAACAATGCTCTCATCTAATGAGCATTTCCATTTAACTGTAACTGATTGCACAGATCTTCAAATGTTCTGTACGTGTTCTCCTGTAGACTTAATTTTACTTGCTAGCTGTAGGAATAATTACAGCTGTTTTTTCCCATGTGCGAGATTAAGGTGGCTTTCTAAGTAGCGTGACAGTGGAAGATTAACCCTTTTACCCAGCTGCAATAAGTAAAATAATCTCTTTGATGGAAAAACATTTAGTATTGTTCCTCTGCTGATGAACAATGCCTGCAATTCACACTTCAGTTTTTATGCAGAAGTTGCAGGCTTGGTCAGAAAGGGGAAAATAAAAAGGAAATTTCTTAGTGAGTGAATAATGGCCTTCCTGGCCTGGAGAAGGTTACTTTTAGATGTGGCATAGTACTCTAAAATTGGGTTCCTTTTTCCTGCCAGGGACTTGTATTTCTTTCTGATGAGTGGTTCCATTCTGACTTCCTTTCGCGTACCAGAATAAAGTGCATTTCTTTTAATTTGACAAAGGATGTAGTTCATGCATATAATTTTTTGTGATTTTGGGTTTTTTTATTTAATTTGAAATTGCAGACTTGCAAACTGCAAATTTGAAATTTTATTTGAAATTATTTTTTGTTAGAAATTGCAAACTGCTTGAGTTTTGAAGTTCTTTCCCCCTCTTTTTTAATTGTTGTGTTCTAATGCTTATTTTTAAGCAAAATAGTAAGTGTTTTGAAATTTAGGTAAACTTTCAAAGGCACGAAAGGCAGAATTAACGTGTAGATAAGGTATTACTTTATTTTGGCACATATTAAAAAAAAGGCTTATACATTTTCCAGGTATCCCCTTGAAAATTTATGCAACATAGATCTGCTGCAATCATTCTTACCAGTCATTTTCAATATATGGTTCTTCCCTCCTAAAACACCTTCACTGCTTTCCCTTCCTGTTCACTAAAGGAATCAAATATTTTGCCATTTTAATAAGGCACATAAATTATAAAGGTTCTTCACTTACATGCCCAGTTCATCATTTTGCACTGTGAAAATAGGGCGCATTTATTTCTGTGCCTTTTCTTTCCTGTCCCCAGCTGCACTTTAGCATTCATCTGTTCCCCTCTTCTATCAGCTGTCTATTGGTTTAATGGTTTCCTTTTTGGAATTAAGCCATAAATTTCATATAAGTCCTCAGTGATAGTGGCAATGAGAATCAAGAAGAGCCCTGTGAATATTACTCCTTTTACCTCTGAAAAGGTTGTATTTTGTTTTTCAGCAGTTAGATCAACTGAAAGTTGTGGTTTAGAACCAGCTTTTAATCCTGATTTGGTTTGTCCCATTAAAATTGGTGGATATTCTAGGTTCCATTATTTGACAGCTATAAAAAAGTATGGAAGGGTGATGCTTTGGGCAGGGCTGCACCATCTTTTGGCAGTCTGTTTTTCCATAGGAGAAACAAGTTTCTCAGAAAACTATTTGTGGAAGAGCTATGAAACTGTCCAGTTAATACATATGGAGAAACCTGGAGCACGCTGAAAACGCTTGAGGTTGGAGCTTGGTGTGAGTGAGCTGTTCCTCAAACATCTGCATAAAGGGGCTGTCATACTCTTGGTGTGCCTCTTGCTCTCAACACAAACTCTCCAGTGAACTGATTCAACAGCAGAAGAATGACCTGGAAAATATTTGCAATTTCTTTCTGGGTTAGTAGGTTGAGATGTCCCAGGAAGAGCTCTGACTACTGAAGCCTGTAGAAAACAGAGGGCTGAGAGCACGTGGCCAAGACAGGAACAGAAAAGGGAGGGTGCTTGTTGAGGCGGTTTTATACAATGTGCTTCAGGGTGGGTTTGCTTGATGAATAGGAGGAGGGAGAAAAAAACTTACCCAGTTTTTTCTGTACTTGACTGTTTTGTTCATCTTCTGTTGTATTTGGCCTTATATGTGAGGTCAGTTTTGAGACACTGCCCTTAGATGTTTTTTTTTTTTTCCCTTCTCCTCTTTCTTCTCAGGATTGAATACGATGCTTATCGAACAGACCTGGAAGAGCTGAATCTTGGCCCTCGTGATGCAAACACTCTGCCAAAGATTGAACAATCACAACAACTGTTTCAAGTGCATAAAGAGAAATATGACAAAATGCGTAATGATGTATCTATCAAATTGAAATTTTTGGAGGAAAATAAGGTAAGCTACTACTTCTCGTGTCATGATTAGGAGTTTTGTTCTAGAAGTTACTGCTTTCTAGAAATATTTTAAGTTGTTAGATCTTGAAATATGTATTCATTTAAAAGTAGAGAGAGCAAAGAAAGTAAGCTGAATTTTCTGAGTTCTTGCTGTATCGTGAGAGGACACACTTTTAGAGCAGGCAGCTTTAAAAGTCCCTAATCAAGCTGCTCCAGCTACAAATGACAAACATTATGGCAATAAGTTTCTTGTTGATACAGGATTTCAAGTTTGCAAAAGCATTACTTTTCCAGTTTACCACATTTATTCGTTAAATGAGTCACATAATTACTGATTTAATATTCAGAGTAATACTTACGTTTGACAACATTGTCATGGAAGTTATGCACAAAGAAAGTGAGAGAACTACGAAGGTACTTCTTCAAAATTAAGCTTTCTTTAAGAATTTGAGCTGAGAAGTACTACATTCTGTAATTAACACCCTTATAGTTTCTTAATTTAAAACAGGACTCTTGAACTGTTGGTTTGAAGGGTGTTTGTTTTTTCTGTGTTTACTTCAACCCTACCATTTCATCCATGCCCTCTTAATGATGGAGTTCTTACCCTTCTTATTCTACCGGGCAAAAATAAAACTGCCATACAAAACGCTTTTAAACTGTGCTTGCTTTGATAAGTCCTTTTAAATTGTCTCTAATCAGATGTGAAAATTATGGTCTTTCAGGGTCTGATATTTGTTCATACTCATGGTAAATGAGATGGTTATAATCACGTGTGTCTGTATTTCCCATGTCTTCAAAGGGAGGAAAATGTGATTAAAACTTACACAGGAGATAGCTGCCAGTTTGTCCAGGTCTCTCAATGGATTAACATTTTCTTTGTGGGGTGATAATTTATTTTTAAAATTTAAACACAAGTAGCAACAGCCTGTCACAGAATACATGACTGGCCCCAGGTGACAACAGTAGTAAACCATGCTCCTTGCATGGAAGGAGGAAACTTTAAGGGAAAAATCATGGGGACAAGCTAAACCAATTAAAATGGATTATTATTTTGTATTCTTGAATATATTATTACATATGCAGTTGCATCAGCTTCTTAGACTAAAGATGGAGGTCAGGAAAGAAACATGAACAAAGAATAAGATGATTAGAGGAAAAAGGTGGAGAAAATAAGCAAACCTTTTGGTTTCCAAAACAATATATGCTTAAAACATAGCTCCTGAGCAGTATTCCTTCATACAGACATCTGCATTAGGACCCCCTGGTTTGGAGTCACATAGCCATCAAAAGTTGATGGACTAGATCATCAAGTGACTTAAAACTGCTGTTGTCCTGACTTTGCTTCTTGCTCTAGCTGAAAAAATTGGAAAATAAAAGGATTGAAAAAATCCATATTGAAATTAAATTTCTTGAAGAAGCTGAATTCTAATCTAAAAGCTGATACTGATTCTTAAATTGGAAAATGGTCCTAAGAACTGAGTTTTAAAACTGCTAGGTTGAAAACAGGTATGCTGAAGGTGTCTTTCCCCCGCTCCCTGTTTTCGTCATTTAGTAAGTTTTTTGCTACTGCTACAAGGTACTTCTGTTGAAATTGTTTGATCCTTCCAGCTCATATCTGTACAGGAATTCTGATGTTGAAGTTCAAATTAGTTTAAAATAGTACTTACCCTGCTTCCTCGTGGTTGCCATTACCTGTACAAAGCACAGACCAATTTATGTTTATACATATAGGAAAGCTTCAGAGCAAATGCATTTTATTTCCCTTTTTATACAAAACAAATTTCCATAATTTTTTAAACTAAATTAGATGGTTTAGGGAACACTGAAGAAGTTGTCCTCCTAGTGACAGTCTTGAATTAGACCAAGCATCCTGTTATCATCACAGCCTACAAATTGTTTCTGAAAGAGATTGTTTTTTCCTTCCTTCCTTTTAGATTAATACAGTAGGGAATCTCACATGCTTAAGCTTTTTTATCAGTGGTTGACATTTCTCAGTTTTGACACTAGACGTGTAAAAATATTTACTAAAGGGTGTATGTAATTTTGTTCTGAAATGAGCTATACAAAGGACTTCCTTTACACTTAAATATTGGCTTAAATATAATTATCTGCTGAGAGCTTTTCTGAGGTAAGTTTTACTTTATTTTTTTCTATTTATTGTGCAAGACGACATTTTGTCATCATGGCAATAGTTTGAAGTGAGTAAAGGAAGTAACTTACCCTGTGTGTAGGAGTAGCAAGTAGGATGGCTTGAGCCTGCCTTGGAGAAGAAGGGCAGAAATTGGTGGAGAAGCAGTGGGAAGGGGAAGTGATGTGGTGCTGTTTTCATCCGAGTCCCTGCACTGAGGCGCAGAGCAGCAGTGTATGAACTTTGCACGGCAGTGGCCTTGGATAGAAAAGCTCAGTTTGTGGTTTGCAAATCCTTTGTTTCCTACAGCTGAGAGCGCTGGCACAGAAGCATTGCCTTTTACACTTCAGCTGCCTTTCTAAAAAAAAAAAAAAGTGTAAGGAGGGAGCAGGAGCAGCAACAATTCTGTGCTATCCGCTCTTAGTGGGGTGTTTCTGTAAAGTACTTGTTCTCAGCATAATGTGAGCATTCAGCTTTTTGTAATGGCTGTAGGTGAACAGAACTTTGTTTTCTGAGCAAATACACTCAGTCTCATCTCTTGATGAGAATCTGTTTTAAAGAGAATAGCTACTGGAAAAAATGGGAGTATTTGATATTCCAGGAGGAGCAGAAAGAGAGATGAGGAAGATCAGGAGAACTCTTCCAAGAGTTCCCTTGTACCATTGGTTGGTAGGACTGAGATGGGTCCCCGTGTGGCTGTGTGATAACATTTCTTAATTAAGTGCAGAGATCAGATACAGAACAGAATAAACCCGAACCAACTTTTTAGTTCAGGTTTTCCCTGTTCTTGCTGTTTATGGCAGCCTAAATCCATTGGTTCAGTCGGGAGCAGTTCGGCTATCAGCAGTGTGTTCCTAGTAAATGGTGCTGCAAAGAACCTCTAAAGCCAGTTTAACTGGCTGGTGGGCTCCAGTTGGTCTGTGTTGCTGCAAATGTCACCAAAGAACCCATAATCTAGATGGCCCTATCTGGCTTTTCCCTATATGGAGAAAAGGCATCACATGGTTGCAGTCTCTTTGTGCCTGTTCTCCTGGGTTCATATGCTAATATTTCAATTAAAAGCCCTCAAACATTCAGAGAACTGCGTTACAGTAAAGCTGGAATTGCAAGTTTCTGTCTGTAAAACCAAGATACACAAGATTTCTATTGACTTTTGTTACAGCATCTGATCTTGAAGTTAGACTTATTTTTCTTAATGTTGATACAATGTTTTATTGCTGCTCTCCCCAGCTGGCAGAGTGCTGTAGAAGTTTGTAGCATTTGCTAATGACTGTAAGAATAGTTTCATTCAAATCTGTGACTTACAAATAGTTTGTTGGTTTTTTTAAAAGGGATTATGGCATGTTCTTAGCTCAAAGATTTCTGTCATTTCTGAAAATGTTTTAGAAGGTGGTGTCCTTTTGAGAAAGGAAGAACTGTTACTCATGGATGCACTGGAGAAATGTCAAATACCATTCTATGCAGAGAAAGAAATTGACTGCTCTTCTGTGATTTGTACTTCAGGAGTTTGATTCTTAAATGCTGGCTTCTACAAATGAAAGCAGTCTGCAGTCCAGTGGAGACCCAGATGATGAAACTGTTTAGACTAAGTACCTTCAAATTAAGATAGCTAGGAGAAAGGATTTATGATGGTTGTGAGGCGGTACAGACTCACAGAAAGACTCAAAAGGGTTGCCTTTTTGGTCATTGAGATGGCTGAAACAGTCTGAATGAGGAGGGTGTGAAGAAATACACACTTACTGTGCCACAGAAAAGACAATGTTCAGAGGGAGGTGGGGAAAGAGGACAATATTTGGAAAGAACTGAAATGTTAAGAACATCCAGGTGAAAAGTCAAATCCAGCCTTTAGTATCTTCCATATATGACACTTAAGTCTCCTTCGTTGGACATGTCTGGTTTTTATGTGTATCTGCGAAGTTCACTTTTGTTTGAGATACGTTTGCCAGTTGTATTATGGAGTGCTTACTCTACTTATAATTAGGACCAAAGAGGTATATGTAGTTAATTAACAAGGAACAAAGATTTTAACTGTTGTTCAACTGTAAAGCATGATGGCTTTTTGGCAGGCACCTTAGTCATACATTGGAACCTGTACTTCAGCTGTATTTTAGCAGCATACCATTAGCATTCTTTGATTGAAAGGCAAATCTTCAAACACTCCTTTCCTGGAATCGGTGCTACAGCTTGGTGATCAAGAGTTGGCCTTTAGTGCTGTAATCTGACAGTCGTTTCAAGGCTTTGTTGCAAAAAATATGTGATCCCTTCATCTCCCCCCTTCCCCCCACTGCCTTCTCTCTAGTGTTTGTGACACTGTTTTTGCAGCTGTGTAGAAAATCAGATTGGGGAACTGATCCAAGTTAGAGCAGATACGTTGTTGTCTGCTTAATTTTAATCTAGATCTATTCCCTGATCCAACTGACTGCATATCTGCATGAATGTTTTGCCAATAGAGGGCTAAGGTGAAATATAGTATGGAAGTTGGAATCAGTGACTGGATATGAGGGTGGGTAAGATACTTTCCCGTTCCCCAAGTTGCAGTGAGATTCTTTCATGGGAAAAGAGGGTAAATTTGAACTTGGTTTTAAGTGAATCCTTGCTTTCCAGTTCTTAGCTGTGATTGCAGGTGGTTTTGCTGTGGACATCAGGCGTTTAGAGGTGTTACAGCTTTTTTCTCTTTGCTGGCTGCTGCTTCATAGTAGAGCTTTGTACAGTGACAGACAGTTTAAGTGGTCTTTCTCTAGAAAAACTTTATCTTCAAGTTACTTGAATGAAGCAATGGAAGAGAACATCCCACCCTCACTTTTGGGATTCACTTAGCAATCAGCTTCTGAAGAAGGAGAGCAGAAGTTTTAACACCTTGAACCTCTGCAACCAGTTTGATAGCAATCACAAAATTTATACCACAATGATCATGGGGATAGATCCTCATACAATGAGGTAGCTCTGGTAGTTCAAAAAATCTCTCCAAAACAAAACTTATATTTTTCAGTCCAAATCATCTGCCTCTATACTGTCAATTCCTTCCTCTGTGTCTGTGTGTGTATGTATGTGTGAGTGCATATGCACATACTTGAGCCTGACTGAATTCTTTAAATTATCAGAAGATCTTGGGGCAGTTCACAGAAGGTTTGTGTTAAAAGATACTCTAACAAAGTACCAAATTTAATCTCAGACTGATAAACTTGGGCTGGGAGGTTTGTTACCCCTGTTTTATTTGAGTTACTGTATGAATAAACTGTATGAGTAAAACTCTTGTAGCATTTTAATAATACGCTATAACAGTGAGTGTACTTCTCTGTAGAATTCCTGGCTTGGATTGCATGAAGTCTTGCATGTCAGTGATGAAAGAATCTGCTCAAGAAAAGCACTGTACTTTCTATCTGAACTTCAAAAAGCAAACCCTTTATGTAGTTGTGACATTTTCCACTTGTAAAATGTAATATTTTGGGAATGAACATTTTTATAGATGAAAAATCCATGTGTTTATATACCTGTCTGCCCACACAAACTGAAGAAGAGGCCATCTTTTATGACTCAGAAATGCTGAACTATGTTTGAACAAGTGTAGTTAGTGAAATACTGTATCTCCTAGATGTTAAAATGTCTGTATGTGATAAATTCTGTAAATTCTATTGTAAAGGGAAAAAAAAAATTGTCTCAAGGTATGATGGGGAATTCATTTCTAACCATTCACACCTCTCATATATTTTCTTGAAGAGTATTTTGGTGGAATAACCTGTCATTTTACACTGTTAATGAGGCAAAAAGCCTGTTCTTTGGCATGTATTTGCTTAAATCAGCCTGAATTATTAGGGGAAACATAGGGAGAAAACACAGGGCTACCATTTTCAAATTGTCAGAGCAACTTAGATGAAAATTTGGGCCAGCAAAGAAGAGGTTATCACATAATTTTTGACATGAGTCTACTATTCAGTTAAAAAAAGAAAAGTTACATAATCAGAAAATTTTAACATTGTGCTAGAATTTTTATATATTCCTGCATGGATACACACACACGCTTAGCCCTTTTTTCTCAAAGTATTTTTTAAAATATATTTATTACTTCTCTGAGTAAATATTGCACTCTTCAGGTGTCAAATATAATGGTGGTATTTTTGAGATGTTTTGTTAAATGAAGACCGTAAGGTGTTTCTGTATTGAGTTGCATGCATTTCAGAGAAGCCCAGTAGACAAATAACCTGTTAAAACAGGCACAGCCCACAGGTAAGCATCGGCCAAACCTGGCCCAAGGAGAGTTTTGATTCCCAGCATGACAGAAGTAGACTGTCCCTTGTGGATTGTGCTGAGAGATGAGGCAGTGATCCAAAATTTGAGTAGAGAAAGCTTAATCTGTTACCTCCCACCTCTTCCCTTGGGGCTCAGTCAGCCACCTTGTTCCTCTGTTCTCTTCTACGTTGGCTACCTGCTGCTGGGCTCAACACCTTGTTGGCTGGAAACAGGTACAGGGCCACCACTGTGGGGATTTGGGCTCTTGACACAAGAGTAAGGGGGTGCTGGGTTGAGAGTACATTCAGAACAAAAAGGACAGGTTTTGACTTCAGGAGAAACTGGACAGATGCCTTTTCAGCATACTGCTATCCTTTCACAACTTCAGGTTTCCTGGTGTGCTAGGATGGAAACGTAACATTTGCTTAACTTTGACCTCATCACTCAGACTGTAGCTTGTTATCATAGGCTAGGCTGGAAGAGAAAAACAGTGGTGCCCTCCAGCTGCCCTTGTGCTCTTCTCCCCAGGTTTTGGTTGCTGCTGTGACAGGTGTGTTTCATGACTACTTTGCACAAATGTTAGAGTCAAGATATTGACGAAGTGCTGTAAATAATCCTGTGTTACAGAAGATGGGCAAGAAATATTGCTGGGAGAAGGATATCAGTTTAATTTTATTTAGGTATACGTGAGCTGGAAAGCAGCAACTCTCTGCAAGGGGGGAAAATGCATGAACTGTATACTCAGATAATGCCCTTGTCATGTACCATTTCAGGGAGGTTCATTTGGCCTGCAGGCACGTATGTAAGAGGTTTGGCATCTAATTTCAAGGCATCAAGTACTTGTAACCAAGTGTTTGATATTTGATAACATTATGCTGTTTAGTGAATTGTGTTTGCTCTGTGCATGCTGAGTTGGTATTCACTGTTGAACATACTTCATGAAAACTCTAAATCACATTAATGTTAAAGAATTTTATATTTGTATTTTGAATCTGTATTTTTAAGCTTTTATTAAATAAACCTGTATGATGTCTTAGCATCTCAAACACACCTATTTCTTTATAACTGACCTGTGACAATGTTAACATCAGCCTCCTCCACTTAATGTCTCTCTCCTTGCCTGCAGGTGAAGGTATTGCACAATCAGCTTGTTCTGTTCCACAATGCCATTGCGGCGTACTTTGCTGGCAATCAAAAGCAGCTTGAACAGACACTTAAACAGTTCCACATCAAATTGAAAACTCCTGGAGCAGATGCCCCATCCTGGCTTGAAGAACAGTAATCAGATCATAGAAGAGGACCCAATGTTAACCTAAAAGTCTTTAAATCTGAGAATAATTAAGGGTTGGGGTTGAAGGACTGTTTTAGTGATTCTTGAATGGACAGCTTTAAATTTTTTCCCCTTTTATAATACTGTAAAACTGAATTTGATAGGAAGGAGGGTGACTTTAAGGTAACCAAACGTAATTTCTGTAATTTCAAGTACAGAGCACTCCTTTTGTATTTAAAGGTTGGTGGTTACTTCTGTAACTGGGATGGGGGAGGAAAAGAGGGAGGGGAAACAAAACTATTATAGATTTGCACTGACAAATGATGCTTGTGGTTTCTGGTCATTTTGGTGGCTAGTCAAAATATTTCGAAATGGAGGTTTACATGATTTGTACCAACATCTGGTATTTTATACATGAATATAGAAGACATCTTTAGTAATTTTCATATGACTTTTGAAAAGAGGAAAAAGTTAAAAGAATATTTTGCAGATGAATAATATAAGGCCTATATGTGATATCTGCATATAAGGCAACAGTAGCAGATGGCTCATTGACAAGTGGAATTGCAGCAAATGCCTTTTAAAAAAATGTACCTTTCCATCAAAGGGTTAAAAAAACAAACAAAAAACACTAAAGCAAGAATCACTGTCAGTCTGAGGCTTCTGAGCACACATTTTTGCTTTGCACCAAGTGGTTTGCTGAGTGAGGCCAACCATGAAATGTACTAATTTCATTTAAAATGTTTCTTTCTTTATGAAACAAATACCGTACTAGCCTTAAATCACAGGTATGTGCCTTTTATAATATTTTCCACCAGTGTACATAATCTAAGAACCCTTTCATGTAATAGTTTGTCAGTTCCCAACAAGGGGAAGGAGACTGTGTAAATGCTGTGTCATTGTACACTTAGAGCAAGTTAAAATTTTAGTTAAACTTCATAGACAGGTATGATTTTGAGAGAAAATCAGGCCAGTATGTTTTTTTCTGTTTAATTGAAAAGCATACTTCAGTTATGGGAGTAACATGGAGGTCACATTTTTAATTTCTCCATCATTTCTGTAGTCCTTAAATGTAAAATTATATGTCAATTTTATCATAGACATTTTAAATTCAATATATTGGAGTCCTCATTTGCACATGTTATGTTGCTTTATGTTATGTTAAGTAAAATGAAATACTTCAAATATGTTATTTACAATGGTGTGGATTGTATGATTTATGTACTGTACGTTCAAACGCCTTTCAGCTGACATTCTTAAAGTTTTCCGTGCTTAACACAACTGTAATGTAACTGTAAATCAAACTTTTTAATCATTCCTCATTAAATTCTTGGCCTGACAGAGCCTTCTTTGTTTTTGTTCTGTCAGAATCTCTTGTAATAGCTCAGTTACGTTCCCCAGAATGTATATCCTATGTGAATTTTGTATTCATATTAAACGTGTTTGCAGTCAAACTTTCTTGACTTGTGATGGTTAAAAGTAGAAGAAAGCTTCTTCAGTGAAAGCCTAGTCCTGTTTTTGTGAACTGTCCCCCCTGCCCAAGAATATCTCATAAAGCAGTGCTAGGTGGTGATGCTGATTTAATAGTGTGCAAGTTCAGCTGGAAAGTAAATCCATAATGAAACAAATCTTTCATTATATCTCATTCTTGACTTGAACTTTTAAAGGAAGTTTAATTTAATTTACAATTCTTATGAAGCCATTGACTTCCAGTGTCTCTGAATCCTGGCACACACGTGGTATGATGGTGCAAGGAAAGTGAGCTGTGTGACTGTACGGTTGAGCCAGGAAATGCATCATTGCAGGGATGAAAAATGCAAACCTGCTGACCACGGCTGAAGTATCAGCTTCCAGAACACTATAGGAAAAGGGTACGTAAGGAACATGTGCTCTTGGTTTCTCCCTCAGATTCATGTGTCTCCTGCCTAAGGTAGTTGCTGCTCAGAAGGAACTCATCTGTCAGAAATGGTAAGAGTGAACTTGAATCTGCAGTTGCCTTATGAAAGACTGACCCATGTGGCATTGTGTAACCCTCAAACTTCTGCAATGGCTTAAAACTGCTGGAGTCTCTTCACCTGGAAGAAAAAGTTGGACTAAAGAGATTACTTGCTAAAACCTGTCTGTGTATTGTTTAATACCAGGGGGAAGGAAGAATTATTTTGATTTTGCTCAGCAAAGCAATTGTTCTAATGGGTAGCCTCAGTGAAAGGGCTCTCTGTTCAGCTGATCAACAGGTTATTGAACTGATAGTAGCCTGCTGTAGTACTGTAACTTTTTGTTGCCACTCCAATATATGTGCTTATGAAATAATTCAAGCTCATATCTTATATCTAAAATTAGCTTTTTATATTAACCAAATTTAGAAACTTGTATCAAGAGATTGTAAGAGAAAAGACACTTCCAAAGTTTCCAATGGGAAGTAATTATGGTTGTCAGGCTTTCTCTTGCTTCAAAAGAAGCTTTATAAATATCTTGTAATGTGGCCTTTATCTAGGTGGACAGTTGTCAGGATGGGGGTGTTTTTGTTGTTTGTAGAGGAGGCCATACCCACCTAGTAGAGACTTGTCTGTGAAAGATTTCATCTCTGTTAACAAATTGTTACATTAATGATTACAGTGTTGTGAGAGGTTTCTTCGGATGAAGAATTCAAAGCAATTAGTAACATTTTCAGATATGCTGTTGTAGCTGCTATACCAGAGACTTGGGGAGCTGTTTTGATTCTCAGTGACCATACTGTAAGTTATCTGTACTCCTGGCTTGTTTGAAACTTGTTCCTGTTATTTTGTTCATCTGAATCCTACAAACAGCTTTTTTGGTCTAAAAATGCTCTTTGGCCTACTTCATGCTTTGACAAGCCCCTTACAAAGAACCTTTCTGGTTACAAAGTGTATCTCTGTTTTTATTTGGAAAGAGGACTACACAAGCAGAGTACAGTAACACACCAGCATCATTAAAGTACCAAGTTTTTTTTCAATCTTCAGTCAACTGGTTTTCCCAGAAACCTTACCTCTAGTCTGTCTGTCCTTTTAAAAATGATCAAAGTAATGTAAAAGGAAAGCTCAATTTTCCCCTCAGCTCTGTTTTGAACTGAATGGGGGGCATACTCGCTTTTTATGCTTTGCTTATCTGCTCTTGTTCCTTGTTGTGGTGTTACAAGAAGTTTAAGGTATTGTAATTATTTAGCATTCCCCATCTGTGATTATCTTTGGGTTTGTTTTGGTGTTTTTTTTTAGTCTGGTTATCTTTTCCATGTTGCATGCTTGATGTGAGGATTGTACTAATCACAAAAAAATGTATATTAGTCATGAATGTTATCATATTTTGTGGTAGCTCCCACCCTAAACTTACCTAACTACTGGTAGCTGAGTTGGTCAAATTGAAAGGGTTTTTTGTTTTTTTGCTAGAAGATTTGCAGAGGATTTGACTCTTGCCTGGTTTATATTTCTCTCATTACTTGGCCTTGTTAGTTGCTCTTTGACGTCTTTGTGTTCTTTCAGGTTGCTCTGGTGTTAAAGTTAGGGATACGTAGAAAATAGTTCTCTGTCTGTGATAGCACTCTTCTTCACCTCTCTACACCTATTTTCACCAAGGTCCTTCTCTTCATTTCCATGAGTCTTGTGCGGAAACCCAATGGCCAGGGAGGCAGAGGGTGCTTGCCTGCGTTTGTCATCATGGCAATAGTTTGAAGTGAGTAAAGGAAGTAACTTACCCTGTGTGTAGGAGTAGCAAGTAGGATGGCTTGAGCCTGCCTTGGAGAAGAAGGGCAGAAATTGGTGGAGAAGCAGTGGGAAGGGGAAGTGATGTGGTGCTGTTTTCATCCGAGTCCCTGCACTGAGGCGCAGAGCAGCAGTGTATGAACTTTGCACGGCAGTGGCCTTGGATAGAAAAGCTCAGTTTGTGGTTTGCAAATCCTTTGTTTCCTACAGCTGAGAGCGCTGGCACAGAAGCATTGCCTTTTACACTTCAGCTGCCTTTCTAAAAAAAAAAAAAAAAGTGTAAGGAGGGAGCAGGAGCAGCAACAATTCTGTGCTATCCGCTCTTAGTGGGGTGTTTCTGTAAAGTACTTGTTCTCAGCATAATGTGAGCATTCAGCTTTTTATAATGGCTGTAGGTGAACAGAACTTTGTTTTCTGAGCAAATACACTCAGTCTCATCTCTTGATGAGAATCTGTTTTAAAGAGAATAGCTACTGGAAAAATGGGAGTATTTGATATTCCAGGAGGAGCAGAAAGAGAGATGAGGAAGATCAGGAGAACTCTTCCAAGAGTTCCCTTGTACCATTGGTTGGTAGGACTGAGATGGGTCCCCGTGTGGCTGTGTGATAACATTTCTTAATTAAGTGCAGAGATCAGATACAGAACAGAATAAACCCAAACCAACTTTTTAGTTCAGGTTTTCCCTGTTCCTGCTGTTTATGGCAGCCTAAATCCATTGGTTCAGTCGGGAGCAGTTTGGCTATCAGCAGTGTGTTCCAAGAACTTAAAAAATGGTGTATCCTGCTGTGCTAGTTAAATAATTATACATCTTACTGCCTTTTAAAGAATGCTAAGGGCTGTAAATTCAAGCACTTAAGAGTTAAATAATACTAAAAACTAGCGTTGCCTGTTCAGTTTTGATTTGCCTTTCTCACATATGCTTATGTATCATGCTGGTTTTATGTGATGATGGTAATTAATTGCAGGTTTTTGTTTCAAGAGCTTAACTACCAGAGTGTTTAATTTTGAAACCAAATAGAACTTGGTTTTAATGTTACCGGAGTGTCACAATTAGATTTCTCTGCTACCTTTGTCCAAGCTCTGTAGAATTGAGAGCTTGTAGTAAAGATGATGACACCTTTTGTTCAGGTGGTATAAATTATTTTGTTTACATCAGACCTGTTTGGTCATTAGATCTGTGTTCAGCCTAAAGAATTAGAAGGTCTTTGTGCTCTGAAGAAAAGCAGAGTTTACAAAAGACATGGTGGGGTTTTTTTCCTTCTCATAAGAAAAAAAAAGCCTTAAAAAAAAAAGTCATCTTGAAAATTGTCTGGAGCATTTAATTAACCAAAAATCTTAAAATTTAACAATATGATTTGGTTTTGTAGTATACCAACTCATCTAAATGCTATCTGTTCTAGGGAGGTGCATTTGTTGTTTATTATAGGTGGGGCTGCTTGATCTACCTATTATTAAAGTTGCCTAATACTTCCTACTGTAAAGACCTGTTTTCAGTTGTTTATAAATCAGATTAATTTTAGCCGTGTGGGCAAAATATTTGCCTGTTGAGTGTTACATGTTTAGATGAAAAAAATCAGCCAAAAACTTAAAATCAATTTGCTAACATGTTTTGGAAAAGTTCAGGGAGAACAAACCCACAGGGTGAGGAAAAGTGACGAGTTTAACTTCACATCCGGACTGGCTGCCAGGTCCTCTGCTGTCGTGTTTGGGTTTTGACTTTTTTAATACAATACCATTATGCAAGTCTCTTGTTTGGCTTGCTCTTTCCGTCTTTTCGAGCGAACATTTGTGCTCATGACTGGCAGCAATGAAAACAAGTCCCTTTGGCTCCAGCACAAGCAGTTACAGTCCAAGCGGCGAAGCGCTTCCTCACTGATGACCTCAGGGGTGACCTGACACTCTCGAGGAATGTCCACGCTGGCTCAAAGCTGAGTGTGTCCTCCCCAGCTGCTGCTAACCCTGCCAAGCGGAGATGTGTGCTGGGATGGGAATTGCCTTTTACTGCAGTTGAACTCTCTTCACTCAGTGAAGTTTCAGCTTAAATGATTGGGTTCTGGCATTGCATTCCTTAAATATTCCTTTTGTTCTAATATTATTTTTTTTAATTGAGGTGACTCAAGCAGGCTGTCTTGCCAGACCAGTAGGTCAGATCTCTGGCTGCAGAACTGTGAGCAGGAATGGTGTAACCTCAGCGACCATGGGCCTGGGCTCCAGGCCTGGGGCCAGAGAAGGCCACCTGGTCTCCTGCTCTTCCTCTGGTTCCTGCCTCCCAACCCCTGAGCAGAGGCAATAGTGTGAGGCACTGCACACTCAGGTAAGACATGATTTTGTCCTGCTGCTCCTGCCTTCCTGCCCTGAATTGTGCCAAGGTGTTCTTTTCTCTTCCTTGTGCACAACTCAGAAGCTCTGATGGCTTATTAAGCAAGACTGGAAGTGAGGCTTTTTCTTTCTCCCACCCTCCTTTCTCAGGAAAGGAAGAGCTTCCAAGTGCCTTTGGAATTTGCCTTCCATAAAAAGTAATGTTGGGGTGTGTGGGCTGACTGCTTACTGACTTGAGTGAGGTTCTTCACCTTTACTCTTCCTGGGAAGATGGTTTGATTTTAGAAATAGGATTCAATCCCTCGATAAAATATTTTAGAACCATTTGTATTTGTTTGCTGTCTTATCAGTGGCTGATATCTTGGCTTTCGGGTATCCACAACTCAGGTGTGCTGCTGCCTGGAGCGCTGTAACCCAGGGCTGTGATCACATCTTAAATTCGTCTGCTCTTCTCTCACACCGGCCGCTTTGGAGATACAAGGGGCCCGTCTTGCCTGCCTGCTTCCCCGAGCTCGCAGGGCTGAGCCGGCGGGGAGCGTCCGGGTGAGGGATGCGGGATGGACCGAGGGATGCGCGATGGACCGAGGGATGCGCTTGCTCGGGAGCGTGGGCAGAGGGCGAAAGGCTTCGGCCCGTTCCTTCCCGCCGGCCGCGCTGCCGGCAGCACCGCGGTCCTGTTTCTATAGAAATAGCTGCTGTGAGTGCGGTAACAGCGTGCAGGCAATGATGGATGGACGTGCGGATGGATCAGCTCAGCCGGAGCTGGCTTAAACCCAGTGCCCCCGGAGGCGCCACTGCGCATCTCCGCTCGCCGCGGCGGCGGCACCGGCGCTGGGGCGCGGGTCGGTCTCCTCCCGCACGGGCGTTCCGGTGCACGGGCCGGGCAGAAGGGATCGCGGCCCCGCTGCCCCGCCGCCGAGCCGCTCCCGGGACCGCCGCCACCGCCGTCACCTGCCGCGGCCCCGCCCGGGCGCGCCTGCGCTGCCCCGCCCCGCGCTCGGCGGCGCGGCCGGGCCGGGCGCGATGGGAGGAGGCGGCGGCGGCGGCACCGGACCGGGCTGCTCCGCGTGCTCCCGCGGGCGCGGAGGTGAGCGGAGGGCGCGGGGACCCCCGGGCCGGGCGGGGGCTCCGCGCTGCCGGGGGGCGCGGCCGGGCAGCGCAGGGGGGTCGCCGCCCGCCTGCGTGGGTCCTTCTCCGCCTTGCCGAGGCGGCGGAGGGGGGAGCGCTCCCGGGGAGACGGGCTTTGCTCCCCGTGGGATCCCGGGTCTGGCCGGCCCCTGCCACGGCGGGAGAGCCGCTGCCGCCGCTCGTCTCGCCCGGCGGGGCTGGCGCTGTCCCGGGCGCGCCCAGCTTTCTCCGGCGGGGCGAGCGCTGCCCGCGCCGCGTCTTGCGGGGACAGCGGGGCCGGGCCGCTGCCGCCGGGCCAGGGCGCGTCTCGGGGTGCCGGGGTCCTGCTGGAGCCCGAGGGCAGCGGGGCGCGGTGCTACCCCGGGTGCAGCCCGAGCCGCCGGCGCCCTCCGCGGTGCCCCGTGGCGTCGGGGAAGGGAATTAGGGAGTAAGGATCTCCGTGGCCGCCCCTGGGGTGGTCCCGGCGGCAGGGCCCCCACAGGGGTCCGTGGGCACCTCAGCCAGGCACCTGCTCCGGGCGGAGAGCGCGGCGCTGCTGAGGGGCTGAGGGCTGCTCCCCTGGAGCCCCTTCCCTGCGGAGGGGCGAGCGCGGCACCTGGGAGCCCCAGTGAAAAATAGCCGGAGTCGATCCCCCCGGACAAGCCCCGGGAGGTCCCTGCTGGCCCGGGCCGCCGCCCTGCGCGGGGTGCGCTGCCCGGCCCGGCTGGCAGGGACGCGGTGCCCTACCAGGGGTTTCGTGGGGATGCACGAAGTGGTGAAGTGCAAAGTCGCTTTATAGCGTGAGCTGCGTGTTCTTTGTAACCTGCAGGTTTTGGCAGGATCAGTTACCGGCATTTGCAGCTTCTCTGTCTGCAGTCAGCAACTAGTTGCTCCCTTTGCCTCTTTGTAGGGCTGCTGTTGAGACACAGACACCCAAATGCTGTGGTTGGGCTCGGCGTTGTTCTCATGAGAACTTGGAGGGCGCCTGATACAGAAACGTGGGCAGGGGAGAACTTAAGGTGTGAGTTAAAGGGAGTCATGTCTTGCAGTATGAATTATGACATGCCCTTCAGTGCATTGTACACTTCACCTGTTAATTTGCGTATGCAAACACAATTTCTGTCCGTCTCAGCGGCAACTGCCTTTTTTGCAAGAAACAAATTACTTTTGAGTGCTTCTTTTCTTACCTGGGGAGAAAGTTGTCCCCACCCTCTAACTTTTAAATTACATTTCCAAGTTAGATTAGCTTGGCTAAAACAATGAATGAGACAAAGAAATAAAATATTTCTTTTATGCCAAATATGGACACAAAACGTGCAGTAAAGATGTTACTTTAGCGCTTTGGTGCTTCTTGGGCTGTTTTGGATAACAAACACAATAATGAGGCATAATTGCAGCATCTTAGACGTTTGTTTTTCGGTCCATTTTTTTTTCCCCTTTAATCCTTTGAAAAGTGTGGAGAGGCTCCTTAGGAGTTAAAATTTTGCTTGGCTTCTATTATGCATCCCAGTCCCAGCGTGTTTTGGTAATCTGTAGTTCACAGTTGGAACGGCTGCGTTGTTCCCCACCTCCTCTTGCTGTACTTCCTGCTCAGAGGCACCTGCTGATAGCAGCAAGCAGCCCAGAACCTGTCCTGGCTGCCAGCTTCTCTCCTCTCCCACCCACGGTAATGGTGGGAGCCTCCGCTGGGAGCATCTTGGAGCCGCTCCTTCGGAGAGGCAGCATGAGAAGGGAATTCTGACCAGTCTCCTGGTGTCTGGTAACTCGAGACTGCCATCCTCTTACAAGCAGGTGACCTCTGTCACCTGGATCGTGCTTATCTGTCAGAAAACAAAGCTGAATGCCAGCCTTTATGCTGTGCCTTTCATACCTTCCTTCCAAATGCTGATTCCTCCCCTTTCCTGGTTCTGGCTGACTGTTACCTCATCTAAAGGAGTACAGGGCTTGTTGGCTTGAAAACAGTTTTTCCTGTTCTATCTATCTATCTTTACATCTAGGTTGGGATGTTTTCTTCCCCGTGCCTTCTCCACTCCTTTCACTAGGAGTGTCCCTCATCTAGCTCGGAAGCAGTCAGGTCTGAGATCAGCCGTTTTCCACTCTTGTGCATTAGTGCTGGGACTCTGATGATTCATTGCCTACAGCTTTGTTCCATTAGGATCTAATCCTGTTTTTCCTAAAGCATATGGATTTATTGAAAGTTTCAAAATGGGGTTCTTGAACGTTGCCTGGGGCATGGTTGGTCGGCCTGTCTCCCTGTCTCTCTCTCTTTTTTTTTTTTTTTTTTTTTGGGAATGTGTGGGAATTCAGGTTAGAAAAGAATAATGTTGAATACTGCTTTGTGATGGTGGAAAGCTAGCTAATACATTTTTCATTTTTAAATAAGTAGTAGGGAGGAAAAGTGTTTTTCCTAGTTGAGTATTTCTTTAAATTAATGCAACACTTAATTGCTTTGAGTGGTTAATCTCTTTCCACCACCTTGCACCTGCTTTTTTATGCCTCTCTGCTTCTATGATCATGAACTTGGGAGGAGAGGTGTGAACATCCAGAGCCCTGTAATAGCAGCTGGGTATTAATGCTGACTTAAATTTGAAACACTCTATCCTGATCCACTTTCTTTGTAGCTTCTCTCTTTTTTGCCATGCCATTAAAATATTTTCCATCATTCCTGTGATTTAGACCTCACACTGGTTTTTATATATGTTTTCTGTTCCTGTAAACACCCGGATAATATAAGGTATAAGATTAGAAAATCTGAAGAGGGAGAGAGGAGTTCATTACTACCTGTGCAAGCTTTTGAGAAGGAAAGGTACAGTGGATGATTTTGTGTCGTTTTCCATTGACTTCAATGAAGCTGTGAGTGGCTGAGTCCTTGCAGACCAGGAGAGAATTTGCCCTAAGGCTTGTTTCTGTGACTTGGGTCTGTTTGTTCGTGTACAGTCTAGTAATGGATCTCTGGCCAAAATAGTGAACTTTTTTCATCACGATTATACAATGTCAAATTGATCTCGGTTGCTATTAGCTCCATGTGAACCCTGCTGAAGAGGCATACCTCTAAGTCAGTGCCAAATTTCTGATTTGATGTTGTTCTTGTGCCAGTGCATTACTTCAGCTTTTTCTGTTGAGTTTTCCTGAGACTGATTTTTGCTCAGGGGCTGTCTGTCTCCTATCTAAGTTTGTATTGTGTAGCATCTTTGAATTTTTTAATTTTTTTTTTTTTAGATAGTTTCCAGGTTTCCATAAAATCAGGCAATTCCTCATTGGTCTGTATTTGAAACACTTTAATTTGTTTTCTCTGAGACTTACGAATTAAATCTGTTTCAAGAGATTTGGCTTATCAAAATAGTGGGTTTTTTGGAAGTCATGCTCTTACTTGAAAGTTTACTGCCAGTAACGGCATTTTTATTTAGAAGGTGACAGGATAAGAAAAGTGCTAAAAATCCTTGTGATTCCTGTTGTGTCATGAGATGTTCTTGAGGTGAAAACTTTCCTAAGTATTTGAAGCTTTGCATATGTACGATGCTTAGGATGTGTAGGGTCTGGTTCCTATCAGCTTCTCTGTCCTTTCTGTCTCTCTGTTATTGAACTGGCTCTCTTAACCTGGATGCTGAAGTAAATTATAAAGGGCAGCTTAATCAAACTGTGGTCTTTCTTCTCTGAGTGTATTTCAGGAGGTAGTATAGCCAGAGCAGTAATACTGTGAGTTCATGCTCAGCGAACACAGAGACTTCAGGGACTGCAGACTGTTTTTGCCCTTATTGAGAATTGTGTGAAAAATACAAAGGCAGAAAAAGTAATACATTAGGGTAGATTGTTAAATCATCAGCATGTTGTTAGCTATTTTAATGCAGTTTGGATTTGAACTGTGAATTCAAAGGATTCAAAGAGGGTCTGTTTGATCCAGTTAATTCAGTACCATAGTTAGTACTTATGTCTTCTAACTGAGTGCACTCAACTTTAAAAGCATATCTGAAATTAGGAGTGGAATAGTGTTTGTTTTAATAATTTGAGATAAATGTATTCTCTCACAGAATTGCACTGAACTGAGATTAATGGACACTTTTGGTACCTAATGTGGGTGATTTAAGAAGTATTCTTATTTTTATATATGTTCTTGAAATCTGGGCACCTAAAAGCTGTTTGAAATCTTGGTGTGGATAAATATTATACAATTGCCCTGTGAAAGATTTTTGATTCACTAAAGTTCCCTTCTGGACTGAAAACTTGATAGCTGTTGTACCTTAGTTTTGGTGTCTTTTCAGTGCGAGGGACAATGTCCAGTGTCTGTGTTCTGAGTCTCCCTATTGTCCTTTGTCGCAGGTTGCAGAGATGGTACAGTCCCCTCTTGTGCTGCTGCTGCTGGCAGATAGGGTTTGAGAGGGCGTGATTCCAGCGGCTGCCGCGCTGACTGTTCAATGTTTCAACCCCATCCAAGGAAGTAACACTCTCCTCTTCGGGGAGGCTGTAAAATGCATGTTATGAATTGTCTCTCCTTGGTCAATGATAAAGAAAATGGGGCTCTTCCAGTTGCAACGGGATTAATGAGCGAGGATCCGACGCCGGCGCCTCAACTTTCTCAGCCTGCAGCATCGTCTTCCCCTGCGCCATGTCCCCTCACAGGGGCTCCCCCAGCCCCTCCGCTCCCCCCGGGAATGCCACCCCCACCACCACCCCCTCCTCCACTGCCTGGCCCGAGCATACCTCTGCCTCCACAGCTGGTAAATGGGCACGACAGCCACGGCAAAAAAAAACGAATGCGGAGCTTTTTCTGGAAAACTATCCCTGAAGAACAAGTCCGTGGTAAAAACAATATCTGGACAATTGCTGCAAGACCACAGTATCAGATAGATACAAAGACAATTGAGGAACTTTTTGGGCAGCAGGAAGAAGCCAAGCCCCAGGATTCCCGAAGCCGATCTTTAAAGTCTTCGTTTAAAGAGACTAAAGAGGAGGTAAGAATTAAAGTAAAACCTCTTTTTTTACATAATGCTGTAGGAGTTAATGTGAATTCTGCCTCGCCTTTGTCTCTTTCTCTGTCATGTTTCATCCTTACGGCAAATTTGTCTTGATTCAAAGGAGGGGGGAACGATGGGAAACATAAACTCTTTGTTCTTAGTGGCACATATTTGTTTTTCAAAGAGCTAACTGTGTTTTATTGTTTTAACTTGCTAAGTGTTGTGATTTGATCACCTGTTAAAATAAATATGAATAAGTGGAGGGAGCTGAAAGCATCTGTATTTACTCACGTTGGATAGCCCTTGAGTTTCCAGTGTGGAACACAACTGTATTGTCTTTTCAGCTCTTCCTCTATGTGCCAAGGGGTTGCACATGCAAAGATGTATCAGGCAGGAGAGACAAGAGTCCTGTTTGCAAATGTTAATGCTGTATGTGCCCACAGTATCCTAGAGACATCAGGAAGGGAAGTGCCAGTGTGACAGCAAGGATATAGAACATAATATAGTGATAAGGGTATTGGTTATTTTATAATATTAAGGTTTCCATTTTCATTAACATGACTTTCCTGCTAAGGAAAAGTTTATTTCGTCTACCCTGCTTCTTCTGGACATGAAGATAACCTTCCAAGAAGGGCTGAAGATTGCCACTGATTTCTGTTCTGGTGGCAAGGAGTACTCTGAACCAAGTAGTCTCAGGTTCAGACACTCTCCAGGGAACTGATAAGTAGCTTTTCTAGTTCTTAAGTCCTCATTTATAGACAGCCTCTTTGTGAAGCCTGAATTGAATTGTCTCAAGTGATTTTTCTCTGAAGTAATTGGAGGGCTGAAATGCAGATTTAATCACTGGTGTGTGTCTACATACATGCTAGCTTGTAAACAAAATACAGAGGGCATGGGGATAAGGGATGTAACAATGCATCAATTTTTAGTGAGAAAACAGGGACATGAAGTTGCTGATATCTTGCAGGATTCAGGAGATGTCAAAATAAGAACACAAGGGACAAGATGAGAAACCAATGCACTGATAGCATGCATGTTGTACATATTGAAATTAAAGGTTTAAAAGGGCATGTGTATTGCAGGCTCTGAAACCCTGACATCGGGAAGTTGTAATTGGGGCCATCATCAGAGGTAGTCATTAACCTCAGTGCTGTTTTCTGGCTATGTTCATCTTTGAATCAGGAGTGTAGTGAGTGGACTTCCTGTGCTGTGTACAGATGTACAGAGCTCTGGCCTCCTGTGTTTCCTCAGAAGGTCTTCCTTTCAGGACTGCTGTGTGACAAAGATCTAGTTCTAGTAAATATTACAAGGAGCTTCATAAACTGAATGTGGCCCATTTCATAAACTGAATGTGTGCAGTAGGTGGGGCAGGGAAAACCCCAGTGTGCTCCAGAGCTCACGCAATGTTAGAGATTAAAATCAGAGGCCTGCAAAACCAGGGATTCTTCAAGACACAGTGCCTGGAAACAAAGCCCTGCCTTGCTAAAAGTTACTGGTTTTGTGCGTCTGTCTGGAGCTGATATGGTGGTGCAGTGCATTTGCACTGCTTGATGCCTGTGCACCCTGGTTCAGGCTCCCGTGGTGACTTTGCACGTGGCAGGTGGTGAGGGAAGAGGACTTGCCTCTGAGTGATGCCACTTAAGTGACAAAATGTTCAAGTCACTCGCTAAGCTTTGTCAAGCGTGCTGCAGCAGTGTGTCAGGCAGTGGTGAGCAATTTCTTATGTGTTAATGGACTTCGCAGTCCTATCTGCTTAGCAAGGAGGGAAGGAGATAATCCTGAGGAGCTATGTGTTATCGGAAGTGCAGAAGTGCTCACGTGCTTAGCCCTACGGCAGGCATGGTTCAGCAGGGACTGGAGATGGGCACAGGCCTTGTTTGTGACTCCTGCCGCCGGTGCTGTCAGCTGCCATCGCTTATTTTCGTGTGAGATGGTTATCCTCAGCTCTCTCTGGTAAAATCTACAGAGGCTGACAGAGCTGAGGGCAGGCTGAGGTGTGCTGCAGCATTGGTGTGACCTTGTGGAGAGTGTGGTTGTGTGGGGCTGAGGGAGCTCTAGTTCTGTTTGTGGCCGTGTTGCTGCCCAGCAGGGACGAGTGGACAAAACATTTTGTGTTTCAGTACCTCTGCTCCTTCTGTGTAAAACGCAATTGATTTTAGACAGTGCTTTATGGTCTAGGAATGAAAAATGTTCTTTGAAGTTTACCTAGTGGAATTAGCCTATTGGCATAGTATATCAGCAATGAATTTTCAAGATCATTTCAAGTGCATAAACTCAACTTTTGCTTAGATCCAAATCTGAAGAAAGCAGCACGTGTCCAAAGTGCTGTACAGCAGTGCGTGGCCAGAGAATGCTCTGTTGTCACTATGGGGTCCCTCTTGGTGCAGTGGTGCAGCTTCAGTGGATGTGGTGAAGAGTTACTCTTCAGCCAGTGCTGAGGGCACTGCTCCAGAGACTGTGGAGGAGGTTTGGGGTTTCATACCTTTACCAGAAATCACTGCTGATTATGAAATCATGAGCAGTTTTGGTAAAAGTTCTACACATGTAGGAGCTTACAATGCTGCACGTCCTTTTAATTCCTCACTCAACAGTGATTTATACAGGGAATTTAGATGTAACATTGTCATTATAACAGAAGTCCCTTTTGAGGTTTGAGTCAAACTCCTACAGCAAATGCTTTCCTTTTTGTAAACAATCCCTCACCAAACCCTTAGGAGACTAATTAACATGTTTCCTCAACTAAAGGCTTAATTTGCCCTATGGTTCCACGTAATTTGAGCCTCTGAAAAATAGGGGGTGTAGAGTTAAGTTTACACGCCAATTTACTTTCCCCATCCTTCAGTGGTGTCCCAGTGTAGCACAACAGGCACTCACCCAGGCTATGGTTAGCCTGGCAGCGGAGTGGGCAGAACAGCTTCTTGTCAGCCAGAGGCACTGGTCTTGCTTTCTCCTTCAAATTGTGCCTCTTTTCCTGTCCCTCACCTCACCCCCTCTGTCTGCTGACTCTGGTTTATATATTTATTGGTTAATATAATACAGATATTGCATGCTCTGTAACCATGTTTATGTAAGCAGCTCAGCAGAATGCTGTGGGGTTCTTAGTTTGTTTTCTGCGGGAGTAGTTTTCTGCTCTTTTAGTGAGTTTTGATGACTTTGCAAAAGGGTGCGGTGAATTCCAGAATCTGTGCAAGGGGTTAATGAGGAGAGAGAAGGAAGGAGTGAGCAGGATCTCTATTGCCCCTCTCCTAGACATGCCCTCTCTGTGTTTTCTCTGTGCTGGCTCTGATGCTCATTCCACCTTCCTGAGATCTGATTGAACCTGTTAATCCAGCGAAGACCTAACAGCAAGAACCAAATGAGATGAGTACGAGTGCCTGCCTAAGGGAAGGAGCAGGCTAGGAACGTGACACGGGAGGATGACACGGAGTGGGACAGCCCTTTAGTGAGCTGCTAGGTTCGCTCTGCTGCACCGTGACTCCAGGCATGGAGTGATGGGTAGTGTGTTGTAATGTGAAGTGGAAGCTGAAACAGGAAGTTATTTATGTCCTTCCTAACCTTCAGCACCAAGCCTGTGCCACCAGGCTGTTCCATGCTTGCTGTAATTTGTAAACTGTATCCCACCATGTGAAACCCCATTGTTTTTATGCAAAGAATACCTACAGTGTTTTGTTTTGCCAATCTGTTACAAATCCACTTTGTCATGTTTCTGTTCCTCATTGATGATTTCATGGCAAGAAATTCCTGTTGCATTTCTCCAGTCACTACAATGCCAGTTTTGATGTGGGTCTTTTTGTGTCTCCCAGGACACTTCTCTGTATCTTTTGTGTTGATTGCAAATTTGTGTTGGGGTTCAGGTAGATATCCTCTTACCATCAACACAATTTCACCGTGGTACTCAGGCTAATTTTCCCCTTCTCATAGTACCTTGAAAACAGTGAATATTTCTGTGGTGGATTAATATTTGTCAAACTGAGGCCTGTTATTTTGTGGTCTGTGCCTGCTGCACATTTTGGAAATACACTGGGTTGAATACTCTGGTGATGAAAAGAGGATTCATGAGTGAATTGCTATCCTTGGTTTAGAGATCGCACTGTTCATGAAGCAGAGGTGGCAAGTGTGTGACATGTGATCCTGTGCATTGGATGGCAAAGTGCAGGTATTGAGATGCTGGAAAGTATCTGAGAGAATTGTAGTATTTCCAGTTTCAGAGAGTAGAAGATGAGAATGGAGAAAGCTCTCCTGAATTTATCCAAAGTAAATCATAAGAAACCATATAAGAGGGCTTTTTTGCTATAGAGAATCTCAGTGAGACTAGGAATGCCTGTTCTCAATTCTCAATTACAGTCCAGTATAAATTTTTGAGTCAAGAAGTCCAAGGGTATTGCTAGTGGACAGCACTTTAAAAGCTCTTTGGGTGGCAAACAGAGACCTGAAACGTGCTGTGCCGGCAGCAGTGTTGATGGCATGTGTGAACAGAAGACAGGAGCAGACCGAGCAGAATTTAGAAAAAGCTACGGTAATGCTTAAAGGGGAAAAAGCAACAGCAGACAGTGCTCTGCATGAATGAAATCAAATCAAATCTCGGTGGAGAAGAGTAGACGTGAACAGATGTTCAGGCTGAGGTTATGAATCTAATATGCAACTGAATGTGAGATGGAAGAGAGTGTATTTGTGTGCAAGGAGTAGGAACTTGTATTTATGGAGTATCTGCCAGGTTCGCCTTTTCTCCTCCTTGTGCTCCCATCTGGAAACTCCTTGAAGGTAGTTATGTAATGACAGTGCTTTCGAACACTTTTTGTAAGCTTGAGGTAGATACCAGGCAAAGAGTGACCAAAAACTGAGATTTGTTCTGATTGTGTGCTTAAACAAGAAATCAGAGAAAAAATGAAAGTACAGTCATATACAGAACAAGAAGTGTGTGTAAAATCCTGGCACTTAAGAACAGCTGTGACATTTTTATGTTGTGCTGATAAGACAAATGCAGCTGTATATGTTCCTATCTGTTGTTTTTCTTCAAGGGAAGATATTTTAAAAAATGCAATAATTTTTTGAGACTGTACTGTAAATCTGAGTTGTGCCATGGAAAACAAAGGTTTATTCAGCTGATGACCAGTCTTCTTGTAACAGTTACTGACTGTGATTTAAAAAATATACACAGGATTAATTCTGAACATGCTTAAAAACCCCAAACAAACCAAAAGTCAAATGATGGTAAAGCTTATAGGCTTAAACTAGTACAGAGAAATCGGAGAATTAGGGGTGACCGGAGCAATTGGAGACTGGAGCTACAGTTAGAGAGGTCAGTGAGAGGTCCCTGCAGTAAAACATTTGAAAAAGATTAGATACTGCAGGGGGAGAGATAGTTGAACCTGTCCTGTGTTAAGGGGCTTTTCCTTAATGATCTGTTGGGGGCCTCTCAACTCTTAAGATAACAGCAGAATAAAACACAATCTGTCCCCTTATCTCTGCATATGCTAAAACTGAAGGGCTTCGGGCTACCAATCATCTAATTAAAACTAATATGCTGATATTTCCTGTGTTTTCTAGCCTTTGCTGTTTTCAGAAGAGAGGAAATTCCAGAATTTCAGAAAACTTTTCAATATGACTCATTATTTTCAGCAGATGAGGAGGCTGTCTCCTGGGTGTATGTTGAGGACAGCCCATTAATCATACCTGTATTTTTATTGTCACCAGCTGACTGCAGGCTAATTCAATTTTGTGACAATGCCAATGTTGCATTTATATATCTACTTCTAATCTGAGCACTGTCACAAAGGTCAAAATGCCTTTCCAGTTGTCAAAACCACAAACAGCATGTGAGTCCAACAGCATCTATGTGTACTGAGCTCTTTTATTGTAGCAGTCAGGTGGAACTGCTAAGGTGAAACAATTCTCTTGTCCTTGTAAATCTCATGACTTTTGTAGCTGTTATCACCAAAATAGCTGTGGTAACATTTTAACCTTAAGGACAGGATTGGCTAAAGCAGGGGAAACCTCTCAGGTTTAAACTTGTATGCTGTTACAGGAAGAAAAACAAATATAAAAGAGGCACTTTGATTTAAATTTTTTTTTTTACAAAATTAAGGGAAAATATTGTAGGGTGTTTGGGTTTTTTTTTTCCCCTCTGCCTAATCTTTAGAATTGTATGTGTAAGATGATACAGCAAGTCAACTTTGAAATACAAAGCTGGGAGAGACTGTTATTTTATCATGGATTTCTGTTTGCTTTTAGGTAAAGCAAACAGATTTGAACATTATCTTTTTCAGGGTTTGATTCAAGATCAACTTACTTACCTTCCCCTGAATCAGTGTGGCTGTTAGTTTGCATGAATTAAATCAGTTATGCACCTGACCTCTGCATAAAAATCCCATCCTCATATTTGTCACCAAACCTCTGATTTTACATGTGTTTTGAAGTGTGGTGTTCACTAACCATGGGCCCTTCAAATGCGGTACAGTGTATTACCTGATAAGCAACATTTTGCAGATGCAGGGTTATGAAATAAGCAAGAAGAATATTTTACTTTGTAATGAAATAGAAATATTGATTCATTCCTTTCTTGTATGTTACTATGGAATTTTTTGCTTCACTTGGAAAAAGATGATGAGTATGCTGTATATTTCCCTGGTAAAAACTAGTTTTGTAGTATATGAGCTTTGTTGATAAGAAGTGACTACATATTCGTTTGGCCTGTGATTTGGTGACAACTGCAGTTATCTGTAGCAATTTAAGAAATTATATGCATGATATGTTATTTTCTTAGGTATTGTTAGATTAATCTCTCTTGCTTTCTCTCTCAGGTTTCCATTTTGGATGCAAAAAGAAGTATGAACATTGGGATATTTCTCAAACAATTCAAAAAGTAAGAATTCCTTGTAGTTCCCATAAAATATATACATTGTGCTCTGTTCCTTGTGGAGTTTGCAGTTTTATGCAGTTTTGTCAAAAGTAATTTGACATAATCTGTTTTCTAGTATGTTTAGTTTTGAGTGCCTTTATGACTTAGCATCAAACATTTAGAGCTTGCTGTTGTTAGCCAATTGAAGTGAGTTTTCAGGTTTGGTTAAGGGAAGGCCTTTTACCTCACGTAACACTGCATGTGAAGTGCCTTTCACTGGCTTCCTCTCTTTATAAACAGTTAGAAAGGAGCAATGTGAGGAACTTTTTTTAGAGAGAGCTGTTTCATTGCTATCTGTGTTCACTAATAATGTTGCCCTTCAGTAAAGGCATCACTGAAAATGGGGTCAGAGCAGTGCTGCTGTGGACACTGATGCACCCACAACCTCTTTATAACTCTATTGAGTAGCCCAGACATGGTTTTTTCAATCTGTGTAACTATTTGCCCTGCAAGTGTTAGAAATGTGTATGCTCAATTGTTTTTTCAAGGTCTGCTGAATCCATCATTGAAGATATTTATCATGGAAGAAGTCAGCCCTATGGTTCTGAACTGCTACATGAATTTCTTAAATTATTACCAGAAGCAGAGGAGGTAAATAATGGTTTTATGTGGAACTTAATTTTTGTAGAGTTCTGCTGACTGGGATTCCAGCATGAAGGTCTGTAAAGAGGAATCCCAATGCCTTCCTGAGGCCAGGGGATAGGAAACCACTGAGTGCAAATGTTTAATCTTCATTTGGCATGTGGTATTGAGGTCTCAGTGTAGTCATTCCCTTCACATCAAGTAATTTCACCTGCTTTTAAGGAGTTGATAAGACAGTTTTTGTTTTTACGATGTCCCTTTTGTCCATAGATGGCAAGACCTGGAACCTTCCTGTGTGCAGATAACTCTGCTCTGGGGAGGTCAGAAAATTCAGAATCAAAGTATATTCTAAGCAAACAAATTTCACTTCTTTGGCACTTGCCTCATGCTTTCCCATTGCACTGCCTGTGAGTTGAATCTTAGTAGCCCTGTGCCTTTTTGCCTTCCGGTTCTCTGGCTGCTTGGTGTGTCTGGGATCTGTCTGTTCCTGGAGCTGGCCATTGGGTTTCAGCAGGGCAGAAAGGCAGCTCCCATGTGCAGCACCCATGGAGTTTGCTAGCATGGCTTACTGCTCAAAGGAGACGTGTTAGAAGGCACAGAATGAGCAGCAGTACCTTCTCAATGTTCCTGTGATCACCATATGACCAATACACGAGAGCAGCTTTCTCCCCTCCTAGTCCTAAACTTCGAGTCTATTCGCATGATTAAAGACGTGAGGCTTCATCAACTGACCTGGGAGCCCTGCTTAATGATGTACAGTTCCTTGCCTGCTCACTATTGGCACTGACCATTTGTATGTACTTGAGAGAAATGTAAACCACAAACCTGACAAAATTTGCATTAGAATTGCTTGAGTGCTTCACATCCAAGTGAGTGGCTGGAACTTGGGAAATTGCTAAGTTAAGGTCCACATACCGATCAACCTCAACTCACATGCTTTACTACTTCAAGGTCATACTGTCAAAGCATTTTGTTTCCTCTGTGCAGCAGCAAATCTCAGATCCAGTCATCAGTAGAACATGCTAGAGCCTTTTACTGTCAGATTTATGACCCTAAATTGGGCTGCCATTACAGAAAATCTTGTAAAAATTGTGTTACATTATTATAGTTGAATAATATATCTCTTAGAGTTGGGGGGATATTAACAAGTTGAAATGTAATTAATTTAAAAAAATAGGTGACAGTAGTTCTGGGACCTCAAAACTATTCCCTCTTCCCTCTTTGTTTGCATTTTAGTACATATTCCATTATATAAACAGAATTGATCTCCTTCCTCTGAAAGTCAGACAGAGGAGAACAGTGGAGTACTAACTTGAAAGAGTGACTCCTCATTAACTTTATGTATAATCAGAAAATTAGACTGAAAGAGAAGTATTTTTTTCCTCTTTCTGGCTTAGATCTTGGTTGTTGTTTTATGACAAGTAGAAAATCTTTCAGATAGTATAGTCTACGTTATATAACTGTTGTCATTCAGCTAGAATTGTAAGTTGCTGAATTTTATCAATTTTGTCTGCAATGCTCAATTAGATGCATTAGCTACTCAATAGGTACTGCTAAGAGTGAAAAGGTGTGTTTATTGATTTGACAACAGGCCTGTCCCTCAAGATAGTGGGGCCAGAGAACTTAAGAAATGCTTTTAAGGAGTCACTTGAGAAATTAATAGAAGATATTCTTTGATAAAGATGAGTATTAGAAATTAAAGGGCATCAGACGTGAGATTTGTTGCTGTTCCCAAGGGAAGGCTGGAAAGAGGCTGCTTTCCAGTGTGCAGGTGTTTGTATATATTTAATTAATTCCATGCATCAGAAAAAGGAAAGACTCCCTTTCTCTTTGCTGTTCTTCTCATAATTAACTTGTTGGATTTTTTCCCCTTGAGAGCTGGGTGGGTGGTGGCAGGCAAGACAGGGAGAAAATCCTGAATGTAAAGGACTGATGCTTCTGTTGGTATGGAAAAATATTTCCATGCCTTCACATCTTCACGCTTGATGTGGTCAAAGAATAAGTGGGTCCAGTAACTCATTTACTGCAGTGGCTCCTAAAATTTTAGGGTAAGCAGTTAAAAAATTAATTCTCTTTAGGAACCTCAGAGCTTTTTTTTTTTTATTTTCCACCATTTTTTTCCCTACATGTATGTTCATTGTTCTCCTGCTATGTCCCCATACTTTTAATTAGTTTGTCTGCCTCCTAGTCTGAATACCTGTCTCCTAAAATATTGATTCACCATTTGTTAAGGGAAAGCCATCAGAAACTTACAGCTCCACATACAAATAATCCAGAATCACTAGAGATACCAGGTGAAGTGGTATTATTTTTTCTGCTGTTCCCTCTTCTGTTTAATACTCCCTAATTTCTCTTTGTCGTATCGCATGAGATAGCTTTGGCAAGCTGTCATCACATTGGCCTGTCCTTGCACAGTGTTGCACCCATCCTCAGCAAGGATTCCCTGGGATTGCCCTTTAGATACTTCCAATTCTCCTAAAGACCTGCTTTGTTGTTTTAAGAGTTGAGAATTACTCTGAGCAGAGACTTAAGCAGTCAGATCCTAAAAGGTTAGTGGCTATTAAGTTACCAGGGCAGACTGTCTTGGTGCAGCCATGGGTGGGCTTCTGCAGTTCCTCTTTGTATGCTCTTTTCAGCAGCTCAGGTATTTGCAGTCACATTTGCCAGTGGCACAGCTTTCTAGCAAGCTGGAATGAGAGACAAGTGCCTTCTGCTAGGCTTGTGCTCTGCACCAGTAACTGTGCTTTGAGACATCTTCTGCTTTTTCTTTTCTGTTTTACCGTATCCTTAATCTGTAAAAGTGAAAGAAGGGAGAGGAATGCCACTCCTGGTCATAGCTGTAGAAAGAGCAACTCTGGACTATTTTGTTTCTTCTTTTTTTACTGAAAAGTTTACAGTTTACCTAGTGTGAATAAACACCAGCTTTGTACTCCAATCTTATCTTATCTTATCTTATCTAGAAGTGTTGTGATATACATCCCCTGAATGTGCCCCTGGTCACTTTTTTGACATTTGAGACATATTTTAGATCATTTCAATTCGTAGTATCTCAGGCACCTGATGGTATTCCAGCTTTTTGACAACGGAGGCTGGGTACTTGGACTAACAAATACATTTAACATCTGTTGTCTTTAAAATTATTCTGTTTGCCGTATTGTAATGTGGCAACTCTATTTACATGCAGAAATAGGTGTCAGTACTACTAATTTTCTAGCTTTTTTCTATGAAAAATCCGGAGAGCTATCAAAGCTGTTGAGATTTTTGCATGTAAATGGCAAATACCGGCGCTTTGCTGAATCTTTTTCTCAAGCTGAGTAAGACTATTATTGAAGTATTGGCACTCTGTGAAGTCTTTCCTGCAACTGATAACAGTTTGATTATTTTCAAATGTTTAATTTGAAAAACTTGACACATACAGGAAGCTGGCCATCATGGAGCTTGCTGCAAGGCTCCACTCAACATTTTGCTCAGAGCTGTCTGTGGGTGTGTGGCCTGGCCACTACACAGTGGTTAGAAAAAAGGCAAGCAAATGTTTAAAAATTCTGAATGCATTAACAAGTAGGATAAGATCACTGATCTCATTTAAGCCCTCTGAGAAGCCCTGCTGTTTGTACCATACTGTGCTTAGCAGTTTTGTAAGGAGAAAGAAACACCTATTTGAAATCTCATCTGCTTTATCCCTTTTTTCAGTTTGGTTTTTTTCCAGGGAACCTTGACCGAATCAATGTCTTCTCTGCTGTATCACTTCTGAAAAGATTCCTAGCTGTTTCTGAATGATATCCTGTTGAAATGGCTGACAGCTTTCATTTACTGGCATCCTGACTAAGGCAGAGAAGAAGCTTTTAGCTGCTTTTATATGCATTTCATTGCACTCTTCAGCAGGCCCAGACTGGTAGAAGTTGAGAGAGTCCAGTGTTTAACGAGCTAGAATAGTCAGAATTTGTACTTTAAATACATACAGAAGAGAGCATATCATACTGGCAATCAGCTTACCCACACACATGCACGCCCAGGTTATCAACACAATGTCTTAACTTCCTTTATAATGTCTCAAGCCTGTCCTTTGCTCGCTTACTCTGATTTCAAACCCTGGTCATCCGTCACCTGCTTTACTGGAACTGTTTCTGTCAGCTCTGCCCTTTTCAAACCATGTCTGTAGTTAACTGCCCCCTCTTTTCCTCAGCCAGTGCTTTATAAGGCTGACTGTCCTTCAGAGCATTCATCTCCTGCTTCCTTTTTTGCCCTCTATGATTACCTGCGGGTTTTTCTCCCTTTCTTTTTATCATTCGCTGATACTGGTTTGCCAGTGCCCAGGCTTGTGCCCCATGGTGCCTCACTGCCTCATACATCAGCTGCTTTCACACATGCCCTTGCAGCTGGATTCCACTGTGGTGCCTTTTGGGGCTTTGGTATTTTTTAATTCTCTTTTTCATTAGTGCTCTGAGTATTTGCAGTGGTAAGGAAATACTAAATTTAAAAAAAAAAAAAAAAATTCCTCTTCTTCAAAGATCCTGCATAGATACAAGATCCTGTAAGATACCTGCTTTATGCCATAAAGTAAAATCCCACTATAGGTGCTACTTTTAGCTCAGAAATTACCAAGAACTTGAATACAGTAGCTTTCCTGTCTGCAGGATATAATGATATACTTGCAAGGGGCATCTCTGCTGCAGTTGTTCACAAATGAAATCAAAGATCAGGCTTTCTATGTTTCATAACTGTTCTTAAAATTAAGCCAATTACATATGTGAGAACCTTGTGTATCTAAAATCAGATTTCGTGTGCATGGGCATGCATGGACAGTGCAAATGCATATTCCATATACAAATATAATGAAAAAATAAATTAGTAGCTCTGCACCCAATTTGAGTAATACAGAACTCAGCATACAATGTAATTACGCTCTCTTGCATATATACATTACACTGCCATATCTTGGTATGTGGCTGCCTACTCTTGTGGAAAAGTTTTGTTGTGCTTGAAGAGAGGAGGTCAAGGCCAGAACTGATAGGGTTATTCATTGTGATTTTATAATAAACCACATTTTTTAGCTCTCTTGTATTCTCAGACTAATTATAAACCTATCTACTATATCTGTTAACATGATTAATAGTGAATGTTGTCAATCCTCATAGTTTCTTTGCAGCTCCTGGCTGCATTTGGTATTTGAATTTGACCCCCACTCCTGGGAGCCATCAGAGAATCTCAGTTTTCTTTGGGAAGACTTGGACAACATGGCAGCAAAATGTCCTATGGGACTAGAGGCAGTCTTATGGGATTTTGAATAGTCTCCCTTGGAATGTGTAATGACAGACATCCAAAATGCGTTCCAGTAATTTTTAGCTTTGGGGTTCAGAAGTTGGTTTTTTTTTTAGTTTATAGGTAGTGTTAATAAAGTCAAATACCTTTTTTTTTTCCTTCATGGTGGGAATTATTTTTCAATTATGAAATTTGTAATAAAGAGGGAACACAAAATAATTGCTCTTCTATCTTTACCGTAGCTATTTCCTAGGCTATTTACTGTTTTAAGGCCAAGTTAACAGATAATTTAGTTTTCTATGTGAAAAACTTCAGACCTGTATGGAGAACAAGGCTGTGTTTGCTGAATTCTGGGGTGAAAAGGACCTTACAACTCTGTCGTGTTCCTGTTTTGTCTGTTTGTGGAATAGGTCACTGTTCTCCACCATCCTTGGGTTTTGGGCTTCTTGGGTGGGCTACCTTGATGCTTCTTTGCTTCTTACAAAGGTAGTTTTGGATATTTAAGGAAAAGACAGTGCAGGTTAAGGTGGTTAATGTAGGCTGGGAAAAGTGTAACCAGGTGGTGAGCACATCTTTGTTTTTAAGTCTGATTACACAGACTTTCTTCTGGGTTGACTATTGCCTGAAGCTTTTTGCATAGTGGCATTCACACCCTATCCTGCCCATGAGAAGGCAGCCTCATCAATATCTTCTGTTGTGCATGAGTGTTCCTCCTCTGAATTAGTTCTGGGATTTAGTACTCCCTTGTACCACTCGAGGCATTTTTCCTAGTAGGACAGAAGAAAGAGGTTTTCATCCACTGCATGTAAAACTAAAATTCCACATAGTAAACATTGATTGTTACTTACAGTTGCAAGTCTATTCAAATACAGTATTGATAGCATGAATAAGTTCATATTCCAGTGAGTGTCTCAGGTTCACTTTTTGTACATTTAAGTCTTCAAATTGCATCTTCCTATAATTACCTGTGGCTTATATGATCTGGTTTTGGTGAGGCAGCATGGGGTTTTTTTGGTGCGCTGCTTTTTTTCTTTCCTCCCTCTCTCCCATACCTGAATACCTGTATCCTTTTCAGGTAAACTCTGATATCTGCAAGATACTAAAATGAGGTTGAAGAATTTGCAGGTATTTTTGTTTAGGTTGCAGACAACTATTTTTGGGAAGCTAGGTTAAAGGACACCTGTAAAGACTGAGACAGTAGACATCTCCCACTTAATGATGTAGAAAAAGTGTTTATTTTGGGTTTGTTTCTTGCTCGTTTAACACCTTAGAATTATCAGGAATGTCAAGTCTGGTCTTTCCTGTTTTTTTGTTGGCAGACTTCTTGAATTACTCAGTAAATTAGAAGTTTTCTCAGGCCTAAAAAAATGGATATGCTCTTTATCTTTAGAAGGAGCTTTTGTCTGCATGCTTTGAGTTAAATGGGGGGGGGGGGGGTGGTGGTGTTAGGAAATGGAGTTAGATAGCCTGAATAAAAATTGCTCTCTGATTAGCGGTCTCTTTCTTGGTCATAAATTTTTGTTACTTTTTTTTTTCTGTTCATTTGTTTGTTGATGTGTTTTTCAATTTGAAAAGAAATTCTTTTCTGGATTTAATTTGTATTTGTGGTTTTCTCTTTCGTAATGTGATCTCAATGTTTCTATTTTTTATGACTGGAAAAAAGTGGGAATAAAGCAGAAAAAAGCTGTTAAAATAATCCTTTTCTTCTGCTAGTTCAGAACCCCGATTTATCATAGCGTATTTGTCTTCCATTACAGATCAGTTACTTTTTTACTGTCTAAGCAGAAAAATAACTGAAGTGATTAATTTGTAGGCTGATTCTTAAAAAAGCCCGTGTGGATATCTTGCTAAATCATGGCAGTGGGCTAACTGTTGATGCCCTGATGCAGTGTCCCTCTCTCCAATAGCTCAATATGCTTTCTGAAACTGAAGACTATCTGTATGGATGTGGTTGTGAATGGGCTTTGAGTGTAGTGTTACCCAAAGGAAGCGTGATGGGCTGGTGTGTAAAATCAGTGGCAACACACAACTGCTGCTGGGTGTGACCTTGTTGGTCGAATGAAGAAATAGTGCAACTGGGAGTGAGCTCTGCTTTTGGACACAGTTGCTGTGTTGGAAGATGTGGAAGAAATTCCAGTTACGCTTAAACATATGTGCATGTATTTTTCAGTTCTTCTATATAAACAAGTAGTAAGTACGTGGGTGGATCAGTGGCTTCCAGATCATGCAAATATATGGATTTTGGTGGAGCTGGGAAGGAAGATTGACAAAATAAATGCAGTGGTTTTCCTTTGCATGTAAATGGTGTCCTTAGAGTACTGAGAGTACTGACAACAAATTACTTAAAATGCAAGATTGCATTTATCTTTAAAATATTTCATAAGAATGAAAAAGATACAAACTCAAGATCGTGACATTTACTCCTTAAGAGCATTTCAGGGGAAATGGTTGAAGCAAGTATCTTGAAAAAAACCCAAAACTTTTAAGTTAAGTTGCATTGTGCCAATAAGACCTAGACAGTCCTATGCTGGATATTGTGAACACAGTTAAATTATGCCCAAGTGTACATCAGAGTTGTTCAAGAGTTGAGTGTCATTTTTCAGACCATCATCAGTACCCTAAACATAGTGATGAAAGCAATCATTGATCAGAAATCAAAATTATCAATCAGAATGATGGCCTCATGGTTTTTTCTGCTGGACTGTGTAGCTAGTTTTTTGGGAGAAGAGTAATGGTTTTTGTTTGTTGTTTTTTTTTTTTGGTGGTTGGGCTGTGTGCAAATTACGGGAGCTTGGGACAGTGAAGCTATTCAGTCACTGGGTGGACTTTCCAATGCCTTCTGTTAAATTTACTGCTTTTCAAGGTGTTGCCTTCCAAAGTCAAGTTAATCTTGATCTTTGATAAAATTCTTTTCTAGTGTTTTTTTCTCTTTTCTAGGTAAAGAAATTAAAAGCCTTTGATGGAGATGTATCAAAACTGTCTCAAGCTGATTCCTTCATGTATTTACTAATCCAGGTGCCAAAGTAAGGAGATAATAGGTTTATTCTGTTTGTGATAAGTGTTCTTTTTTGGCTGTCAGTTCTAAACCTGTTTGTGTACTCCAGCTATGCTCTTAGGATTGAAGCCATGGTGTTGGAGAGGGAGTTCTCACCCTCCTGTGCTTCTCTACAGGATGACATGAAAATTATAAGACGGGCAACAAAAGGTAATTAAATATGTTGGGACATGCCTAATACTCTTGTTTTTGTTAGCATGTTAATTAGTCTGCATTACGAAGACCAGAGCTTGAATTTCAGGTACCTTAGCTATTAAAAGGAAGCTAACTCCCCTCTGACAAATGCCATCAGGGTGTGCCTGGTGAATCTTTGCTTCCAAAATCAAAATTCTGGAGACTTTGGTTACTCTAGCAACAAATTCATGTCCAAATCCTATGAGCAGTATATCTTAAACTGACTGAAGCAAAGGTGTCCACGACCAGAGTAGGATGTCATCCTTTCAGTACAGTTTGCTGATTCCTGCAGTGCTCTCCCTCTGATGGAATGTAGTTCCTCTCTGCTCATTCTTTCAGAGACCCATAGAAATAATGACTGTGTTTTCTAAATTTCTCTATATGCCATTTCTTTCTGAGGTGGCAGTATTGATAGGTTAAAATCTTTATTGTAGAGAATACTGTTGCTATTCCTTTGTTTTCTGTTCCTGTTCTCTCTATTTCTCCACATACCTGTTTTGTTCTTTATATTTCACAAGTTTTAAACTGATGCAGCTGGTTATTTGTAAGGCAATGTGGTGTCTTCTGCTCTGCAGGAAAATAGTTGATTTCCTGGTTTCAGTTAAACATTAATGCTGACCCTTTACAGTATCCTGAGTGTCTCTTTGTCCTGTTCCTCAGTATGAAATTCCTATTTCATGTTGGAAAGTTTTTGGCAGGCTACTAGATCACTGCTCAGACTGCTTCTAGTGGTATAAAAAGGTGCAGTAAGTAAAATACTCAACTATGAACACTGGTGATTAGAATAGCGCTTTCAAGTGAAAGCAAAGGGAAAAAAAGCCTGGTGTGCTTTTCCCACCAGTGGGGATTGAGCTTGTCCTTGACTCAGGCCAGTGTGCTGTACCTTAGGATTAGGTCTGAGTTTGGCCTTTTATTAGGATCTCTTTCAAATCATTGCTCTTTGAGCAACAGACACATGTGAGGGAATATGTTACGTATAAAAGCAGCCGCGCCTTAATGTCCTTCATGTCCTTCAGCCAGGACATATGTAAACTGCTGAATTAATTCCCTCCAGAGAGGAGACACTTTGGTCTTCAACTCCTGCATCAGGCAAGTCACGCAAATCACTGACTGGGCCTTCCCTGTTTTCAGTCCACTTCGTCATGTGCTCTTCTCCTTTTGGTCTTTTCACTTCAGGGTTTGTTGATAGCCTGCAGTTGTTTAGGAATTATGTCTCCTTTCCTATTGCTGTCTCCTAGGTTTCTTTCCTTTAATTAAACTGAGAGAATATTTACTTCAATTCTAATGCTGATAATCACTAAGGGTTAGGATGGTCTAAATGGCCTGGTGGATTCTCATCTAGCCTGCCACTGGATGTATGTCACAGTGACGCAGGGCAGGTTCTTACTATGTGAAGTCTTTAGAAGACGCCTTCTCCTCTTGGCTTTGTGAAATTTGCTGTTCTCTTATTTATTCTCTCCTGTTTCTTCCTCCTTACTTCTTCACCTATAGCTTGTTAGATCAAAGGTTATTTAATTAATTCTATGTTTTTAGGCTGCCAGTACTGAAATACAAATGTACAAGGGCTATGCGCTTCCAAAATGATAGATTACCATTTCGTGTTGAGCAGCTGAATGCAGGGTAAATTACAGAATGTGGACTTGGAAGCAGAGTAGATTTTAAAAGTATTTGCACTGCAGTCAAAAGAATTCTACCTTCTATTTTGTTCATTAGTGTAAAATATAGTACCTCACATTAAAACCGGCTCATGGTGATTTTCTTGCCATATGGGCACTTGCAAATTTGGAGTTACTTGGTCTGCTGTGCCACATCTATTAATTCTTTACAGTTTTGAATTTCTACATCTTGATTCTAAGGCTGTCCCTCTGGCTCACATACATTGTTTTTTGCACATATATTGTGTTTTGCTCATATGTGGCTGGGTGAAAAGGTGTTTGAATTCAGATAGAACAGTACTGTGCATTTTGCAAAGAAATAAACGTATGTACAAACCAGGCTTATGTGATGGAAAAACTTTAAAAGGCAGTTTCATTCCACTTGACTCTTTTTCACACTGAATATAACTTTGTGCTAAATCATCTTTGATATGACAAGTAAAATAAATGCTGCTCTGAGTTGGTGATCATACAGAAATAAAATGATGATTCATAGTGGGAGTGGGATAAGCAATGAAAATTTAAACATTGCCTGTTATCTTTTCAAGCCTTATGGCCAAGTCTCCTAAAATAAGAATAATTGTTCAAAAGCCCAATCCTGGCGGATGGCAAATGGATCCTGCAGGGTGCAGAGTACTTGCCTCACACTGGAATAATTAGTAGGTGGTGAGGATACTTAACCACTTGCATGAGACACTTCACACATTGCAGGATTAGGCCCCAAATGTTTCCTTAGCTGCTGGAGGTTGCCTTGGAAATACTACAATTGCTAAGTTAAAGTCTGAACAAACACTTGAGGTTTGTCAGTTGTACTTGTGAATTGGAATTATATAGTACCATTTTTTTCCCCACAACCTCTGCAGTTTATTGTAGTTTCCTGTTAAACTAAAAAAAAAAAAAAAAAAAAAAAAGCTGGAGATGAAAAGGAGCTTGGTAACTGACTATATGTCTAAAGAAACAATTGTTAGACAGCAATTTTCTTGTTCTTTACAGAGTTAATGACTTGTGAGGAACTGCATTCCATATTGCATTTGGTCCTTCAGGCTGGGAATATTATGAATGCGGTAAGTGACGTCCCAAAGGGAGATGGCTGATGGACCATACTTCCTTGTTAGTATTGCCCTGCTCTGATGCCATGCCTCAGCTTCTCATTTGCTCTTTTGCAAATTGCTTCTTTTTAGGGAGGTTATGCTGGCAATGCTGTTGGATTTAAACTGTCGTCACTGCTCAAGCTGGCGGACACGAAAGCAAACAAACCTGGGATGAGTCTGCTGCATTTTGTTGCTCTGGTATAGAAAAAATATTTTGCTGGTATAAGCAACTTCTACAAATACAGGTCCATTAATTGATGGATAGGCAATAAAAGGGGCCATGTGCCTCAGAAAAAGCAGCCTTCTTACAGCTTTGATCTAATCTTCACCTTTCTTCTTCTGCCACAAAACTCACCAAAAACTACCTCTACCTGGTCATCCTATCAGGAACCCCATGGAAACCTTAAGTTTTTATATCATGCAGAAACTTGCCTTCATCAAACTTCTTCATTGTAGATTTTCTCTTATTGTCCCAAATTCTTGCACTGTGGAAGTGGCTTATTTTGATAAATATTCTCTCAATCTTCCCATTGAATCTTTTGAGCAGCCTTTTTGATAGCTTTTTTTCTCCCTCAATGACCAATGTGTGGTTTTTAAAGCTGCTGCAGAATTTTTCAAGCTATTTTTCCTTCCTTTCAAACTTCTTGATTTTAGAAGGGAGAGAATTTAAATGCATCTATATGACTTTGGTTATCTGTGTACAAACTGGCTTAACAGATATCCAGCCAGTAAACAATAGGGTATTAATTGATGTTTGTGCAGGAAGCATTGTATCTGCTCAAACAATGGCATCAGTAAATTGTTCTTTCCCTGACATTCCTTATTAATACATATGGCCTGTGTTCACTGGCAGAAGCAGCTGTTATTGTACACTGCAAAATGGAAGCTGTTGTTTAAAGTCTCCAGTTCTGATCCCTGCCTTCCTTTAAGGGGTCTCTTCCACTCACTTGTGCTAGGATTGAATGGGAAGAAAAACAGTGCAGGAGAGAAACCTTTAAGTGCCCTCCCAGAAAGCTTTAGAACTGCCAGACTTAGGAACTTTGGCATGGTGGTGGAATGTTAATGGATTGTGTGTGTTTTGGTTTTGTTCTGTTTGTTTCAGGAAGCCCAAAAGAAAGATGCTGCTCTTCTCAACTTTTCAGAAAAAATTAGGAGTGTTCATGATGCCGCCAGGTGAGTTAAAAGAAAACTGAGAACTTATGGTTAGACTGTGACTTGGAATTTTCTCATTTGTGAAGCAATGAGTCTTATTCAGGAAAGTCTTGGCACAAAAACAGATCTTTACAAATGTTTACTGTAGCTTTGAGGTCTTCATTTCCATTTACTAGCAGAAGTATGCCTGCAATGTGCCCTTCAGGTATGAGGTTTTTTTATTATGTGATCTCCATAGGTTTTTGGTAATTCTGTCTCTGTCAAATACATGTGCCTGTTTATTGCTTTTAAGGGATTGAACTAAAAGTGTGTTATTGTTTTTTCTTGAAGCAATTTTCATCAGTCTCTGAGCAGTACTTTTCCAAATCTGGTACCAGGGACAGGTGCTGGCCCTGGCTTTGCTTAGATGCTTTTTGAGGTTTCATTTGCTTCTCCATTGCTGTCTCGGATGGAAAATCTGAAGGGTTTGTGGCTCTGCATTTTTTCAGCTTAAAGTCTTAAACTGCTTTCACTTTAAAGTGAACCTGATTCGTACCTCAGTAACTGTACTTACTGTTGTGAGACAGTGTGATCTAAATCTGAAACCTGGAAGCTAGCAATGCTGAAGTTCTGTTCCCAGTTTTGCTACTTCCTTACTCTTGAGCTTAGGGCAATCTATTTACATTCTTTTCCCAGCTGCAAAGTGGATACAGTTTCTTAGATCTGATGAAGGGTTAAGTAATGTCTGCAAAAGACTGAAATCTTCTGAGGAAAGGAGTGGCCATGGAGTTAATCAGAGAATTTTTGAGGGACCACCTGTGTGGCTCTCTGCCATCCAACCCACACACCTTTTTGGCAGTTTGCCATGTGGCCTGCTGGGGAATGTAGCTTTCCTCAGCATCCAAGCCCCCTGGCAAACAGGAGAGGAACAAGCAGAATCCCAAATTTGGTGATATTTATTTTCTAACCACTTTGTTCTTTGATCACATTTGTTAACACTGAAAATCTTTGGTTGTAACTCATGCTGAAGTCTATTCAGGGAGTGCACTCTGTACAGGAAAATGAAACAAAACTAAATATGTGCCTCACCACTGGGCATAAGGAAGGTCTTTAGAGAGAACTGTCATGTACAAGTTGCTCATAAATCCTCCCAATTAAAGCATGTTAAAACAACTACCATTATGTTATTTTTTGTCCTCTTGCCTTCTTTACTTGTAGGCCATCCTCTTCCTCCTTCACAGGCAGAAAAACGTTGCCTGTGTTTTCTACTGCTTTACTTATTTGCAAAACCACCCATGTTTTCCCAGAACAGGGAACTAAACTTGGCAGATAAAGTAAGCAGAAAAAAACCAGCACACGTATTCGTGTGTGCGCTGACAAACTTAGACATGTGTCACCGTTTGCTGCCATGTGCATTTCAATCAGTCTGCCACAAATTTTCCACCTTTACTGTTGAATGTCTGCTGGTGAAACAACTTTAGTTAGGAGCATGTTAGTTAGTTGTTAGTTCTTATCATTTGGGAAACTGTAGTGCTTCAGTTCCTAGGCAAAGCTTAGTTTTCTTGTGAAGGAAATGCCATAGGTTTAGAAGCATTTACCCTCAAAGAGATTTAGGTGGGGACTCCTGTTGTATGGAATGTGGGTCTCCCAGATGAACTTAGATCACACCAGATCAGAGCTCTTTACTGTGATCTTCAATTTCTGAGTTCCCTTTTCACTGGAGCAGCTCTGCTTGCTGCTGTGTAGTAGAAGGCTGAAATATTGTAGCTGCTGGGTTGAGCTGTGTAGGTTACATTGCTGTGACTGCTTAGAAGAGTGTAACATGCAATTTTGTGATGCCAAATGCTACTGCCAAAATTGGTGGTCCTGGCTGACAGTCTCCTGTGGCCTCCTTTTTGTGGTAGCTCCTGCACTCAGTCGTGTAATCAGTTGGACCAAGCAAAGGGTCCATCTGGAAGCAAATTGACTTTTTCCTTTTCCTAGGTTAATTTTCAGTTCACAAATATGGGTGGCCATCTGGAAAATGAGTGCTAGCCCAGGCACCAGGAGAGAAAAGGAACACCTGGTCGGAGGCAGGGCTGCATTAACCTTTCTAAAGTTAGGTGGGTAGGGTGGGTAGGACAGGCTGGAGTTAATCACAAAACCACACCCCGTGGGAATCTTTTCAGGTTGCAAATAAGAAGAAATGTGCTTATCTCTCTCCTAACTTTCAATGTCTACTCTGGAAAGATTTCCTGAACAGGCAGGTCTTGTTTGATAGCCAGTTTGCACCTCATGTAAAGCATCCACTTTTGCAGCATGTTGTGGCTAACCTGTGGGCCACTACTTCTCCTTTGATAAACATTATCTGTGTATGCTATTTTTAGGTTATCCATTGATAATGTAGAAGCAGAGCTCCATTCGCTGTCTGTGAAGACAAGATCTGTTAAAGACAGCATCCGACGAGACCCAAAACTCTTTCACCAGATGGAAAGCTTTCTCCAGGTTTGTAGGATATCCGTGTTAATGTGTTACTGTCGCCTGAACACAGCAGCATTCCTCAGCCGAATGTAATTTGTGTGGACACGTTAATAAACAGAAGCACTGTTTTCATATGCCTGCCCTGTCAGTTGTACAAAGGTGTTCCAGCCTCATGCTGTTTGTCAAGTAAGAGTGTTGGAAGGACTGTGTTTTTACAGGGAGGGATGTTGAGTGTACATTGCCCAAGGCTTGTTAGGCAAGCGCGTTTAATGCGTGCGAAATTACTGATGAAGATCGGTAGTTAAAATATAACACAGTTTGGAGTGGTCTCTGGTTTTGTACTTTGCAGCTGCCCAAAATAATGTGTCTGCATGTTATGTCATACTGGAGCACATCAGTTTTATCTGAGGCTGTCCTCTGTCTGACTCTTGATTGCTGGGTGACTGAAGAGATATTGTTAGAAGCTGGAAGGTTAAAGGACTGTTTTCTCTACTAATTTACTCTTATCACAGAGTGTCTTATTCAGACCCATGCCATTACTTCCGTGTGGGTTCTCCTTGTTTTTTTAAGTACTGCCGTGACTTTACAGGCCTGGATGTATATAGCACTTGCCTTGGAAGCAGAGTTCTTGGTATTTTCTAAGTATGGGGTGATGCCTGGAGAAATGCACATTATACTTCAATTAAATTATTTTTTTTCTGTTTCATGCTATAGGTAATTATTAAAAGTAAGAAGGCAGGTGTTGATCTGGAACTTAACCCGCCCTGATTTTCAACTTGCAAATGTAGTTAATAGCCCCTGTAGTTTTTCAGGAGATGAAAAGCTGATGAAGAAAGGGGCAGGTTAAGATTGAAATACCTGTCCTCATTCACTCTGAATTGTTGGCTTTTATCCATTGCACCCAGACTCTTTAATGTTATGTTTTAACATGTTTTGGATTTAAAAAAATTTAATAGCTGGTTTTATGTAACACTACAACCTTGTTTAGGCCACATTCCAAAAGAAATGTTGGGAAAAAAAATTTTACAAATGCATACTTTACATAAACATTTCCGGTTTTTGTTTCTCATTTACAGGTGATAACCAAGCTGATATAAAAGTCAGCTTTGGTTATTTCACCCTTGTGAATAAATTCCTGAAATATGTAGGAGGAACTGATTTTTGATGTGTGCTTTTATCAGTCGTCCAGTTTATCTTCAGTACAGGTTTTATTGTGGGCCTTTTTTTTTTTCCTTAAGACTAGCAAGTGATATTTGTTCCTATCCTACTGGTGTAATTTTCCAAGTAATATCCTGAAATCAGGGTTGGATTAAATGGTCACCAGTGCCTCCAGCTGCATTTTTCCACCCCAGTGCTACATTATCAAATATATTTAGGTGACCATGAGTTAGAGAACAGATTTGACTGAAAAATTAACTTTTCTTCTCAGGTCACTTTGAACTACAGGTGGTCTCAGTTGTGGGTTTGTGCAAGAATAGAAGTGTATCTCTGGTGATGCAGATAGATTGGGCAGATAGGGTGCAGATTTAAGTGTTAAGTGTAAGGGGCACCTGATTTAAGTGTTTTAAGCAGTACTGCTGCTCAAAGTCTAATCACAGCCTTATTCTCTTCCTGTTGAATCTTCTTCCAGTAATCTACCCCATCCTGTCTGTATAGCTCCACACTTAGGATTTAAAGTGCTACTTTATGGGAATATTTTCTGGATGTCTTAAAATATGCATATTTCCAGCAGTTCCTTACCTTTCAAGCATAAAACCATTTTTTGTTGTAGTCTAAGGTCACCTTTGGAAGGAATTGATTTTGTGATGTAGATCCATAAATCAGTTCATGTGTGTTTTTGGAAAAGTGAGGAGGAGGAGGAATTAATCCTTTATGCTTAGTTGAAGGTTGAAGGGGAAATGGGAAAATAAGGATTGAGGAGCTTTTAAGGAGCTCCCAGGTAGTCTGTCAATGTTATAGTACAGTATTTGATTTTACTCATCTAAAAATTAAAGTCTAAGTTTGTTCAAGGGCTTTTAAACTTTTCCCTGGTTTCTATCCTAGTCTCTAGAATGTACATTTTGATTGATCCTTTTTTCCTGACCTTCTTCACTCAGTTTGCTGAAATGACATGTTTCCTTTTGCTAGTAGGAGTTCTCCTTCAAAATGTTAATTTCCTGGGCTCTGTAACAACTTCTAGGTTGGAACATGAATTTCATAAGTTCCTAATGTATACATGACCTGTTGTGACTTTAATTTTTTTGTCTGGGTCATATGTGTATGGTTTTTGCTACAGTTTGCTGTAAGGCATCTAAAGGAGCTTGAACATCAGAAACGAGAATTGCAAAAGGAGGGACATGCTCTCATTGACTTTTTCTGTGAAGACAAAGAAACTATGAAGTTGGATGAATGTTTCCAGATATTTAGGGACTTCTGCATAAGATTCAACACAGCTGTTAAGGTAAGAGCGCTGAATGAGATTCTCACACTTTTGAAATGGATATTGGCTCACATAAATTAAGTTGTTTTTTCTGCTTAAGGGACGTTTTATAACTTGTAGTATTTGATCGATTTGCTCAAATGGCTGCAGAAAACTGCGGTCCTATAAGCATTCCTTGCCAGAAGCCAGGTGGGAGATGGTCCTTGTGCCCAGCTCAGTGAGCAGCCCTGCTGCTCTGCATCTTCTGTTTTGGGCAGGTGAGATCACTGAGATGATAGGTCAGGGGTGTTCATTGGCCTGCTTGTAAGTGGGCCCCTTCCTCCTCTTTTGGTGAGGAGGTTGGTGACTGCTAAGCTGAGCTGTGAGACAGATTGCACAGACTTCCTGACCATTGCTCGGTGTTCAGGCCTTGAGCTGGTAGTGTTGGATCATTGGAAAGGCCTTGAGGTGTGGCACGCCATTCCGTGGATGTACCAGCCTCAATCTGCACTAGCTCAGGCTCTCCACTGCCTTCCTTTACGTGACTAGAGGCACTTTGCCAAGTGAAGTAAGGGCTGTGTATTCTACTTTGTCCTTTCAAATGATTTTTGTGGGTGAAAACTGAAGAAGTGCAACAGGCCTACGGCAGCAAGATACCTTATCCCCAGTGTGAGCATTCATTCGCCAAGTACCCTGAATTGATCTTAAATAATTGAAGAAATGTACTGAGATGGAGGAGCAGTATTGGCACTGGTTACAGTTTTGGTTCAGCAAAGTCTGTCTATTGTTACAGGTATTTCTTAGGTCTTTATAAATAGCATGAATTAGTTGGATCCACGCCCTTATGCAGTCTGCATTTGGCAGCACTTTGCATAAAAGCTGTAGTTCAGAAAGAAGAGAACAGTCTCGGTGTGTAGCGAGCTGACAGGATGTTCAGCTAATGTGCCTGTTGTACCATTAGCTTACCTAACCTTTACCATCCAAAACACGTAGTTACATGTGGGTGAATATTGCACAAGTGTATAAAACCAAATGGTGATAGCTATTGCAGTCACTTTAGCAAGAGGTGGCTTCATGCATATATATTCAAATATTTGGGATTGAGGATTTCATTCATAGTTACGTATTACAAGTGATTGTTGGATAGCTATGACTTTTGAGGTCCTCTCTCTGTAGTAAGCAGCTTCACGCTAAAAAATAACAAATTAGACTCTTGGTTGCAAATTTTGAGTTTTGCTTAAATGTTAACTGTTTTGATTGACTGTTGTTCCTACAAAATTAGCAGAACAATTTAGAATAAAGATAGCAGTTCTGACAAAAGAATGGGATGTGTAGACAGCACATCTAACAGTCTAAAAAGATGGCTTGTACCACAGTGGCCATGTGCACATATTTCAAATGTTTAAACATTTTTTGCAATTTTTTGATGTGTCTAACTATGAGCTTAAAATAGATTTTTCATTTGAATAAAATCTCCTAAAACATGTTCTGGGTGAGGTTAAAATGTTCTTTTTCTAATATGGAATATGGTAATAATATCTGCAACTATTTTTAACCATTTCTCTTCACAATGGGATATTTAAAGTTGAGCTTTAGCATTTGGCAAGAATTCATTCTGTAATTCCATACCTGTGAAAGAAAGCTCCCTGCCAAACATTTTTCCTGAAATGCAAGTTTTCACTTTTTCCTTTCTTCGATGTTCAGGCTTCTTAGGTCTCTAATGCATCTTATCTTTCAGAGCCCAGTGTAGTCTCAAATCCACTTTAAGAGGTGTAGATTAATCTATTCATCACAAAGCATTAGGCTTTTGTTTACTGAAAGCTTTCAGGTGACTTTTTCTAGTTGTCCAGCTCATCTGTTTTCACAACATCAGGAAGATCAAACTACACAGAGCTTTAGACAAATATAGGTGTGATTTTTCTATACAGTGGGTCATTGATCAGCACAGAGTTAACAGCTTGCTGGAAAATCATGTAATTTTTGAATCCTCTGTCAAGACTAGCTTCCCTTTTCTTTCTTTTGCTACAGCTGTACTGGCTGCAGCAAGCCAGGTTCTTCATTTCAGAAAGTAGCCCAGAAAGTTCAACCAAAGGTACAGCTAGATTAAATCTGAAGCCTAGAGGTAACAGTTAAAATGCTGATATTCACAGTAAATCACTGCTAATTATTTTAGTAAAAAGGTGTTGTCTTTCAAATTCAAACTACCTCTTCTATGGCTTCCTGAACCAAAATCCCTCAGTTTAGCTGCCAAAATCCCCATCCTACCCTGGGCAATCACTATACAATTGCCAGTTTTTTGAACCAACAGTGATTATGAGATCCAAAATTGGAGTGAGACATTGCTTAATCATCCTCAAGTGGTGTCAGTTGATATCTAAGTATTGTGAGGCATTGTGTTTCCTATTTGCTTTCAGATGCAATTAAGCAATGCCTTTTCACAAAATTTTCGATCTGTAATGTTAAAGGAAAGTAGCATTGTGCAGAAATTGCACTTACTGAGGAGCAATTGCAGTTGTAGTAAGGTAGGCTGGAAGGACCACATTGGCTGTGAGCTGGTCAGACAAGTTTGTCTTAAAATATGAATGTAATGATTAGGTAGAGGTTTACTCACCTGATAAAACTGCCACCTTTAAACTTAGTGAGGACTTGATGCTCTCAATCTTACATCAGGAACTCTTTGGCTCAACCAGAGAGTGGCTGGGCACTGGAGCAGGCTCCCCAGGGAAGGGGTCACAGCACCAAGCCTGACAGAGCTCAAGAAATGTTTGGACAATGCTCTCACTCACACACATGGTGTGACTCTTGGGGATGGTTCTGTCCAGGGCCAGGGGTTGAACTCAATGATCCCTGTGGATCCCTTCCAGCTCAGCATATTTTGTGATTCTAAGATGTGACATCTCCTTGGGTTTGATGGATCATGTGTTGGTCTTTGCAAGGTCTGGTGCATTTTTTTTTGTGTATGCTGACCAGACAGGTGTGTTGTCATCATTAGTTATGCAGGGAGCTGCTCTCCATGGGTTAATGGTTGCAGGCTGTGGTTGCCACGGTGATTTCACATGTGCTTATGTGTTGGAGGTTGGGAGTGGGTGACAGCAGTAGGAGCTAACTTCGATGGGAAGAAATAAAGGGAGAGAGAAAGGACTGTGTCTTGTTCTTATGCATAGAGAACGTGAGACGTGTATCTGTGACTTGTATTTGTGATTTTCCTCCTTCAGGAAAATAGGGAACGAGAGATCCAGGAACTTCACAGTCTGCAAAGGCGAAAGGAGCTGGAGGAGAAGCGTCGATCCTGGGCAGCTGGAGAGCTTGGGAGCTTTGGGCGGAGCAGCAGTGAAAATGATGTAGAGATGTTGGCTAAAAACGGACTTGGAGAATTTCTTCCCTTCTTGCAGCAGAGGCCTCAAAGCCCTTTGTACAGAAACACAAATTCCAGACGCTCTCGACTTTCTTTGGGGATTACTGCAGATAGGGAGTTGCAGAGTTTCCTGGAAATCTCCAAAGACGAGGATCCAAACAAGTTTAACAGCCTTCCCCGTTCAAACACCCGACAAGCAAGACCAAACGCAGCCTGGACTGAATCCAAAGAAACAAGAGATCTCAACTTAAATACCTTGCACTTACACCAACAGTCTGAAATGGAAGTGAAAAGTGGTGGCCCAGTGCAGGTGCCTCCAGCTCAGCCCAGTCACCTCAGTGGTTCAGCTGGTCCTGGTGCCCATTACTCTCAGAGGAGCACCGACTACAACTTGCACACTTCCAACGTGTCCTGCGAGGAGTCCACGGATATAAATGCTTTGGCCCTTGCAATTGAGGAGCATGAACTTGTTAAAGGGTTACGTAAGTTTGACATTCAAGGAGCAAAGCCCGCAGAGGATGCACCTTTAATATACTTAGAGGATGCTGGTGGGACAGACCTGGAGACCCTAGATGATCTAAGCTTTCATTCCCTGAGCACTGCCGATGATGAGCTGCCTCCAGCTTGCAGAAGCTCCAGAGAGGCCCACGACCACCAAGCCAAGGCAGCGGGTTGCAAGAATGAAGCTTTAGAGCCCAGCAGCAGCAGCCCTATGTCTATGGATACAAGTGTTTCAGGAAGTAGGGAAGATGGGCCAGCGTGTTACATGTCAGATACCACCACAGATTGTTCTTTGACATTGGACTCTGAAGAGGGAAATGATTTTAAATCGGCAGGCAATGAAATAAGAAGTGAGGCTGGCCAAGCATGCTCTTCTGGCAGTGATGCTCAGCACAAGCCTAGATCTTTCTTCTCAAACCTGGATCCCACCTCTGACAAGGACCTATCCCTTCACACTTCTGCAAATGATAAGGATTATGTCGATAGCAAGCATGCCCTTCCTAAAGAAAAACCTGTAAAAAATAAAGATCCAGTAGGACCAAAGACAAACTCTCTAAAAGATCGATCTCCAAGCTCCACAAAATCCAGTGGCACTCGCCCTAGCCACACAGCTCCTTCCAGGCCTGTTAGAACTTTGAATGCCTCTGAGAACGAAAGTATGAGGAAAGTGGTGCCTATTTCTCGGTCAAACAGGGCACCGAGCAGTGTGAAAAAGCCGGAAGCCAAGCCAGCCCTTCGGGAAACCAGTACAGTGGAAAGTCGGCTGTCTCACCGCAGCTCTGTCCGAGGCACAACAGACACACTGCCAAGAAGTCCCTACAGGCACAGCATGTCAGTAGAAGAGCCAAAGTTACGGAGGGGCACTGTCACCTCAAGCAGTGCTCATTTTGAGAGGGACAGAGTCGCTCTCAAGAAGCCAAGCTCTAAACCCATTAGGAGTAATGTCAAATCAAAGATAGATGAAACAAAGATGTGTCGCTCCAGTGTAAAACCCCAGACCCCTGCAGATGACACCAAGGTTGCCACAGTCACTATTCCCAAAGCACCACCTGCTGTCCCAAACTTTGCGAGGAATACAGTGGCCTCTTCTTCAAAGCGTGCAAAAGTTGATCTATCCAGCTCGTCCAGACCTCCACTCATCACAAGGTCTGTGTCCCAGCGGCTGCCTAAAGTGAAGCCAGCAGCGACCTCTGATGATCCAAATCCAAAGGAGAACAGTGTGAGTACCTTAAAGAGAGCGAGTAGTGCCAGAGTTTTCGGAAGAAGCATCCTGCAGGGAGAAACTGTCAGCACGAAAGCAGAACCTGCACCAAAGGAACAGGGAACAGTGGAAAAGGCATCTCTTAAACTGAAAGATGCAAACCGAACCACAATTGGTAAAATACTAAAGCCATTAATGAAATAAGGGAGAGGGGTTTTTTAACCTTGGAATGTGAACACTTGTCCAAGCACTGGATGTCTGTGTAGTGAAATTCCTTAAAACAGTAACCTTGCCAATACATGGCATCATGTGCTCATTGCAGTACGGCACACTGTTGGAAAAGGGCAAGTAGCTGTGTTCTGGTCTAATCCTTTTTTATGAATTTGAATGTATTTAAAGCTACTGTGATGGAATGTGAGCAGAACAGCAAATCTTTGCATTTGTGATAAAAAAGTTACCAAAAGCCAAAAAGTTTTAAGAAGTTTTAACTACGAGGTGAAACACTTTGTGACAGAAAACATGGATAAAGGCCAGTTTTTTTGTGTACATAAGATTCTTCCTAGGACTCAAGCCTTTGTGCTTGTTGGTTTCTTATTTGATGTCAAAATGAATCCTCTTGAACAGTACTGAAATGAACTTAGGTGATTGTGCTTTCCATTGCTTTCAATTCCTTGGATTCAGGAGCTCTTTTTGCCTGTTGCAAAGTCCATTGCTGGCAATTGGACACACTGGGAACTGCTGGCCAAAAAATTGTAAAACAAGACGTTTGCTGTTTGTGGCTGTCTTTAACCTCCCTGAAGAATTTTTAGCATGTTTTATGAATGCGTATGTGTGTCTGGGGAAGGCTTTCTGCTGGGCAGGAGGCTTGTTTCTCCGAGAATGTGGCAGCATTGTCTTGCATGCACAAGTAGGTATGGCTGGTGCTGCATTGGATCGCACAGCTGGAGGCTGTGCCTATTGGAAGGGCCATTGGCATGACGACTGCTCCTGACTTGTTTTGATCTCAAGCAAACTTGCCAGCTTTTGGTCATATAGAAGTGCCATATATTTATGATACATATCAGGATGTTTGCAGTTCAGCTCTTGAAGGCTGCAATGTAGTGCCGAGCACTTTCTTACCATTCCATGTTTTTCCACTGGTTTGTATACGATCAAACTACTTGAATGTTGCAATGGCTCTGATTGAGCCATTAGTTTCCCTGCCTCCTCCTCCTCCACTCCCTCTCCTTGTCAACAAGAATATTTAGCATGAAACACAGAGCTTACGCATGACAATGTTTTTGTAGAGTTCTTTGGTTGCTTCAAATGTGGTTTTTAATGTTTAAAGACTCTAAAGGAACTAAACTAGCATTTGATAAGCTTTTTGCAAAGTAAAAACACCCCTTTTTTCCTGCAGATACAAATTTTAACTTCTGTCAGACTAAGATACAGGGAATGAGGGAAAACTCATTCAGCATGCTGTGCATCTTCCCGAAAGAAATGTATTTAGGTGGGGAAACTGCTGTTCTTGTAAGCATTTTATTTAAAGAGTTGCCTTTTATTCACTTGTGAATGAAGCCTCATTTAAGAATAAAATAAAAAATAAAAGGAAAATCTCTTTGGACAAGTGGAATTGACATACTAGTGATAGATCTGTTTGTCTGCTCTATCCCTCAGTGCTGGGAGAGCGTAATTCAGTGAGAATGAGCTCACATGCTTCTCATGGGTTGGTATCAGGGACAGCTAACTTTGAGGTTTGAATCTGGCAAAGGGCCTTTAGCTCGTCCCACATACCTACCAATCTTGATGCAGACATCATACCCAAACACCATAAAGTATTGCATAGGGCCTCTTGTTTGAGTCTGTCCCACAGGGAGAATTTCTAGAGCCTGCTTTTTTTGCAAGGGCAAATATTTTGCTTGAAACGCCATAAGCTTTTTGGATACTGCCTCCCTTGTGGGTTAGATACAAAAGCATCTCCCTTCTTATTTGTATCTGTGTGGATGTATGCATATCTGCAAGAGCAGATGATTGACTTTTTTCCTTTTTTTTTTTAAAGAAGCCAACAAATTTTATTGGTAGCAAGCTTGAAAAATAATTTAAATGTGTTTGGAACATGTAAATAAATTTCTATAAATCTGTGTAAAAGAAAACTGACTGTATTTAATGGAACATTTATACATTTCGGAGTAACTTGGTAGTTTAATAAAGTTCCCATTTACTGGGTATGAGGTTTGTACTTTCTCCTTCCTGTTACGCTCTTGGCTTTGGTCCTGGACATCTCAAGCAACTGAGTCTGGGTGGGTGACTGTGGGAAGGACTTTACAGCAGAAATCGTGGTGTTTAAAATCCTAGGTTTGTTTTTGTGCTAAGACATGCAATTGAACGTCAGTTTCTGAACATTTCTGGGGTGGGACTTTCTGCGCAGGTTTGGGTATAACATGGAAGGCATTAGATGGTAGACGCAGCACTTTGTGTACACATTGTATGTTGTGGCCAAGACAAATGTTCATGGCACTAACATGTCTGGATCTGTCGCTATCTTCATGCCTTTGAGCTTAGCACACTTTATTGAGAAATTCTGGTCTGCAGCTCCCAAGACTGTGGAAATACAGAACAGCCTGTTTTGCAGGAGCAGGTGGTGACTTTTACACTGCAGTTGTGAATTCTTCAATTTTGTCCCCTTCTCCCATTGTTTTTCCATCTTTATTGCATACGAAAGAACATCTATTCAGCAGGAAAAAAGTGAAATCCAGCCAGCCTCCTTGTCCTCAGGGAGCACTTCCTCCTCTCTCCTATGGAAATGATTTCTGGACTGGAATTGCAGCTTTTTGCAAACTTGTTTAGCCCCTGACTTTTCTAGTTTGGTGAGTGTCTCTCCCTGTTTGGAGTGGCAAGCACCTGCTGTCTGCCAGTGCTGAGTGATGGCTGCTACGTGGGAAAGCCCTTCACCATCAAAAGGTGTGTCTCAAAAGTTTATGTTTTTTTAAACTTCATTTTTATGTCAAAAGGGTTTATAATTACCAATTCATTACTTAAACTACCAGGTGTCAGGGACAGTGATGCCCTGTAGGTTAAATTTCCTATGTCATATGATTTTCCCGGAGGCTGGCAGACCACAGCACTCGCCTGGTTGCAGTTGCCTTTCAAGAAAGAACCGAGACCTTTTCCCCAGCTTTACTCTATGGAATGGCTGATGATTCTGACCATGACCGACATGCATCAATCTCCTTTGGTCACTGCTGAGGTGGCAGTGAAGTGGGGGAGCCCAGGGGACTGTGCGGGGAATCTGGAGCTGTGGAGCTGGTGAAGATTGAGAGATAGAGGGAATCTGTGGGAGTAAGAGGTGCTGATTCATACTTAGAGGAATTTAATATTCACATCCCATGTGGGAACTGCATACAAATGCAGGGCTCGGTGCATCCCTCATTACAACAGCTCATTAAATTATCAAGAAAGACAGAAAGGATTCCCATCACACCTCCCACAGTGTACAAGCCTGGACTATGGCATTCAGCATAACCCATCAGTATCTTTCTATCCTTAGGGTCCGTCTGTGTGGATGGATGCAGACAGCCACAGACTGGCTCCAGCCTAACCATTCCTGAGCCAGCTCCGTGCTGGAGGTGTTCCCTGGGCGCTGACCCCAAGCTCCCACCCCGGGGCTCTTATTGCTCATCCTCCCGGGCTCGGTGCCTGCAGCTCGGCTGCGCTGCTCCGGCAGCACTGCCCAGAGCCCCGGCCAGGCCTGCCCACTGCTGCATGTGAGAACGTAATCCCTGTGAGAGAGGCCCAGCTAAACACAGTTCCTTTCAGATTTGGCTGCACAATGTTTTCCATTAACTTGATACATGCTGTTTACATCCTACTGCCGCCAGTGCCAGAGATAACTGCCTTGGGAACAGCTCCCTGCAGGTATTGTTAACAGCTGCTGGAAACAAAGGAGTTTGTTCTAGCCACGTCACTATCTAAATAGCCAAAAATACGTTACTTTTTTATTACTTGCAAGCTGATATTAGTCGTGCTCTCCTGGTTGAAAGATGCATTTTGGAAATCTTGTATGCTGTTAAAACTGGCAGCTGAGCAAATATCTGTGCAGCTCTAAAAGAAAGTGACACTGAGGCAAAGGACATGAGAATGTACTCGCTGCAAGGTGTGGGATCGGCACCACCAGCATCAACTACTTGCGCTCAGAGAAAATTGTTTCAAGCCAGTGGTTGTTCCTTGCCATATAGTTGCTTCTATGTCTTTTCAGCCTGAAGCCTGAGGTTGCAGGGTAGGCATTGACTGCCCCAGCTAGCAACTTGCTCTGCTTAAAAAAAGAAAACAAAAATCTTCAGTCTCCAGCTGTTGATGTCCTTGGTTTCAGCATTGAAGCACTGGGGATAGATAGGAGCATGTTGACTTTAGTGGTGGTGTTTAGGGTGAGGTTGGCAGTGGCTGAGCAAATGGTCAGCAAGGGTGGCCTTATCTGCATGGAGGGGAGAAAGTTACACGAGTTTCTGAGACAGGTCACACCATCTGAAGCAGACAGACTCCCTTTCAACAGAGATGTGCCTCTTCTGCTTTTGATCAGGTCTGAACAATAGCTCCTTGTTAGTCCTGTTCTATCCTTATTTGTTGGAAAGAGGAAAGGGAAAAACCAAGAAACTTTGATGCTTCCTTGTGAGTCAAGTGGTGCAAAGATATGAACTCTGCCTACTTTGGTTTTTGTGTTTTTAAACAATAGGACTTTGACTCGTAAATAGAGCTGTTAGCTTCAAATAACTCTCTGCTGTACAGGGGCAGCAGATATTTTCAGTGGCTGCAGTGATCCAGCAGCAAAAGAAGCATAAAAGCAAGAACTGTGTTTAGCTCCAGAGCACATCCCAGTGATTGTTTCCTCTTTGCTCTGAAAACAAACCCTAGCAACCAAACCCTGACAATGTTCATTTGGGCACCCAAAAGGAGCTGGCTAGAAAAGATTTGATTCCACTTCTAAATAATTGTTTACAATAAATTTTATTTCCCTTTACTCTTCCATTTCATTGTCATTAGAAGTCAAAAGGTGACCTTCAAGAGAGAGCAGTAAAGCAGGGCTGAGGGATGCAAACCTACCATCACCTTCACTTCTCTGGTGCTTGCTCCTCCTGGTCCTTTCCTGTAGGTTTTGGGAAACAGATTAATTGACTCTCTGTGTGCACTTTTGGTAGTTTCTTCAAAAGAGTAAAATTTTACATCTTTCAGGTGTGCTAGCACAAGTTGTGGGAAGGAGCTAAATATATTTCTAAGGTGGATATGTGCTCAATTGGTGTTAGGAATTACTGAAGACCAGTAACGTGTTCATAGGGAAAAGTGCATAAGGAAGAAAGTGACAACAAATTAATAGGTACAACTGGAGACAAGTGTTTAGACAAGTGTTTAGGTTTTTTTTCTGTCTGCTGTTTTTGGCAACTCCAGGTTTAAACCACAGTCTCCAGGAGAAACCAGGATTCCCCTGTGCCTGACTCCACTAAATCACTACAGAAAGCAATTGCCTGAGAACTGCTGGAGTTGCTTGAGCTCTGGAGCTGAAAATGGGACACGTTGCTAACTTCATGTTTTGGTTTCTGGTGTTTCTCACGCAGCATTTTAAACTGATTCAGACGTATTCCCTGTGCAAATCTTTAATCCCTGTTGTTAGGAAGAAAAATGGGTGTAAATGTGGTTTTCATTTTTTCCCCACCCTTTTACAGCTGTATTTGCCCCTATATGTCCCCTGACTGCTTCCGCCCACTTCTGTTTCCTCTATTATAATCTTCCATCTTCCTCTTAAATTTTCCATTATCTGCTAATAACTCATCCCTCTCTTTATCTAATTTTCACATGGCAGGCTTTCTGTACTCTTCCATTTGCTTCATCCTGCTTTCTCTCCCTTTCTTGATTCCAGTGGCTGTTTTGCTCCATCACTTTTTTCTTTCTGCCAATGTGAGTCCTTCCCAAATGTCTGTCTGCAAAATCTGCAAACTGAGACTTTTTGCTGCCAGCTTCCAGTAAGGTGTGGGAATAGAGCAACAAAATGAACTCAGGCTTTTAAAGCTTGCATGTCTGTATTTTGCAGCTTTGCCTTGTCACTGCGAGCAAGTCGCTGGGGGAGGCTATTACCGAGAAGTGCATCTTTGCCTCTTTTCTATATGAACATCGCTTACCCCCTACGCCGAGCAGCTTATGAGGGAGCTGAGAATATGAGCACATGGGGTGATTTTGCAGAGGTGGGTGAGGAAAGTCTGTTCAAATAAAGGTGTGACTAATTTAACTTTGCGGTGTCTAAAAAGCCCTAATGAAAGACTGTCGACGACAGCTTCAAAAGCCATTTGGTGATTTCTAACCCCACCCATAGTCTTGGTACCACAAGCAAATACATTTGTTCTGTCAGTTTGGTGCTGCTTCCCTGTGCACCAGAGCAAAATAATGGTGTTACTGTGTCTTGAATTTGCATGTAGCTTTCCGTGGTATGGACTAAGGCTCCAGTATATTTTGGGTTTCTCTGATGGAGTAAGGACAACAACCATTTTATAAGAGCACATGAAAGCCAAAAGATGGCTCTTGAGAAATGTACACTCAATTTTCCTTCTGCTGAAAGTAACTAATCACTGTATGAAAGGGAGAGCACTTGGAACACATTTGTAGTGTATTCATACAATAAGCACTGCTTATTGCTGCAAGTACTTGTTGCTCCCATGTGTTCTTTCTAAAAAGAATGGAATCCTGTTTAAGACAGTCTTTCCTCTCAGGAGGTTATAGCCTAAGCAGTTGAATAATTGAGCTGAGAAGGCATCTGCAGAGGTCACCCAGCCCAGCCTCCTGCTCAGAAAAAGCTAACTTCACATGTAGGTCACTTTGCTGTGGGCCATACGGTGTTGTTCCTAGCACAAAGTAGTTATAAGAGGGAGGAGTATGATTTTGCTACTGAAATAAGGGTGCTGAAGATGGGAAAACCCTAAGGAAAATGTTGGTCTCCTGTAGGCTATGAAGCTTGAAAACTGTTTGCCACCTAGTTCAAAGAATATATTGTTATTTTTAATGCTAGCCTGCCTTGGGTGGCTGATGGTGATGTGAAGTCAATAAAGCAAGTAAAGGCAGGAGCTGGGCAAGAAATCTGAGAGAGAAAACTCAAAAGCAGCAGGGAACCTACTGACTGCAAGAAAGGAAGAAGTTTGTGGTCTAAGAGACACCAGAGGGAAGAAAAGAACACTGGAAGTTGCAAAGGCTTGTGGGACATTTGCAGTTCGGATGAAGAAAGAGGAGGAGAGGTAAGAGATGCTCACTAGCCATGCTGAGAATCAATCCAGCACTGTTAACCTCAGCACAGGTGAATGTGGACAGGTGCTGGCAGCACCATAATCAATCCATGGGAAACTGAGAAATAACCCTTGTGAGCTTAACAGCTTAACACTTCCTGGCAGATGTTTGCTTATCCTCTCCTTAAAGGAATTAAGGGCCAATTAGAATAGTAAGTTACAGTAAGTGTTCCCAATGACTAACCTGTGTCCTGCAGGATGGGATGCCTCTTTATGCATACACAGTTAAGCAGCAAGTCTCCTGACAATTGTGATGCTTCTGATGCTTGTTTTTTCTTGCAGCATGGCTTTATGAATGAAACCAGCACCCTCACACTTAGAGTAGAGCTGCTGTGGTCATCCCAAGTAGTACAAATACTCGTATGGAGTGTGCAAAACAGCAGCTAACTGGGAAGCCTAGAAGTCTAGCAAATATTTTTACATTGCTGCAAAATACTGCCCAAATTGCTGTGATGGATTTGATGCAATCTGTTGCCAGACACTTGAAACTCAACTGGATGGAGCATGGGCTGGATCATCTGGCAGCTCCTGATGGTGCTTTTAGTGGCCTCTGCAAAATATGAGACTGGTCCATACCCCAGTGGAGATGGTCCCAGATCAGAGCTCATGCTCTGAAGGACCTCGTATTGAGTAAGGCAGCAGAGGAGATGGCAGTAGGGAGAATATAAACTGCACAAGCCAAATCTTAACCCCTGCCCTCTCTTTGTGTACCTTGCAGTAGGAGTGTAACCAATTTTCACTGACCACTTGGATCTACTAAACAGCATAACCACCAAACCAGACCCTGCAAAACAATTTGCAGATGAGTTGCCAGCTGAAGATATGGCCCTGGGGGGTGGGGGGGTGGGGGGGTGAGAATAAGGAAGGAGGCTATGAGTGGGGCACTAGCAATGAGAGCTTTTTAAACAACTGTGAGGAATATCCCTGAAATCTTGGTCTGTTCCTTATCTGTGCAACAGAGGAGCAAGGCCACTGGGCACAGCCCTGTACCCGTGGGGTCCCAGAGATTGTGGTGTCCCCAACCCTGCACAAAGACAGTGTCTGAAATAATGTGAAACATGGCATAAGCAACCCATGGGAGAAGGGATATGGAAATACAGCAGGAGACATTTTATAACTGTAGAAGCAACTAACCATTTTAGAAAAGATCATGAAGCAGAGACTTGCAAGAATGTGTAGCTTGAAAATTCAGCATGAATTGGCAATGGGGTCCATGACTAATCACAGAGGTCCATTGTATGATTGAATTTAACCTCTTGTTTAATGAAAGTACTTCTCTGAATAAGTCTCATTTAAAGTACAGTAAATATCTCTGAATAAAATGTCCAGCCTTGATATACAACATTTAAAATGACAGAGAAATCACCCCAGCCTTTGGTAAATAGTTTGAACACATAATCACGCTCTCTGTTTAAAACTGTCATAGGATTTCTAGCACAAATTAATCGGGGTGGAGTGTCTAATTGCTGGTAACTGGATCTGTTACAATGCTGTGTGCCAAACTGGCAAGCTCTTATTATCGTATTTCTGCTTCTCGGATTAAGCCTTTGCAGGAAAGGAGTTGTGAATATCCACAGAAGCTCTGGGGCCAGCCCGTTCTCCAGGGGCAGCGTGGGGTGCGGAAATGCAAGGGAGATGGAGTCCCAGTGCGCTCCCACTGCCAAGCTGGGATGGGGGAACCTTATTCTCAGCAGGCTGTGGTGGCTTTTGGCATTGGGGGCATTGCTGCTGCTCACAGGCAATGGCTCTTGGCCTCTGGCTGATCCCCCCTCAGCTACAGGCAGTCGGAGACTGCCACGGGATAGCGGCTCTGGCTGGCAGGGTGCTGCCTGCTGGCTCAGGGAGACCCACAGCAACAATTTAGAAACCTGTTCAACAGAGTTAAGTTTGACAGCAGGGTTAAGTGGAAGCGCTGGGAGGTTGGATCTGTATTCCCTGCAGTGGTTTCCCAAAGCCACTCTAGGTAACCCAAGTTCAGTCTCTATTACATTAAAAACTTTACGTTGTGCCTAACAATAAGGAATTTTTTTCAGAAGTTCATGATGGTTGTATTTAAAAGGTTACTTAACCAGGCATCCACTATGTGGCCAGTTAGAGTCCTCACACTGCTGGAAATCACCAGGGCTGTCTTTGGCCAGACCTGTTGTACTCACTGTTCCTTTTTCCCTGATGGGGACAATGTGGATGCCAATAAACCTTTCCCCTCTGTTGTCTTCTGCAGCTGGCCTGCAGGTCTTTGGCCTGGTCCTCCTGTCCCTAAGCTAGGAATGTGTATTTTTCGGCAAATCTCTCCCTTCCCCTTGAGACTGCGTTGAGCATTCTGTAATTAAAGAAATGGTGATAATAGCTAATAATTCATTTACTGACATCCTTTAAAAAGGGAACTCTGACTCTGTCCCCTCTTCTTCTGGGTTTCCTTCCCTCCTTCCCTTCCACTACAACTGAAGAGAAACCTCGAGCTATTCTACAGAATAAGTGGCAGCTATGCCACTTGCTTCTCGATTGACCATTTTTTGACTGTTGACCATCTTCTCTATTTTAAGGGTGCATTTTAGAAGCGGGGACTCTTTTTTCCTTCCTTTTTCCCCCAATCCTTTTACTTTTTTTTGAGCAGACACAAGCTGTGCTGCTCCCTGACGGTTCCTGTTCCCCGTGCTATGGAAGTGAAACGTCTCTCAGTTGAGCACAACACCTTTGCCGCAGTGCCTCAAGGTGACTATAAAACAGGTGGCCTCATCTCGGGTCATTCTGCTTTATTGATGTTATTGCAGAGTCCCGTGCTATGGCAACCAGAGGAGTTGCACGCTCTGGAGCTGGAGTGGGGCGGAGGGAGCGAGGACTCTGCGATCGCTGCTCGGGCCCAGCCCTGCTGCAGCAGCCAGCTGCCAGCGCGCTGTTGATCCAGCCCTGCCCTGACTCACGGGTGCCCTGCTCCACCAAAGCCACCTCCAGCAGCCTCCCCGTGAATCACTGCAGCCTGAGAGGACTTGCAACAATTCCTGGGCCACCAGGAGGATGATCTCATTGCCTGCTGAGCGGAATAAGGATAAAGTCACGTGGAACTCTGCTCCTGGAGCCAGGAACATGGCATCCCAGCAAAGAGCTTTCAGGTGACCTAATCGGGCATGTGATTCAGCGTGGCAGGACCAAACAGGGCAAAGATCCTTCTCGCAGGGAAGGAAGGAAGGAAGATACTGCAATATACAAAGAATTGGTCTGAGGTGGCTTTCATAACAAAAACTGTAAAGAAAGGGGGAATGATATGGCACAGGGTCTACAAAGGGCTTAGTTTTAAGCAACTCTCTTGGCATTGACTGTTTTCGTCTCCTTTCATGATTCTCCAAGTGGAATTGCCTGTTCCGGGTGATAACAACGTGAAGTCTGATGATGTAATCTTTGCACACTGTGTCCAGCCCATGGAGCTGAGTTACTGTGATACCAGTTCAAACTCACTTGTTAAACCCAGCTGAAGGATTTACTCAAGTTTTTGTCCAGCTGAAATAAAGTGCTTTTGCCTCTTCTAAAAAATTAATTTGTGGCAGTTTTCCATTTCCATTGGATTTGTCATTGTTTCTAAGAGACTGCTGATTTCTGAGCAGGCATCGAGTGGTCTTTTCTGATTTCAAATATAAAAAATAATAACGCTGTGCTCCTTCTTGTAAGACAAATCTTCAAGTGCTTTGAAAAGTGCTAGTTATTTTAAATGCATGGACTTCTAAAATCAACACCAATGCAGAAAATTGGTAGACTTTTAAAAATCATTTTGAAATTGTACAACGCTGATAATTTTACAAAAATTAAAAATGAACTCATTTTTTCATTAAGAAAGGTTGGGGGGTGGATTTGATGAAGTTGGAATTTGCATCTATGACAATGGGGCAGCTCAAAGCTGCTTCTTGCCTCTATTGCTGACAGCTGGAGTTCAGATCTCAGAAGAAAGTGGAGGAAATTTATTCCCAGAGATCCCTGGGGTTTCAAGGTGCCACATCTGCTGGCTCCAAAGCATGTGTGGGAAGCCAGTGGGCTGCAGTGAGGAGCAGTCAGCAGGGATCAACTCCTGCACATATTCGGTCCTTGAACTGTGAGTGTTGGCCATCATCCCTCTTCCTGGGCAAGGCACCCACATGTGTTGGTGCTAACTGGGTAGTGCTGACAATCCCCAAAGTAATATTCTGGCAGCTGCTTTCCATTCCTTGACTCTGTTAGGTATATGTTGGTGGCTAACCACATGCAACAGCACGGGTTAGATAATGAAATCATTGGAGTAAGCACTGATAGGACTGAAGACAATGATCCCAGAAGGGACTTCCTCACTGTAGACCATCAAACAGCACCACCCAGCTCACATCCATTAATTTTCCTTTCCCCAGGCCCTATGTTGTCTTGCATCATAGAAAAGCTTTGTGAAAATCTCAGCTGAGGACGAATGTCGTGGTTCTCAGCAGCAGGTTGGTCCAATGGTATCAAGCACCACACCTGAAATACTTGTGAAAATTGGCCTGCTATGTTTTCCTCTTTAGCTCCTGGTTTCAACATATGTCAATCTCATGGCAGCCTGATTGCTTCGTTGGAAAAAGGATGAGCTGCTATACTAGAACAAAGAAGCCTGTGGGATGCACTGCATGACCTGGGAAGCTTTCTAATGATTTTGTAGGTAAGATGGAAGCTATCAGGTAAAAGGCTCTTTACCTTTCTTGGGAGAGTGACTTTGCTGGGGAAGGGTGCATCTGAGCACGGCCCATGGCCAGAGCCGGAGCACCAAGGGCACGTTTTGCACGGCCTCTGTGAATACCAGCTGTGTTCTGGCTTGCAGGATTTTAAGGAAGTGAGCTGCAATTGTGATGACATCAGGCAGCTAACATCAAATTCAGGCTTGGTGAACTCTGAATATGCCTGCTCCATGGATGTGAATCTGGAGCCTTTTGAAAGGATTTCCTTAGCTGCTGTGCTCGTTCTTTTGAGTCATAACCGCAGCGTGTGTGGTGCTGCCCAAGTGCAGCAAATGACACAAGGCTTGCACTTTGGGAGAGGTGTCTCAACAGCTTTCCCTGCAGTGTGTTGGGTAATCTTGAATATTCTGATATTTTTGTATTGACTCCACTTTTTAAAGTCTGAGCGTGTGTGCATGGGAAGGGGTGTGGGGTAGTCACTGCTCTCCACATCTCGCTCCTACAGGGGCTGGAAGGGCAGCGCTGGCAGCTGGTTCCCCGAGGTGGTCCTTGCTCTCTGAAAGCTTTAGAGATGAGGAGGTGAGCAGAGGAGCTAAAATTTTTGAATTGTGGCTATAAATGGAAGAGGGGCGTTGAGATGTTCTCCACTGAAATGGGTGAGAAGCCGAAGTGTTTGGAAATGTTCTAAGCACACAGGAAACAATTTGTTTATGACCCCGCAGCTCTCAGGCCTGCTTTATGCACAAATATGGCCAAAAATTTTTTTGAAGAGCTACACAGAGCTGGAGAAGGACAAAGAAGCAAGATCTGTTGGTTGGTTGCCTGGCTTGCTGGAGGGGAAAAGGAGCCCCAGAGCCTCATGCTAGGGAGCGGATCCTTTGGGGAGGGGAGGCTCCCAGGGTGACTGCAGGCAGACAGAGGTGAAGCACAGGTCATATATCCCTGATATTCAGCAGTGACCAAGCCGAGGCCACAGTCCCGCCAGGTGTAGGAGGCAGTGTAGCTCCCACCTCTGCCTTCCTCCTTCCCCCCATAGGAGTGCATGGGTGAGCATGGTGGGGGCCTTGGACCCCCCTGGAAATTCATTCCCAGTGCCCCCAAATCATTGCTCAGCTCTGGAAGCTGGATGCTGGCACCTTGTTTTCATGGATGAGAAAGCTCAGTGGGCCTCAATATCTTTTTTTCTCTCGTCTTTTATCAGTTTATTCATCATAATAGGATTATGCTTGTGTTCCTCTTGGCCCGATCCCAGAGGTGCCTTGTATCCGCTAGGAATAGCCAACAGCCACAGCCAAGCTGTCTTGTTTCAGGACAGCCAGCTGGGGCCATGTGAATGGCACACCCTAAAGTTAACCGTGTGACTGCACGACTCCTCGCTGCTGGATGATGTCTTAATCGCTTGAGACTGCAGCAGAGCCCAGAGTGTGAACCGATGGCTTCCTTTTGGGATGTGCCTGAGTGTAACTACTGAAATGCACCATGAGGTGTCCAAAATACGAGGTAGAGGTCTACACAAACTACTTTATGTAAAGGCACTTTGGATGAAGAAAACGTGTATGGATATGGTATCTAATAGAAAATATACTGAAGACTCCCTCCTTTTTTTAGGGTGTGCTGCTTTTCTGGCAGTTTTTGATACTCTGAGCTTTTGAGTAGAATCCTGATGCTTCCTAGTGAAGAATCTGGCTCTACTGCCGCATGTTGGAAACAAAGCTTTGCTGTTTAATTTTCTTTAAAGAGAGAAAGAAGGAGTAACATGGTGGGAAGAGCATGGGGGATGAGATGAGTGAGACAAGCGGAGCCAAAGGTATCAGCAGGTAGTGACCAAGAGGTACAAAATGTCAGCAGGTAGGAGCAGGTGCCCAGTGTGATTCCATGAAGAAGAAGCTGCTCCAGGAGCACTCGGGTTGAGGCATGCACCATGTAAGTGGTGAGTTGTTCATCATTACTCAGGGCAGCAAGACAAATGAGAAATCAATTGAACATTAAACCATTGTTTCTGATTGCCTGTGTTGAAAATAAATGATTCATTGAGTGCTTTAATTGATTCATATACGTGGCTAGGAGCTCCAGTCTTGATTTACAGATCTCTTCACCAGTCAGGCTGGAAAGTCTTGCTCCCACTCACTTCATTTGTGCAACAAACATCCTTTTCTCTGGGCCAACCCGTTTACAAACTTTTTTTCTCTCTCTGTTTATTTTGCCTTTAAGAGACTGGTGATTCCTCTCACTTATATGGTGCTTTTAAATTCTTTTTTTAATTAGTGGAGGAGTCTGGAAGGGATGGGAATGGCTGTGTGTAAAGCGCTGGGCTCTGTGCCCAGCAGGGCAAGCAGATGACCCCATCCTCAGAGAGCTGCAGTCTACAGTGTACCATGGATTTATAGTGTCCACTGCCAAGTAAGTGGGAAAGAGAACGTTTGGTAACTTAAAAGCCTTTTGTAACTCGTTGTGAGATATACTGTGGAGTACTTTGTGTCTGGTAATCTGTATGCCCTCTGTAGATAGCAGCAGCTGCTTGCAGGGGCTGAGGAGGCTGTGCCTTGTCCCTCCTGCTGTCTCTTATCCACATGCCTGAGGAGGAAGTTTTGGAGATCTGCCTCTGCTTTGCCACAGCAGTTCAGTAAGTCGTCAAAACAGAAGGGAAACAAGGGGGTGTTCGCTGTAGGTGAGGAGAAGGGATGGCAGGGGAGGTGTATCCCAACTTGTGTAACTGGTGGGTGGTACCATGGTGGGGAGAAGTGTCAGGAGAGCTGCAAGGGCAGGGAGGTCCACTCTGGCTGATTCAGGAGGGCAGGTCCCTGGCAGTGCTGACTGAAGGGAGCACAAGTGGAGAAAGGAGGGAAAAAGAAATTTGAGTTATCTCAGAGTTTATCAGGTGGCTGAGGCAGAGGCAGCCTCTCACTGATACTGTGTGCCCCCAGCCATGCAAAGGCAAATGACCTGTCTGCCCCTTCACCACCCCAGCCTTATCGTGGCTGGATTCTCCTGGGTTGCATGGCTCTGCCTACGTCTCTCTGTGTGCCCTGAGGTCAGGCTGTGGGGAAGCAGAGTTATCTGGGGAGAGCCTTCTCCAGCCAAAAATACCATAATGCCAACAAGTTCCTTGACTTGTGGCAAGTGCAAGTGAGATGGCGACCAGTAAACTGGGCAAGAGAAAACAAATAGCAAGAGAAAAAAAAGAACAAATGGTGGCAGTCTCTTGCAATTATTTGCCACCAAATAGAAGAGTCCTAACTCAGTTGGCCAGGGGCTGATTAGGAATGGAGCCTGACAAGTTGCTCACAGGAGCCCTTATGGGATGAACTGGATTGCAGAATTTATCTGTCTGAGAAATAATGCTTTTCACCAGGTTGCTTTCAGTTGGTTAACACTTTTTAAAACTTTTTTTAAAAAACACATTAAAAAAAAAAAGTTAACACTTTTTCACTCAGCTCTTTGCTGTGGTTCTGGGCCTGGTGGGGAGAGAGAGGCAGCACAGGAGCTGGGAGCCACAGGGTGGGCAGGAGCTGATTTTTTTCCCATTCCTGCACTCCGCACCATGGCTATTGGGCTATGGCTGGCAGAACCTGCATCAGCCTGGCAAAAAGGGTCTCCAGCTCTGGACACCCAGGTTTCCTTTTTGATTTGATCAAATGACTTGACTAGATCTGTTTGGCAGTGGTGGAATAGCTACAGTGCTGCTATAGGTGTTTGTAGGGTTTTGGGTGACACATTTTTGCATTGAAATGGAAGGAGTTCAGGTCCTGTGTCTGCTCAAGGGAGCCCTCACAAATGGGAATAAATCTAGAAACACCTCCTGGTCTGTGCCCAAGCTGTCTCCAGTGCTTGGGGGCCTGAGCCTCCCACTGCCTGACAGTGTAGCATGAGTGGGTTATCTGCCTTTCTGCTCCACCTGGGAAATCCTGGTTTTCTGCAATATTTTGGAATTTTGAAAGCCTGCAAGGGAAGTGTCTGAGTCCTTTGCCCCTGTCCAGACAAGCTGTGCAGGCAGGCGCCAGTGGGATGGCCCCTGTGCTGACTGTCCAGCTGCAGGAGCTGAGGCTACAGTGAGCTCTGTTGAAGCTGGATCTAATTGTTCCAATCTTTGATGTGTAACTTCCTTCTTTCAGCAATGATTCAGTGAAGACAGCACAGATTGAGTATGGTGAGGGAGGGTAGGATTAAAGAGTGGGAACTTCGGCTTCAAAATTGGGTGTTTTGGAGAGGTAGGTAGCTCGGGAGTTCAGAAAAAGCAGTTTGTGGTGAAAAGAAAGAAAAAAAGAAAAATATGCAAAGGATGTTGCTGGGCTGATAGACAATGTGATCATATAGCCACAGACAGGGACCAGCACTTGGAAGGATGCTGGTATCCTTGTGCTTCCTGTTACTTCTTTTCTCATTGCTGGTTAAAAGCAATGTAAAATAAATCTAGGGGGGATTCAGCGTTCCCCTTCCGTAGGCCACACGTTTGCAGAGAAGTGTCTCTGTAAGCCTTGCTTCAGTCCTGGTTCTGTAAAGACGTTGCAGGAACTCATTATTTATGATTTTATCTTGCTACCTGAAATACATAAATAGCCTAAAGGTTCCTCTGATGGACTTCTTCCAGCTCTTTGATGTGCCAAAGATAATTTCTGTACATACTCCCTCAACCTGTCCCCACTCCCTACCTAAAGTTTAATGTTTCTACTTGTTATGTTTACCTGTCTGTACTAGACTGTAAGGTCTCCAAGGCAGGGACCTTGCCGTCTTTCATGTTGAAGTACCTTGAAGGAGTTGTAACTTCAACAGCTATAAAATGTGATATAAATTATTAAAGCAATGTCAACTAACACAATTCTTTGGCCTTTTCTGCACTAGACAAGTTTTCCACAGGGCTGCCAGCTGTTCCTGACACTGGCTTGGCATGATCTGTGCCAGCAGCACCGGCAGCCCATCCCCAGCGGGCAGCTCCATCGTGAGAACACACAGTGCCCTGCAAGCCAATCCTGTGTCTGTTACAACAAGCGGGCTGATGTAGCCTGTGCCCACTTGCACTCAGGCTCCTTATGAGGTGTCAGCAGTGGCAAGGCTCTTTGGGAAGCCTCCACCTGAGAGAAATCACACAGCCAGCAGCAGAACCCCATGCCCCCACTGGTTTAAAAATCGTTCCCCAGAACTTCTAGTAACTCAAAAGTCTCACAGAGCTTTGGATTTAAGTTCTGTTGTCTGACAGTGTACCAACAAAAGCAAACAGATGCATCCCTGCCTACAGGAGTTAATGCAAGAAATAGGCAGAGCTGAGCAGCATATGCTGCCTTGCCCCAACTCCCACATGGCTCTGGTGCATCCCTGGGGCTGGAACCCCCATCTCACAGAGTTTCTGGGAGCCTGCCCCTTGAACCAAAAGTCCACAGTGCACTTGCAGCTGGGTCTCTCTCACCTTCCTCTCTTTGGAGCTGGTTTCTTTGAGCAGCCTGGGATGTGTCAGGGAGAGACCTTGTTTTTATAACCTCCTGTTATGGCTGGAGGTGATGCCTCTGCGGTGACAGCTGGGGAACAGGCTTTGATCTGGTGCATCAATGCCTCCTCTGGGAATTCAAGCCTCTGAGTCTTATTTGCCCTCGGCAATAGTCAGGAGGATTTCCCCTAAATAAAGAGCCATCAACCCTTATCAGCTGTCTTGCTGTGCCTGTGTCACCACTCTTTGAAGACTGTATCTGCCACAGAGAGGTCAGCCAGAGAAATCTCTGGGTAAAAGTCTGGTGTGCAGACCAAAGCAGTGCAGAACTGGAGGGACATGTCCTGGCATTGGCTCAGTGCAGGTATCCCAGCAGTTTAGGGACTGGCAGCCATTGGGCCAAGAGGCCAAGTCCCTATTAACTCCCTGTCAAGAACATGGCCTTTCTGGCCTCCCTTTATTTTGCAGTAGGTGTGGGCAGGGTGCCATCAGCATCCTGGGTCTCACCAGCATTGGGTGCATCCCACTCACCTAGGAAAAGACTGCGCAGAGCCTGCCAAGCCCTGGCAAGGGGGCAAGTTCGGCTGAGGCTACCAGCAAGCAGGTGTTTGGTCCTACAAAGGGTCCTGGCACTCACTGATAACAGCCTGAGGCTGGGCTGTCCTGATGCAGTGGTGGAGAAAAAGCAGGGCTTGCTTTTGGGTTTTGCAGCTCTCATCACTATAGCATCCTAGAAATAAACAGGGACTGGTGGAGGAGCAGGGTCAGGATTAGGGATGGGAGATCAGGACATCCAAGTTCTGCTTCTGGCTTTATTACATGCCCTTGTTTTGCCTACATGTGAAAGTGCTGATAATGCCTTCATGTTTTTCATGCCATTTTGGCTTCTTAAAGATTAACCATGACATTTGGAGGTAAACTGCAGGGCTAAAACATTGTTGCATGTACAAGTTGTTTTTCTTCTTTAGAGAAACTTATTTCCAAAGACAAGGGAGTGGTGATGTTAAAGGCCCTGTAAACTGATTCACGTGGGGAGCTGCAGACCCTACACCCAGCCAGACTGCCTTGCTCAGAGCTGGCTGTACAGGAGACCTCAGAAGTGCCTGCAGTTTTGGTTACTTCTTTTGCACATCTGCTCCTGCAAACTGCTCAAGGCTCTTCCATATTTCTTTCAATCGGAGCTATTCTTTCACTGACCCAGGCCTGCTACTCACTGATGAATTGGATGCTGTTCATTGCAGCTTGAAATACTATTTTGCTACTCTTAATGCTTCCCATTCATTTTCTGTGGTGATCGGATTCATAACAGCAGAGATGCAGCTTTCATTGATACTTGATGCAGCAGCAATACCCTCAGCAAAGGCTTTTTTGTACATAGGCTCCAAACCTTTCAACCACGCTATCATAGAAAGCCATAATGTCCCTTTTCTGCAATGCCCCGAGCCACCTGCAGCTCCTGAAAGAGGACATTGTTTCCCCAATTAACCAGACAACATGGGCTGTGTCTGTGCTGGTTGCAAGGGAGGGCTCTGGGTAATCTCTTTTTGCCCTGCCCCAATCCTTCACCCTCCACATCCCCCCATCCTGTCTGACACTGAATTTTAGCCCCACCACTGTTTAAAACTAAATGGAAGAATGCTTGCAGGGTGGGCTATTTTAGCTGCTGAATGAGCTTCCTGATGTTATGCTTCCAGGTGGGGCTGGCTCTCCTGGGGTGGCAATCCTGCTAGGAGCGATTCCTGGGTGCTGGGGTTTTACATGATCAGACACAGTTTTCTTCTTGCCTTGAAATGACCACTGGGGAAGTGGGGGTGTTTTTCTTTTTCCTTTTTTTTTTTAAATTTTCAAAAAAAAAGCACTTGTGTGGGGAGAAGATGCTGCACTATCTTTTGCTTAGAGAAAAGGAGTCTGACAGCTTAGCACTGTTCAGAGACAGGAAAATTACTTTGTCTAGTGAATATTCTAAAGAGATGAAGTAACAGGGTGCAATCAAAATCCCCCGTTTAAAAAAAGAGCTGTCTCACTCCTGCTAAGCCGACAATTTAATTGTTTTGCTCATCTTTTGCAGAATAACTTTAGAGAAGGAATGGTGGAAATGTCTGTAAATGCTTTTTGATAAAGAAAAGGAAGATTCAGATGGTAATCCATGCTGCCAACCAGAGAAAAAAAATCTCTGTCCCAACAGATAAGTGCTAGTTTATTATGGGCATATCCTTGCCTGTTTCGCCGGGTGGAAACAGGAGTTGTCACCTGCAGCTCAGCGCTGTCAAGCGCCACCCAGCAGCAGCACGGTTGCCATTTGGCACGGTGTGATACCAGCCCTTGCTTGTTTTGAATAAACAGAGCTCTGTTTTGAAGGGAATAGCAACGCTGTTTAAGAAAAACAGAGTACTTAAAGAAAGATGGATTATCTACTGAGCTAGAAAAATGCCAAGAGGTGGCAAAGATAATCTCCAAGCTGACCCACTGCAGCCCCTTGAGAGTTGTGGTGCCTGGAGAAGTGGTTGGTGGGTTGTTATCCCAAGAGATGCAGAGAGGTGGGCATAGTGCTTTGAATCATAGCTTTTTCTCTGTCCCACATTTTACCTGTCTTATGGTTGTCTTGGAGGGGATGGAACACTGAAATCACATCTGCATCTCAGGAGCAAGACAAAGTCATCTTTCGTGTCGGACCCTTGTAAACATTCCCCCTCTCCTTTCAAAACCTGTGTCAATATTTGTGTCCTGTTCAGTTTCCAAACAACTGCTGACAAAAAGTAGGCACAAGCCTGCTCTGCCCTTAGTGTGCAGGGTTTGGGGTGACGGGCTCTCGGGAAGCTGGGGTCCAGCAGCACTGTCCTCAGGCACAGCTCCTGCAGGCAGGCAGGGGCAAGGCCATCCTTGGACTCCCAGACACTGTTCCTACTAAAGCCCTACAAAAATTACCTGGCACAAGAATAGCTCGCTGGGATTCCCCTTTCCTGCTATTCCCCTCCAGGGCTTAGCCACTTGTTTATCTTGTGGGAGAAGTCCAGAGCTACAGTTAGCTTTGCATATTTGATCCTGTCTGAGGTAATTTCTTCTCCTATCTGCAATTTTTCTATTGCAAGTGCCTATAAATGTTTCATTGAGGTAACACAATTGCTCAATGAACATATTACCTCTATTGTCCCTGTGATCTCAAATACAAATGTTGTGGCAGTCACCTATTGTTTGTGGGCTTAGTGACAGAGGCGCCAAGAAGCAAGTGCCAGAGCTGGCCATGGCTGGCACTTTGGAGCTGATGTCTGCAGAAGCCCTGGGAGCCAGGCCTGGTGCTACTACCCCTCCACCAAAGGCAGGGTTACTGCCAAATGCCTCCAGGACATCTGCTGAGATGGCTGCAGTCAGTTTTGGAGCACAACCCACAGCAGCAAATACGATTTTTTTAAAGGATGCGAGGCACAGTGCCTTTGGTTCCTACTGAGCAACCTCGGGACTGTGGGTGTGTGGCATCTTGAAAATCAGGCTGTACTTGAATGGGGAAAGGCAGAGAGATGTATGACAGGAATGATCAGAGATGCACAATGCTATCTGTATGAAAAGAGACTGAATCAGTCAAATTTAGCCTAGAAAAGGGAGGACTCGAGGCTGCGCAGAGGTCTGCAACGTGACGAAGAGCAGGAAGAATGGCAGCAGTTGCTTGTAGGGCAAGAGCTGAGGGATATTAAATGAAATCATTAGGCAGATATTTTCTAAGGTATTGAGGAGGAAGTCTTTTTCCACACAGCCATAATTAATTGGTGGAACTCATTGCCATGGGATGCTTCAGGTGCTGAAACTATACATTGGTTCAAAAAGCAATTAGGCAAATTAATAGGAAAGCAGTCTATGGAGGCCTGTTAGAGTTGCTGCTGCAGATGCTGCCTGTGGCCTGGGAAGTCCCTGGGCTGCCTAATGCTGGGATTTTCAGGGTTGCATCAGGCTCACTTCACTCTTCCCCGATAACCCCCATACACCAGAGCTGCAGAACAGCTCTAGTATCTCTTCCCAGGGCACACCATGCCAGACTGGAAATACTCCCTCTGTAACGATTTTTCTCAAATGTAAAAATCAAAGGACTTCTGAATATCATAGTGAGGTACAGGGAGGGAGGAGAGCTTGGCAGCTCTCACTTGTCTGAAGTGCATTACTGTGGGAGCTGCGTCTTTGCCTTTCTCCCTCTCCCTGACTTTCCTGCTGGCAGCAGTGTTTCCTGAGCAAGGACAAGGCAGCAGTGTGGGTACCCACACAGAAGATGCTGTGGGGATATAGCAGGACACAGAGGGGAAACAGGGTCAACTTAGCTGCTGTAGCTGCACATTTAGCTTCGCTTCCATACACCTGGACACCTTGTCCTTCACTCCAGCACACTCTGGTTAATTGTGGCATGTGAGATGCTACTAGATGCAGGTGTAACATCAAGAAATTGGAAGGAAACAGCTCCCACATATATATAGATGGAGAGAGAGGTGTAGGCTGCAGACTGTGATTAAAGCTCAGTGCGTTTACATTTTAAATGCTTCAGTACCCAGTCAGTTTAGATAGCTTAACCTCTGAGAATTAGATAGCTTAATCAGACAGAAATAGAAGCTGCACAAAGAAAGCTCTATAAAACCTCAGGGCTCTGGGTACAGGAGCCCCAACCTTGACTTAATTTTTGTTTAATGCAGCAGTTTGCTAGGCACTTTTTAGACAAGCATAAGAAGAATTGGAAAGAGATTTCATGTGCGAAGATATGTAAAACAAGACTTGTGATTTGTTTATTACATGAAAGAACACAGAGCTTAGGATAAAAGGGTATAAAATAAATGCCATGGGAACCCAAACAGCTGCACTTTTTTCTTGGCATAGAGAGAGGTAAAACACAGATTGTGTCAGGTTGCCTCATCTGAACCTGCCTGCTTGGGTTAAGTGATGCTAACATTGGCCTTAGGTCTGCCCTACCCAAAAGTCTGCTGCTGCTTTGCAAGGAGCCATAGTTCTTGGGTGGGCTCTTGTATGCAGCCAGCCAGACCCTCTGTGCTGCATGCAGGACATAGGAAACCTGATGGGGAGTTTTGCTGTGGTTGCAGGGGGGCTCCCTCAGGGGCTACAGTCTTGGGGTCATAAGGACACCGACCACCCTGATAAGGGGACAGTCAATGGATGTGTTCTACAGAGAATAAATCTGGAGTGACTCCAAGGCTGTTTATCACAAACCAAAATTATCTTTGGAAACTGGTCTTGAAAAACAACAGAGGTTACAGCAATGCTTACCTGTGGCACAGCGTTCCTGGCCTGCCATGGAAATTCATGAGCTCTGCTGTATAATCTGGTCTCTTACTCTTGGTTATCCTATCTTAATGACTTGGAAAAACTGTATTCACCCAGGAAGAATGTACTCGCCCCAAGGCGTGCACGCGTGGGATTATTTACCTGTGCTCCGGAAGGGCAGAGCTGCTCCGCACAGGGATGGGCACAGCGCCCTGCAGGGAAATCCTGCACAGGCTGTGAGGAGCCATGCTCAGCCTTTTCCCCACTGGACAACAGGCACTTCTTTCCCAGAATTGGAAGAAGTTGCTATAAGGATCTGCAAGGTGTAGGGGCATCTCCTATGCCTTTCATGCACCTCTTGGGTGTTTTTTTGGTGGTTTTTTTTTGGTTTAAACTCTCCATCCAGTTAATATCATACTTCTTCCTTCATTGTTTCTTTCCTTTGTTTATTCTCTTTTCTCTTGCTGTCCTCTACTGATGCTTGAGAAACATCAGAGAAAGGTTCATTTCAGGCACTCTTCCCCCTTGTCCTTCTTTGCCCGCCCCAAGTGCACTCAGCTAGGCTCTCCCTCCTTTCACTTTGCCTGTTTTCTACTTTGAGGCTGGCCCCAGGGTTTGTCTCTGCAGACAAGCCACCCCTGTCAGGGTGGTGGGAGCTCCTTGGGATGCAGCAGGACACCATTGACCCCTGCCCTCTTCTCAAAGCTGAAGCTCTGCTTTAAGGCCTGAAGTGAAGGTGAAAATCTCTGCAGTGTCAATCCCCAGCCAGATAGCAGAAGGTAGTGAGGAGGGAGTGGCTAATCTATTCAGGTCATTAAGACGTGGGCAGGACTCAGTCTGTCCTAATGATCTCCTTTGAAATCCTATATGTATATAATTCATCTTGTGCTCCAGTGGATCCTGCCTGAAACTGGTATTGCAATTCTGTTTCTATGCATCTGCTTTTGTATTCAGTAGATTGAGGTAGTTTACATAAATGGGTGGCTTTAATTTGCATTCCCATTGTAACTGCCTTGCAGCTGTGTGGGGTTAGGCTCCCTCCACCCAATTTTTGGCGGGGGCAGAGTTACTGAAGGCGTAAGGAGTCCTCTGTGAGGTACCAGCAGGCATGTGCTCCATGGCAGAGGATGGGGCATCTCTGCAGTATCACCTGCCCTGTTGTCACAGCCTTTCTGGCTGCACAGAGGAGTCTGTGCCACTCTGATCCCACAGAGTGGGGCCACCGAGGCTGTGACAGTCTCTGTCAGCCTGTGAGGGACACCAAGAGCTGGCTGGGATAGCTTTAAAGCTAACTGACTTTGTTTGTACCAGGGTTTGTTTGGTTTCCTTTGTGAGTGATTTTGAAGGATTTCTGTTTGCTCCTAGAACATGCTTTCCAGGCTAACTGAGTTGCCATTAGCCATGACCATACTCACAGCCAGTTGTTGGCACCCCTGTCCTGTTCCACACCAGCATGGAAATTGTTGGCAGAGTGTGGGACTTCCTGCACCAGTGTTTCGCTTTGCAGCATCTACCACAGCCCTGCTCCAATCTTGATTTGGGGTCTTGGATGTGACCACAACAGATACCTTGTGAGAAGCCAGGCAGGCCACTTGTAGGCATGAGTACCTCTGCAGTTGAGAGGCACCAGCTTCATTTTGGCAAAGCAAATAAGGCTTTCACATGTGAAGGCAGGGCAGCAAGAGGCCTCCCTGACAGTTGTTGTCCTTTCACTGTTATCCAACAAAAGGGTCCTAGGAAAAAGACAACGTCCTGCTACCTGCAGGGCATCTCACACTGCTCTAACCACCTTTAATTTTAGCAGCTTGGCATAACTGGGGGTGTGTGTGTCTTTCATGTCTCCCTTTTTACGTCTGTCTCTGAAGGCTTCACTGGGGCTTGTGGGCTGGAGTCTGCATGTACAGCACATGAACACGAGGAAATGTCAGAGAGATTTATGCTAATTCAACGTTCTCCAACACTCAGTGCCATTGCACTGGTCTCAGGTCAAAGCTGAAACTTTCACTGTAAACAGTAACTAACAGACGCTGTACTTAAAACCAATCTCTTGTCTGTCCTAGAAGGACAAACAAGTCCTTGGTAAGTGCAGGAACTGCTTGTGGGAATTGCAAAGCAGAGTAGAAGAGGCAGGGAGGAAAAAACAACACCATGTTTAGTGTTAAACCTGTGGTAAACAGTGTCAATGGTAATATACATGCAGAAAAAAGACACCTCACCTTACATCTTTCCTGACTGGATGTTTCCTGGCTGAAGAATTGATTTTGGAGTTTGGCAGACAAAGAGAAAAACTGAGACAAAAACTGTGGTTTCTGGCAGACCTAAAAAGTCATTCTGTTTCCAGATTGTTTTACTCAGTGTCACCTGTAAGCTCAGCAGCAGAGTCAAACCAAAGCTTTGCCATTTCATCCTTGTGAATCTTCTCATGTGCCAGCAGTTTTTAGCCAAATTTTCCTGTCTCCCAGCCAGGGAGCAGTGCTTTTCCCATCTGAACCCTGGTATCAAAGAGCACTGACATGGTAGCAGTCTGGCACCAGCAGCACAGCTACCCCTGTGTCTGTCTGGGCTCACAGTTTTGGCCAGTGACTACCACGGGGCAGAGGCTGCTTTTACAGCTCCCTGTCCCAGCTGCCTGTGTGTAGGCAGTGGGTATAGGGTCAGTGTGCCTCGGTTATCCCCATAAGTGTGGGGACTCAAGAGATGCCACCTGAGCCCAGGCATCACTTAGGACCAGTGCAAACCTGGTATAAACCTTGTCAGAGGACAAGGGATTTATTAATCTTTTTTCTCCCCACATCAGCTAGTTGGCAAGTTCAGCCTGTTCATTAGCAAGGAAGAGCCATTTGCCCAATTCCTAACTAACTGGAAGGTGCTGTGAACTATGACCATTTCACAGAGACTGGGTGGCGTTAACAGTCTTCCCCCAGCTGAAAGAGGCTCTCTCCCTCCTGCTCCCAGCACAAACCACTGCCTTTCGGAGAAAAAAGTACCTTCCATTCAGCTTTCTCTATCAGTAAGCCCTGTACTCAGCAGTGCTGTGCTGTGCTGTGCTTTGAGGGGCTCTGGGTGGAAACAGAAACACCAGGTCCCCTTGTGTCTCTCTCTGCATGCTGTGACTCACCAGCTCTCCTCTTTCATTCTCCATCAGGGATGCAAGACCCCCTGAACAGCAAACTAATTCCTGCTTTTTTATGCAGTGTCTCAGGGTAAGGTGCTGCAGCTTATAGGCAGGATTGCCTTTGAAATGAAAGGTGATCTGAAAGTCTCTGTCAGAAACCCTCCAGCTGGTCTCTGCCATGTCCCTGGCACAGGTGCCAACTCCCCCTGCTCTCTTTTTATTTCTCTCTCCCCCTTCTTCCATTTCTTGCACTGAGCTCCTTGGCTGCACCACGCTGTATGAACTTGCAGTAGGATTAATGTGACTTGAAGCCTGAGGCTATATTCAGCTCGGATTTATGTCAATAGGTATGGGGTCCATGGTACTGGAAAGCAAGCAGGCCAGCAGTGGCTGACAGTGCTCGTTGTCACCACTGCACCCTGGATGTGCAGGAGGAAACATCAGGTCTGAGGGGCCAGGAGCTGGAGATCCTCTAACAGGACACTCACATGGCTCTCTCTCTGGGTCAATGCCATGCTGCCACCATCCCCTCTTGCCTGTGAGGATGAAGGAGGATATTCATATGCACCATAAGCCGTGGCTGAACTGGGCTTTTGGCAGTGAGGGTTCATGTGCCGGCTGCTCCAAGGCCCCATAAAACTGGGGAATGCAGGAGCCACAGAGGGTCCTCAAAAGTGCAAGGTGACCATGTGTTTCTTACAGGTGAGAGGCAAATCTTGCCCATCCCCTCAGGCCATGTCTGTGCTTGGAGCAGGCTTTGGCATGCTCAGCCCCTCGAGCTGCCTGCTCTTGCAGAGTCACTGGGGCTGCCCAGCCCCGGTGTGTGGGGCTCAGGGCCATCTGTGTCCAGCTCCCCCAGTGTCACAGATGTGATGGGCTGGGCTTGCATGAAGGTACTTGAGTTTTCCCTCTCCAAAAGGCACTGCAGCAGAACTGGAAGTCCTGACTGGAGGTTGGTGTGTGAGTGTTCTGGGTGGCTGACGAGCCTTGGCAGGTCTGGAGGCAAGCCTCCTTGGTGGCACAGGGAATGGTGCAATGTGGCACCTGGGAAACAGAGCACCTCTCTACAGCCAAGGAGGCTTTAATGTGATGATGACACACCAAAGCTCCCATTTGCCTGTCAGGTAGCACAGCTGAAGGCAAAGGATGAATTACCCTTGGCTAAGGCTGCCATCTAAGTTTCCCTGAAGCCCAAAAAGGTAGGAAAAAAAGTTTTATTTTACAGCTTCCCAACATCAAATTTCAACTACAGCAGATACTGATTTGCTTTCTGAAATTAACTATCAAATCAGCTTAGAAATTATTAGAAAGCTATTTCTGCTCATTACAATGGGGCAATATATGGCTAGACTCTTCAAATTTATTAATCTCCTCACAGGTGCTCACCAGGCAGAGGGCCAATTTTTTTCTATCAGGCTATGGTCCTACAGCTTCAGTCCCGTGTGCTCCTTGAGGCTTTCTGTAAAGCATCAGGTGGTCATATCACATTTCTGTGCCTGCATGTAGCAAGGCTTGCTCATACTTCTGTTTAGTAATAATGCAGCTACCAAATGTCACCTGTCACAGGCAACTAAGCAATGTGACATTGGTGACTCACCCCAAGATCCTGGGAACACCTGGGCCACGGGCACACTTTTGTGAGTGTACCACACCCTTTCCTGCAGGCTTTAACACACCTTGACTGCAAAGCATCTTAGTATTGTTGGCATGGAAAAAGTGGTCTTCTGCCTGGTTAGCCACTTGGCTACCGTTACAGAAACCTACTACTGTAGGACCCGCTCTGCATAATGTACTGTTGAAACATCGCAGTGGTGTCTGCCTACAGACATTTGCCACTTAAATAGCTGGGACGCAGAAAGCATTCATTTTAGAGTAATCTTAAACTGAAGTTATCATAATAGAGCGCACATGTGGAATAAAGAAAATAAGAGATGATACACTCTATCTTTGTAGAGAGATCCACTTGGTTAGGTAAATACAAAAATAGGCTTATTTTGGATAATACATTTAGACTTGGACAGAAACACTATATTTGCAGATTCATTTCATGGTTTACTACTTTTCTTTTTCTCGCATGACCATGTAATTTGTAGAAGTGCATTGCAAAGTTCCGAGATTTGGTTCTGTTTTCACATTGGTTTCTCCAGTTTGTATTGGGCCCCCTGTAAGGCAGATTTAACTTATCCCTGTTCCCATTTTAACTCATAACCTAAATAATGTTTAATGTTACAAGCTGTGGTTGTGCTTGCATTCTGCTCCTAGCTCACTACAGTCCACTCTATTCGTCAACAGATAAAATGAAAATTTAGCCTGGCAATCTGCATCCTAAATTATTTTTAGATGTTGCAATTACCTGATTTGCTAACATATTTTATTTTTACCTTTCCCCCCTTTTATTTTTATCTATTTTCACCTTCATTTATCTCCTCTGTTTATAACATCTTAAAAAATTACAAAGCAGATTTCCCACCACCACACTTATTTAATTATGGAAGCGTTTATAAGTAAAGTAGTTTACAAAATAAATGGGATGGTTTTAACATCTTCACAGTGGGATAATGCTTCCATTGTGGGGAGCAGGGCACACTTAATCCTGCCTGCCTCCAAAGAGATGGAGACAGACCACAGCCAATGCCCTGTGTAAATGAGACCTGGCAGTGTCATTTCTCTCAAGTGGGGTGTCCCAGGGCTGCGTGTTTCCACTGAGCCAGTTTTCAGCCTCTCAGCACCACTCCCCATGCAGGATGGGCGTGACAGTGGCTTTGCTACCCGGTGTGCCTGCATTTTGATGGTTCCCCTGAAATTTCTGTGCTGTCCAGACCCTGCGGATGGGGCTCTATTTTACAATTGCTTTCCCTGTGGAACCTCTCCCCAAGGATGACAGGCAGTTTTGCGTCCAGTTTGGTGTCACTGGATCATTTGAAAGGCTGGAAAGGCAACCACAGAGAAAGAAGAGATGCTTTCCTCCAGTCTCCCAGGCTGTGGGGGGTTGTTGATGAGAAGAAGTGTTTTCACTAAAGGGCAGGGGCTGCCAAACTCCCTGTTCCCTAGATAACCAAAATATGCTACTACAGAGAAGGCTTTTCCACCCCATAAACTGTGGGGCATGCAGAAGCCCCTCCTTTCATTTCCGTAACTAATTTCTGGCTGCCAAATCTACTCAGACTGACATCATCCTCTGCTAAGGGTGAATCAGCGTGGTTGGGGAGTATGGTTTTGCAATCTCTTAATGACAATTTGCCACAGCTTGTCCCTGTATCAGCTGTCCAGGGAAACAACATTAGTGCCCAGTAAGCAAGAAACAAGTTGCAACTTGCGAGTCAGGCAATGCAGCTGATGCTGCAGCCGTGCACATGGCCTGGGAGGAATTCTGTTGCTCAGCTCCATCTAGTGGCACCGCCTTCGGAAGAATGGTGGCCGTGGGAGGGGACACTGCCCGTGGGGATGGTGAGTGTCCGTCAGGCGTATTTAATTACAGCTCTTTTCCCTCCGGGTAGATGCACGCATAAGCGTGCATATCACTGCGGATCTCTATGGTAATGCATACACAAAAAGGCCAGAAGAGTTGCAATGATGCAGAACCACCAAAATTAGGCTCAAAGCTGCTCTGTGTAGCCCCTTGTTTTCCTGTCACTCTTCTGCTTTCTTTAGGGGATATTTCGCTCAGTTACTGCATCTCCTCTGAGTCAGAAAATGAGCTGTGGGACCACCACAGGGTGTGCCTGCGTGTCACTTCATGAGACAAGTCCTCAATCCTGAGCTAAACTGCTCCCTGAAATGCAGTAAATCATATTCTAAAAGGAGTGGTGAGGTATGACAGCAACTAAAGCGAGCATGATCCAAAGTAGCAGTGTGGGTCTTGAACCTGTTGGGGAATGTTTGGGCTGGCTCTCAGCTCCAGCCCCAGAGAGAGCTCAGCCAAACAAGCCTGGATGTGGAGCCACAAAATGCCATTTATTCCTGGCCAGGGATCAGCTGGGATTCAGTGAACCTTGGAAAGTGAATTCAGCTTCAGGAGCCAGTATGAATAAGATTCATGTCAATCTGTTGGCAGGTTGTAACACTTTTTGTATTTCCCATGGCAACTTAATGTAGGAGAACCAGAAAGTGAGAGTGACTCAAAGCGGTGGAGAAGGGGTAATGCCAAAATCAGCAGGATTGTGAAAAACCTATTTGCATTTTTCCCCAAGGATGCTTGTTTTTAATATAGAGAGGTGCTAAAACTAAAGATATTTGCTTATAATGACATGGGTTTTCTTAATGACATCCTCAAATAGGAATTTCTTGGACATACTACTCCATTTGGAGATCGCAGTGCATAGCAGGGATTCACTCTCTCCACTTCGCTGCGTAGAGGCATGTTTGGAGCGGCTTCCTGAGTCCTCAAGATCAACAAATCCATATGAAAGCAATGCTCAGCTTTTACATGCTGCAAAACCTTTCAACTTCAAAGTGCTTTGCGCACATTAACTCATCTGAGATGCGTTCCGTCATGAAACTGTTATGCCTTTGTTTTTTTGTACCACGCTATTATTATATATATTAACCTGGTGCCTAGAGGCCCAACTGAGCTCAGGGCTCTGCCATTCATAGATGGAATAAGAAAACAGCTTCTCTATGTATGAGCTCACGATCTAAAAGAGTAGCAATGGGTGGGAAAGGAGAGAGAAGTACTGGGAGGTGAAGTATGCCTCGTGCCGCTCAGCCAGCAGCTCCCAGGCCACAGGCTTTCCGAGTTCGAGGCCAGCACGCAATCCCTTGGCTTCCATCCTTCCTGTTAATGTCAAAGCTGGCAAGAAAGCCATTTTACCTCCAGATCCAAACAAGCTAATACAGTCAAAATTGTGTGCAACACCTTCTCAACTAGTCTTTTGCTTGGGTCATTTCCTTCTTGTACCTTAACCCAAACCAAGCCTTTCTCTTATTGAAATCACTCTTTACACACCATATATAACTGCCCCCTGCCCCATTTATAGTGTGACTTTGGCTGGACAACTCACACATCTAACTTATAGGGTTGTGTATGCATACATGTGTGCTGAGGTGGATACTGTGTCAAGTCTGACATTTCTCAGCCATAGGTTACCATTGTATCTGCACTTCTGTGTCTTGAGAGTTTGGCCACAGAACAAATGGATGGGTTTGTGAAATCTGAAATGCTGCTAAAAGAGCTTTTCTAGCAGCTCAGAGAGTTAATTTCTTCAATGCTTTGAAACTACAAAAGAACAGAAAAATATCAAATATTATTATTAATAATAGTACTTAACAAGAATTTGCCCATGCCAGTGAGGAGCAGTCCCATGAATCCAAAGTAAATTCAGAAATGTGCGTGTAAAGTGCTACAAGGCTGTATAATCTGGGGCATCTTTGTGGGGAAAGAAAAAAAGAAAAGAAAATCCAAGGAAGCTGCAAATACAAATAAATTGGTTGCAAACCATATGTTGCAAACAATACCTCAGGAGTCAATAGGTACAAGAGTGTATGTCCAGATGTTGAGTATTCAACTGCATGTATGTTTGGAGATTTGATGCCAGGATCCTAGAAACAGGGGGATCATTAGCTTCCCAAGAGTACTCCTGTGGGATATCAACCCTGAGGATCAGCCAGGTGCTAAGAATTTGCTTCAGACTGGAGACCTTCCTGTGGGATTTGACAGTGGCTACTAGCTCTGTAGCAGACCTCTGGAGGATGGCTTTGGGGCAGTATGGAAAGGCTGGCCTTTCAAAGTATGTAGGTAGATACTTTCCTCCAAGAATAATTTCCAGTGTGCTTTAGAGTATTATCATAACATCCCTTGACAGCTAGTTCATTCAGCTTATATTTTATTCTCCTCTCTCCTGCCTTGTACACAGAGATATACTTGTATAAGTCTTTCTGGGGCAGAGGCTTGTTCTGCTTTCTGCTTTTATGTGCCTAACATAATAAGGCCCCACCTTGAGGGGCCCTAGGCACTGTCCTAATAAATAAGCTGAATTAATTGCACGTTTGTCTCCTTTAACCATGTGGGAGGAATAATGTTAGTGGACCTTTATCTTCTGTTGTCAGTTTTCCAAAGTTTGCTTTGGATGTTTATGACAATTCAGGCATGTGCCATGGAACTTGCCCATGCAATCTATCTTGGTGAAGAGCCTCATTCCTGCAGCTTTTCGGGGGCTTGATACAAATTTTTGAAGTAATCTTCTGCTCTGGTAACTCAAATTCTTGTGACAGCTCTCTGTCCCTCTGACCAATTTCACACTGGCTTGATAATGGCAGTCAGGAATGGACAAACCAAATACACAAATTATCTAAATTGTGGAGAGGTAAATAAATACCTGTAAAGATTTTGCTTAATTTGCACTTTGCCTTTGTGTAATTTATCACCTTTCAACGTGTTGCCTGCACTTTTTAATTACTGCAACCCTTCCATCATTTTTGTAATTTTAAAAAAGCCAATTATATGACAGTTTTGATTGCTTAATAGTTGTAGTAAAATACACACATGTGTAAGTAAGGATGATTGTTCTTTCTTGTTTGTTTTTGTATGATTTGCCTTTTAGATATCTAGGTTATATAATTGTTCCCTTTGGCTTGAGATCAAGTTTTCAGATTAATGATGGCTCTGCCGTAGTGCACTGGGGAGTTGACATATGGCTAATCCACCTGACAGGCTATGGCTCCTCATTCCTTAAAAGCATGCGGACGGAGGATTTTGATGTCAGGATGGCATCGTGTATTAAGTGAAATCAAGGTCCCAGTCTCCATCTCTAAACCAGCACTAGGAATAACAAGTTCAGGGCTGGAATGCAGTGCTACTACTCTTGCACATGGGCTTGCAGATATGTAGGAGCCTCAGCTCCCTCTGCACAGGAAGTCAGACATGTATAAAACCCAAATCCATCTTTGTTTTCCCTAAAGTAATCATAACTGAAAAACACCTTTTTGAGTCCTTCCCTTATGGGTATAGGACATATGATATTTTGTCTCCTACCTCCAGAGACACTCTACCAGTGAGGTTTCCATGACTCAATGTATCACTTGCTCTTGGCTAATGTATATTCAGAGAGTTTCTAGCAGACCTTCCATCAGACTGCAACACTGAAGTGGCAAGCACTGAACAAACCAGAGATGACAAGGTGGTCAATACTTTCTAAGGGGTGTAAAACTGTGACAAAAAGTCAGCTGAAATGTACGCTTATCTCAAGTGTGTCTTATTACAACAGTTAACTGTAAGGATGTGACTAGGTTGTGCCCTCAAGTATTTGCAGGAATGCAGGCTCAGGTCCACCCACACAGCCCACCAAGCAAGGTTTCATGTGGGTATAAGGTATGTGTTCCCATTAAGAGCAATTTGCAAGGGAGAGACCTGATAAACAGCTCCTTTGCCAGTTGTTGTTGGGTCATTGACACAATAAGCCAATAGAAAAATAGCTTTCCAAAAAAAGTCTTCTTGGATACCCCAGGCAGTGTCCCTTCAGATAGATGAAGGCAGGCTGCTGTGGAGCAGGTAACTGCATTCCCGTCTTCACAAGGAAGATGCTTGTGGAGTTCAAAAGGCAAGTGTGAAACAGAAATGCTAAGAAAAAAGCTATTTTCAGGATTTAGAAAGAGGATTCTAAAATGCTAAAGGCTTTGAGAAGGCCTGAGGAAAACAATGCAATTAAATTATCAGATCACTTTGCAGGTAACCAAAACCACCCTGTAATAAAAATTACAGGATGTACAAAGCAAAGCAACTGTGAAACACTGAGATGCTGTCTTCTCTGTGAATAATGATCAGTTCATTGCTATCAAAACAAGACATAAACAAAACTATGCCAAAGTGATATTGTAGCATGAGATGATGGAAGTATATCATGGTAGGGAGAAATAAGGGGAGGAAGGAAGGGTTTGGCTTGCTGTTGCTGCAGGTGGGGAAGCAGCATGGGAACTCAGGACACTCCAGGAAGAGACTGAGCAAGGGGTGTGCTTTTTGGGTGGAAAAGAGAACAGGAGCCAGTTCAGACCAAATTTGAAGTCTGCAGGTTAGTCGTCATTAGATTTTATAGCTTAGTTCCTTCAGATGCTGAGAGTAAAGAGGCTGACACATTATATTAAATACTGAGTTAGTTAACCTACTGCAAGCAGCAGCTCTGTAATACAAAACCCCCCCACATATGCTTTCATTTAGCTCATTATATCAGTCAAGCGGTCGAAAGAGGCAATGCATCCAAGGACATCTGAAGGTATTATTGCATCTCTGTTGCACTCACTTCAGTGTGGTCCTACCACTAAGCTTTGGCAGCAATTCTTGGGGGGGGGGGGGGGGGGGAAGCATTTTTGAAAATTATGTTTCAAATTGGCAGTCCTAGTTCTCACAGCTGGGGGCAGAAGAGGGGCTGCCTTTGACCTTTTTGTCAAAGTCGGGTTGCGTGCCGGAACTGAAAAAAAAAAACCAAACATTTTCCCAATGAATATCTGACAGAAGGGGAAGAGCTGAGGAAACGCGGTTCGGCTGCTCTCTGCTCAGCGGCACGTACGCTCCGCAGCTCGCACCTGGCACAGGGGCCCGGGCCAGCCCCGATGGGCGCCTGCAGCCCGGGCGGTGACAAAGGTCACGAAAAGCCGGCACAGGCGGCCCCTCCGCATCGCTCCCCGCTAGCAGATGGCACTGACGGAGCTCTTTAGAGAACACTTGGGAGTTTTCTCTCCTCCTGCTCGTTAAGGGGAGTGGAGAGCCTGGCCAAGGGTTAACTAACGCAGGGGGTGTGGCAGTGTGCTGCAGCCGAGCTCCATTGCAGCTGGCCCTGGGCGGCTTTGGGGCTTTGCTCCTGGGGTGCAAACGCCGCCAAAGGGGATGGTGCCGGCTCTCCGGGGAGGTGCTGCCCAGAAAATGCTGATTATTATTATTATTATTATGAGGGGGCCCAGGCTGCCGGCCCGGAGCGCCCCCGCCCCTCACAGCCTGGCCGGCCCGCGCCGCCGCTGGGTGGCGCCAGAGGCCTCGCGGCGGGCGCGCGGCCCAGGCCCGTGTGCCGCTGCCCGGCGGCCGCGCCGTGTGAATTCCTGTAAATTCCCCAATTTTGGTGAGAGGCACACGTACAGGTTGTGTAGCAGAGGAAAGGATGAGGCTGAGGTTGGGAGCTGTTTAAAGTCTGTATTAGCGCTGTTCATAGCGTGGGTGATGTGAGTTTCCCTGGGGTTTAGGTGTCTGCTTGAAACGTGACTTTGTCTTTCCCGCCGTGCATTAAAAAATGGTGCCTGCCCACCGAGCTGCTTAAAAGTACTTGGAGTAAAGGAAGGTAAAGGAACGTGGGACTTGCTGGTGGGTGAGAATGAATCTTAGCAGCCTTTTGGTGACTGATGTACAAGACCCGGATCTCAGCACTGTGAGCAAGACCGTGCAACTTCTGGGGTAAACTACAGGTGAGCACCAGAGGCTCAGAACTGGTGCTTTTGGCAGAATTTCAATGTTGTTTTCCCCTTAATATGAAGAGTCAGACTAAAGCTTCTGTTCTCCATGAAGACATGCAGTCTTGATTTGGAAACACCAAGCAAAGATGAAAAAACTTTCCCTGGGTACCTTGCTTCTTTGGTTAATCACCTTGTAGATTACACCTTTGTCTGATTTCACAAATTAGTTTTCTTGGCTTGAACTACAGAGTTTTTCTGGGGGGTGTGTGTGTGTCTTTCTTTGCTCTGTTAAAGATCTCTCTAATTTAATTTTCTCTTTTTGAAGGATTTATACACTGTAACTGATTAATCTCTTTTGTCTTTCTTTTGATAGCCCATACAGCTGGAGCTCCGTAGGCCTCTCCTGCAGAGTATTTTCTTGAGCTCTCACCTTTTCTTTGTGGTGCTTTATACCTCCTCCAAAGTTCTTAATCAAAGATCAGAGAAACAAGCTGTTCTTCCACTGCTCCCTTCCCCTGCAGCACAAAGCAAAACCAGGGACTATACATACTCTTTTTTTTTTCTTCAGATGTGTCTGTAGTGTCTTAATTTTGTCTTAAAAATTCTTCTCAAGTTCTTTGTTTTCTAGAATGCACTGTTGTCCTGTGAGACTTGTGCTTGCTATCCTAACATTTATTGTGTTGTGTTTGCTTCAGTGCTATGTGTTACTGAACTGAATTTACTTTTACCCTTTGTCAGTTCCCGTATGTTAAGTATACACGTGTATGTATCAGGTGTACAAACATGTGTGTGTGTCATGTACAGTGTTATTTCATAGCAGAGGGAGGAAAAACACTTTTTGTATGGGCTGTGTACCTAGAATGAAACCCTGCAGAGCCCCAGTAGAAACTTGCTCAGCTGATAATGTTTCCCCACTATCTTTGTGAGTTTGCCAGTTAGCCAATTTTGAATGCATGTGTTGTGCTTTTATTGGTGCAGGGTAAGAGCTACCTTTTAAAGTGCAGTACCCTGCAGCTCTGTGTCAAGTGCTCTATGAAAGTTGTTACACTTCCGTGATAATCATTGGTAATCAATCCCACAGACTCAGAGCATGCAATCAGCTTTGTGAGCCACTGTCTATTTTCCATATAATCGGACAAGCCAGCCCTACTTATGTTCTCAACCTTTCATTCTTTATTGATTGCATTGCATGGGTTTTGCCATTATCTTGCCATGCACTAGGGGTTCTAATTACTGAGGGCAACCCAGTCTCCTCTTCAGTGAGTATCAGTACAATGCTTCAGTCTCCTGGCATGTTCCCAGTTCTTTGAAGGGGAATCTCTTCTCAGTGTAATCAGAAGAGGTATGAAATGAGATACTGCTGCAGCCCCTAAGTCTCATGAGCAGCTTGATGCCAAAGGCCTGGATAAATGAAAAGTAATCATGACACTGATACTGTTCTGATTTGTTTATCCACAAGAACATCTTGTGTCTTTAAACCTCCATTTGACCTTCACATTCCTGTAAACTTTATACTCTTTAAAACTGTAGTCTGGAAGGCAACTAGTGTACTTTTTCTATAGCAATGTGTTTTGCATAATCCCTAGCTTGTATTGAAACTCCATTTTCGTTCTTAGCAATATATTTTATTTTCTTCACACGGACAGTGAAGAGTAACTGAAGGACTGTCTGTATCATTTTACCAGACTCTAATCTTTAACTGGGTTGTAACCAGTTAATCTGACTAGGAACAGACACAGTTATCAGAGCAAACAGCCATCTGTTCATATCCTCCCTTTTAGCCACTGTACAAAGTAGTCTGAAAGATGCAGGGCAGGAAAGAGAATGGGCAGATAAACTGGTCTCTAGAATGATCCTCCAAAGAATCTTATCTTTCTTTCCAGGAGAAGTGGATATGAATTGAATCCTCAAATCGCATTTGTAAAGAGGAGTTTCATAATTAATTTCCTTCTGCTTTGCCTGATTCTCTGCAGTTGGAGCTGTACCTTTTGCTGACTGGGAAGCTTCTGTTTCAGTGGTGAGCACTGTTTGCCATTACCAAACCCTACAGATAGTTACAGGCAGCCATCTTAGATTTCACAGTGTGATTTAGCCATATCCATTAATATCTATAAAATAATTTGAGAGTTTTGAAAGACCAAAGATTCACACGTGCAAAATAGAGAGTTAATTAGAGAGGATTTTTTTTGTTTGTTTTTAATTTGGAATTAAAAAAAAAATCTAAATTATCAAAAATATTTTAATTTATTATTTTAAATTTGGAATTATATCGCTAAATTTAGGAGATTACATCTGTGCTTAGTCTCCCGAGGTGTGCACCAGGGTGGTTTTTAGTGGTGACTGTACTTGTGGGTATACCTAGAAGTCTGGAACAGGAGCTAAAACCTTATTGACTATAGACAGCAATTTCATTATTGACTGGAAAGGAAAGTCACTTAACCATTGGTCTTCATAATGTGGTTGTTGAAGAGGAGAGGGGGCTAATTTCAGTCATATTGGTAATTTTTGGCTTTTTCATTTAATTCTGTGATACACTGTGTGACTTTTGTGCTCATGAAAAAAAGGAGTGTTTTGTATGACAGGTGCTTTGTGAACTTAAAAGAATAAGCTTGTTCTTCATCCTCCCCTGATTTTCCTGTTATTCCAGTCCTAGCTTGAAGTCCTTCCCTGTAGCACAGACTCAGCAGCATGTTGGATGCAGGGCTGTGTGGTGACATCAGTCAATTGCATGTGCGTCAGAGCTCTGAAAAGCAATATGAGCTATTAAGTGAGGCTCTTGGCTAAATTTGTAGCTGCTCCCAATCTATAGAACTGCAGCTGTTTCCTCTGGTGGTGATGTCCCTTTGGTCTTGCACCCATACCCCAGGCCTGCTGCTGTCATGATGCTGCATGGGGCGCCTGTGGTGATGGCTCTGCTCTGTCACAGGGTACAGAGCTGGTGTGCCCAGAGGGGTGCAATGAAGGGATAATGGGCAACACTGAAATGTTGCCACAAGGAAAGTTCCATTATGACATGGAAAAAAAAAAGTCCTTCCCATAGGGGTGGCAGAGCACTGGAAACGGAGCTAGAGATGTGATTGCTCAATCCACATTGAACCTCAAGTGAACGAGGCCCAGGATCTCAATATCTACTATGGAGTTACCCCTGTGTAAAAAAACTGTTTCGACTAGGGTGACCTCCACATGTTTTTTACAGCCTTGGTTTTTTCTTTCCTTTTTTCCGTTTTTTGGAATGGTGCTTCTGTAATCATTAGTACCCATTCCTCCTATCAAAGTTCATTCCGGCTCTCTGGATGATAGAAGTCATGTTTTCACCACCAAGATGATTAAGAAGTGTCCTTATGTTTTTCTTTGAAAATTACCCTTTTTTTTAGGCTTCTTACCCTTGGTGACTACACTTTGGAAGTCACTCAGATTCCCAGAGTACCTGCATTCTTGTCTACTTTCCCAGGTGTGGGTTAAGGCCTTAGGCTGGAATACAAGCTCTAGAGCATAAGGAATTAACAAAGGTTATTAAAATATGTTATTTTGAACTAACGGGTGTGTTCTTCGCTAATGTGAATCTCCTATTTACTTCAAATTACAGTAGTTAAGATCCAAACAGTAAATATTTCTTTAAGGTACTGAAGCAACAGCTGCATTTCTGGCTTCCTTGCTGGGAGTTAGTGGCTTAGGTAATTGGGTTCATTGCTATTTGGAGCATAATCAGCAAGCATTCATTCTCCATACAGCCAGCATATAAAATTTGCAAGAGCTGCATACCGTGCGTGCTCAATCAGTGTAAATCATTTAGCAGCCCGCATAATGGATGTCTGGCTTTTGGACTGAAAAATCCACTTGGTAATACAGGCAGATGAGTCACGAACAAGACTTCCAGTTATATATAAAATGATTATATCCACAAGAGGCTCTAAAAGCTGAAGAGATTTTAGCTTTCCAGACAGCAAAAGGGAAGATGAAATGCTGTTACAGTATTTTAATTTATTCTGGGTGTTTTTATTCAGTACCAAGATGGCATTTTGTTGCACTTAATAATTATTACTGACATAGCCCAGCTCTAATCTCTTGAGGGCCTGGAGAATATTTTTCTGTTCAGTGAGGGTTCATGGTAGTGATGAACAGATGTAAGCAGATCTATCTTGAAAATAAGTTTGCAGCAGTGTTTAATAGCTGCACACTCTGCCCTGCCCGAATCGGAAGCTGGCACATCTCCTCTGTGCTTGAGGAGCAGCGTGCAGTTGCTGTGGAAGTCAGAGACTCGCTAATAATTTGGCAGAGATTTCCTGAGATTAAACTCTCACAGTATGGCCCTCATTTAGACCCCTGACATCAGAGCCAGGAGTGTGTTGGCTGAGTATCAGCAGCTGCAAGGGAGGCAGATGATGAGCTTCCTCCTTGCCAGTGGATGTCATATCCCTAAACCTTTTCACTCAGTATCTCTTTGCCAGTCAGCAAATGCTGTGAGCAGTGAAGCATAGATTTAAGCTCTCTTTCTTTCCTTCCTTGAATAGCTCCTGTGTAATAGGAGAGGAAGCAGTGCCCCCTTCCATTGCATACCCATCCTCTTGCTTTCAAAGTCACAACATTAAGGAATCAGCAGGGAAATCAAATGCCTTACAACTTCTAATTTGAAATGAGACCTTGTTTAGCCCCTCTTCAGACAAAAATTCCCCTCACCATCAATTATCTTTCCTGAATTTTCCCTTGATTCTCAGAAAATTTTCTTCTCTTGGCATCTTCCCATTCACTCTTCCATGTTTGTTTGTGTACCCATATGTACACAGATTAAATGGGCACATCTTTGCAACCGTGACCTTTAGCTGGTTTGTTGCAGAGAATAAAATGCCATGCGTCAAATTCACTGATTCTTAGGGTTTGCCTGGGTTGCCTCAGTAAGCAGGATTTGGCCCTGTAAATCCTAAAGAAAAAAAGGGGTTAATTTTTGTATGACATTTCAGTAGCATGTGTGTGGTTGTTGCTTTTTTGTTGGTTGATTGGCAGGAGGTTTTTTTGGTTTTGGGGACACTGTGGTAGCTTTAAAGCAAAAAACAATGCTCAGGGTGTTTGAGTTACCCTTGAAGAGCCTGGGAAACTCTACCTGTTACATTAAAATAAGAGGGAAGAGGGTCTCTTGGGTTTTAAAATGTATATAGTGATATTCTGCACTTTTCAGTCCAGAGTCTCCAGGTGCTCCATAATGATAGAGAGCTAGCAATACCTACTGCTTCAGGAGAGGAATCATGCTCCCGCAAAAAAATGCAGTTATGGAAATCTGTCTTTTTAATGCTGCCACAAAAGGACAAAGCACTTTGCAAAGATCTGGTCTCCCCAGACTCACAGCTCTAGCTCCAAGTAAGATAAGGGATAACAATTGCTTATAGATGTAAAAAGAGGAGGAGGAATAAGAGAACATGGATTATAGATCAAAGCTGTAACATTTTGTAAATGGTAACGTGAGAACCTCCTCTGGGTCATAGATCTTTTTTGTTTGATTTGTCTTTCCTTCCTGAGTAGCAGATATGCTTCTCTGTGCATAATTGTTTCTCTCTTCTTCCCCCACCTCTTTTCTTATGCCTAGAAACCCCTGCTGCCAGTCAGGATGCTGTGAGCTAGCTACTTACCTGCTGTACAGAATCAGGAGAAAAAGGGCCCTGCCTGAAAGGGATGATGAGTGTTTTGTGTGAATCTCACTAAATCCAGCCTCCAACTCAGTTGTACTTCAGTGCTAATGGAAATAATTTCTCATTTACATGGACAGACTTGAGATGACAATCAAGCTCAAAATTGCCCTTTGAAAACAAGTAGGGTTTGTCCTTTGGACATGATGTATACCCACCCAGCTGCTACAAAAAGCCATCCTGGGGTATTCCTGGGTACTGACCAAGGCTGGTTGTGGAATCAGCTCCTACTAAGGTTCTTCCGATATCTCTGCACTGTCTTGCATTGTGCTACAGCTTCAAAGCACTATGCAACAACAAACATGAAAGACTTCAGGGAGCTAGTGAAATTCAGTAAAGTCCATTAAAAATGGAGGAAGAAAAGTCTCTGGTATGGCAATTCATTAGATTAACAACTAGCCATGTTTCTTCATTCTCTTTCTAGATAGGGAACAAAGAAATGGCACAGACTTTTATTCCAGAAAAAGTCACTCTCTAGTGAGAGAAACAAAGTCTTCCTAAACTTTGCTGGTGACAGGAGGCAAGAAAGGGTAATTGATGAACCATCATGCAGATGTTTGCAGAGCTGTAAAGATTCATGTGTTAAGACTGTTCAACCCTGAAGATGCAGTGTTTTCTATAAGGGAGAAACTGACAGGTCCATGAGAGATATCCTTTTCAGTTTCTCTTCCTGACAGCATAAGCTGGTTTCAGACCTAAGAGTGAACTGCAATTAACTCCAAATTACCTACCTGCAATTCTTAGGTGTTACAGTACTAGGTTCAGTGGACGAGGTAATTTTCTTCTACTTTTTGTTTGTTTGTATGTTTGTTTTCTTTTTTTGTTTTTGGGTTGTTTTTGTTAGCAATAACATGTCCAAGTCTATGACTAGACTAATACAGGAAGATAAAATCATCATGTACATGACATACCATGTACAAGGAAGACATGGGTCCTGAGATAGACCATTTAAATATTTTGGTGTGGAGATGTTACCGTGTTTGTGTTGGTTAGTTTAATGTTCTGTGTCTCTGTATTTGAGATTAGTAGAACTGCCAGAAATTCTGGTACTAATCTAAAAAATGGTCAGCATGAACTTTCAAATATCAGACACTACAGCTAGAGGGATGTTTAAGAGTTTCCTCCTCTGAAGGCATTGTCTTAAAGGAACAATTTGTGTGGAGACTTCAAGTAAAAAGTAATAGAGTAAAAGGCTGTTTTACTTTCTATAGGCATGGGGAAAAAAAGGGAAGAAAGTGTTGTATATTTAGGATATTGGGGTGAGACACAGTTGATTTGGTCTCTGTTTTAAATTAGGCTGGAGCTGAATATGTACTAGCTAAGTAAGGAAAAAGATATTATCTGTACTGAAGAAGAAAAGTAAGCAACTCTTTATTTAAAATTTAATCAAATTTCAACTTTAGTCAATTTCTACAAAGTAGTTACATGCCTACTAAATCACTTTAATTCTTGACAGATAATATTGTACTAAAGAAAATATAGTGGGATTGTAATTGGGTTTGGAGGTAATATACTTTGTGGGAAACCAGATTATTAGGATAATTTTTCAACTTGACTTAACCTGTTACCCTGTGAGGTTCTTGTTATTAGACTGTGACACGCCAGACTCCCTCACTGACTTGACATCTTTGTTCCACCTGAAATGTGCCCTGCTCTTGCACCTCCCTCTGCTGAAGTATCCTATAGCTATTTATTTGCAGCCCTTTCCCTTTCTTAGACAAAAGCAGGCTTGTGAAGTTGACAAAAAGTGGAGGGAAAACTTCCTGATGTTATGCCATTATCCTAGTTTTTAATGACACGTGGCCATCTTGAAACAATTTGTTCTTTCTGTGCTGCTTTTTAAGGTCACTACTTAACCAAGGTAAGCAAATACATGAATTGGGTAGTTGTTCTGACACCCAGATCAGCTTTCAGGATTCATAAATTATCAGAGGACGGGTCCAAATCTGTCTGGAAAAGTCATTGAGATTAATTCTGAAGATGAAGCACAATATGATATTACACAGTACAAGCCAAAGCAAGGTGAGGTGCAGAGCTAGGCAGGGCTCTTACATCAGCAGTGAAACTGCCCACAGTGCAAGTGAGAGCACTTGCTGAGAAAGCAGCAGTATGCAAATATTTTCCTTCTTGCACACAGTTTTGCAGCTTCTTACTCAAGTCTTACCTAGGACATTAATTTAAAAGAAAAAGGATGACCCAGTTTTGGGGGAATCTTAATCTTTAGCTTTTTTTGGTTGCTTGCAGATGATGTTTCTATGCAGATCTCGTATAGTGTCATACAGGCTGCACACCTTGTGCAGCTGATGGCCTGAGGGCAGCTACTCTACCTACTTTCAAGCCGACTTCACATTATCTAGGAAATGGACTGCTGAATGGAGGGGTTTTTACTGTATGAAGAGCAGTGGGTTGCATTTGGATGTTAATAACATGTTCTATTAAACATGAAGGCAGGAGTTGAAGAGGTAAAAATGTGGTAGAAGGCTCAGCAATGTTTTTTAGCTGCTGCAGAATCCATACAGGCAAAGAGCTCTGGCTGTATGAATCAGGGTAGGGGCCTAGAGAAATTCTGGCCTTTCTTATAAGCTGTGTTCCACCCCTCACTCTTTTTGTTTTAATCCCTCATATTTATTTTGTTGACAATTAACAACTCTCACTTATTTTGTAATACTGAATGCAGACTGTTTGAGCCAAGACCTGCATCTTGACTAGTTTTATGAGGTATCTGATATATAAAATAATTAACAATTAAACTGAGAACTCCTCCTGGCATGAAGATGTAATGCAAATGTGAATAGCTTTTATTTAAAAAGCAGTGCTGTCTTAAAGCCATAACAGAGAATAAATATAATTGAGGATACCTGAGTAGGGAAGAATTCTGAAAGTGAGACATGAATTCAACTTAAAAGGCTCAATGCTGTTTGTGATAAATGACCTGGGTACGTGACAGATTAACATTGCACTACTGGTCCTTCAGGGTGAAAATTTCTGCCTCTAATGCTTTTACTTGGGCCACTGTATAAATCAGCAAGTCTTTTTCTGCATATATCATTGCAACATGCAAATACTTGCCTATAGGATGGGAATTTACAGAATGCTGTGAATGAATGATTTTTGTCTGAACTGCTAAAGCAGCTCTTTCAGTGGGGTGACTGGTTGGATTGTAAGCCTTTTGGAGCAGATAATGTTTTCTTGTGTAAGTGGCTCCAGTGTTCTTCAAGGCCCCATAGTCTTGTTGAGGAGTAACCTACAATGTGTAACCTACAACATGCAGTTTGCCTGCATTTGTGGCAATGTCACACATGGAATTAAGATTTGGTGCTGGAGGGGAAGAAGTAGGGGAAACCGTAATGGCTAACTTTTTACATGTGACCTACTTTAGCTACTGACGATGTGATAAACAAGAGAAAAATCCATGAAAAAAATTTTCTTCCTCTTTGTCTATAAATGTATATAACACACTAGATATATTTCTGCATGCTTTAAAAAAAATCTCTCCTCTGCACTCTCTCCTCTGCAAGCATATAGGATTATGCATTAAAATGAAATTAATTCCTCATTGTGAAATGCAAAGGCTCAGAATTTGCCCCAGCTTTGCTCTAAGAAAGGGATTCAGGCATTGTGGTCTCCACCAAAGAAGAGCAAATTGGTGGCAGAACCTTTTTCCATTTGTTTCTGCAAGTGAAACAGTTAATAAATCAATCATGCATCATTACAGGATTAGCAATCACACTCCCAAACTGTTCTCACTCTTTCTCCTGAAGATTACCTTTAAATCCTATAAAGGGACAAGATTCCTTTTGCTTTGCCTGGCATTAGCACCCTAGTGACCTACAGACAAATTCAATTGTAAACTACCTCTCTGACATGATGAAAGAACAGAATGCCTTAATCAGATCCACTGTTTCTTAAGATGATTTTAGTTTCTCCTGTAAGTGCCTCCATTTTAATTTTTTCCTTTGTTTCATTTTTTTCCACCTCAGCCAGTCTAAAGCTGAACAGAAGGAAGTTTGCCACAATGAATCACTCAAGAGTCTGTTGTGGGGTCACACGGAATGGGAGAGTTTTGCAAGGCTGAAGACTGCAGAGGAGCTGGAACCAAGAAAATGAGGAGAAGGTAGGTACTTAACAAATTCTTTCTTTCTGGTTAATTAAGATTGTTTACCTCTGCCACCGAGTGTGGTCTGTAAACCTGCCTGATCCTTTTGGTCTGAAAGCAGAGAAACAGCACTGGAGGTCATAAACTGATGAGAGAAATCATGCTCTGTGAACTCTCCTTGTCTGCAGTTTCATAGGAGAGTTATTTAAAACTGGATTTGGACATACAAAATAATACAACACCTTTTTTCTTTGTTTTGAAATTATCACCAATGGTGATCAGCAATGGTTTAACTCAGCAGTGACTCCTTATTTTGCCTTACAAGCTACTTTGTGTTTGTTTTCATGGCATTTGGTTCGTTATCACTGGGATTAATTTACAAAAGCACTGGAGTATTTTATGTGCAGAAAACATTCAAAAAGTAAGATTACACTTAAGTTACCATGTGCTTAATTTTTAAGGAGCAGATATTTTTTAAATGTTTGGGTTTGAAACCTACAACATATAGATACTAAAATATTTTGAGTAGTAATTAATGTTCTTATAGTTTCATTGTGTTTTACTGCATGGGGGATTCATGTTAATATACCTGTAAATAGTTTTCTCATAGCCTTGTAGGATTTTGCTAACCTGTTACTAGATATGAAGGATGGTCTGGAGATTTTAGTATGCTGACAAAGACAACAGGATATAAACTGAAAGGTATAAGCAGCGTTTAGACTGTATCTTGTACCCAATGATGCATGATTGTGCAAGTGACTTTTTCAAGTGCTTCCCAGTAAATATGCAACCACAGTATGTTTGCAGCACTGTACTTTCTGATATGATCAGCATGGTTATCTTTCAGGACAAATGGTTAGATAAAGGAATGGGCTAGCATTCAGATCTGGGCTTACTGTGTCTGACTCTAAGGTGTTAGACTGCTTCATTCAGAACTGTTGTTTCCTTGAGTCACCAAAACTTTAGTTTATAGTGTTTCTTTTGTAGAAACTGCAAACAAAAACGGTGAGCAATGAGGTGTGGGTGGGGCTAATGTGAGAAAGCAAAGACCAATACAACTGGACAAGAACGAGCAGTTAAATGTTTGAGCATTGAATAAAAAAGTCAGAGAAAAATTATTTGAGCTGACTGGAAAAGCTGTGTGTAGGGAGAACAATAATGTGAAAAACAAAATCTGGGACGCACTCAGAGTGAAGCCAAGTTTTGGTTTGTACCAAGAACTCCCTTAAATAAAGACCTAAATGGGCCGACTTGCTACTAGTTTCAAACAATGTTTTTCTGTCTGCTTAAAACTCTGCTCCATGATGTGTTCACTGACAGCCTTGCTGCCTATCTATGGCTGTTGGTCTCCCAGCCCAGCAGATCATGGATGTGGTCCCGACTGTTGTCATGCCAAGCACAAAACATGATGCAAGAGCCAGAGGGCTCACATGATGTTTCTCTAATGCTGGGTTGCTTTCTTGCAGACTCAGATCACTTACTGTGTGAAATTTTATTTGTTCTCTTTGGGTTTCAGCTCCTCCTCAAATGGGGTAATAAAATTTTGCTTGCTGTATAACAAATGTGGAGGAAATGCTGTGCAAGTGCAAATATGACTATACAGCAGCTGTAGTGTTACACTATAGAACCCTGTAGTGTTCAGGGCCTTTTGGTAGCATACCACTACCTTATACTTTTCTTTATTTTTAAAAGGAAAGAAATTAGATGTGCTGTGTAAACATTTGCATCTTAATCTTTAATATGATATGCAAACCTAGTGTGATGTAAGGGAAGGCCATTCAGAGAATAGGGGACTCTAAGCTCTGTGACCACCAGGAAAATCTAAATTCAGTTCCTGCTTTGCCACAGGTTAGTTTTTTTTTAATCATCTTGGGCAAGGTGCTTTGTCAGTAATGTCTCTCAAGACCTAGGCTACCTCTTTACAGAGGGTAATTGTAATCATTGTAATGATGAATACATGAGGGACAGTGAGCTGCCGTAGTGTTGCTCTGGTGGGAACCATGTGAGTACCTATAATAGTCACCTGCTCTCCCTGCAGCAGACCCTGCCCTGAGGAAGGTGGCTTCATATTTGGATAGATGATGAGTAGTATTTCAGCATTGTGGGTTGGTTCCCAGGCTAGTATTCAATAGTGGGCAACAGGAAATCATGTGTCCACAAAGAGCCACATCTGAAATGCTGAGCCATATTACCAAGCTGGAGAAAGATGCAGTGCTTCCATCTTGTGGTGTGTACTCCATTATTTTTCTTCATTGTCAGTATGGCCTCAGGACACTGGAATCTTGAGCCATGACTCGGTTTTAGAGGTGCTGTTGTAATACATACAGTACTGCTACCACTAAGCAGCTTGCTTTTTAATAGCGGTCTTCACAGCAAAACCCCAAACCCAAGTTAATTACACAAGGCCGGGGAATGTGGAATTATTTCAATTAGGCCAGGACAGCAGCCCTCTGTCCAGAAAAACTGCTTTAAGCACAACTGTGCTGGAGCAAGTTCAGTCCAGCTCATTAGGACCAAGTGTTAAGACCACAGTCAGATCCAAAACTATCTTTTAAAAACTGCCTCTTCTACTGGTTACTGTTGTCTGAGGAGCTTCTCTGCCTCTGCTTGATAGCATCTTTTTTCCTCTCCTGCCCAGCCAAGCTGAGACCAGTAGCTCTCACCTAATGGTGACTTTGCCCTCTGTGCCTGTCCTGGTCTGGGAAGTCAGAGTTTGTAAACCTACTTCCATGCTCTTGAGATAATTTCCTATCTAATATGTGCTTTGTGATGATTTTATTGGATAAACATAGGTAGAGGGAAATGTATGTTTAGGTTTACCATATATGTGTTTGTCGTTAGGGTTAGTAGTTACTATTTATTTATAGCACCTTCTAATTCTTGAAATTCTGTGGGACTAATGGGTATCTTATGTTCCAATAATATTTAAGCAAGCTCTACCTGAAGAACTGATTTTGTGGTTTTTCTCTTTCACTGGTTGTAATACTGACCTCTCAATTTCATTCTGCCATGTGAGACCCACTGGATTTTACACCTGCTGCTCCCTCACCTGTTTAGAAATGAGTCAGGATATGACTGGTATCACACTGCCATAGACAATGACTCCCCATGGGACTTAGGTTAGGCTTTTGAAACAAATGAAATTTGTAGTCAGTCAAGTTACGTCAGTCAGAATGGAAAATTTTAACTGCGGTTGTTCTAAAGATCAGTACAGGATTACTATTGATTAAATGTTGCAATCCCCAGTTTCTTAAGTCTCCTAAAACCAGGTTGTATCTACAGTAGCATCTTCTTGGTCTCAAACAGCTATGAGACAGCAATTCTTGGGTTTTAGTTACAAATACCCCATTTCCTGAATGGATGCCAACTTTGATGGAATGAGTACTGCCCAGCTGTCCACATCCTGTGGACACAAGAAACAATTTATCAGTTTGATAGTATTAGGAGCCGAGGGAGGTGATACAAGGCTGAGGAGGAACAAGACTCAGAGAAAAAAAGAGATGGAACAAGCTGGTGACTGCATGGAGATGAGGAGAGAGGTAACTAATATGGGTGTATTCATTATGAAATGGGATAGATGGGATTAAAGAAACCCTAGGAGAGTAATAGTGAGGAGATATAAAATATGCTTGTATCTAGTTAATATGAGCACAGAAGTGAGAGGGCTTGGGAGAAAAAGAGGAAAAAAAAAGAGAATATATAATGAAAAGGGTCTTGCTGAGCTGACAGAAGAATGTCCCTGGAGGACAAGAATGCAAAACTATAAAGAATTGGGTATTATGACTAGCTTGAGGCAAAGCACAAGTTCTGGCAACAAGGGAAATGAAATTCTTTGAAAGAAGGAAAAAGTAGATGTTCAAATATAATACAAACGACATAGATTTAAAGTTAATTTTAAGTGCTATACTAATGAAAGTTGGTTGATCAGATATTATGCTAACATACTTACACGGATTTTTCTGGGAAGCAAAATCACTGAGAAGTTTGCTGTAATTTTTTAATAGCTTTTTCTACAAAAGGTCTCATGTTTTTATTACCACTACTGGATGGTATACTGAATGATCCCGAGAGCCTGACATGCAAGGATTTTGATTTTCCTCAATATGGGTATGCCTGCAGCACAGAGGAAAGATGCCCTAGACAGCTTGAGGCATGCTGAATGTAGTTGTTGTTGTACAGTGGTTGAAGTAGCACAAAACTCTGTTCTGCACGTGCCTGAGTAATGTCAGAGCTGAAACCTCTACTGTTGTCATTGCTCTTCTTTCATGTGTACACCAATGCAGGTGCAGGACTGTAGTGCAGATGGGTCAGGATTGGGCTTCATAGATGTGAGAACAATCTCAACATTTATAGAAATGCATTCATTAATAATTAAGAGTGTTTAATGTTCTATCTACTGGCTTCTGCTTTCCCACATGCTGACACAGCTTTGTGTCTCACTAGTCCTGGTTACTGCTAGGAAACTATATGCCAAAATAAAACATGCCATTTTAGCAGGGCTGGCTGCTGAGGGAAACCTGAGCTCCTGAAAGCCTTCATTCACTTTAAGCGGAAGTCATAATCTGGGCAGTCTAATTTTTGTTGGCAGGAGCAAGAATACAGTCAGATGATGATCTTATTCTCCAGCACAGTGAAGGCCATAAAAAGAATGGTTTTGGAAATGGCTTCGTCCATTTCTAGCTGAAGAATGGCATTTCTTTAGAAGAGGGGTTCTTTTTCAGCTAAGTATTTATTGAGACCAAAAGATTTATTTTCAGGTACCTCAAATTTCTTAGCATAAATGCTTATAAAAAGATCTGTGCAGAACGAGGCTTGGAATACAACTTAGTATTGTTTAAAGTAAAAAGGGGTAAAACTCCAGTTTAGTCCTTCATGAATATGGTAAGTGGTGTTTTAAATTTCTAAAGTAACTGTCTTTGAGTATCTTATCCTAATGCAGGAAAATAAACCCTGTCAATTCAAACTGGTATATTTTCTAGGCCTAAAATATCAGTGAAAATTACAAAGAGAGGAGTACAACAAAAGCACCTCTATTTTTCTTTAGGTCTTTGGAAAAGTTTATTACAGTCTCTAAGGGTCATTGCTGCAAGTTCAACCAAGTTAGAGAAAGTGTTATTTGTTCCTGTTTCTGACAAATCACATTTGATAAGACTGTGGACTACTGTCCCATAATAATCCCCTTATGTATTGCTCCTGTTGTATTTCTAGACAATAGCTCTTTAGTGTATTTTCTTGCCAACTTACTCCTTTCTATTGAGAAGTTTTCCACATACAAATTATTACTGCTCTCTTTGTTGAACGAACACGCATGCGGTATAGTTTGTTTCATTTACTCATATTTACGCTTGCCCCGAAGGAGAAGCATCTCTAAGAGATGACGGGTTTGACCTTACCACTGCCTTTGTGAAATTTGTCTTTGAGACACAGGATGATGTATTCAAAAGTGTTCTTTAGATCAGAGTATTTAGCTAGAAGTGTTAATCTTCAGGTTCTGGTAACATTTTCAGAAAAATCCTAAATGCTTGTTGTGATGACAGGATTGTTCAAGGGAACACCACTACCTCTAATGCTCAGTCTTTTCAATAGCTTAACTCAGGAATAAAAATATTAGCACAGTCAAAGAAGCCATTTTGGATGAAAAAAAGAAGAAAAATAATAAAGAGTCTTATTTCTGTAGCACCTCAGCTGCCTTCAGTAGTGAAGTGCAGCCTATTCTTAATAGCCACCTTGTAAACCCCTTTAAAATGAGAGAATGCAAGTGTCTAAATAGGTGCTTTGTCTTGAGCCTGATAGTAGCAAATATTTGTACTGTGAGACTCCTACTAAAAGCAGCTTTAACACACAGCCTTTTGAAGGCAAGTAGCAGGAATCTGGACATTTGTAGTAGGCCAAAATGGAGGTACATAAAGGTGTAAATTGTGATCTCCCATCTAAAAGGAGGATGGGTACAGCCTCCAGATTGCATACATGCTGAAGGCAGAAGAAAAGTCTGTTTCTCAGTACTTTTCCTGTGGGCCATTAGCATGGGTCTGTCTTTTAGCCACTGTTGCTATAAAACCTAGTGGTTAAGGCTGGCAAGATAACAGAAAAGGAAACCCTCATAAATGTAGTAACAATTAAATCATTTTAATTCAACAGTCATGAAGACTGGTGGCTCTGTTATTTGCTAGTCTTTAGTATTTGTACAGTAGTGTAGCAGTCATGGAGATGTCTGCAGAATCCCCCAAAACGGTAATGGAAATCCATTCTCTGTTGTTTGCTGTTAATTATTTTCCATGAAAGTTTCAGAAAAAATGGCAGTAGTTGAAAAGCAAACGCACAACTCTGGCAACAGCTGGTGTGTTCATGAGCAACCAACATCTGTAAAATGGGCCACCAAACTGTTTGGCAAAAGCACACGGGGACAACATGTGTTCCTTGACAGTGAAAAGTATTTGTGAATGACTGTGAATTAGGAAAGATCAAAATTGGTGTCAACTGGGAAATAGTATTCAGCCAGTTCCAAAGCTGGTACTTGAGATTTCAAAGAAGTTAAATTTCTGGAAGTGTAGAAAATAGTCTGCCTGTAGGGCACATATCTGATGTAAAAACAATGCCTCTTTTTAGTCAGCCTCAGATGGACATGCTAAGGACATTCAATCCAACAAACATTAGAAAACAAACTCTCGGTTTTTTTCTGCTGTTTAATTTTGCCATTTGCAGACAAGTGTCCAGCACTGTAAAGACTGGAACATCAAAACTTGGCCTCATTATTAAGTAAAGAAATCTGTGGGGGAAAATATTACAGCTACTTCAGTATAGTTACAGCAAGGTGCTTATGTCAATTTCCTGTTGAATCAGTGTAATGTTGTTTCAGCAATGGGGTGTGACAGAATTACAGAATCATCAAGGTTGGAAGAGACCTTCAAGATCACCTTGTCTAACTGTCAACCCAGGACCATCATAATCAAACCCAAATCACATCCCCAAGTGCCACATCTCCAGATGCCTCTTGAACACTTCCAGACATGGTGAATCCACCATCTTCCTGGGCAACTTATTCCAACGCCTGACCACTCTTTCAGTGAAATATATTTTTCTGTTAGCTAATCTGAACTTCCTTTGGCTCAACTTGAGGCTATTTGCTCTTGTCCTTTCACTTGAGACATGGCAGAAGAGTCTGACCCCCCCACCTCATTACAACCTTCTTTGAGGCAGTTGTAGAGAGCAGTAAGGTTACCCTTGAGCCTCCTTTTCTGCAGACTAAACAACTCCAGCTCTCTCAGCTGCTCCTCATAGGACTTATTCTCTAGACCCTTCCCCAACTCCATTGCCTTTCTCTGGACATGAAAAGTGATAAAAGCAAAATGCTTTCTGTTTGTTTGCTTTATTGACAATGCAATTGCTGGCAAATTAAAGGCCAAGTAGAGTATTGGAAAGAGACATTTTGTGCTCAGGGTGGAGGTGTGAGATGAAATGTCTAGTAGACCATGCTGGAGCTCTCCAGACGTGTGAAATCATAGGGCTGAGATAATGTGTAAGAAATTACACAGACTCTCTATAGTGGGATGGTTCTCTGCCTAATTATAAACAACTTTATCCATAGGCACACATAGGCATCCCTTTGGGTATTGAAGCCCCAGTGCCTATATTCATTACCAAACAGAACTTTCTATGGTGTTATGGGTATTGTAATTCACTCATTTGCTTTTATAGAGACTGTGGAGGCGACATGCTAATAGGATATAATAAGTACGCAGATATTGGAAGCTATGGTGCTTTTACCATACTGGATGTTCAGCACTGTGTAAGCGCAGAACAGAAATCTGCATATCCCAGACAGGGCTGTTCTGTTTCTTCTTTGAATGTTTCATTTCTTGGCTAAGTTAATTGTACACAAGCACAGCATGATGTTCCTTAGCTGCTTCCTTTTGAGCCAAGTGAAAACACTCGATAAAGGACAAAAAGACTGGTTTTCAGCAGATCAGTCAAAGTAAATCCCATTTTAATTGGAAAATGTGGAGGCATTTATTCTTATTTAGTCATGTTGCCTGCCAAATATGTGCCTTCTATCTCCAGCCATTTCAGCACAAGTCTCTTTAATGTTCTTTGTGTGTGTATGTTTAGAAATGGAAAAGTTTGTGTTTATTTTTCATACTACAGAGTTACTGAACTGCTTTTGCTTAGATTTGATACTTATCTTTTTAAAGACTAGTTGGAAATTACCAGCTTGAAATGTGAGTTTCAAAGCTCCTCACAACTGATACTGTAGAATTATCAGGAGATAAGGAGAGATGAAAGAAACTTTTAACTGAATGTTTATTCATTTTGCTTCTTACCTTTGATTATTAGTTACCTACAAGGAGGACTCTTTCCATAAGGACACTATGCTGGCATTTTGGACATCCAGACCGTTGTCTCAGGATAGTATTCTGTCAGTAATTTCCATGGGCTTACTTGTCTTCTTTTACTGTAAACTACATTACCCTCACTTGTACTAGTGTGGCTGACTTCAAATGTTTCTGTGAAACATTCAATTCAAAAATGAAATAAAATATGTTTGAAATTCACTAGGGCCAGCCCTTTTAGAAAGTCTGTTTTGGAGTGCAGTCCCATGAGTTGTTAGATTGTGCAGGGTATAAACTTCTGCCATGGAGCTGTGGCTGTGAGGAGCAGAGCTAGGAATCTGTGCCAGTGAATATTCTGTTGAAGGAACAACAGCCTGAAAAGACAGACTCTCTTTAGAATTAAAAGGACAGTATTCACATTATTTCTGCAGAGAGTCCTCTGAATATTTTCTTCTATTAGAATGAAGGAGATAGTCCCTTTCTTAGGTAATTCCAAGTTCCAGTTTTACTAGAAGTGTGTTTTATGTGTCCTGTGTGTCATGAAGGAGTTGAACAGGTTGTACCTGAATTTGGAAGAGGATGCATAAATAAATGGGGTTTACTTTTTTAGCATCTGATTCAAAGACTTTTTAAATGTAGTAAAAAGTCACAACTGACTTCAGTGAACACTAAGCCAGTAACTCCTGTTCAACAGTACAGCCGCTGAAAGACTGTAATCAAGTGGATAAAAGTGCTTTTGCAAAGGATACCAATCATCATATGGCTCAGCCTGGTTTCTTATCCCAGGTCCCTCATCAGCATGACTGCTTTCATCTTTTTGCCTAGCTTTGCAATAGCCTGAAGCATCATAAAATCCCTCAACCCTATGCCCTTTGTTGCATATAAGTGTATTCTTTGTCCAACTGCCTGGAACAGACATACTTCAGCTAGCACTGAAGTCTATCTAAATAGGAATGTTTTGAGGTTCTTTTGTTGCTGTTGTTTTTGTTTTGTGTAGGAGGATGGTATGTTTTGTTGATTTAAGATGTTTCGGGAATTTTAGAGACTTTTTAATGGTGCATTTGGTGTTTGAAAGCAGCTGGATTCTTTTATCTCTAAACTTGCCAAATGGAATTTATTCCACAAACCCTTTGGCATTTTCCAGAATATGCTGCCAAGCCTGACTTTTTAAAATAACTGTAGCTTTTTTTTTCTTTATGTTGTCATCTTGTTTTCCAGGTATTTTTGGTATAGAATAAAAGCTTGAAAACCTATGCATAAGGTGGGCACATTTCAAAAAGAAGTTCAAGTTTTGAAACAAAAATGGGATTAGAGACAAAGGCATATCAGAACATAGACCTGCCGGGCATTTAGGATCAAATGTAGATCATCCATTTCATGCTGTGGCATGTAGAAAAATCTCAGAATTCACTTGTAGCCAGTAATTAAGCATATGGGAATTGTTCTGTGGAAACGAAAAATCATGAAATATTGCTGTCCATGCAGTGAACACTGCTATTTTGTGGATCAGTTTTCTATTAAAATGGTTTTTATTTGGCTTGGATTGGTCCTTTCAACAGGGGTTTTATTTAGAGTTCCTAGTGAAATAGGAAGGAATCCACATTCTGAGCACTTTAAAATGACACAACAAATATTTCTGTTGAGTACTGTAAATGGAAAGTCCAAAATTGTTAGAAAAGACCTCTCTGATCAAACATAATACAGAGAACACAGCTGCAGCTCATGAACCATGTAACACATAACCTTACAAACCTTTATTTTTTCATTTGCCTGGATGCTTGTATTGTATTGGAAATCTTAGGAAAGAACAGTGATGATAAGCAAGCTAATAATGCTCTTAAGAGGCAATGCATGGAAAATTGTTGCCTTCTTTGCAGTCTTGTCATACATTGGACTTAGGATTGATTACTGCTCTTTCAGAGGGAGTAGTATCTCTTGCCATTGCTGAGCAAGGAACAGGAACATTCAATCTCGGGGGATGTGCAAAACATTTCTGATGCAGTTTAGGAATATACATGTGCACATCAGGTTCTTGCTCAGTGCTGCCTGGCCCAGATGGAGCAATATGGCATGAATCATTGAAGAGGTTTGATTCATGGTCCTGGCATTCTTCCTACAGGTCTCTTGCATGCTGGGATATCTCCAGCCAGTGCTAATCAGTGGGGATGACATTTTCTCCACACTAACACTGGGTTTCCAGCTTCCCAGCAGGCAGAACAGCTTAGAAAAAGGAAGTCCTTCTCACTTTTTCTTTATTCTGTATGATTAATAGTGGTGGGGACTTGGCACCTTGAAAATGGGTCCAATACCCATGTCTTCATGATCATCCACACCCATCAGAGCAGAATGTTGTATTTATTTCCAGTTAACCTAAAATTCCTTGTAAGATAAATCAAAGGATAATATATTTACATAAGCCAAATACAGACAGCAAAGTTAGTAGGTGTAGAGGCAAGCCAAAAGAAATTAAAATGAATCTTGATAACTACCTTTAATTTAGCTCATCTTCAGCCAGCAAGCAGTCAGAATACTTTGGTGCTTTATGGCTGGGATCCAGTTCTTGGACAAAGCCTGCTAATTTGGATTTAAATGTCACTGAAAAAAACCCCTATATTTAGGGGATACATGCATGTGGTAAGTAGCCAAGCTTTTCTTGGAATTCTGTTCAGATTCAAGCATCCTCTTTCTTTTTCTTCATATTTTTCTGTAATTCATCACTTTCTTAGGGGTTAGTTTAAATAATTTTAAATATTATACAGGACACATAACAGTTTACCTTACTGTAGAAATGCTGGTGTATTTCAGCTGTTAGCTAGACAGGATTCTCCTTTCCAGATGACATACAGGCTGGTTGCTTCACTGGACTACAAGCAAATCATTATCCCATTGTGAGATAAGCATTCTTTCATCTGACTGATGATGCACAAACCTCAGTGTGTAGCTTTTCACAAAGCCATTTCCTTATATCAACAGTAATACCAGGTACAGACATCTAAGAGAGATCAAAAGTTAGGTACATCTCCAATTCTTGAGGCTCATCATGTCAATAACTGGCATCTTTAGTGAGTGGATTTGAGATCAAGGGTTCCCAGGCCTTGAGAGATCCAGTGACATCTTAACCAGCAGATGGAAAGGATTTACTATAATGATCAACTTTTTAGGTGCTGCATACAACTAAAGAAACATTATCACTAGTGACAGAAAAACTGGTTTTCATGCTCTATTTATAAATACCCGGGATAAAAGTAGATTCTACATAATTTAAGGGAGTCATGGGGGAGGGAAGGAGTGCTTTCATTGCTGCTGAGTAGTAGGGAATATACAAGGTGGTTTTGCATAAAAGGTGATTTTGTTGAATTATTTAGCAGTGAAGCATGCTCTCCATCCAGCAGGAATAAACATTGAGTCTGTGCCCTGGTTTTCAAGTGTGAAGGAGTTAGGTACTGTAGTACTGTGGTATTTGATCGTCTGTTACAAAGAGGGTGTAGATCAAAGGTCAGAATGAAATGTGACTGTGAAGACCCCTGACCATTATTTTGCAACAGTTCAATAATATTACTTGTGAGAACAAAATGAGTTCTCTGAATTAGTAGCTCTACTCTGTTGTTTATTACCCTATGTAATTCCAGCTACACCCAAGGGACTGAATATTAGTGGAACTATGTTAATGAGATAAGAAAATGAAAAACAACACCTATCTTGACTTTTTAGCCTGTGTATATGTATGTACTGTTTTCCAATTTCTTTGCATATATACATAGATAATTTAACTGAGAGTTGCTTTAAAACTGTGTACAGCATGGCATAATTGATAGGGGAAAAAATCTTACAAAAAACTTGAATTTTACCCATTAATGTTTATTGTGACCTTTTTGTTTGCAATGGAAAAAACCCCTTGTTTTACTTTCTCCTTTGCTCTTCTTCAGATCATAGCCCCTCTTCTCAGGTATTATGTATGAAAGCACAACTCCACTGAGGCCTTTAGCAAATACCCTTTTGGCTTCACTGAAACCAAGATTTTCCCTGAATTTATAAAATGGTTAAGCACTACTAAACCACACATGCCATAATGCACACCCAAAATGCCAGTGGTTTCTTTTCAGGGACTGGCAAAAATGCTGTTGTTAGATCAGAGTATTAAACCAGTGTTTCTGTTGTCAGATATCCAGCATGACCATTGTTGCTATGTAGAAGAATGTTATTAAACACTCCACTCCCCAAACTGATCTTAATGTCAAAACGAGAGCGTACCTTTTAACATGTTGCTTTGGATTTAAAATATGTTTGTCCATTTTGCAGTTCTGTGTATGTCTTTTATAAATACATGAGATGAATCTGCAATTGCCTAAAAATGTCAGTATTGTCTTTTAACTTGGTTTCAAAATATTGAATTTTGTGTATGAGCACCATGTAAAATAACCAGCCTCTGAAGATCTGCTATGGGCATCTCCAAAGTGTTTTTGATTTGTTTCAGAAGAACTTTGTCTAGGCATAAATGTAAGAATCTTTGGATCTAAGACTTTCAATAAGGATAGCTAACTGATTCTGTATGAAGCCTCCTTAGGAACTAAAATAATTTTGCATAGATCACTGTACATTTCCATAAGTGGTGCTGTCTGTCACTTCTGATTTGATGTAGGTATAAACTGCTCAATGATAATCAAAGAGTCTGTATTGAATACCAACTTCAATCTGTACTGATCTGCCCAAGAATTGAGCACCATTATAGTCACAGGCTAGAAGTGCCAAAGGAAACATGGAGCTGTCACAGTGGGGCTGCCTCCAAACAGTTAGCTAGGACATGTGAAATAGATACAGAAGCACCATAGCCAACACAGTTAAGACTTAATGCATTTTTTCTTGAGTACACTTGGATTGCCCAAGATTATGGACCTTCTTAAGAATATTTTCGAACCAAATTGCTTTTTGTAAAGGACTTTGCTCACACACTACACTGTTCATCTTATGTCTACAGATTTAAATAGACCTGTATGTTTCATTCACTGAATTAAAGATTACTTCCTGCAGTGACTTAATACAGAAGGGAGGTTTCCTAACGGTGTAGTTCTCCTTGCAGTCAAAAGATGGTAGTACAATTTCTATTCAAAGTGGCCCAGCAAAACAGAGTAATAGCTGTGCATCCATTGTTTGCACTTACAGAAAGGAATAGAGCAAGGAAAGAAAGGTGAGGCTCTGTAAATGAGATCACAACAGCCATTTGTTTGTCAGGCAGTGGTTATGAGCACGATCTTCTCTGACAGTAATTCTGAATGTGGCCAAGATGGCCAGGTCAATTGACTCCAGCATAGCCATCAAGCCACCTTGCCAGAATGGACATCTGTACTGAAGGGATTATTGAAAGGTTTAGGGGGTTGAGAGAGCATCAAATGAAAGTGTCCTTTTCATCATCTTTGATGTTTTCATAAAGTCTCTAAAAGCAATAACTTAACGTAATTAAAGTAGCAAGTTTAATTAGACCTAACTATTGATTAACTTAATGTTTATCTCAAAGTATTTTATAGTGAGGTGGGGATAGTTCATAGCAAGGAAACAGTGCTTCTGTTAAAAAAAGTACTAAAGTTTCCTTAATTTTAAAAGGAGAGAAGTTGCCACTAACTGCTCAAAACAGAGATTTAAGACAGGCTGTTCCCTGACAAATGTGTGCTCTTCCCAGCACATTTTATTTTTCAGGAATACAAAGCAAATAAGATGCTCATGCTGAATAAAATGAACTTAGGTTTTTTTTTCACTAATCAGCAATGGGATTTCAATCCCATTTTGTCTGTAATGAATCCTGTAAGAGCAGTTGTTTGCTTGGGCATACTGCTGATTGTAGCAGAATCTGGGGAACTAATTTTGCACAGAGGATACATGATGTTCTTCAGCACAGTAGGATCAGTAGGATCTAATATTCCTAGCACACAGATATTTAGATGCATATGGTGCTACATCTGAGCTGAGAAAACAGGAACATGTCTGCACTCGGCATGTGCAAAGATTGTAATGGAACATTTGTATCCTTGAATAATATGATGAGTATTTCTGTACACACTGAAATGATGCTGTGAATCTGCTTAGAAATAAGACTAATAATTTGAGACAAGTGCTCAAATATAAATACAAGTGCTCTGCTTTTAGATGTGTAATATCTGTTTCAGGAATTCCAGTTCTGCCAATACCTGTAAAAATTGTGCTTGGTCCTAAAAGGTTAAGCTTAGTCACCAGTATTAGGCACTGTATGGAGTCAGTGCCTTCAGGCTTAGCATAGAAGTAGCCAAAAGAAAACAGTGAGTACAGGAGTTTGTCAAAATTCTCTTGCTTTCAGGAGCCAAGGTGTGGTCGAAAGCCATGCATTATCACATTTTTCTACTGAGGACTCCCTTATGGATGTATTCTACTGCAGCAGGGCTGTATTTGGAGAAGGCAAAACAAGTAGTGGTATTTTTCAATTCCCTGGCTTCAGATTGAAGGATACTGTGAGAGAGATTGCCAAAAAAAAAGCTTGGCAGATCAAGGCAGAATCTCATATCTGGAGTGGATATGAGAGCATTATGCTGCAAAACCAAGAGTTTGTTTTCTGTTCCCTTATTTCAGGCTCAGCCTGGGAGCATGAGGAAGTTTGTGACTCTTAAGAGTCAAAATTTTAGTTCCAGGTATTGGGATTATCTGAGATGTGTTCAAATAATTCTCTGAATTCTCTGTATTATCTATAGAAAATTACTGTAGGATCAGACTAATGTCTTTGGTTCGTTCCCACCAAGCTAGAGCCCATTCACCCCTAGAACTCAAAGAATTCTCTGTGTATGGAGAATGACGTCTGCAAAACCAGAAAGAGATAAAAGATACTGCTAACATACATCCTTTCAGCTCTTTCTTCTCTCTTCCAATGATTTTTGTCCTAATTCATAATGCTTTCTGCAGCATTCTCATTGTCTCTAGGAATTTATTTTTTTAGGCACGGCATAGTGTGTGGTTCCTAAATTATAAGTAATCCACTGAAATAGCTGATTTGGACTGGAGTGCTGGAAAAGATTGCTGATGAGTGTTTTGAATGAGTGCTTTCATCATTTCCATTCCCCTTGGAGCCCCTACATGCCCCGAAGGTTGCTCAATTCATTCTACATTGGAAGTAAAGCCATAAAAAGGTCTAACTAGCTGAATGCGTCAGTTGCATTGGAATATAATTCTCTTGGTAGATAGTTTTGGTTTGTGTGTTTGAACTTGTTTCCCTGTATTTAACAAGTAAGCAGTTCTGTAGGAAGTTCCCTCTGGATGTCCCTGGAGTCTGGAGTCATCCATTTCAGTTCAGAACTTCTAGGGCACAAATGGTGTTAGAGCAAGTGACACACTGTCTCCGTGCTGAGTTGATGAAGCAGGAGACCTACAGGTAATTATTTCTTGTTCTTTTTTGGCTCCCTGCTCTGAAAGGGCCAAGTGGAGAAGTTGTGAATGCTGGTTATGGTGATGGTGTCAAAGTACTAAAATGCAGGAAGAATAGGGACAGTGGAGGCAAGGACTAGAATGTGCCACCAACTGTTCATTTGTTTTTCAAACAAACTATGTTTGACTTCCCTTTTACAGATCCCTCTTCTCCTGTGTATAACAACACCTCAGTTTCACCTGCTATCTCTTACTATGTCCTGCAGTAACTGTAGGCAAACCAAACAATTTTATTTAATAATAAAGGCAGGGTAGGCCACTTCAAACAGGACACTGCATGTACTGTGTTCAAGAGGCTTTTGCTAGATATGATGACATTAAAACTTGTCCAGATGTGGTTGAAATCACTAATGGCTCTTAAAGGCATAAGCTGCAGCACTGAAAAACAAATCTTCCATGTGACTAAATCCATGAGACAACTAAGAAGCCATGGTATGCATCTTGGATGCAGTGCTCTCTGGCCATGAGACCCATTCAGCATTCAGCACTTTTTCTCTCTTCCAAAATTTTGTCAATATATGCAATCCAGATCCTTGCAGAGAAACATGGAAATTCATAACATTTTCTGCCTGAATTAGAAACCCCCTGTTCTATGGAAGCTTGGGGAATTGTTTCAACTTTTTGATTATAACGCTAGTGATTGTATATCTGAATTTCCTGCCTTTCTGGATAAAGTAGTGAGGCACAGATGAGGTTATTACCTTTCATTTCAATGGGCTGAAGCCAACTGTAGGAGTTTCAATAAGGCAAACTGCTGAGTCTGCACTTCAGTCATAGTGACCTGAGATGGTGCTATAGATTATGGGCAGAATGGCTGGAAAGCTGCCTGCTGGTGAAGGACCCAGAGGTGCTGGTCCACAGTTGGGTATGTTCCCAGGTGGCTAAGAAGGTCAGTGACATCCTGGCCTGGATCAGCAATAGTGTGGCAAGCAGGACCAGGCAGTGACCGTCCCCCTGTACTCGGCCCTGGTGAAGCTGCACCTCAAATCCTGTGTTCAGTTCTGGGTCCGTCACTACAAGAAAGACATTGAGGTGCTGGAGTGCATCCAGGGAAGGGCAATGAGGTTGGTGACGGGTCTGGAGCACAAGGCTGATGTGGAGCAGCTGAGGGAGCTGGGGGTGTTTAGCCTGGAAAAAAGGAGAATCATGGGGGAATCTTATCACTCTCTACAACTGCCTGAAAGGAGGTTGTGGTGAGGTGGGGGTTGGTCTCTTCTCTCAGGCAACCAGTGATAGGAAACAAGGAAATGGCCTCATGTTTTGCCATGGGAGGTTAGGTTGGGTATTAGAAAAAATTTCTTCACTGAAAGTGTTTAAGCATTGGAACAGGCTCCCCAGGGAAGTAGTGGAGTCACTATCTCTAGAAGTATTTTAAAAACAAGTAGACCTAGTGCGATGATTTAGTGGGCATGGTGGTGTTTGATCAAAGGTTGGACTTGAGATCTTGGAGATCTTTTCCATCCTTTATGATTCTCTGATTTCTGTAGTGCTAGAACTCTTTAATTTCAGATGCTCAGTGACAAATTTGACTCTTCTGTCTGTCATTATCTTAATGCAGCCTCCTGTGCTGTAGCCGTATGAACCAGTGAAGCTTCTTTCTACTCTGTGTAGTCTGGACCTACAAAGAAAGATTGATGGATAACATTCTCATTTTGATGTTAAATGGTGACTTTTCAAGTAGGACCAATTTATTTGGTCTGGTGATGTAAAAGAAAAACTGAAAGTGTTAGGAGTATTATGGATTGAAAAGGGAAATGCAATCACGCAATCTTTGTCATTAGAAACTTACAGGCCCACCACCCTTGTAGAGCAAGGAAAAGCAACAGTTTAGTCGTAGATGGTAGAACTAGGGGACTGTTTTAGGCTCAAGACGACCTTGCCATAAGCACAGACAACTCAGAGATTTCTTGACATTCTGATATAATAATGTTTGATCCAGTAAATGGGGGACCATTCTCAATTTTTTTTTTTTTTTTTTTTTTAATCTTAAATTATGATAGCTGTAGACTTTGCATAGGAAAAAAGACAAGATATCCTGGACTGGGACAGACTGTTGGATTTCTGTGTTGGCCTTTTGCAGGTCTGTTGATTCCTTTTCTACATCACTCAGCCCTTTTTGCAATAGACAGAATTTTACTAAGCTAGTCATAAGGTTTACTTGAGGTGAAGCACCTTGTTCAGAGATGGTGCTTTGCATCTTACATTGTCGTAACATGTAATTTCACAGAGTAGTCTATGTTCCACTCTCCAGGCAGTTGAACATCATCTCTGCTTCTCACCCTAGGGAATGACTAGTTCATTGGCCATGTCATGCAATCATATCACAAAAACCTTGGGGACTGTCAATGTTTAATCTGCCCTTAATGAAGCCTGCCAGATCAACTTACACTATTTGTCACTATTTTCTGGTGTGGCTGCCAGAGCCTTGGCAATGATTTGTGCTTCTAAAACAAGGAAAGAAATAGGCAGCCCAGCAGTTGTAAGCGTTAACTAAAATTGAAATCCATGAGAAACCCAGGCAGAAATCCACCTTTGATCTGTTTCCTGTGTGTTCTAGGCTAGATGAAATCAGTATAGTTTTAATCCCCATAATGTCTGTTCCTTGGCTGAACTCAAGCAGGATCCATACAGGGACTGAGGCCAGATGTAGGGCCTGCCTACTCTCTGGGGTAGACTAGAGTTCAGGAACCCTCAATCTGGAATAGTCACAATGGAGTGCATGCTTGTGCACAGCACTAAGGCTTGTTAGTGGCGATGCGCAGAGCCAGATTGTGTTTGTGTGCTGAACTCCTCGGCATTTCTGTTTTATGAGTCACTATGCAGATCCCTGCCAGCTCAGGTGACCTTGCTCCGACATTTGTAGACATGGCCTTAAGTATCTAATGGCCGCCTTAAATACTTCAGGCGGGAATGTCAGCCTTCGAAACCTGCCACGTAACCCAGGTGTCTGGAGATGCTAAGCAGCAGCAAAGTCTGAGCTGTTGGGCATCTTCCTCATACCTAGGCACAGAAGGCACTGTGCCTGTCCTCTCTGAAGCAGCTAGTCTGGCCGAGCTCAGAAAGCACCTGTTGAACCCCAGCAAAACAGCTCCTGCCATCGGGGCACAGAAACCTGACTCTACACCTAATGACCAGCTGGTTACTGAGGCAGAGATTGGACTTTCAAGGTTAGTGCCTTAAACAACAGCCTGGCTACAGGGTACCCAGTGGTCTTCCCTCCCTCATTCCCTTTGTTATTTGCTAATATCAAGACAGCAACTTCAGGAGGATTCCTAAGTTGCATTAACCTAAAAAGATACAATTAAATAAGGGAATGTTGGTTAAACTTTTATCTGACTGCTAAGAGATTTAAGCCCAAATCTGTCATCTCTTGAATACTGTAATTGGCTCTCATCTCTTCCCCAGTCAACTTTTTTAAGATGGGAAACTTAAAGAGAAGGAGTATGTATGAATCCCAGTTGGAGACAGGCATTTTCCTGCAGTCCAGAAGAGAATACCAAGTTCATGGAGAGAATTTAAGATCTCAACATTCACAGTAGCTAAATTAGACAGCTCTGTGCTAATGTGCTGGCTTTTGTGGGTGTCATTCCTGTGGATTGCTTAAGCACAGAAATCTTGGCAGGAGGATCTGCAGACTGCAAGGCACCTTGTGGTTAGGAGCTGACACCCCTGCCTGTGCCTCTTTGTGAATCTGTCTCTTCCTTTATTTACTGCTAAGATTTCTTTTCCTCATCCAAAGCAAGTCAATTCAAGTAGATAGGAAGTAGGACTTTTTCACTATAATGGAACCAAGAGAGAAAAGTGGCTTCAGTATTCAAAAGCAATGCAAATCTGATGAGCAGTCAGTACCCTAGAAATGTAAGTAACCTGTCTATGTAAAAACCTGGCATGGAGTTAACTGAGGTGGTGTGACAACAAGAGATTTCTATTGGAATAAGTGATGTAATATTGTACAAGGGTTTCTATTGACACTTCTATCTGTCTCTGACTAAAGTCAGAGTGTTGTTAATGTATTTTTTCATAAACCTGATGTAATGGCATGGTAAAAGATGTGGAAAACATAATAAATACTGATGGAATCGGTGAAAGACATTTTAAATAACCACTGAAATGTTCCATGAGGTGTGCCAAACAATGTGCAGGTCATAACAGCTCAATTGCATTTTTTTTTTTAATCTATTCACTAAGAGGCCATTATTGCAGATCATGGGCTGTCATGAGAAGCTTGGACTCCTAGAGTGAGCTAACTCCCTGCTGGAAGGAAACTAACAGCAAGTTCACAGGTTACAGCTGCATCTTTGTGTGCCTGAGTCCTGCTGTGAATGCAGATCTTTCTTTTGTTAGTCTAACTCCCTTCTCAGCAGTATCTCAGCCAGATCCCTTACAGCATGATCAGACTTTGAGGGAAGAAATGTTAGTGCTGTATGTTAACTTACTGGAAGTGCACTGGCAGTAGTGAAATGTCCACTTCTGAGCTGTGTGCCCAAACACTCTGTCCTTTGCTTGAGGAAGCCACAATGTCCATGAGCTGGATACACACAGACTGTATGTAGATGAAGGAGAGGGATCCAAGTTCATGCTGCTTCCACACTGAGCTGGCTAGATGTTACTTAGCTCAGTCCAGAAGTCATGTAACCACGTTGGCTTTCGCTGCGCTATGCTTTTCTGTGTTGGGAGACTTGGCACAGCTGTGGAAAGTAGTTGAGCTTTCTCATTCTATGTCAGATGTTTACTGCTTTTTTTAAAAAATAAGCTATTAGGTTCATTGCTTTATCTTGTTATAATATTCATTTCTCAATTTGTCCCTGTTGCTGTCTTTGTGCAATGTACTCTTTGAAGTTCAAGATTTTACATAGCAAAATGTCAGAACTACATGAGTTTAAGTGACAGCTTAGCTCTTTCTAATCTGATTAGGGAATCTTTTCATTTTATTGCTTTTCTTTTTGAATATATTGTCTTTCCTAGGGCCACTAAATATATGTTTCACTAGATATTGTCTAATTATTCTTTAATTTTGTATGTAAGATTCATTCAGAAATGGATGTAGATGTTTTGGTGAAAATATTTTTCTTTTTCTTTTTTTTTTTTTTTTTTTAATTTTAAGAAGAAAAAGATTGATTATAATGCTTTGTGGTTATATGTCCTGTGGATAGAACATGAGAGCCCTGGGGTTTAAAATTCAAATGCCGGAGAGGCCTGACTCCTGTGTAATGTTTGTCTAGGAATGTGATACTTGATAAATCATAAAATTTTCAGTCATGTAAATTTTTAGACAGTATTCTGCTGATGCTGAGCTTCCTCAAACCCAATTGGAGTTAACACCATGCATCAAATCTCCTTTGGCTTTCTGTGTGAAAGAGAGAGAATGTTAAATGATTTCACATCTTCATACAACACTTGAGTTTCACAGACAAAAAGGTGTGTTTTTGTGCACAGCCTCTGATAAAGTGCTGTACTGTGTGATTGTCAATCTCCTGTGTAGGTCAGTTTGGGTATTTTGATGTATTTTATAGAGCAGTTTTCTTCTTTAATTTAAAAGTCCAGGGACTTCTGTCCTCTACAGTGAAACCTCTTTGAGGGATTTTGTGTTAGAGTATGTCCAATGACTTGTGGCACCAGCAAGTTTTTTGTGAAACCCTGGTCTTGAACACCTGCTTGGAGAAGCCACACCCCAAACAACACTTCACCTTCAGGCAGCATGAGGTCTCTTTTGTAAAAGTATGTCCACCACAGAAGAAAGGAAGATAAATGCTGTGGGCTTTGGAGCAATGCTTCATGCCTGCTTTGTCCCACCTGGAGAGCCCCTTTGCAAGCAGAATGTAGGAGGACCTTGCTTAAGTTTTGGGGAAGTGTTCTGAAGGCCAGGTGCTCTCTCTTGTTCATCTTTTGAATAGGAGGAGAAGAAAAATCAGTCCCCCATGTATATTAATGGGGCTCATGCTAATAACAGTTGCTAGGTTGACAGATCAGGAGAGATATCAATCCATTGAGTCACAACACAGATATCTCAGAGATAGGATCTTAGCAACGCTTTCCCAACAGCATCGTTTGAACTGAAATCACCAATTTTGTGTAGAGTTAAACAGGTAGCTTTGCCTTCTTAACTATTTGACTTTTGATTTGTATTACCAATATAAGGGTTATCTTCAAGGGTGGCTGCAGATAGGGGAGGGAAGTCAGACATCTACCTACCAGTTTCACCAGGGTCACAAAACATCTGTGACGTGACTAACCACTTCATGTCAGTCCCAACCAGGCAGGTCTTCAGCTGCTGGCTTGGAAGGCTCACCCTGCCCAGCCCCATTGCTGGGACCCTAACATCCCCCTGTCCCTGATGCAATGTGACACACCTACCCTCCCCACCAGGGCTGTGTGCAGGTTTGTCTCCTCTGAGCTGAAAGTCATACAAACAGCAGTGTGCCTTCTCTGCTTCTGCTCCACTGCACGCTATGCCTCACTGACTCACACAGCTTCTTTCAGGCACTTCCTTGAGTTCTGACGTAGCATGTTTTCATAGTGTAGGGTAAGTGACTTTGAAGCTGATATTTCAGTTTTGAATGAGGTAGATGTAAGCAGTATTTGAGCTTACATCATTAAATGAGGTCCTGATCGGTGGAAGAACAAAGAGAAAAATTTGACTCTGTAAGATGCACTATTGATTGCTGCACTGAGCCATGATGTCCGGTATATGCTTCCCTTCCTCTTTGCTTCCCACAAGTGCTAAATAATAGACTATGTTTACTGGCATTTACAAATTGTTTTGTCTTTGTGACTGATGCAATGACATGCCCCCTACACTTTCATTTAATTTGTAACACCATTTGGATTTTTTTTTATCCTACATTTCTAATGCAATTTTTAAATAACTATATTTCCTGCCCCCTAGACAAATCAGCTCTAATTTTATAATGAGAATTTCAGGGTTAGATTATTTCCAAAAAGAATCTAGGCCATATACATTATGTAAGGTTACCATAGTAACAGTTTCTCCAAGGGGAAAACTGACTGTCCGTAGTTTCCACAGAAACCACTCCCTGCTGAGACAGGTGCCTCCAAGGGAAGTGAAGGGAATATAAATGAGAGAGAGAAAAAGACGCGCACAGATGTCATATGACCTCTGCGGCATCCCTGCACTGTTGCAGATTCAACCGAACATTTCTGGGTTTATTTTTAGTTTGTTGTTTTTGACTGCATGAGTGGCACCTTCTCTTGTCATGTAAAGTCTCGCCACCCTTCCCTCGCGTGGAACTGGTTTTACAGCTGGAGGTACGGCGATGCTCCACCTGGGCAGTGAACTGACCACAGCAGATACTAAAGTCCAGTGCTCTAGGAACCACTGTGCATGGGAGAATTTAAATGGTAAAAGAGAATTTCCCCCCCCCCCTTTTTTATTAACTTTTTTTTTCCTGAAAGAAGTCAGCAAAGATAAAAACAGGTATGGAAATACTTCCTTCCAGAGAGAAACCGGAGAGGAGGGAAGTTCAACTAATTTGTCAGTTAATGGTTTTGTTCTTTTGGGGTACAAGCATACACTGCCAGGAAAAATGTATTCTGAAAGGGAAAAAAATTAACTCAAATCCTAGGATTTGTTAACTGAGGGGAAAAAAGAAAAGGCAAAATGTCTCTAATGTACTTTAATGTCACTGAGGCAAGTATGGATTAACATTTCTGAAATCCTTTTGCACTTTCTTTTTTCACGAATAGCGTTGATTTGTTTTACTCTTTTTTTCAAGGGCAATAAAACTGTGACATTCATTCAAGGCTTAGTGCAGCCATAACTACAGATTAACGTGCTGGCTACTTCATCTTCATCCTGTCATCTCTCTGCTGCTTTCTGGGGAAAGCAGGCTGACATGGTTATTAAATCTGGCAGCTGTGTTGTATGCACATGGGAAGCAAGTAGAGCACAGCATATAGAAAATGAGTAGCTTTCAGATAGCAGCCTTCATTTCACTGCTGCAAGACTTGAAAGGCAGCCTAAAAAGCTCTTTCTCTTCTTTGTAATCACCAGTCGCTGGATCAGTGCGCAAATATCACAAATACAGTTGCAAATGTAAGTATTCCTTGCCTGTGTGGTGCTTTCAGATTGCTAATTAAGGTTTCTACCTCAGTCTTCTGCTTGAAAAAGCAGAGAGATGAAAGCAGAAAACATCCTGACAGGGAAAGCTTCTCTGCAGTATTGTTCTGGCTTGCAGTGGAAGAGCTGCTGAGGGAAAGGGATGCATGAAATCTTTCCAGCGCAAATAGTTTGCAGTTGTGTTTGTTAATTTTGGGGATGTCTGCTTGCCATTTTGTCTGTGAGGGGAGAAGTCAAGCAAATGCAGGAGGTATTTATGGAGAGATGTTTTTCTGACTAGATTAGATAGTGTTAGATATACAGCAAGAAATATACTTCAGTGAGCATATAGAAGAAAATTTTTCCATGGTATTTTTCACCTGGAATCTTTTCTTTGAAAATCCATAAATGCAGACCCGGACTTCTCATTAAGAAACTCAACAGTACCTTATTATCAGAAGCGCAAACAAATAGTCATCATAAGGGGCACCAGTAAGTCTGCATCTGACCTGATAAGAACAATGAACATAGCATGGTGAGCAATGCATGTTTTTCACCCATCTCACTCTGTCTGTACATGAAATGATCTTTATCTGCTACAGTGGCATCAGGACAGGATAGTAAGGTGGTTGGGAAGCAGTGGAATTGAAGGTTTCTCAGTGTTGTGGTGATGCTGTAAGGAAGAAAACTGATACTTGTCAGTGTGTTTTTGCTCTCATAGCACTGAAGAAGCAGTGCTTTGGTTTTTATTCTCCTTTCTAATTCAAGGCTTCTGTATTACCATTGTCCTATCGAGTTTATGGCTAGTGAATTCTTACTGTGCTGTAAATGAAATCTACTTCTTGAAAACAGCTTGTGATCAGTACCAAGTATAAATGTCAGATAATTGCACAAGAAATGCAGGCCAGTTTGTAGCCAGTAGTACAAATGTAGCCAGTTTGTTTCTGTTGCTATGTCACATTTCTTGCTTTATTTACAAGTTTTGTTGTTTCTTGGGGACCATTGGTGCTGTCAGCTTTTCATGAGCCATGTGAAAATGTCATTTTCACAGTTAACAGGTGACTGCCATTAAGCAACTAGGGAGAGAATATGTGTGGTGTTTGCTGCAATAGAGGACTAAACATATTCATGTATAACCCCCTTGATAATACTGCTATAACATAGGTATTTGATGACCCTGTTATGTTTATAAGCTGCTTTTGCAATACTTCAGACTCATCTTGCAGATGTATATGTACAAATGCCTGTCTTCACTGTAGCAAGTAAAAGATGATTTTGAAGCTTCTCTTTCATTCCTCTTGTCTCCTTTTTTCCCCTCATAGACATAAATTCATAGCTTGCCTGAAACTTAGCTGTGAAAATGGTCATTTTTGATGACAGCTGTGGAGCTAAGCTTCCCAAGCCTGAGTGGCAGCCAGCCAGCTGCTGAGACAAGTGGTGACCTTTCAGGACAATGTCTCTCACAAAAATGTCAAAATATTAAAATGGCAGACATCAAATGCCATGTGCGTGGGGAAGGGTAGTCATCTGGCAGGCTTTCAGCTGAAGACAGTTAATCCACTGCTTGTTTGGATTATACATTGAAAGCTCCTGCCTAAGACTCTAAAATATAGAGAAATTATTCATATGTATCCTGAATAATTTCAGAGGTTCTTCTGGGAAAATCTGGGACATGGATGGAAAATTTCAGAGGTGTTTTATTTAAAATCTGCTCAGGCATCTTACTGACAGATATCCAGAAAAGCAGTATTTGGCCTTTAATTTTGCTCTTTGCATCATATACCAGTTTTCCTCCCAAATCTCTTATCCAGAATGTAAATGGATCCTGATGAAGCCTACGCGAAGTTCATTGATGTGCACAGGATGCTGTAATTCTGATAGCATGTGCACTGACTTTTTAGGCATATGCTCACTGAATCCTAAACAATCCCCTGCAGTTCTTGGTGCTGCAGCCCTGAGCTGAAATCTCATTTGCTGTTACATGCATCGATGCTTTGTAACTTTCTCTGAAGGCACTGAGGTGTGAGCATTCCCGCACTCGCTGGTGTGTCAGATTCTCCGATACCTTTACTCCTGGTAACAGATCACTGACTCTGATAGGCTGCCTCATTGGTTTCAGCCCTCCTGCATAAATATTTCTGGGAGGTGTGAAACTGCCTGGTCTTTACCATGGCCTGTAGGAAAGCCAGGCAGTGTGCATGGCTGATCAGGGAACAAACCTGTTCACCTTGTGGCTGACCTCTCTTGGAGAGTAGGAAGGGGTACACCAGTGACTGCACCAGACCAGTCTTGTCCAGCCGGTTTGGAACTGGCCGCAGTTCAAGAGAATTCTCAATATTCTCTGTGCAAAGCACAGGGTGAGCTGCCAACATGGATAACCCCTGCAAAGCATTAAATATTTAGATTTAATAGTGCCAAATCCATTGTTACTTACTAAGATGCCTTCCCAAGATACTGAAAAAGAAAATAGTCTTCTCCAGTATTTCCTTCCTTTTTTCCTTCCCTTTCAAGATAGGAGTTCTGTGTCACTCCTAGTTTCTTCTCTTACTACAAGCAAGCAGCTTTTTGTAATTGTTTAGTGTTCTTCACTGCTACTCCGAGAGGAAGTGTTTCCCACTCCCTCTGCCTTTTAAAACTGGGAGCACTGCATTCCAAGTTCACCTTCTCTCTACCATAGTCAAAGGAAAGGCTAAGTATCCATGTTGGTCTTTTCTTTCCAGTTAGTATTCTGTGATCACTCCTCCTTTCTCCTAATTCCCTACAAGAAGAACTCTGAGGCAAATGAGCTGGGTAAAAACAAATTCCCATAAACATCTTGCAGAAATTAATCCTTCCTCCTCTCCTTCCTTTCTCCTTTACCCTGTCTTCAAATTTTTATCTGATTTCACACAAACATTTCTGTGATTTGAGAATTACTAAGATGTAGAAATCTGTTTGGAAGAACAACATTATGCTCATCCAGTTGAGGAATAAAGAGGTAACTGAGGCATCACTTAATGTAACATAGCACAGCTCAGATACCGATGCTGAGTTTTGGATTTTGATTTTCAAACAGCAAACCACAGGTAGCCCCAATCTATTTAATCATCTGATAATGTTAAAGAAAAAAATAAATAGGGATGCTGCTGTTTTCTGTGAGCTTTGCTTGAAGAAAAAAATTGGAGAAAAATAACTGCAGCAGCAGTAATTTCTTTAAAATCAAATTATACAGGACTTGGTTGTTTCCTAAGAACTGTGCAGTGTCAGATTCATTCAGTGCAGTTCATTAAACATCAGTCAGTACACCTCATATGAAATTCTGACTTGCACCAATGGCAAAATTAACATTTTATTCTGCATTTAAATTGTTATTACTCTTTGCTATTTCTTTAACATCTAGAAACACCTTTTTTTGTCACTGAGCTAGGTGTTGTATAAAACAGAAGGTTATCCTTGTCTCCAGACTGCTTACAAGCTATATTATAAATCAAAACCTCCTTAGCACACATTTACTACCTTTCTTGTTTGGCTCTTTATCCAAATTCAGAACACAGATGTCAGTAGTATGTTATGTGAATTGGTCTTCAGGATACCAGACTTTGCTTAGACACAGGCTTGAAATTGCATGTAATTACAATTAGGGAATCACATACACTTACTGTGACCTTATTTTAAAGCTGTCTTACTGATTCACTTGAAGTTTCTCCCTTAGGCTGTCAGTGTTTAGGTATTCAGTTAATGAAGTATATTAATTGAAATTAACTCAACTGACCAAAACATGACTATAATTACAAAATAGTTCTGGACCACCAACGAAGGTTTCCCTTAAAATCATTAAGACACTATTGCCAATTACTAAGTTAATAAGGTTCATGATAAACTTAATTACTAAGTTTAATGAAGTGTGTTTACTTTTTGTTATTTACTGAACCTAAATTTCAATGTTGATTATTAACATGAAATGAGCAGCAACATGACACATGACCATCACACACTAATTGACTCATGGACCGTGTACTGTTATTTGAGGTGGACGGTGGGGATTACAGTATGGGATGAGAGTCTTCATCTGCATTTTTTATAAGACCAATTTTTCCATCACTCTGCTCCTTATCCATTTTACAAGTAGATTTCAGGAGCAGTCACACATCTGTTAACATCACCTTTTCTGCTACCTTTTTTTTGAATGAGAAAATGTAAGGTACACAGTAGTTTTTATACTCATAAACTAGGATTAACTGCTATCTGAAATCAGTCAGGACAACTCTCGAGGACACAAAGCCCCATTATAATAAACTATTCCATGCTGAAGGTATTTCATGTGTTCAGTTTGTACACTCTTCAGATCATCTTTCACAAGGCAAGGCTGTAGCATGTGAATACAAACTATAACCTAACTGAGTAATGTAACCAACATATCTGAGCAAAATAGCATAATTATTCTTTCTGGAAATGTATCTTGCACAAACAACTATGATTTCTAAGTGCCATTTTTATTTTGAGGTGATAAACCTAGTTGTATATGCAGGAATAAAAAATCTGAAGGATCCCAGAGGGCCAAATTGCAGTTGAAAAGATACAGTATCTTGAATTTCCCAGCATTTTTAAATTTCACTTTGAAACTGTAATTTGTGATGTCTCTTTTTGCATTGACATAACAACTTGTATCACTTCAGTGACACATTAAAAACTAAATTTAAATTTATTCTGTCTGTGTCACTGTTGTCCCTTCCATAAAGCAGTTGCAATTATCTATACGATTGCAAGCTAAAAACATGAAGGACTGTCGTACTCCTCAAATGACTGGGGTTTTTTTCATACAGGGAATGATGGATAAAAGTCTGAAAGATTATTTGCAAGCATGCAATTAGTCATAAATCCAGCTTGATCTGGATGGATAAAACAGTAGTTTATCAATCTGGTTAGCTAGTACTTTGAAAGGATTTTGCAGAACTCATTAAGTCAGGAATATTAAGATGGTTGCCTCTTTTCTTATGAGACAATAATGTGATTCTGAAAGGGATAAGCTAGAAGGTCAAAGACAAAACAATTTATCCCCAGGAATGGTATGGATTACTGTTAAGAAGAACATTCTGAAATCCTGCCCTATCATTCATTTATTTCAAAGCATTCCTAAAAGTAATGACCTAATTTTAAAGACAGTAAATCAGAAATAACCAAATCACTAAGGCTTGTTTTTCTTTTAGAAACACGGGTAGTCTTAATTGAAAGGCTTTGGTACTTTTGAGTCTCCTTTACCTATCTAGGGGAGCAACTGAAAAAAGTCAAACACCTTTTCTATTCTGTTTCCCCCCCATTCCTTCAAATCAGTGGGAATTCACTCTCACCAGGACCCTTTTTAAGAAATTAGAGAGACTGGAGACTGATATTGAGCTACCTCTGTTGAATACCTTGTAATGAACCAGCTTCTATTCTTCTTCAGAAACAGGTTCACTGAAATAAGTGGTTTTGGCAGACTCTGTCTAAGCAGAATGTAGAGAAGTTGATCCTGCTGCTTGTCATGGCTAGCTTTTTGAAAGAGGAGGTTGACATCAACTCCCTTGACATTCTGAGTGTTGCCCTACTGACATACCTGAAATCCATATGTTGCTAGAGCTTTGTTACAGTATGTGTGGCCCTCAGATTTTAAATTAGTCAGTAGTAATTGCTATGTAAGAGTCAGGGTAATTGCTATGTAAAAGTGAAGCAATGAGGCTGAAAATTGATTAAAGAATTCGATAACTAACACCCAAATTATTTTAGTGTATTTGGAGTTTCCAGGACAATATACTTATGAACCTTGGTCCAAGACATAGCCATCCTAAAAGTGAATGTAACTCATACTGCATATTCCCATGGCAAAATTTTACCCCAAATGGGCTTCCAACCATCAGTGTCCCTACTAGATGGAATGGTCAAAGTACTCTTTTTCTCTATAAAATTAAGATTGTATGCTTTAAAATGAGAAATGGAGAATTTGTTCAACTTTTGTTTTAAAGAACATGACGAGAGTTAACAGAATGAAGTTTGTAACATAGATGCCATTGTGTAATGCTTGTAATTAATACCATGCTATGACATCAAAGGTCTTCTACAAATCAATAATTATTGATGAGAAAACAAGTAATCATTTTCACTGTAATTATCAGGAGACATGTGATGGTTTGCTTTGGTTCTGACCTTGATTGTTCATGCACTGAAATAATAATTGCAGTTAATTCCTTCTTTTCCATAAATATTCATTGCCTGTTCAGCATCAGAGAGTATATGGAGGGGAGGACCATCATGTAAAACACTTCTGTTTCTTAGGAAGTATGGGTATGCACTTTTGGGGCAACAAAAGGCCTCACCTTTGGCTTACAGTAATGCTTTTTAAAAGTGGTTCTGCCCTTAAAATGTTTTCTGAAAGGTTTTCTTTGCTTTATTGTTGAAGATGTGAGGGCAGATAGACACACCTGATTGCAAGTGTTATGGAGAGCAGAAAGAAGAAAGCTCTTTTTGATGCTCCTTGATTCTCAGTCAGCTAACTGTAGGAGAAATCAGAGCTGATGTTATGAAGCCCTGATTTATGGAGCTGGAAAAAATAGCTTAGATCCTTGAGCAGCAGAGACCCCACACTACTCTGACCATATCATCTGGAAAGCATTTTGCTGTAAATATACTTTCCCTCTGTTTGTCACTGAGGAAAGTTTTAGTGTTGTCAGTGCAACAAGTGGTACAACATCACTATGCCATTTTCTGTGCTTCGGGTGAACTATCTAAATAAAGGTGTTAATAGAGTACCTTTATTAAGAGATCCCTTCAGCTGATTGCCTTAATCAGGTATGGGGATTAAAAGTAGGTATAGGGCTGCCTATCACACTGGCAGTGCAATGCTCTAGGTCAGTGGATTGCTGTCTCTTCACAGGAGTGTTTGTCAGTGGGTATGCGTACATGCCATAGTCCATAGTAGTTTGTTTATCTGATTCAGAACAGATGCTCAAATCACACAACTTCCATGAAGGAGGAATTGACAAAGAGTGCAGCTGGGGTGAGGATGGTACAAGAAACTCCATCCATCATTCTCAAAAGGCACAATGAATGGCTTAATTGTTGCTGTTAACAATTGTTGGCCATTTTATTTGCTATAGCCAAAGTATGATCCCACTACGAGCCAACTTGGAAAAATACAGTGACAGGGCAGTCTCTTTGTTCTGTTCACTTGGCATCATTCACTGAATAGATCCCACTGCCTCTATCTGGAGCAAGACCTTCCACTATTGCTCACCTGCAAAGCGCATTTCTTGACCACAGTGAGGTGTTGAGCTGGCTAACATATTTGTAATTAGGAAGGAACAGCCCTGACAGTGAGGAAATAATGTTATAACAGTATGCAACAAAACCAGCAGTATTTCATACTGGGGAGTTTTTGTTAGACAGTATGTCTTCTGAGAGAGCTGCCCATGGGAATACTTACCCTCATACCAGAGTTTCCTTCAGTGCCTTGTGAATTTAGTCTATCATCTTTCATTGAACTGGATTGGATGTGTCTTGTTTAGTATCTTCCTCTGTTGCAAGGTTCATACTTAAGGGATGCTACACAAACACTAGGAAAGGACAGAAAGCCAGCTGCCTGTATCACATAAAAAAATTCATCTCCCAAGTGAGTATGCAGTGGGTCACAGTGAGGTTAATGTACGTATTCATGTGATGTTAAAAAAGTAATTTTCTGGATTAAAGCCTCTCCCTATGGTTTAGTATTCAGGCTCCTACTGAAAAGCTGAAGATTTTTATAGTTCTCAAATAAAGACACCTGAATTTTTGTCATGCAAAACAATCTAATTTTTCTTAGTCTTGTTCTCAGAGATAACTCAATTATTTTGGCTAATTTTTTAAAATGAGGCAAACATCTAGCATGAAAAATTTTCACACTAGCCCTTAAAGGCTGTCAATCTATTGATTGGGTCACTTAATGGAGAAATATAAAATTACCATGCTTATGGATTATAATATTCAAATGCACTAAAAAGGTACAATTGACAACAAAATTCTGCTTTGGGCAAACATCATGGCATTCAGTACCTCTATTGTAGCAAGGAGGTTCTTAAGTATAGCTGTAACAAGATTTCTTAGAAACAAACCCTGAATGGTAATTTATTCTTTTGAGGATGGTATTAAATATCTATGTGGCTTCTTCCCCTTCAGAAAGTGATATTGGAACTTGCTGTAGAGTGAAATTACTGTGGATGAGGAAGGAAGTGAAAGGCAAAAGATTGGACCATCTTCAGTTTCATTTTTTGAAATCCTAGTGAGAAAGTTTAACTTTTTCCGTCATTCACAAGTTAAACAAGTTTTTGAATCTGTGGAATATTTCCTTTTCAGAATGCATGCAACCTGTTATTCTGTATTGTGGACATTAAAGCTCTGGAATCCTCTGCAGTATCAAGGGGTTTGCATATGTTTTGTTTTAGGCATTACCATATCTATGGATGCCAGTGGGATGGATTGCAAGATAAACTTCCTTTCCAGCTAACTTGTGCTTTTTGCTGTCTTTCACCTGTCCTTAAAATGACCAAGAAATATAGCTTTAAAATAACTGCATTAATCTGAGTAATTGCTGAATTTTAGCAATTACACTGCAATAATCGTTGCCTCCTTCTGTGAGGTCTTTCTCAGCTTGAGCTTGAGTCAGAAAGCAACCAAGAGCAAACAACAATCCTTTCAATGCAAGAAGCCTCCTTTAAACGTGCCACATTGCTGACCTTGACAGGCGCGCAGAAAAGCACAAGTGAATGCACACAAACTTTCAAGGCCTGCTGTTCATCCAGACCCTGGGTACTACGCAGTATTACCTCACACAGATTTTGTTCCTTGCATGCAAATAGAATCACAGCCTGGGTCAATACAAAGGCCCTGGTAGAGCACTGTGTTGCAGTCGGGCAGCTCTGGCTGTTTTAACAGAATCAGGGATCCTTGCTCAAGGAATGAGGCAGAATAGTCATTACTTTTAGAGCAATAAGAAGAATGAATGCTGGAAGAAGTGGCACTTTTTTCATAAAAGGCTTTGTTAAATAGGAAAAAAAACCCTCAGACTGACATGGAACTGATTTCATATTGCTGTAAAAATACCGTAGTGATGCTGGATGCAGGTTATAGAGATTATAATTTTATTTCATGCTGCATATCTTCAGGAAACCCTTACTAATTTAGATAGCACTGGCATTGCTTTTCCATATACATTTTTATTTATTTGTTTGAGCTAGAATATACAATATCTCCAAGCTTCTTGCTGGCTAGGTAATATTTCAAAAGACTTTAAGTTCCTTCTCCCCAGTTAATATTTGCAAGAAATATATCTAGACATCTTTGTATTCAAATTTTTAAAAAATCCTATTTTGGTTGATTTTATACTCACATTGAATAAATAATGAAATGTCATGTCCTTTATACTTTCATATTAATTATAAGTATGTTCTAGTATAGATTTCTCCCTGTAATTTACAATTGCTACATAAACATACAGTCTCATACAAATACATTCTTATGGAGAATTTGTTTTAAATATGTGTAGAACTCATAAGAAAATATGTATGTCTGAAGAATTTTAGAAGTCCTTGAATTCCATTCCTTTTCAAGTCAGTGAGCACATATTGAACAGAACACCATCCTTTCAGTATGCATTAGTTTTGTAGGTTTGCTTGAATTTTGTAGACCATACAGAAATTTTGTGGTAGGTCCTATCAGTCTGAAGCGAGCCATTTGTCTAGAGACTTCTTTACTGTTCTTGCCTTTAATAAGAACCTTTGTATGCTCAATCTGCTGATGTTGTCTTTTATCCATTCTTTCCCAGATTCTTATACGTGTGATTGACTGAAAAATTCTTCTAGGATTATTTTGATCCCCAGTTCAGTTTTCTTAGGCTGCTGTAAAATGGCATGGCATAATTAATTCCAGACATGGGGGTGGTTTGGTCCTGATTACATGACAGGTTTAGCCATGTGCTACTTGGATCAAGGGAACTTTTATATTTTAATTGAGCTCTCCTCCATGGCTGAGGTTTGTAGTATCTTTAATGCTGTCTTCTTTCCCTCTCCTGCTGCTCAGAATACCTTTGCTTGAGAACTAGTATGTCCCTGTTTTTATAGGGGAATAGGTAATCATGAGGAACTTGACTTCAGAGCACCTGGAATTCACTAAAATTCCTCTTACAATTTAGCCTGTTATATGAGTGTTGAAGGATTCTAAATAGTCAAGACACTGAGACATGCACAATCCAGCCTTAACTTAGTTGAGCAAAATAAGCAAGAAGGTAAATATGTCCTTGAAGTGCAGCTGTGGGGAATTAGCTGCCAAGTGTAGCAATTCCAACAATGTCAACAACAGTGTGTGAACGGCAGGTTGTAGAACCTTAGCGAGGCAGAGCAGCAGCAGCAGTCTGTATGACAGCTCACCATCACTCCAGTGATTTGCTTAGATGTGTAAACAAGTAGCTAGGAACCAATGTATTGCTTGCATGTAGAGAAGTAGAAAATGATTGTAAGTAGCCTTCTGATCTGTAATAAACAGCTTCACCTGATCATACTGGTCTGCCTGTGATGACCCATGAGATCCTCTGCAACATATGAGGATACTGAAAACTTGGACTGTTGTGTTTGCTTGCAGGTTTATGCAGTACACACCACCATCTCTTTGGGTTTCTTTATCCAAATGAATAATTCTGACCTTTGTTGTGCCTCTGCAGTTTCAAACATTTAAATTATTTAGGTCTTTCCGCATGCTCAGTAATGGGCCCACTTTGTCGAGGCTTGCTGGGTAGAAACAGGATGTAGAAGTAAATTTAGTTTACCATTTTTTTGGTATCCCACTCACTCTTATTCAGCAAGTAGGCATAAAATGCATCGGTAGTCTCATTCAAGGAGATGAGGAGAGGGGAGGGACAAGTCACATCTGCACCATTGGGCACAGACCACTCTGGCAATTATTCAGGGGGTGTGTATGTATGAAGGGAGTTAATTCCTTTTAGTTCCTGGATAAATCCGTGGCTGACCTCATTGATGTGACAGTGAAATCAGCGGGAGTTCTCATATGCTTGACAGAAGGGCATGTATTAAAGTGCTTTCTTTGAACCAAGGTCACTGCATTGCTAATCTGAGCATTTTTCCTATGATGGGCAAATCCTTCTTGGTCTCTGAGCATCCTTTGCTCTTGTTGATGCAGAAATTTGGTTCTGTGCCAAGGAAGCAAGTGGAATATTTACTCCTGAGTTCATGATGAATAGGGTTTCTTATGGGAGCAGGAACCACAGCTATCTTGAAGGCAGTCTTCTAATTAATGCTGTCTGTTTGTTTTATAACAGTAAGGTCTTCACAAAAGAATTCTTTTGGATATTTCCCTTGAGTTCTTCTGTGTGACCAAGAACATCTCAGCCCATAGAGAAGTGTGAGAAACTGGAGAGGCACTTTCTTTTTCCATGTGAGCAAGCCCACATTGCAAAGGCCATACCTAATAAGGAATTTGTCAGTTCCAAAGACACTGCTGGAAATGTTTATACTGTTATATAGGAAAGCATTCCTTGGAGACAAGTCATCTTGCAATTTGAAAATAGGGTGGATATGTGTGCTGCTGGGTCTGTTGCTCTTTTGGCTCTTTTTGTCTGCATACCTGACACTCTGAATGTAGGTCTGCTCCAAAGTCAAAACGTTTGTCTTTCTGAAATATTTTTGTGGACTCTAAACCTAATCAGAGATAAGGGGTGTTTCAGCACTCTTTGCAAAATCCCTCTAGAAGTGCATAAATCACCCCATAACAACAGTGGAATTTAAACGTTGTGTCTAGATTAATTCACAGAATTTAATAGAGAAATGTCTGTAGTGTAGTATAGCAAGGCTTAAAGTATATTACAGCCAGCTTGGGTATAGAAGCCAGTTACGGCAGCATGATGTCCAAGACAGGCTAATTTGCTTTGCGTTTTTACTGAGTTCTGTCCTACTTTAGCAGCACATACACTAGACAGCTATTTTAGAGCTAGCTTTGATACTTCTTGCTACCTTGCTGTCACAGTTCCGTCTAGAAAAACCTTAAAGCTCAAAAACTCTGACTACCAGACTTCCAGGTGAAATGGGAAGCTGAGGCCATTAGTCTGCAAATAAGGTAGAGCACAACTGAATGGGAAATGAAGGGCAAAGGGTAGTTGGTACTTGAAAGGCCTCCTATGAACCACCTCTCACCGGGACACAAAGAAGCTAGGGAGAAAACTTGCACAGATGGACTTCAAGCTTGCAAGTTTACTGTGTTCTACAGTGATGAAATTAATCTTTACCCATAGTGCATGTATTTCTGGAGGTGCATCTCCTTTTATTAGTGTACTTGTGTTGTGTTTGGAATGAGTGACCTAAGAGGTGGTAAGAAATTTAAAAAAAAACTTATCCTACCAAAGTAGTTATCCTATTTATTTGCTTTCAAAGGATATATTTCTTGAGTCAATAGAGAAAATAGTAACAGTTTGTATGTCTGAAATGTATTCAGTGAGAGCTTCAAAGAACTGTGAATGTATCCACACAGAATTTCTGTGAAATACGTAAGACATCATATTACCACTTAACAAAGGGATATAAAAATGAAATCACTAGTGCAGATCTAACTAGAACGCCAGTGATAGTCATGACAGCTGTTGATATACATCAGCTGTATAACCCTTGCTTCTTTCCACACAGCTTCCAAGGCTATAATTGTATTTTTAGTTACAGTTACAATTTGATAATACTCTGCTGCTTTTCCACTGCTGTGAAGCAGAGAAGCAGGTCTCTGTGGTCACTGTGGCATTATTTACATTATTAAGTTGCAACGGGTATCTCTGTTTGATCTGATCCTTGGTGTGGCATTACTGATGAGGTTGAAGGAACCATTCTGTCTTGAAGACTGTCAGATTCTGGATGGAAAGCTGGCACGTTAGAGGCAGATTCCAGCAATTATTCAGCAGCGCAGGAAGGAGTATTTGTAAGCCTGACCTTTCTGTACAGAGAGCCATGAAAAAGAGGTGCTGACAGCAATTGTTTCACTTAAGCCATTTGGAGCACAAGGATAGGTCCTAGAGTCTATGTGGCCTCCAGGGATTAGACACATCCCCAGTCTCTCTTGGCATTTGCTAGACTGCAGGAGGCACAATCAAAGGGTTAAATAGTTCCACAGTGCGTCACTTGCTTTCTAATTAGGAAATGGTCCAAGAGCTCAAAGTTCAAAATGCACATGGTCTGAGCTGGGACTAAGCCCAAGTTCCCACTGATTGCAGTCTCATATGTTAGTGTGGTGCATCTGCACACGATCTCTTCCCCTTCCCATTTCTGCCATTTGTTTTCCTTTTTAACAGGAAAATGAGACAATTCAGCTACACAGTTTCACTTCTTTTGTCATTATCTGAAGTCTACCATTGCTTGAGCTTGTGTGTTTTCTGGGAATAACTTGTAACCCCCTTTATAACTGAAAGCAAGACAGTAAAACATGACAAAAATCTTCTCACTCCATTCCATCTGCAGCATCTGTGGTTTCTGCTGGAGAAACAGGGCAGGTCTCCTCCCAGCAGCAAAGCAGATATGAACTGGTCAGGCTGAGCCTCAGGGGGCCTGAGGTTCCTTGTTGGCCCCAAAGGGAGATACAAAGAACATGCAAAATAGCATTGAGCTGAGCTTGTTATGAGAAGAAAAAGCAGAGTGAGGGTGGGCTGAGGCCACAAAATGGTAAAAAGATTTTAGAAAGCAAACAATAAATAGCAGAAGCCAGATGCAAGGATGGTAATTTGAAAGGGGCAGAGTCAAAATGTCACCCATGGAGCCTGCAACTGAGGGAGTGGGCAGTGTTCTGCTGAATCATATCATAGAATCTTAGAATATACTGAGTTGGAAGGGACTCATCAGCTTTTGGGATCTTGTTTTTAAGAATGGCATGAGTTTGGGGGTCATAGTTCTAAATTTCACCCCAGAATAGATGGTAGTTTCTGGGGATGACAGCCATATTTTGCATATGAAAAAGAAAGTAGTGATTCTGGTCTCTGCCTTTTTCCCTCTCCATCTTCAGCCACATGTGTTTACTGTTTCTCTCCTCTGGCTCTTGGGGTGCTTAACATGGCAGGGATATGAGTCAGATCATTAACCTGTCTGAAAAACATATCCAGCAAGACAAATTTGGTCTGTGAGCTTTCACACTCTTCCTGGAAGACAAGTGAGAGGAACAGGCCTGTGGAGCTGAGAATGGTGATAAAGAGAGGGGGATGATGACCTTTTTGATAAAAGTAAGTTATTAAATCAGCTTGCCCATCACACTTAGCTGGTGCCTGGATTGGTATTGTTGGCAGTGCTGGTAAGAATTTTCCTGCATCATACAAGGCTTAAGGACAAAGAAGCAGCTTCATCCTTGGCATAATGCTGTGAGTGGGGTCACAGGAGTTGTACTCAGGGTGACTTTGTCTAAAGTGTGCCTTTTCAACATAGTCCACTAAATCAGCTCTTTCTTGCTCTCTCTTTTGTTTCTTTATTTGTGGCTACACTGAATTAGCATCTTAAATACATTTCCATGGGAATCAGAGATGCAATAGCTAGCTTGCTTTCTCTTGTGCATCTACAAACAGTCTTTTCATAGCAGTCTTTTCACAATCTCATGTACAGTGTTTGGGCACTTGATCCATATCCGTCAAAGAATTTTCATGCCTATCCTGTTCCATAAAATATCTAACACTGTAAGGTGCATAACATGAGATATATAGTTGATGGTAGAAGATTTGTGGCACATATGTTTTATATATATGGATGAAACATCCCTCTTTCTGGAGTGACTTTTTACCTCTTTATTGTTTCCCACTCTCATTCTGATACATTGTTTCTATATTTGGTGTCATGGAGATTGTAGAAAAGAAGAATAGATAACTTGATTTGATGAAGCAGGGTGTTCTCTGCATAGAGGACAATGTAAGAAAAGAGAGCTTCATAGTAAGAGAGAAAGCTGAAAAGCCAGGCCTTGTGATGAAGACAGCTGTGGGAGTGGATCAGTAAGAAAAGAGAAACTCTGAAAAGGCCTCGAAGCTCAGGACATGAAAGCATGGCTTTCATGGAGGTGTAGGCAATGTGGCTGTGGTATGGAACAAAAGATGACCTCAGCTGCTGAATTTTTTGTGGAAAACAATGCAGGTGCATTGGGAATAAGATCCAGGCTCAGTGATCAAAATAATTACAGTAATCAAATACTGTGATCACATGGTGGATCTGGGCAGAGATTTACATGTTAAAAATACCAGAAGAGAGTTCTGGTAAAATAATGGTGTTGGTGTGGATAGCACAGACTAAGTAAGAAATCTGGGTAGGAGTAGAGGCAGTGTATGTTATGTACTTGGATGACAGCTGATGGAGCTGTGCACTTGCATCAGAATCTCAGATATATTTTCAAAGATGCCTAGCACGGCTCGCTGTGAAGAAAAACTTGCAAACGTGACCACAGCACATTGTGATGCAGTGCTTTCTGCCAGAACTCTCGTGCAGCCTGTCAGCAGAAGCTGTAGAGCTGTGATATGCCCGCCCATCCGAACGAGGTGCTAAGTCCAGCATCTGCTTCTGCAGGGAGTTCAGCTCCTTTATCAAAGCAGAGGGGGAGAGAAATTACTTGTGCCGAGACTACACGGAATGTAGTGTGATTGGACTGCTTTAATTTGACCCCAGAAAAGGATCTTAAAATTAGGAGCTGTCCGGGCATTTAATACAATATGCCTAAACCAGGATGACATGAGACTGGAGAAATGCAAAAAGGTGAAAAATACAAATGGATGCTTGTAAGTCACTGACATAAAGTGGTGCAGGAACCTGCACAAACAAATAGTAAAAGCTGGATAGAATATAACAAGAAGTAGGATGCCTTTTGGGAATGTGAGGGAGGGAGGGGTAGATGCTGAAAGAAGAATTAATCAGAGAGGTCAGAGAAAAAACAGTGAAAGCCAAAAAGATGGCATGGTTTTTAAGGAGGATTTTACTTATTTGCAAAGTGAAAAAGAGCTCAAAGAGCCTGAGGCTTGAAGCACAAAGCATGATATTTACGCAGGGAGTTATTATAAAACACTTGATGAGACCGATTTTGGTGGCAGACAGGCCTCACAGCCAAACTGGAGGCATAAGAAAGTAGGACAGAGCTGGGATGAAATGGGATCAGCAGCTGTAAGCAGGGTATTCAATTAACTAGGAACAATTCAGTTCAAACAACAAAGGAGAGAGGAACTTGGGCAGACAGGTGGGATCATAGGTGGCTGAGGCAAGATGAGAAGGAGCTTATATTTCAGGGACTATTCACTCCATGCAATACCTCTTTTGTCTCTGTGTTAAGATTAGTAAACTGACAGAGAAGCATTTGCTTCTGTGCTATATTACCTTTACTTGAATGAAGGGGGGACAGACAAAGGAGGGCACAGTGTGGTGCTGAAGAGAAAGGAGACTTAACACCTCCACTTTTGACAGCGGTAACTTGCTAGATAAACTTGGTTGTCTCACAGAACCTTACCCTAAGGTGCCTCTATTATGACTCTGCTCCTTCTGGGAGATCAGGACCAAAAAACCAAGCAGTTAAGATGGAGGCGAGGAGAAGCAATCATAGGAGGATCAATGAAGGTTGGGGGTCAGGTCAAGAAGGTCAGGGTAAGGCATTTGTGACAGAGAAGTGAGAAATGCCACTATCAGCAAATAAAGCAGATAAAGCATGTCAGGAAGGATGAGAATAAGAAAAAGGATGCAGAGAATTAGAATTAGAGACTTTGCAAGTGAAATTTCTATACAGTGAATATTAACTACATTTAATTTAGAGGTCTTTTCTTTGTTTGTATGTTTGATTGATCTAAAAGAAACAGTGCATTGGAGATGCCTGCGGGCTCCCTAAAAGTGTTTGTATGAATACACAGCAAATATGTGCTTTTCCTGAAGTGATCTATTGACTTTTGGTTTTCCTTCCACCTTAAGCATTTTAATGCCTAGCAGTAAACCGTCAAGCCCTAGCCCTTCCCAGTCAGTCCCTCTTGTTCCCCTGCTTAAGACTGAAATGCAATATCTTGAACAGCCAGAATGTGAAGAAGGAGCTAATCATTGGCTCGCATTGTGGCTGGCAGGGCAGGCCCGCCTCTTTGGCTTGTGCTGACAAGCTGTTTATGTTTGTGCACGGCCACCCTTTAACTCAGCCGCCCGATGGCCGTAATGGGACCAACTGTCTGAATGCTGCAAGGAGCTAAATCTTCTCATCAGAGGCACAGTGAATTTCAGCCTCTGATACTCCTGCCTGGACTCTATGGAACACTAGTAAGTAGCTTTCTGTCTTGTTGTGGCTTTTCTCATAAGACTAAGGGCATGTTTTAGCAAGGCAGGTAGGTGCTGTCATTCAGAGAGCCAGCTATGAAAGCATTTTCCTCTGTCTGAAGTAAAAGAGCAGCTGCTTTGTATGCAGTGTCATGACTGCAAGGAGCACACGATTTCAATCTCAAATGAGACCTTCCTGGGAGGCAAAAGGGAAGAAGTTAATAAGGACACAACCCATTTAAACTAAGTTGTTGGGGGTTTCATTTATTTATTTATTTATTTATATAAATTATATATGTGTGTGTGTGTGTGTGTGTACACCCTCTTCATTTAATCTGCGTCTAGTTTTTTGTTTTAGCTGCATTTCCAGTATTTGATCATCCAGTCTCTTTTCAAACAGAAGCAATTTTTGCAAGGTCATGAGTAGCATTGTTCAGAAGAGTGTGAAATGGCTGGAAATGAGATACTGTAAAATGAATGCTCCTCAAAATACTGATAGGTGCTGTCATATTTGAAGATACATGCTTAGCAGTAGAAAAAGAACTTTGTGGTCAGAGATTTCAGTCCTCTTTATTGACTGCTATTGGTAACTGTTCACAGCTCCACAGAGCAAAAGACTGCAGAGATGGAATGAGCATGACTTCTTGCATCTTCAGTACGGCCTTTCTGATTTTCAGAATCTGAAATCAAATATTGCTTGTTTGGGCAGTATTCTTCAACTTCGCTGTGCATAGCATATATTGATGGACTTCTCAGACTTTCTCTTTTACCATTTACACTAGCAAAGAAAGTCTTTATGTCCCTGTCAGAGCTGGCCACTGTGCAGAATCTCAGAACTGGTCTGTCCCTGAGGTTTGGGCAAATCCGAATCTAGATTTCATGTGGTAACTGAGGCTCAGGCTGTGAGTTCAAGATATCTGGGGGGGGGGGGGGGGGAGGGTAGGTGGCTGTCACTGGAAATAAGAATGTTCATTACTCCTCTATTTAAAATCAAAGGAAAGCAAATGTCAATCAGATCTTCATTAGCCTTGACTCATTCAAAAAAAATTAAAAGCAAATCCAAAGCAAGGCCTGATGCCATGTTCCTTTCAGCTTGTTTAGCTTGCCCCCTGTGGATGTACCCAGTAGAGGGATGCCCTGGGGGTTGTGCCTTTGTCTCTGCTGTGCTGCTTGTGTTTTGGGGCTGTCCACAGCTTCTGCAGACAGCCCTGATGCAGTCTGGAAATTTGGCTCAACAATCCTACTTATCTACAGGATCTTAATGACTGCATCATTCAATGACTCGTGGATTGCAGAGGGCCAGTCAAGCAGTATTATGTTTAGGAAGCAGTGGCTAAGAGACAGCTAGACAGAAACTTTCTAATAAAACTTGTCAAATTATGGGCAATTGTTGTACTTAGTACATTTTAGGTGGGTCTTGATGCTGATGGTTGTTCAGCTCTGAGACTGAGCCTCCTCTGTAGCAGTACAGTGCATGTGTGGTAGTGTATGAATTAAAGCTAATTACAGCAATAAGCTGCTTCTGTGCCAGGCTGTGAATACAAGCCAGAGTGTTTCAGTCAGTTGCACTAAGCAGCAGATAGATACTAAACCTTGATTAGGAAAGATGGAAATTAAATTGTTTTTTGTCTATAGATAAGAAAGCAGGATCTCAGTACTTAAATGAAAGCCATAAGACAGACTGCACACCTAGGAGTTGTTGCTGTGCCCTCGCAGTACATAGTTAGAAGTAATCAATATGCTCACCACATTGTCTGTCTCTTGACTAAAGAAAGAAATCCCTTGTGCATCACGAGCTCAGCACAACATGGCTGGCTCTGTAGGGGCAGACTGTGCCTGTTTGATTTGCATCAGGGTAAACAGGCAGAAGATTAAAATTGATTTTTTTTTTCTCCTCCCGGAGAGATAATTTTGAAGATGTATTAACAGGGTTTGCTAAACAGTGTGCTGAATCAACATCCTTCGTAAAAGAACTGCTCTGAACTGAATAAGCTATAATTGCACTTTTTGATTCTGAGATGCTAGGCAGTTTGTGAAAACAAAGTTATTTACTAATACTCATTAACAGAGCTTTCAGATGGCCTGGGAAGCAGAGAAGCATATCATGCTCAATCTACAAAAGAGGGAGATAAAATCTGCAAGGAAGCTGGAAATAGAACTGCTTACTGCAGTTCATTTTCTTTCTCTGGCTCTGCAGAGAGCAGAGCACTTGCCAGCACTTTCCTGTAGCTGAGTATTTAGTCTGCAGGCACATTTGTAATATACCTATTGTTCAGTTGTTCAGAACTTAAGGAAAGGTATTAATTTGCGGTTGACCGAAACCCTGATCTCTTACCAATATCTCCCAAATATACTCATGGTTACCACATTATTAGATCCACTGTATTTCCCCTACACTGCCCGTGAGAATGTCAGACCAGCTCCCAAAATAGATAAATATCTTGGGAAAAAACAGCTCTCTAGATTACTAAGAATTTTCAGTTATTGCAGCTGTAATTTGTGACACTGGGCATTTGAATTTTGAGTGAAAGCAGAAGGCTTTAGGGGTATTTTTTGCCTCAGGGTTTATTATTAGCAGGTGCTCTGCTGATCTGTTCTATATACTTGACACACATCAATTAAGGTTATGATAACGGAGAGCCTGTGATGAAACACTGCATGTGCCCCCCTCCCATCACCTGTTGGAGTCTGACCAGGAAACTGAACTGTCAGGTAACAGGAAAAAAGTCTGAGTGTCTGAAAGAAGCAATGGCAGACTTCTGCCAGGTTTGGATAGATTTCCTTGTAAAATCACTCCCTATCAGAAGTCAGGTCTCTATAGGGAATCACTCACTATCAGAACTCAGGTCTCCATAGGGATAGAGGCTGAGATTTGCCTCCTTAGGTAAGTCGTCCTCTCTCTTAAATCTGAACCCTCTGACTGATATCCTCAGTTTTCACCCATAGCTATAAAAAGCTTTAAAAATCTTTCATTGTGGCTTGATTTTTGCTTCACAACCCCCCCCCCCCCCCCGGGTCTCTTTTCCTAGGTATTAGATGCTAGGTAAAAGAATGTTGTTACCACTAAAGTGGAATGTGCTGGTTGGTTCTTAAAAAATGAAAAATGCTAAGATGCAGGGCTGCAGTACCCAGAGCTCATTCATATATTAAGAGCAGAGGGTCTTCTCCTAATGTGTGCATTTTATTTTGGCAGTGCTGCCTGGAGAAGGCACTGCTCTTAGGAAAGAAAAGGACTGCTAGGCAGGTTATACGTGCAAAATTCACCCCGGGAGAACAGAGGAAGTCTCTGAACCAGGTATTTGCTGTAGGTCTTATTCTGTAGGGTGACTTGCCTGAAATACAGTGGCAAACTTGGGTCAAGACAGAGGGAAAAGGGATCACTTCCTACCTTCCTTGTCTGTGGCAGAGTGAATGGCAGTGGCTAAGTTGTTTTCAGGTCTGTGCTGCCTTTAAATCATCAGTGTCTACCAGTTTCCACTGGTTCCTTTGACTCCTTTCCCTCCTGTCTGACATATCTGGCCCCTGTGCTAGCCAGCAATGCTGAAAGAAACAACCTTCAGTGGCATTCCAGCGCTTGCACTGGCTATGCTCTGCTCTTATGCTGGGAAGATGCTTCCTTGGACTCCACTGGCAAGCCCTAAGCTTTCTTCTTACTGGAATTACTGGCTTACAGAACAGGCTCTCTGCGTTGCTGCTTTGCTCTGATAGTGTGTGAAAGGCACAGTCTTGCAAACTACCTTCTTTTAGGCTACATACAGGACTGGTATTATATCAATTGCAGCCTCCAGATGGCTCATTCCTTTCTCTAGCTCACCTCTCTCAGGCTCAGAAAGCAAATTGTATCCCATTGTATCCATGCTCAAGTAGGCAGGAAATATGACAGATGACACTGTTTCTTCATCCATGAAGAAGGTTTTAAATATTTCAGTTTCCTTCTTTTTGCCTGTGTAGTTGCCAAAGGTCTAAAAAAGCAGCAATTTTAGCTTGTAGCATAAAATGTCCCTAATTAAGAGGGTAGCTTGCTGTGTTCTTCTTCATTGCTGCTGTCTAAAAAAAATATCACGGCTGTCAGCAGCCTTTTCCTCTTATCACTGCTGGTTCACAGCATGTGAAACTGAGAAGCATTGTATCCGTTAAAATTCAAGGAGTGCACTGCAGTTCCTCTCACAAAATGAAATCATACTGCGGCTTGCATTCCTCTTGACATCTTTCTTCTTATGCAGCATCTTCAGCTGACACTTTACCTAATGCTCCCTAATGTAATCCCCTAATGTACTGTCAAAAGTTAACGTTTTTTAGAGTAATATCCTGGCATAGAATTCTGCAGGTCTTATTCTGGCAAAACTCTTGCTAAAAGTAGTAGGGAGGCTTGTTACTTAAGGACTGAAATGGGAGTGTGAGAATTACAATATTTTCTCATATGTGTGGTTTAATTTCTGCTTCTGACTGGGATGCTTAACTTTAGCATGACGCCTTTGGCCTTCTTTTCAATTAGTTTTCGAATGTTTAAGAGCAAGTTGATAGGTATTTGAGGTTAATATCAACTCCAGCATTGCAGTGGCTGAACTTGCGGCAATTATAGTTTTCAGACATTGCCTTCATGGGACCATCTGTCTAAAGAAATGTCTCCTTCTCTCTATTTTCCCTGTCATTTTCTGGTGATACCCAGTCTTCTCTATCACTTTGAAATCTATGCTTAACACTCGTATACACTTTGGGATCCAGAGCTACATCAAAACATATATGATCCTTGGATCATACTGGCTATGGAGAATGTTATGCTGTCACATTCCAATATACAGATGGGAAAATGTGAGCCAGGGATATTGTGGCTCTGGCTGCAAAAGAGAGGATGCAAGAGTGGGAAGAGATGTTCATGTGGATGGAGCAGGCACAGCATCTTTTATATGCATGCAGGTATGTAGATAAGGATATTTTCAGTAGAGAAAGTCTTGTTCCCTACCTGCCCCAAAATTCTGTCAGCCTTTCACCTTGGCTTGTAGTGTCTTCTAGCCTGAGGCTCCTCATCCTTAGTTCAAGTCTCCGGCTCATGCCTGTGTAGGGACGGCATGTAGCTTTTCCGTCATCCGTGCCCCTGCCTCACTCATAAACTTCGCAGCCTCTTAATATTTCTGCCACAACTCTTTTCCTATCCTAGAGCCACCTTTTTTCCCAGGCCTCCCGTGTCCCATCCTCATGAGCCTCTGTGTTCTATACCATTTAAGATGCTTGTTCTCTCTGCCTCTCAGTCTTTAAGAGCTTCCCCAGAGCTCTTCACTCCTTGCTGTATTCTCCTCCTATTCTCTGTCTTCCTCACTACAGCCCAGTGTTTGCAGTCTGACAGACAGGGGGCTCTTTGTTCTCCCCTGGAGTCTCAGGTTCTTCAGTGCAAAGGTCTCAACATACTTTCTTTTTCCTCTTTATTGTACTTGAAGGCAGGAAAGTAGGACAGGTCCAGGGTAAACCAGACACATAGTAGTTTTTTGTGTGCTGTAAAAGGGGATAGCTCCAGGCAAGGTCAGAAAAATACTAAGCCAAGAAATAGATGTGGTTTTAAATTTTTTTTTCTTTTTTCTTTTTTTTTTTTTTTTTTTTTTTTTTTAGAAAACATAGCCTTTTCTATTTTTCTTGGCAAACAAAGTGTCCAGTATTCAACAAATATCTTGTGAACCAACTTCAGGCCTAGAGCTGCTTTTGAACTGTTTGCTGTGATTCTTCATGTGCTCATTTCTTTGTGTTACCAGTCACATGGTAACATTTCTGATTCTTGGATGATGTTTTCAAACAAAAAGAGGGATTTGGACACATTACTTTTGGTTCAGAACTTTCCATGAATGCAGACATATGAAAATGTCTTACATCAGTGTTTCCTGGATACTTGCTTTTGAAAGGAAGCTTACATGAATGAAACTTGGTGGAAAACAGCAATATGAGACAGTACAATTTTACAGGAGCCAGGGCTGGTGGTTAATTTCTCAGAGTAGCAAACTGTGATTCAGAGAAGTACAGAGCAGAAGCATGAGCCTGGCACAAACTAAGTATATGCACACATTTAAGGGGCGTGGTTGCCACAGAAGTGTGACTTGAGAGCTTGAAGTAGGATTTCAGTCAGGAGGAGTGTGGGGCTTACCTGCTGTTTCATGGTATATTTTTATAAGAAGCTTGAGCATTTGGCTGCAGTTGTCTTTCTTTCCCTGCTCCAGTCCATAATGTCTGCAGCACTCAGTGGACCCCTATGAGCTAATTCACCTGTCTCAGGTAGCAGAAAATGGCTGCATTTTTTCACAGGGCAGTTTTCTGTCAGGCAGTGAACTGTACCTGTTCACAGGGAGTACAGTAAGTGCCTCAGTGAAAGGTAAGAAGTGTGAGCATGCACTCAGAGGGGAACAGGGGCCTTTGAAAACAGTCTAATGTTTATCTTTTGAAATTGTGTTCTCCTAACATTTAACCTTCCCTGATGAAAATCACTGCGGCATATGCATTGCATAGTGTTTGCTGACTTGTTGCTTAAAGAATATGAAGTATTCAGCCATTCACTCCTGTTCTGTGGACTTCAGGATGGGAAAAAGGAATCATCATTTCATCGCACTTAGAAGGAAAAAGGCTGCATATGTCTCCATCACCAATGTGCTCAGAATGAGCTCATGTGCCCCAGGCAAGCCCAGATCCCTGCAGTCACAGATGTAAGTGAGACTTGATGGGAAAAGTGGCTTAGTTATGCTTATTCTCCCTTTTTATTTCTGGGGAAAGCCAGGGGCTGCTGCAGGAAGTAGTGAAAACAGAAGCAGCCGTGGGGCTTCTCTAGTGATGACATCAAGGTTATAATGCATTGTGGTTTTGTCTGAGCTGCATTTTTTCTTTCTGTGGAAGAGAAGTGATACGTTATAAAGCAAAATACATACGTTATGGGAAAAAAAATACCAAAAGCACTGAAACAGCCCCATCTCATCTAAGAGTTGGAGCAGGCAGCAAAGGATTACCACATGATATCTCTTTGGAAGATCAGCTGACAATTATGTGCCTTTCTGGAGGGGTTAAGGCTTTTGCCAAACTCAAGTCACTCAAGGGCACCAAGCTGAAGTACTGTGATAAAATACATAGTAAGTGAGGCCAGACCTACTGAATACAAACTTAGCATCTGAACCCCGACCAAATACAGCTGTTCTGTGTGCTGGCTTTAAAATGCTGGTGATAAAATGATTTATAATGGCACAGCTAGTTTGTCTTTAAAAAGTGAGTTATTGTCAGTGCCAAAATCTGTGTTATTTTATTTAATTAATGAACTGAAGCTTCACCTTAAATTCTTCCGGGGGGTAGTTTTATCTCAGTTTATCAGACATGTAGTTTTTCAGTATGTACAAAGCCTGCTAACTTGTTTGCATCAGAAGACTCATCTAGAACTTGAGTTGTGACTGACTAGAAATCTGCATAAACATATTTAAAGTCCTACACCAAGTGGTCTGGTGTTAAAACCAAAGGTGAACACATCGCTATGGTGAAACCCAGGCTTGTTAATCTGAGCTTCTATCATTCAGGTAATTTCACAGATTCAAATTAAATGGAGGGTGCATCCTCCACCAAAGCCACACCTTTCACTTGTCACTTTCTCAGTATTTACGCTGCAAAAAACTGGTTAAAAAGCAGGTTGCTTTCATCTCTACCTTTGCAATGAAGTGTTCCCAATACAATCACACTAGCCTAGATGCAAGCAGAGTTCAGACCAAGAAAGATACATATTCTGCCACCTACTGTGCAGCACAACCTGTCACTGACTGAGGAAGGGCATATTTCCTTGCTTTAATGAACATGCAAAGGGGTTTGAAAAAACCTTTAGAGCATCTACATACAAAGCTGCATAATCAGTATTTAAAGTGCATCCTACTCCACTCTTGCGCTACTAAAATTGCTAACATAGTTGATCTTGGTGAAATATCAATACGGAAAATAACAGGGTGGTTTTGTAGCTGGCATTTGAAAATATCCCAAATGGAAGCTGCCATTTTTCTGAGAAGACAAACTGCTCCTAGCATGTTGTTTTTCCTATCTAATCTGTTCTTTGTTGCAGTTTTTCCTATATGAAGCTTTCTACAGTAAATTTTCTCACCATCAAAGTGATGAATATCTTCCATCTGCATTTCTCCAGAAAGCTAAGATCCCTGTGCTTGATAGGAACATGGTGGTTGACTGCCCCAAAGTTCATGGAGATAGAGTGTGAGAATGTGGGCATCAAATGATGCCTTAGATCCAGGCAGCAGGGAGGGGACACATAGCTGGCCTGCCTGGAGGCAGGAGCTGTGTATGGACAGTAGGATGCTGGTACTGGATCCCTCATAGGGATGAGGTAAAAGAGGAAAGAAAAAATACAAAAAATAAAAAAAGGGAGAAAAAGTTAGAGAATAAAAATTATCCCCAGAGCCTAGAAAATGAAGGGTCATTAAAAATTTCTCTTCTATTTTTGAATCTTAATTTTCTTGAGGTTTTTCTTATGGAATTGTTATTTGTAAAAGTCACCTTTGATGGAAATGGACCGGTTTTTGAGAGAACAGATATATTGAAGAGCACCTGAGAGATCAGTGTGAATTAATGCATTTGCTCCTTTTGGGGAAAAAAAACAGCCAGCACAAGCATCACAAACTGAAAGTGGTTATTTCCACTTACTCTCCTCTTTATTACCATGTCTCAGCAAAAAAAGCATTCTTATTCCAAAGATAATAGTCATTCAACTTGTTGTTGTACAGTGATAGTACAGTGGGGAGAGACCTACCTGCCCAGAAAACCACACAAGGACTACTTTGCTGTGGCCCGTGAAATAATTTCTGTCCCCAAACCTATAAGTGTGCTCTCCCAGGTTCAGGTCCTTCAGTAACATGGAAAATATCTGTAAAAACATGAGGCAGTCAGTTCACCCCACTTGTTTACGAAGTGGGAGAATAACTCAACTGTTACCAAACCCTGCTTATTGCTGTTTCAAAAAATGATGTTATTTGCTTCAGCTGACATCTGTGCATTTCGTGTGTTTTGCTGCTTACTACCTTGACAGGAGAACAGAAGAGAGGAAAATTGCTAGAATTTATGTGAAGTTGTCCAACTTTGGTAGCAGCTGAGCCATAGGGCATATGAAATCTGTTCTCATAGACCTCTTGTTCGTGTGGGGTGCTCTGGTGTCTAATAATACAGCTGAGCTCGTGTGTAGACTTTTACATTGGAGCACTGGATTGTATTTCACTCATCTGGACAGCTGCCTTTTTTCACAAAATAGGAATATAATACCTTTGGGATCTCTACCTGATGTGACTGAAATTATTCAATGGGTTATACAACTACTGAAAAGGACTGTGATAGTACAGGCAAAACTAAACACAAAAAAGATTTCATCATTTCCTCCATTGCTTCTACTGATTAGAGAGCCTTGTTTTTTGGGTTTGGCATTGTTTGTTGTTGTTGTTTGCTTCTTTGTTTGTTGGGGTTTTTTTAATCATTCAACTGCTTTTGGCTTTAACAGTCGAGTTGTGTCAGTCCTGGATCCAGGTACAAGATGAGTAGACAATCAGCACAGCCCTGATTGTACAAAGATGAAAAACTGAGCAAGTGACAAGGCTCAGGACTTTTAGGCAGAGTGTTTACAATGGTGTTTTTATTTTGTTAATGACTCACTGTACTGATTCACCAATGCTTTAGTGAAAGCTGCCTTGTTTAGAGAGTCTCACTGTTCAGAGTAAGATTATTCCCAGTAGAAAAGCTTGAAAAAGTCCTCTGCTAAATAATACTTGTTATTTTAAAGAACATACAGGTAACAACTTTAATTTTAAGCAAAGCAAAACTCTTTTTATCTACCATAAGATTGTTTCCTTGATTTTTTTATTGGGAAAAGAATGTTCTTCAGTACTGACACAAAAGCCATGAAATATCCAAAAATATAGGTGACTCCTTAAGCCTTTGGTACTTGAATTTAATCAAGGCATTAGGCCTTTAAATAGATGAAAATAGGGGCTGAAAGTGACTTGGGGGCTTTGAGTCATGGACTTTCATGGGGTGTGTATCAAAACTTTGCTTCTGATACTTTGGTAAAATGTTCATTTTTGTAATGATTGGCTTGAATCACCCCAGAAGTTCCCTATTAAGCCACTGGCTCTGAGAGTGGCCTCAGCAGAGAAAAAAAACCCCACTAAAACAAAACCTACCAACACATTAGATTTGCTTCCCACCTGGAAGCATTTAGAGGATGTAAGGGGATCAACATTCACTTCCCTGTTTATAAAAAACAGGTTGTTCTAAATGACTTGCTAAACTGTTGAACGATCTCATGTAATGCACTGGATTTTCCTGCCACTTCCCAGAGAGGCTGTTTGTGCTGGGAGCGAGGGAGGGCTGCAAGGTCGCTTTGTTTCCACAGCGGGGAGTGCGGGGACCCGGCTGCCACTTTCTGGAGTGGTGGGTGGTGCCCTGCGCTGCTGGACGCTGCCTGGGGGAGCGGGCAGGCATCTGCAGGCGGGAGACCATCCCGGCGTGGGGCCAGCTGTTTATTTTCAAAGCCTTTGTACCTCGGGTTACTTGTAGGGCTGATGCTTGGGGAGTTCTGCTGAAACTGGACTGTGTATGTTCCCTGGTTTGCCTGTAATTTGAAGTTTATGAAAACCAGATGGATGACTCAGTGCTCCGCGAGTTAGGGTAGGAATGGGATCTCCTGACATAAGAGCAGCTTTTACAGAAAACATTGAGTTAAGAAGATTCAGGCTCAAGCTAGATTGCTTTTTCCCTCCCCCCCCTTTTGTCTATTTTTACTGCATCATTGGTATGTGTCCAAGGAAAGTCGGCCATATCATTCGGAAAAACAAGGGGATAAACTTTTGACTGTCGGATCTCTTCAGGCTGAGAGACTCCAGAGTAAATGAACTGGGAGAGAGAGAATTAAAAGAAGGGATTTCTTTAGGTGAACTTTTTTGGTTGCCTGCTCTGCCAACAGCAGTGTAAAATAACGAAGAAACTGCAGCAGTCCTTTCCCACTGTCTCTCTAAATAATGTAAGTTACCCTTTCACACTCATCTCTAACTGTTCGTGTGCTTTTCCTGCTTTCGAGTATTTTGTGAGAGCAGTGGTTTTACAGCGAGTGAGCTCTTGCCAGGAGCTCTGCTGTGTGAATGAGTGAATTGTGAATTGCTTTGTGCTTTTTTTTTTTTTTTTTTTCTTCTTTAAGTCAGGGTGGTAGCGGGGAAGCCGAGCAGTTTGACACCACCTTTCTTTGACAGTCGTGTTAGCTCGGCTTTAGATGGCTGTCGAAACCTTTAAACCTTTTCAGTGTTTGTGCAGAAATTTGTTTGTAGTTGGCAAAAGACAATAGCAAATGTTTTGATTGAACTGTGCATGTCAGGCTTGCCGTAAGAGCAGGCGTTTCAAAGGGGGCTGTGTGATGCCATGTAAAGAGGACAGGATGTGACAAGGGAAAACAAATGTTTCCTGCTCTTTAATATTTAAAAGAAATAATTGAAACAGAGCCAAGGAGTTTGCCTAGGAAAGAAATAGTGATGTTTATTCAAAGCAAAATAATGACTGTAAATCTGAGAGGACAAGGCCAAGGTCTAATTAGGAGAGACAGTTTACTTTTCACAGTTGTTCATTTTTTGAAGCTGGAAGTTGGCAGTAATGTTGCCGTATTCTGTTGTGCTTTAGTGAAGAGTAACTTGAGCCATTACCTGGTGCATAGCTCTCCATAGGTTATTAAGGTAGGTTGGATACTCTCTTTTTAGTTCATTTTACTATTTTCAAAATGCAGTCTAGGCAGACTGTCACGCAGAGTGATAGGTTTAAGTTAAAACAAGGGGTTATAATTATAGATAATATACCAGGTAATATACTAAGAATAAAATAAGAAATAGACCAAGAAAATTCAACCTGAATTCAAACATTCATCAGGCCAAAACAATGACATGGGGACAAATGAGAAAATGGTTGTGAAAGTACAATGACTAAATAAACATTTCTTAGATAAGGATGTATCTTAAGAAAAGTTGCTTTCTGTTCCAGGCTTGGTTTTTTTATTTCTGAGGGCAATGAATTTATTATCTAATAATAGTCTGTGGCCAACTATTATGATCTAATAAACAGAAGTTTTTTTCCTTAAAACTTCACATTGCTGCTTGTGTGAAAACTGGAAAGAAATTCACTAGCAATACTAATGAGAGCTTCTAGACAATGTATTTTTAATAAACTTGGGAATTAAACTGTAGGGTTTGAAAAGCATATTAAAAGATTTGTTTTGTTAAAATCTGTATAAACTTGTTTATTTTCAAGTTAGTCCCACAATTTTCTGGATGATAGCTAAAGGCTGGAGTGGTTATAGAGAGAAGGTACCAGAAAGCTACTGTACCTGGTCTAGTGATTGAATCGTCCTGCTTGCAAACAAAGCCAGCAGAAAGAGGTCATTCAGTTTCCAGAGAGTTTGGGGTAGGAATCAGTCTATTAGCTGCTGACAAAATTAAATAAGGCTTCTGTGCTTTGGCCCTCATCCAAAACTCCTTACTGTAAACCAAAGGTTTCCTCAATCTTCTCAGCAAAGCATTTGACAAACGTGAGTGGTGAAGAAACTCCCTGGTCTGATCTGGACCTGCAGTGCGTACAGTTTGGTTACAAAGAACAGGTTTGGGTTTTCTTCCTGGAGGGCTCATTTCAGTCCTTGAGATTCATTCTTTTTCATGAGAAATGACTTTGATAGGCCTTTAATATATTATGTCTTTCCTCAGGGAGAAGGCTGAACAGAGCTTTGCTTCAAGGAGCACCACTAACATGCTGCTTGAGGGCCAGAAGGAAACTTTAAGTGGGTTTTATAACAGAACCAATTCTAGATTTGATTATAGGATTTCTGGGAAGAAGGAAGAATTAAAATAATGGAAACAATTATTTCAGTCAACTGAGAAAAATCCTTTGATTTCTTTATGTAATTTGTAAAGGGAGACAGTGAATGTATCCTTCTAGTCACAGAACAAAAATTAGAAGTATATATACATTTAAGGCTTTGGGAGAGTGGTGTGTGTGTGTGTGTGTGTGTGTGTGTGTGTGTGTGTGTGTGTATGTGTGTGTGTCTTAAAAGTTCATCTTTTTAATGGCATTGATTTTTCGTTAAATCTTGCGTTTGAGGCTAGATTTGAGAAATCATGGTCTGGTGGCACACACAAGTGCTGTCTGAATTCTGCTATGTCCAGCATCATGCAAAGTGTTTGGACCATTAGACCTTACCTGGACAAAGATGATAATTCTGCTGGGGGATTTCCCCTGCACATGATAGTATTCTTTCTCTGACACAGTTTTAGCTTGCAGGTCAGGTTGTTTACTGGAAAATCCCAGATAATTGAAGCCTTCATGAAAACGTGTTGGGCCTGTCTTTGCCTGATAATGGAATTTCATTAATTCATAACAAAACTAGAATTTGGACAGCTTATGTAAACACAGCAATGCTCCTGATTCCTTTGAGGAAAACTGAGGAGTTAAATTAACTGAAATGGTACTGGGTGTTCTAATGCAGAGAACAAAGTGTTGTGCCTTACTATACAGAAGCTGAAATTTAATCATCTGCATAAAGTATTAAACACACACAGTTTTGCAGAAACATGTAATACTGTGTCTAGACACATGAACTATTTTTATAAAAACAAAGGCACAATGTACAGAAGGTTAGGATAAGTCCTTGAGCCAAATGTAAAAGCATTTGATTTGATCTGCTGGCAAGCATATTGTCTCATTGAAATTAAATGTGTCTGAGGATACAAGTGTAGCTAGTTTGAACTATTTTTTATACACAGCAGCAAGCATATATTAATCCAAATAATAAGTTCAGTTTATTAATAATATTCCTTAATACAATTGCAGTATATAAGGGAATAACTCTTTAGATATAACTAGTTGTTTTAAGAACAATGCTATATTCTATATTCTATATTATAAAGAGCCACTAATTCCAAATTTTCTCGGGAATTTTGCCCATTCATATTTTGCAGGGTAGCATATATGAACTTGCCTTTTTCAGTTATTGAAGAAATCTAGTGACTGTCAGATTGAAATCCACTATTGCAAATGCTACACTTGGCTTACACCTTCAACCAAAATTATATTTATCAATACTTACGTGCTATTTCCAGAGACTGCAGGTTGTGGTTATGTTTTCTGCTAATGTTGCCTGGTAAAAATGTGGGGAGAGTTAACCATATGAAATGCATGGCATGAGCTGTTAAAAAAACTAGACTGAAAAAATAAAATCAGTATATGTTGAAAGAAATCAATATTGGAAGGGAAATAATGATTATTTAGAGTTTTCAAAAATACTGAAGGGAAAAGAACAGGGCTTAGCAATCACATAAATGGACTTCATCTCTCTGTATCTCCATTTTTTATAAGTTACTTTTCAAGACACTCTCCTTCTGTTAGAGTTGGGCTTGCTCTTCTATTTTTTATGTGTCATGAATGGATTGGAGGCAGTCACTTGGTGTGCTGTAAGGTTTGTGTTAACATGTCTGCAAGGAAAAGAGTTGCTTGGTTGCAAACACTTAACAAATGAAGTTTGGAAGAATTCCTGTTTTGTGCCCAAGATCTCTTTTTCTTCCTCTCTGTTTTTGATCACCTGGAATAAACATCGTCTTCCACTGAACTAAACTCAGGCTGACCTTTGGAGAAATGAAAATGGCATTTCATGTCAAACTTTCTGAATGGTTTTATTTCTATAAAGACCATGTTTTATTTATATGGTTTAAATAGATAAATATTTCTTGTATAAATTTCAACATTAAAGGCATTTGTCTTAGTTTTCTACCACAGACTCTCTAAACATTTTCTGTCCATAATCTGTAGACATATCTTGACATTGCATAATAGTCCTTCTAAAAATTGAGGTGGCTGTTTCTGTTTGGGCTGGGCATTACTTATTTTGAAAGGTGATTTTAGCTGAAAGTCAGTAATTTAGTTTGATCAGGGATAACAGTTAGTGACTGGAGTACCATCCAGTGAAATAAATGATGTAACATGTCACTAATGTACTGTGTGGGGACAGCCAAGGATCTAGTCAGCTGAGAAGTCTACTGGCAACCAGGCAGCCTTCCTGCTTACTAGCTGGACTTTAGGGCAATAACTCAAAGAGAAATCCCATTCAAAAGGAAGAACTGAAATTGGAAATGCAAATGGAATATAGTTCTCGAGGTGCTGAACAGGTAGATGTAGCAGGTAGATGTTAGCTGGCTCTATCCATCTGGCCACTGTCCAGTTGCAGTAGGGTTAAAAGAGGCACAGCTAAATTAAGAAGAGACTAATCATAGACATGTGAAAAATGTTAGCAGCATGTATTCTGGTGCTTCTGACATTACATCGTGACCCTGCTAACACAAGCATCAAAAGAAACTCAAGCTGAAATGGCTATGATGGTTTACTGTTAAATATTAAATCTAGGCAGTAATAACCTTAAGAATATGCCCTGCCACTAGAAACAGTCTAATGACTTGAAAAATCACTGTAATCATATATATATATATATATATATATATATATATATATATATATATATACACACATATACTAAATATTCCCATGGGAGATCTCCAAACAACTCTGCTTTTTATGGTCAGCACTTTTGTTCATGTGTCAAAGTATTATTCATTCTGTCTCACTTTAAAACCATCTGAATATTATCAGTTTTGGATGCATTTTAGGAGTGGTTAATTAGGTGGATGGTGATCTTCAGTCCTTGTGCCAAGTGGATGTTCTTTGTGAAATAGACATAAAGATTTGAGTAGATGCAATTACTTTTGATCAGGTTTTAAATGCTTGAGATGAATGTTCAGCAATTTGCTTGCTCCTAATCCAGTATGGATTTATTTGTCTTAGTGTTATTAGTCTGCCTAAACATGTGTATGATCAGTTTATTTATGGGTGACTTTCTGTTATTTGTCATGGAAAGCTATTTGTTCTGTGCTGCCATGAGCTTCTGCTCTTGATTTTTTTCTTGTAGTTCTAGAAACAAAGAGTGACAATTCCCCTACCCCCCCCCCTTTTTTTTTTCTTTCTTGTTTTTTTTAATGGGTTTTGAATGCTAGGTTTGAGGATATTCCTTCAGTGAACTTTTAATTTTGAAATTTGTCACGCCTGGACTTGCGGTGTAAAGAAAATTTTAGTCTCTGCAAGGATTTATGCTGTGCTGACTTCCTTCTACATCAAAGTTCAGCAGAACTTGGTTATTTATGAGCTTGAAGGTGCGTGGTATCTACCAGTGTGTTTTGTGGAGTGCTCAGGAGTTGATTAGCAAGGAAAGAGCAGTGTCCAGATTATTCTGAACTGCATAACTCCTACTAGTATGAACACATGAAAGTGCAAAATGCTCCTGTACCTTGTGCAGAACAAAAGCCCTCCAAGCTGGTGATGGAATCTGGAGCAAATGTTCTTGAAACAATTACTTACAGAATGATAACAACAACAAAAAAATGCACTCAAAAGATTGTGCTGAACTTGGGATAGTTTCAAGAGCATTCCCAACAATTATGGGAATTGTGTGCCTCTGAATGGATCAATCTCTGTAGTGGTCCTTGGAGAGACAGTATGTGTCCCATATTTGGCCCCAGCCATATTTGGCCTGTGATCTGTAATACTAGAGAACTTGCATATTCTGTGAGAAATGGGACTTCCAAAAGAGCAGGTGCCAGCAGGTTCAGTGATGTATTCAGGGCCACCATGGTTCTTCTGAGAACAGCTGTAAGTTGCAAATACTGTACATCCCACTACTTACAAATTCCTCAGGAACTAAAATGACCCCCAAGAATAAAAATGCAGGACTGAGGGAAAAGCCATTTACAGCGCACATAAACTCTTGAAGAGGAAAAGCTGCCTTGCTCTCTCTGCATTCACACAGTTTTTGGTTTGCTTTTGGATTTTCTTCTTTTTTCAGTGAGGAAACAGTATTCGTGAAATTCCCTTCTACAGCTTTCTCTCCTGTAATCCCTCTGTTGGTGGAATTGTTAATGTAAACCTTCAGGGATTAACTCCCACAAGATAAGCTTCTGCAGGTGTTGGTTTGTTTTGTTTCTGGTTTTTGGTGTTTTTTTTTTTTTTTTTTTTAATCTTCAAAGCGGATTTAATTTGATATCTAGAACTCAAGTAATTGCACTGAAGTTAGGAAACCTAGGGCCAAAAAGTCAGGTAGAGCCACAGATTACTTTCATAGTATCTGAGGGTGTTTGGTTTTTTTTTGTCCTGAGTGTTACTCTGACACAATACTATGATAGGGGTTAATATGTGGTCTTTCCAAAATGCTTTTAAGTCTTCTTGGACTCTCTGTAAAGAATTGGTTCTTCTTGTACTACCTAATTCTTGGTCTGCTCTGTGTAGTTTTGGGAGAAACTGATCTTTGTGCATCTCAGCTCAGAAAACATAAGAAAGAGATAAAATTAAGTGTTGCACCATGAAGATTTCATTGTGTTTATCAAATATGCAGTGATAACTTTTTGTCTTGTGTCTAAAATAGCTGGAAATAAATTTAATTCATTAATTTGCAAAAGTAATCCTTTACTTAAAATCTTTCACTGGAGATAAGTGTAATCCTTTGTTACACAGAAAAAAGAAGACATTAAGTATTGGAGGACTGTTCTATAAGAATTGTACTGTGTGTTCTGTGTAGGCAGAGACCCCCCTCATCCCTTATATTCGTCATTCTAATTCGTTTTTTACTATTCAATCCTATAAAAATTAGTAAAAAGCCAGACTGGATTAGAACATGCAAAATTTTTGTGTATATTAAGGTGGTTTTGCAAAAAAAAAAAGTCCCATTTCCTCTGTTTGCACAGATTAAAATTTTTGTTTGTCTTATCAGAAGCTGACATATTACACAGTCTTGAATCCAATTAATTGTAAAAGCAGGAAAGTTTCTTCTCATATTTAACTTTTGGGATGGGTTTTTATCTGTGCTTCTGAATGGTGGCTTTCTGAACAACCTTAATTTTTTCACCTCTGGGATGTGCTTGTGCAGAAGGCCTGCTCCTCAGTGGGACCTCTGATGATGAAAGTGGGCAACTTTTAAATGAGAAGAACCAGAATAGTGATCAAGGCGTGGTTTCCCCAAGCTCTATGACGTTGCTTTTAAAATAATGCAGAGTATCTATGCAGAGAAACAGGAAAAAGGAAATATCACTAGAAGTCTCTTTTTTTTTCTTAATGATAAAATAAATTTGAAAAGGCAAGGGGGAGGGAGAAAAGAAGTGCTAGGTTAGTATTGTATTCACTTTGGAAGGGTTCTCTGCTTGGGGTGAAGATTAGTTATTCACCATTGTTGGGAGTCTTCTTTGTATGACTTGAAATGGGTGTACCTGCTAAAAGTACTCTGTGGCTCTGAGCAGCATTCCTCATGCAACAGTGGTGTAATAAGACAGATGTCTGAGGCATGCGTTTCACCTGACATCCCTAAATGGGCCAGCTTTGCAAAGTGATGGAAGCAGCCCTGTAGAGCCATTAATGTCCATTAACTATGCCAAAAGGGAGTGGCTACTAGGACAGCTCCTGTGATGCCTGATCTGGATAATTTGAAGGTTTGTCTGGGTCAAATCAAAAGTAAATCTAGCCTAGCCTTATAATTTGGATGGTTGCTTACAGTAGATGCCTACAGAAGGGCCTAAGAATGGATAAGACATATCACGGTACTCTTCAGAATGATCGTTTATATTCAATGATTTGTGCTTACAGTTCTGCTCCTGGTAGAGGTGGTATCTTTAATCAATTTATTCACCATGAATTTGTCCCACTCTCCTGGAATGTCTGTAAAATATTAACAACTGTAGCATCCTGGACAAGGGGTTTCACAGCTCACAGGGTGAAGAATTATCCAGCAGATAGTGGTGTCTGCAAAAGAGCTTCTCTGTGGCGAATAAAAAGGAAGAGTAAAAAGCAATAGATACAAATTGTGAATAAACAATAAATTGTAAATAAAATTTAACTCAAGAGGACAGCGGGTTCCACCTGCCAAAAACCTAATGATTACTTTTTCATCAAGCTTCCAAAAGCAATTAAGTTATTTGAAATACATCCTAAAAGTGGCTCACTGTGGAATCTGAGTTAGAGAAGTTCAGTACCTGAGGTAGGGCTGTCTCCGTGTCCTGTTTGTAACTGGTTTTCCTCTAGGATTTCTCAATTGCTTGTAACAGCAGTGTTTACAGCTGGTTGCTTTACATATGCCTCTCATGGGTTTCATCACTTCTGATGTATAATCTGTTTCAGTAACAACATGGTGCATCTTGTCACAGCCATCACAAGGACTACTTCTAAAGTCTTAGGCAATTATATCAACTCACAGAGTTTGCAAAGGAAAGAGGGTGCGAAGATCTGCTCCTGTTTCTGAGTGCAAGAGATTCATGCTATATAAGCTACTGTCTTGCACCTCTTTCTTTACAAAGATAGTTCTTATCTAAATTGATGGCTGGCTATGAAAATTTATTTCGTAGTGTAGAAAGTACTTAGTGTCACAGATACAGTTAAATAGCAACAGTCTAACTGTGTTTTGTAAGATGTTGGCTACCTATGTTTGCACGGGACTTGTGTGCTGTGTTAGCTGGTGCCTGTCACAGCAGGAAAGAGATTTTCAGGTGCTATCACAATCCAAATGTTAATGAGGTTGATTTAAGACAATATTGTTCTTATCTGTCGTGATGCCACTGTTTTTTCCGAGTGCTTTTTTTGTTTAAAAAGACAGGTGCATTCACATGGTTATTATGGTTTTCTATACTGTCCCCTAATTTGCTTTTCATATGCATAAAAATGTACTGTTTCTCCTGCAAAGTAAAATGGATGTGTTTTCATGTAGATATGAATGTCCTGTGTATCCCAGTTCAGCTTGGGAGAGTCTTAAAATTGTGGAGTATGAGTGGTTCTGCTTTCTTCCTCTTTCATTAGCTGTTGCTTCCTGAGTTGTGATGTGAGTTGAAAAGGCTGATATTCATGCAGGAGTGTGTGTACAAGGTCTCCTGAGAATGTCATTTTTGCAGAAATCTGACCTACATCAGAGCTAAGCATTTGCTTATGAGCAGCCTGGGCACGCCCCATAAGGGCTTTGGGCATCTGGCCTAAATCTGCAAGAGATGTCTAAGAGGAGGCTTAGGAGAGTTGTTTTTGGAGATGGAAGATGAAGGTAGACAACTTTGTGTCATGTGTAAAACCTTGTACCTCAAGGAGAAGGCTTGAGGAAAGCCTGGGCTGAGCCAGAGTAGCGGCTTGATAGGACTGTCTGGAGATCCTGCCTGCTCAGGGGTTTGGTGGGTGTTGCAGGCAGATAACACATCTTACTGTGGCTGTGATAAAACTCTGCTGTGGGAAGCACATGCTGGGAATTGATGCATTTCTGCAGGCAAGGCACAATATGCAGGGAGCACTCAATCTCTGCTGTAGAAAGGTTTCAGCTATTTCCAATAACAACAGTTCTTTAAATAGGAGCGCTGGCATGCAATCAGCAAATGAGTGTCCTTGCTGGGGACTGGAAAGACGTGTTTACTGGGTGAAGTTCAGCCATTGGGTGTTTTCCAGGTTTTGAACTGCTGGAGCTGGCTGCTGGGAAGTCAAACAGAGTGTCCCTGTGAGTGCAGAGGTGGAGGACACAGCGTCACAGCTGGCATGCTCGGGCTCTGGGCACTTTGAGCTCCCACCGAGAGCTGTAGATGGCCTTTTGTCATGGTTGTTTGGTCTGTTCAGCTCCTGTGCCTACAACCATTGTTAAAACCCACAGAGCTCCTTTTGCCAAGGTTGCCCTGACATTGTTTCTCACTACTGCTGGTGCTGCCAGACTACCTGCTGCACACAGCTACGTGTTTATCTACTTGCTGCGAAAGTTCAGCGTTGCACTTTTGCCAACATAAAGCGCCTGCCTGGGTAAACTTCTGCCTGCCACTTAACGCTTGAGCAAGGTTTACTCTGAGCCCAAGGACACTATGAATGTGTAGACATATTGCTGTGTTTTTTAAAGAGATTTTGATTCAGAAGAAGACTTGGCAGATATAGAAGGTAACATCACTGCTGGGCTATGGACAAGAAAATGAGGTGGGTACTGTTCAACAGCTAAGGTAAATATCGAGGTGCAGCAACCAATATATTGTGCTTTAAACAATATAAGTGTTGCAGAGGATGTGAGCCTGATTTCAGCCTGCTCACATGGAGAGGGGCTCTTTTCTCTCCCTTCTTCTTAGTCCTTCTCCCAATATATATTTTTACACTGAGAAGCTGAAAATTCCTTCCCTTTCTGCCTTCATTGTTTGCTTTTTTAATACTTAGTTTCTATCTGCTGTTTCTTGCTGTGAGACACCTAAGGTGTTTTGGATTTTTTCCTTCTGGTTTGTGTTTCATATGTTGTATTTGATGGGAAGTGGGATTTTTGAGGGCTGCAAGAAAAAAATTCTAAAGGGTTGGCACTCTCTAAGTTAATTTTGTGAAAAGTTACCTGGCTAGTAGTGACTGCTGAGTGCTCCCTTCTCCCTTGCTGATTTGAACTTCATGCTAGCTCACCAAAATCCTACTGAAGTAAATGGAGACATCAGAGGAACTTTTTGGTGGTCATCAGGGAATATGTGACTAAGCCCAAGCACCTCCCCTTAAGGGAGGGCTGCAGTGGAGATGCAGCATGGGGCAGATCCAGTCTTAGGAGGGTGTGGAGGGGATGGTCTCTACAATCTTCATCACACAGTTCGGTAACAAAAGCACTGAGCATTTTCTGCTTGCTTTAACTTTTTTTCCAGTTGCCCAGCAACTCTGAAGAAAATGCCTAGAGCATTTTTCAACATATCGTATATCTAACAGTATGTGGAAAAGACCAGGGTCCTCTTCCCAAACAGATTGCTGCTGAGACACCTCCTTTTTGCTTTATTGCCTGTATCCCTCCTCCTGGAAGTGTTAACAGTACTTAGTATGGAGTCTTCATGGAGCACTTTTTTTTCAAGTAGCATTTCACAGCAAATGTTTATGGAAGCAGCAGTGTTTTGATGTGCAGTTTCAATTATTTGTCACTTCAGCTTTGTTTTATTTGAGCCTGTATATCTAAAAAGGCTGAACAGAGGTCTGTCAGTGTTCACAAAATAGGTAGACCTAGAGAGTCAAAAATGTACAATTGTAAGGGTGATATTAACAGTACACATAGTCAGGGTAGGGTTTTTTTCAGAAGAGATGCTCTGACTCACTGCCTTGGATGGCAAGTGTACAATTTTAAATTCTCTTACTTATGACTGTGCAACATCTAGCCCCTGATATAATCACTTTAACATACCTCACTGCGGATTTTTTAGGAGCTCACCTGAGAATATGACATTCTATTAAACATGGAAAGGGCCCCAAATTACAGTTCTGATGCTGTAATTTAACCTAATACTTCTATCCTGTTATTTCCCTTGGTGTACCCTTTTCCATTCATTTCCTACCCCTTCTCTCTGGAATCTCCTTTGTGAGAATTTGGTTGGAGATTCATGGATGTCCATTTATGCATTGTCCTTCATGTGCAGTAAACTTAGTGTGCTTCAGCTGTTTTGGAATGAGTTGTGCAAGGCCCTGACCCAAAATGAGGTCCTAAAAACCTCAGACAGACAAACAGCCTTGAAGTAGGTGTCACATCTCAGTTGGTGATGATTGTGTGATCACGTGAGCTCTAACCTGCCAGACTTGTCCCTTGGTGTGCGCAGTGTAGCCACCAGCAGGTCCCCTCTCTGCCCAAGAACAGGACAGCTGAGAGATGGCGTCCCTGGGGATAGAAGCAGAACTATTCACCTCCAGAGGCTGGTGGAGAAGGGGCACTGCAGATGCACAAATCGTGGGGATGAGGAGAGACAAGAAAAGTGGGTATTAGATGCCAGCCATAACCTTCCCTCTACAAACTGGAGTATAAAGCATTAGTATGTTGATGTCTTAAGAGGTCCACCCATGTATTTCAGGTGCTCACCCTTCTGTAGGCTTTGATTACAGGCTGGGGAAAGGAAGAAGAAAAAAGGAACAAATCATTAAACATCTAACACTATCAAGCAAGGCTTTAATTTGTAACAGTGGCTTCTATTCCTGTTATTCTTGTGCCTTTAGCACTTGAAAACTTTTAAAAGAAACCTAATTTGTGACATCTGCATCTGACAGTGGTACCGAAGCTGAGCCCATTGCCATGCAGAAGGAATGTCAGAATACAGAACTTGTTTCTGGTCACTGCAGTGCCACCTCAATGGCAAATACCCAAAAGGGGGAAGAGAAAGGATAATGCAGAGGGGAGAAAAGCAGTTTGTGTCTGGTGCTGCCTGACTTGCAGCTTCAGTGGTGGAGAGAGGCAGGAAGTGCAGTGCTGCCAGAAAAGCTCAGGCTGGCTGAGCAGAGAGGCCAGGCTGTCCCAGCTGCGCTGCAGTTGTGCTGCAAAGCCACAACCTTGGCAAGATAAACCAGGCATGAGCAGAAGGTAGAAGGAAATAGAAAAAGGTGGCACAAAGTCATAGGAGGAGGGGTGCTGGGCTGCTGGGAAAGTTTCCAACAGCCCAGCATTACATCCCAGGCAAACCTTTCAAGTTGTTTGCCTCCCAGGCTATGACAAATCCCTTGTGTTGGGTCACAAGCTTTGGAAAAAGCATCTGCTCTGCTGGATCATAAGATGAGGGAGTGACCATGGCTCAAGGCTGTGGCTGGTGGGGAGGAACCAGGACCTAGCAGAGCTCCTTTTGGGGCAGACGTGCCTGCTGGCTACAAACCCACAGAAGGAGGAAGCTGTTGCTCCTCTCAGATAATGTGAGCTACAGCCTGGACTATTGGAGGATGTGGGGTGAGGGCTGGAAGCTGCACTTGCTCTCTGGGAGCTGCTGGGTCTGCATGGGTGCAAAGCCGCAGTAGGGAAAGCTAAAGGCCATTGGCTCATGAGGAAGACTAAGGCCCCTTGATTCCTGGTGTGGACATGGCTCCAAAATGACAAAGCTTGGATGTTTTTCCCCACTTGCTCTCCTGGAACCAGGGTCAAATTAAGGATATATGGAGCTGGGTGATGGCTGTAACAGCCCATCTTCTCCTATATTTGTATTCCTAAACTAATCCTCATTTCCAGCATGTTGGCTTGGGGTGATTGATTTCTGGTCTCTCACACCTCTCACTTTTCAATCAGCCTTAATTGCCAGGACTGTATTAGCTGGTCATTTAGTTTGACCTAACCCAAGAATTTTTTTTCTGCTGTCCTTCAAATCTCTTTTGTACAGCAGGGTGAGTAAGACTCCTCTCCATTCAATCAGTTTATAGTACAGGCTTCAGTGCAGACCATTAATCTTAACTTGGAGTGTTTGGATGACTTAGTTAATATCAGGGAAGGACATATCAATATCTACCTATCACCTGTAAGTTTGCTGTGAAGTTTTTTAGTAGCTTACTGTTTGTGGGCTCCCTAAGAATATGAATTCAGGTAGTGTTTGTAACGGGGAAAAGAATAGGTTATTCAAAACCCAGGACATTTACAGGGGAAGACAACAGGAGATAGATCACTCTTCCATGGCACTATGAAGATGGCATGTACTATATGTTTTGTCCAGAACTTACTTCACTAGTCAGCAGTGACACAGATAAGTCAGCAGCAACAATGAAATGCAGCAAATTTCCAAGGAAAAGTAGCTTGTTCTTTTTTAAATAAAAACAGAAAAACAACAAACAAAATGAAGCACATAATGACCACCCCCACTCCCATCTCCCAGCACAAAAGACATGCACATACAATAAACCTATTTGAAAGACTCTGGTTGTAACTGCTGTGGGGGTAAAGTGCAAGATTGTTCACTGAGCTGTGAATCCATTTCCTCTTCACTAAGGAGAAGAAACCCACATATCAACATGTAACAAGAAAAATCTCAGGAAATGCTATGCTTTTTGTCTCATTTTCCGTGTCACAGTAGCATATTTTTGTTTTATTGGAGAAGTAGGATTATTTGTGGAGTATCAGCTCATTGTCAGCAGGCAACTTCTCAGAGTTAATTGTAAGAGAACAGCACTTGGAAGCGATCTCTCATTTGGAGGTGTAGGTCCCTGTGAGAGTGGCTGTAGCTGTGGCTCCAGCAGTCTCCTTTCGCCATGAGGTATGTTATGGGATCACTTCTGTTTCAGGGGTATGTAGTCCTTACTTCTGACTGTAAATGAAAATAGTAATTTGAGTAATACTGGTCATTGTGTTCTAGTGTATGTAAATTTTGTGTTTGAAATGAGCAAGGGAAAGTAAGCAGCTAAGCGATTTCTGCATGCTTCTGTCCAAGTCTTCACTTCAGCTCTGGGGGTGCCACTTCTGAATTTTCTCACTCGATTTTTGTTTCAAGTATCTTTGTTCCGGTGGCGGAAACAAAAGGCCTTGGATCTCCTTCTTGTGGGAGTGAAATCTGTTGCATATTCCTTGCAATAGTGATTCTTCAGACAGTTTAAATAGTAAACCAAAAAACCCCCGAACCAAACATAAAAACCCCACCTCTCCAAAAACATGCCTGAAATCTCTGGCCTTTTTTAAAATGGTGAATCCTGTGGTACAGGTGCCTGTTGATCCTGAATGTTGGAGCTAGAATGAAACATACCTTGTTCTCTCTCTTTGATCGAGTTCAGCACATGTTAAGGGAATCAGAGGGGCAGTATTTTGGCACAGGCACCCCAAATCCTAATACATGCACACACGCTGCCTGATGTTTCATTTCAGGTTATAAACTGGATTACAACATGCCTTCACCCTGTGGGCATTGTCCAGGGAAACCAGACTGGATCTGCCTGATGTATCAAATGATCTTGGCTAAATGACTGCCAAGTGGAAAGTAAAGGGTGTATGCAGAATTTGAATTTTTAACCGGAATTTAGATTACATTTCAATGCTAAATGATTAATAATACTATTTATCTCACCAGTTCAAGAATGGAGTAAATATTATATTCTGGAAACTGTGCGTAAAGAGCTTAAGAAACATTTTAAACTTCTAAAATTACTATATCTGTCCTAATTAAGTCAGGGTAGTACAGAGAGTATTTAAGCCCCACGTGTTTTCTTCTTGATGCAAATGGAGCTTTGTGTTCTTTTATTTGTGGGAAGCTTTGTTAGTCTGAGTTAGCTGAAATACTTACATACCATTTGTTTTTTTCAAAAGAAAAGATACACTGTATTTAGAGATGCAAACACTACCTTGTCTGCAAAACCCACCAGTTGTTATACTGGAAGACAAAGCTAATTCTTTGTTGCTGTACTTCAGGGTGTCTCTATTCACAAGCATCTTTTTAACAACCTTCTCTGCATAGCTGAAAAATAGCAGACACCAAATTTCTTTTTCATTTCTCTGGTAACAGCCTAGTAAAATCACAGTTGATCTGTGACTTTAAAAAAAATTCAAACAAGTAAATAGATTAACTATTATAATATACATTTGTGTTAATGTCTATAGAAAACTTGAACAGTTTGTTAGCCTTGATTCTTAAATTCCTTGAATATGAGTTTACTAATTACTGCCTTGAATATCTGACTTGAGACTGAGGTCAAATATACCGCTCTGTAGTAGAAGAAGCTGCTGCTGATTTGTGTGTCAGTAGCACAGTTTTCTGTAGAGGCTTTTTGCTTCTGCTTTAAACATCTGGAGAGACAAAGAGCGTTTGTGGGGTCTTTTGTAGCTTCTGAAAATCGGAGCAGGGAAGAATTGTGTTCCAAGAAATACCTTGAATCCTGGAAGAATCAGAGTGGAATCATTAAGTGTTAAACTTTATCTTCTTTATAAACGAAAGTGCTTTCGTTTTATCTCTGGCAACTGTCCTGGTAATGGATGTTACGTAATATTTACTCTCTCCTTCGGAGTTAAATCCTTTTTCCGATTTGTGAGTAATATTTGCATATGTATTTCTTAGCTGCATTGACATGCCAGATGCACAGTGGTAGCTGTCTCCGCCTGCTAATCCTGTAATAACATTCTGGTGACCAAATTCAATGGCCCTGCGCGGAGCCTCGGAACAGCTGATTGCTGAGTAGGGAGGAAAAAAAAATAACCCAGCGAATCTGGTTGCAGCTCTCTGCTGCATCCCCATCCCACAATGCCTTGCACCATTTGCTGCAGTCTTTCTACACAGGCTGAGTGAGAAAAAGATGTGCTAAATAAAGATTGATTGGTTTGAATCCTGAAGGGGTCTCCCACTTGTAAATGACCCAGGGAGAAAAAAAAATTCATGACGACTTCACTGGGCCTCCTCTTATTCTTCCATTTTTCTTTCCACCTGTCCTCTTCATGGAATGGACCGTCATTCCTTAGAGCACAAAGTCTCTTGTGCATCTGATAATGACTGTGCTGTGATAGGGATTCTTGAACAGTTTTATGCCTGAGGCTTGAAATATTAACAGATGATGGTTTGTTCGTTTGGATTACTGCGGAACTGCAGCTCCGTCCCTGCAAGGATTTTATCCTCAGCACTGCACTGATTAAGCTATTTTTCTACAAAGATGGGTAGGTCTGAAATGCTCAAGTTTGCTCAGTATTATTCCTGGTGGCTGCTGCTGGGTTGTGCCTGTTTCGGCCCCCGATCGTTCATTACATTTCTGCATGCTGTAAGAATGAAGAGGGTTGCTGTGTTTTAAACAAGGCACTAAGCTGATTGCAAGAGTGGGAGAGAAAGGAATGCAAATTTAGCTTATCAAGCCTTTTACACAAGTGGACTGTGTGGTGGTTCTGATTATTAATTTGCTCAGTGTGTTCAGTATTGGCTGATCTGTGGGCTGCTGCTATAAATGGCTTGAATTTGTTCTTTATTCCGACAGACTGTGGACAGGTGATCTATCTGTTTTAAGGACTTTTAAGACTCAGCTCTCCCAGTCCTTGAAGCAACATTATTGAGGTTCCCCACCCTTTCTTATGGCTCTGGAGGCCTAACTGTTCCTTTGGAAACGTTGCCCTTGGAAACCTATTCATTCATAGTACATGAATAGCCCCTCTAGGTTGTGAATACCATTGATAAGAGGAGGATGAACAAGCTGCAAGCAATTTGTTCTCCTCAGGCTGTACTTTCAGGCTAGTTGCAGCTCTGGCTGGGTGGATTTCAGAGACAGCAGTGTTATCAGTACCACAGAATTCTACTCTTTTAGGAATAAAATCCTGTGAAGTGAACAATTACTTGATTCCCCAGTGTCTTTTTCTTTGCTGGGCTATGGAAACCGATAGAGAATTTTCAGGAATTCCAGAGCTCATTTGAGAATACCTGTAGAAAGGGTGCATTTTTCTATTACATGTCTCTATTTACCTGAAACAACTCTCCTGGAACTGTTATTTGCTGTACCTAATGTGCTTTTTTTCTTTTCCCCTTTTTCCAATGCTATAGGAAGTTCCTTTCATATGGGTGGGGCCGCACCCTAGCTTTCGTTCCTGAAGGCATGGATGCATAGCGGGGCAAAGCTTTCCACTAGCTTAGAGAGCCATTGTTTTCTCCTTTCTTTGCTGCCTAGTATATTTTGAATGAAAATCTGTGGTCTTATCTTCCAGCAGAAGGAAAAAGAGCAATGCTGTTTTTAGGGTGGCAGTGAAGATAGCGATCCTTGAGCCTCAAAAGGCTGACAAAGGGTGTACATTTCAGAACCCTTTCCTGCACTTGGTTTAGCGAACCCAAACTTGGTTTTGAGTGTGTGTGTGATGGATAAATGGGTGGGGGGTTATGTCTTGTTTGGTGCAGTGTTTCCTAATCCTTTGGCTTTGCATGTTTAAATTAGAAAGTGTAACTGTATGGAGAAGTGATAGCCTTGTTTTTGAAGCTCATGCTTCAGCCTCTCTTTATTAGATTGTGAGACATAATGAACCTCTGAAAAGTGCTCTGGCAGTTTCTGAGCTCTGAAGATGCTACTAAAAAAAAGGAACATTTTTCTTGTAAAAGTAGCGTTATTTTGCAAAATCTCCCACTGCTAATACATTTAAAACTTAGTAGCTGCAAGCATAGCAGTAAATGAGAAAAAATACTGTCTGGTGAAATTCAAAAACATTGTCTAAAATCTCCAGATTTTCCTGAGTTAGTTGTCTTTGATTTTACAGTTGCTTTCATTGAGGAAATGGGCAAAATCATCCTTCTCATATCTGCATCACATTCATCAAAATGATATCAAAGGTGGAGTTGCCTTAGAGAGGCTGCAAAATCCTGCAAATCCCATACTCAAAAGAATTTTTTTAATGAAACTCTTGTGTAAGAAGTTGTTGTACCAGGTAGTGGCCAAAGCTTGAAATGTACAAATTAAATTCTATTTCTAGGTGAATGTTTTAGATCTGATTTATGTGAGCACAGGGGATAAATGACAGTCATGACCTGCTGCATTTCAGACAAAACACAGAATATTAGAAGCACTTATTTCTGAATCATTAATGGTTTCTTTCACTGACAAAGCTTAAAAAGCATGAACATCTGAAAAATAACGTGGTTGGCATGAGATTTGAGTACAAAATGCTAAGAATTCCTTGATTTTGGAATGACATCAGGGAATGTGAAAAGCTAAGATGAAGAACAGATTAAAACAATTTTTTTTTTCTGGCAACAGCAGATTTTCTTGTCTAAGCACTATTTGCTGGTGTAGCTCTACTTGTAAGTGGAAGATGAAATACAGAAAATACCTGGTTGCTAGAGAACTTTCTTCTGTTAAATGACAGGCAGCATTCACTTGAGACGTATTCCTTTGTATCTTGAGTACAGTTTTTTTCCGAGTAGTTTGTGTTCGGTCTATAACCAAAAAAATTGTACTGTTTGTGGGTCCAATTTGGAAACCACGCTTTTGATAAGAAATCCTCCTGCTTCTGATTATCTTCCCTGTTCTGTTTGGGTCCCTGCCTCTAACATTTGGGGAGGGAGAGTGGGAGGCAAACACAGCTGTGTAAGTGGTGAAATGAATTTTCCTTTTCAAACACATCACTGATGTTCTGCATGTTATGCTGCCAAATGTATGAATACGTTAATGGGTATTTGATTGGCTGGTCTTTCTGCTCCGTTTGGTAAAAGCCAGATATTTTGGTTCCACTTCGTGTAAAACCACCTTTAATTCAAGCTTTTCAAAAGTAACACGGTTTCCTAATTGATCTCCTAAGGTTTACTCTGTGTGATTTATGGCATTTAAATAGGAAAAAATACTTTGTGCTTACATAATATTCACATGTTATCATTTTATGGGGAAAGAATTTTTTTTAAAAAAATTTAAAATATGGCAAAGACATCCAAATACTATCAATCCTGAAATTGAGCATTTTTGGGTCATAAGCAAACATGATATTTTATGAGTATTATAGCAATTTTTATCATTGCAGTTTCCCCTTCCTTGGAAAAAAGGAAACAAAGGGGCCTGTGATAAGTGTTTTCCATGGAATTAAATGTCAGTTACTGCTGTTGGATATTTGAATTGTGAATATCTTTATGCTGCTGTATTTGCTAACACAGAGGCGATGCCCCAGGAACCTGTTATCAGCGAAGTCAGCACAGCTGACTTATGATCCATAATCACTGTCATTATCCTAGAAATAGCCCCTTGCTCAGTGTAATAAGTAAAACATACCGGTATGGCTAAATACACAGCTCAGAAAGAACAGCATGGGTTCAACTCTGACAGATTAGTGTGCCATTCATTCAAGCACAAGAAGAAGACCTAATGTAATACTAACAATAAAATGCTACACAGGTCATGCAAATCATTGTGGAATTGAGTGACCTTTGAATGAGCGTGATCAGCAGAGGGTTTGTTGTTTCTGCCTTGGAAAGCCTGAACTGCCCTCAAGCTAGATCTCAAATTGTCTGAAATGGGTGACTAAAAAGGGGTAGAAATTGTTTAGGAAGAAGATAGACCCCTCAGGAGTGTAGCTGCAGGGAAGAAGCCCAGCTGGGCTTGCAGCTCACAAAGAAGAGGAGCCCCTGTTCCGCTGTGGGTGCGGGAGGTCTGGCAGAGCTCCGTGCTGCGGCAGTTGTGCCTGTGCCTCCCGCACTTCATCCTGCTAGAATCGCTGATGGAGAGGAGTTCTTGCTGGGCCACCCTGCCAGGAACTCTACTTGCCAGGTTTTCCTAAACTATTTTAGCAGGCAGTTTACTTTTTTCTGTGGTTGCTTCCTTCCTTTTCTTTCTGTCTTGTCTTTTCACATATTAATTCTGTTGGCTATAATCTGTACCTCCAGCTGAAAAGAACCTAAGTTTTTCTCTCCCTGTGCCTTGTTCCAGGACAGGAGGTGTTCCAAGCCTGTGCTGGCGTCCCTTTAACCTGAGATTTTAATTCTAACAGTCAGTAGACTTTTCTATTAACCTTTTATTTTCATGCTTTATATGCCAGGTTATGAAGAATCCTCAGTCCCAGAAGCATGATTCTTATTACTAGTTCTGCCTAGAATGACATTTTCCTTGCATTTTTTATTTGGATGCGCTTCCTGTATCCTTCACCCTACCTTTGCTGATTCTCAGTGGCTATCAGTTGCCTCTTCTTTGCTTTGTTTCTTTGATTGTGAGGGTTTTCATTTTGCCTACTTCATCCCTATTGGTGATGCAGAGTTTGAACATTCCCTTCCCAGGGGCTGACTGGTTCTGGAGCTTCCTTCTTGGGTGCTTCCTGGAGTCAAAATCTACCATATTTTTGACAATACCAGCACTGACAAGGGAAAAAATTGTTAGGTGAACCATTTTCAAACTCTGTCTGTGATGCAGCCTTTTGACTGGCTGGTGCACTTCCACTTTAAGCATTTTGCCAGCGGTACTGTAGATGTAAGAAATCCAGTGTTTGTTAGCACTGGCTGAACCTACTGGCACAAGAACATTTTTATCATGGGATTTCTTTAAAACCAGACAGCCCCGTATCTCTTTCAGTCCAGAGGCAGCATGCTTTTCCAGAAGTCTCAGACAGAAGTGTTGTAGATGTTGCTGAGTGTTTCTCTGGCTCTCATCAGTGATAAACCATTTTAGTAGTTCAAATCTTCCTTGTTTTGCTTTTATATGGGAATAAGAATTCCTGCATAAGGATGAAACATGAGTGGATTAGTCAATGATTTTGTTATTTCATTGAGTTTATAAGCCTTTTTTCTTCTTTTCTTCTCTTCCCCACCCCGCTCCAGCAGTGTGCAGGGTAAAAGGGAACAGGACCCATATGTCAGTGGTCTAGGATGGCCAGTGAAGGCTCCAACATCCCAAGTCCTGTGGTCCGTCAGATTGACAAGCAGTTTCTGATTTGCAGCATATGCCTGGACCGTTACAAGAACCCCAAAGTACTTCCCTGCCTGCACACTTTCTGTGAGAGGTAAGTCCTTTCCTCATGCTGGTAACTCAGTATTTGTGACGTGCAGCAAGCACAGGACAAAGCATTTTTAGTGGACAGGGACTTTTCCCTTGTAAATCTCATGTTAATGCATGATAAAGTCTGGGAAGGCTGGAGGGGCAGAGGTGTAGAAAAACACATTTGTGGCAGGCAGGAAGAAGAGAAAGCAGTGGCATATTTGGAATTCATTCCCTTTATGCAAGAGTAAACAGAAAGTAAATCCAATTAAACTAATGAATACAGTTACAACAATGTGAAAGGTGATGATAGCCAGAATTTGGGCCTCAAATTAATGGTCTCAAATTTTTTCTGATTAGCATATAATTAGAAACAATAAGAAAACCTCTTTGTTGATTTACTAAGCCAATAACTAATTATCCCATCCTTTAATGTCCAAGGATTAGACATGATATATACATTATAAATAAACTGTGATTAAATGTCTTAATTATTCTGCAGTTTGGTTGGCTGAAGTGAGAACACTCTCTGAAAAGAGACGTGATAAACCAGCAACCTGTCTTTTACTGTGTTCAGCTGAATGAACTGAATATGCATAATGATACTTCATTGTTACATTATCCATCAAATTGTGGAGAAAATACAGCATCTGCAGAAAAGTTAGCTGAAGTATTAGTGGTTAGAGTTCTTCATCTGATGATGGGATGCAACTCTGGATTGTATGTTAAATGGCAGGAGAATTTTTATAAATGGTATGTGGCATGAAGACTTATTTCATTTAGGAGATTTCCACCTCTTAGCTAGAATTCTGGTGTGAATCTCTAACTTTGCACAGGGTGAAAGAAAAATTGTGGATCTCTGACTGTCTCAGATGAACTGGTTTTTTGTAGAAGAATAGGAAATTCCAGCGTTAAAAAAAGGCAGCAGTGAAACTCTTACTGAAGTCAGTGAGACAAAATTTTCACCATCATACATTAAGTTTCCTGACTTCTGTTCATGTGAAAAACCTACGGTCAGCTTCTAGTTTTCACTATAATCCTCTTAGGCTGATCTGGTTATGGAGAGAGGCTGGAAGAACTCTTCCAGTGTAGTGCTGATGTGCAAAGCCTAAGCTCTCCTTTCACAGAGCCCTTACTGGGAGGTCAGGAGGAGGGCTGCCAGAAGATGAAGGGTGGTGCAACCAAAGCCTTTGGGAAAGGATAAGAGCTGTGAAGCTGCGTGAGGTCCCACTTTCTCAGCTGGCATCTCATGAGGAATTTGGTGTAGCACTGCTTCCCTTAAGAACTGCATTTTGCAGAGCTGCTTCTGCTTACAGGACCATGCTGAATATAGTATATTGCATGCAACTATATGTTGCATGCCCAGCAGGTGTTAACTTCATTTTCAAGTCTGAAAGTGGCATTATCTCACCTAGGTCAGCCTGCTGCATATTGTGCATGTTGTTCATTGTTGAATTTTCGTGTCAGATTTATACTCCGTGAGATTTATTTTTTCTGAAAACCCCCTACACTGCCCCTCACCAATCAAACACAAAAATTTCCTCCAAAACTACCCTTAACATAAACTGTGATAACCTAACAGGTAGTTCCCTATGTTGTAAAGAAAGCTCTGTTGATTATGGCTAGCTGCCAAATAACTTTCCTAATTGAAATAAATGAAAAATTTTCCTTTGGCTTCATTGGACCATGTTTTACCTCTGAAACACTAAACCCAGAAATACAAGTTATTAAAGGAGATTCTGTTAGAAAGACAAGGGTCAACCACTGGTTAGTCAGTTAAAGGCACAGGCTCAAACACTTGATGCACCTTCATGTCTGTCAGACTTTATCTGATAGTTTATAATTTTTACTGTGCCATGAGCAGGATGCAGTAGGTGTCTGGAAGCATGGATCGACTGCACGAATATCTCAAAAAAAGCCATATAACTCTTTTAATGATGTCTGCTTATTGAAACTTCATGTGGCAAAGTAAAAAAGATTTAAAAGAAAAAAAATACTCCCCATAACCACTTTTGTTTCAGAAGCCTGTTTGATGTACTTTTATAAGTGGGGGGTAGCACTATTTCAAGCTACCTCTTTAACTGAAGAATGGGTTTTTTTCCCTCTTTGATGATGCTTTTCCTTTCTTTCTCCTTCCACCTTCCTTCCCCATAGGTGTTTACAGAATTACATTCCAGCCCATAGCTTAACCCTTTCTTGCCCCGTGTGCCGCCAGACCTCCATTCTGCCAGAGAAAGGGGTTTCTGCACTCCAGAACAACTTCTTTATTACCAACCTGATGGATGTCTTGCAGCGAACGCCGGACAACAGCATTGAGGAGTCCTCCATCTTGGAGACGGTCACTGCTGTTGCTGCAGGCAAACCGCTCTCCTGCCCCAATCATGATGGAAACGTAAGTGAGACGGCCCCCTGTGATGTGTGCAGGTATTGATATGTGTTGACTTGCCTGGGTTTCATGGATATTTTTTTCTAAAGAGATAGCAGGGGAAGTGGAATCACACTAATTCTTCGATTTTATAATGTATCAGCAAAAGAGAAGCGATTCTTTAAATTAACTCAAATACTCTTAGTGGAGCATCTTAAAGTAGTCAGGATATTATTTCATCTTAGCAATCCTTTGGATTGATGCTGTCTTTCGGCACATTTGGTCAAAATTATTGTCCTGCAAGCACTGAACCCTGTGCCTTCACTTCTTTGGATATGTTTCTGTAGCTCTCTTGCTTGTAGCAACAACTATTGCTGTGGGGACCTGTGTGTTTGTTTAGGCAATATGTGACAAGGGCCTTAGGAGTTTAACTCACCTGCACACTGGGGCAGTACCAAAAGGTATGTGAACATATTACGAGACCCAAATAAAAGTGAGTCCTAGCATAGGATGCCTTGGATCAGCACACGCTAGAAGCAGAGAGTTTCTGTTTATCTACACTGTTTTGTGGGTCTCTCATATCAGTCCATGGAGACTGCTTTGTTTTTTTTCCCTCCGCTAGACTTTTTACCTAGACTGTCCCCATATACATCCTCAAATCATATCAGTGTATTCATTGGCAAGTAGCCCTAGCTGAGAAAATATTCCCAGATTACTGCAAGAACAGCTCTAACTCTGCTTACTTCACAATTTTAAGTGTTAACCTGTGTAACTTCATGGTAGGCATATGAGCTCCTGACTCATAGCCAAGCTTATGCAAACATGTAAGTAGACCATGTTGCAAAACTCAGCGGTGCTGTGCTGTAAACTGAATGCTTCTATGCAAACCAAGAAATATGCCGGTAGTTTAAGACAACTTTCTGGGGACTGTTTTACTTGATACTCAGTGTAGGTACATTGGTTGTGTAGGAGTAATTCAGCTGATAGGTAATGATTACTGTAACAGAGGAATAGCTCAGTTCGTTCTCTGTTGGAATCAGGTGGACTTGTAGAACTGATGCTGTGCACTCTGATTAATGAATAACTGGTGTAACTTATTTTAATGTGTACTGTACCTATGTGTGTGTAGTGGTTACTGATTAATACATTCCTAGTTTTCGTTTGCATTTTATTTGCTCTCTTTAAAATGACTCATAGTTGTTTTCTGACATAGCCATTCTGTCAGGAGCCATTTGATTGTGAAATGCGGAAAAAACTCTAAATTAAGGTGTTACTTGTTTTGTATTTTAAATTCTCAGCTGCTTATTTTTTGGGTACGTTTAAAAAAACCTGGTTGTCTACAACCGAAAATACGCCACCTTATACCTCTCTGAGAATTCCTTTATCGGGAACGGTGTATTTGTAAGTCCTCCAAACGTACTTGGCTTGCCTTGAAACAGCATGCCATTTAGGGTGCTGAGTAGTGTGTGATGGGAGCATCCTCTCGCTTCAGTAAGTATCTGGGAGGGTTGGGGATAGCCTGAGGATGACTCCAATTTAAAGCATTGTGAAGCTAGCAAATGAAAAGCTAAGTGCCCACATTAGTCCCTGTGATGGGAGGAGCTGAGGTGAGATTGGGGAGAGCTGCTTAGGGCTGGCCAGCAGCGTCTGGCTGCAAGGGTGTGCAGGGCAAGGTGCTGCAAGGCGCTGGGCACCTACGGCCTCACAGAGGAAATGGGATGTGCTGGCTTCAGGGGTTCAGAACACACAAGCACTGTGTGGCAAGCAGGTCATATGTTAGGAAATATCGAAAAAATCTTCACCCAGGACATCTGGAATGTGCTCCTCAGGGAAGTGGTCACAGCACCAAGCCTGTCAGAGTTCAAGAAGTGTTTGGACAATGCTTTTAGGCACATAATGTGACTCTTGGGGTGATCCTGGGAAGGGCCAGGAGACGGACGTCAGTGATTCTTATAGGTTCCTTCCAGCTCAGGGTATTCTGTGATTCTAAGTGCCTGGCTGCTAGTAACTTTACTGGGGGCTTAAGGAAGTGAAAAAGGATTGAGGTGGCAGCTGGAGGAGAATGCCTTTACAGATGCAGACATTTTGCACAAAATCCACCCTCCATTCATTTTTACGTATTGCTTGGGGTAGGGTCAGAGCCATTGTATTTTTACTATTTGCATCAAATATATTTATTTTAAATATTACTAGTTTTTCTTCATATTAGCTTGGAAATAGGTTTCTGTTTAAACAAGTTTTTTCAATCCTTTCAGCCATCCTGGATTTAAACCTCTCTGATTAAAATGAGATAGAACTGATGCAGAGATACTTTCTCATTTGCCTGCCTGTCTGCTTGTAACTTAGCCTTCCTCAGGCCATGTAGATTAGATACATTCTCTTCCCAGTTGGTCCCCTATTGCCATCACTCGTATTTTCCATGCATATCTATGTTTATTTTATTCCTTCTGTGCACATCCTCCTATCCCCTGTTGTGGCGTCTTTGTTTTGTGTATGCTTATGAAAAATGAAACTTAGCTTGTAGTATCTTAATATGAAAAGATGGTTTCCTGTGCCTGAACTATAAAAGAATGCTTTCTCATTTTGACACAACAGGGATCACAAATGTATGTTGCTGTTAAATCAGGGTAATAGGGCACATACGGAACTTTTGAACCTACTAGAAGATTCTTATCTTCTACCTACACATTAAAATAAGATTGGCTTTATTCTCAGCTGCTAAACACCTTGTTGTGTATAAAAGCATTCTGGATTGGAAACACTGATGTACAATCATTTAAGGGCAGGTACAGCAGCCAGGGCAGGGAAGGCTATGAAATTCTAACTCCATTACTCCATGGTATGTAATGAGTGGTGTAGCCTCTTTGCAGTCACCCATTCTGAAATGTCTATACTTGGGTTTTATTTGATTGAACTGATAACCAGCTCAGAGTGGAGGATCCATGTTTTTACAATGTAAAAGGTGGGGCAATGTATTTTCTGCCTCTGGAGTGTAACTAGAGAGGTACACAGTATTTAATTAAACACCTTTAACAAGAGTGAATGCCTTATCTCCGACTAGCTTTTTCTCAAAAGATCATATCAGAGCACAGCAACTTGACGGGCATAAGATCTTGCTTACAAAAACATTTCCTGAACTTGTGGAGGTGTTGCTTACTGCCTGTATGCTTCTCTTAGAAAAATAAAAAATCACCTATCTTCGATATTCTGATGACGTAACTTCGTATACCTTTTAAACTCTTGTTTTCTCTCCTCACCTCTGTACTTCCCACCATGTCACTTACTCGTGTATCCCATTGAAGTGTAATATATTTTTTTCTGTGCTCTGCAATATTTAGTGTGTCAGTGAGGCCAAATAAAAAATTCAGAATGTCAGAGCAAGACTCTTAATGAGCATTAGAACTAATAAACTGAGCTCACTGCTGGTGAAATTTTGTTCTGCCTCACAGGGAAAATTTAATACAGTTAGGAAGCAATAGTGTGACGTAAAATCATACCTGACTGATATGGAAAGTCGTACAAGGGATTTGGGTAGGTCACTTCTATGTAAGCACATTATTTAAGTCATGACAGTCTTGCATTACTATTCCAAAAATTTGCTTGAAGTGTTCAGGTTTATAGCATGGGTATACAGGCAAAACCAGTGACTAGTGAGGAAAAGAACCACAAATTCTAAATTTTATCAGGTGTCTAAGAACTGCCCTCAGGTAATTCAAACTTGTATTCTTCTGAAAGCCAAAACATACAAAGCTAAGGTACACACTAGCCCTGGGACAGAGGAATTAATTGTGCGTATGACATGAGAAAGGTGGGTGGCAAAGAGCTGACTCATCCTTTTTCGCTAGACTGCTCTTTTAGTTCAAACAAATAGAAAGCAGAGAATGAGCAATGTGATTTTTCAGATGTGATTTTAGAGAAGTGGGGCTTGTGACTGATGAGGGCTTTTTCCTCAAGACCTGAAATTTGAAGGGCTGGAATTAGTGTGTCTTGCCTTTGTGAAATCTACTTCAGAAGTACTTGCATCCTTGATTATGCAAATTTAAAGGTTTCTGTAAATTCAGTTGAATTACAGTGAAGATATGCATGCATCTCTAGTTACGTCATTGCAATGGAATATGATGGTCTGGTTTAAGGTGGGAATGAGTGAATGGAAATTCAGAACCAGTGTGTATTAATTCACATTTCATTACAGCTAATGGGTATGTTCTTGTTGAATTCAGTGGAAATAGAGCTGCAGCCAGTGCTGGACACCATAGTGCATCCTGCCCAAGAGCTCTCTTGAATTTGGAAAGGAGAGGTTCAGGCAAATGTCATTTTTTGAGATGTTTTGTAAAGCAAACCTGTCATAATGAAAGATTTTCTGGGAAGCTCACAAAATGTGATTCCCCCGTTGAGCATGGTGGGGAGAGATGAAAAGCCAGTAATACATGTCTGTCTGTAGTTAGAAATTAATCTTACCTGATTAAGAAATGCTAGAAAAAAAATCTCAGGAAATCAGCCTATCTAATCAGTTGAAGCCTGAATTCTATTGATATTAGGTTTTACTTCTCCTTCAGCTATGCACAATCCAAAAATCATAGTGGGAAATGAATGCTGCTTTTCTCAAAACATTTTGAATTTGAGGCAAAGACAACTATTTCTATGCAGACATACATATCAGGTCTTTGTGATCTGTTTGGTATTATCATTTGAGCTTATGTGTTTCTCTGATGCTTGAATAAAGAGGAAGAAAGTTGTTTTGGCTGAACTTTAACATGCCACTGAGATTCTTCCTTTCTTATATATGTGGCTGCAAATACAATGATGTTTATTATGGGGTGTTCAATAGAAAGCAGTATTATTAAATTGTTCTAATCCCAGTATACAAAGATAATAATACAGAATAAATAAAAGATAATAATACTGAATAAATAAAGGGCTTGTTGAAATATCTTGAACCTAAGTATTAAATTATGAAGAGGCAGAAAGATGAATTTTGGACACTAATTCAAAAGAAATTAATTCTTTTTTTGACTATATAAGAAGATTTCAGAGTTTCCTAATAAAATATTCTTCCTTTTGGCTGTTTCTGATTGCAGATTTTTGAAGCCCTTGAAAAGAGCTTAAATCCTAAACTCTGTTTAACTCATTTCCTCTATGCACTGTAAGAATGCATCACATCACGGTGCCTACCAAAGTAACTATTAGGCCTCAGAGGATCTACTAATATGAGACTGCTAAATTCACAGTGACTGGAGTAGTGTTCATGAGAGTTGACATTGTTTAGAAGATCTACTTTTTTTTTCCCCTTGCTGATCTATTTGATGTTACACGGGTTATTTGGAGCGACTTTTAAATTTTCTTTGAAGTGGCTTACACGAGTGGCTGACAAATGACTAAACTCTCATTGCATGTGAATCCTGTATCTTGTGAATTGAGATAAGAGGGAAGAATGGGAATAAGACGGAAAGGAGCTTATCAGAGGAAAATCCCTGTTAATGCTAATAGCCATGTGCAAATCATGGTTCTTGCTTCCCCTCCTTAATTCTCAAGATGCCTTGGAGCAGCCAGCTGTTTTGCACGGTGCTGTTACAAATCCCTCTGCTCACCTGAAAACAGCTGGTTCTACACAACCATCCCATCAACCAACAACTCCAGCACAACCATCTTTGTGCAAGATGTCTGAGTGCCAGAAGCGTCAGCTGAATTATTCAAGATTCTGATGCTATGCTCTGAATGCAAAAGAGCTGCCAATGTCTTCCTTTGAAGCATATACTACGAACTTCCTTATATCCTTTTTAATAAGCCTAAAATGCTTTGTGCCCAAGGACTTCCTAGCTGTAAAAGAAAGTCTCCTGCCGAACTTGCATATATGTGCATTATTTTGACTAACATATGATTTTGGGCACAGCACTTCTCTATTTCATTCCCTCCATGAATATATTCAGAATTTGGGATATCTATTACATGTAAAGATCTATTCTTATCTCTAAAGAGCATCTTGTTCGGTACATAACAGGTTGAAACAATCTCCTTCTCTTTCAAATGTAGATCAGCACCCCTATTATAATCTCAGATATGAGGTTTTAATGGTTTTAAGGGATTAGTAATGGGATATGGAGATTTTTCCCTGCAGCACATTGGTTCATTTAGGGTGCTTTTCTCTAACAAATAAACATGCTGCTTGGTGACTTCCATTGAATTTGTTTTCCAAGTGTGGTCCCGTTATGAAAAACAGCCAATGTTTACACTTTCTTTAGCAGACCCTATGGGAAGACTAGGGATTGAGTTAGTGAGGGTAATTAATGCCTGTTTTTTTGAGTTGTTTCATGGAGTACCTAAGAGAGACACCAAAACTTACTATTGCACAGTATAAAGATGATGTTAGGACCAGCAGTGAAGTCCAGCATTGTTCACAGGCTGCTGTTCTGACACTTTATGATAGAATAAAATGCTTTTAATGGAGCGTTTCGATATAAAATATGTAAGAATAGCAGACAACTTTTAGGCAGTAAATTATCGGTGCATAAGGAAACAGAAGCTTTGTCTCAGCGCTTGGATAATAAATGAGTTCAAGACTCGGTAAGATGTGCTTTGAGTTACGTTACTGCAGCCATGTTTGAGTGTGGAGTTGTGCCCTTTTCCAGGTGATGGAGTTTTACTGCCAGTCCTGTGAGACAGCCATGTGCCGGGAGTGCACAGAGGGAGAACATGCAGAGCATCCCACGGTACCACTCAAGGATGTGGTGGAGCAACACAAGGCTTCCCTCCAAGTCCAACTGGATGCTGTCAACAAAAGGTATGGAGACTCCACTGACTATTTTCCATTTTTGGTTCTATCATGGGCTTTCTGTGCTAACTGGGGTAGGTGTTTTAATGTGTGATGCCATGGGTATTTACCTAGGAAATGGGGATAGTAAGGCTAGCATAAAGACAAAAAAACCCATTGAGTGTGATGTACTGAGGGATTAGAGAAGAGAGCAAAAGATTCCTATTTGTCTTTCACAAAATAGAGGCTATTACAAATGCAAGTCTCCTCCAGAGAAGGGAGAGAAGTCTCCAGAGAAGTCTCCTTCCAAAGAACGGGCATAAAATGCTAAGGAGGAAAGTACTATCCAGTCATGATTTTAATGATAGCTAAATAAATAATACTGGGTGTTAAAAAGACTGGTACAAGCACTGTGGTGGCAAAAAGACTTTTAAAAAAGAAAAGATGGGGTAGATCTAGTTCTATCTTCTTGAGTAGATATACAGCATAAAGGACAAAGGATCCAAGGCCTCATTGTTGGTAATGCCTAAATGGATTTGCTCCGGGGAGGACTGTGGCTTAGCCTTATTTTATCAGACCAGACCCACTGTGTGGTTATAAAAGGAATGAACTTACTTCTGGGAAATGACCAAATTTAAAGATAGCCTGCTGATGAGAGGGTTTAATCAAAAGATACCAGGGCAAGGGCCAATGTGTAATGACTTTTGAAACAGCAATCTTTGTAATTTAATTCTTCCCTCAGGCTTCCAGAGATTGACTCAGCACTTCATTTTATATCTGAAATCATACACCAGTTAACCAACCAAAAGGCTAGCATCGTAGATGACATTCATTCCACTTTTGATGAACTCCAGAAGACTTTAAATGTGCGAAAGAGCGTGCTGCTCATGGAACTGGAAGTGAATTATGGCCTTAAACACAAAGTAAGATGCATGTTTTGTTTCAGTGAAAAGCTGTTAATATAATCAGCCAGTTTTTACAAATGAGGCAAGACGCCAGTTTGACAAATTGTGTCTGAGATCCAGAGAACTTTGTTTTCCTGAAATCATATACTGCAGAGCCTCGCGTGTGGGTGCCCAGCCTTATAAAATAAGCATGGAGATACAGGCCAAATAATTCGTCCTGAAGAGCTGAGTAAGGCTTCAAAGCACTGTTTTCCTTTCCAGTGCTTGGTAACATATTTCATGTTAGATGTCACCTGTTGGAATACAAAAAGATTGGAGGAATATCTCACTTTCTTAGGGGAATGCAGAGAGAAACAGATTGCAGAGCTGTATTCACTCTTTTACTTCCTATCTGGATGATTGAATCTGGGGGTTTTCCCCTTATATTGTAGACTAAGCTTCAGAGGAAGAAAACTGAAACCTGTACTTTCAGAAAGTGAAGCCTGTAGCGTGGTGGGTAGAGATTTTGTTGAGGATTATTACGTCTGAATCAGAAAAATGAAAGAATTGAGTCCTTATTTTCCTGGGCATGAGTTCTCTGCTTTATAAAGAAAGATTTCTCCCCTGAAAGTATCCTTTAAAAGAAAATAGCATCAGCAACTGGAGTTTCAAGGGTGCCACTACTGAGCAGCTTGAGCATCCCCGGATGTCTGAAGTGGAGGAATGTTGCATTCCTGCAGCTAGAATAGGCTTGAAAACATCATTTGGAAAGGTATTGAGGTGCTGAGCCTGTGGAAATAGAGAAATTATAGCATGCACAAGATACATACTTTCAGGAACATGGGGAGCCCAAAACCATTGGGGCACAGACTTTAGTAATCTCCGGAGCTATGCAGCAGCTGAGAGTTCTAGCATCAATAATTTGGACTTAGATCCCAGGTTCATCTAAATGTATTCATGATGTCACAATGTATTCAAGATGTCACACTTACTTCCTTAGCAAGCAAATATATTCTGTGTGTGTACAGTCTACACAAAATAGAATATGATGTTAAATTATCTTGTTGTTTAAAGAGATTTAAAATAATTTATTAACTATTTTGAGCATTAGAGAATCAAAATTTTGTAAAGTTTCACATAAACAGTAAAAGAGGCATCTACCCTGTTTGTATAAAAAAACCCAATTGAAATTGGATTTTACTTTCAAATACATAGTCGTCCTGCAAAACAATTCAAACCCAAATCATCACACATTCTGATTATATACTTTTAAAAAGTGAAAAAATAAAAGGGCTACACTTAACTAAAAAAAGTTGGCAATTCAGTTTCAGTTGTCCAATGGACTGAGAGAGTGTAAGATGTAAAATACTCTGTGTACATTTTAAGTATTATTTATGGTAGGATTTAATATTTTCCATTTTCATAATGAAAGAAAACTATCTTAAGAAAGTATTGATTTTAAAACATAGCTGCAAATTGTCTTCCTTTTAGTTTGTGACCTGTTATCTGAAGCATATGGGGTTTTGTCATCCTAGGACCTTACTAGCTATGCTCTCTTTAACTACTTACGTCCTTGAATAAAGACTAAACAGATTAGAAATGCCTTGCATTGCATCCTGAGACATTTCTGTATGCCTAGAAAAGCAGATGACTTGAAATTTCAGTGTAGTCTTGAGATTTGTTCATTCTGTTTTGATTGCAAAAGGTTTTGTGTTGTAATCACTTTCCCATATCAGTAACACATGAACCTGGATTTTCTCCAGTGGATGAAAAGCTTAAAGCTTTGGAAAATTCAGAAAAAAATGCCTATAGAATCCAGTATCATTACATAGTGCTTCTAAGCAAGGGAGGAGTATTTAATAGCAATAAATACATCCAGTCTCTAAGTTTACATCAAAATCAATTGAAATGTTTCAAAAATATTTACTCTGCAGTGATGGTCAACAAAATAACTTCTCTAATCCACAGTCATGTCTGTGCCCTAGTTGTTCTCTGTAGGAAAAACATACCAAGTGTGTGACTGGGTACTTTGATTTGGGGATTTCATCAGTGGAGATTGTGGGGGGCAGCTGGAATGTTTTTCTGACTATCATGAATGTCTCTGCTAGGTTGTTATAATTCAGGGATCCTTTTTCCGATTCATTGCAAAATTGGTTCAAAAAAAACAAGTTAGCGTTGTTCCCAGCCCACACCTAACAATGTTGAGGTCAATGCTGTTGTAAGGATTTTAGACTGAGGGCCAGAACTGACCCTATAATAGAAGCTCTTTCGTAGTCTTAAATATGGAGTGGCTATTTGCAGCCCACCAAAATTTCAGGCTACTCAATCCAACTCTTTCCACTATCCACAACCCATTCTTATATGTTTTGCTTTCCTGTCTGCTGAAAATGAGGGATCAATTTACCTTCTGCCAGAGAGGTTTTTCCTTTCTTCACTTGCTTAATTCAGGAATCCCACTTTTCCTCAGGATGGATGTGCGCCCAGGTCTTGAGGCCTTCTTGTGTATCTCCATAGAGGAATAGCCCACAGATTCCCTTGGCTCTGAAAAAATAGAGTCAAGAAATTTCTTGCAGCCTCTCTTAATAGGCCTCATGACTACAAAATCTCTCTGCATCTGTGAACACAATTCATTTCCCAGTAACTATCTTGTTAATGCTGAGAGATGGAACAGCGTTCAAGCTTCTACATTTGTTGCTGGTTTTTTTTTAAAAACAAACAATCAAACAAAAAACTCAAGCAAAACAAACAAACCCAAAAAAGCCAACCAACCAAACAAAAAAAAAAACCAAAACCCAACCCCCCCAAAAACACAAAAGAAAAGATGAGATAGGTGGGGCAGTAATTCAGTCTAATGTGACAGTGGATCTGTGAAGTCTTGAATACCTGAACCAGGGTATTTTTTTATGTTGCAGCATTATATTCCAAATACATGTTGTCAATCAGTGTGGTACTTTTTATGAAATGAAGGTTTAAATTAAACTCTAAAACAAGACATTATAAATTTGGCTCTTACAAAGACCTTTAGATGCTACATCTTCCTAGAACAGGTCTTGTAACATGATGCTAACCTGGTGTTTGGTAATGCACACAGGTCCTCCAGACACAGCTGGATACCTTACTAGAAGGACAGGAAAGCATTAAAAGCTGCAGCAATTTTACAGCCCAAGCCCTCAACCATGGCACTGAAACTGAAGTGCTTCTGGTGAAGAAGCAAATGAGTGACAAGCTGAACGAACTGGCTGAGAGGGACTTCCCACTGCAGCCTCGTGAAAACGATCAGTTGGACTTTATAGTGGAGACAGAAGGCCTGAAGAAGTCCATTCACAACCTGGGTACTATTTTAACCACCAATGCTGTTGCCTCTGAAACAGTGGCCACTGGTGAGGGACTGAGGCAGACAGTGATCGGACAGCCCATGTCTGTTACCATCACAACCAAGGACAAAGATGGGGAGCTCTGTAAATCCGGGAATGCTTACCTCACTGCTGAACTGAGCACGCCTGATGGGAGCGTAGCGGACGGAGAAATACTTGACAACAAAAATGGCACTTACGAATTTTTGTATACTGTTCAGAAAGAAGGGGACTTCACTTTGTCACTGAGGCTTTATGATCAACACATCAAGGGCAGCCCATTCAAACTTAAAGTGGTCAGGTCAGCAGATGTGTCCCCTACCACTGAAGGGGTTAAGAGGCGTGTTAAATCTCCTGGCAGTGGTCATGTGAAGCAGAAAGCTGTGAAAAGACCTGCGAGCATGTACAGCACTGGCAAAAGAAAAGAGAATCCCATTGAAGATGATTTGATCTTCAGAATAGGTAGGTGACTTAGCTGCCTGTTGACATACTTAAAAATAGTTCAGGGAAATTGAACTATAAAATTAAATTATTGTAAAGCTAAAGCTGTAAGTAGAGCAACCTGACAATACCGTTAGGCCTCTTGACTTTTGTTTATATATAAATTTCGAAAGTACACACTTCAAAAATAGTTTGCAGCAAATATTTAATTGGTATTTCAGTTGAGAAATGAATGAAGTTGATTTGGGATATTTTAAAAATTGTTAATATTCTTATTATAAAGCTTTTGATATGGATTAAAGCAATTTCAGCTTGTAATTTCTGCTTCTGTATCCCTTGCTTCTAGTAAGCAGTTTCTGGCTTGACTACCAAATAGTGGTATGGTTCTGGTTTGGCTTTTGTTGGTAGTGGTGTTTTTTGTTAGATGATTACTTTTTTTAAACTACTCTCTCCAACACACCATAAACTCTAGAAGTCTTAAATGTTTTCCCAAAAGTACAGTGCCTTTTAGTTCTGTCATGGTGCAACCATGACCCCATGCTTTATTTTCGAGTTCTACCTTCTCCCCATCTTCACCACTCAAAAAAAGGAAGATGTATTTCATTAGAACAAGAGCTATGCATGTTTCAGAGCTTTTGCTCCATAAAACCTCTTGGAGTGTCCACATTTGGAATATATGGATCACTATTTTATAGAAAATCAGAGCTGAGAGTAATATTTCATGTTCAGTTTTCAGCCACTCATTTCACAGAATGACCCTACATAGAGATATTTCCCTGGGCTTCTGTGGGCTCATGTATGCTTTGTCTGAAAGGTCACAGTTGTAGTGCTCTAGGGTTTTACGCTCTTCCAAAATACGCAAAATTATTGAGACAGGTATAACTTCTGACATTTTCACAAGGATTGCCTTCACAGAGTTAATTTACTTCCAGTTTCAGCTCACTTTGAAAAGTTAAGGTTTGGTTCATTTGTTGCTGAGGTAATGTAAAGTTTATCACTGTTCTCCAACAGAACTGTGTATCTCTGTTCTGAACCCACTGTTGAATTACTCCAGTGGCCCTGACCAAATCTGGATCGGTATTTTAAACTGGACAAGATAAATCTTCTACTTGGGCTGCCAGAAGCTCATACAGCTGTGTTGGAGAATCACACTGTAATATTCCTCTGGGCATCCAAGTATATGGAGTATGCTATTGTATGTATGCTGATGGATGGGCTTTTATGCACAAGTAAATTGATCAGCTGCTAGCAGGGGATTGTTCTCCTGCTAGTATTAACAAGAGAAAGCATTAATACAACATTAGTGCATTTTGTTAGTGGGGATGTGTGCATTGTATCTTCTGCCAATTCTGTGTTATTTGTGGCTTTTTAAATGTCATGTGGTTCTCTTCAGATATTTCAAGGTCAAATTATTGACTGCACATTCATAGATTCGTGTAATTCATTATTTACAAGAGCAGAGTATTTCTTGCATCCTCTTTTTCTCTCTCAATAATTTATACCCTCAACCTATTTTTTTTTTTTAACAGATGTAATCTCTAAGAGTGTGTCCATGCAACATCTGTGTAGCATGTCCTTAATCTATGCAAATGAAAACAAGAATGTTCTTATGATACCTAGAAAATAATTGTTGCCCAGTGGGTTTGCTACCTCTACAACTGGTAGAAAGCACTAAAGTGAGAGGGAAGTGTTTCCTTCATTATTCTGCTTTTGTGCCTTAGACCCATGCTGAGAAGAGGTGGGGGTGTTCACAGTGTCAGCCACTTCCACCTTCCTTGGTAAATCTCTTCCATGTTCCTCAAAGAACAGTTAAGAGACATGGTTGTCATTAGCTGGTCTGTCCAGAAACTCATCTTGTGTTCTAGCTTTGCCATGCTGTGCTCTGTGCCTTGGTATTTTCTCTCTTCTGGCACTTTTCGTGACTGGGTTCTTTGACACCATCTAGCAGTAGCGGTGCTATTTCGCAATTTAACTGCTTTTTCTCTTGATTTATTTATATTTGGAACTGGCATCAGATACAGCCAGATGGAGAGTTGGCTCCCTGCTGGAAAGTTCAATTTTTCAATCTTCCTTTTCCTCAGACTGTTTAGCTGTCTGTTCAGTCATGTAACTGAGCATCTAAGTTTAGCTGGTACATTAATGTGTAAAAAAAAAAAATTACTTTAACAGAACTTCTGTCAGCCTCCTTACTAGGCGTGAATATCATCTTCTGGTCTGTTGTCAATGCTGAAAGCAAATAGGAACCTTACTGTGAATTTACTCCACATAAAAACTTACGAACAAGGCCTATGTAATAATAGCTTTAGTGCAGTTTAAAAAGCAGGCTTAGAGGGAGCAAAGGGATTCTTGATCAGATGTTTCACAGAATCACAAAAGAAATAAGGCTGGAGGAGAGCACAGTGGGTCATCTGGTCCAGCTTCCCTGCTCAGCCAGGGCCATCTCGGAGCACATGGCACAGGATTGTGTCCAGAGGGTTCTTGTCTATCTCTAATGAGGGAGACTCCACAACCTCTGTGGACAATTTGTTCCAGTGCTCTGTCACCTGTACAGTAAAGAAGTTCTTCTTCATACTCAGTTGTGCATCAGTTTCTGCTTGTTCCCTCTTGTCCCTCTTGTCCTGTTGCTTGGCACCACTGAGCAGATCCTGGCTCCATCCTCTTGGCACCGTCCCTTCAGATACTGAAGGTTCGTGTATACCTGTCTGTGGTGACAGGCGCTCTGCTGCTCAAGCAGGGCTTGGAGGTGGTCTTGGCCAAGCTTTTAGGGACAGATGCTGTGTAAAGCAAATTAACACAAATCAGTCCATCTTCACTACCAACAGTGTGAGGGCATATCTGCCAGAGGTCCTACTGAATTATTCATTCCTCTTTGAAGGTTACAAACAGTGTGCCTTCAACCAACAGACTGACTGATTTTAGAACTTAGAGTTACATGGAAATTTGGATTAGAAAGACTGACATTTCCTTTACAGTTAGCACATAGGGGTAACAATTCAGTGCAGTTTTACTAGACAGACTTTTGTGTTTCAGCTGCATCTATTATGAGAGGGGGCATCACATCCTCATAATGTGTAAGATTTGACTAAATATCTTTTGGCACTCTGAAGAAAAAAGAAAGGAAGCTAGGAAACAAGAAAACTCCTTGATGGCTCTCTATGCAGTATGTACGTAGACCTTTCCATGCTGTTCAGTTTTACCCTTTGTTTCAGTACCACATAGGAAAGAGTCCAAGAAGAATTATTTGAAGTGCTGTAGGGAGAAAAGAAATGGTACTTACATAAACAGGTAATGGCCCCTCACAACCTCTAAAGTCTTCCCAATAATCTATAATATTTCTGCAATTTGATTTTGTTTCTCTGAATCTAATCCCTTCCTGCTAGAGGCACTGACATACTTTTTCTTTGTGTTTTAGGAAGCTGGGGAATCTAGGTTAGCAAGCAGGGGGGTCATTATTCATATTAGTAAAACTTCAAAAGCAAAACACACTTCTACTATGAGCATCAAAAATATACATAATACAAGATTGTTCAAGTTCCCCAGACTTAAAGAGCAGATTCTTATTACAGTTACATGATGTAATTTTTAACATCTCCTGTGATTGGTAATGGGCTTTTAGATTATTTTTTCCTTCTTTTTGGTGAGATTCAGTATGGCCTGTATTGTGCAAGAATAAAAGACTGAAATTATGAAGCATTTTATGTGTGCTAGAATCGTCTTGAGCAGAAAATGCATACTTTCTTTGTTGAAAGCTAAATTAATTGGTTTGTGCAGGCTGTGCTCAGTAATACCAGAAGGAATTAGACAGGACTAAAACAAATCTGATTACTATCTGTATACAAAAATGCTTCATATATCGTGTAACTGCAATTAGAATCTGCTTCCTAAAGCACAAAGAAAAAACATGTCAATGCCTCCATCAGGAAAGGAATAGATTCAGAGGTATTTCACATGCCACAGATCTGCTTCCCAATAACTCTGTTCAGCCTTCCCCTTTTGAAATCTCTCCTCTTTTCTCCCAATCCCCAGCAGCTTGCAGTAAAGTATCTGTCTTTTCCTCCTTTGTGCCCTGCAGTAGCTCAGAACAGGAGGGAGATAAGGCTGAGCAACAAAGGGCACAAAAGATGCAGGCTTTCATCTCGTAACCAGGCTGCTTGGGAAACACTGCAATGAGGCTCCTACTGGTTGCAGCGCTGCGCAATTGAAATGTTGGTGCCTCCCTAGGATAAGGAGAGAAGGGTGACTACCCGTGATGGAGAGAAGACAAAACATGAAAAGCCTTGGTACAGAGGGGTGTAGTATCTTGCAGTAAAAGATTTGCTGAAGACTCTCTCTTAGGCAGGTATGTTCATAAGGAAGGAATTTCTGCTTACAGAGGGTAACTATCACCCTTTGGTATTGCAGAGTCAGTTGCAAAAGCCTGCTTTTCCAGAGGCTGACATACTTTCCTACAGGCTTTCCTCTCATCATCTGTAGTGCCTGTGCTTGGCTTCAGATCTTTGCTGGCGTAGTGAATTATTCAAAACAGAAAGTTCAAAGTTATCTGATTTCCTCTTGAACATACATTAGGAAATAAGCTTTCTTCTGTGGAGAAATTTCTGCCATTGCAGAAGGGGCTGTATAAAGCCTGTATGCAAATTAGGACCTATGTGATTGGTTTAATAGCTGTGAAGTGCTAGGTACAAGGACATTGCAGGAAGCTGAATTTCATCTACACACTGTGGTAATAAATTGCTATTTCTTAAACTTACTGTGAAACATGACTGTAGCATTCCTAGGTAATTTCTTATTTGATCTGTATTTACAAGGTTCCACTGAAGAACATTCTGAGTAACTTTATATATAGGTCTCTCTTATCTTTAAAAACGAAATTCCTCGACTTTCAAGAACATTTTTCTAAGGCTAAAGAGCATACATTCCATAAAGTTTGTACTAGTTAGTTCCAGATGCTCTAGCTTATGCCTCCTCTTTTCTAACAAATGTTTTTCCTTTACTCTCAGTAGTAAAAAGAATGTTTCTCCCTTTTCATCCATTCACTTTGGCTAAGAAGCAAAAAGGAAACTTATCATTAGCATATGGTGGAAAAAAATTGCTGCATGCATCCCTCAGGCACTGCTTATTAAAAAAAATAAACAGAAATGGCTCAAATATGGGTAATGTAATTGGTATGTAACTCACTATTCCCTGAATATATACTTTCCCCTTGCAGTACAAAAAGTGAGAAGCATTTGCCTTGTTTAGAGGATGAAGCACATGGAGTTGAAGAAAATAAGTCTTGAAACAAAGGGACTTTCTTGCAGCACTGAGTGCAGAGAAATTAAATCTTACTCGTTAGCCAGTGACAGGAAATATGCATCCCACAGCCATCACCACAGTAGAAAGAAGGGTTGTTATGAGCATGCACATCCCTGATGAAAGCTAAATACAAATTAGAGCTGATATGTATGTCTTCTATTAGGCATCACAGTCAGAACAGTTTTAATCACTGAACTCCAGGATATTTTGGACTGACTAAAACGAAATACAAGTTTTTCAGTTAAAACCATATATTGGAACAAATTAATGTCAGATGCACAGCCAGTGAATGCTTGTAAAAATATTTCACCATGAAAAAGAGCACTGCATCCAAGTCTTGGAAAGAACAGCTTATAGAGTTGGTGGTTCTTTGGTGTTATTTTTTGTTTTGTTTCAGAATTCCCTCATTTATTATGAATAACCTTGGAGTCCAAGATCACAACTGCAGTCTTTTCTAGAGACCCCTGAGCCTCCTTTACAAACAAATCAGGAATTTGGATCCTTTTTCTGTGTTCCAGGTGTAATTTGGACCAGCCACTTCAGGGATGATCTTTGAAAGGCATCCGTTTGCTCTGTGAAGCTCCTTGGAACATCTCAGAACAAACATCTAAGTAATAAGCCACCTAAACTTAATGAAATTTTGTGAAAAATTGGCAATTTACAACTCCTCATCACTTTAAGCCACTGGGTAAAAGACTTAGAGTTCTATGTAAATCACGAGTGCATTTATTCTGGGTTAAAATGAGACCTCTGTGTGTGGATGCTGCTTTATTAGAACAATCCAAGGTCTCTCCATAAGCATTCAGTCTCCAGGTGTTGGTCTTCATTGGCCCACAAAGCCCATTCATTCAAAGGTAGCTCTTCATTTGAATTTCCTTGCTGAGGGAATTTTTGAAGCCTATGACTGAAAACTGTGTATGAGGCAATAGGAAATTTCCCTGTCTTTAAATGGCCCCATCCAAAGTGATATGTTTTATCCCAATTTTGTGATTTCACTGAGGAGACTTAGCTAATGGTATTAAAACCGTGTCATCTGTCCAAGTTCTTATCTTAGCCTCTGTCTGTATGTTCCCATGTACTGCCCCTTTAATTGCCTTTTCAGTACAATAAAAATCTGCAGTTTAAAAGAAGTCTATCACTTATGTAAAAACCTTTTACTGCTTCCCTACAAGAGGCAATTTGTGAACACTGATTTATGAAGGCTGAAGAGGCCTTCAATTAACGTTGATGGGGGGCTTGGGTGGCACGCCTGCTGAAGAGTGAGAACGGTTGCTTGAACAATCTCTTCTTGTAGGTAGAATTGTGTATCTGTTACTGAGAGGGTTCTCTGAAGTTCTAGCAGTGAGAAGAATTCTTCAAAATAGAAATCCTTTGATCAGAAATGTAATAATTGCATGCGTTGGCATTTGGGTCCTAACTGATTAGTCCTGTCTAACCTGATTTCTTATGTGCTTTGTGTTCAATTTTAGGCACCAAAGGAAGAAACAAAGGGGAATTTACAAATCTTCAAGGTGTAGCTGCTTCTACAAATGGAAAAATATTAATAGCAGACAGTAACAACCAGTGTGTGCAGGTATGAGGATATGCCACTTTCAGTGGTTTTCTCCTTTCCCCCACACCTCTGCCTTTTTTGTAGTCCCAGAAAGACACATTTTGTACAATTCAGGAAGATAAAGAAAATGCAAAGGAAGCTTAACTTATTATCCATTAACATTCCATCTTCTTGACCTGCAGCTATCTTTTTCACATCTATAATGTATCTTGTATATAATCTGAGTTTATTTCCATTTCTTATGATGTTTGGCAATGAATGAAAAAATAAGTTGTGCAATAATCTGGAAGAATGCCTTTTTGTAAATATAATTTTACATTGTAAATTTTATCACTCTCATGTTTTTAAATGTAAATCTAGGGCAAGGTGCCGCAAATATAATTCCTTAAGGAAGTACGAATAGAAGAATAAACACGTAGATGTCATTTTCAAGTGGCTTTCAGTCTATTTAATTGACTTCTCTTTCTGATACCATGATGAAATCTTTTCTGTGGTAGCACCCCTGACACCCATAATTTCTTGGCTTCTGTAACCTGTGTGGAAATCAAGCTGTATTTTTTTCTTTTGCTTGCCATGTATCTTTTTTACCATTAACAGTTTGTCATCACTCTCCAGGCTGCCCATGTGGTAGCAATGAACACGGCAGCAGTGTGTAGCTTGTTCTTGTATGTGAGAACCAACAAACCACATGCCACGAGAACTCATTTCCAGGCCTTTTCAAAGAGACAGAGTCAAATATTCATCAGCACCCTCATGCATTTTAATTTGCAGCCACTTCAGAGGAACTTCAATGTCTAGTTACCTGGCTTGGGGACACAACCAGTGGACATATTCCTATGTTTTCTACAGACTTAGTGTTTGACTGTGGCTGAGTCACTCAGTGCCTCAGTCTCCTCATTTCTAGTATAATAATACTATATACTATATTATATATACTATATTATTTCTATAATACCATTCCCTCCCACCTAAGAAAGAGAGACATTTTGAAGCTTAATTCACTAATGTTTGTGAAATACGTTGAGATCACTGAAGAAACAATGCAATGTAAGTGCAGAGAATTTTTTTTTTTTAAATTAGGGTCCAGATGGAAGCTTCTTAAATTAGACATATCACTTTCAAATATGCACTGTGTAAAAGTGGTTCATGTTTCCAGCTCTCTTCCTGAATGTACTGTTCATTAGTGACTGGCTAAAATCGCAGCTCCAAGAAACAGGTGATGGTTGTATGTGGATGTAATTTTAAAGGTCATGTTTTCTCTTACAGATATTTTCCAATGATGGTCAGTTCAAGAGCCGTTTTGGCATACGAGGAAGATCTCCTGGCCAGTTGCAGCGGCCAACAGGAGTGGCTGTGCATCCCAGTGGTGACATCATTATTGCAGACTATGATAACAAATGGGTTAGCATATTCTCATCAGATGGAAAATTTAAGGTACGAGTTACCATGTGAACTCTCCTGAGCTTTCTCTGTCTTACAAAGGAATGCAAAGTAACATTGTTTTTCAAGAAACTACATAGTTTGGCTGTAACTTAGTCTAAATTCCATTGTGGTGATGTGGAAACCCCTGACACAGCCACACTGTATAATTAACTGGAGGAGATCATAGCGTAATGCTAATGTTATACCAAGTAGAGACAACATGTTCCATTCTACAGGTCTACATACTGGGTGCTTAGATGCCTTTCGATAACTTATGGTTGAGGACAACTAGTGCCAGCAATGCTAGTTGGACTAGCTCAGCATCCTTCACATCATTAGTACTCTGATTGTGCAGAAGGGTGTGTGCAGATACATGTACGCACACACACAAACACAAAATCTTACAAGTACATGAAGCTCTTCAGTGACATATGGAAGAGAAAAACAAGGTAGCAGACTGACTTAATCTTTTATTCCATTCTTGTCAGCAAATAAAGTCTATAATTCATGTATGATCCTGTTGGTAATAAAAACAAGGAAAGGTAATCCAGGATGTTGTTCCAGTGCTACAGCATAGACAGGAGTGTTTTAGGTGGTGTGTTGTGCACTGAAAAAACTGAAAGGCAGTAATGATGTTGTAGGTTTCAGAAATCAGAAATTCTAAGGAAAGAACACCTCATATTTTCATAGCAACTCTGATCCCTTTAATGGGAGTAAAATAAGATGGCAGCTACTACACTACATTGATGATTTCAAACCTGCAATATTTATTTCACTTGGGTTCAGGTGCAATTCCAGAGAGAATTAAAGGTTGCCTCCATTTGGTGCTGTTCTCTGAATGTGTATTATCAAGCCTGATGATGCACACTGGAGAGAGCCACCTCTGGCAGAGGTTAGCAGTACTCACTGGTCTTTGGGATCATGGACTTGCCGGGAGCAGTCTACCATAGGCACTTAGTTCTGGAGTCCTGCATTGGAGAGAAATGGCCTGTTTGGCTAATTTTCTGGCAGCCTAATGACCAAAAAACTCAGGTTCTGAGCTGCTCATGTGTGCACTGAGAACTGGCCTTCCTCTGAATAGTCTTTGCAAAGTGACAAATGGAAATACGAGATTGTGCTTGCATAGTGCTCAGTGACCTCCATCTGAGAAACAGATGTGTATGCTTTTAGAAGTATCCACATGATGTATAGACTTGAAGCCAAAATAAAACAATACTAAAATGTAATGCAAGTGTTAAAAAAATAGAAAGTACTTGCATTTGCTGAGAGAATGTGATTTTACTTGTCAAGTAATTTTGAAAACGTACAGCTACACAGGAAAACCTTGGTTTTGGCTGAAGTCCTTAAATGAAATGAAAACACCAGAACAAACCCAAAGAAAGATGTAATTTAGTTAAGAATCCAAATACTCTGAGTATCCTAAGTGTGTTTTAAATAATTATTAACATCTTTAATGTGAACTGGCTTGATCTGGACACAGAGCATGGAGGGCTTGTTTTCCTTCCTTCTTAAGATATGCTGTAAATCCAGCATTTTGGATGGTGCCAGCTCTGGAGGAAAAAGCTCTGGAGAAGCCAGGACCCTATGTGTGATATACTACCAGCAGGGAGACAGGTATTGAAAAAAAAATGAATTATTAATGTAGTTCCTCTGATGTGAAGCCTAGCTTTGTTTTCAGTCAATGTTTTTGTTGGATTGCAAAAGCTATGTAATGTTGGCAAAGTTTGTGTGGTTAATACAAATTAATGCATCAGACTTCAGAGTTCTTGGGACTAGACTGATTAAATGAGAGATGAAACATCAGTGATATTAAATACTATTTTTAGAATGCAATAAGCCATATTTATGGGAGGAAAAATAAACAAATGTTTGTAGAATTTTTTTTATACAGAGGGTAGGCATAAGCATAGATGTGCAGGAGCTGGGCTCAGGGCAGGTGGCAGAGCATGTGCGTGTGGAGAGCAGGAGCAGGGCAGGGATGGGCACTGGGCACATGGCCACGCTGAGGAGCTGTAATGGGAGTAGGGGGTCCTGTACTGGTGCAGCACTGGTTCAGGGGGTCCTGTACTGCACACTGTGTAGCTGGAGAGCTGTGCTGGGGAGGAGGGGTGTGGGTAGGGTGAGCACAGCGCATGGGAAACTCTGGGGACACACACAGGGTTGGGAGGTCATGTCCCCTGAGGCTGAGGCTGTGGCTGTGATATGGGAAACAGTCAATGCCATGAAGGGATGGGTCTTGTGTTGGCATGATGGTGCAGGATCAGGAGTTGGGCTTGATGATCCCTGTGGGTCCCTTCCAACTCAGGGTATTATTCTATGATGGGGTTAAATAAAATATATCGGAAGCACAGAACACAGATACAACAGATCTAGCCTGTGGGAATCTGGGCAAAGCCTTGTAATTTCTTGTGTGTTGGCAATGGTAATTCTTACAGGGGCCTTGTCAGATTAAATTGGGCAGTGCTTGCTAAGATAACAGAGAGAGAGAAAAAGGGATGATGGCATTTGCCCTCAAAGGACTTTGCCTGCAAGTTATTGTGTAAGACCTGTGATGCAGGTGGCCTGCTAGTTGTTAACTCAGCCTTAGCAGGGGGCTGTTTTGAGCTTAATCTGTTTTTGATGTTGTCCCCTTCCTTCTGTATTTACTTACACTTACTCTCCCTTAGTGGAATTTTAATAGTCATGTGAGCCATAAGGCAAATTTCCCTGGAGCCAGGCCCAGGCATCTCCCTGATTACAGCACTGGACTGGCTTCCCTTGGCAACGTCCACTGCCAGGCAGAAAAGTGTCACCTTCCTCAGCTGCTGGCAGCAACAAAGACAGAGCTCTGTTTTCTCAAGGCTGTAAAACTTACATAATGCAGAGGCAGACAAACTCTAATCTTAAGGTTGCACCAAAACATGAGCTTCTTCAAACAAAAGGCTGTATTATCCTGTAAATGATAAAGACTCAGATTGGGTCTTAGGATTCAGAGCTTCTTTTTCTGGCTATGGCACAGATCTCATGGGTGACTAGTGATCTTCCATGTCACTTCCCAGTGCTTTATTTTCCTCATCTATAAAAGAAAGGTGACAGTGCAGGCTTCCTCTGTCGAGTACTCTGAAGGAAACTGTTACAGCAGATATATCACTAGGCTAAGGGAGAGGGCATGGTGAAGCAGCTGTACCAGCTCCTCACCAGTGTGGTGTTCAAACCTAGTGAAGGAACTGGGCACCAGAGTCAAGAGAATGATTCCTGTTCCTCTGAGAATTGTTTTCTTTCTAGTCTTAAAGAGCTGTATATAAGATGATTATCTTTTCAACCAAACAGGGCTGCAAGTCAAGATCAAGTTTAGATAAGTAGGAAAAAATGAAAGGAAACATTTTATATGTCAGACTAGTTTTTCCTTGTCTCATTAGAAGGCTTAAGGAAAGAGCTGTCTGAAGCTGATTGCGTGTACCGATAGGAATAGGTAGTGTGGTTAAATGGTCACAGTTGAATTTTGACAGCCACATGAATGATAAATCCACTTATTTGTGGCTAAGTGTGATATTACAATGTGTGACAAAGTTGTATCTCCTTATTAGGGAAGTTCTTAAACAGGAAAAGATTATATGTTGGAAGTTTTTAATTAATTCCTGATAATCTTGAACCTGTAAGACAGCAACAAGATTGGTAAAGTTAAACATAGCCATAACACAGTTACTTGTACAGTGGAAAAGTCTTCATAAATTTTTATGTAGGCTAGCTGATTTTATTTTTTTTTTTTTTACCTCTAGGAATATCCCACAGTAGAATATTTTCCGACCTGGTAGGGTGACTTTAGAAACACATGTTTGAAAACCAGTCTAAATTCCTAAGAGCCTGTAAAATAAGGGACATGATGTCCTTGTGACTGAATTCAATTAAACACATTATTTGTATTAAAGGTTTACATGATTCATTATACTATGTTCATTTCTAATAGAAGAAAAGCCTGAAAATACTTCCATTCATACACTTAACAGGAATGACTGGATTTCATAATGTTCTGTTCTAAATAATCAAACCTATAATTCTAAGAAACTTTCTGAAATAAAAATATACAAAGAGTATGTTCAGCCAGATCCAGTAATGTGTCATCAGCGTATTTTGATCTAAACTGGAAACAGATTTTTAGTGAAAAGCATTGCAAACTCTAGCTGGGCATATTTTATTGCTGCTTGCAAATTATATTTTAAACCTGGCCCAAGAATAGTGATTTTTATTACTCTTCTCAGCACTGAGTGCCCATTAATGTAGTATGTGATTTATTCATTATATTTTTCCATATGTGTTTATATGGGCAGGAAGACACTGTACTCATGAGTCTGAGTAATTTTCCATAGGAATCCTGGAAAGATGGTAAGGAGGTGGTGCAATGCTCAAGCAGACAACCACGTGGGCATCCCAAAGGAAAGAAGGGAATATGATTTAATCACCCCAAAGGAAAAACATCTACAGATTTGCATCTGATTTATGGTTTTCTGCTTTGTTGTTATGCAAACATGAGTACATTTTGTAAGTCTGCTCATATCTTTCCCCTGGTGAATAGAAAATAATTTTAATAGTTTTTCCTGGGGATATTTTAGCATGATTCAATTAGGTAGATTTTGCCGTAATATTTTGCAATTTATAACAGTATATGTACATGAACATAAAACTGACACATGATCATTGTATGTTGGCTAAGCATAGTCTTGAAGCTGCAGGATTTACTCCCTGGAATTTTCTTTATTGGAGACTGAAAAAGATTGTGTAGTGGCTTGGTAGCAGCCATCCTCAGGGAACCCAGGTGACTTTATTTTAGGATGGTTCCTATTTTTACCTGCAACCCCACCTATGAGAATGTACTGTGGAATAGGAGCATTATTACTACTTACTAAGGGTAGGAGAGGTCCTTCTATTTGCTTTGAAAACATTAGGGACATGAGAAAAATGAGCTGGCAATGGATTTTCTCCATGGCATGTAATCTGTCCCACTGCTGCTCACCCGTTGCAAAAAGGAGGGGAGGGGCAGAGAAGTCAGAAGTAGATGTGGTAGTTGGGTTTAATGGTTTAATGGTAAAAATGACAGTGTTAGGTTAATGCTCGGACTCAATCTTAGAGGTCTTTTCCAACCTAAATGATTCTATGATTCTAAGTGTTGCTTGTTCTAGGGGTGACCTGTCTCACTCTGCAAAGGCAGGGAGGTGTAAGATGGCCTTGTTTCATAAATAAGATGAATAGCTTAGTATCTGCTTCATTTAAATTCCAATGCAAACAGAAAAGCGTATTCTTCACCAAGATACGGACCTCAGTTTGTAGGATGTGTCTCTCATAAATTACTACAGGATCTGAAAGTTCTGGAATCCATAATTTCAACACAGCCTGTTTGGTGGATTTTCTGTCCAGTACAGACTTTTGAAACCAGCCTGAATAAGTGCTTTCAAATCTGTCCATCAATTGAAAAAAATGGCTAAAAGCAGGATGCAAATTGCTCCATTCTGATGCAAACAATTAGGTATTTATAACCTTTTTTACTGAAATGTCAAAACTCAATTGATTTTATGTACACTAAAACAGTTTCTAGAATCTCTGCCTAAAAAAGAACAGAATGGTGAAAAATGTGGAATGGTTTGTGAGGTGATCCTAGAGTCTTCTTGGGTATATGTCCAAGTAGCTTATGGATTCTTTGAAGGCTTGGTCTCAATTTCTGCTTGCTCTGTTGCTTAGATCCTCTTTTTAGAACCCCTTCTTTTTAAACCTACTAAAGAATGCTTTTGACATTCTCGGATTTGGCAGCTCTCTAGCCTTTTCAAATAATTTACTGTTGTGAGATCTGTCTCATCTCCACTGAATGTTTTTCCATTGATATATTGTATACAATTCCCTTCCTGCTGCTGATTATGCTGGCAGATGGTTTTCGTAGTCACAAGGCCCATTTAAAATGGTAGAAATACTTCTATTTACCTTAGACAGGAACAAGCTTTGATTTGTTTAGTGCTTCAAAGATTGCTTAATTTGCTGTTTGGCAACATGATCCCCTCTCCTTGGCATTTTTTAGCTGACACTTCATGTGTGTAAGCAGCAGTGAAGCAATCTTGTATGGAATCTGGTGGAATATGGAGAGGTTAGCCTGAGCTTTAGCTCTGCTCAAATTCTTTCCAAGGGCACTCAGAAGGTGCTTGTGTGTTACCAACCCAAGAAAGGCAACACAGGACATCATAGCCTACATCCCAACCAGCCCTGATGCTCAAAGAACTCTGACTGGTTTGATGCAGGCGGTGATAAAGACATGTTTCCCTGTCCATGAAGGTGGTGGTTGGACCCAGGAATAGCATGCAATAGGAGACAAAACTTCGTTCTGCTTGTCTGCCTGTACTGCTGGTACCCTAATGCTGGATATACAGATATTTCTGACAGGTATCAAGTCACACAAATCTAATGATTGTGTTTCTTTTGAGTTGTATATTTGGACTCAGTTGCTGGGGTGGCAGATTTTTCAGTCTAGAAAAGACATACAGAAAGCAGACTTTATTTTCAGCTGAAGAAAAAATTATAAAGTACACAGTAAGAACTGATAAAAACAATCACTTCCAACTTTTGATGAAAATAATGCCTCTCCGTTCTGCTGTGTGCCTGTAATACAGTCTTTAAGCTGTACTAATTTCTATCATGCCAACATGCTTTCCTGTTTTGTGTTTTCCTTTTTAGGCCAAAATTGGATCTGGAAAGCTCATGGGCCCTAAAGGTGTTTCGGTGGATCGTAATGGACACATCATTGTAGTGGACAATAAAGCATGCTGTGTCTTCATCTTCCAGCCAAACGGGAAAATAGTCACCAGGTTCGGTAGTCGAGGAAATGGTGACAAGCAGTTTGCAGGTACACTTGATGGTAATATGTAAATCCCCTTTTTTTCCCCTCTTCTGCTCACATTTGCATGATGTTTGAGCATTTTGAAGATGCTGTATCCTACTCATTTATCCTCTGGGGGAGAGGTTCTGCTAGATGTACAGCTCCTATTCGCTTCACCATTTGCTTGATTAGTCAGGCAGACTGCAACATCTGTTCTGCAAATGTAACTGTAACCAGATTGTTTCATCTACCTCCCTATGCCTGGAAGCATTTCAGATCAGTGACCCAAGAAAGACTGATCTTAACTTGCATTTTGTAAGTGCTTTGTAATTGCCACACTAAGCTGTTCATCATAATCAACTCCAACGCTGTGCTTTTTGTTTCTGACCATCAGATACACAAAACCCAATGCCCTAAGTGGTCTCTCTTAGAAAATGAGTGTAATGGGGTAGTGTTAGGATTGAGATCAGGAAGACAGAGTTATGGAACAGCCAATGTAAGTTTGGGGAAATTGCCATTTATACTCAACTGACTGCTGGCACATGGTGCCTTTCAAGTAGAACACGCAATTAAGTTTAAAAAAAAAAAGCCAACCCCAAGTGATCTATTTTAAGTGAATAGATGTTTTTTCAAAATTTGAAACGAAGATGCCAAATTAGGTATGCAGGTCGTTTTGCTGGTGTTGGATCATTTTTAGTATGTAGTTTCATTGGTCTGATGTTTTGACTGGTTCACAGGGAAAGAGAGGAACAGTATCAATGTGTTTTTATCTTGAGAGCTCTTGCAATGTCTTATGGCATAATATATATAATTTATGAAAGCTTGGGGTCTAACACAGCTAAATTTTCTGGGTGTCTCAATTTCTTTTCATTTGAAAATTTACAAGAACACCTCCAAAAATAAGTATGCAAATACTTCCTAACAGTGCATTTGAGAAATGTATCACCTCTTCTTGCTGATAGGCTGCAGGAAACAGGTGAATCGTCAATATTTGAATGTTTTAAGTGTAAAATTTTTCACCTTTTTTATAGTTTACCCTGATATACTGTGAAAATTGACACTGAGTTCTGTTCTGTTTAATAACTCAAAAGAGCACCAAATGTTTTAATTTGAGTACTTGCCTATTTTCAAGCTACCATTTGTTTTTTCCTCAAATTTGCACATATATTTCAATACACACAATGTAAAGCAAAAAATGCCACCCTGGCATCTAAAATGCCACACCTGTCTTCTAAGTAACTTTTGTGTTTTAAAATTTGTTAGCTCAAATGCTTGTAAGACATGAGCACATACAGCATAAAATATTTCAATTAAGACTTCACAGGAACATTTTTGATAACAATTTTCAGTGTATACACAACTTTATGCTTAAGCACTACATGTTTTGTCTTGTTAATAAGCCCATAAATCTCTGCATAGTCATATGTATACAAGGGAGGAAGAAATGAATAATGCTTATTGGTAACAATAGCTGACAACTGGTTGAAAAAGAAATTGTGTTTACAAAAAGTATGCTGAGCTTTTTTAAAAACACCATGAAGTAAAATTACTCTTAATTTGAAATTGGTATTCCCAATTTGATTACTGTTGCTCAGAAGCCAAACATAATATTCTGGCAGGCTGAAATTTTTTTTAAATTTAACTGTACTTTTTATTTTAATTGTATTACTATTTTTTTTTCTTCTTCTGCATTGCAGGTCCTCATTTTGCAGCTGTGAACAGCAACAATGAAATTATCATTACAGATTTTCATAACCATTCTGTCAAGGTACTGTCAATTAATAGCAACTTGGAAAGCTGCCATTTTAATTTTATTATGGTACTTTCTTGGGGGAAATAAAGTATCGTTAAAACCAGAGATCACTGTCCATATGTATGAGCTCTGCTATAAGGACAGGACTTTCAGAGAACTTTGCATGCAGTGTATTGCTTAGTGAAGATACAGTCCATTGCCTTTGGTGTCACTATAATGGTCTCTAATTCAATTGCTTAAATGTAAGTTGTAGCTGAGATAAATAATTTCAACTTTCTTATTTTTATTAGCCCTCTATCAAGACTGTTATTGACCCTGTGTTCTGTCCTCTTTTAAGAGTCTGGCTTTTGAATTTTCCAGTAAAAGCTTTCCACATTTCTAGTTGAATAAAATTATAACAAAGTAAAGATACATTAAAGTCTTTAAATTCCATACCTATAAGGTTTAAGATTACTGGGTCCATTTTACAACCTGATTCTCTTAAAACCCATGTAACTGTTGGTTTTCATTCAGTACCTCCTGCACTGGGAAGAACTGTCCCCTAGTCCTTACACACATGGGAAGTTCTGACTCACAGCCTGTTAAAGGCATGGTACGATAGGAAGTATATTTGTTTGTCCCAGTAATAAACCAAAAAAAGGAAAGTTGCTGAGATGTGTTGGCAAGTGTATTTGAAGGAGATACAGGCCGCCTCAGGAATCACTCACCTGTGTGTGCTTGTTCCTAGGCACTCCCTTTCCACGCGACCTCTTGTGCCCTCCCTCTGCAGGAAGCGGCAGCAGGAGGACACGGGCAGGATGCTGTTCTGCCTGGGTTCTCAGGACATGTGTCTGTCATTCTTTGCCTGTCCCGCACACCAACGAAATCCCTGTCATTTCACCTAATGCCTTCTCTGACTGAGCACAAAGATGAGCCCTCAGTCTAGTTCTTCACTGTTCTTAATTGAAAACCAAATTTTATATATTCACCTGAAATAGGAAGTTGCTGCCTGAGTATAGACACCTTCATGTCCTGAGCAGTGCTGAATCACCTAGGCTTGGAATAGCACCCTTGCTTGCATATCCTTTTGGAATTTGTGAGGAAGTAGCAGCTCATGGTTTGGATTACAACACAGAAACCAAGACGGCTGCAGGAGCCCTAAAGCGGCAGGAGGCCTATAACTCCATAAATTACCTCCCCACAAGCAAGGTTTGCCTGGTAACAAGAACGCCTGGAGAGGCTTAACAGCAAGGGCAAAGTGAAATGAAAAAAAGCATGTGAAGAGATGTAAGAAGTGTGGCATCTTAGAGAATTTATAATTATTACATTTCTAATGAGAACAGAGTGTCCCATCTGTCTCTGGTGTGACTCAATGGGATAAAAATGTTACTTGTTACAATTTGGTACTAACTGGAAAATATTCTTATTTTTTTAGTGTTCTCTAAATTGGTACATATAACTGTTGACACTCTGGAGAGTTTATAAGCTGAGAGCAGAGAGTACATCTTTTAAATAATAAATTAGTTTATAAATAACGAAATAAATTAATTTCACTCTTATGAGTCCCAAAGCTGCTTCCTTGCCACCAGTGTCTTGAATTAAACAAGCTCACTCAGCAACATTTTTCTCCTGCCCCCATTAACCTTCAAGGATGTTCCTTCCCTCAGGCATCTTCTGTGGAAAATCCAGCGCAATGTAGGCTTCTCTCTCATTTCGTTGCTTTAGCCCAGGAAGAGAGCAGTGTATCTTTGCCTATCTTTTTCATTAGTTGGCTTTTTATTAATTTTTTTTCTTTACTCATCTGAGGCACTAACCTCAGATGTACTTCATTAACTTCCTTCTCCAAATGTTTTTTCTTTGTTCACTGTGGGTGTTCGAGAAGAGAATGATTTCCTGACATCTTCCACCTTATCAGCACTGGGTGTGCACTTGGCACTTGTCAGGTGTTGGCATTTTCTTGTGCAAGCCACAGTCAGTCTCTAACGACACTGTTGGACCTTGTCCTGTAGCTGAGCCTGGGTCCAAGATGGACCAAAATGTTTTAGAAATGGCTGTGGTACAAAGTAAATGACACATTTTGTATCTCATTTGGTCCCATTGGTGCCTCCAGGTCACTGACAGAATAGTCATTGATCAGTTGCATCTTTCTGCTGTCTAAACCTGTTACCATCACAGAGAATTCAGTTGCTGAACTGTCTACACAGAGAGCAGCATGCCATGATTTGCAGTGTGTGTTGGATTATAGAAGTCAGAGAAGAGAGCATCTGCTCCATTGTGTTTTAGTTCTACAGAAACAAAGAACCCAGTGCCTTATCTGCATTCAGCTCATTTTAGTTTAAGATGCACAAGCTGCAGAAGGGTTCTGGGGCCCTTTGCCTCTGTGTCTGAGATGAATCACATCTCAAGTGAGAAGGGAAACACTGTATGGTGTAATGGAGGGAGATATGGACACCTTTTCTCCCATCTTCTGTGTGTGTGTGTGTGTGTGTGTGTGTTGGGCTGGGTGTTCCCGGGAACTCTTCAATTCCTACTTTAATTAGCAGGTGAACTGGTAGTACTAGATTACTAACATATTTGATACAATGCCATATTCAGGTTTTATTTTAATCCATACAGGTATTTAACCAGGAGGGAGAATTCATGCTGAAGTTCGGATCAAATGGAGAAGGAAATGGACAATTTAATGCACCAACTGGAGTAGCTGTAGATTCTAATGGAAATATTATTGTAGCAGATTGGGGAAACAGCCGAATACAGGTAGAATTTTCTGTATTTCAAAGGTGCTTGATTAAAAAAACTAATGGATTGGTAACTCTGGCCACTGAAGTCTTCAGACTGCCCAAGAAACACCATCAGCATTAGAAGTGATTAGAAGCCTGCCCACTTTCAGAACGGGTAGTGTCAGATTGTGGGCTTTTCAGTGTGGCTGCTGGCAGCTCTGAAGGCCACTGTGACCAAGGCTTTTGGCTCCAAGTAGTTCCCCAAAAGTTCTATGCTGACTTAGGAGACTTGCAAGCATTGCTGAGATGATAGTCATTTATAATCACCATATCAGAAGATTAGAGACATAGTGGAAAATACGAAAAAGCAAATGACCTGAGGTGAATGCAGCAGATTTTTATCATCTTCTTTAAATATTGAGAAATTATTCTGCTTTTAAGTTATGAGAGTTGCACACCTTTTATCTTTTAAGTGCTAATCACAAGGTCCTCTTGCTAGCCAAAGACTACCTAATAAATAACAAAGTGTATGTATTATTTCCACTGAATATAAAACTGAGAGAGCTGCTTATGAGTTGTTCTCAGGAAGCACTGTCAACAGGGTAAACAAATTCCTGGCTTTCTCTGTGTGGGAACCCAAGAATCAGGCTAGCCACAACAGTAATATTTGTTAGGAAAACAAGGTGTTAGTTGAGTTCCTGATTAAGTTTGATTTATTGTAGTTGACTGTTTTTAGAACAAGGAACAGCCGAGGTGCTTTTTTTATTATTATTTCATTGTGTGTTAATTCTTGTCAAAGGTCCTGGAAGCTTTAATTAGTTCTTTTTAATAAGAAAATACAATTGTATATAAACATGCATATTATGAGATAACAGAACAGATTTTGCCCTTGTTTACTTTAGTGTATGTCAGCTGTTTCAGAAATGAGAAGTATAACAGCACAACTGAGAGTAGACTCAGTGTCTGCTAATTTTATTTTTTATTCATAACATTTGTTCTGTGCTTTCTTGCCCTCAAAGGTTTTTGATGGAAGCGGATCATTTTTATCCTACATTAACACCTCTGCTGACCCACTCTATGGTCCCCAAGGTCTGGCTCTTACTTCAGATGGCCACGTTGTAGTCGCAGACTCTGGAAATCACTGCTTCAAGGTTTATCGATACTTACAGTAGCAACGAGCTCTGGAGCTGGATAATCACCCACCCTTACGAAAAGACTCGTCCTAGAGATCCAATGCAGGATATCTGCTACTTTGTGTTCATTTTTAATAACACAGGAGTCTCTTATGGACTTCTTGTAATAATTTCCAAACTTACCTTGTTTACATAGGACTTGCACCTCTTATGTTTCTCACTGAACTTTTTGTTTTAAGTGTTAATAAAAACAATCCTCTGTAACTGAATTCATAAAGACAATGTGAAATTAAACACAAACTGCAACCTATGGAACTGGAATTAACTAATTAGGCAAAAATGAGAAAAGTTTGGGAAAAGCCCCCAAAGCTTTTTGATGACTGCGAAGGATAGCTCCTGCTCAGAGCTTCCAGATTTAAAGAAGTATCATTCTTATGTGTTATTTAACCCAGAGGTGATCCTGGGAATCTTCTAGATCTCATTATCATGGTAGGTATCACACTTTTAACATTCTACAGTCTTACAATGTATAACAAGTAGGTCCTTTTAGTATAAGGTTAAGTCTCACAAAATCCGTCTAGCTCTAACTGTCAGACCTAACACAGCTCAATGTTTAGCACTATGAGAATCAATGCAAATTCCCTACTCATGTGGAATTAATGAAGGATTGTTTTGTGCGACTGTTTTTCACTCTTCCTCTTGCTCAGTGTGCAGGAAGACTTTGCAGAGACCTGACATTTCTAAAGCTCTGGAAAAACTTAATTGTAGCGATACATTAGTGGGAGCGGAATTTCTGTGTAACCACAGACCTTTTGACACCAAACCTAGTTCATTAGGATCAGGGTTATTACAATGTCAACTCAATTAACCTCATGTGTGCCACTCTTTCGTACGTGTTCATTGCCATGTTTCCGTATGGCAACTCATTGTATTAACCTATAAAATAAAATGCAGCTTCACACAGGACAGAAAGCCAGAGAAGTACCCCTGTGGAGGACCTACATTATACAACCAAAGGAACTGTGGTAAACAGAGGTTGTATAGGAAAGCCAAGGGTTACCAAAGCTATTTGTTTTTATGTGAAAAAAAACATTACAAATAAAAATGAATTTGAACCAATTCCTGAAGTCCTTCATCAAAGGGAATTTTGTTAAGAGGACAAAACAAGGACTGTGAGATTTGTTACAATTTGTTTGTATGTATGTATGTATGTATGACTGACTGACATAAAATAAAAAAGTAAATGTGGGTTATTTCAGCAAACTGGAACGTATGTAGGGTATTTGACAATGGCAGTACTCCGAAAAATGACCCTTCTTCCTCTGCCAGATCTCTCTACTGTGTTCTTTGTTGAAGTATTAATTTAACTGGAAATGCTTACAGGCATGGTTCTGTTTTTAATGTTTGGTTTGTTGGGGGTTTTTTAAGTATGAACTTGTCCTTTCTAAAGTAGCATTGGCTTTATTCTTATTTCTATATCCAGTGGTCAAAGACTGAATTGCTACTGTAGCCTAATATAGATAGAGTGGTGGTCCCTTTTAAGCATTGTTTGAGGAGCTGGTGAGTGTGCTGCCAATGCCTACAATAGCCTGGGAAGTGCTGTCTTTCTTTTCTCATTCTTAGGGCCTTGAAACAAAAGGGCATTGGGTCAGAAACAAGGGAGTATTTTAAGCATGTTTGCAAAATGGAAAGAAATCTTTGATAAAATTACTTGTTATAAGTATTTGTCTTATTTCTAAAAGGTTAAGGTGGTTGTTTCAATGAATTTGAGAAAAACTAATGGTTTTTTTGTAAAGTTGCATTTGATTTGTAAAAATGCAGACCCCAAGGTTCTTAAATGGGGAGTTTGTCTGGTTTTTAATTACTGTTTCCTAAAGATATTTCCTCTTCTTTCCCTTGTTTATTTTTTGCACATAGAGCCAATTTACAATTTCTCGTGCAAATATAAGTTTCCTTATTTCATTGGAATAAATATTTTGTGCATGAAGCTTAAGATTGGACTGTATAATGAAGCTAAGAAACTGGTGGTAACATTTATGAAATATTAAAACTCAAGTTTGTTATTGCTAAGAGAACAAAATATCCTCTGCTTGAACTGAGTTTGTCCTAAAATTCTGAAGATGGTATCTCAGTCATTACACAATAAACTGTCCTATCAAAATTTAACAAAGTTGTAGATCAGATTTTCATTCTAAGTGTCCTTATAACACTTTCTGACATTGGAAGGCCCTTAAATTGCACATTTATCAGTGAAGAAAGGGTGTGTAGCATTTGAACTGTATTTATTAATAAAGAGAAGGGATTGCACAGGTTCTTTGAGATAAAAACTTTCAGAAAATTTGCTGAGGCTGTCAGTTATCGTATTTAGTTCCAAATATGGATTTTTATAATACGGTTTGACTAAGCTTGCATGTTTACCCCTCAGAAAACATTGCCAAATCCTCTGTTGTCAGGAACTTTGAGAAGCATGGAAATCAGATCTTAACCTATATATCAAAGCAGATACTTAAAACTGTGCTGTTTCATGTATATACTTTTCTTCAAAAGCTTTTCAGTCCCTTTGGTCTAGCAATGTTTACTAGGATTTTAAATAACCCTTGTCAACCCAGTGCATCCTGATGAAATTCTGAATTCTGCACATAACCCACTTACAACCCAGTTCAAAGCTATTAGGGGTTTTGTGGATTTTTTCTTAAAATTGTATTTTCAAACATTGTCACCAGAGCAGCACCTAAAAGATGTCACTAATTTGAAGTTCCTTCTGATAGCCAATGCTGCTAACTGCAATTTCAAATTTAATGGCATAGGGCATTCCCTTCCAAGGTCTGACCTTATCTGCCTGGCACCAGGAAACTGAGAAACACATGACTTTTACGATGTGCTTCTGAAGCCAACTTTGCTAAAATGCTTGGCTTACAAACCTTACAAAGAGCAACCAAAGCAGAAATTCTGCACTTAAAAACTGGCAGACTTTTTTCTCATCCAATTAAGGGAAGGTCAGAATTGCACTACGTGATTTGCTGAATTGTTAGCATTTATTAAAGGCTTTATAGGCACGCTGCTGCCAGATTTCAGGTATAACCAAATGTCCCCTTGACTTCCCTGGAATGCTAATTGACTAGCAGCACAGCATGAATGATGAAAATATGTGCTTCATTTAACTAATCTTCAACTCAAAAGTAATCTCAAAAGGTTATTAGCTCTTGTGTCATATGGAGCATTTTAGGACAAACTAGCCAACTGTATTTTCATTGTTTTGTGAATAGAATAAAAGGATCTGTTCAGATAAATCCAATATAAACAATAGAAGAGTTTTACATAGGCTAAACAAGCATCAGTGTATTGAAAAAGGAAAGGAAAATGCTTTAGGCAAGCATTTGCCTGATGGAGAGTTATTTACTAGTAAATGCTCATTTGTTCTGTAAAAGCTAGAGGGCTTTTGATTTTATGTCAGTATTTTTTATAACTAAGGATCTAGTGTTGCCATAATGAGAACTATAAGTGCCCAATATGTTGTGTTTGTTATAAAGAAATTACTTTCAGTTGTGGGAGACAGCTGGCTATGAAATCATGATGTATAATGAAAATTTTCTTCAAGAATTGTGAGCAGTGATTATTGGATCTGTCTGTGGAAAGTGCACAAAAGGTATTCGTGCTCCCGAGTGGGAAGGTTCCTAACAGGTCATTTTATTTCTGATAAATGTACAGCACTTCAGTCAATGTTTGTGAGCAACACAGCCTTAACCCTGACACTTTTTTCTTTGGCTTTATGATATGGGAATGCTCCCTAAGTTGCATAGTGTATGGCAGCAGCCCCTGATAGAAATCTCTACCAGCTGATATGCTGCAGCTTTCCAGTTCTAGGAGTGTTTCCAGTTCCTTTTTTCACATTTTTTAAAAAGTTTTTGTACATTCCATCTTTGTAAGTCGGTATATGTTTTGTGTATATGTAAGCCTTGCACTCTCTTGACACTCAATGAAATATTCTTTTCACTTGTTTGGGGTTTTTTTTCTTTTTTTTTCCCCTTGTTGTTGATGTTTTTGTTTGATTTTTTAAAATCCTATGAGGCTAAATACAAACCTTTTCTCCTTAAGGTCAAGGATGAAAGATGCACATCAAAGTGTTTGTGCGTGTGTGTGTGTGTGTGTGCGCGTGTGTGCGTGTGTAGTTTTAGCTTCCTGTGTGCCATGGTATTCATAATGCTTTAGCTGACAATTAAAAAAGAAATGCTCTGTCTTGGAAATGTAGGAAAACCAGAGTCAAATGTGTACCTTTACCACGCACAAAATTTCAAATAATAAAAATAAAGCTTGTTTCCTCTGTTATTTTCATGGTTGGGGATTTATTTTTCATATGTCTCATACTCACTGTCCCTAAAAGTAACTCCATAATGCAGGAAGACAGGTAATTTTTTCCAAATTTCTTCCATGACACCACAGATCACAAACCAAGGAAACTGATCTTTTCACAGGTGTTAAGCTTTTATGTAGACACAGAGGAAAGAGGGACTTGAGTTGTTCTTGGAAGAAGGAGCAGAGTTGGAGCTTCCTTGTTCCTCCTTCCATCTTCAGTCCAGCAATCAAAATTAAGAATTTCATTGGTGGCAGTAAGATTAAGAGCTGTAAGCTTTTCTGCTTGCATCACAGAAGTACACAGTACCTTTTAGCTAAGGTGTGCTATAATCTTTGAAGGGTCTGTTGCAGAAAGCCAAATTGAATTATTGTGGAGAACAGAAAATTTGCCTCAGGAGTTCAGTCTGACTCTGCTCCTGTAAGAACAAATTTCCAGCTCGTCTAACTTTAATTTTGCATGTTACCTTTGTCTTCTTGGTCAGTGGTCTCCAAACCTGAACCATTTGAGAACTCAGTGTGACTGAGGGAACTTGCTCACGAAGTAAGACAATCTTCAACTGCAATCATTTGGCTTGGATGCACCCTCAATAGAGGGGACTAGAGAGGTCAGTGAATCCCCTAGTGATGAGTGTTAGCTCAGTGGCAGGACAGTTAGAAATAAGACAGCTGTAATACTAAGCAGCTGTCCTTTTTTTGGATCTTTCCCCCAAACCCTCTAGAGGAATCCGTATTTTATTCTTTGTTGCAAGTCATAGGGAGTGTCAGCAACCATGTTTCAAGGCCTCATTTCTCTCCTAAAGACAAGCTTACTACAACATAATGGATGTGTTTTGGTTTTTTGTCAGTCTCCAGATGAATACATGGTCAGCAAATAGACTCTTGGTGCTGAATATACTTGTCTATCTGTCCTGAAGTTCAGATACTTACAAAAGACTTTATTTGGCTGCCAGCTAAAAGAACATCACATCTTGAAGCTGAGCAGTGTTGGTCTGACATTCAGAATTGCAGAGCACTCGTTCCTTCCCATGTAAAAAAAGATTACAAAGAAAAACAGAAGCAATAGCACCAGATATCGTGAAGCCACTGGGCTTAGTAGGTAAGACTCTTTTTACATTCTCCATCTTTTCTTACTGACAGGCTAGAAATGTTTTCTGTCCCCTGGATTATTACAGCAGAGGCTCTTCACCATTGAGCAAAATCAGACAGATGGGCAGAACACTCATACTGGGGAACACTGTCATTTACCAGAAAAATATCTGCAGTGAATGGCCAATTTCCTCTTTGACCCTCTTGTGGTACTTATTTAAATACCTACGTGAGGCAGCAGAATCTTTTAAAAGTTGTGTAAATAGGACTACAGAACCCAGTCTCACCAATAAGAAACAATGTCAGGGAGAATAAGGCTGAAGTAGCTAAAGGAGCAGGTACTTTGGGCAGCCACCGCTAGCCAAGCTCTCTCTCTTTAGAGGGGTACCCCCTTAACATGCCATTGCATGTTCAAAAACATTTCATTGTTCCTTAGGCTGAAGTTCTCTCTCCCATCCAGCTGTGCTGCTCTGCAGTTAACCATCTCCACAGTTTTGCTGACAGTTCATGTGAATGCTCCCTAATTTGGACCAGACTGAACTATCTCAGTGGAGTGGAACAGTCAATGTAATTTCTGTGGACAGATGTTCTCCCTAGGCAGACCCCAGCTGTGCTGGTGGAAGAGATACCCAGCGCTTGCTGCTCATTGCTACATCCAGTTGAAGGCTGCTGCCCCTCAGATGAATGCTTTGTTCCTTCAGTGGAACGCCTTGTGACCAAAATCCTACTGTTTAAGCTACTCACCTGAAGGATAACTGTAATGCTCACTTCAGCAGCTCTGCCCAGCAAAGCTGTGGAAGCAGTAAGTTTTGGAGGAGGGCCAGCTAGCACTTCTCACCAAGGGTTTCGCACTCAAGGGTTAAATGTTTGTATAGGGAGAACATCTGCTTACAGTCCAAAAGCTCATTCGAGTATGAAATGAGGCAGCAGATGCTGCAGAGACTGGCCTGTATGAGATAGTCATGGATCATATTGCTTCCTAATAAGTGCCCACAGCCCTTGACAGACTGCTTGGATCCCAGGGAAGTTAGTATCACCTCCCATGGGTGAGCATCTCCTCGAACTCTCCTTGTCCTCCATGCTTAAGCTCGACTGCTGTCAGTAATGTAGGTGTTGTGGACTGGAAAGGCTTGCTCTTACTCTTCCAGAAATAAACTGATCTGCTGTTCAACTTGAGTATTTCCCTTCTGAAAAAATAGCTCCTGTAATTGAGACTGGGCTGTGGTACACATGTATGAAAGGAACAAAATTAAAGTAGGACAATTTTCATTCTCCTACTACCTAAGCTTCCTGCCATTGTCACTTTATTGTCCTTTCAAAACAATTTCTGACTGTAATTTAGATATGGATTTGTAAGAGCAAGATGAAGAAGGGTACACATTCCATCTCATCCAAGCATAATGTAACACTGACAAAGCACTGTATTTTCTCTAACTCAGGAACAGTGAAAAACTATTTTGACTGGTAGTTAAGAATCTCAGTCAGACTCCTAGAATAGAAAATTTAGCCCAAATTGTTAAAGTTTAAGAAAATCACAGGAAAATAAGACCAATCTTCTAACAGAAAGACATAGTTATGAGTCTCCCTTCCACAGTATTTCTATTGTCTTGTTTTTAGAATAATTGCATATGACTAGCAGTTTTGTGAAATACTTTTAGACATTCTGGAGCCCATTAAAAATGCCAGCCCTTTATGTATTTTAAGAGTAATTCATTCCACTTTACCCAGTAGTGGAAAACCACCTTCAAATGACAAAGCATGAGATGCACCTTGCATTCCCCTTTTGTTTGGGACCTCTTTCACCCCATGGTCTTTCAACTCATTGGTTTTGCTCTGGTGCTGCAAAATGTGGGGGGTGTTGGGGAACCTCCCATTACAGAGCAAATTGGACCTGGTGATGTGGCCATGGAAGGGCTTCAGGGCTGCCAGTGCATTTGGGCAGCTAAGCCTGGCTGTCCCCAGGGGCCATGGGCAGAGAAAACCTGCCGAACCCCTTGCCCCACCATCGCCCGAGAGCACGGCCTAATGTTCTGGAGGTGGATGGGCTGTCTGAGCTGCTGCGATCACAATCAACTGCTGGAACAAGGAATGCCTTCCAGCTGTGGTTTCAGGTGTGTGCTCCAGGCAAAAGCTGTCTCTATCTAGGGATGACGCCTGGGTGTTTGCTGCCAGTCTTTTCATGAGTAATGCGTAGATGGGAGCATTGCTGCCTCACACGTACTGAATGGAAGACACGAGGTACGTGCCCCAAGCCCACTTCAGAGTGAGTGTCCCCCTGAAAACCCTTCCTCCCTCTCCTCTTCCTTGGGCAGCATGTTCAGCTCTGTCACCCACCCTGCCACGCACACCTGTCACTCAGAAAAAACCTACACTGCAACAGGGCCTTTGCAAATGTTGCAGCAACCATTTGCTTGGCAGCGGCAAAAAAGCAGTGGAGCTCGGTTTTGTTTCAGGCTGTGAAGGAGCAGGAAGCGGCCCACGCCCTCGGGCAGCAGAGGTGAGTGTGACAGGAGGAAAAGAACCGTCACAGGGAGTGTGGGGACATACGCGCTTTGAGGGCTGGCCAAAGGAAATGGAAAGAAGGGAAACAATATGAGCCCTCACAGCAGATGAGGGGGCGTACCAACAGATTTCATCCCGAGTTAGCAAGTTAAAAATGTGATGCACAGGAGAGAATGATAGAACAAAAAGCTTTGTATTAAAAATGTCTTTTCTAATTTGCATTTCATTTTTAGCAATACACAGGTGCACACAATGAGGAATGGGATGCATGGAAAAGAACCGGTTTTCAGGGAAGGGGTCATCTTGCAAAAGGCATGGAAAATCTTCACAGGAACTGCCTGAACATCTCAGCGTGCACGTTTTAATTTGCTTGAATTTAAACTCTAGATGTAGGATGGCAGATATGAACCCACTGCTGTTGCAAGCAATTTCCCAGAACTGCTGTAGCTGAAGCGAAGTGATTTACAACACAAATAATAATTAAAACAAGCTGTCAGTAATTAAAGTCGCTAGAACAGTCATCGCAATGAACAACTGTTTCAAGCAACACCAGATGTGCCCAGGCCCTTTGCTTCCGCGGGCAATGAGGGTTTTATTTCTCCACATCCCGCGGCTCCTGTGACAGGCCAGGCTGTACAACACACGTCGTTTTCCACCACAGTTAAGGCGTTCTTTTTGTCCCCTCATTTTTATTCTATGGCACCACCCGGCTGGTAAAAAAAACCCTAAACAACACAAAAACAAAAGCCACGCCACGCCCGCAGCGGCCTAAAGCGCCGTGCGGCGCGGAGCCGCCCCGCTCCCGCCGGCGCCGTGAGGGGCGGGCGGCAGGCGGCGCTGCGCACGCGGCCTGCGCCGTGCTCTTCCCGCCGGTGGCGCCGGAATCAAACCGCGCCGCCCGCCCGCGACATGGTAAGCGCGGCCGCCCGCCCTCCGCCTCCTCTTCTCGCTCTCTTTCCCGGGCGCCTGCTGAGGCTGCGGAAGGGGCCAGGGCTGCGGGCGGGTGACGAATGCCCGCGCCTCGCCGTCCCTCCGCCCGGCGGCTCTAAGGGGAGCGGGGCTCCCGCTCCGGGGAGGCCCCAGGGTGCCGCTTCTGGGGGCGCAGCGCCAGCGCGGCGTGGGCCGTGCCTTTGGTTTATTGAAGATCAGTGTAAACGAGCCGGCACCTGCAGGGGCACACAGCCCCGTGGCTGTGGCTTGAGGTGGGCACGGTGCCCGCTGCTTCCCCCCGAGACACGGGGGCCCAGGTGTGGCCAGGCTGAGCCTCCGGGAGGGTGGGAGCGGGCAGAGGGAATCGCAGGTGTGCCCGAGCGCGCTCACAGCGCCGCATTCTTCCGTCTGCCTGCGGTAGCGTGAGCAGCAGCGAAATGGATGCGCCTGGTGTGGCTTAATGTTTGTGGTGGAGAATGCCTGCCAGTGAGGTAGGAGGGAGAAATTAACATGAAAGTTAATAACCTTCATCTAGAGAGCGCTTGGCTTCGTTGCTTTGCTGTGTTTGCTGGAGTGGTGGTGTGAAACTTGGCGCCCGAGGGGCGTAGCTACAAGCACGTGTTTCCAGAAACGCCACTTCCATTCCAGGTCGTGTTCCTATGGGTTCTGCTCCTTTTGCTGCCCGCCGTGTCAGGGCTCTTGGGGAAGGCAGGGAGATGGAAGTTAAATCCATCTGCTTTCTGTTCATGCTCCTTCTTACACATAGGTGGCAGCTCCAGGTTCTAATGCCACAATGTACTGACATGGCAGGACACAGCAGTGCTGGCCCAGGGCATCGCTGGCTAAAACACAAGAGAGGACACCTGAAAAAATAGTAATGGTGCTTTTTGTTAAATATAATACTGAATTGCTTCTGCTGTTGTCTCAGTGTTATTGTAGCCGTGGATATATATACGTATAGACACATATATAAGGTAGCTTTTACGTTTGTTTTTTGAAATTAAATCAATCTGGCCATTTTGCTCTTGGCGTGTGTTTTAAGTATTGTGTGCTGCCTGACTGTGTTCTTTCTTAAAGAAGGAAGCAGCTGTTAAAAAGCAAAAATGGTGTTGACTCCTTTCTGTTGGAAACTTGGAAACAACCGTATCTTTCTCAAAACATCTTGTTAATGGAAGTTGGTTAGGACCTTGGAAGAACAACATGCTCTTTATCTCCTTAAAAAAGCCTAAATGGGCTACAGCTCACACATGTCTGTATATTACAAGATAGAAAGAAATTCTTAAAAAAAACCCCAAGCAAACAGAAGGTACTCCTTATCTTTTTAAGGGTTATTGAACATTTGTGTGAGTTTGGTATAGATACACATTTTGGGATTGGTATGTGTCAAGAAACTTTGGGGCTGGAGAGGGATTGGGTTATCTGAAAGGCTGGCTCTGAACTTAAAGGTAGGTCCCTCAATTGAATAGATGAGCTTGGTGTAGTGATTATTTGCAAAGAAGTAGTTTATGTGAAAGCCTGGGCTTGGCAGTGAGGTATTTTAAAGGATGGCAGATATAACTTGTAGATAAACAGATTTGAATTTTGAGCAAATGCTTGTTATTCAAATGGCTGAATGTCTTAGTTTGTTTTTTTTTCCTTTTTTCCCCCTGTTCTAGTCCAAGAAAAAAGGTCTGAGTTTTGAGGAGAAGAGAGCTCGAATGATGGAGGTCTTTTTTGAAACAGTAAGTAACTGGTAATTATCCTGCATTTACATTGGTGGGAAAACAGGTCCTGAAAGGAACTTAACTGTAGATGTAGCTGAACTCTGTATCTTGGCGTGCATTTTATTAATGCCCTGTACTATCAGGGTGTGAATTACCCAGGCAAAACTTCATTCTTCCCCAGGTGGAGCCAAGGCATGAAGATGCAGAGGTGTTGTTAAATTCTTCATCTGCTGCCTATGCACATCTTCTCATTTTGAGTCTGTTACCATAAGAAGGGGCAGCTGGAAGTTAGGAAGTATCTCACTGCATTTTACGAGAGGAGGAACAAATCTAAGCATTAGAAAAACTGAGAGCAGAATTGAAAAAGGTCCCTGGGGAGAAGAAAGCTGGAGGTCCAAAAGCTGAGCTACAATTTTATTGGTGGCATATGTAATCCACCATGTTTTACCTTTCAGAAAAAATACTGTGACACTTAAGTAGTTGAGCAATGTGGTGCATCTGTGCTGACAGTCTAACCTGGGCTCTGTGTGCCTTAAGGGCTTTCTAACCCAACCTGAGACAAAATATGGTGACTTCAGAGCACCAAAGGAAAGAACAGAGCTTGTTACAATAATAGTATTTTTCTTGTTATTTAATTCTCAGAATGTTCCAATTCTGTTGAGGGATATGCAGTTTATTGCCCTAGCAAAACCAAAACATACAGTATATTTCCTACTTGCTTTTGTTTGCCTTCATTTAATGTAAAAAACACTCAGGCTTAGATGATGCTGCCATTTGGAGCTAAAGTGTCTTTTATGTTTTGCACAGAAAGATGTCTTCCAGTTGAAGGATCTAGAGAAGATTGCTCCAAAAGAAAAAGGGATTAGTAAGTGTTTACAAAAGTCCTACAATGTAAATTTTCCTGGCTACAATTTTAGGTTTGTGATTTTAATAATAGAAAATATAGCTAGAATGGAAGACTGGTGAGTGGCAGGGCTGTGGTGTTAAAAGTGACATGGGATGGGAGCTTTCTTAGGCTCTGAGCTTCCTGACTTGCCATGACTTTCAGTGCATGAAATCATTATGTGCACTCAGGTACTAAATATCTGCCTGTAATGTCACAAACGTTTTTAAATGCTAGTCCAAATATGCATGGGCAATGTGCTGTTGAGCTTTTCCCCTCCAAAAATGGCCAGACAGCTATAAATTGAAGGGTTTTGTCTTTTTAATAAGAGCCTTCCTGATGAGATCCGTTGGTTTAGGACTAGCTCCAAGAGGATTTATCTGTGCTCTTGGATTGTTTTGTATGTTCCTTATTATTTTTCCTTCTATGCTAATTTACAAAATGGGGGGGAAAGCATAATGTTTGTGTAGTTGCCTCTGTCCTTGTCTAGCCTATCTTGGTGGCACTGCAAGAGTAAATGAATTTGCTGAGAGTACTGCAGATGTGAGTATCACAAAGCAGAGTTTTTCAGTTGTGTCAGCAGCTTAGAGAGTCATTCATGGGCTTCTGAAGAGATGTGGTACTGTCTTGATTGGTTTGTCAATGCATATGTTTAATTGTAATTTGCAGTAAATTTGAGGTTAGAGTTTCTAAAACCATTAACACTTTCGAATAGTCCAGATTCATCTTGTTGCTGTATACAAAGGCATTTAGCTACACAACCCAAGCCCCAGTTACTCTGAAAAGAAGAAGTTACTAGCCTGTGGAAATGCCCCCATCCTGGCATCCAGTCTATACCTTCCAAAAGGTATGGGATTCCCTGTAGTCTTGAAATTGAACATCTTATACCAAAACCCATAAATGAGCTCTAAAGTCTTTTTATCTGTAACACCTGAGGATAACATAACTACTTAGCTTTGTTGAACAGGCATCATTTTTTAAAATGGTGAATTATACCACAGGTTTGCAAGGCAATGATTAGTTTTGTTCAGAAATGCTTCTGCTTCTTAATGTAAATGATACTATGTATTGAAAGTGAATATAATTAAAATCAAAGTCTGTCCTTCCCGAGTCTGTAGCCAGATGGCTTTAATGCCTCTGCTGCTGTGAAGTACTTTGTTAAACATTAAAAAGTGAAATGTAATTACGCTCCCAATCAAGAAACTTAAACATGTTAATCCATTTTAGAATTAAGATTGCAAGACAACTTTTCAGGTACCTCTCATGGGTTTGTTATGGTATTGTAGTGCAATATGCATGTATTTTGTGCAATGCTCATGAGCAATGTTTTGCAAACATCTGGTAGCAGATGTGCAGAATAGCAGTGTTTAGGGGCAAACTGCTGATTTCAAGGAGATTCATCCCTTCAAGTGAAGCTTTGGGCATGGCGTCCTCATGAAGTCTTCCAGCTATCTGATGTTAGAGGAAAATATGCATACAGATGATTGTAGATGGTGGCTTGTGGTATTCGTAATTCTCCATAGTTTAGGTGCTATGCAGTTCTAATTTTATATTTTTGCTATTATTAGCCTCGATGTCAGTGAAAGAGATTCTCCAAAGCCTTGTTGATGATGGCATGGTGGACACTGATAGAATTGGAACTTCCAATTATTTCTGGGCTTTTCCAAGTAAAGCTCTTCATGCCAGGAAGCGTAAATTGGAGGAGCTGGAGTCTCAGGTAAATCTAATTGATGAAAAATACTTGTTTATCTGAATGGGTTTGCTTTTTTTTTATACCCTCTTGTCATTCTCGTTTCTGTCTCTCGTGTACAAATGTACATGTCCACACACTCAGATTTTACTATAGGAATTACCTGTCACACATGGTAGGATGTTCTCATTATCTTACTGTCACGTCAGGAAAACTTTGGAGGCTCTTGTTGGAGCTTGAGAAGACTTTTTGTCTACATGCTGCTGAAAGCATGTTAGTCATGATGCTAAGCATCATTTAGGGACTCAAAGTATTTGGGTAGCATGTTTTTGTGTCTTTTATGTAATGTAGACCGTCGTGTGGTAATAATCTAAAAGTCATGATGGCCAAAATGCATAACCTGAGCAAATGGGGCAATGATTTCTACTTAGGCCATTGTGTTGCTCCTCTGCTTTTATTGGTGGCTTAAGTTGTGAGCACTTCTGTAATCCCATACTGCACTTTTAGCAGGAGAAAAGAGCAAATTGGTCATGAATCACAGAATTAATGAATGATTGGGATTGGAAGGAACCTCTGGAGATCGAGTCCAATTCCCTGCTAAAGTAGATTCACCTGGAGCAGGTTGCACATGATCACATCCAGGTGGATTTGGAGTATCTCCAGAGAAAGAGTTGATGACCTCCCTGGGCAGCCTGTTGCTCTGTCACCCTCAAAGGGAAAAAGTTTTTCTTCTTATTTAGATAGACCTTTGTGTTTGTGCCAGTTGCCCCTTGTCATGTTGCTGGGCACCACTGTAAAGAGTCTGGCTCCGTCCTCTGGATACCTGCCCTTGAGGTATTTGTATTGATCAGATCCTCTTTCTTCTGTAGAGTCATCTCCTCTTCAGGCTGCACAGGCCCAGCTCCTTTAGCCTTTCCTCATAAGAGAGATGCTCCAGTGGCCTCCATTTCATAGCCCTCTGCTGGACCCTCTCCAGTAGCTGCTTGTCTCTCTTGTGCTGGGGAGCCCAGAACTGGGCAGAGCTCTCCTGACCATCTCACCAGGGCAGAGGAGAGGCTCTTCTGCAGAAGAGCGGGGTATCTTTTGTTGCAACATTGCTGATCTGGTTCTCTCCTACTTTTTAAAAACTTTCTTGCTGCTTCTAATGGAAGTGGGAAAGTATCTCTTCATCAGTTTATTTGCAATGGGGGTATATGTTAACAAAATCAACAAACCATTATGACACCATGTGGTGTGATTGTACCACAGTACTGCCAGCTTTTCCTGTAATTATTTAGCATGATGTTCTTTCATCAAAGAATCATTTGAATTAATACAAAATTGCTGGTAACATCTGAACATTTTTACAGACATTATTTTTTTTCAGGCATAGCTCTGGTATCATTGCTGTTTTATGTACGGTGTTGTCAGCTTCAGCTTTTTCTTTATACAACTGCATCAAAATAATTAAAAGAAAACTGTCTTTTTTCCTCAGCTTGAATTGAAAAAGGAGTTTTATTTAGCTGATTATGGTTGTACTGCTTTCAGGCATGGACTTAATCTGGCCCAACCGGACTTAAATTAACTTTTTTAAACTGGTAGTAACAGTGCACTAATTGTTACTCCAGTGAAGTTTCATTTGTCTGAAACAGATTAGTTTAACTCTGTACTGACTTGGAACTGTACTTTCTAGTAAAATTACTCGACTTATTAGTATATTCACACAAGTTTTAGACTAGGCTACTTACTCTGCCAGCACATAAATTGCCAACTGAAGGATTCAACAAATATGTTCCAAAACTCTTGCTTTGTTCACCAAACTCTCTGGTGCCACGGTTTTGTTGAATCCAAATGATTTGCTCTTGGGTTGTCTTTGTTGTTGCTCATGCTCCATATTACAGCCAAGTAGCTGAATGAAGGAGTTGATATTTGTTGACTTTGACTTTGGGCCTAGTCCCATCATGAATTTTAAACGTAATTGGTAAAGCAGGTCCCTGGCATACCCTGACAAATATCTTCCTTGGAATGTCTTGCAGAATCTGCCTAATGTGCTCCATGGTAGGTATCCAGGAATTATCTACAAAAATATGCTGTACTGCTTTAAATGTAGTTTCACTTACAAACGCATCTATTATTGTGAAAGTGTAATAGGCATGTAGTTATTGATTTGTAGTGTTATTTTATGGTTATTTCTATGTAGAAATATACTATTCTGATATGAACAGTTCTGCAATATAAAACTGTTCCAGTTGAAAGAAAGAGTTCTATTACCAGAACCTTATTTGCAAGCCAAGCCCTGCTCCTGACATATGGTCTTTTTGGTATAAGAGCTCTCTTTAGATGCTATGAGTCTTAAAAAGTACTTCTCTTCATTATCTTGCTTTTCTGATGAGACTGGAAATGTTTCAGTGTTTCAGGGAAAAGCATTTCCACTAGCTGAAAATAACTTCCCTGTTGACACAGTGGAAAGGTGGCATTTTCAATGAAAAGCTCTCTGAACGTTTTTACAAGATGATAACAGGTTCTGTCTGTGAGTTCAAATTAGCTCTTTTGGTGTTTGTATTCTTCTTGATGTGCATGCATACAGATTTTCTTAAGGGCTTCTAAATCTAGTCATTGACTATCACAAAACTTCTTGTCAGAACATACAAAGCAGAGGAAAAAAGTCAGCTATTGTACCATTTCTGTTGCATGTTGCTTGTCTTTGATCATTCCCATATACAGCTTGTGGCATGCTGAGAGATGTGTTTTCTCTCTGTGTCTTGTCCAGATTGATTGCTAACTACATGAGTCGGTCTCTTTGTTCAGCAGTTAAAAGCCAGAGTCAGGCTGCCTTACTCAAAGCATGTTTAAAAATCCAGCAGTTCAGTTCATGCTGCAATTAAGGCTTTTTACCAGGAGGCATTATCTTTGTTTCCTGAGGGCATGGATAAATACTCAAGGGAAAGGAGTGATCCCAAATGCTGAACTGTCATTTGAAAACAATGTGGAGGAACAGAACAGGCTTCTTCATGATGCAAATTCCCCTATTAATTCACAGCAGTGAGGCTTATGTTTAACAAGCTGGGCCTGCTACAGGATCTTTTGCCTGCATACATTGGTACTTCAGAACGTTATAGCCAGGTTGCTCATAGCGTTCTGCATCTTCCAGAACTTGTGATTGTGGGAGGATGGTTTAGGAGCTGTTCTTGAAGCAATTTTTTTGTTACAGATTTTTTAGTGATTATTAAGCCACACCCCACCTTAGAGATCCTGAAGCAAAGAAGTTGGACTCAGTATTCATAATGAAGATCAAGCCAGTTTTGACTGGATGTTTAAAGTTGCACTACACAGGGGTTCTGTATACCCTAGACTTTTTTCAGGAAAATTTATTACATCATCATCAGCATGCAGAGATATGGCAATTTAAAACAATGCTAAAGTTTCTTTGGACAGCTTCCTTCCCTAACCCGTCTTTCAGCTTGCTTTTGTGGAGGCAGGTGTTTGGAGAGGGGCACTAATCCCTGAACTTCTATATATATGGCAGATCTTGTGCTGACCTAATTAGGATTAGGATCTTGCTGGTGCCCTCTAACCCAAAATTATTGCTTGGACCTCTTTCTTCTGAAAAGCAAGGACAGCAAATATCTTTAGTTTGTGTAGCATCTGCTGAAACTATTTTCTCCAGTTGCTCAGAGTGAGAATTGCTAAGTAGGTCCCTATGGATTTTGTATTGATTGGTTTTGCACTGGCGTGGTTACTCCTAAAGGTTTATGCCTTCTGCCAGATGCTTATTCTTCACTTCCTGTTTATGTTTATTCATCTGTGAAGTGGACCACTGAGAAAGTGAAATATATGGGAAGCTGCATTTTGGTTAGGTGGGTTTATACATGCATTTGGTTTGTTTGCATGTGGAAGTTGCATTTGGTTAGATTGGGTACAGCTGTGAGATGGTGAAACTAGAGTGAGGGTGTGGACTGAGAAATACTGTTTTAACTATGTTTATAAACGGATAAATTTTTAAAGCAACCTCACCTGTCAAGAGAACTGTGGAAGCTTTACTGATGGGGTAGTTAGGTCTTGGTTTTCTTTCCTCTCTAAGAAAAGGTGAAATGATGTGATTTTGTTCTTTATCGATATTCTCCTGGCTGTTGGATTCAGAAGCTTTGAATTACCTATGATCAGTTGTAGTTGGACAAAACAAGATGTTTATTCTTGGCATAAAAATAGTGAGTGAGGAGAATAGAAATCTTTCTGATGTAGCCTTTGTATAAAAAGACACAGATTTTCTTTCATTTTTTCGTGTGTGTCTTGAGCAAAACACTTGCAACTGTGCTGTCTCTTTTAGGTAAAGTGAATTAATGCTTGTTTGCATTTTGCTTTGTAGTGGCTTGAATTAAGTGTTAATTGAAGTAGCTAGTAAGAGTGAGACTTTTTTCACCCGGGGGCTGCTAAGTCTGCATGCTACACCCTCAAAAGTCATAAGGAGTGTCCCATCTCTCCAGCACATTGTCTGCCATCGCCAGTGTGAGTGGGGGCATCTCAGCTAGAATTGCATGGTGCAGCTTTAGTACCGACGCTACACGGCTTAAGGGAGGCAGAAGCAATTCCACTGGTCCTTGGTGGCATTGAAGAGTGTCTGGCATTCAGTATGACAGGCATGTATGCTCAAACTGTAGGGTTTTAGAGGATTGCCACAGCATAATACAGTTTTTTTAACAGATAGGGACCCAAAATACTAAGCATTTCAAAGATGTTGTGCTTGTTAGTGTAACTATTGACAGTACCATGAGCACTGTAGTCCAGTAGCTTGGGAAAACAACCAGTTTGCTTACTTTCCTCCTCCCAACAGAGGCAATTAATGACCTCTCCCTGTCTTCAGCCTCTGGCTTTCACTGACCTGTATATTTCGTTTAAACTAAAGGACTAGACTCATAAGGAAATGGCCTACTGCAAAGCTGGTATAGTATGACTGGCTTCCCTATCCAGAGGGAGCTGTAGCAGTAAGGGCAAGAAGCAGAGAATTTGCATCATTTAAACATAATGAATTTGTTGATTATATCTATGCTTGTTTCTTTGTTGATCCTGTAAGGCTTATTCCCTCTATTAGTCTCCTGGAAAATGCTAATAAAATTTTGCTTGAATAGTCCATGGTTTTTGTTATGTCTGCATCTTGCACTTGAAAAATGGTGATGTCTTAAAATTATTCTGCATTTAGTAAGTCCTAAAATGTCCGGCAGAAGACATTCTTCTAATGCTGTAACTTATTAGAGCCTTCTGGAATTATGTTTTATGGCATGGTACAAAGCCCTGGAGAGTATGCTTAGTTACTGCTGTCATGGCAGATTTCTAAAAATACAGTGCTCTGGAGGCTCCTGTTGGAATTAAGCAACTTCATAATTTGGTGTTCATTAATTGAATTTCATGCTTTTACTTGCTGTTAGTATGTAACTAGCTTGATGGCAACTGTGAAGTGGAGGTTTTCCTTTCCTTCCCTCTTGATGAGCATAAGTTAAAATTGGCATAATTTAAGAGTGGTTTTTTTAACTGTCTCTGTAATAACTCTAAAGATTCTAATGTAGGTTTGAAGGAAGATTCCTACTATACTAAAAAGGATATATTGTTACTGTCTCTCAGGAGTTTATATTATATATTCCTTCTGATATAATGCAGGAAAACCACCAGTTTTTTTCAAACTGTTTTCTCTGACACTAAATTTTTTAGGTAATAGCATCACACAGTTTACCTTTTTGAAGAGGTTTGCGTTCTAGCTACTGGCTCCATTCCTGGCATTGCAGCGAAATTGTTAATCTGAAATGAAAAGAAACTGGGAGTAAAAACAGGGCTCTCACTGCAGAAGCCCAGTCAGATCTGGCACAAACACAGCCCTGGATGTCTCCAAGTGCCCCACAGTCGGCAGGCAGGTGGGAGTCACACTTCAGCAGATCAGTAGAAACCCAGTATCCCAAGAAACTTTAAACGCTTAGATGTTCTGTGCTTTCTGGAAGTTTGCCTCTATTGTAAGAGCAGGAGCTTCCAGCCTGGTGATAGGGCAGAGGGAATACCACTTTCAAAGCTGGATTTAATGGAGACAGTGAATTATAATCCTATTTAATTTGAACTTTGGCTTTCACTTTAAAATCTTGTAATTCAGTTAATATAGCATATTTTATTTTAGAAAATTAGCATGCATGCAGAAATAAACTATCAGCAAGCAATTAGAGAAATCTAGCTTCATAGAATTTTCCTCTTCTGAAAGGAATAAAATTTAAAAAAACAAAACAAAAAACCCCAAAGTATAAATTCAAAATGTGTTACGTTATTTTGATGCAGAGAGACTTTAGAGGGTAAGGTCTTTCTTATCACAGCCAAACAGCTCATTATTTTTGAACACATGGTAGTTCCATGAAACACTTTTCTTTGTATCAGGAATTAGAGATGACTTGGGTATCTGTCTATGCATTACTTAACAATGATGAAATTGGCATAAAGAGTGAATATGTAACACTGCTGTCAAAACTCTGAAATTTGATCGATGTATTTTACTGAGGCTTTTTATTTTACTGGTAATATCTCAGTGTAGAATTTGGGCATTTCTAAAAGTCTGTGGAATAAAGTTTGATTTGATTTTTAAAGTCTTTAAGCAGAATGTGAGCTCAGGGAATATTGGATGAATATAATGTTTTAACTTGGGCCTATCTCTACTTAGTCCCTGGAGGCATTGTCAGTGTATGGTCCAGCTGCTTAGCATAGTAATCTTCAAAAGCCCTTAAGGGAAAAATTAAAACTTTTCTTTGTTCTCTCCCATTCTTTCCAAGAGGAAATATCTTTCCATGCTCTTTCTGCCTTGAACAGACCTGTTAACCACCACCTTGGACTTTGTAGGTTCATTAAATATATTAATATGTAGTAACAAGCATATCCTTCGTGTCCAGGTATGAAAAGTTTCTGTAGTTCTGTCAGTCATGTGAATGTCTTTTGAAGTTCTTTCAGCTTTCCTTATTAGATTGCTTGCATTTGTGAAACAGTGTTGAATGAGGTGTTTCAGCTGGTTTTTTGTTAGTTTGGGGGTTTTTTGAGGTTGATTGGGGCGTACCTGATATTTGTATCTGAGTAGACAGCCATCTGTCCCTCAGGTCGTGCCAATTATGCCAACTCTGAAAGCAGCCACAGAAATTCAGTTCTTTCATTCAGCCTACACAACTGTTTCTTTCACCTTTTGTCTTTTAAGGAGGTTGGCCTGGAGCAGTTATTTTTTCTTGCATAACCAGTACTTATCAAATGGTGTTGCAAATGAATGAAGCAAAACAAAAGCTCATGGCAGGACATTTTCTCTAAATTAACTTAATTATTATGGCAAATCTAAAAAGATGGAAAATAATTGAATTAAAATGCTTTTAATGTAGAGGGATTTGCTGTCTAGTATTAACTTTAACTGCAGCTAACAACATCAGGTTTGTATGTGGATGGGTGAAGGTTCCTGTGGAGGGGGGATTTCTCATTTGTTTCTTCTGAATATCCCGCATGTTTTATTTTATTTGCCAGAAAAGAGGACTCATCTTATATTCAACATGCCCTGAGAAAAGATGCCTAATTTACTGTGTGATATTTCATCGCACTCTCATCTGTTAGTGTGTTAAGTAAATCAGGATTACAGGTGTAAATTTAATCTTGAAATGCAAAATGAGTTGTGTTTGTGAGAGGGGCAAGTAAATCAGTATTACCTAGATGAATACTCTAGCAAAGCATATATATACTGCTTATGAGTGCAGAGATCTAACTTCAGAATTATTATTTTAGAGTCTTCGTAGTGCTTTGTCAGACAGTTTTATGGATATTTAAGTCAGATATTTAAGTTTAGTCCCCTGAAAAAACCTTCACTTACTTAGCATGAGTGTCTGATACTTTTCTTTAATCACTGGTATATTACAGTGCTAAGCTAAAAAATACCCACTTGTTACCTCTTTGGTGCATCATAAAAAAGACAGAACTTGCACTTTGGCAGGATTAGTAGTGGTGTTTTGGATGATGTTTTGGAGCTGGTGTTACTTGCTTAAAATAATCAGTGGACCATCCTTTAATTTTGAACAGCAAATTGAATGGGAACGAATTGAGCTCTGTCTTGATGGGCAAGTCAAGAGCTTATGGGTCAGGGTAAAAGGGCAGAGTAGAAAAAGCGACATGATCCACTGTGGTCCCTTCCAACCTGACCAATTCTGTGTTCCTTTTTCTCCAGAAAATCAAGCTTATTCTGTATCTTCTCCCAAGTTCTTGAATTGCATCTTTCAAAGATTGAATTAAAAATGAGATAATCTTTTTATGGTAAAGTTTGTATCATGCATAAAGAGAAGAGAGTTCTTGGATTGAACATTTTTCCAGTATGCCTACATTGCAGAATTTAAGAAAAAATTTCTTATTAATACAGAAATATGGCAGGCCCTCACTCTTACTTTCTCTTTTCCTACAGTCTGTTTTCCATCCATTTTATGGTGTTCTCTTGCTGAAAAAATCTTGTTTATTCTTCAGTTTGAGTTTAAAATTCTTATTCTATCTTGCTTTGATCTCTATTCTTACGTGTATTTCCTGAACTATTGCAGCCTCGTAGTAGTTGCTCTAAGTCCAAACACGAATGCCTACTTCATATTCCTGAAATGACTTACAGTGACTCAGGGTAAGACCTTGCATGCTGCTTTCTCTTCCTTTGACAAATGTTAAAAGAAAAAAACATAGATCTTAATTGCATTTATGTAGTGAGTGCATGTTTGCTGTTTGTGCCTCACCATGAGTTTGTCACATCCATGACTGAAGTCCCAGTGGACCTGGTGGTTGCTCCTGCTGTAGTTCAGTTCAATGAGTGGGTTATATGGAAAAATGGCATTTCATGAGTCATACATGACATCCTGAGATCAGAGCAGAAGCAACAGTACTGCAGGTCACAGGAGTGCTCTCCACTCTGCTGTGACCATAATTACCTGGCTGCAAAGTTTCCTTGTGTGTATTTGGAAACCCTGGAAAGTATGGATTTGTGACTGTGTACATAAAAGAAGTAGCTGTATGCTTGCTTAGTGTAGTACTTTAGAAAGCAGTTCTGCACTTCAGTATGCTGTCCTTTGGGATTTTTCTTCCTCTTTAAGTTTTAGTCAATAGTGATTGCTAAGTGGTTTCTTTTGGTAATGTTCTCTGCCTTTCTTTTAACACAAAAAGTCTGTTTCCAATATTTTCGAATTGTTCTTTCACTGTTAGTCTTTGCATTTTTCCTCTCTATATATTATTAGTCTGTTTTTTTGGCTTCAATTTTTTGTTGTCTTTCTTCAAAATCTACAGGAATGCTTTGAAGTACTTTCTCTCCATGCCTTCTGTCAATTCCACTTAAGTTTTTCAGTAGTGAGTTAGTTTTTACATTGGAAAGAAATACACCTATCTACTGCAAATGTTACTCTAAACTTATTGAACTGCTTTTGTTTAAGCCAAAAGCAAACTAGCCTTGCCTTTAGTCTGAAACAAAGCACAGTGAGCTTCAAACCCAAAGCAAATAACTTTGCAAGTTAGAAACAGTTAAAAAATGCATGTCTTTAGTTCTTCTGTAATGCCGCAGTGAGTGGTGCTCACAATAGCAGTAGTTTTTAATACCATTTTTGGTTGAGTGTTTGGCTGAAAGAAAACCAAATGTGTAATATTTCTCTTTCAGACCATAATGATACTGAGCTACCAGCTGTGAGCACTCTTAGTGGTTAGCATGTGAGACCTTGGCTTGATTCTTGCCCAGTGAACATACTCAGGGGCTGGGTTTGCATGGCTTATACTAGGTTTGTAGATATTTTAATATGCTGGTGAGACAAGCTACATGTTTGGTGGGATCCTGGTGGTTACAGTGGTTAAAAACAGGGAACCAGAAGGCATGGGACCAACAAAAACTTCTGCTGGAGAAAAAAAAAGTATTCTATTTTCTAGAATAAAAGTCTATAAGGCAGGAATATCAGAGAAGGAATGGAACTGAAACCTGCTGTTGTTTTTCATTGGGGGCTAAACATTCCTCTTCCAAATGTATGTCACTGGCTTCCTGAAGTGGAACCCTGGTATTAATGTGTCCATACCATATAATAAATTATGTGCCTATGTCTAATCTGTGTCCTTTGATACAAACCAGACCCCAAGTTCTGTGAAGGAACTGATGGTTATCATCAGCACATAGCACTTTGAGCACCCAAACTGCTGCACAGTTGTAGAGCTAAACATTGTGAGACCTTTGCAGAGTAGGAAAAATCATCCTTTTGGGGGACTTTGGATTGAATTCATGTCTAAGATAGGCCAGTTGTCATTTAATTGATCACACTGGTCTGTAAAATTAAAGAAATTGTTCCCCAACTTTCCTGTTTTATAGATGCTAGTTACTTTCTTCATTAAACTGTGTTCTTGCAGGCTCCCACTGTGTTTTGAAAACATGAAAATGGTCTTGTAAGGAACATTTTTAATGTCTTAATTTTTAATTATTTTGTCTCCTCTCCTTCTTTGAACAGCTTTTACCTAGATGATGTTTTTGCCACTTTCTTGCATCTTGCTTAATCATGTGCTGATTCAGAGCAGCCAGATTGGAGACATGAAGCTTTGTAGTGGAGTAGAATCTCTGTACTTCTTTTCCACACCTGGTCAGTTACGCTTGTGTCAGAAGGTTGTTCTTTTGTCAGCCTAGACATCTCTCTCAAGAAACACAGAGGGGAGACTGGATCAGTCTCACTGCTGTTGGCAGGAGTCAGATTTCTCTGGGAGTGGTTAACGTTCCTTGAGAAATTGTTTGCCAGTTCCCCTGAAAAATGTCCCCAAGGTTGCTCCAAGGATTGACATACTTCATCCACTACTGTGCTTCTTTGCACTCAGGCTTTCCTACAGCTGGTGAGTGGGAAAGTAAGTCACTGTATTTGTCCAGATGTGATCTTCTGCTATCACACTTACACAATGTTTGCAAATTCTGCTTTTTTTTCCTTGTCATTTGCCATTTGCTCTTACCTTTCAATTAAGTATTGTGTCATCTATGTCCATCCTTCCTCCAACATCTTTATCCTTGCTGTCCTTCCTTCTTTCATTATAGCTATCTTCTGCTGTGTTCCCACCTCTGTATCCAAACCTTTCTGCTTCTCCCGTAGTCATAGATTCTTTGCACAGACCTTGGCCATCTGTTCCTCACCCTTTGAATCCTTGTCCTATGTTAGGGTTTTTTAAATATCTTGCCTCCATCTGCTATTCCTTTCCTTATCCTCAGATCTTTTGTTTGCTGTCATGGGGATAACCACCGTGACTTCTAGATAATACATAAGGAGCTGAGGTGACATTTTATTTTGTAAGTTTTTTTTGTTATGTGAATAATTAAAAAATCTGAAAACACATGGGAGGTTAAAATCTGAGAGAGAAGAAAGCAAAATCTTAAATAAGATCGTGTAAAAATCATCTTTGCTTTTAGGCAAAGGAAGGTCTTCTAACCTCATGGCATGGCAACCTTGCATGTTGTGTAGGACAGAATCTAAGAAATTTCTTTATCTCCCACAGTTTGTCATTAATGTCTCTTTCATTATTAAATTATGTGGAATATAGAGGATCAAGAAAATTATAAGATGCCTTATTGGGTGCTTCCAAAAGCTGGAAACCAGCTTTTATGATTTGCACTGCCTTGAGAGCTACTTCTGTACATCCGTTTTAGAGAAAGTGGAAACGTTCTGAAAGAACTTAATGAGTATGAAAAAAACAGAGAAAGTGACGCCTTTGTGACCCTCTTGCAGAGAGCATTGGCCTCCTTGCAGTTGCAGTATAAGGATCTGCATAAGCTCCTTGGCTTCTCTACCTGCTCTGTGAGTTCTGTTCCAGAAAAATCCTGTGTTCAGAGATGCCAAATGACGTGCTCTGGGGTTTGTCTTCCCTGTACTTCGTGAACTACAAACTTCACCTAAGTGCTTATCCTCTCCTGAACTGTATAGTTTCTCTGTTTAGTATGACATCATGTGGCGACTAACACACCAACTTCTTAAAGAATTTTGTGGAAAGCCTGGAAGGAGTACTCTTTGACTATCCACCAAAATTAAGATGCTGATGTACTTCAAGACACATACTGAAACCTACACTGCCTCTGTGGTTACTTGCACTGAGAGCAGCAGGTAAACAGCTGGACATTTTTTTCCTCAAATTATGTCTTACTGTTAGTCTAATTCCTATATAAATCGAAGAAAACGAAAACATTCTTTTAGAAAGGAGACTTTCTTGTTTGTATGCGTGCTCACACATGCACGCACACAGAGCAATTATTTTTAAAAATCAAGCTATAAAAGGAACCACTAAACGCAGTGAGCTGCAGTTGGGCTGTGTCCTAATCTTTATGGACCACCAGTATGGAGTTTCTTTTTACTATTATGGCTGATCTCCAAGACTTGGCAGTCAGCTCTGCCTGATATTTATCATGCATTTACATTTAATATGTATTTTTGAAAATATGGACCAAACATTAGTTTAAATAGGAATTGAGAAGTGATTGTAGCTCCAAATTAGTTCAGTTTGTGTTGTATGAATGTGTTTATATGAGCTGCATGATATAAACGATATGGTTAAATTATCAAGGCTGGGGATTGCAAGAAATGTCTGGGAATGCTTTTGCACTCGGGGATCCTCAGTGAGAAAGGGAATGTAAAATTGGAGGCTTCATGTGGGGGATTTTGGGGTAGGGCAGAATAAAACCTGGGCTCTGACATCTGTTCTTTTCACAATTATTCTGATATACTGATATATCTGACTGGTGCTACCTGACTGATGCTCAGAGCATCTTAGAACTAGAACAAAGGGCACTTAGAAAGCATGCTGTTGTTTCTTTTTCTTTTTTTTTTTTTCCTTTTGTGTAGGTTTCAAATGCAGTAACTGGTTTTCAAACTATATTTTATTAGAATCTTTTTTTCATTCTCATTCATCTAATTTAATATTTCAAGGTGCTTTGTCTGACGCTGAGTATGGTGTCCCTGAGGGTTGAGCCATACTCCTGCTCAGCTTAAGAGTTTCCAAAGTATCTCTGGGAAGCTGCCAACTAAACTGGAACGGCCTGGTTCAAGATGGGTGGCAGATTAATGGAGAGAGATCTGTCATGGCATATTATTTCCCGTGACATAACAGGAAAGTGGAAGGAGTATTCAGAGCAGCCCTGTGAGATTCCTCTGCCTCAGGCCTGAAGGAAGGGAGCTCTGTGAGGTCTAGCAGTGCAAGGGCCACACAGTAAAAGGGGGCCACAGCCTTACATGCCTTTGAACAGAGGCTTCTGTTCATCAGCCTGTAAAAGGGATTGGGGCCATGCCAGCGGCATAGCAGACTTTGGGAACACCGGTATCCATATCTGCAGCTGAGCAGGTGGACCTGCTACAGCTTTTGTCACTGCTTCCATTGAATAGGGAGAGCTGGAAAAGGACCAAAGGAAATCATCAAATCCAAAGCCTCCACGTTATGGAGTTCTTTGCGTAGAGATGCCAGATTATGGTATGAAATGGGATTTTAGTCCCATGCTGAACACGCGGTATATAACAACATTATGTGCCACGGGATTGAAAATTTCTTAGACTTGAAGTTGCTTCCTGTAATTCTTCTCTGTGGTTCAGAGCCTCAGATTTATATTTGGGCACTTTTGTATTTATTTTGTCTTTATTTTTATTACATAAATTATAAATATACATATATTTTTAAAAGATCTATTCACTTGTTTATTTAAATATATTAATATGTATTTAAACATTTTATAGGTGTGTTTAATATGTTACTGAAAAAGTTTGATTTTGTTCTTTGTTTTCTTTTTCAGTTTGCTGAAAGTAATCAGAAAAAAGAGGCTCTACAAAAAAGCATTGAGAAATCAAAAATTGGACGTGAAGATACTGTAAGTTGCTTTGGGGAGAGGCAATCTTACAAGGAAATAGTGCTACAAGTATGCACTTCCTGTAAATACTAATGCAGTACTTCCAGGTATTTTCAGATTTTAAAATGTCTTAGAACTTGAACTACCCAGAGGTGTCTACCAAAGTTGCTAATGGTTGCTGAACTGCCAGATCTAGTAACAGCAAACTTAGATGTTGCTTTTGGTTTTTTTCAACTTAATTTTAATTTTACTGTTCTGAGCAGCCATGGAAGCCTGGTCCTCTTCATATGCTGAAGCTGTTAATACTGCAAAAAATATCTAGGCGTCATGTTTATCATACATATGAACCGACATACTAGTTAGAAGTATTTCATATGGTATTCTAAGTTGCTGATTTGCATTGAGATCTCAGTCTAAAGTGATTTAAACCTCCAATAAAACAGGGACAGACAGAAGCTTTCAGGAGAAATTGAGTTTTGTAGGAAAGTGCCAAATCTTCAAACTGTTTTGTAGAAACACTCTAGGTTTTTCCTATGTATGTTTCATTTATCTAGTAAGGAATAAAGTGAACCTTACCATCAAACTCTGTTAAAGTTGCACTTCCACAAATTCAATTAAAACCTGCTTTTTGCCAGTATCTTTAATGGGGATTCTTTATTCATTTATTCACAATGGAATGTAATCAGGAATCACAGGCACGTTTCTCACATAGTTGTGCTTGTCATGTTTCCAAGTAAACTGTTTCAGTCTTGGGTTCTCCAGCATGTGGGCTGCCCTACAGAAAGCTGTTAGTCTGGAAATCCTGTTCTGGCTGATATTTCCAACATTTTGGTTCCTGATTATCCATCACAAAGAAGTCCTGAAAAATCTAGATCACAACATAGGTCTCCAAGCATCTTATCTTGATACCTCAGCATCTGGAAACTTTTGATTTCCATTCTGCATTTTCAGAACATGCTGAATCCAGACTGTTGGCAAAAGCACTGGGGATATGGAAGCTTTGGTGGGGGGGAAATAACCCTAAACAAAACCCCAAGCCTGCCAATACCTCACAAACACCTCACACTGCTGGGCTACCATGGAGATTGCCACTGGTAAAAAACCACATGGTTTACAAACTCATGCTATGTGGCTCTTCCAGGTTATCCGAGCTTGAGTTATTTGAATATCAGCCAGTTCCAGTGTTTGTCTGTAACTATAGACAGAATTAGAAGTATGTGCTGAGCTGGCTGTGGGAGAACTCATGTTGAGTCAGTGTCTGCAGATTATTATTGATTGATAGAGTGTTTGAGGTCAATATTGTGTACAATCCCAGCAAAGACTACCATGTCATAAATATCTGAATTTATTTTTGAGACCCTTGCTCTTAAATGGTGTGGAAAAAGAAAGAAGAAAAATAAATTCAGACAGTGTTCATACACAGCATCTCAATTTGTGGAAGGGTGGACGGTAGATTTTTCTATAAGGCCATCTTTAATTACAAAACTAGCACTCCTAAATACTGCTTAACTTTTGAAGCCCAATAGGTAAGAGATCTCTTCAGAGTTTGTAAAACCATGTTGCGTTTAAAGGTTGTAGAAAATTGTTCTTTTATTGATCCATTTTGGGCTTAATTTTTTTCGTTCCAGTTTGTACTCTGTATCATTTAGTGTCACTGAGAATTCTGTGTCATAAAATAAAATGCTCAAGTGGTTCATAGACAGAAAGCAGTAGTGAAAGCAGCTTTTAAATTTATATGTTTTTATTTTTTTTTAAACTTTGAATCATAATTATTATTTTTTTAATGTTTTTATTTTTTTTATCTCCCAATATCCTGTGAATCCTCAGACAGAACGTGCAGCTCTGCTAGAGGAACTTGCTGCCCTTCGGCAGAAGAAAGAGCAGCTAAAGACAGAAATAGACAAGTACAGGGAATGTGATCCAGACGTGGTTGAAGAGATGCGTAAGTTGTGTATTGTTTAAACTGATCTTTTGCCTGAAATGGTCTGCACTTCTTTAGCTTAAAATCTGGTATTTAGAGGTTAGTCAAAGAATAGCTGCTTTTCTTTTCAAAGCTGAGCAATACAAAACAGGTACACTGACCATTTCTTTTCATGTTCTGTGCTATTATATATGAAGAGGTTTATTGATATTTATTCTGCCAGCACCTGAGCAGTTAATAAACAATCCTATAATTAAAATACTCTCATGCTTTAGAATTAACATCAGGATCATTCTTTCCAGAACTATATTAATTAATTCTATAACTTGTGCTAAACCCTAGAATTTGTGTAGGAAGAGGAGTCTCTAGTCCCTGTTTACCTTCTGTTCCATGCTGTTAAGACAGGTATCTTTCTACTTATTTTGTCTTGCCTATTTAAAACATAAGCATTTCGATAGAAACACTTACTTGTCCCCTACATGAAAGTATGTTATCACACTCTTGACTGATTGTACTGTCTCTGACATGCAGGGTTTTCGTTGGAGTTTCTAATTCTAATGGAATACAAGGAATGATGAGTGACTTTAATACAGAATTTGGCACTGAAATGTACTTAATATTCTGATCCTTAGCATGAAAAATGAAAAGCATGCATGAAATTTTATTGAATTTTCTCTATTGCAGCTTTCATGTTTTATTTATTAGGCTCTTAACATTGTTACCCAAGCACCACTGCATATTCAGCTTGCTGTAATGCCAAAATGCTGTTACAGAGTGACGAGAAACAGGCACAGAACTTTTTCTGAAAAGAGATGTGGCTAAATCTTTCTCTTTGCTTATTCTACTAACAAAGTCCACAGCTTTCGAACTGTACTGAGAGAAAGCCAGGAACATAAACAGAGTTGGTAGCACTCACCAAATTTGGACAGACATTTATTCTGAGGGGCTGTGACATTTTTTGTCAGCTGTGTTATCTTTCCCCAAGGATGTAATGGTATGCCAGGGAATAAGCAAACTTGAGACCTGAGGTTAGTTACTGTGCTGTAAATCCCTTGCTGCCTGCTCTCCTGAGGAGAAGACACATTCCAGCTGATTCCAGCTGTAAAAATGAATGAGGTTAGGCAGATACTGACAGCAGAGGGATGTGTAGTGTCAGGTATTTTAACTGCTGAGGTACCCTTATAGTAAGCATTCCACTGAATGGTTTGAGACCCTCTCTTTTGAAACAGTCACAGTGAGCACGTTCCTAAATACAGCATGAAGGAGAAAATCACAGCTGGAATGCTAGGGCAAACTGCATTAGCTGGCAACATGGAGACTAGTATCCTGGACAGAGGGAATGAGAAGGAAATGTACTTAGTTACTTCAGTCATGCCATGTCTTTTGTCTTTATGTTGTGGGTTTGTTTTTTTTTGTCCAAGTGTGTGGGAGCTCCATGTGAATTTCTGCGATGGAAGGATGAACATTTAAGGGACTTGGTGAGGTTAGCACTGCTGAGCTACCTGTAGTATTCCAAGGGGAATATGTGGTAGTGTTTCAAAATTAATTTATCCTTGAACTTAATTTTAATAGTTTCTGCTTCATTATGTGTTTTATCAGTCGTTGTTGCACTGGCAGTGTGCATTGTTGCTGACAATGTATGAGTGTCAGTTTTGGGGAGTTAATGTCTTTGTCAAAGCTGAATGGAAGTTGACAGGCTTTAAGGAAAAGAGAGAATGAAAAAAAAAAGTTGGGGGGCCTTTTTCTTGTTCCAGAGTGTGGAAAAGTGCAAAGGCAAAACAAGATGCAGGAAGTTAAGGGGTTTAGTGCAAGAAGGCAATAAAGAATCTCAGGCAATGGAATGCATTCAGCTAGACGTAAAAGTTACTGCTGCTGTTTCACAGAAAAAACCCTTATAATAAAAGTTACTCATTCACAGACTTTAAAGCATTTCTAAACTGCATGTGGGTGATACAATTTTCTACTTCTGTACAATTTAGATAACATAATCCTTGTGATTATTTTCAGTTAAATCACCTGAGCAGATTTCTAACTAAATTACCTTATTTTGGAGTTAGACTATAGAGATGGCTGTTATGTTATGTAATTGCATTCTTTTTTAAGAGTTGAATTGTAAGTTAAATATTTTTCGTAATGGGCAGTTTTCACTTTCTACCTTTGGGTTTTCCCTCTTCTTCCTTAATGACTTCAACCTGTAAGGAAATCTTCCTGATGCTCAGTATAAAGTTCCACCCTATTAATTTCTCATCCCATATCACAGAGAGCTGCCTTGGTGATTCATGTGGTATTTTAGGGCTGTATCGAATTGTCATCTGTTTTCAGTGGCCTTCAAATGTGGTGATTGCTTTGCTGTGTCATTTTGGTTGCCCTCTCCCTCAGTGGAGTTTTGCAGAAAAAAACCAATTGCACAGCAGTAAGCCTCATTAAAACATGCACACACACACACACACACACACACACACATATATTATTTTTGGGGTCAAAGCAAAGTTTGAATGATTCATGGCAAATATCTGAAGACTCAGCTAAAAACTGAACATCTGTCTTTGCTTCCTGAATCTTGTGGTGGGAAAGTCAGGCTTGACCATGTAACTAAATATATTATAATGCATATTCACAAGGGGGCAAATGGGAAAACTAAAATAATAACTCTGTTTTTTGCTGACTTCACTGCTTGTCCCTTTAGTGTCACTAACAAATGTTTTGCTCTATGTTTTGGCTTAGTTCCTTGGCTTTTGTATTAGAAATACATTGCAATATAAATTTTAACACCTTCCCAAATTTGCAGCATTTGAACACAGAATTTGTGTGTAACAAGTAACTAGAGTAACTAGCAGAAGCAACAAGATTTATGGACTGACCACTAGAGGAAGCTACGTAATAGTCTGGTCTTGTGGATATATTCAGATAATTCCATTTTACAGGTATGGTATTGTAAAAATATGTCTAGAGCAGCAAAATATGTGGATTTTTTCCTAATAACCTCTGCAGTTCAGAAGCTTGTCTTTGCCACTTGGCAATGTTGTTTAAGACACCTTCTGTGAGTTACGATTGAGTAATAAAGGATTTCTCAAAGGCAGTAAAACTGGTAACAGTCATTTGAAATAAAAAAAACTCGAACAAACAAATAGTGGGATTTTATACTTTTCTGTTAAACTTGTGATCCTGCTTCAGATGGTGCAGGATAGAATCATTGTTTCTCAGCTTTGAGGCATGTCTGTGTAGGCTGGAATTTATTCTCAAGGGAGAGCAGCCATCATAAATTTGTCTCTTAGGTGACATAGCACGGATGTATGCAAAGTTGCATATATGTGATGCTGCTAGATTTTCTAAAGGTTATGGTAGAGGACAAAGCCATGGAGAATACATGCTTATAGTTCATAATTTATCCAGAGTTTCAAAAGTCAACAGAAAAAGCTCCACATAACATCAAGATTAACCTGCTGCGTAAGTTTAATTCTTTCTGCCCACCACAGAGAAATGTTAGGAAGCCAATAAAATTTTTCTCCTAATTATTTTTATAGAAAGGTTTGTCTGGCAGCGTAAATGTATAAACGATAGGGACTTTACTCTGACTTGCTGTTCAGCTTGTAATTGGAAACAGCTAAACATTTTCAGTGTTCGCTGTAAAACAAACATTTCTAGAATTTCAAACTTCTTGTTCTTTCACTGCAATAAGAGGAATGTTGGTTTATGCATTATTAAAACATTGTCGGGCCTTTGCTTTCTTTTTTTCTCACGATAGCCATGCTTTCATTACTGTGTGCCATGGCATAGGGCAGCTCTCTCAGCAATAGTTACATACTGACTGAAGTGACTTCTGTGTGGTGTGATTGCTAATACTTACGGGGCCTGGGATCTTGCCTGTCAGCATTCCTTTTTTATTTAGTATGTTTTTAGAATGTCCAATTACTGATAACTTTTAGGCTTTTATCTTTAAAACAGCGATCTGGACATGTCTTAACAAACTGTTTCCTCAAAAATTAACAAACTATCAGATACAACACGTGTCGCAATTTTGGTGTTTACTTTACTTACTTTAGCTCTCTTTTTTTTTAGCTCTCTTTTTTTATTTTATCCTGTAACAGGAGAGGCAAGTGGTTCAAATGGACATGATTTCAAACCACAAGTATCCACACAGTTATCCTTTTGACTCTCTGCAAGTGTGATCTCAGTCCAGTTCAGGGTTAGATTATTTTCTAAAGCTAATACATGATTCCATGAAAATAAATTTTGGGAAAACACCCAGACTTTACTGAATACCATGAAAATGTCATGTTCTATGTAGTATTTGAAAATCTCTTTTTTTCATTGTAGGTGCTTCAAAAGTTTCTAATTCGATGTTTCTAAACACTGAAAATTTCAGCTTGACAAACTGTTTTGACAATTTGTCAGGGTATACAGACAGTATGAGAGAATTGTTGTGGATTGTTCAGTTTTTTCATTCATCTTAGTATCTGAAGGGTGAATGCTGAAAAGTTAATGTTGATTGAGCTACTGGATTTTGTGGGGTGCACAGTTTGGGGGTTGGTGTTTTGGGGGTGTTTTCCTTGTTGATACACCCAGCTCTTCTCTTATGTTCAAATAAATGTGAAAATATGTTACATATGCAGATGTACTTCATGTTGCAAAAACTTTAGTACCAAGTGCTAGATTCTTTCGGGGTATTCTTACTAATGCTGGGAATAGTCTTGTTCCTAGAAGTGAAACAGTAGTGAAGAAATGAAATGAAGATTAGACTATCATGGCTAATGGAGAGACTTTAAAATGAGTTGCATCAGTTTTACTCAAAATGCATCAGAATGTCAAGGTTTTAATGGATGGTCTTATATATTTTGTGGCAAAGATTGTTGTTCAGAAATCGTATCAAAAAGGTGGTTTAAACTAAAATGCCTTGTTAGCAGTATCAATTAATGAACTATGAAGTATCTGTTTTTAAAAATGTAATGTTTCACGTGGAAAAGTGAATGTCTACATATAACTTGAAGCCTGGTCTAGGTGCCACCAAGATCAATAGTGTACAGCTAAAGCCTATAGAGAAAATGTTTTTTTAATCACCTCTAGATGCAGTATGCTCAGTTTGCAATTAAGAGAATGTTTCCTAGCTACTGACCATGAAATATGCACCTGGCATCTGAGAGACAAGCTGTGCTTTTTATGGTTTATGCAGCATTGCCAGTAACAAAGATCTGCAGTTAGAAATTAGTCATTCTGCTGATGTTAGACTTGTGTCTTCACTCACACATGTTAGTCTTAGTGGGTTAGACTAAGCTTTCTTTAGAGTAAACCAGACACTTGCTTAGAAGTACATAGAAAATAATAGTTTTAAAAGCAAGCACTCCTTTTTTTTTGCTTAGTCTCATCTTACAGAGTGTTGTATATTTAATATATTCATCTTCTGAGGATCTGGAAGACGATATGATAGGAAATAGACAGTGGATGTTCATGTATGTAACTTGCAGGCTATCTGCTACTAATCAAAACAAAACTACATGGCTCACACACCCACCCCCTTTTTCCTCCTTCATCTTGGAGTACCAGAATACATATATATATATAGATGTGCACCAGTAATGAAAGAACACGTTTACTCTGCTAATGCTCAACTAATAGCAATAAGCTAAGAATTTTGTTTTGTTTCCCTTGCTCCCTATACTGTTCTTGGAACGGTTTGTCACTATTTGGAAGGTTGACAAATTAAATTACCTGTTAAAAAGTTACAATAAAAGATAAAATAAACTTGCCAAACTAAACATAACTTAATTTCTAGGAAGAATGAATAAATGTACTTGTATGTAAACATAGTTACATATAGTATAGGTAAAATTTTAGCTGTTCGGTGGGGTTGAGAAAAGGAACGTAATGAGTGGAGTTACAAATGTATACTTGGATCACTGATCCAAGCTCCTTTGGTAATCATAGGAAGCGAGATGCAATTGCAAATTTAAGCAGTCTATCTACTCCTTTATCTTCAGCCCTTCCATTTTTTTTTTTTTTTTAAATCTTGAAAATCAAGGGAGGCTTGTTTGCATTTCAGTTATTGAAAAAGCTTGTCTTTTGACAAAGGAAACACTTGCTAAATAGAATCTGGCTGTGATTACCAGAGGCCATAATGTGGTTGTTGAAGGACCTTCCCTGACAAAAGCCAGTTAAAGAGTTCTCACCTTGGCCCTTCATTCCAGTGCTGAAGTTCACCAGTGATAAAAGCAGGTTGTCAGCTCAAGTTAAGAACTGATGGTTCCTAACCAGCCATGTCTTGTGATAGACTCTCCTGAGGTCTTTGAAATCTCTCTTTCCACCCAGCAAATGTGTCTGATGAAGTCTTTCAGTGCCTTCTTCACAAGACTTTCATACATGTGGTCATTTGTCATGTACCTCACAGAATTGCCTTTTGTGTTAGGTGCCCTGAAGAGCAACCAGGGATCTTCTGACCAACTAGGAGCAGGTGACAAGTTTTCATAAGGGCATTTTCATGAACTCTGCAATGAGTTGAACTGTTAGAAAATGGATTTGAAAAACACTGAATGAGGGAGGAATAGGAGTCGGTAAATGGGTGAGCAACTTAGGGCACTTGGAAAGAGAGGAGAATATAACAGCCATGAGGAATAATAATGCCTGAAGGGCCACCAGAGCAAACTGGGGAGCTGAAGTGTCTGTACATATATATCTAAGGCACAAAGCTTAAAGTGAAGTGTGGGGCTTTTGGCTGAAGCTGGAAAGCTTAAGTCCAGAAATGTCATTTGGCTTTCAGCAAAAGGCCCTTATTCTTGGCATTTCAGAGAATTTCTGTCTCTGTGTTTGGTCTCCAGATAAGAGGTTACTCTGCAATGGAAAGCTGTCCTAAATATTTAGACACATGCATATTTGTGTTTTTATACCTCAAACACATTCTAGCCAGGCTATTCCTCTTAGTGAGTGTCAACTTAAGCCAGCTTGCTTTAAAGAGAAGCTGCATTTTAGCTAGTTAAGCAAAAACTGTGTTTCGTCAGTGGGGCTTTTCTTGGACACTCAGAAAGGCAGTTGGAGGGCCAAATCTTTAGATAACATATGTAACAAACACCCTGCTAAAATAAATTTGCTATCTGGCAAGCTACCTTTTCTTGAAAGCAAATGAATATACTCACAAGTCATGTTTTTGTCCTTTTCCTTTATTTTGTTATTTGTTTGTATTGGCATGACAGAAAAAGTATGTAGAGTGAGAGGCTCATGGATGAAATATGTGGGAATAGCTTTATTGTCTGAGCCCGTAAATCCTTATGGCAAAAGCTGTTGAGCTGCTTTAGCAAGGGTAGACACTTGATAAAATTTGTGATGTGGAAAATGGCTACTTATGGCTACACCTATGATACTGCTTGATTTAGGAATGAATTGGTAGCAATCCATTTGACCATGTTTTAAAGCCCCGATGAAAGCATCAGATGGAACTAATCTATAGATCCGTTTATAAATGAAATAAAAAAGCTTTTGTGGAGTGAGTGTTTTTCTTCTGTCTCCCAGTGTTAGACCTTCTAGGTTAGTTGTGTATGGTAGCACTCATTCAGACCATTTTGATAAAGTTATGGTGAAATTTGAAGGAATGTACTGGTCTATATCTTTTCATGACTTTCATGTGCAAAATCAGGTCAAGAAAGGTATTGTGGATTTTTAGTTCATTGTCTTTAGTGCTAACATGCAGGACTGTCAATTGCGGTCTTCCCTGGCCTTGTTTAACAAAATGTATTGCCAATCTCGTATGTTAAGATATCACCCATATTTTATGGGATGTTACGTTTTCATAGTGGATTTATCTAGATTATGACTGTATATTTCTAATATATATACCATTTTCTGTGCTATTTAACTGCAATTTTTGTAGGGCAGGTTGTATGGGTGCAAGACTGATCTTGGCACTGGTGCTGTATTTGACAGTATTTCCAATGGTTTTTCTTCCCTTCTCACTTTAGCATCATATGAGCTAGTTTCACTGAAAAGAGCAGGATATCAGAGAAAAATTCAGAACAGAAAACCAATTTGGAAACACCTAGAACAACACAGAGTTTTCTCTCTGCCACTGTAAGAGACCTTTGTGGATTGAGGGAAGTTTGTCTTTGGTATTTTGACTCAGTTTTACATGATACTGTCTTAAGGAAAGTAGGGAAGTACAATCCTGATGAGACAGCAGTAGTGTGAATCTCGAACTACTTTATAATTTGTTAGCAATTCAGTATCAAGAAGGGAGGTGGAATTGATTAAGCTCTGTGATATGGTTTGTCATGTTATGTGCATCTGCTCAGTGTTTACATTAATGAGCTGGATAATACAATAGAAGACATTCTTTTGTTATATTTGCAGATGATGAAACTAGCAGAGACTGCACGGACAAAGTGGGATTTCAAAATGAGCATGACAAGTTGCAAAGATAGTCTAAAAACACTGGATAACATTCAGTAGTGCCAAGTCCAACGATGTTATGTGTATTCAAGGATATTGTGCTGCACAAATGATCTGAGGCCGTTGGTTAAGCGGGGAGGATTTGAAAAAACATGTCAGAGTTATAGTAGTTCACAGATGGAATATAAGAAATTTTGTTGTGCCAAGAAAAATCCCCATACTAAGATACAAAAGCAGAAGTATAATCAACTATGAGGTCTATGAAATAATCTTTCTGCTCAAGGCAAAAAGTGTGGCACTAAAGGCTTCAGCGTGGCTTCTGCTGTAACACTGTCAGTGTTGGATATCCTACCTGGATATACCTAATTTATTTCAGAGGATTTGTATATTCGTATAAATAAGTGTTCAGTGTAGAGCAAAAGGACATAGAGCCATCCCATTCTTAGAGACAAAAAACCTTTACAAAAATAGGGCTCAAAAGAAGATTGTTCCTTGTGGGTTTTGCATGTTTGTATCTCCTTCAGAAAAGGAAAGGAATAGCCTGTTACTCAGGTTCGTGGAGAAGTTGGCAAAAAGTAATAGCCTTAAATTGTAGGAGCAGAAAAAGTTCAGTGAAAAACTAATGGTAGCAATAATCAAACATAGAATTAGACAGTCTGGGACGGTTGTAAAAGCTTAATACTGGAAACCTTAAAAACAGGCAACAAATACCTCAGAAATGGCATAAGTAAAGTTGAACATGCCTTGAATTGTGGTTACAGAGACCAGAGAACCTCTTGCCATGCCTTCCAGACTCTTCTCTGCAATGTCTGCGATACATGAGGTGACAGCAGATTGCAATCCTCAACTGGCCAAAAACCATGGTGCCCAGGGATGGGCCTCCTTGTGAAATACAGTTCAGCAGCTCAGAAGTGTGCAAGTTCCTTTAGCTGTTCTGCAGGTATGGAGTTTATTATTGAATGGAGTGAGAAAGGATGAGTTGTCCACTGAAAGAAAAACGAAGTGGTGTCAGGGAGCCCTGAATCAAGTTGGTGTGCTTGTTTCTGTTTTGCGAGCACTTTGCTTCCCTCTGCTCTATGCATAAAAATTGATGTATTTTAGTTACACAACTAAGATTTCAGTTTGGGTTTTCACGTACAACACTTGAAAGGTCCTTTTCTGTAGGTACATGAATATAGTAAACCTAAGTGCAAGAGCATGTCTTGCGTAGAGGAATTTTTTGGTAGCAATTCTGACAAATTCTGTTGGATGTTTTCCAAGGAGACCCTGTGTACATACTGATGAATTTTGACAGCGTGACCTTTTCATATGGGACAGAGGGAATTTTTTGTGGATGAGACTTGACAATTTCTTCAAACACACTGATAAAGATCACAGACCCCTTAAAAGCATATTTTCAGCAACATGGATCAGCTTCTTAGTAGCTTTACTGTGCCCTGCCATATCTCACTAGACAGACAAGACTGGCACTGTGGTATCTGTTTGTTCAGGTTTATTTTCAGGCATATATACACATGTGTTGCAGCAGAAATGCTGATTTAATTAATTAATGTATCAGTACTCTTGAGTATTTTTCTACCACAAATAGCTTATCTTGTGTTCTACGCTTTTCAAAATAGTTGTAGATCAGTAGGTAGCATTCATAATTGTCAGTGTTTTTTCTTGTGGTGCTGAAACTTTATTCAGAGTCTAAAATAAGTCAGTATAAAAAGTTCTGTTGAGTTTGTGATGCCATTTAAATGAGAAATCATATTTACACATTGACTTGAATTTAGTCATGAATTCTGAAGCGTTGTGACCTGTTGATTAATATCAGGAGGATAAGTGTTATGTGGGATACTGGAGTATGGGGGAAGAATGATGTGTTAGTTTGGATTCAAAGGAGTTGACAGAATTCTGATGTGCTGTCACTTTTCTACAAGGCAGCTCTTTATTCTGTTTATAAGAGGAAGCACCTCTTTGGGAAGCATGGGGGAGGATAAAGAGATCCAATAGTGTGGAGGTATCTGCCTAATACAGGGTTACAAAACATTTTTGTGAAGCTCTTCTTGCCACATTGCAATTCACCCTGTTGACAGTGTTGTAGATTACTTATTCTTACAGATACTCAAATATGGACTTTAAGAAGTCACTTCGTCACATCATTGCCATAAATAGTCTCCAGTGGCAAGACATAGGCTCTTGATCAGAGTCTGTGGTGTCAGTGTGAATGGACTTGTGGGTAGGAGTTACTAGGCAATAACCTTTTGTACTTTCTGTGGGTGACAGGTGTGTAACTTCTAGGTTCACCTTCTACCCTGGCCTTTAGAGATGGGCTCTTTATTTGCATGAGATGTTTTCATTAGTGGGAAAAATTTTGGAAACTGCATCACAGGATATTACAGTGATGCTGCCTCAGGATGACAAATCTGTCACAGTGTGATGATGGCAAGGTAATGTTTCTGGAAAGTTAGGGCAGCCTATGTGCAGGAGAGTGGATAACTCTCTGCAGAAGGCAGTGGATAATCAGTCATGGGAGATTCAAGTTCACATACAGTTCCTATGGTAGTTGCCATTTTTCATCTTTGAATTCAGTCTAAGTGAATGCTGAATTATTACAGGAATTCAGATCCACCTAATGCACTTAATTTACCCTGACCAATTTCACGAGAGAGATTGGGAATCTTTGGGCTAATAACCCTCCCTGGTCCCTGAGAACTGTTGCAGCTGTTCCCTGCATTTCATGCAGAAGAATTGCGATTCACGCTGTAAAATTACTCTCTTGCCCACACGCTGAAGACTGCAGTTGTATTTTGCAGGTATCTGCTAACGCCCCACGGGCTGATGGGTGATTGTCTCCTTGGTAAGGTGCTGATTAGCTCTGCAGTCCTGGGCCTTTCAAGTGAGGAAATCCATACAATTTTCTTGTGGCATTGGTTGTAGGTTAAAACTGGTACCAAAGTGTGTTAGCTTTTTAAGAATAATTAGCTTTTGTTATTCTGTGGAAATAGAGGTTCCTGGACCTAAAAGTCCTTAGAGTTACCCAAAAAAAGCCAGAGTAGTATCTAGGAGATGAAAGGAAGCTACTGCATTGTTTATTTCTACCAGCTCAGGTGGTTGTGAGCTGCTTCTGTCTGTCGGTTTGTCATTGCTGTGTTTCTTTTACATGGAACTATAGCTGTTGCAACTATAATATGTTGCCTTTACAGTCTGAATTTGAGTACCATTCCATGACTGTATCCCTAGTGTTCCCTTAATAATATGCGCAAGACTTTAAAAGGTTTTTAGGAAGAACCTAAAATAGGTTTGGAAAATGTGAGGAGATGGTGGTGGTTGTTGCTATCAGAATTGTTTTTTACCCTGTGGAAATATTTGAGACTTCTACAGCTTTTGGCCGTTCAGTTCTGGAATGCAAATAGGACTTTTAATTCCAACCATCTCTCCCTTCCAGTGAAAAAAGTGAGACAATCTGGGGGAAGGAGGAAATGAGAAAGGAAAGAGGAGGCTGTAGTTCTGCAGTATGCTGAGAATGACTGTAGGGCTTCCTGAGCCAGATCAGAAACATTGTGGCCTTAAAATTACTTGAGTCAATATATAATACCTGTTGAGATGTGTTAGAAACACTGCTGTGCTGATATTCTGTGCTGCTGACCTTGACTCCTGACCAGATGCTGTCCAGTTGCTTTAAAAGCTCCTTAGTGCACCTCTGACAGCTGTCCACGTGCCCTTTTGTGACCTCTGTCTCCTGGCTTCTCCAAAATACTAGTAGAATCCAATCTCCAGTCACTGGTAGAATGTTACTTACCTGCATTGAAAAGATGTTTCCAACCTACCCTCACTTTCTTTTTAGACATTTACTGCTGCTTGGACCTTCCTGTCCATACCCTTGCTTTCCTCTGTGGAGACATAGGGGATTGTCCCTGTGATAAGGGCAATAACAGATGCTTGGGATAATTGTTCAGCTCCCAGAGATTTTTTGAGTTCCCTGCAGTTCTCTGGAGATACCTGGGGTTAAGAGAAAAAGAGACTTCCATGAGGACTGGTCAAAATGACTCTCTGCCCTGTAGCCTTTCACTGTTTAGGGCATATTTCCAGTTGAGTTTTGCTGACATAACAGACCAGCACTTTAAGTCTCGCTGCTCCTGGGCCTTGCATTGCTGTACACACAGTAGTTGCTTTTGTTCAGTTTTGGAGACAGAATGAAAGCTTCCATTTTCTTTCTTGGAAAATGCCAAATGTGTCTGAAATTAGTCGGCAGAGGATACAGGTATGTGTCTCAGCCAAATGAATGACTTGTATCATGCAGAGATGGCAGTGGAAAAGACTATTGATGCATTGTCACACAAATAGGTGAAATAAATACGTAATGTCCAGAACAAATGGATTGTTTTGCTGCTTCCAGACAGTAATTAAATATATTGTCAGCCTATGTGCAGATGTATGTAGACTGTAACTAGAGCTTAATGTAATGAGAACATCTGGAAGCATCTGGAAAATGTTGCCTCTTGTATTGCTCACCTCTGCTGCATATTTGGCCTGTCATTGTCTTGTGTAGATTCTGTACTGGAGCACTATTTAGTAGCTGCCAAAAGTCAAGTTCAGCTAGAGCAGCTCTGGTGAGCAGGAAGATCAGAAGGACTCCGGCCAAGTTTGGGACTCAACAGTTGTGGTGGGTTTGGCAATTAGCCAATTGCCCCGGCTGTGTCTTAGTTTCTTGTTTTTACAGTTCACACAGTTAGTGTCCTGATTCTGCTTTGGAGTGTGTATTTTTGAGTTCCCATAGTATTGCTGTCTTTAGATCTTGAGCTTTCTTTTTCAGTGCAGTCTAAAAACCAACATGGCTGTGTGATCCCCTGGAGCAGGCGGTCAGAAGTAGCATGACTTTGAGTTAGTTACACTCATACATAAAGTAGGTGTGACTGGGGGGTGTCTGCTTTACTACTTCTCCTTTCCCTCGTCCTCCATGCATGTATATACAGGTGATAAAACCAATGAAAGTCCCAACAAGCAGCTAAAAGAGTTCCAGAAAGTAGTGAAGGTGGAGATTTCTTCATTTCTCTGAGTTCTTGTGGTGGAGTTGGAGGTTTCTGAAAGATGCTGGCAATGATGCAGATGTGGCTGGTTTCTTCAGGAGATGCAGGTCCATAACTACCAAAACCTTTCTCGTGTTCCTCTTCCAGACAATCAGACACTGCTGGTTACAGCAGACACACAAGATCATGCAGTGGAATCATAGGCAAGGCTTAACACTGATCCCAAGGGACTTAAATCTTGCCTTCAGGTAGCTAAATACTAACCTGTAGCCATTAAGCATTGTGGGGATTTTATTTATATATATATATATATATATATATATATGTATGTATGTGTGTGTGTGTGTGTATATATATATATATATGTTACAATGAGATTTCCCCATTATAATATCCTGCTCTCACTACCATGTTTTCATTTCTAGCCACAGCTCAGTTACAGGCAGTGATTGCCGTTCTAACTCATTGCCCAGCCTATGTCTGTTGCCACTTCAGCCTTCTCTTTGACAGAGGTATGAACACATGATCACACATGTATCTTTTTACTCACATGGGCAGTGTTTGCAGGCTGACAGTGCACCATGCTGCTACTGTTGTGCTTGTCAGCTGCTTGCAGCAAGGCAGAGCTTTTTGCTGAGACTTTGCAAGTGCTGTGGAATAGGTTGGCTCACCTACCATCAGGCTGCTGTCACCTCGCAGCTCTGGATCCATTAAGTTTAATGCCATCTATTTTCCCCCACTTCATTTCAAGCTTCATTACTTGGAGTCAAATACAGCTGTCAAGTTTTACCATAGAATTGCAGGAAAATGCTCAGGGAAGTATTGTAGTTAATACATTTAAAGTCCTGACCAGTGGAAACTCTTACTCTGCAGACTTGCTTTGAGTATGGTGAAGTTAGGTACTATTCCAAATGCCATTAGCTGCAAGTATGTTGTCAGTGCTGCTGGTTGTGGAACTGAACAAGTGGGGATGGCAGCACGCACTCCGTAAAGGAAATAAGGAATATCTCTCTCAGGGTAGGAACAACTTGAATTTCTGATGCCTGCATGCAAGCAAAAATTTCTTTTTCTCTTCCACTCTTTTGTTTTCCCCCATCTTTTGTGCTTTTCATTGTGCTGTGCCCAAACTTTCTAATTGTGTGCCATTTTTAGAAACTATATTGGTTTTGAAATGGCATATTACTCCAATTTAAACATTTTTCATACCAGTTACTGGAGTATTAAGGTTAGAATAATGAGTACTTACCCTCTTGTGTGCTAGCAGATGAGTTTTCAATGTAATTTAATTTTGCTTAAAGTATAATGTGTATAACAATGGATACCTTATCATATATTCACTTTTCAGTACCCTGGAGACAAGTTTTATGCTGACCATTCAAATGAGTATTATCATGCAAGTACTAACAAGACTGACTGGGAATAACTAAGTTATGTGTAGGCGTGAGAACCATAAGGATTCCGATAAATTCCCACGTTACAACGTAACCTGCTTTGATTCGATTCAGTACTTACTTTAATGGCAGCAAAGTGATCTAAGAGGAATTTTTCTTGATTGTTTTACCTCAAGGAAACTATACAAAACCTTTTTGTGGTAATGATAATTTACTATTATGGTGTTTAGTTCTGGTGCGGTGTTAAGGGAGGTAAGCCAAGTTTAATAGCCAGAAACATTATTTTGTCTTCAATTCGTTGAGAGGGTTCTCAAAGCCTGGGAGACCATCCAGAGCCATATGGCAAACTTTTGGACTGATGTGATAGACTGCTGCCTTGTCATTTTTCTTATCTATATAGAGTCATGCATACCCATGTGATGGTTTTTTTATGTATAGAGAGGATTATGAAATATTTTCCATCTGTTTTTTTCCTCTGGTATCTTCAGGCCATGTATCTAGTTCCAATCTTGGTGAAGACAATTAAGCCTCTAGGCAAGCCAACGTGGAGCTACTTTATTTTAAAATACACTTTTAAAACTTAGAGTTGTTCATATGGTACCTTTTACGCTCTTTGCTCCTGTTTTTCTTTAACCTAGCTTTGTGCTTGCTGGAACCTTAAAAGTGTAAAACAAGTGTTTGGAAGCAGTAGAATAACTTCCTTATATTGTGTGGTTCCCTAAAAATGGCATCAGTAAAAATGTAGTCTCTGTGCCTTGAAACTATGTGATGATTTTACTGTGATGTATGCTTTTATTGTTGGTGGTGTTTTTCTCTGTTTCAGGCCAGACAAACCAAGTGGCCAAGGAGGCAGCCAACAGATGGACTGGTGTGTATTGCAGTGACACAGCTTCACACTAGAGCAGTTTCAGTAAAAGACATACTCAGTGTTAAGAATTTTAAATTTGATTAGGACTTGATGTAGGATAGTCCTCACTTATAAAAATCATAGAAAAATTTATTTTACTTATAAAACTATGATGATTCAACAAAAAGAATACATTTTCTCAGTTTAGTTACTGAATGTACTTCGTGTGCCATAACAGATTTGTCCTGGTGCTGTCTTGTACGCTGGGTTAAATCCTGCAACTTGTTTCCTCAGTTGAGTTAAAATCTAGTAAGATCAGGAAAGCAATAGAGACTGGAAATGGTGATGCCCAGGTATTCAGAAAGTTTAATTCTATTCTGAATGTTCATTTCTTTCTAAAGAATAGAATGTTTTGTGGAATCTTATTGCTGCTGCCATGTGATGGATGCTGGTACAAAATAGGTATTCCTCAAAATAATTGATCAGTTTTGACAGGTAAAATGATGCATAATTTTAAGGAATGTTACTGTGATGACATTATTATGGAACTTTAACTCAATTTTCTGTTGTTGTTTAGCTTTGCTGTATTCATTTCCATTTTGCAGAGCAAGCAATTTCTATGTCCTTATGGTTTTTAAAATTATTTAGAATATTGTTTATAATTTTTTGTCTAGAATAGATCTCCTACTGATGGACTGCTTGCTATCATTGGTTATGCAAGGTGCAGCAGGATATCATTGTCTTAGTCTTTGGACCATTATTTTATATCTGGGTTGTTTACTGCATCTGGGGAAATAAAATTATGTATTTGAAAATAACTTCTGGGAGTTGTCAGGGCTTTCTGCTGTTGATGACAGGCTTTTCTCAAGGCCTCGAGTGAGGTAAAGGAACAGTGCCTCAGCCTGTAGAAAGTACTTTGCTATTTAATTAGACAATTTGGTTATATGTTGCAGCATATTTTTCTTTTGAAGAGACAGTTTTAAAGCCAAATGTGTGATGGTTAAAGAAAAGAAAAATATCTCTAAGCTGTGCAGAGACACAGAACACTTCCTCTCTTAAGGAATGCTGCAATTTATGGGTGTTATAAATGATGTCATGTATTTCAGTAAATGCTGCAGTGAAAAATTATGTTAAATTGAACAAAATGTATGTTAAAATAATAATGTGATAGTTGAAAGAGAAGTGATGACTAAAATAAAGTTTCTTGAATGTCTTCTTTTTAACTTTAAAAAATATACAGTGTCTGAACAAACACTCAGGACTAGAAAGGACCTTACAGTTAATTTAAATCTAATTTTTGTAGCTGTAGACTGTCACATAGTAGGTGTCTAGTTGAAGAAGGACCTATAAAATACTCACTATGCATATTCACACTTACCTCATCACTATAGCAGGCTTACACTGTAATTGTAGCTTTCAGTCTCCTTGTAAAAGAGGAGCAAAATAAGATAAAGATAACATATTTTTACTCAGTGCAAAGAAAATGATTTCCGCTTTTTTAGACGTTATTAACAAAAGCCTTGTGTTTTCTGTTCTAAATCTATTTAATAATGATGTTCCTCACTATGTACCTTTTTCATTCACACAAGAGATACTGCAAATGGAAGGATTTTGTTGTTTCCAAGACTGTAATTCATGCTTTTCCTAAATACTCAAGATGAATGTTTTTCATTCTATTTACAGATAACATCTTTTCAATAAAGTCCTGGGCCAAGCGTAAATTTGGATTTGAAGAGAGCAGAATTGATAAAGGTTTTGGAATCCCAGAAGATTTGGATTACATTGATTAGTGTTCAGTAGATGACTGACACAGTTGTACATAGTTTGTTATATATGCACAGTTGGCATATGAATGTGAATCCTCTGCAAACAGGTGATCCCCCTTTAATTTGCTGGTTTTGTTAAGGTTAATAAAATTCTAAAAGTATTTGTTGCTTTTTTTTTCTTGTACTCTGTAGATAATAAATCTCTTGGTTTCTTCTGTGAGACAGACTTAGAGGTTATAGGGAATAAGAATGGGGAGGGGTTATAGGGAATAATTATTACAGAGTTTTGGGACTGGATTTAACTTTTCCATTGCTTAACTGGACCTACTAAGTTCTAAGAGCTAGAAGCTCCAGGGATTTATGTTTAAACATGTTGAAGGCTTTGGAGTAGGAATAACAGGGGCCAATATGGGATAGGATAAGTATTTCCCTCATCTCACCAATGAAGTAGAAAAGAGGCCTAATCCATTAATGGAAAACAGTGAGACAATAAGGATGTGAGTAGAAAGGCTGAGGTCTGATTTCAGGTCGTTTTTTATTGTGTTGCTAGAACTGCTTCTAAGTTTAGTGACAAAATTTTGTTTGTTGTTGGAAAACACTAGTTCAACAGAGCTGGATCTTCTTCCAGCAAATATATTGGATTTGACACTGATAAAACTGCTCTGGTCAAGAGTGTGTCCGCTTAGAAGGGGGAACAAAGAGCACCCATCCATTCACATCATGGTGCACTGAGATTTAGGATGTTTATCTAGGATGTGAGAGACTGAATACAATTTGCTGTTCAAAATTGAGCATCTTTGGGTTTATGTACATTTTTCAATTTCAGACTGAAAGCGCAGCCAGCCAAAGTAATAATAGATTTCAGAACTCCTCGTTTTTGTTTGGTGAAATTTCACAAGCATCTCTCTTTGTATCAGCTTCTGGTTCCTAGTTCTGATCAGTGCATGGCTACAGCAAGGAGAGGTGGACAGTGGAGACTGGTCTTCACCTTCCGCAGGTGTGGATTGCAAGATAGCATTTCTGCTGTACAGCTCTGGAGGATTTAAGCTTTACCTTTGGGAGGCAGGTGGGCCTGCTGCAAGGTATCACTGGAAAGTCTGTCTGCCTTTTATGTAACATCTGATGAGAGGGCATTGCCAAAAAGGTGGCATTTAGCTGGAGATATGCCCAGAAATCTGTCTCTTGTGACCTTTCCAATTAAAAAGTTTCCTAGCAATTCAGTGCATGTTAAAATCCAGGGATGTCAGGTATGCCTCTGGCTATTGTCATCTCATGTCCATGAAGACAGCGAAGTTATTGGGAAAACAGCAGGTGGAAGATTCTCCTCTCATAGAGATAGCATAGCAAGCTATCCATTGCCTAAGGAAAATGTATGGGATGCCTGGCACATGGTAAAATGTCACTATGCTTAAAATTGTGATGGAGACATTTCCTTTTACGTGTTTGGACAGACTAGGAATAAAATCTTTCCAATACTGAACATTGAGTACGGCTGCTGACTGGTAAAGGCGTAAGGCAAGTAGGTGGCACTGAGCTGAGTGCAGTGATGAGGAGTTCCTTACCAGGCCTGGCTTTTGCCCCATGAAGGGGGAGCTGTGCAGCAGAGCTTCCTGGTAGTGCCAAACCAAGCTATTGATGCACCTGTAGCTTGGGTGGTTGGATTGCTCTTGGATTTCGTGCTGTGAAACAGTTAAGAGGCAAGCTTTTTTTGTTCTTTGTGGGAGATCTCTCTCAAGTGAGTTTTTTGGTTTTGCTAAATGTTTGGATTTTTCTGTGACCATTCTGTACCACCTAACAGGTGTGAGAAGCTCCTTGGCACATCTGTGTTCAAGAGCACATAACTGCCATACAGTGAAGATGATGATGACTCAAAAGGCTTATTTGTATGAAGGAGCATTGAGCAGATGAATTTGCTGTTATTTTTTGTCTGTTAGAATTACTTTCATGTGGCTGACCTTCTACTTGTCAAGGAGCCTCAGGTAATTTATGGTCTGTAGCAGCTCGTGCACCAAGACTTCCTCTGGTACCTTTGGGGATGAGGGTTTCTTACTGACTTTACTGCTTTGGCTACTTTCCAGATTCAAGGGGGAAATCAAGATGACCAGCTATGTAAGTTTAGCTGCAATATTGTGGCTTCCTGTCTGTAGAGTAAAAGCATTGTGGACTGTAATAAAACTATTAAATATAATAAATATCATCTAAATAACTGTACTTGAGGTAGATTTGCCCAGAGATAGTACAGTCAGCCAGCATGAGCTGGCTTTAAAAATGTCAAACACAGACATTATACTTTGGACACAAAACTTAGGTAGTTCAAGTGCAAGGAGTTTCTAGCAATACAATTTTCTGTAGCATTTTGGGTTTGTTTTACAGGCACAGAACAGACATAGACGTCTGTTTTCTGTTACCTTCTGGTGTTAGTTAGCAAACCTGGAGGGAGACATGTCTGCTTCTATAAGGACACAATTTTAGAACTGTCAGAACAGGAATTTCTCAGCTAAAGAGAGGAGGGGAAGAGGTGATGCGTTATCAGAAACTGATTCTTACTTCTTTAGTGGAATACATTTATTTTGTGCTATCTTTTTTGATTCTGGATTTTTAGTGTAGGTGAATTTCAACAGGAAGTGCAAAGCCAGATCCTTTCTGAGAGAAAAAGAGACAATTTGTCTATCTTGTATCTTCCAAGATACTTTGAGACTGCTGCATCTGCTCACTTTTGGAAGCTTTTCGCAGACTGCTAAACCCCACAGTATGAAACCATGTAGGATTGTGTGGTTTGAGATGTGTATCCACTTCAGTTTTTAAGAGAAGCGGAGACTTTTGTCTTCTGCTAAATTAAAAGTCAGTTAAAATTATTTTCCTTCTGAGATGTTTTTCACTATTAGCCTATAGCAAAAATGAAAACACTCAAGCTGATTTTGTGTCCCAATTTGTGTTTTCAGAGTTTTCCTGAGACAGAATCTGAAATATTTCTAAAGAATCTAACAAGAAAACAATGGAGTTTAAGTGCTTACTTCTACTGTTATTCTTGTGGTTATGTCACAGCTATTTTATGTATATGTCTTCCTCTTCTGTCTTTTTTTTTTCTTGTGCCCTATAGGTTTTTTTGCCCATGTAAGGTAAATGTTTTCAACTGTTACAGCTAAGTCAGGAGGCCAGGCCCTTACTACAACTCTGGTTTATAATTAAAGCAGTTACTAGTGCAATGGGTGAAATCAAGGTTGTTTTTAGCAGTCTGTAGCTCTGAACAGTACCAGGAAAAGTATCAGGTCCAGCTTTTCGAAATAATCTCATGAGGAGATTTATCTGTACAGTACTAGGCTGAGGTGTTGGGTCAGCCTGCTCTTTGGGACTGATGCTGATTAGCTACTGTGAAGCAATATAGATACAGGAGAAAATATTTATTTCTACCTGATTTACTAGGAAACCTTACGCTTTTAAAGAAAGTTGCTAATTTTATCTGCCCTGAAACATCCCATTCTTCCTTGTCTTTTAACTTCCCATCTGCATGCTCTGTAGAACACCAAGCATCAGCTTTAGGACTCCCTTTATGGGCAGATTGTTAAATGTTAACAGTCACAAAGGTTTAGGCTTTGACATAAATCAGGTGCTAAGCCTTTCATTAATGCATCATCTAAAAGGTCATTACTATTTGGGGATGTTTTAAAAGGGAAAATCCAGGCTCTGATGCAAATGGCACAGTGATGCTGTGATCACATGGCAAAGGTGGAACTGAAATTTCTTGGCAGAATGAGGGGAAAAGAAACCCAGTTTGTGATGGTGATGGTGTAAGAACTTTGATGCAAGAGCTTCTTAGAGTCCTTCTGTCACCCAGGTGTATTTCCACCAGTCAGGTGATCTGGTTGGTGCTTATCTTAACCTTGTTTCTTGTAGAGGTGAGGTTTGTATGATCATATATTTCTGTCATTTATCTCCTCCTTTTCCATGCCAGTGTTCTTAAATTACCCAGTGATTTCAGCTGAGTTTACTCTGAGGGGCTCTGGTACAAGCTCGCAATTTATCAGGTCTGCTTGGCTGCCTGCCTGATAAATACAGGCTTTCCCTTTCCCACCTACCACTTGAGGGGCCTAAGAGGCGTAGAGCATGCTGGGGGCGGGAGGAGGAAGGAAAGATGTCAAAGATGGTGATGGAGTACATGTGAGGGTCTGGCAGCATTGCTGGGGCAGAGATGGGATGTGTGTGATCCTCTCAGTGGGATGGAACAAGGATCTGGTGGCTTCAACAAGTGAAGTTCTCAGCTAATCCTCAGTGTCACACATGTGACTGAGTTCTTCCATGATGGCAGCAGTTAGCTGCCATCTAGACACAGTTCCAGTGTAAATATTCTTGTGTGTAAGGAGTCTGCCTCCACAGCAGGGATAGCCTTTCTCTTCAGCTTCTCTTTCTCCTTGTCCCATTCGTGTTTTTCTCTTCCACCCCTCCACTGTCATTTCCCTTTTAGATCTGCTTGTAGAACCATGTAGGCTGAACAAACCATGTGCTGCAGTCTGTACAGATGGTTGTCTGTCTTACTCCTCCTCTTGCTGACACTGCTGTCACCTTCCAGTGCACAAGCATACAGGAAGGGAAGCATCTATCTCCATGTTAGACTTGTTTCTTTAAACTGTGTACACAGAAGGTTGCATGCCAAGAAGACCAGGGGACAGAAAGATCTGTGAACAGCACCACAAGCACCGCTGAACTTCTCAGGGTCACTTCAGACTCTTATAATGCCTCACGAATGAACAGTTTTTATGCTATGTGGTGGTCATGCCTAACCTAGATAGAAAAATTTTTCTTAGGAAAAAAATTCCTGCTGAAGTATTTATGAGGAACAGTTTTCAAGCAAAACCTGCTGGGCAATTTTCTGTTTCCAGTATTTGATGAAAACCCAAGTTATTCTGAGAAACAGTGAACCTTTCCATATGAAGAACTTAAATTTAAAATATACTCTAACCTTTTGTTTCCAAAAAACCTTACTGATCTGGCAACCAGTGCTAAGTAAAGCCTGTAACCTGCCCGAGGGGTGCCTTGTTTCAGGTTAGATTATGAGCTTGAGCTGTGCTGCTGGTGAAGCTCAAAAGGCAAAGCTGTTTAAAATTAGGGCTTCTAGAGAAAGCCAGCAGTGGAAGAAGTTGTGTTTGAACTGAAAAGGACCTGAGTTACCATCTGCCTACTGAAGCCGTGTCTTACAGGAATCCCCCTCTTTCCCTGGACACCTTTGATGATGTCAGTGTCCTTCAGGCTGCACCTCACTGGCATTCTGGAGACGGGAATTTTACACTGAGATGCAAAAAAAAGTATGATCATGTTTTCTCTCTTCCCCTTCCTGCTAAGAAAGAAAAAGAGAGTAAAAAGTCAATCCTGTCATGTTTTCATGTTTTGCATTATCATTACTAGCCATGCAAAATAATGCTTCTGGCTGATCCTAGCATTCTGGAGGATTTTTGAAGGAAGATAAAAGTCAAATTTTCATACTTTGTTTTCAGTTTCTCAAAAAAATTAATTATCTATTGAATCAGATATTTTTTCCTTGTTATGCTGTACTTGGTCAAAGACATACTCCCAGTGGCAGAAATGCTTTTTGATTAATTTTTTTGCGTGGACATCAATTAATCATCATAATAAACTCTATTTTCTGTGGGCTTTTTTTTCTCCTGCAATATATTCTAGGCAATATGCTCTTCACTGTGTTTTTAAACGTCAGCCAGCTCCTGAGATCAGTGATTAAAAAAACCAAAAAGGCTCTGCAGCAGACCCATTTGTTATTCCCATGGCCATTGATGCTGCACCTGTCTGAAAAGGATATGTAAGAAATAACACTGAAGAAAGTTGTACCAAGTGCTCCAAAACACTAGTCTCTGTATCATCTGGTGAAAGGCAGAAGGTGAAGCCTGGATGATATATTCAATTTTTGGTGTAACTGCCATCAGAATTCCAGTGAATGAGTAATTTTTTTTTCAGACAGATACATTGAACAGAGCAGCTTCATATCTATCTTTGGAGTCCATCAACTTTTTCTGATACTTTCAAGTTAAGTTATAGAAGTGCTGGTTTACTGTTTTGAGCTTAGATTGGAGGTGGTAGAAATGAAAATAGATTCAAAATCAAAACTTCAGTTTAAAGTGTTATGTTTAAAATTGGGTATCTCATCATTGAAGTTGTCTTTTTCTTCAACAACAAAAAAGTCCAGGAGCTCTTTCCTTGCCAGTAACTGTTTAAATAATTAGAAGATTGTACAAACCTGGGAGAGCCATGCATGTCTGAGTAGGACATATGTCTTCACTCTTTCAAGTAGGCATGATCTGAAACCTGCATTTTCGGGTTGTGCGTTTTCATTCTTATTCTTTCTTCAGTGCTTATGCTAGTTACTGGAACAGAGAGAATTTTCTGTTAAGTGGTCTTTACTGATACGCAAATTTGACTGATAACTTAATAGGAATATGGAGAAATGAGCAAAGGGAATTTAATGTAAATTTTTTTGTTGTTCTTTTTAGACTTTGCCTTGTCAGTCTTGAGCCAACAGAGTGGGCATTGTCTGACCTCTGATTTGAACCAACTTCTCAAATTAGAAAACCGTAAATGAAAAGCATTGACTTCTGCCTTGATATGCAGGTATTTTCGATACCAACTTGCCAGCTGCATCATCCAGCTTTTGGTAGGGAGCAGATAGAAAAAACAATAGCAACGAGTTTTTGCAAAGTTTTTTTTTTTCCTTTTTACAGTTATTGTTATTGCCTAGTATGTCTCCATCCTGAATTAGGGCCAGAGGGAGGAGGGTTCACTGCTTAAAAAGCACAAGTAAGATCTATGCTTAGAACCACCTTTGATAGCAGTTCCCCTCTCTGCTCTCCTAGACAGCTTTATTTTTGACAGATTTACCCTAACAAATGCTGATCTTGACAAGTGAGTGGTGAATAGTTGTACTCTAATATAGATGCTTTTGCATCATAAACTAGGATGCAACAGTGTAAGCAAAAATTTACAATTAAAGAAAAAAATTCAGAGGATGAGGCTTGCAAGTGTATTATGGAGTTACTGAAAGAAACCCTTTGATGTCAAGCTGTCTACTTTATAATGTAAATTTTTTCAAATGTATTTCAGAGGCTTTAGTTTCATACACCATGCCAATGCTAATTGCACAGTTCTGTCACCTCTTGTATAAACAACAGCAATGATAGTGGGACACATGGCTTTAGCTTTTACTAAAATGAAAGAAGTTTTGCCAAGAAGCCAGCAGAGAATGATTCTGCTCAGAAGGTTCTGTCTTCTTGAAAAAGAAACATTTCTGCAATAAAGTCCTTACAGCTCACTTGATTTCTGAGTACTTGAAAAAGCATCTAGATCTGATTAAGTTAATATATTTTCTCATCAAGCCTGGGATTTGCCTCTTGTCTTTGCTCCACCTGACAGGTGTCATCTTATCTTGGGTTTGAGCCGTTAGAGGCTGGTCTGGGAGCTGGGGCTGCAAGGTTGTTCTCCAGTGCTGTGGGTGGCTGCAAGCAGAGATACTGCTCCTTGGGTGCAGAGAACAGCCTCCTATCTGGGAACCTGAAAAGCTCTTGATAGCCTTGCTATCAAGAAAAAGGAAAGTGAAAAATATTTGTGGCAGTGCCAGTATAACATTACTCCTTTTATTTTAGAGCTCATGCCCATGTATTTCCCTTTTCAAGTCTCTGGCCAACTTCCTATCCCTCAGCCTTCACAGTGCAAGGAGAAGCAATAAAAATAAGATATAAAGTAAACGCAAAGCAGACCAAAGACTGAAGATGAGCGGGAGAAAAAAGCCTCATGACTTCTACTCTGAAGTCAACATTTTAACATTCTGTTGAGAGAGATCCTTGGGGTCCCTCCTACCTCCACTACCTTGGATAGCAGGTGTTTCTCAGTTTCCCCTCTCTGTGCAGCAGCTATAGGAATAAGCGAAATCTGTGAGTGTAAAGGCAGCAGGAGTGCTGCTCTCCTCGATTCAGCTAGTCCCTATGTCCTTGCACTTGACAACTGAATTTTCAGTCTGCGAGGGGAAAAAAACCACCTCCTTCGTAGTAGAACTGAATGACGTAGCAGAAAATGACAGCCTGAGTGAACTATGTTGAGCAGAGGTGCTCACCTGTCTCTGGTTTTCACATGCTGAGACATGCGGTGCCAGTCAGCCTGGCTAAAGCTGTGTCCTGGGAGAAACTTTCGAGTCCCATATCCATAGCTTTGAAGGTCATAAAATCACAGCAATAGGAAACTGTGACTGTTCCATTTAGCACTGCCATTCCATGCCACTTTAAAATGTGTTGTTTCAGTTCTGTGGGTCATCTGGTCAGGTTATCAGTTCAGTTAACAGAAAGGGATGCTGATGGTTCACCATCCTTTAAAATAAGCTCTGTACCATAAATGCTTTCTTGTTATTCTCAAAATTGGTTTCCATGGTAACTGTCACTGGAACAATCTTCCTGTCGATGAAAAGGAGGAAAATAATTTCCTTTTTAGGCATCCTCTGCTTAGCCGAGTAAAATTCCCTTTTTGCTTGAACCCTGTTTGCCTCTAGGGAATTAGGATTCTTACCTCCATTCACCTACACCAAATGTGCTCTAGGTTTCACCCCTACGATTTCCTTCTTCCACTCCTTTCTGCCTTTTGAGTTTAAATCATTACTTTTTGCTTCAGGGATAAAAATCTGTGATGTTTGTGCTACAGAATTCCTTGGTGTGTGGCTTCCATCTTAAGCTTCCAGTGAAAGCTTGAATTGCACCTGATTTTTATGAAAGCAGAATGACTTTGCTGGAGTGCTCTCTGCAGCAGGTTTGGGAGGCCATGTAATGCAGGATGCTGCGGGATATCGAGCTTCTCGCCTTTCACTTTTTATTGCTGCCTTGTTTTTACAGCTCAGCCCCAGGATGCCTTTCAGCCAGAGCACTGCATGGCAAGGCAGAACCTGGTGATCAGTGCTACAGTGTGGAGTTTCTCTCGAGGAAAACTTGTGATTGCTCAGAGATCAGTCACGCAGAGACTCTGAGAATAAGCCTTGAACTCTGTGCGTGTTGTCTTGCTGCGGAAACAGCTGTCGGTGTGAAAACGAGACGTGAGAGGCAGCTTTAGCCTGCTGTGGGGAAAAGCAGCCTCTCTGCAGCATCAGGTGGCTTTGAGATTGAATAGCTTTTATGGAAAATGTGCTTCAGTAAAATGCCACTTAAAGTACAGTTGCTTTGCAGCCTGGCCTATGGAAGGGACCAGTCTGAGCATATCTTTCCATGAGCATCACAAACAAGTGTTGCTAATTTTTTTTTCTTGAAATTAATTACATTTTATTTACACCTCTGTCTTACCTGCAAACTTAGGGAAAGATCTTACCCCATAGTGCAGTTTCTCAACTGAAGTTTTCCTTGCATGCTTTAAGCACAATACAGCATCTTTTGCTCCTGAGCCCCAGGCGGGTTATTGAACATTTTTCAGTATCTGCCTGGACATCCCCGGGGGTTTGGAATACAGCTGTGTTAAATGCTGTGTGAGGTGTTTGGGCATTTGTGTCTTTTCAGAGCTTTTCAGGAGACCAAACTCTACTGAAATCACTGGGAGCCTAAAAATCTGTCTAAGTTAGTCTCAGGTCTCTTCCCTACTGGATGGATTAAAATAGATAAGGGAGGTTTTGTGAGGGGTGTTTTCCACTTAAGCTTTCTGTTGTTAAAGACAGCAAGATTGTAAATCATCCTTTACTGCAGGAGCAATTGAGCCTGGTTCTGAATACAGGAGGAATATGCAAACGAAATGAATGTCATTTTGCTTGCTGCTGTTTCTAGAGCCCACAATACATTGGACAGGATCTGAGGTCTCAACAGAGATCAGCAGTAAAGCAGGTTGGGTATTTTTTTGAATAACTGTTTTTGGAGTTGACTGTAATCTCATGTTCTTTTTCAGTCTGAGAAACAGTCTCTTTCACATTTAATGCTTTTGAAGGATGGATGCATAATCTTCAACTACTTAAAGCAGAAATTGAAACAAACCAGGTTCCAAGTTTAGTCCATAATACTTTTTCCCTTGTTTTCTTCAGTGGAATGGGAGTGTTTCCCAGGAGACATAGAGGTGAGTTTGCAATCTTCTCCTTGAGAAAGTTGCATCAAGAATCCTCTGTTTTCACATGCTCGTCATGCTAAGTATAATAAAATCTTTTGAAATTTTCCCAAATGGGTGGAATTGGATACTTAGATTTGGATAAAGCAAAGAAAGATACCCTTGCTCTCCTGCTGAAGACTGATGATTTGGCATAAAACTGAGATGTGTCCTTCTGAGGGTTGAGTTAGAGTATGTCCATGCAAACTCTTCACCTCTGGTTCTTGAGACTGTGAATCATGGGGAATATAAGATTCTGGGTTTTTTGTCTTTCTTCATGTTTTTCTGATTACTTGCACAAAAGTAGAAGTATCAACCTGTCCTCCTTGCTATTGTATGTCATATTAGAATATAAATATATAATTTCAGAAAATGTTCTCCTATGACTTTTTTTCTTTTTTGACTTTTCTGTTTGCTTTATTTCCTGTTGCTAGGGTGATTACTTAGTGAATGCATTTAATTGATTTTGATCATCCATAATTGTATGCCCACAGCCAAATCCAAGTAGTGAGGCACCAAATCAGAAGTCTTCATTGAGTAGTGATCTGTTTCTTTATATGCTCAATTAAGAGCAAATAACATAGGCCAACAGACAATATAATTCCTTTAAGCAGTATTTCTAGCTTGAGTGGTAACATGCTTTTACATCCATATGATTTACTGTCCCTCTCTGTCTGTGTAATCCTCTAGTTCATGCTCTTTACACATGGCAATTACCAGACCACAAATGTATTTTCAGGCTGAACCTTTCACCCTTTTTTTGCTGTAGGAAAAACAGTTGCATCCCTCCTTTTTGTGTTTCAGGGAATCATGATAGTGATTAAATTGCCTCTTGAGATTCCTATACTACCAGTTTCTGGCTTATCTGTAAAAGAATATTCTTAGCATCAGTTCTACTTAATTATTCAAAGTCTTCAACCTAATTATAAACAAGAAAAAAAAGTCAGTTAGTAATTTTTGAGATTTTTTATTGTACTGATGAGTGCACCCCTATATGCTTCTGGACTTCAAGAGCTTGGAGACTGAAAACAAGGTACCAGGGTTACCCCATGTGCTTGAAAATGTGTTTGCAGGACCTTGACCAGGGACTGTTGGGATAATGAACCACCCCCTCCATAGCCTGAAGTACCCAAAGGGAAAACTTGGGGAGCTGTTGGCACTGTGGCATTTGGGACTCTCCTGGCAGATACAGGGCTCTGGGCACCTGCATGGCGGTGCTGGCTGCTGGAGCAGTGCTGGCTGATGCCTGTAGGGAGTCAAACCATCCAAAGGGATTTTATCCTGACTTTTTTCTTCCAGGACTTTGATGAAACTGCTAAACCGAGCAATATTAGTGGTGGGCAAGGAAAAGGCAGGTGGATATTCCCTGTCCCACAGGCTCCAGCGCATAGCTCTAACAAGCCTGCACAGTATTTCTGGCTGTATTTCTTTTGAATTTGCTGCTCAGTTTTAGCAACTGAATAGATGTCAAAGTTGGAACAAAACTGCAAGTAACAGGGCCCTCAAGGTGCCCCAGAGCCTCAGCAGCAGTGCTCATCTGTGGCCTCTCACATGCCAGCCGGCTCCCACATGGCCCAAGGGCATGGCAGAGGGGGGACATGGCACCCACCAGCAGGGACCTGAGACCCTCTGGGACCTGCAGTGGGAGTGTGTGCTGTGCATTGGTAGGGCAGGAGTGCACGCAGCTGCAGGAGGCTGTCTCATCACCAGGCAGCCTTCATATGTACATCTTTCTCCTACTGCTCAAAAAATTAATACGCTCGAAAGTAGTTTAGCTGCAGGGATGCACTGTAAATTTCCTTAGTTTAAATGAACTGGTGCAGGGACTATATCCCCAGCTGGGGTTAAACAGGGCATGTATTGTTGCCTGCCTTTTTACATCTGGGAATAAGCTAGTAGCTTGTTAAGAGTACCTAGCAAGTGGGAGAAGGAAAGTGGCCTTAAACCTGACTCTGGCAAGGAGGAAAATCAAATGGAAAATATGCATTTTTAATACGCCACTGGGTAAGTATATAATAGCAGAACAACATTCGTTGTAACCTGATATCCCTCAGGAATGAGGGAAAAGCTGACTGCTTGCTCCACTGAGCCAAAAAATAAGAAAACATGTAAGTGCAAGTGTGCAGGCAGCAGCATAAGGAATAATGCTTCAGAAAGCTGAGAGCAGAGCTGGAGTTCTGAATGCTAAAAGGCTAACAGTTTTACACAGAAACCCAACTTATTATTTGTAACCTATTTGTAGGGCTGTCTTCACTATTCTAAAGGAAGTCCATATCCTTGTGCATTTATCCAACCACTAGACAGTTACGGCAGAATCTAAGGAAGTATTTCATGTTAGCCATCTTCTGATTCCTTGGTGGAAACTGAGCAGATTTTGGACATAAAAATGTCATTCATTACAATAACCAAAATGTATTTTCTAGGGCAGATGTGTTGTTTTCAGAGGTCTGATGTTTTATCAAGGCCTGTAGAGGAGCACCATAGTTGCATTTCATTTGAATGTCACCATATACAATAGATTTGGAAAAGCAACCCTGCATGGCCTTCAGGCACCTGGCAGAGTACATTTTTGGGACAGCAGGCGGAGAATGAGGCACCCAGCTCCTGTGGCTGATGATGTTCGCGACTTCTCATCCAGATTGTGCTGGAGCTGCACTGCTTCCTGTCCAGCTGTGAGTGTCATGCCACTGGGAACAGCTGGTGAGGAAAGGGCCACAGCCCTTGGGATGTCAGCATAGCAGCTGAATGCTTGCACATCCCTGGGGAAAGGGCAGAGGTGCTGTGAGGTGAAGACCTGTGCATTGAAAATATGCTCCCCTAATGAACAGAAAGTTCCTGCAATTATTTGGAAGGAGGCTGTACAAGTGTCATTTTCGAAAGACAATGATAGCAATTATGATTGCAGGGAATTGCAGATGTTCTGTGAAAAGCAACGAACAAGCCTAAAATTGCTCTCTGGGAAATAAAACAAGTCTTCAAAATGTCCAGATCGCCCGATTTTTCTGCAGCACTTTTCTAGGCAGCATTTGAAAGTGGATTAGAAAGTCAGAAATACCTAGGCTGATTCCTGGCTACAGGAACATGAGAAAAATATTGCTCTTTTGGCTCTTCCCAGGGCGGCTTGGTCCTCCCTGCTCCCCATGGTGCTCTGGGGTCTGCTGCATGACAAGGGCTTCTGCAGAGACTCTCAGCAACCAGACCATCTCAGGTGAGGGGGTCATGTGGCTTCTGTCCCAGGCCAAGCCTTTGCCTCCCCACCCTTCCTTGGCTGAGCTGTCTGTGGGTACCACTCAGTTCCAGGTCAGTGGGGCGGGGGCTCATGTATGTTTTGTGCCTTGGAGGAAAGCTTGTTTGTAACTGGGCACCGTTGCCTGCCAGCACTGGAAGAAATGTCCTGGAAGAAATTCACACATGATGTTTGATTTCAGTGGTGATGGAGCTGGGTCCCTGGAGAGGACTTCAGTACCCTGCAATGCAGGACTGCCATGAAATACTCAATTCCTGCCTAGGATTTTACTGCTCTGTGGTATAGGTACCCACAAAGGACTGCTGATGCTGTGGGTTGAGTTTGGGAACCATCAGCTTTCTTCTCCCCATGTCAGATGAGTTGTACTGCTCTAAGTTGTCCTGTCACCCACGCCACTGCTGCCCATGCAGCCTGGGTGCAATGGAGTGCTTCTCCTCATCCCACATTAAAACCAGCCCTGACATGAGTGCTGTTAAATTCCAGTGTTCTGGGGTAGTCAGGAAGGCTTTGTAATAGCACCCCTTGTCCTCAGGGAGGGATTTATTTTCTCCTTTGTTATACTGTGGCTTTTCCCTAAAGGAGGAAACAGCTAGATGCTGGGGAAGGGCACTGGGTGAGAAACTGGTGGCTGCAGCCAGAGAAGTCAGCAGATAGGTGAGCCGAGAAGTCAGGCTGTGGCCAGAGGTGATCCCTTCTCACGGCAGCTCTCGCACAGCAGGCAGGGAGCCTGGCTTCTGCTGCAGGGGCTGACCTGCTTGTGCATCCTGATGCCGTGGCACTGAGCTGGGCAGCAAGCAGACCCCTGGGCTCTTTGTGGGTGTAAAAAAAGAGGTGGCCTTAGGGCTGAGGCATGAAAAATCCCTGGTACTTCACAGACTCTTCACATTATGTTGTTCTGGGTTACCTAAATTTCCCTCTCAGTTTTGGATGGAAGTGAAACTCTTATGTGCTGTCAAAACTGGCAGGAAGGTGGTGGAGGGGGGAGGGTAAATTTTGCACGGCAACATCTTTTTTTCAAACCAGTTATTCAATCAAGTAACTGCAACTCGCAGGTTTCCAATTGCTCCCTTAACTGCCCTCTGGCCGGTACCATGAAAGAAATAAACACACTCAACTTCTTTTTGTAAAAGGAGAACATCTGTGACCCATTAACATCAGATCCTGGGCTGCACAGCCAGTTTTGGAAGCACAGCTCTGGCAAATTTGCCATTCGCTTCTCCAGGAGTTTGGCATTGCTGTTCTCTTATATTTCATCAGCATGTTTGTTTTTGTTATAGTAACACTTCAGGACTTATAAAAAGAGCTACAGCAATATTTTACTGTGTTTTAGTAAGCTTCTAACAGTAGTGTTTCCAATTTGGGTGTATTTTGAAATGTGTTTTAGTTTTGTGCTTTGTTTTTTCAATGTCATCAGTGCATCTTCCTCCCTCAAGAGCATCTGCACACATGTGGAAGTGCTGCATTCCTGACAGCTATGTTTTTTTTCTGACATACTGTGGTACTAAACTGATTCTGGTTGCTTTACACTTTGACCAGGCTTCAATGCTTTGGGATCAAATTTCCCGTGCCTGTTATCTGCCTCCAGCTAGTTTATGTTCATTATTTTCAGTTGCAGAGAAAAACGGCTCCACTGGACTGAGGATTGAAGTTAAATAAGCCTACATTTTACCTCCATTAAAACCTTCTACAGCTATCAAAGTTGAAAATTAGGCACATGGTAACTCTGCCATGGCTCATGCCATCTCCTTTTCCAGCCCATTGAGCTTTGCCTGCAACAGTGCACCGATGAAATACTGTGGTCTTAGGAATGAGATGCAGCCTGTGAGACATGACATGGCTCTCCAAGTGTGCCGAGGTGTGCCCAGCTTTTACTGAACAGCATTTGTCATGCTGTAAAATCCTATTTTACTGTTTCATTTCTAAACCTGCTTAGGCACCATGGCTTTTTACACAGCTGGTATTTATTACACCTGTTTACTACAGATTGTCCTTTCAATCTACTTATGGGCATCCTGTACCTGACTTGATCCACAAAGTGCTGTTTTACATGGATCATTCCTGTTCTCCCGCTCCTCATCATTTTCCCTGGTGACCAAGAGCACCAGAGGTTTTGCCAGGGAAGCCTGGCAAGACAAGAGCAAGGCCGTTGTGCCTCTGCAGCCCAAGAATGCTTGTAACCTTCACCACCTGAGTGAGGTGGCATGGATAGGGTGGGTGCTTATTTTTAGGACTTAAGAGGATTTTTTTCCTCTCGCCTTGAGATGTTACCAATGCAGTTTCTCGCCGTGGTTACACGAATTACATGCCCTTGCCTAGAAATGGTGACAAGCAGGGTTGTACGTTGAAAAATGAGTGCCTGTTCGGGAAACCACAGTTTTGCTGATGCCTGTTTTACTGCTGTTTCCCTTACCTTGTAGGTAGTGTAATTCCACTTTAAATGCTGCCTTTTGCACAGTCCGGGGATGTGCAAACCACTTAGATCAGAAGCTGGACATCTCCCAAAGGTATGGCTGCTGCATTGCCCCTTGTTTTTATTGTGTGTGCTCTGGCTGTTGTTTTCCTTTATTCATAACAGCTTAGAAAAATACATAGCAATGGCTTAGAAATCGTTCCAGAACGAGAGAATAAATATGCATAGGTACAAATCTCCAAGGCAGGAAAAGATTTAGAATGCTTTTCTTCCCCTTAGTCCAAGCACGACCTTCAGTGGTAGAAACTTGATGTGTGCCCCAGATTTTCTGTTCCCCCCCTCTTTCATGCCTAGGTTCTGCCAGGCTCTCAGTGCAGCGTGTCATGTTTTCTACATGATGCCATCACTTCAAACCGTGCAGTGAACTCATGGGTTTAGGGAGTCCGGCGTCATTGTCTCTGAAGCTTTCAAAGCTTCGCTTTAGTTTTAAATGCCTCTTTAAGCACAGACAATGCTCCAACAGGCTTGCTGAAACTAAATGAAGCTTATAAAGCTTTGAACGCTATTGTAACATGGTGGGTCCCGCAGGAGACTGCAAAATCCTGCTGTGTGCAAGGATCCACCACGCTTTCAAGTGGATGCACTGTATGTGCTAAAAAATGTAGGCAGAGCAGGGCAAGGAAAGGACAGAGCACGTCAGCATATTTTTTTAATTACCTAGCATTTGATTGATACCGCAATGGTAACATTGCTTTTTAAAATAAAAATATTTACTATCCTTTCTTCTTCAGTACACAGAGGAGTTGGGGAGATATATATATATATATATATATAGTATACTTGAGATTCCAGAGCAAGCAGGGGTTTTTTTAAATAGATCACTTAACCATATTACTTTTCTTGTCAATATTTCAGAAGTTGCACCATTAAAATACCTTAATATTGTCCTACATTCATCAAGCCTTTTGTGTGATCATACAGATGCTTGTTTTACTGTGCGGATTTTTTCTATCAAAAATGCATGAGGGAAAATGAAAAAAAAGTAGGCCAGGTAAGCACCCAATTTTTCTGTCTGTGTTTAATCACAGCCTAGAAAGTCAAAACGAGCTGGCAAAAATTCTGCTTAGAAACAAGATGTTTGTTACCCGCAGTAATGAGTACGGTGTCATTAACAGCTTATTGGGGCAGTGCCGCTGCCTGTTCGCTTTCCCGTCCTCAAAGAGGCGATGGAAAGATGGGCTGCTGACCCAGATCGGGCATATAAGACGAGAGCGATTCCTCCCTGACAAGCCCCAGCAGTGACAACTAGTCATTAATTGTAAAAATTCTGCCAGCGTGTGGTTTTAGAAACAATTTGTACTTCTTTAATTACGCTGTCAGGGCAGGCTTTGTCCCAGACACTCTTATCAGGCTGAATTAGTCTTTAAAAGAATTAGGCTTGGCCCAGCTCAAGCTGCACTCACCGTCTTCGCTAAGAATCTTTGCTAGGAATGGGGGAGTGGGGCGGGGGGAGCGTGCAGTGGTGGAGCGCATGACAGTAATTGTCACCAGAAGGAAGAGAGAAACTCTTGTTCCCGTACTGTTTTATTATTCTAATGATGCAGAGGGGCCCCGACGGAGATCGCAGCCCCGCTCTGCTGGGAGTTACACAAACATTGAGATGGAGGGAGACTGCCTGCTCCCAGAACGCTGGCTAGCTAAGCAAGGCAGCGGGGCGAGTGCCAGGGAGAAAAGGGAGGGCTGCTTATCTTCATCTGTCACACGGGCAACCGAGCAGGCATTTATGGCTGTAACCTGCCAGGTCCTCTGTCACTAATTTTTTTTCCCCTTCCTGTGCATTCACCCATGAGCTGGTCTTTGGGGAGCCCATAGTCCTATGGCACAGGTTGGAAGGACCTGGCTTTCATTGTGTGGGACTGAACTCCTGGTGATCCGTCTGGTCACCCAGCAGTGGGTGTTTGGGAAAAGGCTGTCGCTTTGGGGACGAATGAGCTAGCTGGGCGAGGGGATAACCCAAGCCAAGGCTTGTTATCACCTCTCAATCTCTCTTTGGGATTTGTAGCCTTATCAGGAGGGACTGCCCAATGCTGCACTTGCTGATAGGGTTGGCCCCGGGCGTGTGGAACGGGTGTGGGGATGTATAGCCATGGGGCTGATAAAGAGGAACTTGGCAAGGGAGGGAGGCCACTGGGGAGGGTGAGGAGAGGCCCTTAGCTCCACTGGAGCCTGATGCAGACCCCAGGATGGGCGTGTCTCAGCTCATGCCAGCAGGGCTTGTCACTGCCAATTTCCCAGCTGGGGATGGCACAGTGAACGTAACACTCCAGAGTGAGCTGACCACTTTTCTGGGGCTTAAAAAAAAAAAAAAAAAAAAAAGAAGTCACTTTCAGTGCATACTGTCTCTCAAACGGCACCTAATGGAAATATCTAAATATGCTCAACTTACGCTGAGCATTGGCTTTATATGGTGCAATACATGACTGCAAATGATATGACTGCATACTTCAACTAGAAAGGCTTCTACTGGGCTCAGCTCCCCCAGAAATTAATTTTGCCTAGTGTTTCTGTAAAGTCTCACATCTTTTTTGAAAGGTAAGTAGCTATTCCCATGCTGCAAGTAATGGGGATTTGTAATGGCATTTAGGGTTGGATTAATTTCTGTGTGCTTTATGATTTGCAGAAGTTTACAGCAGTATCTCCAGACTGCTGTAGGTAAAACAGCTCCTTTTCCTTGTAGTTCAAGGGCAAGGCAAACAGTAAAAATAAGTATTTCAGCAGCACATCCTACTATAGAAAAAACAAGTCAAAGATTTTAAAGTATGACAGCACAGGGATTTGTTTTGCATGAATAGTAAGTATGTCTACAGCCTCAAAAGAATCTTCTCTAGCTGGAAAACAGCATCATCAATAGGTTTGTGAGCTTAGGAAGAGCACTGTCACATTTCACATAGCAGAGGATGCTGCACAGCCCACACCAGATTCATGAGCAGGACCATGCCCTCCCAGTGTATCATCCAACAAGTTCCTCATCCAGATATTTTAGCAGTTGTTTGCTTTGCCGGGTGAGTGGGGTGAATCTGTTGGCTCCAGATTAGTCAGTAATTTCTGAGGAACAGAAAAGTACCACGGTAGCCCATCAAAGAGGGCTGGCAGGGACTTGCCAGCAGCCTTTATTTCCCCTTTCACACTGAGCTCCTTCTCACCGATGGGTCTGCAGTCAGACTAGAGGAGCAAGGTTGCTCTAAATAGAATGGAGCTGCAGCAGTGAGAAGGCAGCAAATGTAGGTCGGATGCAGTTGGAAAGCTGCTGGTGGCGGCGCTGATGTGCACACAACCAGGCGGTGAGGGATGCGGTGTTAGGGATGCCCAAGCTGCCTAAGGAGCAGGGAGCAGGGCTGTGTGCCACATGCCTGCTCACTGCAGGCAGTGCTATGGGCGAGGAGGAGCAGCGCAGCCCCCGCCAGGCTGTGGAGCGAGGCAGACCCTCCCTGGGGGAGTTGGGGCTGGCACCCCCCAAGCTGGCTGAGAGAAGGGGCAATGGGTGCCGTGAGACAAGGGGATCTCGCGTATCCTGCTGAGCAACTGAGGCCAAGAGATGCAGGTGTTTCAGCCTGGAGGAGCCCAAATATCCATTCTCATGATTATGGAAGTCACTTGGAGCCTTATCTGGGAAGGAAAAAGCTTCCCCCTCTGCTTCTCTCCTGCTCTGCCCACCCACCCACCCCACCCTGCCCTGCCCTGCCCTGTCCTGTCCTGTCCTGTCCTCCCCTCCCCTGTGCTCTCAGTGGTTGGTGACATTCCTAGGGCTGCCTGAGGAGCATCTCCATGTGTATAGCATCACGTACATCTCATCTCATCTCATCTCATCTCATCTCATCTCATCTCATCTCATCTCATCTCACACATGAGGAACAGTCCCAGGCATATTTTGATGGTAGAGGGATGCACAGAGGCACAAGAGCAGCAATGTAATTAGGTTGCCTGCTCCCATCTGATGTCTGTTACACAACATATATCTCCCCATCCGATCGCAACATCTGCATCCTGGCCCTGATTTCCTCCCAGGCCTGCCCATTGCATCTGAAAAAGCCTCCAGAAAGCAAAGCATTCATCTGTGCTGTTTGGTTGGAGTGGCTCTACCATAACTGTAGACTGCCTCAATTCCCCTTCTCCCCAGCCCTTTCCAAAGCTCCAAATATGCCCCTTGCTTTACAAGGAGGAAGGGGGAAGCATTTCCTGGGTGAGTCTGGTCCCAGCCTGCACCAACTCTCAGCTCAGACCAACTCTCTCACCTAACATTTTTAAGCCTGCTTAGCTAAACCAAGACTGTCTAGGAGTTTCCCTGTAAACCCATACCTATGTCCAGCCAGACCCCTTCCTGCAGGCACTGAAAATGCAGTTGACTTTCAGACAGGCAAAAAATCATCAGCTCATGCTGCCATGGCGTTTTAAAAACTTGGCAAGAAAAAGCCAATAAGTTAAATAATGTTAGTCTACAGCTCTAACTGGTACTCCAACTGGAACCAGTTGCAGAACTAACAAGAACAGTTCCCTACTGAATGCCATAGTGCCATGCAGCCCCTGGGTGGGGTTGTCATATAAAGTTTATGCCATTAACTCTCTTTTTATCTAAAGCACCTGTCCAAGTATAGAAACATGTTTGCCAACAGAGAAACATCCAGCCATTGCTATCTTGGAAGGTGGAGGGGTACCACGGTGCTCCTCTGCCCATGTGTGGGAAAGCCCATGCAATGAGATTAAAGACACAGGGGGACAGCATGGAAAACAGAAGACCCATCTAACCATTAGGGAGCAGGAAAAAGTGGGAAGAGAAGAAAGCAAGAGAAGGATGTGGGCAGGAGACAAGGCTGCATTGCTGGCTATTCTTTGGCTGTTGTGCAGCATCGAATGCCAAAGCCTTCTTTAGGAAGGGGGTCAGCGCTGCTTTTGTGGAGACCCATCTGCACCTCCAGTCAAACCTGAATGGCCTCTGGGTGGGAAAAGCTTTTCCAAGCGCTGAACAAAAAGGGCATTGTGCAGGTGACCCATTCCCGTTGGGGACCAAGGTCCCAAATGTCCTCATGTGTCATCCCAGTTCAGGGCTAAAAATGTTTTTTGTCATTTGTTTGGCTTTATGTATGAGCCTTTGCTGACCAAGTCCCACATTGCCAGTGTTTGTGTGAGTTACTATGTGTGATTGGTAAGCAGAGAACCAGATGGAATTTGGGGGCTGTGCAAACCTTGTTAGCAGAGTATTTGCTTTTTCTCCTCAAGGTTTGCAGAACTAGTTTAACAACTTTTTCCTGTAATTTAAGCATTTGAGGGTTTTTTTGTTGTTTTTCATTTTTTGTTTTAGCAAAAGGGACTTTTAAAACAGCACTTTAAAATGCAATTAGAAGGGTTATGAGATCCATGTTAGAACCATGTGACCCACACAGCTATCTCTCGGCTCTGTTCTACACTTCTGTTTTACAAACACTCATAGAGACCCAACAGGCACCAGAACAGTTGCTTGAAACCGAAACGGATCTGAACAGCAGCAGCGACCCTCAACATACAATGCTTCCAAGCAGTCAAGGAATACTGAGGCAAATTAACCTTATTGGTGGCAAGCACTGGAACAGGCTGTCCAGGGAGATGGGCGAGTCCTCCTTTCTAGAGGCCTTCAAAACCCATCTGGAGGAGTTCCTGTGTCACCTGCTCTGGATGACCCTGCCTTGGCAGGGGGGTTGGACTGGATGATGTCCAGAGGTCCCTTCCGGCCCTAACGATTCTGTGTGATCTGCAAATTTTGGTTGTCTTCCCCCCTACCACCCGCCCCCGCCTTCCTCGCGGCGCCCTCCCCTCCCCCTTCGCGCCACAGCCTGGTTTCCTCCCTTAGGACTTTTCATGGTTTTCTTTCTCAAAATCACCGGGGAGCCCCGAGCCTCGGCGCGGTGACACCCTGCAGGGGGTAAGGGCGTGAGGGGGGCTAGGGAGCTCGCGCTCCGACCGCACAGCCGAGGGAACAAAACCGATTTGGCTTTTCGCCAGCACCTCCCGCGCCTCCCTGTCGCTTTGCGGGGGGATTGGCTCGGGCAGCCCCGCGAGCGGCGGCGATGCTGCCCGGCCATGTGCACGGCGCGGCGCGGCGGGGCGGGGCGGGCGCAGCCGCGCTGCGGGCGGGGGCGGTGCCCGGTGCCCGCGGAGCCGCCCCCGCCGCCGCCCGCCCCGCCCCAGCCGCAGCTCGGCGCGGCGCGGCTCGGCATGGCGGGGCTGCGCTTCCCGCAGCACGGCGGCTACTGCCGCGCGGCCGCGGCCATGAACCTCCTGCTCGGCGTCTTCCACGTCCTCCTGCCCTGCTTTCGCCCCGGGGAGGCGCAGGGACAAGGTGAGGGCGCCGGCGGGGCGAGGCGGGGCGGGGGGTGCCGGCACTGCGCGCTCCGGGCTTGAGAGCGGAGCCGCCGCCCCCGCCGCCGTCCGTCGGGCGGCTGCCGCGGTGGCAGCCCGGGGACACAAAGGGAGCCGGGACGCGGCTTACCTCTCCCCCCCACTCCAATTCCCTTCCTCCCGGCCCCGCGGTACCCGCCGGGCCACGCGTCCCTGCCGGCCCGCCCCGGCGCGGGGAGCCCCGGGCCGCCGCCTGCGGGCTCCGGCCACCCGCCCCCTGCCCATCCGCGCTTTCTCTCTCTCTGCCCCGCAGCCATCGAGCCCATTCCCGGCGTGGTGGAGCTGTGGCAAGCCGAGGAGGGGGAGCTGCTGCTGCCCGCCCAGGTGAGGGGGCACGGGGGGTGGGGGCGGTGAGGGGCCGGGGCCGCTGCGGGGGTGTTGGGGCCCGGGGGGCGGGCGCGGGGCCGGCGGGGCGGGGGCGGCCTCGCCCGCTGCTGTCACGGCGCAGCCCCATCCCCGCGGCCCCCCCACCCTGCGCCAGCGGCGTGCTTGTTCGGCTTAATTTATTTAATATTTGGTTTTTTCTCCCCCTCTATTTTTTTTTTTTTTTCCCGAGGGCATTTGTGCTCGGAACGCACTAGATGTGCCTATGGTGAATGGATATATTTATATCTCAGGCCTGCTCAGGTGAAGCCATTTTCCCCCCCCCTCAAATGACACATCATTTATGGTGCCGTTCCTCTCTTTCTAGCGCATTTTTTGGTCTTGTTTAGCCGCTTTCGTTTGGCATTAACAAGGTTTGATAAATTCTGTGTTGGCAAGAGGAGCCAATATGGTACAATGCCCGGCGGGGCTGGTGAGTGAGGAGGGGCGCTGGAAGCGGGGTCTGGAGTTTATGGCATTTGAGGCAGTCATTTAACTTGCACTGACGGACTCTGCCATATGTTGAGCTGGGCCTTCTAGACTTCAAGGCACCAGGCTCGTAAATGGGAAGAAGCAGTCCTTAGGGACATCATCTTATATGAAAGGCAAAACTGGGTAATTTATTTGTCTTAAGCCCATATATCATTCTCTGTTTAGTGCTTTGCCACTGACACCCATTAATGTAAGGAAAAATAGCAGAAGTGTTGTTTCTTTCCTCAGCTAGCTGACAATTGATGCTGCTTACCAGGACCCAGCATTTTGTACTGTAGTATTACGAAAGTATTATGTGTTGTATGTCCAAATAATTTTATAAGATACATTTATTGTGCTGTTGAGAATTTGCCTGGTGCAGATGTGGTAGTAGCTAAAGAAAGGTGTAGAGTTGCTGTGCCCAGAGATGCCTAAGGAGCTCAGCCTTTTGCGTCTGCGTTCTTTACGTTGAAGACATTAAGATGCATTAGATGTACAACTGTGTAATGTAGTCGTTTATAGTTGCTTCTCATAGCGAAGCTGCAATTGAGTGATGATGACGTGATGTTTACTTCCTGAGGAGATTAGGTTCTCTTGGAAAACGCTTTGTTCTTGAGCATCCTCATAAAAATAAGCTTTAGCTTGGCTAAAGGAAAACCAGGCATGAATGACCCATGAACTTGGCATAGCTGAGCATATGGTCTTGCTGAGTCCTTGCAGCAGTGAAGACGAAGCTGAGGCTGCTGCTCCTCCATCATTTCTGTAGAGGCTACATTAGGTAGGCAGGAAAAAAACCAAGTCTTCTGGCTTCAGTTGTGACACAGTGAGAAGTAAATTGCAATAGGCTTGTGGAAATAAAAGGTGTTTCAGAGGTTAAAAGTCAGATGAGCCAGTCTGTGAGTACTAGTGGTGCATTGACTGGTTTGCGTGGCTTTCCCCTCTGAGCTTGAGGCCCACAGCGGCATCTGATGCATCGGTGACTCTCAAGCTGAATCAAAAGGGCCTGGGTTCCTCAAACAGGTTTTAAGACCAAAATTTGGTTACAGGCCTGACCCTGATACTTGATCTTTTGTTTCATATGGACTTGGGCTTTACCCAGCTCCTGGTGAGCTTGGGCCCTGTGGCCACATTTGAAACCACCTTTTCCAGTTGGGGTGAGGAGGAAAGGAGGCTTTCCTTAGTCCCTGTGGATGTGGTGAAGGACACAAGGTCTTTCATGGAGTGCTGGCACTGGTCTGCAATGGCTGGTCACGGCTCTTCCCTGGATGCCTAAGGAGTCGAGTGTTGCCCACCCAGCTGCAATCCCCTGCAGTGTTTGTGAGGTCCTGGAGGCACTTCAGCATTGGTGCCCTCCTGGGTGACTGTTCTGGGTTGGTGAGGGGCATCAGTTCCTGAGATCTGGAAAATCCCTACATCTGTTAACATCTGACTGCCCTTTGTTAGAGAGTTGCTTAAACTTGCAAAAGGTTTACTGCTTGTTGATCATGTTTCACTTAAAAAAATGGTCTGACCTACTGCTGCTGCAAGGAGGTTTTCCACGTTCTCTTTCTTGCAAGAAAGACTTTCTTGGTTAAACCCTTGATAAGGGTTGTTGCCCTGTGTTCATGTATCACAGCAGTGGTGATGTGATGGTGAGGGTCTAGTAAGAGGAAGGACTTCTTTGCTTTTGAGTGGATAATAAATGTTTAGTGGGGAATATTCAAAGGTTGTTTCATTCACGTGTTTGAAGATGGGTCTTGGTGAAGACTTTGGGAATAGGATTGTCCTGGCCCCTTGATTTTGTTTTTCCTGCTCCTTTTTTGGAGGGAGTGGGGCACCAATGGGTGAGGATTTCATCTGCAGAAGTGAAAAATCCAGGGAAGGAACTGTGCATATTCCTCTGCCAAAGCACTCCCTGCCACTGCTCTCAGCAGGAATATGGATTAGGTTGCCCTGTCTGCCAGCCTTTTAGCCTGTTTCTGGCGGGTTACCAATGCTGTCTGATGGATGTTTTTATCTTTCTGTCATGGCTTTACACTGTTATCTTATTTTCCATGCATCATCAGCTGCCTGCCTGTGACAGAGCAGTTTTGAGCATTCCTTGCTGCCTGCAGAATTTGAGGATGAAAGTTGGATGGATTGGTAACCCATTCAGCCATCCGGTTGCCTGCACATGCTTTTGTTCCAGGAGCATGTAGTGAATAAAGACATCGCGTTAAGGGGTGAGGGAGGGGAAACAAAGCGTTTTAATATTTGTAGTTGCTTTCTAGGCCTTTCACAGCATTGCTTTGTCTGTGTGAACTGCATGAATTTGCATGCTGGAGCACAGCCGCCCAGGGCCCCCACGCCTCCACCCCACTTCGTTGTTCTACCTTCTGTTTCCTCTTGCTTCCCTTTCATTGTTCGTGCTTCTTGCGTGGTCCCTCCCAGCTTCCCTCTTATATGTATTTGTGCTTTTCCTTTTTTCACCCCCGCCCCGTGCTTGTGAGCTTTTGATTTAGGCTTCTTGTAAAGCCTGCAGATCTGTTTGGGGATGGCTCACCTACTGGTCTTGCTCCACAGCCGAGCGTGAAGGGTGCCTGGAGCGTTGCAGTTGGTGAGGGTGTGCGTGGGCTCGTGCGCCAGGGCTGAGCGGGAGCTGGCTGTATCTAGCCTGCTGACGGTCTTCCACTGGTCTGCTGCTTCCTTCAGCTTTTTAATGTTTCTTCCTGGATTCCCTTTTTAGCTCTGAGGCCAGCTGGTTTTCCCAGTTGGATGTGCGTATTCCCTTGTGCCCATTTCTTCTTTCTTGTTGAAGGTGGTGTGAAGTGTGGGGTAACCACAGAGCACCCACTGACCTTGCTCTCCTCCTACTTATCCTTAACCTCCCTTTCATAGCAAGTATCCCTGGGATGGGCAGCTACATTTTTCTTTGAAAACGAGTGAGATTTTGACATGGAAAATCTTGATCGTGAGAGACTTGATTAGAGCAGTTGTGGTTTTTATTCAGCCCCTTATAATTTTGTGGTTTTGCATGTTTGTAACTTGTTAATACTTACTTTAAGTAAAATGCTTGGGAGAAAAGCTCCTTTATGTAAGACTTGACACCCAAACCATTCACCATTAAAGGCTAAAAAAGCTCCAAATATAAACAGCCAGATTGTAGCACTTCAGTGCAAAGCTGAAATGCAGTTAGTTACATTTTATGTTTGCTGAAAAGGAGAGGAAAGAGGACAAGGAAAAGCACAGTAAGGCTGTCGAGCCAGCTGTTTCCACGAGTGTATGAAAGAAGCACAAATGCCAGTTGTTCATGGCCTACACCACTTGAAAGAGGTATTGGAGAGTCATAGTTGCGTGTTTCTGTCTGTCAGAAACCATGTAGGTGGCTGCTGGGAGCATGTGAAGGCAGAGGCAGGAGGGTTGGGTACCTGCAGAGCTCTTTCCCTTCAGCCCCTTCGGTCTGGAGGGAGGAACTACCTAAAAATGACATAATGAAGGTTAAGTTGTAGTTTTTGTTACCACAATTGAAAATGACAGTAAGTCATCAAAGGCAATGTATACCAAACTTTATTTTGGTGTCAGTGCCATGTTTGATGTGATGGGTTTTCTACTGTTCCTGTGTGTCACATGTAGGAGATGAGTGAGGTGTTTTATTGAGGAACACCTTGTGAATGTTTCAGTCTGCTTGCAGATACTAAGGAGATTACAATGACTTCTTGTTTCAGTTTACTGTGACAATGTTTCAAGTGCTTGAATTTTAGAGAAAGATACTGGAGTATTTACTGTGTCATGGTTGTTACAGACACTGGACAAATACAGAGCCACTGCCTGGGTTTTCACTTAAAAGTTTCTGCTTGGATCTGAAAGATTATTTAATTTTCTTTTTCTTCTCCCAAGTAGTAGCAACTTGTCTTCAGTTTCTGTTCTTCAGTGCAGCTCAGGGACTAATAAGGTTAATTGTTCTACTGGTTTCGAAAGCTGATGAAGACCTTAATCTTACATATATTCATCAGAGATATGTAGCACTGCAGTGTGTCATTAACAATCCCATCAGCCATGCACAAATTAAATGTACAGAGTCACCTACTTCAAAGCAGGGTTTGTCTGAAGACACACAATTTGTGTGAAAGTCTGAGACAGACTTGGGGTGGGAATTGTGGTCCTCTTTGGGCTGTTGAAAGGCTCCTCCAGACTCCCAGCTGAGCTTCTGGATGGTGCTGATAGGACTTGGGGCTGGTTGGCCATGCAGATTATGCAGTAGCTGTCAGCCCAGGCTCTTGAGACTTGTGTGACACAAGAGGGACGCTTTCAAGAGCTTTCCAGCACAAGATAAGCACCTGCCCCCTATTCAGGATAAGGTTTGGAGGAAGGGGATTTTTTTCTTTTTGTAGATGACTGCTGGGACCTGCATTTTAATTTCCAGGAGGTGTTCCCTTCCTTCCCCCTGTAGTTTGTGAATGCTACTTTTTTCTTTCTTTTTTCTTTTTCTTTTCTTTTTTTTTTTTTAATCCTCTGTGTAAGCATACATTTACATGTAGCCTGTAGCACATAGAGTAGTGAAGATAGGAGAAAGCTGGACATGGGGATTTGTGCATGATCAGAGTTGAGGGTGATTTTTAATTTTTTTTTTCCTTGCACAGTTGAGATGTGCTGTGGCTACACTGTAGATTGGGAAGGTTTGCTTCATTGTCGCTTGGGGAAAAGTGGAGAGGAGAAATGGTGAGGTGGCTAGTGTTAAGGGTGAGCACAGTGTAATGACACAGACGCAGGTTTCTGAAGCCTGGCAGATCCTAAGCCATTTAAAGGAGGAACTAAGCCATTTAAAATGAGAATAGTTTGCTAGCTGGCTGTGGCAGAGGAGCTGTTTCTGGAGGAGGTGGATAAGGAGTCCTTTAGTTCTGCTTGGTATTTTACTGAGGTCCTAGGAGTACAAAAGGAGCTTGGAGAAGCTGAAAAAGATGATGGGTTAGTATTGTGCCATCCTGGTGGAGTCTAACAGCAAGGCTTACCAAGGTCTCTAGAGGACATGGCTGGATCTTCATGGGGGCCAGGTGCTGGGACCTCTAGGTAGATCTGTGCTGAAGAGCTTTGTGGTGTGCTGCAGATCCTGAGCAATTAGCACAGTGTCTCCAGTCTCTGGGCAGGTGTACGGAAAGATTGTCAAGTCCTCAAATTAACTTGTCTGGAACTTCCCTGTCGGTCTTGTTCCAGATTTGGTTATGTTATGGTGGAGGCTGTGCTGCTTCTCTTGTATGAGCTGCTTGTGACAAAAGATGGAAGTTCAGATGCATCTGGTAGCTTTTGGCAAGATCTATTCATATTAGCCATAAGGTCATTGTTCTAGACACAATAATGTTAATTATTAGTCTTAATATTAACATTAACCATGTTTGCTGCCATAGTGTGGTTGTTGTTTTTTCTCACTTCATGAAGCTCAGATCTTCAGAAATCCTGCTGTCTGTCCCATTCAGTAGGCAGGTAGGGCCGCCTGATCTGCTTAAGCATCTGAAGCCTGTAGAAAGATATTTAGTGTTTACAGGTGATTTTTTTTTTTCCAGTATGTAGTGAAAATAGCAGCCAAAGTCAAAGCTGATGGCTTGGGACCTGTTCCATGATATGCTTACGTGGGAAACATGTAGGAGGGGTGGTGGAAAGTACAGTCTTTTAATTTTAAAATGTTTTTTCCCCTACCTTTTCATTTCTAAGGTCTGTAGTTCATGCCTTGTAGAACCATCACCTACAGAAGCTGGGAAAACTCACCAGCTGTTCCTGGCAGGATGACTGTGACCTCTTCCTGAAAAATGTTAATCTCCCTAAAGTTGTCCCTGGTTTCATCAGCAGGGGTTGAGTGGCTGTAACACACTTCATTTGGAGTTGTACCTAAAGCTTTCCTGGAGATCTTGGCCAGTTCAGAGTAGCTACCTCCTTGTTTTAAATGGATTTCCTGCAGGGAGCTCACTGAACCAACACTTGAGTTCATTTCTGTAGACAGCTCAAAGTGGTTTGTGGTGAACTGCAAGCTGACACAGTTCAGCTGCACATCTTGAAAATTACCTGAATCCAGCAACTGAGCTAAGATGATGTGTTCAAAGCTTCTGCTCTCTGCTTTCTGTACATGCTTCTAATCAGTGATAAGATCAGGGTTTGGGACCTCACTGTGCCAGTTGGAATGTGGTACTTTGCCTTTAGTTTTGGCATTGACAGGTGATCTGCATTTCAAGACATTTTGTATCCTACTTCCTTAGGTGCTGGCTAATAAATTTACTGATGGGGGCAAATAATTTGGAAGTGGAGGAAATAGTCTTCTTGTAGTTTGAGGGCAATTGATGCCTTTAGATTGAAATTCTGTGTGTGAGTGGATTTTGTATAGATGCATTTGCATAAATGGAAAATGAGTCTGTTCAGTCAGCATTTGGGAAAAAGCAGCAGAATAGTCATGGTTTATCTTAACAAGATGAGCTGAAACCTCAAATGGGATGTCCATCAACCACCTTATTTGACTCATAAAGGAGTTGTAGGAATTTTAGATTTTTGAACTTGTTTTGCAAACAAGTCATACGAGAATCCATCTGTGAAGGAGTTAAAAATGGTACATATGTCCAGCGTAGCATGTTACAGTTCTGAGATTCTTACACAGTATTTTCTCTCTTTGTCAGGCTGATTCAGAGGAGGATGTGGAAGAGCATCCGCAAGAGCAAAGGTAAGCTAAACTCAAATGGCAACAAGAGTATTGAAGCTAATTTAGGTTTCTGCTTTAGGAAATACTGAAGTGTAATTGGGCAGACTACTAAAAATTACATTTTCTCACCCGTGTGTTAAATAGTTTTTTATTATTGTGGCTTACAATTTTCTCAACTTAATGTTAATATTGATTTATTAGCAAAACCAAAAAACCTGTGCCCAGTGTATGCAAGCACAAAATACCTTCTTGCATCTCTTTCTCCTGATTCTATCTCTAAGATGAATTTCCTTCTCATTGCTTTCACACAAAAAAAAAAATCTGTCTATTAATTTTCTTTTGCTGTATATTTTGTAATTAATTTGTTTAAGGCAGGGGACAATTTTCCATTATGAAATTTGTAAATGTAAGTAGTCTTGGAGTGTTAGTTTGTACCAAGGCAAGAAAGGACATAAAGGAGATTTAAAGTCAAAGGTCTATTAATGTGTTGCTGTGGAACAATAAATATTCTGCCCTTGTCTTGAAATCAGAAAAATAATAAAGCTCTTCAGAGCTGTAGCCTCAACTCTTCTGTTTCTGTTAATATCAGGCCTTCTGTATTTTGAAGGGTTGAGTAAATAGCATCACAGATTATTTTTAAATACACATTTTGTTTCCTCTGAGCGTCCAGGTTAAAATGCTTGGACATCTACCAGTGAAACACTTCCTTCCTTTGGTATGTGTTAATGTGGTTACAGCTTTCAGTGCCATGCCAGCCAGAAAGATCACAAGACTTAAAATAAACATGTGTAACAGCACTGTTTTCTGATGGCTGCAGTTAGCCAGAAATGCTTTTCTCATTTATCTCCAGTCTTTGCCCTTAGCTTAGGTTTGAGAGCAAATAGATCTGATGAAACACAAGCCTTGCTGGGAGCTGTCAGAAGGAGTAAGCCTGGGGGGCAGGAACAGGGTGGTTATGATGGGTCTGTCCTGCACTGCAGCGCTTCTTTGCATGGCTTTTTCCCTTCCTGCCCCATTGGGAGCCTTCTCATCTGGACCCAGCATCACATTAAGGCTCCTGTGCCTCATCTCCGTGGGAATTACAAAGATGGTATGGAAACAGGATGTGAGAATTACTGTGGCTGCTGACAGCTGGTGCTGATTACTTGTGCTTGCCTAAGTGCCCCAATTCCTACCTGCAGAGGAGATTTTTTTTTCCTGCCTTCTCTTGTGGAAAGAGAGGTAGACGATTGAAAGCTGCATTTCCCTGCACAAATACAGAAGTTTCTGATTTTTTCATCTGGGAGCTATTATGGTTTAGATGCAGAATTTTTACTGTGTAACTTTATTACCTGTGTGCTTGCTTTATTGAGAGGTAGTCCAGAGGCAGCAGTCTCTAATGCTGTGCTTAAGATTGTTTCTGAGATCTTCCTTAGTAGGCAGAGAGATGTAATTTAGGTGGAGAAAAAAAAAAAAATCTCTGCTTGCCTGTTTTTCTCTGGAGGTGGATGGGGTAATTGGCTACTATGGCAATAATAAAAATATTATTGAAAAATAATTAGTTCGCGAGACTCAGAGAGGAAAAAGTGATTTGACTGGTTTTTCTTTTGGTCATTCAGGTGCTCAAAATTTTTTCTAGTAATAATTCATTTTCAAAAATGGACTTGTTTTTGGGAGTAAAGTTTATAACGTTCACTTGCAGGGATGGAAAGATCCTTCTGTTGTCATACTGAAATGCTTCAGGAAACTTGCCCAAATAGATCCTGTCTTGTGTGCATCTCCTAAACTGTTTTGGTTTGCTGCTGTATGTAAATACATATATTTAGCTGTGTGCTCTGTATACTGAAGGAATGTTGTAGTGTAGACTTCACGAGGAAGATCCAGCAAAGGTACATTAGAAAGACTAGAATTTGTTAGTTTATTTCCAGATTACCTTTCATTCCCTTGGCTTATATTACTATATGGTGAAATCATGGGGATTTCCTTTTCCTGTAGCAGCAAAACCTGAAGCTTGCAGCATCTTCATCTCATTGTCTGACTGCATGCCCTGGGGAAATCAGCTAAAGCTACTGTAATTTGATGTGAAGCCCCTAGAAGCAAAGCACCTTAATGTAGGGGTATAAGCAGAAGTTAAGAGAGATAGAGAAATCAGAAATTTCCCCAGAGATGAAGGAAGTATGGAGAGTTCATCATCTTGGGGCATAAAGGAGAAAGTCTCTATCCAAAACATTGTTTTAATCAGTTTTTAATTCTAGGTTAGGGGGCTCCCCTGGGAGCTTGCTAACCTACTTAAAAAACCCCAAACACAACAAAACCAGTAAAGTATGAACAGTCTTTTAACTGACTTCCTGTGCATGTGCATCATAAGATCTTCCTATTGGAGTGGTCTTCTTGGTTTGCTGTTGTTCTTGTGGCAAGTGCACGAGGGCGATGAATGTGGTCTTGTCGTTTCTGCCTTAGGTTTAGCTTTAACACTTAGAGAAATTTACTTGGAGGTAGAAGACATTGTCAAAATAGCAACTTTTCTGGAGACCTGCTTTGGAGTTGAATGAGAAATGGTTAATTGGTAAGTCGTGGGGTTTGCAGCTGCCCTGAGTGAGAAGATTATTAGCTCCTTGATTTCCACCCTGTGATTCCTGATGTTCTGGTTGCTTGGATGCTTTCACAGATTACTTCGTGCTGTTTTGTGTCTCTCTACATCAGATTCCGAAACAAGAGGTGCAGCACAGTAGACACTTGAGTACTGCTTCAGGCCACAGACTTTGACAGAATTAAAGTCATATATTTGGACTAGCCTATTAAAAAGCTTCAAGTTTCCCTAAAAACCTTTTCTTACATTTGAAAGTCAGCAGTAAAAAGATTCCTTTCAAAACAGTCAGTGACAGGTGTTGACAAGAAAGGGTTTTGTTGTTGTGTTTGGAGGGGTTTTTCTGTTTGGTTTTTTTGTCCCCCCACCCCTTGATCCTGGTGACTTTGGTTGCCATAACTGGCAGTAGCAAATTTTGAAGGTTTAGGTGCTTGCCAAAGCAGCATAATAAGTCAGGACCCAAGGGAATGGCCTGAAGTTGTCAGGAGGTTTAGGATGGATTTTAGACAAAGGTTTTTCTCCTTTTCTGGTTGGGTGTCGGAACAGGCTCCCCAGGGAACTGGTCACAGCACCAAGGCTGATGTAAGAGTTGTTGTTGTTAAGGTTGATGTTAAGAAGTGTTGGACAATGCTCTCTGGCACATGGTGTGACTCTTGGGGATGGTGCTGTGCAGGGCCAGGAGTTGGACTTGGTGATCCTTGTGGGTCCTTTCCAACTTGGCATATTTTATGATTCTGTGAAATGCAGAAGTCTGGCACAAAAAAAGAGACAGTACGGTCACGTGTTGTGCACAAATGATGTTGTCAAAATTTTTAGCGTTCTGCTTCAAGGAAGTAGTCACTGGACGACAGAAAAAAGTAATTTCATGTGTATGACATTGTTAGTACTTGGGATTTGAGGACTTCGGAGAAAGGCCTTTGAGGATGCAGTTTCCCAGCCGACACATTAAGGAACATTTGCTCCAGAATAAACTGCTGTACTCAAGATGTGAACCATGTATTCTTAATGTATTATGCGCAATGATTGTCTATGAGAAGGGCAATCCATAAAAATACTTGGAGTATGGAATGAAATTAGCCAGGAAGAGGACATTTTCCAGCCTTTGCCTATGGCAGGGCATATTTTGCTTTGAGTAGATAGGTATCCACTGCTAGGAAAATTCTGAGTGTGATGCAGTTGGCTTAGGCATTTTTGTCGAACCTTTGCCTTTGATCACTGGAGAACATTTGACCCTGTGGACTGGAGCTGCTTGGGGCAGTAGATGGTATCGGCTCCCAGTGGGTTCCTGCTCGGGTGTCAGTACAGCCTGGGAGTGACAGCTGATGCCCAGCACTTTGACCTCTCCTGATTGCTTGGTGGAATTACTCCTAATCCTGTCATTTTTGCTGTATCTGTGAAATAGTGCTCCAGATGTAGAAGAGAAATTGAAGGTAAAGGTAGCAAGGGAGTAGATTACTAGTTGCCTGAGAGAGAGCAAGGCAGTTAAGGTGCACAGACTGCAGAATGACTAGAGGGTTTAGGGAATACTTAGAGATGTAGTTACAAGGTTTGCTTCAGGAAGAATTCAGTCCCAGTGGGAGAATGAGCCTGCCTTGCATTGCGAGGCTTTGTAGATGGCAATTTCTCCCTGGCCGCAACTTCGTCCCCAGTCAAGAGGCACAAATGAGGTCTGGCGCTGTGGATGGAATATTAAGACACCTCAGAGGTGACTCACCCTTCCAAAAAGCCTGTGGTCTTAGTGCCGTAATTTTTGACAGTCCAATTCTTGGAAAGTAGTGGTATGGCTGTGTACCAGATAATTAGCTTGGGTGGTGGCTAAGGCAGGAAAAGAAAGATTGAAAAATAAGTTAGGATGAACCAGATTTTGTTTTTCCTTCTGCATTTTCTTGCTGAAAAGAATAAAAATTGATTTTGTGCCAGCAGAAATATCTGAATATTAAAAAAAATTGGTTTATGTTGTGTATCTTTTTAAAATATCTTTTATTAAAGTCAAACTGAGTATCCATTGAGAAAGTGTTTCAAAATGAAAAGCTGAAAAGTAGTTTTGAGAGTGTCAGTGAGTGCTTAAGCTGTCTGAAAGGAACCATCTTAAAACAATATTTTCAACCTGAGCTTGTATGGACTACCACCAATCATTTAGATTGTCATTACACTTACCCCAAAAGTAAGTCTAGCTGCATGAAGACTTTTCCTAGAATATATGCTTGGTCTTGTAATAGTGAAAGCTGCTTTTATTAAGTTTTTAGTGGTTTTTAAAATTTTCATTTTACAAAAAAAGCAGAAATCTATGTTTGTATTAAAAAAGAAAAGAAAAAGCTGAGCTTCTTGGGAGAAAGCTTTTTAGTCGCATTAATATACTTGCATAAGGTACCAATTTGTACAGTATGCACAGAATGTATGTTTTTATTGGTTAGCACTAAAAGCTTCTTCAATATTGGCTAACTTTTGTTTCTAATTGATAAGTCATGGCTGTTGTGCCCCGCTTCCACTTTGTTTAGATCACCAGGGACTACTAATTTCAAGTTTTATTAGACGCCTAAAGAAATTGAATTTACTTTACATAATCCTTAGAAGTAAAGGAGGACAATTGAGATGCACACACCCACCTGTAACACTTGGGTGAAAATCCCTATGGAAACACCTGTAGGGAACACAGGATGTTATGAAACTGGACTAAAAGAAGCTTACTTAAGAGAATTGCAAGAGGTCAACGAAGTTGGAGGTTCTCTTGTAGATGAAGAAACAGATAGCTCCTTCCAAAACAATCAGTGTTACTCTTCCTCTCCTTCCTTATGCTGCTGCCAGGCACAGCTAGGGTGGCAGGCTGAACTCTTGGTGCTTTAATTGTTTATCTCTCTTTTATGTGGCAGTTGATTCACTGATGAACTTTGCCTTGCTGAACTTTGTATTAGATGCTGTTAGGGACAGCTGTTCCCTTGTGTGCATTGCTTCTTCCAAAATACCAGTCCTTTTACAAAATTATGTTGCTTGCCTGCTGATACAGGGGATAAAAAATGTGTTTTGTTTTTTTTCCTGGGACATTGCATGGCAATGCTGTGTGCTAACAAATGTTTCAGTTGCCATTTGTTTCTTTATTTCTAAATTGTTTTCAGACATTTCATAAATGAGAGCAGTTGCCCAGCCAGCTGTACAGTGTTTCACACCAAACTGAGGAGGTGACCCTGTGGCTTTCTGTGATCATGAGATAATGGCAAATGAGACAGTCTTGCGCTGGTTTGTGAAGACCTGTCAAACTTCTGTCCTCAGCGTAGGTCCTACTTGACCTTGATGAAAATATTTTAAATGTGGCGTGTGGCCATATTTAATTATTCTTGGATTTGCTGTTGCAGTCGCACTCATCATCAAAATCTTGTCTATTTGCATTGAACAAACCCTGCTGGGATGTGTATATTTCTCTCACTTTTGTGAGCCCTCTTAGGCTGGAAAATGCTCATGGTTGGACCAGAGGCTCTTTGATCTGTATGTCAGCACATATGCTGCCTAAAGTGGAGTTTCTCCTCTGTGGGTGACTCCTTGACTTTGAGAAATGAAGGCAGTCTTGGTGTGGTAGTTGCAGATTGGCACTTTTGTATTCATATGGCTCATGGTCCCTTGAAAAGACACACAGGCTTCTATGGAAACACCAGTTTCTATACTGGTAAAAATAGCAGGCTGAGGCTGTGAGGTCATTGTTTGCACAGGGATTAGTGTGTGTGAAGAAATTGTGTTTGTGGATACGTGCTGCTGGAGGACACTTTCTCGCGTGTAATGACCTGTTTTAAATGGATAAACTATGCTTTACATTTTGGTGCCCCATATAGTTCTTTCTTTGTTTTCTTCTGTTAATAATTTCTTCCCCTTGTGTTCTCTGTGTCTTCTGTAGACCTCTTGTGTACTGTTTTATGGCATCTCTACTTTTCTTTTTAGTTACTGTCTGTGCCATGCCTGAAATGGTTGTAGTTTCTGCACTGCAAGAGGAAGAGGCTGTCTTGCACTCTGTTGCCTGGTGTTGTCCCCTGCCTTGTGCAGCCCTACAAGTTCTCTGGACTAGAAGCACTTCTTTGTTTTATGGCCAGGCTAACATTTACTTGTGATCGTTCTCTGATTGGTTTACCTGTTGCACTCTGGCAGCATCAGCTGAAAATGTGCACAGAAGTTCTCCCTCGGTGTCTTCATCCTGGTTATGTGGGATGGGTGCCCTGTGTCACCTGTGGGATGTCATCTCTTTTCTGCTTATCTCATGTTGCTCCCAGGCAGCCCCACCCATGTTGGTGTGGCACTGTCTGGATCTCGTGGCATCTTTTTGCTCTTTCCTCAGTCCTTCAGACCTGCCTCTTCCTGCCCCTGCCTTTTGGCCTGCTGCTGGAGCGTGTGGTTGTGTGGTGGTACCTGTGCCAGGGCTGACTGCTCCCTTATCTACCAGTGCAGGAGGAGCTGGGGAGGAGCCCAGCCAGATCTGCTGTTCTGCTCACTGTTGGTGAGACGGATGAGCAGCTTAGTCCTCAGAAGTGTGGGGCTGAGACAGAGAGATCTTGTGTTTAGGAGTAATGCCTTCAAGTCTGTGGCTGTTGGGTAGGAGTGGGGTGAAGCATTTGCCCTGGGATGATGGATAGCCTGGGAGAGAGCTTGTGGGTTTTGGGTGGATGGTGTAGAGAATCACACAGTGGCAGCACTGTGTGGAAAGTTGAAAATCAATGCACACACCTGTACGTCATTTGTTGGGCATGATTTTTTTTTGGGGGGGGGTTCTTGGTAAACTCCCCATAGGCTGTACTTTGGGACAGAGCCCACCTAGAATGCATGTCCTTTAGAGTTAGGACAGGCCTGATCTGAGCAGGTGGGACAAGAGCATATGATGTGTTATTTCCCATTGTGTTTGATTCAGTACTGGCTGCAGAGCTGTGCAAGAGCAGAGACAGATCTTGTGGCTCAGCCTGTTGGTGTAGTCATTCAGCAAACACATGGGGAAGGTCAGTTTTTAATGCCAGGCCAGTTGCATGCTGTGAGGGCTGTTCTGCTCTGGAACATGGCATTTTTCTTGTTAAACTTAACCTACCTTGTTTTGAAAAAGGGGATGTTGGGACACATTTCGTATGTTTAGAGAAGAGGGAAAAAATCCAAAGAAAAGCAAAAGTAAACAGTTGCTATGGCATGTTTGTCCGTATCCATTTGTAAACTTTGTGTCCCCCAAGCCTGTACTTGCTGCTTCTGTAATATAAGTAGCTCAGAATAGGAACTTTCTTCTTATGCTTCTGCTTTTACAGTTTAATACACTAGTAATGGATTTCAGATGTCTCTTAATCTGAGGCTAATCCTCCTGATTTGTGGGCAGTGGGCCACGAAGGACTTAGCTTTTTGTCTACGCATTTATTATTAATAAATTATTTTCACCTCCACTAAGAAATAATAGCCGTTTCTTAGTTGCCCATAAAGAGGACTTAATTTGCAGTAATTTTAATTTTGCCATTATGCAGTCAAACAATAGACATCTGGAATCATAGACCAGTGTCAGCAGTTTGAAAATTGACACCCTGTAATAATTTAGCTTCACAGTTTTTCCACTGTTGCAGATTGACAAATTGTGACAGAAAAGAAAAAAACCTAAAAAACAGTTTGCTCACTTTTAGGAATTTGCATGGAGAGCTTCTGAATGGTCAACCCCAACACTCTAGTTTGATTATTATAAGCAGAGCATAAAGTAACCTGAAATCTGTCTGATGGCAGAGTAATGAAAGAGTTACAGGCAATGATGTTACCTGGCTCTCATCTTCCTAGATACTCAAAGGTGACATAAACCTAGCTTTTAATGACTCACCTATTTTTATTTGGCAAGGAAACGTGCTTTAGGAAAGCTGTGCTCATGCCCTGGCAGTGGCTCTGACTGCATGACTTCTAGGCAAGTAGGTAAAGGAGCCTTTACAGTAGTTTTGGTGTTTGCCATAGTAAGTAAAAACATGAACAGGAAAACAACATCAACACTACTTATAGTTCAGTGTTGGTTATAAATTCAAATCTGAGTTTTAAAAAACATCTTAGTTACATTGTCTTAAGCATCATTCTTTATCCACTTTCTTCAGTATCTGCTTTGAAAAGAGACTTTGTGGTGGTTGTTGGAAAATGACCAACTTTTTCATCGGGACACACACCCTGTCCACTTCAGGGAGGGGAACAGTATATATCAAATATTATACTTGCATGTGGTGACAGTGTGTATTAACTTTTTTGCAGAGTTTTGAGTACTCACTGTAAATATTTGCTTTAGATTTGTAGAAGAGTTTGCTTTCATCAAATAAGCTAATCACCTGGGAGAAACATGTGATCAGTATGAATAATTTAGGTGTCTGCTTGTTGTCTCAGGGGTCCACCATTCTATGTTATGTCCAGGCTGCCAACCGAGATAAGGAAGATAGAGGGCAAAGCTGGCGGTGCTAACTGTCACCTTGTCATCTTCTCCACCTCCTGGTCCCAAGTGGTGTACAAATAAAGCTGCAGGGTTTTTTTGTGTGTGTGTGAGTCTCAGTAACTTCTAGAAATAGCAATGGAAATATGATTAGACAAGGATAACTCAGGCTATTTTGTGTGTGTGTACAAGACCGACCTTACTTTCTGTAGAACAATTGGACTTTATGTAAACGTGGGAATTTCTGAATCAAAGACAGTGAAGAAGTTTTTTTTTTTGCTCAGAATTGTGAGGGGAAAAAAAAGGAAAAATATTTTCTGAGAGGAAGGTGAGAAGTAGGCCTCTGATCTTATTTTTACTGAAGTCCTCATCTTGTGATAGCCTTGTCTGCTTTAAGATACTGTTGCAGTACCCAGTAAGCTGTAGTTGTTTACCCTCTGACGAACCTGCATACCAGAACTCTGCAGATGGCAAAATCAAGAAATTTGAAGTGCAAAATAACGTTTTTAGTTACTGCCTGATAAAAGCCAACTTCTGCTTTAAAACTTTGTGAAGACACATGAAGAGGCTGTAAAGACTTGGAAATAAAAATGAGAAAGTTAAGATGGTGTATCATGTTCAGTGCTGTCAAAAGTACAGGCTGTGTTGACTCTGGTTCACGGTTTTGTTGTGTTTTGGGGTTGGATTTTATGAGGAAGAAAAAGTTCTGTTTAAAACGTTTGTTTGCAGCATGTTCTGTAAGGAAATCTGAGAAATGCAGAAAACAACTCAGTATTCTTTAAGCCTAAAACTGTTATTTTGGCCAATGTGATGGTGCCAAAAGCAGTAACATTAGCTGTGCTTGCATTATGAAAGAACTCACTTCCTTTGCAGTACTAAGATTTGAAACTGGTCAGGCCTTTGGAGACACTTGTGTATCAATAGCATGATAATTTGACACATATCAAAATGCTTGGGAAGACTTTCAGAAGCCTGAATTTGATATATGTCTATGTATATATGAAAAAAGTGACCTTAAGCGGAAATCATTCTGGCATAGATTTTTCCTAATTCTTTTGCATGTATAAGTCATTATATATTGCTTTTCAGTTTTTTTAATTGCTATTCATTATTTTAATGTTTCTCTCTGGCTCCTCTTTATTTTCTTTGAGAGAGTGAAGCATAATTCTGTTCTTACATATATATGCGCTTCCCAAAACAAAAAGTTAACCTCGAATTAAATAGGCAGTCTGAGCTTTATGAAGTAGATAGGGATAAATGATGACTATCTGTCTTGTTGGTAGCACCTTTATAGTTATCTCTTGAGGAGAATTTCCCAGCTTTTTTTAATCATTTGAGTGCTGATATCTGATCTAATAGTAAGTTAATAATTTTTTTTTTACTGTTCTTTGTTGTACTTTGTGACCCCTGAGTTCTGCCATGTTCTTATGGCCTGTTTTCCCTCCTGAATTACTGGAGGGCTTGATTGAAAAGCTTTTGCAGGTTCCAGGAGAGGATCCAAAAGGGAATTGTTATAGAGACTCAGATTTCAAGGAGCTGTAGGGACTGGCTTTGAGTCACTGCAAGTGCTTCTGTTGACTCCTGCACACTTCTTTCAGAGCTGACAGTGGCTGTCAAGTGGTGAATCCAGATGTTAATACTTAACACTTTTTGAAGTTTGTTGGTGCACTGAGGCCTGACCTTTCTTGTGAAGCTGCTTCAATTATTTCCGTGATTTCTGGTTATCATCAAATCAAATTGAAAAGATCATCTGGTGTCCTGCTTCCTGCTGGTACTCTTTTCCTGGTGAGCATTTCCAGAGTTCTCCATGGGCAACAGGTGGGGTTGGTGACATCAGGCAACTCTTTGCATCCCTTCAGCTGCAGGTATTTTTTTCTTATCAGTGACGATAGAAACAGGTTCAGCAGCCATGTGTAAGACCAAAATTGGGCACATGCATGTGTATGTGCTTTAATGCCATCTCCTGGCATTTGTTGGAGCAGTGTGTTGTGCTGCCATTGGCAATGCACTTGAAGCAAAGTGTGACTTTGGAGACTTCTTTGACGCTGAGCCAGCAGTCTCACTATGATGTGTTTTGCACTGGGGAGAGAAAAAACAGATGCATGTTTGTTTTTTTATTATTTGTGAGGAGTATCCTTTGAATGGCTTCCAAGTTCTTGAGGTTCTTGCATGTTGTGCTGCCTTTTAACTCCGTGGCTGTAGTGCACTTGGATGAGAGGTACAGTTTACACAAGCAATTGAAATTGCACGTGCACCGGATTTTTTAGGCTCTCGGACTTCCTTGCTGCTTGTGTCAGCATGCCAAAGTGCACTGTGTTCTCAAGGCTTGTCTGGGTGGGAATATGTAAAAGCTGTCAATTACTCCTCTGTTCCAGGCTGGCTGTTTTATAAACAGGTGTGGTCCATGGGGACATTTCCCTCATTTAAAACCCATCATCTTCACTTACCCTGTAGTGTTAGTTATTGTCATTGCACAACACAACTGAATCCTGAGAGAGTTGTAGGATAAAAAGCAAAACTAGTTGAATTCCACTGAATTATCTCACAATACAGTTGTGTTATTTTCTTGGAGGATAAATTGCAGTGATTAATTAATAAAAAAGTTGGTTACATTTGGTGGAAAATAAAACCTGTAATTTTAAGGTTTAAAGTAATTACTTGACTGCTGCTACTGAGGCACTGCTTAGAGTATGAAGATGTACACTGCATGAAATTCCAGAGTTGTAGGTACTAGGCATCATCCTGAAAGATTTGGTTGCCTGTGCAGTAGTTAATGCAGAAATTACTGTGTGAAGTTGTTTGCTCTCTGCTTGAAAAGTAGGGACAGTCTAACAATGATTATTAGAAGGGTTGAAATATAAAAGGTTTGTCTAACAACCAGAGTTACTGGCAAGTGCATGTGCATGTGTCATCATGCACAGAGCTGGACACTCATGGTTTTGGTGCAGTCTGGGCATTGAGCACCAGATCTGGCTGAAGCAATGCCATAGCAGGTTGGCTCCTGCATCACCTAGTAGCCGCAAATCCTGAGCATTTTGGAATAGTGATGCTAATACTGTAAATGGGTGCTACCCAGTGCAGTGGTTACACTGGTGTCTTGATGTTACATCTCAGGGTGGAGGGGCAGTGGGGTTTTGCTGTGGGATGTGGCAGGAGGAGGGATGGTTTTCTTTCCCCTCATTAAGTGCCCACTGTCTGGCTGGGTGCCCAGTGGTGTTGGTCTCGCAGCTAACTACACTATGAGTTTATACTGAATGTAGTTTGTTCCCCTTTTCATCCCCTCTAGGCTCATCAGACCCTGATCCCAGCCAGAGCCTGAGGGGCTGTGCATGTTTGGGGTGGGAGGGGGGACAGCAAGCTAGCAACTAAGTGGGAAAACCAGTAATGTTACTGAGGCGTGATACTGTTTTGCAGTATTGTAAGTATCCCACATACTCGTTGTGCCATCATGGCATTTGTGCATTGCTCATCTGTTGCTTGAAGGCAAGGTGAATGTAGTTAGTATGGGAATGGTCATATTGCACCAGTCATGATTAAAAGTGGGTTTCAGAGCAACAGAAGAGCTGCAACTACAGCAGCCAGGCGAGATTCACCTGGACCATGATCTGGAACTGGCCCATGGTGACAGGCAGGATCCATCCCCACCACCAGTGTCTGGTCTCTTCTGTGGGGAAGCTCCTTCCCCGGGTACCTGGGTGGTGGTGGAGGAGCAGTTTCAGGACAGAGTTTTAGTGCTGGAAGGAAGACTGGTCATGTTCAGCTCCTTGTGCAGTTTTACCAGAGGATGGTCAGGGATTTTAATTCAGTTGCTTTGAATTGCCCTCACAAGCAGCCTGTTTTTCCCAGCCCTTGAGAGGGAGGGGGAATGACAGGTTTCTAATTTCAGAGCCCAGGGTTAAGGGAGTGCTCGTGTCCCCCCACCCTCTCCTGCCTCCACTGCTTCCCATGTTGTGTGCAGCTTCCCCTTGGTACAGGGAGTGAGGTGGCAGGTGAAGCTGTGACAGCCTTGTCAAACCTCTGGCATTTCTGGCTTGCCCTCTCTGCTCAGGTTTTCATGTAAGTTCAGACACTTGAGGTGCCCAGCCTCAGTTTTTGTTGTTTTGGGGCAGAGGCTGTGGCTGCACCTTGGGTCCCGCTGGACTTTCTGCTACAGAAACAAAGGGCTCTCTGCAACCACCAGACCTTTCTCTGGGGGTGCTGCTTACAGAGCACATCTGCTTTGATGCTCTTTAGACTGATGCATCTCATCTAAGCTCAGAGCAGTTGGGTAAGGCAGAGCTCAGCTGTAACAGGATGCCACCATCCACGCATGGTTGCCTGGCTGGGGGGAGGGAGGCTGGGCAGCCAGCAAGCTGCACATGGCACTGGGAACCGCTTGGATGTGATGCTGAGCTTGTCTGGTCTAGAGTTTGGCAGTGGGGGAAGGACAGGGTGTAATTGCTGGAGAGGCAAGGACAGGGGTAAAATATGGTAACAAGTGAAAAAATTACTCAAGATTGTGAACAGGAAAAAAAAAGGCAAAAAAGAGTGCCCGAATAAAAACACAAAATGAGCAAAGATAGTAGTAGGTGGGGAACAAATGAGAGCTTGCTCATTTCAAGTGATTGGCAAAACTGATAAGGGACAGCAGCAGATTTCAGCCTAACAATGAAGGGAAAGATACACAATAGCAAAAGGGAAGTGAAATGAGAGAAAGGAGGGAGTGACTGATTCATAACTGCTTGCGCCTTGGGTAACCACCACCTCCGTTCATGTCAAATGATTTTAAAGGCCTGTGCAAAACAGAGTCGAGTCCCTTGACTGTGGCTGGCAGATGTGTGCAATAGTCCTGCTGCACACTCATTTGGTGTCAGCTATTATGCAGTCAGCAAGTCACCTCACTAGTGACATTGTAGGTCACCTCTTAGATTTTACCTACATAAATATATTTTGTGCTGAATTACATTGTCTTATCGATTGCAGTTGTGGGCTGGAATTTTAAAATTATGGTGTCTCTATGTCAATAAATGTACAACAGTAAGGACCTGAGATGGTAAATACACTAACCATATATAAGAAAAAACTGTGTAATTCTTGGGGTTTTATTGTTTTTAATGGAACTGGAAGACCATGAAGCGCTGCGCTGCACTGCCCTCAGCAAGTGAGCAGCCCCGTAATATTGTAGAATAAGTTTTGCAGTTCTTTACTGTTTTGTGGATTTAACATGTGTGCTCGCTTTTTGTGCCTGCCTGCTGGTGCTGTGTGCCATATACATCTCTGGTTTGTGTCTAAATCTTGATTCCTGGCAACTGAAGAAGGGTAGAGAGTTGAAGGGCCTGTACTTGACCGACTCCTTGACCCGTGCTTTACGTGCTTTGTTGCTATTAACTGCCTTTCTTCAATAGCTATTGTCTGATTTCTGTCTTGGTGTGTTCTGTCTTTTATTCGAGGCCTTTGCTGCAAGCCTGCTGCCTCCAGCTCGTGAGGTGCCTGCTGCCTGCTTAGGTATTTCTGTGGCCTGCCGCTGACCCAGTTTCTGCAGCATTTAAACTGCCCTTTTCAAAAGGGAACATTTCTGGCCTTTGTGAGCATTCTCAGTGTTGCTGGGATAATGTGGCTGATCCCGCAGATGCGAGTAGTCGCTTTAAAACAAACACACACCCCTGCCCTGGTCCCCATGCTTTCAGTCTTGCTTGGATTTTTTTTCTCTCCTTGTAAATAAAAACAATTATTCATGCTTTCTGGTCATTGAAGCGATGGGCTGTGTTTTGTTGTTCCTGGAACAATTACTGAAACGTTTGCTGTGCAGGGAGGGCAGGGCAGTGCCCAGCCATATAGAGTGTATGCTTCCAAATTTTGAGATGGGAGCCTTTGCTTTTGTTCCCAAGCTGAGGGATCTTGTTTGGGACTTGGAAGACTTCAGATTGTCCCATGTCATCAGTGACTATGTGCCTGACTTGGAGGTTAAGTCATTCTGGGTGTGCACACCGGGTTGTGGACAATGACATTTGGTTTGAACGCTCATATCTTCTTTATTTTCCCTCTACCTACTGAAAGCTTGCAAACTGTGGAAAGGTAAGATCAGGTGTCGAAAATGTGACTTTGTGGTAACTGCAAATCCACGTTACCTACTGCTGGCCGTGGTGTGGGGAAGCACCGGAAGCTTCTTTATTCCCTCTCTTTGCCATATTCCTGCCAAAAGCCACATCTTCCATTTTGACGTGATAGAAGATCTGCCTTACAAAGCCTCGTTGCTCCTTTTTTGTTATAAAATATTGCTGTGGAGTCACAGAAGAAGCCTCTTCAGAGGCCAGATGCACTTGCCAAGCTTTCTATCCGGTTCTTAGTTCAGATGCATGTCCATCCGTGCATCCAAATGCTCCCATAAGAAGGGGCAAAGTGCTGTGTGTCAGTCCTGCTCCTCAATTTGCCCCTCTGCCTATGAGAAGTCCCACTGGCTTCAGTGGGACCTTTGTGCAGGTTCCCATGCAGGACTGTGGCATTAATTTGCTTATCTTGCAGAGGAAGAAGCATTGAGAGATGTATGGCCAAGACCAGTTAAATAGACCTTTGGGCTGCAGAGGGGTCTTTCGCCTGTCTGGAGGAGCTTTTCCTCTCATGGGAGGCTTGAGAAACCCCATGTGGGCCATGCAGAGCCAAAGTGCATCCTTTATTGCAGTGGAAGCAGATGTTTGGTTTGAGGCTTGTCAAGAAACCGAAAATAGCATTACTGATGCTTTGCCTTTGGTTTCACAGGTGAACATTTCAAGTTGGTGAACTCTGATTAGCTTCCTAGCTTTGAAATAAAGCAGGAAATGCAAGAATCCAGGGTGGAGGTGGAGTTTTACTACTGTACTAGATTGCAAATACTTTTTCAAATGGGTATAAAATAATCAAAAGCTGACTTCCTGCTGTTTTTTTCTGCTAATTTTTCTCCTTTTCCTTTCCTCACCGGCTATCCTGCTGAAGGAAGCAAATGTTAACTTGGGGACTTTAGGTGCCCCTTGCTGGAATTCAGAGCCATAAAATACTTGAGGTTTCTTTGGTGGTAGACATTTTGTTCATAAGCCTGTGAAACGGGGTGTGTTTTGTATGGTTCTGCATTGTATAATAGCAGAATGCTGCAGCATTTTGTGCGTCAGAAGAAATTGGCTGAGAGCATATGCTGTGCATTGGCTTCAGCAGATCCTAGATGTTTTGTAAGGACCCGGTGCTTTCTGCGATAAGCCTTGGAACTACTAATCCTGGTAATGCCAACTTTCTTTTTGTATTTTTGCCAGTTTGAATTTTCTGGTAGAAATTTTTTCATATCTGTGTTTCCTGTAACAATGTAATCTAGCCAATTAAAAATACCCAGTGGTACTTAGGAGTAGGTCACAAATACACTGTGAGCATGCTTGCTTTTATTAATAGCACTAAGTCATAGAGCTGTCTTTCCATTTTGCACACCACAGCCCAGAGTGACGAGTGACGCAAGACAGGAGAGCTCAGCAAGCTGCACTTTTCAAAAGGGGCAGCAGAGGAGATTTTGCAGGCTGTCTGCGTGGTGTGCTGTCACCGTGGGGGTTTACTGGCTTTAGGTGAAGAAGTGGAAATGATCAGACGCTGTGAAGGATTCCCCCTTTTTTTTTTTTTTTTTGTGACTGCAGGAGGAGATGTACTTTGAAGTATAACTAGAGTTTTGTATGGGAAGCTAGAAGAGAAAAGCTCTTTGTTTGAGAGTGGGTTTATATGACTGTGCTGTTGAAGCACAGAGATGAAGATGAAAATGCACAGTGCTGTCAGTTAATAAAATGCCAGTGAACAATAAAAATAGTCTGCAATTTTTTAATTGCTATTTTTAAAAGGTTCTGTATTTTGTGTCCTGTCTAGAAAAATACCACACATCACATATGGCATAGATTCAATGAATTATTGCAGCAGAAAAGAAAGCTTTGTCTTATGACGCCAAAACATTTTGAGGGGGACTGAAGTGGATATAACACATCCCAACTGGGAGGGGTAGAGAAAAAGAACAAAAGAGTGATGCTCCTGTGAGATGGAGGTGGTGGTTTGGGGTTGAAACTCCTTTTTCAGTGTTGCTATTTGACAAGTGACTTAACTTTTAACTTTTCATCTTGAAGATTGGTAATGGCCCCTGGGGTGTGGGGGAGCAGCTTTATTTCCCTGCTGTGCATAGGATGACTGTGTGACCGCAGCTTCCCCCTGCAGCACCACACTTAAAGTACCTTTAAGAAAAGTGTAGCCTTGCTTCTTCTCCTTGTATTTTTATTTGCATCATATTTTCACATTCTTATAGTACAGGTTGTGAAAATGCTTTTCAATTACATGAAAAAATATGTATTTTTTAGAAAGCTGTTATGTAGTTTAAATTCATGGTAGTTTGGACATGCTTCAGATGGTCTTGTATGAAGTTTCATCTGCTAGAGGAGATAATTAAGTTTTTAATAAGTTTGGCAATCAATAGTGGCAGTACTTTTTCTCCTTATAAAACTGAAACATAGCCCTGAGAAAGCTGGTCTTGGTCTATTACTCAAGCAAATGTTTGGTAAAAGGATTTTGCAAGTGGGGCATGGTTTTAAGTTTTTGAGGGACTTCCCCAGCATCTTATCAGTTTGTAAAGTGAATTACTGCCAATGCAGTGAAACTGTATATTGGAGTGTTTGCTTTTTTTTTGCATTTGCAGCATTTGAGGCTGTCTGTTAAAGTGCTGTGGAGATAAATTGTACAGTTTTCCATACTGAGCTCATTTTGGTTGTCTGTCTTCATACACTGGCTTAAACAAGGCGTTGTAACTGAGTGCTCGTAGGTAAATTACTGTTCTTAAAGGTTGATGCTCAGAGATTATACTTTGTTTTTAAAAATGTGGGCTGAAATTCACAAAAGGGGAAAAAATGCAAAGTCCAGATTGAAGTTTTCCACTGTTGGGTATTCTTTGTAGCTTTGAGACGTGATCTTCGTGGCTTTTCCATAACTTTTTTTCAGGGAAACTGGTATTGGGTGCACTGTCCAGACCAAGGGGAATAAATTAAAAGCAGAAGTTACTGCTTTTTAAAGTCCTAGGTCTGAGTTTTCTTGTATTTGCTTAGTTTCCTTTTTAGTTATATTCTTTTTTTTGTTTTTTCGGGGAGGGGCAAGGCATGGGGAAGGGTAATGGTTTTTTAGAACTTAATAAGTTCAGTGTAAAGGTTTCCTGTGGGCTGTTGAGATCTGTCAGGCAAATACATGCTGTCCTGCAGGCCTGTACTCTTTCATTATAAAAAGAAACTAAAAGGCTTGGATTAATGTAGAAACAGCAAAAGGCAGCTCCCATAGGAAGATTATCACTCTTAATTACTGTAGGAAGATTATCATTCTTAATTGTTAAGCAGGTCAAGCTTATCAGTGACCACAGAGCTCTTTCATGCATTTTACTTTTCATGCATAACTGCTGTAACTTAAAATCATTTCTGTCAAGATAGAAATTTTTGTCTGTTCCTGGTGTAGAAAAAGGAAATGGTTGGGTGCAATGGTATTTGACAAGAATGTAACTTCCTATTGCTATGAGCTTTGCAGCCCCACAGGGCTTCCTGTCAATGCCTCCTGCTTTTGTCGAGGTGGGAGCCAGATTCTCTGAGCTGGAGGAAAACTAGTTTCCCGGGCATGTGAAAGTGAAACACCCTTGGAGGAAGGGTTGCTACTGACTTGACAGAAGTTGGCCTTTTGCTCTTCAGTTTGGGGAGAGGTTTTGACTAAAATTGGGTGCACTTGATGAAATGAATTTTTATTTTAACTGTTAAAAACAGAATTGCAACTGTTGGTGTGTTAAAAAGGTGAGATCTGTTTTTACTTAGATCTCTTCTTTACTGGTAATTGTTCTGTAGACACGCTGCAGGAACAGCAAACATGTTCATTGTTACTTTTGTGGGGATTAGTTTAGTTGAGGCAGGTGTGATAGAATTTGTTTCTTCTGAAATACCTGCGTCTTGTTTTGTTCGGTTTGTAATTGTTTGTACAGGACTATGCTCAAAAACTGCCCTTGCCACTAAAATTTTCTGCTGTCGCTTTGCCATTGCAAGGACAGAAATAAGGGCTTTGCTGCCTAATAAGTAAAAATAATTTTGTTCTTCTTAGGTACAAGGCAGGTGGGTTTTTGGCCTATCCTCTCACTTTTTTAAGGTTCTTTCATCATGCCTCTTTCATGGGGCTGTACTGTGAATTTTGACTGCTTTCAATAAAAGGCTTTGAAAACTGTGGGTAGGGAACAGTCATTTAAATTTCATGGTATTTCAGCTCAAGGCTTGCATTTGTGTTTTGTTTGTGGCCAGAGAAGGCGGTGTGCTGACACCATGGAAGCTTTTTCTGTTGGTACTTCTCCCTGTACACTTTCTCTAGGGTTCATGGTTTCAAAACGCCTGAAAAAGGCAGTGAGCCGCACATCTCACTTGAAAATGTTTCATTTTCAGTTGAGAGATGCTGGGCAGGACTGTGGCTAGACAGCCTGATCTTTCCGAGGTGTGGGCACTCAGCTTCTCTTGTAAGGGTTTTGGGTTGTGAGAGTTGAGCAGTGCTCTTCAAAAAGCAGCCATTTCTTTACATGGATTAAATAGGCCGAGGTGCTTCAGGTTTGATTGCCTTTCTTAATTCTAGTTAATTGAGCAAGATAGGCAAAAGTTAACATCTCAGCAATTCTTTGTGATCTTAGTGGCAGTTTTTGAAGAGCAAACCTGTGTTATGCAGGCAGTTTAAATGTTCTTAGGGGTTTTTTTTTGAGGGTTTGGCAACTACAGAGTAAGCAAATTACTCGAAAAAGTGACTTTGGCTAAAATGTTTTGAGGTTTAAGAAGGAAAAAAAATAGCATGAGCTGCCTTCAATTTTTGTTTTATTTTGCAAACTCATGGACGAGGAGCAGTCTTCAAAGAGACTGAAATGCAGTATTTTCTTACAACTCCACAAGTCCAGGATCTGGTAAAGACAAAATGTCAAGAATACCAAGGCTTCTGATGGAGCTAAAACTGTGTTTGTATTAGGCAAGTGGCTCTTTTAATTTGTCTTGGGAAGGGCTTAATACAATTTACTCTTTTCTTTTTTTGTTTCTGTGATTTTAATGTTAATGGACCATTGTTGCTCTTTGAAAGAGATAAATTGTTAAGAAGCTTTAAGAAGAGAAAGGCAAGCTAAAGGTTTTATTTGAGAGCAGTTATCAGAGTTTACCTTGTGAAATATTGCAAAATGAAAAGGCAATTGTTGAATTATATGAAGCCAAAAGTAAAATGATGGTAGATGTTCTGCCTGCCAGGATATTTGCGATTTGCTGGCAGCAGTAGAGGTGCTCCAGAGGAGAATATTTGATGTGCATTTTGAACTGGTGGGCACTGTACAGTCATCCAAAACACATAACTTAGCTATTAGATGCCTAAAATGTACGTGGTCCCCCTGGACCATCTCTAGAGAGTGTTGGTTGTTGCTTGAAATTCAGGTGACTAAGGGATTTCAAAGAAGAGGGTTTGGAAAATAATTTCAAGTGAATTCAAGTGATTGTGAATTAATGTCTTAATTTGCTACAGATTTCAGTTATTCAGAAGTTGGGGACTGATTTATGTGAGGGAGTAATTCTATTCCTCTCTTAAACATGCTTTATTGTGCTGATCCTGCTACTAAAATGCAAACCACAGGCACAGCTGGGGAAGAAAGCGTTTTCTCTTCACCAAGATGCTCACTATAGCACTTTGTGCCTCACTGATCAACGTCTCGCCTAGGTTTCTTCAAGAGCCTTAATCTCATTTTTATTTGGTCTTCATTTACCTTCTTTGGATGTTTTTCAAGGAGGCTGTTTGGCTGTGAGGGTAGAGAGAAAAGCCAATTTTTTTTAATCTGTGTCTTTCCGTTTACATCCCCTTGAGAAATGTGGCTTTGAGGGGTATACTGTGAGATACTCTTAAGTTTGATCATTGCAATTTTGTTGCTTTGTAATGGAATAAACCAAAGCACTGCTGGCTTAGGTAACAGTCATGCAAATGGTGAGTGTAAATGCTATTGCAGAACTTGGTAGGAAAAGGGACCACAGGCAGCAAGAGAAGGCTGCCCAGGAAGGTGACTTGTGGCTGTAGAAACACCAGGGCTGGAGTAATGGAGCAGAGGAGGCTGCTCAAGTTGCTGCAGGAGAGCAGTGCACAAGGGACCGAGTGGAAGTAACACAGAATGGTTTCGTGCTTTACACACTGAGCTAGGTTTACTTACCTCTGTATTTCACTGCCTTTGTAAGTAAAGTATAAGCTCATTGAGACTTTGGTGTGCAGGTCTTAGCTATATATTGCTTCGCCATCTTCAGTAGTTTAAGAAATAAAAAAGAAAAGAAAAGGTTGGTAGACCCGTCTTCCTCCCTAAATTATGGCCTTGGCCATAAATTATGGGATTTGTTTTTAGAGAGACTGTCTCATCCATTTCACTGATTTCTTTTGGTTTAGCTGCCCTTTCCTATTTTCATGTAGCCAAAGCATCCAAAATAGCAGGTATGTATTCACATGTCAGTTCAGAGGTAACACTGTTTTGGCCTTTCCTGCTTTCCACAGTCTAGGATTCGGGCCTTGATGTACACGGTGTGCTTCAGAGGAAATAAAGGTGACCAGCCTGCTTCCAGAATCATAGAATGGGTCAGAAAGGACCTCAGTCTAGTTCCAGCTCCTTTGCCATGTCAGGGACACCTTCCACTAGACTGGATTGCTCAGAGCCCCTGTCCATCCTGGCTTTGAGCATTTCCAGGAGTGGAGCATCCACAATTTCCCTGAGCAACCTGTTGCAGTGCCTCCCCACCCTCACAGTAAAAAAAAAAAAAGATTTCTTCCAGAAGCAGCACAGCTCTCTGGTAAAGCATGTAAGTGAATTCCTAATGATGGGTTACAAATCCCAAGCATTCAGAAGCAGTGAGTCAGTCCTTCCTTTCTTCCCTAAAAAATGTGGTGCTAAAAATAAGGGAGCCTTTGGACTTCTAGGTTTCCAGTGTTCAAAATTCACATTTGTGTTCTTTTACCTGTTGGTCATTCTTTTTCTTTAAAAAGTAAAAAAAAAAAAACAACTAGAAAGACTGAATGGTTCATGTGTTGTCACAGGTCGGTGCAGGACTTCAGGAGAAGTTCTGTGAGTCTCTGGAGCTGAGGTGGCAAGTGTGACTGCTCTTTTGCAGGTGCCAGAGCCCTGCAGGGACACACCAGTTACAGCCTGCCCATGAGCAGTGCAGGGTTATTGCAAGCGGGACAATTTCCTGGTTTCTGAGGACTCTTTCTGCCTTTAGGAAGGAAGTTAAGGTTACAGAAAAAAAAAAAAAATCTACAACTATTCCTGTTTCTGTTTTTGGCAGAGTTGCCTTGATAGTAAACTCAAGTTTTAATTTTATCTTTTCAAACAATTTCATAATCTCTTTCAGAGCTACTCTGTGTCTTTCAGGACCTGCACTGTAATGGTCCTAATATTGGTTGGTGCGTTTACTGCCTTTGGTAAAGGAGAAGTTGAGAGAAGAGAGGGACTAGGGATGTGACAAACCAAAGCTTTGTATTATCTCTGCATAGGACTTTGATTCAGTTGTTTTTTCTATTTCTATGTCAATTACCTCTTAATTACCTATTTTCATTTGTCAAAATAATGTCTTTGCATCAGCTATAATCAGAATGATTAAAAGTATCTGGGTTTGGTTGTTCCCATATGTGTTCCATTCTGCTTTTTATTTATCAGGTGTAGTCTAGAGAATGAATCTAAAATTAGTCAGTAAATGAGAATTTTATTTCCTTTTCTCTATTTTGGTTTGCATAAAAAATGTGCTTTTCTGTACAATACATACACACTTTCGTATCACAAAACCTCATCTTGTGTGTTCATTAACATTGCCACACCGGTGGTGCAAAATGCCAAAATGCTCAACATAAGTAAAATCTTACTTTTATCAATATACTGAAAAATAAAACAATACTGCCTAAGCAGACTCACTCAAAAAGGACCTCTTGTACGTTTAAGAATCCAGTCCTTTTTGCCTGCTGCTTCCAAGAAAACCCTGCAGCCCTAAAGCAAAAGACCCAACAATAAAATGCCTTTCCCCGATTTGCTTTTTCAACATGTGCTGTGAACAAAGGGTACAAAAAGGAAGAAGAAAGGGAACCAAGTAGCAATTGTGATTATTTTCAACTGCAGATGTTGCTGTCTGAATCAGCAGATGAGTATGCGTGCTAAGATAATGTAAAGTAATCAGTTCAAATGAAGAAATAAAGATACAAGGAAGACTAAAAGGAGTTAATAGAAAAAGTAACACTGGGATAAACTTCCTTCCAGGAAATGTCTTTCACTCCTGGTCAGATGCAGCTTAATCTTCAGATTGAGTGTTTTGTGTGTATAATCAGATAAATTAATTAAGTTTTAAAGTTTCATTTAAAAAAAAAAAGGCCAAACAAAAAACCCCAATGCAGTCTCCTGCAGTCTCCAGCAATTTATTCAAAATAGATCTTGCTCTTTTGTTTGGATTTTTAGGAGGAATGTTTCTCTTGTGATTTTGAGGAGTGAAGTATGAATAAATCTCCTGTGAAAAAAGATGTCTTTCTGTTGAACTTTGGGGAAAATATAAAGATTTTGCTTATTTCAAACAAATGTTTATACATTGCATAAAAATATTAGGGTTTGGGACTGTAAATACTGACCTGGTTGTTTACCTATATTTACTTAATACATCACAGACTAACAGAACTGAAAGAAGCAAGGGCAAAACAATTTCAATGTTATATTTAACAGTGCTGTCAGCATCCTTGTATTAGCATCTCCTTTCATTAGTCCCACATCAACAGAACACCAAAATGTTCTTTCCTGAAGCAGGAAATGTCGTAAAAGGTTGGAACTTCTCCGTGTTCAAGCACGTCTGGGGCTTCTTAGTGGAGGGAATGTGGTAGCTTAACATTTTGCAGCTCATGCACCTTTTAAAAAGAAAACAAAATCCCCTAAAATTGTTGCCCTCGAGTTAGGTGTTTCTCTGCTTGCACAAGTGATTAAGGATGCTTGCATTGCTCCATCCTGCTCTTTTTCCCTGGTGTCACCCCTCTTTCTTACCCCACCTTCCCTCCAGCCCCCTTTTTCCAGCTCCACATGCACCTTTCTCTCCAGTAGGCATTCCTGATGCTTGTGTGCATGCTCAGGATTTATCTGTCTCTGCTGCATGTTTTCTGCAAGTGAGGGTGTTGAACTGGAGGTTTCATGGGCTCACCTTCACCTTTCCTGACAGAACCTGTCCCCAGATCTTCCTGGTGCTCTGAGTGACCATGTGGTGCCCTCCCTCACCTCCTCAATGTTTCTATTTTTCTTACCCTTTGTTCCTGGAAAAGGGTGATTCAGGTTGTCAGGGTTTTAAATATACTGTGTGGATGGAGAGGAGAAAGGGCATTGAATTGTTGGGCTGGGAAGTGATAGCAGCACCATTTAAACTAAGTTTTTGTTGCATACTGAGTGTTCAAAGTAATTGCCAAGAATTTTCTTCCCCTCTTCTATTTCTTTCTCCTGTTTCCCTCCAGTTCACTTTGTGCTTAAAAATGTCCTCTGAAATGTTGGAAATGAACTGCTCTATCAAAATCTGTCATTTAGAAGACGTTAACTGGTCTGCCAAAAAAAGGAGAGATGCCATGGACTGTGGGGTCCAGCTTTGTTAGATGGCATGCTTAATGGGATGTTAGCAGATTTTAAAATCAATGAAAGAGTAGCTGGAAACCAGGCTTTTTCTGTTGTGAAGAGGCATGCTTCTCCACATTTGTTGTTTCAAGACTTCCATTCATAGGCAGATATTTCTGTCTTTCCCAAGCCTGTAACATTCTCATGAAAGGATCCATGTACTTTTTTGGATACGTCATCTGTAGCTAAGAGGGCAATTTTTGGCATAATTTGAGTTGAATCTATTGGTGAGATGTGTTCTTGGAGAAAAGAAAAGCAAAAAACTTAATTCTTTTTGTTAAACTTGACTTCAAATTTTAAATGTCTCCATAAATTGCCTCAGTGTTTATTTCTGTGTCAGATCCCTCACAGAGATCTGAATCATATTTGGAGCGTGGGGATGCAGAATGGTGTTCTGCCAGCTTCCAGCTGCCTTTGTGAGACACTAACTGGGGAAGTACACTTCCAATGTCGATGGCCTGTCTCTTTCTCTGTATAGTGATACACTTGAAAGTGCATCCTAGTTGTTCGAGTGTCATGGGCAGAATGTTCTCCTGCCCATTCCCATTATTCCAACCTGTCATCTTTTCCCTTGAGGGGAACTAACCCAAAACAGTGGTAGTTCTCTTTCCACTAGTTCTGTTGTTGAAGAAACTCAGCTCTCAAGTTCTGTGTTTTGGCACTGCTTTGGGGCCGATGATAAGCGGTGCAGACGCCCTGGAACTGGACAGTGGGCTGGGTGATGGGCACAGTGCCATAGAAATGTGGTTCTTCTGCTTTCGGGGCCAGGCTGGGGCTTGAAGTGATTTGGCAGCTTTTGTGGGGTGCAAAGCAGAAGCTGGATGTCTGGTAATCATGGGACCATTCCTGGCTGTGCGGGGATGCTCCAAAGTTATCTCTGTGCTCAGGAGCCAGCTCGGAGCCTGCAAAGTGTTTTAGCTGAGGCTTGGCTTCAGCCACCCAAGGTCCAGGCTGCCTTCTCCAGAAGGAATAAATGGCACCTCTGGGATCCTGCTGCTGCTACTCTCATAGGGCCTTTCCCATTTTTGGACCAGTAGAGGGTTGGCTGAACACTAATGCAGTACTTTTTTAAGACCCAGTGCTACAGCATGGCCGTGTTCACCTAGACCAAATGAAATGCAGTTTCCTACATCCACAGCTGGATTTGCACCCACCTGGTGTATTTGGTACCTATTGCAAAGAGCGAGGGTTGAGAGGAAAAGAGCTGATGCTGCTAGAGTTCCTCAGGAGAATTAGTAAGTCTTGGAGAGCTACTGCCAATTATATGAATTGCCAAAGAGAGGCACTCAGCTTTTTGCCGTTCTCAGCAAAGATTTTTCTGGTGAGAAAAATTCTCACCAGTATTTCGCAGTACCTCTACGATGCTAGAAACTTAAGCAGTGGTGGGGTTCAAGGTCATACTGTAGTGCATAAACCACTGGCTTAACTTTTATTCCACTGTTTATGTGTTTGCATAAAATGAAAGGATCTGGGAACCTTTAAAAAATACATCTTCTCCAAATGTCTGTGGCTTTTACTATAGTAGTAATTTAAATTTGTATTTGTTTACAACAGTGCTCCGACTTGCCTTCTGGGTATGTCCCTGAGGCTGATTTTTGGAAGGAGAAGGTGCTGGTTGCTGCAGTGTTTCTAGGAATATGGAGCAAGAGCTGACTGCTGCAGGGACAAGGTGGTTGGAAGGAGACTGTCACTAGCAGCTTCTCAGGAATGCTACCTGGATATATTGCCTTCCACCTGCTACAGTAGTGAGGGAGTTTTCTCCCTCCTATGATTCTATGTTTTCATAAAAGTTGGGGGTTTTCATAATAATAAACATTATTTTTCCTGATTGGTAATAAATTATGATGTCTGTTGCTTTGGAATATAACAGCAGGATTATGTACACACTAATAGATATTAAAGAGGCAATGTTACAGAACTACATTTTTAAATTGGGAACTAATTGACTGTACTACCACAAATTATGCAAAGCAGCTGGATAACTAATGAGACCACAGTCCATGTCTACCTTCTCAGATTCATCCTTACCAGGATGCTTATTAGCATCATCCAGTAGAGATGAAACTGGTTCTGCCTATTAAGTGTGCAGATTCCTTCTGGGGAGGCTTTTAACAGAGTAGCACTGGGTATGCAGATGAAATGAACAAGTACTGGGCTTCTTTTATACTGCTGTGGTCATTGGGACTTACAGAGGACAAGTTTTAATTGTGAAAATGGTGAAGATATCCTGGAATTTCCATGTATTGAGTAATGTTGAAATAAGATAAAAATGTGCTAGAACTGATGGGAAGTTTATTGTGAATTTTTGTAGGGCAAAGGAAAGATGATGATATATGTGCTTCACAGTATTTCTTACTTTTGGACAGAAGAAATGAGCTGGCTTTTGCATTAAAGCCACAGCTACACAAGCACTTATTTTGATATGAGCTTATGCCCAAGCTGCTATTTACCTCCTCTACCTCTGCATCTCTCATCTGTGCTCGTACCAGTGCTTGTGTAGATGTCTAATTGGCGAGACAGGGGATCTGCTCCATGCTGATGTAGTTTTCATTCCTCAGGACTCCTTCCAGTTCTTTTCCCTCTGTAGTTCACTGCACAGCCCCATAAACAGATGTATCAGCGTGACTGGAGAGATCTGTGCAAGGAAGGGAGATTCAGAATATAAAGTCAAAAGCCCGTAATGTATCTTCCTTCCTTGCAGATTGTAGCATCATGCCCACTAAATATTAATTGTGGCTTCTCTTCCCTTCTTTTCAGCTTCTCAGCAAAGATGCCTCCAAATGGGAAGGCCTTACATTTTCACCCATCAGTTCTGCATTTTGGAATGCAGTGAGTATCTTACGTTGTTATTTTGGTTAATAATGCAGTGTGGAGGAACAGCTATACTGAGCTCCATTTGGGTAAAAAGCATTAACTGGGATCATGCTATTCTCTAAAAAATACATAAGTAGTAAGTAATTGCCACAGAGTTGGAAGTGCATTTCTTGCCTTGCAATGTTTTGTAAATTAAATTCAACATGGTTCTGGGAAAGAGGAAAAGCTAATAGGTAATATAATGTATTCTGGGTGTACAGTTCAGGTGATTCTGCATGGATGTCAAATAATTGCTTCATGCTGTTTGTTCATTTTTTAAAAGATTGCCTTTCTAGTGGCGGAAGAGCTTGTTTTTCCTTTCAGGATTTTGTTTTCAGAATTTAAAGTCCCAAGCAAAACATACTGGTAGAATAAATGAGATTTTTCTTAGTTCTCTTTTAAGAAAACGTAAAAAATTATTCTTAAGTGATAATTAGCCTTTGATCTATCAGTAACCAAAAAGAAGCACAGTCCCCTTGCGAGTAAACGGAATGTTTCAGAGGATGTACTGGAGGAATGTTTGAGATGTTGGGGTTTAGGATGTACTAGCTAAAGCAAAAGTGTTATGAGAGCCATTGCTTTAGCTGACAAGAGTTTAGTTATTCAAACCTTTTTATTCAAAACTTTGTGCTTTTAAGGGTTTTTTTTTTTTCTTCAACTCCTGTGAATTTTGGCTGGGTGCACCTCTCACATCCCCATGTTACATATTTGCCTTTGTATACTAAACGCAAAATTTGTTTGGCACATTTCCAAAGATTAATTACAACTGGCTAATTGTTGCAGATCAACACATTTTAGAGTGATTTGTGTTTGTTGCTTTTTACATGCACTGCCTGAGCTTATAAAGTGAATAATTTATTTCTCTTTTTTTTCCCCCTGTTTTAGGTTACTGGGCTTACCCAGAGCTAAAATGCTGCATGCCTACAACCCCAGTAGAGATAGAGATGTTGTAGTCAATTCAGTGTTTACAGCTACTAGGCAGTTTCATGTGTCTCCTGCTCATAGCCGGGTGAGTGTTGATGTACGTTGGGAAACTATGTAATGGCCAAGTGCCAAGCTTTCGTGCTTCCTTTGGCATAAGCTCTTCATTCTGTGTTTTTGTGCTTTTTTGTAGGACCTCCAACTCTTTTTCTGTTTTGCTAGTGGTTTTTTTGTTCACTTCTACTTAAACTTGTTTGGGAGAAAACGTCCAAAACCTACAGTAGAAAATGTGTTTGACAGTAACTGAGGAAAAGAAGAACTTTTCAGTGTTAGAGAGGCTGTTTAAATCTCATTCTGCTCTAAGCAGCATTATGCAGTAATCCACAGGCATGTGGGTGTTTTACAGCCATGAATTTTCAGTCTTTTGAATGGCCTTGCGTATTCATCAGAAAAACCTGCAGTGAAATGTTTTATGCATTTTGTATCGCAATTATGAGCCTAATTGCCTTTATGATCTAAGACCATTATTTTAACTCTGATTTTTTTAACAATGTATAACAATATAATACATATTAAGAATGAATTGCAGTGATCTCATCTGGATGAAGCCCCATTTTTATCCTCCACTGATGTGCAAAGGGGTTTTACTATGTTTTCATCTGATATTTGCTTTTACTACAGCTGAATGGGTATTACTGTGCAGACATAAATGTCATTGCTCTTCCAGCCAGACTATCTGGTTACTAACAGTGTTGCCTAAGTTCAGCTTTGACTCATTTGGCAGTGTATCACAGGGGTATTGATTGGCTTTGCAATAGCCACCTATCTCTGTGTGGGGAAGTGTTTCTGTGCATGTGGAGGCTGTCAGTGCTGCATGCCTGAGACCTTATGCAAAAGGAAGCTTTGACTGATGAGGCCCCATGCTAGCTGAGAAACTCTAGCCATAATTTGACAAGCTGCTGCATGGTCTTGGTTCTTCTCTGAAGTAGGAGTTGAGAGTTGTGCAGAGATGAAACTTCTCAGCACTGAGGTTCTGCTTAGTGGGACCTACAGACAGAAGTATACCTGTGGAAGTGTCCTCTGGGCTCTGTGACTGGATGTTGAGGGTACAGTCACTGGCACCAAGCAAGGAAGCTTTTTTGTGGTCTCTGCAGGTGATTCCAGCGATGGGAAAGATGTCTTTCAGAGTACTCTTCCTGCCAACAGAAGAAGGCAGTATTGAAAGCTCTTTATTTATAAATACCTCATCTCATGGAGTACTTTCATATCAGGTAATTGCTCTTATTTTTCATATCAGAACTATTCTTTTTTTGGATTTACTTGTGTTTTAAAAAGTTATTTTCATCGTTTTAGGGACTTTAAAAGTTCATTGAATTCCTGATACAGATCTGGTGGGGTAATGTTAACATTTCATCTCTTTTACCAGTTCTCGCTAGTGTCATGATTGCATACATGTATACGGTTAAAATTACTACTGTTAGTGGGACTACCTGATAGTAAAACCAAGTGTGTGTGTATATGTGTATTTAAATGATCATGGTCTAACTGGTTTCATATATCAGTCTAGGCTGCACTGTGCTGGAATGCATTTGTTGGGAAAACGCATTAGGAAATATTTTAGGTGGTTTGCAGCTACTCTGCAGGATTTTATGTAAATGCATTGGGGATGTAGCACAGGGTGAGGGGTTTGGGCCCTTAAAACAGGAAAGTCAAAATAATGGTTGTGCATTAAAGCTGTCTGTTTTGTGACTAACTGGTGAATTCAGGCGGGTCTTTAGCTTTTTAAAAATTTTATAAGGGACACTGTATATGCCAAATTCTTGGCTTTTATTAATTTATCAAAGAAAAATCTTAACTCTGAATTTAGTGATTTAAAAAAGAATGGCAGCTTTAATCAATCATCAAGCCATTTCATTCCTATACTTTGATACAGTGCTGGAAAACAAAGCTCCTTAAATATGAAGCTTAGTTAAGTTCAATGGAAATATATGGTGTTTTAATACAAATGTTCCATTTATCTAGTATTTATTAGAGGTAATGCCACATTTGGCAGGAACATTTCATCAAGGATGAGGAAAAAGTGCATTATAGAGTGATTGACCTTTTCTTTTTGACATCTCTCCTCTCCCTGTGCTCACTTCTGACCCCTTCATTCATTGCTTGGTCAGCTCAGCCTTTTATCAACAAGTTGCAGGGAGGCAGTTTTCAGTGCCACCTCAAAATTGGTTTGTTTCCTGTTGCACTGCTGCAAAAATCAGTAGCAGACTGGTTTGCGTGGACATTTTCACCAGTCGTCTGAGACAGAGGAAGTAGCTGCCCGTGTTTTCAGCTTGCATTAGGTTTAAGAGTTTCAAAAGGAGGCATGACTCGAGTGTTTGAGGCACAGTTACAGTGCTCTTGAGAGCCCCAAAGCTTTGAAACATTCAATGTTTCTAATGCATTTATGCAAGAGTATGTACAGAAGAATCACCCAAATGGAGATGAGGTACCATTATAGTAAAATGTACTTTATAAATACCTGCATTAAAAGAAAAAAAAAGTAAATTCCCTTCGTTCTGGTATTTTCAGTCTGTAGTCAGAGATCTTCAGTGAACACAGAATGCGTTTTATTATCCTCTTAATTAAGGATGTGGATTTTTCCTATTAAAAGATTATAAATCTTTGCATACAAGTGAAAAGCCCCAAGTAATTTTTCTTAGCTGCTAGTGATCCCCTCCCTCCTTAATCCCTCCTGGCTCCACACCCCTCAGTTATTGTGCATCTCATTGTCATAAACTAATCTTGATGGAGCAAAATATAAATACAGTAGAACCATCCAAACTGAAAATATTCTAGTGTACTGAAAACTGCAGTCTTTAAAAACCAAAATAATGAGAAAATATTTTACTCAATTTTTAAGGCAAAGCCATTGAATTCAATATTCAGGAGGACTAGTAAAGTTCTCTCAGAAATTGCTGCACTGCCAAATGGTGATACATGAATTGTAATTGCCTTAAGAATAGTAGGAGAATTTAGATACTTTCTTTTTGAGATAACCTGATGCTCTGCTGGTGAGTGCTTTGTTTTGTCTTTGTAATAGTGCCTGAATGAGTGAAGATTCTGAAGTGCCATTTATGTGTATGGTTATTTTCTACATTGAAACTTTATGTCTATTAATTGTCTTTTAAAATAAGCTAATGTGAAAACCTGCTCTGTTTCTTGGGAAGATTGTTGTTATTAGCAAAATAGTTTTGGAAGCTGCTGTTAAAACTGAAATTCTAAATGTTGATGTAATGACCTTTTTCTCTGACACCAGGTTTTTGGAACAGGAACTCTGATGTCTTCTCCAGAAGAACCTAAAGTGCAGCTAACAAATGCCTACTTACTGCTTCCACACGTTCAGAACATCCAGGCATCACACACACTGGTACGGTATATATTTCAAGTGGAGATGAAACTTAAATCTGTGTAACCAGGAAAGATGTTTGACCTCAGGTTGTTGGGATGCAAGGAACATTAGCAAAAAATCCAAGTACCAGTGTCTGCAGGAGAGAGATTGCAAGATACAGGGTTACTGTGAACAGCTGCTTTTATGAGACAGTCTTTGGCATTTAAACTATTCACACTTGTTCTTCTTCATGCTCCTGTGGTGGGGTGCTCTCTAAATTGTGCTGGCAAAATTACTTGTGAGGCCCTGCTCTGACTAAACTAGGGAATTGGTCTATCCTAAACAAGAAAATAAACTTTTGGCCATAAAATAGAGAAGCACAGGAGGCTGTACCGGTTTTATTCTGTTTTCTAACTTCTGGCCAGTTCCCCATGCAACTTCACAGCATGGCTGCACCAACAGTTTGCCACAGTTAAAGAGCGTGGCATGCTGCATGGATGAGAATGGGAGCTGGGAGTCAGGCTGCAGCATTCCCTCCTGCCCCATCAGTGCTGAAGGTACTAGCTTTACTTAGCTTGCCAAGGAGCTCTGGACAACACAGCAAGTTGAATTTATGAGGCATAAGTATTTCAGTTGAAAGAAGCTTTAATGATTTCTGTCATTTGGTTGCAGTTGCAGGTATTTTTGTAGTCTTTCAGTCTACACAGAACCTTTCAAGTGAATAACTGATTAGGAAAATTGATATTTCCTGTTGGATTATACACAGGCATCGTTTTTCCAAAAACATACTTAGAATATCTTAGCATAGCAGAATTTAACAAAATTTAGTATTTTTTCTAAACATAAGGTGCGTTAATTGCCTTTGTGATGTCTTCTGTTCTAGCTGAGAGAAATTACCAGCACAGATTGTATTTTTCAGTCTGCTACGTATATATTAGATCAATTGTACTTCTATCCAAGGATAATGCACAATCTCCTTCTCCTCTCTTTTCCCCCATACCAGTCTCTTCCCTGTAGTCACATGGTTGTGCTTTCTTGTGGACATACAAAGACGGACTCTTTCAAAGGAAGCAAAAATCTTCAGATTTTGTAATTTGGGGTGCTAGAGGTAGAAGTGAGAAGGGGTTTTTTGATGCTGTTTATGTCTGCATCTTCACATCAGCTCAATGGGTTGTCAGGTAGTATCTGAAAGTCATATACATGCTTTTTCACAGCTCAGTCTTAATTCCTGAGTAGAGAAGCTTTGGGGAACATTTCAAGTTTTCCTTACCCTAGAGTGACAAACATTATCCTATGCTTTATTTGTATGGAGTCCAAGTTTATGTCCTCCAAGTATGGAGGTCATGTTTAGCTGTGCAGCATGATACCACCTGGCACTAGACTTGTTGTAGGACATGAGTTGGCAGAGTGTTTACTCAGTTCTCCATGCTCTGGGTGTAGTTGTTCTGTGCTGTGCTGTAATTGAGGAAACATTCTTCACTGCATGTTATCAATTTGGGCAGAAATGCTGCAGCAGTGGGATGGGCTCCTCAGCTGTTGAAGGTGATGGACCAGATCTAAATACTGGAGAGGAGCTTATGGTTTGAGTCTGGGTTCCTTTTAGCAGAATGTTTCTCTGCAGCTAGTTGTCATCTCCAGAAGTGCCATCTTCAATTCACCTTGGTTATATTCTGATCCAGATCTCATTAAAAAGAATTATCATTCTGTTTTGTCCAGTTTATGTTTTAAGCTCAGAAGATGTAGAAGAAGAGATGTTGATGAGGTTTGAGTGAGTGACTACACATGGGCAAACTGAAGGGTACATAACTATTATGTGTACAGTGGAGACTCGTAGTGAAAAAGCTTTTAAAACAAACCAGCCATACTCACTTAGCTGTGCACATTTCTTTCCCCCTGTTTATTTTTAACTGACATAAAATAGCAGGGTAAATTCAGGATAGCATAAACCTCATTTGCACATCTGTTGTCACCTTGCCATGATTGAATTGTAACCTTGGGTGACAGCGTCTGGTTTGATTCACTGAAGGTGTCCTTACCTCTGAAGTCTACTGATACTGCTTGGAAACTTCAGACAGCTGCACGGTGTGTGTCTATTTTTTGCCTCTGTTGTTTCCTGTTTTAAAGGTGGTTGTGTTTAAATTGTTCGGTAATACTGACATCCTTGGTAGACAAGGCCAGAAGAGCTCTGACATCATTTAGTCCCATCATGGTAGGTAAAGTGACTTTTCAGAATTACCGGGGGCATTGTTACCCCAAATACTTGCTCTTACTCCTTTTCCTTGTTGGAAACCTACACCTGACTTCCAATTTAAATTGCTTTGTGACCAGTTTATATTTTAGATGCACACTTAGTTTATGTAACTCTTCCTGCTTCTGACACTTAGAAGCATTTGTAGGTGGCAGGAGAACTTTCAGCTTTCACTTTGCTGAGCTGAACAGTCCATGCTCTGTAGTATCTTTAGTAATGGGCTGTTCCATTTCTAAACCAAATTAACAACCCCTTTTGCAGCTTCTTCAACTTGTAAAAATTTATTTTGAAGGATAGAATTGTAAATAGGGATATGGATGAAATTGTACCACTGTAGGCTACTTGTGTTGGAAATATAACAAATACCTTGGGATTATAGATAGAAGTTTACCTCTATAGTGGTGTTTCCATTGGAAATACTATATGCAACAGGTTTGTGTTTGAATTTTTTGTGGAAGATGAACTTCCGTGGATTTTAGGGGTGGTTTTTATCTTTTAACAGGTAAAGCACAGATGCCTTTTTTTTTTCCTCCTTCATTCCCCCACGTTTTAAAGCAGAAACCCTTGTGCTTAATAAGAAAACAAAAAGAAAAGGCAAACTTTTTTACTGTTGAATTTCTCCATCTTTCTGTGGCTCTTTTCAAAGTTTCAGCTTTCGAAGGGTTCAGGACTGGCGTGCCGTGCCTGTGGTCCTGAGTCCCAGGATTCCTGGGCTCATGTCTCACTCGTTGGGAGGAAAAAAGAGCTGTGTCCAACACTGAATTCGTAGTATGTCCACGTGGCCATTCAGCAGTGGCTAGTTACCACTAAGCTGTAACAGATGGTGGAGCCCATATAGGTCATCTTTGTTTACCCAGCTTCTGGGTGTAGTTTTTGCTATAGTTGCCTGTTTTTTGGTGTTTTTAATATTTGGACAGCACTAACAGGGCAGCTACATCACTACCTCGCTGGGTTCAGGATAGTGGAAATGTCAGTGGAGGAGTGGCTTGCAGGGTAGAGGGTCTTACTGTAGGAGACGCAGGTACCACTTTGCTGGCTTCCCTGAGGAGTTTGTGAACTGACAATTTGGGAAATACTGCAAGTACTGGCAGGAAATGTAACACTCCTTAAGTTATGTTTTGTGCTGGTGGGCAGAGGATCAGAGAAGCAAATGTGTTCCAAGTGTGATGCTTGGGTGTGGAGAGGGAAGGAAGGAAAACAGTAGAGCTTTCTTGGTGTGCCATCCTGATAACTGCCTGCAAAAAACTGATGAAACTCTGCTGAATCATTATTACAGGGACAGCTTATTAACACTGTTCTGAGTGGAAATACCACTTCAGGGCCAGGGACTGTCCAGGACAGAAACTTTGAGGATTCAACCTACAGGAAGAAGAGGAAGCTTGTTCAGTGTTGTTTTTTTTTAATGATACTGTAGCCAGACTCTGGGAAGTGGTTTGAACTCTGCAGTCCTGATAATGATGCAAGAATATATATCCGAAAATCTTTTAGAGAGCCGTGTGTGATTGAGACCTCATTGATGGATGAATTGTTTTCTAAATAATTGCCTACTTGACTGTACCCCAGTGAGAATCCTAGACCTTTGTCAGGAGTGGAGCTCCTTTCAAACCAGATGGATGGTTCAGGTTTATAGGGTTTTGTTGAAAGATATTTCTTTCAAATTCCTATTTCTTTAAAATTTAAACTTGAGAACTTACAAAACTGTCAAGAATTTGATTTGTGTGGCTTCTACCAGTTGTCTTTGTTCAGTTCATGTAGGATTTGTGAGTGCAGAGAGTGTGTGTGTACATTCAAGTATGCATGACTGCATACCTAATACAAAATCAAGGCACCAGGTAATTAAGTGGCAATGGTTGTACCACTTTGCAGAGCTTTTTCTAAGTTCTCTCCACTGTGCCTCTCCTTTTCAATCTGCCTCTGGTACAAACATTTACTGCATAACTCAGCTCTCTGCTCTGATTGATTAGCAGTGATATTTACAGTATATAAACGGAGTGCTTGCACTGCTGGGAGATCGTCCTGGATTTGTCTGATTGAAAACTCTGCTTCTGACAGTGTTTTCTTCTCAGATGCATTATCTTCTCTTTAGGGTTAACTCAGAGCCACCCTGCCAGTGCTATAATATATTGGGCATGACCATTATGCATTATTGTCTGCCTTAGAGAAATGCAAACCCATTTCCTTTGCTGAAGATAGCTTCCCAAAGAAAAATTTCCCCTAGAAAACAGTTTAACATCAAATACACCCCAGTAGCATTTTTTCCCCACTCTGTACATTAGAAGCTTCAATTTTAAGGTGACAGCAGTTCCCATGTTAGATCTATGCCAGGTCAAGAAAAACAAAGGCTGGAAAAAATATGATGTAGCTGATACTTTTTAATAGTGGTATGCGGTCTTAAATTATTTTAAACTACAATGGCGTTGAATAGGGGCTAACAAATCCTTATTTCAGACCATGGAAATGGTAGTGTTTTTTCAAGAAGCGCTGAGAAGGGAAGCCTAAGTTTAATCTGATCAGAAAACTTGTATTTTACTGCCTACTAAAACTCCACTAGCAGCCATGGGGGTTCTTTCTGCTCTTACAAGCTGATAAGGACAAAAAGATCTGCAAAAAAGAAGGGAGTTTGCAGGGTTTGGCATCCCCCAGAAAGCTGCACTGGGGCCAGGATTTGGGTCACCACTCACCACCTTTGCAGGGCCTACATCGCCCTCTTGTGTGAAGCCTCAGTCATTTTGGTATGAAATTCTGTTGAATTGAGAATGCAGACATTGGCTTCCTTCTGGCAGTGCTTTTATAAAACTGGAGCCCGTGAAACGCCACAGATGTGCTAAATCTCTCTACTCAAGTGCCACTGCCTGTACCCTTCTTTCTGTCTTGGAGAGATATGAAAATAGTGTGAAGGTATGAAAATACCTTCAAAAGTTTCTTCAGCGTTTTGCTTTTGAGCATCAAATTGTTGAAATTCTTGAAAGTCAGTTTTATCAACACCTTCAGAAACTTGAACCTGCAGATACCCTACTCAGATATTTCAGTATTGCAAGAGAAACAGAGGGCAGGGGTTCCACATCAGCCTCAAAATTAGCATGAAATTTAGCTGTAAGTAAGGCCCTGATAGAGTGACAGGTCTGCCATTCTGATTTTAGCTTCTTTTTTTTTTTTTTTAAATTTTTTTAATTTAACTTAGAATCAAGATACGCTGGCTTCACAGTTTGTGCAAGTAACTTGGCGGTGCAGATTTCCAGATAGCTTTCATGAACTGTACTTGGCTTTGTCAGTGCTGTTGCCCTATTAGATTTATGAGTGCTTTACAAGCGGGCACACTCAATGCCATCTATTATTTTCTTCTCCCATTCTAGTCAATAAAAAGGCAAAACAAGTATTTTCTGGCGGTCCATTTTGGCATGAAGCTTATGTATCAGACCATGTCCAAGAAGCATTATGTTCTTGGCCTAGAAATTGTATTTCAGTATCCAATCAGCAAAGAAAATACACAGAAAACAAGGAAATAAGCTCTTATATTACACATAAAGGCTCTGTTGAATACAGTGTTTTGGCATAAGAAAATTTATATGAGTTCTCATGCTGATGCTGTATAAATATTTAATAATCATGTGTAATAATAGTTTCATAAGTAAGTAGATACTGATGGAGTTCTGAGATTTGAAGATTGATTGCTGGACTACTTTTCAGAGTAATTGTATTAATTAAAATTCCTTACATTACTGTGTCATGTATATGAGGAAGCAGTTCTATTATCTTTATAAATTATGGTACGTGAATAGGTGAATTTATATAACATTTGTGAATTTATGTATCATTTGAAGCAATGTGCTTGATGTTTTCTTTACTTTTCTTTTTTACAGACAGAAACTATGAATGCCAGTCTGTTACGGGTTCACCTGGAATGCAGTTTACCTAATGATACATATCAGCTAGTTAAGGTATGTTTTATCACTATTTTATATCTATTTAAGTCTTCTTATTTTAAGCCTAGCTTAGAGGGACACTTTCTAGAGCTCTAGAAGTCTTAGCAACAATGCAGTTTTCAGTTTAGTTTAAAGGGGAATTGTGCTTTTATAAAACTGTATCTGTGATATAAATTAAATGTCACACATATCACACTAAAATCTTTAGGAGAGAAGGAGATGAAAAAAGATACCCACCACCCCATAAACCTCCCAAAAACTGAAACCAAAACCAGTCCAACAGGTTAAGCATTCTGATATGTAGGTGTTGTTTTACTTACACAGGGCACAAAAATGATCAGATTTCTGTAATTTCTTCTGTCCAGAAACATTACACAAGTGTCTGGTTCGCAGTGAGGAGTGATCAGTGAGCTGAGAGGCTGAAGCTTGGGCTGTGTTCTCAGGGGGGTGTGGGGGCGGCCATGGCACTGGGCAGAGCTGAGCTGGGGTGAGTGTGTTAGCAGAGAAGCCCCTCCAAAAGCACTGAGCCTTCAGGACTACTGTCCTCAAGGTTGTCTCCTTGTCCTGGGCAGTGCTCTCCGAGTCTTCTCTTCCCGTCTCTCTCAAGTGTCCTTGCCCAGCGGGTGGGTGCTGCCTCACTGATCACTGCCTGGGGTGTGCTGCTGGGGCAGACACAGCCCCGTGCTGTGGCTGGCGGCACCTCTTTCAGCAGCAGTGATGAGGCCCAGGCTCCATGGCGGTGTTCCTGGATGGTGCCCATGGCAGCAGTCCTGGGCTGCTTCGCTTCCACCTTTGGTTCTTGCAGGGCACTGAGGTGCTTGAGGTGCACCTGCACGTTGGAGGTTGCCTGGAGCGCGGCTGTCTGTCCTTTGATCGGAGCTTCCCAAGGGCGTGCCGTGCCTGTGCTCCCGTCTCCATGGCAGCCTCCTCTGCTGCTCCTGGCAGCCATTTCAAGTGCTGAGGGTCTCTTTGATGCTGTGTGAGCTGGGAGCTGGTATCCCATCCTCAGGCGCTTCCCCACTCCTGCTGTACTTCCTTGTGGCACTTGAGATTAGCTGGAAGTGTTTTGCTGCCCTCCTGAGAGCGCTTCACGTGCCAGGTTTCTCCTCCTCCTCCATCCTGAGCAGATTAGCTCTCCTAGTAGGGCATCGGAGCTTGAGTTTAACGACCCTTGTGGTTTGATGCAGGACCAATTTATGTTATTCCCTGTTGATTGTCTAGTTATGTTTTGCTTTGTTGGCTTTGATTTTTTTTTTTTTTTTTTTTTTTTCCCAAAATGGTGTCTGTGTCTTTGGAGTTGCTGTTTCTTAGCTGTGTTCACAGCAGCCGCTACTTACAGATGGAAATAAGATTCTGTTTGTATTTTTATGAAGTATTCTAGCCAGACAGCAGTGTTTTCTATTAAGAATTGTACATGTATGTTTGTTTTTTTAAAATTACTTCAGTGAGAAATGGAGACAAAAACACAGGATTTGGAAAAATTAACTATAAACAGACCAGTGAACATGAACTGTCTTCCTACCATTAAGACACATGCATCAGTCTGTTTATGGCACATTTTATTGAAGGCAGAGGATTTAACAAAGGAAACTGTTTTGCAGTCCCTGAGGTGAGACTGACTAAGACAGTTTATAAAATTGCATTCTCTCAAGGTTCAGTGTCTTTTTTAGTTGTTTTTGTCTTTGTTTTTGCTGTGCTCTCTGTACCTGCGCTATGTTTGGTTTCTGCTGAGATTTTAGCAAAGGTCCTAATTACTTCTGTTTTGCCAGCATTTTGGTGCTGGAAACCTTGTCTTTTAGATAATACCTTTGATTAATTTCTCTAAGTGCCTTACTGTAATGAATTTTTTCTATTCTATCCCCCATCTCACACGCACACACACCATATCCCTTTGTCTTGCTCCAGAGTTGCTGTTTTATGTCCGATGAACCAATGCTGCTAGAAATGAGTTTAACAGTAAGAGTGGAAAATGCCCAGCAAGATTTCGGGGAGCACAGACAATACTTACTGGAGAATCTTTTTGTAGTTTATGTAGCAATGGAAAGAACAAAGACCTCAGGTAAGTCCTAAATCTGCCTGTTAAGTGTAATACAACTTGGTTTTATACAAAGTTTGCAGTTTGATATCCTAAATTGAATCAAATTCAGTGACAGTTTAATTTCACAAGTAAGGGAAACCAAGTAAGTTCAGTTAACCACAGCTTGCAGAGAATTTGTGTAGGACAGAGCTATCAAATGCAGAGTTTTCTTCATAAAGGTAACAATTGTAAAGTTGTAAACCACATCTCTTTCCTTCTTTAGTCCCCCTGTGCTTATGCATCTGCTTAAATAGTATGGAAAGATGACATGGTCCTTTGAATTCTACAACTGCATTTCTGGTTTCCCATTAATTAAATTGACCATAATGGGATTGTGAAGGCAGAACGGTTTATACAGTACTGGGGATAGTGGCCGTTGTGGAAAGTAGGGTAATGAGGTAATACCGATGTGCACATATTTGTTCTTGTAAGCTAGAATTCCACAGGCAAAACAATCAACTCCTTGCAGTTTCTTTATGCTGCAAATCCTCTAAATCCAGGGGATTTAAAATTATTTATAGAGCCTTGCAGTCTATTAGAATAGCTTTTTAAAAGATGTTTCTGCCAGTTTTCCTTTGATTGGAAAAGAAGAAACTGCTTAAGAATCCAGATTAAAATAATATTTTTTAACCTACTTGTTGAAAAAGAACATTATCTTTTTGTCTTTTGAGAAATGGATTTCAAAATCTAGTCAGAAAACAATAGATACAATATATACAAAACAATATCGACAGTATGTACTGTTTCCCTTTTGCCTGTTTTGTGATGTGATATTTCAGAGAGCTGAAACACCCACTGTAAACCTAGTTTCCCTGCCAGTGGGATGCCAGGGCTTTGTTATGTTGAGTTGTGGATGTACATTTATTCTGATGCTGGTAGAAAATTGTTCCCATCTGTTCTGTCAAGGGTGCTCACTGTTAACAGTTTCGATGCTTAACGTTCTAGAAGTATGCTTTTAGGGCTGTTTTCTGTTAAATATAGTGCAATTATAAGTCCTCTCTGTGCTAGAGGTTGGTCCTGTAACCCTTTTGGACTAGCTGTTGGTGGGAAGTTAGCACCTAGAGAGGGATAGCAGGTAGGTAGGCTCTGCACAGGGGAACTAAGCTGGAAAGGCTGAAGAGGAGTATGTGCTTTAAACAGCTGTGGGATATGTGGAGCTCGTAATCAACACCTTGAGCCCTCTTTTGGAAGCTGGCGCTTGCAGTCTTGGTTTCAAGCAGCTGAGCAAAGCACAAACATTATTAGAAATTGTTGCTGGCCAGGTGGGAGAATATCCTTTCATGTCAGCCTGCATATACTGATTTAATTCAGGCATAAGCAAGGGTGAAAGCTCAAGTTATCTTCCATGTGGAAGTGACCATAGTGTGATGGTCATCTGTTATTCTGCCCTACTGCTCTTCCTTTGGTCCTCTACATCCTCCTAGTGTCCTGTGGATGGGAACATAGCTTTGCCAGTGAAGAAGGGTGGTTCCCCAACACAGCTGTAGCCCCTTACTAGCAGGTGAATGCTGTGTTACCCCTGTCTCCTGTTGTTTTAGGCAATAGTTTGCTACCTACCGGGTGATAGGACCATTCCTGATTTGAGCCCAAAGCACTGAATCCAGCTTTGCATTGTCTCCTGGGAATGCTTACATTTTAAAGCAGGCGAGCCAGAGTCTTATTCAGCTGTGTGTGATACAGAACAGTTTTTACTGGACTCTCTCCTGCTATTGATAGACTGGCCCTTAGAAAGTTACTTCATCATCAACCATTCTTCCCTTCAGCTGTTAACTCTTGTCTCCCTACCACTAGAAAGGGGGGAGTTGTGCTCTATCTAGGATTTAGGGGATAATGAAGATTGCTTGTTGAAGCTTGCCTTCATGTTTGTGGCCAAAAATCTTGTTGAGTGAATTTTTACTCCTCCCTAAAGTGTTTGCTAGTTCAAGATGTGAATAGTTCTTCCTTTCTACAAGGGTATCTGTCACACAAAGATTTTAAAATTTAAATTGAGATTGCTTTTCACATGAGTGTCTGACAAAACAAGAGTGTTTAGTCCTTGGTGAACTTAACTTGGTATTCATTCTTTTGGACAGGACATTCATCAGTAGATGTGTACATCATGCATTCTGGAAACAGCCTTGTGCATGTACAGGTAATCGTGGGCTTCAGGAAGTCATAATTTAGGGTGTTGAATTTGACTGGGGAATTAGCTTTCTCTAATAGCAGATTGATTTTGCTGGTGGCAAATGTCACACTGCTAAATTTTTTAAGTGTGCCCAAATGTCTAATAGATCTTTGAGATGACATGTTGAAGTTAAGTGATGGATTTTTTTTTAAGATGTAAGAGCTGTTAACTTGAATAAGAACTCATTTGTTAATTTAGAAGATATGAGAAAATGGCAGATGGTGGTTTGAAAATTTGACAAGAAGATAGACTAATACAGGAGCTGCAACACTAATAATGGTAGTACTGCTACAAAAATCATCTGTTTCGTCTTCATGCAGGAAATACGGCAGTTATCACAGAAAGACACATTACCTGTGGAGTTTGAGCCAGTACTGCTATCTTCATCATCTACTAACTTCACAAAAGTTGCTTCTATTCCTTGTAAAGGTAACATATATTTAGAGATAATATGATTAAACAGGATTTGATGGCTGAAAAAGGGTATCTTTTTTCAGCGGAGACCCTGAAAGATCACAAAATCAACTTTTCTGGACTTTATTGAGAAAGAGGATGAATTCTTTTTGCTAATTGTTTCCACCATTTTTGGGTATATATGGTTCCTCTTACGCTGCTCAAAGGCTCTAAGCTACACATGCTTGAAAAAGGGGAAAAAGCATTTGCTAAAATGTTAGCTGATTTTACAATGAGCATAATTATTGAATATGCTTTTTCAACATCCTTTTATAGTTTATGGGCTTTTTCTGTTTCAAATATGTTTTCTAAAAGGCCATTGTGCATGGGTGGTCATTTTCTATGACGTTTCTTGGCAGGACCATTGAAGCGGTTTGCCTGAGAAAAGATGTGTTTGTGGAAGAGCAGAGATTGACATTTAAGCATTCCTGACTCCAGCCTGTTTCCTATTCTGACCACTAGACTGCAGTGTACAGACTTAAAACATTTATGAAACAAGCTGCTTTCATAATGACATCGAGACATGTTTTTCCTAGGAAAAACATGGGTGAATAACTAGAAAGAAGGAACTATTATGTTAAGTGATTCTTTTTTTCAGAGCAATTTTTCATTTATTAAAAGGAGTCATTGTGCTCTGATTAGTAGGAATGCTGTGCCAATGACATGTTGTTAAAATTGTTCAGGTCACTCTTTGCAGCCTTATTGTGTGTGTATTTTTGAAGGTGTTTAGCATTCATGAATACTTAAGGTTTGAAACCTCTGAAAATCAGGACTTAGTTAGATGTGTGAGGATTACACCAACAAAGATTCCCCTTTTTAGTGTTCTTGCAAATCTTCATGTGAAAATCACTGTGGATATACTTCTGGCTGATGTATTCTGTGTGTCTGCCCTTTCCCAGCTGCATCCTGTGACAGTGAAAGTCCTTACTCTGACAACAACGAGAACAATCTTTTGAAAGGCACTACAGCACTCAAAGCCTGTCTTTTCTGTCCTGTGATAGAAGGGTAGGTTGGTGGCAGATTTTTGTTTGTTTGTTAATATTCATTGATATTATAATGAAAATACTGTACCTTACTTTTAAGAGATGAAGTTAACTAACTTTGTCACTCTGTGATTGCAAGTCAGAGAAGAGGCTTCTTCCTATTGTTGCTGTTGCGTTTGCCAAAACAGACCTGTCACATTTCAAGCAATAGTTCTGTATTTTATCCCAAAAGATACACTTTAGCAGCTTATATCATATAAATGTTGCTTAGTGTATGGTAACATTTCCAGTGTCCTTGTCAATGCAATGCAGAAGCTGGATAGTTTTAGAAAAAATGTGAAGTCTTTTCTTTCTTCAGTAGTCTTTTGCCAATTTCATCCAGCCTACTGTATCACAAAGCAGTGGGCAATGTTGTACTATAGCATAACAGGAGGGTAGATTTTTGCCTACCTCTTTTATATGGTTCTTGAGAATTTTTACTCTCATGTGTAATTATTCCCAAAGAAATAATTCTGTTCTTCTCCATAAAAATTTAGAAGAGACTCATTATGCAAGACTGCTATGGTATCTTCTCTTTTATGGACCACCTATTGTGTACTCAAGGACAATAGCAGGTGTACTTATATTTTTTCTGTATTTACTTATAGGTATTTTGATGTAGATCCTTCTGCAGCATTGTTTCATATAGAACCACATCATAATACTTCAGGATATTGGTCCATATGGTTTACAAATAATTTTTACTTCAGCATTGAATTGAATGAAGTCTTCATAGCCAGAGAAACAAAGAACATAGTAAAGGTAAACTTTATTTCTTCTTTGTACAATGTTTCATCTTTTATTTAAAGATATGGACATTTGACATAGAAAATTTGTTCTTTGAAGAACTCGGTGTTCTCAGAGCTGTTTGGAATCAGTTAAAAATAAAGGTATATGTATATCTGTAACTGTTAGGTGACTGTCTCAAGAGGCATTATTCAATGTCCAGTTTAGTTTCATATTGTTTTATTAACAACTGTTCTTTCATTTGAGTTGCAGCTACAGATGCATCAAATTATAGACCATTGCTCGGTTCTCAGAACTGCTGCACGTGTGTTTGTGCTCTCTAGGATTCAGCTTTTCTTCATAGTGGAAGTCTTTAGTGCACAGATGAGCTTTGAAGCCAACAATTTACTTGCACAGCTGCTTGATTCAAATCAGGCAAATCTGGTTTATGAATAAGCACATGACGTGCGCATCTAAATGGTTCTTTTTATATTTTGATACTGAGATTTGCATATGTGCACTGTATGGATCAGTTATGAGCACATATGACCATGTAGTAACAGCACAAACACAAAGGAAGAGAAAATTTACATTCTTAAAGGTGCCACCTGCACCAGTAAATGTTGTACCAATTTTAATTCAGCTGTTGTTTGATTCTTTTTAGATTCTGAACTTTGCTGAAGCTCTGACTCTACCTCCAGGCTGCTGGAATGTATTTTCTTTGAAGCTCAGTGTGAAAGACACTGTAACGAATGTGCTCTCTAGTATTTGCTTGTCCACAAATGTGGGAGTGATGTTTGAAATACCTCTGCAGATATATTCAACTGTGTCCAAGGTATTATAGTCAATTGTGTGTATTGAGTTATTACTAGGCACTACAAACCCAACTGCAGCAGTGTCTCTCTCAGGCCAGAAATCTGTTCCCTAGTCCTGAAGGAAAAGCTCAATGCCAGACCACTCTGATAAACGGTTCTGTAGCTTGAGAAATTAAGTCTCCAGAGTTGAACAGCGAGAGAATTCTAATTCTCTTGGCTCTTAATTCTAGGCCTTAATTCTCATATTTGACTCTACAAAATTATGCACTGAGAAACTGAAATTTGTTCTGTTTTGTCATATTTTTCTTTTGTTTTTCCAGCAGGGAGATCTTAATTTTGAAGCAATTGCCCACTGTGATATTCAGTGCTACTTGCGAAAGTCTGATTCAGGTAGGCTCGTTTTACACTTTTTTTGGTATCTGACAGTAGTTTTATTGTAGAAAATTCATTTTATATATCAGGACTTGTAATGAGAATATTGAGATTGTTCATGCAAGTACTTAGTTTTATGTTTTTTTTAAAACATCTACTCTTCTGGGAGTATATAAATGGCTGAGGGTACTGAGTACATTGTACAGTATTTCAGACATCTAATTCCATAGCATGTGCTAAGCTATTGTTGTGTCTTGAAACATTTTTTTTTGTTTTGGATTTTAGTTTTTAAGACTCTCCCATGAGTTCTCATTGGTGATGTATTGCCCTTTTCTTTCTTCATACACATTTTCTGAAGAGATGTTCAGGTAGAATGGTAAAAGTGCATTAACTCAAAGTTATTAGAAAATGTGCATAACCTGGGCCCAGATCCTGGTAGTTCTTTGATGAAAAACAACAAAAAAATTTTTGACCAATACCCACCTGTATCCAGAGTTAATTTGAAGGCCTTCCTTTACCTTTTCTCCCAGCAATAATTCCATAGATTTCTGCAAAGGATGGTTTATCAGGCTTATAAAACAGCATCCTTGACACTGTATCATGTGAAGCAGAAAAAAGGGAATCTCATTTTTTCTGGAACTGAGGAATCTATCTCCAGATACTGCAGTTCTGGGAGTTGTTTGAAGTACCTGTTTGGCATTTACTAAAATACAGTGATAGGTGTTAACATGGCATGATACTGCCTAAAGAATGTTGAACCCGTTGAAAGCTGATTCAGAATAGTGGTTTTTATTCTCTGTGCAGTAGGGAGTTTCAGAATGTGGCTGGAACCATAGGCTTTAAATGTTTGAGCGCTCTCCTGAAAGTGTTTTCAAGATGACGTTTCCTAAAATGTATTGTGTGAGGATATGAAGAAGGCAATAGTCATCAGTCAAATGTGAAAAGGAGAATTGAGGTGACATACAGAAACATGTGACTTGAACAATTACTGATATGCATGCATGATTAGGTACATGTCTTAGAAGCAAGTGTTTTTTTCGTTCTTTTTTAAAAAAAAATCTATATAATGGAATATAGCTGATACAACTAAATCCATGTTGCTTACTTTATTTTCATTTTAATAATACACATAACGAGATCTTTATGTACAAGTATTCTGCCTTCTGTTTTAGGATACTGATATTTGTTAAACAGAAATGTGTAATTCATGAGCCTGAAAATACTGACCTAAAGAAATTATAGTTGGATTATTCTAATAATCACCAATCTCAATTCATTACTTTAAGGATTGTAAAATAAAGTACATGCACTTTGAAAATAAGTAATTTTTGTTTTCTTTCAGAAGAAGTTTGCTTTTCTAACTACTTCTTGCTATGTGAAAATGCTTGAACAATATGAGTCTAACTTTTTAAAAGGCATTAATTTTAGACTGATGTAAAGCCTTGCAATTTATCTTAAGAAGAATTTGAGAAAACTATCAGCATCTAGAAAAGAAGCTAAAATGAAAATACTATTTTTGCCAAGCTGTGGGAATTGTTCTGCTCCCTGTACTACTATATTTTTGTACCACTGTGTAGTATATTATCTTGTTACTTTCCTGCCATCAGTGGAGAGTACTGTGTAGAACTGTTGATAAGATGGTTACTTTTCAATGGCATCTATTAGAAATAGCAGCAGTGAAAAGGGCTATCCTAGAGCATACAAAGCCTGTGCAATACCCAAATTCTTGTTTGCATGTACAGTTACTTTGGCTTTGCAGATGTATTTCTTTAAGCAAATCTGATATGGAAAATAATGTATATACCCTCTGATATACTTTGAAGGGGAAAAGTGGGTTGCCGTTCTTATTTTTGGGCCTGGCCCTTTGCAGATACTGATTACTCATGTTCAGAAGTAGACTGATGGAAGGAGCCAGTATTATCTCTGTAAAATCTGAAAAACCTATTATTGTTTTAGCAAATCTGCTTTGGCAGAAGAGTCTCTCTTTGGACCATTCTGCCTGGGACGTGGATTCCGAGCTTGCAAGTGACCTTTATGAAAGATGGCAGAAAATAAGACGTGGGGAAGCATGCAGGTCTGTACAGAATCTCTGTCCTGAATTATTCTTAATTAGAACAAAACATTTTGGACCATTTTCTACACTTAAGTTAGTTTTCTTGAAGCACATGGAGTTTCAGAGCATCCCAGACACCCCCAGCTTTCATTTCAAGGCACTGCCAGCCATAAGTAAGCTTTTCAGATTCGTGAACTTCAGAATGTAAATAATATTCTGACTATAGTTATCTCACCAGGGCTACCTGGCATGGCATGAAAGCAGTCAAAGCATGTTTTAGCAGAGCATTTATGGACTTGCATGAATCCTTCATCAACAGTTTGCATGGTAGTCTTCTCAGGATTAGGGTCTTTGAATGGCTTTCAAGGTTTTTAGTCCCTGGCCTACATACACAGAAGTTATGCTGACTGTGTGCTACTAGGGTACAGCTTTATGGATTTTATTCTGTAGACATCATTTTCAAGGAAAGATTAGTTGATACAGTTATAGGTCCTGGTAAATAATCTTTTTGTTGGCAGTGGTCTTTGTTTGAAAGAAAAAAAATTTTAAAAAGTAACAATGTTTTCTGGTTTGCCACTAAAGCAGGAGAAGTATTTTAGGATCGGCTCGCTTTATTCCACAGAAGAACTCTGAAGAAGAATCCTTTGCCTTTTTCTTGCCACGGTTAACTACAGAGCCTGGCCTTACACTCAACTTCAGTGCCACAGCTGTTAAAAGTAGTATGGTGAGGATGGTTGTTCTATACTTTTTTCTGAGTTGATGTATGTTTAGCTTGTTTAAATAACAAAGTTTGTGGTTAATATTTGGTGCTGCTTAGCATTTTCATACTGCTTGTAAAGTAGTGTTTTGATCTAATTTAAGACACTAAATTTGTATCCCTTTGGCTCTTAGATAAGTTTCCGAGCTTCCTGGTTGTAATAATTTAGTACAAGGAGAGGAATAAAGCAGTGTAGGTCTTAACCAACAATTTTCTGTAGTTGTAAAAACTTTCCTTGGATTCACTGTGTAAGTTACATGCTTGTGGTAAAATAATTGAGCATGGGACTAGGGATAGGGTGTGTTGTCATTAGTGATGCATGTGGTTACGGAATGGCCTTCCTCATGCCACTGCCCTGTGTAACAGAAGTGTGTAAAACATTCACAAGAGATACAGCACTTGCAGAGCAATGTATCTTCCAGCCACACTGACAGTTATTTCTCTTGTTTGTCAGATGTAGCTCTCTACTAACCTAGCCTAGGCCAGAACCAGTCATATGGAAATAGTTTTCATATGCACATATTGTGAATTACCTTAATATTCCATTTGTCCAATTTAATTGTTAGTCATTACAGTAATTTTTATAACCTGCTTGCATTCTCTAAGAAGGGTGGCACCTCACTAACTTCACTTTCCACTGTGCAAGAGCTTTGTTCACATCTCCCTGCATAAATCAAAATCCAAATGAAAGGGTTGTTTGGGGAGTGGGGGCAGTCTATATTGTCGTACACGTGGTTCAAAACGCACTCTTAGCTGATTTTGCAAATTATGACATTGTGGTAACATGTCCTGCTGTTCCATGCAGTCTTGTGCATGTATGATTATACTGCATTAAGATAGAAGCCAGATTGAAGTCCCTTGAAAATGCAGATCATATTACCAGTGCTGAATAATTTTACCAACCAGTTCTCAAATATGTAGTTATTAACTCTTTCTTTTCCCCTCCAAACTATTTAGGTAAAATATTTCGTACTAAGAAACCCTTCATCCTTCCCAGTTACGTTGCAGCTTCTGCCTCTTTCTTACTACCCTGATCCCCAAGCTTCACTGAGTCTGCTGAACAAATGGTAATAACTATCTCAGGATACTGTTTTCCCTTTTAAAAGATCTTATTTGCTATGCCTTATGATTGTTGCTTATTGGGTTTTTTTTTTTTAGTTTTTAGAAGTGTCACTTAGGTGGGAATTATGTGCCATTTTGGCAGGTACAGCCATATTCAGAGCAGCTCCCTGTATGGTGCATGCCTTTGTAATGTACCTCATTATTGGTAAAACACAAATTGAACATGTTTTACGTAAGTTTGTGTCTGCCAGATGTAAATTATAGTTGGTCATCCTTTAGGATCTGAGGCATAGTGCAAGCTGCCCAGGTGAGGTGAGCAACTTAGAGAGTTGGGGTTGTGCATCTCCTCACAATGCTAGTTGTTATCTGTAGAGTCTGTAGACAGATCAGTGAAAAGAAGGTGTCTGAGCTGTCCCACCACGAAAAGTTTTCTTCGTAGATTTTTCTTGGGTAATAACCCTGGTTGAAGAGCAAACAGGAACCAGGAAGAAAAATGCAGATCCAGAGGGAGGAATCTCAATCTAAATGTTTAGGGTCAGCTGAGTAAATGTTTCTGCATTGGTTTGGACTTTCTGTTGTAGAATTGAGATGGTCTGATGAGAAATCTGGAGAAGAGTTAGATGAACAATAAAGGGACCTGGTGAGGTGAGCAGAAGTTCACCAAAATCAGCCCAGGCTGTCACACTTAACTTTTAAAAAATGTTAAAGTTGGTAGGACTGTTTGGTTAGAGATGTGGGATTACTCCTGTGCTTAGGTGTAACTTGCTTATTTGGGGTCCCAATCCTTGAGTAATCACTTCCTTAACCTCATTTCTTCACATAGGTACATGTATGTGCATATATATGTCCATGTATATATATGCACATTAATAACTGCATCTGTTTGCATACTAAATATGATTTCCACATAGACTCTTTCTAGTGGTTTGCAATTACATTTTCTCTGTATTTGCACACTTTTGTTTCTGCAGATCTTCTCAGTTTATCAGAAATCACATCCATTAACTGGTTCTTTTTAAGCTAATGTCATGGACTATTGCAACAAGTGAATTTTCGTTTCAGTGGCTTGGAGGTTCATTAGTCCTCTATAATCTACATTTTACCTGTTGATTTTCTTATGTCAGTTTTTAATACCTTAGTGTCAAATGCTTATAATTTGCAGTTAGGCAAAGAAAATCAACTGCTTTAAGTGAATTTGATTTGCAAATTATGTGATAGAAAATCGGAATTTATCCCCAACAAATCATGAGCAGAAAGGGGGATATTTGAATAAATTATATGTGATTTAATGATGATTATTTCTTAACAGTTATGCAAGCAGAAAAAGCTTTGGGGAATTTGTGTTTGTGTGGCTTAGAAATTCTGTTTCTTGATTGTGGTCTTTTACAATATTCTGTGCTGACAGACCTAAAATGCCCAGCCATTTTTCTGTGTTCCAAGTGTGTGGAATCCACATAAAACTGATTTGCAGTGTATTCTGTTGAAATGCAGACCCACGTTTCCACCATATTTCACATCTGCCTAAATGCAATTGTAAAAGTAGTCTTTATTTAAGAGTAGATGCCAACATATAAAAATAAGTCAATGCAGTTCTGACAGGTTGGGTTTCAAGTGCTTAACTTCTTGTTTTTGTTTATTTAGGTTCGGCATAAATGTGCAAGCTATTAATTTCACAACCACCGAATTCAGGCTAATGGATGAATGTTCTCACAGGGTAAGATGGCTAATTTTGGTAGAAGTGGTCTGACCCACTAGGGGAAGCTTTTTCTAACTATGTTACTTACGGATTGTTCCCAAGTGTGATTTAAAGCCGTTTCACAGTGTTTTCTTGATTCTTTGTCAGGTTTTTTATCTTTGCAGTTAATTGTTTTCAGCATTTGAGTCTGTTTTGAACGCAGCTGTAGGGAGGAAGTGCATGCATGCCTACAAGTGTGTGTGTGTGTGTGTGTGTGTGTGTGTGTGTTGTTGGGACTTAACACTTAGCTCCAGGCTGACCAAGAAGTGTCAGGCTGTTGAATTGGTGATGTCAGGAGCTGGCTGGTGATCTTTTCAGTAGTGGCAAATAGTGTCAGGTAGTTCAGGAGAGGAGGAGGTGGGTTTCTATATTTCAGTTTCCTGCCATTGCAACTCATGGATTCAGGTTTGGATTAATTCTGCTCATGGTTCTCTCTGGTTCCCATTGCCTGATTTTTACATGAGTGTGATCACGCTTGACTGTGTCACACCAGTGCTGAGCTGTGCTTATACCCTCATGTGTTGTGTCATGGGTGACGGGAGCAGAGAACATGCTGTAATCGGGGATGTTGGCATAATCTGTTGGCCAGAGTAATCTCCAGAGTACCTGGAGAATTTCTTCTTAGGCTTCTGGTTTGTGCAAAAGGCCAGAATTAATGTATTTTTCCTTGTTGTTTGGGCATGCTGCAGCTTCAGCTTTAATGCCCTGTGTAGATACGTGTTTCTGCACATATGCTTGAAGATCTTAATGAAATATTTATACCTTGTAAAAAGAAAAGATTATGTTTGCTACACTAATCAAAGCTGACCTTTCCTTTCTGGCAGCAGTTGTAAGAGTTGTAAAAGAGAGGAGACGGCAATTCATAAATCCTAGCCTGTAGGTACACTCTGAAAAAGGGAAGGTAGCATAGGGGTAGGAGTGAGTTTCCACAGTCCCACACACCATACTCTTGACCAAATGAAAAAATAGCTGTAGATCTTCACATCAGTGTGTGCAATACATGTTTTTCATTAGATTTAAAGAGCTATGGGGACATGCAGGATTAGATAGGTATTTAGTACATAGGAGACAGCTCTCAGCTTGTTAGCCAAATCAGTATATGTTAATATTTAATTTTTTGCATTTGTCCTCTTTTCCCTAGTCAGTTTATGTGCAGTGAATTGTTAGGCTCATGTTTGAGTGCATGTGTGTGTTTGTAGGGAGGGACATGATGAAGTTTGCAAATGCTGTACATGGCTTGCTTTTAATAAATAGTGACTGTTAAATTCAGGTTCTGATAGGTTTTATGAGTTATTTTTTATAAAATAGACAATAAAATATTTTGAACTGAAAAAGATCAGAAAAACTATTAATACAGCGCATAAACTGAGAAAAAACAAAGCAAGAGCCTGTTTTGGAATGCTTTTTTGACTACTATGGGTGTCTGATCACTCCAAGAGGGGACCCCCATTTCTGGAAGAGCAAGTTTTAGGGCTATTTTCATTTTTTAAAGGCAGAAAGAATAAACAGTATAAAAAAAAAAAAAGAAAATTTACATTATTTCCAGACTAAGTGAACTTCTGGTTTTCAATTAATATAGTAGAGAATTCGCTTTGGCTTCTTTCCAGTGACTCAAATGATCAGCATATTTGCCAACAGTCCCTTTCTCACTTCAGTCAAGTTGTAAGTCATACGCTGAGGGTATAATGGTTGCCACGTTTTCCTGTGCAATCAGTGAACTGTCAGTTCTTGTGTTGTGAAGTGTTTCAGGATTCCTTGAATATGAAAGACACTATATAATTTCTTTTCCATCTGAGCAAATAAAAGCTGCTTTAAATAATGAAGTAATACATTCCTCATAATAAGTGCAGTAATATGAACTTTTGCGCAAATAAACAATCTTATCTGATGTTTTATGTTGTCAAAATGAAAGACTTTTGTGTGACAAGCTAGTTAGCAGTTTCTACACCTTGCCAAAAATATCTTATGCGGTGCTAAGTAGTGATACAGTGCTTTCTTTATTGATGTCTTTTAACACACATGTTTTTTGTGAGTAAGACATGCATTTTTTGTGTAACAGAATGCACATCAAGAGGACCTCATCAGCAAGAAATGCAGTTCTGAGATGCTTTGGTTAAGTTTACAGCCACTGGAAACCAGAAAAGTTGGTGTAATTTTTACACCTCTTGACTACAAAAAAGTAGCTTCCCTTATTTTAATCAGGTAAGCAAAGTTTTAGTTTTAAGTGAGAATCAAGCAACTCAAAAACGAATTTGCAAAGTCCTGACACATAGACAAATGCTCAACATTTGAAAGAATACCTCTGGTTTTATAAAAATTGCTCAAAGTGTGTTTGTGCCTTACACCTCAGTCATTAATTTTCTTGATATGTGCTCAGAGGATTATAAAATGCCTGTGACTACTGAGGCAGTTTTGAGTTGAGAGAAACACATTGCCTGGCTTCGTTTTTATTTCACCTTGACTCCATAATGATAGGAGTTTTGTATCCAGTAAGTCTTATGTGCAACCAAACATTGGTTATCTTTGTAAGTAAAGAGGGGTTATGGAAGAAGTAAGCATTTTTACTAGGTGACACAGTTGTTACCCAGCATGAGAGTGGTCACTAAACTTGCTCCTTCACTGTGTGAAATTCACTGGTGGCTGGTTCTAGAGTGATTCTGTCTCTGCTTGGGGGAAACCTGTCCAGGTTTGGCCACTGATTCTGTTACTGAAACACTGTTGACTTGGTTTGGCACCTAGAGAGCAAAGCTGTGATTTTGCAATCTTAATTTGTGCTTTAGTGGCTGATTGCTTGGTTTTTATATTATGGCAGAAACAACCTAACCGTTCTGGATGTGGTCAATGTAGAAGGCTTTGGAGCCAAAGAATTGCTTAAAGTAGGGGGAAGACTCCCTGGTGCAGGAGGATCCCTTCGATTCAAGGTGCCAGAAGCCACACTAATGGACTGCAGACGACGTGAGTAAGGAGACACAGGGCTCTGGTGGTGCAGCTGGCTGCTTTGCTCTGCACTGGTACTGATACAGAACGTTAATGTTACATAAACAGAATGCTGAAAGCTGAAGAGCTTGGCCATGAGAAGGGGAGATTCTGTTTTTTCAAAATGCTGAAAATAGTTACAAGTTCTAGAAATACACTACTGCAAAACAGTCTATATTAAATGTTGGTCACTTATATGTTTTTTTAAATTAGATTGTAAGTAAAAATAGCAATTTATTTACGAAAGTAAGAAAATAGTTTTTATGCACTGTAAAATAATTGCTCTCTTTTTTTCTTTTAAGAATTGAAAGACAGCAAGCAAATTCTATCCATTACGAAGAACTTCAAAGTAGAGAATATTGGGCCTCTTCCTATAACAATTTCATCAATGAAAATCAATGGTTACAGTTGCCAAGGATATGGATTTGAAGTGTTAGACTGTCAGGAATTTTTCCTGGCTCAGAACTCATCACGAGAGATCAGCATTGTGTAAGCACTGACAAATTTGCTGACAAAATAACTGAAGTGGAAATTTGAAATAATTAATTTCAGGAACAGACACTCTAATAGCATACCATACACAAAATTTTGAATGGAAATTTAAAAAGCACTTCCCTAAGGAAAACACTAGCAAATGGATAATATAACACTGGTTCTTTGTATGACACATTATTTTAAAAAAGCAGCATACATGCTTTTATCAGTGCATTGTGAAGTAATAAATTAAAGCAAAATAGTTGCCACAATTTCTTATTTGCTTGTTATTTTCTAGCTTGTTCCAAGTAGCCTGACCACAATCTAGTCATGTTTTCCCAACATTACACATTGTCTAAAACTGATTCTTTTTAAACTATTCTTGAGTGAAAGATACTGTGACTTAACCAAAAGTAAAGTTGATATTACTATGTTAAAGTAACTGTGGTTTTCTATACAACAAATTTCACCTCTACTGATTGGAAAGGCAAGTCATACCTTCTAGCAATCAAGTAAAATAATGAGATGGGTCAGGGAAGTGGAAGAAGAGACAAATTTGGTGTTTTCTTCTTCTTTCTGTGTCTTTCCAGCTTTGTACCCTAGTACCTGGCCGCTTCTGAAATAAAGCTGGCTGTATGCTTGACAGCTGTGCTTTTGTTGATTAACCCGAGTTGATCATGTGCACCTTCTTGAGAAAAGGAAAATGAGTCACAGTATTGTGAAGAGTCACAATAAACCCACATATTTTGCTGATTTAAGATGACCTGAATGGCTTAACCTCTGTTAGGTGATAATGCTGCCTGTATAGTTTAGGTAGATAGTGGACTCGTAAGTTAACTGTGCTTTTAAAAATAGTCTTAAACCATATTCTTTCATATTATGAAACTGTTGTTATTAATATTAGATAAATTAATAATTCTCATGAATAATCCAGCAATGGTTTAGTAATTTTAAGAATACTGTTAAATTGTTAGAAATATTTTTAATTACTTTCCATATTGTTGTTGTTTTATTTTTGGTATCAATTTGACTTCAGAAAATTAAATTCAGCCCAACAATGAAAAATTAACACCCTCTCTGTTTTTCCTGACAGGTTCACTCCTGACTTTACATCTTCATGGGTAATTCGTGAGCTCACACTGGTGACTGCTGCTGATTTGGAGTTCCACTTCACGCTCAACGTGACTCTTCCTCACCATCTGTTACCACTGTGTGCGGATGTGGTGCCAGGACCCAGCTGGGAAGAGTCTTTCTGGAGGCTCACTGTCCTCTTTGTCAGGTAAGGCTTTCCTCGCAGCACCCCTGAATCCCTACAAGATGCAGTGCATGTCAATGTCATGGTGATAACACAGGTGCTGATGCAGCTCTGAGATCCCAAGGCATGCTGTGGTGCTGCTTGCTTTGTTTGGACTCTGAAAACAGTCAGAGTACAAATGAAGCAATGGCCGTGACCACATTGCCTGGTTCTAGATGCAACAGAAAGAGACTATAGGGATCTGAAAAATCAGAATTTTTCATTCTGTTTTCCTGCTGACAGAATTTACACTGTGGTTGAGAAGGTGGTTTGATAAATTAGAAAGATTTTGGTTTTGATCCACATATGTTTGGTGCAATTAATACACCATGGAGAGAGAGGACGTTTTGCATCTACATTTTTAGTTCAGAGGTATGGTGGCATTTGTAGCTCATTTTATGCCAGCATTTTCTCTAGGAAAAGAAAGAGATAGTATTAAATAAACACCAAAATAATGATAATGACTATCATGAATGAATAGAAGGCTGATAGGAATCTTATTATGATATGATGTAATTGTGTTGTCGTGAGACTTACTTCTAAAGTATCTTCAAATCAAGGATTCTCTTTTTTTAGAATGAACTTTTTCTTTCTTCTGTTTTTTTTCTTTGTAACGTTCATGACTGAGTTATTTTATAGAGCTAATAACTAATAAGGGCTATAAGGAAAAAAAGGAAAATACGATTACTACTATCATTATTAAAGCTGTATTTTGAGTATATTTGTCTCTCTTTTTCCTTAGAATTTACTAACAAAATATTTGAAAGTGTATATTGTTAGAAGCTTTCTAACTCTTTCACTGAATATTCCTGAAAGTTGTAGACACCAGTATCTCTTGTTTTCTTTGGCAGTTTGTCCCTGCTTGGAGTGATTCTGATAGCCTTCCAGCAAGCCCAGTATATTCTAGCAGAGTTCATGAAATCAAGACAGAGGCCAAATCCTAGTGCTTCACCACAGCAGAACAGCAACTCTGTTGACATAATCAGCTCTGATTCCTACAAGTAAAAATACTTTTTTTTTTGTCCTTTCTACCCTGTTTATTGTGGAGTGGTGCTTTCTGTCTGTATTCTGATATTGCTGTGGGCTGGTTTAAAAGAGACAGTGTTCCAAGCAACCACTTTTAGAGAACTTTCATCTCAACCCAAGAAGGATGGAGGAACTCAGGGGTTTATTAATCTTGTATATTGCCAGCAGTACATAAGGTAAAAATTGTGTGTTGAAAGTAAAGGATACACCGTGTGTGGCAGCCATGGAAAGAATGGAAAATACATTGATGGTTTTCATGTCTGACTCTCTTGAGTGGTCATACTGAACATGTAAGTGTGTTGGAAGTCTGAGCAAATACTTATGGTCTTGCTCAGCTCCCACTGAAATCAGAACGTGCTTAGCTGGTATGGTAAATTGAAGACCTAAAGCAATTTCATGGCATGTGAATATGCCCCCCTTTCTTTTCTTACAACAATATCTCATAAAGCAATTCATGATGGCTTTTTAAAGAAAAACAAATTCCAAATTGCCTTTTTTTTTTCTCCAGGGGAAGCTGCAAGACATTTATGGATTCCTATAGTTCCTCAGATAAAGGTAAAGGGAAGGGCTTCCTGTCTGTAGGCACTTCTTCCAGCCGAAGTCAGAGTGCGGCAAAGAGAAGTCCTGCGACCTACAGCCACTCTCAGAAGAAACACAAGTGTTCAGTTTATTACAGTAAGCAGAAACCAAACACAGCAGCTGGCAGTGCCATTGCAGCTACTGATGAGAAACAGAATCCGATTGCAGAGAACCAAATCTCAGCCCCAAAAGAGGACATTTGCACTGATGTTGTCAGTGAGAACTGGGTAACTCTGAAATATGCAAATGGCATAAATGTTAACAAGAATTTAACTCTTCCAGAAGACTTTCTGGGTAAGGAAGAAAGTACACTGAAAAATACAGTTCTCATTAAAAATACTTCTTCAGAGTGTGATCTGAAGGAAGATCTTCAAACATGTATGTTTCCTAAGGAAACTAACCTTAAAACTTCAGAAAATCTAGCTGAGCTGAAAGAGCAGGAGTTCTGTTCTGTGAAGATGTCCAAGAAGATACCTGAAAGTCACTTGTCCAGAAATTCACCTCAACAACAGCCGGAACTGCAAGAAATTTCTAGGAAAATTAGTGGTAATTTCTTTCAAATTCTATCGGTCTAAATTACTAAGTGAAATCTTTTGACGAGTTCACTGTGATCAGGATTTTGTCTTTTGCATGGAACAAGGGGATGTGGTGTTTTTTATGTGCTCACTGTAATTTGTCTGTTTACATTCCTAAGGAAGCAGCTTGCATTTCAAGTTGTTTCATAAATCCTAAATTTGCTTGGTTTACAAATTTCAAGCTTGTGCTTTAGCATTTTAATGGTTAAAAGAATTGATATAATAGATCTGCTTATAAGACACAAATTGCCCTTGTCAGATATTCAGAAGGATCCCAGTTTGCCATTTTCAGGTCTACTGAAAATATGGTGCTTGAGTCACCAAGCAAGCACATTCAGTAGCAGATATTCAGAACTCCTTTGATAAAACAACTCAAAAGAACAAAACCTGACATTAGAATGATGTGAACTTATATTTTGTAGGAAGCTGCAGATCAGTGTTTCTGTTAATAATTGCATTGCTATATTTTTTAACTTGTTTTTCTTTTTTTAAATTGTTGGACTAAGCTGCCTGGGAAGTCTTACCTCTTAACGTTCACGATTCAAAATTTTAAGAATAGCAAAAGAACACCTGGGAGAAACCAAGAGCAGGATAGGAGAATGTATCCTCTGGAAGTCTGGCTTTACTGAGGCACTTGGCAAAGTAGTTGAATGGTGAAAACTGGCCTTTGCTGTAGCTGTGGCAGAGTTTGTTTAGTGAATGAGCCATCACAGAGGGATTTCAGAGCCCGCTGTCCTGTGTAGTTGTTACCATGGGCTCCTTGCTTCCTGGTGTGCTGTTATCTGTGAGCTATAGCAGGTACAAAGGTGCACTCTCAGGTGAAGGCAGGATAGTTTCACTCATACTTACAAGGTACTTTGAGATTCTTCATGTGCTCCTAAAATGCAGTGTTGTTTATTCTTTGCTTTGATTTAGGAGATCGTTCAGTGTATTCAGTAGTAAAGCACTAAAGGTAATCTCCCTTGTCTATTAGCAGTTGTGGTTTTCTGCACTATCGGGTATGCAAGTATTTCTGCATTTAAAGATATTTAGTAGGATATGTTAAGTCTGAAAAGTACCGTGTTGCAGTGTTTGTATCTTGATTATACTTACAGACCTGGTTTTGTGCAAACAGGGGGCTCAAGACCTCATGTACCCAACATGTTTGTGTGCTGGAGGGGAACAGAACATTCTTTAGAGCTCTGGCAGTCTCCCTTGCCTGGTGTTTCATTCACATGTGCTCCTTTTGCAGTCCCCATGGCTGCCTGCTCCAGAGGGGAGACGCTGTCTGACTCAGAGCTGGGATGTTGTAGTTGGTTGGTAGGAAGCTGTAAAAATGTTTGGTGGGCCTTTCCCAGGTGACAAGGCCAGTTTAGTAAGTGGTGACATTTCTCATGCAGAGCAGCTGAGAGTCTCCGTAGCCAGTTGCTGTGGATGTATTGCAGATCTCTGAGATACCTGGAACTGATCAGAGGCAAAGTTAATTCTGTCCTTTCCTGGCAGGGCCCAGGCAGAGGACTGACACTCAACTGAGCAGCTCTGCTAGTTGTTGAGGCAGGTTTCCTCTCGAGGCTTTCGTCTTTTGGACTCGGTTACACCAAAATAATTCTTCCTCACAAGCCTCTCAAGAAAACAAACTTTTAATGTGGAACCCATCCTAAAGATGTCTTTCCTTTGTCTTCATAGTGAATGCAGAGAGCGCTTCAGAGGTGTAAAGCACCAAGTAAAGGCTGTCTTTTCTCCCCACACAGCTTGCAGGGTTTTTTTATCTTAGTTTTTTAGCCCAGTATTCTCTAGCTTCAGACTCTACCTTACAGACTCATGATTGAGACCCAAATAGCTCAAATTCAGATGAGATGAGATGAGCAGGACTTGGGTAATCCATGTATGCACTGGGAGTGGTGTGCTTATGAGCATGAACCAGCACGAAGATACTTTCTGGAACTGCTGTAAGAATTTTTTACATAGCATTAGCTTTTGATTTTGAAATTTTTAGTATCATCAGCCTATGGGTTACTCTTCTAGTGTTTTGGAAAACAACACAAGTCTGTTTGTAAATTAAGGCAGAAGATCCTGTGGTTATGACTAGAAGCCTCTTCCCAAACAAGCTGCTGTTACTGTTTAATTGTAGGGAATAGCCAGCAAGTGCCTCTCAGGAATGAAACAGAAAACTGCGAGACTTTAAAAAAGCAGATCAACTTAAAGCCTTCCACAGAGAAAAAGATTAATAAGGGACCTAAGGAAGAGACTTCATGTTGTGCAAAAGAGGAGATTACTTGTTCTGAGGTTTGTATTGTGATCTTTCTGCTTTTCAAATTTCAGATTATCTTTTTATAGTTTATGTACATATATATATGTATAGGTATGCATGTATATGTAGGGATGTAGAGTCACAGATCTGAAATACTGTAAATCAGATGAATGAGGAAGTATGCTAATGTGCTGTTCCTCATCTGTTGTTCATTAATTCTGCTTTATGGAATGAATGGTGAACAGTTTGGGTAAAAATTAAAACAGCCATATCACAGCCAGAGATTGTTACTGTCAGAGCAGGCCCAAGCATCCTGGAATCTAATGCCAGCTGTCAGCCACACTAATGATGTGGGAACATTCTCTGGAGGGGAGGTGGGCATACCAGCCTTCATTTGCAGACCTGGTCTCCAAATCCAGGGCTTTGCATCAGAAAGCTGCATTTCAGAGTACAGCAGGCAGAAGCCCCTTAACAGATTGTGAAGTTGCTGATCATTCTTCAAAGGATCATTCTTCACCCATAGTTTCTGAGTATGAGAAACCCATCAGACTGTACCTTTGTTGCAGGCAGCAAAAAACACTAAAAGAACTTCATCAGGCAATTAGTAAGCCTGAGAATTTGGATTATGTTTTTATGCTGTCTGCTGGATAGAAATCCCATGGCAAAAAGGCGTAAGGAAGAATTGCTTACAGTACTTGGGGAATATGTCAGAAAAAACATGGTCTAGTCTTGCTTCAGTAACTGTTGTTACAAACATCTTTCCATATGTGGTTGATGGTGCTAAGTTTGTTTCTTGCATTTTTTGAAATGACTAGTATTTTTTGGTAACTTACTCCATAATTTCCTCAGTTGTAATTCAAATGAATGCCTTCCCCCACCCCCCAGCTGCTGAGGAAAGGGAGGATTTATTGCTGCTGAACTTGCACACAAGCTGATCATAAATCTGGCAGATGTTTTTTGTTTTTAGCACATTGGGAATTTTGTTGACTGCTTTTCTTTTTCTCCCTCCATTTTTTAAAATTTCCCTGAAAGTCAGAGCTAGATGCTGTGAAGGGGAAAATGCTAAGTTTGGGAATTAAAAAATTTCTCTCTCATCTTCTCTTGCTGTCTTGATGGACAGAGTCTTGGAAAGGCTGGCTAAATTGATGGTGCTGGAAAAGAAGATGTGCTGTGGAAAGGCACTAAATCATGAAGTAACTATGCATTCGGGTCCGGTCATTTTGTCCAGAGAAATTTAGCTAGAAAAATCCAATGGAGTTCATTGACTGAGTTAACTTCATTTTATGATATACATATTGTCTCAGCTTGTATTTTTGCCTTTAGCAGGAAGATGCATATAGGAAGAAGAAACCTCAGGAGAAAAAGGAAGGAAATGTACCAAATATGAATTGGAATAGAAATAGAACATCTAGAAAAAATAAGAAGAAGAATGTAAATATATCTACAAGGTATGTATTGCCTCACCAAATCATGAAAAAATGTAGAGTTGCTGAAATGTTTCTGCAGGTTTTGCATTAGGCAGGATTGCTTTATCTATTTAAATAAACAACACTTCAATTCAATCTTCACTTCAATCCTGGCCTGAGCATTTATTTTTAGGAATGTGCAGTACTAAGTATCACCAGCAAAAAAAAAAAAATTCTTAACAAATCGATTTGTAAATCTGCACGTATATAGACCTACCCTATTCTGCATAGCAGTGGTAGCTCTCTATTAGAGTCTGGAATGTGCTGTCTCTGAAGTTTGAATGGTTAGCTTCCTTCCCATTGTGTATTGTGAGGAGACGTTCCAGTCGTGTATTCTCTTCAGTGAAAAAGGAAAATTAAATTGTTGAAATGATTCCATCTGCAGGAGAATCATCTGCTGTATTGAGTAGCTGAGGGAATGTTGTCTTTTACCAATTTTGGAAGAGAAATGTGTAGAAAGGAGACAGCGGCTTGCCTTTTTGCTGTAATGATTAAGACTTGAGTAGCACTGGGTTCTAAAGAGTATTGAGCAAGCACTGTGGAAAGTTACTTTTTTTCCCCCTGAGGATTGTTTAAATGCATTTTAAAGTCAGTTGTAAATTACTTTAAAATATTTTTTAAAATATATTTTAAATTTAAATTTTTTGGATTATTAAAAAATACCAGTTACAAACTGCTGCTAGAATAGGAACACTTCTGAGGAGAAAATCCTGCTACTTCCCCTCCCCCTGCCCTTTGCATTAAGGTCACAATCCTACAAAGCCTTCACAGACTTAATTTTTATTGCAAGTGGTTCTATTGATGTCAGTGGACTCTAAAAGGAGATTGTAAATCTGAAGGGGCTATTATAACTCATCATACACTGATTTCTCTTCATTGTGTGGGAGGTCAGTGCATGTGTAAATCTTTGCTGGATGCACACCTTTGTAGGTAGGAATGATAAAAAACCAGCATTGAAATACTGAAATTCTGTGTCTGTTCTTCCAACCAATTCAGCAGTTGCTACTTTCTGAGTAAAGGCAGAACCGTTCCCTGTGTGCAGAAAGTTGACAGCTGACTTTTAATAATTTTTCCTTAATACTCTCTGACTATGATACTGGATGCAGATATTTCATTTCAGTTTTTCTAGCAAAAATTTAAGATTGCCTCAGATTGTGATTTTATTCTAGTTATAATTGTGCCAGTGAAATGAACACAGAACCCATTTTTTCTTTGTATCTAGATCTTTGTGCACTGCTGGACTGTGCTTGTACAACATCTGATTGCCTTCTGCAAGTGCATTGGAGAATAGAGTTTAATATACACGTTATGTTGTTTTGCCTCTCCCCTTGAGAAGTAGTAGTCTGTATGGTAGGATATTGCATTTTGGGAAAGGTTTTTTAGGTTTCTGTAAAGTTGAGGAATAAGGCTTCCAAACCTATTGCTTCCCCTGCATTTTGCCTTGATAGCTGTGTGAGTTGAAGTGTTTAATGCCTGAAAAGGAAAAATGTAGATTAAATGTAAAATGCAAACATATTTTTTTGGGTGTGGTTCTTTTAGGGTCCCTGAGCAGAGTGAGTTGAAGCATATGTGCAGTGAATTTGAAAGGCCGGATCTGAGAGCGAATATTGGAATAAGAGCCTGGTGTCCTCAGAGTAACGGGGAAAATTGTAAAGCAGACCAAAAAACGGGGAGCTTGTCCATACAGGGAGAAACAGGTATGCAATCTCAATTGTCTTAAGTGGGGAAAGAAACACAATGTGGTTTTTGTGGCAGTAGAGCTGTATTCCTTACTTGAGAGACCTGTGCTTTCTCCCTCTCAAATCCTGTCCCAAAGATGGCATGATGCAGTACCTGAAATAATACCTGCTCACTTCTGAAGGGCTCTGCATGCTTCTCCATGGGGTTGGTTGGTGGTGAAAATCAGAAAATGAGTCAGTCTGAAGCAATGACCCATCAGTTCTTGGTGAAGGAAAGACAGACTGACAGTCTACTTTTGTGTTCAAAAGAAAGCTGGTATTAACTGAAGCAACTGTATTGCAAAGGTCAATTTCAGAATGGGCAGGTCATTTTAAAAAAACACCGCTATCTTGGGTGCCTGCTTCCTGCCTTCCCATCAGGATTTTAATAATCTGTTTTCCCTGACTTTAAGGAAGGGGAGATGTGAAGAAAGATATCAATTTCTATAGAATTGTCCTTTGCATCTCTGATGAGATAGTAAGAAAAGAGAGTCTATCACTTATGAATTCATTACTTGCAACATTTTGTCACTGCTCTTAGTATGCATGTTCCTACAGCCAGGGTACATTTCATGTTTAAAGTATTAATTACATATTTCAAAGGACAGTATGGACTTCCTCTTCAACCTGTTGCCTGTATCTGCACTGTATCATGACTTGCATTCATTTTACTGGGATGTCGTGTAGGTTGGAAGCTCCTTGTGTTAGGGGCTGGTATAGTTACTGAAGCGATCAGTAAATATTGTTTTCCCTCTCATCAGCAAATTCAGAGAATCCGTGTAAATTCATGTTTCAGATAACTTTTCCCTGACAAGACTTCCTTAATGTTGTATTGGTTTTTTGATTGGGTTTTTTTTCAATTTCTTTAGAAAACTTTTATCAGCGATCCAAAAAGAAGTGTTTGGAGAAGTTTTGTTCTGATTCAAGCTCAGATTGTGGAAGCTCATCAGGAAGTGTTCGTGCAAGTCGTGGGAGCTGGGGTAGCTGGAGCAGTACCAGCAGTTCAGATGGAGATAAAAAGCCAATGATTACTACCAGGCATTTTCTTCCATCCAGTAAGTTTTGCAAATAGCACCTCTTCACAGCAGTGGGCAAAGCTATAGCCGTCCTGCTGAATGGAAAGGGCTACCGTGGCATGGGGCACATGTCCTTTGTAGAGCACCTCTTAGACACACAAGGTCAGATTTAAAGAACTTTGTACTTGACCAGAAGTACCACAAGTTTCATGGAGAGGAAGATGACTGTCAAGCTCCTCATTGAGGAATATGCACAAATAGTTGTCATGGAAGTATGGGAGAGCTGAGAGTCACTAGCCAAAACAATTTCTGCCTTTGAATTTTCATCACACTATTCTTTTTAAACTGTTGTAACTATTTAAGTAAGGCACAAATGAGGAATGTGTGAAAGCAGTTCAGATCTGAGGATGCTAGGTTTGGATAGGTGTGTTTGAGGCATAAGTAGCCAGGAGACCTGAGCCACTTGACTAGTATGAGAAATGGGAGCTGTGGTTCACTACTACAATTTTTAAATGCCTGAATATTGTTAAAGTAGTTGAAAGTCACTGCCATAATTATCCAGAGTGATGTGGCACTAGAAGTAAATTTTAAAGTGCTGAAGTGACACCAGGTTTGGGTGCCTGGAAAAAGATGGTTTGAATGATTTGAATGTGCAGGAACTTACATGTGTATTTGTGTATGTATAAAACTTTACTAAATGATAATGTGTGATGTATCAGAATCTGTGATCTAATGGATAACTAATCATGGGTATATGACTTTCCTGTTTGTTGAAATTACAATGCCTCTTTAAAAAAAGAAAATGAGTAATTCTAAATTCAAAATCAATTTGATAGTAACAAGGAACCTCTCCACTGAGAGTGTGGTAATCTCTTCTAAGTCATAAAATACATTTTAAGACCACGGCGTGCTTTGAAATTGATGCAGTTAGTGATAATCCAGTCTGAAAGAAAACTTGATCAACACCATTGATGATTCTGGTTGTGTGTATGTATATGCTGTGGATACTTCTTTTTTTAGGATCTTTGATTTTCACAGTCATTCTTTTCTTTAGGAGAGAATATTTCACAAAATGATTTTCCATCTGAAACTCCTATCACTCTAAATCTGTCTCATAACATCTGCAATACCAGGTAAAAAAATTGATTCTACACCTGTAAGGCATTAAAGAAACAACACCAACTTGAAGTCTTGTCTCAGTTTGATAAATAATACCTACCTGTTACCTTGTAATTTTCTTATGATCATCTGATTATACTTACTAGTTAGAAGAAGAATCTTCTTCAGTACATTAAAAGATATAAGCAAAATTGATTATACTACATAAGTACAATAAAAGCATCCAAACGGAAAATAGATGGAAATTGGTTTTCCACTCTCACTTCTTCCAGATCCTAGCAACTTACTAAATTTTCATTACTGCTTAGTTATATTAAAGTAGTAATGTTTTTTTTAAAAAGGTGGGAGTAAGACTTTCAAGTTGATGGTATTCTTTTAATGGGAATAATGTTCTCCTAGGATATACAGCATGAAAATTGATTCCTTCTTCCCCCACATTCCTCTCTCCCTCTTTACTGTAATAGAGGTAGCATCTACAATTTTTATTACTATGAGTCCTTGTTTCACTTCTCATTCATTACTCTCTGTTTTCACTAGGAGAAATAATCCAGTCCTTTTCTTTGGGATTCTGGTGCTTGAAAATGTTTCCTTTTATTCATTTTGACTAGTTTATTTCATGGGTTTTGATGAATATCAAATTGATGCTCATGTGTCTCTGTATGTCTTCATGGACATAGAAGTGAACTTACCTGACAGTTGTTTAAACATTATGAGAGGTCCTACTGATCTTCATGAACTGTAGCTCGTTTTCCAGTTTTAGAGAAGAGCTGTTGAATTAATTTGCAATAGGATACTTGGATAATAAAAGTAGGGTAGTTAAGGTGAATTAATTTTATTCATTTTGCATGTGTGATAAGTAGCTGGCTTTTAAATGGAAAAAACCTTAAAAAATCGCAGTGGTAATTAAAAAAAAAATTGAGACAGTGGGAAAACAATAGCAATTGTGATGGTCATTAGAGTATTTTTTACATCTCTGTGTATTTCCTTTGAAATAGTTTGGATTATGAGACTTAAAAAAAAAAATTTTCTATTCATTCAGCAGAGACATGAACAGCATCCCCCAATATCCTGAAACCTTATGTCCCAATTTCACTGACATAGCTGCAGATCCTGACAAAAATAAAGGTCAGTATTAACAACTGAAGCTGTTTCTTTCGCACTTTGTCAAACAGTTTTAGTGATGTTGCTAATAATACTTGCATGCACCAACTTGATAGACACATCGTTACTAGAAGCAAGTTAGGTGCAAAGTTGGCAAATGGAGGCTTAAAACCTTGACAGTTTTTGGTTATAACCTTGATGATTTTTGCAGCATCTTCTCTGTGTGAAGACAGCATTTAGTTTTCAACTCATGTTCTAGATATGCTTTCTTTTTTCATCTTCTTGCTTTGCACAGATTAATGTCTAGAAGCAATGCGCTTGGGAGATCAGGAGCACTGGTTGCTGTGTTAAAGTGAAGTTTGCCATCAAATCAAACATTTTTCTTTCTAAATTTGCGCAGCTGGGACTTGCTCTCTTTGAAAGCAGTAATGAGTGAGGTTGTGTAGCGCTGTTAAAATTCTTGAGTTTTCATTGTTTGTATGTCAGTGGGAAGTAATATTAGCTTTTTGAGTGGGATTCATAAAGGCATCATGCTGCATGGTGAGGTGGAGTTTGAAAGCTGGTTAGGACACATGCACTCCCTGCCCTTCTGCTGTAGGTTTAACCTGTGTCTGATAGGATACAAATGCTGATTAACCTTTTTCCATGGTAGCAATATTCGTATGTATTATGTGAAATAATGAAATAGAGCCAACTTTACAACCACTGTCTCATGGAAATTGCTAATTTGGATTTTTTCCTTTCTCCAGCTGCCAGTTCTCACTGAGTTGATAGCAGCCGAGTGTCTGTGGGCACTCAGGGCACTTAGTTCATGAAGAGCAGCCCAATGAATATCTGCCCTAGGGGCTAAATACAGCATTTAATGAGTTCACAAATTGTCTGGTCGGGAATGGCTCCAGACTGTTAAAAACCTGACCCTCTTCCTGCTGTGTTTGTGTGGTTGGACGTCAGAGGTGGTTACTGACTGAGGGGTGGGGACAAGGAAGCCAGTGGGGATTGCACCTGTGCTGTCTGTCCTGCTGTGTGGACGTGTGTCACCATATCACTGACAGCTGACACTTAAGGACCCTCTGTAGGAGTTTCTTGCCCTATTTTGTTGAATTCCAGTTTCTCAGTTCAAGTCTTAAGTATTTTTTTTTAATAGAAATTTTGAGGTTTGTTTAAAGACGGACCTTCATCACAAAAAAAATTGCTGAATAACTCTGTATTTTTTTTCTGTAGCAGACAATCCTTATTGGGGATCTGAAAATAAAGTGTCAGTGTAACAGAGTGTACCGAGTCTCCTTTCTGTTGCTCTGCATTTCATTCCCCTTTCCTTTTTTAGGTCTTTACCCCACAGGAGACTTGTGGCCTGCCCAGCCAGTCTGCATGACAAACAGTTTGAACTACAACCTTGAGAATAATATACCATGCATGATCCAAGAAACCCCCTCTGTCCACAACAGGCAAGTTATGTTTTATATAAAAAGTACAGATAATGCTCTGTTCAAGCTTCTATAATGCAGAGGACTGTACTTGACTCATAGTATTTGCAAGGCAGATGATAGTTAAAATTCTTGCTGCCACTTCAGTCTTAGTTCTAGTTGTTAATGCTCTTCCATGAGTACATCATGATTAGTTTTACTAAGACAAATTCACTGCTGTTCCTGTTCATATATAGATATTCTAGAACTTCTTTCAAATTTAATTAGATACATTTTTGAAAGCTACTAATTCCTTTCACTTTTGCATGGTCAGGCAGAGGACCTGGCTTGGAAATTTGTTGCCCTCATGCTAAATGCATAGCTTCTGTATGCCACATGGTGTCTTATGCAGTGTGTACTTGTGTTAAATGGCATGAACAGACATTGTTATAGAAAGACAAATATTCCAGTATAAAGGTGGTTTAGGGATACAAGGTGATATGTTTCAGGCTCCATGAATATTTGGGTTGATCTTCCCATAGTAATGAAGTTGATTAATTCTTGTACTTTACACTGCTCATACAGCAAATTTTACTAATGAAAGATGTGCCACAAACTAGTGAGCAGAAATATTCTGCCACTACATAGGTCTGAAATTATTTTAAGGAAGTATAATCCATACAAATCAATGTGTAGCTTAAAAAATGCACTGTTTAACAGGACTTTAGCACATTTGGTTGGGAAAATAGAAATTTCCTTTGTAATTGCTAATCTGAAGCATTCGAATGCTTGAGAATGTGTTATGTTTTCTTCTACCACCTCAAATCACATTATCCATGATTATGGGAAAGAAGTACTGTTATTTTCTTTTTGCAGAGGAAAAAGTTGAACCCAGTTAGGCATTGCAGGACTCTGGTAGCGTCATTACAATTGTTCATTTTCCCTGAGGAAAAAACATCTCTTTGTGAGAGAGATTGCTGTGATTATGTAGGGGCGCAGAGCAGATAGTGGCAAAGTTGATAAGTGGAATGTGAAAAGCCTCCTGATCAGTTACAGGCATTTTGCATCCAACAGCTTTACATTAAATAAGTATTACTAAATAATTTTCAGAAGTTCTGTAAATTGTTTCTGACAGCAGATTTTTCTTTTTCTTGGGACAGCTTCATTGACTGGAATGCAGCTTGTGACAGCCAGTTTTCCAACATGTATTGCCCGCTAGAGATGAATGAATATGGTGCTTTCCCAGAAGGTAAGATGAAATAAAGCTTATGAATTATCACAGAGCATAGTTATTTTCCTCTCACCTTTTGTAGAACAAAAGGCTGAGCTGGTCTATACACATACGGGTGTTCATTGCTTAAGTGGACTTTATGTTTTCCAGCTGAGTGCTCTGTAGTAATAAACAATGACTGCATGTGGTGGTTGAGAAGATTGGCCTTTGTGTAGAGTTATTAAGCCTGAAAAGGCAGTATGCAGGACTCTCAGAGGGAATAGAGAGAAATGCTTGTGCCTACAGTATTACACATATCTTTTTGCACAATTTTCTTTGTTTTCCCTCTGGCAGGATTCTGCCTTCCAGTGTGTGAAATACAAGGCCTCTTGAGACCAATTACCTTTCCAGGCTAGAGTTTCTTGGCTTGGGAAGCACACTGGCAGCAATCTAGAATTCTTTAGCATTACCTACCTAAGTAATAATTAAAGGCCAGACTGCAGTATCCCAGGCAGCACAATGATCCCTCGGGTGCTTAGAGCTGAGACATGTTGGCGGTGATGCCTGAATAGGTTCTGCCATGCATGTTCCGTCTAATAAAGACTCTGTTCTCCAGCAGAGCAATTGCCAAGTCTTTATCCTGTCCTCCTGATAACAATTTGTTAGTGTGTCCCTAATACAGAGTGGTAGTCCTGTTGACAGAAATTGATACCCTTCTCTGCTATGCTACCCTGGTGCTGCCTGAAGTCACTGAAGGATTAGGGCAGTCCCAGCCTGGCTCACTCTCAAGAAGAGTCAACATTACTCCACAGAAATGTTAGTAGTGTTTATATTGTAAAAGCCTTAGTTTTTCTTCCTGATTATATAAATTGCAGAAAACATGAACTACCCCAGTGGCTTCCCAGGTACTGCAGCAGTGCAGAATACAGCCTTCATTGACCAGAACTGTCCCTCCACCTGGAATGCTCCTCCCAACATGCCACCTGCCTGGGAGCCTGCCAGTTATGTCAACTCCACAGTGAGTATTGTCACTGTGAGGCGCTGCCTTCACATGCTCCTTCAAAGCCTTCCTAGTGTATTCCTGTCTTTTCCCTACCTGTTGCTTGCATGTTCTTCATGAATCTTAAGTAGCCTGATGTATGTATTTAGTGCTGGCATTGGTAGCCCAGGTTTTTCCCAGCTGTTTGTCAAGGATGTTACTGACCTTGTCTGTGAAGTTTTAAGACAAAATTTTGCCTGAAAATCGACTAAAATCAGCTTACATACGGAAAAACATTTGGGACTTGTGTCATCTGTTGAGACTTTTTTCTATCAAAATCAGCTTATCCAGTTGAGGGTAAAACCCACAAAGTGCTGACAGGAAAACCCAGAGAGATTTGAAAATTGAAGAGCTGAATGGACAGCTGCTCTCAGTGACAGGTTTTTTTTTTTTTTTAACTAGGAAATCCAAGTGATTTAAGCTGGATTTGTGCAGATTTCAGAATCCTGACTTTGACTTGGTATACTCCGGACTAGCTATGTTTATGTTATCCCATAGTGCAGAGTAGTAACTTCAGTTCAAGGTGGTCTTTAATTGTAACCACCTTCTCTTATGCTCATATTTCAAAATCCTCTATTTCAGAATTTTGACCTTTTTTTTTTTTTTTTCTATTTACTGTAAGTTTATTTGGAATAAAATGAACCAAATAAGGCAAGAAATATTTTCAGCTGTAAAAATGAAAATTCTTCTGTGTTAAAACATGGCAAAACTCGTAGAAGACTTTTTCCTAAAATAAACATGGCTTTATTTCATATTTTATTCAGGAATGCCAGGAAACACAGAAGGTAGAGATTGGAAAATGCATTAGATAATTCAGTTCATTTCCCTGGCGAGCATTTCTCTACGATACATTTCAATGGTTCATTCAGTTTTAAAAGTCCCAAGACTTCCATGACCTTCGCTGAGAGACTTGCTTGCAGACTAACACATCTTGCCCTCCAGGAGGTTCTTTATAAGCTTTCAAAATTTTCTAACTAAATTCCCTAGCTCCCAATTATAGTCTCATTTTTCACACTGAATATCCCTTTCTGCTCCCAGCATGCAGAGTCTTTCTGGACTGACACATACTTCAGCCTTTTTCTTGTCATTTCTAGGCATCCTTTTCTTTTAATTTTAACTCTCAAACTATGCACGGTGATCTTGGTGTGTCTTCCATTTCCCCTCTATTTTCCTTAACAGCCTGACCAGAACTGAGTAGAATATTGTTGTTACAGTAATATCTGTGCCATGCAGGGAGGAGCTCCTACGGCTTCATCCATTGAGGGGGCTTTCAACACACACAGACACCCACACACCAGACACTAATTAATGCTGCTGTAATATTTTTGGCAGCTGTATTTCTTTGTAAACTCCTGTGTAATTTTCTACTTGCGAATTTCTTAAGTTTTCTGCATGAATCTTGCTTCCTCCCTCCTGTTTAGTGCTATGTTTCCAGGTTTTCTTTGGCAAATGGTCCATGTTGCAGTTTCCCATGATGGTTTTATCTTGCCCTGCAGCCCTACCTCTCAAGCACCCGAAGCTTGTCTCCAATGTCTGGACTTTTTGGTTCCATCTGGGCTCCTCAGAGTGATGTTTATGAAAGCTGCTGCCCTGTCAGTGCCACGACTCAACATTCAACCCACGTGGAGAACCAGGCAGTTATGTGTAAGCAGGAATACTATCCGAGGTTTAACCCTTTCCGTGCCTACATGAACTTGGACATATGGACTACAGCAGCCAATCGAAATGCAAATTTCCCACTTTCAAGGGACTCGGGTTATTGTGGAAACGTGTGAAAGGAATTTGATTTAAAAATGTGAATAAAGATGCTTGCAATTTTGATTACTAGAGTAAGCTGGTTGCTGAATAGATTACAATGTTGGTGAATATTTTGGCACTTTTATATTGAAAATAAATTTTTTTTACTGAAGTCTGAGCATTCAGTGCATTTAAAAAAGCACAGCATATTCAGGATGCTGTTATTGTCAGGTGAAGGCTATAAATTTAAAATTCTTTTTTTTTCTCACGAATAAGAACAGTATTAATTCTTAAGAGCATCCATGAACCTGTACTGCACATGTTTTTTCTGAAGTTTACATTCTGTGGTATAAACTAGGGAGTGGTTTAGCATTTGTAGGTACAAACTTACACCTGTAAGTAATCACATCTGTACCAAACAGGAACTAGGGATCTACCTGTTGATGCAGATGAGAGAAGTTCCAAATGTTGCCACTTCTAGTGCTGATGTAGTTGTTTGTGAGTGCAAACTTACAGCAATAGAAAAAAGGCTGAACTGTGGCTTGTTTATGTGGCTTCAAAATGCAAGCTGTTACTTGGACAATGTTATGCTTGTGCAGTGTGGGTGAGTGGGTATTTCTTCCAGGAACTTTTCTTGTGAGTGACTCCTGGCATTTTGTGTTTATATTTTTAGCCTTCATGTTTCAATAGCATTTTCAGTGCGTTTAATTGCACTTGTTTAAAATGCCAAAGCTTGACCTGAAAGAAATGTTTCTTTGAGAGCAGAGTTCACACCACTCTTCAAAACAGAATGTAATTGTGCTGGCTCCTGTTGGGAGACGGAAACTCTGTAGTGGGAAAGGTAGCTGAGGAAGTGCTGCCGCCTGTGCCAGGTCTCAATCGGTCATGCAAGCTCTTTCTGCTTACCCTACCTGTAGAGCCTTTTCTTCTGGCATGGCAGAGTGTGTCTGGACATCAAAAGGAGGGGATGGCATCCCTTAGGTTCAGAGACGTCCTTGGCACGAGGGCGCTTGTTAAGCCTGAAGAGAGAGAGAAGGTGGATCCAGCAGCAATCTTGTGCAACTGCTTGAAGAAGAGCCATAGAGCTGGCAGAACCAAGTTCTGTGTTGTGGCCACAGGCATTATGGCAAACGGCAGTGGTCATGGATTGCCACATGGGAGGCTGAACGTGAGGAAGAATGATGTCCCTTGGAGGGTGATGCTGCAGGAGGATGGGGGGAGCCTCAGCAGGGGGACAGATCTCTGCTTGATGTTCATGACGTGGCTGAATGAAGCCACATGTGACCTGCTGTAGTGGTGGTGGCAATCTTTCTCTTCATGAGAGGTCAGACTAGAGACCACCAGGGTCCAGACACTATTTTGAGGATTCTGCAAGCTTGAGCAAGTTCCTTACTTCTTGCTACTTAATTTCTTCTTGCCCTTTGTTCACAGAGTGACTGGAAGACAAGAGCTGTTTGACAATAAGAAATCGAAGCTTTTTTTTCCCCCCCCCCCCAAAGGCAGAGCAGAAAAGGCACTGCAAAATAGTTCACCGCCTGCATGCAAGGCTACTCAATGATCTGAACTCTCAGATCTAAAATCTGGCCCTGCCAGTCTCACCACATTGCTGAGCTATCGGACCAGCTCCTCTATCTTGCTGGTTTCATCCAGAAATGCCATCCCAGGGCTTGAAATATTTTAGCAGAAGCAGTGCATTTCTGCAGAAGGTTTGTTTCAGTAAATCGTCAGTTCCTGCAAAATAAGCTTTGTTGAAAGTTACCCTGCCAGCTACGCTTTCATATGTGTTTCGGTTAGCTCAGAAGGCAGTTAGGGACTGGTTGGGAAACTCAAAAGCTGCTACATTTACCTGCTCTAATTGCTTGGGCGGAAGGTGCTCCTAAACCTTCCTTTGGTTTTGATGTCAGAAAAATGGGATCATCACTGAATGCTTCTCCAAACTGTGGTGTTTTAATTGCTTGATCAGGATCTAGCACCTGGAGTCTTTGGCTGCTTTCCATGATGTGTTGTGCTTGGCAGGAATCTGTTTGACTCAAGTTTAATCGTAATTGCTTGTGATTCTGAAGGAAAGTTCACATGTTCCTATGAACTTTGCTCCTAAAATTGGTACTAAGCCATGAGAAGTAGTCATAACCACTGACATGCTTTCTGTGCACCTCTTGCCTATGGTAGGAGACTTCAGGAGGAATAGAGTGGGAGTATAAACACAATAAATACAGATTTAAAAAAAAAAGTGATCCTTTGGTTTGAAATGCAATGAAGTTCTTTATTCCCTGGATAATATTGCTTGTTGTGTAGCATGCATGGATTTTGGATAAAAAGGCACAGGAGAGAGGAGAGGACTTGGAAAGCTGTGCTTAGTTGTCTTACTGAGTTTATTCTGTTAATTCTGTTAAATATTTCCAGGAGATCCTTACTTTCTGTGCACTGAAGTGAGGCTTTTCCTCAAGCTCGGGTGTAAGGACGTGCATTTCATATATTTGCAACAAACAGTAACAATAAGGTAGGAACCCCACAGGGTTCTGATAGGCAGTGAGTCCCTGTTGTAAGTAAAGTGTATGTTCTAAACAGAGTAAATCACTGGAAAAGAGAGGAAGATGCATGCAATAAACCAGGCAAGGGCACTGGAGAATTTAGGGAGAGCACAACCAGACAGAAATGTTTGGAAAAGAAGACCTCTGTGAAAAATTTGGTCAGACTTGTTACAAGTGCCAGCAAAAGACAAGGGAAATGAGCCACAAAGAGCTTGAGAAATACTGCAAAGAAAGGAAACAATCATTCCCTTTAATCAAACCAGAACAGATCAAGAAGTAATTCCCCCAGGAGCTGTGTAGTATTAGGCAAAGTTTTTCATATAACTTTTTCATAACAATAACTAAGGAATGTAACAAGCTCTTTAAGGTTACTAGAAATAATTGCTGCCATCAGGAGATATCTGTAGCTTAATTAGCAATCCCCTTGAATGCAAGTAGGTTTGGGCTCAGTTAAAAGTCATTCCTCCTACAGTAAAGGAAAAGATGAAGTAAATAATTTCTTTGTACCAAAGTGATTATAATTCTGCTGGAGTGAACTGGAGAGGCTGCTCTAAAGACATCTGATTGTCATGAGCTAAGTAATTTATAATTTTTTGCCTTGTGTCTATAGCAGCATTGGGAGCCCCATTATCTCTCTGAAACTGGTACTGGTTTTCTTAAGAGACTTCAGCAAAAGCTGTTCTTGGTTAACCAAAGAAATGCTTAAAATTGGAAAGGGAAGACAAAAAATACCAGTATAAAGGAGCAATAGCTTGCACTAGTAGGGCTGATGATGGAGCAGGGGGGAAAATCCCCATGGATGCAGTTCCAAACATTCAGTATTGGCTTCTGTCACAGTGTGAGCACTACATAGTCTCTGGGCATTGACTGTTTTCCCAAGAAGAGGACTGGGAAGAAGTGATAGCCACTGCTGGTTTCTGCTTCCAGCAGGTTTGTGGCTTCTTATATGTGTGTTGAGAACTAGGGACAACATGCTATCACTGTCCTTGATTTTCACAGGGTATATTGGCCAAGCCTGCCTGGTTGGGCTAGTATTGCCATTATAGAGCCGGAGAATATTCCTGGCGTGTTTCCTGAAGGCTTATTGGTGCTATGAGAGACAGCATTTGGACAAAGCCAGCATCTGCAGCAGGGGTATTTGCCTGCCCTAGCCTTGCCGGGCTGCAGCAAGCCCCTCACAGCATTACACTGTAGAGCTGTGGGAAGGGGAGCATCCAACTCGGTGTCCCTGTAGGAGAGGACAGTGCTCCACTGGGACCCTGTTTGTTGGTAAGTGGGGCTGGTACAGGGTTGAGATTGCTTCTTCAGGGAGGGGTTTGGCCTGCCCAGCAGCCTGGCTGCCACCGGAGTGGCCTGGGAGCCTGGGCTGAGCTCCTTGGGAGCAGCAGGCAGGCTTGGCTGAGCTGCAGATACCACTGCAGGTACCACTGCAGGTACCGCCTACAGGGTTCAGAGCTGTGGGGGACAGCGCCGGGCCCCAAGGCAGGCTCACATGGGGAGCACCGCTGTTGCTTGCCCATGTGAATTTGTCACAAGCATGGTGGCAATTGGCAGATCTGTCCTACAGCTCCTGCAGGACCGTTCCAGCTGCTGGAAGAAGCAATGATCAGCAAGCAGCAACACTGGCAGAATGAGCCTAAAAGTTCTGCGGGTAGGTGAGAGATCTGATTGATTGCCAGGGGGCAAATGAGTTCACTGGAGAGCTGGTAACTGAATCCTCTGAAGAGAGTGGAAGAGGAGGAAGCAGGGGAGCTTTTCACCACTTACATTAGGGCTGGCAGTGCCTGCAGCTCCACCACACAACTTCTTTCTGCCTCTGGAGAAGCCTCGGTGGCTCCTGGGAAGTCGTGGCCTTCACAGCACCACAGGTTCCTGCAGAGCTGGCAGTGCCATCCTACCAGGTGAGCTCCTGGCTGATATTTACAGTGGTAGGTTAGGCGTTGCTTTCCAGCATTTGTTTTCTTCCCTTTCATGCTTGTGAAACACCCATTGTTTATTTTTCTGAGTGACTGAGTCACCTCCATCTGCTTTTGCCCTTTTCACATACTTGCGTTGCTTCCAGCAATTAGTGAAAAAGGTGCACAGTGGCACCTCCCTGTCACCATGGGCATGTTTTACTTCTACCTTTTATTGCCCTGTCCCGTTGTTCAGTCTCTCTGACCACTTCTGTGGAGAAAAAGGCTCAGGGCAGGGCTTATCCACTTCTGCAACACACTTGGGTGGACTGCAGGCTCACTGTCTCCCCAGGACTGCTGTGCTGCCACAGCCCTTTTCTGTCCCTATGCTGGCAGAGGTCGGTGTCCCAGCAGGAGAAGGTCACTGGTGTTGGTTGGGGCAGTTGCCCAGTCCTACACTGGAGGAGGCTGTGCTGGGCAAATCCCAGCCATGCTTCCTGTCTCTGCAAGGTGAGGGGTGTGGAGGAGTGGAAGGCAGTGGGTGAGCTCTGCTCTGCCCCATCTTGAGTGACAGAGCGGAGCACGGAAGAGGATTTGTTGCCCCAGCCCTACAAGGTGGTGTTGCAACTGAGGTCCCGGGGGCTCACACCCTCCTCTACAGCTCATTACTAATGTGCACATAGGCACTCCACACCTACTGCGAGCTGAATCTTGCTGTTCCTCCCTCCATCTCTGGAGTGGGTTTCCCTGCAAAATCTGTCCATGCCACCTTGACAAAAACACCTCCTTTGTAACTGTGGGCCACACACTGTGCGGGTCTCTTTTTCTGCTCTGCTGTATTTAGTTTCTTACTGCTTTATTCAGTAACAGCACCAGCACAACCCCCCAAACCTCGTCTACCCCTGGGGTTGCTCTGAAGGATTTTTCCCCCGATTGTATGTGAGAGCTGCTCCCTGGGCTATTTGGGGTTTTAGCAGCCTTGTTTAGAGGCAGTGGAGGTTTGGTGATTCCATGTGGCCCCATGTACCTCTGCAATTTTTATTGCTTGGAGGCTGCCAGCAACCTGCATGTGCAGGGACCATGCTGGCCTGGAATGTGGGACCTGTCCAGTGTACAAACGAGTGCCAGATGACCTGTAGCTGTTGTGGACTAACTTCTCCAGCATAAACTGGTGATTTAGTCACTGTCAGCTAAGTGCTTGGCTTGCAACTGAGTGCGTATGTGTGCATCTCTTGGAAGGACAACATCACCCCCGTGAGTGACCAAAAACGCCCCATCCTCTTCAGTAAACTCAGTTCTTGTGCAGGGATTTTGAGAAGGCAGCAGATCATACCCATGATTTTCCCTGCCATGCTCTGGGTTATGACTGCTGTACCCATGGGCTGACAGGCTGTGCCAGACCTCTTCTCCAACAACACTAGAAAAATGATCTAGGAGCCATTTGGTTTTAATTTTGACTGGATGTACGATTTGTGAAGGGAAGCTAATGCTTTCACACGTCTCCATTAGCACAGCTGTGGGGGGAGCCTATGCCTGGACCCTGCTCCAGGTCTCAGAGACAGCAACATGGAAGGTGGGTTGCCTTCCCTGGGCTGGGTGTTAGCAGGTGCTATTTCAATATTAGAAAAAATATTCAAAAACAGTGTTGGGCTATTTCAAAATTAGAAATAACCTCCTTCTCACGCAATGCTGAGGTGCTGCAGCAGTGCACTTGCCCATCAGCTCCTTACAAGAACATGCTACCATGGCTGGTTCTGACATAGTGATAAAAATATTTCACTTCATTTGCTGAACACAGCCTTGTTAGATGAAAGGTGATTTGCAGTGTGGTGTTGGAAATGCTGAAGAGTGCAACCCAGATGTTGAAGACAAGAGAAGTTTGCAGAAATGTCAGGAAATGCTGTACCATTCCCACCATTCTCCAAAAACCTGTGAGACAGTGGAGCTTATCAGCTCTTATCAGCTGCATTCTTGTGAGAAAGCATCTCAGCAGTGCTCCTGCAGCTGCTTGCGAGCAGGCTGGCTCATTCTGCCTCCAGCTCGTCTTGTGGTGGCACAGGTATGTCCAGGATGCGTGGCACTTGTGAGGGAATGGAAAATGACGTTATTGCCACCCTGTTTCCAAACCAGCGTGGGAAGCCCTTGCTCCTCCTCGACTTCCCCCATGCTTCTCAGCCACACAACCCACAGTGTGGGGCGTGAATGGTTTCTGGACCTCAGTGGCATTTTCGTATTGATGAAGTCTTTCCAGAGCTGCCTGCTGGTAGGCAGCAGGTCCCTCGATCAGTCCATCTGCAGACAACCAAGCAGCTGTTAACCAGAGGAGATGCCAGCCCTACTTCTGTTGGTAAAAGCCTCTGCCTAATCTCAGCTTGTCCTCCTCTTTGGTTATTAGCCTTCAGTTAGGCACCTCCCAGTGCCTCCTGTTGGCGAAGGACACAAGGCATGCACCATATATGCCTTTGGGCTCCCCTGTTAGCACTGTGTGCAGTTCGTGCATTTGCCAAATGACTTAGCATACCAAGTTACAGTTTTTCCTGTCTGTGTGTCCTTGGCATGTACTGCACTTTCCAGGGCTGCTAGAGATCAGCCCATAGGTGTCTTTTCTTCAGCTGTCCGATTTTCCCACACCGTCCCTCTGGTGAGCACAGTTGTGACTGAGCAATTTTCTCCTGACACTTTGCTATCACTTTCTCTGCTCACACATCACAGCAAGTGCAGCTGGTCTCCCTCTCCCAGCTTGTAGCGTTCACTTTTGCTTTTGATTGCAGTCTTGAACATCACAGCTCGGCATGGCCTGGCCTGAGCCATCTGTGGCTTGCAGGGTGGGATGTTCCTGATGGCAAGCAGAAAGCTGGGACACAAAGACCTGATGGAAATGCCCAGGAGTGGACAGCCTGCTGAGCTCAGTGACACAAACTTTTCCTTCTGTAAGTATTTCTGCCTTCTGAGCAAGGTTCACAGGCAAAATTATGAGTTTCTCTTGCAATGGCTGAACTTCATGAGCCCGTTTGATATCCTACAGCAATGTGCAACTTTTGGATGCCCTCAGTTCACAATATCACTAAGGAGAGATATCTTTGTGCTTTTTATAGATGGCCTGCCTATTCACTGTTTGGTGGAGGGTTTGTTTGGATTTTTTTAAAGAAAGTAAACTTTTTATTCACTTGAAAGGTTTTTAATAATAATTCAGTTTGAGTACTGATACCGTACAATTAGTTGAGGACCAAATAATGATTTATACAAATGCTTCACAGTCCTTAAGTGAATATGAAATATTTGTTAACTCTCTGTTATTAGTTTCCTTAGTAAAATGTAGGCCTGGGAGCATCTTCCAGAATGGCTGACATGACTGATGCTCAGTAAGCTGCAGGTTTGATTTTAGTTGCAAGAACCTCATGTGCCATTTCCTGTAATAGAGAAATCTGAAATCTAACCAAGAGAGTGCTATTCTTTCTGAAGAGCTGATTTGAGGGATGAGCTCAAGGACATGGCCTTTGTTCTGTCCTTCTCCATGCTTGCTCTTGTCTGAGAGTTCTATGTCAGTTGAACAGCACTATTGGTGAACTTGTCAAGCAGAAGTTCAGCTGCCTTGGCCAGAGCATCATTGATGTTTCATATAGAGAGAGTTTGTTAGAGAAGTCCTCAAAAAACTGAGTATTGATTTCTATGAATAAAAATAGGAAACAGATGGCATGAATTTCAAATGGTTAAGTAGTTTTTAACTATTCCAGTAACTAATGTTCTCAAATGCCTACAAAATATTACCATTTTATCTTAACAAAGATCAAAAGAACAACTTTAAAGCACTTGCCAGGCACACACAGCCATGTGTTCTAATAGATGACAGACCAAATGTATCCTTACAGTAATGGGACTGACTTGCCAGTTTCAAATCCCCCCCTGTATTCCTGCAGTGAATAATGCCTAATGACTGTTCTGGTTGGGGTTTTTTTATTATTATTTTTATTACTACTACTGTGGACCCAGTGTTGCCTCAAACATGCTGCAGGTATTAAAAGAAGTCTGCAAGTCTGGGATCTGAGAGAGAGCCTGGTAAGGAAGCATTTCATGAGAGGAAGGAGTAGGAAGCCTCTGGAGCTGGCCAGGTCTCTTTAAGTGTCTGTCAGCATCCACTGCTGTTTAGATCAGTCTGCTTGCTCATGAGTATTAATTTCTAGAAAAATGCAGGGAGAAGACAGACCATAGCATGTCTGACATAGATTTGTACAAGCAGGCTCTGCGCTGCAGCACAGTCTCTCAGACAGGCTGTATGTATGATGTGTAAGATCACTGAACCCACGGGAACTGCCTAGCAGCAGGTGGAAATGCTGTGTGCCAGCTGCTACCAACTCCAAAAACCAGCCTCAGTTGTACAATTTATTCTGAAAACTGTTTTCCAGTTGTACAATTTATTCTGAGGGAAGAAGAGGCCATTTGTCACAAGCTGGAATAACCCTTTTGGAGTCCACACTGTGTGGAGCTACAGTTGGGCTAATGCTTACCCTTGTGCAGGATGCTGACTTTGATTAGTTTGTCTGCACAACAGCTGCTTCTGCTTTCCACAAACTCTGCACACTGCTTTACAGTCTGTCTCTCCCTGGAGCCTTGCTGCTCTGCTCTGTGAGCCAAACCCTGTGCTATGGGAGGGGAGTGCTGCTGTGTGTGCCAGGACTCTTAGCCCCTTTTACCTTACTGAGACTTGCCTTCCCAGGACACGGGCTTCTCTTTTGTCTGCCTGGTTTGTGTGTTATGTGAATGGCTGTTTTTAAGAAGTGTAACGTTTTACTTAGCTTGATTGAAAAGCATGTTTTTGGCAGTGGAGATGGAAATATAAGCACACTTGAGAAATCTCTGGATCTGGTAATGGTACTCTTGCCCTGCATTCCCCATCAAAAGAGCCTGGAGTTGAAGGAGCTTTCTAGAAGCTCTGTGTATGAAGCTGAATGTCAGTGTCACCTCCAAAAACTGCAAAAAGTCTCTAACATGGGGTTTTTGGATTTCATCTTACCCATTAGACTTTAATGTATCTCTTGAAACCAAAAGAGAAATGAAGAATGTCAGCTTTCTTTTGGTAGGTAGGTTTAAGGTATCTACATCTAGTTGCTAGTGTAGATACTAGCAAGTCACATTTAGTGACATTCATGAAGTGCTTTAAGAATTAGAAAACAGTCCTACCACAGTGGCAACCATGACAGAAACTTGGGCAAAATTTGGGATCCTGATGCCTTTTTAGACACTTAAGCGTTTAGTATTTATTTCCTGGATGTCCCATATTCAACTGACATTGGTATCTGGAGACCCTGGAATTTGGATACCATAATTCCTGTTGGATTTCTATATCTGCTTCTGAGTATGCTCAGGATGTCTCAGCACAGCTGGTACTCTAACAGCATCATCCATCTCTGACAGTATCCTGTGGTTAAGCACTTGCTCGTGTCTTCTTTGCCCACATTTTCTGCAAGGCTTAATCCAGTTCCTAATTACCTGGCTCCTTCAGAAAGCTTGTCCAGAAGAAGCACCTCATTTTGTTCTGTGTCTCAGCTGTAGAAGCATTTACAGAGGTTTAGGGACCCCTTAAAAAATTCCCTCTGCTATGAAACTGGAGCTGTCATGGTGTATCTTCCCTCAATTTCCTTATTGTCCTGCTTATTGCAGGAAAAGGAGCAATGGTGACAGCTTGTTTCGGTGATTTCCCCCTGCCGCAGGCCTCTGGAACAGAAGGTTATGGCTTCCCAGAGCCAGGCAAAGCCAGTCCCTCTGTGTTCAGGAGCAGTCTTGTCCTGCTGCCTGCAAATGTGCAGGGTAAATGGGATGTTTGCAGCTGCAGGGACCCAGCTCTCAGCTGCTTTCCCACTGGTGGGCACTGGGAGCTAGGGGATCTTTTTGCCTTTCTGACTTTCCACCCTGGAGGAGAGGGAACAAGCAAGCCCTGCTCCAGACAGGTGGCCCTGCAGTGCCTCAGTACCTTCACTATTTGGTTTTCCCTTTAAAATTTGTAAGGCGTTCATCCAATTGCAGAGTACATGCACTGCTAAAGGTGTGGCTTTATCTACAAAGTTGTTTTCTTGCACACCAGAAGTTACAGGGGAAACAAAGGATTGGAAGGGAAGGAAAACCCCTGGCTGAACTGTGGAGTGAGAAGTGCAAGTCTTTTAAGACAAAGCAGGACATAGCTCTGAGGCACAATGGTGGCCCTCACATTTCCCCATGCCTCCAGGGCAGCTGGGTGAGGCTCTTGCTCTGCCTGTGACTTCCAAAGGCTTCCTGATCTGCTTGTAGTGTGGTTGCATGAGACCAGCAGCTCCCCTATCCCTGCCTTCCCTGCTAGAGGTGTCCTTCACTCCTGATAGGTTCCCAGGGAGGTTTTACTCCTCTTTGGATGGCAAGAACCTAGCCTGAGTAAGGCTGATCCTTGCAAAGAAAAAGGAAGATCTATTAGTCATCATCCATCTCTATTTATTTTGGGTATTTCCTGGTTTCGGTGTTGTACAATGTTTACCAAGGACGAGCAGCCAAAGTAAACCACACGAATGAAAAATGGCGAAAGAAGGAGCCAGCGGCACGGCACAGCTGCTCCCTTGCCTCCAAGGGCTTCAGTCCTTTCAGATTAGGTGCACACTTGGCATTCTCCTGCAAATATGCTTGTAAGGAATCATCCAGGGACAAACCTGCCTCCGTGCACAGCGACTGACAGAAAGCTGAGGCAGGTCTGGAAAGGCTCTCTAGCAAGAGGGGGGATTAATGTGCCTGCTTGTTAACTTTGGCAGAGCGCGCAGTGGTCGTCGTTGTGCCAGCAGAGTTAGGGAGAGCAATTGGAGAGCGCTTATTTTATGATTGGTGGCATTCCTGGGGGATGGGGCATTTATTTGAGGCCTCCCTGCAAGGAGTAAAAAGCAGAGTGGAGCACAAAGCAGCTCCTTCACAGGCGCAGGCTGTTTCGACATGAGGAGCCAAAACGGATGGAAACGTTCCCTTCTCCCTTAATCCAGTTGCAGACCTGACTCACCCTGACTGAGTTGCTGCTATCGATGTTGTCCTGTTACTCAGTGAGAAGTTATGAGCTCACAGATTTCTTGTCCAGCAAAACCTTTGCAAACAAGATTTCTTGTCCAAAAGCTTGGCAGCTCCTTGCTGAGTTCCCCCTGAAAAGGAAAGGGCTGCCCAGCCTGCAGGCAGGATTTCTCCACCTGCAGAAACAGGGAACAAGCCAAACTCATTCACAGGCTGTGTTTCATCATGAGAAGTGTGAGAAATACTTATTTTACAGAAAAGCTGAGACCACTGAACAGTAGGCGAGAAGAGTCCAGCCAACCTTCACTTCATCCAACCCTTCTCCCATTACTCACTGGATTTTTGTTAGTGACTCTTGAAAATTCTGTTCAGCTGGAAGGCTTTGCCAATATCAGAGAGGTCACTGTCAGAGGCAAACATGGAGACACCAGAGAGATCACCAAGAAAGATTCCTCTCAACAGAGGGTTGTGCATCTCAGTGTGCTCTGCCTGGCCTTTTGGTCCCAGATGAGAGCTGGGAACGAAGTTCGAGGAATGAACCCCAGAGATATAAAGTACTCTGGAGAACTGATTTTCAGGGAAACTTTTTGACACTATTAATCATGGAACATTCAGGAAATTAATTTTAAATGATGTCATTAAAATAGCACATGAAAGAAGTGCAAATGTAACATAATGTCTATAAATAGAAAAGAATATTTATGCTGACACTTGTGTAAGTTGTAAGCTGAAAACAAACCAGGTGGCCAGTCTGTCGGGTAACAGTTGTTAGACATTGGATTGTAAGACCCAAAGAAACAAAGATTTTCTTGTACCCACAGGTGCAAACTTCATGGTGAGTTAAGTGTTGAAGGAGTATCACTGGAATTGATACAAAATAGGAGAGTGCATCTAATTTGATGCCCTTTCCCCTGGGTAGAGCAGATGTAAGGTAGCCAAATTCTGTTACCCTATGTTTATCTCTCAACCAACTTTGGTCCTGTAGTTTCAGCTGTGGAGTTGGAATGTGGTTGCTCTTTGCTGGTTTTTAACCTATATTTTCTTCGATCCTTCTTCCTTTGACAACTCTTCAGTCCAAAAGCTGTGAAAAGCAGAGCAAATTACTTGAAAGCATGAATTACCACGCTGAGACAAAAAGGCATATTGCAGCACAGGCACAAGTTACATGGTCTTTTCTAAATCTGTCATTACTAAGTTGGTACTGTTGCAGTCAAGAAAACTTACAGAAGAACAAGAAATGCAATCTGAGGATAATTTAGAAGGAATTGTTAAAATAGCTGAGTGTGTGCTTGAAAATCAGCTTGGGCTGTCTGTTTTCAATCATTTCAAATTCAGAAAGTCAGAGAATGGTCCAATATTGGAAACAATTTATTATTTGAAGATGGTTTGGTGGCCCTATCAGAAACCACACACGGTTTTCAAATATTTACTGACATATTTTTATGATCAGACTTTTCATTTTTAGTAAAAATTATGTTTTCATGCATGTTTACAACTCAGTTGCAGTCAAGCTTCTAAAAAATTTGTTTAAAAAATTATACAATTGCAAGAGAAGACAATAGAAATAATCCCTGAAAGAGGATCACAAAACATGTCAGTTTTCCAGTGGAAAAAACCCTAGGAAATAGTGCATTAGATTTTTTTTTTTTTTAATTTAAAAAAAATATGGCATTTTGATAGGCTATAAATCCAGAAAAGTACCTATGCTGAAGAAAGAACATTTGAGGTCTTTGAATAGCTGAGAAGAAAAGATTTGGTATTGACTAATTTTCTCTTTCTGAAATCCACTGTCATGTCTGAAATATTTTATGGCATCAGATATGGAGGGAGGCAGCAGCTGAATGCAAAGCCTGAACTACCTGTGCAAAATGCATCCTGGCATTATCTTTTTTGGAAAAAATACAAAAATCTTGATATTTTTGTGGTACATGATAATGATCTGCTTCATTTCCTGCTCATATTCTTGCCCAGCTGTTAAACACGCCTTTTTTTTTTTTTTTTTTTTGTATGACAAGCAGTTAAATATGTATCTCTGCATCCCAGCAAAGTGCTTTCCACCTCCGTACAGGAAACAAACTCTAGCTGGTTCTGCAATGATTTGGTCCCATTCCCAGGAATGTATCATTTCCATTAAGAAAAAAACAAACCAAGAAACAAAAAGCCCCAAAACAAAGCAGGAAAAAGAAAGCACTTTTTGCAGCCAATTAGCACTTGATAAGTGTAAGCACAAAATGTGCCCATGCATTCCTCTGAATGAGGCAAGACGAGGTTTGCTGAACCTTTCCCACACTGGAATGCACCAACATTCATGTTCCTTTGCCCAGCCTCTTGAAGGAGTTTTTACTTGGAGCTGAGCGAATCATTTTTCCTCCTTATGGGAAATTCCAGTGCCAGGATGTTAAACCCTAACTTCCTCACAAAAGCCTGCCACTGATGGTTTGCACCCGGTGGGCTGTGACAGGCTATTTTCTCCCCTGGTGAGATGAAATGAAGCAGAAGCTGTCCAAACAGCGAGCATAAGAATCCCATTCCTCTCTCTTCCCGACCCTGCCCCCCCGGTAGTGCCGCCTGTGCTGGGAGCCCATGGCCATAAGTGTTTGTGGCTGTGTCCAAAAACCTGCAAAAATCTTTGTTTGGAAACAAACAGGAATGGCACCTCTTTTTTTTAAAAATTGGAAATATGGTTTGGGTCTCCAAATCCATTTTGGGCAGCCCACCGCAGAAGACCTCTGTCATGTAGTCTGGGACACTGCAAAGCAAACTGAACACAAAAGAGTGAGATAGATGTAGAGCAAAGAAAAAAGTCCTTCCAAACACCATGTGAGTGGTATTTGGGAACGCTACACAGAGGTATTTCCTGAAGATGTCTAAAAGCAGTTAAGAACTGGCTTTGTACATTGATAATGTTGAACCAATCAATAGTATGAAAATTGCAGAAAATATTTTAAAAGAAAATAGGATTTCCAGGTAAGGTTTGTTTTTAGGGGATGGATCCCAGTGGCAGCAAGCTGGGAGCCTACCTGCCCAAGTTACATTCAGGCTGAACTCTGAGGTCTCAGTACTGTGTGTGTGTTTCAGGTTTCTGAGTCCTACAGCCTGATCAGGCTCCCCCTGGAATGCCTGTGGAGATCCAGGGTTGTGAATATGGAAAATATAAGGGCTGGTGCAGCCAAATGGGTCTGTCAGAAAAGCTGAGGTAAAGACTGCTCTGAGCCTCTCTCCATGTATGGTTCCCATCCCTGCATCTCCTCTGGGAGCTGGTCTCCTTGCACAGGGATGCAGGAAGCTCTGGGTGGTGCTCAGAGGAAGTTGTATTCAATGAGATGTATTTCCCGACAGACCTCTCTCACACGTGCACCAAGGGAGATCATCAGTTGTTGGCATCAGCTTTATATTTTGCCTTTCTCTCTGCAGCATGCCCGGGAGCTTTGTGCCAGACACAGGTGCCTTTGATCCCTCTGTGTGTCCAGCATTTGTGCATGGCTGTGCTGCTCATCAGCACACTTGACTGGCATCCTGTCCCGTGCAGGCTGGGGGAACAAGCAGCAGTGGTTGTGGGGACCTGTTCTGTGTGAGTTGTCTCAGAGTTCTCATTTTGGAGTAGCAAATCTGTGTGGTGACAACAGGATTTTGTGTGTTTGGCAGAGTGGTCTTCAGAATAGGGTGTCAAAACTTGCCTTTTTTTTATTGTGTATTACTGGAAAATATGAATTTACTGTGTATCCTAGTAGTCCTGTCAGAAACAAGCTTTTTCACTGTACCTAAAGTGCAAAGTAAGAAAGAAACTGTGCTGTCCGGCTTTGCCTTCCATATAAGCTGTTTCCTGTTGATGCAGTTTCCTTGGGAGTCAAGAATTCATAAGGAATACTTTGGCAGAAATGATGTGTTTTCCCTTGTTGAGTCATGCTGTTGGAATTATTCTAAAAAAATGAAACTTTCCAAATAATTAGGAATAAGCTTTGATGTCTTAGTCTGCAAACTTCCCTGCTAGCTGCTCCTCATTTAAGGCAGCAAATCAGTGTTGTGTTTTCCTGACTGAACGCTTCCAGAAAGGATATGACAAAAATGAATCAACAGCTCAGCTTCCTTGGCAGAGGCAGCGCTGTAGGCTGGCTGTTGAATGACTAACCAGTTACACAGTGTTATCATGCTCTGCTGCAACTGCACCGTGAGGAATGCCCAGAAGAAAAACAAAGGTAATCGAGTCATTCGCATTTAAAGTTTCAGTCTGAAGATCTGACCGGGGGATTGAGCAGCTGGCAGGGTAGGCCTGATATGGAACAGGACAAAGTTAAAATGGTTTACTTTTCATTATCATGTACTTTTTATTTGTAGCGTGAAGAAGAATACCCAAAGCCCTGCAAGAGAGATTAAAGCACCGGCACCAGCAGTGCCTGCAAAGGCTCAGTACCCAGGACCATGAGAGGATGCCAAGCCATTCTGCTTTCAATTACACAAGTATTATACCTCCTGCTCCAAAGACTGCAAGGACAGATTTGACTTCTGGCTTTTCCTTGCCATCCGTTTCTGGGGGGGCTTAGGGTAAGAGCATCCCAGATCCATCCTGCCTGGCACTGCTGTGGCCAAGCTGACATGCTGGCACATCCTGGTTACCAGGGGTAAGTACCAGGAAGCAGGTTTGTGCTGTTTACAAAGATTTGGAAAGCATTTCTGCTCATATCACAGGCTGGTCAATGGATTCGTGCCTCCACCCCTTTTCTATTGCTTCTGCTTCTTCCTTGAGGCAGGGATCTGGGGCAAGCTGTCACCTGGCTTGGGTCTTTTCTGAACTGCTCGCTTGTCCTCTCTCAGCAGAAAAGCAACAAGCAGCTCTGAATGTGGACACTGACACAGAGGAGCAAAGAGACGAAGGGAGGGGATGGGCTGCAAGATCCTCCTGTGTGAGACTGGGAATGGGAAGTGCTTAAGGAGCGCATCATGCCCAGCACACTGCTTGTGCTGCTGTTGGGTAAACAGTAACATTTAAAGTAAGACAGTTTCAAAAATAATGACTACATCTCCATGTCGTGTCCATCTACCTGCTGGCAAAGGCTTGTGTGGTGTCTCTGCTTGGAGTATCTGCAACTACAAAAGCACAGGCTTGCTGCAGATCCATGTGCTTCTCTTGGGAAAATGTAATGTAGGTGAATGCATATGACTTTTTAAAAACAGTATAAAAGAGGAAGGTTAATCATAGCTTAAACTCAGAGGAGGAGAGAAAGCACCCACAAGGTGCGCCTTTGTTCAGCATTAAACATGCAGTTACTCTGGAGAAAAAGCAGTTGAAGAGTATCCTCATCTTAAAATACAACAGTTTTCTCCTACTTTAGACTCTTTGATTTCAAAAGAAGTTTTTTTTGAGCCACGCTGCAGGTAAATTTGAAAGCTAATCCTCTGGAAGGCAGGTGGCTGGTACCATGTCTCTGTGTGTGGGGCAGCTTCTGGAGAGCATTTTTGAGCATCCTTGAACCTTCCTGACTTTGCATAATGGGATAAACCCTGACAATCACCCCCCATTTCTTGGTGTTTTAAACAGCTTGCTGAAATGAACTGTTTGGTTTGTGAACTGTGACATGGTCACACCAGTCTTCTCTTTCTGAGAGAAACCAGAAACCTGGCACAGTGTAGATCCATGATGAGAGCTGGCTGAGCCTGGATGTTAGGAGAAAGTTGGTATGTCTGGAAAAACAGCTGGACCCTACCTCAAGTGCCCATGAATTTTGTGGTGATGAAGTCATAACAGATAGGAGAGTGTGCCCATTTCACATTCGATGATGTACAATGTCTTCTTCTCCAAAGCTCTCCCAAATTAACTAAAATTTTTAATTGTATCAAGGAGGTGTAATTTTGAAGACAAAAACTTGTAGGAATGAGTCTCACTGAACCCAGAGTTAATATTTTGGAAACTGAAGTCTTCCCTGTTGAAGAACAAGAACCATTTCAGCTCAGAGGCTCTAGAGAGAAGAGGTGGCTTTGGGGAAGTTGATGACTTCCCTTCACTAACAGATTAGTTCCCTTCTCTGCTCTGCCCCACAGCTGTTTTGCCTCTATTTTGCGGTGTTGTTATACTTACCAGCTATCCTCTGCAGTTGACAGAAAATATAAGGGTATCTCAGTCTTTCAATTTCTTTTTTTCTTAACCTAATGTGCAATGTCGATGTCAGTGCAACGGGACTAAAGATTGCTATGAAGCGCACTTGGGCTCTCTGTGGGCTTTGCCACCGCTGATCACACAGATGCTGCTGTGGGCCCTCTGACACGTGGCAGGAATCAATCTGTCTGTCTGCGCTCAGGCAGGTACTTCTCAGTGCATGAGGGCAGCAAAATGTGACAATTTCTGATCACAGAAAAAGAATGGTAACTGCAATAGGAAAGTTTGGTGTTTGAAGTTAATGGACTTCCCTTTCAGAGCTGGTAGCAGCACTCCTTGCCTGTATGTTTCCATTTGGACAAGTTCAAATAAATATCATCAAGCCTCCTCTCTCAAAATTGCCTTTCACTTTTATAGAGGGATACTTTCCTTCAGATCATATCTTGTGCTTCAGACAGAATATCATTCTTGTTCTTATTAATTTTCTGTTTGTTGGCAACACATGACTGTAGTGTCCTGGGAAATGAAAGCATGCTGAGTGTTTCTCTAGTACTCTCCTTGACTAAACAAGTTGACTCCAGCACTTAATATAATACATGTATCACTTTATATATTGATAATATTTTACAGAACTTGCATAACTTGTTTGTGCTAAGATGTTCTGTTTCTCAGCACAGTAAACAACCCCCCAGTGCCTACCAGACAAAAAGTTTCAAAAGTAGAGATACAGGAGGTGAATGCAGTTCTGCCTAGGAACTGTTTCTGCACTTAAGAGTGGAGGAAGTGATTATGAAAGAATGACTTGTGCAAAATGCTTGCATCAGCCTTTCCAGCAATGGGAGTGGACTGACAAAAAACAAGAGACTGCCACTAAATTTTATTGTGCAAATAAGAGAGTTCAAGCACAATCTGTTCCCATTTTTGTGTCCTCAGTCAGCAGCAACGATAGAATTGGTTGAAATGTGAATTTGAAGGGTGAACCATACTTGCTGGACAATCCTGGGCTCTTCAGAAGCCATGGTTTCCTTAGGGGAGCCAGCACTAGAGAGAAGAGATGCAAACTGGTATGATTCCCTGGCTGTGTAGTTAAAGGACACTGAAAACTGGGAACATGAAGTTTTGTTTGAGGAGAACAGTATTTTGAGGACTGTCACCTCATCAGACCTGCCAAAAATTTCCAGCTTTTGTTGTGTTTGCAGGTGTGAGGTGACCACTCGGATGCCATGATCAGCACGCAAGGAGACTGAAACACAGCATGCAGCACACAAGGCAAGTACTTAACCTCTGCTTGTTCAGGGTTTACAGGCACTGTTTGTCTGCACTGCTGGAACTGTTTACGGTTCAAACTCGGGGAAGTGTTCTTTGGCACCTGTGGCATGAAACACAGCCCTTCTTTACATTAAAATTAATATTTTTCTAATTACATCCACTGTATATAGGGTGATGGTAACATCCAATTCTCATCTGTTACTGGTGTTGTTTTACAGGAAAGTCTGATAGACTTCATTGCATATCAGCTGGTTCTGCCTTTCCAGTAAAGAATGGGAATTGCTTACGCAGTGTACAAAAGGGTGTGGCAGGAGCTCTGCTTTTAGAAGCCACGAGGATGTTGAGCCTCCATGCAGGGGCCCTCCAGATTTATTCTGGGAAATTTTGTGGTGCTGGAAACCACTGCCCACTAGAAGGACTGAGAGAGGGAGCAGGATTTGTTTGGGCTTCTGCGTGCTACATAGCCATACAGAAAGGGTGGGCTGATGCAGCAGGGGCTGGGAGTGTTTGTTATCATAGAATCACAGAATCACTTAGGTTTAAAAAGACCCTCAAGATCATTGAGTTAAACCATTAACCAAATACTGCCAAGCCTACCACTAAACTATGTCCTAAACACTGTGCCTGCATGTCTTTTAAATACCTCCAGGGATGGTGACTCCACCACTTCCCTGAGCAGTCTGTGGTAGTGCTCGACCACTCTTTCTGTGAAAAAAAATTTCCAAATATCCAATCTAAACCTCCCTTGGTGCAACTTGAGGCCATTTCCTCTTTTTCTATCACTTGTTACCTGGGAGTAGAGACTGACCTCTGCCTGTCTACAACCTCATTTCAGGCAATTGTACAGCTGAAATATCCAGCTGTAACATTTTTGCTGAGAGGAGACGCAATGTGAGAGCTGAAAGCCATAGCCAACGTGCATATGAAAAGGTGGGACACCAAGGATAGCCCTTTATGACTACTGAAAAGTGATATGGCTGTACTTCAGGGGTGAGCAGCACAGCATGTCTGCAGGGCTGAGAAGCTGGAGGAGACTGACATCACAGGATAATGCTAAAAAAAAAATAAAAATCTGAGACTACTGATAAAGTGGCACAGGATTTCAAGAATTGTCAGCTGCTGTTCAAAATTAAAATTTGACGCTACCTTGTCTCCTTTCTGTTTACAACAGCAAAATGTCCACCCAAACAAAACACAAATCAAGAACTGCACACACCTGGCGAGTGCTGGCCATCTGCCTGGTCCTAGCTGCACACCTCTCGGAACAGCAAGAGCTGGAGCAGCCTTGTCCTTCATGCGATGCCAGTCAGAATTGCAACTGCTCTGCCATGGGATTGGACTTCATTCCCCCTGGGATCACAGCCAGAATCACAGTGTTAAACCTGGCCCACAACAGGATAAAGCACATCCGATCCCGGGACCTGCAGCAGGCTGTGAACCTGAGGGCCCTGCTGCTGCAATCCAACGCAATCAGCTCCATAGATGAGGACTCATTTCAGTCCCTGGCAAAACTGGAGCTCTTGGACTTATCAAATAACAGCTTGGCTCACTTGTCCCCTGTGTGGTTTGGGCAGCTTTTTTCACTCCAGCACCTCCACCTTCAAGGCAATTCCTACAGAGACCTGGGGGAGAGCTCCCCCTTTTCCAGCCTGAGGAACCTGAGCTCTCTCCGTGTGGGCAACGCGCGGTTCTCTGTGATAAGGCAAGGGGACTTTGAAGGCATTGAGCTTCTGCACGAGCTGTGGATTGATGGCAGCAACCTCAGTCAGTATGAGCAGGGAAGTTTGAAATCAATTAAGAAGATAAATCACATGATCATAAACATAAGAAATAGTAATATATTCTCAGAAATTGTTAGGGATATTCTGCACTCTGTTGTTTGGATGGAAGTGAGAGAAATCAAATTACAGGTTGAAAAAAAAAGCTTGGTGCAGAATTCTACACGTCCTTTTAAGATACAAAAGCTTACATTTAAAAATGCTTTCTTCACAGATCAAACTGTTAGTCAAACAATAGTGTTACTGAAGGCAATCACCTCTTTAAAAGAGTTAGAGGCAATCGATTGCTCACTTGAGGGGAAGGGAATATGGAACGTTCAAGAAATTGAAAGGAGTGGGCAAAGTTTTGTTGAAACAGTAACAATAAAAAAGTTAATGATTCAGAATTTTCATTTGTTTTTTGACCTGGATGGTATGGAGTCACAAATAAAGAAACTGAAAAGACTCACCATTGCAAGCTCTAACGTTTTCATGGTACCATGCAAACTTGCAAAAAATTTTAAATCACTACTGTATCTGGACTTTCATGATAATTTGCTTGTAAATAATCGTTTAGAAGAGACAATCTGTGAGGGTTCTTGGCCTTCATTGCAAACTTTAAATCTAAGTCAAAACTCTCTAAAATCTCTGAAGCAGGTTGCAACGTACACATGTCGTCTACCCAAACTGAATAATCTTGACATTAGCCAAAATAATTTTGGTGCGATTCCAGATGGGTGTGAATGGCCACAAAGCCTGAAATATTTAAACCTCTCCAGCACTCAGATTCCTAAAGTAACAAAGTGCATTCCTGAAACGCTGGAAGTTCTGGATGTTAGCGCAAACAACCTGAAGGAGTTTGGGCTGCAGCTGCCACACCTGAAAGAGCTGTACCTCACAAAAAACCAGCTGAAGACGCTGCCTGGTGCAGCACCCACTCCAAGCTTGGTGGTGCTGTCGGTCCGAAGAAACAAGCTGAACAGTTTCTCCAAGGAGGAATTTGAGTCGTTCAAGAGCATGGAGCTGCTGGATGCCAGTGACAACAACTTCATGTGCTCCTGTGAATTCCTCTCCTTCATCCAGCACGAGGCCGGGATAGGCCGGGTGCTGGTGGGGTGGCCGGACAGGTACGTGTGTGACTCTCCGCTGGCGGTGAGAGGGGCGCAGGTGGGCGCCGTGCGCCTGTCGCTGATGGAGTGCCACAGGTCCCTGGTGGTGTCGCTGATCTGCGTCCTGGTGTTCCTGCTCATCCTGCTGCTGGTGGCCGTGGGCTACAAGTACCACGTGGTGTGGTACCTGCGGATGACGTGGGCATGGCTGCAAGCCAAGCGGAAGCCCAAGCGAGCCCCACCGAAGGACATGTGCTACGACGCTTTTGTGTCCTACAGCGAGAACGACTCCGAGTGGGTGGAGAACACAATGGTGCGGCAGCTGGAGCAGGCCTGCCCTCCCTTCCGCCTGTGCCTGCACAAGCGCGACTTTGTGCCCGGCAAGTGGATTGTGGACAACATCATTGACTGCATTGAGAAGAGCCACAAAACGCTCTTTGTGCTGTCCGAGCACTTTGTGCAGAGCGAGTGGTGCAAGTACGAGCTGGACTTCTCGCATTTCCGCCTCTTTGATGAGAACAACGATGCGGCCATTCTGGTCCTGCTGGAGCCCATCCAGAGCAAAGCCATTCCCAAGAGGTTCTGCAAGCTGCGCAAGATCATGAACACAAAGACCTACCTGGAGTGGCCTCTTGAAGAACAGCAGCAGCAAGTGTTCTGGGAAAACTTGAAAGTAGCCTTGAAGTCATAGAAGTCAGCAGCACCCATTTCAACATATTTCCACAAAAGTCTGTAGGTCCCTGTTTTTTCCTGCTGAGAATATTTTTCTTAATTTTCATTGTTACTGCAACTGGCTTTGTTGTGTACAGAGATAACTGTTGTCTTACTAACTTGCAAAGACCCTTTTTAGGCTTTCCCGTCATTTGATACTCTGCTCTTTAAAAATCCCTGCCAATAACAATGATATTTGGAAACCCTCTTGGACTTGATATACTTTTCTAAATACATTTTGCTGAGTGTGGGGTATTTCTGTACTTTTTTCTCCTGTTACCAACTAGTTTCTATTAATGCCATAGTAATTTACAAATGAAATTAAAAGCCAAGGGCTTCAATCAATATTCCCCTTTGTCCATTTCTTCCTGGGAATGCTTGATTTCTGTTTTTGATCACCACCATTTCCCTTTCTACCTACTCACAGAAATAGCTGAAGCCTTCTGTTTTTAGGGTGTGAGACTGCGTTTCTAATGTGTGGGTTAGGTGGTGTTGCAGGTCAGTTCCTGCTTTTGCTCTTCTACTTTGCAGAGCACATTCATGTAATCAGTGGGCCGTGCACCTCTTACAGCTCTACTTACCTTCCTCTGTAGTTGGTGAAGAAAATCAGGCGGATATGAGGCAGTCCATCTCTCCTTCAGTGTGAGGTATCTCCTAGAATTACCATACTGCTCTTCACCGGTCACAAAGGGAGTCTAGACAAGCAGGTAGATACAGATGTCTATATCAAGATAGCTACTCCCACCTTGAGTCCCTGGGTTGCTTGTGTTTTAGAGGTTCTTATGGGAACCTGAAATTGTCTCTGAGGGGATTAAGTTAGGTGTGGTTCCTCTAACTCGACATTTTCATGTTTCCCTTTGCTTGTTTTGCTGGAGCTTAAGTAGAGGAGAATCTAGATCTTGATTAAACTTTAGACATACAATTATTTTGTGGTGAAATATTAAAGCCTTGGCATATGCATTGACTGCATATTTGAAAAATAATATGATTTGTCTGTATTGTCTGTTGGTATATATGTACATCTTCATATATATATGTGTGTGTGTGTATGTGCTTTTTAAAATGTGTATATTCACACTCCTGTGTGTATGTATACATGTTTCTACACCAGACAGCTTCTGCGGGTGCAACCTGCAAACACCCCTTCAGTTCTCTTTTCCTGTTAAAATGCTATCTCCAGGGCTAGTCCAAAGTCTGCTACAAAGAGATTCTTCTGTTAACTCTTTTGGAGAAAAATAGCTCATGGGCTAATCAAGGCTGAACTCCAGGCCGGTGATGAGTGAATCATCTGAGAGCAAACTGAGCATTGATAAAACAAATTAGGTGAACTGTGTGCCTAGATGTAAGAAAGGAAATAAGACTTGCTGGTCATTAAAAAAAAGGGTCAAAGAGAGATGTGTAAGAAGCCTTAGTTTTCATACAGGGCACTCTTACCGTAGACCCGGACTTTTGCGTGCTTGTACGTTTAAAAGGACTGATAGTGTTACTGCTCTTATGCAATCAGATCACCTAGGTGGGAATTCCCCTGCTTATGTTGTCAAGGCTGAGAGGTGACGTGGAAACGGAACAGCAGCCTGAGAGGAGGCTGGGCAAAGAATGATGAGCCAGGGAGAGACAAAACACAGCACAGCTTAACTGGCATGCAGGCACTGGAACTGGAGGTGGCATTTCTGGGAATCTTTTCAGCACAGAGGTGAGGTTTCAGGTAGGTGAAGACTGGAGACACAGGGAAGGAAAGCAGAGCCGCAATGCCGGAGCAGGAAGCAAGCAGGGAGCTAGGAAGAGGCTATCTAACCTCTGCCACCCATCCTCCTCTGCATGGGGGACTCGGTGCTCAGGGCTGCTGAGCAGGAGTGTGGGCTGGGGAGGGATTTCTGCTCTACTGGCTGCCAGCAGAAGTGCAGCGGGCGCAATCACAGGCAGGGACGCATGGCAGGCAGGCAGCAAAGGAAGGTTCTCCTGGAGAGCCAGGACATACTGATGGGAGCGATGTCCTTCGGGAAAGGGGAGAGAAGAAAGCAGCAAATGAAAAAGAGAGCAGTTGGGTCAGATTGCGCATTTCTGTTCAGTTGCCTCATGGAGGGTGCCTTGTATGTACTTTGCCCCGTTTGTGTGCTGTCCCACTCGGTGTTGATACCGACTGCCCAGGGAAGGCTGGGCACGAAGGTGGGGGGCCTTGGTTTCAGGAATTCAACCAGGAAAGAGCTCCCTGAGCAATGGCCTCAGGCCATCAGCTGCCTCCTCACCCCGCTCTGGCCTGCTGCACATTGCGTGTCAGGAGTAAGGAGAGATGCGCCATGTGTGAGCGAGGCTGTGTGGAACAGCACATGCGCTGTTCGGGCAGCGCTGGGGGTGAGAACGGGGACATGGCTAATGCACACACAGCCAGGTGGAGAGCAGAAACTTTCCCCAATCTACTTGTGGTTTGACCTCTTTACCAACCAGCGACTATGGCTCTGCAGGCCCCACAGCACTGCTCAAATTTACCAGCCCACGCTTAGCTGGGTGGTGCTCCCCAAGCTAGAATCGATTTACATGCTCTTTGGTTGCTTTATTCTAGCACTTATATTAACCTTCAGCATTTGTTAGCATTTATATATCCTCATTCTGTTGTCAGTCATGGTTTTGTTTAAGAATATGTGCATATTTCCTCAAATACTTCTACTCATGTGGGCCAGGGAAAATAATCCTGAGCATGTCTGATGGCTTGGACCCTTTTTCCATAGCTCAGAAACATTTGGAATGCCTGGTTCATCACAGTACCTTAAGGTATAAGGGCATCTGTGCAAGTATATATATTTTTAGTTGCATTTCAATTTAATTTTTTTTAATGTGGCTTTTTAGTTCCCAGCACAACAGGGAAAAGTGATTTCTTGATTGGGTAATGGTATGGACTGGGGCTATATGTCTGAGTGGGTGTGGAGAGGCCTGAAATGACCTTGTAAGTCAGGGTCTTAAGCAGAATCATTGGGAATGGGAAGAGAATGGCTGAAAGTGAGCCAGGGTGGGAAGGGGATTTCTCTGAGTGTCTGCTCAGATTACAGATGAGCAAAAAAACTGGAAACGAAGCATTCTGAATCACTAAATGGAGTTCAGTCCTGCATTCCCTGGATGATTTCAGGCTGGTAAGGTGGAGACCCATTAGGCTCAGCTGGTATTTCCTGTGCAGTACCTGCCCAGTTCCCTTCTGTGATGCCAGTTTTCCACCTATAAATAACCTGCCTATAGACAGCTTTTGATTGATCAAGTTGCCCGGTTGCTTCATTTTCTGACAGTAAGTATTTAGATGACAACGCTAAAAATACCACTTAAATTCATCGCCGGTGAAACTAATGTTACTCCTAGCTTCACTCCTGTAGCCTAAAGCATTGTTATCCACAGACTTATCCTAATTACACTTGGGAGACCAAAAAAGCCCCATAAAAGAGCCTCAGCTGGACAGGAGATGAGTCTAACTGCATATAAATTTTTTTTTTTTTTTTTGTGTGGGATTCACTTGGACAAATATCTAGGAATCTTAACTGTGATACTCCATTTTAAGGCAATGGGATCATTTCTCTTGGAGTCATCACATCTTAATCTGGGTGTCTGAGACACACGATATGAATTGCTCCTAAAAGATGTTATTTCACTCCATTGACTTTGGGGGATCTGGTGGATGACCAGTTCAGCTGTGGGCATCTACAGACAGGGAACAGAACTTTGCCCTTCAAGATCCAAAGCTCTACATCAGAGTGAGACAGAGATAAAAGGAAAATAACATAAGAAGTCAAAACATTTATAGTCTTGCAGGTGGGAAGAGATAGAATGTCTGAAAAAATTATCAATAACTTTTCTTCTCCTCTGCATATGCCCAAACCATCTCAGTCAATTCTGCCCCTTTTGGATAATCTTAAACCCCTTTTGGATAATCTTATGGCTAAAAATAATATAATTGGAAGGGTGGGACTTCTCTGTATTAACTTGTTTATGTGGGTCAGCTACTGTAAAACAAATCAGAATACAAATTCAAAGTAGAGTAGATCTTTGGCACAGAGCCGCAGTGAGTTGACTGAGGGAGAAAGCAGTTCTCAAGGAGCCAATCTAACCTCATTAATCTGATAGAGAGCCCACAATGATTTTGTGAACTCATTGATTGGCTTTTTTGGGGTTTGTTCACTCCACCCTTGGTAAGATACCTACTTAGGTAAGGTTTTTGTGGCACACTGGGGAAAACTACATTTTAAAAATGCTCTTTGATCCTTGTCAAGAAAAGTTATATTTCAATATGTATTTAAGGTTTTAAAGGGAAAAGAGCTCTCTCAGGCTTCAAAAATTGTTTTTCCATCTCCTCAGAACAATAGAGGAACTAAAGGCATCCTGTTCGGAATAAGGAGAAGCTGGATATTGCAGGAAGCTCTGTAACAAAAAAAGCCATGACAAATCAGCCTTATGAAAGGGACAACCGTAAGAGGAAAGTGAAGTGACACAGGATCTACATCTGTGTGGCTTTTCTTGAATCATTTCAGTCCAGAAGACCAGAAAGAGGCTGTGGAGCTGGAAAAAACTATCTAGTCCATTCAGCTGATCTGATCTGAGCCCCTCGCTCTTACCTGTGGCTTGGCCTGATCTTCTCTCTGCCACAGGTTCCCTGAACAGAAAAAGGCACTGATGGCAACATGAGAGACATTGAGGCAAGTGCTTGTTTCCCTGCTCATGGGACATTTACATTCAGAGTAGGCAAAGGCAGATAAAACAAGGAATGGACTGAAACAAATGCATTCTTTTTCTCCCCGTTGTCAGGATAGAGATTATTAGACATATGCTTGAAATATGTTATTTTCTACGGTAAGATGCTGACTCTTCTTGATGTAACCGGGATTTGAAACATGTACAGGAGACTCCCTGTAGTAAAAAGAGAATATACTAAATAATATTCACAGATTCAAAGACCTGAAGTGGGGTTGAAGTATGAAGACAAGAGGAGGAGCAGAATGGTAAATATTCTGTTTCAACTCTGAGCTATGTTAAAACTAAATATATTTACAGTGCCTTCAACAGGACAGAACAGTAAAAGTTAAATTTTAGGTATATCCAAAATGTACGTTCTCCAAAAGAAGCTATCCATCTTATATTTCCTCTGTTTTGTATTGTAGGCAACATAATGATGGCACACACCTGGCGAGTGCTGGCCATCTACCTGGTCTTAGCTGCACACCTCTCGGAACAGCAAGAGCTGAAGCAGCCTTGTCCTTCATGTGATGCCAGTCAGAATTGCAACTGCTCTGCCATGGGATTGGACTTCATTCCCCCTGGGATCACAGCCAGAATCACAGTGTTAAACCTGGCCCACAACAGGATAAAGCACATCCGATCCCGGGACCTGCAGCAGGCTGTGAACCTGAGGGCCCTGCTGCTGCAATCCAACGCAATCAGCTCCATAGATGAGGACTCATTTCAGTCCCTGGCAAAACTGGAGCTCTTGGACTTATCAAATAACAGCTTGGCTCACTTGTCCCCTGTGTGGTTTGGGCAGCTTTTTTCACTCCAGCACCTCCACCTTCAAGGCAATTCCTACAGAGACCTGGGGGAGAGCTCCCCCTTTTCCAGCCTGAGGAACCTGAGCTCTCTCCGTGTGGGCAACGCGCGGTTCTCTGTGATAAGGCAAGGGGACTTTGAAGGCATTGAGCTTCTGCACAAGCTGTGGATTGATGGCAGCAACCTCAGTCAGTATGAGCAGGGAAGTTTGAAATCAATTAAGAAGATAAATCACATGATCATAAACATAAGAAATATTAATATATTCTCAGAAATTGTTAGGGACATTCTGCACTCTGTCACTTGGCTGGAAGTGAGAAGAATAGCATTCAGTATCTCTGCAGAAATGCAAGCATTGAGAGTCATGTCTTTGTCTTTTGCAAAGAAAATTTCTTTTAGACAGGCCTTACTAACAGATTCTACTGTGCCTGAGATTGCCAGCATTTTAGAAGACATGCCAAAATTAGTGGAGATGGAGCTAATAGACTGTAGACTCTTGGGAACTGGACAATGGGTGATGCAAATTCAAGCAAAGCAATCACAGACCCTTAGAGTTTTCACAATAGAGAAATTATCTATAGAAAAATTTTACTTGTTTACAGATCTTCACACTGTGGAAGGTCTACTATCTCTTCTTACCAGACTCACAGTTCAAAACACCAAGGTCTTTTTGGTACCATGCAGAATTTCCCAACACCTTCTCTCATTAGAATATCTTGATCTTAGTGAAAATTTGCTTGGAGACCAGAGTTTAGAACATTCAGCATGTCAGGGTGGTTGGCCATCACTACAAACTCTAAATTTAAGTCAGAACTCACTGAGTGACTTAGAAATGACAGGTAGAAGTTTGTCTCATCTAGGAAACCTAAGTGTTTTAGACATTAGCCAAAATAATTTTGGTGCGATTCCAGATGTGTGTGAATGGCCACAAAGCCTGAAATATTTAAACCTCTCCAGCACTCAGATTCCTAAAGTAACAAAGTGCATTCCTGAAACGCTGGAAGTTCTGGATGTTAGCGCAAACAACCTGAAGGAGTTTGGGCTGCAGCTGCCACACCTGAAAGAGCTGTACCTCACAAAAAACCAGCTGAAGACGCTGCCTGGTGCCGCACCCACTCCAAGCTTGGTGGTGCTGTCGGTCCGAAGAAACAAGCTGAACAGTTTCTCCAAGGAGGAATTTGAGTCGTTCAAGAGCATGGAGCTGCTGGATGCCAGTGACAACAACTTCATGTGCTCCTGTGAATTCCTCTCCTTCATCCAGCACGAGGCCGGGATAGGCCGGGTGCTGGTGGGGTGGCCGGACAGGTACGTGTGTGACTCTCCGCTGGCGGTGAGAGGGGCGCAGGTGGGCGCCGTGCGCCTGTCGCTGATGGAGTGCCACAGGTCCCTGGTGGTGTCGCTGATCTGCGTCCTGGTGTTCCTGCTCATCCTGCTGCTGGTGGCCGTGGGCTACAAGTACCACGTGGTGTGGTACCTGCGGATGACGTGGGCGTGGCTGCAAGCCAAGCGGAAGCCCAAGCGAGCCCCACCGAAGGACATGTGCTACGACGCTTTTGTGTCCTACAGCGAGAACGACTCCGAGTGGGTGGAGAACACAATGGTGCGGCAGCTGGAGCAGGCCTGCCCTCCCTTCCGCCTGTGCCTGCACAAGCGCGACTTTGTGCCCGGCAAGTGGATTGTGGACAACATCATTGACTGCATTGAGAAGAGCCACAAAACGCTCTTTGTGCTGTCCGAGCACTTTGTGCAGAGCGAGTGGTGCAAGTACGAGCTGGACTTCTCGCATTTCCGCCTCTTTGATGAGAACAACGATGCGGCCATTCTGGTCCTGCTGGAGCCCATCCAGAGCAAAGCCATTCCCAAGAGGTTCTGCAAGCTGCGCAAGATCATGAACACAAAGACCTACCTGGAGTGGCCTCTGGAAGAACAGCAGCAGCAAGTGTTCTGGGAAAACTTGAAAACAGCTCTAAGATCCTAGACAGGAACGTTAAAGAACAAATATATAATGAATCTACTCTGGATTTTTTTCACTTGCCTGTTTGACCCATCACTTATCTGCATCTCACCAAAAGAGAGCTGAGCTTCTGCAAATACTAGCACTTAGTATGAGATAATTTCCTTTTGTAGCCATTGCTCTGAATAGTTGTACAGCTTTGGGCTGGAATAGAGTTAATTTTCCTATAGCTCCTTCTATGATGCTGTGGTTTTTATTTGTGACCAAAGCAGTCTTCATAACACAGGGCTTTTTAGTTACTGCTCAACAGTGCTTGCACAGCATGAGGGTCTTTTCCTCATGCCATCCTGCCAGCGAGCAGGGAGGCGGTGCATAATAATTTGGGAGGGGACACAGCCTAGGACAGGTGATCCCAGCTGACCAAAAGGATGTCCCATACCATAATGCCATGACCCACGACAACATAATCAGCACTAAAAGTTGTGGGAAAAAAGAGTAAGGGAGGATGTTTGGAGTTACCGTGCTTGCCTTCCCAAGTAAAGGTTCTGCGTGATGGAGTCCTGCTTTTGTGGTAAAGGCTAAACATTTGCCTGTTGATGGGAAGTAGTGAATTAATTCCTTTTTCTGTTTTGCTTGTGTGCACAGCTTTTACTTTACCTGTTGAACTGCCTTAATCTCAACTCGCAATTTTACTCACTTTTACCCTTCAGATTTTCTTCCCTGTTCCATTGTGGGGAGAGTGCGAGAGTGGCTGTGTGGTGCTGAGCTGCCTTCCAAGTTTAAACCACGATAGTTGTCTACACATGTTATTCAGCAGTATGAGCAAAATCTGTTTCATTTAAATATTTAATAATGAGAAGTTTTTGAGATATACAGCTATGTGGTTTATATGTATGTATCTTTGCAAAATTTTAGGAGAGAACCTGCTTATCCAAAGGTTTTTCTGCATTCTTTGTACAAACCACTTCTAATCAAATGCTGTAAAAGTCAGCTTATGCAGCAAAGAATTTCGTCCTAGCTCTCCTAGACAGTGTATCTAAGGACTGAATCTCAGTATTTCATTGTCACAGTAAGCTAAATGCCCAGATCTCCTGAAAATCATGGCTGCAATGCTTAATGTAAAAATGTGCTTTCTCACTGTAGTTCTGTCTCTTGGAGTTTCTAGGTTCTATGGCAGTTAATTTCCTTTATGAAAGACATCTAGGAGGGTGATTTCTGTCTAATTTCATTGTCATTTTTGTGGCAATAGATGCTTCAGGGTAGGGTTCAAATACTCTTCTGACTTGCAGAAGTGGAGTTTAAGCTATTCTCAGCCACAATGTGGGAAACCCTCATAAATATATGGTCTTTGAATCCAACACCATTCTCCTCTCTTTGTTCAGCAACCTTAACATGGGCACAAAAAGGGTGTTTCCTACCTTTTGCTCTCTCTGTAAAGGTAGTCCACAAAACTGGACTGGTTGGAGAGCATCCCACCTAGGACATTGTGTTTGCCGTCAGCCGGGGGCATGTTTTCTTGAGAAGGTTACTGAGACAAGGGCCCTAATTGCTGGAAAACTGGAACAAATGGAAGAGTGGCACCAGACTAATCCTTCAGAGGTGACTGAAAAAGCATGGGGTGTCTTTGTGATATTTGCCTTGCAGCCACAGGAAATTTCAGGTGTACCCTAATAATTTGAGTCTGGTAGACCAGAGGACTATTAACTTTGGGATCAGTTCCGGCCCTAGGCACAGCATAGGACATTTCCAGGCACGTACAGAAACAGGTCTGAAAAGCCTTCAGATGGAAACACCTACAACACTTGGCTGTAACTCTGATGAGACCATCCAAGTTAGTGTTTTTATTGCTGTTTTGGTCTTTGGCATCTAATGTGGTACAAAACCCTCTATTCAAACACCTCACTGTTTGTAACTGAGTTGGGTGCATTGGAAGTCTCCTCTCACAGCTGTTACCTGTCGTGTTACTGCTTTTAACAAGTTCTCTGGACAGCCAAAGTGTCAGTGAGAGCAGAAGTTCCCCTGTTCTTTGTTGGCCATTGGGAAGGCTGAGGACACACCTGCTTCCATTACACCCACAAGCAGGCAACTCTGACAGCACAATGTGAATTAACAGCTTACTTACATGCATTTTGGCATTTATGAATAACCCATTACAAGAATTATTGACTTTTTTACTTCATCTAAGCTAACAAACCTACCTTCTTTCTGTGTACTTAAGATTCATTCTTTCTTTCATTTACTTTGTTTTTTTATTAGTGCATCATTTCCTATTCTTAGCATCTAAACCTTTCACCTGTGGATGGCTTCAGACAATATCTGCTTTATTCACCTGTGGATGGCTTCAGACAATATCTGCTTTATTCTTTTATATATATAAAAGTGTAAATTAAGTAAAGGTATCTCTGATCTCTAATAACAATGTAAGTATTCTTAAAATACTGACCATGTTTAATCTGAGTTCAAAAGCTACTCCTGCTATCTCCTTCTTTATTCTAGGAATTAAATCTAATTTTTTTGGTAGCCTGAAGATGAAAACCATCAATTTCTTTTAGTTCTTACTTTGAGAAAACGTGTTTTCATAGCACGCTGTGCAGCCTTGCTGTAATGCAAAAAGAGGCAAAAGGGTTTCTAGCACACCAGAATTCCACCAATTGCTATTTTCTCTAGTCTTTTAAAATTAAGTACAGAATATGCATATTATTGTAGGCAGGTAAATATCCACTTTGAATTCTCACTAATAATCTGCATCCTATTCTAGAACCAGTGAGTAAGTAAGGCCTTGTATGATGCCTATAACAATTGACTGCCAAACCACCAAATCACAGAGAAAGTCCAGAAGTTGTCCATGCAATATTTGGGTGCTCCCACACAATCTGTTCATAAGGAAACTGGGGAGAAGATGCAACAATAGGTAAATCTTGGTATTTTTCGTAGTCAGAATCAAAGAAACAGTATTGGCTTAAATTTTTGAAATATATTTAAATTTTTTTTAATGCTCATAATTTACTTCCTTAACTCCCATAATTTACTTTCTTTTTCATAAAAATAAGGTTAAAATTAAATATGCTATGATTAAAACAGACTCCAAAAAAGTAAGCCAAATTGTGCTTTCATTCAAGAAGGTTTCTACAGACACTGCAGCACATCTTCAATTATTTTTTTAGTTGCTAAAGGAAAAATGCTGTTTACTAGCTACTAAAAGGAAAAAACCACTTCTTTTGAAAGTGCATTTTATATATATATATATATATATATATATATATATATATATATATTGTTAAAGAGAAAAATTCATTTCATGGTCTTTATAAAACTGTGATTTATATTCTTTAAAGTGTTCCTCTCATTACAAAAATTATTTCTGGATGGTTTAAAATCAACAAGGAAAATATATATTTGCTTTTCTTTTCCTAGCTTGCATGGGGTCTTAGATAAGAAAAAGGCAAATAGAACTATCATCTTCCCTAAATATAGTTTTTCCTTAATAATAACAGGTTTTCCATTCATTTAATGTGGCCATCTCATCCCTCCTCTGCAGATCAAAAGAGGAACTAGTAAGTAATCAGGCTATGGTTTAGAAAATCCAAATGAAAAGCACACTTGTTACAGAGAGGGTATGGGTTGCCTAAAAGCCCTTCAAATCAACTTTCTCAGGGCAGTCTGGGCAAGTTTGGCTCTTGCCAACAGTGCACCAGCTATGGATGCAGGATTCATGAGAGCCAGTGTCAGGTGTATTGTTAAGGACTCTTAAAAAGACCCAGTAATTACATCTGCAAACCTGATCAAATCATTCACAGATAATTTTAATAACTGAGTGCAGACCCTGCCTGCTTTTATAACCAAGCAGTTTCAAATTACTTAAAATATTTGGACTATTTGGAATTATTGTAAAGCTGAATCCAGTGTCCTGAACATCCAGACTGGTATTCATATTTTCCAGCTCACGAGAAGTCAGGATACTTTTATGAAGTGCAGAAGTGGGGGTTAGTGACATCGTTCCAGCACATATTCGATACGTTTCAATAAGTTTCATTTTAGTTTCTGGAATGCAAGTTGTGGAGTTGTTTGGTATCCCTGCGTAGAAGTCACTGGGTCTTCTGTTCAAGCTGTAGGGTACAGGACATTGGTTGAGAAGGGTTCCACATCATCCTCAGAACTACCTGGCAAACAGCTCCAGGCACAGCTGGAGGAAATCCTCTGCAATACACAGGAGGGGAGCCTGAATTAGCAGACCTGGCTGACGGGTCAGCACTCTGGTCTAATGCCCTGCCAGGCACACCCACAAAGGCTGTGCACCAAGTACCTGGAAGGAGGATTTAAGCTTGAAACTATGGGATTATGGCCACTCTTGTGTCAGTTTGTCAGCCAAAAATCTGCGTGGCTTCAACTTGTGTTGCAGAACTGAAAAATAGTTTGTGTTCCTATTTTTACCTCTGCACAATGTTGTTTCTGAACATGGTTTTGGTTCCTTTTTTTCTTGGTATTTATTGTAGTGATTGTTTTTTAATACAGCACAAAAGAGGAGAAAACAACAGTTTCATAATTACATGGAAAGGATATCCATAATTACAGGACATCTGTTAGGTATTTTCAATGATCCCTTCTTTGTTTATATCCACAAAGATTTTCTGGCCACACATTGCACAGATGTCATTGGACAAATTTCTTGTTGGTATGCCACTGATGTTGTAAAACTGTCAAGATCAAATTTACAGGAAAGAAAGAAGCCAAAGAACAACAAAATATTTGCTTAGGGTCAAGGATGCATAAACACATTTCTGCTGCCATCAAGGATAAGGACAGCATGAAAATGGCTAAAAGTGTCTAGGTTTACTAGTGCCAGGATGCAGTTACCAAAGAACAATTAAAATCTTATTGCTGATGCAAGAACTTTAGCAACCATCTGCTTGATGTTGAATAAATGGACAGAAGGTTATTATGTCCGCCTAATTCTCTTATTTGAAAGGGAAAGATAGGAGCTATAAAAAGGAAAGGACAAGAAGAGTCTTTCACAGACTGTGGGGAAGGAAGAAACTTGTCTTCCTATGGCAATTAGGAAAGTTGTGCAGTCTCTTGCACATAGGGCTCTGCCTGTTGGAACCCCCAAATCAGACCTGGCACATGTCGGTGGCTACTGCATTAAGAGTGTTCTCCGAATCACAGGATTGATGAGGGAGTTCAGCTGTTTGTGTGTGGCACAGGAACAGCTCTTCTCGAGGAAAAGAGAGGTCAGTTTGCTGCAAGAGTATCCAGCAGACCTTATTCTCATGAGCCCAGGGGCACAAGAGATTCAAGAGCTCGATTCCAGTCCTTGTGAGTGGTATTGGGACAATGTACCCTGGCAGTACAGCAGTGGTGGAAGCCATGCAGGCAAGACAATGTCCACAATCTCTTCCCATCACTCCCATAGTACAATACATAAAAAAACAGTGTCACGGCAAAATCCACAGGGTCATCAGACTCCTTTCTGTCATAAACACACAAAAAATTACTCATGTGAGTCTGTTCTTCACAAAAATACCAGAATTTCTTAATGCACCTAGAATTTTTACCTGGGTAGAATTTGAATTTTCTTTATGTTTGTTCAGGATTTCTGCATCCCACTCAGAGCTACTGTGCTGGACTCAGTTTGAGGTGCTGCCTGACCAGAAATTCCAGGGATTCCTCAAGAATGGGTAGATCAACCTCAAAATGCATCTGATGTATGTCCAGCACTCCTTGAAGGGGTTGCAGATATTGCACATATATAAATCAGCTGTTCCTTTAAGTCTCAGAAGTATTGCCCAGATATTGTATAGTTGATTAATCTAAAAGTATGTAGCTCTGATGGAAAATTCTTGCCAGAAACTTGGCAGTCTTGTGTTACCAATACTGTTCAGTTTTATTCTGTTGAAATATTTTCTTTAACCAGCTAAATTCCCCCACCAGTGCATTTTTAAGATATAGCTACAAAATGTGTTAGCTCTAATCCGAAGACTTTTACTTTTTGTCCTGTAGCAGCAGAAATGATAAGCCCTTTTTAATGCTGAGAAGCTCCAGTTTCATGATATTTTGTAGCCAGGTTTCATTCTCCCAAGACCTGTTACACATAATACAATCTCAGAGAGGTGACAGGAGACTTTAACACTTTTGCAGACTCTATTGAGTTGGGAGGTTCGGGGGTAGAGGATTAAATGCTACTTGCTGCATTTTAGGAAAAATTTTGCTCTGAGGAATTTATGTTCAGGAGGACAGTGGGCTCTTTCAGCTACAGAAACTTAACATTTCTTTGATTGGCATGTTATATTTTTTGAGATTTTATTATTTATTGAGATTTGGTGGATCTTGTTTCTTCTGTAAAACAATGAAATTATTCTAATTGTTCTGTATAATAAGACTCCAAACAAAGTCCCTTTCTATAAGAAAACGTGTCAGCTTGGCCTACCTATAGGAAAGCTGAGTAGCTGTGGCTCCAAAAGCTGTTCTTAACCTCCTCTCAAAATTGCTGGCTGTCAAACATATTTATACTTTAAGTGTTAGGCAGTTTGTTGCTACAAAACAAAATGAAAATTAGCCTGCAGTTTGAAGAAAGTAGGAGCTCGCTGGAGTAAAAATCTTTGGCAAAAGTCAAAATAAAGAGAGAAGATCTTCAAGCAATATTATAGCCTGGTAGAGTAGGAAATCATGATCATCAGAAAGAATTATAATGTGGTTTTGTTATGAATGTACTCATTTATTTTTATCCATTATATCAAGCCTTTGATGTCTCATCACCTTCAGGTGCATAAATGGAGAATTGAGGATTAATTCAGAAGTTAGGGGATTAAATGAGTGAACAGAGTGGCAGAGTGAACAAAGTTGAAGGGTTTTCCCCTTCTCTCTTCACACCACAAACACAAGTTTTAAAATTACTTAATACCAAATTTCAGATCAACTCTGCAATAAAAAACCCCCAAGAAGTAAGAGGACCTACAGCTCCACAGTGCAAAAGGGGTTTCATGTGTAGAGGCAGATAGGGAAGAGACCAGCCTAGAGCAATTTCACAGCATACAAAGCAAAATCTATCAAACAGAAAATCCTAACAGTTGCCAATCCCAATTTTACTTGAAGTTACCTACCTAAAGAATTAATTAAATCCAAACATGATAAACGTTATAGCTAGATAACACACAATTACAATTGCATTTTTAAATAATGAAGAACAATTTGCACACTAAGATATGGATAGGAAAAAAGAAAGACTGCTCAAGACCTTGTGTATATTGCAGACCTTGTGGCACAGAATGCTGCATGTGTAGCTTCCACTGGCATATTTATATAAATTCAACAAGTTTATGCTTCTGTATTTTGCTCTTACTTAAAGGTGAATAAAAATACAGGAAAAAATACAGGAATGAACCTCCATCAAACCCATTTTGTTTTGCTTCAGTCTTCACAAGAAATGGTAATTATGAACAGATTGCTGACATAATTCAAACTAGCAGTTCAGAATTTTGAAGGAGGGAAACAAAGGACAGAACAGGACAAGAACAGGTGAAAGCCAACTGAGGTAATTTCGATATAGTTGTCAGTATACCACTAATGAAATGTATCTAAACCACTTAAAAACCAACAAAAATTAGATATCCTGTGATGTTCTTCCCAAGAGAGGCTTGCAGATTGATCTGAAAGTGATGTAACTGTAATAAGTGAGAGCATTCTTTGCATGGACAGGGTTTTTCACCAGCAAAGGTTGATGGTGGAATAAAGAGAAACAACTCACATAAGCAGCAGTGGGACTGATGGCAAAATTGAGACAGTCATCTCAAAGTAATGACATCCCATGTTTCCACTGTGCGTAGTCAGGTTTGATTAACATACTGTCAAACTGCAAAACTTAGACATAAAATGTTACTTGTACAACATCTGACACAAGAATGCCTTTTACTAGAATATTAGTCTGCCTTGCACCCTGCAAATAATTAGTATATCCAATGCAGTAATTGGTTATAACAATGAGATACAACCCATCAGATTCCTCATATCATATCCTTAAAATTTAATTTGTTTATTGATAGAATTATTTTTACTGGAAGAAACATTAAAGTCTGCTTTAGAACTCAAATTATGTATGGTGACCACAAGGTTAAAGCTTTGGGAGTGACTTTTCTGGAATCAGTGGAGGCACTTTGCCCTTGAAGCCTTAGAGCTGCTCTTAGGAACTTTCAGAAAGGCACATTTAGCTGCACTGCTCGGGGTAGTGCTTGGGTACATAACCACACTAATGAAGAATTTTCTTAAAAACTCTTTCTTCAGCACAAAATGCTGTGGCTTAAACTTTTATACTTTTTTTCTAAATTAAATTATGTCAAACTCAATACATATATTAGCTTGAATTTCCCATAGTGATGAAATATTCTATTGCTTTTCCAATAAGCACGTATTTGACACACACTGCAGAGTTAAAAGCTCTGTAATGTGAGTTCTCTCTGTAGTCACGTTAATAAACCATGGATTTGGGATTGTGGAAGCCTGATGATGACAAAGATAATGCAAGACTGACTTTAGTATGTGTTTGTAGAGTTAACTCCTGGATCTTTACAGAAATGTTACTAAAAATAAAATCCCGAAAAACTCTGAGGGGAGACAGTTTGAAAATTTATGTTTGATTTGGTGCAGGGGGATTCTTTAAAAGCAAAAAAAGAGCAGAATTCACCTAGAGTAAAAGGACATCTTGATGAAAGATGAATCTCTTTCTTTCATCCAAATAGTAGAACTCTGAAGGTATGCGTTACTCCTTGTGAAACTTGACACAGTTTTGCCACAGATTTCAACTGACGGAGGACCCAATTCTTCTTCTTTTAAGAAAAAAGAGATTGTAACAGAAAAATTGTAACAAAACTGTAACAGAATTTTGTTATCATGTTGGCTGCAAAATTAATTGCTAATTACTTAAAAAAGGGTAGTGCAACCTTCTCTTGGGGGATGCTGTTATCAGATCAATTGGTATATATTACTTTCGGTAATTGTTTCAACTTTCCTTATTGATTTTTATGTCTTCCAGATTGTTAATTTTAATACTACTAGTGTCTACATGAAATGCATGAGCATTTCATCATGTAAATGAGAATAAAGATAGGAATCGAGTCATACAGATGCAAAACCCAGTATTGATTTATTATTAAAACTGGAAGGTCACCATCTGGACAATTCCATAAAAAAATACATCTGCATTGCTGCTAAATGGGAGCTTTAACATCTGGATCATATTATTCCAAATTTTCCTCATCCACTCATCATAGCGAGAGGAATTTCCTGACAAATTAGATTGCTGCCCAAAGGTAAAATGTTTTTCTCATTCCCATACTTTAAATGAGCTCAAAAAGACCTAGAAGTGAAGTCAGCATCAGCGTCATAGACGACTTTCCCATTTTCTAATTATGCAGATGAAATAGGTCATAGAAGCACCAACTGAAAAACATCCATCTGTCCTCTGCTTCCCTCACACTGCTCTCCCCCACTCTGAGGAAGTAAGAATGAGTATCACCAGCAAATTCAACATAAGAGCATTATCCCACTATCTTTTTTTGTCTTATGCTATAAAGTAAAAATTGTATATATGAAGAAAATAACTGTGTAATAATTTGATTGATTGTAAGAGATTGACTTTACCAGAACTTGTTAATTTGGCAGTACAAGCTAACTGGGTCCCTAAAAATCTAGTTTCTTTTGATGTAGGCATATTCAAATACCCAAAAACATATGCATTGAAAAAATAATAAATCAGGCTGTTTGGGGTTTTTAAGGTTTAGTTAATATGATTATATTTGACAGCACATTGAAAACTGGCAGGAATTTCTATGTTAAGTAAATCAACCAACCTTATTTTTTAAAGATTTGCCTCATTACTTAGGTATAGAAATCAATGCTGTCATGACTATGCTGTTTCATTTTTCAACCATATTCCCAAGTAAGTCCTTATTCCGTGACTGCCACATGATACAAGTTATATAATCAGTCAATGGGCAGCCACCTATGGTACCAGACATAAGGCTTTTGTGTTTGATCTACTTTTCTATCTGAGATATTTAAGATTAGTATTATGCTTGTGGAGAACAACTTTGTTCCTATATATCATATTTATTTAATTTTCACCAATGGACAGCTTCCAACAGCAAGCAAATTGCATTATAAAAACCACTTGAGTACCTGATAGTCAGAATTTCCTTTGGGAAAATACAGAGTCAGAATACTAATAAGCTTTTTCCTTCCCTCTCCATTTGATATGCTAGACTTCTGCCTTTATGTGGAGAAAAATGGATAGGCTAGGCTAGGGCAGGATAGAATGTTTTTTCAAGGATGATAATTCTCTGACTAGCATTGTTGGTTGCCACCCCACATCCCAGAGTACATAATACAGTTGCAAGCACAAGCTGCAAGCAGTTGCCTGCACCTCGCTAAGTGCAAAATTCATGAGTAAAATGGAGAAACGAGAGTGTTCTTTGAACACATATGCAAACCTACTGGAAATCAGCTTTTTACAAGGCAAATTAGCAGAACAAAGGCTCCATGTTTACTTTTCAAATTCTGAAATAACAAAATTCTCAAAAGTAACAGAGAAACAATCCTTTTCTCTAATTAGCTTCCTTGTCATGTGGAAGTTAAGCCCAAGTTGTTAGCTACCATCTGGAGGTAAAAACACAGTTATCAGAATGGCCTATGTTTTATTTCAGGCCAAGACTTAGTAGAAAAAAACCCAAATCCAACTCTTCTTTTTTTCTTTTCCCCTTTTCCTACACCCCTCCTCTCTGCTACTTTATATGTAGCCATCTGGTGAAGGGCAATCTCTTCCTTCTTGCCCAAAATTATCTACAGCTGAACCTTAATTGCTTTGCTGCAACTTTTTTTTGCTCTGGCCTCTTTGAAATAGGAGCCTTCCCCAGCATGCCTCTTTTTTCAGGAGAGGTTTTACGTTCTCGATAAGCCTGGATAAGGCTCTTTTGGAAGGTACAGGCTGTTGCTGTTTCTCTTGCATCTAGTAAGTAGTTGCTGCTTTTTATTTTTTGTTCTTTTTGAGAAAGCTGATGAATGCCCTTTCCACTTAGGGCTGATTTTATGCTCCCTTTGACCTTCATTTCCTTTTTCTTTCAAAAAGAAACCAAGCTTTTCCTTTTTTTCACATGTTTGCAAAGCACTTTGAAGGGCAGGGTGGGAGTCAATCATTGCAATCCTTTGCTTTATTTCTACTAACGGGACTGTACAATTCTCTCTAGGCTCTTACTGTGTCTGAGAATAGTATGACTATCCAGAGCAGGGATGGGTATGTATGCAAAGACCCACTATGGCCTCAGACTCAGACAGAAAGTTTTGCCAGCTGATGCTGTCTACCAAGCCATGATATGCAATGGAGGGCTGGCTACTTGCTTTGGTGAGCTCTTGGAACAGAAAATGGAAAAGAAAGCAGTTTTTGATCAGATAAAAGGAAGCCTAGGTTTACCCCTCCCACTGAAAATACTGCGCTCTACCTCGTCATCTGATTTCTCCTTCACTCCTAAAGATGCAAATGTTGTTATGGGCAGAGGAAAGTGTTTGGTGTCTTCTCTTTCAGTATTAGACACTGATTAACTGTGTAACCTCTATGCGAAATAGAGAGGTGTAAACCAAGTAGTCAAATGCTGCATGGCAAGTAAGAGAAAAGTGTAAGCAAGCAAATGTAGACGGCTGCTTTCTGTTTAAGGTGTATGTGGTTGTTTTTCAAATTTTGAATTATTTAAATGTTTCTCACCAAATCAAGCAAAAACTATATGCGGATGAATGCAAGAAAAGTAATTGCTACCCGGAAGAGCAACAATGCAAAAGTCTAGACCTGCAAGTATTTAGGAGAGCAGTAGATTATTATTTTATTTTCTCTGTGTTTTCATCTCAAATGGACAATTTCCTGTATGCATTAACCAAGCTGTTTAAATCCTAATTATGACCACATTTATATTTTCTGCTCCTGAATCTGAAGGCTTTCTTATCTGATGCAAATATGTACACAAGCTAATTTTTCTTTTATTTCAATTTTATCCAAATTTTTTCTTAAAGTTGGCTGTATTTGTCAGTCATTGAAATAAAGGGATCAGATTTTGGTAGTTATAATACTTCAATATTTATCTTTAGCATTTCATGAAAGGAAATGAAATCCCAAATTCAAAGAAGTGTAACAAACACTTGGGACAGGAGATATGATCAAAGAAAAGGCGAGTGAAACAAAACCAGAAAATTTGCAAATGGAGTAAATACAGTGCAATGCAGTGGGATGAAATGAGGGGCAGTGAAAGAAAGGGGAAGTTGCCCAAATTCTAGGGGTTGAATTTTTGAAATCAGAAGAGAAAGGGAAAAGGCGAGAGGGGAGAAGAAAGGGTATGACATTATTTCAAGGAAGTAACTCATGATAGAAGACCAACAGTGAGTTTGATAAATATTCAAAAATATCTGGATGTGAAATATTTGGGCAGTTCCTACCTTACACACAGACCTTGAAGTTGTTTTGGTCGCTCCTAAATTATCTAACATGGAATAAATGCAATTAACCATTTACTGGCAGAGACCCGCAATGACCAGTGTTCACTATTATAAAGTAATTTCATACACAGATAGATGTTAGGTGTGAGAAGACGTTACTCTCCCAGCTAAAGGGACTGTCAAGCAGAACTCCCAAAACTCAGTGCGAAGTGAACTTCAGCTTCTGGTGCTGCTGTTTTTACTGAAAGAATCTCTGCTTCATTTCCTCTTTTAGTGGAGAAGGAGACTTTGCTGCTGTCATGCAGCTATGCACTGAAAATAGAGGCCCCAATGTTTTTCTGGTGCAGATACTTTGTTTATTTTTAAATGCACTACAAAAACCATCACAAATTCTTATTAATGTGTTTTATGGTTATAGTTGTACAGAATCCTCCCCCAATTAGATTAAACGTATTCAATAATGTATTTTTTCTGTATTGCTTCTCTCACCTTGTTGGTGTGACTGGCTCCCATAAAGTAATGGTTGGGAATGAAGCTTCAGTTGCTGGAGACTGAGTTACACAAGTAATAGAACTGTACGAATTTTAGGCTATTGACTTTTTTTTGGACAGTGGTTGATTCTCTGTAGTACACATTAACTAACTTTAAGTACTGCTGAGGAGGATAATACCAAGGCAACATAGAGTGCTTGCTTTTTAGAATCCCACAGGCTTTCCCAGACAGATAGGAACTTTCCCAGTATGTGCAGCTTGAATTCAACTGTTTCAGCACTGATTCAATGCCAGTTTTGCACAAAATATTTTCAATGGAAAACATACATGGATGGTGTGGGTGGCCTTAGTCACTTCATTGTTGTGCTCTTTATTCTAAATGTCTGTCAAAAGCAGTAAGGCAAAAATTCATAGAAAAAAAAATCCTACTTGAAAGGCTGAGATGCTAACATGAACATAAAATGATTAGATCATACAGCAGACTGGTCTAGAAGAGAAGTTAAAGAGAACATAATGATAAAGTAGTATTTTACATGATTATACTTTGTGCTCAGGTGTTGTGTACACTCAGGATTTGGAGCTTGTGTTTGTAAAGACAGAGAGTTAGTGACATGAAACTAAAACCCTCAATGAGCTGCTCTGTCTGTGACTTCATTAGATCCTTCATCTGTGTAAATGATGCCATGATGAGCACTTGGTCACTGTTCCTAGCTCTGTATAGTTAAAGAGCCTCTTTTACCACCTCTGTATTGCAATTTCATCTCACTGTGAAAATCCTCTAATAGCTAAACTGTCACAGATCAGGCTAGTTCTATATCTTGTACTGAAACAATTTCTGTAAATTGTATTGAAGTTTCATCTTTAGAGTTTAGCAGACCTGTGTAGATCGGGGGTATGATGCTTCAGAATCTGAGGGGCAATTGTCAAGAGATAAAGTATTGATCATTTAAATTACTGGTACCACAATTCAGGAAGATCAGTTACCAAAAACTGGATTTCAATCTACAGATGGCTCAGGACACTCATCAGCTGATGAAGATGGAAAAACAAAGAAACTGCTTGTGCACTTACAATATTACCGGTGTGCAATACTTCTGTAATCTCCATTGTTTGTTTAACATTCCCTTAAAACTCACAGATCGCTTTTTAAGGACTGGTCCTTTCTGAGATGCCTTACTTTTTATTAACGATTGAATCGGGAGGTCAGGTGTGGAAAACGTATTACTCTAGTTTTTCAGGTTAGCAGATAACCCTGTGGTGTAGAGGGAAGGCAGTGAACCCAAGCACCCTGAGCCCCAGTTTCAGCGCCTTAGCCACAAAACAAGCTTTCTCTCTAAATAGGCATGTGCCTGAGTCACTTGATGAGTAGGGGTTTTCAATTCTTTCAGTGAACCCTCTGTAGCAATACTTCATCTAGATAACCTACATAGCCCATTATTAGACAATTGGAAAACTTGAAGTCTTTTCCATAAAAGTTTTATCCTACTAACAACGGCATCAGTGCACATACATCGAAAATAAAACACAATTTGTGGTTTTTCTTCCTATATAAAAGCTATTCTCCACCTGACCAAAAGCCATGGCTCGCTGCTTTCCACAGAGGCTTGGTTGTCTTGCCAGGTGTAACCCCTGAAGACTGTGTGATGACTCCCAGCTGTAAGCTGAGAAGGATGTTGTCTCAAGCATGATAGCTCCAAAATGGCTCTTTCTGACAAGCCATTCACATTGTAGGACCAACAGTGGCTTTGTTTCCATTAAATAAGCAGTCTGGGCGATAGCCAAGGCTGCAATATCCAAAGTAAATGCAAATTCAGAAGAGGGCTTAAAGCCCTGTTTCTGCTTCCTTCTCTATAAAGTGAGAATTGCAACTGGTATTTGTTTTCCTTCTAGAGTTAAGGAAAGTTTTCTTTAGCCCCTAAGGAAGGATGTGATTGTCTTAGGGCAGTAAATCAGTCTCTTACCTTACCTAAGGCTGAGTGAGCTTCTGTGTTAGATCAGCCCCATGTCCTTGTAGTTAAGAGTCTTGCTCTTCATCTGAGCTTGACTCAACTCTGACCTGGAGCCTACATTTCAGGAGTCAGCAGCACCTCCTGCCTTACAGATCTGTGTATGCACTGACTGCACCTCAACTACAACCTGAAATAAAGCTAGAGGCAGACATGCACTGCCACCCTTCCTGGAAGGGAGCTGCAGCATTCTCTGTGATGCCTGCCCTGGATGGGTTGCAGACCCAGACCTTGTGCCATGGTGGCTGATGGGCAGCAGCTTCTTTGTTCAGACACAGCCAGTGTTAAACCCGCTGGGATCCAGATTTGAGCAAGCAACTATGCAAAGCCAGAAGCCATTCTTTGTTGCTATTAATTACTCTCCCGTGTTAGCCAAAGTTTGCATCCAGCTAAAACTTTCGACTTTGCAGAAATCTGGACATGGGTTTTAAGCATATGTCTCGATCCCATTCCTTCTTCAGAAGAGTAAGTGCAGCAGCAGCACTTTTTCCCGTTTAGAACGGTGGGATGGATGATGGGCGCCGAGCCTGGATGCTGCAGTGGGAAGGGATGGCGGTGCTGAGCGTGCCATTCCCAGCTTTGTGCGGGTGGCACAGGACCCCATGGCCCCTGCCGGCGGTGCGCTGGCATTCAGCATCCCGGGGCGGAGCAGCGCCAGGCGGCCCCGCAGGACCCAGCCAAGGCTGCCCCCTTATGGGCAGCGCCCCGGCCAGCCCGGCGCTGGGGACGGCGTAATTAGCACAAGGAGTAATTAAGGAGCTAGGGAAAGGTGAGGCGGGAACAGGGAGATACCAGGCTTTCCTCTCCACCCTTTCCCACCTGCCCCCCGGCAAAGCAGGTCTTATGACAGTGGTTAAAAGATAATTTCTTTATGTTACACTTGCAAGGACAGGAAGCATTATATTTATTGTACCTAAAGGAAAACACTGTACTACAGCAGCAATCTCCATAATGACCACTGTGAAGCTGCTCCCTGTTTTGTTTTTCTGAGGGACTGATTAAATCGACATAATACAAATTCCAGTACAGTTTTTCAAGAAAAGAAAATTCCTTATAAATTATACTTCTGTGAAAAAAAAGTTAAATGTTTCTGGTATTGCTATAAACATACAATTCGATTATAAAAATATTTGCAAGCAATACATAAATTAACTTACTTCCATTGTTCCTCTGCTGGTAATAAATCACTTTCCTGAAATGCATTCAAAACAAATACTATAACTTCAAGTTGAACAGCAGCCAGATGAGGGTTTTCTCCTCTTCACCCTCACCACTCTCTTTGTCCTATGAGATGCTGGATATGTTGCTAAGTTCTCTCTGCCCCTCTTGCATGGAAACGGCTTAGGAACCTGCAGGGCATCAAAAATAGTGGTCATGCAATTCCTTCAGGGTGACTGACCAACAGGGATGATGGGGTATTCTAGAGACCTACAGTTATAACATGATTTCAGCCAGAAAGGGCCTTGGCAGTTATCTGGACCCACAAAACAGAGTAAGGATATCAATTTACTCAAGGCAGAGTCCAGCTGAATTATTAAAATCTTCATGGATGGGTATTTCACTGCCTCTCCAGACCTCCTATGGCAGCAAATTCTCTTTTACTTCTTCAATACATGGGAGAAAAATCACTACAACAAAATTAGCAGGCTGAGGTTTAAACAAAGTATCTTCTAGGCTTAATTAAAAAGCTCTGGGTCTGATCTTTCAGATGCTCTAATTGAGCAATGTACAGGTACACCATAAATCCTGTGGTATAGCTCACGCAGAAAGAGGCTGAAAAGCTGACTTTGAGTACTTAATGAAGTCTAAAGATAGTACTTCTGGTTCCAAACTGCATTACCTTAGGTCGTTATCAAAGATGGCGTTTAGTTCTTGCATTTTCTCCCAAATCTTCCAATTCTGTAAATCTCTTCAAATTTTCTATAAAAATTATAAAACTGAAGGAGATGATTTTTTCTTGTTTTTTTACAAACTTTAAATTTTTTTTTTTTCAGTTGAAATTACTGTATGTGGTGGTGGTAGTAATGGCTAATAAGAATTGAAGTGTAAAAGTGCCCTTTTATGCTGGTTTTTGCCATTTACATCTTAGCCCTGTGGGTGATGTGCCCTTGAGTTTTGCTCCTGAGTACTGAGGGATATGCTGCAGTTTTACCATCTACCTTAAAGAAGGACATGGCACTTTGTACTCATCTAAGGGAGAAATAGGGATTGCGAGTCACCATTCACTTGGGGAGAGATGTACACTTTTAGAAGGATTTAAGCATCAAAAGATACAACTTCACCTAGCAGGAACTTCAAAGCCATCTAGATGTCCAGCTGCCATTCTGCTTTCTCAGCTCTTTTTGCTGTTTCCCTCAGAAGTGTAAGGCAAGAAGGTCCTGATCTCATGTCTTTTGAAGGTCACGAGGATAAATTGAGAGAACAAGGGAAAAGAAAACACTCACTAAACTTTTGCAGAGTCAAGCAAAGGTGTTGATAAGTCAGTAAATATGGTAAAGCAGACTTGCTTTTGTAGTTCAAATGTATGGTAATGTATCTTTACAAAAATATTGGATTACACGTCCGCAAACTCTAATCTCATTAGAGCTGAATTAAATTACAACAATTACATTATATAGCCCAAACTAGAGATGTGTTTCAATTCACACTGCATAATTTATTTGTTTACCAGCTAGCAAGTGATAAAAAACTTGCAGACTCTGAAAATGCATTCATATCTTGCTAATTGAATCTGATTTCTGTTGTCACTACGCAATAAAACTGGAAATCGCTTGGGATAGTATAGATCTCACTTTACTCAACACTGCACACCATAATTTGACTCTGCAGCAAGCTAAGGACCAGTTGAGAGTTAACCCAGTTATCTGGGTCTTAAGGATAAAATTAGTTTTATTTAAAAGATCGCAGACCATTTGTTAGTATTTCATGGTATTCTCCTTTCATAGTATTTCATAGTATTTCATGGTATAGTCCTTTCATAGTAAATTCATAGTATTTCATGGTGTACTCCTTTCCAGGTTATTAAAGTGAAGAAGTTATAGAAAATATGAACTTTTTTGTTGTTTGTTTGGTTTGTTATTTTGTTGGGCTTTTTTAAAATCCAGCTCATTCTGACAATGTCAGCTTTTCTTCATGCATCAGCCTATCTGTGCCAGAATTTGGATGTGACAGTGGAAATTTTATTTGGTCTCCAGGAAAAGAACAATTAAAAGGTTTGGATGCAGCAGGGATCTGTAACATTAGTGTGTAATGGGTGATTAGTGAATGTATGAAATATCAGTGAATTGTCCTCACAAGTGTCCCCTCAGTAGTGGCAAACTGAGCTGGCAAGAAAGTATTTGCTGTAAATGCTAAAGTCTCCTCTAAACACAGAGTGTGTCAGCAGCAGACTCAGATAAAGGCTAGATACCGTCTGTACAGTCAGGGCCTCTCTTCTGGCGGCTGGGTAAAAAGTGCTTGCTAATGAGGTGTAAATTAACGTTACCCAAAAATTGTGCCTGGGCTTTCTGATACTGCTACAGTTGTAATGAAGAGTGATTATGATTAATGCATAGAGCTGCACAGAGAGCTACCGTCTCACCCTTGCCAGCTGCCGTAAAATTTTGTGAAAACTGTGTTAGGTCAGGAAAGTCTCTTGATGGCTCCATTTTCCAAGAGCAAAGGAAAAAGGTGTTGAGGCAGACGAGGGTGGAACAGTCTTGGTCCCCAGGAGTGAACTGGTGATGGGGTTCCCAGTCCTGCTGGGCTGGCTAGGAAGGATGGGTGATGCCAAGCCAGTGGGATAGGAAGCATGCCTCTTTTGGGGCAGGGGCAGTGGGTTTTAATTTAGAGGTGCAGGCTTTTCTCAGCCCCTTCATTGTCTAGCTTCCATACTGCACATTTAACCTAGAATATAAATCAAAATCTTTGCAATAAACTTAATTAAATATTTTTGTGTTATAACAGTAGTTGGTTTATATTTCTAAGTGCTCTTCAAAATGCAACAGCAGAATCTCTTTTAAAAAAATGGAAGTGTAAAGAGAATTTATTTCTGACAAAGCAGAAATTTTCAAGGGAAAAGTTACATGTTGTTATCCTACTTTTCCCTTTTCCTTCTACAGTGTTTTAAGGAACAGGAGTAGGCAGCCAAAATGGGACTGGGTGTTAGAGGAATGTTTCTGCATAAACTAACAGCACCCAAGCTCAGTGTGCACACTGTACCTTTGTAGCACTTACCAAACAAGAGTGTCAGAGCACTTCGCAGAAATCTAATCAAAAGCAAGGAGCTGTGTAAGATAGCCGAAGCCAAATTTAAATTGTGTGCAATTAGCATCAGGGGCTCTGTTTTTCCATCCCAACCTCTTGATGACCAGGCAGCCCTGTAAGTTGTTATCTTTAACCCACCAATCAACAGAACACAGCAAACACTTTGAGTTTTATTTTTTGAGCTTTTCCCTGAATAATGCTTTTCTGGATTTGTCTATGTTTTCACATAAAGCAAGCTTCAAAGGCTTGCTTTACCCTTACAAGACAACAACTTTTTCTGACTAGGCTGGATTCTGGGGCTCCTAGGAAGCAAAAAATAATGGATTTTTTTCTTCTTGGAACTTTTGCAGGAATGTTAGAATTGCTGAAGCTCTAGGCTGGGTCTGTCAGATAGCTTTGGCAAATTATCAATGTGATAAATGCAAACCAATACTGTACTGGAAAGGAAAACCCATTAGGAAAATAATACTAACTAATATACTTTTTATCTTGATGTATATAATTTACCAAGAAAATAAAATAACATAAAAAATTTCATTGAATACATTTATGATCAAAGAATAAAGCAATACAGATAAAGCAAGAGGGAGATCAGCTGGTTTCACTATAAGCTCAAATTACTGAAAATTGTTCCCCTCTACAGGCAATAAAATTTTGTTTTTCTAACTACCCCATAAAATGTAAAAAAGGGACCTATTTTTGCAAAAGTTGAAAGGCTATTGCTTTTAGTTGTCTTTTGCACTGGTTAAAATTAAAAGTGCAAATTTCTATGCACTGAAGCTTGCATGTATGCACAGTGCTCTGTACATTATCTATTTTATGCCTAGCTTCTGGATATTTTCAGATAAGAAAAGAACACTTTTAGCTTGTGAAGGTGTTCTTAAAAAGCAGCTAAATACACCAGACAAGAAATAGTAAATTGATCTGCCAAAAAGTGGGACATTAAAATGTGTTTTCTCCTCATATCTGCAAAAATTAGTGAAGCAAGACTCTTTATTCAAATAATGAAAATTCAAGAACCAATCCCCTTGTTTCTCCAATGATGTGACTGGTTTAGGAAGTGAAAATTTTCTGTAGTAACAACATACTTTCTTTTAGTAATTTTTAATTTTTTGGATACAAGGCTTCTCTATTTCAATTCTTTTTTGTTGGAAAAAGGAAATCTAAAAATGTGCATTATATAAAATGAAAGCAGGTGAGATCTTTATCATCCTAGAACCCAGAATCTGTGCACCAACAAAGTGTTTTGAAAGACTCGTTGTGGGCCATGCTAAAGGCAGTACCTGCAGACTTACCTTCCATAACACCACTATTTGGCATCTGTCCCACTACAGAGGGGAGATAGTTGTCATAGAGAAGTAGCATTAACTTTGCCTCTGGTGGTGTTTATTTTGTCTAAAGGCACCACTGGATTGGAAGATGGCAGTGGAGAGTGCTGGAATGAACAGCACGGCCAGTGGGACCAGGGTGCCATGATCTCGCAAACTTAAAATCTGGTAACCAAAGGAGCGCAGAGCTGCCATTCAGGGAAGCTCAGAAAGGAGTAGGAGGGAGGAAGCTGCAGCTGGGCAATAAGGTGCTGCACTAAATAATGAAGAGAGCAGGGATGGGGGATAACAGGTGTATTTCAGTCAGAGAGCAGCAAAGAAATGGGCAATACACAGGTACCCTTACTGGAGCTGCTATCTGGTGTAGGAAATCTGCCCGAACGTCACAGAGTTCAATGAACCCAAGCCCTTTATGCCTGCTCAGCTGGTGGTTCAACATGGTGTGTCTGTCACCTCAGTCTGTAAAGCCCTGGTGCTGCCATCCCTCTCTGAAACGCAGTGCTGCTTTGCAGAAGTCACCAGAGTGAGGCAATGTGGCTGCAGACACCTTCGTGGTGCAGGCAGGGAGCACACCAGCCCATGGCACACCGGGGAGGCAGCTGCTGAGCAGCCTGCTGTGTGTGCAGAGCAGCTTCTCCAAATAAAACCTGACAAGTGAGGCTGCTGCAGCACTGCTGCGTGCCTCACGTCCTGGCTCACATGCCGAAATCCACTCCACGATGCAGTCGTGTGCATGCTTTAGTCGTATCGAAGTCAAAGGGAATGAAACACATCTTCAAAGTTTGGCATGTGCTGCAGCACTCCTTTGCCCGGGAGGCACACGGTCATTGTGCTGTCCTGCTGCAGGGAGGTGCATTTCTATCTCACAGCAGCTTGGAGACAGCAGTAATCAAGTCAAGGGCTCATCACACTCACTGATGCATTTTAGCCGTGTTCAGAAGGGAGCACATTCCATCAGAATGTGTGTAAGGTTTTACACCTCGGAGCAGCAACCACCCTAAAGTTCCCAAATTTTCAAAGGGTTACATGGGGATTTATCCAGCCAAATCCCATTATAATCAATGGGAGCCGGGTGAATAATTACACTGCAGTTTACTATAAACAGTGGGGAAGGTTGCCAGTTATTGCTGATTACGATGCTGCCTTTTTGTAGATATAGATCGCATGTCTATTGGCAACTGCGCTTAGACCACCAGGTTATTTCACATATTGGTATAGTTTCCGTATTTACTGTGCATATCACTTCAAAGAACCGAGGCTGATGACTTCTGGTCCACTGTGTTAGCAGTCCGTCTCCTCTCCATCTCCTGTTGTTTCCTTTCACAATCCGAGTAACAAAAAATGGTGGTGTAAATAGAACTCCAACAAAGAGGTCTGTTGAGCCTGTAATGCTCCCCTGAAAGGAGGCTGTCTAGGGGATGAATGGAGCAGCCTCAGCCGAGCAGTGGCGGGGAAATAGATGACTTGGCATTGGACAGTGGCAGCCAGCAGGGTGCATATGCCCAGTGTAGTGGCAGATAATGGTTAAGCTAGTCAGTTGGAGGGCTAAATGAGAGTACATTGTCTAACCCTGTAACCGTAACTAAATTGTAACCTGAAAAGAGTTTATAAACATCTGGCTGCTAGTCCATCTCTAGAGCTTAATAGCTAAATCTGAGGTGCAGAATTTTTTAAGGCTGCTAATCGTTATTGGAAGTATTGCTGTCTTAAGCAGATCAATTGCATTTCAGGATTGCAGAGAGTGTTAAACTGTGGTTAAAGCATCTCATTTATGATTGACGCTATTTCCATTTGGAAATAGGCACTAATTTGGAAACTCATTTTGGTTTCATGACATCTTGCTACTGATTTTACAGCTCTGCTAAGTATTTAATACAGAACTCTAGTCCAGTGGTAAACCTTAACTTCAATAATTGTTGTATTCATGTCTTTATCCAGATCCTCATCTCTTTAAACTTGAATGGAGTAAGTGACACATCTACACCTTTAGATTTCTTGCAAGTTTAGCAGTGCAGGAGCACATTTCCCTGTATGGTACTATTTTATTTTAATATTACTATTCAGTGACAGTGAAAAGCATATACTGGTTAGACTAATAAGCATGTGACCTTCTCTGCGGAGTAGCTTTTCAAGCTTTTTATACCTTGCATTATTAATAGGACAGCATCTATGTGCACCAGATTTGTGTTGCAAATGCTTACAATAGTTGAAATAATTTTCTAATTATTTAAACAATGCACTGTAGCAGTACCAACTGAAATTCCTGTAAGCTACAGGCTTGTTAATTGTTTCCTTTAGTAAACCTAATTTATAGGGCTGTGCAAATAGTTGCTGGGTTTAAAGTATTTTGGCAGCTGAGCTGAAAAAAATGTTATGGACTGAATGGAAACTTAATTTCTTTAGAATTGTTAGCACAGCACAAGGATTGATTTGAGGTTATAGAAACATTTTTTAACACCTGGCAAACTGTTTCATTTGGTTTTCATGTACATTTAATAAAAGAAAAGGATTGGATCATAAACATGAGAGGAAAGTAGTCCCAGCTCTCCCATTTTATCTGCTGGTTGAGTGAGTAGGGCAATTTACCTGGGATGTTAACAACTTAAATTCAAGACTCCAAACTGCTTCAAACCCTTTACTAAAAGATTTTCCTAACACTTGGGAGAAAGTCTTAGTGCTGAAAATAAAGTATTTTGAGGTGGAGCTCTGTTTCTTTCCTAGGATATCTAGATTTTAAAAATAACCCAAATGGATCAAGAAAGTAAATTCAGAATTTGTGGGTCAGGTTTCTTGTGCTGAATCTTCTCTGTTTGTGAGTCTGATGTGGGACCATAACACACAACTACAGAGGCAAGAGAGAGACTGAGGGCCAGAGATGAGCTCTGACCCTTCTACTTCATGCTCTCTCACTGCTTTGCAAAGTGAGTTACAGTCATCAGGCCATAAGCGTATTCTTTCTCTTTCTGATTTATTCTATAATTTAATATAATTTCGAGCATTTGAGTGTGTAGTTACCAAATTCTCTGGCTACTGGTGAAGGTCTCAATGTGAATGGGGACGTGGAATACAGAGGGGCAGAATGGACGTATTTGAACCTGGGTCTCCCACAGCCTAGACAATTGTTTGCCATCTTGTGCCACTTATCTGTTTGAGCATGCCTGAGTGAGTGTAGATAATGACAGTGTCTGTGCAAATCTGTTACCAAAACTGGAATATATAATTTCAGAAATGTCCACTGTCAACCTTGGAAATGAATGGGAAACAGCACTTGGTGAATTTCCCCAATTTATTTGAGTCATCCAAAACAATAAACCATATAATGAAAAAAATGTTCAGCCAGCTGTACTTGATTAATGAAACTTCTCATACTGTGAAAATTGACAAAGATCTTGGGTTTTCCATTTATCTGAAATTGCTATCAATACTGTAACTTCTATAATATTTTTTGAAGAGGCTTTTGCTCTGGAAAACCTCTGAGCGATATTGTACATTTGGGGAAACTTGTTTAAAAAAAACTTGCAAAAGTATTTCTATTTTTTGTTGTTTTCTAGTTTTTTTGCTGGATCTGGACTGAAACCACCAACTAATAAGGTCTTATTTTTCAGTCTTTCTGAAGACTGTGAATATTTTGATACTCCTCAGGTTTTCTTCCTGTTCTTTAACATACTTATCATTTAGCTATCCCAATAAAGAACCCTTGTGTCTTTTTTCCCTTCTGTTTTTTACTGGACCAAATAAGATTTACTTGAGGACAGGTCTGCTGTGTCTTTGTTGCTTTACTCTGAATATGTCTAGAGGAAACTAAAATAAAGAGGGCACTTAGCCAGGCACAGACATAGCTTTTGTCATTCAGATTCTCAAGGTCAAGTCTAACAAATCTAACTCTTCCCAAAGACGAATATTTTATTCCCTACATCCCTTGCTTTCTTCCCCATCTGCAGCCTCCCTGCTAGCTGTAGGGTTTATACCATAACCCTGAGAATGAGCATGAAATGTCACGCTAACAGTTCCCTTCTAGGGTTAAGCTAGCGGCAGATGACTTGAGGACCATGCAAAGCCTTGCCCCAAACTGGGGGTTTGCTGTGACCTTTTGTATCCCTATCACTAAAGATAAACGTGAAGAACTAGCCCTCCTCCACCTTCCCAGGGATCGGCACTCTTATCTCTGGTCGTTGCTCACCAACACTTTTATCTGTCAAAACCCTCTCTGCTGCCCTAGCAACAAGCATCCAGGCTCTTTTCCAGCTGACATAAGCTTCCTGCCACCTTTTGATGACAAGTGCTCCCAACATTTCCAGCTGTCAGGCTTTCAGCATCTGCTCCACATGTCACCAGGCTGACTTCACTGAACTTTGGGCAGCTTTGCACTTAGCCAGTTGCCTGACATTATACCATGTGAATGACTTGCCCTGACCACAATTACTTCTCCATCTCTTTATATACCAACACAGTGAAAATCAGGGTTGATGTCTTTTATTCCCAACTGTGTTTGCTATCACATTTGTATACAGGCACGTGATTTATGTTAAGTCTGTTTTATTCAGACTTAGTCAGCTATTGCATTTTAGCTATCAGTTATATTGGAGCAGTGACTTTAGAAGGGCTCCAAATCTACTCACAATGCTTCTAATTGGAATTTGAGCAGGAGTGGCTCTTCTGAATCCTTGGTGTCCTTGACTTATACACAGCATGAAAATTAAAAAATAAATTCTCTTGCTGCTCAACAGTCAGACTCTTCAAAATTGTCACTGGTACCTCTGCTGCTATTAATGTATATGGAACTTTACTGCTATTTTCCCTAGGACCAGCTCTAGGCCATCATTTCACACTTCATTAAGTCCACCTAGAATATGTGTTGGTACCAAATTCCCTGGCAAATTTTGCCCTCTTTTTTTTTTTTTTAACCCCTGTTTCTGCACTGTCCTTTCAATGGTGTGTCAGAAATAAAATGCATCAGCCAGACGAGAATCTCCTGCTGAAGCAGATTATGCCATTACAGTATTCACCAGCACCTCCTTCTTATCTCTTTTTTGAGGACTGCTGTGTGTAAAGTTTTCCACAAGCTCTTCTAGATCCTTTTTCTCCTTGAGAGGATCAAAGATGGAATGAGTGTGGGAGACAGACAAGCAGGAGGAGAGTCCAGCTGGCAAATGCTTCAAGCCTGGGCCTGGGGGTGCCCAGGCTTATCAAGATTACCATAAGACTGAAAAGGTATGTTTTTCATGTCCAAGACTCAGGTGTGCTGAGCCTTCCCCTGCAGAGGTCATTACACTGCCATCTCCTGCCTGCTGCTTTCCTGGCTTGCGGGAGCTCAAGGGCTGGAGCAGCACCCCATCCCTGGCTCCTTGTCATGAAAGGTAGGTTCCTGGGGGACCCTTTAATGTGCTTCAGAGACAGACTATCCCAAGGTGAATTTGGTACTGCAAAGTCTTTAGCTGCCCTCACCACCTTACCTTGGTTCTGGGCAAGCCATAGCAGCAAATCGAGACCGAGCCTGCTGTAACACACTCGCTTCTTTGCAAATGTCTGGGCTGAGGGCCTGTTTTCGAGGCGCACTTTGTGACTTTCCTGCATCGCTGGGTCCCCATGCAGACATGGAGATAGCACAGCCATGGAACTAGACAGTTCTTCTGCTCAGCTCCCAAACTCATCACAAACCACTCACGGTGTCTAGTTTTCGTTCAGGGCTCATTTGGAGCTGGGTGGAAGACCTGAGCCTACACACTGTCTGCCTTGTGTGATGGAGGAATATGGTGGAAGCACACAGTCGGCAGTGGAGTGTGGAAAAAGGACTGTCTATGGAGCAGCTCCCATTTGAATACAATATGCAAACAGTAAGTGTAGTTATTGCTGGGTGAACTTCACCCTAAGCTAGGTTGCGGCACTTTACCAGCAAAGATGCGCTGTATTGTAATCCACGTTCTAATTGTCTCCAGTGATCTTTTTGAGTTTCACATGTGAAAAAATGCATCTCTTCCATCCATTTTGAGATCAGCTCAGCTGGTTAGAGCATGGCACTAATAATGCCAAGTTCGCTGGTCTCGTTCCTGTATGGGCCATTCACTTAAGAGTCGGACTTGATGATGCTTGTGGGTCTCTTCCAGCTCAAAATGTTCTGTGATTCTGTGAACTATACTTCTGACTTTTGTACTACTCTTTGCTATGTACTAGTTAGTTGCAGCAGTTGCAAGGCAAGCCTTAACAGTTAATGTCGTTTGCAGCTGTATTGTGTTGTAGACAGAAGTATTTAATACAAATCTTTTCTTGCTCATCTACTTAATGTAGCAATACAAAGTTGAGAAGGATGCTAATCTTTCTAACAAGGTTTCTAAAGATTAGTTCTGAATTGAGGGACTGATTTCCATGCAGTGTTTTCTTGTGAAGGCAGAGCTAGCTTTAGAATTCCAGAGGTACCTTATGAATTTACAAAGTCTGTTCCTGTGGGGAAGCCAAGATGTCTTATTTCAGCTCTTCCAGTAACTCTCATATTCTAGTCAAATATTCAAACAAAAGAGCAAAGGCAAATTTATCATTTCACATGTGTGGGATAGATTATAATACTACTACTTGCTAATATTTTCAACAGTCTAGGTCCCATTTCCAAAATTCTTTGGTGCCAGGTACATTGAATTCTCTAAGGATATGTCTTGCAGCCAGATTTTTAAATATATGTGGGTACCTCAATCAATAGATAAGCATCTGTAAGCATCTAACAGGATTTTAACTATGTCTTCTTACGTTCTTGCCAACAAAGTTTTTTTTCCCTCCTTCTGTTGTGTAAGTTACTTAAAAAAGCAAAACCTAAGAATACTTTTAAAATCTTTGAACTTGTGCTTTAGTAGATGCTTTTGAAAATCCATCTCTATTTAAAACTCCCCATTGTGTGAAAAAACCCTGAACAGCCCACCATTCATATCACTGGGATGATTGCAGTGCTACAGGTCACAGAATGTAAATGAGACAGCTTTTCCCATATCGAGGAATTCAGCATCTGAAGGAAACAAGCTGTGTAAGGCTAATAAATTATCTTCAAATTATTTTTCTTCCCTTGTTGAAAACAAATACTTAAACCCCCTAATTCTTAAATTACAGTGTATTTTCTTGTCTTGCCTGCTTCTTTTTTTTTGCGGGGGGTATTGCCCTAGTTCCTGAAACTCTACCTCTCCAAAGGTTTTTGCCTTACCTGTTACAATTAAGCTATAGTTTTGCTTAGGAAAGTGGCCTGACTTAATTCAGGTTTTTGCCTCAGAGTAAACTGAAATGATTAATAGCTCTGCGTGTGCCTAATGATGTGAGCCCTGCAGCCACTAGAGCACCTGTCTCAGTGTGTAACCAGCCAGGGTTCCCTACGGTGCATGGCTGGAGATTCACATAACAAAAAAGGCAATTAGACAATGTTAGGGATTTGAATTTAGCTAACAATGCAGGGGAATTGCCAGGGAAGGATTAGTTATCTCTTGCCTGATAAAAACAGGTATCACTGGAAAATTCTTTAATTGTCCTTCCATAGCAGCTCCATATGGAAAGTTTTATGTCTAATGAAGACTGCCAGGGTTAAGCTCTGAAAACAAAGATCTGGAAAGTTGAAAGTGTTCTTAAATTAGCATTTCTGCTACCTTCTTAGATCAGTCCTAAATCTGCCAGTTGCTGCTAGTTTTGGCCGTGCCTCTAACGGCAACCTCTTGAGTCCAAACAGAAAATTTGCCATGATTTTAGCATCACTTTTGTGGTCGAAAATTATTCCAAAAGGATGATCTGCCGCATCTGTGTTTTGAAAGAGCTGCATTAGTAGTATTATTGTGAGTCTTAGAAGGTATATAAGCTCCTTCTTGTGCCTATCCTGTGATAGCACTGAGCACACCTCTGACCTGTGCTGCTCTTTCTGGCCAGACAGCTGCTCTGTGTGTGACTGGTTTTGGAGTTTGCTCCATGAGCAGCTCGCCGGTGCAGCTCTGTGCCGTGGTTGGTTATTTTGATCAGCCTGAGAGCGATGGGCTGGCTGGCTGATTGCTGAGGTGTTCCCCCTGGCTGGGTGACAGGCTTGCTGCTGACCCCAGCCAACTGGCTTGGGCTCCGGTGGGGGATAGCGGCTAATATTTTCCAAGGCATCTAGGTGATTTAGGAGCCCGTGGCTCACCCTGAAAGCAGTTGATGCGTTTGGAAAATGTTACTCTATTAAACTCACCCCAAAGGGATGTAGTGCAGGCTAATTTATGTTTGTAAGAGAGCTTGGGGTCTTGGATTCCTGTGATGTGAATATCTCACGCTCTCCTCTTTGTAGAGAGGCAAACAAGATCCATTCCTGTGGTTGTTTCACCAGACAGTTAGGCTGTACTGAAACTACATCTGCTGATAAGAAAGCAACTTCTAGATAAATCATATAGGCAGGTCTCTGAAGCCTAGAAATAAGAATTTCTGGCTCCAATAACAAAAGCCTGGAAGGAAGCTAAGGAAGGCTGCCTACTGCTCTGGTAGCAATCAATCCATCGCCCTTCCTCTGGCATTGCCAGCTGTGGCCACGTCAGAAATGCTCTCAGAGCTGGCAGGTTTGGTGAGGATGGCAGTGGCTGCCAGAGCTGCCAAAACCAGCTGCCCTGCTGACTGCATGGGAGTTGTTCATGTCCCAGCAGGGGGACAAAGTGGTGGTGCCTTACTGAGTCTTGGTGGCTCTGCTCTTGGTTGATACCCTTCATGGCTGAAGAGAGGTAGTGAGACATCTGGAAGAGGGTTGAGAGAGGTGCTCCATGGCCCAAGATTGGAGAGCAAAGGTTTATAACAACAGGGAGATATGCAGGAGACCTGGTCATCAAGGGAAGACATGTTTTATCTGTGTATTCTTCATTCTTGCTCACATATTCCTTATATGTCTTTATATTCCCCTAGTGGAGAATAGGTATATTGGCCTGAGGCAACCAGTGTGTGTCTGTGATGCTCCTGCTGGCATCTAACTGCCCTCCTCTCCTCACAGAAAATCATTAATTAAATTTTTGTGTCTCTCACTGGATTTTCCACATGGGTCTTTTTGAGTCTTGATCTGGTCATTAGGATTTTTGTGGCTTGTGTGTAGTTATACTGCATGAGTTCTTTAATAAACCATTCTGAGGGCAAAACTGTCTGTATGAGAGGGGCGAGAGAGAGGAGGAGTGGCTTCTCTGTGGGTGTCCGAAGTGAATGAGAAGTGAGGGAGAAAACAAAGGATTAAGAAATAATTAAAGGATAAAGAGAACGATCAATAAGAAAGAAAGGAAAAGACTGTGAGGTATATTGCTGATGGGTTTTAAATTTGAATTTGGGCAGTCACTTATTTTACGCACGTGGAACGAAGTTGGAGGGAGCCCTGGTTGCTGTTATGCTTTCAAATTATAATCTCAGTGCTGCCTTGATTATACATCATTCTGATTGCTGTGGGCTAGTGATTAGAGCATAAAATCTGGAGAAAAAATACTCTGTTTTTCTTGACTGTAAAATACTTGCTGGGTGGTTTTGAATGAGTTATTTCACTTCACTGTGCCTCATTTTCCTGATCTGCAAAAGAAGGATATTAATGCCTATTTTTGTGAAGGCAGTCTGAGAAACTAAATGGAAACTTCTGTATAAATGTCAAGTGTCATTATTATTGTTCTTAAACTAATCCATTGTAGTCAGCTGCTTTTATAGTTTTTATGAAAGCAAATACAATGGAAGCTACATAATTGGCCGCATTAAAATGTTGTTTTATTTAGAAAAAGACAAGAAGTGTCTGAAAAATGCAGCAGTGGGTTGCCTTTTTTTCATCAATTGCAAAAAAAAAAAATTGTTAGGAGTGAACCATACCATACCAGGTAATAAAGTTACTCTAAAGTGTATGTGACGCAATTATGAGAAGTAACAGGCTCTGACAATTTTTGTTATATGTTTGGCTCAGTATATTCCTGGCACAGCCGAATATTTTCAGTTATTTTTGAGCTAGTAAGAGTAAAAATGTGTTTACTTCTTTGCCAGTGTTTGAGAGATGAAGTTTCCTCAGGCTGTGACTGTAAAATCCTAATTTTCTGTTGAATAACTTGCAGTGTCTGGCTTTTACACCACTAGAAACAGTACAACAAACATTGACACTTCTTGGTGAGGTGGACATGACAATCTTTTAACACAATGCTGTTAGAACAAGGTAATGGAACTTTGGAAAAAGGTGAACCCCATTACTATTCCCATTTGCCTAAATCCTATTTATCTGAAAGGTAACCCGACCCCTGCCAATGCACCTTGAGGGTGGACAGTCCCAGTGATTCAGCCAAGGCCACATGCAGAAGCCTTTATCAGTAGGGCATCTGTATGGCCGGATGCTCTTAATCCAGGACGCTGATTACACTAGTAAAATTGAATGTTTGCCAGTTTAGTTTGTTCTTCTTCTCCTGAATTTGTCCTGACAGGAATAGGATTTTGCTGGTGTAACAGTGTTTTTGTTGTGAGAGAGGAAGGGAAATGCAGTATGGGGTTATTTTAAGAGAGGGAGCTGTTGATCATAGGTAGTATGTCTTCATACATTTAAGCAATTTGGCAAAAATCTGTTATATGGTCTTGGCCTTAGCATGACCCTAGAGCGAGTAACTTGTGACCTGTCTGTCCTCATCAGAATCAGTGCTGCTGCCTTCTAGCACAGCCCAATTAAGATAATTTTATAGCTGCTGTAGGACAACTTAGTATCTGCAAGGCAGGCTATGTGCAACAGTCCTGGCTGTTCATTTTCAGATCCCAGTGACTGCATTGCCTCTTCAAAGTGCTTTCCTCCACGAGGCACACACGCCTGTTTTCTGCAGGTTCATCTCCAGACAGCTCCTCTTTGTCTGTGAGCTTGCTCCCTCTAGAACCAAGGCTGTTCAGGTACAGACATTACATCATGTGCTGAGCAGAACCGGCAGAGGGATAAAAAGCCTGAATGCAAATGGCTCTGTAAGATGATGGACATGGTGTTGGTGTTAAAATAATTACATCATAGCCTGAAAAAAGTCAAATCTGTTTCCTGGTAAGTCAGGTTCATTCAGAAGAAAAGTTTTAATGACATTTCAGCAAGGTATTGGCCTTCAAATACAGACACCATTTCACAAAATAATTAAGAGCCAGTTTAGCATGGGGCTTTTTGTTTGGTGATTGGTTACTTTGTTCCTTTCTAAAATGTTTAATTTTTTTTTTTTTAATTTTTATTTATTTTTTTTTTATTTTACATTCTTGTACTTTTGAGGATATTTGTGAGAGTTGCTCTTTACTTGCTTGGTCAGCATCCTACCACTGTTTGTACCAGTGAATGTACTGTTTGCAGCAGTGAATGCATTAAGACTGTGAGAGAAGGCAAACAATTAATTTTTCTAAAACAATGTACCATGTTGGATCTTTAGATTTCATCTTTTTATCCTGACAGTGAAAAAATAACACTGAATTAATGAAAATAATGTGATTTTTTTACTTGATAGAAAAATCCGGTGTTGGATTTATATTCTCTCAGTGAAGAGTTAACATAAAATGTTGTTCTTGGGAATATGGGACTGCTCATCCTGTCAGTGAAGCTAAGAAGAATTTTCTATGTGTAACAGCACTGGGAAGCAAGATTATTTTTCAGGGTAAGTACAATAAAATTCAGGTAATACTCTTCATCAGAGTAAGAAAAATGCTGAAAAACATTCATTTATTTACACTATTAGGTAGGTTTTATTTTCTTTCTCAGTAAGAATAGTGAATGTACATACACACAAAAAATGCCTTGCTCTACCATTATTCTGAATCGCAAGTTGCAAATGACATTTTTCTCCTTAATATGTTTTTTTCAAGAAATAGAAAAATTGATCTGATTTTTAAGACAGTGGTCTCATTGCAATTCCACATCAGGAAAGTCCTCTGAGAAGATGAGAAAACCCAGGAGGTCGAACAGAGGAGCCACAGAAAAGAAGCCTCATCTCCAAGAGCTCAACAGACACAAATTGAAATGAGCTGACTGAACCTCAGTCCTGTGTCTCGTGGGCTCATCTTCAGGGAAATGAGGTCCACTATGTATTTTCTGATTGCAGCCCTAGAGGCTTCCTCACACTTTTCTAATGGCCACTTAGGGTGGAGTGACAAATTCTGCTTTGCCATGACAAAGTCCAGCTGGACAGCTTCCTCCCAGTTCTCCCAAAATGGATTAAAGTGAATACAGACAGTGACAATGAGTAAACTATGATGTAAAGTTTATATACAAGAATATAACATTTATCTGGAGTATTTACAAGGTTAATTAAAGCAATATTTTACAACTCTTTCAGGTTAACCACTAGGTATATTACAGTTAGGCTACAGATGGTTTAATTTGCAAAATAATTAAAAAAAAAAAAAGTTGCATTCAGATCAACCAGCTCCAAAACTTGTTCTTTTTTTTTTTTTTTTTTTTTTTTTTTTTTTCTGAGAGAGAAGGGCACAGACTTGTGGAAAATAAAATGTGAGAATGGTTAATATACTCTTACTGGTGCCTATGTATCACATGCAAGAGTCGTAAGGTGACCTTTATAGTGTGAATGCAGACGGCAAGCCATGTCACCTCAGCGAAAGCGCCGTGCCCACGGTGACAGGCCCAGCCGCACGCCTGGCTTTCTCTGCATCTCCTACTGTGGCACAACAAACATGCATGTACACAGGGAAGCAGCAATATAAATGAACCAGCATTACCGAAACGAAGAGGGAAAGACCTCAGACCAAAGTCACATTTGCAACCATAAAAAAACCCCAAGCTTTAAGCGAGATACTTTAATACTTCCCAAAAATAGTCATTATTTTTTTTTTTATTACATTTTAACCTATGTACAAAAATGGAGGGGTACTTCCCCTCTCGGAGAGTGGTCACCGTGTCTTGTGCCCACGGCATCTCGAGGCTCAGAGGGGCCAGAGCAGGAAGGTGCAGGAGGCCCAGAGAGCTTGGGACAGGGGTGGCTGCAGGAGACAGCCAGAGACGAAGCCACTAACACTGCAGCTTGCGGATGCTGCGGGAGAAGCGCTTGAAAGCCCGCTGCCCTTTCTGCCACCGCTTCAGCGAGGTGATCACGAGTTCCCCAGCTTGCTTCTGCCCCATCACCAAGTAGGGCACGTTGATGTCGTTCATCTCATCGCAGGTACACTGCAGGCCACCTTTGAGCCAGAGCACTATCTTCCTCAGATCTCTTTCTGTCAGCCCATTCAGCTTGTAGATGGTTTTGCTCTTTGTTTCAGGGGTGATCTTGGTATCCCCATTGATGTAGGCAATCTCCTTCACTTTTATCTTCAAGGCTAATAGAGCGAGGGGAGGGGGAAGTGGGGAGAGGGAGAGAGATTGAGAGGTTTTTTTCCCATTAGTGCACATAAAGAGGACCTGGGGAGGGAGGTGCTCTATTGCTAATTAAACTGTCAGGGCTGACAGAAGAGGCAGCAGGTGGCTCCATTTCTAAAGCCACAAAGGGCATGCAAGTCATTTCAGTTTGAATCAACCTTAGGGTTGAGGTTTTTTAGATTTCGTTTCTCCTCTTTCCCCTCCCCCTCTTTTCCCTTCCTTTCTAAATTAATATTTTTTCCAGCTTTTCTCCCGTTTGCAACAGAGAGAGGGCATGTTTGCTACACTAAGCAGAGCACCATTTTTTTTTGCTGGGAGAGGACCGCCTTCCTGAAAGTAGTGTTTGAAGGGGAGGCAAGTACCTAGACCTAATCTGAAACCTGATCTCTGCTGCAGCTCAAAACTTCTACACTTAATTTATTAGGCTGGAGAGGATTTTAGGCAAACCTGTAAGGAAATGATATTTCACATGCATTGTTTTTTGAAAGAATAGATCCCATGGAGGGCAAATTGGTCCAACAGCTGCATTTGATTTGGTAAAATAACTAGGAGGGGGATACAGGGCTCTGTAAGAAGCTGTGGGGCATGTTTAACTTTAGGAGGATTTATCTGAGTGCAATTTGCCAGGCCAAAACTATTGGTTGTTTTAGCAATTATGTACCACAATCATGGTTTCAGGTTTTGAGTGAGTTTTTGTTTTTTTTTTAAAGAAAGACTTTTGAATTGTTGTAGGTACTTATACTACAAATCTGTTTCCAGGTATTAAACACTGACCTATTGTAAAAGGATTCCCCTCCTTACTCCCTTTTGCTCTTGAAATGCTAATGTGTGGATAATGTGTCCTTCAGTTGTCTGTGTTGAAGGGGCTTTCTTGTCCTCTTCTAACCCCAGATCTTCCCATTAAGTTTATATCCCCAATTGTCTGTGCATTACCTTCTCTGTCAAATGATATATAGAGCTTCATTCTTAATCTGCGGACAGAGTCTTTCTTACGATACACTGAGATTGGTCATGCGGCTCTGTCTCAAACATCTAAATGAAGCTTTGCTCTACTTCTCCCCAGGCAATAGTCGGCATGAAAGATTCACTTTTTTTTTTTTCCATTTCACTTTCTATTGGGCTTGCCAGCAACATCCACATAAAAGAGCACTATTTCAAAACAGTAAACAGAAAAGAATTATGGAAAGGGCTACTATTTACTCCAAGGTGGAATTTTATGTTTCATGACCCAACGGTCAAAGCCCTGCCTTTATTCAGGCACATCTTTTACTGACTCCACTGGGAGCTGTACCTGATCATTGACTCTCAAGTTTCAAGCAAGAGGAGCTCTGCTTCCACTTACCAAAGTCGTTTTTGCAGAGGTTTTCGACGATGTCATTATCATCTTCATTTTTGTTTTTGCAGGCATCACAGACCTTGGGTGCTGGAAATGCAAGTAACAGCCCCCGTCAGACCCGGGGAGAAAGGAACAGCAGGTGGCGTTGGGAACCCTTTGGGAAACGCCAGCTTTCCATCCCTTCGCCCCAGCCCCGACTCCTTCCCCCCAGCCCTGGAGCTGCCGAGCACTTTGAGGCGCCTTACCTTGCTGCAGACCCGCTACAGGGGTCACGGTGGGCTTTTAAGGTCACGCCTCAACCAGAAGTTTTTGTTTTAACGGGGGAAAAGGTAGAAGAGGGGTGGGGAGGGAGGTCGAAACACGACAGGGAGTATCCCAGCTCCGCGCTACAGCGATGGCCCCTGCAAAAGGCGATCGACCCTCTGGATGCCGCGCGGCTCCAGCGCCGAATCTCAGACACTTTTCTTTGAGGATGGAGACGGGTGCAGGCCGGTGACAGCTCCCCGACGCTGCCTGCGCTTTCCCCGGCCGCCTTGGAAAAGCCTCCCTGAGCCTGGTCAGCGGCCACCTCCCCGGTCCCCCTGTCCCCGGAGCACCGGGGCGTGCTGTAACTCAAGGAAGACGCCTCCGTCTCCCTGCGGAAAGACGGGCAGGGACCCCGCTGTCGGGGCGGCTCATCGGGGGCAGATGCTGCCGGCCCGGGGGCGACCCAGCCGCGCCCTCTTACCTTCCCTGGTGACGGGGAGGATGTGGTCGCTGCTTGCCAGCGGGATGCAGAGGTCATTGTCCTTGGGGAAGCGGCTGCAGTCCAGCATGTCGGGCCAGGGGAAGCCGAAGGCGGACATCACCGGGGCGCAGCTCTCCTTCACCTCCTCGCAGAGCGAGTGGCAGGGCTGGATGATCTCGTCCAGGTCGTCGATGCAGACAGGGGCAAAGAGGGAGCAGAGGAACTTCCTGGTGTCGGGGTGGCACTGCTTCTGCACCAGCGGGATCCAGGTGGAAGCCTGCTCCAGCACCTCCTGCACCGTCTCATGCCCCAGCAGGTTGGGCAGCCGCATGCTCTGGTACTCGATGCCCCGGCACAGCAGCATCGGGGCGGGGATGGGCTTGCAGTTGGAGCGCTTGTAGGAGAAGTCGGGCTCCCCGAAGGGGAAGAGCCCGGCGGCCGAGCCCATGCACTGGGACGCCAGCAGGAGCAGGGCGCAGAGGCGGCGCTGCATTTTGGGGCGCGGAGGAGGTGGAGGGGGGGCCGGCGAAAGGCTCGGGGGGCCGGGGTGACGGGGCGGGCGGCGCGGCGCTACCTCAGCCGCAGGCAGCGTCCCCCAGCCCGGGCTCCTGCTGCCAGCCGGGGACGGAGGGTCTGAGCGAGATGCTGGGGCAAACGGGAGTTTTCTGGATTTTTTTGTATGCAAATAGCAGGGGGAGCGGGGGCTGGGAGGAGCCTGGTGACAGCCATCCAGAAAGGATTGGTCACTACTTTCTCGGTCTGCTTTTGCTCAGGGGGATTGTCTTTTGGCAGGAAATCCTTGCAAGGAGCGTTACCGTGCGAGCACGGGGAAGGAGCGAAAGATCCCGGCGAACAAAGAGCCCCGAGGAGCTCCTGTGCCGGGCAGGGGGCGCGGGGAGCTGGAGGTGAGCTCTGCCTCCGGCACAGCCACTGCGGAGCGGCGGGACCCCGCTCCCCCGGCACCCCCTGCCCACGTTTGGAGCTTTAGCCGCCAGCGGACGGGAGATGTGTCCGGGCCGGTTCCCGGGCCAGGGGCGAGGCTGGCGGCTCTCTCAGCCCCCGGGGGGTGTCTGGCACCTCCGGCCCCTCCCTGCGATGCTGGCGGGGCTCGGCCCGGCGCTGGAGCCTCCGGCAGCGACTGGGGGCTGCCAGCACTCCCGGCCCCACTCCTGCTCCGCAGCGCCCAGCCCTGGGGCTGCCGGAGGGCCCTCCTCCTGACCCCCAGCCCCTCCTGCCTCTGGCCCTCCCCTGCCAGGAGCGGACCCTGCAGCCCTACAGCCCCTGGATGGCCCCCGACTGCCAGTGGGGGTTTTCCCCGACTGGAAGCATCCAAATACTTTCGAAATGCTACCACGTTTTTCTGAGGGTGAAAGCGCGGGCCTGGCTCTGTGCAGCATAGGCACATCCCTTTCCCTTCACTCCTGTCTTCACCTAGAAACTCCCTTAAAGAATTGTGTTTGTGTTGATTTACCACCAAGGGGAGGACAACAGGCAAGGCACTGGGATCACAACCCAGCTTCAGTGTGCTTTGGATCATTCTTGGATTTTTAGTAATATTATTTATGGGATTATTATTGAAAAGAGTAGGCCTGTGTAGTATCATTTTGTGGTAAACCACATTCATTAATCAGCTACTGAATATTTCTCCTTATAGAAATGTTTTATGGGAAGCTAGCTTTAGCCACGATGAGTTCAGTAAATTGTAGGATCCCTGTACATCCAGTTTCCAGACTGAGCTTCCTGAAGATGTGAATCATTGCTTGTGGCATAGGAAAGAGATGGGACCTGCAGCATTCCCACCAGGAAGGCTCGGGGCTGCCATGCTGGAATGGCTACAGCACTGCCCCAGACAGGCTGCTGTCACATGGTGAAGCCAGTGCCAGCTCTTTCAGAGGAGATTCCAAGATCCATTCCAGTGGGCCAAGCTGATTAAAGTAATCTCCCTGTAGGCCAGCTTGTCTCCTAAAGTTGTTTGATAACTGGAAAATAAATATCCTGAATGTCTAGTATCACTTGTGGCTTAAAAGTAGTCTGTTTCTTACAGTGCCACATATTCTTGCCGTTAATTACCTTTAAACAGAGCACGTGTAAGCTCCTGGCCTCAGTTGCCTTTCTAGCACTGAGTCCCAGTGATGGCTTATGGTGCCCATTTTAAGCCTGATTTGTCAAGTCTTGAGGATTGCCAGAGGCTGTAGCCCTTGCCACTTGCCAGGAATGTCCCTTCCATCTCCTAGTGCTTGTTCTACCAGCCTCTGTCCCCAAACTCCTCTTTGGTGGAAGGAAATCTACCATCAGGTTTGTTCTTACCCTGAATGGTAAGGCTATTCAGCAAGTCTTTGTAAAATGGACAAGTTTGTGGTTCGTTTTTATCTCCCCCTTTTCCCACTGCTTCTCATTTTTTGGAGTCACCGATATCCCTTCAGGTGGATTTCAGCACGATCAGATTTGCCTGCTCCACAAATTCCCCGTGCGCTACTTTCCACAGATCCAGCCAGCTAGGCTATGTGGAAGCAAAGACCCAACTCCGAGCAGACTGTTTAGACTAGAGATAATAGCCATTCTCTGTGGTGGAGGATGAGACATTTCCGACAGAAACCTGCTCATTCCTTTCACCAGAGCTGTTTGCTTGCTTCTTTCCAGCCCACAGCAAACAAGCAGGAAAACCACACGTTTTCCTGGATTAAGCTTTGATTTGATACAATCACGACCGCGGAGCATCCCCGGGGCGCGGCCGCGGGGGCGTCCCGCGGCACGCGCTCGGGCCAATAAACATCGCCTGTTCTCACTTAATTGGGAAGGGAACTAAGGAGCGGCGCCGCCCCTCCGCTCCCCGGGGAGCTCAGCCCCGCCCTGCCCCTGGCCGGCCCGGCACGCTGCCGCCAGGTGAGGGGCTGGGATCCACCTCCCGGGAAAGGCGCGGGGCTGCAGCCTTGAGCCACCTGGTCCGACCTGGTAGGAGCCAAGCGGGACTGCACTCCTAAAGCACAATGATGTTTTAAGGTATACCTCTTTTTTTAATGTGTCGAGGTGTTTTTTATTGTTTTAAAGGCAGCGTAGGCTTTTGAGCGCCCGTAAATTCATCAAGTGCCATGGATAGTTAAGCCATTTTAAAGCCCTGGAAGTCGCATAAGCGTTTAAGCCACTTTAGGTGTTTAAATCTATATAAGCTGTTAAAACGCCTTTAATGCTGAAGTGCTTAAATCACCTTAAATCCTGGGAGTCAGGTGAGAGAATGAGCTGCCTGGAAAGAAAGACCTTAGCTCCAGTTCCCCCCGACCCTCAGCAAATGTTACCTGATGGGTGGTGGTGAAAATGAATGAACTGTGGGGAAAAAGACTGGAGTCCTTGGAACTTGCATGGAGTTTAGTGTAGCATTGTGTTTTAAGGAGAGTGCCTGTTCTGTGCCCTCTAAGTTAACTGAGGTGCTGCTTCCCCTTGTTTTCAAGCCTTGATGAGAACTCTGAACTTCTGTAGTTTTTTTTGCCCAGTCTGGAAATTTAGATGTGGAAAAGGGAAATTTTTTTGACTCTTGCCTCTCTGCTAAAGAATAGGCAAGACACTTGCTTCAACACAGGCAGCAATAAAGAGTTGAATTTGTTAATCTGTTTCATATTTTTCTGTATCTTTTGCCTTAAGATCACTCAGTTTTTTACCTGGCTATGTATTGTATTTTTGCTTCTCCCTTCCCCTGACCTTATGAAGTGCTTTGGTGATGTGATGAGCTTTGAGGCAAAAGCTGCCATCATTGATGGCTCTTCCAGCCTGAACCTCATATTTTTTGTCACTGATGTGAAGGTATCATCATCCTTTTGGGTTGCAGAATCACGGGGTGACTGTGGCTGGAGGGAACCTGCAGAGACCATTTAGTCCAAATCAATGCCGCAAGTTCTGGGTTTAGCTAGATGGCTTGCAGTCTGACACTCCTGAGACCTCCCTGGGGTGCCTGCGCCCTCACCTGGGAGGCTTGATTCAAGGCTGTGTCTCAGCCTCTCTCCCCTTCCTTGAGAAAACGTTGAGCTTTCAGCGCCTGGGCAGCCCACAGACTAGTTTCCCTTTTGAGGGAGATGATGAGACGAGGATGGATGATTTGCCACTTAGAGAGCAATGATTTGCAGAGGGAGGCACAGACCCATGGAGGGCAGCCAAGCCTTACCCAGCACAAAGCACCCACCTTTTCCAAGTGTCTGGGTGATGCTTTCACCCCTGAATTGAGTCCAGCCTCACTGCTGCTGACTGGTCAGAGTTGCCAGGCCAAGCAGATTAGGGGGATACTGACATCAGGGGTTTTCTAGCAAAAAACTGGAGCTTGAGGAGTTGCCCTTTGGTTATTACCATGATAAAGGAATGAAAAACCTGTGGCTTTTTAGCTCATTTTCTTCAGGCCATAAAATGGTACTGTTGAGGACAAAACCAGTTTTCTCACCATGATGAAAACATCTGAAGAAAACTTCTGCTTACCTTTAAAAATGGTCTCCAACATCACACTACAGAAATATTACTACTATTTGAATCTCACAATTGAATTTGACAGGAAAAAAATAGGATTGCATAGATTTTGATGTGAGGCAGCTCAGCAACAGATCCCTGCCGATGCTGTTTCAGTGGCTGATAAGGTGGAATTTAACATTTTCCAGATCCATACTGGGCAGCAATCTCGCTTTCTGTTGCCACATTTAAAAGTTCCATTGTCAAAAACCGCATGTGCTGTAGATGTATCTTCCCCTCTTCCCCCCTCTTGTCTGGAAAATAATAAGTTTAAAAAAAAAAAAAGAAGTTATCCTATTCTTTGCTTTCTATTTGGAACGCTCGCTGAAAATGCAGCAGCGAGCGAGTGGCTTGTGCTCGAAGGGTGTTGAGGATGTGCCTGAGCGGCACAGGGGGAAAATCTCTGGGTGATGGCAGAAGAACCTCTTGGTGGCGCCTGTGCACACCGTGTCGTGCTTTCCCTTGCCCGATGACACTGGGTATCGATCTCCCGATGCTCCGTATTTCTGCTCGCTGCCCTTCTTCTCCAGAAGCTCTGTGTCTGGGGACTGGAGCTCCAGGCCATCTTTCGTCATCTTTTCGTCCCTTTCATACCGTGAAAGGGAAAGATCAAATTGAGGCTGATTACTTTCAAATGGAAACAAAACGAAGTCACACGGAGTTTTCTAGGTTTTCATTTTTATTATTATTTTAATTTTAGTGGGTATTCCCTCCATAGTTTCCCCGTCTTTAGTATCTTCAAATTTTCAGGTTTTTTTTTCCCAGTTTGTAATGTTTTCCATAGAAACATTAATAAATATTATTCTAAACCTCTACTTTTAAATGTTGCTTTGTACTTTCCATTTATGTGAAATGGTAAATGTAGGTGCTTAGATGCTGTATTATGCACACACACACACACACACACACACACACACACACACACACACACACGTATATATAAATCCAGATTTATTTGTATGCTAGTACTTTAGTAAGTTATGATCCTTCAAATTTATCAGACATGTATCTATATCTGGCTACAGTTTTTGTCATGGTGAGCATTTTTGCTCATGCAGAATTTCTGTTTGTAATTACCAGTCCTTTTGCTATCTGTCTGATCTAAGTGCTGGATAGCAAAGGTAGCAGAACCCATGCCCTAGAGGACTACAATTGCATGGTACCTGGTTTTCCTAGTGTGTTTTGTTTAAAAAGCTGTAATGTAATAAATCTTTCCTTTCTTTCCCCCGAGCTGCTGTTTGCAGCCTGGTAGTAGCTAGCACCTTGAGCAGAGAGCGGGGCCCCATGGTGTGAGCCACACGAAAGGACAGGGTGCTCATACCAAAATGCCTGGGTTCTGTGTAGGGCACGGGTGTTACAGGTGGGGAGAAAGGAGAATTGCTGCCTCCATCTAGGCGGGGTGACACGGGGCAGAAACACTGCCATTTCTGGCCACAGTGTGAGTTTTGCTGTTGTTACTGCTTGAGGGGTCTAGCTCCAAATTGTACTCCCTATTAGGAGTTTCACAGGTTTTGGCTATTTGCATCCAAAGTTGCCATTAGTACTTCCCCTGGTGAGTGGCTGAAGCTGTGGACATTGGTGAGCTTTGGTGGGGTCATGTAAATCTGCAGATGCATGGGAAAAAATAGCCACTGACTGCTCCGCTTCTGCAGTGCTGAACAGAGAAAACAACTGTGACTGAGTGTCTGAGGCAGGTATAAAAACTCACTTTCAGAACTAATTGCTGCTTGCAGGGAAATGGTCAGATTTGCAGACAGATAGCTAGTCAAATGGCCTCAAGGTTTGAACACCTGTTACTTGTCAAGGGAAATGATTTGAAAATAATAATTTGTAGTAAAACATTTTAAAAAGGAAAATCAAGGGAACCTGTTCCCCAAAGCTATGCTATTTAAAGTATTTAAAATAAAGCAATGAAACTGTGATGTCAGATTGATCTAATCAGCAAATTAATCTCTGTATTGCATTGGAGTTAAATTACACAATGATTCAAATAATCAAACTAGTAGGCACATAATCAGTAATTTAAATATATTTGCAGACTCTGGAGTTGGTATTTCCAAATAATAATTTTAAAAAATCCAGAAATTTGAAGTAGCTGACCCAGAAGCAGTCTGCATGACATGGCTTATGATGTATTGGTATTACATCTGCAGTTTTCACAAATTCAGAAATAACTGAGAAAAAGCAAACAACTTTCATTTAACATGTATTCAAGGAATATATTAAAATCTTAGTACAACATATCAAATTTCTTCTTTCCTCTACTACTCTGCTTTCAAGCTAGAAATGTACAGTTTTATCTTCCTGAACTTGGCACAGAAAAGTAAACCTGAAGAGTCTTGTAAAGGAACCCCTGTTTGAAACACATTATTAACGTGGTCTTCTCTACATGTATTTTTCCTCTCTCCGTACATGCAAATGCATACTTGTAATATAGGCTGAGGTAAGTTTTAGAGTCATCTAGTACATTTATTTATAATTTTGGTGGCTTTTCATACTTTAAATTATTAATTTGTTTCTGTAAATATCAATATTTTCAATACTCCTAGTTCCCTGTTGATTGTGGGACTAATCCATGTTAGCCTCCTTCTACTCAAATAATTCATTGTTGTTTGCTCTTCTGTTATGGTTGGAACTGCTGGTTTTGAGGGAAACGAGTGTCTTGCATCCCGTGTTTCCAGTGATATGTATTTGGGTGGACTGCAGGGAAAACTTCATGTTTGGAAAAAACCGTGAGAATGTATTTCCCTGGTTTACTCATGTAATATTTTTTACCTAGAAGATTTCACAGCAAACAAGGTTTGTTTAGATCCTGTAAGTGAAGTTGTAGCAGAAAGTGTGTCAGGGTCAGTTTAGAATTAATATTTACATCTGTGAGTAAAAAGTGAAATCGTGTTGTTTTGAGTAGTTTTATAAACACTGAAAATAAAGGTACCATGGTTTACAGGCATGTATCCTTTGCTACTTAATGTGTAGAGTTACACATTTGGGGCTTGAAAGGGTTCATGCTGGAAAAGATGAACAGAGCTGAAACCAAGTTGCATTGTCTTCATTCGGTTTGGCAGAAGTTATGTTGAAAATGATGCTTGAAATACCAGAGTAAACCCTTAAGAAAGGCAATACCAGGCCAGTTCACTTTACCCTGGTGTGCTGTCACCTGCGTTTTGTTCTTTTTTTGCCTTTCCTTCCCTCTGGATGATTTGCCCCCATGGACACTGTGACTTCATCTGGCTCTGTGTTGCACAGTCTGCCTGGTGTGCCCCTCGTAAGAGCAGCTAATTGTGGGCTGGGGTCATTAGCCAGTTCAAGAGTTAGAGCTTTTTATCTGGTCAAGCATACAAAGAGCTGCCTTTCCCTCCTGGCAGCCTCAAGTATTTGTAATTCTGATACCCTATGTATACAGTAATTTTCTGACAGGAGTCATTTGCTGGTTGAGAGAGCCCCAAATCCATGGAGAGCGTTCCTAGGGCATCAGCCTTCCCCAGCCCAGGGAAACACTGGGCGTGTGATGTCTGGTGGCTACTGAAGGTGTCCTGTGCATTCCTCTGCTTGACAGGGAGCTTGGAGAGGCAATCTCCCGCCCTGTAAGTGCACATCCCCTCCTCATTAACTGCTGATGGGGTCAGCCACCTTGTCCTGCTGTTGTATCACCTAATCAACCACCTTAACAGGGATGTTTCTCTGCTGCCAGTTCAAAAAAGTTCTAACAATTCCCAGGGAACCTTTGTCCCTTCCCTGTTGGCTCCTGCCTGACTACATGTTTTGGGATTCCTCCCTCTGCTTTGTGTCACCGGACACAGGCAGGTTACAGCACTGTTAACCTCTCCCTTTTGCTGTAGAAGTATCACCCTCCAGCCATGGCAACTAAAATCCAGAATGTTGTAGTCAGAATGGAAAAAATGAGATGGGCAGCCTTAGGGGAATTCAGGCCCTGGTAAGGAACGGTATTGGTTCATGTCCTTCTTGGCTCCGGTTCTTGCACCAAGGACCTGGCTGTGGTTTGCCTGAGATGTAATTAGACAGCTAAATGATGGGCAAGATGGAAGGAATGTGTGACATCTGCATATCTGGGTCTGTAACTTCAGTTCCCACATGAAGACATACCAGCTTCTGCCTGGACCAGGAGAAGTGCAGATCTACACAGAAAATGGAGAAGATTCTAAATCACACAGAAAATTACCTTTGTTCTTTGGCCATACACCAGTGTCCATCACTATGTTAGACATTTGCCCTGAGATTCTGAGGAGGGCTGTAGCATTAGATCTGTGTTTCCTGGTGTAATTGTACTGGTTATTTGGATATCTTCCTTACTCATGCTCCAGACAGGAAAGCTGAAAGGAATTTGAGTAACACTTCTGACAGCAAAGGGAGAATAATTGTGCTTTACAGAGTAAACTCATTGGATATATTCATCTGTGCTTTTGGACTCTTTTGACACAAATTTCCCCCTTTTGCTATCTACCAGAGCCCCAGACAGCTAAACCTGCTCCTGCTCACTGAAAACCAGAGCAGCGCTGCAATGTGTTTCATTAAGGAGAAGGCAGGGAACAGGTTAACAACCCATCCCCCCAAACCCTAGTATAAATAAATATGTATGATAGTTTTCAAAGCATTCTTTTTTTTTTTTTTAAAGTGTTTCTTAGACCAATTAAGTGAGAAATTCATTATATGTGAGGATTTTGTAAAAGCGAAGTGAATTAGCTCTTTTCAGTCCTGCTCCCCTCTGTAAATGGGAACATGCCATATGATAGTGGGCCAGATTTTACTGTTCTAGGCATCACTGATATAGCTGTTTATTCTCCGAGCCTGGAAGAGATCCAGCAGGATTTAGTTTTATGAGGTTTAATGTAAAGGTGTTGTATTTCATGAGATGAAATCATAACACAGTGGGTTTGCAAGAATTCTGAAAGATTATTTTTTCAGAGTGTTGGCAAGCACGATTCTCCTGTGAATTACGTGTCTAAAAGAGAAATATAGATCTTCTTTCATTGGGTTGAAATGATAACTAATCCTTAATCCTTCCTAGATGGCCTGTGTCATTAATGCTGGCTGTGCATTTAGAATGTGTGCAGGTAACAGCTTTAATTCTGTAAAGCTATGCAATGTGCAGCTGTGCTATAGCCATAGGGGCTAGCCACATATTTGAAACTCCTGCTGTTATTTTTGGGATATGTCTCTGAATTTTGGATGTTTTTCTGTTGCTAGACCTCTTGATTTTGTGAAAAAGAGAGAGAAGCATCTGGCATCTCTCACCTATTTAGACTTGTAGAAGACATGTTAGCATTACTACCTGTATCTGCAATATGTTCACGAATACCTACCTCATGCTTGAGCAGATTTTCCTTTGGCTATTTGCTTGTAGAGAATGATAACTGTTGAGCAGTTTCCTGAGGTTTCCCTTCAGATGTTGCCTCATATATTAAGCAGATGAATGAGAGGGCACTTATTTAATAGTGTCATTTCCCAGCTACTCTTCTGTGCTTTACGGCAATGTGTGTATATGCTCCATCTTTACCTTGCCTTGTTCTGGGAAGGCAGAAGGGTGGCTCTATGGGAGAGGTACAGGGCTGGGAAAAGATTCTATTATTTTCAGCTTTGCTTAATTCTGTGAGATTTTGAACAAATTGTTGCAACTCTCAGTATATGTTTTGTTTTCTAGCAAAGGGGGTTTGGACATTTTTAGAGTCAATCCACTAATACCGCAAGGCCTCAGCAGTGAGCTCTGAAACTTACGTCATTATTTAGCCCAGAACACAGGGATGCTCAGCCCTGTCACCAGTCTAAGCAAGGCTAAGGTTTGATTTATGCAAATCTGTACAAATTTTCCGAGCTAAAGCAAAATCCCTCAGTTGTGACCTTATAGGACAATATGCCTTCTGCTTATGAGGGAGGTCGGCACCTTGCTGCTTGCAGTTAAATAGTTTGAAATATATTAAATATATATTATTTTTAAATGTACTTACCTTTTTTTTTTTTTTTAAATTTCATAAGGAGGGGACAAATTCTGACTACTTTGGCTCTATTTTTGGAACTATTTTAGGAGCATTTATGCCATAAAGCATGTTTGAACTTGGGTCACTCACGGGTAACATCATGCTGTTGGTATTGCAAGTGGTGAGAAGAGGTAACATACCAGTTGCTTCCTTGACACTCATCAGTTAGTTTACTCTTTTGTTCAGGCTGAAATTGGAGGTGATGGAAATGCATAGCTATGTGTTACTTTTGGAGTAGATTTGCATAAATAAAAAAAGGGCTTGACTTACTGTGATGGCATTAACACGTACAGCTTTACCCCCATCTGTGACTACCAAATCAGGACTGTTTTTTAAAGTCATTCCCTTCCCTAAATTGGCAGCTAATTATGGGTGATACTGTTCAGTATTTGCAAACATATTCCTTTGGAGGAGGGGATCTTATGCACTGCAGTATTTATGCAGTGGCTGGGAGCTTGAGCACAAAATATCTTCCAGACAGGCATCCATAAATCAAGCAGTGTTCTTGAAGGTATAAGTCTGGATATCCCAAATTGTGACTTACTGGATATTGATTTCAGCTCAAATAATTATTGGGTGTCCTTTGCAAGTTGCTAGCCTACAGATGAAATGACTGGGACAAAAAAGAGGAAGGGCTTGACTATATAGAGAGAAGCTATTTCCTGACTCAGATTTTATTTTGCTCATATTTCACTGAAAAAACATTGTACAGAAATGCTTCCGGAAATGTTACAAGCCGCAAGCTAGTATGAAGTAAATAATATCTTTAACTACAACCCCCGACCAGGAAGAAGGAGGTGAGGCTTTCAGACAGCTGGAAGAAGTCTCATATTCACAGGCCCTGGTTCTCATGGCAGGCTTTGGCCACCCCAACATCTGCTGAAGCGACAACAGAGCCGAGCACACAAGAAATGCAGGTTTCTGGAGCTTGTTCATGGTAATATCCTGGTGCAGGTGATGGAGCAGGCAATGACGGGAAATGCTCTGCAGGACCTTGTACTTGTCAAGGAAGGACTGGCTGAGAGGCACAGGCTAGGGGCAGCTGTGGCTGTGGTGACTGAGATGGTGGATCCTGAGATGAGGAAGCAAGGCAAATAACAAGACCTATTTTAAAAAAATTATAAAATTATATGCATATAATATATAAAATATATAAATATTAGCCATATTAGTCCCTGAACTAATAGCAGGTGGGGGGAGGTGACCCTGCCTCTCTACCAAGTACCAGTGAGGTCTGAAATGCTGGATCCAATTTTGGGCTCCCCAATAAAAGCAAGGTGTGGATTTACCTGAGAGTCCAGCAAAGTGTTACAAAGATGGTGAAAGGATTGGAGCATTCCTCCTGTGAGGAAGGGCTGAGAGAACTGGGACTGTTCAGCCTGGAGAAGAGATGGTTTTGGGGGGATATCAGTGATCACCTGAAGGGAGAGTGAAAAGAGGATGCAGTCAGGCTCTTTCCAGTGTGCTCAGTGACAGAACCAGAAGCAATGGACACAAATTGAAACAGAGGAGGTGCTGCCTAAACCAAATATGAAACTTTTGCAGTGTCAGGGTGGTCAAGCACTGACAGTTTGCTCGGAGAGGTTGTGGAGTCTCCATCTTTGGACATATTAAAAGCCTGACTGGACAGGGTCCTTGGCAACTGACTTCATCCCTATTTGATCAGTGGGCTTGGACCAGGTGACGTCCAGAGGTCTCTTCTAACCTCAAACATTCTGTGAGTCAGTGCATTTTTAAAGCCACAAGGGGTATGGCTGCATGGGACACATGGAGCCAGCAGTACCTCAGGAGAAGCTGGTGGTAAGGAGTCCCAAGTCATCATTCTCGAGCAGTAGAATTGGTTGACTGTGGGTTTTGAGGGTTTGGAACACCACGAGTAAACAGGCTCATATTCTGGGAGCACATAAAACATAGCACTGAGCATCCCCTGGTAAAAATAAAACAATCAAGCTAAAAGCCTGCCTTTCTCCTAACAACAACGTGACGAAACATGAAATGTTCTTTTACTTGGAATTCCTATTTTTTATGGTTTATTTTTCCAGTCTGTAATCAGAAATAAGATGCTCTATCAGAGTCTGTCACAAGCAATGTCTGAGCTGGAGTCAAGGAGGATTCTCGGAATAGAAAACATGGTGTAAATAATATCTTTTATTCAAGACAAGAGGAGTAGCAAATACTTCAAATTATGGGTTATAGGGGAAAGTGAAGAAGTGATTTCTAGAAGGCAGCCAATATCAGAGCAATTTTTTGTCTCTATTGGCCATTTAAAACAAATTTATTGTTGTCTCTTGTTAGGTTTTTAATTTTCTCCAGTTGGTATGTAAGCAGATAATGAAATTAAATTAAAATAAAAGGTGTTCTTTTTTTTTTTTTGGTAATGGGCCTGAGAGGAGAACATGTCTGTGAAAATACAAGGAGGGTACAATAGTTTTTAGAAATTAGTTTCCTCTCACAAAAATTTTACTTCTAAAGTATAAAAAAATATCTGCTTTAGGAATGAAATATATAGGGATGAAGCCTTCTGATTGTGCTGAATGCAGTCCTTACCCTAACAAATCTTCAGGCCATTTGTTCATACCATGTGCTCCAGCCAAATCCCGTGGCTCCCTTGGGTAATGGCACCCTTTGGATACAATCTGCCATTCGTTAAGTGCTTTGCTGCAAGGAGCCCTTTTTTATTACTCTGAATTGCTCAAGCTTTGCTGGAAATCCCAGGTTTTGTCTGTGCACATATGTGTGGATATACTTGCGATGATTCCTGTGTTTTACTGTTCCCCTGTGTGAGTGAACGTTAAGTGCGTTCTGTGTGTTTATACACATGTGTGGGTTCTGTGGGTGAAGGCGTGTTCTGGCTGCGTGTGCAGGCGTGTGCAAGTGCACACACACACACACACACACAGAGGAAAGGTTGGATTCAGAAATTGTTTTCTTGCTGTTTTACACAGCCACAAGGCATACATTCTCCCAGTACAGTGCATCTACAGAAGTGTTTCATCTACAGAAGTGTTTTTCTTCTATTTTGCCAGGGAGGAGGGGGAAATGCATTTTAGTTTTTATTGCAGTCATGCACAGAGACCTGTTCCTTAGTAGTGTAACCTGCTTTCCCCCCAAGTGTCCTGCATCCTCTGCTGTAATCCTGGGCTGTAGATTGCACATCATCTCTAGTCTCCCCTGCTCTCCCTCTGCCCAGAGAGTGTGGATGTTCTGGCAGCTGCTGTTAGCTCTGGAAGCACTGCTTCGGGTTTCTGTCCCCTGCTTAGCTGGCAATCTTCGTATAGGAATGTAATCTCTTGGCTGCTACCCTTCTGTCGAATGTTAATGCAATTGGCCTCTAGGGAAAAAAAGAATAGGGAGAGGAACTGGAGACACTTTCTCTAGCACTACATAAGCCCCACCCCTTTCAGAAATCAGGGTCACATCCAGGGACTTGAGGTAGGAAGGTCAAGGGGGAGGCAGTGTGCTGGCATAGAAGGCATCACTATTGTATGAAATATCGAAACAATAATTGCATTACTATTTGCTTTTTATATTTCTTTCCTCTTTTTTTCTTTTTAGATTTGTTTTCTTGTCCTAGCAATGAATCAAAGAAAATCAGAAAGTTAAATAAGTGGCATATGTTTTTTCTTCTGTAATTCATCAGCTTTTCCATTGCGAGAATGTCCCAGACTTTTGGAATCCATCTGTTCGGTTACAATAAACCTGGGTTTCAGCCTCCTGTTGTCATAACAATTCTCTCTGCAGGAGCAATAGGAGCTGGAGTGATTGATGAGATCTCAACTTACTATCCTCTTTCAGCCCAGGAAGAACACAGTGCTGGGATAATTGACCCATTGTTTCAGTGCAGTATGTAGGAAGTCCAGCAGATAAAAGGCACTTTGCATCTTCCAACAGTTCTTCTCTGGTGGAGCTGTGCTGATTTGAAGCTAGGTTTATATGGACATGGATGGGAATTCAAAATCATGCTTCCTTATTTAACTGACTGAAAAGAAGGGGAGAAGTTGCTATAGACAATCATAACCCAAGTTTGGAAGTAATATCTTGGGTAGTTTCTGTGGAACAAGGGAGGAGTCTCTACCAGACAGGAACCTTTTACCCCAAGGTTTAATACAGAAATCTTTTTGACTGTAGTTGTGCAAGGCAAATGGGAGCAGATGTACTCAAGAAAATATTTTTTTCCAATAGCAATAGTCATATCAGACAAGAAGTGACTGAAATATTTTGACCAGTGTAACAAGAGATGATGAAGAGGCTGGAAGTCTCAGGTCCCCCTCTTGCTTATTAATTTCTTCTTTTTCTCTTGGGGTTACTTCCTTTCTCTCCAGCCTTTTGCCTTCTTGGCTATTTTATGCAAAGTGTATTAACTACTCTATTATACAAAGAAGAGCTGTCAAGCCTTCATAAAGAATATGAGCTGCTCTATTCCTGGTCATTCCTCCATAAACAGCAGCTAATAAAGCCTCATTACTGAAAAGAGGTGTTACAACGCTGTGGAGAAGTCTCTGTGAGGTTTGGTTTTGATCCCTTAAATTTGTATGGTGACACAAAGGCTACAGGGTCATCTTACAGTCTGGGCAGTAATTGTCATGGGATTGAGAGTTTTGGTTCCTGAATTCCCATGTATAATTTGAGATCGATGTGACAAAGAGGTAATGGCAAGCAAAGCATATCCATAAGATGCCCTAACTAGCTATCACTCTACCATGCCCTAGAGGATCTAAAATAAAGTATTTTAGACCTGAATGTTAAATTCTATGTCGCATTCCAAGAAGAAGTGGCCCTTCTGTGTGTCCAGTTGTGCTGGACAGCCAAACTAGCACCAGAGCTTCACAGTAAAGGTGTTATGCCTTTTCAAAACTATTTGGCATAGATCATGTACCTCTGCAGATATTTTGGTAGAAGCCAAAGGGGCTGCCTGTATTGATTTACTCGTGGGGCTTGGAGAGAGCTGTGGGAGTCGGAGTGAACCTTTGCTCAGTAATTTCTTGGACTCTGCAGGGGAATGTGAGTATCTGCCTGAAGGGAGAGGGAAAACCAGGGTTTTAAGGAAGATCACAATCTGACTTCTCTTCGATCTGTGAAACTAATACACTTCTTATGCAGAGCACCTCTAGCTGTGGGGTTTTCACTTCCCGTGAAGATGTCTGGAGTGTTTTCTTTGTGGTACAGCCTGTGCAAGGTTCTGTTGATGAATTAAGTTGTGTCCAAATTTTATGTGAAAATTTGTGCAATTATCTCTCAGAACTAAGGGGAAGGCCAACATGCCCGCCTTTGATCAAATACACATGGTTTCATTTTGCTCTCTTCTGCACATGCAAAATTGAATGCTTTTTAAGTTGGACTTGCATAGAGGTTGCTGTATGCACCATGCAAGCTTTTGGTACATGAGACTACTACATGACCCAATGTGAGCTGTGAATTACTGATAAATTCTGCAATTTTTGATACAGAGACTACATGCTGTGCCTTTGGAAGCATGATATAGCTGCATGAGTTTAGGTTTTAATTTCCAAAGTGTGCTAACAGAAGAAATTAGTTCTTCTAAATACTGGAGAATACAGCTTTGGCTAGCAGAAATTCTTGAAACCGATTTCCCTTTGCAAACCGCACTCTGGTGATTCAGACTGAAGAATGCTTTAAGCCTTTTGTCTGTAAGGTACATGTCTTATGTAGGCTTCTGTTTTAATTTACTGCACTTGTATGCAGGTTTTTCAAACTAGTCACAGTGGTCTCTTATAAATCACAAGAAATAGTCTACCCTCAATACCCTTTCCAGTCCTACCCAATGAGTCAAGGCTTGTCAAAGACCATTTTAGAAATCTTGAATAAATCTGACATTATGTTGAGACAGCTGTTAAATATATTTCTTTTTTTCCCCCCAGGTTTCCTTTCCCTCACTATGAACAATGCAATTGGTTTAGTGCTATTTTTAGCCCAACTTTTCATTTCAGTCATATGTATTTCTACCTTCCATGCACACTTAAGTTAATTTATTCTAACATGAAAAATACTGGGAAAGTCACTAACCCCCACAAAAAGTTTTTACAAGCTGAACTGGAGGCTAGCTGTTGCTCATATACACTCCAGATGCCCAAGCCCATCATTAAAGGAGTAAAATCAGATTTCAGGGTGCAGTCTGACCCTTGTGTATGTCTTCCCTGAAAACAAATGTCTCCTTAAAACAAAAACCTCAGCAGAGGTACCTAAACTAACCTTGTGTCTGAGGGCAGTTTGCTTCAGTGTGGAAGGGACAGTAAAGTCTATTGATCTTTCTACTTGTTTAATATGATTTTACCTAGCAGGAGATAGTAGTGGTGTTGTGGTTTTTTTGGTGTGTTTGTTTTTACTGAGAAATGTGATGTGAAAAACAGAAGCTTGCTCCTGTTTGTCACCCAGTCTTTCTGAAGTTGTTGGGAGTGTTGGTGCTCCTCAGTCACAGCATGAGTGGATCACCCTGAGGCTGGCAATAATGTTCTCCTTCCCTTTTGCAAGCATCCCTTTCTACTCCTGGTTTTCCCTTGTAGGCTGGCCTGCAGGTGAGAATTTGAAGCTAGTGTGGTGTGCACATGGGGTGAGAGGCTTGCAGTCTGCCAGGGGCTTGTTTCCCAGCTCCCAAACACTTGTGTTCTTCAGGAGTGGTCAGGAAAGGTGCACTTCTGCATGAGGGCAGGGATGCACCTGCTGAGCTCTGGTAGTTGGGCAAAGACCTGTGTTCCCCAATGATGTGCTGGTGACAAATGCATCACTAATGGTGACTGGTAGTGGGTCAGGAATGGGGCAGACGGGGTGGATCACAGCAACCCGTCTGTGCTGGCGGTTAAGTGTATGGTATGGTCTGCTTTCGGCTTCTAAGTTAAGGAATAACATTACTAGCTTGGAAAAAAAAAAAAAAAGTAGAGAACTGTAACTCCTCTATTGTTGCCTTTCCAAAGGGGATTAAATAAGACAATAACTAATAAATAATATAGAGAGCTTATGGGTCTGTCTTCAATCGGAGTTTAAACAAAGAGGTCTGCGCTTTTTAAGTGCCTTCTCAAATGTGCAGCTTTCTGGAAATACTCCTTGCCAAAACATCCCTGGCATGGCAACAGACGGCACTTCCTCCCTGAGCAGTGGTGGCCGAGCCCGGACAAGTGAGGGGAGTGATGGGGTGGTGGTGACAAACTGGTGCCGCCGCGCCGTCCCCGTCACGGCTCTGTGTGTGGCCAGCAGTGTGTGTGTGCTCAGGGGCTGCACGTGTGTGTGGTGTGGCCCAGTGCCATGTTCCTGGGACACCTGTGCCCTGCCCTGCTGTAGCCCCATCCCCCTGGCTGGAGGACAGGCCCTGCATCCCAGCAGCACCACTGGGGTGCTGGCTGGCTCCTGCATGGAGTGAAGGAACCAGGAGCATGTCAGGCAGACTTGACTGCTGGTCACTGGAGAGAATCAAAAAAATTAGAGAATTAATCAAGGCTATTGGTGAGAATTAGGTTTTATGCCTACTCTGGGCTTTGCAGGGGGTTCCTTCTTTTTTTTCCTGTAGACCAGAGAGGGGAGCTCACCTGCTTCTTATTCACTGCCACCCTGCTCTCTGCACCAACGTGCATGCTTTCTGTAACATATTACGAAGGGTGGAAGAATTAGACATTATTCGTGTTGTGTCTATGGCCCTCGCAATTATAAACTTCCTGAGATCAGAGGGAATAAATCCTTGCCAATTAGAAGGTCCTTTAATGTCAAGATGTGACTAATAAACATCTGAGCTGCAGATGTGGTACTGTAGGTGTACCTGTTGCATCGAACCTTTCTAGCATTAATTACTCTGGTGATTGCAGGTCATGGTTATGCACCTTAGCTATTTCTGAGGATAAAATAATGCATCTTTGTTCCTTGCCCATTTGTTCAATGCAGAGATGTCAGCCCAATTAAAAAAGCAAATTTCCATTTCAGCCATAATTTTAAGCTGTGTTTACAACTGCAAAACAATGCTGTTTGCATATTGTAAGCTTTTAAAGGTATGTTTCTGCAGCCAGCATTACCAGAATTCAACATCTTAAATAAGGAAAACTTTACCATCTGGTAAAAATGAAAAATGGAGTCCCAGTAATGTACAAAAACACAGCTTATACAGAACTCAGGTGTGTTTGGATGCCAGTAGATATCAAGATCAGGCATCTGTGCTCCTATGATAAAGTTAAAATTCATTTTTCTTATGTCTACAAACAGTTTTGAACATAATTAGAAGCTCTGGATCCTAACTCTGAAATCTGAGACTGTCTGGCATCAGTGCAGATTTTAATGGCTTGACATCTCTTTGTTCACACCAGTATCCCAGGGCAAAACACCCCCATATGAGGCAGTTTTTACTCCAAATTCATATCTTAGTTTCATGGCTGTGGTAATGACAGAAGTAGTTGATTAGTAATGGCCATCCCCTTTCTGTTTCTCCTGGACTTGTTTCTCTCTTGAATAGAGTTTATAGTTTTTTTCTTTTTTGTTTTCCCTTGATTTTACAGTAGTTCTGCATCAAACATTACCCATAATCTTTTGTCCTGAGCATTTCAAATGCCTTTCATGAAGCCAGGGCCTCCATGCTGTGAAACGCTGACCCTGCTGTGATTCCATTTGAAATGTGGTTTCATCTCTAACAGTCTCTTGCTCTGTGTTTCTCCACTGCACAGTTGTGTGTGTGTGTGTGTGTGTGGGGAGGTGACAGAGGGAACAGGGACCATTGCTTAAAATCTGGCCTTTTCTCACTCCTAGTTTTCTCCTCATCACCCCACTCTGACTTCTTAATTGCAAAATTACCCAAAGCAACCCAGCACAGTATAATGGTGCTTGTGAATAAATACCCACCTTTTATTAATATTGAGTATTTCTCTTACTATGCTAATGTCTGAAAAGTATTCTGCAGATAGGCCACAAATTGCTTTAGAGTATTTTCTTTGTGTTATTTTGCTCTCTGCCCTGGATCAGCAAGAATATGGTTCAAATATTAATTTTATGGTGTGTCTCTCAAGAGTGGAGTATAATGTTCAATTATGCATTCCATCTGCAAGGCACTGGATGCACAATCCTGCATTAAATAAAAAACCTGACGTGTTTTAAAGAAGAAACAGGAAGAAAGGATATGGCACATAAAAGCAATGGAAGAAGAGCCTTCCATTATGCTTGCCTTTGTGTAAAATCAGAGGGAGTTGTGAAAACCAGGGAGAAGTCAATTGTCTTAAAAACAGAGTCCGTACATGACTTAGATTATGTCATGCCATTAAAACCTTTCTGCAAGATACAAGTTTAGAAGCTGAGTGATGCCTCAGATAAATATACCAAGACCTTATGATGCGTGCATTTCATACACTCGTTCCACACACCCGTACGCATGTGTGTGGGTGTTCTGCTTTGCTCCATAGGTCCCTTAAAGCCCTGTCTCTGGGAAGCATCCTTGCACTGTGGGCAGTGGGAAGAGGTGTTCTAGTTCTTGCAATGGCATTCTCTCCTCCTCAGGGTTTTCCCTATGGCAGGAAAACCTGAACAAGGCTATGGCTTCTGTCACTGTCTAGAGACATAAAAGTATAATTATTTTGAATCCTTGTCCCCATTACTCAAGGCTGGTGATTCAAGGTGATATTTGCTTTGGAGTCAGATGGCTTTGTGTCATTCAGCACAATGGAAATCTCCCTGATGACTGTGCTTAAATTCCATGTGTCCTCTCAAGCGCGTTTCCGTTTTTTTCACGATGCTTTTTCATGTGGACTGCAAGGTCTCGGTGGCCGTGGAACTTCGCACCACAGGTGCATCTGGAGCCAGGCTCAGGGCTTCCATTTAGGTAAGGAGGAGGCCTAGCGCAGGGCCAGCGTTGAGCAGCAGGGCTCTGAGGCACTGCTAACTGGGGCAAGGAAGACGTGCGGTATCAGGTTCAAATTCGGCAGGAAAGGATGTCTTCAAAGTGAGCCCAAGCATGGAAAGAGATGGCCACCCTTCAATGCAAATGCTTTGGATGCCACTGAAAATGGGGGGCATGCTCTGGAGAGGGAGAAACCTGGTGGAGCCTGCTCTCTGCTCTCCCTTGGGATGGCAGCCCAAGCGCTTCTCTGCGTGGGCGCTCAACCATTCAGGTTTACTAGAAGGAGTATTTCAAGTATTCCTCCCCAGAGTGTCTGCTTTTTTCAGGAAAGCACACTGCTTCTTTCTCTGGCACCTCCCCAAGTGCTCTTGGCAAAGCTGTCAAATGTGTCATTGTAATGGGAGGCCTCTTTGCCGCGGCTGGAGCAGCGAGAGCTGGCTGGGAAGCGCGGGGCCAGTCTGAGGAGGACTGGTTGCAGAGAGCTCTCAGCGGAAATCCTTTGACTCTGGAACTTGTTTGCTCTGGCAAACTCCCTGTGCCTGTCTGGACACAAAGAGGGTTCAAGACACATGGCTTTTGTTTGGTTTTCCTGGAGGGAAGGCTTTGCTTTTCATTTGGCTGAATTTCTGGGTGGTAGAGAAAAAGAGAGAGAGAGTGTGTGTGCGCTTCAGGCTGTATCGATATGTGTCTTGTGTGAGGGTGAGAGTGGTGCTTTTCGGTGACCTTTTGCTTTCTGAATCAGATATAAGTACCACAGAGGCAGGCTCTTCATGTGCCTTTGACAGTGAAACAGAGGTTAAAGTACAGGAGGGAAGGTTTCTCTTGTTTCTTAGCTGCAGGTGGAGATCAGACAGATGTTCTCACTCCATAGCTCCCAGCAGCCTCTAACTCTTTTCTGCCATCTCTGGGTCTTCTGCCACAACCTCACATGACCCTAAGCCACCTGAAGAGCTCTGAAGCTGTTAGGAAAGGGAATTAATTAGAAGGTGTGGTGTGCAGAACACTACAAGGACTCTATGAGGAAGAATTACCTGAGTGCAGGGAAAATCACTGTAAGAAGACAACACACAAAGTCTCTAACGTATTGTTTAAAAAGTGGTGGTGGGGAGGAAAGCTTTGACTTTGCCTTCTATAAAGATTGATTATTTATTTGTGAAATATAATCACATGAGGCAACGCTTGTAATTGTAGACTTGTTCTGAGAAGATAAGACACAACATTTTGTTAATCCATAGATTTTGGAGAGACTCTAGTTTTTAAAAATGCTTTGAAACAATGCCATGCATTGAATGAGAAGATACACAAACTGGAACACAGTTTAGCAGCAAGTCTGATCATTTTGTCTCCCCAAATCCGATCTGCCAGGTCCTAGATCATTGCAGTATGCCTCAGAGGCCATGGAGCAGGGAAAAACCGCATCAGCTTGAAGAGCATAATAAAGTAATGTTGCACAGCCCCTACCAGCCAGGGATGTCGCTGAAAAACAAATCCTGAAGAAGTGTGTTTTCAGGAGCATCATGTGAAAGGCTGAAGGTTTGCTATTCTGAGAAGGCTGAAAATGTACAGCTTGTAAACACTGATGTGAAACAGGAGTCCTGGAATTTGAGATTTATTTTTCCCCAAACCACTTTTAGACTCTGGAAAAGAACTTCAACAAAGCATCAGCCTTGAGCACTGAACACCTTGAACTGGATTGCTGATCCTCTGAAGGCACAAACTGATGGATTTTTTTCCCTGTTTTTGTTTCACTATGGGCAGTGCTCCTCCAAATTCCCAGAAGTCAGATAACAGCATGCAGTAATTGCTCCTTCCTCCTTGTAACAGCTAGTGTGATTTCTCACAAGTTGCTTTAAGTACACTTCTGTTTTCGTGAGGTGCACAGTGGTTTTGCTGGAGATTTGTCAGTTAGATCATAGCCCCTGGTGAACCAGTGGGTGCTCCCAGTGTGCTACCACTTCATCAGGTAGTGCAGAAAAGACAGAAGAGTAGGAAGAGATTAAATTACACCGGGGAAAGATGTAAAAGTGCACCACGTGTGCTGTGAAACCAATCTAGGGAAAAACAAGTCTCAGTAGTGCAAAGGGAAGTCAAGTAATTAAAAGGCATTGTCCATTGGGAAGCATAATGTCTGTAATAAGTCTTTGAAAGCATGTTTAGCACAATGCTTCTCACAGAAATGAATATAAGGGATCTAGGCCACATTTTCAAATAGGCTCTAGTTTTCTTAACTATCTCCCCACACATTCATGCCTGGAAAGTGCATTAGGTGTCTCCCTGCCTTTCCTCTCCTCTTATCACAGTACTTTGCAGGTCACTGCCTCTTGGAAGGGCTGAGATTCCTGGTTTATGCAAGCATGGAGTGAGCTGCAGGTGCTACAGAGCAGCGTCCACCCTCCTGAGCAGAAGGAGGTGGTCTGTCTGGTCAAGCGTTATCTCCCAAAGACATTTCTAATTGTGATCACTACAGGGTGAGGAGGATAACCTGCATCAGGCTTCAGTATCCTGGCTCAATTCAAGTGTGTAAGTAACTCCACCGTGATTTTTTTACAAGGTCATCCTGCTGAAGTACATTCCTTTTCAGTAGAATATTATTTACTTCAAATGTAGAATTCATGCCTCGTGTATTAGTAAAAGTGCAGCCTCATGTAACAGTGCAGCTGTAGTATTGCAGCCTATTTGAAGAAGAACAGTTTCTGTGCGTGCAGACAATCAGAGTGACCCTAGTCTGTGAAGTAAGTGAGGGTTACTCCTTCCAACAGCAGCATCTTTGCACAGGATCTTTTATCCAGGAATCCCACAAAGTTCATCCAGGGGAAGTGCAAATACCTGCGGCTGGGGAGGAAACGCCCTGGGAACTGGTTCATGTTGTGGGAGTCATCAATGTGTGTTTGTGGCAAAGGTGACAAAAGGCACTAGGAGAGGTGTTGCCAGCAGGTCAAGGGGGTGATCCTTCTCCTCTGCTCAACACTGGTTAGGCCTCACCATGAGTGCTGTGTCCAGCTCTGGGCTCCCTGGTACAAAAGAGACGTGGACACATTGAAGAGAGTCCCGCAAAGGATTGTGAAGATGATGAAAGGACTGGAACTCTCCTGTGAGAAATGGCTGAAAGAGCTGCCGCTGTTCAGCCTGGAGAAGTTTTGGAGAGGATCTCATTAATACCTGAAGGGAAAGTCCACAGAACACAGAGGCAGGCTTTTCCCAGTGGTGCCCAGTGACAGTGGTCACAAACTGAAACACAGGAGGCACCATGTGAACATAAAAAGGAGCTCTTCTATTGTGAAAGTGAATAAGCACTGGCAGAGTTTGCCCAGAGGGGCTGTGAAGTCTCCATCCTTGGAGGTATTCAAAACATACTGGACATGGCCATGGGCAACCAGCTCTAGGTGGGCCTGTTTGAGCTGTGGGCTTGGACAAGGTGACCTCCAGAGGTCTCTTCCAACAGCAGTCGTTCTGTCATCTAGGAGAATTTCTACTTTTTAAAAAATATTTTCTTCAAGTGCTTTGAAACAAGATGTGAAGAATGTGAAGAATGGGGGCCCCAGCCTAGCAGTGCAATTTGACATCACATTTTTTTGTCCCCCTGTTTTGATTCCCCAGCTGAGTTCTGCCAGATACACTGTTCAGTCTCGACCTTATGATCTTCAATAGCACCAGAACAAGAAAGCAGATGCCAAACAAGTAATTGTGGGAGTTTGGCTGGCTTTCCCCTGGTACTCAGCATGAGGGAGGTTGTAATGCTCTCTTCAGTCTTTGATAGAAAATGGTGAGTGCTGCAGCCTGCCTGTTCTCTTTTGCTTTCATCTCATCTGCCTGAGGCTGAGCTTGCCTGATGTCTTATTCAGTAGCCAAAGTGTTTATTTGTACTGTACAAAGCGGACAGGTGTGTTTGGTCTGCGGGGCCCTTTTTGCTGTTGAGAGTCCACCTGGACTGTGAGTAGGTCCTGATTGTTGTCTGTATTGACAGAGAGTCTGATCTTGAGAGTCACCCTAGAGGATTTGTTAGGATGCTCTAGACAGAGCTAATGCATCTTGTGATCTGCGAGGCACAAATTAGGAGGCAGTCAAACCCCAGCTTCCTGCTTTAGGAACAGAGGTCTCTTCCACCCTCCTTGGGTAGAGGTGGTTTTACAATCTGCATACCAGCTAAGCAAGGAAAATAGCTTCCTTCCTTCCTAACTTGGACACAGTAAAGGCAAATGCATGCTGGTGACATGATTTTTCCCTGAAGCAAAATGCTTTCAGAGCTTCACTGGCCATATGGAGCTCTGCACACACAGTTTTCCATGAATATTGCATTAATCCATATTCCAAGTTATGAATTGCAATCAATCCATTCTTGCGCTAACCAAGCTACAGCTGCTCCCAGCTGAAAAGTCTTTTGAACTCTGCCAGACGAAATATTCCAAGTCCCGTTCCAAGGTGCAGTAATTGTCATTGTGGTTCTCAGGCTCTCATACATATTTAATTTAGAGTACATATAGAAATGTGCATTCTGCTTATACTGAAGCTGGTGCCAATACTTACAGTGATGTTGTCTGAAGACTAATGAAAGACCAAAATTGCTTCAATACTTGTAGTATGTTGATTTCAACTTTAGTACAATTAAGCGGTATTGGTAGTAAATAATTCAAAATCCAAAGTGTATGTGCTGCATGGTAAATTAAAGGAAAGCATCTTTAATTAAAGGAAAGCATCTGCAAAGTTTCGGGGTGTATCTGTATTTGCGGTGTTCAGAGCTAGGAGACAGCTTTGCCCTCTTGCAAACATAGGAACCATTTTTGAGTGGACATGAGAACTGGGATTTAAGTTTTCTGATGTTCCCATGTAGTCTAGTTCTGTCTTGGCTTCTTGCAAGAAAAGAACATCAATTCAGATGTGTAGGCTCTGGTGGTCTCACAGGGGATTCAAAATAACTATTTTTATTTAGAGTTCTAGGTTTTAAAATTTTTTTTCTATCTTAATATTAATGAATTATATCTAAACTCTCTAAATTAATAAAATTAACATTTTGATGATGTAATGTGGGAATTCTCTTCCATTTCAGTGAATGTGGACAATATTATGTTATTTGTATTGAATCCTCTTTCATGTAGATGGGGACAGCAGGATCTGTTCACTTTATGTTTGGTGTTAACAGCTGAGTACCAGACCTTTCAATTTTTAGGCCACTTCCTGGGATTGTTTAAGCACTAGTTGTCTACCACTAGTTTGAAAAGAAATTCTTGGTACCTTATGGTTGTTTCTTGGTGAACTACTGATCCTCATCATGTTTTTCCAGTAACACTTATTTCTCAGCTAGTGGGACTGTAAAGCAGTTTTATTCATGTCAGTATAATACAAGGGTTTAAAAATGAGCAATTTGGGGATTTTATAGGGATTCAAAACTCAATATTCACTCGCCTCTTCCTGATTGCCTATACATTTCTGTGTATGTAAAATTTTTGGTATATACACGTAGAGATATATAAAATCAAGTGGATTGCATTAAATAAAATTGCAAAATGAAAATGGCCCAATCAAACCTTAGCAGGGTAGTTTTTCTGGGAACTGCCAGGAGACAAATGCTGAGCAGCTCCCTTGCTCATGCTGTAGCCCAGCTGCTGCTTGTGTGGAGAGGGATGGGGAATGGGGATGGCAGTGGGATAGAGGTGCCAGTAGACCTGGATCAGGCAGAGGCTCAAGTCCTGCATTTCTGGTGGATTTGAAGGTACCTTGGGGTTCAGGTGATTCTGAAACTCTTAGAAGCATCTGAGGACTGTCCTGAAGGTCAGATCTGAAATGCTTATTCAGCAAAATTCCTGAGGAAAGGATGATTAGCTCCTGTCATTCCTACCCTGTTTCTGCTCCTCAAATTCCTTTGGATGCTCCCAGGAAGGACAGTTCATTTGATGTGAAATGCCGAGACAACAGGCATTTTATGTTTAATCATAAAATGACATTTCTAACCATGTATTTGTGATTAAGCCATTGTTTTTATTAGTCACAAGGGATAATTGCATCCAGAAATTCCAAAAGAAAAGGTTTTATTGGGGAAACAATATTACACTGATGTTTCAATTATATGAGCAATTTTCTAGCATAGATCAGCAATAAACTTCCCTAAAGGGTCTATTAAACAGGAAGCAGGAAAATGGAGATGAGGTAGTTGCCAGACATCAGAGTGTCTAGTGCTCGTGTGTCAGTTCATGCCCTTGCTCTTTTTGTCTTTTAGGCAATGTCAAGCAGTTGGCAAAATCCCATGTCACAGTTCTGTCACAGCCGATATGCATGGGAAGGCTTTTTTTCTGGAGAAAGGAGACTACTGGGGCTTGGGTCTGTAAGTAATGAGTCTCTTATTCCCACCCTGTTCAAGTCTATTTTCTGAATCTCCTTGCAATGGAAACAAGGATGTTCTGTCTTTCAATGAGCTTTGGTTGTTAATTGGGAGAGTACCTGCTGGTACACAAGATGACAATGCAAGATGGGAGTGCTGTTCCCAGGGCAGAGTCTGGGGGAATGGACAGCAGGCAGGACTCACCCTCCCTTAACTGAGCCACCAATGCCTCCTACAGACTCAAGTATTTTGAAATACTGAGGGAGGGAGCAGGAGTCAAGAAGTGCCTTAATCACGTGTCAGGAGTACCATGCGCTGTTTTTACCACTGTAATTCTCTCAGCTGCACTGCCATACAAGCCGAAGCCCTACCATAAATTTTCATTATCCTGTCATGAGAGTGTTTTTATTGGTGATGGCTTATTTCACACACTGACCTGTTTTATGGTATTCTGGCAAAGCAAACAGTCCATTAAGAAGATTTTCTGAGAGGGCTGTGGTGGAAAAAAATATACTACCAAACATTTCCTAATGCACAGGGAGGCAGAAAAAATGGTCCTGCATCCCCTGTTCCCTGTGAAACCCAGCTGAACTTGTGGTGTTTTCTGCTGTGCCATCTGTGCTTGCAGAACCCTCCTCTGCTCCACAGGTTCAGAGTCCCTGCAGAAGCAGAGGGACACCTCTGCAAAGGTCAACAATAAGCTTTTCTCAGTGGTCTGCTCAATAGCAAACAAGAATTCCAGGGGTTAGTCCCTACTGTGTCTCCTGATGGGGCAGATGGTTATTAGTGGTGGCACAGGAGCTGCCATAGTTGGGTATTTGTGGTGGATTATGCCAAGAGCTACACCTGTGTGCCTTAATACAGAGCTGTGAGGCAGCTTGAGCTGCCAGGGGTGCTGGAAGCAGCACAGCTTGACTCATATGTCATGGGCTGATGTCTCCTCTTTTCCCTGGAGAAGTGGTGGTGAGGGGTTTGCTTCAGCATCTAGGTAAGGCAGCATGCTCTCTGAATGTACTTGGTGAGGGAGCTTGGAAAAGTTTGCTCCCCTCTCTCCTGTGATGTGCCCTGGAAAGAGCTTGGGTATCTAACTTGCCCTCCAACAGCCATTGTTCTCATTTGGATGACCCCATCTGTGCCCTTCTTTTATTTCTAAATATTTTTAAAATAATTTAAAAATTTTTTTTTATACTTTCCCGCTGGCAAGATTATGATCTGCCTGCCGTGCTGCTTTGCTCCAACTCATCCTCATAGCTGAGGGCAGGGTCTGTCCTCCTGCTCCACCTAAAGACCTCTGCCATTGGCTCCTACCTTGAAGCCCTGGTGGGCAAAGCCTGTCTCAACATACTCTGTGTGGGGTTGTTCAGGGACCGCTTGTCCTGGGGCTGAGCTCACGTTTGGTTTTTTGGAGGGAGAGGGCAGTGCACTGAGCCAGGAGCCTCATGCGTTGACCCAGCAGGTCAAATATGCTCTTCTCCTAGCTTTGTTCACCACTCTTCTCCCTCTTACTTTTCTATATTGTTTTTTCTTCTTAGGCTTGTTTGAGTTGCAAAAATCTGCTAGAAATAAAACTCTGTGCACTCCTGATTTAAATACAGGCACATTCTGATTAACTTCTATCTCTGTTTACACTTCCCCTCCAGTTCCTCTCGAATTAGCCTCTAATTATCTCAGTTGTAATCACCCAGTGTGATAAAGTTAAAGTAATAATGATTCTTTTTGATAGTACAATGTTTTCTCTCGAAGTTTGATAGTGCAGTGTTTTCATTCTCAATGAATGTTGTAGTTAATAAAGACAGAATGCCAAGCTGCTTATGGGAAACAGATTTTTACAGATCCTAAACAAATGCCCTGCATAGTTCATGTACAGATAATAAAAGAACAAAGTAACCATTCTGAGAAAAATTTGTATCTTGATAAAAAAACCCTATCTGTATATTTATGTTCCAAAACACTCCTTTTGAAGGTCTAGAACCTAGTGTCATTGCTTGAGGCCAGAGTCAGGGACTTGAGATGCCTGCTCAGGTTTCTGCACCTCCATGGCTCTTGGAGCTGGATTGCAGCTCAGGCCGTGAAACCCTTCTGCCATGCACTGCTGAGGGAACATGCCTTGTCCCATATGATATCTGGACTTGGTGTTTTTCTCTGGGACTCAGTCTAGGAGGTGTTTTTAAGCATGCCCATCGTACTGTGTGTTCACGGGAGCATTTTGCTTTCAGAAAGGAAACCAGTGTGTCTCAAAGCTGAACTAAGCTGTAGCCACAGGGGAAAGGGTGTGCTGGGGCACAGCATGGGGGGCATGACTTGCAGCACTCTTCTCCTGAAGCTGTGTCATGTCATGTAAAGTACATCCAATTGCAGGAGGATGGAGTTATAAGTGTGTGTGACTCAATACTGAGTGTCTAGGGCATTCAGCTGGGAAAACATAGATACACATGGGGAAACAGTTCTGGGGTGCAGTCCATGCATGAAGAAGGGCTTGTGCACTTTGTTAAGCCAGCTGTTTGTTAGGACACCCAGGGAGAGCACAGAGACTTGTCATCAGATTCTTTCTTCTCCCTGACTACCATCATCATGGTGGGTGTTTATGCCTCCTTTCTCTTTCTCAAACAGCCTTTAACTCATTTTTTAAAAGTTTGCACGCATAATCATTTATTTTTTTGGGTTCTTTTATTTATTCAACTGTAAATTTGTGTCAGGTGTGGGAGCCATGCCTGCTGCTTTCACCCTAGATTTACTCATAACACTGGCCAATGGCATTTTAGAAAAGAGGCTTGGAACATTGAGCAATCAGAGTGGACTCTTCTTGGTTCAGCCAGGCTCTTTCTCTGCCTGAGGCACTTCATCCCCTCTAGGCTTTTCACAGTCATATGCAAAGAGGAGTTTGTGGGGGTGTGTATGTGCAGTGTATGCTAATATTTGTCAAGTGTTGTGTGATCTACAGCATTGTCCTCTTCCTATAATAACACCAGCACTTTACTGGAAGTCTTTAGACAAATCTGTTTTTGGAGTTGACTACTGTGATTAGCACATGAGGTTGCATAGAAGCGTTGAGCTAGGCATGTGCTATGTATTTGTCATTATATCTTTCCCCTCTCTGAATGCAGGGAGCTGTGAGGGCTTGGGCAAAAGGGCTGCCACAGGCGGCATTTCCTTAGAAGCAGAAAATCCTCAATAAATCTTTAAAAGAGCAAGCAGGAATGGAAGCTGGTTTTGATAGTTACTGTCTTGGTAGTGTAAATACTGCACAAAGCAAAATAAGGAAAAGAGGCCTTGACTTTTGGGCTTATACTATGTAATTACAATTGTAATTAATATACATCACTGTTTTGGTAGCTTCCCCCTCTCCAGTCTCCTGAGTATTTAAACCAGTGTGCACATTTGTGTATTGTTTAGTATCCTCATATGAATAACTGTGGAACATCTTATCAGTGGTTAGAACAGATTTGCTAATAAGCACTGTCAAATCCGGAAGAATGGGTGCTTCTTGTATCTTTTATTCTAACCAAGAAAAAAATTTTTCCAGTTCAGCATCTAGGCAGAAAAATGACCAACCTAATTAGAGAAAGATTTCTCAAGAGCATGGAAAGCATTTCTCACTTTTTTTTTGGCATACTGCAATATTCAACTTGTGAATTTTATGTAAAACATTCAGGAAAGAAACAGCCGTTATGACAAATGTGCTATTAGTTCTACATTAACATAACTAATGAGGTCCTCAGTTCAGTGTGGAAAAAAAATAATGAAGTGCTGCACTGTGCAGCATTGTATTACTCAGTCTCTTTCTTCACTTGAGCAAACTTCTGCTTGGTAAAGGCGAGAGCATTAACTGAGTGCAGGACCTGTTTATAAATCCTGAGTGCAGCTCAGGGTTTGACTGGTGCTACCACTGCTCATTCTTACCTTGTCTGTAGTTAACTTTCTGCAACTTGAAATTCTCCATGAAATGGAGGATGGTCTCTGGTTTCAGAGAGGCTGCTCCAGCCTAAAGAGACCAAACTCCTACTGCATCTCGAAGTCCTTACCTGGTTGTGTGGGCAGCCAGAGAATGGACCAAAAGACTCATAGGATCAGTCTTCTAGATAAATAACATTGTGGGCAAGAGGAGGATGTGAGGCTTGTGACTTTCCATTGGTTATTCCTTATGACAAATCTGGTCCAAGCTCCATTGATCCCTGATGAGGGTATTCGTTGTACTACCAAGGAGGAGACTTGCTGCTCCTTACAGTTATCTACGTGTGTGTGCTCTGGCACGTGTGGGGTGAATATGGGCTTCATATATGAGTCCCACCAAATGTGGAACCAGCCAAGAATCTGTTGGAGTCAGCGGGACCCCCACTGTTAGCTCCAGTGGATGGAGCTTGGTGTCAGCCTAGGGAGCAGGAGCACCTTCCACAGCACCTCCTCCATGCCATGTGCTCCCAGTGCTCTCCTTGTGCTGTCTCTGGCACTTGCTGGGTCACTCTGTTAGCTGATTTAACTTACTAAAATGGCCCAAAAGTAGGAAAAAATAAAAAAAAAAAAAAAGAGAAATCTTTTATTGGGCTCTGCCTTCTGGTGAGTCATGGTGGTGGAAGGAAGGAGCAATGGAGGGAAGTAGCAGTGGGTAAGCCTGTGATGGGGTAAAGGCTGAGGCTGGGGCAGCAGCAGGAAAATTTGGTGGGGAAAAGAGCAGCAGTCTTGGCTCGGTCAGTGAGCTTCTAGACTGACTGGGCTGCCTGTGAAACCACAACCAAATTCCTCATGTCAATGTCTTTATTTTGGTTATTGTTTGAAGGAGCCTTCTTTTATCCAGTTTCCAGTCAAAGCATCATGTACTCTCTAGAATGTGAGCTTGAATCTGAACATGCTGCACTACAGGGAGTGAAGTCTACCAGTCATATAACATAGATGAATGCCTTTGAAAAACAAGTCCTTAATCGGAGTTACACTCCATTTGTTTTTAAGTTTTCATTTTTCCATTTAAGTAGCTGTTTCATTGCTATGAGAAGCATTAAGAGTTTTCTTGTAATTTTCTTCTTGTGGGTCTTTTAAAACGGAATGTACCTTGTTATTAATGTCCTTATGGAGGATATTTTCACTTACATGCCATAGCTTGAGTCCAAGATTACCTGTGAAGGGTTTTGATTCCTTCATGCAGAAATTTGGGCATTGTTGTTTTGACTATTTGAACACTTTCATTGTAAAGCAGTGTTTCCTTCTTATTACACTGCTGTAATTGTGTATTAAATTAGCTGAAGGCAGAAATTATTTTTCTTCTGTCTTTTTTGTCAGTCTGCAGTTAATTCAACACTGTCTTATAAAAACATCAATGAAATTATAGTGTCAGCTATAACTTTTTTTTAGGTAGTTATGGAAAAAACCCAGCGTTGCAAAATGTAGGCAGGTCAAAAAGGCCAATTACAACATGACAAAAATGAAGAAAAGATACCTATCCTCAGAAAAAGATACATTATGTATGCTAACAAGTCATTTTTCTCAACAGGTTTTGTCTGGTCAAAAAGACTGAATAGGTCACTTTTCTGCTCAGACTCCCTCCTGTGAACATTTAATGAAGGTGAGAAAGTCACTGCTGCAAATTATCTCTGACACTCACCCAGTGCTTTTTCCTGTGGGATACCCCTTCTGTTTGAGTGGGTCTTTTTTTTTTTTTTTTTATGAATGAATCATGATCTCCAATAATAGTGAACTCCCCAAATTATCAGATGAGCTTTTTGAAGTTTGATAAGAAATGTTTTCATTCCAACATGGGCTTCTTCCACAGCAAAACAAGACTTATGGGAAAAGCTGGGATTTTCCAATACTTCACCTTCTGAAAATGTCAGTGATTGTTTTCAAATGGTTATTGGAACATATTCAAAGCATGTTATCAAAATATTTTGTCTAAAAATCCACAACCATAACTACTTTTGATAAAAGATTGTTTCAAAGCATGACTTGACAAACACACAAACCTCAAACTTCAGAAAACAGCAAAGGAATTAACATTCCAGATCGTCCTCAATAAAGATTCTTTTTTTCTTTTCTTTTTCTTTTCCTTTTTAAAATAATACTTGCCACCTCTCAGCTCATTAATCTACTCAATGAGACAAGCAAGGGGCTGTGTCTGGAAAGAAGTTCACCCCTGTTTCTCTGGATTCACTTCTTGTTTCTTGGCACCATCTGGTTTTGAGGGCAGATTTGCTCATGTCTGCTCTTTTTGGATATGCAGATCTCCCAGCAAGATCTTCCATCGTGCTCTGTCTCTGTGACTGCTCCGTCCAGGTACGTATGTGTCAGGTTCCTGATCATATTCATTCCTCTTTTGGCAAGCCAAAGAGAACTCATCCAGAGTAATTTAATCCACTGCTAGGTTCCTTTGCACAAGAGTTTGTCAAGTTCCTATGATAAATCACTCTGGAAGCACAGCATGCTTGCCTTTTGCCTTGTAAACAATTTTCCCTCTACAAACACCAGGAAGAATTCAGTGGTAGTATAGCTGAGTATTTCTTACAAGTTATTTAGGAAAACAGAACTTAATATTCAGTCCCATCCTCCATGAGTCAAAACCTGCCGGTTGCAGAGCCACATGCATTGCTGCATAAATATTGCCGCATTATTTCAGACAGACAGGAGTGCCTATGCAGTGTTACATAACAGAAAAGTTTGATGTATGCTGGAAAGCTGTGAAGAAAGTAATTAGGCATTCTTATGTCAGGATAGGACAATGGAGTTTTTTGTTAAGAAAATCTGAATGTGTCCTTAAGCCCTTCCAAGGTATCACACAGGTCACTATTACATCATTGATGATTTACATTTTCTGCTCTGTATCATTTTCTATTCCTGGCTTAGAAAAGCAAGTTAAAGCTAGATAAATGCTGGGTGTGCTCAAACAGTGTGCATTCAGCTTCTAATAGCCTAATAACCATTTTCTTCTGTCTTGTTTGTCACCATTATTATGTGTCTGTTAACAAGAAACTGTTCAGCAGAATCACAGAAGAGGCTGCCTAATGTTTTGCTGCCAGATTTGTGAGAAAGAATAGGTTAGGACAGGGAGGAATAATTTTTAGAAGTGAGGAATAAACAGAGTCTTTAAAATTCAATTTCTGGCTGTCATCATCATAGTTAGCAATGAGTATAATTGGTGTCTCAGTTTAGAGTGAGAACAGTGCTGTTTTGTGTCTGTCACAGTGATTAATGTCTTTTTGTTAATAACCCAGTAACACATAGAGAGTCATGCACTAAAACTATAGAACATGCTGTCCCATTATATGACAATTATATGACAAATATATATATACCCAGTTACATCAGTGGTGATGTCCTCTGTGGGTTGCTGAAAAAGCAGACTGATGACAGGGTGTCTGCTGAACCAGAATATTCAAGTGACTAGGTAGAAACCATAGCCCTGTGTATATACACTGAGTTTAATAGTAGTTGTTTACCTTGTACTCCCTACTCATTTTGGATTGTTCTCCTCATCACAGGATCCAGCCTCTCTGCACATTCCTCAGGGCAGCAGAAATGGAGGGACAATAAAATCACAGCTAAGTGCGTCATATTCGTCATGTAATATCTCTGATCCTGTCCTGGAACTGGTAAGAGAAATGTGGTATATCCCACTGAATTCAAAACGTGGTTGTGCTCATGTTACATAAACAATGGTTATGAAAGGCAGATATTAAAGCAAATCACTAAATTCATATTAATTTTAGTGGGATTTTGACCAGCCCTAAGTGGAGGCCTGTGGCTTTGAGGAATTGATATCTACGTTTTTATTTCACTTTTAAACAATTCCAAGGCTCCTGGCGTTCATTTCTGATATTGCAGCAACCTTTTTCAGATGTATTTTTTCATGCTATGCAAACTAGAAGGTGGCTGGAGTTTCAGAAGCAGATGAAAGAGAGCATTAATAATTTTCTTACTGAAGGAGTTATTTCTTCAGTGGATCTTGTCTTGAAGACATCTGCATTGCTTGTGTCTGTGAAGGAGAGGAATCATAACTAATGTGGCAGCTGATGCTAAAATACTATGCAATACCTTAATTTTTTGCTTGTTCATCAAATAATTAGTAGAGAGTTAAGTATATATTTGAAAAATTGCAAGATGCAATAGATAGTTCTGTGACAGACAATACAATTTACTTCACATCAACAACTTTCACCTGACCACCTGACTTCTATGGTCTAGGTTTCATTTTGAGAAATGTAGCACTCTGAAACAACTGGCAAGTGATGCCAGATATTAGTCCTGGTAAGGAGTATTGAAGAATTACCATTTAGAAGGCATCACCAACACGTTCTCTTTTGGTTTGACTTACAGGTTACAGTAATTTAGGGTTCTTGTGAGACTATCACACCCTCACACTGAATATAATTCCATGCTGTGATAATGAAAGTCAGTGTTAATGGGTTTATGTAGTTAGAGTTATGGAATTAATAGTATTTAAGATTTGCTTTCCCCACACAAATAGCTAGAACACTAAGCTCTTAAACATTTCTATGTATAGTTGGCATGCATAGCCTTTGTGTTGAGACATTAGGGAGGAATTTGGTAGTCAAGATCCCACAATCTCTGTAGGAAAGTCAAATACAGATTTTGATTCAGCTGAGTCCTTAGTGCATTAACCCCTGCAGAGCACTGTTTCTTGTTGGTTTAAGGGATGCATGTGATCCGTATGTTTCTCCTCACTCAAGGATAGTTGTTGAACTCTCTGTGCATGGCTGAAGACGATGTACATAAAAGGGTGTATGTTTGGGCTGATAGCAAACATCTGTACTGGTTTTGCTTCCCTATAAAGGATGCATGCACAGATTCCTGTGTTACTGCTGTGTATTAATACACAGTGTGCCAGTAACTCTTCCTGGGAAAAGATGCTGTTTGACTTTTGCACAATATTTCTTAGGCTTTGGCATGCATGATTTCACAAAGCTGTGCCTCAGTGACAGGAATGAGATTTTGATCTGCTTCTGGCAATGGACCTACCAGAGCCTGGAGATCATAGAGCTGCTGGGGCAGCACTCCTTTAGGAGAAGAATTATGTTTGTTGTGTTTTGTTACTTTTTCCCCTCTGTGAACCATAGGCATGCTAATTGTAAGGTATGTACCTCTGGTTAAAGGAGAAGATAAGCCCTGCTGGTTGTCCTTTTTATTTCCTTGTTTGGAAGTGGGAGTGCTGTGTAGAGCTGTGGATGATTTTGCTGATACATGCTCCAGTGCAGAGTACATATTCATTCAGACAGGTTCATTAGAGCTGAAATAAGCTCTCAGGCTGACTCATGTGAGCTTGAAGATCCTGTCCTATCTGCTGCTGCTCCGCAGAACTGAGTTTCCAGATTGGATACACGGGGATTTTTTTAAGACCAGTAACATTTGACCTATCTTTGCAGATTATTTTGAAAACCCCCACACTTTAAAACTGCAAGCCACTTGCTTCTTTTTTTTTTACTTTGATCTTTGATGAGTTCAGTCACTACAACTTAGTCTCACTGTCACTTTTCACAGATCTGTGGCAAAATGTGATTTTTTGGTACAGCCTATAATGAATCTAAGGAACTGATGTGTTTTACTTTTGCCTATTATTTAACCTGTTTAATTAAATAAGTTAATTGTGATTGAAAATTCAGCAGGGACACCCAGAAATTCTTGTTCTCTCTGAAATAATTGGGAAAATTCATGACTTGTCATCTCATCCAATGGTATTTGGTCAACTAGTCTTTTTTGAATATGACATGAATGCTGTAGGTTAGGAAACTTATTTCACATGTACTACAGCAGCAATTAGTTTCAGAAGGAGGGAATTTATTGTTCAGAAGCCTTTCATGTTTGATGTCTAAGAAAGGAAGTAGCCACCATGAATTGCGGGCAGTGCTAACTCCAAAATATAAAGTTTTCATATGTAAAAGTCTAAGGGATAAACTGTTTTTCTGTGAATTTAGTAAATGAATATATAAATTTAGTATGCTGATTTTTTTTTTTTTATGCCAAAGTCACTTGAAAAGTCTTGGTGTCAGACCAGTAATGCAAAATGGAAAACAGGAGAATCTCGAGAACTTTACACAGACTTGGTTGGGTTTTCCCTGTTAGCCAGAGGATGATCTCTCAGTTTAAGGACAAAGCAGATTTAATTTCTGTTGCTGCTCCTTTGTTGCAACACAAACTCATTCCTGGACGTTAACATCCTTTCCTCACTCTGCTCGGTGCTGTGGCTAATAACTATTTATGGAATGAACCCAACAGGCTGAGTCTTCTGCTTGACTGATAGTGGTCTTAAAATGGAAGATATATTAGCGAGCTGATGATATCATTGCCTTTGTGCTGGTGAGTGTAGCTAACCTTGTACTTTAATAGCTTGGTGGGGAACAGTTTAAAAATTATTTTGGCTGCTCTCTGGGTGCCATTATGAACTTACTTAACTTTTATTTCCATTTCCAGACCATTTAGTTTTAAGTCTCTCATGTGGCATTTGTTAATCAAGATATATATGGAATCGGAAGCAAATGAAAATTAGAATAATGGTAATGGAATACAAAAAAATCTGTGATTTTTCTGTTCATACATTTTCATTTTTATTACAGTAATGAAATGCCTAATAATGTACTCTTCAGCTGGTATAATATCTATTAGTGCTTATTTTGGAAAATCTCAATGACAATAAAAGGATACACAGTTTTATGACTAGGTAGCAAAGTGGCGATATTGCCTGCATTCTAAGAGCAACTAAAATAACCTAAATAATGAGATAATATGAGATAACATATGGAAGTAAATAAAAAGGTGTCGGATGGGTGAAGAAAGGCTATGAGTTAAGTCCATATATAGTTCAAAAAACATTACAGTTCTGACTCAAGCTCATGAAATTGTGGAAAGTGAGAGTTAAGGATGCCTCTCTATACTTAATATGCCTTGGTGCCTTTCCAGCAAATATTTTATTATGTGAGCTGTCACAGTGATTTTGGAATGTGAGAAGCATTGTGGATGTCTCTGAGGGTTTGACAGTGAATTTTTCCCATAGATCTACAAGCAAGGACAAAAGTCCATAGAATGGGGAGAGAAAAAGTTCTTCCGTTCCATTTTTTGGCTGTCGTAGGCAAATAACCTTTCTGTGCAGCCTGCCCCCCTCATATTGAGGCATGACTGAAAAGTTTTGTTTACAAATTTGGACTGTGGCTAGAGTTTGGATAGAAGATCTTCATTTTACGGATGTAAAATGTTTTAGTCACAGAGAAAGTTGTTCCACCCCTTCAGCATAGGCAGTTAGGCAGACCTGCATTCAAAGTTCTGTTCTTTCAGACTCGGATCAAAAGCTTTCCCCGAATATTGTTGAAATGGAAAGGTGAACTCAGTGTAGGCTGGTACCCCATTGCTGAGCTATTCTGACATGATGCTGTGAAAAACATGGTTTCCTTCTCCTATGAGACAAAAGCAACAATCAAAGCTTTAAGAGCTGGCATAAAATAAAATAAAATAGCTGGTCAGCACTTTGTATGGTGATACTAAGAGAGGATGAAGGTTTCAGTCTCAGCTCTTATATGCTCCTCCTTACTTCAGCATCTGAGCCTCTTGCACACCCCAATGAACTGCTTTTATAGCTGCCTATTTTAGAAATGGGAATGTGAAAGTGGGAAGATGTGTTGAAAGAGCTGGAAGTTGATTGCTCTTCATGCAAGTACCTCATCCAGTGCAATGCTCCCAGGGTCTCTCTTCCCACAGCTCCAATTTTTCTGCACACAGCCAGTAGGGTTACTGATTCATACAGCATTTCCTTTAGGTTGTCATTTTGTTTCTGCATGCTTAGGGTGCCCAGTTTTCTCATTCACGTCATCAGGAATACAAATAACGCCCCCATTTCTTTACTTAAGTGGTACATACTAGTCTCCCTGGCATCATTGGCTGTTCTGTAGTGATCAGAGTCAGTATCTCTTCAGTTTAGCTGTTAACTATATTCTGAAAACGAATTCTTTTGTTTTCAGTTTTCTTTTTCTTCTTAGGCTGAAAAAAATACTTTTGTACTTACCACCAATGTCTCCCAAGACTTAAGGAAAATTAGCAAGGTTATAAAATCTACAGTGTGTGTGGTTTGCTGTTGCAGCTGCACTTGAAAGGAAAAGTAATATACTCACTTGTCCTCCTTAGAAAAGCATCTATAAATTAGCACTCTTTGCAAAGTTCCTGATGCCTAGCACAGTTTCTGTATGTTACAGTCAAAATATGAGCATTCAATTTTTTAACACTTCAATCAATTTAAACAGCCCTGCCAAGATCTGAGTGGTCTCTGCTCCAACCTTTTTCCTTGTAACGTTTTCTGACCTCATCTCTTTCCTCTAAGGGTCTGAGAAATGGGGTTCCTGAGAGGTGCAGAGCCCCCACAGTGACCCAGTGCCTTTGCCGGGGTCAGTAAGGCCAGCTGTCCATATGGCAAGGGTGAGCATGACCTGGCTGGATGTCCTGCACCCTGAGCAGCTCTGTCATGGCTGGTCAGGCTGAAGACCATCATGCCTTCAGTAGGGATGAGATTGTCTCCTTCTGAGTGCCTTTGGAGGGTTCATGTCTTCACTGGAGAGCCTGCATCTCTGTTTCCATCCATCTCACTGGAATGAGTAATTCCGGTGCTGGAATAATTGTTTATCCAGCCCTCTTCAGCTCAGTTAAGGGGTTAAGGGCATACTTCAAATGCAGCACGTTGCTGTCTTCTTGCAGTACTAAGAAAGAAGAAGGGAAACTTCAAGCAAATGAGAAGGGTTTGCGTTAACTCTGTTGCCAAGGAGTTTTTCTTAAATTCTCACCTTCCATAATATCTGAGTAAAAATAATATTGAATCTATTAAATCTTCAAGTTTCTTCCTTTTCCTTCATCAACACTAGGATGAAACAGCTTACAGTAACCAGAAATGCACATGTGCGAGGCAGAGACGTTAGAGTTGCTCTTGTCCTTCCATGCCCTGTCCCCTCTGTTCCTTAATCTGCATGTGCAAATTAAACTGAAATTAAACTCTTAATTCATCACCATGTTGCGGTGACAGCAGGCAGGATCAGAACACTTTAAAAACACGTAGCACCACATTAACATCAGAAACAGATTCTTCCCCAGAGAGGAGAGAAGATTTTAAAGAATGCAGAAAGATGCCACAGGGCTGTAATCCCTCTTGCAGCACTGAAAACAAGAGATTGTTGTTGAAACACTCAGAGGGGGAGGTGGGTCCAATAATCTGCAGAACATATGTAGGATAAGGCTTTTCCACTGGAGATGAGAATTTGAAATAAACAACATTAGAGAAAAACAACAAAACCAACAAAACACCAAAAAAACAACATGGCAAAAGAAAAAAGAGAGGAAGGATGTTGTATGGTAATAACTCAATGTGACTGCCCAGAGAAGTGAACTGCTCCAAGGAGCATCCCTCTGGATGCAGATCATCTCTGCTACAGAGGGCTGCAGACTCTATCCACATCCTCTTGCTCTCTTTTCTTGCCATGGTATGCTTTTGCAGGGGTTTGAGCTGCCTCCTGGTCCCTTCATGGAATACTAGCAGGTGTCGCAGGATGAGTGAGGGCCATTTGTGAAGGCAGCCTGTGGTCCTGATTTAGTAAAGCTCTTAAACACGTGCTTAAGGGATTTGCTGATTTGGATGCTATGCTCTCTGCTGGCTCCCTCCACATCTTCTGGCTCACTGACTCTTTGGCTCTGCAAGTGCTTTGGGATGCTCCTGCCATCGAAAGCTGGGCCCTTCCTCTCTGCAGCATTAGAAGAAGGGCAGGCATGCTGGCCTTGCCTCAGCAGGTAGGTCTTTTCTCTGTTAATTTGTGCTGGGAAATGAGCTGGCTGGCCCCACACTCATCCCAGCAGGTGGGAGCATGCTGTGGTGTGTGAGGCCGTGCTGCATTGTCCTGTCCTGCTGATGACAGTCCCACAGAGCATGATCCCCAGCCTTCTGCTGGCCATGTGCCTGCCAGTGGCACTGGTCTCCAGGAGGTGACCACCCATCCCATGGACTCCACTCCAGTGCTGTCACCCCCTGCTCAGAACAACCTCATCTTGCAGAGGGTTCTCTACAGGGCTGTGCCTTCTTTTGGTGACAGTGAGGAAAGGCATGGGAAAAGGCTTCAGTTAAGTGGTTGTGCTTTAGACACGTTTCTGTCTTAACCTTATTGCGTTTGTGGGGTTGTCTTTCCCATGAGGGGGGCAGGAATGAGATTTAAAAGCCTTTGTAAATATGACAAATATGGAGGTTTCCCACTAGGTTTGAGGAACTTTGTAAGGGGCAGACTCAGGACTTCTGTTAAATCGAGCGTCAGATTTGGATTTTCAATCAAACAGTGCTGGGGCAGGGCAGACAATACAGGGTTAAGTGCTGCAGCTGGGCACTGTTGCCCTGCACAGTGCTGCATTGGAAAAAGGGGGTAGCAGAGAGAAAGCTATGCCTGAAAGTATTCTGCAAACCAACATTTCTGCTAATTCACCTGCAAGAAGCAAACCACTTCAAGGGCTTCATTGAAGAAAGAAATACTTTTCCCTTAAGAAGCTTTAAAAGAAAGGGCCCTCTTGACAGAAAAGAAATCCTGGTGATTCAGCTGAGCAGAGCGCAGTGTACTCAGTAAAAAAAAAAGAAGAAAGAAATGAAAGTGTTAGCAGAGCCTTGATTATTGGTGACAGAGGAGCATTAGCCAAGTTATAATGGATTGTCAAACTAGGCTCTTGTTTGCTTAGCCTCCCAAGTTCTTTGCACTGAGTCAACATCTAGCCATCTGGGATGGGAGGTGAGGGGAATAACTTTTTGTTTAAAAAAAAAAAGTGAAAATCAGTTGAATTTATGTTTCTATTCTAACAGAAGAAGTGTTTAAAAGGAAAACATACCTTTCAGAGTAAAGCATTTGTTTTTGTTCTCTACAAGTGCTTGTTTAAATTCATGTTTGTTAAAGGGCTTGTAGTTAGTAAATCATGGAGGTTTCCCTTGGTAACATAAAAATAGGTGTGATTGGAAAATTTGTAGCAAGAAAATAAAACTGCCTTTTCACCCAGTTGGACTTCGCTTGACTGGGTGAGATATTTGTAAACCCGATTTGACTTAAAAGTACATTTCTTTAAGAAAAAAGGCCCATTAAGACAGAAATTTTCCAGGAAGGCACATAGAACTTGCAGCAACAACACCATGAATCACGTGTCCACCCAAGGACACAGCCATTCCCAAGCGGTGGTGCTTACTGATGAGGGAAACACAAAACACTTGACTATGAAAGCAAGAACAGCTTGGAAAACAAAGACAGATTTTCTGTAGCAAATATAATTTAATTTTCCAGCCTTGTCCTTCTGTACAATCATTTAGTCACTTCTTACATTTAAGACACCTTGGCTTTGATAGGCACAGCTCTGGTGACCTCTTGTCATTGTGTTTGTGTGTGAAAAGAATTGTGCTCAGCTTTATACAAAACTGCAACCTGTGCTAGTCAAAATCCCAGGGGAGAAAATGGACAGACAACAGCCAGCTTGAGATGGCTTTGGGTCATGTCCTTGTGCTAATGAAAAAAAGGAATGATACCTCTGAATGCAAAGTTTTGCCTTTGTCCTGCACTGCTCCCCAAGGGAGCCTGGAGCAGTGCCAATACTTTCGCACACTTGACAGGAGAGCAGAGGCAAGAGGAGGCTGGCGCAAATAATGGGATGAAGATTTGACTTTAGCCCTTCAGTCTCACTGAGGCTTTTTGAGGGCCAGGGGTGACCATGGGTGACTCTGCAGAATAGCTGATAGAAATATTCCACCCAAGGTGCATCTGCTGATGTCTTCAGAGAGTTCTGTGCCTGTTGGTTTCATCCAGTTAGCCACCAAGGGATTTCCTTGGGAGTCACTATGCTACTGCATCTGGCTAATTTTGAACAGAAAATCCCATTGGTGACAGAGTCCCAACATTTTGTTTTGGTGTTGCATATGTGGGCTGATTTAGTAACTTGCAAACTTCAGTACATCATATTCAGTTTCTGGGTCACTAAAGAGACTTGGCAAACTTTTGATGTACTTTGTAATGTGTTTTTTCTGTTTTAAGTCAAACCAGAGTGAGAGCCTTGACTTTGAGTGTTCTAATTTATTTCATCTGTTTTAAGAAGATATCTTTGGTTTTGTTGCACATAGGAAAAAGAAGACCCTGGTAGAACATTGCACTCGTAAAACAGCAACAAAAAAGAAGAAACAATAATGAAACAGGAATATTTAAAGACACGATATGCCAGCCATTTTAATTTTTACATTTTTTAATTTGCATTCAAATTAAACTATTTTTAAGTCATATGTTCTTTCTAATTCTGATACACTAATAAAAAAGGTTTATTCAGCAAGGGTTAACTTTCACTTGTGCACAAGGATCTAATTAATTTAAATCCCTGTTGAGTTTTTAGCTCACAAATGAAGTGTTCTGTGGTTACACTGGAGCACTTGGCATTGGGTAAATTTTTCCCATAGTAATGTTGACTTACTAGACATGTGCAAAGCCTGTCCACCTCGCGGTGGCTGTGGAGCAGAAGGCAGCGCTGTGAGTAGCCCTGATGTGGATGGGGCAGTCCAGCTCTATGTGCAGTGATCCTCCTGCTGCTGGGGAGGACAGTGCATTTTGCTGGGTAGATATCCTGACCCAAGGAATTCTGTGTTTTCTGAACTCCAATAAGAATCTTGCAGACCTAGGAGGACAAAGAAAACGCTTGTGAAATTTAAACAAAACTGAGCATCTTCACATGTTGTAGGTGGGGTCTTTGGTGCGGGCACATTGCTTTTTATAGCTGCAGGGACTTTATTCTGTGAAGTATTTTAGAGCAATGACACTCAAGAGCAGGATTGCAGTTCTAATGCATGGATAACAGAGATTCAGGGGTAATACCACTCCTAGGCCTGTTTTGTTGCACACATTTGCTGTAACTGAAGATGCGAAGTTGGAGTTTGCATTTGGCATGTTGAGTCCTACCCCTGTATATGACATAATAATAGAAACATGAACAATTCTGTAATGACAAGGGTGTATGTGGGCTTCTTGTGAAAGTACACATTATTGTAAACTTATCCCATTGAGTGAGAAGAGAGGAGACACTAATATTTCATATATGAATGCTGGGCTGGTTTTCATTTATCAGGCTTTCTTTTTACTCTTTTGACAAGGTAAAAGTCTTTGTATGGTTGAAAATATAAATTGCGTATCAGAAAAGGCTTTTTTTACAATGCCAAACTAGCATAAAAGAGACTAGGTGTAGAGAAGATGAGACTTATTGTTTGTCTTTCCTTGGCCTTTTCTTATCAACAAAAACCAGCTTGTTGTGAAACTTTGTCAGCATATGGACTGGAGTTATAATTTGGTTTGGACTCTTCTTTTTTTGGAAGGAAGTGTTAATGTTTCCAAAAGAGAGTGACTTTCATAGGGTGTTGAAGCAACATAGCGCTTGTCTTCTATGGTGTTCTTTATAAATGTGCAATCAGATATTTACAGTATCTATGCTTATCAAATATCTCTTGATTAGGAAATTTTTACTTACATGGTTGTGCTACAGGCATAGGAAGTCTTTAAAGATGTTATGCTTAAAAAAATGTTAAGATTCATCCAAATTTGTGAAGTCAATAGAAATCTTCCTTCTGGTTAAATTTTTGGTTCTGATAGTTAAATAATTAAGACAAGGTGGTGTTAGGTCATAGCTTGGACTTGGTAATCTCAAAGGTCTTTTCCAACCTAGTTGATTCTGTGATTCAATGAAGATTAAAAGATAGTGTTCCGTGAGAGTTTTAGGGTGGGTCCCATGCTCATTGCATATTCGTTTGAACACTTAATAAATGGAATTTAGCTTGAAAACCTATCCAGAAATGTGATGAGGACTTAATTCTCAGTGGTTACATTGCATGCAGGAAGACAAAAATAAATGAAGGGAGTAAAAATTACATCTGTTTTTGACCAGACAGTCCTGTGTTTACAGCTAGACACCTACCATACTTGCATTTTCATATGTTTTGTTTTCAGTGTTAACTTGAAAGAATATGAATCATGCAGAGGGCAAAGATCGAGGTAATTTTCCTGACACTGAATATTTTACTGTAGGATTCACAGACCGCTTACCCGCAGTAGTATGAAAATCTTCTCATTGCCTTTAGGCTGTTGTGTTGTGAAAGGTTGCAGTATAACATGTGCATCCTACTTCCTGATTTCTCCATGGAGTAATCCAAAAAGTCCTTGAAAATTTGGAATTCTCTCTTTTCATTGTCACAATAGTTTGGAAAAGTACCTTGATAAATCTGGCCCTCCCCCCTTACTGATAAATTACCTGTGTTTGAAATAAAAGTAGACCTTAACTGTTACCTGAACTTTTAATTTCAGTATTAGGCTATGGAAAAAAATGGAATGATGCTTTGGAGTTGGAGCAGAAAAATAAGGAATAGAAAATGCTTTGACTTTTGTCATTATCTAAGATATACGGCAATATTCAACTGTTTCAACTGCTTACTGTACAGTGGAAATGAAGTCTCTGCTAAGTGGGCAAATGTTTCTGAGTTATGTAAGATCAAAACCTCTTAGAAAAATGAATGTCTGACATTATTAGCAGCCTGACATTAAATTATTCTATTGATGACGAGGAGGGAGCACTTAGTTTTCCTTCTCTAAAAGCTACCTGCAAAGTGATGTGCTATTTTAGCCACTAAAAGCTTCTCTAAGCATGGCTTGTCATAGAATTATTCTTATTTTTATTTCAAGCTGCATTCTCTTCTGTAACAGACTTACATATAGAGGAACCTCATTGACTAGGGCTACTTACACCCAGGTCCATCAGTCCTTCTGTGCTCAGCATATCTACACCTGACTTGTAAGCTCCTAGCACTGGAAACAGAAAAAAGAAATCCAGCTTAGAGAACCAAGTTCCGTATTCAGAGAATAAGCAGAAATCAGTGTACAAGAACAGGATAAGTTATTGCAAAATGTTGTCCATAAATGTCAGTAAAGAGAATTGCTAAGAACTACAAAGAAATAACATAAATACAAACCACATAGATGGAAAGCAGAGATACTCTATAGACATATCCAGAAGGCTTAGATTTTGGATCAAACTTCGTTGGGAAGTAGCCGAATTGCTGTCACTGAGGTCTTTCAAGAAGAGATTAGACAGAATCTAGGAAGGACAGCCTGGGCACATTGGAGCTTGATTCAAAAAAAGACAGCACATATTTCATGGGATGAAATCATAGAAATGTCATGCTGGAAAAGATTTCAAAAGATTAACTTACTTAGTCCTGCTATGGACATACTGACAACATGGTTGCAGTAAGGATTTGCTCTAGCTATATTGTGAACATGCTGATATTAGAAATCCATGAGCAATTCAAAATAACTGTGATGTTTTTGAAACCAAATGTTGATTTTTGGTTTTCTTTTCAGCTAAAAGACTAATACACCATGTATTAGTGGTAGACCCCTTGCTGTACTGCGCATTGTGACTTTTGGTGTCTCTAAACTGGGGAGGAGAATGCTGCCTTGCTGAACTGTTACGTAAACAATAAATATTAGTGTACGTAAAAAAATTCACCAAACTTATGTCTACGAAGGTATAATTGTAGGCTGGACTGACCTCAGCTAGTTGTTATGGACAAAATGTCCTGTTGCATCCCTTTTAAAATTAGTGTGTTTCTTTTTCAGCTGTGTGCTTCAGATGAGTTCCACATGTACTCCAGATTTAACAAATTCATCATTAGTGTCTTACTATCACTTGAAATTGCTTCACAGTTAGGTCAGATCCAGGATTTTAATTTGTTTTTCATAGCATGGATCACATTTTAATAGAGTGTCTTGTGTATCTCTCCTCTTCCCATTCTACAGTTGTGAAACACCCTCGTGGTGTGGATAGTTATTACATCCATGGAAAACTGAAGTCAGGAAAGTATTTCATGCCGCTTTAGCTTCCTAACAGTTTAATAGCTGGGCCTGGGGAGAGCCAGCTGTGTGTGACTGGCCAGCTCTCCCCTGCAGGCCATTTCTGAGAACATCGTTTTATAGTATTTCACTTCTGACTTGTCTGTCTGAGTTCATTATTGGTTGTGTCTAAGGATTCTGCCTTCCTTGAGTGCTCTGTCCCTTTCCATCTCTCTCTTCCTCTCTGCTGACAAGACCAAAGCTGTGAAAGGCAGCACCCTCCAAGTCACAAGTTACAGACACTGTGTGTGAGTCCAGGGGCAAGAAGAGAAAGACCACAGACCAGTACAGGAAACTGGAAGAAGGTCGGGTCAAGTATTCTTCACTATCCCTGCTTTTTGAAAAAGGATTTAATTTTCAGCCAAACACCTACCTCTAAGGAAAATGGTTGTTTATTCTGGAAATTTCCAGTGCAGAGCTGGGGCTGTGCCTCTGCCTGTACTGCAGTCCTGTGTGCACCCCCAAAAGAGTTGTTGGTGAGGGAAGATGGGGTGCAGCACAGGAGGAGAAGTCTTCAGGGTCTTCTTCCTCTGAGAGACCTCAGGCTGGCCACAGCTGTGTTGTGCAGGCCCAGGGGATTTTCAGAGGTGTGTAGGGACCTCCCTCTTCCTTTCCATAGAGTTTATTCTAGTGTGTTTTCCACTCTTTCAGAGATGACTGACAAAGTAGGAGACTCCCTCCATGCCCACTTAGAGACATTTTCATTGGCTCAGCTCATTAAAACATGCTAGCCAGGATTAATGCATTTTAATAAGCCAATTTAACCCATGGGGTTTTTACGTTAATTTAATGTTTCCCTGTCTTTTTCCTAATGAAGAGGTGCTACCTGCCCATTGTTTGTGATCAGAAAGACTCTTTGAGGATAGCTCAAGGGATTAAACGGACCAAGTTTATTTTGTTTGGTCATTCGGATTATGCAGAACACAATATAAATGTGTACATTACCAATCCAAATTGAGTGCTCTGTTGCAATGATTACAACAGGGATTGAGTAAGCTCTGCCAGATACATTTCTGCATTTGTATTTGTACCCACGTACAATAAGCCATTATCACAGACAGGTAACAGGACTGGGTGGATGCCCGGTCTGGCCCCAGAGAGCATTTCTCATGTCCCTGTGTTGTTAAAGCCCTCAGAAGCCCAGGAGCATCCCTGCATGCCTTGTACCAGGGCATCTCTAAGCAAAGGTGTGCTGCCAGCTCTACTTCAGCATGAGGCACTGGGGAGCACCACCATGCCACTGTCAGGGCATCTAATCTCTCATAGGAATACAGTTCACAAGCATGCTGTTTAACTGGAATATAAAACAGCATGGACACTGGCTAAAAATACACCATTTTGACCAATATGATACAGAGGTTGTATTGGGATGTCTTGCTCCCTCAGTCTTTCATAAAATCCCTATAGAAACTAGATGTAAAGGTTCTCTTTGGAGGTGTGATGTGAGGGGAAAAAAGCATCCTGCATTTCAGTTGTTCTTTAATGAAATCTAGTATGTGGATATTATGAGCGGAGATGGCATTTGTAGGGTTGAAGGTTCTTAGAAGGTCAAACTCACTGTGCAAATCTGTTTCAGTACTAACATGGAAACATGAATTTACTTGCTCAATGGTTACTCACCAGTTCTGAAAAAAACATAGAAATTGTTTCCAGGTTCAAATTAGACAAAACAATGTGCGCTCTGTGACACACTGGACCTCAATTTTATGGCAAGAAGCTCCAGTTTCTTTGGCAGTTCAAAGCAGAGCTCTACAGTGCACTGAAAGTTTTGTGGCAGCTCCATAAACATTCCCAAACTCTGGAATATATTGAACAGTGAGCTATTTGATTCCGCATATTAAGTGGATTGAAATGGCTCCTTGTATACAGAGTAAATGAGGCTTGATCTGGGGTTTTGGCATGGTGAAGATGGAAGGAGCTTGAGACAGAGAAGGGAAGATCTTCCATACACATTGACGCCAGAGGGCTTTGGGAGATTTAATGAATACAAACTCCTCCAATTTTTTCTACATTTGCTGTGAGCACTTGTTTTGTCTGCTGGATGATGGGTGGGCAGGAAGTGCAGAGTGTGCTCTGGGTGATCTGGAAGATGAGTGAGTGCTCTGCAGAAACAACTGGTTTGGCCCAGGCACGTCAGACCCAGATGGGGATGTTCTTCTTGGATGGAGCTCTTCTGGGGATACTGCAGTGTGTCAGGTAAGGTAGTCATTGAAACAGTTTCTGGGCTGTTTTTCTTTTGCTAACATAGATACTCAAAATGACAAATATGCTGAAAGCTGAAATCTGTGTTGAAATGGGTTTGCTCTCTCTTTTGGACCAAGTGGATTTTTTTAGATGATAATTGGCATATCAGCCAGAGCAATTCCAGGGCAAAGAAGCTTCAAATCCAAGTATTTTAAGTATTAGGACCTTCCTGTGCCATCATATGGCATACTTAGTGCCTCATATGGCTGACTTGAACCTTTTGTTGAAGTTTGTAATTGGAGACAAGACCATTTCCAAACTTAATATTTCACCTGATTAGAAGCAGGGTCCAAAACACTCTCCTCCACAGTCAAATAAGGAGAGGATGAAGATAAAACTAGTCTAAGTATCATCTCAAAGTAAAGAATACTTTGCTTTTGTTGGATAATGAAACTATATTTTGTAAGGCAGACTGTGGGAACAAAGGTAGTTAGGAGTAACTGTGGAAGTGCAAATGAGTGAGTCTGCAATTGAAGAGTAGCTGGATAATGTCCATCTCATAATAGTCCAAGATATGGCAGAGGAAATTGCAAGTCTGGTAGAAAGGATTTTTAATAACCTATGAACTCTGAGGCAGCACTTTATGGCTGGGGGATAATGCCTATAACACCTTCTGTCGCAGTAAGGGAAAAATAATCTGGGCAGCTCGTTAGTGTCACCTCAGTAGTATGCAGAGATTTGAAACAATGGAGAACAAAGATAGAAAGGCAAGTGGTGTATGTAGAAATTAAAAGCAACAGGAGTTTTTCAGAGGTGAATTGTACCAGGTGAGATGATATTTCTCTTTTACAAGGTAATTCCTCTTCAGAGGAAGTGAAGTGTAGAGATTCAATCTAGCAGGGCTTCAGTGCCACTGAGCTATGCAGGAGTCTGCAAAAAACCTGAGGGAAATGGGAATTTGGAGGCAGACTGTCAAGTGGTAGGGAACAGGTTAAAGAAGAGGCCACAGAGCTGCCACCTAAAAGGGCAAGGGTTGAGCTGGAGGAAGAGAGCCATGGCATTCCTCCTGTAGCATCTGGAAAGTGTTCCTGTTTAATAGTACCATTGATAACTTTGTCACCAGAAGTCACAGCATGCTAAAGCACAGGCTGAGGATACCAGCTGGGAGTCATTGTCTGCTGAAGGAAGGCCTGGAATAATATCCCAGCAAAACCAGGTGGATGTTCCGGATGGTGTGTTAACAGTTGGACAAAATACAGCAAGGCAAGGGGCAAGGTGAAGGAAATCAACACCTCAGTACACATTCCTTTGGTGAGACATCCTAATGGAACCTCCTAGGCTGAGTTAGAGTTGCTTGCCTTATTAAACAGTCTTTAATAAGGTGATCCCAAGCTATTGTTTCTCATAGCGTGTCAACTGAGTTTCATGTAAAGACTGTAAGCTGGCTGAGGTCTGGGAGTTAGAGGTGGATCAGGCAATTTGTTCTGGGGGACACTTGCTTTTTCTTCTGTAAAAGTTAACGGCAGGGACTGGATGAAGTGCAATGAAGAAAGATAATGCTTAATGTATATAAATGCTATTGAATATCTACATCAGGAACAGAACTTTCTGTCTCTAATGGCAGCACTGCTTAAGCCAAAATTTCCATTTTGGACAAAAGAATAATAAGGAATTTAAAAAAATATTTGTGAAATTTTGGAAAAAGTGAAATATGTGTTTGGGAATGTTTTGATTGGCAAAAAAGTTTTGGCCATTCTACCACTTGCTAAAAACCCTGAATATTTAAAAAATAAAATTTCTAGATGTTTGGAGGGTAGCTTAATAAACATTGAAAAATATTTCAATATTAAAAATACAAGAATAATATATATGCATGTATGTTGGATTTATATTTTCTAGTTAATACTTTTTAAATTTAAATAGAATGGTGATAAAGCATTAAATGTTTTCATGTCTGTATTCTCAGCTCTAGCACAGGAGGTTTTTAGAGGTGCTTGTTATAAATTGTTGCTCAGGAGCTATTTTCAAATCACCTTCTTTCTCCGTTGTTCTGCTCTAGATTGTTGAGCACTACTTTGCAGTGAATACAAGTTGGTGTTGGGCTGGGGAATATATTTCAGAAGTGGTGCAGATTGCTGTTGGGAGAAGTTCAGATCTGCATTCTCTTGTGTTTAAACTTAGGAATAGGGAGAGAGGAGATGTAGGACTTGTTTTTTTCTGTAATCACTGGTGAGTTACTTAGAGAAAGTTTTTTAACTTGGGTCACTCTAAATAACTTACAGTTCCAAATTAATGTGTCAGCCTATGTGGCATATGTTTCAGAGGGCGCAATCAACCAGTTTATACTGTCTTTGGGAGTAGACATACAAATTAAAAAAAAAACACAGATTTAGGTGCTGAACATCAGGCATCTGACTTCGAGAAAAATTAATACTACTTTTAATCTGTCTTGCTTTAGTTTCTTCTTAATATGAGATCCCAAGTTGTGAACCAAGATTACCTTGATGTTTTCCTTTGCCTTTTTCAAGGAAAAATTCTTGCTGGCTTCTGTTCAGCAGAGCTTTGGACAGAGCAAGAGCTGAGAATAGAATGATTAAGCCTCGGTCAGAACCTCTCTTGCTTCTTTGTGACTTCCAGAACTCCTTTCTAAGTCACTCAGATGCACCTCCAGCACCAGGAATTAATCATCTGTTGACAGAGAGAGAGTGAAAAGCCATTAGTTTTATAGGAGCCTTTCCCTCTTGAAATTCCATTGCTGTTTGACTCTTTCTGAGAGATGATGTTGAAACCGAGGATAAATTCAGTTTCAACATTTTCATATTCTTTGCAGTCACTGCCAGGAAAGCGCTCAAGTCTTATGCAATAATGGCCTGGACTCCTTTCAACGTTTGCTGTGGTCGTCACGGCACTGTAATGATCTCAGCTCCATGCATCCCGAGTCCTGGATGCAATCTGCTTGGAGAGGCTTCCCTGCATAGGGCTGAAACTTCAGAAGCAGCCACAGAATCATAGAAACCCCTGAGCTGGAAGGAGCCCACGTGGATCATCGAGTCCAGCTCCTGGCCCTGCACAACACCATCCCCAAGAGTCACACCATGTGCCTGAGAGTGTTGTCCAAACATTTCTTGAACTTTGTCAGCCTTGGAGCTGTGACCACTTCCCTGGGAAGCCTGTTCCAGTGTCCATCCACCCTGTGAGTGAAGAACCTTTTCCTAATACCCTAAACCTCCCCTGACACAGCTTCATGCCATGCCCTCAGGTCTCATCTGTGAGTTCCTGCATTCGCAGGAAGCCTTCCGTGTGGCACTGGAGCAGATGGATGGAGTGGCTCTACATACAGCACACACAGAGCACACATACAGGGCACACATTCCCACCCAGTGTCCTGGTGCTCATGCTGATCCTGCTGCACACGTGGGCTTTTTGTACCCCTGCCCTGGGAGATGCAGATGCCGAAAAGCAGGCTCTCCTTTCCTATGTCCCCTTCTATTGTTTAGAACACTGTCTAAGCACCCGACTGGCTTTATTTTAATGTAGAAATACACACAGTGTGGTTCAGAATTCACCTTTGGCTCTCCAGTTTTTAGGGAAGGCTGCCTTGTATTAATTTTCAAAAAGTTGCAGTGATTTCCCCATTCCCCTTGGACAGCCACGTTACTGACTGCTCCTTCCAGAAGGAGATGGTGTTGGCTAATGGCTGGAACACTGTAGCCTTGTCACCTTGTTTATAGCGCTTCTCTGTTACTATCCATATGACCTACAGCACAGGGGCTAAGCTATTTCTCTATCATTTTTACTGTCTGTGAAAGAAGGTTAAAACCACCAGCTTTGTGGGATGTTGTAAAGCTTTAATGGCTCAAAAGTACTTTGAAATTATCAGGTAAATGATTTCAAATAAATGCCCAGACAGTTATTAGAATTCTCTAATTCTCCTCTGATGCATGATGTCTGGCTACTTTGAAGTGTCCCTTCTATGCTTGTTTGGGGTTTTTTAGTAGCTAAATTGTCTTAGTGTGGAGAAATGGTTCATGCAAACACAAAAAACCCTTAAAGGTGGAAAGAAACTTATATGAGACAGGAAAAGAATGACTCAATAATTAGTTTTTGGAAGAGAGCATTTGATAGGGAAAGTGGATAAATTTAAAGGTCAGTCTTGGTTACAAAATAATATTCAGATTACTTAATATATTAGCAATTTTTCTGTTATTTCATCCCTATGAGGCAAAATGCTTGCAGTTATTCAGGCAGCAGACTCTTCTTTTAAGAAGTTCAAGCAATCCAAAGCATAATTGCCTCTCCCTCATTGAAGGCATATTTCTACAAACTCTCACCTCTCTCTCCAACCTCAAGGTTACTACATGGAGATTATAATGAGAAGGAAACTTGATATATTCTTTGTCTTCAAACTTGTAAAATTGTGATACCCAAAGGAATCAGTACTTTGTGATTTATGACTCCTCTATTTTGTTATGAAGAAATGTTAAACATCTTTAATACGTTAAATATCATGTTATCCAAGTCTGGCTGCTGATTGCTGATTGGCTGCTCGCCCTTTATTCCCTAGAAGAATTTGCAGAATACCTTTCTGTAACTTTCCACATTGCTATCAGCTTTGCAGTGCTATGGCTTATTTGTATAATTGGAAGCTTTTCCAGTTGTCTGGGTAATTGTACCATCTGAGGGATATTACCCTGGTTTGTAGCCTGCAGATTCTTCTGAATCATTTCCTATGTTAATAAACTTTTATTTTTGTGTTAAAAAAAGCTCCAAACCTGATTTAAACTAAGTGCATAGTATGTCCTTCTGTTCTCAGACGGGTCCCACACAGCCCTTGACTGCACTTCCATTAACACCAAGAAAAATCCTTTTTCTGCTTGAAAGGGCGTAAGTGATAAAGTGCTAAAGTGCTGTTGGGGTGTTGGTGATAGTATCAAGCTGCACAGCATTTTTAACAGATAATACTGAAACATGAGGAAAACCTACCAAAAAAAAAAAAAAAAAAAAAAAGAGAGAAAGAAAATAAAAGACAACTCAAAATAATTTAAACTGAAATGTTGTGTAAGCTGACAGGACACCAAGCCAGGAATCAAGCAGGTCTGCCCTTTGCCTGGAAATCATGTTCTACCCTAAGTCAACAGCTTAGCCAGGAAGAAAAGCAACTTTTGTCTTGGGAGACAGTTGAGTGAAGCTTTAAGTACTGCAAGTTGTTGATGGTGGGAATGTTTCTTGAGCGTCTCAAGGTGCAAAGTTTTTAAGAATTATCTTTACATTATCTTTAATTTAAAATGCAAAGCTGACTGGTAAAAAGATTTGCTGCTCGGTTGTGTTATTTCCTTTCCGTTTATTTTCAATTTGCGTTTGGTTATCAGAGCAAAAATTGAATATTTTTAGAAGTTTGGGCTGAAAACAAACAAAATAGTCACCAGTACAGTACTACACTACTGAATCAAAACTTTGCTCTTCCAGGAGGTTTTGTGGCAAGAAATGGACATACTACTCCAGGAAGATGGCAGCGGGAAGCCTTTCTCCATTCCTTCATCTTATGGAAACACATTCCAGTATGGATGGTAGGTGTCACTTCTGCAAGAAGGAAAGAAGTCACCTGAACAGAAAGCTGAGCTGAAGCCTGGCCTGAGCACCCTTGTGGAGCCTCAGCCTGAGCCCTGGAGGAAGATGTGTAAGCTCGAGCCTTCACAGCTGATTTCTACAGATTCTTCGACAAATGTGGATCCTACTGGTCAGAAATTGGAGGTCTGAAAAGCCTGCTTCATTTTGCTTACTCTGAATAAGGGATCTCTTGCTTCTCAAGAGCATGGTGACTTGTCATCCCAGTATGGTAGAACATGCTGTTGCTTTTCTCTAAAGGATGTAAAAAACTGCAGTGACATAAAAACCCAGAAGGTGACAATTCCTATGAAAATGAAAAGATAAAAATAACAGAATATTGCAAATCTCTTTTTGTTTAGTTGAGAAAAAATGTTTAGGAGCCAGAAGGTGCTGCAGTAGTATGGAAGGCTTAGATTTTAAGAACAGAAATTTTACAAATCTGCAGTAGCTTTCAGCATGTGCTTTTGTCCCACTGGAACAGCCTTTGGTATATGTGTTCTGTTGTACAGGGATCGGATTATACATGTTCTTTAAATTAAGTACATCCTTAACTGCCTAGTTAGATCAGGGTCTTAGTGGCTGGGTATGATGAGAAGAAGTACCTCAGATCCAAGGATGTGCAAACAAGCTTATATTAAGAATTATATTAAGAAATCTGAATTTAGGATGCAACAGATTAAAATTCCTCTGAAAAAAGATTTGTAGAGGGCAAGTAAAAAAAACAATGTGGCTTCACAAGGGACTAGTCAAAAAATCTGAGGTTAAAAAATGAACTCTGGAAATGGAAAACAGAGGTGGCAGCTACACAAGAACATTCTCTAACTTACTGCTATCAGGAAAAAATGAGAGTTAAAAGCCATTATGAGTTAAAACTGGGCAAGGCAAAGCAATTCAGGGATGAGGAGGGGCATTTTTAAGCATTTTAATGGTACCGTGGGCAAATGTGAAATGGCCTGATAATCACTGAGAGGAAAGTAACCCAAAACTTTCCACACCACAGATACTCAATTTAATTTTCAAGCTATGTTAGCAGCCAGACAGGGGTTTTAAGTAAAGTATCTACTGGTTGAAACAGAAGAAAGATGTCTCAAAACCAAGAGTACTTAAAAATCGGCAGATGAAAGTGTGTGCATCGGACGACTCTCCAGTGTACAAAGAAACAGGCAATAGGGAAAATCATGGGTAAAAAAAGGTGAAGAATTCTGGTGCCTTCCCTAAGCTAGGGACTCCTGAAAATTTCATCCCAAAAATGCCACTCCTGCCAAGGCTGATACAGCCTTCCAAGAATACTCTTCCACCTAGCATGGCTGTGGCTACAAAATGAGTCCCAAGTCGCTCTGGAGAAATTGTTTTGGTGACTACTTGGAATATGTATCAGTGATAACAATGCTGTCACGATTTCTCTGTTGCCAGCAGATGTCTGGGGAGATCTCTGGCGATCAACCTGTCTGCATCCCTGGAGAGCTCTGACAGCTTGCTCGAGCCTCTGCTTACTTCTCTTTGCTCAGGTACAGCAGCCTGGTTGCTGTAGACAGTGAAGATCAAGACATTTTGCTGCCACTGCTCATTAAGTAGTGCCATCCACCCTGTGTGTTGAGAAAAATGAGAGAAAAATGTACTGTGTGGTAATGGCATTCGGGGCCCATCTGTCCCTGGGAGATGTACTTGCAAGGGCTAAAATTAAACAGCATGGATGATTTTCATTCTGGGTTTCTTCAGCAGAGTTTTGGGAGAAGCCTTAATACTGTGTTTTGAACAGAGACTTCTGTGCATATTTTCCTGGTTTTACTTCCCTGCCACCCTCTTTCTGCAGGGTACTTGTGTGGAAACCTTTCCTCCTAGACTTCCTCCTTCCAGCTGTGCCACTCTGCTTTGGAGCCCACTGGATTCTTCCTGCTCAGCACCTGAGTCCAGCAAGAAGCATGAGCAGGGCAGAGGAGACCAGGCCCATGGAAACCCAGGCAGGTGTGTGGTTTTGTTGTGTGTCAGCTGTGCCCAGCATGGGCAGTATCCCTGGGTAAGCACAAGGTGGACCTGGGACAGGGCATCCCTTGGTATCTGCAATCCATTCTGTTTCAAAGGTTCCCCAGTGCTTAAACCTCAGGCAGGTTTGTAACACGGGAGAAGATAGGAATAGGGATAAATATAGGGATAATAGGAGTAAGTATTTCAGCTGTAGATACATTGACTTAAGTGAACAGGTGTCTCTTGTAAAATGACAGTAAATGAGTACGTGTCACATGAAGTCTGATGTTCTTACCACGTATACCAATAACAGAGAAGGGCTGCCTGTCAATGTGGAGCCAGAAAGGGCAGGGTATATAAACTCAGGCTCTGCTCTGTAGCTTGCTTCTTCCCTGGGCTTTTGTTTCAGCATCACCATTCATCACCATTATGAGTGAGCATATGGCCAAAAATGGATTTAAGAAACCTAGGAGATCATGGATCTGCAGCTTGCCATTGGCAGTGCAATGGAGGGGTGCACAGGTGGGGACAGCAGCTCTTGGGCACTCCACATTTCAGTCTCACCCTGCCCTGTGTGCTGCTGATGGGCCCATTCAGCTCCCATCCCATCACCAGGCAGAAATGGCCTCTGGTTCTCTGCTGCAGTCTGTGTGAAATGCAGGTCCCAGAGCCTGTCAAATATAACCCTGGGTTTTATACATTGCTGAGAGGTTTATGAGGCCATCTGTCTTGAACCAATGACACGGCACAAAGCTGTTTCTTCAAAAATTAGGCAGTATTTCCGTAAATATAACTTCTGGTATGAATTTCTGAATTTTGCTATTTATCTGTTCTAGTGAATAATGGAAATAACTTGATAAAAGTGAGAGTAGAGGAAAAATTCAATGCCATGAATTAGGAATACTTTTGAATTTCTTTCAGTATGCATACTGAAAATGCTGTTATCTGGAGTCTGAAAATTATGGATTGTAATTTGAAGCTTTTAGTAGTGTATTTACATGCTGTCTGTCTGTCTGTCTGTCTGTCTATCTATCTATCTATCTATCTATCTATCTATCTATCTCCAGGAGCCAAAGCAAAGCTCATCTTGTTACTGCTGATCTCAATTTTTTATTTCACTTTGATCTGTTTCGGATATTTTTGGGCTCTCTTGGCCAGAGAGTTGTAGCTAAAGGACTTTAGAAGTATTATGTAAAATTTATTAAATAATTCCTGAGAGGTAGGGTAGTACAGTTTTCCCAGTTATAATTAAGGAACCTAGATGTTTATGTAGAAATAAATGGGATTCAGGTGCTAAATAGTTTCCAGAGTTGGCCTGAGAGGTTTTAGACTATTGGGACTGGCTGACATGCGTGTTGAAAAGCACTCCAAGAAGCCTGTATGAGCAATGTGTTTTGAAATGTGATACTAAAAACTCATCCAAAGACCAACGCTCAACACTGCAAACATTATCCTGCTCTTATTTTAACATTTCAACAGACATTGTGGTTCTATTTGGCATTTTATATTTGGCTTTTTTTTTTTTTTTGGTTGGTTTTATCTTGAGCTGTCTTAAAAACTGTCAACTTAGTAAGTAATTAATTCACTCAGCATGAGTGGATTTTACAGTGATAGAAGTATCAACAATGACTTTTCTGCCAAGACTGTGGTGGTGTTAGGTGCTGTGTAACTCTCAGGGTGAAAGTATGTGTTGTTGCAGCGAACTGAAAAACTGGGATCTAAAGGCAAAATTTGAATTCATATGGTAACATCTAGAAAGTAACTTTTTTCAGACATTCTGGATATTTGCCAAGGATATGTCACACAGAAAGACATATTTGTCTTTTGAAAGCCATGCACATGTTGACTTGGTCACGTACCTGTGAGAAGAGATTGGTCTACAGGTTAATTATTTCATAGTTACTTTATGTTTGCTGATAGTCCCTAAAAGACCAGGAAAGAGGTGACACCTTGTTCCTTAGGGCAAGAGCACAGGACATGCCTAGGAGTAGGTGGAAGGTGCACCAACTTTAGAAATTAAAGCAGTAATAATAATTTTAAAAAGTCAAGGTGCTAACATTTTGTGGTAGTATTAAGAAACAACCTAAGCCAAGACCAAGCATTGGTGGCTTTTCATAGAAGATAATGCACATGATAAAGCTTCTTTCCTATATGTCCATTTTTACTGAGTGGTTGAATTTCTCAGGCGAAAGAAGCACATGGGGATTTTGGCATTGGTGTGCCGATTTATTTTATTTATCCAGTTATAAGTGCAGTGTGAAACTGTGCTAAAAATCTGTAGGTGAGGTGAATCCCAGTACCCATTCCAGCTGCTTTGCTGTTTGCTGGGAAGATAAGGGAAGGCCAAGGTGTGTCCAAGCCTCCCTGGCAGCTGAACCACCTGCACCCTCTCTTTGTGCTGTGGGAGAGCACCCACAGCGCTTTTTGGGTGCCACCCACCCCGGGGCCAGACCCGGCTGCCTGGCACAGCATGGCCGGCTCCCAGCAGGATTCACACTTGGCAGCTGGCAATCTCTGCTTCTGGGGTTGGCACTGCTTTTTGTCCATGGAAAACGCCTGACTAGTCCCTCAGGAAGGCTGTCTGTCCCAGGCAGGACCAACACAGCTCACAGGGATGTAAATGTGCAGCACGGAGCAGTCAAAAAGTTAAGGGATTCCTGAGAGAAGCCAAGCTTTCAGCAATCTGCATCCTAAGTAATCCAAAACTCTTGGGCCTGCAAAAGCTACTTCTTAAATTGGTCTAATTAACTCTTTTTATTTGCATGCCTCAACAAATACTTGTTTTAAGCGAAGAAGGTAGTCACAGAGGTTCTCTGCTTTGCTGATTACAGATTTATGATTTTGGATATCTGTTACAATGTTTTGTGGTTTTCTATTTTTGGCTTTTTGGCTTAATCCAGGCCAATCAACTCAGTCTCTTGAGGTAACAGAGGAACTACAAAATATCACTTAACAGCAAGCAAAAAGAGTGCTATACAATAACATGGTGGACAATTTTAGTGAGTTCCCATTTATGAATTCATCCGACTTCTTGGAAGTAAAGCAACTTTGTCCTGAAAATAAAAGTATGTGTAAAGAAAGGGCATCAAATCTCTCTAATGTGACAATTTTAATTTCATTTTTACATTCTTAATAAATATTCATAGAGTAATAGTGATTGAGTTCCTTGATACCTCATACTATAAATTTCTCAGTGAACCATTTTCTGGCAGCATTACAGAATAGGTTTATTTTAACTGAAAACCATGCTGGGAAGTGTAGGATGTTTATATGCTCAATTCCGATTTTCTGCCTGCAAGGAGCCGCCATATCCTCAGGATAACCTTTTGCCTTTCCCCTTCCCCATCCCTGTGGTGGGCTGCCCTCCTGGAGGCTCTTTCCCAGGCATGGGGAAGCCAGGATGACCATCCCTGCAGCCATGTTTGCTTCTCCTCACCCTGATAGGGCTGCTCCCAGAGTCTCGCAGCTGCTTTCCTTGCCCTCCCACTGTGCCACTCAGGGCTGTCTGCCTCATTTGGTCTCATGCAGCTCAGCTTTGTGCTGCTGTTGAAAGGTGCAGAGGCAAGCCTGAGGTGTCAGGGCCAAGAAGTAGCAGGAGCATAAAGAAAAAGTTAGAGGGATTGCTGTGTACAGCAACGTGCAGCCTGAGAAGGCATAGAGAAATGTCAGAATGCTGATTCCTAGGTTGCAAACAACAGGCGTATGCAGAAGAAGGAAAAAATTCAATATTAAAAGAAGGTATCCCAGGAGTAGGAATATTTCAGTCTGCACATGGATCATTTTTTACAAGCTAACATTTGTAAGCAGTATTTCTGGCAGATTATTGAAAGGAAAGCAAGTCCAAGCTGAGGGTTGCTGGGCCTAGAGTCTCAGTGGCTGAATTCCCAAATGTTCCTAATTCCATGGGGTTACCACGGGCTCCTGCTCCCTGCATGGCTCAGGAACGTATGATGCTGCTAGCCGAGCACCAGGGCTTCCCCAGGATTAGGGAAAATGTCTGCTTCTTGCTGAAATGGAAAATAACTGAAATAGCCCTTCAGCTGTAATCATCTGGACATTACATCTCCTCTGGCTTGTGGAGCAGGGCCACAATGTGCCCCATGGGGCACAGATGCTAGGCAAGCAGACCCCTGGCCAAGGTGGCAAGTGCCCAGTCAAAATGAGACCATTTCATTGACTGACCAGAGTTCATGTGACCCCTGTTGGGATTCCCTTACTTAGAAAGGTCCTTAGAAATGAAGTGCTTCTGCCAGTGCTTACAGAAAGGTGCAAGTTGAAAGTTAGTGTGTGTGATCAGGAAACCCAACATACCAAGTGGAAACAACTAACCTCACTTGTAACTCAAGCTGAATTTCTGTTACACAAAGAGTTTTTAAATTATGGAGCAATTTCCAAAGTCAGCAATAAAAATCGCTGCGTATCAGCTCAAGAGAAGATAGACAAATTTATGGAAAATGAGGTAACCTGAGACACAGCCACTGGCTGGATTTATGTGGTTGGGAATAGATGCTGAGATATCAATGTACTGTATGATGTCTGTATTACTTACTGTCACAAATGCAGGTTTAGATGGACCATTGCTTCTGGCTCTGATATACCTATGATTTAGTAAAAAACAATTGCTTCCATAGTACAGGAAGAAACAATGGAATGATAAAATCTAAGTGTATTGGAAACAAGCGTTCTGTATGAAACTTGTGGTTTGCTGTCCATTTTCTAAGACTTAATCTCTCTACAGCAGGGATTTTTTGGCAGCTCTGTTGATTCCACATTATGTTTGTGCATGTTTTGCTGTAGGGTATAACCTCATTTTGTTCCTAGTTTCGACACAAAGGATGGAATAAGTAAATATGAATGTATGTAGTGTATACACATAAAGATGTGTACACATACACACACAAATATATGTGTGTGTGTTTAGCACTAGATATTTGTGAAATCAGATAACAGATGGTTCTGTGACACCGTGGACATCCTACACACTACCAACAGCAATTTCCTAGTGTGCATAATCTTAAAGGTTTTTGAAAAGAATCTTTGGGGACTGTAACATAACATTTTCTGGTATATTGAGTTTCTGATTAGATTTCATTGTCTGTTATTTTTTAGTGCAGCCTGCCTTATTCCTTTCCCTTCAAGCCTTACTCTTGAGTGACAGTTAATGAAGCAGGAGCTCACTTGTTCTGGTCCATCTTAGGTACATTCAAGGCACTGAGTTTTTGGTGCTGTGATCCATTCTAAAGCAGCCCTGCTGCTGCAAGGAAGACATGGGCGATGTGGCCCTGGCCAGGCCAGCAAAAAGCACTCAAGCAGTCAAGGATAGTATATCTTCACATGACACTTCAACCGATACCTCAGGCTCCATGTGAGCTGTTGGTGTCATGCCTTGGGAACAGAAGGGTTTGTGTTAACAAGTCTAAATTCAGATGAAGCTGGATTACCTTGGATGCACATGGCATAGCCGGGAGGGCAGCGTGGAGAACCAATGGCACTGGTATGTACTTGGGATTTTCATAGAAAATATTGTGAAGAAAGCAAGAAGTGGTTCTTGGCATGAGCGTGGGTATTAGAGCTGGGGAGTTCCTCTGAGATACTAAACCTTACCTTCTGTAGCACCCTTTGGAGGGATGCTTACAAATGCTCTTCAGGGACATGTATTCACCATGGACCTTGGTTTTTATTCTTTCTTGTTAACTCGTTAAATTTTTTTAAGATAGAGATTATGAAATCCCATTGACTGATTCCTGAATATTGCAATACATGTCTTTTCCCATCCAAGACAATAAAATGTATTACAAGTGCCTTTTTAATGAAAGAGAAAGCAAGACCTTCATGTCCTGCAACATCTGCTGGGAACATAACCTAAATTGAAAACGTATGTTGTTCTTGTGGGGAGAGAGAGTGAGAGGTCTTCCAGTGACAGGAAGTATCAAAAAAAGTTAATGCTGAAATCAGTAAAACAACCATGCGTGACAGGAGGAAAATGAGCACATAACCATTTTTTTTCTTTTTTTTTTTTTCTTTTTTTTTTTTTTTAATGAGGTGGAATGGAGATGGACAAAGACAAGACAGAGATGGGGGAGGCAAGGAGGTGGGATTATCTATATATTGACAGAACTGTTTATTTGCTCCTAGCAGAAATAAATCCCAGCATCTATTCCCTCTAGCTTTTCCTTATTTACAAAGACAGAAAGCCTAATCTGTCGCCAAGACCCATTATCCTTCAACTTGAGTCAGAGAGTACATCTTGCTTATTGAATCAGGGAATAGTGTGTGTTTTATGAAGACAGAAAGGAATAGATAAGTTTACTCTTGCAAACTTCTCCTGTTTATTAGTGTGTATAGTTACTACCACTACCATAATGAGAGAGCTGTGTTTTAGACATAGCAGAACGGTGCATATAAATAAATAACATCTATTGAAAAATAATGAATTTGTCCTGTACTCCACCACTGTGACTATGTGGAATGGCTCTGTGATGAGGAGCACAGCATTTCTGAAACCTTGCTGGTTTTGGTGTGTCTTCTGGCTAGCTTGATTTTTCCTGTGTAAAGTTTGAAAACATTTCTTATGTGTGTTTTATGCTTTGCCTGAGCTCAAGCATCTCTAAGTACTTCCAATCTCCTCATAAATACACCTTTGTATTCTGCCTAATATATAAACATCACGACCCATGTCTGAGAATGTTGGGAATTTTATTAGGTTCATAAAGTTTTAGTTGCGGTCTAGCCCAATGGGTCCAAAATAAATAAACGCAGAGAGCAAAAAGAGTAACAATTTTGTACTTATTTCTTCTCCTCTCCCCTGAGAGTTTCCCCATTACTGGTGAAGTACTTGCTGCAGTGGTTTCTGTGGCTTTCTATCAAAGTATCTGCAAGCCAGTGAGAGAGAGACAGATGCAGAGTGTAAAAGCCAGGGAAAAGTAACTGAAATAGTCCTATTAATGCATTTCACTGATTTCCTTGGTCTCTTTCTATATTAAGGATGGAGAGAAATTGTGAATAATTGTGAATGACCTGTGACAGCCGTGTTCCCTGTTGCTGCTCTGAGTGAAGGTGCTTGGTCGGGACAGCCTCCTAAGCCCTGTGGATGGAGCATGGAAACAATCAGCATGGCAGGATGGAAACCTCTCTTTTATCTTATAGGAAGACCTGACTCTTAGACTGAGATCTTCAGTCTGGGGTGGGCCTTTCTCTGGCTCCAGAGAGTGTCATTGCTCCTCCCTTAGCACAGAGCTGGCTTTGCCTACAACATCCACCCCTGGCAGCTAAGTTTGATGCAACACTGCAGAAAAGGAGCTCTCAAAAATGCCAACATCTTCACCTGAGCTGTGGGTGAGTGCAGTTTTTGCTTCAGGTTATTATATTCCATGGATATTTCAGGCATCTCTCACTCAGCAGACCCGCCATACTCAGGACATACAGGGTACGTAGGACAGAAACTGTTGTTCCTTTCCTGCTTGTGGAGAGGTGTTGTGTTATCTTGAGATAAGCCTAAGTGCATGCAGCCACCATGCCCTTTAAAACAATGCTGTGGTAAGCCTTAAACCTGTCAGAAAAATGTAGCCCTGAAAGCTTTGTAAACCCAAGAAATCAGCAAGCCACAGCTTATGTGGGAATCAAAACCATGGCTTGAGGCAGTTACAAAGCTAAATATATGAATTTTTGCACATCTGTTGCAGGAGCCAGAGACACCACTTTTGCAGGAAGAATTGGGAGCTAAACCTTTAAAGATCAAGCCCCAAAGCACTTTCTGTTTGTTTATATGCACTGCACTCATTCTGTTTCAATGCTATTGGAAAATTATTTCTGGAATGTATCAAATGGCATAATACATGTTACAGATCCCTTTCCTAGTTAGCTACAAAGCTTACACTGCATTTAAAGGGGGGATAGGGGCAATTTTTTATTGTTCAAGAATTTTAATGAAGGAAAAGATTTTTTAGAGCAGATAACTGTAACTGAGCTACAATTACAAACCAAGTAATACCCTGCTATTTTTTGTCTTGTTCTCAACTCACAGCTGCACAGTCAACTCTTAGGTTTCCTTGGAAATTTTTCAGCAAATCAAAATTTCGTTGGAAACATCTACGCAGCTTTCATAATGCAAGATACTTGGGGTTTTGAAATACCTTGGATTTGACAGACTTCTGCGACCTCAAAGGTGAGTTCCCGCCACATTTGGCCAGAGGAAGGAGCTGCCAGGCCCTTAACTCTAAGGGAGTTGTTGAGGAATCCCTGTAGGGCAGGTAGCTTGGGGTGCAGCTGCAGATTGAGCCCTGGATGGGATCAGCTCGAGGCAAGAGGCTGTGACCTGGTGCTGCCCCTTTTAACAACAAAGGGCACAGGGACCTGTGGCCCAGCTGGGTGACCAGACACTCAGAGACACAGCAGGAGCTGAGGATTCAGCTGGAAGAACCCAGACTCAGGGTATAAAAGCCCAGTGTTTCCTTTGTTCAGGATCCCTTCTCCAAGACACAGGCTCGAGCTGTTATTTTGTTCCTGCACCATGATAAAATTACTTAAAAGGAACCACAGGTCTGCCTTGGGAAACCTGGAATTGAGCCTGTAAGGAATCTTGTCTGTGTGGATGTGGGATGTGTAGGGAGTCACCTGCTGGGTCACTGGAGCCACCTGCTGTGAATGGGGCTTTGGTCTCAGCATTTAAAGTCTCTGGGGATGGGACTGTGACTGCCAAAGTTCTCCTGAATGGTCAGAGAGAAAAGTGTCCTTAACAGCAGATGCATCTGTAAGGAGGCAAGGGGATGTTTGAATTTGGGCTGAGGAATCACGAGTCTTACCATTCTGCACAGTGTTTAACTGTTCTGGAGAAAAGTGGGTTGTAGAGGACCAGTCTATGGACGAGGTCTAAGGGACAATGGAAGCACATGGAAGCCAGATGTAGGTGTCTTCCTTCAGCTGAATCTGATGTTGCTTGGACCCTAAGCACCCGTGCCACTGCTGTTGACTGGCTGATTCCCACTTTCTCCTGCTCATCCTACCAGTTCACGACGCTCAGGTTTGCATGGGAGGGAGACAGCCTGTACTGGATGTGGAGCAGGGGCAGTGTGTGTGCCCTCTCAGGCTCCTTCAGGCACGGCAGTGAGCAGAGGTGGACTTGCCTCACCCTGGGCTCAGCTCCCAGCAGGGAGGAGGTGGAAGGGGAAGGCAGGCAGTGCCAAGCCCCTGGGCAGGCAGTCCCCTTGCCCCCACACAGCTGGCTGCCAGCAGTCCCAGTGACCCTGTGGGTCCAGCACGGCTCTGGCTGCAGGCCCTCAGCGAGCTTTTAACCATTGCTAAAACTTTCTGTATCTCACTTTTTTTTTTTTTTTTAATACAAGTGCAAAAGCCCAAAATTACTAATGTTCCTTCCAAGGCGATGACCACAAAACAGAGAATCAAACCCACAGAAATGCTTTCTTTTAGAAATTACTCACATTTCATCAAGCTTTGCTTATACTGAGGTGACACAGCCAAACCCACTGACAGTTCAGCTATGTGGCCTGAGAAATTCGACTGCATTAACAAAGCTACTCTCAGATGTAGAGCACCACTTTTCATCTTAGTTAAAATACCACATTGCTACTCCATTCCTAGCCTGTCAGCATCCCTTCTCATTGGCCCTTCGGCCTGTCCCACTGGAAATTTGGCATATATCGCCAAGCTCCTTGCAGCTATATGAGTCAAATATTCACTCCAGAATGCCTTAGACATGTGGGGAGAACGGCTTCTTTGCTCTTCCTTTTTCAGAAACCTAACTAAATCTTCCTATTGTGTGAGCTACTTTTTTCTTAAGGACACTATATTTCATTTCATCCTACAGTGAAACAGTTGCAGGCGGCTGCCCAACACTTGTACTCTTAAAAAGGGAAAACAATGCAAAGAGAGGATGTCCCTGGAGGAAGATCATGCCCTGCCCCAGCTGCTCACACATGCAAGACAGATTTTTTTTTTCAAGGCCAGCAGCCAGTCAGGAACGTGACTGCTGTTCTTGCCCTTGGAAGCACCCCTCTTTGCCTTGCAGTCTTTGGAAACTTGGCTTTCACTACTACAAGGGTAGCTGGGGACTCTACTGGTTTTGAGCACTGGCATTTCAAAGGAATTACTGTGTCAATGGCCAGTGGCGTGACATACTCAGGGGTGGGACACATCTACGTGCTTGCAACGGGCAGTAAAGCTGAAGAGAAGGGCTGGTTTCTTCTGCCCTGTCCTGTATGGAGCTGAACAGTCTCTGGTGGGTGAGAAGGGACTTGCATAGACAGTGAGTAGGATCTGGCAGTTTTGTTGTTCTGCTTTTGGCAGTTAAGCAAAAAACCTTGGTTGTCTGCTAGAAAGGTAAGCAGTTAGATACTTGCTCAACATCTGTGTCCTTGGGGTATCTTTCTTGTTGGAATGGATAACGTTTTCGAGCACACAGCTTGTGTGACAGCTTGGAAAGGTGATGCTGACATTACTAGCAGTTGCTGCAAGGCTGGTACAAAAATAATGGCTGGCCACAAAACCCAGAAAGTTCTGCAAATACTGCAGAAGTGGAAGTCATTGGGCTCTGCAGGGTGTGTGCCATGAGGACCAGAGACCATACAGGGAGAGGCAGGAAAGGTGTAAGATGCTTGACACAGCAGCTCATGTCTTCCCTGCAGATGTGCTGGTGCTAAGCCTCTGGTAGCATAGCGGCTGCACAGTTTGGATGCTTCGGCACCATCCCCAGGTTTGGTGTTTGCCTGATACTGTGTTTTCAGTCTGATCCTTGGCCCCTGCAGATAAGAAATCTTGGAGATAATTGGCTTTCCCAGTTGTCTGTAATGAAAGCAACATTCTTCCTTCACAGAGGTGTCTTTACAAAGAATCAGCCAAAGTAAATGCAAACGGTTGTGTCCTATCTTAAAGTGTGCTATAAAAACCATGAACGGAGTAGTGCATAAGGAGGAGTTTGCATGACAATATATTTTTGGTATTGAATACTTTAGATCAGCTCTTATAGCTACGAGAAGAAATTCCTATGTTCTGAAAGAAGTTTCCCCCAGAACATGTAGCAAGGACCAAAAGATGGATTTGTGTTGAAAGTAATGGACTGAGATTCAGGAGGAAAGTTAAGGTGCCAACCTCTTCACAGACTTCCATTATGTCTTAGTTCACCTGTGAAACAAGGAAGCAACATGCTAGGGAAAGTAGGGATAAGAATATCATTACAACTCAAATCATAAATTAATGTTTTGGTGAAGCAGGCGCTGGCATTTACCACAGTTCCAATGATAAAACCTTTCCGAAGACCACACCAATGTTAAAAGAATGGGAAAAGGATTTTTGCCTAAGTAGAAATGTTTCCCTGTAAGCAGAACACCAACCATCAATAGTAGTGATGTCATTATCTCAACATGCTGAAAGCAGAAGTGCAGTTTATTATGGAAGAAACATATCGAAACCCCCTCACAGGCAGAATATTTAATTATTTTTTTGGTTACTGACTAGAATCATCAGACTATGGATTGGAAAGGATGCTTGGATGCCACCTGGTCCAACCCCATGCTGAAAGCAGACCTGGCTTCACTATTAGATGATGTTATCTGGGGCCTTGTTTGGTGAAGCTGTGCATCTGTCTGGAGGCAGGGATGCTGCACTCTCTGCATTCCTGTGCTCAACTGTGCCCTGTGAGAAGAATTTTCTTCCTTCTTTCAAGAGACAGGTAAGAAAACATGCATTTCCTGTTTTCCAGAAAAGCCCAGGTGTAAGTTGGACACTTCACTCCTTAGGCATAGCTGTGTACATGCCTGGAGACAAAGACATTTGCTTTTCAGAGCTTTGACCTATAATAGTGTTGAACAGTTCCTGATGAGGGCTGGGAGAGGTCTCTGTATTGATTTTCTTAAATACTTGGTGAAGTTTTTCTTTCTGTTTGTGACTTTTTAATGATAATCCAGTCATTAAGACTCATTAGCTGCTTGCTTTGAGGTGTGGGGCTCTGCTGGGTTTTTTTGTTTGGGATGGTGGGTTTGTTTGGTTGTGACATTTGGCCAGAAGAAGTACCTGATTTTGCTTTTAACACTGACATTGGGGGGGAGAAAAAGAAAATAAAAAAAGAAGACTTTTCCTGCAAGGTCTCATGAATCACAGACCTGTCACTCTGACGTGTTGTAGTGGTTTGACCTTGGCTAGGGGCCAGGTGCCCACCCAAAAAACAATTGCAAACCTGAGACATGGTTGTAGACCTGTGAGTAAATTTTTCAAGTAGGACAACATGCAGTGTGAGATAATACAGGAGATAGTATAGAAAACCATTATAGAAAAGGGAAGGAAATACAAAAGTGGTACTGTTATGGTTTAAAACCCATTGCCTTGGGTTATCCCTCTGGTTCAGCTGTGGCTTGAGAAGCCATGGTGCCTGTTGATCTTTTTTCCTTCCTCTCTCCCCGAAAGTGCTGTACAGTGATGAGCAATGTCCAGTAGGCAGTAGCCAAGGCCCAGCAAATTGCATGGATGAAATGAGACTGTGAGCAAAACTTCAGTAGAAGGAGTGTGAATGTTAAGTAGGCAATAAATGTTAGTTTTTATCTTACATTGAATGAGAGCACATGGTTATTATCATATCCAAATGCTTCTACAGATTCAGATACTTTGTGTTGCTGAATATGGTAAAAAAACAGGTATGGCTCCTTGTTTTGGGATCCCGCTTCTTGAATCCCTGTCTTGTAGTTTTTATCAACATTTTAAGGCAAATTTTTAGGATGTGGGCAAAAGATGGCATATCATCTGAGACACAGATATTGTTGTGTTCTTCTCCTGATTTGTTAGGGAATGGTGTGCAGTATCACTTTAAGGTCTATAAATAGAAGTTCACTTGTAGATATATATATAAAAATAGACACAAATATAAATAAAATAATTCCTTGACAAACAGCATTCACTTCTGTTTTTGTGGGCATCAGTCATTAGCAAGTTTCTGGATCATACCTAAGCTGCAACAGCATGGGGGAAAGGAAAGGTTCTTGTGTCACTTTCATTGGCCTTCAATCACAAGTTATGAGAGCATTACTTTCTGGTCATTAATTTTATGATGTATAAGGCTGTCAGATATTTTGGGACTCGGTGATTAATGGTTTCAGAAAAACATAGAGCTTTCAGCCAGCTGGATTTTTGGGGGCCGGAGTAGCTAATGTAGCGGAGAAGGCACCCATTTGGGGAGAAATCTGTGAGAGATATGGTCTGCATATGAAGAGGACAAGCTACTGGCACAATAATTGTAATATTATGGATAGCTATATAAAATAACAGATGTGGAGAAGTGGGATGCCAAAAAAGCCAACAAGATCTTGGTGGGAAGCTTTTGGCATGTCAACTTTAATGATCGAGCAAGACACCATGAGAAAGGAGAATTTTTTCCAGGAATCGAAAACCAGGGATGTGGTTACTGAAAGCAAGAATTCCAGGAGAGGGAAGAGAGAGAGAAAATGTCAGATAGAGATGTACAGTGGATTGCTGGAAAGCTTGAACCTCAAAACATTTGAGTAAAGGCATTTCAGTGTAGAAGTCACTGTGTTAAAGGATAATAGCCTAGCCAAGAGAATCACTAATAAATGGGAAGTAATTGTGTTTCTCCACTCATGCCATAACACAGCAAAGTCCCCGTGGGAAAGGACTGGGTCAGGAGGTCATTTGTGAGGAATGTGCCTAGCTCAGAGGTTCGAGGCAGGTATCTCAGCTGTCAGTGGGAGACTGCAGTAGCCTTTGTGTTTCACAGGCAGCTACACACAGGCATAGCTAGGAAGAGCAGGATGTCTTCTGCCTGTGGCAGACCACTAAACGGACATCTTGGCTTATTCATGATTCTCAGTAATGAAGTGCCACAGGGATATATTTGCTGGGATAACCATGCTGGCTCTGAAATGCTACTTTTTCTGGAATGAGAGTATGATTCTAATGCATTTAAGGCAGTCACTTTTCCCACACTCTAATATTGCAGCTCCACATTTTTGGTATTAGCCAATCAGATGTGTTATAATTATGAATCAGACACTGGTTTTAAGGCTTGCAGACCTCTCTCATAAAGCTTTAATTTCCTCAATCGTTTGCAATATTCATACATCTGTCACATTTGCAAGGTATCTGGGCAGGGTAGCGCCAATGGGCAAGGCTGTGCCAGGCACAATACTGTGTTATGTCTGCGGATTGTACCTAGTTAAGCCCTAAGTAGGGCTTGACAAGTCACTGGCACATGATCCAAGTCTTTCTTATTTATCAGGGGTACAAGTGGTTTGTGGTCAGTCAAAAGCTGAATTAACTCTCTGGAAGAGCTTTTTTAATACATTTTTCACATGTTTCTTTTACAATGAGACACTTCTCAGTCTGCAGAGAGTGATTTATATCATCAGCAAATGTCTAGGAGCAGTATGTAGCAGTCCTGCCAGTCTGACCAGGTTGCAATGTTGCAGGTGGCTCTGTGTGATAACGGGAAGGGAGAATTATGTGCTTCAGGTAGGGCTTCCACTCAGTTGAAAACATATTCTGGTATTATATTCAAATATAAGACAATTTTATTTTCCAGGGGTTCATTACAAGAATATATTGCTACCATTCATAACCCAGCCTTCATTTCACTTTGACATAGATTCAGGAGTTTGCATTAATGTATTACCTTTGTAGGCCAATTTACCTTTTCTCAGTCTGCCTTTATGCCTAGTTTTCATATGTGTTATCTCAGTAGTTCAGCTAGTTTTGATGTAGCCCAGTGTTTATTGCCTTTCAGACCTGAATACCAAGTGTCTCTGGAAATCTAGACCAGCTTTTATCATGTTTCTCTTCTCAATGGCAATATCCCAGGACTTTGTCTGTACAAGCAACTATCCCTTTCCAGGTGCTGCAGTAGCCTTGTCATTTCCTTTGGAATATATTGGGTGCAGTAGCAATGCCAAAAGGAAGTCTGCGGAAAGATTACCATCCAAAAGGCATAATAAAAGTAGTTAACTTGGCGCCATCTGGGTGTAGAAGCATCTGCCAAAAACCATTTGCGGCATCTAAAAGGGGGAGAAAAAGCTTGGGCATTCATCTTGGAAAGATGCTGTCCACTGCGAATACGACAGTGCTTCTCCCAAGCACTTTGTTTTGTTGATTTAGGTCAAAGGATGTGCTGACTCGGCTGTTTTTGTTAAGGCCTTGTAGCCGCTGGTGAATGCCGTTCAGTGGGTTTGGCTATTTCCTCTGCAGCACTGACAGGGCTTGGACTGTCTGCTCCTGCTTTTTGAGTGGGAAGCACTGCAGTGAGCACATTGTGACTCCCTGTACACCCTGGGGAGCTGTATTCCATTGTGTAGAGGGGGGATGAGCTTAGTGCTTCCTCCAGAGCTTTTTTGTTGTGTTCTTTAGACTGATAGAGCAATGCCATCAGTGTATTGTACTGAACAGTTAGTTTTTTAACCTCTGGGGGCAAATACAGAGTGTCCTGTAATATTGCAAATGACTACAGACCTTACTGGCATGTGTGTTCATCCATGAGTGCAAATGGTGAAAATGATCCAGTCACTCATTATGTGTTTGTAACTGGTTCTTTCCCACTTCTTATTTCTCAGTGCTGTCCTGTGCCTCCTCTGAGGGACTTTGTTCTAGTTTCTGATTTGCCTTCAGACCCAGGAGACTGCTTTATACCTGTTGATTTTCCCTCTCCAATCTCTAAAAGTCAGAGAGGACCTTACTCAACTTTCCTCGCCCAACTTAATTCCCTCCATTCCTGCTGGAGTGGACACCACTAGTGTTGTCTCAAGGCCTCTGTTCAGTTAAGTTCTCCTGTATCCCCACAGAGATGTCCCTCTTCCACCAGAAATCTGTCCTGCTGTAGCAGAATATGGAGGTGTGAGGGCTCACAGGATTTTTCATCATAGTCGTCTTAAAATTAGTCTAATTTTAAACCACTTAAAATTGAAAATAAATCCTGAAAATGCTGATTTAAGCTCCTGCTACTATAAAATAAGCATCACAAACTCATTAGTCAGGGAAGGAAGCCACCAAATACATGTGCATTTTCCCATTGTTTTCCCTGGCAAAGAATTAATTAATGTTGCAAAAAATTACTGTAAAATTTCTTCCATTTCCTCCTGTCGGTTTATCCTATCGACAGGAAGGTGGCTAAGTTGTGAGTGCGCACACTTGGTGCTGAGACTTCACAGCCTATATCATTGCCAAAAGCCAAGCACCATCATAGTCAAAATGTGGGATTTTAAAAAATGAGTGCTGATATTGATTGCCCTGCATTTTATGTGACTGGAGCAAGGGGTCTGTTTTTGAGAAATCATCATGCCCCTTAAAAAGGATCAGGCCTCAGCCTCATTTTAAAACACTTAAAATTGAAAATAAATCCTGAAAATGCTGACTTAAGCTCCTGCTGTTATATAAAAAGCATCACAAACTCATTTGACCCTCAGAACTGAAATTTTCTTCTTTCTCCAAGTTCCAGACCCATATCCTGCACACTTTCCTCATACTCTGTTAAGTACTTCCAGTTGGACTTCTCAATGAAATAGGGAGGTAGAAGCTGACTGCATGTATGCGTGTGTGTGCTCCTATCTGTATCTGTGATCGGGATTTATGTGGCTCCGTATATATGTGTATATTCTTGTTAATTCTGCCTTTATTAGCCTACAAACTGAGATGGTTTGGTTGCTGAAACTAAGAGAGAGTAAGGTGAAATTACTGTGGCCAAGTAGAAAACTTTCCCTCCTGAAGTAATACACATAAGAATATGATACTAGAAAACAGAGGCAAAGCTAGGAAATCTAAGAGATCCTGAGATACTTTTCTCATATTTTGTCTGTTTTGTTTGTTTATTGTTGTTGTTGTTCTAATGTGAGAAAAGAAGGAAGGAAAGGAAAAGTGGCCCATTCCCATTTGTGAAACTCATATCCCTCATAAATCACAGTACTCTGCACCACAGTGAGCAAATCTGAGTGCAAAGTGCTGTAAGTAACGTAAAAGATACGTTAAGAGAAGTGCATACTCTTCAGGTTTTATGCATTTCAAAAAACATGAGTCATTCATTTCTATTTGCCTCTTCTATGCAATTAAAATTGAAAATTAAATGAGCAGAAAGGAGTAAATAGAATAAGTGTCTCTTTCTTTTGGGAGATCCTCTTGGTAGAGTCTGGTTGCATCACGATTTTCCACATCAATAACATGCAGTAGGTTTTTCCCAGAAACTCTCTTGGGATTAGAGATGTGATTATTCCCCCCCCCCCCCACCCCCATCCCCTCTGATGGGTATTTATGGCTCAAATGAGGGGTGGTTTTGGAAGAAAGCACTTAGTTCTCATCTTGTCACAGGGGCAGTTAATCTTAGTATCTATAATTGTCTAGTCATTTGTATTTGCCATATGCTTTTCTCTTTAGCTCTAGTGTTAAAGTTTTGAGGGGTCACTGAATTTGGCACACATACTTTTTCACTTAACTATACCTTTGATTATCAGGAGCCAGTAAATACTGAAATAATTTAAAGAGGTACACATAGGTTCAGATATCTACCTTTAAATATTTGAAGGAAGGATAATAACAATAAAGCCCATCAAGCTGCTTTTTAATGATGCTTTTCTTGTTAACGTCTGGCTGTGCAGGTATGATAGTCCTCAGCACTGCAGAGAGGGCCATTGCTGGGAGAAACCCTCTGCAGATGGAGGATCTCTCCAAGAGGTGGTGCTAACAATTGCCACAGTCGGAATAACATAATTGTAAAATCTCTATAATCTGTTTGCAACTGTAATTAAAGGTTTCATGTGGGCATGTCCGCTTCTGCAGTAGTATGGCGTCCTCCTATTTATGAGCTGTGTAATTGTATGTTTAGTCCTTTTTTGGCATAGGAAAGCCACACTATAATGTGTAATTATAACCTTGGTAAGTGTAACACCATTAAAGTTACAGTAAGTGGTGTGCGCAGGGGAGGAATGATAGGGTGATGACAGAGTGACATGCTGTAACCAGCGTGGCATAATAAGAAGAGTCTTGTTGATCCTGCTATTAAAAAGGCTGTTCTCTCTACCAGCTAACTTTGGTTCCCTGGGAGAAGGGAAATGTTGCTAAGCCTCGCAGAAGCTGTGGCAGGTGCTGTGGTGGGAGCAGTGGAGGACCCACCAGTGCCCCATGTCACTGAGGGCTGTGGCGGGGAAGCGATGTTGGTTTCACAGGGAAGATGTCCAGGTGGAATGCTGGAGGCTGCCCTCTGAAATGTCCTGTAGGTGGAAACAGCCAGGAATGTCATGAAAAGCGGCCTGGGGAAACACAAGCTTTGCCCAAGAGAGCACCAGTGTTGCTTGATTTTTTTTAATATTGCTGCCAGCAGTAAATTCCGTGCTCATCTCTGTGCTGGGAAGTTTCCACTACTCTGATACCTGTGGGATGCTGTTAGCCACATTGGAAGTGTGTACTGATTAGCATCACTGAGGAAATTAAAATTCTCAGTGTGGGTATGTGGCTTAAACTACACTGCAAATTGAATTAAATTCTCAAAAAATCCTGCCAGAGAGGACAGTATTTTATTAAATCCCAGCCTTGCAAGCACTTTTACATAGGATTGCAGAGGAGAGCTTTAAAATGGTCCTTATGGCGTTTTTAATGGAAGCAAGTCCCAGGGCTGGTTCAAGGCAGCTGGTCCAGTGTTTCTCTTTTTGCATTGGCAGGAGTACATCACTAATCTGAAAGCTGTTGAGAGTCTTCTAGTGATGCCTTTTTTCCATGTTTGTGTTTTGTATTTTCTGGCTGAGTTAGACCGTATCCTGTAAACTTACTTATTGTGCTTCGTATTCATTGCAATGACATCTACTGTGGAAGGGAGGAGAAAGCTCATTAACCACAGGCTCGCCTCCTGCTGACTGCAGTCAGAGATGGCCTGGGACAGCACTTGCAGCAGATGTTTCTGCTTTATAGATCAATGGAAACTTTACAGAGATATTTCCCTCTTCAGTCCAAAAGTAAATGCCAGCAAGTCAGAGATCCACTAACTTTGTGCTGGACAGCAATAATTTTATTAGGGTTTTTTATATTTTTTATATACACACAAGGTAGCTACCGGAAAGTTGCTTTAATGTTGCTTTAAATGGCATCTCTTAGAGCAATAAAGCTGCTCTCCCCTTGCAGGGAGCAGCCTTGTGTCTTTGCCTTCAAACAAAACATCAGTGTAGGCTACAGCCTGGCAGACACAGGCATGCTCAAGACACAAACCGTCAGCCATCACCATGGGTTTGTATTTTCTGGTTCTGAGTCTCCATGGGCTCTATGGAACAAATATGTACTTCAAAGGAGTAATACTCTATTATATCGAAACAAAGGGGAGAAATGCATCTTTCTTTCCGCAAATTATCTCCTTGCTTTGTCAAGGAGGGACTGACTGGGGAATGAGGGATATGGATTGGATGGGAAAGGCAAGGCTTAACATCTGTGCCCACTCATGAATCCACAGGGATGGGAACACATGACTCCTTTCTCAGCACAGCACTCCTGTCTGCTGCAGCTTTGGGTGCAGTTGCTCACAAGCAATTGCAGAGAAGAAATAAGCACTTTTAGTATTTTGGCTAAGAAAGCTCATCCATGCTTTCAGATCATCAATGTGAAACCAGTGTGAAATGGGTACTCTCCAGGACTCTTCTTTGTCTCATACTTTGCTGTTTGTGTCAAGGAAACCAGATAATTGCAACTGAAAGAGCTGCTTCATTTCCATGTGTGTGTGTTTGCTGCAGGAGTGGTGGCATCTGTGGGAAACAGACTTTCATACATCCCACTCCTGTGTTAGAGACGGGGAACTCTTGGCTCTACAGATGTCTGTAGGAAACTGTGAACTCAGAGACACATCTTTTAGTGATGGGAACCTCAGCTGTGTTGAAACCTCAGCTGATATTTCAGTGGTAGAAACATCAACTGTCCTGTCATGGAAGATTTCAGTTACTGGGAGTATTTTTTGTAGCAGCAAGTAACAAAATAAACTCCATTGATTGCCTGACATAAGGGAGCTAGAGATGTCCTCTGACTGAACCAGGCCATAGCTGGAAATATTTAATGCTCCTTTCATGTTCAGGGATCTGCGATTTTGGTGGGCTATTCTGTGTGAAGAATCTGCTGTGCTATTTCTGAGCATCATCTTTCCTCAAAGACCCCAGAAACATGCAGAGACTGCACAATAACAAGAGTTTCCTATAATTCACTTGGCCAAAAAGCCCATGAGGCCATGAAGTGTGAGAGAGTTGATTTCTTTTACTGGCTGACATTTAAGTGCCCACTATTGTGTGGTCAGTCCAAGCAGGTCATGCTAGAGACTGGTAAAGGCACAGTTGCCTACCTTGTCCTTTCCCAGCTAAGCTTCATCATTCTAATAGCATTTAGCAAGCAGCATTGAGATTAGAAAGGATCTGAAAAGCTTCTCACTTGCTTGTTAATCAAAGTAACCATGTTCATCAGTTTATATTCTGGCTACTCCTGACTTCGGAGAGGGGCCCATGAGCACTGGGCCGAAGCAAACCATTTAGTGCTGTGGGAAGCTCAGGCTGCTGCAATTATCCTTTCTGGTCAAAATTTCTGTAGACACATTCCTCATCTTCCTCCTGCCTAAGGTCTGGTTAAGGTGCTTGAGATGGTTATTTCACAGGTGTGCAGAACCACCTCTGGTTTCCTGTATAGATGCACAGCATCATTTCCAGAGCACAGCAGGAGCCTTCAGGATGGCCCATTGTGTTTTATTATTGGCTTCTCTTTAAATAGGTCCTCATGTACCAGCAAGTTCCTGAGCTCACTTTCTAATGGCATAGGCAATCTTGATTTCTCACGTCTTTTCAAAAAGATGTCTGCAGCTGACAGCCCATATGCCCCTTTTGTTATTTTATAATTTGAGAGTGCTGCATATAGATCTGACTGCCTCTCTCCCTCCCTTGCCAATAGGTGCCTTATTACATTGCCTACACAATGCCTATACATTGATAGCTTTGCTCAGTGGCCCATCATGCTGGTACAAAGGGGGCTTGCAGCCATGTGTGAGGGACTCCACTGCAATTTATTTAAATAAACTCTGGATCAGCATTGGGTGCAGCCTGTGGTCCTGTACCATTATGTGAAGGGTGCCATGCTCAGTACAGCAGCTCCTTGCTCAGTGGTGCTGTCTCCTGCTAATCCTCTCTCCAGGAAGGAGGGTTTGGAGCTGTAGGAGGGGGGACGGCATGCTCTGTGCCAGGAGGTGGACTCTGCACGTGCAGAGCTTGGAGTGGGTCACCTCCCCAGGCTGGGGCTTGAGGTATAAAAGCAGGGCAAGTCCTGTGTCCCTGTGAAAGCCTGTACCAAAAGAGCATCCCAAGCATGCCTGGTTGATCTCCCCTGCCTGCCTTCCTGGGAAGGAAATGACAATTTTCCTTGCCACATGAAGATGTCTCTCTTGCTCCCTTTGGCCTGTGCTGTAACCCTTGGAGGAGGAGAACTCATCTGTTCCATTCACTAGAGGCCACTGCAGCATCACCCACCTCTGGTCTTTTCGCTTGCAATTTCAGAGTGTTGCTCTAGAGACTGTGTTTCTCGCTATGATCTCTCTTCTAGGTTTTTTATTTGATATACAAATATTCTCTCTCAATTGCAATGATATCTCCACTGTTCCCAGGGCAAGTTTGTCATGCTCCTTTCAGCAATAGGTGACATGGACATTTCCAGCTACTATGAGCTACCAGTACATGAAGATGTGAAACATTTGACACCCAAATGCCATAGTCAGACCTTATTCTCTTTTACAACATTTTATTAGAATCTATGGGACTTAAACTAATGCTTTTGGCAGGACCTCACCAGTACCTCTCATGGAAAAGTCCAAGGGCTTCTCTGATTTTCACTTACTGTCTTAGTAGCTCAGGGCTGAACTTCTCTGATAAAGTCCTCTGATTAACTACCTCAGACCTTCTAATGCAACCAGCATTTTGTGGTCCTATCTGCAGAGATTAATTTTCAGGCTCTCAGGGCAAGTAGCTGGATTAAGCATAAATTTCTTTTTTCATTCATTATTTTGAGGCATGCCTGTCCTTTTTTACCTGTTTCTGCTGGCGTACCTAGAGTGTGATGGTCTTAGTCCTGGCCCTTTTGCTCTGTTAATTTTTCTCCTAGGAATGTATTTATATTACACATAAAGGGCATTTTTAATTTTTCAGCTTTAGGCCAGAACTGTTTCTTTTCAGTCTTGTGCAGAGTCTCTACCCCTGTTTTTTTCCCTCTGATCAAAACTTTGTTTATGTAAACTTTTGCACACTTTTCACCATCAAAAATGTAATGTGTTCATTCGAATCATCCAACCCATTGAACTTTCAATCCCTGTAGAGAAGAAGTCTTCTCCTTTGCTACAGGAGCACAAATCTGTGCTCCATTTGTGCAGTGGTACCTGCCAAAACCTTCTATCAAGCACAGGGAAAGCATTTGGCATCAGCCGCCTCCCCAATGACTTCTCCCATCTGAGGAGAAAATTCCATTTTTCTGTGTTACATTCTTTCAATAATCTACATAACTGAGACTTTAAAATGTTTGGCCATGTTTCTGCCCCTCTGCAAAGTCTATGCAGTCACTGCTTCTGCTCTCTCTCTGCCGCCTTGCCTCTCCCTTCTCTGTTTGGTAAGACCTGTGCTTTCACTATTAATACCATTTCCTGTGGTTTTCCTTGTAATGTTGATGTTACTTTTCCTGGCGCTAGTCTAATCTAGAACTTCAATGCACCAAGGAAATCTTATGATGGATCTGACCTCCTAATCCAAATGTCAGCTGTCTGCTTAGTTTAAGCCACAGCAAATGGATTTCCATGCACAATTCCTCCTGAATTCAGGCTGTGCATACCTCTCTGACCCAAATGTCTTCCAATGGGATCTGTGGCTCTCTGGGGTGGCCAGAGCATCATGAGATTCAGTCTCGGAGCATGCTGGGATCCCCAAGTGTCCTCCATTCCCAACTTGACAATTTAATAGCGTCTCAGGCACCTGAGAATATAAATAGACATTTTTCAAGAGGGCAAGCTGCCAGCCTTATCTGAAAAAGTATGGATTTCAGTACAGGACTGAGTATCTTCAACTTGGATTGTGCTTCTGGCTCCATCACTGTTCATTTTTGGATACGACACCAGCTTTACCATGACTCTGCTGCGTTATCCATAAAATGAAGGTAACAATCTTCATCTTATTTGTAAAGTGCCCTAACCAGCAAAGGAGCTGTGGCACTGCAGAGCTAAGTTGACTGAAATAGGTGAGTTCTTTTTGCTGAAGCCTATAGCTTCTCAAAAGCCTGAGCTAACTGAAGCAGTAGTTAGACAACTGGAGAAGTAACTGGGTCGGGAGCTATATTTGTGAACAATGGCGGGGGCATATTACTCATGTGAATAATTTATCTGACAAAGACTTATAGTTTGCATCATTTTCTTGAGACAATGGACTGTAAATATTGCAGTCTGTTGAATTATTTGAGGGATGAGTCAATGTGATTTGTTTAAGATCTAGCAACTTCTTGAATTATTGAATTCCTTACTCCCAGACACTTATTTGAGCAGCACCAGCTGCTGAACGAGTAGGTTCACACTCACTCCAACTGGAAGTTGCCTTTGCAAAGTGGGTTTGAGAACCAGCTCAAACATGGTTGACAGAAATCTCGTCCTTCAGAGATCATGGGCTACTTGGCTGCTGTTGCAGGCAGTACCTCACCAAGTTTTACCTGTTGTACCAAACCTTGTTTTAAAGAATTAGGACTTGTAGCTTGCCTTTTGCTCTAGGCAGCTAAGTGACTCTTGGATTGGTCTTTGTGTGACACTAAAGATCAGGTATTGCGCAGTAACTTTTGCTCACATGAACATTTCTGTGAACAACGCAACAGCTAGCATCATTCTCAATTTAGCCTAGCACCCTTGAAAACTTTCTAACCCTGTGTTTGTTGGTTCCTGGACCCTGACTGCCTTCTGGTTAAATAAACCTTTGTGGCATGAAGAGTATCTGTTTGAATGTGTTTGAATGAAAGGCCTTAGTAGTTTCTGAATGTCATTCTTTCATTCATAGTTGCAAAAAAGTTTCTGTATAACATGGGGACAATGACAACCACTCCCCTCTGTCAACTCCTTTTCTACCATTTGATGTCCCAAGATGAATTGAGTCAGTGCACTGAATGGCCATCTGGTTTCTGTAGGACCTGCTGGAAGTGACTCAGAAGACAGTGGCTATGCTTAGTCAGGTCTCTGGAGGGGAGAACAGCATCACTGGTAGACAGGACCTTGCTGAGGGTACTGCGACATGTGGGTCTGCATCCCTTTTTGTTTCTCTAGAGAGATTATGTTCCAGTAACTTGTGCACCACAAGCCCCCCTGATCACGATCAGATCTCCTCCTGCCAAACAGGTCAGAGCTGCTCTTTCACCTGGTTGAACTGCATGGTACAGCCCCCATGAGGGGGTGAGAGCCCGGGCAGATCCACCAGATCTGTTTGTTCACATCCACTTCATTATTATCGACTTCCTGTCTGCACTGCCCTTCCCCTTCCAGACAGCAGGAAAGGCAGAGATGGTGCTCCTTTCCAGAGAGGGACAGGTTGGACTCATGAGTTTCCTTGGCTCGGAGAGGAGTGCCAAGATGATATTTCAAGAGGAGAAAGTAGCATGAGACAACGAGGAGAGTGAACTTCTTAGAAAAAAGCAATCAGATAGCAGGGGAAAAGAGACTGTAAAAAATAGAAGAGAAATGAAGTGTTGGGAAATAAGGGGATAAATGCAGCTAGCAAGACTCTAGTGTCTTCCCAGATCTGCCACTGCCTGTGTGTTTGCCCTGGAAGTAATTCCTTCATGACTCTGTTTTTGGGGATTCAGTTTTGGTGTACCAAATTTAGGTTTTTCAAACTAACGCTTTCATCTCCTGGTTAAATAGGACACAAGACATGGTCTATTATCTGGTATTTGGAGTTAGGGAGGAGAAGACCCACAGGGAATCATAGCTGCTTGCACTGTTAATGTGTTGCCTTCTCACTTACAGGCTCGCAGTGAAAATGCTGGTATTCAGCCCTGCCATGGGCACGAAATACTGAATTTCAGAACTGAAATTACTGCCCTGAAGTGAATGCTAGCCATGTGACCAGACAAAGGAATGCATTTGCTTGGTCAGTAAACATCTTTTTAAGGGCATTAACATAATTTGGCTTCCAATTTCTCCTCACCAGACAGATTTTATTTAGTCAATACCAGAACTGTAACAGGCTGTACTATTTTATTCTGCACAAGACCACTGTTCTCCATGTTATTGTGCTGAAGCTCTTCTTAGGGGTGCTTCAGGACAAACCCAGGCACAGGGCATGAAAAAGCTCAGCTGCTTTACTGGCATTGCAGCACCCTCAGCAACCTACTCGGAAAGCTTAGAGCTGACTTTGCAATTTTTGGCCTTGATCTCTGGCACTAAAGTTAATTGGGATAATTCAGAGTTCACACCCATCTCCCTCAGGGTTTGGTTTAAAAATACATGTAATGTGAGTTTTAAAATAATTTCTTTTGATTGGAAGTATTTGGAAATGTTTCTCTTCACTGGTTTTAAAAGGTGTCATTTTTTTATGAATGCTGAGACGTTGATTAATAAAATTCCGAAAGTATTAACTCAATTGAGTGGATTCCAACTTTTCCCTTTTTTATTGTTATGATTTGTGAAAATAAATGCAATAAAAAAAAGTCCCAGCAGCTCTGTTAAACCGTATCCTCAGCAGTCTCCCTCCTGATAGCCTTACCAGATGTTTTACGATGTTAGACATGGGGCTGTTTGCTCTTTTCTTGGGGGAAGGTTGAGCAAAGCCTTGGCTCAGCACCATCAGGCTTTAGCCTGTGACCCTCTGTCCCAGGCGCGTTGGCCACCAGCCTGTGCCCTGGTAAGGAACCAGGTGGTTTGGTGTCCCTGCTCCCAGGACACCTCAGCGAGGAGCAGGCTTTTGTGGTTGCCCTCTTCCGCCCTCCTGATGACAGCTTAGAGGATGTGGTGCTCAGGTCCATCTTCTTCATATCCCATCATTTTTGAGGCTGGAGGATGGAGGCTCTGGCTGTACCAAGTCAGAGCCACCTCCCGTGCAAGGATGGCTGTGGCCACCCAATGGTGGGACACCCACCAAGGGAGACCCCTCTCCCTGGAGGCTGAGCTTCTGGTTTTCTTCTTCCCAGGTCTGCCATGAGTTCTGCCACCTGAATGGAGCTGGAAAGGCTGCAAGCCTTTGTGTTTGGAAGGGACGAGGGGGGCTGAGGACTGGGGAGGTGGAGGCAGGGACTCCTCATGCTCCCAGCTGCTGGCCAGGGAAGGATTTATCGCCCTGGCTGCGTTTGGGACACGGACTGCTCAGAATAGCCATCCATCCTACACGTCTGAGTGAGCTGCCATGGGAGATTCATTTGTAAGCCGGCCTTCCTTCTTCCTGAAGTTTCTTTCTCCTTTATACTGCAAAGGCTAATATATTGTTCAAATTAAAGCGGGCCTGGGGACTGAAGACAGAGCTGGTTATTGAGTGGAATGGACTGATGAGGAGTGGGTAATATATTTAAAGACTGTGTAGGAGCCACCAGGGATGATATAGTCTGATTTATTTGATTTAGCATAATTTATAGTACACTAGACTATGTTGTGATTCTTCAGGATTTTTATCAGGAAATTTGAATTCAATATTTAAGTATCTCTGGGCAGAAACATTCTCATTCCTTTGTTATTTTGGCTTTAAACATATCATGTACCACAGAAGAATTTATAAGTGTATGAAGGGCTTTAATAAGTTCAGATAGAAAAGAAAAAAGTTTGAAATCTAAGTTCGACAAGGGAGAGGGATTCCTGCTTCACCCTTTCCCAAGGGCATGGGTGGATTCATTAAAAAAAGGCAACCCTGTGTCTGCATTAATTCTGGGGGTTTTTTGTCATTAGGACAGAGCCAGCTTTGGTAGAGTCACTCACATCCAAAAACTAGTGTCTCAACTGGAGTAAACCAGCACTGAACCTCTCTGCTTGTGCCCACTGAAAACCGAAGATGTGGTCTGTTGTGCACCACCTTCTTTTCTGAAATGTTCCTTGATTTCAGGGCTGAAATTTTGCTTAGTTTAATAGATGGTAGTCCATTTCTTTGATGCTCTAAGCATGATTTTTAGATGGTAAAATCATTGTAAGTTAGTCCTCTAATAATTTAATCCCTTTCAGAGATCATCAATAAATGGAGATACCTCAGGTGAAACTGGGTCAGTCGTGAAGGAAGAAGTGCTGTGGCACAAGATCACCTCTCTGAGCACACCATCAAGGGAGACTCCATCATTTTTCCCGTAAGTTTAAACTTTTCCACACACAGAACAGGAGGGTGAGGTGGGGTGGCAGTGCCAGTTTGTGCCCTGCTGAAGTACCTCGTGATGCACTGAATGAACATACCAGCAGATGCCGTATTCAAAACATCTTAAATATTCGTAGAAGGATCTCACTCTTAAATTTGTGACACGTCCTTCCCCTAATGTGATTTATTTCTAGGCATGTTCCATGTTTTTGCAGTTTGCATCTCATTAAAGCATAGTGGACTGCAGCCCTTGAGCCCTCAGCCTTAAGGTGTTCAGTTGGGAAAGTTGAATCCCTGGTGATCTGCAAACTGCAACACTATATAAAACCTTCATTGACAGTCAAGCACACTGAGTGTTTAAACTTTTAATAGGCTTAGAGTTAATTCTGGAGTCGTCCAACATCTGCATACATGCGTAAATTCAAGCACCTCGTGGTTGATTTCATATATTGTACCTGAAAGTGTTTTTGAAACTTTGGCAGCTCCATGTAGAGTTTCATGATTCATCTGTGTCTTCATGAACTGCATCAGTTTTTATTTTGTTTCTTACTTTTATTTTCTTCACCCTTTTCCCCATTGGAAGAGGTTCTTAAATACTTAATCAGGACTGTGGTTTGGAATGCACTTTGTCACACACCTTTTCTGTGCCAAAACCCTTTACACACTCTATTAAGGATAAGTTTCCACATACTAATGTATTTATTTGTGAAATGGCTTTTAAAGCCAGCATAGATGGTGGAAGGCAAAGCGTGATGGGCCAAATCCGCTTTTAGAGGAGTCCTGTTCCTTTCTCACAGCTTACACCCCTGCTGTGGAGGCTTGAGATCCTGCAATCGCTCCCTCCCACAATACCAGCAGCAGGGGCAGGGCAGTGCCGCACTGCTTTTAAGGGAAAAAGTGATGGGAGATGTCACGGGGGAAGGTGTGGGTGGGTGTGTGTGCAGCATTTCTGGCAGGTCCCTGAGGTGTCATTGGGTGCCTGATTTCTGGCCAGGGACATTTGCTTCAGCTGGGAGGATCCTGTTGAAAAAATATAGGACAGTTGCCTGGAGGCAGATGGAGAACACTGAGGCTTCCAAAAAACCTCTTTGTACCTTTGCCCTGGACAGCCCTTAGGAGCTGGGCTGGGAGCCGCCGGGCTGGTTTATTGTAAATAGAAGAGTCATTCTTCCTTGCATGTATGAACCTTTTACATTTTGGCAGCTCTTGTCAAAAGAATCCTGTTTTTCTCAAAACATGTGAATGTCTCTGGGCTCTTGAGCAGGCTGAGTGCCTGCGCTCGTCTCTTCAGGCAGCTAGAGGTGGTGGGGGCACAGCAGCGACGTTGGCTGCACTGGCGGCTCTCAAAGCTTCCCGTGTTATTTTTATTGTTCCAGCCTCCAGAGTGCTTTGATTAGGTTGGAATCCTAGCTTTATGGGGTTTTTTTCTTTCTTTTTATTTTTTTTTAAAACAAGTTTTTAGCTCTTGTGGCTGTGGTAAAAGGAGCTTGAAAACACGCTTTGGATGTGCTAAAATCAGAAAGGGAACAAAGAGAGCTCTGCTGGGACTTCAGGGCTGGGGCATGTCTTTTTTTAAACTCCAGATTTTTTCTCTGGCTTGCAATAGTTTCAGTCTTTTTATGAGGTTTTTAGCAGAGGTGTGAGGCCATGGCACAGCTTGTCCGAGGTGACATGGCAGGAAAGGAAGTGAAGAACAAGCTCAAGGTGTCCTTGCCACGTGTTGTGCTGCTGCCTCACTGCCTCACAGGGGCATTTCCCAAGGGCTGGGCTGGTGCTGGTGATGGTCACGTTGGGAACAGCTGGCAACAGAAAACCAAGGAGTTAGAAAAGGAGTGCTTTCATCTTGTGGCAGGTCAGCTTGCTTCCACATCACATTTCCACCCCAAAACATTGTAATGGTGCGTCTTCAGAGTGGCAAGTTTTGTGACAGTTCTGCTGCAGCTGGCAGCTCAGTAGAATCTGCCTTTTTCACCTGAATTTGGCAGCATTAGTCTGAGAGCAGGTGCACTTTCTCCCTCTCACACCTTTTTGAAAGAGTGGAGCTTTTGGAATGTCTCATGGCTGAGCAGTGAAGCGGTGAACATACAAGAAGATGTTCCAAGGTCCAACAAATTAAGGTGTAGGAATTTGTGAAAAATAGTCAGATGCAAGCTGGAGAGCCATAACTGTCAACAGTTTGTGCTCTGGTGACACTTGGGCTTAGGTTACAGTATTCCTGAGGCAAAATAGGAGTGGCTGATGCTATTGTACTTAGGCTGGTTAAGGTGGCTGAGGCAGACAGCTCTTCTGGGCTGATAAAAGACATTTTAAACTGCAAAGAGACAGAGTAATGGGTAGAAAAATATCCAAAGTAAAGCCAGTCCCATCTTAAAAAAATAGTAATTCACAAAGAGTAAATTTGAATAAATTTATATTTATATCTGTCCGATGTTTGTCTATCTGACTTGCGGTTGATACAAAGAACTGCTGTCTACTCTGTCAGTAGAAGTATTTTATTATTATTATTAACTACTTGTTAACTCTGGCATCTCTAGTATGCCAGGCACTCTGCAAAACCCAAGGAAAGCATGGTGTCTCCCCAGAGAGCCTATACTAATCTATTCTATTGCAACAATATTATTTTAGTGCTGTGTGTAAATCATTCTTCTAGCAGTATTTAGTGCAGAGGTTTGCACTTCCCCATTTATGTTTTTGTGACAAACAAATTTGCCACAGTGAAAATACTATGCAGTTCAACCTAGCTATATTTTATGGAGTTTCTTTTTGGGCAAACTGTTGAAAGGCATTGCTGCAGAGAGGCCCTTAACACACATTTAACTTTGAAATCTGCCTAAGCACCATTAACTTTAATGGCCCTGAGCACATGCTTCAGGCTAAGCATGCGCTGAAGTGCTCTGCCGGATGTGGACAGATTAGGCCCATACAATGCATTTTGGTGACATGTGGTGCAAACCATCAGGGAGATTCAAATCCCCAGGGATTCACTATGGAAGTGGTATCGCATTGTCTGTCCTGAGGGGCTGTGTTCAGATGCTCCATGAGGCAGCACAAGCTGACTTTCCTATCCAGGACCATTTTTCCCTCTGATGGATTCTGAAATCTTCATCAATTCTGGGGATCTTTAGCAATAATAGACTATTTTGCTGTGTAGAGAAGTGCTGTAGTACTGCCCCACATCTAGGAGAAATGACTCCTCAGAGAATAGAAAAATCAGGATGGTCAATAGTGTGAGATAAAAATTGGAAAAACAGCAGACACTCATTGAGTCCGACTAGAGCTAAATCTGCAGTTAAATAAGGGAATGTAATGAAAAATAAGCAAGAAAAAATTTTTAAAATGCAGTAAAGAAAGAGTATCATCCAGTCTCAAGGGGAGAACAACTGAAAAAAGTACAGTATTGGAATAACTTAAAAAAATAAAGTAATTCCTAATGAGGTCTGTGGGGACCATTTATGTAGACTGCATGAGTGGCTTGATTCAAAAGGGTTCTTTGCCCACATTCGGAATCATGTCCAGTTTAGTCTTATTTATTTAACACCTGCAACCAGCTTGCATCCTGTGTTGAGCTGCCACCAAGAAGCACTGGAGATACCTGATGTTGCCCCCCTGCCTCTTTGGGAATCAGGATACAGTGGATCCACAGTACACTTGCCTGATGGCAAAGACCTTTTGATTCTTCACTCGGTCACTGCCTCAAAATTACCCCATATGAACCTTTTGTGAGCCTCTGGGGAGTCAGAGACAGAAATCCTTCCTAACCCAGAGAAATATCTGAGCTAACCTTCTTTTTCCACAGGAGCATGGTGCAGAGAAGTTAAGGAGATTGGAGCAAAATCAACCACAAGTGCCTTGGTTGACTCACTGCATCTCATATGGCTTCACCCTAAATTTCTGAAGAGATCCCACTGGCTGAAGGGATTTTTCTGTTCTTCCACAATACCAGGCCTTGTATCTTGAGAGTAAATTCAAATGGGCTTTGTTTTTTCATTATAGGGAGCACAGGCAGGAATTGACTGTTTCTTAGGAAACCATCTATGCTATGCTGGATGTTATGGAAAAACAATATAAACCAAACCATAGCTGATTCTCTTTAAGGTTTATGAATGACTATTTTTTGGCAGATGCTTGAGAATTAAGTCAGGTTGGCACAAACTGCTCGCTGAAGACTTTACTAAATGCATGAAAGCTCTCAGAAGAGAAAGACTGTTGCAAGACTGTGGCTGAGACAGGTGAGTGAAAAAGCAATTTCTATCCCTCTGATATGATTGTTTTTATGTAAATACACACAGAATAACTACAGGTAAGACCACTTGGACAAAATATGTGTGAGGGCAACTGCATTCATTTGTTGTGAGACTCTAGAGTCAGGAGGCTTCAACAATTCAAGTCCTAAAATCCCAAAGTGGTTACATTGTGAGTGTCCTTTGTTTTTAAACACAGCTAAAGTCACCTTGTTTTTCTGTTTAGATTATACCATTATAAAGAGGAAACTCTCCAAAAATTAGTCGACTACAGCATGGCTTTGTGAACTTGCTTTAACTCGTGTGACGTGAAGAAGAGTATGATTCATGTCCTCAAATAGCTCTGTTGGTATGTAAAATTATTTACTAAACAAGCAAGAAAATGTTTTATTTAGAAGTACTAATGACAAGACTGAGAACTGGAAACCAGTAAGAAAGAAAGGAGCAGTAAAATATTAGGCAGCCAAATGATTGTGGCTTGATATATCTTGTCTCAGCTTTTCTTTGATTTTTCCCAAAAGAAATTGGCAGTGACGATAGTAAGGCTGTGAACAATGTAACAATGTGATGTACTAGTGCCAAAATGTAAATACAAAAGAAATGTTCTAAAATACACTCTATCGAATTATCTGCCAAAAGCAGAAAAAGATGAAACACGTTTTCAGATCCTTGGAAACACAGAAAAAATCAAATGTAGGGCTTAAGAGTTAATCTTTACATGGGTAAAAATTCCTTATCAAAGATTTGATCCCAGTTAGAGAAGAACAAATGAATACTTTGATGATGATATGACGGATGGGGCTTGTGAGTGATACATTTCATCATGATCCAAATAACCTGAATGAAAAATCCCAAAACTCTGAATATGCCTTAAACAACTCTTTCTCAAAAACTAAGGGTAAATGAAGGGGAAAAAAGTATTAATTTTCTAATTAATTTTAAATTCCACAAATGGGAGCTTTTTAGGATCAATATATTAAGTGAGCATGCTTTATGACATTTTTATAATGCTGTCAGATATGGATCTTAATGCAAGAGGTTCCAATCCCCTCATATGGACAATAACTCTTCATTAACCCTAGATCAACACAGGCACTAGAGAGAATATGTAGGGAGGAGAAAATAGTCTCAAGCCAAAGTCCCACCCTGTGTGTCTATATGTAAGGCACAAGAGGCATAAAGAACTTTTTCTACCTTTCCTTTCCTAATGCAATCTGTTTGCATAATAAAACAAATGTCTCATTTGTATTATTTTCTTACAGAATGCCATAAAGTGGTTATATTTTCCAAAGCCATTTCAGTGAAAGCCCATGAATAGGTCTGCAGAGGTTCAAGCAGATGTTCAAGTATCCGATCTCCTTTTCCTCATTTCTGAGTCAGCTGAATAGGAGTCCAGCCAGTCAGCCTGGAAAACGTGAACTTTATCCCCAAGTGAATGTCTCTGGACTCATGGCTGAAGCACACACTCTGCCGTCGCAGGGAGGCTCAGGGTCACAGCTGCTACAATTGCTGGGTGTCTCCTAACTTAGGTGGGTGTACTACACACTCACTTGAAGCGCCACAGGTTGCTTTGTTTTTGGAGGAATATTGAAAATTTTACCCTCTAGCATTGGTCCTTGGCCTTCTCTGGCCTATGGCCAAAGTGCCAAGCCAGTTTGCAGGTGAAACTGTGTTTCCCGCTAAGACCATGGGCCTTGGTCACTACTCAAATACTCTCTTTTACCCCTGTAAGCCAAAACATATATTGTAATACTGAAACAAATATTTACTGTTTGATACATAATGCCCCATAGTTCTCCTGCAGTCTTCGATATAGTTCTCTTCACTGCTCTTGTTTTCCCAGCTAAGAGCTAGTTAAGGAAACAGAAGGATGATTGCTTGTGTGTGATGTTGAACTCTGAAATGCTCTGCTTTTTGTTTGATATAAACTTGATCTGACATCATTGGGACTTTGCTTCTAGGAGGTTCTTTTTGCCTAGATTAACCTACTGGCTTTCAGCAGGTCAATGACAAAAAGACAAAGTAGTCAAAGGTGAATACTGTGATGGTCCTCTCTTCCATCTCTAGCCTGTTGTTTTTTCAGCCTGATCTTACGTTTTAGTGGCTATGATTGCATGAACAATATGCCTGTGTCAGGCCATAAAGTCAAGAAAACATCACACGTAAAATGAGTACCTGAATTATTTTTATTATTTTCTCAACTCAGCAGAAATGATTAGATTTTGTGAAATACACTCCCACAGCAAAAGGGTATCACAGTATCCTCTGACAAGCAAGTGTAGGAGGCTGTGAATTAAGTGGAAAAGAGTTATTGGGATCATCCAGTTTAACTTTTGAGCTGGTTGTGTCAAAATAACCCTTGCTGCCTTTCTTTTCTTAAGGTCATATAGATAGGACATCTGGCAGAGGCTCAGTCCCAGCGCAGCCAATAACATTCACCCTGACTAGCCCAAATCACAACTGGGTCAGTTCATTCTCTACAGCAAAAGAAATCAAGCACAGTTTCCTAGTTGCCAATATTTCAAGTACATGAAATAGTTCTGCTTTCAGTAGACCAGGCTGATGGCAGTGCCTCTACTCCAAAGACCCTTTGTGCTAATAAAAGAACATTATACTTGTAAAGTTAGTCTCATTGTGAACAAAGGCATGGCAGTCTGCCCCTGTAAAAACTGTAGCCAGATCTCATTTGTTCTGTACCCTCTGTGGGTTATTGCTATAATCTGTAGCTGACAATGATTGCATCTTATGAATCCATGAACAAATATTAATTTAATTTACAATATGTTCAGTTTTGTTAACATCAAAGAGAGTAATTTATAAATTACATCAGCAATAATTTTTACATCATTCAGGATCATTTTTGCTGCAGTCCAGGCTCAGATTCCGCATGCCAGCTGACATTGCCTGTGGGAACCATATGATGCCCAGGTATCTGCCTTCCAGCAAAATGGATGTTTCTCTTTTTGAAGGTAAGGGGGCAGCTCACTCCCCACATTCCTGGGAGGAAGGGTTGTCTTCTCCCAGAGAAGGATAGCCTCCAGAGGCATCTGCCTGGTGCTAACTTGACCTGCAGTACATGAGGCTGTCCTAAAGGAGAAATTCCTTCTAGTGTGGTGGCCTCAGTGTGGTGCCACTCCTCCTTCTTCATGGGCGGATATTCACTGGCCTTGGGAATGCTGTTTTTGCATGTCTGTGGCAGCCTTCCCACGTGTAATGCAGGACAGGGTGCTTGGCAGTCCCCGTGTGGTATGTCTCTGCCAACTCAGCCAGCAGCAACCACCTTCCTCCAGATCACTGGAAGCTGGAACACCCTTTTCTAGTTCTTCACCATTTTTGCCTCCAAACTTGGCAGCTCTGAACCAAACTTATTCCAACTGATGTTCCACAGAGTGTAGGAAGCTCAAGGAAACATGGGATGTACATTCTGAGCTGTTAACATCAAGCTCTCCTTCCTTTTAGGCAAACACAGCCCTGGAGAGGAAACTTTAAGATAACTGATATGGCCATCATTGATTTGCATGTTCTTTTCTGCCTGGGCCTCCTCCCTCAGACATGTTCTATGCTTGCAGCGCATGAGAGTCTGTTTACCTTTGTCCTCCTCTTGCTACCCCCTGTGATGGACATCCCACTCCTGCAGCTGCAGGTATGGTCTGAAACTGGTTAAGTAGTGCTGTTATTGCTTGATTTTTGTTCTTCATTTCACATCTTCTCTGGGAAACGAAAAAAATAGGCCACTGTGGAGCACAGGGATCAGAACAAGACAATGCTCAGTGTTACTGGGAAAAGTGTGAGAAGGGAAGGAAGCTGTTTCCCTTCTGCCATCAGGGAAACAGCTATGGAGACCTTTTTCAGCAAACTCTGCTACCACAGCAATGCCTTGCAAGGGTCACAGTCATCTGCACTTGGCAACAAAGATGCTTCCTCCTCTCAAATTAAGTATTACTTCATATCAGTGTGGAACTGCACTCATAAAGTTGTCTACACCAAAAGTGAGCTGAAAATGTCCCCCATCACAACCAGAGACTCTGGATGCAGGAAATACATTGTCAAAATGTAAGAGTCCAGCTTATGGCTTGACTGAATGCTTTATCATCTTTGAAAGGCATGACAGCTGGTGTGAACTTTTGTATCAGATTATCATCATTCCCTGCTCCAAATATTTCTATGTGACTGTTTTTGGTTAAAGAAGGCATCTCGCTGAATTTAATTAGGTAGAAACACAATTTAAGGGCAGATAACACCCCTTTTCCTTACTAAGGAAGATGGCCTGGAGCATTGCTTTGTGCTGAAGAGTCTCCCTAGCACAGCTTTCTGGCTGAGAAAACAATGTGCTGCATCCAGGAAAAATATGAAGGCTGTATCTGTGCCTAGAAACTGTCACACTGGTATCTTTATAAATTGCACTGATGATATGAAAACAAAGTGCCTTAATTTAATTATGTGTGTTTTCCTTGGTCAGTGTAAGATGAGTTGTGATGGGGGATATGAGGACCTCTCTCCTGTCAGGCTGTCTTGGAAGGCAGAGGCCTCGAGGCTGTCCCTGTCTGCCCTGCAGGGCCATGGGGTGCTCACCCATCCCCTCTCTGGGGGACCTTGCTCTTCCCTTGTGCTCCATACCCACAGCTGGGATGGTGACATTTTGGCTACAGCAACAAGAAGAAAGGGATGGGACTGGGAAAAATGTCTGAGCAGAAGACTTAATTGGGTGATTTTCTTTCTTTTCCTTCTTTGTGAACTGCCTGCAAGCAGGTAGGACTTTTCCCAGATGACCTGGTGTCTGACAAATGAGTTTCTTAGCCTTACTGAGTGCTTCTCTCTGGGCAGACCTACACCCAGACCCTCTGTGGCATCGTCCTGCCACAAATCCGGAGGGAGAGGGAGTTTCCCCTGGCTTGGTGCTGCTCTCTGGGCTGGTGTAGGGGAAGGAGTGCAGGAATCCCTGTGGCACACGGCTGGGAGGCTGCTGGGGTCTCACCAAGGAAGCAGATGCAGCTTTAGGGGAATTATAATGATCTCTTTCCTTTCTGCAGATCACACGGAGGAGGGAGGCTCTTTACAGCTGTGTATCTCGGTATTAGATACACCAAGCACAGAAATGCATTGTGAAGGAAAACAACTGCTTTCATTCGGCATTTCAAAAAAAATACATAAAGAAAATGAGAGAAGAGCCTGCAAAGTTTGGGAGAGCCAATGCCATTTGGTGATGCTCTGGCCTTAGCATCTTGAGGAAGAGGTAGGACAGATCTCCTGAGCATCTTGGGAAATGGGAATTGCACCTAGTGTCACGCACCAAAAATAGTAATATTTTTACAGGGTGGCAGGCACTGCACTCCCAGGCAGAGCTGAAGAAAATGACTGGGAATAAATGGACAAGAAAACAAATGGCTGGAAAGATAGCCATCAAATTCCTCTTGCTCCTTTCCCTGGCACTTAGCTCTCTCTGCAAAATGTTGACAACGTTCCTTAGACAGAGAATAGAAATGGAAAAAGTAAGTGGATAGACTGTGGTTATGGCTTATTTTCTTTCCCCAACAGGGGAGTATTGTGTAACAGAATTTTGTTCGAGTATCAGTTTTATTCTTAAAATAGTTATTATTCTCCATACTGCATATGAAACAAGAGCTATGTTTTGGGTCTACCATAATTCTTGATTGCATGCTGTGAGTGAGATTTTTAAAAGTAATAAATAAAAAAATTACGTTCATCTAAATTAATTTAATTTAAACTAAATGGAAATTAAATGCAAAAAGAAATCTGAAAAAAGTGCTTTTCAATGTGTATTTGGGAAAAAAAAGGTGTTTGCGGAGCCTGGGGCTTTGCATACAGTAATCTTCTGTCCTCTCTTCTCTGATAAATGAACTGCAAAACTGGAAACAAAGATAAGTAAATTCTGAAGACAGTGATCAGATTCTGATACCAGGTATAAGCTAACCTTGCTGGATTGCTGTTACCTAGAGTCAGAATGATATCTGCTGGGAGACCAAGGGTCTCTCTCTAAATGACATGTCCATGAGCTGATGCAATTATAGTATCCACAGTCAAAATATACAATGCAACAGCCATCCATGTCTGAGTGCCCCTGTATCAAAACAAGGCCACAAGAAATCTAAAAGCCCTGAAAGAGGAGAGATCTTGTATGGTTACTCTTCAGAAAAATACAAGAACTCTCCATCTAAAGCCAAGAACAAAGTGGCAAAATTCCCAGATCAATCTTTCTCCTTTTCTGTTTTGTCTTTTTTCAGTTTGCTTTGGTGGTGTTTTTTTGTTGTTTTTTTACTTGCAGTGGGGCAGAAGTATTATCAAAAGAGCATCTTTCAAAGTGACTTCAATACTGCCTAGAGTGCTTAGAAAAGATATATAAACCTGAGAAAAATGCTGAAGGGAGGGGACAGTAGCAGGGGGAAGTAGCATTGAAAGACTGTGGTTATTCATGGGCAGGTTGTGTAGCAGGGTCAGTGTGCTTCTTTCTGAGCAAGACAAAAGGCTTAAACAGTCCTCTCTCCAAATATATTGCCAGTATAAAAGACGAGATGTTGGACCTAATTCAGTTTTCATTCATTCTATCCCAGTTGAAACAACTTTCAGAAATTTAGTGTAAGAACAGTTTCCAAAAATAGGTAGAGAAGTTAAAGGATTGATGATGGAGATGGCAGCATTCATGGGAAAAGGGTCAGGTAGCCACAGCACTCCCTCATCTTCTCTACATCTCAGAAAACTGCCTGGTCCTTGATGAGTTTTGAGTGAAAATGGAATTCTCTGGTATTACTCATTTTATTTTCCTTGGGTCACCTTTCCCTCTATACTACTCCAGCAAAATAAACAAATGCAAGGAGTCACAGTTTTGATTTTGAGGTGGATATGTGTGAAATACATTGAGTCAGGAGGTCTGTGCTAACCATGTGTACTGTTATATGTGTGTCACATAGATAATCATGAACAGGAAAATGCAATCAATCATGCTGTCACTTTCTTCCCAGCCCTTCTCTCGTGTGCCTGCACCTGTAAACTATTGATATGCACAAATGTGTTAACAAAAGTTGGCATATTTCCATTGCCTTTGTATTTTTTCAAATCCTTCTGTAACATAAGGGAAATACTTGCCTCTCATTGTTTTAAGTGGCAATAATCCACTTGCTAAGTGGAAAGACTACAGTGCAAGAGGTTTTAATTTAAAATCCCAAAGCAGAAAATGGATTATTGCTGAAACAACCAAAGCCCTGATATCCAAGTATTATAGAACCTCTTTTTCAAAACTAAGTTACTTGATAAAGCAAGAGGCTAATAGCAGTGATCTTAAAATTAAATTAAATCTTGAATCTTAATCTTAAATTAAAACTTTAAATCTTAAAGTTTAATCTAGTCACTTTGTGTAAACTTCCCTGGAAACCTTTGCCAGGGTATTTTCTTGTTCACCTGTGTGTCACCCTCTGCTAATGCAGCTGGCCACACCGCTGCCCTGTCTGTGGTGTGCAGCTCCAAGGGAAGTCAGCAGCTCCCCCTCCATAGTGACATCCTTAAAAAGGAAGATCCTGAAACATCCTGAAAAAGTTACCTGTGTAAAAAACCCGTCAGCTTTAATAGGACTTTAATAGTTAGCTGCCTTAATGTGTTCAAAATGGAGATTTGCTTCAGCTCTCCCAAAGCCACTTCCTGGTAGCACCAATTGCATACAAGATGGGCCAACTAAACTGCACTAAACAAAAGCTGTTGAGACATACCCCAAACCCACTATTAGAATGTAATGATCTTGAATCAAGTTTACTCGGCAAGCTACAGAAATAACTCATCTTTCAGGCATTGTGAATGCACAATTTCTGGAGCTGGGAAACCATTCAGTGTGTCGGCACAGCAGCACATGAGCTCTGGAGGTGTGGGAGCACAAGCAGAGGATTGGTTAAACAAGCAGATGCCTTAAGCAGGGCTGCTAAGTGGTTTAAACAAAACCAGCATTGTGCCACATAAAAGCTTAAATAACTCTCTTCCACAGGGCAAAGAAATTAAATTCTTCCCAGAGACCTCTAAGGAAAAGAAATCACCAAGCTCCCTTGAAAGACCTTTCCATTCTCAGCCATTTATTTGACAGGGTTTCTGTGGCCGCTTAGGCTGCTCCAGTTTTAATAAATGACAGTGAAATTCATGGAGTGGCCGTGGTTTCTGCACTTGGCTGGGCGAGGTTGTCCAGCTCTGGAGCGCAGGCAAGGCACGCAGCCAGAGGCACCTGCCCCAGGCTCTGCACAGCCCTGTGCTCCCGGGGACTCACCTCAGCCCTGTGCAGCTCTGCCCTCAGGCACCGGCAGCGAGCGGCAGCTGCACTCCCTGCCACTCACTCCCTGCCACCCCCTGCCACCCCCTGCCACCCCCTGCCCCTCCCTGCCACTCCCTGCCACTCACTGCCACCCCCTGCCACCCCCTGCCACCCCCTGCCACCCCCTGCCACCCCCTGCCCCTCCCTGCCACCCCCTGCCACTCCCTGCCACTCACTCCCTGCCACTCCCTGCCACTCACTGCCACTCCCTGCCACTCACTGCCACCCCCTGCCACGCACTGCCACTCACTCACTGCCCCTCCCTGCCACTCACTGCCACTCCCTGCCACTCACTGCCACCCCCTGCCACCCCCTGCCACCCCCTGCCACCCACTGCCACGCACTGCCACTCACTCACTGCCCCTCCCTGCCACTCCCTGCCACTCCCTGCCACTCCCTGCCACTCACTCCCTGCCACTCACTGCCCCTCCCTGCCACCCCCTGCCACTCCCTGCCCCTCCCTGCCACTCCCTGCCACCCCCTGCCACCCCCTGCCACTCACTGCCACCCCCTGCCCCTCCCTGCCACTCCCTGCCACTCCCTGCCACTCCCTGCCACCACAGGCAGGCCTTGCCCGGAGTGAGGCTCTTTGTTTCCTCCTTTAGCAGCATTTTCGCTGAAACACCTCGTTTCTAAAAAATCAGAAATAAAATTTTAAAAAATTGAAACCAAACAAAATAAAAATATGAAGAGAAGAGAAGAGAAGAGAAGAGATAAAAGAAAAAAGAAAAAAAGAAAAGAGAAGACAAGGCAAGAAAAGAAAAGAAAAAAGAAAAATGAAAGGAAAAAAATATAAAAGAGAAAATAAAGAAAAAAGAAAAGAAAAAGAAGAAAAGATAAAAGAAAAGAAAAAGAAAGGATAAAAGGAAAGAAAAAAGAAAATAAAAGAGAAAATAAAGAAAAGAAAAAAAGAAAATAAAATGGAAAATAAAAGAAAAAGAAAAAAGAGAATAAAAGAGAAAATAAAAAATAAAAGAAAAAAGAAAATCAAAGAGAAAATGAAAAAGGAAAGAAAAAAGAAAAGAAAAAGAAAAGAAAAAAGAAAAGATAAAAAAGAGAAAATAAAAAGGAAAAGAAAAAAAGAAAAAAGAAAAAGAAAAGAAAAAAGAAAATGAAATAAAAAGAAAAGAAAAAAGAAAATAAAAACAAAAAAAGAAAATAAAAAAGAAAAGAAAAAAGAAAAAAGAAAAGAAAAAAGAAAATTAAAAAATAAAAGAAAAAATAAAAGAAATAAAAAATAAAATAAAAAGAAAATTAAAAATAAAAGAAAAAAGGAAATAGACGAGAAAATAAAAAATAAAAAAGAAAATAAAAACGAAAAGAAAAAGAAAAAGAAAAAAGAAAATGAAAGAAAAAGAAAATAAAAAAGAACAGAAAGAAAAGAGAAAAGAAAAAATAGAAAAAAGAAAAAAAGAAAAAAGAAAAAAGCGAAAATAAAAAAGAAAATTAAAAAGAAGAAAAGAAAAAAGAAAAAAAAGAAAAGAGGAGAAAAAAGTAAAAGAAAAAATTAAAAAAAGAGAAAACAGAAAAGAAAAGAGAAAAGAAAAAAGAAAAGAAGTGAAAAAAGAAAAAAGAAAATAAAAGAAATAAAAAATTAAAGAAAAAAGAAAAAAGAAAAAAGAAAATAAAAAAGAAAATAAAAAAAATAGAAAATAAAAAGAAAATAAAAGAAAAATAAAAGAAAAAAGAAATTGAAATAAAAAGAAAAGAAAAAAGAAAATAAAAATAAAAAAAGAGAAAATAAAAAAAGAAAATAAAAATGAAAAGAAAAAAGAAAATAAAAAAGAAAAGAAAAATGAAAAGAAAAATAAAACAAAAAAGAAATTGAAATAAAAAGAAAAGAAAAAAATAAAAAAGAGAAAATATAAAAGAAAATAAGAAATAAAAGAAAAAAGAAAAGAAAAGAGAAAAGAAAAAGAAAAAAGAAAAAAATTAAAAAAAAATAAAAAGGAAAATATAATATAAAAGAAAAAGAAAACAAAAAGAAAATATAAATGAAAATTAAAAAAGAAAATAAAAATGAAAATAAAAAAAGAAGAAAGAAAAGAAAAAAGAAAAGAAAAAGAAAGGAAAAAGAAAAAAGAAAAGAAAAAAGAAAATAAAAAAAGAAAGAAAAAAGAACAAAGAAAAAAAAATAAAAGAAAAAAGAAAATAAAAGAAATAAAAAAGAAAAGAAAAAAGAAAATAAAAAAGAAAATAAAAAAGAAAAAAGAGAAAATAGAAAATAAAAAAGAAAAGAAAAAGAAAAAAATGAAAAAGAAAAGAAGAAAAGAAAATAAAAGAAATAAAAAATTAAAGAAAAATAAAAAATAAAAAATGAAAGAAAAAAGAAAAAAGAAAAAAGAAAATAAAAAAGAAAATAAAAAGAAAAAAATGAAAAAGAAAAGAAGAAAAGAAAAGAAAAAATAGAAATAGGAAAAAAGAGAAAAGAAAATAAAAAATAAAAGAAAAAAGAAAAGAAAAAAACAAAAGAAAAGAAGAAGAAAAAAGAAAAAAAATAAAAAGGAAAATAAAATATAAATAAAAAAAATGAAAATAAAAAAGAAAATATAAATGAAAATAAAGAAAAAAGAAAATAAAAAAGAAAAGAAAAAGAAAGGAAAAAGAAAAAAGAAAATAAAAAAGAAAATGAAAGAAAAAGAAAATAAAAAGAAAATAAAAAAGTAAATAAAAAAGGAAAGAAAAAAGAACAAAGAAAAAAGAAAAAAAAATAAAATAAAAAAAAATGAAATAAAAAAGAAAAGAAAAAAGAAAAAGAGAAAAAAGAAAAAAGAAAAGAAAAGAAAAAAGAAAAAAGAAAAAAGAGGAGAAAAAAGAAAAAAAAATGAAAAAAGAGAAAATAGAAAAGAAATAAAAAAAAAGAAAAGAAATAAAAAAGAAAAGAAAAAGAAAATAAAAAATAAAAAAGAAAATAAAAAAGAAAAGAGAAAAGAAAAAAAGAAAAGAGGTGAAAAAAGAAAAAAGAAAATAAAAAATAAAAAAAGAAAATAAAAAATAAAAGAAAAAAGAAAATAAAAGAAAAAAGAAAATAAAAAAAAAACGAAAATAAAAAAGAAAATTGAAAATAAAAAATAAAAAAAAAGAAAATAAAAAATAAAAGACAAAAGAAAATAAAAGAAATAAAAAATTATAGAAAAAAGAAAATAAAGAAAAAAAGAAAATAAAAATAAAAAAGAAAATAAAAAATAAAAAATAAAAAATAAAAAATGAAATAAAAAAGAAAAGAGAAAAGAAAAAAAGAAAAGAGGTGAAAAAAGAAAAAAGAAAATAAAAAAAAAAAAAGAAAATAGAAAATAAAAGAAATAAAAAATTAAAGAAAAAAAGAAAAAAGAAAATAAAAAAGAAAAGAAAGAAAAAAAAAGAAAAAAGAAAATAAAAAAGAAAATGAAAGAAAAAGAAAATAAAAAGAAAATAAAAAAGGAAAGAAAAAAGAACAAAGAAAAAAGAACAAAGAAAAAAGAAAAAAAAGAAAATAAAAAATAAAAAATGAAATAAAAAAGAAAAGAAAAAAAAAAGAGAAAAAAGAAAAGAAAAAATAAAAAAGAAAAAAGAGAAAAAAGAAAAAAATGAAAAAAAGAGAAAATAGAAAAGAAATAAAAAAAAGAAAAGAAATAAAAAAGAAAAGAAAAAGAAAATAAAAAATAAAAAAGAAAATAAGAAATAAAAAATAAAAAATAAAAAATAAAAAATGAAAAAGAAAATAAAAAAGAAAAGAGAAAAGAAAAAAAGAAAAGGGGTGAAAAAAGAAAAAAGAAAATAAAAATAAAAAAAGAAAATAAAAATAAAAGAAAAAAGAAAATAAAAGAAAAAAGAAAATAAAAAAAACGAAAATAAAAAAAAATAAGAAATAAAAAATAAAAAATAAAAAATGAAATAAAAAAGAAAAGAGAAAAGAAAAAAGAAAATGAAAGAAAATAAAAATAAAAAAGAAAATAAAAAATAAGAAATAAGAAATAAAAAATAAAAAATGAAATAAAAAAGAAAAGAGAAAAGAAAAAAAGAAAAGAGGTGAAAAAAGAAAAAAGAAAAAAGAAAATAAAAATAAAAAAAAGAAAATAAAAAGAAAATAGAAAATAAAAAAGAAAATAAAAGAAAATAAAAATAAAAAAGAAAATAAAAAATAAAAAATAAAATAAAAAAGAAAAGAGAAAAGAAAAAAGAAAAGAGGTGAAAAAAGAAAAAAGAAAATAAAAAATAAAAAAGAAAATAAAAAAGAAAATAAAAAATAAAAAAGAACATAAAAGAAAATAAAAATAAAAAAGAAAAAAAATTAAAAATGAAATAAAAAAGAAAAGAAAAGAAAAAAAGAAAAGAGGTGAAAAAAGAAAAAAAATGAAAAAAGAAAATTAAAAGAAAAAAGAAAATAAAAGAAATAAAAAATTAAAGAAAAAAGAAAATAAAGAAAAAAGAAAATAAAAATAAAATAGAAAATAAAAAAGAAAATAAAAAAGAAAAGCAAAATAAAAGAAAAAAGAAATTGAAATAAAAAGAAAATAAAAATAAAAAAAGAGAAAATAAAAAAGAAAATTAAAAAGAAAAAATAAAAAAGAAAAAAGGAAAGAAAAAAGAAAAGATAAAAGAAACAAAAGAAAATAAAAGAGAAAATTAAAAGATAAAAGAAAAGAGAAAAGAGAAAAGAAATAAGAAAAAATAAATGAAAAGAGAAAAAAAGGAATAAAAAAGGCAAAAGAAAAAAAAGGACAATATATTATAAAAGAAAGAGAAAAGAAAAATGAAAATAAAAAAAAGAAAAATGAAAATAAAAAAGAAAGAAAAGAATATAAAAAGGGCAAAGAAAAAAGAAAAAAGAAAAAGAAAGAAAAAAGAAAAAAGAAAATAAAAGAAAAATAAAAATGAAAATAAAAAAAGAAAAAAGAAAATAAACGAAAAAGAAAAGAAAAAAGAAAATAAAAAAGAAAAGAAAAAAGAAAAAGAAAATAAAAAACTAAAAAAAGAAAATAAAAGAAAAAAGAAAATAAAAAAAGTAAAGAAAAAAAGAAAAAAGAAAAGAAAAAGAAATCGAAAAAGAAAAGAAAAAAGAAATTGAAATAAAAAGAAAAGAAAAAAGAAAATAAAAATAAAAAAGTGAAAATAAAAAAGAAAATAAATGAGAAAATAAAAAATAAAAAATAAAAAAAAAGAAAAGAAAAAGAAAAAAGAAAATGAAAGAAAAAGAAAATAAAAAAGAAATTGAAATAAAAAGAATACAAAAAAGAAAATAAAAATGAAAATAAAAAACGAAAAGAAAAAAGAAAAGAGAAAATAATAAAGAAAATAAACGAAAAAGAAAAGAAAAAGGAAATTGAAATAAAAAGAAAAGAAAAAGAAAAGAAATTAAAAAATCAAAGAAAAGAAAAAAGAGAAAATAAAAAAGAAAAAAGAAAATAAACAAGAAAATAAAAAAGAAAAGAAAAAGGAAAAAGAAATGAAAAAGAAAGGAAAGAAGAGAAAAGAAAAATAGAAAAAATAAAAAAGAAAAGAAAAAATAGAAAGGAAAATAAAATATAAAAGAAAAAAGAAAAGAAAAATGAAAATAAAAAAAGAAAAGAAAAATGAAATGAAAAAAGAAAAGAAAAAAGAAAAAAGAAAAGAAAAATAAAAGAAAAAAGAAATTGTGATAAAAAGAAAAGAAAAAAGAAAATAAAAATTAAAAAAGAGAAAATAAAAAGAAAATTAAAAAGAAAAAAGAAAAGAAAAAAGAAAAAAGGAAAGAAAAAAGAAAAGAAAAGATAAAAGAAAAAAAAAAGAAAAGAGAAAATTAAAAGATAAAAGAGAAAAGAGAAAAGAAATAAGAAAAAATAAATGAAAAGAGAAAAAAAGGAATAAAAAAGGCAAAAGAAAAGAGAAAAAAAAAGAAAGAAAAAGAAAAGAAAAAAGAATATAAAAGAAAAAAGGTAAAAGAAAAGAGAAAAGAAAAACAAAATAAAAAAGAAAATAAAAAAGAAAAGACAATAGAAAAAAGAAAATAAAAAAGAAAATAAAAAGGAAAATAAAAAAATAAAAGAGAATAAATAGAAAAGAGAAAGGAAAAGAAAAGAGAAAAAAGAAAAGAAAAAAGAAAATAAAAGAGAAAATAAAAAAAAGTAAAAATAAAAGATAAAAGAGAAAATAAAAAAGAAAAGAAAAGAGAAAATAAAAGATAAAAGAAAAGAGAAAGAAATAAGAAAAAAGAAAAGAAAAAGAAAAGAAAAAAGGTAAAAGAAAAGAGAAGAAAAAAGAAAAAAGAGGAAAGGAAAGGAAAGGAAAGGAAAGGAAAGGAAAGGAAAGGAAAGGAAAGGAAAGGAAAGGAAAGGAAAAAAAGAGAAAAGAAGAAGATAAAATATAAAAGAAAAGAGAAAAGAAAAAGGAAAGAAGAGAAAAGAGAAAATAAAAGAGAAAAGAAGAGAAAAGAAAAAGAAAAAGAAAGGAAAGAGACAAGGCAAGGCGAGGCAGAGGGGTAAAAGGCAGAGCGCTGGCTCTGTGCCATGCGCTGACTTGGTAACTGCAGCCGTGCCGCACAGGGGAACTCCTCTAAGGGAAGAGGTGAGGAATGGATGCAGAGACATCCTGAGCTGCTGAGGCAGCACCAGCAGATCGCTGCTGGCCTCACTCGTTAATGATCCGTACCTGAGGCACACGCCGTACGGTCTGGAGCCTGGCTGCAGGCAACAGCAGCGCAAGTGCTTCGCAGGAGGCGCTTTTCCTAAAGACTGTGCTCTTTCTTTGACAATGGCATGGAGTCCCTGCTTCATTCTAGCATTTTTTGCAACTTGTCTAAAGCAACACTTGTTCCAGGGGATGGCAAGTGTTCGAAATTTGAATGGGATCCATGGCATTAGCTGGAATTTGTCCACATCCTGTCACACCCTCACTTCCACACCACAAGAAATCCCAACCCCTTCCTCAGCTGCTGGAAATGGACTTTACCGTGCATTTCAAGCCAATAAGAATTCCAAAATCTGCCGATTTGTACCAAAGCTAGAGTTAGCACTGCGGACATTTTAAAGCAAATATAAGATACAAATTTCAAAGAGAGACACCCGGGGTTGGATATCCACAGTGTATTGGGGCACCTCGGCGAGGGCTTTGCTCTCTGATCCTGCTCAGTGTCCCTCAGCTTCTGGGGATTTCTCTCAAGTCTGGCGGATGGTCAGCCTCTTTGCAAATCCGACCCTTGTTAAGACACTGGCTAAGAGCAAAGAAAAATACTCTTAGACATCAAGTTATTGAGCTATTGAAACTTTCTGCTGTGTGGTTCTTCTCATTGCAGTGAAAGCCATTGGACGCTCAAGTAGCAAAGCTGGGGAGGTTCTCATCTTCTCTTCCTGCTATCTCCCCATTTTAATTTCTTGTATTATCTTGTCCATGTACACAATCTTCTTGCATTTTCCTTATGTGGGATCTCTGGAAAGTGGCTTTTATTTCTGAGGCTGGAATAATTAATAGAAAAATGCAATGCAAAGGCAGAACACAGCTTCCAGTTTTGCCTACCTTTAAAGGATGGATTGAATTCCATTCTGAGTCAACAAATTTGAGAAAATTTAAAATTTTCTCATATTTTCTCCAGCAACTTAATCCTTAGTATCATACTCTAGTAGTTAAGAAACAGAAATATACCACAAATCTGAGGGATCCAGTTAAAACAGCAGACATTTTTGATGATAAAAGGTTGCAATAAGCTATTTCCCAGCCAGCTTTAGAGCAAGAAAACTTGGTAAGAATACTTTCATAACTCAAATTAAATAATTAAAATTGCCCACTGCAATAAAAGGAGGGTTGTTTGCATCTTAAATGCAATTTTAAAATTTCAGATTCCTTTTATTTAGATGTACTCCTGGGGACTAGCAATACCACATCCATGGATTCTCACATTTTTGCAGTGTACTGTGAAAACATCTGCTAGTACTCATCAAACTCCTCTGTGGTTTGTTGTCCCCATTTTACAAGTTGAAGGAATTAGACAGGCAGGTTAAAGGACTTGCCCAGGACCACACAGGGAATCGGATGACAGAGTAGGTACTAGAATCATAATTTCCTGGCTCAACTTCCAATTACCTTGTGCCAAGGAAAAGGCCTTTTCTCTAACGTAACACCTTGGTTATTTGACTTTGTTCTTTCTCTCTCTCTCTTAGTCTTGCTCCACCTCACCTAAAACATAATTGAAAAAAGTTCTCCCCTTTAGTGAGCAGCTTTGTATTTAATCTATGGTGCCAAACAGATCAAATGAATGTTGTCACCACTCCAGAAAGCGCAGGGAGAGTTTATTTAGCTGATGTGATGGCATAGGTGGGTTATAAAAGCTTCACAGACTTCTGCCAGGGAGGTGACCTGTTGAGTCGTGCTTAGCTCACTTGTGTTAATCAGGCTGTTCTGCAGAGCTTCTCAGGCAGGGCGGGTGCACAGCTGACAGAAAAGCACCCTGAAACCCCAGAATCCCACCATGGGTATTGTCCAATTGCCCTGCTCTACTCCTCACTTTCCTTTTCCTGCAGCTCTCCAGCCCAACATGCCTCTCTTCCTGACAAATGCTGTGATGCGGTAGGAAAAAGGTTACTTTGCCCTTCTAAATTAAATCCTCTGAGAAGGGAACCTTCTTTCTGTATTTCAAAAGTTGTGTTATTTCATTTGCTATAGAGGTTGAAGTGATTTGATATTAACACTTCCTCAAGATTATTTTTTCAAAGTCACTAACCAGTGCTCTTTTACAGATACCTTCCAGTACATTTTTTGGGGGAACAGTTATTATCATTCCTGCAGATCAGGTATCACCTTATTCACATGTGATTTTGTCCAGTACCTTGTTAACTGGAGCATCTAATAATAACTAGAAATTAATGAATTAGAGGTGATGCGAAAGAGCCCTCTGGGAGTCACTGCAATTTCCTTTGTGAGATGTTCTGTAATGTGTTCCTGCATTTTTTTCCTTGTAACAAGCACACCCATTTGGGTCTGTGTTGGGCTGGCAAAAGGATGCAGATGAACAATTACATGGTGTTACACCAGCCCAGCCGTCAAGGGAGTGATTGGGAGTGTGCCCACACTTCCTCTCACCCTCTCCATCCCCTCTCCATCTCATACTATCATCATTCTCCATCCCCTTGGCAGAAGCAGGATCCAGCCATTGTGGGGAATTTAATTTGTGCCTGGAATGGTGTGTGAATTCATTGCTCAGGTGCCTGACTGAAAGCAGCCCAGCTGAGCAAAGAAACAGCTCTAGGGAGGTTGCAGGTAGGACACCTGTGATGCTGGATTGAGTGTACTGCAGGACACATCCATTTACACTGCAGGATCTGGAAAGCTTTGACTGACTTATCTGCAGGTTAAATTCACCAATTCTTAAGCTGCCTTAAACCTGTTACTGTTTTTCATCCAAATTATGAGCAGCCTTGCAATAGCTGAGTAGTGTATGTAACATGGTTCCTCATCTACCTCTGCAGTTGTTTTTGCAGGGAAATGTTTTTTTTAATAATGCTGAACCCCTTAGTGCTCCATTATCTCATTATCTTTGACCGCAAAGCTGGGCTTCATCCTTCCTGTGAAATACATAAATACAGTATCCAAGTTTTAAAAACTTTGAAGCTTCCTAGTAAATTATTGCTTAAAAATCATTAACTGATTCTTTAAAGTGTCTCAAACACAGCATAATTGTCTGCTGCCCTTGGGGTGATGTCTGCGGAAGCACCAGTACCTACTAATACCCATTAACTAATGCCACTGTTCACCCATGACACTCATGAGCAGTTGATGAGGACACTACTACAAACTCTGTAAGAGATACATGAATTTGTGCTTGTCACCACACTAAGCTGCAAAGTTTGTGCAGACTGCTGTTGTCGTAAAAGTGACAAGAACGGGACACAGGAAATTATATAGCAGTGATTTTTAGTGGCCACATCCAGACCAGCAGAGAAAGTGTTCATTAGTGACATACCTTAAGAAAATACGTGTTCAGCACAACAGAATGGATTAGCTCAGCAATACATGTTCAGGTTTATATCTAAGTAAACGAACGGTTTCTTATCTTCTCTGGTACCAGGTGGTATGACGTGCATCCCGCTTTACTGTTGCTGTATCATAATCCTCGATACTTACATTATAAGAACACGGATCAAGTTGTTTTGGTTTCTAATCATTCTTTTTAAGACGAGTCACTGGGCATAGTGGTCTGTTTATAGAATATTCTCTGGTTTTATATTTGCCAGAGGTATACACAGGCAGCAGCAGGGGTATAGTTTGTCTAGATGCCAACTTTTCACAGAAGAAAACCTTCATAAATCACTTCCCTGAACTGTCAGTGCTGTTAGCAACTCCCTCTGGTGCTGTACAGCTGAGGGGGTTATGTTGAGCACAGCACTCTTCTGCAGCCAGAGGAGCCCTGCTTTCGTTTATTTTTCTTTCCTAATTACCTATAGTAAGAGAAAGCTGGTCCAAGCTGAGAAACCTTTATAAAACACACTGGATGATCAAAATACCATGACAGACCTCTTCAGTGCATAACAACTAATTGTGCACAGTAGCCTGCATCTCTGCTAGAGTCAACTTGGAATCACTTCCTCCCTCCTAAGCATCCTGGTAATGACCATTCCTTGCTGACTTTAAAAAAAAAAAAAAAGGTTTTGGAAAAAAAATGGTGTGGATGTCTGGACCTGAAGACAGATAGTTAATGCAGACGTATGGACAATGCACACAAAAGCTTCCCAATGTCAGATGAGAAGAACATGGGCCATAAATTCCCTGTCCTTAACTTATAGCCACACAGATGGTTTTGATTACAGCAGATGTTGTGTGAAAATTAGCTGCAGCTTGTGGCTAATGGAGGAACATTTGTAGAAAGGGGTTCAGGAGGTGAAGGCTATTTTTAAGACTCCTGTATGTAAACTAAATCTCTGTCTATAGCAAGGTGGCAGAGTTGACTGAAGGTGCAGGTTGTAGGCACAGAGGGGTAGGAAAATATTTAGCTTTGCATAGCTGCCTTATATGAGGCTGCTTGTAGATGTGCAACGCAGCTTGTACTTAGTGATTTTATCTGCTTCAACCCATTGCCTGTTGTCACTTGGCATGAAGAGTTTCTCTGCTGAATATCAGAGAAGGAAATGAAATTAGGCGAAAGTGCCTGTCTTACCTTGCACGGTGCTGCTCTTTCCCATGCTGATGTGCAAAGCTGGGGCGGTGCAGACTGACCTTCCACTCTGGTCCTGGCGCAGAAGGCAGGAGAGGTTCCCCTCCACAGGCGCAGACACCCAGCAGCATTTGAACCCATTGCTTGCCTCCTCTGCCCAGATCCATGTGGCCTGATTTGGGTGCACAAAGCTGTGTCCCTGCTGCAGGTAGTGTTTCAGGGAGCTGGAGCCACCAGGATTCTCTACCAGGCACCAGCTCTCAGAGGGGTACCTGTGTGTTGACCTCTGAGGTTGATGGGGAAAAATTGCCCCTACTGCCTTGGTCACATTTCCTTTTATCCCAAATGCATCCATCATGGCTGGGGTTTGATCACCTCTTCCAGGAAGGTGACACAAGTGCTCTTGCCAGGACAGGTGACGGGGTGCAGAGGCACAGGTGGCTGGGCCAGCCACCGCTGAGCTGCCAGGTGTGTTGGGCAGCTCTCTGCCTTCCTATGTGGAGCATTTGCCTTGGCAGCCACTGCTCAGCAAAAATCTCCGGCTCTTGGAGGGAAACTTTCTATAAATCCAAGTATATCGGGGAGAGAGAGAAGTGTCTCACAGCAGCTTCATCTCACCGCATAGCCAGCCTCCAGCAACTGCCCTAGCAACCAGAAACTGAAAAGGAGAGCCAGTGCATCCTTCTTCAGACATCTGAGCTTTATTCTGCCTTTTGCCCTTATTTCCACTTTTCCTGGAATATGCAGACAGAGCTATCTTCCATTTAATATTTGCTATATGGAGAATTACACAGACTCTTTTTCTGCTTTTTGAAACTCCCCAGTTAGCCAGTTCAACTCCTCTGTACTTGAACATTTGCTTTCAATAAGAAAAAATGTTGATTAACTCGGTGGCCTGGCCAAATCTAGTAAGTTTTTTCTGGCAATACCTCTAATGAATCCCATTTATTAATTTTTTCCCCCTACCTTACTTGTGTAACAAATTTCCAGATATTAACATCAAGAAAGGCAATATTCGGCCTGTTATATGAGAAAAGTAAAAACAAACCAGCACACTTCCTTTTGTAGTTCTGGATTTCATGCTCACTTAATACATATGAAAGGACCATTTTATAAAGCATAAATCTGGAGGTAAGTGTTAAAGCATGCTGGTTTATACATATGATTATGTACAAGCATGTATGTGCTTGTATATACATATGCAGATTGTAACGTGTCCATTGTAATCAAGTGACCACTGATCCATGCTGCCTTTTTGGTTTTGGCAGGTCTTTACTCTTTTCTTTAAACCCCCACCTCTCTCTCTGTCTCTCAGGAGAATGCTCTTTAATGTAATTATGCTAAACTGACGTTCTCTTTGCGGTATTTAACAAAAAAAGAGTAATCATTTTTTAAGCATTCATATATTATGAGTCTGTATTTTTTGGCTCCAAATTAGAATGAAATTTGATTGAGTTTTTAAAATATTATGGCTGGATAAATTAATTACACCAGAAAATCCAAAAGAACCAAACAATAAAAATAATAATAAACATCAGCTGCCACCTCGGTCCAAGCTCACGTATTATACGCTAAAACTTTATTATTTCAAGTGGATATATAATTACAGGAAGGGGGAGGCCATTACTAACGTCAACGCCAATGGAAATCCATTTGTCCCTGGTTCCCAGGGAAGGCAGTGGGCTGAGGGAGCCCCTCCTTGCCCTGCTGGGAGGGTGTCTCTGGGTTCAGCATCTCTGTGGGGCACACACAGGACGCTGGGCACATTGCCCCAGAGGAGGAAAGTTTAGTGCCACGCTATCGTGAAACAAACAGGGCAGCACACGCCGTGCCCGATGGACTACCCCTCCCTCTGGTGGGACCACCCTCTTCGCTGAGAAGGTGGCCAGGTTTCCACCAAAACTCTGTCCTTAACTTCCCAGGTAGAGCCAGCAGTGGTGTCAATTAGTTCCACTTCTGGTTCTGCTTTTGCGATGTTTGCCTCTGTCAATGGAAACTGGACTCACGCTATCAATTTATTTCTCATTCTGTGGGCCACCAGCTGGTAATGATATGATTCTTGTTTACTCTGACCTTGGCTGGATGTGAAAGAGAGACTTAGATGTTAATGGTTCCATCTCCCATTCCCCGACCCTTGAGCCATTATTTTCTTCTGCCCTACCAAGCAATGTGCTGGTTTTAATAAAATGTATTGCCATTGCTTTGAATATTTATATGCTTGAACCATTCAAAAAACCTATTCACATTAGTCAAGTTAGGCAAAAATAGCCCAAAGACAGCACCCACTGCCAACATTTTCTTTGGTTATTGCTACTGAAATTTCCCATTTCATTCTATGGCTGAACTGCAAGATAGTTATTCCTTATTAATTGTGATCATAGTGCCATCAAGACTGCCAAGTAACAGTATAGCCAATATAACTCCTACTCACTTTATAAAGACAAATATTAAAGTCATCACTTACTTTGTGGCTGAAAAGTGGAAAAATGCAGGAGCATACCAGATGAACCTCAGACATCACGCCCTTTGGCACTTGCCCCAAAATTTGCTGTAAATGCTGTCAGCTGTCAGCTCCACCTGGTTAGTGTGGATCCTGTTGTCCTGGCCATACAATGAAGACAGTGGCTGTGCATGCCGAAGCTGAAATGTTTCTGTGGTGAAGTTGTCTGTGGCTGGGGAGATGCAAGGACACACCTTCATGCACACAAACTTTTGTTTATTCCTGTAAAAAAAGGCTACACCTAAAGCCTTATTAGAGCCACTTGTTTTTGTGGACCAATCTGTGGCAGTTTCATAAGTTATGACTTTTTGAACTCATGTTTCTCTTAAATTTTTCCCCTCTGTGGGAAATGGACATTTCTAAAGCTCAATCCCGTTGCAGATAACAGCAAATGTTGCACTGGAATTTCCTGTGGGACAGAAAGTCTCATGTTCAAAAGGCTCTAGGCAATATGCAGCACCCCATGGTGTTTAAAGGGGAACAGGCAAGCTTACCTGGGAAACAATTTACAAGGTACGGTAGCTGAGCTCTGGAACTCTGATAGGCAGTAGCTCATCATTATGATGCTGCTTTTCAAAAAAAGTAATCTGGAGCATTGCCCCTGCTCCCCATATTTCCTGGAAAAGGATGGGGAAACTGTAGTGATTTACTGGGATTATTGTGTCATTTTGAATTTAATAGACTGAGAGATCAGTGTGGGTGGTTTGGGTGCCCTTCTGAGAAGTGCAGAGCACAACCTTTCCAGCAGGATGAATAGCAGCTCATCTAGCAGAGAGCCATGCAGCAGCATATTCTGCTGTCTGCTTAGCCTTGGAAAAATGCATTTGCCTAGATAAAGGGACTGAGGCTGGGGTTTCAGGACATGCACATATCTTGTTGCTGCCCAGATGAGTCTTTCCTTTACCAGTGTGCACTTTTCACACGTTCAAAGTACCTGATAATTTCTTAGCTTTAAGAGTTTTCTGCACAATAATTAAAGAAAACATTGGTTTTCTAATTTTTCTCATTCTAAACTTATAAAAAGCGACCATCAGTGAACTGTTGTGAGTACTTTGGCATATACTTACTTAAGCTTCAGTAAAACCTCCTCAGACACATTAACAGTATACTCACAGGCACAAATCACTATTAATCCTAGCTCAGGGGGAAGTTTATGGGGTCCCAGCTGTACAGGGCTTGATGCTAAGACGCAAAGTCTAGTTCTGGCGGAGCCACCTGCTCTTTTCCAAACCCAAAGGGCTGCATTTGCTCATCAAGGCAATAAAACACACTCCTGTTCTTGCTGGCGTGAGGGGTTTTGAGAGCCGCAGTCCCGATGACATAATGGGTTGCAGCATACAGAGTGCGACACTGTCCCCAGCTGCCCCATGCCCAGCGACTCTGCAGGAGCCAGGTGCTGGAAGGAGCCCCCGGGGGGACAGGGATGGGGAGCTGCAGTACTCACCCAAGACTGCAAAGGTGCAGTGCTGTTGGTGCAAATACATGAATCTCGGTGGTTTAACTGCAATGGTTTCAAGAACTCAAATAGCGTGTTTCAAAAATGCATGGATCTGCTGTGAGAGGTGAAAAGCCAGGTTCAGTCACACTGCTTGCACAGCAGGCTCGAGGGACAGCATCCACAGCCACCTCAGCACAAGGGCACACTGCCTGGAGCAGCGCTGCTTGGACACACGGCATTTATTCCTCCAACAACCCTGGGACAAGAGCATGACCAGCTGGAAGTGGTCACTTCCATCCTTTTGTTTTTCTTATCCATTGGCCCAGAGTGGCCTCCTAATGCTTCTCTGGTAGTGTGAACTGCCACGGAAATTTCAGCATGACTGAAAAATTCCCTGAACTCAGAGGAAACTGAAGTCTGAATGCTGATTTCAGCCCAGCAGGCAACCCTGCCCACACAAATGTCTCCTCAATGGACCATTGGGCTGCTTTGCTTGGGCAGGCAAGCATCTGTGGCAAAGTGAGATCCACAACTGCTGTTTTAAACACATTTAATAAAGTGCTATAATACGATGAAAAAGTAGAAGTTATATCAAATATCCAGGTTGCTGGTGCCAGCCGGGAGGCAGCACAAGGGTTTGCTTCTTCCTGTCTGTGTCCCACTGATGGAGCCGGCTGAAATCCAGAAACTGGATTCCCACTCACCTACAAGCCCTGAAACAGGGGGAGCAGCGAGGCAGCCAAGCATTGGATCCTTGTCCTCCTTGCATATGTTGCCAAAGGAGCCTCAGAGGGAAAATAAGTGACATGGAAAAGTGTCCAGTTGTAAATCACGCTGTACATATGACACAGAAATCTGGGAAGCTTTGTAGCGGTCCCAGGGAACACTGGCTCACAAAGTCCCATTGTGCCCTAAATGATGGATCAGGATGCGGCCACTCATTGGTTGGGAAAAGTCATCTCTCCAGAAGTATGCACTTCAACTGGTTATAAAAGATCTCGGAGCAGAAAGATAAGGCTTTTTAAAATATAGGTTATATATAAATATTTATGTGGACCTATGTAAGGAGTACTATACAAAAAGTTATTTTTTCAGTTGGTATTTGAAAATAAATTGTAACTTTGCATAGCTTGCAAGCAAGCCCCCATTATGTTAAAGGTTTGTGGTACTTTTGTTTTGTGTACACTGACTTCTTCTAAGACGAGTTATTAAAAAGAAGAGAGATTACTGACATTAACTGACCATTTTTAAAAAAAATGGCAATTAAATAAATGGGAAAAAAATCAGATTCCAACATCGTTAGGCCAAAGAAAATGGTGATGTGCATACAGAATGCATTGTGCTGTTATTGCCGTATCTCTAATGGAAAGTTCCTTTTCATCAAATCCACTAAAGTCAGGCTCATTTGCTTCATGAGTCTTTCCTTCTGTCTGGGCTAGAGGGAGATGAGGAGAACTCTGCACAGCAGAGAGCAATAACATTTCCACAGAGGTAACAGTTTTTGTAGGAAAAGAAGAAAACACATCTTTGCAATTGTATGTGTAGGTCATCATAGCTAAAGTAACCTTAGAGTTACCCAGCCCTTTGGGAGCTTAGCTGATAAGTGTTACACATACTGATAAAGTATTTGAGTAGAAAATTCTGTTAGATGACTTCAAACACCCATATAGAAATCCCTCTCCATTTCAGAGTCGCAGGTATAAAACCTTAGCACTTCAGCCTTTATCATATCCTGCAGTTCTTATCCAGAGAGAGAGGCAGTGGGGAGAGGGGAAATTAAAGGAAATGAAGAATGAGAACAGAGCCACCCAGAGCTGAGCAGATTTGGAAGTGCGTGTCACTTCAGGATCTTCCTTTCTGTCATTTGTTGTCAGTCTCTTTCTTAAGGGACTGAAGTATCCTCTATGAACTCTAGAGAAACTGGCTTTATGAGCCTCCATGAGGATTCGGTTTGTTTAACAGGGTGATGTTGAAATAATCAGAGGATTCTGCAAGGATTTTCCGGGTGTGAAGTATCACCAAAATTAATCTTACTTTGAGAATTCCACTGTTATCATTTTCCACTGTGGCTGATGAGAAATGCTTGTGAAACCACATGCTGCTCAAGAGAGCTTCTCTTTCTCAATTCCTTCATCAAAGCAAACAAAACAAACTCTTTGCACTAGGCTTTTTTTCTGTTTTTGTTCAGGCAGTTCTGGTGGACAGAACCTGTTCTGAGAGTGAGACTAGCCTTGGAACTCTCTGAAGGACTGAGCGTCCTAAAGACAACCTGTAGCTCACAGCCATGGACAACAAAACCATTCTGAGATGTGCAGTGAAACTGCTCTTTGCCCCTACTGTGAATTTTCAATAATATTTCAAAAGCACTTTGGTGCATCTCTCCCTCACAGGGAAAGCAAAACACAGGAGTGGCAGAATGGATCTTTGCAGAGAAGTCTTTCATTGCTTGTTGTCATCTCAGCTGTGGTGAGCGCAATGGTAGTGAAAAATGCCAGCTGTTCAGAGGTTCAGTAGTAGTTCTTCAGTGGATGCTGAATTGTACCATGATGTATCATAAGAGTATTCGGACAAAAAACTTATTTCCACAAAGTTAAGACTTATAATTGAATGTTTAAGCCACTACATAATTGTTTTCAGGATGATATCAGAAAGTAGAATATACATCTGGCAATGTTATTCCTGCACAGTAAAACTCAGCGAAATGTGCAGTTAATGTACAAAGACCAAAAAAGATGCATTCAGATAAAGGACTCATCTAAAAGTCACAGAAGTCAGATATGCAGTGCCTGGGGATATGCTGGGAAATTGTATTTTCATTTACTGAAATGTGTTGTCCTTGTTTTTCCCTCGTGGTCACAATGTTTCAGAAACAAGTGTGAAGCAGCAGGCAATTAGGTTTCGCCACTCAAAAAGCTAAAATTTCTGTGGAAGTAATCATGGCTGGGAGGCTGGAAGGATGGATGGATGGATGGATGGATGGATGGATGGATGGATGGATGGATGGATGGATGGATGGATGGATGAGAAACACTCATAGAGATATATTTCTGCACATCAGAGGAGGCAGAGTCTGAGGCTGGTGGAAACAGTTTAAACAGAGAACAATGCTTTTTGAATCCCTGCATCTACCTCACTTCTGTCTGTGCAATGGGACTACAAATGCCTGAATCGTTCAGAGAATTAAGGGGGGTGCAGAGGCTTGGGAAGGAGTCTCAGACTTTTTCAGCATTGCCACATGAAGAAGAGGCTTAAATGCGGACAGCTTTGGCAGAAGATACTGAAGCAGGACTGCAGCAGAGCAGTAGATAGCGAGGTGAGGTTTGCTCCTGCACCATCACAGCTGCTGAGCCCAGGGGGGACAAAGCTGTCTGGCAACCCAACACATCCTTCACTGTGACCTGAGACAGAGGTTAAAGTTGCAATCTGCAGAACTAGATGCTACATCCTTTTTCCTGGTCCATCTAGAGACCTGCTAGCCTGCCTAGAGCCTGACTGGTGTTTAGAGTCACAAGAAGAAGAGAAGAACCAGTCACATCTGTCAATTAGTAACAAGGGCTGAATTCCTTTGATCCACAATTGTTAAAGAATAGCAGTAAAAATATAGACAGGTAGCTAACTTCCAACATCTAAATGCTACAAGCTAAAACTAAATACATATTTTAAGGGACACCTTACACTTCATTTCTTTGTAAGTAATATGCTGTAGCATTTCTTAAAGGCCTTGTATGTAACTGCATTTTATTTTAACTGTAATACATAAAGCAAGATTTAATGGCTGGCTTACAAGAACTAATAAGCAATTAAAGCTATCTTAAAGTGTCAGTGTGAGTCTGGATGAAAAGAAATGCTTTGTCTCTAGCCATCTGTTACACACTGGAGTTAAACAGACATACAAGTGCTTTTTCCTGGAAGCCATCTGCACAAATATTGATTGAGTAATTTCATAAAATTCCGATTTAGTAATTTACCAGCTGACAAGGTGATAGTGCACAGTGTAGGTTTGAGTTTCCTGGCATTTCTACTGCAGCTAAAACAACATCGATGTGCATTTCTTTTGCCACTAGCATTATTGCAAAAGGAGACATTGGAATCAAGTCCAACATAACCTATTGAGAGAGTCTGTAAAATATTTTCCTATTAACATCAGAATAAAAAATAATGTGGTATTCCAGAAAATTGAATGGCACTTACATTCCATAATCTTCATCAGATCAGCTTGCATGGGGTTTTGTTTTTCCTTTGCCTGGTTTGAGGCTGTTTATATTAATTCCATCCAGTTTTATTTTAATTAGTTTAAAATTCTAGGGATTCAAGATCATCATGGTATTTAAAAGACTGGGTTTCAGCATCTGTCAGCAGTGGCTTTTTCATCCCTCAACTATTTAAGAGCTGCAATCTTTTCTCATTTTCCCTCCCTCCAGACACCGACTTCGCTGCTGTGACTCATGCCCTCCCCACCGCTGGCAGGCAGGCAGCTGTCTGCACAAACCACTGCTGCTGCATTTTCAGCCGGGGCTGGAGCAGCGAGTCTCTGCCGGGGAAGCAGGCACAGAGACTCACCCCCGCGCAGCCTGTCCCTCCACCACCTCTCCCCGCAGAGCAGGGAGCTGGCAGCGCCCTTGCCCTGCCTCTTAGAATCCAGAGAAATGGATTTTTCCAGGGATAAACTATTGCCCTGTGGTTCCCCTATATATTCCAGTTTCATCCCTTAGTGCCTTAAAGAAGCACCACCTTTCTGAGGTGATTAGAGTTAATTCTGGTTCTGTCCTCACATCATTGATTCTTGCCTGATTCCCACAAGATTAGACCAATTAGAACATGGTTTGAATCTAAGAGCGTAGAAGCACAGAATCACAGAACAATTTAGGTTGGAAAAGACCTTTAAGATCATCAAATCCAACTGTACACCTATCACCGCCATGGTGTTAATAATGCCAAGGCTGTGGGTTTGATTCCTGTATGGGCCATTCACTTGAGAGTTGAACTCGATGATTCTTGTGGGTCCCCTCAAACTCAGAACACTCTGTGATTCTGAGAGTGTGCCATCTGTTTTGCACGTGGGAGCAGAAGCACACAGTTCATGAACACCATTTTAGGTGCCACTGCTCCCTTTGGTCCAGCATGGGTTGAATCCCACGGGTCACTTACGGCTTGTTTACAGACAGTCTGGATAATAGCAAGGAGACTGTACCACGGGACCAGTGAGGCCAGAAGCTTCTGAAATCCCAAGCAGAGAAGAAGTTTTACACTGCCACCTGTAAAAGCTTGTTGCCAAAATGAATGGAACAACCTCTCCTCTGTGTCCATTGCAGATCAGACACAAAACGACAGGCTGTCACTTCAGCAGCGATGACTGAAGAAAAGCATTTTACCAGAAAGGGAAGTGAGTCATGCAATAACTTGCTCAAGAATTTTTTTCAGCCCTCAGCACCAGGGGATTTAGAGAAAAGTTAGATGAACCGTGAAGATATTAGTTGTAGGTGACCCTGCCTGGGGTGGGGAAAGGGCATCCTGATGCCTTCCTTAGCCCTCCTGCCAGCGAGCTCATGGTGCTGTATGTCAGCCCCCTGCACCTGGGTCTGCCACCCTTCTTGCACAGGAACAGAAATGTCTGTCCTTCTGTCACCATCATATAGCTGAAGACATAGTAAGTGAATGCATATGCATGTATTTTAGCAAATATTTTGCAGTTTGGTTATAAGACAGTCTTCCAACTTAAAGCTTCTAAACTGTTCACAAAGGAAACCTCTTAAAGTATGAAATGTATGAAATGACAAGAAATCTCACTTGTCTGTGCTATGGCTCATATTGCATTGGCTGGAATAGCACAGAATTTTTAGGATTTAAGGGATAAGGTTTATTATGTTTCTGTCACACCATGACTTTGTTTTATAGGAAATAAAATGATGTGAGGAACAAAATGGGGGAAAAAACCTCAACAACCCAAAGAACCAATTTGAGTGAAGGCTTTGGAAAGCTGTCATTTTATGAATTATTCCAGTGCTATGCTCATAGCCGAATCCTAGCTGACAGAAAAAAAACCTGACCTGTTCTTTATGCAAACACCAGGGGAAACTGGAATCTGACTTTGTCTCAGCCCTCTTTCACCATTTCCCTCCTTTGGGAATCTGGGATCAGCCCAATGTTATCTGCTGAACGATGCTTCCATGTCGGCTCGCCGGCCTGGACAACTAAGCAGCGCTCCTTCAAATTGGAGAGCATAGGGAGCTTATTTTGAGGAGAAATGAGCTGTTCTGAGGACAAGCATCGACACAAATTAAATTAACCACTAACCTAGAAAAAGGACCACAGAATCATCATCCAAAATGCAGCACAGGAGTCATTAATTTCCTGCACAACTCTCCTTGATGCTGCAGGGCACTGTCTGGGGATGAATCTTGGGCTTCAGTGGTTCAGCAGCAGAAATGGGAAGAGGAGCTTTGAGGAGGAACCCTGAACTCATGATGGTCCTGGGGAGCACATGAGGATGTAGGGATGAAGGGATGATGGATCAGGATGAATCTCAAGGCAGATTTGAGGTTCTTCTATCTGGAGGTCTGTCAGTGAGCCATGCCAGGGCTGGATGGCTTTTCTAATTAATCACAATAGGAAGCAGAACTCTGGCTGCTGGGACTCAAACCTTCTGGGTCCTGCTTACCCCAAGAGCCCCACAGAGAGCCAAAATACCACTTTTCCAGATTTTCGCAGCCCTTCTGTGACCAGAGCTCCATTTCCACTTGTAATTACCACATTATACAGTTTTCGGGAGAAATATTTCAATGTGTCAGTCTCGGTTCAGTAATGCTCTACATTTATATCACTGACAACAACTCTATTTATATATATTTAAATCAAAATTATAAGCATCTGAGGTTTCACAAGCCCTGAGAAGGCAAAAGTTCAGCTAAATTGCTTGATTGTAAAATCACAAGAGCTGTAGAATCATTTAGGTTGGAAAAGCCCCCTTACGAAAATCGAGTCTAACCATTTTCACATAATGCATTTTCAATAAAATATTTGTAAGTAAAAACACATGACTTTTGTTTTTTGGGTTAATAGATTAAATGAAATATTCCACTAACATACTTTTGTAGGTCTCTTTTCAGGAAATCTCTATATATGGTCACATTAGGAAGACCTTTTCTTTAGTTGAAATTACAAGAGAAAATGACACAATTACTTATATCATCATCTTAAAAATTAATAAATAACAAACCCAGCTCATTGCACAGATCAATAATCTTGGTCTGCGGTATGAGATGTGCTGCCATCTCACCAGAATGGTTAAATGCTAGCAGTCACTTGGAACTGACCTCTCTGTCACAGAGCAAGGAGCTCAACGTGAAAAGCTCCCAGGGGACAAAGGTGACTCCAGCAGCCAAAGTGCCCCACATTTTCCAGCAGCTCAGGGTGAGCCTGCCTTTACAAGGAATGTGCTTCCTGAAAAGCAGATGACAGTCAGGCTCAAGACTTGTGACATTTCCCTCCTGGCCTGTCTTACGCATGCTGTGGAAACTCGAAGTTTCCGCGTGCTCAGCAGTGCGGCTCCAGGCCCCGGGAGATGTTTGCAGCCCTCAAAGGACAGACAATAGCGAACCATGACAAATATGACCCCGGAACAGTGATTTCCCCCAAACTCATCCTCCACCACTCCCTCTCCCACAGGGAGGAAGCCTCCAAGGGGAAGAGCACTGACTTATGAGAACCACTTGGGCAGGGCCAAATAAATCTTATATTAATTTATTGTATTAATGGAGCTGTCACCTCTGTGTCACCACCTCCTTCAGCAGCCCAGGGTTTTACTGTGCCCGGGGGAAAGCCCACAGCTGTGAGCTGCCCTGCTCACAGTGCCTCTCCAGAAAATGCCACCTGGGGCCCTGGGACACACATTGCTGGTCTGTGGTGGAGCGTGACGTGCATCCCTTGGACCTAGTAATCCTTACCTGTTTGCCGGAGAGTGACCCACTTCTGATCAGGTATTTCACTTGCAAGAAACATCGCGTTCACAAAGTGGTAGCTAAAGGCAATGTACTAATAACTACCATAGCTGCCTTTTAACAGGACTCGAGTCACCAGGGAACGTGGACTAATTTGCTGTAATTGATTTAATATGTTTAGTCTGAGCAAAATATTTTCAGCCCAATAGAAGTCTGAGAAATCCCTCGTCAGTTTTAATTGGGAGAGGAGCCCCAGGGCCAGGGGTGCAGGTCTCTGCTGGCTTCCCCCAGGCAGGGCACAGCTCCTTTGGGCCTGCCCCAAGGCACCCAGCTGGGGTCTGACCTTGCTGCTCTTGAAACTAAGATATTCACTGCCTTTCTTTTCTCCCTTTTTCTTTTTCCCTTTTTTTTTTTTTCCTTCTTACTTTTCCCCCCTCCCTTTTCCCTTTTTGCTTTTTTTTTCTGTTATCCTTTCTTATTTTTTCTTTTTTTTCTTCTTTATTTTTTACACAACCAGAATAATAAACAAATAAATAAATATCTGAATGTCAGTGACAACTTCTAAGCAAATAGGCCAGATCAGTTTAAGTCTTGAAAACCCTACGCTGGGTCCACCTGAGTCTGCACAACTCTCATAAAGCCCTTCCTGAGGCATACACCAATCTGCGTGTGAGGTGCTCTCTGCTTGTCATCTCCCTCTGAATGCAGCTGACAGTGGCTTCAAAATATCATTGTCACCACTTTGGGCAAGCAGGAAGGTCTGGACTCAGGAGTGGGGAATTTCCCTCTGCAGAGACAGATGACTTAAGACAGATACAAGGTACCATAACCCTGTCTAATTTATTTTGAAGTATGTACATTCCCGAACAAGTATATTAGATGGCATAAGTAATGAGAGCTTAATAGTTCACAGATGATGTGCTCACACACACTTTACAAACTCCAGCAGCCAGCTGTAGCCAAGTCCCCAGCTTAAGTCCCTGACTCTTTGCTTTCCTCAAACATTGCTCCAAGTGCGTAAAAGTGACAAGCCCTAGAGCCATTCCCCATTCCCTTGTGGCCTTGGAACCCTGCAATGCGAAAGTAAGCCCAACTGAAGTACCAGCAAAGTAGTTTTTCTTTTAATTCTAAGGATCAGATATCTGTTGACAGCAGATGCTCAAGGTAAATGTTGTCAACCATCTTTATCAGTTGAATGAACTTACTGCTGAGTGGGATCAAAAATAACCCACTATTATTTTCCTCTCTATTACCTTGGCCATGTCATATAAAGCCAGACCCTATTCTTTGTGCCTCAGACATACAAAATTGTCAGCAATGACATTACAAGTAAAGAGAACCTGATACCTGAGTTTTACCTGCATAGAATTTACGGAATCAGGGTGCCTTCGAAGCAATTCTCCTGTTTAAAAAAGCTACTTGAAACATGATTTTATGCATATTTACATTAGTTTGACACAGGCTTACCTCCACTGAACTTAGTGATGCCTTTTCATTTATTCCAGCCTTGATGGGAGAAATCGGCTTGGTCCATTAGGTCTGCAGGCACATATGTAAATCTAACAGAAAAAAGAAAAAGAAAAAAAAATTTAAAAATTAAAAACAAAAAAATCAAACCAGGCAGAAAAACATGCCACCATTTTGGTGATTTTTTTCCTCATCCACAATCAGAAATGTACGAGCAATCTCTGACCTGCTCAAACACACAGCAGTAATGGCCAGCTTGCTTTCAGATGCCTTGTAATATCTGAGAGACTGCCACACCTGTCCCCTTGGGTGTGGGTCCCAGGCACAGCCACCCAGCAGAGGGAGACCCAAGCTTCCCATCTTCCAAAAGTCCCACCTGTTTCCCACAATTTTGGTGAGAGAGCATACACAAACCTTGCCCCAACTCCATTCACAATTCCTGGGAGATCAGCACCTCCTTCTCTCCAAACATCCTGGACTTAATAATCACTGTAACTACAACTTTGTTTAATTTTGAAAGATACGGTGATATGCCAAAAAAAAAAAAAAAAAAAGAAAAAAAGTAAAATTTGCAACAAAAAAAGAGAGCAAAATATAGTCTCCAGATGCCAGATAACAGTTCTTAGGTTTTTTTTTTTTAAACATCTGTGTCACACGAGGTGCTGAGGTGGCAAAGCCAGCTGGCCCTGCCCTCTGCATCAGAACAGGTTTATCTGCCTTTGCCAAGTGGGAATGTCCATCTCCTCTCCGGGTCTTGGGTCTGACTCCTACCAGTAAATGGAATTATTGATGTGTTCTGAGCAGGTGGAAAATTTGCATGACTGAATACTGCAAGATTTGCATCAAAGCTTCCATGGCCATTTGTAAATTAGTGTAAAACTTTGTGCTGTAGGTGCATAGGAAATTAAAAAGCATTTGGGGCTCTTAAGCACTGATGAACACCCAACATACTCAGCAAACCATGGCAAACTCTTCAGCACTGCCTGCAAACAGACCAGCCCCTTCCCCTCTCACTTCAGCAGTCATTTATATCTTTGGCTTAGAGTTTTAAAAATTGTCCTGGCATTTCTTGCTGCTCACAATGTTCCAAATGAAGAACTTCAGGAGGAATACAAATGTCAGACACAGGTATGAACCTGTGTTCTTATTCTTCTTCATCTTCATGTTCTTCCAGAGTCCTTGTGAAAGGACATCTGGAGTATTTTCAGAGAAGACATTTCAACATTGGAAAAAGATTGGATTTACGTTCAGTGTTCAATAGTTTGAGGTGGAAAAGGTCTGTGCAGCCATTTTTATTCTGTGTCTGGATATAATTACTTTTATGGGAAGAATGCACATGCTTTCAACATCTTTGTAAGCTTCACTCATAGTCTATAAAAAATTACCTCAATATACAAAATCTCCAAAAAAAAAAAAACCCAAACCAAACCAAATCTCTCAAGTGGGCTCTGAACTGGCAAAAATCAGAGATCAATATTCCCATTTCCTTCCTCATTTCAACCTAAAGGATGTTTTGAAAGGGTGAGATTAACTATCTTTAGTGAGCATAAAAGTAAGCTATTAAATAGACAACTCCTGCTATTTACTTGGAAAAAAAAAAAGTAGACAAAGCATGAAATATTTCCCTGTGCTATTTCTTTTGAGTCAATATTCAGTTTGGACATGAGCTGTATTTGTCAATTTATACTGAGATTATAGGCTAAGTCTCACATATCTGAATGCACTAGTCTAGGAGGGATGCTCCAGCAAGGAAGGCAGAAAGCAAACATGGAATTAGAGGGAGAGGTTTTCTGGGTCAAACACAAAGCAGCAGAAGTTTAACCAAGAAAGAGAGACATCATCAGCAACCTTGAAATATAATATTAAGAATTGTACATCATAGTGCAGCTCATTTTTCATAAAATTCCTCAATTTGTGACAATCTGGCAGGCTGAGGAGAAATGTGGGGGTTCTAACCATGTTTTCCCCTCATTTATTGTCTTTGCTCAGGTGATGTTTAGAACTGGATCATTTCTTATGCCCTCAAGAATGGATGGAACTTAGTTGTTGCCAGTAAAATAAATGGATGAGTTTGGTAGCTCATAAAAACAAAGTCATGCCTGGAGAGGAATGGTGAAGCAGCCTGACAAATCTTCCTAACAGCAAAATGAACATCAGCTCAAGTGTTTGGGAGATGCTTGTTCTGGATGCTAAAAATGCTGAATTTCTCTTCTGTTTGACAGTGACATACAACCAAAATGTTTTCCTGAGACAGCAAAACAATAGATTAAATTTTAGGCAGAATCTTAGGAAAGAAGTCCTACTGGTCAGGGCTACTGGTTTGTGGCATATCCACCCCAGGGAAATGGCGGAGGGAAGTCTAATTGATTGAATAATTTAAAACTGTATTGAAGTGAACACTGGAAAATATGCTGCAGTCTGGGAAAACTGTGGGTACTGTGCCCTGGCTGTCCTACACCAACCTGGTAGGGCAGGCTATGGTTACTGCTGAGGAAAGCAACAGAGAAAGGGGAAAAAATACACCGAGCAAGTCCAGAAATCCTACTGTTCATTAAAATAAACCATACTAAAAACTGTGACACCCCATCACATTATTGCTTTTACAGAAAACCTCTATAGCTTGTGCAAAACCGGTCCTGTCTGTTCCCCTGTGGAATAAAAATAGGGAATGAGAAAGACAGGCACATTATATTCTAAAGTTTTCAAGACTGACAGTCGGTTCGGGGATCTGCTAGTTTCCAATCTGCTAGTTAGTTCTCCACACCATCTCTGTGACCCATCACTGTCACCCTGAATAACGGCACCTTCAGCCTGCAGAAAGTGCCTTGGGGTTTGCGCTGGTGAAAACGAATGAAGCACAAAAATATTTTCAATCAGGTCTGGAACAAACTTCACATTGCACAGCTGCAGTGTAAGTGCTGTCCCCCAGAGACCCTCTAGAATTTGATTAAGGTATATGGAAACTTGACTCATATTTTACGGACATTCATTTTCATGATACATTTTTAAAGAGACAGCATATATTTCCATCCTTTGGAAGAAATTAAGGCTGTTATTTTAAGAGGAATAATATGTTTATAACAGGCAACAGGTCTTGACGGCAGCTGAAGCAGCAGCATGGGAGCTGTGGCATTAGCTGCTGTGGGGGACTCTGGTGGGAGAAGCACCATGAACTATTGTAGAAATCACAGTGATTTAAATTTTAATTTTTAAAAAGAAGAATAACCAGAAGAAGAAAATTAAAGCTGCCATGGGATGTGTGTCCCAGGCTTGTGGGAGCAGATGTGAGTATTCAGCATCAGCAGGCAGGGAGGGAAGCAGGGCCGCATCCTGTAGCCACTGGCCAAAGCCCAGCCAAAAAAGCTGTGGTGCGCTCTGGGACAGACAACAGCATTGGAGAAAGATGTGGTCCCACCTCTCTGCCCGCGAAAGAACCTTTGGGCTGACACCTTATCAGCATGGGGGTAAATAAATTACTGAATGGGCAAACACATAAAATGGGCTAATTAATGGCAAAGTGGGGTAATGCAGAGCACACACCCTCTAGGGCCATTCTGTGGGCTGTGAGTACCGCCAGAATATGCTACACTGGCCCCAAAAAAGTGGGGAGCGTGCAAAAACTGCTTACCTGTGGACCTTAACATTTCTGCAAGTTATGACATTTGCGAGATGCTCCAGCAATGAAAGCAGGCTCTGCTCCACCTTGTACCCAGGCCCCAGGGAGGACAGGGAGGCAGCTGGGGATTCACACCCCTGGTAACAGCAGAATGAACCCTGTTGTTTGCAGAAAGATGGCTATTCTGTGGAAGACATACTTCTCTAAAACCTCATTATCGCAGTAGGAACTCTCTCCATCTGTTTTTATGTAAATAATTTCAAAGTGTATGATTTGTGTAACATATTCTGTTTGAATTAGTTTTCACCAGTGAGATGAGGATAAAGGTTTACTTTTATATTACACAGCTGGTTTTACTTCTTCTTAGCATCCGATACTTTTATTATTTCTATACAAATTCCTTTACTGCAGGAGATTTATTACTTATAGTAATCTTGCGTGCTGTGAATTTCTTATAGCTCATTCATTTGGTCTTTCATGTGACTACTCTAGATGGGAGATAGAAGGAATAGGAGGAGATCTAATCTGGTCAATATTATGGGGTGGTTCATCAGGAGTCATGCCTGCTGTCTCTTTTACAGTATCCAAGCTCTTATGGACATTGCTCAAAGAATTAACTAACTAGTTAATTAAAACAGAGCAGCAGAACCAAATTATTTAATGCCATCAAAATCCCTCAGAGATGTTGAAAATTATGAGTTTGCAGAGACAAATACTGTTTTTTATTACATAACCAGACAAGGACCCCTAAACTCACCAGTGCTAATGCAAATAATAAATAACAGTGAAACCTGCAGGAGCAGTTTCAGAAAATGCATTGATACTGAAGATGAAATTGCATGTGTCTAGCTGAGAAATTGACTGAGTACAGCAAATTTTTGGGAAGTGATAGAACCAATAGCAAATGTGATGTGATTTCCTGAGTCATTTGTGTCCGAAATAGAGAAGACAGGAGGAAGGGAATGATGTACATTCAGATCACTTTCTTTTGGCAATTTAAGAATAAAATCTTTTTGTGCTTTTTTTCTGAAACAACATTGCTTTTAGAAGGGGTAATGGCTTTAAACTGAAAGAAGGTGGGTTTAGATTAGCCATTAGGAAGAAATTCTTTACTGTGAGGGTGGCGAGGAACTGGAACAGGTTGTCCAGAGAAGTTGTGAGTCAAAGTGTTCATGGATGGGTTGGATAGGGTTTTGAGCAACCTGGTCTGGTGGAAGGGGTCCCTGCAATGGCAGAGGACCTGTAACTGGGTGATCTTTAAGGCCCCTTCCAACCCAAACCATGCTGTGATTCTATGGTCTTTGCCATGGGATGAGCTGCTCCATGCAGGCCAAAACACAAGTGTATGGACTGCGAGGTCCTGTCGCTTCCTGGGCTGAGCTGCTCTTTACACATAACTATGCAGAGGATCAAAGGTTAACTGACAGAAGTCACACAGGTTCACGTTGTATATACTGATCCTTCTCTGTATACCACTAAATTACTGCTCCTCCATCAAGAGGAATATCCCCACAAGATTATATTGCCTGCCTCATGAGTCTACTTGATAGGTATCAAGGCAGCATTTGTAAATGATGTGCGTGAGAGGCTAGGAGGGAAATGTAAAGTAAGCATTGCAGAGCTATGCAGCAGGGCAGCACCACTTAAAACACACTCTAGAGATTAGAGAGTGTAAGCAATTTCTAAGTATCACCTACATTGATCTCTACAAATAAGCAAGAGCAGTGAGACAGACAGATAGAGGCAAATGTGACATAGCAATCTTTTTTCATTTCAGTCCAAGCCCTGACTGTGCAGGGGATGGATTTAACAGTGGGAAAGAGAAAGGCTAAGGATGGCAAAGTAATGATCTCTTGCTGAAAGATGGAACCCACAAAGCCTCTATACCACCAACACTGCCCGTTTCACATGTAAAACTCAACTCATTTCATCCCTGAAAGCCTCTGAACTTAATGCTGTATATAACCTTATTGCAGGTCCAAGTACAAACCTGCCTCCAAACCTACAGTAGTCTGGGGAACAGTATCTGACATCTTACAGAATAAGAGAATCATAGAATTGTTAAGGCTGAAATAGATCTCTAAAAATACCAAGATCTTGATCCAATCCCACCCCTATACATGGGGCACAGGGTCACTAAGCATCACAACGTATGCAGCTCCATTTCCACTTTGGGATACTGTGGGACCAGTATCAAATCTTACTTAAAACCTCTGTATGGGTGGGTGTGATACAGAGGGGATGCAAAGCATGGAACTGACATTGCATCTCAAAAGCCAGGGGCTGAAACAGGCTGAGTAAAACCAGTTTTCCCTCATCTTTCTCTTTGGTTTTAGGTGAATGGATTAAATGCTATTAAGCCAGTCCCGTTAAAGTAAATGGTATAGAGCAGCGTAAAATTCAAGCAATGTCAGAAAGAAAGATGCAAAAACTGTTTCTGAACATTGTCTGTTACAATGTCTTTGCCTACTGAAAAGACTTGTTGAGTAGACTGGATCACTACAGAGACATACTGGATGTGACTTTGGTTTTCAAAGCTTTTTCAAAAAAAACCAAGTAGGCAATAACTGACATATCTTATCACGATTAAAATAAAAAACCAACTGGCATTGCTCAATTTTTTTATGAGAAATGGAGTTCAACTTGCAGTTTCTTTTTGGTTTTTGTACTTACACTACTAAAAATTGAGTACTTTAAAGCAGCCCCTGGAGACTATTGGATCAATACACAGGTGTATTTGCCTGAAGAGTTACTCCACTCTTGCCACAAGGCTAACATCAAGCTATGTTAGGCATAAATCAAGGGAGGTAAGATGACTTTGTTAACTTACAGTGTATGTTTCATTATTGTACAACTCCCCTGTTGTGGGTGACATTTTTAATCTCAGCTTCTATCAGCTGTTACAGCTTAAAGGCAGAAGAAGAAATACACAGAACTTCCCAAGGCCTCCTTTGAGCTAGGAAAATAAATCAGGGTATGCCTATTTCTTAAGAATTCATTTTGTTTCTTGTCTGTCCTCAGTATTGCCACAGGAACACTGTGATTTCTTCAAATTGTTTTGTCCATCACATTTGTCACAGTCCTTACAGGTCTGCTTCTATTCTAGAGACAGGTGATTAACCACTGACAGCATTTGATAGCTGGTACCCAAAATCCATCCTGTGCTCACCAGTTGACTCCATCCTCTAAATCATGTAGTGTAAATAACTCCGCACTCCAAACTAGGGGACAGAGGAAGCACGCTGCTCCTCCAAACAAGAGGATAACTTTCAGCAATAACCCTCACAAGGCGAGGAGCGAGGCAGCATGGGCTGGAGCACCATCTGCTGGCATCCTCTCTGCCGACCGCTCTGCTTTCGCTTGCTCCCACACACTCCTGGCACCACAGCTCATTGCTCCCCGAGGACACAGTGGCCGGGGATCCTTGCCCCACTTCCTTGCGGAGCACAGGACCCGGTGGCAGCCCCTGGGGGACGCAGGAAAGGGCAGGGGAGTGGGTTTTTCCTCGCTGAAGAGTGGCAGGAGCCCAGGGGGCTGCAACAGCAGGGGTCTTGCTGGCCATGTGTGCTGGGACAGCCACGGGAGCACAGCTGGGAGCTGACACTCATCTCCCACTTGCCCATGACTGAGCACAAGGGAATCTCGCAGCCACCGCTGGAGAGGCGAACATCTCCGCAAGAACAGCTGCAAATTACAGAGCAATCAACTCTCAAACACAGCATTTTTGGCTTTTTGGGTATTGCTGACCTTGCCTGAGGCCTTCCCTGAGCAGAGTGGGATAGATTTTTGCAAGAGTGATTGACTGCCAGAAGAATTAAATACTGTTTTGTTTGGGGTTTTTTTTTTCCCCAGTACATCACCATAAGTGTTCTCCCTGTAAAACATCCTTTCAGTGTCTGGTTTTTCAACTGTCAGAGGACATTCACATATTTTCCCTTTCCCCGCATTAGCTGCTGCAAGCTAAGTTCATGCACGAGTTTCTTGCCACAGGCATTCCATAGAGGACAGAAGGGCCCAGACAGCTGTGGAGAAATCCTGGCTCATGTGGAGGTCTCCATAACTTGGAGCATCCACAGGTGCCAAAAGAAACTTTTTACATGGCCACATTTTCTATTTAATAGTCACTGGAAAAAATACACACACACTAAAGAAACGGCAAAGAAGAGATCAGCAAGAATGACCTCCAAAAATTGACCTGTGAGGTCACTCAGAGCACCCTTAAGATATAAAAACAGAGAAAGGGGAAAGTAACTATCCTGTCATGCACCAAGGAGAAATAACACATTGTTCTCTGTGTCCCTGGGAATAGGACAAAGTGTGGAGAGCTCAGCTTGCCAGGAAAAATGTTCAGATTGGCCATTTTGAAGCCCTTCCAAACGGACAGATACCACAGCACTAAAACAAGCTGCACATGGGGTCTCCATGGCTAGGACCAAGTCAGGCTTTTCTCAAGAATGAGGGAAGTGTAACTGACCTTGTCCCGGTGCACAGGGGTGGATCTTCAAATCCTCTTTCAGCTGTGTAAGCCTCAGTCTCCTGGGAGCAAACTCATGCATCCCTGGTGCAGACTTCACAGAAGAAAACACATTTGTTGTCTTAGAGGTGCAGCTTGGGCGTCTGGAGAATAGAAAGGAAATTGTAGATGAAGTTGTGGAGCAGATGAAAGTGGATGTCCAGAATTACAGGTTTAAATTTAGACAGAAATTATTATCAAATTCTTCCGTAGCATCTTAAACATTCTCTTTCCCACTTTGGAGCTGCAGTGTGGTCCTCCCCACCACCTTCTCATGAGTAATATTTATGAAGACTAGGCCAATGTCTAAGCATGCCCAATGTCCTAACATTTTAGGGCCCAGTTGTATTATTATGCATTATTCCTCTACACATTCTCTACCTTATATGCAAAATATGGCTCCAAAAAGTCAGGTACCATTTTAGACTCCAACAGGCAGACAGAAAATTTGCCATGTTAGAATGGACAATAAGGACCCTTGTCTGAGTAAAACTGAGAATTCCCATGGTTCCGCTAGATGTGGGAGGAGGGGGAAAGCAAGGAAATTTTAAAGGAAAGATAGCAGACTGAATGAAAGACTAAGTTTCAAATGTTTCCAAGCCTCTGTCACTAGCATCAGTGCACTTAATAGAAATCATGCTAATATGCAAATGTTTTCAATTCAGCTATTATCTTTTCATATTTTATTTGTGTATTTAGTCATAGTGTTAACAGTAAAAATATCTTTTCAGCAAAGGGTCTTTGGGGATATTAAAGAAAGTTCCTTTATTATTTCAGGCGGATCCTGAGAATAGCATATATGTTTTATATAGATGTGGTAGATCAGTGAAAGCATTTCCTCACAAGACACACAAATCCAACATTTTTTATTTTGTTCTCATGCAAAGGCATAAGAAAAAGTAGTTATTAAAGACACAGAGCAGCAAGTTAGGAAAAATCCTACAGTCAAGCAACACGAAGAGCCAAATACTCAAGCCTCTTTAAATCTCATCTTCCTAACTTTCCTTCTAGATCCCAGTATGTAACTGACACCATCTCACACTCTCACCTGTTTGGGTATAAGTCTGGAAGAGAAATGCATATTTAATCTTCAGATTTCACCCTGCATGTGGAACCACATGTACACCTCAAATGTGTCCCTGGCTGAGGATTAAATTTTAATCTGCATTTTAAAGCACATGTGGTGGTGATTGAAAAAAATTGGGGAAGAAACATTGCTGTAACCACAAACTTTTTAAAATGTTGACTCTTTGAAACTGCCCTGAATGCTGTAGAGCTGGATTAACCCAGCTGGTGGGGTAGATTAATGTTGCATGTGGCTGATGTGCTCATACACCTGGTACAATTCTACACATATATACATAGTACACAAGGCTAGTGAGATATTTAAGAAATGGTAGACGTTTTCTCCAAAGTACAAAATCTTCTCCAAATTTCTCTATTATGTGCAGATGTATACGAGCAAAATGTGGATGAACTCAGTGACTGTCAAGATGGTAGCCTGAGAAAGCTTCTTTGTTGCGGCAGTGTATAACTCAGGGACAAGTTTTTCTGAAAAAAGAAAGTCTCTGGTGATTAATAATTTCTTGAAAGCATACCAGGCTGCCAGTTACACATTTCAATGGTGTGAAACAAGACAAATCTGTGTAAAACAATCACCCTGTATCATCTGTATCCTACCAATATATAGGGTGCACAGCTGACCCCTGGGTATGAAAAAGCACTGAGTGTAAAATTTGTTACATAAGCCTATGCCTTGAGATAGTGCTAGTTCCCCGTTTCTCTGGACTGCATCAACATGGTAATGAAAACAAACCAAAGTCTTATGAGGCCACAAAAGCCATATTCTCTCTGCTGTGCTGATGAAACTTTTAATTACAAAATGAGTGAAGCTAGTTAAACTCCATAAAACTGTTGATTCTGTTGGCCTAAAACAGTTACAGTCCTTACAGAGACATACCTTTCTGCTAGCTCTTTCTCCTTTCTCTTAGGCATATTGTTCAAAAAACAGAAACATAGAATTTTTAAACTCCACAAAATGCAATTTGCATCACTGGATTTGTGATGCTGTTGTTAATGGCCAAGATCAATAAACTATTTAAGTGTGTCAGTATGCTTTGCTGGCTGCACATAAGTCTGAAACAAACCCAGTTTCTGCTGTAGCCTCGTGAACTGGAGAAACTGAGTGTGTTGGAGTAAATCCATATATGCTCACTGGAAAAGTGTGGCATTTATCTCTGAAAGCACACTTTTGAATTTGCTAGCTGTTGAATGAAATCAGTACATAAAATGGATCGCATTCATTTTTGGTGGTATTATGTCATCCTCAAAAAAGGGTTGAGCTCTGCATGTCTCAAATTCCCGATCATATACTTGGTCCTGTAAATTTTCTGCACGATTTTGTAATAGCAATGTCCATCAGTGAACTCAGCTGCAAGTATGCTAAAACTGTGAGTCTTAAATTCATAATTCATGAAAATAGAACACTGCAGGAGTTTGAAATAAATACATGTGAATAAAAATATTCCCTAACAGGAGCTGCATGGATTTTAAGGACGTTACAACGAGCACACTTCTGGCCAATTAGTTTGTACTAAGTCACTACATGCTAAGAAAAGTAACTCATTAAATACTTCTACATGAATTCTCACAGAATGTATCATAGAATGTATTTCTCTGCTCACAGTTGAATAAAGAGGGAAATCATGCAATATACTGGCACACCTGTTAGCAAAGCAAGGCATTGGCACTACGAGGCATGGGGAGCGCAAAGGCACTACTGATTTTGAGTCAGCTAAATACATTTTGATGTTTCTCAAACCAGATAGCAGGACAGATCCTGAGAAAACCAGGCATCTGATAAAAAATGATGACTAGAATATAATCCAAAAATAATGGCCAAATTTCTGCAGGGATAACAGACCAGGCTCCCACAGGTTACATCTACAGCAGTAAATCAAGCAGTGTCAGGGAACATACTGGTGTTACAGTCCCTGTCTGTTGTCTCAAACAGCTCCTGGGCATGGGAGACAGAGATTGTTATATCTCCACATTGCCACGGTGAGCCCACATTTACCAGAGTGCATCTTCCAAAGGTGCGCTTCTTGCTCTAGCTCCCCCAAGGACTCTCTCTGCCAATGCAGCAAATAGGTTGAAGGAAAAGATGAAAAAGGGCCTGAGATCAGAAGAAGATCTTTTTAGGGGTTCCTCCCTGTTCCTGAAAAACCCCCTTTGTCTTGGGAACACAGGTAATTGTTCTCAAGGTCCACGTTTTTGTGTCATCTGAAATTCATAACTGTCTTCATATCTAATACACCATTCAAATGCACAGTTTACTCCTATTAAATACCAGTTTGCCACAGCTGAAGGCCCTTAAAAAAACCAAAACCCTGTACGGTCATGGCTTACCTGCATTCCGTTTTTCCAATGGTACAACACAGAAAAGAAATATGTATGGCAAAGTACACACTGCAGTTGGCAGCTAAATGAGGCTTGCTGTAGTATTTTAGTGGTGAATCTTGGGGCCAGCCCATCATCATGTAAATCCACACTCCTTTGTTGGTGTGGTTTTGTAGGAACCTGGTACCATTAATGTCTCCCCAAGTCCAACAAAACAGTTCATCAGTGGGGAACCCACCAGTTCTGCTTTGCAAGTGAAAGGCTCATCATGAAGTCTTTCAATATCAGCAGGCTATTTAAAAATGGAATTTGTGGCAGTCTGCAAGAGGCTTCTGTAATTTCAATTAGGCTTTCTTTGGAATGGGCTATCTGAGAAAAGTACAGTTTTGGAAAATAAAGGCTTTATCTACTTATTAGCAAGTCAATAAAAGCCATGAAGACTCCAAACTTCTGCTTTGGCTTTGTGTGCCTTAACAGACCAAACAACCTAGCTTCATTTGAAACTGGTTTCAAATTACTTGCAGATGGCTGGATGCAGATGAAAGACTGCATAAAGGTGTTCCTTATTCTATTCCCTACTCCCTAGACTATTGGGCTATGTGCTGACACTTGGATGCTTGTTTTACAATATCATTTGACATGTGGGATTTATGTGTCAAAATTTCATTTAAAGCCAAGAAAATGTCAACTAGCAACTACAGAGAAGCAGCAAAAGACTGTGCTTTTCAAGACAGAAGTCAGTGAGTCGGACACTGCCAAGTCTTAACCCTGTACCAAGCACACACAGACAAAAATCTGACCCAACTGCCAGCAAACTAAGATTCCTTTGGTGTGTTCTGCTGAGATTCCATTACTGCCTTTATCATTAAGAAAATAATGTAATAAAATGAGACCTTTTCCCTGAATACATTAATAAAGATAACTTGTTGGTCAAGCTCCAAAACCACTGGAGCCACATTTAATTTACTGCCTTTATGGATTTAGGATTTGGTTTGCTGCTATGTTCAGTCCACTGCAACAATATAATGGGAAATTGTAATGGCATGTTTAAAAGAAAGGGTTTATAATTTATCACTGAAGCTTTAAAATGTCTTGTGCAGACATCCACAATTAAATGCTACCAAAAATGGGCTTTTCACATGGTTTCTCCACAGCTCACCAAAGGGGAAAGGGGGGAAGAGCCAAATAATCATCAATATAACTTTTTATGCCAGTCACCTTAAACCAGTTTGGTGAAAAGAACAACTAAAATAGCTATTGAGGGCTCTGCACCCCCATTTTGTTACTTCTTATGTCAGGAGTGACTGCGTATTACTTCATAAAATATCAGATGCCATACCACTGTATTCCAAATCAATAAAAATAATAATGAGTTATATAAAGGTCCTTCTGATATCTTATGAGTAGCTGCTCAGAAAGGCACAGGTATTTTGTCCGTGCCTAGTTTAGACAGTGGAAACTTTGCTGTCACCAACACGTGAAGCACTTAGAATACCAGAGCACCTGTGAAGTGCAGTACCTTGGGCATCGCTTCACGACAGAGATAAAGGTGGCATAAAAGACCTGTGTCCCTGTCTGCATAAGAAGAGCACAGCTTGTTAAGGGCCTGACTCTGCAGCCTCCCACATTGAGCAGAAGCTGCTCCAACAGATGCATTCCCTTGGATTTGCTGCTGCCTTGTGATACAGGAAAAATGGGAAATTAAATATTGGCTAGTTTGAAATGTGCCTTACCTCCAAAGGAGAATATTCTTCAGAGTGAGGTTTTAAGGTGAAATGCCAACCTGAATGATTAGAAATAAACTGGCATGGCTTCATGTCACAGGCAAAAGATGGGGTCAAGATCTTCTCCAAAAGCAACATGCATTCCTCTCCTGCTGGGATAGCAGGATCCTCCTCTTTTGCCTGCTCAGGCTTTTGGAGATGACAGCAGGAGCTCGGTCTCTGCATGGCTGAGCAGTCTCTCATGGTACCCATGATGTGATCCAACCCCTGAGAACAAAAGAAGTCCCTGACAGAGGGTGATCACCAATTCGACACAGCTCCTTTGCATTAATTTTAAGATTGCAGAATACGGTAAAGAATAACCAACAATTTCTTTCAAATTGTCTTAGGAAATGCAACCAACTCTTTACTTTTGGGCAAGGTAGGAAGGAATTTGCCACTTTAAATTTGCCATCAGGACTGATTAAATGCTTTGCAGGTTGTGTTCAATAAGGCATTCTTCAATTCAGGTGACAAAAAAAGTCTTATTTAGAAAATACAGCTTGTCCAGAGACTTGCTCTAACTGCAGAATTAAACAAACACATTTTTTATTTGTGTTCAAGAGTTTCCCTTTCTGTAGCTTTTGCCAGAAGACTGAAGAGGTCTGTGATGTATAATTTACTGCTCAGTGATTTTAAAGATTAATATTTGGATTCTCGTTGATATTTGGTTTTTATAAGCTCATTTTGTTACCAGGGAGGTTTCCACATACAGCTTTGCATAAACTCAATCTATTTTCTTGTCCTGTCCTCGGGACACAGTATGTCTTGCTTGAGAAAGAATTTGGAAACAAATGCTCTGGGGTTTTTTTGGTTTGCTTTGCTTTTCTTCCTCTCCACAGCTCATGCTTATACTTTCTATTAATTCCTTGCTGAAGGTAAATTCTTTATTGCTGGGATTTCTGTCAGTGGTTTTGGGATTCCTCCTCCTTGCAGACCTGGTGAGCCAGGCTCCCCGGAGGAATGGGGGCCACTGCCGGCATCCTCACTTTTGCACATCCCAAAACCTACCTGAAGCCTGTGGGCTTGTGTCTCCAATAGGGGCCCACCATGGCCAGCGAGAAATAGCTGAGGCCCTGAACAGCCAGATCACACCAGGACCCTTTTGACCAGCTCAGCTTTATCATATATATGTGACCATATATCTGCTGTAAACTCCACCATGACCAATGCAGCTTTTAGGAACCTCCAAGAGGTGAAAGTCCACAAATGTCCTGAGAGCCATAAAGTCATGCTCAGATCAAGTTTAGAAGTTTAAATCCCAAATATGAATCCTGACAGCCCATGCTCAGCAGGCAGCTGACCCTTCTGGGAGCACCAGGACCTGGGTGGACCTTTGGTAAGGGCTGAGCACGGTCCTCCTGCCCTCACTGGGCGCTGCCCCAAGCCTCAGCAGCTCGTCAAGATGAAACCAAGGCCCACAGACAAGACCCACTTAGATGGTCACTCCAGTGGATGGCCAAGGACACGCCTCGTAGGAGTTTTCAGAACAGGACTTTTCACAAAATACAGCAGCAGTGCTGTTGAGAGGCAGACAGAGGGAGGCGATACCCCTTTACACAAGAGCCGAACAGCTGCAGTGCTCTGCCAAGGAGCAGGCAAATCCACTTCATTTCCTCCTCCCTGTGGAAGGCTTACAGCTCACCAGGTTCCCCGACTGTGTTTCACCTGGGCACCTAATCAAACAAACTGCTCATGAAGTAAGAGCTGACTGAGCAATATTTCAAGCCCCGCAACTCTATGTACAATAGGAGTTGTTTTAAAATCACTTGCCAAATTAGCTCAAGCGAGCCAGAAGCACGAACTCCTAGCCAAAGCCCTCAGTGCAAGTCTGAAAGTTGAAATAAAACTTTTAGGGCTCTTGAAAGAACGGGAGATGAGGGAAATGGCATTCACATTTATTACAGAAATGTAATTCATAATCCCAGTGGTGGGAATGTTAATGCCTTATGATTAATGACAGCGATTTCTTTGTGAAAGCAAAAAGATCTCTGGACCTGAGGATTCTACAAAGTTCAAATGAAATGCCCTGTAATGATGGCAATGATTCAGAAAAACAGATAGGTATGTGCCCTACCTTAAGTACCTGCTTAAGTGCTTTGCTGCATAAGGCTGTGCTTGAGTCAATGTGTTTTTTTCCTGTACTGACATCTGTCTTGCCTTTGTCTTAGTGAATGCATTCTGTTTCTGCTTAATTTAATTTTTAAGGAAAACAGCTCTCTAGAAACAGCTAAAATAATTGCAAATATTTATTCACTTGTGTTTCTTATCTGCTATTAATAATGCATATGAGAACTTCCTCTACAAATTAGCACTGATTTCAGTATGTCTGTCATCCCCCACAAAAAGCACGTGTATTCCAACAAAACACCTCTGAACTCCTCTCTTGAAAAAACATATTTTCACCCAATAATTAACTCACCTCTAATTAATTTCTTCTCCCCTTTTTCTTCACATTTTCCAGCAGTATAGAAAGGCTATTACAGGCAGAATGAGATAGTGTTTGTCTTATTCTGCAGGTATTCTGTCATGGCATATGAACCACCACCTATTTGTCACTCTGTTCATAGAAAGTGAGGTGTATTAACTGCCACAGACACAAAAAATAACACTGCAGGCTGAAAAGACATCCAGAAAAGTCTGAATTACAGTGCAACTGCATTGCGTCCTTCATGGATAACCCTCACACATGGTCTTTTAGGACATCATCCAGCAAAACACTGAAGTGCTTCCCTAATTTTAAGCATGAGATCAGTCCCATTGATGTCGATGACAAATAACATGCTCCTTCTCACTCCTTCTGCATGGACAAGGGAGAGGAGACATCAGATTTTACCACATTCCTGTATATTTGGAATAACAGGTAGTATAGTATCTTTGGGTCCACATGTTGTGCAGTTTCCCATCCTTGATAAATCCTTGAATTCTTGTAAGCAGGTATCTTGGCACTGAGCATGTCCCCGTCTGAGAACCAGATGCTCTCTAGGCCTGAGGCTTTAAACCTACACCACCTTCCAGTCAGTCCTGTACAAGAAATACAGTGATTTTTAATTTAATGGGGAAACTACTAAGTGGGTTTTCCATAAAGTTTCAAAAGTGAGAGGTATGTGTCATTGCTCATTTGGAGAGAAGGACTTCTAAACACCTGCAACTAAAGTCTTCAAAAGAAAGTGCCACGCAGAAATACAAGCAGAGTGATTTCCATGTCATCTCCAGGACATCAGGAGTAAAGCGAACTGTGACAATTCAGGTAACTAAATGGTTTGCATTAATGCGTCATGATTCCTTTAAATTTCTCCTAAGAATAAGAATGTTTTCAGATTAAGAGCTGGTAATTTACCGCTACCGCTGCTCCACTGTGGTTATTTCAGCTCCACTCCCACCCTTGGGACCATAACAGGGGGTGATCGCTGGCATCTGACAGCCCCCTCCTGCCAAAAGTAAATTATTTATTTACAGCAGGGAGTGGGCAGGGAAGAGAGGAAGGAATATAATTGTTAAAACATAGGCTGTACTCAGAAATTGGGTGGTTTTTTCCCGAGTAATATACATTGGAACCTCAAGTAAATGGAGTGTGTAATTCTTTGTGAAATGGACACAGAGTTGACACGGAAACAAGTACTCTGAAACACAAACCAGCACATGCACAGAAAGGCATACATGCCTGTGCTGCACTCGGACACACTCAGAAACCATGACTACTTTTATCCAGTTAACTGTATGTTTTCCCCTAAAATCTTACTTTCTATACTTTCAAACACTTATTTTTTAATTAAGAACATTTTAAATTTTTTTAATTTTTTTTTTTAATGACAAAGCCGCAGCAGACTTGTGGTAGGCTTCTGGAGCGCAATTACCCAATTCCACAACACCAGTCCCTTTTCTTTTTGGATGGCAGTCACAGACTCCAGATGCCAATGTACTGAGGCTAATTTTTTCCATCAGCAACATCTAGCTATTTGGCAGGCTGCTCTAGAATTTTTGCTGGCTGCCTCAGAGCAGTTAAATGGCAGCACTCTCCATATATTGCCTGGGAAACTGATTTACCTGGGTGGTATTTTAACCAATGTTTTGCCTTACCCATGCATTTTATGCAATGGTTTCCTACCAATAAACATACCTGTGAATTATCTTCACATTAAATTTCCACAAAGACGTATTTTTATTTGTAGTTTGAGTCCTGTGCTTAAATGTTCTTTCACAATTCACAGGCTCCTGTGGTCACAAATCCAGAGTACCAGGATTCCTGAACTCCTATGTTGAGGGACAGTGGAAGCCATGCAATTAATCTCCTAAATTCACCAGCCAACCTGGGAGACACAAAAGTGAAATGGTTTCAGCCTGATCCCCATTTCAAGTTGCATTTGTTTGCAGAATATTTCCCTTCTCAGAGTTCCTTCCAGGGGACTGAAACATCCTTCATGATTCAAAATTTTTAGAACACACTAATGTCCAAGTGAAAAGCTATTAAAATCTATTTATTTTTTCATTTGCTCAACAAATGCTGAAAAAAGGTGCTCTTTTTGGTTTGTTTTTTCTGACCATTCATGGAGATTTTTATGAATTCACAAGAAAAATTATATGCCTGGTAGCTTCATGTCTTTTCCATAGCATGTCATGAACTTCAGATTATACCATACAGATCAGATACAAATAAAAGACTGGTATTAAGTTCCTATATATTTCTAAAACCACATGCGTGCATACAATACATATATGTACATATATGTATGTACATATACCTAATGCATGTTATCAGGGGCCCCACTTGAAAATACAGTTTACTTGAAAATATGTAATCCCTAAGCTGAGTAACACAAAACTGGACCTCAGTAAAGGCAAGTGGAGGGCACAGTTTCAGCTGGGAGAAGCGCAAGACTAAAAGGAGAATCGAGGCTCCTGGTGCCCATGGGGTACTGGATCAATGAGACAGACTGGGAATGCGCAGGCTAAGCACCAAGAAAAATGTTCTTATGACACAGCTAAATGTCATCCAAACTTGCCTGTGGAAGATGGACATACTCAAGATCAGACCCAGGAAGTGCCTCTTGGAAAAGGTTTGGGTTTAGCTGATGCTCCAGTATGAAAGGGAGGAGCATCTGGGTGGTCCATGACCCCACACCTCCACTACAGCTCTGACTCCAGGCTTGCTTTCCCGACTGTCCTCACCTCTTTCTTTCACCAGAATTTGACTCCCTTGCAAATGAGAGATGAGAGATGAGATGAGAGATGCCATTGCTTACATCCCCTGCAATCAAAACATCAGGCACTTTCCAGGGAACAGTGAACGGTAGTCTCTCCTCAAAGGAAGCCAACAATCTGCTGCTGTTCAGCTGAATGCTGGATGTCTTTCCGTGAGCTGAGTCACAATGATTAAGCCTTCTGCTGGTTTGCCTAATAAACCTTTGCATTTTAATTAGGGGTCTGGGAGGAGGGCTGTTTTCTTTGGAAGGAGAAGGATGTAATTTTCATTTTTTCCCTCTGGTGTTTCTTCCTCTTGGGAAAGATCCCCCGTGGAGTTTTAGTGTGGGTAATTTACTCTCTGCGTCAGGAAAAGCATCATCTGTGGAGGGCATATTCCAGTGGACAAAGCGTCCCTTGGCTGCAGGACACATGCCTCAGAGCAGGAAAAGTGCTTGCCCTTTTCACTGCCTGGGCACTGCTCCAAGCAAAAAGAAAGTCTCCTACCTGTCCGTGTAGAAACAGGCACCTTTGTGCATCTGTGCTGTGTGGCTGCAGAAAATGTCACATAAAAGCACGAGTGACCTGATGTCCATGTGCACTCAGAATCCTCCGCGACCTTCTGTCACTGCAGGGTCGGCTTTACATTTGCTGATGGGCTTCCTCCACATGAGAAACAGGTTCTTCATCACAGGACTGTTCCTTCTGTGCCTCTTTTCCTGCAATCCCAGATGGTTTCAGTGCTGCCAGAGCCTTCACAAGAGCTGTGCCTGCCTCCCCTGGAGCTGATGACAAGCAACATGAATGACCACAAGAACATTTTGTCTCATTCCTCTGCCTGGAGCCTTTCTCCTCTCCACCCCAAACCACAGACTTACCCAAAGCTGGGGAATGGAGCTGAAGAATTAAACTGCATTTTGCTCTGCGTCTGAAAGAAACATAGTAAGCAGTCACATTTTGTAGAAAGTAGTAAACAATCAATTTTTTTCTGAATGCATCAGAATGAGAAGAAATACCTCTTGATCTTTCTCTGAAGTTACATTTCATGTTCATTACTGACATGGTAGACCACAATGTCCATCTTTTTGCCAACATACCATGCTAGGAACTAAGATGACGACTGGAACTAACTGTAATTTTTATTTTAAATTTATGGAGGTCAGGTCCTCTTTAGGATGAATTTAAGTCTTCCTCTGGCCTTCACCAATGATTCAGTTTTAGTGTGCTGGACTGTGCCCAAGTGCTGGCAAACCAGCTGCAGGTTAATGTCTCCTTGCAGCAGTTGGAACCCCTGGGAAGAGTTGGCAGTGCCAGGGATCCCAGTGGAAATCTAGGACAGCTGCTCCATCCATTTTTCAGTTTCACAAAGAGTCTGCCACTAGTTTTGGGCACCTACATGCTCCTGCAAAGCTGGGCCCACTGCCAAATATGACTTCTCCTTAGGGTGTGAAAAATGCATGATTTTCTTCCTTAACAGCAGAATTCAAGAATCCTCATCCCCATGCCAAATGTGATACTGCAAAATTCAGAGGAGCTATGCATAACTTGCAGCCTGACCTCCAGAGCTACTTAGCAATCTTAATTTCCATGTTACTCAGCTGGGTCACCTCATTCTCCACTGTCCTTGGCTAGGTTATATTCTCTTACTGAAGATAAATTTACAGGTGGAGACCCAAGGGTTTAATTTTATAGGGTATAAGATCAAGATAAACCTATGCAGGCCTAAAGAAGTCATGGTTAGATGTCAGCTGTTACCTCATGCTGGAATTATTGGGTTATGCAGAAATGTAAGTTCCACACACATACTCTGTTGACACTGCTATTTGTCCCACGAAGTGTTTCTTCTTGGACAGTGACAAGTCAGACCCTGGGATATAAATCCCACTGCTATTTCATCACTGCCTGCTGCCACGTGGAAGATAAAACTTGCTGCCCCCCCTGCCTTGCTGTCAGCCCTTTCTCCCCCAGCAGCTTGTCAGATGCCATTTGCAGATTACACAGCTTTCATCTCCCAGCAGTGCACGCCTGCCCTGCCGTGATTCCACACACTCACAGCCGCAGGGCGTAGGGAGCACTCAACACCATTCACCCCCCGGTGCAGCCAACCACTGCCCCATTGTGAAGCCTCCTGGTGGGACACTGGGAATAGGAATATCCAGGGTTTACCGTGAGCAGCATCATTGGCATCGCGATGCTGTTGTGTAAGTTTGAAACTTGAGGCTGCAGCTTCTCGTGTCCTTAGCCAGCAACAATTTGACAGCTGCCTTCACACCAGCTGGGCTCCAACTCTGCAAGGCTTTGCCCTTCCAAGAGCAGCAGCAGCAGAAAGGAAATATGAAGCAATCTGAGAGAATGGTGTGACAGGTGGAGGGCTCTGTTCAAGTGTGGCAGTGCCTCATCCTTCATTTTTACTGCATTATCTGTTACAGATGTCTCTAGGCTACAGCTTCCCAGTCTCCTGTAAGATCAGGCTCTGAACAGGAGAGACCAGATGAAGGTCTTTAACTGAGGAAATCAATTACCATGATAGATGGCTTGTAGCAGTTGGAGGTGAGGAAAAGAAAAGCAGCCAATGCGCTCTCCTACAGCACACAGCAATAGCCCACGTGGAGCAGCTGTATTTCCCCTTCAGGAGCTGTTTCCAGCCACATGAAGCATTCATGGCCAGCAGAGTGAATGCCCACCACCAGCCAGGTGTGGCACCAGGAGCAGCTCCAGTCTGACTCTCAAGCTTCAGAAAACACAGCCTTGGTATATCCTTCTGGTATTCGTGGACTTGCATGGCTTGGTGCTTAGAAAACAGTCATCCTTCAGCAAGGAACATTGGTGGTGAACAAAAGATTTCTTTCCCCTTTGATAAATCTGCTGATTTACAAGATATTTTTTTCTTTTTTTTTTTTAAATTAAAGTGGGTAAAATTAAAATAATAATGGCACTTAGCGTATCACATCTTAGATGTTCACATGAGAAGCTGTGAAAATGTCAGGTCTTCAGAAAGAATCAAGAAGCAACATTCCGAAAAGTAATCCTTTCTAAAGTTATTTTGCATAGGTATCCAAGAAATATGACCCCTAAAATAACAGTTGCTTTTAAAAACTGTTTCTATGAACCAGGAATCATTCCACTGGAATTTTGATGTAGCAGTAATTAATCAATTAAATTCTGCTGGAATATTTGCACATATAGTCATAAATAAGATCATTATTTTCTTCATCTTATTATGCTAATTTAGTATTCAATTGCTTGCATAGAACACGTTTAGTTACTATTTTAGGCATAGAATAGTTTGGTTTTATACTAACCTCCCTGCTTATCTCCTGTACTTTCTGCCCAACAGAAGATCCGAAACACAGCACTTTTTAAATCTCAAGTAAAATACTCTATCTGAGGTGCTTTTTCAGAGATGCTTTTTCAGTGAGAAAAACAGGCCCTGCCAGATACAAATAGTGGCCATGTGTTAGACGATGGAGCTTCAATGTGCTTGTTTAATTTGCAATCATACACAATCTTAGCAGTAAACAACCTCAGCAAATAATGAGCAATTGATGGAGAGCATTTTTTACTATGGACAACAAACATGAAAGTCAAGATGAATTCATTGCTTCAATTTCACAGACAATGTGAATTAGAAACAGGCTGCATACATTCTGTTTTAACTTAGAGCATAAAAGATTCTCATTGTCTAAAAAACTAGATTAATTTTCAATAAAATGAAAAACTTATTTTACTTCCTCCAAGTGGCTTTTCCAAAAATTTCGTAAGTGGGGAGAGCTGTGGTAAATATGGCAAATTCATTCTGTTAGATAGATGTGAGACAGCTATTAATTGATAGCTACAGAAAAGATGCAATGGATCACCTCAGACAGCTCAGATAAATCTTTTTAACATTTGTTTTGAAAACACAATTTTGCAAGTGACTGATGTGAGGAAAATTGGCTAAACACTCCTTCTGCCATATTAGCTAGAAATGTCTATATTTAACACCTAACTGGTTCTGATATTTTGGGGCCCTCCTCAAGCAGGTTTCTCCTATGTAACAGCCCCATCTCTGAAGGTGCCTTCAGGACACTACAGTGAGGGTGAGAATGGCAGCTCATGGTATTTTCATGGTGAGAAAGCAGGTGGAAGCTCTGTTTCCATTCCTGCAGTCACTTCTGGCAGCTGAGTGACTTCAAGCCACTGCTTCTTGTGTCCCTGCCCTTCGCTCTCCTGCAGGAGAGAGCAAGGAGCAGCATTGCACTCTGTGCTCGATGCCTGCCCAGTGCCAGCCCCAGGAGCCTCGCTCGGCTCCTCTGCCCTGCACTAAAACAATTACACCAACAGACTGCAAGAGAATGCATAAAAAAGATGCCAAATCCACTGAGCTGAGCCAAATCAGCTGAAGAGTGCAGAGTAACAACACATTCATAGAATAAGAAAGAAAAGGCTGCAGCATAAGTACCCCCACAGACATAAAATGTACATGGGAAAGAATACCACTGCTCAGCAAAGTGTGGGGAGAAAAGCCCACTGGGAAGAGCGCAGAAGCAGTAAGAAAGGGATGCCCCAAAAGATAAACGAGCAGGAGGGTGGTGAACAAGCCCCAGAAAAAGAGAAAACAGACAAAGAACAGATGGCAGTGAATATACAAAGTCAGAAACATAGCAAGGATTATAAAGCATTTTTATAGTAGAGGAAAAAGCCCATAAGAATGGGAAAATATTATTTATTAACCCACAGTCTCTACACTTTCTGGTGCCCACCTGGTTGTCAGGTGTATGAGCCCAGTTCCCACAAAAAAACTTGCTTTTCAGGTGCACTGCTGCACCTGGAGGGAGGTGTTCTCTATTTGTTTTGATGTGGATTTTTGCCTACATCCACAGGCTGTCATTTTGCTGAGAATACCCCCAAATGCTGCAGGTACAAAACCTGCCACAGGCAGTTCAATTTGCAGCTAAGGACCAGGGAATTCTCTGCCAAGCCTCTCTAAAATGTGATGTTTTCTCACTTCCTCAGAGAAGATGACTGTAGGTGTCACACATGGGACATTCAAGTTAGAGGACTGAATTGCATAGAGAGGACAAACTTTTGGGGAAAGTTTGAGCTCTCTGAAATTGGAGAATATCCTTGATCTGGATAAAAACAGAAGAAACAGTCGATACTTGGTATGCCAAATATTTCTACAACAGAAAGGATGAGCTAATAACTACCACACCTGATAACTATTTATGAAACCGCAAAAATGCGTTATTTTTACCAAAGCAACAACAGTGAGACACGTGGAAGGACAACACATCCTGGAGACTCCACACAGGGACATTGAGAAAGACACCTACCCTGCAGTACAAGCTCTGTGTTAGGTCCTGATATTTCTGTATGGATTAGGTGTGGACGGATGGATGGAATAGATAGATAGATAGATAGATAGATAGATAGATAGATCCATTATATTATTTACTAACATTTTTCCACGTGCAGTGGATTGAGCACAGAATAGGTGAATATTTACCTCTCCAAAATTGCACTTTGTGGCAGACTGACTAAAATCATGCCTCCTGCCTGAAATATGACAAGTAAAGGATTGTAAGAGCACAACAAAACCGCAAAGGCTAGGTATGAAATGGATAATACTTAATGCCAAAAGTCAAGCTGTTGAGTCATGTCTGAATCAATTAAATGCAAACTATTTCTGTTTAGCTATATTCCCCTCTAGCAGGGGGACTATAATAGGGGGCTAGAGCAGTGGATTGACAATACCTGTTTAAAATGAGAACACAGTTTTTGCAGTAAATGTGAACGGAGAGAAACTTCATTCACCTCTGCCCCCACCCTGAGAGGCCAGGGATTTTTGTTGGCCATCCACATTAACTCTTTCATTTGCCAGAGTTTGTATCCTTGGCACATGTGATCAGCTTTATTGGTTTTATCTATTAAGGAAAGAATAAAACGTCTTTCCTTGATTTTACACTTTTGAATTGGCCGAGGCTTACAATTTTGGATATGCTTTCCTCCACGCCCATCAGCACTCCTAAAGGAAATCTGAGTGGGGCAGGTGGGAGGTGTAGTCCCATCTGGCCTACCAGCCTCAGCAACTTTCTAAAGTATCTCAACCGAAGGCATGAATGCCCATCACAGTCCATACACTCTCAGGGGCTGGCTATTTTTGCAAGGTTTCTCACATCCAGATGATGGGTACAATTCCTAGTTATTTTTCTTAAATGCTGTAGAAAAATGCTGCAAATACCAAATCTCTTCAGTTCCTAGACATCTGTGTGTCTGTCACCTGGAGGTGAGTGGAAGGCATTGCAAAGGCCCCTTTTGGCAATGTCAGGATGTTATTTGTGCCAGTTAACATGGGCCTAACCCAAATAAAAATACTAGACCTTTAGCTCCAGAGCCACAGCTGTCTACTTTCTTTAGAAGTTCTTTACTATAAAGCACTCAAGTGTCTGTTGGTGTCTGCAGTGCATAATCTGCTGATCTAATGCTTTAGGTTTTAAATTGTTAACTCTTGCATCAGTCTTAATAATTCATTTGCGGTCTCAGACAAATATTCCCAAACAAACACATCACCCAAAACAACTCATTTTGAATGCCATGAAGATAAAGGAAGGCCTTTTCCCACAACGTGCATGATGATATGGTGAAACACATCATCCTTACCATATGGAAACCAGAAGTTTAAAGGAATTGAAAAAGAGATTAGGAGAATTAACAGGAAACAGGTGAGTGCAGTGGCTCTTGAAGGCAATTTTGCCCCTACACCTTATATCTTACCATGTGTCGCGGTGGATGCCAGGCCCCCAGTGGGCAACACTGTGATGGTTTTGGTACTCTTCTCCCCAACATCTATTGCTGCCTGTGGCTGGGGCAGGACATGAGATGGTTCCTATGATCCTCACTGCCTTCCTTAGGAGCTGTGGATACAGCAAGCCGTTGCTCTGGAGCAAAGTTATGACACTCTGGGAAGAGGTCACCAAGGATTTTGAGCTGTGTCCTTGGCAGCAGATGCCCTGTGCTCTTTTTTCTCATGGTACATGCTCCAGCTCCAGAACCATCACAGAGTATGACTGGGCTAAATGTGCACATGGATGTAAAGAAAGGAGAGTTTTTGCAAAGCCAGATACTACCGCAGTCCTTCCACTCTGGACTATGATGAATGTTTATGCTCACAGCACTGACTGTTCATTAGCAGAAGCTGTCATTTTTTCATCTGAGATCACTTAGCTGAAGTGTTTTGGCAGTAAATTTCTGGCACCTCTCTTTGTGAGGAATGCCAGACAGCAAACTGCTCACCAGCTGCTGCATCTACACTTTTAAATAATTGACAGTTCCATTTTGTTAATTTTTACAGACATTGATGTAAGTGACAGTTCCTTAAGAGGTGTCTCTGTGCGCAAACTGAAGGAATACCCAAAGAAACAGCAGACTGGAGATGCAATACTTCTTTTTCCTCTTCCTCCTTAATCTAAATACCTTCCGCTCAAAATGTCAAATATTGGACTCTGCCATATTCTTTACCTCTCTCTGTATAATCAAAAGGAATCATATTTCCAAGGATGACATTTTTATTGTGAAATAACCTGTTGCTTTTTAAAATACTGATTTCTCTGTGGTTGTCAGGAGGTTTGCAGACAAGTTTTGTGAATTGCAAATCTGAAGGCAGGGAAGTGGGAGGTTTTGCTGTGTTTCCTCAAGGGAGGCACTCTCTGCTCACCTGACCTCTTCCAGGCTCTTGTGACAGAGTGCAGCTCGGTGTGCTGGTCCACAATGCTGGTGACACACAAGTGGCAATTCAACCTTAGCTGGGACTTGACTGATGAACCTGGTGCAAGACTGGGGACTAAGCCCTAAGCCAGAATCCAGAGCTAAGAGACAGCTGAAGGGCTGGAGTGCAGGCACAGCCTCCTCTCCACACGGAGAAGGCAAGCAGCCCGTGTTGTAATCACAAACATCCTGTCCAATGGTCTCACATCGAAATATTCTGCTAGACTCCATGGCAACAAACACAACCAGAACACATATGTAGAAATCTTGCAGATCAGTAGATGTGCACTGAGCTCTTGGGAACTAGACCACTTGGATTAAACTGTCTAGCTTTATAATGTTTGTGGGGCAGGGAAGGGGGGGAACTTTAGCCTTAAACTCTTTCATTTATTATCATATCTAAGCTGTTGCTCACATTTTTTATCAGCTGGAGCAGATATACTCAAAAGGGTATATTCTCTGTTGGGGGTCTTTACGTAGTTTTGCGTAACAGATTAATGATTTTACTTGGCTTGTTTATAGTGCTCTGTTGACTAGAGAAGGGTGACTTTTTCTGAAGAAATGCTTTTCTCTAAGAAATGTTCGTTTAAATCAATCAAAATTCTTTGTGATTTGCCTGATATTTTTGGCCAAAAAGAATTGGACTTTAAAACAATTCAGAAGTTCAAACATTTTGATTTGTCATTAACTTGAACTGTTTTGCCTCCTGCTTTACTAAGGACTTTTAAAAAATATAAATGCTTTGATTAAGCTTTCAACTAAATCCATTTTTGGCGGTGGTCATGATTTCACAATGACATAATTCATTGAACATTCTTCACTGCTTCCTCCAGTTTTGGGGGTTGTCTACCAAACCCAAAAGCTTATTGTCTTAACATCTCTCCCATGCAGGCAGTCAGGGATAATCATTTGTCCTGCTTACTGAAATTTGGAAATGCCTTCCTAGTGAGACCTGCTGCCCTATAGCATTAACACCCCCTAATTAATCTGATCCATAAGGAGACAATTCATAGGCAAAGCAGCAATGCTCAAAATGCTCAGGGAGCTTATGATCACTGCATGGGCACTACGCTTCAAACCTGGGTGCACAGTCAGAGTTTTCCTGAAGTTAGGTCTACTTTTACCTACATGAGATTGTCTGTGGGTTTAGAGATTCTTCTATTTCATTAAATATATCACACAGGAAGTTATTCTTGAAGCCCTCTTGGCTCTATTTCTCATGCCAGTAGAGGCAGCCTCTCCCCTGTGAAAAGTGCTCGTGCTATTGCTTCCTTCTAAAGCTTCAGTGTTTTACAGTCAGCAATTACCTGGAAGGGAAAGGCCCCAGTCAGCAATTTAGAGGTCTTTCTCACCTGACTGGATCTGGATTTATTTGGTGCTCAGCAGGACAACTTCAGCAGAGGAAAATGAGTGTCACTTTTCAATCACTGTTATCACTGTCATGGCTAAACTCTAAACCCAACCTAAATTCAACATATCCGGGAATAACAAGTGCTAGAAAAGGACAGAGCTTCCACAGCAGTCACTGTGACGAGTACAAGCATGAGAAAGTCTCCACACCATGTAAGATCTCCTTGATCATAGATGCAAGGCTGAAGGTTCTGTTGGGGAGGAAGAAATAGAAAAGTCTTACAGAAATTATTACCTGGCAAAAGATGCTGAAAATATAGAAATTACAAGCGAGATTGAAATGAAGACAAGTTTTGAGATATCAAACCTCAGTTACTGAACAACTGGGAAAACAATGGTATGGCCACTGAAGGCTCACCACCCTCTCTGATAGAACAATACCCCTCATTGATTAGACAATAGCCCCTGCCTGCCTGCAGGTCCAAGGGTCAGAGCAGACCCTACCAACTTAGAATAAGGTCCAAAAAGCAGTTTTAAGAGTTTAAAATGTAACATCGTGTGGTAATACAAGGATGCTCATAGGCTGTATGTAAATGTTATAAAATTTGTATCTTGTCCTAGACTGGTTAGTGAAAATTAGAATATTCAGCACAGAACATGATTTATTGTATTGCAAACTGCAACCACGGTACCCTTTTCCCCTTACCCCTTGCACTCTGCATTCCCGATTCCTGTACCTCTCTCTCTCTCTCCCCCTTACCTGCCTGGGGCTGCATCTTGCAGCTCCTGGCAGGTCCCTACCCCCACTCTCTATTACAATAAACCCCATGCTTTAAGACTAAAATCCAGAGATCTCTGTCTCTGTCCAAACCGCATCCACACACCACAGAGGCCAACCGGCGCACAGATTTCTACAGGTTCAGCTTCATTTCCTTAGAGAATTGTACAGGCAGCCTGAGTTAATCCATTAATCACCATGATTCCCAGCTCTCTCCCTGGACTGCAGAGCACTGTGACAAATACGGCCAACGCTGCACCAGGACAGAGTGCCATACCAGAACCAAGGTATCCAACTGACCCCTTTTTGCCTTAACATATCCCTTGGCTGCTCCTCATTCACTGGTCTCTTGGTTAACTGCAATTTATGCTTCAGGCCATTGATAAAATGTAAGAAACTGCACAGACACAAGATCTAATCCTGCTCATTTCAATGACTAGAGATCATAGGGATTTCACACTCCTCTCATGTCAAAACTGAAACACAGCCAGGAAAAACAAGTAAAATACCAGACATCTTGTATCACCACAGCAATCATTAGCAAGTAAATTCACAACCTCATCACAGCTCTACTGAATTATACTATAAATTATCTTTACCTCAAGTCTCACCTTTGTGAACTGACTTTAGGTATTTTATTGCTGTTTAATTCCCTCTTGAGTCACACTTCAGCCTTTCCAACGTTTTGTTCAGCCAGGCTGACAAGTCCACAGTAGTGACTCCAGTTGTCTCCATTTCAACATTGACTTAATATTTACATTTATGAGTTCCCCACGGTGTGGGGGACTGCCACACTCAAAAACCAGCCCCTTCTCACGTAGCTCTTTACAAACTCTTACAAACTAATTATTGAGACCTGTGGGTTACCCTACTTGACTGTGTCAGTGGAAAGCACTGCACAATCAGCCAGAATAAAAGCATCGCTCGCTTGCCTCTTCTATCTGTCACCTCCAGTATTTCCCAGACAGGAACTTCAGTGCTAAGTCTTTCTGCTTAGCTTCATCCACTGTGGCTGACCCAGCTGGATTAACAGCTTGAAATATTTAACAGCAAAGCCAGATGCAAACCCGAGAAACAACTCCCAGCTCCTTGTCTTCGCAAAGCCACAGGAAGGCAAGACCTTTCTGCAGCCGTCCTGCGCAGGAGCTCACTGAGAGCAGACTCAGCATGTCTAGCTCTGAAGTGGGGTGCTAAAAGCTCTCAGGATATTTGCAATGACAGCAGTCACAGCGGGAGGGCTAAGCCTGGGGTTTTTCCATGGAAATGAGGGCAAAGCAGTAAACATCCAATCTTCTCACAGGAAGCTTCTCTTCACGCTGCTGCTGTTTTGTTCACCCAAGTTTGAGTGAACTGGATCAAAGGTCCATCTAACCCAGAAAATCTAGTTTTTTCAGAATGTGTTCCCGTGTTCCAGCCAGCTGTGGCTGGAGGATTTCCTGAGCCAGAATCAATGTCTTTCTATGAAGATCTCTGGGCGGGGTTTTCTTCCACAAATTTTTGCAGGACATTTTCAAACTCTGCATACAAACATAGGCACACATACAGCAACAGATACATTAACATTGATAAGCAAAATTATTATCAGAATAGCTGTTTAGTAGGGGCCAAACAGTTATATAAGCAAAATGAATCCAATTAGAAGTCCATTTTTTCTGACAACCACAGTCTTCTGAATCACTCATTGTTCAGACTGAAGTTTTCCATGCCTAAAGAGAGAGGGTTTTTTCTTATCCTCTTAGTCAAAGCAAAATCCCTGCAACCATTTTTAGGTTATGGGAGAGTGATTCTAACCAAATTTTTTCCAGAAGAACTACAGTAAAAACAGATGAAATTTGAAACTTGGCCCTGACTGAGTAATCAATGAAAATTAGTGCCCTTGCATGCTTTGAAAGTAATTGGCTTTAATTTAGCAAAGTTGCTGCCTTTCACAAACTGTGCTGTGTACTCATGGATGAGGTGTTGTCTACAGGTGGGCGTACTGTAGGGGTCAATGAGCACATGCACCAATCTCAAAAAAATCTCTGTGTTGCTGCAGAACCTGCCACTCACTGAAGTCACCCTGTAGAAGAAATAATTCTCTTTTATGGGTATGAAGATCTGAGCTAATCCAACCTTTGAATTTCTTCCAACCTCCATCAAGTGTGAGGTCCCTGTGCTCAGAATGCAAGAATAGGGTAGCACAGGAAAAAGGGTAAAATCAATAAACCAACTATCTTTTCTAAGAGCTCTACTGAGTTTGAAAAAATCTGCTTCTTTACTCTTTCCCCGTTGTAAGAACATCCTTGCAGCTTTGGAGAAGGAAGAGTCCTCCCTCAGAAAAAACAGTGGTCCCCTGGTGGTCAGGGATGACCATGAGAAAAAAATGTTGATGATTAGGACTCCTTAAGATATGTCTTACCTCACAATTCTTTGTTTCTTGGATGAGTGCTTTGCTCCTTTGCAGCCAGGGAACAGGAGGAGCTCTGGGTGAAGAGGCAACTGGAGATTCCTGCTGTACTCTGAGCATTCCAGGAGGCACTGATGTTGGCCAGGTCATCTTCTGAGTGTGACTCTTTGGGAGTCAAGAAAGTTAACAGCTGATTGCTCATGGCACAGCTCCAGAGGCACCTGTGGCCTCAGGAGGGAATTCACTGGCTGAGGAAATAATTCAGGCTAGGCAAGAACCTCAGCAAATCCAAATGCTTAGAAATTTGATAAGCCAGTGACCAAGCTAGGCTACTTAAACCTCCCACTCTGCTTTTGGAGGGAATATTTCTTTTAATGGTGGCCACATCTGATTGTTTTTAAAGCTTCATTGTGCTTGAAACAATATAAGAAATCACATAAGACAACAACCAGCAAAGGAACAAACAGAAACCAGCCTCAGCTTCACCCAGTGACATTTTCTGAGAGTTCTTTTGAAATATTTCAATATCCCTATGCATCACTCATCTGCACCTCTTTGTTTACATGCGTAAGTGGTTCCCACAATGTCTGAAAGGTTTCAGTTCTGGCATTAATCTTCAAAGAAATTCTTATTAAGCAACTTCCTCCCTATCAATCTTTAGCTCTTTAAAATAAGATTCTTCTGGGAATTGTTTTCTTGGATAACTAATTACAAGAGAAACCCTTTCTTGACAGAATTTATAAATTCAAGAATAAAGAAAATAACACCATTCTAACTAATCTGAAAATTACTATTGCATCTTTTACCTATTTTTAAGTCTTTAAAGCATTTGGATGGTACATGACAGATCCCTACCTTGAATTTATGCACCACTGAGAAATGCCATTAACCACCAGGCAATACTGAAACACAGAACTCTAAAAGCTATTTATATGATTTACACCTTTTGTGCATTTGGGTTTTTTTTCTTCACCAAGAGCTCACCAGTTTAATACATTTATCTATTTTGTCCTTCATCAAAGTACACAATACTAAGCTCTGAGCCCTTTGAGAAAATGATGTGAATAAACAAGGTTGGCCAGGTACAATCACATAGAAAATTATACAGGAACATGATGTTAGAATCACTTCTAATACTAAAAACACTATCATGGATGACTGGGGAAATGTTAGACATGAAGAAAAAAATTTCTTCAATTCTCTAAACTCTTAGCTTTTCACTACTTTAAAAGTTTCAATCCTTTTGCAAAGTTGCAGCTATAACTGAATAAAACCTGCCACATAAAACCAAAGAGAAACAATCCATGACAATTCCTATTTCTTCGAAAACAGAATTCTTTTCAGTATTAATTAATCTGCAATACTCAGAAACATCTCAGCAAAGGCAAGCAAGAATGAAGTCAGACACAAGAAAAGAGTCAGCTTTTTAATTATTTGGCAATATAAAAAAGTTGTTTCTGTTAGAAACCCTAAATTACCTTTTTGTTTATGGGCTCTCAGTCCCACTAGTTGAGTTTTTAATTTTTGTCACTTGCCATGGAAAGACTTTGATCATGTGGTAAATGGTTTTACAGTAAGTGGGCAGGACTACAAGCAGCAAGATGCAGAACAAGGAATTTATCCTCAAGAGTTTAATTTTGATGGGTTGCCTTTGATCTCACAAACACTGGATTACAACTTTAAAGTCCATCCTAGCAGTGGGTGGATCACCTCAGGAACCGACCAGAGAATAAAGCACATTCCAAAGACAGAAATTGCAGGACCTGGCTTAAAACTCTTGAGCGGCAATTCAGGGACTTTACCAAAAAAAGAAACCTGATGCTTGTGCCAAGCCATCTAGCAACCACAGAATTTGGGAGAGTGTTCAGTTCACTTCCTTTTTTATCTGTTTGTCCAGTCTCCAGCTTTCCCTTTTAAGATCACCAGGTTTGTTCTTCAGCAGCCACTGTCAAAGAAAGAGTTATTTCTTGAATATTGTATTGAATGGTATTCTGTTTTGTGCAAATGACCTTTGTGCAAATGACAGGAACTGTTTAACATTTAGGGGAAATTAACAGAGAAAAGAATTTGAAATGCTTCAAAACTGAGGAATCAGAAGATGAAAAAAGTTAGAAAAGCATTCAGAATGTCTACAATAAAAGAAAGCAAAGGAAACAAAAGAAGTCAAAGATTTGTTTTTCCTTTGTTAAAAGTCAGCCAGGAATTCTTGAAATTCTTCAAGCTACATTGAGCTACATCTTCTAGATCTAAATGTGAAGCTGCACAGGATTTAAGCACATGCTTCCGTAGACATTTCAACCACTGGAAATTTCTGCTCTGACAGAAAGACTATCTCTTATCTTATGGGGTCTCTACATCTTTTGCAGTGCATTCATTAAAGTTGTTTCTGCCTCTTAAATTTGGTTTCTGAGTAGTAAGTTTAATGAAATTCATAAAGTGTTAGATTTACTGCAGAGGGAAGCATAAAATGATGGAATTTTTCATGCTGTGAGCACTCTTCCACATATCTAAGAGATCTGTCCTGGGTGAGAATTCCCACTAAAGCCCTAGGGAAGATCTGGATCCAATCCCAAGATCTGGATCATCATTCCCAAATGGCTGAATTACAGTCTTATACTTACAGGTACTGAAAAGAGAGAATCCTTTTTGGATGATGTCAAGAAGAGGAAAAGATGTTAAGAGAGAAGGAGTGGGACTTCTCTCTCCCGTGTCCCTTGGCAGAAACAGGCTCCTGGCTTGAAGTCTGTTTGAGGAAGGACGTTGTTCTGTGATTGAAATGAGCACTCTGACCAGGAGGAACATCCATAGGAAAAAACAATTAATTAAGCCACCAGCAATCCATTTAGAACAACAACAAAGCCTCTTGTGGAAGCTCCTGGGGAGGAGGCACTGCTGGTGAATTTCGGGCATTACCTCCAAGATTTCCACAGAAAATTATTCAGTCTTAGGCTGTATTACATAAAACCCGGTGGCTGATTCAGCCCTTGAGCTAGAGATGACACTTGCAGACCATCAGAGGGTAGGAACAGGGATCCAGCTGTGCTAGTTCCGTATGCACAGAGGACTCAGACCCCAATCCTGTGAGCAGGGTGACACCTTCCCCAAGCTGACTCCTCTCCCTCCAAAAATAAACTATGAATCTCCCCCATGGAATTAGCCTGCTCAGAACAGAAACTACTTAATGACCCTCCTAGGCTGCAAATAAAATATTTAATTTAATTAAAGAAACAAGAAGCTCTTCCTACCTAATTGTCTACTGTTACAAAAAAGCCCCCAAAACCCTCTGTGACTGATCATGAGATATTCTGCTTTAACAAGTGCCAAAAGTTCTGAAGATCATTTTTAGAGGTTACAAAATGCATTATTTATAAGTTCCCTTACTCTCACAGAATTCTTTATAGTTGAAATTGTAGTATTAATGGAGCTTGGCTTCACAGGCAGAGACAGAAATAGAAACAATAAAACTTTAAAACTTACTAAAATATTTTACGAATAAGCTGCTGTAAAATATCAGGCATCTACCGAGCACACTGTGGTGCGATATACTCTGAAGGCCTTATTGTTGCTTCTCAGAGATGACCTATATAACTCACTCACAGCATCCTCACTCAGAAATACTGAATCTTTCCAAATGCATGCTACAGAACTTTCTCAGATCGCATTCCAAAAATGTTACAATTTTTATATCTATCCCAAACACGTATCTTCTGTACTTTCACATCTCTAAAATGGAGTGAGATGATTCAGTAATGCAACTTTTAATAGCAAAATAAACTCGCAGTAATCTGACTACAGCTCCCCAGTTTGAGTTCAATTCCCAAAATAATTTCTGGCAGGAAGAGATTGGGGGGTGGGGAGAAATAGAGGCAAGGAAACAGAAAAAGAGGTAGATTTGTAAAACTGGAAGCTTAAGTAAAATGTGCCTGCCTTTGAATTTTCATGCATTATTTATTAAATGTGAACATCTCCATTACATTTCAAAATACCTTAATGAAAACTCAAAGAAAATATTTTAAAATATTTGAATCCCTGGGCAAATTCTGAAAAAAACTCAATTGGTCCCAAACTCTCATCAAGAAGTGGCAGTTCTAGATGGCCTAATGAATTAAACAGAGCTCTGTGAGTTATGGTACCTTGAAGAGTACTGAAGCCCATGCCAACACGCACGATCTTGGACACCACCATCACATTCTCTTTTATACTTGCATTCATGTTTTATGCAGCTTATTCAAATGATAGTATTTTCTTTCTCTGCACAAGTAAATGTAAATTCTTTCTTCCAACCCAAGTGTGCATGAAGCACTGTTAATTCAGAAATGTTTAATACTTCTTTCTGGTTTGTTCTTCTGAAGAAACATGTAGAACCTCCAACATTATTTAGGGACAATAAGCATTGTCCAGTCCATTATTAAGCGAAGGAATGGTGATGTTAGAGAGGTCAGAAAACACATACCAGGATGAATACAGCTGAGTCAAAAGCTGGGAAACTTTGCATACAAGAATCAAATAAAAACTGGCCGCAAATACTTCAGGTCTACAAATGTTAAGCTGCAATTATTTTTGGTTTTTAAGAACACTGGAATAACAACTAAACGAAATGTATTTCAAGGTGCTGAAAATGTAGGTTCTCATGACAGCCACAAGAATTCTTCAAGCACTTGAGAAAATGACATATGTGACAGTAGAAAAGGTTAAAGAGATTAAAATAAATACAGTTACAATGAGCAATCACATCAGGTGCTCCTTAACCTAAAGCAGAAAAAGGTATTATAAAATCCAATAGCTGGTGGATGAAGTTTGGCCAATTTACCCATTAAATTAATCCAAATTCCCTCTTTTAAACTGATCAAGCTCTGTTTCAATCAGCCTTGTTTCTGTCACTGGTTCTATTGGAAAATATTAAGCAGTCCAGAAAAATCTATCTGTCTCTACCAATGACTTCGCTCCAACTGTATTTTTCCGTGCCAATATACTCTGCAATAAACATATCGTGTTGCAGTTCTAGAATTAACTCTTACTTGGCAGTGGGTCAAATGCTTTTCTGAAACTCAAATACATGAATTCCATTGAATTTATGCATTGACCTATCTTCTCAAAGATTGCAGCGTTTGGGCACATGACCTACCCTGAAACTCATGCATGATACTACTCCATCTGTGTGTTGTGATTTTTCTTAAAAGCTGATTCTAATCCAATGGAGGTAACTACTGGAGGGCTGGGTGAATCCTTTTATTTTCCCCTTTTTTTGCCAGGGGGATGCCATCATCACTTCTAGTGGCATACTTTTATTCTTTCCTTGATTAAAAAGCCTCATCTTGCCTTGCCATACCATACAATGCTGTTAGGCAAGTTAACCCCACACCCACATACTTTTTCTCAGTTTTAGGACAAGGACCATTATTTCCCCTCTATTTGAGCACATTGTCTTCATCTTAGGCATGGTCTCGTTTCCTTCCCTGCCCTTACTATTACCTTGGTCCTGTCATTAATCCCATGATCATCATTACCAGTAGCTTTACTGCAAATTAAGGTTAAAAATGCCTTCACTTGAGCTAGGAGAAATTATTTTTAACCTCTACCTCATTTTTCAGGGGTCCTACTTATTTTCTTTCTTTTTATGAGCAAAGAGCCTTTGGCAGCTTGCAGTAATGTTCTATTCACTGACTTTTTGCAATCCTTGCACTTTGTCCCCTTTTAAACATAAGCACTTCTTACTGGACAGTCCATACCCTGTGTATTTTTTTTGCCCTGAATAATCTTTGCTATCCAGACAGTTCCAGCTAATGTTCACATCTTCACATCACACATGTTCATCTTGATAAAATTCTAAACCTCTCCAGCATCCAGACTACGGGGTCCCAATGTCTTCACCTCTATATTTATCGAAGTTTGTTCTTTGAAGTCAGTAATCCTAGAATTTAGCTTATATGGCACAGTAGGGAATATGATCAAAGCTTTCTTGGGTAGCGTAGCTATGTCAGTGTGATGTTCCACTTGAGCTTGTAAACTTTGAGTCTGTTAGCGGGAGCAAGGAATGTGGCAGTACAGCTTCAGATATTCAAATCAGCCCATTCAAAAGTAATTTGGTCCTCTGCTGGGTAGACGATGTTGTGTAGACATAGTTACAGACCTATTTTCCTTTCATTGGAACAGGCTTTTAAAATTTTAATTTAAACAAAAGTAACTTTTGGTTACAGATACAAGCTTTTTTTCTCCACTAAAGTTTTCCATAGCCTTGACAAATTTATTTTATCAAAATAAAAACTAATACAGATCACCTTTTGTCAATAATAACTTTGTGAATAAATATGTTAGCTCTCTATGTCCTAGCACGACTGGCAGTATGTTTACCAGCTGTATATATACTATTATTACAGAAAATACCCCAGCAGTACAGTTGCAGAAACTCCTACACGTACACATATACCTGTGCCTAAGGCAATCTCAGAGGCTACAGCAGGCTCAGTAACCAACCAAAACCGGCTGTCCCTGGACAGCACACATTTTTTTGAATTGCAGTAATTACAATTGGAACTCATCTCACCTCCTTACCTGATTTTTCTCTTCCATGTAACCCAGCTAGGCTACCATCTAGTTCAGTGATCAATTCATCTTTATCTGTCAGAATATGGAATCAGGAGTGTCCCAACTTGGCTGCAGTGCCAACACTACTAGTTTCATAAACTAATGTCTCAAGCATATGGGTGAACTGGATGTGCCTTTAACTCAGTCTCATGTTTTAAAATTCAGTTATCAAGATGTCCTCCTTGCTTCGTTTCATCTTTACACTAGTTGCAGTAATCAAATTCCCTTGTTACTTTTTGTCCTTGTAGTATAAACATCACTCCTTAACTTGCTGTAAATCACAGAAGATCTCACTAAACCCCACACAGAAACTATTGGTAAGAGGAGGTTTATGTTACTAAACCCTCATTTATCTCTAATTGTAATGATAGAACACGTTTTTTTAGCAGGAAATATTCACAACTTGGCTCCACACCTTAAGTGCTTAGGCATCAGAATGCCCAATTTTCAACTATTAAAACTAAGTTAAAAGAAGCATATGAGGGATAAAAATGGCAAACACTGAACAAAATATTACCTACATATGGAAAAAATCTGAAGGAAAAATGGGGAGTTCAAACATATCACTGATCAAGCCTAGAGTTTATGACATTCAGCAACAAAATCATATCTAGTTTACTGCAATTCTATTGCCAGAGAATAGAGCAGGCTGCTGAAACTTATCCATCTCTACCCAGTGAATATGGGATCAGCCAATAGCACAAGATGCTCCATTAGTGTGACAGAAGACAGAATTCAAAGTTCAAAAACTATATGACAGTGGAGTTCAGCCTAAAACTGAAAGAACACTGGCATCTCTTAAAAGAACTCAACCAAAAACCAATGCCACAAAATCTCTCAAAACTCAAAAAAACCCCCTCAAACCCTAAAAACCACTCAACAACTCCCAAATACTTCCTGGCTACCTTAACAATTACCAGGATAATTTTGAAGGCTAATTCCACCCTGCACTTGACCTCAGGTAGACAAGCAGAGAAGACAAGTAGAGAAATCCTTGTCTGAAGGCATTATTCTGGAAATGCAGAATTCAGTAAAAGCAGTAGCAAACCAGGCAGCCAAGTGTAGTTTACATAAAAGAAGAATGAGGAAATGTTAAGTGGCCTTTCCCTTACATACCTTCTCAGACTTCTCTAAAAGTCACTCCAAAGTAAGCACATGAAGCAAGGTTTGCATCAATCACCTGGAAGCATAGAGGAACCTCCACTCCAAACCCCAGCCCCCCACCCCATGCTGGCTCTACTCTTTTCCAGGCTCTTGATTTCTCTTCTCTTAATGCTCCCTCCTGCTGGTTTACAGCCCTGCACACTGGGGAGCCAGCTCCCCACTGCCAGGGACTCTTGCGGGAGCATCAGGGACACACACATGTTGCCCATCTCTTCCACATGCATTTTTTATTCAAATTCCATTAAAATCAGTAGAGGTAGTCTTGGGATGTTGGATCAGAACCCAGTACTTTAAAAGACTTTGACATTAAATGAACCCTACAGTTGGTTTAAAGGGAGATGCTGGAAACGAGTCCACACCCAGCAAGATGGGGTTTGACACAGAACTTCCAGAGGTCAATGCAAACAAATTTGACTTGCTACTCATTTCTTTTGGTTATGGCACCAGTAACACCATTTTAGAAACTCTTTAGAATTTCCCGTTTGAAATTTTCCAGCAAAATGGTGGAGGCGAATACAGGTAACAGCAAGGTATTCCCCCAGGCTGAGCCTAGTGACTAGGCATCACTAGCCCCAGCCATTCTGAAATGTCACTTCTATGCAACAGCGACTGGTAGCTGAACAGCTCTCATAATCAACAGCTTCCATTTTCTGAGAGCTTTTCATAGGCAATTAACAGGCAGTTTTAGGGAAGGTGACCAGTACTATGTAAATGCTAAGTTTCAAAAAGAGTGTCAAACATAAGATTATTTTCAACAGGATACAGTTACACAGACATGACTGACAGTTTCAGCGTAGTCTGCCGGGCAGAAATTCCTTCTTTTAAACATGATAGTCAAGAAATCTGAGTTTTCTAATTGTAATGAGATTTTCAGTTGAAGTTTTGAATACCATGATAGATTCCTTCAGTCCTTTACTACGACATCTGCATTTTCAGGCATATGGTTTGGCCCTAATGCTTCATCCAGTACATGACTTATTTGGGTCAGTCAAACACTTATATAGTAACAAGGCAACAACTGTGATTTTTGTGACTATCATCATCTAAAGGATTTGGTATTTTCTTCGTTGCTCAAGTAACTCATACGTGTCAAGAAACAGAATAATTTTGCAATTCTAGCCTACCCTGCTGCCTCTCTGTATTCCTTACAGATGCTTTTCTATTACTTTTTACACATTTTAGAAGGAAAGCATCTGATGTTTTATGAGGAATAGCCCTAGCAGCAATTTAAAGTGCAAGTCTTAACCAGAAAATTTTAGATCTTCATTTTTCCCCTTCTATAAGGCCCCTTCTCTTTTGCTTAGGCATCCACATTTTTCCCCAATTTTTTAAAATGTTGTATGTATTTATGGCGGAATTTTCAAAGCCACCAAGAGGATTTTGATGTCAGACTGCAGCTTTTTGAATGAGTTCTGAACATACAAATCCATGCACAGACTGAATATACATCAGGCTTTCCATACGTGCTAGCAAACAGCTAACAGAGCTAGCAACTATGAGGCACCCAAAAGTACACTCAATTTGAGTCTGCAACACTTCTGTTATTGCAACCAGATCATCTACAGGCAGCTAAGCCACATATTGCCATGGTGAGTTGGTTCTGTTGTGACAGACATTAAGAGCAAGAAGTTGCAAAGCCATTTCACTTGCCAAGCAAGCCAAATCCTAAATATAAACCTCCCACCACAGTATATTCAATTACAAAGTCAGAAATGCCTCCTTATTCCAATTAGTGTTTTTACAGGATTTTAGGGAACACCCCCCTTCCATTTGCAGCCAACCAGCGCAATTCCCTTCTTTCAAGGATTCAGTTCCTCTGTGTTTTTCATCTCCAGAGAGTTGGTTCTCAAGGACCAATGGCCTCACACACGCCTATGGTGGCCAACTGGAATGCCAATTGATCTTTGAGCTGTAGAAGTATAAAGCCATATGGGCACAGTTGTCAGTCTGCTGCTAGCTGATGTTCTACTAACTTTTTTTTTTTTTTTTTTTTTGTCAGTGCAGCATGTTTGTAGTTTATAGGTCTCCCAAAGCGAACAGTTAAATATAGTTTTCAGGAAGCTATATGTCAGTTATAGAAAACAAGTGACATACAGCACAGAGGATGGATGGCAACCAAATGTAAATGATACTAGGAATTGTCAGTGCAATAGACGTAGCAACAAGGGTTCATTTTTATCACAACTATTTTTACCTGAAACTGCTTTAGGAATAATATTTGTCTTCAGCTGAAGATAAAATACAAACTAAATATGGATTTCTGTAGGTAACTAGTGCTTTTAGTATCATTTTAGAAAACAGGCATACAATTTTATAATCTGTAAATTATGGGTTCCCCAAAAATATGAAGGTTTTTTCCCTTTGCACAGAAATCTGCTTGAACATCAATATAACAATTACTACCGGTAGATGGAATTTTTATGTCCATTTGGTAGTGATTTACACCAGTGTTTTCAAGGCTGCCAACAAGCAAATCCAGAAGGCAGGCAGCCAAAATTCCAGAAGAGACAACTGTCTTTTATTTTATAGCTTATGCTTTTTGAGCTTAATATGATTTTCCACTAACAAGTTCTGTACCTTCTCCAAAGTGCTAAAACTGGTGTGCAGAATTGCTAAGTAACACAGCCTCTTCAAGGCAAGCTAATATTAAAGCCATGGTAAATTATAGAAGTTATACTGTTTACTTAAGGAAAAAAACAGTAAGGTTAAAAGAACTGTACATGATTTATTGCAGACACTTGTTTCAATGGATAAATTTTTGAGCTTGACTATATATGACACAACAATATATCTGCCAAGTGTTGTTTCCCATTTAATAAAAAATGAATAAATATATAACAGACAAGGAAAAGATAGCGGTAACAATAGGAGGACAAACTACGCATTGGTTATATCATGTGCTTGATAAATAGGATACAAATCGTATCTAATATTCTTAAAGGCATCAAAACCAAGCTGAATTTGAAGGAGCAAAAAATGCACAAACAGAAACTGTTTTCTCATTTTTAAGGAGCTCTAGGAGGTATGCTATATACAATATGTAGGACTCCATACATAAAATAAAGGCCTAGTTACCTGCTTCATATCCATCAATGTGAAGGATGAAACAGTTTTGCTGTAAAGCGTTCATTCTTCCACTGATCCCATGGTGGAAAGATGGCCCCTACAAGGACAGCATCTGCTCACTGCTCACCAGAGCGATAGCTGCCACTTGTCCGTGACCATCTGAAACTAAAATCAAATTAGCAAAGTTGTTGACTTCATAGGAAAGGTAGCTCTGTATGCCTCCTGATACTGTAACTGCATAGAGGTAAACACCCAAAGAACACCTTTCACTGTATTAGAAATTACTTTATAACTTAAGATATATAAATTAAAACCAAACAGGCTGTATGTAACAAAATGCTAACAGGCAGAGAATAACATTCATTCTGAAACAATGTCCTTATTTATGAATTAACACTGAATGAATGCTAATTAATTAATTATGAATGAATGCGGAATCTCTGCGTTCAGATATGAACTGGGAATGACTCCTCTTTTCGGCTTTCTCCTCCTTGACATAGGTTTTCGTCTGACTACAAAACTTACCTCATCTTCTTAGTAAAATTTATCTGTCCCAATGAATTCCCAAGCTACATCTCGTTTCCAGCTCCATGGCAGTACAAAGAAGAAATGCCAGCTCTGAAAGAAGCACTCCTGTACAGCAGTAGGGATCCTGCTGCCTGTGCAGGATGTAGTGTTGGTGTAGCCTCAGAAACAGGACCTTATTCAAAGACAGGTTATGAGCTCACAGGCTGCAAATCTTGACATGCATGACTGAGGAAAAGTAGCCACTGCACACGTGATACTGATCCCACAAAACCACTCAGCCTAACCACACAATATGCTTTCCCTCCACCTGTTACGACCTGTACAATAGATACCTCTGTACACATCCAACTCATAGCAGATTCCCAGGCACCAATTAGAGACTTCCCAATAGCGCAGTTTTAATACATGTGATGCAAAAGACTTTTACTACACATTGAAGAAAAACCAGAGTTATTCTAGATGTATTTTCTATGTATTTTATTGATCAATATACAATATACAAGCATACACAGCATGTGTACGTATCCGGATATACACACATACACAAAATGCCATGTGTATGATACATACAACAGCCAAGGCCAGATGGTCTTGCAGAGATCTTTGGTCCAGCACAGAACCAAAGACCAGGGTGGAGGCATACAAGACCTTCAGAACTGTATGTTCTTACAGCTGCCTGAGCACCATGGCAGCCTCTGTAATAGGACAAAAAGACAACAGAGATCTACTCGAGATCAGAGAAGATGGTTGCTTTTATCTTACCACTGGTTATTCCGTTTTGCAAAGGTGATCCATTATTCAGATTATTGTGACCTGCTGGCTTTAAACCAGGAAATAAACAAAAGGGGCAGACACTGCCAAGTGGGGTCCACAGCACTAAGACAGCTAATAAAGCCCACTGAGGAGCCACTGCAGATGATGAAAACACAACAGAGCCAACAGATCGCTGGGACCCAGAAGCTGAGACTGGGAAACCCAGGCAAATACTAGAGAAGGAGTTCATAGGAAACATTGTTTTTTTAATCCTTTGCCCACCCCCAAACCTGCTGTACTTACACATCCCTTCAGTACCCTCGTCTAATACCATCACAGAAGCAATCAGAACCCCCCAGTATGCTAACAAATGGTTTCCACAATAAAGAATTACTTCATTTGTTATTAATGTATTTTATAAGAAAAAAAGGTAAAATTGGTCAAATCGGTTATCAGGCACTTGGCTGTGTGTTTTACATAGGAAACCACAGTTGTGAGCTGGAAGAGAAGCCTCATGCTCTCACAGTGTATTCTGGGGAAGAACAAGAGGTATAGTTACCAAGTTTGTGGCTATTTCATACTTTAACTTTTCAGGCTTACGGAAACAGAAAGAATACTGGTGGACACAGCTCTGACAGGCATATATTGATGTTAAAAAAATAACAAAATACATTTTTTACCATAAAATACTGTCAGTTAATAACCTAGACCCGAATTTCCTCCTCTGTTGCAGGTTTGTAGCTTGGATCAATAAGACACATTCCTGTCATTTTCCCATCAGCCACTACAGGAGAAGCAGTAGGCGTCTGCATAGTAAGTAAAGAGAGAGAAGGAGAAAATCTGGGGGTCATGGTTGGTGGAGGGTATCTATGATTATGGATAAGGGGAGGATAAGAGTATTTATTAAAAGCTTGGCCTGATGTTATATTTGGCATTCTGGGTGGCACTGTCCTTATGCCAGGCTGTGCTACTGATGTTATCAAGGGAGGAGGGAAAAGATGAGATTTCTTCTCCTTAGAGTAGCTGTGAATGTGAATGTTTTCATCTTTCAGTTCTGCAATATCATTAAACACGGAGGCAAGAGGTTGAAATCTGGGTTCGCAGCTGAGCACATAATCCCAATGACAACCACCTCCAAGATCCTCATCAGACGTGTCAACAGTTACAAGCAAACCATACCCAGAGTCTTGCCTATCTGACATCAGGACATACTCTCTTGTGAGGTCTGTCATTATGCTTTTCTCTTTTACTCCAATTTTCTCAAGTGTTTGAGACAAAATTTCATGTGCATAGGCTGCGTCACAGGTTTCTTCTCTGCCTTCTCCTTTAATGGTATGCATGTTCTCCATGCTTTGCACAGTAGCTGTAACATCCGTCTCTCCAGACAGATAGGAGAACTGATCGGACTCCCTTGGGATCCCCGAATCCGGCATCTGCGAGCCGTGCTCGCTCAGTGCTGAGCCAGGGCTTTTCCTGCAAGGATACTCATAGATCCTTTTGATTTCCTCGTCCTCTGCGGTCTCTCCTTCAGCAGAACCGTGGCCACTGGAGTCTGAATGCCTGCAGGAGACATCATCATCCTTCCCCTCTCCAATTCCTGCTAGGCTCAGCCATCTTGCTATAGCACCCATGGGAAGCATACTGCTCTCAGTACTTTGGATTTTCTGGCAGTCCTCATCTTCTCTTACTACATTTACGTCAGTAGATGAGGAGGATACTGCTTCTTTTTTCACACAAGCATTCATCAGATCTTTCTGCTTAAGTCTCAGAGCAAGTGTGGTAAGACTGACAGCAAGCAGCAGGAACACCATGAGCGAGACAGAAACACTCACTGTCAGGCTATGAGCTGACACTGTGAGATTGCTCTCAGGGGAATTGGAAACATTTACAAAAATAGTACATACCGTGAACCTCGACTCAATTTTGGGGCTATGAGCTCTTACCAACAATTCCAGAATATCATCATTCCTTTTGATGCCAGTTTTCTTTCTGTGAACAGTCTGAGACAAATAAATATTACCACTGGTTTGATTCACAGAAAAAAATGGAGAAGGTTTTAGAAGGGAGTAATGAACAACTCCGTCCAGTCCGCCATCACTGTCTGATGCTGTCACTCTGCCAATCAACTGGCCTGCTTCGTTCTTCTCAGGGAGATTAAAGAAATAACGTTCTTGTGTAAACACTGGGTCAAATTCATCTCTCCCCTCAATATCTACCTGAACTGTAGTGGTAGCAAGTGAGTCACCCTTGTCTTTTGCTTGGATTATGAGACAGTACCTATTTTGACTTTCATAGTCAAACATTTGCTTTGTATGAATATCTCCTGTTAGAGGATCAATGAAGAACATGTCATGGTCTCTAGGAGCTTCACGATGAGCCAAACATGAGGACTGGATAGAGTAGGTAAGGTGTCCATAGGAGCCTTTATCAAAATCCAGTGCACAAACAGCACACACAAAAGAAAAGGTAGGCAGATTTTCACTGACAATGCAGCTCAAACTGGGAAACAAAAAAAGTGGGGCATAATCATTGTCATCTAGGACACTAACAAGAACAACAGCAAAAGCCTTATTTTTTATATCAGCTCCTCCATCCGTAGCTTGGATGATCAAAGTGAATTTCATGGTATCCTCATAATCCAGCGTTTTCGTCAAATTTACAGATCCTGTTCTACCATCCAAGCAAAAATGCCCTCTGTCATTTCCAGAGATGATAGCATAAGTGATGTCTGCGTTAGTACCTGAATCACAGTCTTTTGCTGAAACTTCAGTGATGTGACTACCTATAGGAATGCTTTCTTTGACATGAACATGATACTCTGGGCTGCTAAATACTGGAGGATTATCATTAACATCCAGCACAGTTATTAGTACAGTAGCAGTCGAATTCAAGGGCGGTGTTCCATGATCAGAGGCAAGGAGAACCAACTGGTGAGAAGAAGCTGTTTCCCGGTCAAGAGCACTGCTCAAAACAAGACTGCCAACAAGTTTGTAGGATGTTTCCGACCCCATGACACTTGTTTCTACGGAGAATAAGTTCTCAGCATTGCCACCAATGATAGAGTATTCAACATATGTGTTTTCACGCGTCCAGTCGCAATCAATGGCTGAAAACAGGAGGACACTTTCTCCAACTGAGGCATCCTCGCTCACGCTGAGGTTGTAGAGAACCTTTGTGAACTGAGGGGCGTGGTTATTTACATCTTCCACGTGCACCTCTATGGAGGTAACTGCATTCAGAGGAGGACTGCCACCATCTGTGGCTTCTATCAGGAGATGAATAATGGAAATATTTTTCAGCTGTGTAATTGGTTCCATGGCAAACACCGAACCTGAAAATAAAACAGAATTAACAAAAGCCCACACTTCACAGGCAAGTAAATGTGATTCCAAAAGCTGCTTCTGAAGTCATATCTGAAAATGACTCAGCTGTAATGGCTGTACACAACAAAGTAACTGCTTGCATCTGGAGAATAGTGGTTCAGTGGACGTCTGTGACAAGTGGTGTCCCTCAGGGACCTGTACTGGGACCAGTACTCTTTAACATCTTCATCAGTGACATAGTGGGATTGAGTGCATCCTCAGCAAGTCTGCAGATGACACCAAGCTGAGTGCTGCAGTTGACTTGCCTAAGGGATGGGATACTATCCAGGAAGACCTGGACAAGCTCAAGAAGAGGGCCCATGGGACCTCATGAAGTTAAACAAAGCTGAGTACAAGGTCCTGCACCTGAGTCAGGGCAACCTTTGATATCAATATAGGCTGGGGGATGGAGGGATCGAGAGCAGCCCTGTGGAGAAGGACTTGGGGGTACCTAAGTAAATGAAAAACTGCACATGACCTGCCAATGTGCACTTACAGCCCAGAAAGCCAGCTGTGTCCTTGGCTGCACCAAAAACAGCATGGGCAGCAGGGCGAGGGATGTAGTTCACTGCCTCTGCTCTGCCCTTGTTAGAGCCCACCTGAAGTGCTCCATCCAGCTCTGGAGTTCTCAGCAAAGACATGGACGTGTTGGAGCGAGTCCAGAGGAGGGCCATAAAAATGATCAGAGGGCTGGAGCCCCTTTCCTATGAGAAAAGGCTGAGATAGTTGGGGTTGTTCAGCCCAGAGAAAACTCCAGGGAGACGTTATTGTGGCCCTAAAGGGGCCTTTTGTGATAGGACTAGGGGATAATGGTTTTCAACCAAAAGAAGGTAAATTCAGAGTGGATCTGAGGAACAATTCTTTTCGATGAGGGTGGTGAAACACTGGAACACATTTCCCAGAAAGGTGCTGGATGCCCCATCGCAGGAAAGACTCAAAGTTACACTGGACAGGACACTGAGCAACCTGATCTATTTGAAGATGCCTCTACTAATTGCAGGGGGGTTGGACTAATGGTCGTTAAGGAACACATCCAAACTATTCCATGAGTCTGAGAAATCATAGCTAACACTGTGAAGGGAAAACCTCCCCTCAGTGATGCAGCATCAAATACACATACTGCACTTAGAAAAAATATCCATGGTTTGGGGACAAACTGAGAACTCCAGTCTTTGATGAGATCAGTCCCCACCGACAATGGCAGATGTAGTGAAAACATATGATGGGCTTTGGCCACCACAAATTTCCAGAACTCAAGTAATCACTGGCAACAGCTGAGAAAGTAGTATGAATCTTCAATTTTTTCTTAAAAAACTGAATAAACCATGCTTACAAACTCACCATTTTTGTGATCAATGGAAAATCCCGCAGAGGAAGAGAGGATTTTGTAGGAAATCATTCCATTATGTTCAGAATCCCTATCCGTGGCAGACAGTGTCAGAACAGTGGCATCCATAGAAATGAGCTCTGGCAAATTCACCTGACATATAAGGCAAAAATAAAGCTTAATAAAAGATTTTAGACATTAAAAAATACATTTGCCTTTATTTAATCTTATAAGAAAAACCCACACACTTCCTAGCTTTGGAAAAAATTTTACCCACCCATTTTCTTCTGGGACAAAACCAGAAAGAGTTGAGATATTGAAAACTATGCCTTCAATAAGGCCAAAATTCATAGTAAGATTTAAACAGTAGTAAAATCCATCTAGTTAGTTATGACAGCGAGTTCAGAGAATAAATGAATCACTTTTTTCAACAGAAAAAAGACTGCAACTAAAGGCTTTTCTCCTTGCTTTCAAAAATACCTTCATTTCCATACACAGAATACAGTCTGCAGTCTCTGTCTGGAGTATATGATTGACCACTAAAACAGCCAAGATATGCACCCTGAAAATTCCAGCACTAGGGCACTTAATCACCACTGGTTTATTCCTAGAATTTAGCTTTTCAAAATGCTCCATTTTTTTCTTCTAGGAAACCAAGAGAGTCCATTCCCCTTTAAAGAATTTTTATTATTTGAAGTCCAAATACAGCACTTTTGTGACCAAAGTTTCCTTCCACCTTATAAATCCAATTTCAGATGAACAGCATAATATAGCACTCACTTCTGTCATAACTTGAAGTGTTAGTTTAAATAATTTAAACAAAGAGATTATATATATATAATAACCGCATACATATATTAAACTATATATGAGGAGTATAAATATGAAAACACTTGAAGAGACAATAAAAGGGTAAAAATACAGGATGATGAATAGGGAATTATACCTATTATCAACCAGAAAGAAGCAGTGTGCCTTACTTGCCAAGCAACACATCAAAACATCAGGAATGTGGAAAGAGAAGCTGAGCTGTTTACATTGAAATAGTAAATAAAGCTATACTGTTTTGCATCAATTAATAATGCTCCCTATAATGCCTGCTACAATTTTTAAAAAAATTCCTAGCACTTGCGCAAGCAAGTACTTGCCTAAACTACTCTCCAAAATCAGACACATAAGAGGGCTGAGAAAAACTAATGTCTAAAAATCACTCGAGTATTACTAGTTATTTTTTCCAGAATGTAAATTTATGAGTTTAAGTGGGAAATTTACACAAATTCTGTCAACTCAGGCACCCAAAAGTTTCAGAGGTGCCTGCAGTTTGTCCCAGAGGTATATAAGTGACTAAAACCCTATGCCTGCATATGCTCAGAGGTTGAAAATTCTTTACTAAGCCAAATGTTTAGACTTATTTCTTTACTAAAACTGTCTGAGACTTATAAATGAAGTCCTATTAAATCCAAGTCTTCTGTGGTGCCTCATATTTTTGGCTCTGAGAACATCTACCACACACAAAAAGCATCAAGTCAAACAGCTCAGTTCACAGGATTGCAGAATGGCTGGGGCTGTTGGGCACCCCCAGAGGTGACCTTGTGCAATCCTTGCCTGAGCAGGGTCACCTAAAACAGGGTGCCCATGACTGCACACAGCTGAGGTTTGGATATCTCCAGAGGCAGAGACTCCACAGCCTCTCTGGGCAACCTGTGCCAATACTTAGTCACTGTTAGAGTTTAAAAAAAGAAGTGTTTCCTAATGTTTAAACAGAATTTTCTGTACTTTAATTTGTACCCACTGCCTCTTGTGCTGTCACTGGACACAACAGAGAAGACTTCAATTTGCCCATCTTTACTTCCCCACACTAATACTTGCACACATTGACAAGACTGAGTCTTCTCTTCTCCAGGCTGGAATATCCATGCTCCAGGCTCTCCTGGGCGTCAGTCCAAGCTGCAGAGCCCAGCCTCGTAGCAACAATTTCTAAGAAAACAACTCCTCTGGCAACTTACCTTTCCTGTGGCAATTTTATTGCATTCAGAAACATTTCTTTATCAAAAGGGTGGTCAAACACAGAAACAGGTTTCCTCAAGAGGTAGCCAATGACCCAAACTGTCTGTGTTTATTAAGAGGCATTTGGACAATGACCTTAACAACATGCTTTAGCTTTTGGTCAGCCCTGAAGCGGTCAGGCAGCTGGAATAGATGATGATTGTAAATCCTGTGCATCCCAAACGATTCTATGACTCAATGACTCTATTTTATATATGCTTCGCTTCCTTTAATCATCTTAGCAGCCAATAGCTGTCCATGGTCACTAAAACAGCTTTATTTTCACTGTTGGACAACTTGACTTCTGCACCAGTACAGCAGCTCAAATGCTTGTCCAGGAGTCCAAAAACTGAGCTCTGCACCAGTCTAGTAGGGGATGCTGGGGAGGTCAAAACTCTCATCCCTCACTCCCTAGATGAGTGCCATTGCCATAAGGCAGTGTTACACATTGCAAACCATGCGTACATGATCTACCACAGGGCCATTTGCTACACCTCTGTGAGCTGTGGAACTGAAAATGAAGAAATTTCTGGCCCACAGTAACAGGGCCAGTAGAAACGTACCCACTTGCTCAGCATTCTCTCAGACAAGTTCTGAACACTGGACCCTGCTCCCCAAACTGGATTGGATTATATCCAGTAACTCCTAGTGATGCATGCATGGTTTAGGGAATACAGCTACCATTCACACCACTTGCCTTCTGAAGACAGAAACCACAAACATTAAAACTGAATAGTTCCCTCAGTCCTTTTAGCAGAATTCTTAGGAAGGGGCTGGGGTTTCCCAGAAGACCTCTACTCTGTTTCTGCTCAATAATAGTTTGCAGAGACATTTCTTCTCAGAATATAGACAAGCAATCCTACTATTTATCATCATATGCGGAAAGACACCACATGCTGATTGTCCATTTGTGTGTTCCCACCTGATACAAATCCTGAGTAAACACTGGAGGGTTATCATTGACATCCAAAACAAGGATGGTGAGTTCTGCTTCTGTTTGATGCACAGAATCCGAAACTATGATATTCAGCGTATACACAGCAGTTTCTTCAAAATCTAATGGTTCCACCACTATGATTACACCAGTGTGTTGATCGATGGCAAATTTCATTCCAGTATTATTATCATAAATCAAACCAAACTGAAGTGCTGGCCTGGAGTCTGCATCACTTGCTGACACTCGAGTCACTATAAAACCAGGCAGGGCATCTGAAACAATAATTTTGGGAACAAGTCAGAGCTAAAAGGTAATGTTACAATTTCTGAAGATTTTGCCTATTTTGTAATCTTGGTTTTTGAGCATATGTAATCTTTCTGTATAACTTTTGATGTATTTAAACTTTGTGTTTTACAATAATAAGAATACCCAGAAAAGCTATGGAAACAGTAGTGCATTTCCTCAAAGGTACGTGCTGTATCCAAATTTTAATTCAGGTTTTCTTTGGACTTTCCGAGATCCAGCGTAGTCATAACAGATTGTTCACCAGGAACAGGAACTTACACAGTTTTCCACAAGCATTTAGGTGACATGAATTTATTGAACAATGCCACACAAATCTGTGTAGACCCCTGACCTGTGTAGAACTAGCAAATGCAACTCTGAAGCTTTTCCAAAGAAAGAGAAGGTCACTAGAGAGAAACAAGGCCTCCAGACAGACCTACATGGCACAAAAATACTAAGAGATCAAGGTATAATCCTATCAGGCTGAGAAACTGGATACAGACAGCTTTAATCATGGGCCAAATTGACCATACCAGAGACTGCAAACTGAACCGGTTAGTGATCATTTAAGAAAGCCTGGAACTAACAAAACCATTTCTCATTTGCATGCCTGGGGCACAAAGCCTCAAAAATACTGTTCCATGTCCTAAAGCAAGAGTTCTTAAATGGAATACAAAAAACTAATTAGGTAACTACTAGTTTACAGCTGCTGTGCATTTATGGATTCTGTACTTGTCATTACCAGTGGGAGCTAAAGTTAGGAAAGACTAGAACATATCACTTGAAAGACAAACTTTGTATCTTTTATTAACAATAGCACTGGTGTTTATAAACTTTCTGCTGTGTATCTTAATGCATTCACAGGTATTATGCCTGTATTTGAAAATTAAGGTTTAAGATGCCAAGTGTGCTAATGTTGAGCTAATGTGACACAACACACAAGACGTATGTTGGGATGAGAACTCAGGAAGTCCTGGGTCCTTCCTGTCATGATCATCAACTGGATCAAGCTACAGAGCTTTCTAACACTTCATTCAAATTTATAGACAGTATTCCTTTCATCACAATGAAGTTCAAAATGTCTCATTTCCAGCAATGCCGGTTTTAACACCAAGAATTTTTATTGGAGAAGAGCAGAAATTGAAGGCATATGAAGGATACGATACTGGAGTCCAAAACGAACAGATTAAAGTTGTATTTCTCAGATTTTTTTTCCTCATTCTGAATTGCCTATGGTTTTGTTCCAAACTATTCTTAAACACAACATCTAAAGATTAAAAACAATGCCTCTGAGAATAAAAGCAGATCACAATTTGCTTTGATATTTCAGCATTAATACCATCCATTATAATGTTTACTACAGCAATTTGGTTACACAAATCACCAAAAGCATTATCATTATCTGACAGTTCCCAGCCTGAACAAAACTTAGCTGTACCATCACACTTACTTTCTGGGACCTCCACTTCACCCAGTGGTTGGACAACTGGAGCATTGTCATTAACATCTAACACTTGTATCCTCACAATACTTGTAGCAGAGAGTCTGGGGTTTCCTTTATCAGCAGCTTGGACAACCAACCTACAATTAAAGGAAGCAGCAATTGTCACTTTTGATCACAAATCACTGAATTATCCACCACTGTTATAAGCAGAGGAAGTTTTAAAACCAAAGAGATTAGCCACTCTTAAATTCCATCTTTCTTTCTGTAAGGTTGACTGCCCAGTTTTATTTTCTGGTTTTGCAGGGAAAATGTCCAGGAGATTCTACATGGCAAAAACACAGTAAAATCATACAAAGAAAAGGGAGTGTTCATGTGATTTCATTTCACCCAATTTCATACCAAATGTACATGGTTAAACAACTCTTTCAACCAAGTCACAGTTCTCCCGTTGGTAATTCAGAGCAGGAATTAAAACTTAAGTACTAAATTATAATTTGGAGGAACCTGACTCTCTTCAGTGCTTATAAAGGGACAAAAGGGATGTAGAAATGGGAAAATATGAAAACATCCAAAACAGTTTTCAGCCATAATGTCTGCAGACACACAGAGCAGCCCTATTACATCATAAATTCAAGTGATAAAGTGAAAACCCCAAATACATGCACCATTTGACAATGGCAAAGTTCCCATGGATTTTAGTGGGACCAGAATCTTACTGTCAGATTAGAAGAGTTTTGACTGTACACTTCCATTTCACGTCAGCATAAGGATGGGTAGTGAATTCTGTAAACAACCTTCTGATTTCCACAAACAATGTAGCAAGGAAAATGGTAAGCAGCAACATGATAAACACGGATAAAAGGAGCTTTATTCTGTGTGGGGAAGCAGCTTCTGAACAATAAAAAGTAAATAGAAGCAAAGATTATTTGGAAGACTTTATCACTTCCCAGTAGGGATGATTCCAGAATTAAAAATTAAACCTAAGTCAACGGGTGTTCTTTAAAAAAAAAATAAATTAAAAAATACACATATATACACAGAGGTCAAAGCTGGGCATCTCAGTATCTCAAATGTTTTATGTACTAATAACTGTTTTCACATTGCACCATATTTTTTTTGGTCCTCCCTGAAGATCTTCGAAACACTTTATTTCTCCCTCTTTTTTCTAAGTAACTGTTAAAAAGTGCCAGATAGATGTCACTTCCTAAATGTTCACATGCCACTATGGAATATCAAGGTTGTAAGTCAAGCTGTGGCTTGCAGCATTTCCATTCCTTAACCACACCAGCTCTGCTCTGGGTCTCCTTGTGGTTTCAGATCTGACAGAAGACATAACTTGAATTACAGGCTAGTATTCAATCAGTGACTATGCATAATTCCATATAAAATGTGTATTTTTTCTAGAATGAATATTGGTAAGGTATACATATGGAAATATTTTACTAAAAATAATCACTTTCTAAGGTTTCAGGAAAAAACCCTCTCATAAAAACATCTTAGTAGAGGCATTAAAATTAAGGTTCTGTCAACACTTTCATTATAAGACCTGTTATAAGGGACTTAGAACTTCTGGGGATGAAAATGTCCAATTTAGATAAATAAACAACTCCCTGCAAATTGGAAAGAACCAACGGTAACATTTTGACATCAAACAGGAAATAGTTTTGAAAGCTTCTTTTCTATTCACTTTTCAGCTAACAATGTACAGATTAATAACTTATTTTAGAGAGAAGGAATATGAAGCTTCAGATTCCTCAAACAAACTGTCAGTTTGAAAGTTGAGAATTCCAACATAAATACCGAAATAAATCAGGCTCCCAGTTAAAGAGAGATAAGAGAATTATTATGTTTCTATGTTCAACGTTTCACAAACAGTAAATATCCTTCCTTTGAAGGACTTATTCTAGGTGTTCTTTGAAAGTACTAGTTACAAATAAAATGTATTATGCTATTTAAATACTAAAAATCAGAACTGATGTTTTTGATTCAGTGAAAAACTGGAAAAAACCCCTCCAAATTAAGTGTCCTGTGTTTTAAGTTAAAACAAAGTATTTTTGGGACATTATTATCAAGTTACCCTGATATTAAAAAAAAAAAAACCCCACATACTTTGTCAATCTTATTGGATGTGGTTTTCTAAAAGCTATTCTCATTCATAAGAATTCTTATTGGTTGGTTAAAACTTTGAGCTCCCACGGGACAGGAAAACTTGCAAATATTTTAACTGATACCACAACCAGATGGAAAAAAAAGTAATTTCTACTGACACATACACAGAAATAATACTTTTTGTGGAGACTGCAGTACTTAAAATGGGTATACTAATGAATCTGCACAGTCATATTTTCTCTTCAAGGCAAGATTTATTTGCTTTCTAATTCCAACTATGGCATGACCCATAAAGAAAAACTGTCATGTCCACTTGACCATTTTTATTCAGAGTTTCTGAAAAACAGGGAAAAACTAATATTTATTGCAAGACAGATTATAGATAGAAATAGTTTAAACAGCATCTTTATCACATTATGGAGTAGAAAATTTAAACTATCTACCAATTAAAAATGAGAACATATCCCTATTTCTTGGATTTGAGTGTTTTCACTATGTCTTTACAGATTTATAAAGAATGTTTCCAGAGAGGGAATGCCTGTACAGTTATTAATAAACTAAAATCCAGGAACTGTCATTGTTCCTATGGTGAATAATCACACTTACATCAGTGTTGTCATTGATTAAACAAGACTATATTTCTTTCTCTAAATTCTTTAAGTATACAAGAATCTACAGTACAAATGGGCAGCTTTAGAGCTGCTCTCAGCGCTGTCTGGCTTGCACCCAGGTTCTGTGGGTAATGGATATCAACAGGAAACTGTGAAATATATAACATGAGTATTCTCAAGTTAGACTGAACAAAAAGAATACATTTTTATGAGAACCCTACATACAAACCTGTAAGATGAAGTGTTTTCATAATCTAGGCTTGTATGAGTTGCTAAAATTCCTCGTGCTGAATCAATTAGAAATGTTGCATTTTCATTTCCAGATAAAATTGAGTATTCAGTTTCTCCATTCAGCCCACTGTCAAGGTCAGTTGCAAATACCTGTTTGTGAGCAAAACTGAGGCTTAATTAAATACAGCAGAATGTAATTTCAGTCAGATATTTCTGATTACTTTCCCTTTGACTGCACATATTTAAATAAATCATCATCTTTGTCCCCAGTATGAGTGTCATGTAAGGTCACAAAATCTGCTCTTGAACTGCAATGTGCTGCACATGAATGAGAAATTTGAAATTCAGATACATAAAGCATTAGGGCTGAATGTAATTATTTTACTCTTAGGTTGCTCTTAGAATGATCTCCCTGTTGAGCACATAAAAATGTGTTTTCTCAGTGGTACAGGACTGACCTTTAAAGTATTGCTGCTATACAAACAGACAAAGGATAAAATTATTAAACTATTAAGCTTTCAGAGCTTTCATGGAATAGTTCATTAATTACCTTTTAAAAATACCAACCAGAAAACTTAAAAAGGGGAGAGGTAATCTGTAAAGATTTGCCAATAGAAAAAGTAACATTCATCAGAGGTGAACAGGTTTCTCAAAGACTCCTCTTACCCTTTGAAGAGTCCTCTGTATTTTCTTGGTTGCTGAACAAGCATTATAATGAGTACGGGATCCAAAACATAGCAGAAGCAACCAGTCAGATTGAATAAAGGAAACATAATAGAATGTATTCTGTCATAAAATTTTGATTACACATCTGGCTTGACTGCCTTTTGATTTTTCTCCATTCCTGGACATATGTTTCTCTAAATACAACGTCCATCAGTTTCTAATCGCTTTGCCCTGGAGGCATTTGTAGCTTTTCATTTATTTATTCTCTAGAGAAGGAATATCTTTAGTACCTAACATGACCCTCACCGTGACCTGACTTGCAATGCAAGAACATGTACTGAGGAAATTATGTGTTCTTCTAGTCCAACTGATGTCTTCTTTTGCTCTAACATGGCCAGCTGGAAACATTTGGGGAGAATAGATCCATTCAGAGGAAGAAGTGTTTGCACATTTAAATTAAGACAAGATGCTCTTTAGGCATTGGATTTTAAATTGAACACTTGGGTTTGACTCTACTAGTCTGATGAGTAGAAAGTATTCTTTTTATGGCTATAGTCCTTTCAGTAGAGACATTAATACAAGACCCAGCCTATATTGTAACCAGAACCACAGATTTGAATGGTATTTTTCAATTGCTTGGAGATAGAAACAGAATTGTTTTTAAAAAGAGAATTTAGATTCCAGGTGCACAATTATTAGAAAGACATAGAATTCTCCTTCAACTTAACAGACCTGAATGAACAAATTGATCTGAAATGTGGTCTAGAAAAAAAAATCTTTAATATTTTAGATATCCAAGCAAAGTAGTAGCAACACCAAGAACCCCACTCTCAGTTTTTAAGAGAGTGGTCCAAAACAGACCTAGCAGGATAGTAGTGATGAACAGATCAGCCGAACATCTTTTCAACTACAGCACTCTCCTTGGGAATATATACTTCCACTTACCTGCATGATATCTGTTTTAGGACTCTGACCTTCCCATACCGATGCTTTGTAACAGTTTTGCTCAAATTTAGGTACATTGTCATTCACATCTTGAATCAAAACTGTCACTCCACAGAACGCTGAGTTGAAGCTATTCTCAGCCACAACCGTAAGATGCATTTTACGCTTAACTTCATAATCAAGATAATTTGGCTCTTTTACTGTGATTGTGCCTGGTTTATTACAAGAAAAATAAAATAATCTCAAGATGTGACATACTCATTCAGGGAAAAACATGTACAAACGCAGTTATGAAATTCCTAACATATATGGTCATATATGGTCCCCCACTGAACCCATGACAGAATTCCAGCAAGCCCTCCATTGTGTCCTTTCTCTACCTAACATCACCCCACAAGAGCTACTGAGTAACTCTTGGCTAGCTAAGCTTTCACTGATCACCACCACAGTGGCAATTTCCTAAAACAAAGCCAATTTACAGGAAGAGGGGTAAAGTGTCTGCATGACATGACGTCCTTGGCACATGACAGTGAGACTGCCATGTCAGAAGAGACTGTCACCCCTCATCTGAGAGTGGCTACATTTAGTCCTCCATCTATATCCACATCAGACAGCAGCTGTGCCAATTTCCGTATCTGACTGACACACAGGTAAAACACTGACTCTTTCTGATGCCGTGAGCCCCCTTCCCCAAACTGTTATTCTACCAAAAATAAGTAATAAACATGGAGATGAGAAGCACAACTGGATATCTCCACATGAAACCTGAAATGTCCTTGGAAATCCATAGCCATCGTTTCAATGTTCTAGTAACATACTCATAATTCTGCATTACATCTAAGCATAAAACATACTGAATTTATATATTAATTTTCATTAGAATTCAAATTCAGTTTTGCATGGACTTTTCAATAATGATGCCATGAATATTGTTATCCCAAACTTGGGATATCATAAGAACACATTAACTGTGGCTCTCCAAACTAGTGCTTTTTAATTTTTATTTTCTAGGATAAGCAGACATGAACTATTGTTTATGGACCTGCATCTTGAGCACAAATATTTCAAAGGTGCTTTATTTTCAGCACAACACTTAAAAAATTATCACATTCTGCTTACAGAGAAAACAAAACAGGCAGTAGCAGAAGCAATACACCTCCAGATGATAGAAAGCAAACTGAAAGACTCTGCTGTAGAGTGGAATAAATAATTGAGTTTGAGGGGCACCAAGTAGGAGGAACATGTGAAAGAACCAGAGTTGCTCATTCTAGAGAAGTGCACACAAAGAATAAACAGGGTAACAGTCTACAAATATATAAACAATATGAAAAATGCCTTTGTCTTATCTCTGCTGTTACTAGATTAAGAAGTAATAAGGTTAAAACATCTCAGCAAACTTTCAGATAAATATGAATAAAACCTTTCCAACTGCCAAGACTTTTGCAGGCTTTTGAGAGAGTTTTCAGAATCACTGTCCCTAATGGTTTTAAGAACAGTACAAATTTACAACAGATTTCAGCACAATTGATTTCCCTCTGCATCAGAGGACAGACCTCATGTCTATCCAGATCATGTCTTTGAGTCACCTCCTACTCTGCCTTCTATGATTCTACAGTACAATAAATCCCTCTACAATGGCAGAAAGTCTTCTCCAAAGTGTGGTTAATTAACATCAGCGCTTGAAAAGACAAGCAGAGCAGACCTTCAGCTGTTCAGAACATATTTCACAGACAGGGCATTTACACAGCTCTAAATACTTCTGCTGTAGAAGCAATGGGTAGAGAAGTAATGGTGTCAAAATCATACTAATGTAAGAGCTGCTCTTAAAAAGTCCTTAAAAGGTTGAACTTTAATTAATGTTTTCTAAGAAACAGAAGAAAGGCTTCAGAGGAAAGGAAACAGAAGAAACCAGAAGGGATCAAATGTCTCAAAAGTAGGCTTGTGATACATTCACTGCTACAGAAAATCCACTCCCACTTGTGAAGAGACTGCTTATGAGACTCTTCATAAAAAAAAAAAAAAGAAAATCCCATTTGATTTTACTTTTTTATTTAAGGGGATATTGGAGAAGATTCACTTCCTCAGCAAAAAACTTGTCTGGGTCTAAGATGTTCTTCAAGACTAATATCTCTATTTTTATTTCAGTGAAATAAGAAGGACTTGAAAATCAAGAGCATGCACTTTAAGTGCCCCTCATCTACACAAAACAAAATTATTTTAATTGTCCCTCAGCATCAACCATGATAGCTGTACAGTGGTATGCCTTTTGATGCCTGGAGACATCAGGAAGGCAGACCTGCTGCAGAACACAAATATAAGCACAAAAATATAAACAAACTTGACTTTAAAACACGTCAAGGCTTGCCTGAAACAAAGAGCATTAAAATCGACAAGAGTCTAATGCTTCCAACATGAGAAGTGATTTGCAGGATTTTGTTTATTGAGTTTTTTGTCAACTTTATGATGAGAAACAAGATGGAATCGCAGCTTGGATCACAAAGCAGTAGTTTATCAACTCCCAACACCTGGTGTTCAATAGTAAATCAGAACTGAGTGTTTTAAGCAGGTATGCTGGTATTCATATTCTTTTAACATCAAGTTCACAACACAGCCTGGATTTACTAATGATCTATTCATTGTAACAGAATTATCTCAAGTGCTAGGGAGTACTCTTAAGACATCTAGCCTTTGTTCTTGTGGTAGGAACTCACTAATGCTCTAAACTACACACAGACACTTGAAAACAATTATAAAAACGTACCTGTAATGGGATTTATGGAGAATATTTCCTGGTCACTCAAGATCCTGTATTTTATGTCTTCTCCTGTAAATTTGTGTTCATAAGCTTCTACTGTTAAAAGTGATGTACCTATGGAGGCAATAAGACATTTTCATCAGGTCCACCCTAAAAGGTTTTGTTCTGATTTTACAGAACTGGCATTAACAGCAGATGCACAGCTATGCACGAGGTTAGGTGCTTATTTGTTAATTTAGTAGACAATAAGAATAATTCTCCATGACTTTCCTTGTATTACAAATGCATAGACAAAGCACTGTCTATCGCTCCTCGCTCAGTAAATTACACATCTGATAACAATTTTACCTGTCTAAATAAAATTATGAGATTTAACTTTTCCTACTTGCAAAGTCCCACAAATCAATGGAGTCTTCTCTTACCGGAAGTCATACTTAACTTTTTTTTTTCCCAGTGCATCATGTTACCCATGAATGACCAGAAAGAGGTTTTTTTCTCCATTTATCTGCATTCAATTTGGGTTTTTGAACAATACCTTAAATGAAATAGCCTTCAGAATTTTACTTAGCCACCTTTTGACAAAGAATGGAAAGATGAAACTATGTGCATAGCTATGTGTCAATTCACATAGAATCCAAATTCCATGGAAAGACCAATAATTTAATACAGAATGCATGAAATAAAAATCCTGTTTGGAATAGAATAAGAGGGAAAATGTGAAAGTCGGTAAATTATCCTGCTCAGAATCATCACATTTAACAAAAATGCAGCAAGTTTAACAGGCATTATCAAAACTTCCAAATAATTACTCTTTTCAAGTGACTTAGGAAATTGTCTAGCATATATGGCAATTGATTTTAATGGTTTTAATTATTTAAGTTAATTGTAATTGATTCCATGCAGCTGCAATGGAATGAGGCCACCCGAGCTCTTTCAAGCAGCATTACAGACAACTAGTTATTTTATCATATCACAAAAGGGCATACTGCTCATACTCAAGCATCCTGGAAGTCAGAGGAAAAGACTTTAGCATAAAAAAATGAGAGGAAACATTGCTATTACAATGTTCTGATACCTTTTTTATTTTAGCAATTACACATTAGTTTTTAAAAAACAGAATTTTTCTACTAAGGGTTTACTATTTGCTCTCAAAATCTGCCTGTCAAAAGCAAAATTATGCCAATTTTGACATGTAATTTTCTGTACTTGTGGACATACTTGTAAGGTGTTTACTAGAAAAGTCCTGGAATCAACATCCATCTGTCCAGTACGCAAAGACAGATATATGAATGCTGCAGTGGAGTTTTTTTAGGAACTAAAATAAGGGGCTGTAGGTTGAATTTTCACTGTCAAGCAAATTTCATTTGCTACAGAAAACTGCAAGGGCAATCACTCACAGCATCCTCAGAGCAGAGTTAAAGATAAGAAAAAAAAGCAAGGTCTGAAGAAAATCCCTATTTAACTTTAATGCTGTCTGCAGTCTTTCTGTTTGTTTGCTTGTGTGTTCAAGAAGAAAAACTACCAGAAATAAAGGAAGCAGCAGCATTTCTACTCGAATCCTTGTTTTTCAGAGGTTAGGTTAATAACCTCTGGGTCCTCATATGCTAATTCTTTAAGCTCCACATTTTTCATGTAAATAGAATTGTTTACAACTTCTTTTTGACAAAGAACAAATCTCTTGTGTTCTGATACCTTTCACAGAAAACAATTCCTCCAAACAGTGAAATTTTACAGCTCATTGTCCAAAAAAAAAAAAAAATAAAAAAAATTACCAAACTCTGAGGCCTGTTGTGACATAAACAGGCCCTATACAGATAAAAAGCAATGAAAATGCCCATCTGTTAGAACTTGCCATTTCAATCATATACAATTCAGACATTGCCTCAGGCAGAGGTCACAGTATGTAGGTCTTAACAGAGAAAAATCAGAGAAAAGGAACTTTCTGCCTGCCAAACAGACAGAGGCTGAGATCAGCACTGAAGATAGAGCAGGGGAGCAGGGAGATCAGGTTCAAAGCAGAAGGCAGTCAGATGGGCTTGAAATGCTAAGCAATTGACTTCTGAATTAGATAAAATATTGAAAAATATGAAGAGTGATGTAAAATATGTAAATTTAGGGGTGTTTTCCGTTTTATCACAGACAGTCTGATGGCATTTGGAAGCACCTCAGACTGTTTTATACAGCCTAGATCCCAACATTATGCCTGCAGACTCAAAACCCACACGTGGCAGTGTGAACAGCATTTGCCTCCCTGGCCAAATCACCTCCAAAACATTTGCTGAATTCTGTGTTAGGACATATGTGCTTTAAATATATGATTTATGCCCTAACACCAGCACTGCACTGAGCTACTGTATCACTGTATCATTGTTTTTCTTCTCTCTTCAGGACTCTTTATAGTAGTCTCTTTTTCCTGTCCTTTGCCATCTAACCTATGTTCATCCTTGCCATTTTTTCTTCAGACCTCTTAATTGCCATGAAAGCAAAAGCTGAGCACAGAGATAATGATTCAAGAACCGTCTTGTGCCGTGTGCTCTAGGATGGCCCTGCTTGAGCAGGGAGGTGGGACCAGATGAGCCTTCTGTGGTCCCTTCCAACCTGACCCATTCTGTGACTTAAAGAAATAAGAGGCTACACATTTTATATCTAATAGAAAACGAAATAGAGGAGTCAAAAAGTTTTACTGGTGAATCTGTCTCCAAGGAACAGTTACACAAACAACAATTCGACTGAAAATTTGGCACATAATAAAGATTTCTTATCCTCTGAAGAGCAGTCGCTTGATTACTAATTGACTAGCTTCTAAGTGCCTGCTGTATCACAGTTTATAATATTTAAAGACATTAAATATTCAATATTAAACAAAAAAAATAGAAAAACGGGGTTTTCTGAAGGTCATTAAACTTGGAGGTCAAGCACTTAAAGAAATGTGACCACAAGGACCAGTTCCAGAGGCACTTACCCATTTGATGGGTTTAGACTAAATTAATACTACGGATCCTTGGCTTTGGTTTTTGTCGTTTATATTATTCACATTTTTTATTCTTTTTTAAAATAAACGTAGCATTTTTCCCCTCCATCAGTTAAGGCAGAAATAAAATTACGAAGAAAAACCACATTTATAAATACCAGTTCTACAAATAATCAGTATGTAATGTAAATCTTCCCTGGACTGAATACACTGGTACCATTCATATTTGTAGGGGTCCCAGGATCACAAATATCCTATAAGCTAACTTCTATGAGAGTTTTAATTATAATCATGCTTTTCTTCCTCACTGAAATGTAAAATATTTTATATTTATGTATGCTCATGAAAAAAGGAAAATACTATAAACAAAGAAAAACTGTATTAGTATTTGGTAAAATCTCTCATATTCTTAAAAGCATTTGATCTCCTCAGCAAATAGAAGTATTATTAAACACAAACTAACATTTTGTGATCAAACCCTCCTGTTTACCCTGAAGCTTTGCTAAATTTCCTTTAATCAAAACAACTTAATTTAAGTCTTAAATATATTTTTATAGATTGAACAGAAGAACACTATGGCATTCTGATACCACAGTTCCTTGGGGCATTTCTGTGATTTCAGTCTGGCTTTTCGAGCCTGACACAGGAACATATCAACATTTAGGAAAATCTAGGATCTGAGCATTTTACCTATTGCCATAAAGCTCTGATGTTCATTTTCTTTCTTTAAACCTAACAATTGGAAAGTTTGGCTTTTAGTCCCAAACAAATACAGAGGAAGGAATGATGGAATAACCACAGCAGTAATTACTGCAACAGCCATCTTCACCCTTCATTTTCTCTTCTGTTTGCAATCATCCAAGAATATTGATTGGTTTTCCAAAATTACTAACACATTTCTTGTTTACTGATTCATAATCCAATATATAGGCTGTTATTCAAGAGTTATGAATTCACTAGTCTCACAAAACCTTTAGAATACAAAGGAACACTGCTTTAATTTTATTCAGGGAAATTTGAATTATAAAGAGGATAAATTACTTGTTCAAGGTGAACTTCATGAGAAGTTTGAATTGAAAATATAGTGGAAGTCAGATCTCTAAATACATCTGGCCAATTGTAGAGTGAGATTTGTGCGCAGAAATATGTGAAAGGCACTCCCTTCTGCCCCTCATTAGGACAAAACCAATCCCTGATGCAGGAGAAGATACTTACCACATCTAATTGGCTGGAGGGATAACTGTTAACATTCTTTGAATGACAGAAAGCAGAGCAGTAATTCTCATCATTATACAGAACAAATCCAAATAAATCTGTGAGCACCTAGTGACTGAAGCTGGTTTGTCTATAGGCAGCATTCCACAGTGCAGGCTCTGCCTAGAGAGACACTGTAGAAGCCTGTCCAAGTGACAATGTACCAACAGCCTCTCAGCTTCTCTACCCCTGCCCCCATCCTACCCCACTTTCTCTTTCTTCTGCAAAGTCCAAAGTCAGAAAGGTTTTTCTGAAAACTGCTACAGCTTGTGAAGGGTATTGTGAAAACAAGAAATGCCAAGTTGCAACTGGCTCCCAACAGCCACCTCATCTGAGCTTGTGTGCACTGCCCAGTGAAACAAGTTAATGCTGTCCACCCATCATTAAAGTCATTTTGCTAAATGAATGAACCCACTGATGATCAGGGATTCCCAAGCTGGGGGATTGAAACACACCACCTTTGAAAACGGAGCTTTCTGTTCACTGTGAGCATCACTGTTGTACAAGGGCAGCAAACTCAAGAGACAGACAACACCTCCTCGACTGCACCTTTTTCATGCTGGTGCACTGGAAAAGGGCAAGCGGGTATTGGCTGCATCCAAATTAACTTTTCACTGCTGCTGCACAGAAAAAAACCTGTTCCCTATAGTATTCATTACAATTACCATTCCAAGAGGAGGAGAGATTGGCAGCTCCAAGAACAGGGATTTAATGCCCACCTGCAGCACTGTTCTCAGGCACGCTGGCTTCATACAGGCTATGGCTGAATGAGATGGCCTCCTCTTGCTCTTCTGTAAAGATAATGACCACAGCTGTGGCTGTTCGAGGTGAGATGCCTTGGTCTGAAGCCGTCACCAGCAGTTGGGTACTGAAATCCTTGGAAGCCAAGGGCTCCCGAAGAATGATGTCACCTGTCTTCCCATCAATCTGAAATACAGTTTCTGCTGTCATCAAATTAAAAACAACAGCTCCATTTGATCCCAGATCCACATCCTCTGCTCTCACAGTGGCTACTGTCTCATTCACAGCAGTTTCATCAGGCACAAAGGCCCTGATAGGATTCTGCCAAAAAACAGGACTGTTGTCATTGACATCATCAATGTGCACCACAATGCTGACAGTGGTGCTCCTTGGAAAATGGGTGCTACAGTCACTTGCCACAGCCCTAAATGTGTACCGGGACTTGGTCTCCCGGTCCAGCGCCTTTGTAGTAACTATGGATCCCGTGACACTGTCGATAGCAAATGCTCCGTAGGTGTCATCAATGAGGGAGTACATCACTTCCCCGTTCAGGCCATCATCTTCATCAGAAGCAGAGAGGTCCAGGATGGCTGAGCCTTCCTCCAGGTCTTCTGTCACAGAGATTTGATAGTGGGTCTTTGCAAACAATGGGCTGTGGTCATTTTCATCCAAGACTGTTAGACAGAGCTGTGCAGTGGAGCTTCTGGAGGGACTGCCTAGGTCATGGCACTCAATCACGAGAGTGAAGTTGCTGATGTCTTCTCTGTCTAAGCTACGAGTGACCAGCAGTTTGCCTGATGTGTTATTTAGTGTGAAGTATTCTCCAACATTTCCACCTTTCAAACACAAAAAAAATGAAATTATCACAAACAACTACTTTTAAAAAAAAATAACCCCATGTGAATGCGCAATGCTAATTGCAATAACAAGGTCCAATTGCTCATACAGCTGGTGTGCTCATGTGCCTTTCACATATTTTATTTCTCATACAGATTAAAACCTGTATTTCATTTAAATCAGTGGGTGGCAATGAGAGCAAATGCAGAATGTCATATCAATTTACAGACTGGCTATTTGGCCACATGCATATGGTTTTTCCCAAACCAGCCCACCTTATAAAAGCTCATGCCTCTATGCTGCTGCATAGCTCCTCTTCCCAACCTTAGTTACAAATTCCAGAAATCTATAAAGCGTTGCTGACAATTGTAATAGCTTGCTCCTTGTTCTCTTCTACAAACCTATCTCTTGGAATTCAAGAGTTGTGCAAGGTCTTGATTTGGGGGGAGTGGGAATAATTATGAATCAGTCAACTGAAAAGTCAGCGTTTTAGTAACAGTGAATGGCATACGTACTTTATAACACGTAGAAAGACCAAAAGTAATTAAACTAAATGTCATAGAAGATCATGACATTAAAACCAAGAAAACAAAGGAATTCATAACTGTTTCTTCAAAGAAAAATGTGTTGGTTTTTACCACAGTAACTCTCTGCCTACATTTAAGCTATTACTGAGAGCCACAAACCAAAGTAAGCACAGCAAACTTGTATTTGTCCAAAGATATTACAGGAGGCTTTGAACAGCTGTGGAGCTTACATTGGCATAGTCGACACAGGGAGAGTTTGGCAAGATGAAAGCCAAGTATGACATTTCTAATTGCTGGGTGAAAGAAGCTCTCATGAAATAAAATTAAATAAATAGCATTAAATAAGTAAAATTCAATTAATTATTGCACTTATTTTCAAGGGTATATTTACATTCAGACTTCTACAACTATAACAAAAAGGACAAAATTATGCCTTCATGATTAATGCCTCCTTCCAGCATTTGGTATTTTTTTGTTTTTCTCTTCTGTACGATTTCAAATCCAGAAAGCAGAATGAAAGTATGCCTGGGAAGTGCTTATTAATGCTGACAAAAACGTGAAAGATCTCTTCCACATAAAAGAAGCATGTGGACAAGACAGGAGCTAGGGAGGCCTGGTAAAGTCAAGACTAGCCTAAAACTTGGAAGCTGCTGTTTATATATTCCCTGATTTATACTTACAAAAAACGATGGAATGTAACTTACCAATTATTTTGTATCTTAGAGCTCCATTGTTGCCAGCATCCATATCTACAGCCCGGATAATGTAAACAACAGAAGGCTGTTGGTTCTCTGGAATAAAGATCTCGGGGGGAGGCAGAAGAAACGTGGGAGAGTGATCATTTTCATCCAGCACTGTGCAGATTACAGTCACTGTGCTTGACAGTGACGGGCTTCCACGGTCCCGAACCAAAACTAAGATCAATAAAAAGAAAGCAAATTTCATTCAGTGGTTGTGGGTGCAACAACAGATGTTCTTTAATAATACCAGAGTATGAGAGTTATTTGTGCAATGCAAAAAGCATATGCTCTTCTGTACTGGAAAATCTTGCCACTTGCATCTAATTCAGAAGGCGCGAAAAAAAGTGATGCTGAGAGTAACACCACACCCGTTCTCACTTCCCACTCTAGAGGCATTCATAGATATTTCACACTGCTACCTTTAATACTGAAAACCTCCTGGGCTTCCCTGTCCAGCGATGCAGCTGTTACGAGTTCTCCACTGTCTGAGTTCATCTTGAATTTCTCATAACCAGCTCCTGGTAAGATTTCATACTGAAGCAAGGAATTCAGTCCTTTAAAACAGAATGGAAATCTTAGTAAAACGCAGCAACTCTCCTCTCATTCAGGGCTACTTATTTGTCTCTTTCTTCTCCCTCCACGTTTTTATGAATGACAATTCCATACAGTTCCCGATCAGACCTACCACTTGTATATAGTACAGGGATATTAGCTTTCCCATCTTTCTCTAGGAAAGAGGCTAAAACTGCACAAACTTTTAGAAACCTTTCTTTCAAAGCTTCCTGCCTCAGTTGAAAAGAAAATGAGACTCAACTTTCTTACCTGTTAGGGTTACAAGATAATTTCTTTCATATTTCTTCTAGTTTCAACATCCTCCCAAGGAAAGTAAAATGTCATCTCCATCACTCTTATGTTATTACCTTTAATAAGTTTAATCCTACATTATACCCAAAGAGGTGGACTATTGTACTCTTTTATTTTTTGAAAATTTTCCTAAGTTTCATTGAATCATTCTGTGTTTTTCCCACCAAGAATTAGTCCTTTAGTAGGGTAGGAGCACGTGAAAAATTACGCAACACTTTCAGTCATAGGAAATTCCCTATTCAATATCAAACACTGACTGCCTGTTCTCATCTACTGCAGTCAAGCACAGGACACTCTGCACTGGAGGTGATGGAGAAACACCCATGTGAGAGAAGAAACAGCCTACAGCTTCTAACATCCTTGACTTCATTTGGACTTGGCTAAGTGGTTGACAATGCTACTGGAATTTGATTAAGGAAACCACTACTGTAAATGCATTTGCACCTAAACTAAGTCAAGGGAGGGACATATTCATACAATACACAGCACGAGGAAAGGTGAGTTACAGAAATCCTTTCAGATTTACAGAAGAAGGAAGAAAAATTGCATCAGTGACGACAAGGTGAACGTCTTCAAAGTCTCAGGTTACTAACATATATTTATCTATAAATATTTCTCTATTTACTGACATTATTTACCATATTAGATACCATTCAACTAAATTAAAAAAGATATTCACTGTTCTGCCTGCATTTATCTATCCTTAATCACCAATATGCTACAGACAGAAAAAGGAAACACATGAAACTGCAGGTCTGATATTAATTATTAGCTTCTTGCCTCCTGCAATTGAACTGCTTCAATCCAGTGCCTTCTTCAGCAGGTTCCACACTGGACATTATTCACAACCAGTGCTGAAAAAACATATGGGTACCATCCAAGCTGACTATTCACACAATGCTGAAATTAAAACTTCTAACCCTTACAGGACACAGATATACAACATCTCGATCACATTTATTTACCAAGCATTTACTGCCTCTTTTCCCATACCCAACTTCTAGGACAGTAAAGTAGTATCAGGAAAAAGCTGCACACTGCCCAGGAGAGGAGAAGGATGACTGCACATTCACACACCACAGCACAGCAGACAGCACATTTGCACTCAATCCAACCTGCTGATTAAATATTCAGTAGCACCAGTCACATTTTAAGGGCTGAAATCATAAACTGAAATAAAAAGTGTCCCCCCTGCCCCAAATCCAGACTCAAGTCTCATCCTCATAGGACTTTATAATAATGTCTAATGAATGGCAGTAAGCCCTGTCTCATAACTTCAAGTCAATAGTTCCAGTTCCTATTAACCTTTTAAGACTTTTCTCCTAAGGCTCCAGACATAACTATTGTACCACAGAGATGTACATCAGCTTAAAAGTAGACCTTGCCAAATGCTAGTTCAGGTCACTCAGGGCTACTGCAAAGACCTAACTCAAGAAAAAGCCCTGACCTATCTTAGATATGCTGCTGGCATTTCTGCTTTCCCATGCATATTTTCCCAACATTAACACCATTTACACTTGCATTTATGGTTGTTGAGCTGTTGGATGTCAGCCAGGATGGGGGCGAGGGCATGGAGGGCTCCCAAAAGGCTCCCAAAGTCAGGCAACATAGAGATGCAGTAAGTCCAGATCTTGTAATGTGCAGGAGGGAGGTAGCTGAACAATATGTTCCAGGGATATTCATGTGAAAGAAAACCATTCCAAAATAAAAAATTTTACTTGTGACTTCCCACCCCAAAGGACCCCCTCCTCCCAGTCACAGAGAATGAAGTAGAAAAGAAAATAAAACAAAAGGTTGACGATGGCTGATATTGTTAATAAAAATGATTCCTCCCAGTGGTCACTCAGGGAACATATGAAGTGAACAAAAAAGTGTGATGGGACAAAGTCCTCCACTGAGACTCTGCAAATATTAGTGGGATGTGAACTGCAATTTAAAGAATGTGTGAAAATAAAGATATGATGTGAAAACACAAAAAAAGAACACCATGAGAGGAGTCATCTTATTCAAAAATTGTGTTCCAAAAATGTAAGAAAAGTGAGTAGCATTATATTTATATGGCTCTTCTATAAGCCAAATTTTCTTACATTATGAACATCACTTCAATGTTAATTTGAAACAATGCTATTACACACCCATGACACAGGGCCAAATCAGGCAAATGTGAGAAAAAGACCCAACAGAAGGACTGTGGTTACTGGAAAAATGTACTTTAAATTTTTTTTTTAAAAACCAGCAGGAAGGAACCATCAGCCACAACAGCATCCAGCCCAAAATGCCTGCACAGGCAGGCGCACACTGTGCCACCCAGCACACTTGGAATGCCCTTCTCCAGCTTGCCAAGCCACCCCGACTCCCTCCCGCTAACTGCTCTGGAAATTTCCCTTCTGCTGTATTTCCCACAAGATATGAAAAAAATATAAGGGATGGAAAAGCAGGGAGAACAATTCAAATTCTCACTGTTCTTCTTTTATATATTGTGATCCACAAAAGAAAGAAAATACTTGGAAGAGTGAGATACAGAGGCAGACTGCAGTGCAGCTCAGCTGTCATGGAGATCATAACAAACAGGGATATCTACCCATTCCCAATTTCTAAATACCTCACATAGTTGTGGGGAATTCTATATAATACCTCTATTGAGCTCACATCAGCCTTTTGTAATTGATATGTGCTCTACATTAGAATTACAAAACTTACTGAATACAGAAGATTATTTTGCTAACAAGCTTCATTATCTACTTTTAGGAAGGCATAGTCTTACACAATTCTAAAGAAAGTACAGAAAGTGAACCCACAGTAAAAAGGAAGTCATTCACAGAGTTGAGACTACCTTTGGGCCAAACACAGCAGTATTGTAATATTTAACTCTCTTTCCAGACTTTATTATTTTATTATTTATCACACAGACCCATATAACTGCTCCAGCACATGGACTCCTGTAACATCATATGCTATGCATTTCAGACAGTATAAAAGTGCAGGTAGCTGAAGAACTGGAGGGAATTTTTGGTGGCTTAGCAGACTCTCTCAGGTTTAGTCCCTACATGTGATTCACTGAGGAGATGAACCACCCCTGCCTCTTATTCATCCATTCTGTGTATTTTTGAAAAGCAATGCATTACATTCTTTTGCACATAAAGTCCTACTTAAAATCTGGAGCAGCTTCCACGATCCCTTCACAGCTCAACCAGCTGGAAAATCTTGTATGACAGTGCCCCTCTCTGGTCAGAAAAGATGAGTGCATATTTGCTGGTTCTGTTACAAAACCAGGACTCTTGACTAGAGAATTGCTTTAAAACTGTCCAAAACACTCTGAGAGCAGCAAAATGTTCAGATATTACCTTTAAGCTGAACACTGTTTGCTGATTTATAACCAGAACACATTGGCCTTGTCCACATGAAAGCTACATTATGCTGGGTCACATAAGCACACATTTTACATTTAATATATCAAGTAGAACTGAAGCTACCCCAGAGGGCAAGTCAGCATACCTCCAAGACCTGATTAAAGATTGAGAGTCTGAACCAAACTCTGTATTTTGAAGCTCAAAAGTCATACACTACCTTGGGAAAAAGCACAACAGCTGTACTCACAAGGCAGCAAGACTGGGTTGGTCTATTATGGTCCACAAGTAAATTACCAGCAAAAGAACACAAATTACCTGCATCTCGGTCCACAGCTTCCACTTCTATGACAAACTCCCCTGGATCTTGGTTTTCATGAACTGCAGTCTCATAAAGTTGCTTCGGAAATATTGGGGTCTCATCATTCACATCAAGAACAACGATGGTTAGAACTTGTGTGGCAGAGAGAGCCGGGCTGCCGTCATCAAGGGCCATGATTGTCAAACTGTAGCGCTCCTGAACCTCACGGTCTAGAAGCTGGGCTGCAGTTAAGAGTCCTATTATAAAGAAAGAAGGTATTAAAAAAGTATTCTGGTCCAGGTTAGGATCCTAGTTGTTCCAGCACTCACAGCTTCAGTGTAGCATCACCGTGCCCCTGCTGCAAGGCTTCTGGACTTCGCAGTCATTCATTACCTGTGATTTCCTTTGGAGCGCTAACTGGCCCAGAAATACTGCTTTTAGCATCCAGGGAAATTGGGACTCTTGGAAAATTCAAGTGAAGTTCAGAAATTGTCTTTTATTTAACTCTTGGCTTAAGTTTTTAATTTTATTTGACCTAAATATTTGTCTTCTTTTGCATGTAAGCTGTGCAGTTAGGAACACTACGAATCAGTGTCAGCTGCATCACCTAATGGATTCAAAATCAGAATAAGAACCAGAAAATATTACAACTGTTAGGGTGATACTGGCATTCGTGCAAACACGGCACAGTAGTTAAAAAACAGAGAACTTCAGAGGGCTGAAGAATGAAATTCATCAGCACTTTGAGCCTCCAGTGAACGTGGTCCACCCATGGTGTAATGCAGACTCCTTGATCTTGACTTTGCCTTTGCTCACGTGTACATATCATAACATATGTGTGTGCACATGCTTGAAGTATGCTTTGTGCCAAAATCAGAATGAAGTATTTCACTGCACGCCTTCCCGCCTCCCTTGGCGCGCTAAGGAAAGATGCTCCAGCGCACCTACACAATGCAGTAACAGTGTCATGCCAACATTTCTGAGCTGAGCCTACAGGGCTCGACTGCTGTGCACAATGCTGCTGTGCTGGTGTGGTACCCTGCCCGAGGCAATCTCCCCTGAGGACAGCGAGGCACCTGGGCAGTGCCACACTAGCGTGGCATTTCACTATTCGACGGTATGAACTCCTAAATATTACTGTGAGAAGCACAACACAAGAAACCCCAGAGAAGAGAAGTTACAGTACCTGTGATTTTATCCAGTACAAATGCTTTGTTTTCATTGCCTGAAAGAATGTGATATGTGACTTGTCCATTTCTTCCCTCATCAGGATCCTTTGCAATTATGTGGTGTACAAGGAAGCCTACCTCCACATCCTCCATGACATAGGAAAGAGGCAAAGACATGAAACTGGGACTATTGTCATTGATATCTAAAATCACAATTTTCGCAGCCAGGGAATCCAGCTTCCGATCAGTCAGATTTACTGCCTGGTCTTCTGCAAACACTGTCAAGATCACAGAACGAGTAATCTCCCTGTCAAGCGGAGAAGCCGTGGTCAAAGTGCCATACAAAGGGTGAATAAGAAATGGATTTTCACCCACGTTACTCATTTCTAAAGAATACTGTATTTTGCTGTTGAGAAAACTGCCATCTCCATCTTTTGCATTGAATGTGTAAACCAGAGTGCCAACAGGTACATTTTCTTCTATGCCAATCACTAGAAAGTCATCTTGAAAATAGGGAGAATGATCATTCTTATCTTCTACATCAATACTTAGGAAGACAGTGCTATTTTGCGGGGGATTATTATAATCCTTTATAATAACTTGCAAAAGAAAGTGTGAAGCTGTTTCATAGTCAAGCTCCCTGGAAAGATAAAGGTCTCCTGTCAAGCTGTCTATTTCAAAATGAACATTATCATCATCTTTAGCAATACTGTAGTGCAGTTTCCTGTTAATTGCTAGATGGTTATCAGGTGCCTTCAGAGAATCCAACACTTGTGCAGGTTTAAAATTTTCAGGTATGACAAAGTGCTTGAAGCCTTGAGAGAAGCCAGATCTCCTGCTGGGAAGTGGGATCACCTGCAACCAAAACACAAAGACCGCAATATTTTCTCACTGCTACTATGAATATTGTAATGTGTAGTGGGCTGACCCTGGCTGGATGCCAGACACCCACCAAAGCCACTCTCTCACTCCTCTCTGCAGCTGGACAGGGAAGAGAAAATATAATGAAGGTTCATGAGCTGAGATAAGCTTCACCATGGGCTGCAGAGAAATCTCAGCTCTGGTGCCTGAGGCACCTCCTGCCCACCCCCCCCTTCTGCACTGACCTTGGTGTCTGCAGAGCTGTTCCGCTCATGTTCTCACCTCACTCTCTGGCCAAAATTGCATCTGTGCAGTAACTCTAGTTTTCTTCTTAAATATGTTATCATGGAAGCAACCATTTCTAATAGGCCCAGCCTTGACCAGCAGCACAGCCATCTCTGGAGCTGCCAGGGATTGGCTCTGCTGGACATGGAGGAAGTTTCTCGCAGCTTCTCACAGAAGTCACCCTTGTAACGTCCCCATTACCAAAGCCTGGCCATACAAACTCAATACATAATGAAAATTGTTTTCCTTAATTGAGAGTTTAATAATTTAGTATTTGTAACTATATTTACCCTAACTATGCTTAAAAGTCAGAAAACAAACTCAATGTGCTACATAAGAGTTCAAACAGCCCTTGGCCAGTCATTCTATCCTTCACCACCACACTAAAAAAAGAAGGGACAAGACTCTTTCACTCTCTTAATCACAGGGGTACAAAGACAGACAACTTGAAGACTGCTATCTCTGCCTGTACTCTGAAGCACTTCAACTGTCTTTCTGCCAAGGACAGCATCACAGGGACAGATGTGACAAAGCAAGCACAGTATGTTATGCAGTTCTCCAAACACAAACAGATAGCTGGGGTTTTCTGAGGATTATTTATGTCATTACAGGATTTCATTCATTATGGATTGCTGCTGTGCTCCACGCAAACGCTTTCAAATGAAAGGCTCTCTTTAACTGTGGGAACAGCATTTGCCTTGACTGGCCTGAGGAATATTATTACAAGCTATCCAAAATGAACCATCTTTTGGGTGACTTGAAAATAGCAGCCTCAGAGACACTCAGCTTCTGCAAGAGGAGAGCACAGGTGGCCTGGACAAAGCAGCCCCACTGTGGCTCAATGAACAGCAGGTGGCTGGCTGTGGAATGAGCACACACTGGATTTCACACTCCCACGCAGAGCAGCGCTGTATAAACCAGCACAGAGAAATGAGACATCCTTATACAATTCCAGAGACAGAATTTAGAAAAGAGAGAAACTTAGTGGAGAAAACAAAGAAGTCTGCTCTCTTCCCCACTTTCAGTCCCTCTTGATATTTGCTTTACTTCCTGCCTACCTGGATATTTTCCTCCTCTTTTCCAGTGTTCACAATGATCTCCTACTAAAGCACAAGCATCATATACTTGCAAGATGACCCAGAATGCTGTTGTGCATTCTTAACAAATCAAAATGAGTCTGCCCTTTCATTTCCTCACACAACAGAAAAATGGCTAAAGAAAATTACCATAAGACAAGGTGCTTACAATTTTGAACTTCTTCCTTTGGTTTATTTCCCCACCTTCTTCTAAATGTTTTTTTCAAAGAAATAAAGCATCTAAGATAACTGTTCCATCCGTACAGTGTAAATGAGTACCTGGATGTAAACAGCAGCATGTCCTTGAAGCGAAGGCATCCCCTGGTCCTTGGCTGTGACCACCACTCTGTAGTCTGATCTCTCAGCATGTGACAGAGGCCGGGTTGTTCTTAACTCTCCACTGACAGCATCAATCTGGAAGTGTTCTATACGCTCTTCTGTGGGGTAAAAATGGATATGTGTTACTGCAAACCAGTAACAGCTTTCCTCCAGAGCACTGAACATTGCAACTAACAGTGAAAAAGAGCAGGACCCAGAGGAAAGAAACCTGCTGCACTCATTTTCAAGAAATGGAATACAAGTGACGATCAAATTTTAGTAAAAGGGGAAAGTATCTATTACTTTGTATACATCACCAGAAACTGAGAAAATCACAATCATTATAATTACTTCTTTCTAAGAATAATATGCGAACAGCTTTCTGTTACATGAATTTTTAATAAGGTGTGCTAGTGGGTTAAAAAAGTCATGCAGCATAACAGCTGCTATTATAGTACACAACTGCGGTAAACATTAATTCAGTGCAGATGTAGTACACAAAATACCCATAAAGAACTATATTTCCATAGGCACCTAAGTAAGCATGAAGCTGTTTACGTTCTCCAAATCTGCACATTCAAATTAGTTAGCTGCACATATAGATGTCCATTTCTGTATCCAATCACATCATCTGAAATATTTGCACCTGTAAAATTTGTAAAAAACTCACTTAGCAAACTAGTTAGAAAACTGGCTTTTTTCAACCAACAAACAAGAATTTTTTTGAATATTGTTGTGCTATTTTTTGAGTGACTATAGGTTTCTAATTTTCCAAGAGTCCCTTCTGGGTTGAGTCTTGCTGTCTGGAACGTAACAAGGAAATTGCTAAGAAAAGGAAACAATATACAGAGACAATTATATTGAATGAGATGGTCTTGCATTTTGCATTTTTCATAATAGTTTCAAAATATTAATGCTGCTATATTACTGTTTTCATAAATAGCTTTTGGTTTGCTTTCCTGGTGTAGGTCTCAACAATATGTCTGCCTTCACAGATATGCTATTTTGTTCCATATAATGTTTCATGAGACAAAATCCCAGCTAAGCAAAAGGCACAGGAGATATGAGAAACAGAGCACATAATGTGAATTGCATGCATATATTTTCAGCATTCTACTAAAACCTACACATACAGTCCCACTAAAATCCAAATATTGCATGAAACAGTCAGTTTTGTGCATGTTTTTGTGGCAAAAAAACCAACAAAAATTTCTGATAATATTGGAGAGACTGTATAGAAACAAAACCCCTTGGGACTTCCATTTTATAAGCATTTCACATTTTCATTTGTTTATCTAATACCACACTATAAAGACAGTCAAAATTGTAATTGTTTTCCCTAATTTTCTAGTATTTTTATCCATCTCTTTTAAAATGTATTCCAAGTGTAGCCATTTGATTGTGAATCAAATCTTTTACACTGAAAAAAAGTTTAACACCTATAGAGCATGTCAGTCATTGCTCTAAAAGCTCATGCTCACTGCATTTCCACAAACATCTCCTTAGCTTGCATCTCCATAAGCCACCTGAATTAGGCAATTGCTGCTTATATCATACACCCTAAATATGTCCTTTTGTATCTGAGACAAAAAGGAAGAAAGTAGAAGAGAAATGGGTAAGAAATAAAGAAACTTGAAAGAACAGATAAAGCATGGAATAGAAAAAAATTAAATCTCTCAATAACTAGACTCTAATGGCCCCAGTCTCTTCTTGTGCTTGCAAAAGCAACATGCTAGTAAATGAACATGTTTTTAGAATTAAATTTTTCACCTCTGCCTTGTTCAACCTGTTGGGCAGGCTTTCATTTACATGACTTTCTCCAAAACTCAGGCATTCTCTCAGCTCTGTGCTCTCAAAGACGATCACAGAAACTGTAGCTTAGAACAAGAAAAAGGTGACCTGAGAAACACCAAGCAATGTGTTACTGTGAACTTTGGCAGAACGTTCAGGCCTGACAGAGACTGCCATTTAGGCAAAATGGCCCAGAAAGCTGACACAAAGTACCACCAGAGATTTCTCAGAGATTAGTGACCTCAGCACACAGTGATAGTTACCTACATATTTTTCCCCTAATTTCCTGAAGAACTGTATCTTTCCTAGGTGTTAAAATACTCAATGCCCTGACCATCTCCTCCTCCTTTGAGATGATGGAAAAGTTGTTTCTCTTAACAGAAAAGAGGAAGGCAATGCCATGGCTCCCAAAGAACCTGAACAGGATGGGGGCTTCTGCAGAAATGTAGCGCTCTGCAAGTCCAGGAATGCTCCCTGCACGCTGCTTGCTACTCATTCAGGAGAACAAGTACTTCTCCACAGACGTATGTACCGCACTTGCCAATCTGTGTGTGTTAGCAGCCTAAGTAGGGTTCTCTTGGCACTTGTACGCTCAAGTGTTTATGTTGCATTCACATAATTGCTCCAAACATAACTGTGAAAGCCTCTGTCAATGCTAGCCTTAACACACAAAGCAGTAGTTTGAGATATACTATAAATACACACTAATTTTTGTTATACATGCTGCACTATATCCTATTGATAGTCATAAAGAAGACCAGGCAAATCACTTTCTGACTGCCAGCATCACCATGGAATAATACAAACCTCCCTCTGAATTAGGTTACTCTTTCAGTGATAACACAGAAGTGGAGGTAGGGTCATGTGAGCCCCCACTTCCATCCACATACATTTTTAAGGATGATTTTCTTTGATTTTCTGGGACGAGGAAGGGGCATTCTGAACGAAACACTTCCCTGTAGCCTAAAGTTCATCTGATGCGTAAACCTCACAGCCCCTTTACAGATTTTTCCTTATGTAATTTGTTGGCATTTGTCATTAACATTCCTGCATAGCTTAATGTACTGCTGTTGTCTTGACATTCCTTTAAGATCCCGAGAACATGAAAAAGTACCCAGCAAGACTTACAAACTTCACAGCTGACACTGACACTCACAGCTCTTCATCTTGTGGCAGTCCCATGACTGCAGAATAGAGCACTGGAGTTCTCCAATTAACCTGCTGTCTCTCTGTCTAACAAATATGGCTGTAAATCAGCTCGTATTCCTTCTTCATATTTAAATACTGAACAATGTCCCAGAACTAGAAAATACTATTTTAAATATAAACCAGGCAAGAACTTCACCATGAAACAGAAGACCAGATGTTAAAGGCTGGGAGCCAACAAACAACAAAAATTAGTATCAGAGAAGCTCAGCTGTTTCTGGATTTGTTTATCAGGAAAATATCTAGTTCCAAGGCTGGGAGGGCTTTTTTAGTGGTTTTTGTGGTTTGGGGTTTTGGGGTTTTTTTGCTGCTGTTTTTATCCTTTTGTTCTTTCCAGAGATGGCTTTTGCAAGACTAGTCATATTTTGTGTTGCTAGTCATTTTTATAATTTGAACTCCTACTTACTCCCCTCTGGGGCTCTACACTGAAGCCAATAAGAAAATCCAATGTGCTGTTTGAAGGAAGGGGATATAGTTAGATACATGAACAGGCAGAAAAACACTTCCTGTATTGACTGGCCATCACCCTTCAAACAAAGGATGGTACAATACTGATTCCCTTTTTCCCAAGGGGGATCTTTTTTGTGCAAAATATTCTCACTCACGATGTAGAAGACTAAGATATTCTCTGGTTCCCTCTAGAAAAGGCAGTCATTTGTATCCAAAATAAGGGAATAATGTATTCTTGCTCTGATAAAACACTAAGCTCTACGTGCAAATTACCATAGATTACAAATCCCAATTTTATAAAGTATTGATTACATTAAACTGGTAGAATGGAACGGGTACCAAACAAAAAAGAAATAGCTCTGCTCCTGGTAGCTCTTACTGTTTTGAACCAATAGTGAAGGAAAGCAGGAGGAACAGACCTATTTTCCTTCCTGGTTACAGATGGAGTTCTCACTTTTATGAAAGCATAGCACATGGTATGCAGCAAAACCAGACATCACATCTATGCCTCTTACCACTATTAATGCCCCAGTCGCACTCATGTTCTAATTTAGGACTGCTCTATTATTAATTTCCCTGCAAAGAAAACTGGATCCTACAGCTTACTACAGAAGCGAACTACTACATGTAAGAATTATGGGGAAAACTAAAGAGGAGTGTTTTTAAGCAGCCACGCTATGTCAGGTTAACACAGCGCTAAACAAAGGGTGAAACTTGAACTAAAACCCACAAACCTCATTGTTTGCCCAGATTATCTCCTGATCCCTCTGATCCCTGTCTCAGACTGCCACAAACTGTTATTTTAGCAGGAAAATTTTCAATTGGTCATGGGAAAAGGGAGATAATTTTTCCTTTAAGATGTTAAACAACTGACTGAAATACTAAACTGTACAGTACAAGATCACGGTCCTCATCTTTTCTGAGTGCTGCTTGAACACTCTCTGGCCAGCCACAGAAGCAACCAAACCCCTCAAAAGATGGGGCAGAGAGGGGAAAGGAAGAAAGGCAGCTGCTTGCACCTTCTTAGACACTCCACAAAACACATGATGGTTCTGATTCCTATTCACAGAACCACCTGTATTCTGGCAGACACAAAATAAACATAAAATCCTGTATGTATACATGTCTTCTCTAAAATTCTAGTTATTTTAATGTATCTTTTTGTATGACTAACACTTTAAATTCTTACCTGGTTCTATTGAATATAATACAACACCGTTGTTTCCGGAATCGAAGTCTTTTGCAAAGACGGTAGTAACAAGTGTCCCTGACGGCTGCCCTTCCAAAACCTGTCACCAAGCAGTTTAGAAACGATTTGCAATTATACACGGGTAAAGTGAGTCTTAAAACAAATCCCCTGCCGTAACACAAGAGCTCAGCTGCTGCTCTATTTTCCATTTCAGCAATATTTACAGTGAGTGCAATGAGAATTTCAGGAGATGGTTAAATAACAAGAGCCCTAGCAACCCTCCGTCGCGGTCTGCATAGATGGCTAACTCAAACATCCCCAGCCCGGCACACCCGGAGGTCAGAAAGGGAAAGAGATCGCGCTGCATGATTAAATCAGGCTGCGCTCGCGTTATCCTCCCCGCCTGGCAGCGCACACAGGGCGGCGCGGCTCGGGAGCATCCCGCGGCCCCACCTGGCGGCGCAGCAGCGCCCCCTGCGGGAAGCGCGGCGCGTGGTCGTTGCGGTCGCGCAGGGCGATGCGCACGGTGGCGGTGGCGCTGCGCCGGGGCCGCCCCGCGTCCGCCGCCAGCACCCGCAGCTCGTGGTGCGCCCGCTCCTCGCGGTCCAGCGCCACCCAGTTGATGATTTCACCTGAGGGCGAAGGAGAAGGGAGGAGGGGTGGAGTTAGAGGCGTTTGCTGTATGCTAGCAGTCGTCTTACCGCGTGCAATTGTAACGTTTAATTTAATGCAAAATAATACGTGCCCTCTGATACACCTGACCACTGGCATGAAAACCTCAGCTTTCCAAGCCCCGTTCTGTCAGTCACAGTTTTCCACGTGTACTTTAGTGCCATGTAACAGCTTTTATCGTATGCTGGGTGCCCCAGAGCGAAGGTATAAAACAGTATGAACCAATGCGCTGACCTTCCAAATAAATCCATCTGTCCTTCACCACACTTCAGGACAGATAATACATGAGCACAGGGGTTTAACTGCTGACAAGTGGCCTTTATTAATTATGTACATTAATCAGAAACCCTAATATCTCCCATACATTGTGGTAAACCCAGCAAATAGATCTGACCAACCTTCTCCATATCTGTGCAACCATACCCAATACAGCTGTAGATTTGCGGTTGACCAAAGCCCATCACACTGATAACCACATTATTTTAAGACCTTCCTGGTTAACTCCTAGTACTCTGTTTGCCTGTAAACTTTCATAAGCGTACTCAAAAGGAGCCTGCTTTTATTTTGAGATTCATACAGAGAAATTTTGGGAAAGCCTGTTCATCCCCATGAAGACTGGACATCTGGAAATAGGAATTTTAAACAGCAGATCTTTGCTCACTATGTATCATTTTGCTAAACTAGATTATTTATGGTGCCTGTGTCCCTTGAAGGATTCCCTTCCTTTAGGGTCTCCATGCTCTGGTCTGTGGCGTTACACTGTGTAGACATAACCCCTATTACTCAAGGCGTTTGGGATTCCCTGCAGAGTACACCCTGTGCTGTGAAAAAATTCTCTAAGCCAATTTGAATTCTGGGATGCCATGTACAACATGAACTCAGTTTTGATGTAAGTTACAGAAGTGCTCACAAGTATTGTAAATCATTCTGTCTAACTTAGTAAGTGCCTTTATAGTTACTTATGGCTGATCTGTACTTTTCAACTCTACTTGATCACAGGCAAATGAATTCCTCATATGAACTATAGAAGCTATAACTTAAAGCTTCTCCTTTTAATTTGTTGCAGTCAAACACTGAAACTTATGACCAAGTGACCTGAACAAAGTAATGAAAAAAATAAAATCCTAAGAGCTAGTTCATTCTTCATGAAAATGTGTTGGGTTTATTTCATTCCCCAAACTGTGAAGCTGTGAGTTAAAATATTCATATATCAACCCAAAAGATTCACAGCAGTTCCTGAAAGCTTTATACTTTACTTCCATATCCTTAGGGAAGGCTGCCTTCCAAAAGCAATATTAGGCAGATTACAAATCATAAAATGCTACCTGTGTTGGAATTCATCTTGAAATACTTTCCATCAGACAAGAGGAAATAGGAAAGCTGTCCATTTCTTCCCGAGTCTTTGTCAACAGCTGTAACGGTACCAACCACACCACTGGGAACTGGATTCTCCTCAATTTCAAAGAAGTAGCTCTCACGCATAAACATGGGAGAATGATCATTTTCATCCATGACATTAACTATTATAGATGTACTTGCATTTTGCCTAAGGTTTTCATCCTCAGATGTGCTGACCAAGGCTCTAAAACTTAGCATCTGTGCACATTCATAATTCAAATGTTTCCGAAGATAAATCCAGCCAGTATCAGAGCTGATTCCAAATGCAACAGAATCAGTGCTAGGCTCTAAGGAATAGGTCAGATTGGAGGTAATGCTGTGTGGATCAAGTGAGTGGGCTTGAACCTGAAGGATTTGGGCACCTGGAGAGGTAGCTTCACTGATTTCTACTTGATACACCAAGTTTTGAAAAACCAAAGTAGGGCCCATCTTCTGCTCTTCAATAACCACCGTCAACACCAGCAAGGAAGTCAGAGGAGGACTTCCACAGTCTTCAGCTGCTATGTGTAGAGTATATTCCTGCTGCTTTTCTGCAAACACTGTCCTGGTAAGGTTCACAACTCCAAGACTTGGATCAATGCTAAATGCATTTGACTGCTTGCTCGCAATCCTGTATTTGATTGCCCCATTTAGGCCACTGTCTTTGTCTTCCGCATGAGCAATGTAGACGGCAGTGCCAGGAAGCTGGGTGTGTGAGACAGTGACCTTATCAGATTCAGTAAGAAATACCGGGGGGTTGTCATTGACGTCTGTCACAGATATGTTGACCTGAGTGCTGCTGTAGACTGGGGAGGTGCCCAGCTGTGACTGAACAGTGAGCACCACAGCAGCCTGCGCTTCGTGGTCAAGCTGCTTCTTGGTGCGGATAATGCCAAACTGGGGGTCAATAGAGAACTTTCCATGCGGATCACCAGAGCAAATTCTGTAAGAAACCACTTCTAACGAATCTAGAAATGGAAACAACAATAGAAAATGTAAAAATTTAAAAAAAAAAAAAAAAAAAGGAAGCAATAACATAAACGTTGGTGAGAACATCTGGAGAATGCATGCTGTTAAATTCAATGCAATAAATGTAGCTACACAGATGTTTGACATTCTTGGGCTTTTTATGCTTCCTTCCTCCCATCCCTGGAGTCCTTCAGTAAAATATGAATGTATACAGTTTGTCCACTTCTGCACTATTTGATTTTCATCACACTGGTATTATAAAACTCTATAGAGAAAATCATATAATAGCCTCTTGTTTTTCCCTGACCTAAAATACAGAAAAAACCACTCCTATAAATTAATCTCATGGGAGCAATTTCCATACACACAGGCATTCACTATAGCAAGGAATGAAACAGGTGGCAGTTCTCTGAAAAAAAATGTATTTTAATAAGCTTACTATTCATGGGTGACCATTGTTGGAACATTTACACATCGGATGCTACCTAAAGCACAAGCTGGCTAAAGATTCAGGCTTACTACCAAGGCCACCCTGAAGGTGCTATCTCCACCCTGAGGACAGTCCTTCCCAAAAGAAGGAAGTGGGAGGACCTGACTAGCCAAGCTTGTATGAAACCTTGGAATCTCCCACTTTACACTGGCAGATCCATCACCTGGCTGGCACGTGAACTCACAGCTCCCACTGCTCTGCATAGGAACCAAAGACATACGGCTCTCAGCACAGGGCCTTTTATGGCCAAGGACTGTCAGGAGCTAACCCATTTCCCTTTACAAATGATAACAAAACCTGATGGATTAAATATATTTTTAAATATATTTGTTATGTTATGTTTCCCATAAACATTCATCTGGACTCCTCCACTTAATTTGAGACAATGTGGGGTTTTGTTTGGTTGGTTGGTTTTGGTTTAGTTTTTTGAGGGGCGGTCAGGAGCAATTCTTGCAGATCCTCTGAAACTTCTAAGTACTCTCTGATTGTGAATATCACTCTGAGATTTGCCTTGCATGGCTGATGCTTTAACGCAAGCCAGACTGTCACACTTTCTTAAAATTTCACAACATGCTTCCCATCTCCCCATTTACAATTATAGAAATTCATCAGGAAGAAAATGGAGGCCAATGCCAATCTCCATGGACCACCAAGGAGAGCACCATGAACCTCCAGCTGTTCTAAAGAGCATCCTGATAAACCAGCCATTACACCAGTTGCTGTAAACACCAACAATAAATTCTATTTAATGCTTGACAGACTGAATGAATAACACAGAAGTTTAGGGGGAAAAAAACCAAACATCTACAGATATTTCCAGTTAATGGCCACAACAAAAATACAGTGTAATCTCTGACTGAGAATGCAACTTACTTGGAGGCTCTCTGGCCTTTACAGTGCCAATCACGCTGTCCTCAGGTGCATCTTCTGGAACAGAAAAGGTATACCGGGATCTCTCAAATACGGCAGGGGCCAAAACAGTCTGAAGGATGTTTACTGTGACAGCAGCATTGCTGGCAGAGGGAACACCACCCCCATCCTTTGCAGAAACGGTCAGGAAGAGTGCAGCACGTGCCAGGTGGCCAAGAGCTGAGGTCAGGTAAATAATTCCTGGAAGCACACAGAAATAAAATAGTAGCTAAGAGAGATATTAGATAAAATTCAGCAGGCTGTCAAAATAGTTTCAACATGTATTGCTACTCTAAGAGAAGGTTGGACGATGTGGAAAAAAATCAGTACTCCCCATTCAATTTCTGAGAGCCAAGTTCTTTTCAAATTGTATGGTTTTTACCATTAACAAGGCCACTGAAACACAGCAAGTTCTGTTTCAAAACAGTGTCCATAATTCCCATTTCAGAAACACAGATGAAGCTAAATCTTTAACAATGTTAAATTTTACTAGTACTACTAGAATATAGCAACTTGGAAGTGCATTGGGGGTGGGAAAAAAGTATTGTTACAAAAGATTAATTTATCCTCGCAAATGTTAATGTTATTTCAAACAGGCCGTGAAGACATTCTGCTTAAGTAACTCCTGAAATAAAACATCCACACAAATGGAGTCAAAGCCCCAAAATACAAATCTTAGGAGCAGTGGGCTCTGTGGAAAGTATCTGGAAAGCAATCACCTGCTGTCTGATCATACATTTCTGTCAAAATACCCTTTCAAAGTGAATTCTAAGGTCCACTGAATTTGCAAGCTGCTAACAATTACATTTCATATAAACTGTATGAAGTAATTCTTTGAAAAAGAAAACAAAACCATGTTCAGTCCCAAAATAGAGAACTTTGGATATACATTCCTCCAGGTAAGTTATTTGTGAAGTACGTTTTTCAACATGAAAATAAGGATGAAAGGAGAACAAATGCAGGAAAATATTTCTTAGCAATGAGTTTAACTAAATATACATTAAATGCTAGAATCACAGTGTGCTAAGTAGTAAAGACACAGTAAACTCAAGTGATTCAATGAATAGGGACAACCTTTTACATAGCAATAGATATTTTTAAGAAATCATCTAGCTTTTTGTAGAAGTAGGTGAAGACATAAAACCTCCAGCAGCTCAGTAAAACTAAACCTTTAAACTATGGTCTACCTTTGCATTTTCCTGGCTCTCAAGACAAGTTTAGTAGGGATGATGTTTGCCATTGAAATTGGTCATTTAGTGGTTAGGTAAGGTAAAACTAGAGTTAGCTCAAAGTGTCTTAGGAGAATGAAGGCATGATTCAATGAGAATATATCTTCTCAAAAATTAGGGGGAAGCCACAACACTAATTTTCTATAATGCATTTTTAAGCAAAATAATTGAAAATGCATAAAATCCTTATAAATATACAAAGGTGCATGCAGTATATTTTCCAAATATACTGCGAGCACACTATAACAAACCGTGTCTTGACATGCTTAAGATGCCTTAAAAGAGTCTTCAGGATCAAGGCAAATGCTTTTCACTAACAAAAAAGGGACACTTACTGCAGTGTGACAAACCACACTAAAAACACAACAGTGATTCAAATCTCAGGATTCAGAGCTCACTACTGATCCAGCTCCTGTGCTAACTGATGCAATTCTTAGAAACTACCTTATTTTGGCTTTCTAAAATTTTTTTTTCTTCTTTGAATGGTTGAGCTTTATGATTACTTAAGCAGCTCAACAAGGTAGTCCTTCAAGGACATAAACTTTTGGCATTTCCTGAGGTAATCTGAGCAACTGTAGCTTGAAGGAAAACAGGGTTTAACCTTTTTTCCCCAGAGGATAAACATATACACATGGATTTTTAACATAATTTCTGTCAAATTAATTTCAATCAATCAAATTAACTGCATGTAACTAACTTGACCAATTGGGTATTTTTCTACTGACATGGATAAAAATATATTGTTCTCATTTTAGGTACTTCAAGAGGTATGTGGAGAACTGAAAAACTTCTACAGAAAAACATCAAACTGAAAATCTTACTGTCAGAGCAGTAACTAAAGACTTCAGAACATCCTTTAGCACAGGGTGGAGCAAACAGTGCTCCACTCCAGGAACTCTGAAGACTCTGCGTAACAGAAATATTTCAGAACCAAAACTCCTTCTCTGCTGATCTAGACACGTTGCAGCACAATCCACTGCCAGTTCAGCTAGAGAAAGAAAAAAGAAAATTAATAAAAGATTTTGTTTTCTTTCTTCATTCTTTTGCTGTGTCATAGGGAAAAAGGAGAATAGGCAAGTACATCTCGCCAACTCAGCTCTCTTTTGCAGGACCAGGGACACCATAAGAGAATGGCAGATTCCAAGTAAAAAGTATGTGTTTTCCATATGGTTCCCTCCAACCTAAAAAACTGCAGTATGCAGAAATTTAATAAACCATTTTTACTTTTAACTGTATACACTCAGTTTCTTTCAGCATTGGTAGGGCTGGGCATTGGGTTTGCATCTGGTTATATATAACCTACAGAGACATTTGAGACAGCTCTGCCGCGTGTTGGTGAACACGCCTCATTAGGCTCTATTATGGCACCACATGACGGGAAAGAAGCTGTAGAAGAAAGCAGCATCTGGGATTTCACTTTCTGTATGATTAGGTAAAACAGCAGACTGTGACTAAAATGGACAGTGAGGACTGCTGGGGCCAAAAGGAGCTGCCAGCACACCTCAGAGCAGGCGGGCTCCGTGCATTTGGTCTGCTGAAGCAGAGTGCAGGAGATGCCCGAGTACTACACTGCAAAGGCAGAAACACAGAGGGAACTGCGAGGAGCAGGAGCTGTCAAAGTCACAGGTTCAGTGTGTGAACACGTGACTGAGGCATGTCTCACTGAATCTGAAGATGATGAAGATTTATCTGAAGATGAATCATGATTTTCCTTTCTTCCCCCTTCTGTAATTAAGAGTGGGGCTTATTATTGTTATTACCACAATCATTTGCAGCCTGTAATTCACGGCTTCAGAGAACTTAAAAGACAATTTGGTTGCTGTGGTACAGAATATATTCTTCCATTATGAAAAACAGTTTCTACAAACACTGACAATGAAAGGGAATAACAAGACAGCTCCTCCATGAGGAATGTTTTACCAAAGCTCCCAGCAGGGGACCATACAGACACATGTGTGGATCCACTTTAAGAAAACTGCTACCTTTCTTACAGCTTGACTTCCCATATAAATGAATAGCCTTATCTGCTGCCTTTAAAAACATTTAATTCCCATTTTTCAAATTAATATTTATATCACTGCAGTGCTTTGAAGCTTTTACCTCTGGTTAATTCCTTATTCTGCTTGAGAGAGAGATGGAATCAATTCTGCTTCACAGGTGAACAATCCTATAATTACACACCAGATGAAGCATTAACATCCAGCCTCATTCCCACCTTGGCACTCATTTTCTTGACTAGGTCTGCATAGGCATAACTGATTGCAGATTCCAACCCTTATAAATCAAAAGCATGACATACAGACTGCCTACTGCCCAGATATGATCTGGATACAAATTTCAGGCAGAACCTGCAATGGTGGATGCATGTTAGCAACTGAAATTTCTCGTGGGATTTTGCTGTTTTGTGTTTTTGTAGAGGTGCACCCTATTCCACAAGTGGGTTAATAGGGTGCACCTCTCAAAAGTTACAGGCAGGAGACATGAATCCACATATAATGATTCTTTCAAAACACATTTTTTATTATATTCATGATCCTGCGTTCAGTCCTAATCTTACAACAGCATAAAGCACCAAAGTAAGTTCACTCAGCAAAAGAACTTTTTGTATGGGAAAAAAAATCCTAGCAGTTAACCCAATAGGATTTCCACACAAATCACCAGCTGAGCACTTTGAAAATCTGTCTGGTTTTGCACAGGGTTCTCACATCAGCAAAACAAAAAGCAGACCTACATTTATAGCCATTTGCAGGTAAACAAAATGTTTTCCACTAGTCAAGCTCGGCAAAGACGAAAATCAGGATGCACTAACTTCAGTAACAAAGTCTGGATGACACAAGTATGTGTACTTAAATGGCTTCTAATATTTTACCATTGTTCATAAAATATAAAAGCAATTTTAGAACACAGCAAGAGGAATAAAATCAACAGTTATCGATAGTGTTACCTAAGCCCTTGAAACCAAACATCCTAGCAAACTTTACACGATGGCAGTATTTCTTTGGCAAATACCCTAGGATGGGCCAGCTGGCATGTCCTGACACAGCTCAGACAACAAGCAGATGGCCAAAATGTCCATATGGTTCACCACCGCAGCTCACCTTCAAAGCTAGCCACTGGACCTGCTGTTCAACACCGTGCAGGTCAGAGCTGACCCACTGATCTGCCCAGAGCACCCACCCCAGCACTGCAGCTCTCCAGTGCAGGGATGCATGTACAGCTTTGCTTTCTATGTGTCAGAAAAAACTTCAAGATGAGCACAGACAGGGTGATCCTCCAGAAGCTGGATGCAGTTAGGAGGTGTGCATTTTGCATTAACATTAAAACTAGCATTGTTTCAAGGAAGAATGATAGCATTTCTGATTGACAGTTCTATTTACGTTCATCCAACTCATTGCCTATGCTCTAATCTTGGCACAGCATACAGGTTCCGGCTTTAGCATTTTACCTGTACTTAAAATGCACCTTTTTTAGTGAAGCTGCATGCTTGATAGTTACCATAGCAACACTGCCAAATACACTGAATAGGTGGTTTAATAACTGCCAGGGAAAGCAAGGAATTAATAAGGAATTACATTGTTAGTTACAGGTTATCTGCTATAATACACACAGCTTCAGCTCATATGAAAAGTCTTCAGAAAGCTTAGTTTTGATAGCACAAACACTGTTTTGCATTTCAAAGAAGGGGACTTTGTCAAGTTTGAAAATACTCAGTATTTGAAAGTTTTTGCAGTAAGTAACTGATTCAACCCCCATCAATCTTCAGCTACATTTGTACTTTACAGTCTCACACCCTTGCACTGGAGATGCTTCCAACGCTGGCCCCTCTGTAGCAAATTCTTGTGCTAAATTCATGGCTTTCCTCTTCGAAAGAGGAATAGACATAAAATGGCTTAGTGTGTCTATAACCAATACTATATAAACACACTGTGTTTAATCACAAGAACTTGCTGAGCATATAACAGTCTGTTCCAGAGCACTCCATCGGACCCTGACCATGTTGGTAGTCTGCACTGTAACAAACCTGTGCCTGGATCTGTAAGCTAATGTAAGCAGTTTTAACACTGTGGCTCCCCCAGAAGCATCATGCTACTATTGCAAATACTACAGGTTTTAGTAGGTTTTATGCTACTAAAAAACAGATTTTTAGTGAGCTAAGAAGTACTCATCAACACACAAAATATGAATTCCTAATTACAGCAATTCCACAAACAGAATATCCACCCGAGCATCAGCCTCTGATGTTGAGCAAGAGAGTGCATGAGGACAGTACTAGAACGGTTTTGTATCATCCAGGCTCAGTTTTCTCTTACACAAGCGCTTTTCAGACAAAGTCTTGCAATTTGGGATGCAAAATTTGTGTCCCTAAAGACTACAGTTTGCCAGTTTAGAAAGTCAGGTGCCTCCTAATGCCCAGGGGAGGTAAAAGAACAAGGTAAAGCTGGTCTCTTCCAGACTTCCCATGTGACATGTAATCATGAAAAACCCCACAGTTCTGCAACTTGAAGTGAGCTAGAGAACTAGACTTAAAAATATAAGGTGGTATTTATATTTACATTACCTGCTTTCTGAATCAAAAAGCTTGGCCTAATTGCTACCTGAACACTACCAAAATTTTAAATTCTCTAAAATTTCTTTAACAACTTAAATTACAGGTAATATTATTAGAGGCAATATTAACATTTAAGTGATGCTGTCCACACATGGTTCGAAGTTTACTACAAACCAATTTAGCATGATGGTTGTTTGTTTTGTAGGGAAAAACTTGAATGTATAGCACCTCTGTAAAAAGTCCTCAGCTGCTGGACAATCCTAAAAAATGCTCACAAAATCCATGAAAAGTTGCAGACAAAATTTGCAATGCATTTTTCCAATGATTTTGAGAAGTTGAGAGTTTCAAGAAGGCAATTTTTTTTAGAGCAATGCTTCTACTTATAAGTATTATTTTATTTAGAAGTTTGGTTGCCATTATGAAGGATGATGAATCCCTAAGGAAGAAGTATGCAACAGTAAGAGTCCATCAAAGAAAGGTCTTGGAGGACAGGACCAGGATTTGGGGGTTTTTTGCTTAGTAGAATTCTAATGTCAATACAACAAAAGTATAATGACCCACCATAGGACATAAAAACTAAATATAGGAAAAAAATTACTACTTTGATGCAGCTTTCTCTACATTGTACTATTACATGTTTAAATAATTATAACCTAAGAAGAAAACACGAACAAAAAACCAAAGAAAACCACCAAAACTTTAAAAAATGCTAAATTTTTGGTAAAACGGATAACTGAAGAGATATAATTTGCTGTTATAAGATTTCCTTTGTTTCTGCCCTGCTTTATTTCCTTTAATCTGACCTAATAGTAACTCAGAGTGTGCTTGCTGTCTGACTGCACACAAAGTGAACACTCTCCCACAAACTCGAGTTCACGCAGAAATCAAAGCATGTACAGTAAGCAGGCAGGACTCTGGCCTGGTGAATTGCTGTCTTTTCGGAGGCAGAGACTTCCCCACACAATCTGCACAGCTCCAGCCCTGCCACACCTTCTCAAGAGATCACCTTTGCTTGCTTAGCTTACTGAAGTTTGCCAAAAACATCTTTTTAATCAAGGACCTTTTCAATCAAGCTGCCAGCCCCTAGATGCAAAAATAGCACAGTGCACAACCCCATAACAAACTTGACTGCCATGGTAACCAGGGATGGTATTTCTTTGAAGGCACTGTACAAAAAGATGTGTCAGGACATATACAGACCAAAGCCTGATATAAGCCAAAGAAGATGTATTTGCTGTTCTTGTATTAAGAGCATTAAAAACCATTCCAGATGCTCCCCTTCATTTACATGAAGTGATTTTGTGCTACACACACTCCCCTGCTACATTCTAACATTGTACCACAGCTGTCCACTTTCTTCTTCTCTTTAGGGTAACTGAGAGCACAAAGTACAGTAAATACATTCTGTACTCTGAGTCCCATAGAGTCTCTAGCAAAGGGCTGCTTGTCTGAATTTCACTGTATGAATATCACACTCCTTCCCTCCTCTAAAATTCGAGGTTTGGGCATAATTTTTTCCTTTTCACCATTGTTTTATCAGCCCACATCATGTATGCAATGCCATGCAAGTTGGCTCTTTGTCTCTTCTGGTGGGTTCTTCTGTTTCTGAGATCTGACGTTGACTTAACTACAAGAAAAATATTCTAGCCCACCCTTCTTTGTTAATACTTTGTGTTCTTTCATTCACAATAATCTCATGTACACAGGTCACCCCAGTATTGCATGGTTGAGTTTTTGGCACATAGCTTGTAGAAATATTTCTCTTTGTAGATGGTCAATTCTATTGGATTTTATACATGAAAGAAAAAAGAGATACACACATTAAGAGCTAGCAGTATGGATATTTTTTTCATGCTGCTCTGCTACACAACTTTCTCTCAGGGCAAAAATCTGCACCCTTACACTTACTACAGCAAATTTTATGTGCTTCTAGGACAATATACTATTTTTTGCATTCTTTATGGTAAATTTCTCATTAGATGGGATCTTAGTGAAGGTAAATGTTCACAAATGACTCAGCTGAGACCACTATTTTTTTCTTTTTGATTTACCTCAAACAAAATTCTTCAAAGGTGAAAACTGTGCTAAACCAATGTCTGACGTATTACTCTGATTCGCAGCATTCTGAATATGCTATCAATATCATATGACAGATGAGAAAAACAGTAATTGAAGAAACTGCAGTTTAAAAAAAGATGTGGCCTCATAATGTTCCAAAATAAAACACTCCTAATTTTAAATGTTATTTATGTGAAGCTCTTCATATGTTTAGCAAATGTACTACATGCTGTAGGAAAATGCCAAAAGTAGTTTAAAATAAACTATTTTTTCCTACAATACTATACAAAAACATCATCAATCATCATAAATATGGCCTTGTTTTCTTTAAAAAGGGTGCATCCCCATTTTACTTTGATGCCTATTACAATCTGCTGTATATTAAACATTGCATAATACATGGAGTTAAGCAAAGTTTGGATTTTTTTTCCTCCATAAAACGTTGGCATTTCAACATTACTTTTCAACCTGTATTGCAAAAAAAATAAAGCAAAACCTTTTCGTGCAATTAAAATTTTCTAAGATGTATCTGTCAAAAAACATTGCATTTTCTATAATAAAACAAAATTTGTCAGCATCCTTAACTGGAATGAATCTATTCTGAACCTAATCAAAGTTTATTGTAAGTCAGTTTGAGATTAAATTGCATTTACATGTGGTTCCACAGCACAGTAATGAAAGTAGTACAGCACTAAAATACACTCTGCCAAAACAAGAAACATGTACCAGTGAGGGACTGCTCTGTACAAGCTCTACACTAAACTCCTCTTCTTGTATCCATTACCAAGCGCTGTTAAAGTGATAAGATGCTGGACTTAAATCTGCCTTTTGGTTAAGTTACTTATTATATTCTTAAGTTTGCATGATCTTTAGGTGTATTCCTCATTTTATTCTTCTCCAACAGACTAAGCTCCTAGACTGCTCTACATCTTTTACAGGACATTTTAGTCACATGATGCCCTTGGCTCTTCTCTAAAAAAATCAGAATATATCTTAAAAGGGAGCAGGTTTTTTAGCAGGTCAAAATTTCCTCAAAACAATGTTCATTTTGCAGGAGCTGTATTTCTGTGCTGAGTTTTTATTTTTTTTTTAATGTTCAACTACTGACCAGCTCTTGCAACGAGGCCTGTCTGTTCTTCTCAATATGTATTTTTTGGTGTAAATAAGTAACAGAAGGTATTATAACAAAAGGCTGACCCAAGTATCTTCAACTCAATGGAGAGATGTCCAAATATCTCAATGTATTGTGTTTATGTAGCAAGGGTTTGGCAGTGCGGGGGCCACAGGAGTGCTTCTGGGGTGCACACCATGGTGAGGCAGCTGTCCCCCGCAGCCCACGGAGGGTCACAGTGCAGCAGAGATCCACCCACAGCCCATGGAAGAGCCCAGGGTGGAGCAGATGGATGCCCAAAGCAGGCTGTGACCCCATGGGAAGCCTGTACTGCTGTGAGTTTGCTGGCAGGACTGGTGACCCCACAGGAAACCCACACCGGATCATTCTGTTCCTGAAGGACTGTGCCCTGCCGAAATGACCTATGCTGGAGCAGAGGAAGAGTGTGAGGAGGAAGGAGCAGCAGAGACAACCTGTGATGAACTGCACAGTTCCCATTCCCCATCCTCCTGCACTGCCGGGGCAAGAGGAGATAGAGAAAAAATTGGGAGTGAAGTAAAGTGCAGGAAAGAAGGGGGGAAGGTGTTTTATGATGTAGTTTTTATTTCTCATTACCCTCCTCTGATTTGATTGGCAATAAATTAAAGTCATTTCCTCAAATTGAGTCTCTTTTGCCTGTGACAGTAATTGCTGAGAGATTTCTCCCTGCCCTTTTCTTGACCCACAAGCCTTTTGTCACCATTTTCTTCCCCTGCCCAGCTGAGGAGGGGAGTTACAGAGTGACTTTGGTGGGTACCTGGCATCCAGCCAAGGTCTACAGCCACCACATTCACAGAAACATTCTCAATAAAATACACAAAAGGAAGATCACAGCCTTTGTTTTAGGCATCTAATTTAGGTAGGAATCACAGAAACATAAGCCTAGGTATCTTAGAGTTGAAATAAATAGAAGCTAAATTAAATGCTTATACTGCTGTAACATACACTGAATGAATTATACTTTCTCTACATCCTCTTCATACTAGGTTTAAATAAATACCTTCATATGAAGATAAACCACTGGCTGCTGCCTTTTCTTAGCCTTCATGGAAGTTTTCTCTGCACACAGTGACCAGCTAGGGGACCTGCTCTAGGACTGGGAACAGACCATTTACCTGAAGACTAACACACGAAGGCACACCGGTCCAGAATAATTTTCAAGGATTATTATTAATTTTGTCAGTTTGAAACAACTTCCCTGAAACAGAGCTATAGTAAGATGATAACCATCTTTTTATCCTTCTCTCAAAAAGGACATCACTAAGATCAATGGAAAAATTAATTACATGCCCTTGGGTGAAAGAAAGTATTAATGCTGGTAACATTATGGAAGTTTAAAAATTCAGTTGTTAATTCTAAAGTCTTAAACTTAAGCACTACATAGGTTTTCTGTCACACTTATGATTGCATCCTGTGACTTACATTTTTAATTACCAGCTCAGCCATAACTATAAATACACTTTCAGACAGCTTGTTAGGTAACAATGGGAAAATAAACAAACATCACTCAAACAGTTTCTTAGCCAGAAGAGCTCTTCAACTTGCCCTGTTCTAATCAATTCACGAGTACTGTTCATAGATCATGCATGGATCAGATATCTACAAAAGGCAACATAATGAAGCCAAGATGTTGTTTACACCAACACCAGAAACAAATGATAGCAAGAGTCACGAACCAGCAGAGGAGCTGGTTTATGGTTTCCTATCCATACATTTTTCTAGTTACACAGTTCTTAAAGTGGTTTTTCTTGCGGACAGTCTATCATCAATCAAATGAAAAACACTTCAATTTTTTCACAAATAGAAACACAATAAATGTTGTTTGTGAGTACAAGAGCCTATCACAAACAATGAATGCAGTGCCTAAAAGCTAAAAGCGCAAACAAATATAACTAATAAAACCTTGTTTAGAATTCAGAAAAATTTTCACTGGAATGTCTATCTGGTCAATGAAAGGATGTTCCTTCCCACTCCCACTGAATTCATCTATTCACAACATCCACGTGTCACAGTTCCTGAAGCAAAAGATGGAGCCCCTTCAAAGAGCCTGGATGTGCCTTGACCTCATAATATCAATGTATCAAAAGCAGTATTGTTATACTCTATATAGTCAGGAGCTGACCAGCTGGTAGGATATTGTGAACACAGCTCATTGAAAAGTTAAGAGCTTTCAGAAAGCAAGAGCCAGAAGAAAGCCAATGCAGTGAATAATTTGGGTTTCAATTGTTATTTTACTGTTTTATCCATTTCTCTTCCAAAAATTAAAAAGTGAATTTTTAGTAAGTATTCTAAGTGCAGCACTCAAGAAATACCCCTGAAGAAAATTACAGTAGATAAATTTACAAATCCAGATGCCATAGAGAGGCCATAAGACAGAAATTACATATGTCAGGGAGAACAGCATCATCTTGCACATGATTTTAATGTATCATAGCGTAATGTGACAAACCATTAGCTGCTAATTATTTTAAATCTCATAATACTGAAATACATACAGTATTAAGGGCTGTAATGAAAATAGCAAGACAATTTTCTAATGCACTGTTTTTAATTTCTCCTTTCTAAATGCTATATCAGTGAGAAAAAATAATAATTTTAAAAACTAAAACTTATCGAGAAGACAAATCCACAGAATATTCCAACACCATCACTCTCCCTCCATTTAAGTCCTCTAATAATGAGAAGAGCAGATAAAACAGAATATGCCATACTGTAAATTGGAAAAAACTGCAGAACACATCAGTAATTGACTGCACATCCACAAGATCAGAAAAACAGAGACCAAATTGTAATATCATCTCACTTGGCTTTCTGGTTTGAACATCCATCTTCCGGAGAATGCCTTTTTCTTCACCTACTTTCCCACTACCCTCTGTTCACAAAATGCAGCCCACATAAGTAGATGAAGTCCCTCACATAACCTTCAGAGAGACACAGCTAAATTAGGCCATATATCAGAGCATATGAAGACAGCTTTAGCACAATGAACACTGGAAAATGTCACTGTTATAACAAGAGGTAAGGAGGAAGAGCTCAAAATCTCTGTGCCCTAACAGTGACCCACTTGTTTCATCTCTCTCTGAATACTGCACAGGTTTTGGAGCTATTTAATCCACAAAGATTGCAAAATTTCTGTGTGACAAATTGGCAGTTTTAATAGGGGGTTTTTTGTTTATAATGTTTATTTTTCCAAAGAGTTTAAAAATCATTCTGCTCACCAGAGACTGAGCACAGGCACTATTGTCAGTAGATGTGGAAGAATATAAAAGGAAAAAGTGTATTCAGAAAAAAAAATCCGACAACATTAATATTAATAAGTTAAAATTAGACACAGTCTGACCTTGTGAATTACCCAGGAGATCTGATTAAGTGCAATCAGATTCCAAGCACTATAATGCTGGGAATAGTGTCTGACCTAAGTGCTTTTCTCATCATGAAATGTCAGCAATAATGACCTCAAGCAACTTCACCCTGAATTTGGTCTGCCTTTGATAAAATACCATGATAGATCCACGAGGTAATAGTAACTTACAAGCTTATAGAGTCTTCATCATTAAGCATGACATTTTTCCTATACAAAGTGCCAAACTGGAAAGAGAGGCCAAAAGGTCACAATCCAAGGCAGAAGCCTTTCAAAAGCCTTTCTTTCAGCAGAGGCTGCCGCAAAGCCAGGGCTGCTAATGTGATCCACAGGGGCTCTCTTCAACAAGCCTGATGGGACAGTTTTAAAATGACCAGTTAAATGCCTGTGGAGATTCAGCTTCCTAATTATTGACTGACCTATGTATTTTTGACATCAGTTATGCCCCAGAGAACCTGATTTGACAGGTAGTTAAAAGTTGGCGGTTAAATAAATTCTGAAATAGCCAAGACAAGCAGACTGACTTCCTAAGAAGATTAGTTTCTTCTGTTCATCAGAATATTTTGGGAACTGCATAAAAACAGACACCATTTTGAAAGAATAGAACCTTGCAAGATTTTGTATGCCAATGAGGTAAAATATACACACATGTACCACAGTCCAAAATGAACTCAAAACATATAAAATAATCTGTGCCATGACCATCCATTGATCAGGATATATTCATATGCCAGGGCTGGCCCTCAAGAAAAATGGCAATTTCAGTTTAGACAGCCACTCACTGAAGGGCACCATGGACATTTGTAGATGCAATGCTCATGTTCTCTTCAGCTGATGCTGACAACTATTTTAAGGCTATAAAGCTAACTACATAGGCTGTTTTATAGCAACGGGAAGAGTAATTCAATCTGTGAGATTCAACCTGTCTTTGAAAAAATTCACACAGATTTGCTTGTGCTATAATTGTTTTTCTGCTCTTCATCAGTCCTTCATTGAACCTCTCTCCAGAAGCCAGAAGGATGAGGTGTCACATCAGAAAGCAAAAGGCAGAAAAAGACACCTACAAAACTAAACATTGAGTCAAACAGGGAGGCAAATACGCCTTGTAGACTGGGCAGATTGGGGACTTATCCTAGGACAGTACAGAGGAAGATAAAAACAGAAGCAGGGGGATGAAATGAAAGGACAAACATCTTGAAGGGTCTTTTATGGCTCTTCAAGAGTAAGGTCTAAGCATTTCAGAAGTTCAGAACTTTTTCTAAAAGAATAATGTTTTGATTATTCCTTACAATGATGAATAGATTTAGGGCTGGAAATAGTGGATAAGTGGCATGCTGCTTGTCCTTCATTGTACTGGCATGCACTGTGTTTTCCATTCTTCTGCTTACTGCAGTGAATGCAAAGGTTTCATGTTAAACCTAATTCCTCCATCTTCCCCCAGAATTACTTTCCATCAGAATCTAAGTTTCACCTGTATGACATGACTCCAAATACAAAAAGCATGATCAAGGAAAATATAAGTCTTGTATAATTATCACCTTTCTGAATCATAGACTTATACAGTACCTGTGGATGGATCCACTGTGAAAAAAGAAGAAAATTCTCCTGGGACCACTTCATATGTGACAACACCAAAAATTCCTGAATCTCTGTCTGTGGCAACAACATTGACGATTTCTGTTCCTGGCTGTGTGTGACTGCTGATACTTGTCACATAGACGTCTTGTTCAAAAACAGGTTGGTTGTCATTAATATCTTCTATCTCAATGCGAACAAAAGCTTGGGCACTCAGCCCACCCTGTAGGATAAATAAGAAACAAACCAAAAAAACAAGGTCAATTTTTAAAACAGGATGGTGCACAATTGGCTTCAGTCCATCAGTAGGAAATGGAGCATGCTGCAACAATATTGATCAATGAAAATGTCCATTAAAAGCAACTTACAGTATCTGCAATACCCCAAAACATTGCACATAAGCAAGCTACGTGCTCAGCACAACACCAATGGGCTGATCAAGTACATAAAGAAACTCAGCTTCTCTACAATGGTGAGGCCTGAACACAAAATCAGTTTTGTTAATGCTAATGAGCACTACACGTGTCAAAAGCCTTGCTAGTCTAACCTCACATGCTTCTGCTGACATCACCTACACCCCACTTACTCCTTCACACATAAAAATCAGGGCTTTATACCCCTAAGGTGACTGTGGTGTTCCAGTAAAGCAGAAATAATTTCTCTCCATCAGTCTTTCAGATGTAAAAGGATGAGCATTGTAACAGTGAATATGAGGAATTTTCAACCAGGGACAGAGTAAGAGGCAGGAAAGCCAAAAGCTGACCTATCAGGCTGCTGCCTGCAAGACCTATCCTCAGTTTACTGGCTGATGCCCAACAAAAGCCCACTAAAGCACCACACAGGCAGCCATGGGACCACATTTAGCCCTGCTCTAAAAGAAAGGATAAACTGCAAGCTGGCTTATCAGACTATGCTACAGAAAAAACACTTGCTATGACAAAGCACTGGATTTTGTGACAATCTTCAAAAAAGACAGTTCTGTGGGTGCTGAAGTGTAGACCCCACAGACACCTGAGTGGAACTATCACAAATTACTTCTCAGAGGCACTACCTCGTGCCCCCTCTGGACTCCCTCCATGAGTTTGGAGGTGTTCACATTTCCAAGATTATTCTACAGCCATAGGAAGCACAAGTATTTTTAAAAGCAAGTAGGCCCATGGTGGCAGAGCTATCAGTGAATGCTGGGGCACTGGCACGTTCAGAGGCACAAAGCAGCACAGGTATGTACAGCCTGCACATGCTTTATACAGAACATTAAGATAAGGATGGAGGAAGAATCCTGAGCTCTTCAAAGCCACACTGAGCGTGCTGTGCTTGTGGCAGTCACTTAGAGAAACTTCTGACACAGATCAGATGTTCATGCACACACATGACAAGCTATGCTGAGCTATCCCAAAGTCAATTTTGCAGTCACAGTAGCTATGATACAAAGAAAACCAAATCAACCCAAAACCAACAATGCTGTGTATTTCTGCAATCTGATTGCTCATGTCAATTATTGTGAAACCTGACCTTCAGGGAACTATCAAATGATTCAGACTGGATAAAACTACTTTAGACTTATCCTGCTGCATAACATTCTGGCACAAAACTATTTTTGAGGGTTTGCTTAGTATGACCACAGGTTCAGACTTATTTTTGGACAAAAAGATTCTATCAGCATTTGCTTCCATATTTTCATAATGATTTTTGCTTTGTCCTGGTTTTGTTTTTTTTTTTACTCCTGTGCAGTATTGTTACCTCTGTTGGGTGGCAGTGACATTCCCATGAAGGCTCAAGGATGTGAGCCCACTGCCAACACTCCCACTTCAGGGCAAGCCCCTACCTTGATTTCCAGGGTAAAGGAAATCCCTGCACAGGAGCTAGAGGGGAGGGAATATGCTCTGCTCGCTGTCAGAAGATGCTCTGCAGCGCCACAGCTTTCAGGTACTTTGGAACAGAAATCAGAAGTATTTTTAAGGGAAGAGGGCCAGGGAAGAAGTGAGGTCAAGAATAAAAAGGATCTAAAAGAGATGGTTGGGACAGCACAAAATCAAACTCAGTAGAGCTTGTGTTAAACTATTTCTTTAAAGATTCATTATTGCTAAACAGACATAAACCCCCCCCCCCAAACCCCACTCTTCAAACAATTTCTATTTATGCTGTGGAACTATGTAAAGACTGCAAAGCCTTTTGAAATTAACTAACTTTAAGTATATGGGGAACCTGATCTCTCAGAAGATAGACCCAATTTATGATGAAGACAGAACATTCTTTTCCTGAAGGAGCAGTGTATACCTTCACATGTCAAGTATGATATCTACTTATGATATTAACTGGTTATGGCCCAGTTCTTGCTCTGACAACTGAAAATAAGTACCATCCCAATTGAGAAGGAACAAAAGTTCTTCTGTTTCTAATGATGTGGATTTACTTCATCTACTCAGCAAGCAAAACATAGGTCTTCCAAAATATGAAGATTGACTTAAATGAGTCTATTGATGACATAAAATTACGTTTGTCAAAACACGTTAGAAAGCAACAGAAAGCCACAGTTCATTTTAAAATCCCTTATCGCAAATGTTCAAGTATTTTTAACTACTTTTGTGCTCTCTGATGCAACAAAAAGTCACAATTACAATTACTTCTCTGTCAGAGTCCTGAGAAGTCCAGAGTCCTTTTGTGCCTTGTGGAAGAAAAAGGGGACATAGGAAACAACCACCAAGTCAAAATAACAACAATTAATGTTTTCTTTACTTCAGGAGGACCAAATTTGCATGAATATCTAAAGCTATTACTCTACACCTCTTTATCAAGCCTTAAAAAAAAAAAAAACAAAAAACCCTGCCTTTGGCAGAGGAAACTCTTTGTCTTAATAAGTAGAAATGATGTTATTTTGAGTAGCTGTATTTCTTCACTTTGGTGCCGTAAAATGCTTAAAACTCTATCAAAATTTTCATCACAGCCTCCAAAGCTTTTGTCAGTGAACCACGCTGTCAAATTTTTGTTCCAAACTGAACTGTTAGATACAGAATCTCTGACATAAAGACTTTTTGTAAACTTAAAGGATATGTTGTCTTGAAGTTGTAATGCTGTCAAAATGGAGAGATATCTCTAATTATTTCAAAAGCCTTAAGTTCTTCAGAACCTTTGCCTGTGAGTATCAAGCATTTATATCTAGGTTTCAATTGCTCCAGTGTAAAAGACGAAGAAAATTGGATAGGCAGGGTGCATTACCAAAAAGCAAGAGACGAAGTATTTTTCTATGCAGAAAGAGGCACTAACACACCTGCTGATGGTGTATTGAGCCTTTTGCAATGATAATGTGCCAGCTGAAAAACTGAAGACCTACCATTTCATACAGAAGATAGATCTCTGCCTAATTAGTGAGAGTGCTCCCACAAGCTCTCACAGGATGTTTATTTAACAGCAGTTTAACAGAAGCTGTTTTCCACCTGCCTCTCCATGGGCTCTTGTGTGCAATTTAAGTTCACTCCTTAACATTTTCTACACAATGCATAAAATATATGACTGACAAGCTCCAAAGCCATGAAATGGAGTAGCCAGGAACAGGTGGAGGAAACTGATAGTTTTGCTGTAAGATAAACTGCACACCACCTGGAAAATACTTGCCTTTCTTCCTCATTTCTAATTAACTGTGTTATTTTCTTTCCTTTTCATCACTCTACCCCCCTTTGTCACAAGTGATCCTTCATTCTTCCTCTCTTTTTTGTACACATTTCTCCCCTTATCACAGCCTCTGCTTTGAGTCCCATACCTAACATCTTCAATACATCAAAATCAGAATGTCAGGAAATAAATACCCTACTACAATTCTGCTTTAATGGTGGAGAGTTGGTCAACACAAGCTCAGGTGCACTGAAAATGTTGAAAAGCTGATATTGAATTTAGGTCCTTTAGTATTTAAGTGTCAGGTGGGCAAATTTCTAGAAGATGAATCAATGGGATCTACAAAGTGCTGACTTCCAGGAAAAAGATCAAGCCTTGCCTGTCACAAACAAGGCAATCAAAAACTGAACCTTTGTCCCCATTACTGAACTTCTGAAAACACAAGGTCCCCTAAATGAAGACAAATGATAGAGCAATTCAAAAATTAAATACCCTACAGTTTTAATGCATTGGCAATTTAACCTGAGGTAAAAAAATAAGGCATCAAGCTTTTTTCATGCAAACATATTTTCTTTCAGATTTTCAAAATAATCTTATGTACCAGACTGAATACCTTAGAAACTTTTAAGAATTTTTCTGCTATTATCCAGCTCTCACATAACCTTTACTAATGACTTATCTTGATATTCCAGACATGTGTATGTGTTCTTTATATTTATGCAGCCTCATAAGATGTGAATGAGAGGAAAAATGAAATTATGAAGTACAGCAGAATACACAATTTTCCAGTGTTATACATTGCAATAGAGACTGCTTTACTCTTCAAGGGTTGGATATCTGCACTCAAGTATAAATTTTGAAGACAGAAATCACATATCAGCAAAATTCCAAAATGGTCAGATAAAACTACCTCTGCTATAAAAATTACAGGTAGTGTCCTGGAAAAACCCACCCTTATATTCTCATATTAAAATCATAGAATTGTTTGAGTGGGAAGGGACCTTTCAAAGGTCATCCACTCCACCCCCCTGGCAATAAGCAGGGTCAAGTTATTAGACATTCAAATAAGATGAGTATGGAAACAGACGTACAAATGTATTTATGTAATTTTGTTTCCTCTAAAGAAATCTATGAGGAAGAAAAGGCACACAGCTAAAAGCAATATTAATTAGAGAGAGTATTTCTGTAGTCGGTGAAATAAACACTGAACTGTGACAGCTAAAGAAAAAAACCAGACAAATTGCTTAACTATTACCAATATATCTGAATGCAACAAAATAGAGATACAGCTTCAACTGCTACATTCTCAAAATGAAATAATTAATACCAACCATCAGCTGCAGCTATTTAAGTTCATCTACTCATGAATATGGAAATCATAATTCACTAAGCTTCCTCAGTGTATTATAAAAAAAAATTACAGACATTTTAATTAAAAATACTATATTCTAGCAGAACCACATTTTAAAAAGTTGTATTAGATACACTTAGGGCATTATCTTAAATGCAAGTTCAATATTCAGTGTAAGAAATAAAGACTGCATAGCCTGAAATAACTGAATTCCAATGTTTTTCAAGACAAATTGTACTGCAATATGTGACCTGAATAACACTTTCAAAAGTGTCCTTATGTTAATTTTAACATTTGAAGGCAACTGATAACCTTTTTCTTCAGCTTCTTCACAATTCATTATTAAGCTGAAGAAGGTAAAGACAAGCACAGATGGGGTCTCACATTGCAAATCACCCCAGATCTAAAAAAAAAAAAAAAAAAAAAATCACTGAAAAACACCGTGCAAATTGCAAAATGAATATTTTTAAATGAAAATTATCAAAAGAATATTTTTTCTTCCAGTATTTTTCTGGAGCTTACTACCAAAATTTTTTGGTACTACATGGCATCAGGTAGGCAAGGTGTCCCCCCCCAGACACCTACATATGTTCCCACCACAGCAAATGCCTCCTCACCTCCTTGCCAGAGATGTGCAATGGACTCTTTCAGGCACACACAACCACCCTGCCCCTGCCGTACCACGAATACAACACTTCCAAGCACCAGGTCTTGGAAAGCAGGAAAGCCTTCAGACACGCGGCTGCAGAGAGGCTGCACCCAGCCACAGCAGCTGCAGTGGCATCAGCCAGCTAGAAAGGACAGGAATTTACCCAGAAAAGTCACTGTCACCCACAGCAGCCATGCAGGTCTAGCACATGGTACTGTCTTACTACTGCTTCTGCAATCTTGAAAGCAGGGAGCAGAAATAACTTGGAGTCCACTGGTTCCAACAGGAGAAGGAAAATCAGCAAGGACTAACACATCCTAGAAATATTTTTCCAAACCTTATTTAGGAGTCATTGGAGAATTCACAGCAGGTTTTATTAATCTGGGTTAAAATTTACAGTTCATGAATAAAATTTTCTGCTGTCTTTAAGGATAAGATGGATTCAAATTCAAAGTGCAAATTCAAAAGAATAAGGATTCAAATTCACGCAATTTTGACATAGTCATTACATTCTCATTTAAAAGTATACAGGACATCCAAACTTGCAAATGCATTCACAAATCTGCCAGTGTAAAAAGGCAAAACTTACCCCATCTGTAGCTTTTACTAAGAGATCGTAAGTGGTTGGGTCTCCTTCTCTGTCAATGTCTTGAGACACAAAGATCTGACCAGTGCGTGGGTCAATCTGGAATGCTTTGGATTTTTCATAAAAATTAAATCCATCATAAAGGGAATACTCAATTTCTCCAAACTGGTCAGCATCTGCATCTGTTGCTTTCACCTGCAGGGAGACAACAGAGATAAAAATGAAGCCAGCAAAACTATTACTCATTAAAACAAAGTGGCTGTGATTGATGAACCTGTTTGTGTTGTAAAAGCAAACGTGTATATGCAATAAACACAAACATGTTGCGCTACCTAAGCTGGCTGTCTGCAGTTTGTAAAATATCTCAAGCACTGACACAGTGTAATTATTGCTTGAAAGTTCCATTAGACCTGTCTGTAACGTTACTTGTGGATCTGTCTGTAACTTTCTCAATCTTCCTCCTTTCCCATAACTGGAAAAGCCCCGCTCATTAAGCCATGTCAGCAGGCCATACCTTAAGCTACTTTGCCTTTGTTATTTTTACCAGTGGAGGTAGGTCTTAGGAAAATCATGTCATACAGATCAGAGAAGTGCTGCAGGACATCCCTACCTAATGTATTTTATGAAAGACTCCCCAGATCTTAATTTAAATTTCATTTGAAAGCGGGCTTGATGGCACTCATGCTTTTTGACCCACAGGGGGATTTATTTTAAATGTATTTGATAAACACAAAAGTTTTGTACACTGTACCTTCAATTTTATTGCCCTAAGATCTCTGATAACAAGGGTTTTGTGCTAAGTTTGGCTCTTTTCTGGTATGTTCCATTGTGAAAACTTTTCATTTACATTTAGAAACATTTTGGCGGACAATAATTTATAAAAATATATATGCATTTAGAAAGACAGCATTTTCAGTTCTCTAATTTGTCATTATTGAAGATACGTAAAGAATCTCTCCTTTTCTACTTATTCTCTGAAAATGATAAATTCTGTGTTTTTTCCATCAGCCTGCCTGCACAAGCACAACGCCTGAAGACCTTAACAGAGCTTTGGAAACTTTGGTATCACAAATCCCAAGTTAGAAATGGCGTGAGCTCACAAAGAAGACCTGGGCCAACCATCACCTGCACCTGATGTAGGTTGATAGGGTGAGACCCACAGCCATCAAACACAGGGCAAAGGTGGAGGTCTGCATGTGACTGCCTCTACAGAAAACAATCTGGCAGAGTTCTAAGCAGAGTTTTTGGGGGGGCGGGAAACAGGGCCAGGCCAGGGAGTATCCCTAGAAGTAAATTTGGATTAAGTCATCCTGTTTGGGTGATATAAATTAATTTAGCTGCATGGACAAGCTGTGCCAGGTCATTTGGCCTTGGGACCCAGAACAGCCTTTGGCTGCTGCTCCTATTAAAACAAATGTGGCAATGAAGACCCACTGCTGCCTTCAGCACAAGCTCACTTCTTTGCCCACAGAGGAATTGTTTTGGCACTGAGATACTTAACTGGGACTGAATTAAAACCAAATGAACAAAACATGTCTTGGGAAGGCTGAAAAGCATGGAAGTGGGGAAAGAGAAACCACATTAAAAGTGCCAATTCAAATTATAGTGCTAAAACTTACTGTAGACAAGTTACATCAATCAGAATTTTGAAATGACAGCCCAAAAGATACACGTGTTATTTCAATTATTATTTTTTGCATGTCATGGTTGGGCTTTTGTTTTTCAGACTTTTCCACTTGTTCATGGAAAACTAAGTATTTTTTTGTATTTCAGAAGTGTGACTGCACCACATACTCCAAAGCATTCTTCCTCCCACAAGATGGTTTTTCACAATGCCAAAGGCCATTATACCAGAAGTTCTGCAAAAAGAAAGCTCCTTTAGGAGACCCCTGTGCTCACAGAGCCCTGTGTGCCCTTTTCACGCCCTCGCAGTTTGCATCCCACAGGGTGCAATGTGTAGCCACTCCTGACCTCGGTCCAACCACTCGTTCTGGGCAATTTAAAGGCAAAACTCACAATCACGCACAGCTAAACAAAGATCCAGCCCTAAAAATGCTTTACAGCTGTATGTAAATCAAGTCTACAACAGGCATATTTCTCCAGCCTTGTACTTTGTTATTTGTGTCATAAAAACAAGAACAGAACATACATCTAGAGTGCTCTCAGTAATCTACCACCCTGATGTTATGGAACAATAATTCACTTGGCCCTTTAAAAAAAAAGTATTTAAATTTATTTCTTTTGCCTGAAATCCAACACGGGTGACAGTACTGAAGGGTTCTGTCTGCCCATGCCTACATGCAGTTACATGTGTAAATGCTAACATTTTTGTCTGCAGTTGAGCATGAGTGATTAATTACAGGTGAAATTTGAGGGTATCATTAGAAGTTTAGCTCATTATGTTCGGTGACTTGTTTTCTTTGTAAATTATGCAGCCCTCAGACTTTGAACACTACATGCAAAGGCATAATGAGTGATGAATTTAAATAAAAATGCTCCAGTTCAAGGCAATGCAAATTTAAAGGTCTAATTGTGATCAACTTCAATTACTGTAATCAGCTCTCAGCAGAACTAAGTGACATCCATTTTTGCAGAAAAATATGATCTTTCTCCCTGTTCAAGTACCTTACATCCATTCAATTTCTACCCACTTAGTAGTAATTTTTTTAATCAATCACCATGGAACCTTTGATCTGAAGAGGGAAGATCTGGAATTAAAAGCAAATGAAAAATTTCCTGTAGCAGACAGAACTGACATTGAATGGCACTACACTTGAGGTCAGGGAAGCAATTAACTATGATCATAGAATTATCTATGTTAAGAAAAGACCATTAAGGTTATCATCTAAATGCAAGCTAATTTAGAAGGAGGAATTCAGTGAAAACATGCTAACAAATTCAAGTTTTCTGACACAATTAAGAGACCAAGAGACCGAGGATTTTAGAAATTAAAGCACACAGTAGCCACTGTCCAAAACACATTGAGCTGTGATAGCATACTGTGAGTACCAATCCTACAGAGCCTTGCAGCACTTAACTGCCCAGGAGCTGTGAGTTACAGCAGTCCAAACAGGAGGAAATGAAGGCAGCAGCAGGAATTTTCACAGTGGATTGATCAAGAGTGTTGTATGCCGGCAATATCACAAAGGTGATAGAGTTGGATGGATTTATGTGCCTTGAAGAAGTGGGAGGCAAGAGAGTACCAAATATGTAACACCTCTGACAAGCCTAATACAAGACTGGAGTCTTGCAGAAAAAGAAAGGGGAAGAAAAGGAAGGGTTCTGTCCCCAGGGCCTTTCTCCTTTCACTAAATATGTTTTCAATAGAGTAAGTTGAACATCCAAGTCTTTAAGGAATGTAAACTTGGGAATAAGTTCAGGAGAAAGTATTTCCCCCAGAAACATTTTTTAAAGCCAACAAGACTCATGGTATGGACAGCTCCTGGCTGGACTTCTCCCATCAATGCTTTCTGCAGCCTACATCCTTTGGTCAGCTTGTACAATGTCTAGACTGCAAATCTGTCAGAGAAAATCTGTCTTCTGTCCTGTTGACACTACCAATAAAGTAGTCAGACTTGAGATATCCTCTCAGGAGGAGAAAAAAGGGGGACCTACCGAAATGTTGTGGAGAACAAATGAAAAAACCTGATCCATCTGTGTGATGTTCAGACAGGCTAGTGCAGGAGGACAACAAATGTGTGAAGTGGTACACACCAAAGGGTGTAAGAAGATAAACAAATAAAGAAAATCCAACAGTGCTGAAGTGCAGAAATAAACTTCTATTTGCATATATATGAAAAGAGGGGATGATCTCAAAGAATCTGTGAAACTAGGGGTAATTAACCTCACCCAGATGTACACTTCAACCCATGTTCAACCCACACACATGTACAGGTTTGAATGGAGAAAAAAAATGCTGGCAGCACACTTAAATAAGAGGGAACAAAACCATTTTTAGTGCCACACTGAGGACAGAGAGACTTCAGAGCTCACAGAAAGCAAACCAATGATCTCTACCTGACAGCTGCCTGCGGCAATGCAGACAATAATGCTGACACCAAACCTAAGGAGTGCAATAAATACATTACTTTGGAATTTTATCTATCTGCCTCAACACCCACGATTAACCCCCATCTCCCTAGTGCAGAAGGTTTAACACATGGAAATGGCAATAAAGCTACAGATCCACTTGAAGTCCTAAAAGCATGAGCCTTGACTTCAAGAATAGGCACAGTGTGCCTAAGGACTTAACAGCTGGTCCTTGAACAACAACTGCGCTGAAAACAGAAAAAGCCTCTTCATCCTGAAACTGGGCTGCATTTGGCAAGCCACAAATCAAAATAACTGGAATTTAAGGTGAGGATTCAACTGGCATTGATGCTCACTTTGTCAACCACCATAGGTACCACATACTCATAAAATCCCCAGTGAATAACCCCCCAAATAATAAAATCCTTAGTCCTCATCCTTGCTCGGATGCAAAAACATCTCCACTGTGCTAGTCCGATCAATGAATTTGACTAACGTCAATCTTTCTGCATTCTTTTGATCTGCTGTAGGATGTAGACTACCACAGCAGAGCAACTGACAATAAGCACTACACAGACATGACTGTGCTAACCTGTCCTGCAGCTGATGCAGATTCTCCCAGGTCACTCCAGAAATTGCCCTCAGTTTCATGAAGGTGCTAATAAGAAGCAAGTCCCATCAAAACATTCAATAATTAGTTCTCAACAACCTTTAAAGTGAAAATAGAAAAGCCTAAATGCAAGCAGAGAAAGAGGGTAGAGCTGTCTCTGCTCAACAACAGCACGTGAAACGTGGTATTCACTGTAACCTCAAGTAAACATTATGTTTCTTATTGATAAGGCGTTTGGTTTTTGCCTTTCAAACAACTACAAAAGATTCAAAGGCATTTTGTGCTTATCTGTTTGGTTCTTTTTTTTTTCTTTTTTTTTTTTTTATTGTGCCCCCATGAGTTGTACAGAAATTCCAATGAACTACATGGTTTTAAAATAAGGTAAAACTAACCCCATTTCACATATGAATCTCTCATAAAAGATCATACTGATTTTTATCTTCTGTATACACTGCTTTTTAAAACATCCTCTATCTTCCCCACAACAAATAAATGAAAGGAAACCTAATTTACATGATGAACGATTATGAGATTTTAGCTTTTTGCCTCCTCTGCTCTTCCATCTAGCTGATGACTGTGAACAAACCTGCCAATAAAAAATATTGACAGATCTTTGATTTACTGCCTTCAGTTAGTTTATAGAAAGAAAGAAAAATGAAAATCACTTGAGGAGGAAACGGCCTAAGTACATTACAGCATCACATTTTCATTCTGAATGCCACACACCATTCAGCAAGCCAAGTCCAGACCCAGGAAGAATCATGCATTTGAATCTGTATTGTAAGCTGCTAATGCCTACTTATCACATGGTAGCATAGGGGTCTATAAAACGTGTTTTGGGAGTACAAAGCTTGAGTTCCAGCACCGACAATGTGTGCTAAAAGAACCATCTACTCTGTCAGTCTACGTAGTCTACACTGCCTCCTCCTTATTGTGCAAATATAATCAAAAAGAAAGTAATTTTATCATCTATGTAAATTGAAAGAACAGAAATGAAAACAGAACATGTTTCTGAGGAAAGAAAAGGGTTTTAACAGCAGTTAGCAAATATTTGCAGGACTAAAGCCATATTTAATCATCAGTCACCCCCCTACTTTTCAGTGAAAGCTCTTCCACCCATTTGTTAATGCTGCTCACATACTCTGCTATAATTTTAGATTTTATAACATGCTAAAAACTCTTAACTGTGCATAGGAAGGTTAAGTACAAATCCATTTTTATTCATTAGTAAGCTACAGAGCCCCAAGACTGAATACCTCTGCCAAGCAACAGCAGAACACAAAAATTTCCCTATTCTGTGCTAATTACATAGAGCAAGGAGTGATGGGTTTAATAATTGAAAATATCTATCTCACAAATAAATATTTGTACTGAATGTATTATTGTAATGCTCTTGCACTGGAGCATGCTTTAATTTTTGGTAGCAGGATTAACTTTAGAATTATATTTAGTCAGTTGTTTAGGACAACTTACTATAAACAACGAATCAGTAATGTAACTTTTATTAGTAGCATGTTTTATAATATTAATTAAAAAAAAAATTCTATTTTTTACTTCGATCAATTAAAATAATTACTGTACTTATATGGCTGTAATGTGATATATTGTTTAACTGAGACTAAATTATCAAAATGCATATCCTGAACGCAGAGTAGCTGTGTGACCTTAAAACAGAACAATAATGACAAAACAATCTTTGATCATTCTCATGTCTCTGATAGACAAATTGCAGGAGGATACTACAAAGGAAAGAAAAAAGAACTGTGTAAGTAGAAAAGTAACATTGCACCCCAGCTGCCCCTTCCTTTTGGCACAGTTTTGTGCAAATGGATTTTGAGTCAGATCAAGGAGATGATCCAATAAAAGCTCAACATAAAAATTTTGTTATTGGTGCAATATTAGATTTCAGCCAAGTCAGTTCCTGACGCAGCTGACCTGAGGCAAACGGTAAGAGGGAGGCAGGAAAAGTGAAGTCCAAGTAGAGCTTAAAACCTCTTTAAAAGCAGTGGCATGGTCTTAAGATAGGCTAAGTCTGAGCATTTACACACATTTGTGCAAACCTTTATTCAAGCCCCCAAAACCAGTCTGAGATGCCCACAAATCACAATGCTCCAACCAATATTCCTGACTAGACTGCTACAGCTATTTATGGAGCTTTGTTGTGAACAAGACCACTGAGAGTAGAGGTCCATTTAAAGAAACAGAAGACAGAATGAAACCCCAGAAGCTTTATTTGTATATAGTCAGATTATTGAAAATCTTTTTCCTAGTTCATTTCTGAGCCACATTAGCAAATATCAGTGAGCAGCCAAGATTGAAATCTCAAACTTATTTTGCTGTCAGACTAAAAGGATTTGTTATTGCACCTTTACAGTAAGCAAAGACTGCATGTGGGCTACCTAAATTGCCACTTACACTTGTAAATTGCTGCACTCCTTGGGTACATATGATGGTTTAACATCAGAAAAAGGGTAGCACGGCAGGCCAGCTGGAGGTCTGCTGTCACTGGAGAAGAAACCTTCAAGATATCATTACTTGTCCAAAAAGCCCTAACAGAAGGTTAACTCAGAAAATGCAGTTTTGCGCAAGTCCAGAGAAGACGTCAGAGAGGGACAACCCAGAAGCCAGTCCCTCCCACACCTGTATTACAACTGTCAAATATTAACAAATATGAAATGCCTTTCAGAATCTTTTCAGCAAGCTGGCCTCTTCTGTCCTGTCTCCCTCTGAATATCTGTTAAAGTGCTTACGTCCAAAATCACACTATTAATAGTATCTTCTAGCTTGGCTCTCGAAAATATGGCCTGCACTACCTTCAGTTACTGCCCATAAAATGTTGTGTCCCTAAAGTGTTAAAAAGAATAAACTCTCTCCTAAGGAAAGCATACATTTTGTGTAACTGGAGTCTTATAAATCATGGCAAATTTATATTTGGAAGTAAGCAGATGAGGACTCTCTTAGTTCATTTCTGCTTCTATGGAAAATCTAAAACATGGCCAAACTCACAGCTTGAATATTGTATTCATAGAACTTGAGAAAAAAAATATTTGCATATTTTGTTCATTGTAGACTAAAAATTAGCAAGGGATCTTATGTATCTCCTAATAATTGGTGCAGAAATGAAGCCTGACAAAGTATTGAGACATTTCCCTTGTCCTTCCTTTTAAATCAATTTTTCATTTACACACCAATGTTGTTTCCTCCCTCCAACACTCCATGTCTACATTTCTAGCTATTTTTGCTCTACACAAGCCTCACACTCACAGAATTGGGGGCTAGTAAAGGGCAACTTGCAACAATCTTCAGAAAGAACAAAAGTTACAAAGCATGCAAATCTTAACCTCAATTGCATGACATGAAGCAAAATCTGGGATACTGTCTAATAAAAAATAGAATCCTTTAGCAATTTATTTGGTTTGAAATACAAAACCCACTGAGTGCACAATAAACGTAACTAAACCAGCAAGTTCTTCAATATAGATTAGCTGTGTGTTTTACAAATAGGATTCAGATGGCCCAGCTTTGAATATGTGGAGGTGGCAGAGCCACTCCCAAAGAGTTAAAGGGCATCACATATGATCCACGATGTTTAAACAATGATATGCAGAAGCATGACGAAGTCACCACCACTCTAAATTTAACACAAGACAGAGCTTTAAAGATTCTCAGTACCTAAAACTGAGCTTAACATGAAATAGTTCCTGATCCCAAACTAAAAGTCCTGATTAGTATTATGAGAATTACACTTACTCATACAACAAAAATTCTGTTCGGTGCAGGGCCAGTAAAGTTTACCTGAAACATGTTACCATGCCAACAAAGCAATACACATTAATAATGAAAATAATTATGTATACACACTCTTTCACAAGCTACAGATCTTCAAACGAATGCAGTAACATCTACATCATTCAATACACTGTCTCAGAACTGTGGGGCCAGAAGCACCCTTTTCGCAGCAGGGTACATGTCTGAAGGAAACCATGGGATGCACCTTTCCTTCTCCAATCCTTTCATGCAGCCTCCAGGCACAAATCCAACTACATGGTGCCCGCAAGACCAACATGTTACATGTGCACAAGTCAGGATACACAGCCAGACTGTGCATTGAGTGACAAACGTTTCATTTGTCAACGTGAGGGATGCACCTCCACCAGATGGGAGCCCAGGAGCAGACTGTCCTGCAGAACTGCACACACCACACAGAAATGCCAATGCAAAAGCTTCCAGGCCAGACAGTGCAGAGACAATGAGAAAGGGTCATGAACCTGCAGCACAAGTGGATCCCCTCTCCACTTTATAATAGATGCATTACAAACCCCAATTTCTACATTCATCCTTTGTTCATGAGTTCACAGCATTTAAATAGCACGATCCAGTATCTGACAAACCTTAAACCCTTTGCAAAATACATCGCATAACTAAAGGAACATCACATGAAGGAATAGCTCAAGCACATCTACGAGCACAGAAGTGACTAAGTTTCACAGTGTAACATTTAAGGAAAGCACACTGTGTACTAGCAGCGATTTTTAATTAGTAAAAATAGCAGATCGATTAAGTATTGGGAAGGAAATTAGAGGGGCTGATGGTATAAATTAGACACCTCAGTGATACAGACACAAGCATCCCTTTTTTTAATACAGAATTCTCCTCCAAGCAGGACACTGGAGTCCTATACTCTTCCTATACTTCTTGCAGAGCAGAAGTCAGCTGTTTTGAAGTGGGAGATGATGAAAAACAGATGGCTAGGTCCATTTGCTCAGTACCAGAATTCTCCAAAGTCTTTTGTTTTCTCTTAGGAAAAGGAAATACTCTGTTCTGGGAACTGGTTCTGAACATTTTGGGTTTAGCCCCTCCAGTGATCAAAACAGTTAACTGGAATGAATTTCAGCTTCAGCAATCTGGAGAATAAGATGGTGCTGGCAAGTAGAGGAATTCTTCAGTATCTGCTCTTCAGAAACAAAAATTAAAAACATAGCCACTCCAAAAAGAAGTCCAACTTGGTATATACAGAATTTATACATCCGTAATTTTTCAGGAGGATTGAGGCCTCCCTGAATATCCAGTGTGTCTCTAATACTAAATCACTTTATCACATGTGCTGCTTTTAGACAACCCATTCCCTATTTCCTCATTACTTTTTTCTCAAACTAATGGATGAGACTATTTGAACCATAGTATTTAAACTATAAACCGACCAGATATTCTTATTAGACCAAAAGGATCCCTGCAGTTTTGTCACATCTCTGTGCTAAATTTGTAGCCCTGTACTTTCCATTGTTGTGTAATGTTCCTCCATTTTCTGGAGAAGCTAAAAAGACACATTAGAATAGCAAATTGCTGAATAATGAGATTCTGCTCTCAATTGCTTCCATCTTTCATGCATATTATTGGTACCTGTCCATGATGTTAGTTAATCTCAGCTGCCTGTATCAGAACTTTTCACCATATGGCCAAAAAAGTGGCTTGTTTTTCCAACCTCTGCCATGCCATTTCATCCCTAGCCCTGGTGTCATCCTTTCCTATACCTCACTCTGCCCTCACCAGCAGCTATACAGCACACACATAGCAACAGTCTTTTAATTTAACTTTTCAAACAGTTTCTTGCTGAGACCTGGCTCCTGCTAAACAACAGAAATGGGAATCACAGCAACTAAAGTTTCACAACAGAGCTATTGAATTTCATCCACACAAGAGACACTGGAGAGAACACAGTAGGGACATGGGGATATCTGGGCTACAGTGTGTGCTCTTTCCACTTTGCACCACTGGTTTCCATTTCGCTTGTAAATATGCCAGCATATTTCATTCTCAAAATCTCATTCCACTACACAGAATCAGAGTTTGTTTCCTAGTTTGTCTCATCACAACCTCATTTTTTACAACATTTTTTACAACCTCATTTTTTCCCCTTTCCTTCCCAAGGGAAGCTGTAGCTTTTGAAGGAACATTATAAAGGTATAAAACTTCCAGACTGGAGCAGAATGACTGAATCTTTAGTGCAGAACCTGTTACTGGACAATGGCCAGTGCCAGAGTCTGAAGATGTGAAGAGCAAGATGCAAGAACCACACAGTTGACAAAACTACTCTCTCTCCCTCACCTTTCTTCTCTCCTATGAAGGGTTCTACATAAGTATAATAGTTAATTAGGCTAATAATCAAAGGTCAGGGGTTTATTTTTTCTTTAATCTTCTCTAAATGAACTGTCTTGTGTTAAATCCATAAATGTCCAACTTTTCTCCAAAGAAAACCCCTTGCCAAGACAAGACACAGCTACAAATTTTCTTCTCAGGAAGAACATTCTCATAATTTTTTAATTTACGCCTTTTCAATTTAATGAAGTATTCTATGTTGTTAGACAAGGACCAAAAAGCTCCTAATATCTACTCTGAACTATTCAATTATTGCATAATTCCTTTACTTAGTGTCCCTTTGTTCATTTTCTGGCCAAGATAAACAATACCAGTCTTTCTTTCCTCCTTCCCATTTCTGAAACAGGAAACCCTTGTCATCAGTCACAGCTTATGCTGGGAAGCTGGGCTCATTGTATGTGCAGAGTCCCATCATATAGCATTAAAAAATCCATCTCCTTGACGAATATGAAGTCAGCATTGGTCAGCACTGTAAAAAGGGAAATCTCAGCCTCTGACAGTGTCCTAGAAAATGATGGAACAGTACTAGTAAAGATCCTTCTCCACAGATAAAGATCTACTAACCCTTGATATCAATCCATGCTTCTGTCCACAGGGATTGCAGTAAGGTCTGTTTTGCCTGTGGGAACATTAGTAATGACTAAAAACTAATTGCTGCTAATTATCACTTTGTAATGAGAGCTGAGAAGTCATGAAGTGATCTCTTAAAGAAGTGACCTCAACCAATCACTGAATATTCCACATTGGAATGAACCCACAAGGATCAAGTCCAACTCTTAAGTGAAGGGCCCATACAGGGATCACACCCACAACCCTGGTGCTATCAACACCATGCTCTGAGCAGCGGAGCTAATCTCAGTTGACCCTGAATAATGCACCAGAGTTCTCCATCAAGAAGGAAGATGGAATTGGTTGGTCTATGATCGCTGGATCTGGCATCAACAGACTGTGGCATACCTCCTCAACAACTTCTGACATTTAGATTCACCTCACCACAAAGTACAGAACTTGCTTAATTGGCAGATGTTTCAAATTTGAAAATACACCATTCACTGTGGCACTAAAAGCCTTCAGCATGCTGAGTGAAAGGTAGGGTGCAATAATGGTGCATGGATCAGGATAGAAATCAACTCACAGAAAGGCTGAAGAATAAAAACTGGCATTAGGGAATAATGGAACAATACATGTGGTCTAAAGCAACCATAGCACCTCTGCAGTTCAAAGTAAAATTAACTCCAGCAGAAAAGTGGTGGCAGGGAAAGGGTCATGCGGTTGGAGAACAGGGCACCCACTGTCTTAAATGAAAAAGCTGAAATTAAAACTTGACATTTAGAAAAAGTCAGTTCCACAGGGGAAAAAAAAACAACCAAACCAAACCAAGTTATCATAAGCATACACATGTGCTACTACCAGAGAACTACTTTCTAAAAAGAAGTGAAAGCTAAGAATGAAATAAGAGCAATTGTCACAGAACATCTAAAAGCAGGAAAATAACATTTTTTACTGTGATTCTTTCTACAAGGTGTCAAAAATACAATTCGGAAATTTATGAAAGAATTAATTATGCTGAGAGTGATGGGGTTTGGTGCTACAGCAACTGTTCTATCACAAAGTAAGTGTACTCCACCTGGCCCACCAGCTCTGCACATGCACACCTGGAGAAATAGAGAAGGCTGAGCACTTCAGTGGTCAGGTACTGTAAATGCAGATGTGGTTTGCTGTGACAGGAAACAGGAACATGATCTCCACACAGCCACCACGCTCTGTGCTCCACTGCAATTCGCAGCTCTGTCATTTGAGCTGCTCTCACATCAGTAACCCAATGCCTTGGCCTGAGCACACATCTGGCAATGTCATGCACGTCGCATGCACTGGGAGCACAGGTGGGGTGATATAAAATGAGTGTGTTCTGAAGCAAACGCAGAATGGATTGGAAGTACATCTAGAAATAAGTGAGCAGTGACCATAACAGGAGCAGGGAAAGCTCATGAACAGTGAGCTCTCTTCAGTAATTCTGGGAAAAGCCACTTTACCATTAACACACACTCATAAATAGCCTACATCAGAGGAAAAAAACTGCTACTTTTTGACAGCAGCTGAGCTAAACAGGATTACAAAGCAGGGGATTCTTGCCAACTACTTGATTATAATAATTACCTGCTAGGCTGTGCAGTATGTTCAAAAATAAGCAAGTAAAAGTAAGCAAGGTAGAGAGATTTATAGAAAAAACAAGCAACAAAAATTATACTTTGTGTTCTCATTATGGGGCAAAACTTTCTTTGAAGTTACAAAACATTCTTTGTCTGCCAGAGAGGCAATTTCCAAAGGCACCATAAGATGGAACAGTAAGATTTCTATTTATTTTCTCCCACTGATGGCCACTGAAAATGGTTTTGCTATCTCTGAAAACTGTCCATAAGTACTGCAGTATTCTTTACTCACAAAAGATTGTCATTATCAGGAGAAAATATCAAGCAATATACAAAATGAGGCAAAAATACACTGCTTCACACATGCACTACTACTATTACTTCTCTACTTCATTACATAAAATCCAAGCTGATAAGTTAAGGCAAGGAAGTGTCTTTTGTGTAGTTGTTGTGCTAGGAACACACAATCACAGTGACTGGAAGTTGACTATATATGTGTGTGTATATATATATACACACATATACATATATATATATTTCAGTAAAGTCAAAGGAGATAAATTTGTGAGTTAAACAGAACTTAATCCATAAAAGACCTTTCCCGTCATCCTCTGATGCAGCTTCACATACAGCAGACTTAAAATTCCAAGAAGAAAATCAAGTTCATATTTGTTTTGTAAATATATTGCCGCAGACCAATATCTCTAAAGTACATTACATAAAAGAAGGCAAAGGAAGGACAGGATGAGACCAACTAAAGAATATAAAGAGAAATGTAGAAACTATCTGAAGAAAAAAAGCAAAAACACTTTGTAAAACCATCAGACAGGATAGGAGAGAAATGCAGTCAGAGGCAGGATTTTTTCGCCCAATTCTAAGAAAAGGCAGTATAATAGTTCTGTAATTCCACTATAAAACTAATATAAAATTATAATGGCAAAATAAAATTATAGATTCTATAACGAAGATTTTAAAAAAACATGGTAACATTGCTGTGAATTCCTACTGTTCTGCAGCACAAGGAATTCAGGATTTTAATAATACTATCACGGTAGCATGCAAAGGCATTTGCAAAATGTATGTCAAAATCAATTTCCCAGCACAGGCAGTATTCTCTATTACTGCATGAAATCCTGAGGGACTGGTTTGAACTGACCATGACTGCACTCAACACATTTTGAAACTAACCCCACTGTCACCACCTGTGGGTTCCAGACAAAAGAAAAGTCCTTTATGCAGGCCAGCATGCAGAAAAAGGTCTCTTTCTCAGCATTATTTTCTTCCCTACAAGTATCTCCTTTCTGTACTGACATCTAATGTAGAATCTGATGAAAAATAACTATTTGCTCTAGCTTCCCTCCAGTCTAAATGACTCCTTCAGTTACAGAAATACATCTTCACTGTTTGAGTCAAAATTCTTAAACGAAGAATTTTCACAAATTAAAAAACCACACAATTTCTTCCTTATTATGAAATTAATAAAAATAGATTTAATACAAAATGCAAAGCAAATTGCGTCCTGGCATATTTGCCCTCCTTCAACAGTCTTTCCCCCTGCAAAGAATTCCACTATTTTTTAATATGCTAGCCATGGACTGGGAAATTTCAGAAAAATTACCATTAGCTTTATAATGTCATCACCTCGGTATTCAAAGGCAAAGGAATGCAGACTCTGTGCCTTTATGAAGGATCATTTTACACCTAGTACAGAAAATAACATCACTCTGAGGCAAATCGTGTCAGTGATAAAATGTGAGCAAAGTCAGGCTGGCATGTATTCATCTGATACTTGTGCCTTGAGATAACTTACCCAAAGACAGTAAAAATAAATTACTACTACATATTGACAATGTTTTGCAAGGAAAAAAAAAGGATAAAGACAAATTATAGGAAACCTTGAATGATCAGGTGCTTTGGACTGCTGTTTCATGAGAGCCCAGTGCCTCCAGTGTGACTGCTCCTTTAGATGATAACACTGCAGAGAGCCCTGCCCACAGCTCAGGCTACCCATGCCAAAATATTGAATGCCACAAGGAAAAAATACACATTTCAGGAATTAAACAAGCTTTACGGTTCATGCATTAAGAGTAAAAACTCTCATTGCACAACTCAATTCTGTGGTTATTTCTGGACTTGCAGCAGTAAAAGCAAAGACAGTATGTCAACAGTGAATGGGATAATTCCATGACAGAAGTGAGAAATGTCTCTTGCTGCAGGATACAGCAAAACAAAGGCTCTTCAAGCAAGTAAGATTACAAAAGACCTTAACAAAAGAATTAAATCCTTAGTGACTACCTGCTTATCATATAAGCAGGTCTCTCACAGCAATCTCACCTTTAAATCAAACTCATTAATTCAAAAATCAGTAATTACATCACAGCAAATGACATAACTCAGAAGATCTAGTATAGAAAACCAGAGCCTTTACTTAACCAGTCCTGTGGTGAGCATGTATGTAGTATGTCTGTCTGCTTTCCTTTATATGCAGCTCCTCTGCATTCTTTAAGGAATTATGCTAACTCCAAAGATCATCTGGCTTCAGCCGTGGCCCCCTGGTCATTGACAGACACACTGAAATCTTCAAAAGCATCTCATCTTCACATGTGTTACCAACACCAGCTGGGAAAATAAGCTGTTTCTGCTGGTTTGCAGATAACAAGTATTTACAGTTTTGAACTTTGAATCAGTGGAAATCAGAAAAACCTGCTTGCTTAGTGTCAAGACAAAGTTCTGAGGTGAAACAGTATTTTTCTACAACACTTTAAAGTAAGAATAGCACTAGATCCCCTCTGCTGCACGCAAAAGCAGCTCATCATGTGGGCATAGTCTGTATGAAGCTGTAGCAGCTGTCTCACATTAACATGCTTAACAACACAAATACAGTTACAATATAGATGCAAAATTACAAATGTTGAATTAATTTTAAGCTGGTATATAGTTGATATTAGCCCTTTTTTTTCCAGTGAGTATCAGAATCCCATAAATCTCAGCTACTGTTGAGGTCTTGGTCCTTATTTTCTTTGGCTGGATTATAGCTAAACATATCTACTCTCCCTCTTTTTTGAGCTTTAATCACTCAGTAAAGTAACTATTATTATTTTGTCTATTGGGTTAACCTGTCCACAATCACATACTACTTATATCAAATTTGAAAGGTCACACAGCAGTCATTTTGTGCGCCACCAGATAATGTCATGTGAATAACTGCATTTGGACATTTTAATGTAAACAAATCTAATGAGACTTTATTAATTTTGCAGGAAACTCTCACATGTTTCCTTAACATACATTTGGTTCCCATAAAAGCCCCAAACAGCCAGCCCTGGCAAAATGAAAACCCTTCTCTCCTCTGACCAACAGGAGAAGTTCATGTTGGTGTGTATTACCACCAACCACAAAGGAATCCACTTTTACTGCAGATTTCACTATCAGTACAGTTTTGGGCTGTTTTGGGTTTTTTTCACTTGGCTGCCAAAAGGACTAGTTTCTTTCACAGTGTGTTCTGTGACAAAAACAAATGAAGCAGCAGGAACAAGTCCAAGACAGCCAGTCCCATGAAGGCTAAGAAGGTATATAGAGGAACTTCATTAGTAACATTCCTAAATTCATTCCTAAGAACCTGGGTTTATAAGAGAAGGGCAAATATAACTTCTTTCCCCTGTTTTTCAAGGGAATGTTACAATATATTCCCTTTTAAAAATCTTTTAGTAAGAGTCTCCTTTAATCACACCATATTTGGCCATTCATTTATTCAATTCCCTTATGTACTTACTGTCTGTAAACTCCCAATTCCTGAGGAAGCCAAATAAGACACTTGACAAGAATTGCCTCCAAGTCTATTCAGGAGCTGCCAAGAAGTGGGATTCCTCCCAGTTGAGGATGTTACTGCCATAAACACCTCACAGGGGTTACGGAGCTTGTGGTGAGCTGGTTTTAGAGCTCTTTTCAGAAAAATCAAAGTGTTTTCTGCTCTTCCTCTCCCCAAAACCACTGGGGAAAAATTAAATATAATAACTTATATACTGCCAACATCCCTCTCTGCTACAGTGTATTAGAGCACAATTTCACAGGTATCCAAGATGTAGGATATGTAGTGGATAGCAGATTGAACCCTAGCAATCCTAAGATTGTGCTAGTGGATAAGAAGAGTTCTTATAAAACCCTTACACCTTTCAGGTGTGACTCATATCAAATGTAATCTCCCTACAGAACATTAGGCTACCTGGTTTCATATTCATCTGAACTTATCATCCTTCCCAAACACTCAGAAAGCCAGAACAGCTGGGGGTGAGGGTGTCCATTCCTGCCACAGCTGGACTTAATCACAATGATCACAAGTTCTTCCACCTTTAGGCTTCACAAGCTGGACTGCAATGGAGCAGATAACTGAACACACCACAACCTGAAATCCTGGAAAGTCTCCTACCTGACTGAAAGGCAGCACAGCAGGTGCTCAGCAGTCACAGTCACGCAGCACATCTCCTCTTAGTTTATTCTCCTACGACTAACTCCCCATTAAATAGCAGGTCAAATTCAAGGCGGACAAGCACCATGGCTAAAGACACCACTGGTTTCTGAATGAGAAATATGTGTCCTTGAACAAAATTAATTTTTTTCCAGATGATTACAGAACTTCCCTTCTTCTGAACAAGCCAATGAACACTGAAGCAGCTGTTCAGTAGGAAGAATGTTCAGCTGTGGTTCAGTCAGGTCCCACACTGCAAGAACAAAGGCTCTCAGAAGCACTGGCAGATTCTGGAGAGTCAGAGAGCCACTTGGTGATAACACAGTTACATAAACAAGGAGAGGGAAAGGAAAGAAGAGAATCACTGGAGGGAAACTACAGCAAAAGAATTACAATCTTTGGGGATGAAAGAAAATGCATTGCTGACATCCATTACAGGAAGGAGATCTGACACAACGTTGAGGAGGCAGAGGAGCACTCTCACATTTTCAACACCATTCATACCACTCTATTATGTTCAAGTGTTTGTTGACAAATATAAAAATCCCTTCACTTTCAAAACCATACTGAACATAGTTGATGAGATCTTAAAGCTTATTAAGATAAAACTTCACCACATCTTTTCAACATGGCCATTTCAACAGGCTAAGCGGTTATGTAACTGGTAAATGAAAATCGCCCAAGATATTATGAAAACAGTACTTTTATAGTATCATTCAATGTGCTTGAGAAAAACAGACATTTTTTCTTACACTAACAAACCCCAGTACATTGACAAGTTTTATAAATTAGACTTAATATGCTCCTTTTCCAGTCATTAATGTCACACAGTAGTGCCTCATTTTACACTTTAATAATTTCATTTGGTAAGTCATCTTGCAGTGCCAAGCTTCCCATCCAAGGGTCTAAGTAAGGAGGTGGAACCTGAGCTCTGCTCCGTGAAGACTCTCAGCCCCCAAGAAGCAGCAGCTACACTCCCTGCTTTGGTCCCAGAAGATAATGCATACACAATTCCTTTTCTGCAACTGCACCAGCCATGCATATAGTGCCAGCATGGAAAAAAACCCAAAAACTTTTTACTGCATATTTTAAGTTCTGCCCAGTGGAGTTTTCTTCATGTGTTCGCTATGTAGCCTTCGGAACAAAGCTGCTGGTGAGAACAAGTCTACTCACACCTACTCATCCACAGTCAAAGCTGAGTATAAAAAGCCACGGAAAGAGTCATCACCCCAGCACAGAGAAAAATATCCAGGCAAGTGGAAGGAATGAGAGTATTTCCAAGCAGTCGGGATTCTTGCTGCCTAAAGACAATGAACACAAGTCTCACGGAGGCATGTGAGCCTTCTCAAGAGAAATTAAAAGCAGCTGTTAAATTTTTCACTCTCCTTTGAGCCCTGATTTCACAGTGAGCAGTCAGTATCCTGTTCTACAAAGAAAAGTGGGCGGCTGGTTTCTTTTTCACGATAGGACCTGACCTGTTGGTTCTGGAGCTCCTCAGATGAAGGCGCTTGGACATACCACAGCTGCTCATCTCTGGAAGAAAGCAAATTTCATTCTGTAATAAAATACTGCCCACACTCTCCCGAAGGTATAAAATGTGTGGCTTTAAATTTGTTTTAGGATCATTTTTGATGAACTGTATCTGGGAGGCTATCTACACACCTGGGGTGGAATTTTTCTGCAATAAAGACACCTGCAATAAATAAATTTGACCATTACTGTCAACTAAAATAATCTCATGAAGTTTTTTAATTTCTGATGATATACTGCTATCAGAAAATTCAAGACTTGATTCTTATCTTAAACATCCCTGGAGTCAGACAGTGAAATCAAGCAGCTCTTCATTTATAGATGCATCTAAAGACACACTGGAGAGGATCAGGAAGTTTGTTCAAAGTTGTGATACTCTTCACAGTATCACAGAAACAGAGAAAAACTCACAATACAAAAAATTATTATGTAGAAAACAAAAGACAAAACCTCAGTGACAAAATTAAACCTTGCCTTCCTCTTTATGTTTACAAACCAGGTGACCACGTAATGACAGATACTTAAATGTCTCAAGTAAAGTCCTAGCTACTGGACATGTTCAAAGGCTTAAGACAGAAATAGACTGGAAAAATGGTTTTTTTCCCCGTCATGTCCAAAAATACAGGAGAAAAATGGACCTTTTGATAGAAAAAATAACAACATGGACAGAACCAGAGAAGTATGACAATTAATAGACTAATCTTTGAAGCTTGGAAAAGTTTGCCAACACGTGTTAGCAATTCTCCACAGGAATGAAACAGACTGACCACTACCTTGGGTAAGACTTTGAGATTTAGCAACCACACTGTAGAAAGACAAGAAAAAAACCAAAACGGGGTCTTCTGTTGACTTAATTAGAAAAGGAAAAACACTGCCAAACACAAAAAATGCATCATGACAGGACTGTGTTCTGCATTTGTCTCATTGATGTTACTAAAGTATTCCTGACTGCTAAAGCATAGAAATGTAAATGCCGCTGACAAACATAAAAGCCAGCTGTATTATTAAAAGCATGTTTTTCATAAGAGCAAGTTTTTTAGCAGGACACAGAACAAGTCACCATCCTGGTTCATGCTATGAAAAAGTCTAATAATTCTATTACACTGATGAATACTGTGACACAAAAGTTTAACACAAGCAATTAGGAACCCCATATAATAATTAAAGTCTCTTTGCATATTTGGAAACATTTTTCTACCATGATCAGTCTTCACAGTCTGTTATCTGTCAGTTTACGATGGTATAGCTCACAACCTAAAGAGTTTCATAGAATAAAGCACAGTGCAGCAAATTAATGAGTTTTGTATAACTGACTTTGGGAGGAGAGAGTATCTGCCCAGACAGTTTGTACAAGACAGATGTAAGAAGTTGAAACAGCTTCAGTTACAAATCAAATAATAAAAATAAACTAGTCACATGGTCTAGGGTAGAAATACTAGACACCTCAATAAAATAAAAATACAGAAGAAACAAATGTAAGTTCTGTAGTTTGTGGAGAGGACTGGAAGAGAAGTGCCCTCCCTCCCATTCTGATTTAAGCACTGTCAATCAATGTAAGGTGGCCTTACCTGAAAGCACAACTGCAGAAGAGCATCTGTAACCTGAGCACACTCCATGTTCTGTATTGCTGGGTTTGGAGGATAAAAGCTTTACAGTGAGGCTAGATATAGTTTAGAGCTGGACACTGGCAGAGGCAGGAGCAGGAAAGGTAACTAATTATTATTTTTAGTTCCTCTTATTACAAACACCAGTGTCACCAAGAAAATTCAGTGCAGCTTTTTTTGACAATTCCCATGGAAAATACTGATGTCTAAAATTCATTGACGATCCTTTTTAAGTACCTTCTGGATTTCTGAAAGGTAGTCCAGGCACTGCCTCTACTAAGATGTTAAAGAAAACCCCTAACGTTTGCTCTGGAGGCTCACCACAACGTGGTACTTATATGTAAAGGGGACTTCCCAATCAAATAACGAAGCAGAATAGTTGATTACTTTCATCTGGTAGCAGGATAAGTGTAACACGTTGTCCTAATGATCTTTAACCTGGGAATTTTAAATTGGGCATGGATTTACCACATCTCAGTATCTTAACAATGCTCTTCAGATACTAGCAAATGGATAAAGACAAAAAGAGGACAGACATCTACTGTTAACTTCTTAAACCCATCCATTTTGAACTGCAGGCAACAACAGCATAAACTCTGGTTAAGCAGAGTTCACAAAAACTGTATTTGTCAAAGGAGAACACAGTCTGTGAGACTTTCAAACACCTGACATTAATAAAGACATTTCCCCACATACAACCACTAAAATGGAAAGCTTTGTGGTCAATGGACATCCAGGGTACTATCTAAACTTACAGAGGTTTTAACTGCAACACACAGGTTTAAGTTTCTAGTAATCCATTTTTCCTGCTCAAACATGTATTAATCAAGGACAGATTAGTAAACAAGTCAGTGATAGGATAGTCCACTAAGTAGCAAGGGAAGGCAAGGGCCACATTAAATGCTGAAAAGGTGAAATTTCTAGGGAATGGGAATGACTACATGAATAATCTCTCCTGAAAAAATTAAATCTAAGCAAAACCACTACAATCTATTAGGCAATTAACTGCCGGAAGTGTTATATCCCACTCCAGGGAAGGCAGCTGAAACTGTCCTCCTTCAGATTGTTAACACCTGGACAAAGCCATTAGGCTTGGAAGTAAATCATTACCTCTCCCTGCAGGTGCTCCTGCTGAAGCATTCCTGAAGACTTTCACACTTTTATACTCATTTTTAAAACTTCACTGCAGGTCCTTCACAATTCAATCACTGATATTCAGTGTTCTCCACTTTATATTGAACTAATTAATTCAAGACAATTAAGTCAGGCTTTCAGTATTAAGGAGGCCTCTGGGGGGAATAAAACAACTGCAGTGACTGGGCAGGAGCACTAAGAAAACTGAAATGCCACTGTAACTTCTCCTTTCTGAAAGAGAACCTTGCTCCGCCATCCAGGACTTTTCTTTCTCTTGCAGCTTTCCTCTCTTAAGTCTTATTTTCACAAGATCAATTTCATGTTCTGGATTTATTGTCATCAGTTTCCTGGGAAACATCCTGGCATGCTTCAGCATCTCACCAGATTAGTATCAATGATTAAGAACATCTTCAAGACTAGAAATGTTTTCCAAGCACAGGTCTACAGCTGTGATTGTGGAAAACATGTACTGAATTTAATGATCAGGAAAACCCTTCCCTTACAGCTATCACACATCCCTTTCCAGAAAAAGGAAAATGGGAGCTTGATTTTGGTTCAATCCCTTTATGAGTGAATTAACAACTGAACTATCAGGGGGAAAAAAAAGAAAAAAAAAAAAGGGAGAGAGCATTTACTTTATTAACTTCTTTGCTTTCCTTAAGGATCAAAAGATGTGCTTTATTTCCAGAGGATGTCAATGTTTCATTCAGCCTGCAGTACCTTGTTACCTTCATATTTAATAGGAAATAGGAAAAAAAGCAATGAAACAAATTGCAGGTTCATTCTAAGTGAAAGCCTGTATTAATTTTTTCAGCTCAGAAAAGGCAAGATAAGAGCTACAGCACTGAACCAGAATAAATGTGACAAAAAAGTCAATAGAAGTCACATCTCTGGGGATTTGAACCAGAGAAGTAGTAGTAGCCTAATCCTGCTACTACTTATTTTGTACTGCTGGTCTAAATGTCAAAAACCATATTTAGATCCAAAAAATCCACCTAAAAGAACTGCTGATTAATGGTACTCAAGTTACTGAAAATTGATAAATTATCCCAAAACACACAGACTGAAAGAACAAATTAAAGATGGCTCTACCAAATTAATGTTAGTATCTTAAGTTTTTGAATACTATATCACATAAAGATCATCCATATCAACGATGCCACAGCTAGAAGTGATCAATACACTTACAGCTTAGTAATGCTCTGAAGATATAAAATTGCCCTGGAATTGTCACAAATACATACAGTGTTCCCAGTATCTCAATCTCTGTACTACATTATGGATTCCAAGGCCTGCAGTGACTGTACATATGAAGAGAATGTGAACTAATCTAGTGAGATGAATAATTCTAGAGGAGTTTTATGCAAAAAAAAAAAAAAAGTGTTCTCGAAGTTCACATTTTAAACAAAAGTAGCTAAATAACTAGAACTTATGGTTCTGCATTAGATTAAATCTCATTTTTATTATATTTTAAAGTAGAAGAAGTAACACTTTATTGCTGTAAAAGAACATGACAAGAATATTGAATGGTCAGGTTACTGTATACTTGGTAAGAAGCATTCAGATATCTAAAGAGAAAAAATTACTCTAGATTTATGTGGCATTAAAGGGCACTATCAGCTCAACAGCTAGCTCTGGAAGTGGACTTTTTCAGAGCAAGAAATAAAAATAAGCCAGCCTGCCTATCACTTTATCAGCATGTCCCTTTCTACACTTTGAAACAAAAATATTTACTACTGTCATGGTTAGAAGAGATCTCCCTCTTGAAATACTACCTCCCTTTTCCCCATCTACTCACTGCAGAAATTGCTTCAGATCATAGATTGATACACAATGAAAATCTGTATCAAACAGATGCCTCCTATACCTACACTCTTACATAATTGTTCTTTAAATGACCAGAACATACTGAGCACACAAAGTGCCTGAAGCTTCAACTCTCTCCAAAAAATGCTGCTGCACGTGATGGTCAGTTCGTGTCTCACAGCTAGAAGAGTTTCTGTGGATCAATCTGGAGACCAGAACATCTAATACTAATCATCCATAGCCTCATGCCATCCTAAAACCATTTCCACAAATCCTTAACTTTGGAACACAGTTGCTCTGGGTGAGTGTCCTTCATTCTGACAGTGTTCAATTAAATACAGAAAGACAACCGATACCTCCTTTTGTTTTGAAAGCTTAATTGAATTTCTGGCAGTTTCTAGAACTCTGCTTCAGTCCTATTGACCAGGTGAAACTCTCACAACAGCATTCATTCCCAAAACAAAATTCTTCTTCTTACCTTTCAGATATTTTAAGGACAAGCATTCGCAACACGCAACACAAGTCACAAACCCAAACACTCTGCAGGACTCTTTTCAGAAACAATCCATCATGTTCTCTTTGACTCTGCTCATCTTTCTCTTCTGACCACCAAGTCATAATAATGACAAAATGCCTTTTTTTCCTGGCCACTACTGCTGGCAGGTCAATATTCCAGTCTCATCTCTGTATTTGTTAGTCTGCCTCCTTCTTGTATCTTACAATTGTTTTTGTCTTCCATCAGTACTTTAATTACTTGTGTAATCTTCTCTCACATTTCATACCTGCAACAGCAAAGTTACAAGCAAAAGTAGGCTGAATTATAATCATAATAGATCTTACCCTCATGCTGAAGAACTTCACAGACCCAAGAGGAATAGGACTAAGATGTTTATTCTCCATAGTCAGAGATCCTATCTCTTGCTCATAGTGATGTACTTTATTTAATTCAATGAATATTGACTCTAAAAGGGATTACAGATATTCTAAATATTCAGAGGTCCTAAATTTTCTAGAGCATTTTTAAAAGCAGGGTGAAGAATATGACAGATGACTGTCTGCCTCTTGAGGCTCTCTGAAAGCTACATTGACAATTCCACTCAAGAAAAGCAGTTTTAGTACTGCGCAATGAGAATATCCACACTCACTGTGACAGTCCAGGAATCTTCCCTGTAAACGACTCATAAACTTTGTCTGACATTTGCAAATTGTTTTATAAACATTGTTTTCTTAATTGAGTAACTTTCATACACACTCTTTCCAACCATACCACTCCAACCAGACAGAATGACTGGCCATTAACAATAACAATTGCTTCATTGAGTGAGGCTGATTAAAGTCAGGAAAGAGTTTTCTCCTGCTTGTCCACAAGGAGGAAGCGGAGAGAGCAGAGAACACCCAAGCAAGAAAAATTCACTGAGCGGATAAAACATAAGCTTAAAAAGATTTGAAAGAAAAGCCTACACAGGGGGCAATCTCAGTAGTTTTCAGAGAGGAGAAAGAAGGTGGTCTTATTTAGTTGGAGGCACGTAAGATTCACGTGAGAACAAAATGTCAGAAAAGCTTTGTTATGAAGAAAGGCCGGAAAGTGCAGAAGCCAAGAAGAGCTGGGCTGAATCCCAACAGTCTCTTGAAAGATTTATGGTATCTCCAGAAGGTGCTTAGAGACCCCACAGAGGTTCAGATTCCAGGGGCTTAAAGAATGAATGGCCTAATGAAATAAATCCCTAACACATAAGCCAGTGAAATGTCCCACCAGAGGAGGAACTCCACCAGCAACCCCAGTTAACCTGTGTGTTATTAAAAAAAAAAAACCAGAATGAATTCACATGCAAGTCTATGAGCCAAGAGAAACATAGATGGTTAGTCCTCAGAGCAAGGAGATGAGATTTTAACAGCTGCAAAGTGTTGAGTTAATGCTCAGAGGATAGGCTGTTTGGTGGATTTTTTCCCCCAGCAAATAAAGCTGAGTATCTGCTCTAGGTCTCCTCAGCCCCAGGGCCAGACTTGAAGATATAAAGAGAGAATTACAATACTCCTGGAGAAAGAATATCACCAGGAATCATTTCTCTATAAGACGCTTTGACTTCTCAGAGACTCATAAACCAATGAAAATAACAAAGCCATTGGACTCGAATGTTTCAGACCATGTAATTACCACTTAAGTTTAAATTAAATGGAGGCATGAACAAAAGTTAGCCTGTATCTCAAAGTTTTTGTAATAAATATGTAATGCTCAAATAAGCAGTTAACAAAGGCCAAAAAAAATGGAGGGCTGTATATGAAAAAAGTCTAGGACTTCAGTCAATCACAATAAAAAAATATAGGTACTCCTGGACAGAAAAAAAACCCCAGAAACATGTGTACGAAGATGAAATGAGAGCATGCTGTTAAAACTGGCCATTGTAGTAGAACTGAAGGAGTACCTTCCTCATTTCTGCTATCAGCAGGGATTGTGGCCAGCATGACCAGAGTGAGGACACACAATCGAAGCTATGCACCTTGCAGGTAAAATTCAAACAGCACTCAAAGTGGGCAGACCCAACATAGAATTATTATAAAACTGACAAATCAAACTATAAGCTCGCAGCCATAACCACTCTAGATCTTAACAAAACAAGCTCTCTTAAAAGTATCAAATGAAGGGACAACAAAAAATGAATGTGGCAACTACAATCTTATCAGCCTGACCCAAACAGACCACTAGAACAACTTTCAAAGAATAAAGACAGAAAAGAAGATAAAGCATTTGCCAAGAACTTCAGTATCCTTCCAATCACAGATTTTTCTAGGCACACAAGTAAGTTGATCTGGATTTAGTAAAGCAACCAATAGAAATCACATTTCTTTACATATTACTTAGTACAGACAACATAGCTTTTAGTCAATCGTATAGTAGGAAACTAGATAAAGAAGGATTCAAAACAAGTTGCCTCAAAAAAGGGAATTAACAAATATGTTGGTTGTATTGATAACAAGCTTGTTAAATCTATTAATTAACCAGCAAAAAACAGAACATAAGCAATTCAATAACATTCACTAATTCTTGAAACTAGAAAGCCCTGTCAATGTAGGAGATCAAGAGGATCCTTATACAGAACTAGAATGCCGAAGTAACAAATACAGAATGACAAAATATGAAATTACATACCAACAAACTAATATTTTTTGCTGTGAGCTGGGAAGTTATTCATTGGAAACTGGAGGAAAAAAACCAAACATGGATGACTATAAGTCAAAGTGATCCAGCCTAAAAAAAAAGATAAATGCAAACTGATTTAAGTGAGATGTTACCAGTTAAGTACTGACATTCCTCTGTAAATAACCTGTCAGTTTCCACTTCAAAAATATTGAGTATAGATGATGGAGCAGAGAGCTCCAGTGGTCCGGCTAGAGCCAGAGACTTGATGAAAACACCTTCCTGACCATGCATTTCAGAAGGCACAGCAGTTCTGATGTTTCCTAGAAATGTGGGGCGTGCAAGGGGAGGTGTAGTCACTGGGAGCCTTTGCGAATGGTGGGTGCTGAGATCTGCACCTGATAATCCCCACCCGTGTTTGTAACTTTCATCCACACTTTCCAGGAAAGAATAACATTATTTACTGCATGCTCATAGGCCTAAAACATGGGTTCCATTAGAAGCAATTAGCAAGAATAATGGCATAGCATAAAATCAAAGTCTCCAAAAAGTACACCATAAATGGCCTGCAATAAGATGTAATAGACATGGAAAACATTTGTGTTTCCTGGTGATTTCTGAAAAAGACATTTCAACAACAAAGTTTTAGAAACTGAGGGATAACTTGTGTCCCACAACCACAGGGCTCTGGAAAAGTAGCACATGATCTAGTCTAACTCCCAAATATTGGCTAGGGTCCCCCCTTCAGGCAAACATTTCTGAAAATTAAAAGCAGTCAGACTTTCAAAAAGGCTGTTTCAGCTGTCAGGTCTTCTCCCCCTCCTTAGATACAGGCACAAGTGGATAAAAAAACAAAAAAAAAAAAACCCAACCAAAAATAGTTTCAATAAAATGTAAACATTAGTCCTTTAATTGAATATTACAAACCTAAGAGACTTGAGGTTTGTTTTTTATCAATGGAAAGAGAACACAAAAGCAGCCTGGTATCATAGCAAAATCATTATATGACTGTTCCACTGCCAAAATTATTGCTAAAGACACCAACTTCAAAGACAGCTAAAAAAAGAAAAGAAACAAATTCCAGGATATGGAATTTTACTTTAATAGTAACAAAATGGAGCAAACAAACAAGGGCCAAATATATGGGAGGCTGCCATACTTCTTTCTTTTTAAACCCAGAATGAAATGTTCTCTGTTAGATCCTTTAAATGTAAACAAATCTAAACCTAAAGGAAAAATAATTTTCTAACTTGTGACTTCATTTTCAAATTAAACTTTCAGGGAAAATAATTATTCTACTATTACTAGTGATGGCAGCATGCATTGTTTTAAAATGCGTTACATTAAGAAGGAATTCTGCGCTCTAAGAAAACAGGTCACGTTTAGTTTGTCCAGTATTAGTTTGTTTCATCCCCTTGCTCCTACAGTGTCATGCACACAGCACTCTCTCCCCCTCAGAAACCCATGGACACACATTAAATTAGCTGAGATTTTCAAAATGCAGAGAACCTGAAATCACCCCAAAGAACAAGCTGTGGCTGACTTCATTGCAGCTTCTGTTTCTAAGCTCCCTGCATGTTTGAACAACAAATCTCTTTGGAAAGACCCTCCCAGTTCTGCCCACTGTCTCTCAACTTGTGCAACCACCAACTGGCGTGACATTGTTGTATAGTATTACTATAGACCTACACAGACAGAAGGCAGAGGCAGGAAATATCAGGTTTTGTCTATTTTACAACCCATCATTAATGAATCTTGTGCTCTGAGTTAAAAAGACAGTGTTCAATTCCAACAATTTTTGCCGCCTCCTGATTTTGCACCATGAGCTGGAGACTAGATACTGATGGGGCTCCAACACCCAGTGAGCCTTGGTAATGTTAAACAGGTACCCCAGAGCCTCACTAGAATAACTACAAATGCCAGCACAGCATGCCCCAAAACATCTGAAGTGCTTTCAGTGATTAAATTTCTCAAAAATTGTAAAACAGGTTCTGTTGGATGTCTTCATAAGCAAAAGTAGCAGTACAGTGCACAAAACACTCAAAACAGGAACCAGCCTGTTGAAAACTGAGCAAGTACTGAGTTGGGACATTAAGGCTACTGCTTCCCTTCCCCTAAGTGTAACTGCAAATTCTAAAGTTTGAGCTCTGCGTTGATACATTCTTAACATCTTTTAGAAAAGTACACCAAAATCCCTGTCTATACAACACACACTTATGGTCCCATGTATGCCGTAACAGCATTAACAGAAGGATAATCCTTCTCTCAAAGAGATTATTTTCCTCTATTTGAGAGCATCTTAAGACAATCTTTTCAGAAGAAAATAACAGACATGCTTTACTGAGTCCATGTCCATGAAAATGCACATAAATCCTACAGAAATGTCAATCAAGCATCATAGTGATGAAAGTACCAAACTGAAATTATCCATAAAATTAGCTAATTAATAAAAATGCAATAGCCTATCCAATGATTAATTAAATAACCTTAAGTAAATATATTTAGGTGTCTATGCATCTCTACAGAGTGCTCAATATGTAACCTTATTGGTGTAAAGAAGCAGGGATAAAGACATCAATATATCTGTTACTGGTAACAGCCTATAAGGAAACAGTCTCATACATATGATATGTCTAATATTAATGCCACGGTACAGAAGGACATATGGAAGAAAAGGCTTTGGTAAATCATGACTCTGGTATCCCTGGACATGAGTTCCAAATCTGAAGCAGGAAAAACTGAATGTGTAGTATAAAACTGTATTTATTGGGGTTCAATGCAATTGAAAACAAAAGGTCATATAGAAGGTAAAGCACCAGAAGCAGAGTGCAGACATCTCCAGCAGTTTCTCTGATTGGTAAGATACATCCAGTTCCTTGGACACTGCATTAAACCATATGTGTTTGTTTATAACTGCTGAATAAAAGAGCATACACAAGTTGTTTGTCTCGCATATGTTTAGCCAGACATTAGCTAAAAACTGCCCTTCCTGTTGCCCCTTTCCCAGTACCAGATGTAGGCACAAGCCAGTGGAAGTGGAGCAGACATAGGCATGACAGCCTAATTCTCTGCATGAGGGAAGTAGCTGGGGACAAGGAGGGGGAAGGGGAGACAAAAACATTTTGTACAAGGTCAGTGCAGGAGATTGAGACATCTGTCAGGGCTGGAAGTTAGTGCATTTGCTTTTATTACAGCAAATAATGTTGGTACTGCAACAGTTTATGCTTAAAGGAGTGCAATCTGTGAGCACAACTAAATAGGCATGACAGTATCCTGATTTTTATTTTAAGTCATATCCCACAGGAAATGAAGCTAGCAAAGTCTGGCACAAATGTAATGCTTGTTTTCTTTTAGTACAGAGAACAGGAAGAGAGTGAACCTAGAGCTGTGTCTCTAATGTACTTTCAGTTAGAGAATGAAAACCCACTTCTAAACAAAGCACTTCAAAGCATTTCAAAGTCCATAGATTTGACACATCTAGAGTAACCCAAGTTATCAATGGGAAGCTTGCGGAAGTGAAGAAATAGGCACAAAAAAGGATTGCAACGTGAGCATCATCCCTTAAAACATGTTCTGCTAACTCTTGCTGTCAGATGCTACAATGAAGCCTGGGTTGTACTGTCACGTTCACCCACACGAAGAAAGCCTAGTTAAAATTTTCTTTACGCTATCTCATTTAAATGGGACTGACTGAGGAATATGAATTGACTCTACACATAACACAACTTAATCAGTAATCCACCTACTTTGGTACATATTTCCTGCATCTACCTTAAAACCCTTAACAAGCAATTATCAAGAGGAGCCAGCAGAGATTTTATATGCAAGCGTAGCCAGCCAGCACACAGGTCCTTACAAACATCCCTTCTCGATTAGAATGCATTAGTAGTTACTGTAAATGCTTACAGTTACCACATTTGGTCTTGTATGTGTTAGATAGGATACAACTGTTTAATCGGCTGCAACTTTATTTATATATAATATTAAATTATGTACACAAATTTATATAGGGGAGTAGTTCAGTGGAAAGAGGTGAGAAGTATCTGCACATCTTCAGCTGCAATGCTAAATACACCAGCTCTGGACACGTTCTCCAGGCATGACGTAAATCCCTTGCAATTCAATATTCACAGAAGAGTGATTTCACCTAAGTGCCAATGAAATTAATGACAGCTTCTTATAGAGTTGTCTCAAAGAGCTTAGAACTGATTGAATGAACTGTGATTTATAAGTATCATTTTAAAAATCCATTACACCTCCTGAAAGAAGTACCTTTTTGCACAGATTAGTAGGCTTTTCTCATAAATGCAGAGCAAGGGCACTATCTTCTATCAATTCTATAAAATGTGAACTTTCTTCTGATAAATTTCCTTTGTAAACAAGGCTTAATTTTATATTTTCACCAGTGGCACATTTCAGCATTTGGTGTTAAAGAGTAACTGCTGGCCAAAACTTTTTTTTTCCCTTTCTTTTTGTTCTATTTTTTTTTTCCCCAGCTAACAAGAATGAGTACAAGAAGTGGGATGGACAGGTGATATAGCAGATGTGTGAAATCATGAGGAGTTGGGAGCATCCATTCTCCTTGTCTACGGGTTGAAAGGAAAAGGATGCTTTCCCCTGGAGTTAGCAGCTGATTGACACACCCACTACCACAGCACCTTAGGGCTGAAGATACCTCGGAAAAGCTGAGGTGAAGGCTAGGTCATTATCACAGAAAAAAAAAATCCATTCAGGGTTACAAATGTGTAGAAACTGCCTTGCTTGGGATGTTCTCAATCGGAAAATGGTTGAACACCAAGAACCCATGAGGGAAAATTTCTCATATATTTGCCCTGTTCTTACACTCATCTAAGGTGTATGCTTTTAGCTTTTATGAGAAAAAGGATAGGGGCTAGATGGGATATTGGTCTGATACAATACAACTGACTAACATATAACACCCGTGCCAAATGAACTGTGTGGTATTTTCCCCCAAGTGTTTTCTTAGCTGGTATCTCTGCTTCCATGCTGTTCACACCTGCAGCAGGATTTGGACCATCAGCTGGACAGAGAGCCCCACTCCTCACTACAGCAGTGTTCACATTATTTACAGATCAACACTTAGTGTGGAGCAGGGGCTGCTCAGACAAACTCTTTTCATTAATGCAGTGCAGAGCAAGTTTCTCCAAGCTAAATACGTGGACATTGAAGCCCAGAAGATTCTAAATCAAACTCATGCACTTTAAAAGAAAAATGCAGACTCTGGAAATCATTGGGGTTTTTCTCAGCATGCAACTAGAAGTTTGTTTTCAAGAATTAATTGAGCTGTGAAGTAAAATAAAAAGGCTCATTCTACTGTGCGTCAATCTGCTTGCATAGTAAGACGGAATTTAAGAGATTCCTAACTCATCTGTTTCCCAAGGCTTTAATGCCTTCCAGGAAAGACTAAGGCTTCTGCTGACCCAGCAATTTATGAAAATCTGTAAGAACAATAAACTGACATTAATATTTGATAAATGGGCAGACTCAACCATACCCAGCCATTTACAGCTTATTAATAATTTGCTCTAGTGTACTGTAAGACAACTGCTGATGCCAATTCTTTGTATAAAAGTGAACACCAACAAAAGCCCTCCGTTTCTTAATTGGAATGACTGCCAACCAAAAAAATAGTTCACAACCATCACTCCAGAAGATCAGTAGCTATGAGTGAACTCTTGCTGGACACTTAACTGAAATTTTATTCATTATGCTGCATAAAAATATAAAAACGTAGGAGCCAAAGGTATTCAAGGACTCTGTCTTTGCCACTAGTGCTCTGAGTAGTCTATTAGCTAATATTTTAATACACAGCTCTCTGCAATATAAAGTCTATGATTAAGATTATTTAATGTCATTACTCCTTCTACTACTTCATAGCTAGGGACATACCAAATTTCTTTTACAAGATTACCTTTATCACATATGCTTCTTTTTTGTATCACAGCTATAGACTGAAGGATGCAGAAAATTTCAGACTTAGCCACACAGAAGCCTCCAAAACTGCCCTCTTTCCAGACCCAGTTTGCTGACATCAGTTAAAAGATTTTCCTGACAACTGGGGAAAAAAGGTCATTTACTGCAGTAATTTTTAAAATGTTTTTGTTCTTAAACTTTGACATAATTTTTAATTCTCAAATAAAAGCCAAATGTTTCCATGACAATGTGGTTTTGATGTTTCAACATTTCATATGTTCTCTAAATCATGGATTAAGTTAGCAAACAGCTGTAGATTTATTACACGGATGGGGGGATTACCTTTGGAGACCTGGTTTTTTGCAGGTGTTAGATGCTGAAAATTTAATACTTGCCACATTTAAGAGTAACCCCAAATAAGAGAAGCAAAAGTGAAAGGCTTCCAATTCCCATTTCCCAGGATCAGAGCTTCTTACATCTACAAAGCACCCATTTGGTGCTGGATGCTGGATTGAAAGGACTGAATCAAGGAACAGAGTCTCATTTAAAGTTACTTAATGATTAAAATTACATGTTTTGGGGTTGATTTTTTAAAATTTTTCTTCCTTTCTGCAGTCAGCTCAGCATGGCCATCTACTACTCCTGCACAGATTCAAAGAAACATTTATATATCTTTGAGCCCAGACCGCACATACTTCTAAAGCTACATATTAATAGATCACAAAAAGTTGTCTGTGCAGACAGGAAAAGCGATTTTATACCCACAAAGCTATTACAATATATTGAGAATCTACTGAACAGCTTCTGGAGTGCAAAGGGATATTTGCTGTGAATTTAGAAAGAAAACTACAAGATTGCTACAAAATCACACACCTAACAGATAAATGATGATACATTAATTGCTTTCAGACTCAGTCTAAGAAAATAAATTGGATGAACAAATAAATAGTTTTGCATTATAGTTACAGGTTAGATGACAAACTTCTTTGCTGTTACTGTAGTTTAGTCTGGGGTTTGGTCTCTCTGTTGTCAACTGTATTAGTTTTAAAATACAGCAGCGTATCAAGTCAACAAACAAAATCTGTCCTTTTGGCAGCTGACTTTAAATTGAATGCAGTGAAAAGTAGACCTGGAAAGCTCAAGAAACAAACAGAGGAATGCATGGTGTGACGTCTTTAGCTTCTTTCTGGCTTACCTCTAATGGGGATGAGTTAGATTTTATAACTCTTTAGAACTTACATGAACCTCATTTGCTGACTGCATTTCTGCTTTAAGCAATTGCAGTGTGGCTTAAATGATCCAGTACCATGAGGGAAAGGTCCTTTTAGCTCCTTGTTTCAACATTTAGAGAAAGAAAAGGAAGAAAAATGTGATCTCCACCAATGCTGCTGCTACCTGCTTAGTGTCTCAGTGACAGATTACAGTCTCTAAGTCTTCATCCTTCAAAGCAGGGATGTATCCTCCATCTCTTTTTGTCCTCAGTTTTAATTTTGCAGAAGGCAGAGGAAAACTAGAGAAGATGCACGTTATAATGTCTTTTTTAGAACTCTCTCAATCTGCAAGTAGCTCTTGGAAAGGTGCATTTCAAGCAAGCACAAACAACAATTCTCAAATATAATAAGCACTACAAAAATCCTCAAAATCCATGCACCCTTCTTACATATATTATACCTTTAAACACTATTTTCTAAAATCCCACAGATTTATTATTCCACAATTCCTGGCATACCTAGATTAGGTTTAAGAACTTTAAACAAAATCTTTCTTTGCTGTCATTGCATTTACAAACCTCCCACAATCTCAGCATCAAAAAGTCTGTTATTTTTAAATAAAAGGAAAAGAGGAGCTCTGCCCAGTGAATTGAAACAGCCTCCTTAATGGACCAGAAAAGTGCAAGTTGTCATAACACTGGAATGCATATGGATCTCTATCATTTGCCAGATAACATATGTTTTTTCTCTTCCTCTGCTCCTTCAGAGATGTCTCTAAAGGCAACAAACATGAATTTTCTAATAAACCATAAAAGAAAACAAATTTACTAAAAAGCTACTGACATGACTGTTACTAAGCCATGACAGTGTTCTCTTCAAGATGCAATTACAGGTACATAACTTGTTAGATTTTCCATAAGAATGCATGTGCAGTATAAAAGAATGACATTTATGCCACACATTTATAGCCTACAAGCTACAGCATAGCCTGGCAGTGGAAGCAAGTATAACCTACAAGCCCCAAACATATACAGAATGTACTGTGCTGTATAACACAAAAAACCTGCCTTCATTAAGTTCAAAATATGAGTTGAACTGAGAGCTGTCATCATAAACCATAGGGTTTATCTCTGGTTGTGTTCACTTTTGCCTCCCTGCACTTTTTTTTAAAAAAGCATCCCACCATTAACACTGAAATTTTAACAAAGGTGTGTCTGTAACAACTGGTAACAAACCAGAAGTTCAGTATCAAAAAATGGGCCAAAATGTGACAAAGGCTGTTAATTACTTCAAAATTCTACTTACATTTTTCACTGTATACCTTTGCTCTACTTTCTAGTGTCTGATAACCCTCTACTTTCCCATTGATTTTCCCTTTTCTTCATTTAAACTTTCTTCCATTTGTCTGCTCAGATTACTGATCTCCCCCAACGTTATCTACCCTGGGGATGCAATCATTACATTGCCACATTTCTTTCTTATATTAGCTGATGCAAACAAATTCCACTTATTTTTCAGGATGCAGATTGTCCCTTACTGGTCAATCTGCACTGGAAGGGAGAGCCTTTTGTCCACAGGGAAAAGCCCTGGAATAAAACAGTATTTCCTGAAGTACCTGAATACTATGGCTTTGAAGTGCACCGTTAATTTTTCTAATTGGTGAATTCCTACAGACAAGGAGAAACCTGTAATACACAGACTTACATGCAAGTTGACCCATTTCATAAACTAGCCCATATTATGGGCTACATTTGTGGAGAGTAGGGGGGGAAAGAAGATTACTTGAATAATCACAGGAGGAGTTAAAGATTTCCCAAAAGGAAAGAAATCCCCCATTATCAACACGCAGTCAAGAACACAAGGGAACAAGTTGTCCTGTTATTTAGTGGCTGGGCAGAGGCACAGCAAAGCACTAAGGCAGAAGGCTCTAGACACATGGTGTATCAGGCAATGGTTTGTCACCAGTTGGTACCCAAGCAAAGGTTACTGATGAACAAGACTACTTCAGTAATGCCCTACTGCAAGAGCACCTCTGCAGAGGGAAAAGACTAGAGGGTTTAGAAAACTTCCACAGCCATGACTGTGATTCAAATATAAAACAGATGTTTATCACCACCTCCCAGGTTGTGGAGGAGAGGAACATGTGACTTGAGTGGCCTCCTTCAGTATCTTGGTTTGTTTCCAGTTCTCCAGGAGCAGAAATAACAGAGTCCATGCTTATTTCCTTTTCATACTAGCTCTGAAGTTCAAGAGCCCACCTGAAGCCAAGACTCGTACCACAGACCCTGAAAAACAGCTTGGCCAAATCAAAACCTATTTTCTACATTCTTATCACTCACTGCAACTCCTAGAGCAACGTAAACAAAGCTGCCCACTTCATGATAGCCCTTCCTGCTCACAATCCTTGAGCAGAAGGAAAATGGGGGAAATGAGGATAATTTTAAAAGGTAGGTATGTTAGAAGTTTAAGTCTGCTACACAATGTAGTATGAAATCTGGACATCACTATGATGATGATGATGATGATGATGATGATGATGATGATCCAGGATCATCATCACTATGATGATCCTGGATCAACTTGCAAGTAGAACCAGTTTGCTTTCCTGGCAGTCTGCAGGATGCTCATCTGCTATTCTTCCAGTGCATGTCTCCCATGCCTTCTTCTCATTCATCTTCGGTTTTAATATCCCAGGTTTCATCATTACCAGGACCTAACTATTTATTTCCACCCTCTAAACCGGATTATGGCAGCATGGTGACACTTTTAAAATTCAGTGCACCGCGAGTGACATCCACACACATGACATCACAGCGCATGACACCTGTCGCCCTAGAAAATCCGCACTATTAACACATCAAAACCTACAAGAAAAGAAAGAAATTAGTAAAACCACAATCACAGGTTATTTTCTTTCAAACACTCAGGCATCCCTCAGCAGGCTTCTATCCGCGTAAATCGAAAGCCAACAACCGCTGTCCACGAGCCCCGCGGCGGCGGCAGGCTGCGGAGCGCTCCCCGGCCGCGCCTGTCCCGCGGCCCTTCAGCACCACGGACGCCGCGCCCAGCGCCAGGGGCCGGAGCTGCCGCAGCGCCGCTCGCTCCTCCCCGGGAGATGGCGACCTTCTAAACTCACTTATTCATTGTTTTCTGGGCTTTCCTGGGGCCACCGGTGCCCGGTGTACCTTTCCCCCCCCCCCCACCATGGTGTTGGAGGAAAAAGGAAGGGCAGTGATGGGATTTTCTTTTTAGCTTGGGATACTAAATGAAAAGCTCCAGGAGCTCAACCTTCCCAAAGCTTTTATAGATTGATTTGTATTAGAGCTGTACAAATTGCGTACTCTTTGAGCTCAAAGTCCAATTAGAAAAAGAAAAAAAACTGTAGAGAAAAAAATGCCTTTTGTTCCACTAAACTACTGTCAGACCCAAACTTTCATCAATGACTCCTGATTTGAAAAAAATATAATTAAGTAGGCCACGTGAAGATAAAGACAGATTGATTTTTCATCAGATGTACTGAAGAAACACATTGCAGCTCTCCCCAGGTCTCCTCTTTTATGTACTGGTTTTCCCCAAATTCTGCACAAACTCAGAAATATGTCTACATTCACCCAGGACCAACTGCTGTGAATTTTCTTCTGATGGAAAAGGCTTTGTTCAGTTCAAAGGTATACATTCTGCCATGTCTTTCCAAGCTAAAAGCAAAAGGGCTCTCTGTCAACCCCTGGCACTCCAAAGCTTCCATTCAACCTCACTTGCGAACAATAAAGGGGGTTTTATGGAAGGGTAGAACATTTTTCTCTATTAGCACTAATCAGTTTCTGCGAAGGCAGGGTGAGTTGATTCACTTCGTTAGCAGAGAGCTCGGGAACCATTACAAAAACCCTGAAGTGCCCTTTAATTTCACACCACTGCCTGTTACACTGTCTGCCCTTCTCTCTGGTTCGGTCTGGGTCATGCTGCCCTCGGGGATGGGTCCCACTGGCTCTCCTCTGAGGACCACCTCAAGCCCTCAGAAGTATCACGGTTGGTTTAACCAGAGCTGATACTTCACATAGCCTCCGAAGACCTGAGCTCCGGCGCGCATCACCCACGCTGCAAGTTTTAGGGACAAGGAGCACATTCCTAAGGGCACTTGCGCAGATGGCTCTCAGGGCCGCGCTGAGCTCCACCGGCCCCGGGGCGGGGCGGCGCGGGAGCGCGCGGGGCTCACCTGGAGGAGGCGGCGGCCGCGCGCGGCGTGCTCGGGCAGGCGCGCGCAGTACACGGCGCGCTCGAAGCGCGGCTCGTTGTCGTTGGCGTCCTCCACGCGCACGCTGAGGCGGCACGCGGCGGCGCGCGGCGGGACCCCTCCGTCCCGCGCCACCACGCGCAGCTCCAGCGCCGCCTGCCGCTCCCGGTCCAGGCGCGCGCGCGTGGTGACGGCGCCGCTCCGCGCGTCGATGCGCAGCAGGGCCAGCGCGGCCGCGTCGCCCTCCAGCGCGTACCGCACCTCGGCGTTGGGCGAGCCCGGCTCGTCGGCGTCGGAGGCGCTGAGGCGGAGCACGGCGGTGCCGGGGGAGGCGGCCTCCGAGACGGCGGCGCGGTAGTGGGGCTGCGGGAAGGCGGGCGCCTCGTCGTTGAGGTCGGCGACGCGCAGCAGCACCGGTTCCTCGGCGGAGAGCGGCGGCGCGCCGCCGTCCGTGGCCACCAGCCGCAGCTCGTAGAGGTCGCGGCTCTCGCGGTCCAGCGGCCCCGCCACGCAGAGGAAGAAGATGCCGGCCCCGGCTGCCCGCAGCGCGAAGGCGCCGTCGCCGCCCAACAGGTCCAGCGCGATGCCGCCGCCGCCCTCCGCCTCGCCGCCCTCGTCGGCGTCCGAAACGGAGACTCGAGCCACGTAGTCGCCGGGTCGCGCCCCTTCGGACACCCGCGGGCCGCCGGTCTCGGTGAGGTAGAGCAGACGGATGGCGGGCCGGTTGTCATTCACGTCCAGCACGGCCACGTACACGAGGACGCTGGAAACCTCGGGCTGGGCTCCGCCGTCCCGTGCCTCCACGACCAGGCGGTGCAGGGACCGCGCCTCGCGGTCCAGCGGGCGCCGGAGACGCAGGACGCCGCTGCGCTCCTCCACCGCGAAGTAGCCGTCGGGGTCGCTCTGCCTGCGGTTGATGGCGTACCTCACCTCGCCGTTCGCGCCCAGGTCGGGGTCGGTGGCCCGCAGACGGCAGACGGCGGTGCCCGGCGGCGCATCCTCCCGCAACCGCGCCCGGTATTCGTCGCGGCTGAATGCGGGCGCGTTGTCGTTCTCGTCCAGCACCCGCACCGACACCCGCAGGCGGCCGCGTCGCCGCGGGCTGCCGCCGTCCCACGCCTCCACCACCAGCCGGTGGACCTCGGCCCGTTCGCGGTCCAGCCGCCGCAGCAGCACCAGCTCCAGCGGCTCCGGCCGCACATAGCGCAGCTGGAAGAGCGGCGGCTCCCCCGCCGCGCCGCCCTCCTCCAGTAGCGCGTAGCCCTGCGTGCCGAAGCGGCCGGCGTCGGGGTCGCGGGCAGCCGGGAGGCGGAAGGCGGTGCCGGGCGGGCTGAGCTCGGAGATGTTGAGCTGGAGACTGTCCCTCGGGAAGCGTGGCGGGTGGTCGTTCACGTCGGTGACAGCGATCTCTACCTGCACCACCTCGCCGTGCAGCGTGGCCGCCGCGAAGCTGTAGCGCTCCCGTCGCTCCCGGTCCAGCCGCCGCGCCGTGCGGATGATGCCCGTCTCCGGCTGGACGTGGAAGTCCGCCAGCACCGCCGACTCGCCGCTCCCCTCCGACAGCAGGAAGCCCCCCGGAGGGTCCGCGCCCGCCGGCAGCCCCGCGCGTATGTCGCCCACCAGCGTCTCGGCCGGCAGCCCCTCGTCCACTGTCAGGCTGAGGTTATACACCGGCGCCGCGCCGCCGGCCGCCGCGCACAGCCACAGCGGCACAAGCAGCGCCAGCGCCCGTCCCGTCGGGGGAGCGCCGCCCTTCCCGCCCCGGCACCTGCCGGCCCGCAGTCGCCGCGCCATGCCTGGCCGCTAAGCCGGCATCGCGGACAGCCTGCACCCTGCTACTCGCCACCGCCACGCAGGTGCCTCCGCCTCGCCGCCGCGGGAGCAACTCCCGAACGCCGCCGGCGGTGATGGGAAGGACGAGCGTGTGCGAGGGGGCGGGAGAGCGGCTCCCGCCGCCACCGCCCCGCGCAGCCCCCGCCCCGCCGCCCCCCCGCAGCTCCGGGGGCCAGCCACCCACCCAGCGCCCGGGGGGCGGCGGCGGCCCCCGCTCACGGACGTGTCGCGCTGGGTCGGGATGTCGCTGCGCTGCTCCAGTGCCGCCCAGAATTTGGAGAGGTCTTCGCGAAATTGATTCCTCGGGGAATCAGCCGGTGTCCTGCTGATGGGGCAAAGTGTGACTAGCGTACGGGCTGCCGCTACATGCAGAGGCAGCTCGTGAAGGAGGAGAATTTAAATGGAACAGAAATCTGCGAGGATAAACGAGTTTCCACAATTCAACAAGGATTTGTCTCGCCTTAATATTCTGGTCCTCATTTTCCATTAAAAGGTTTGCTTGTTATCCTAGCACTAGGTCAGTAAATGGCAACTCAGCACGGCAGGAAAACGTTTACCAGAAGTAAGGTTTAGGTAGAAACTTCGAACAGCTTCAGCAAGACCAGAACCTCATTCCTTTACCACTATTCCTGACTCCCATGTCTATTTCGGAATGGTCTAAGAATGAATTAGTATTTCTTCAATGACACTGAGAATATACAGCATCATATAAATGCTGAGTACCAACCATCCATCTTTCCGTGAAAGCAAAGTACAGTACTTCAGTGGCTACCAGTCTCTTGCTGTTCCCACTGATCCTTTACAAACTTAATTTCACCTTTCTGGCAAGAGTCTAGTAGCTGTACAGAGAAAAGTAAATTCATCCTAGTACAGACAAGGAAAATCAAGGCAAAGACAGTAAGTAGCAAGAGGAGTTACTGTAGCTTAGTCTTTGCCTATGAAGGGGCACTTGAGAGGGCAGCTGTTTTACTATTTACCTCTTTTCCAAATCATGGGAGAACTACCCAAGTACCACTGCCAGAGAACCCTGAGGAAGGAGCAAACTCACTGAAGCAGTGAGGAGAAGGGGAAGCAGATTCTTTTTCCCAATATTTTTGGGACCTCCACAATACCACATATCCAGGTTAAGAAGGAGAACTAGGTTCTAAAGTAAGTCTAGAAGTCTTACTGCATGTGTGTAGTTGCATGGACAGGAGGGGGAACACATGAGATCACATCCACTGTGTCTGTCTTGCCTCCTTACACAGAGAAACAGGGCTGAGCAAAAGCTAGACCTTGTCAGGTCTTCTTAGGCACATTCTGAGAAAGTCTTTGTATATTTATACACTGCGATAATTACAAGCATAGAAACAAAAAGGAAATGCTGAGGCCCTTGCCAGCTTCGTTCATATTCATTGAGAAAACGCATGGATCCTCCCCAAGTCACAGATGTTCAATATGAAAATGCCTGAATTCCATTGAATCACAGCAAGTTTGGAAAAACAGCCATGTCCCATGCAGCCCATGCTGTCACTAAGAAAACATGTGAATCATGTTCAATCAGGCATATTCATTGAAAAACTAAACAAAACCTGCTGTTGACATGGTCAGGCAGCGCTTAAAGAGCAAAATTCTGTATTCAGATACAGCATGCGTGAAGATAGGAGAGGAAAAATAAGACTGATGTAGTTTTCTGCGGTTCTGGCAGTATCCATGTATTTTGTGAAACCAGGGCACTTTAACAGTTTTATATGAAGTAAAGTCATATGAAAGCACTGCCCAACTACAGCATGTTTCCAGAAATACTACACCTTTGGGACACTATAGATGTTTTGCCTACTGTGAGCATGAGCCTTACCTCGTAAGCATTCTTCCACCTCCTTTGTATTTCTGCCTTCTCTGAGTCTATTCTTTCTTCCATTCCTTTCTTGAACATTTTCTCTCCCTCTCTTTTGACATGTTCATGACCTCATTCTTTTCTTTCACAAATCACAAACAGAAGTTTCTAAATCTTGAGGAGATGTTTGCCATCTCCTGGATATATTTAGCTACCCCTGCTGTTCCCCATCTTCTCAGTGACATGCTGACCTACACAAAAAAGAGAAGTGACATTTGTAAGACATGGAGGGTAGCTGCCATAATGACATTATCCCAAAGGAAGCAAGGCATCAAAGTTTTAGTGCACTAGCCACCTCCTATGTCCTCAACAGATCACTCTCATAGTGAAGACACTTGCCATCTCCTCAGATCTACCAAGTCTTCCAGTGTAAAAAGTGGACAGGAGGATAAGAATATTATTTGAAGATAAGGGATGCTGGTTAGAGCACACTAAATGCCTGAACATTCCAGTTTAGAAGGGATTGTCTGTGAGCGAAGCTGCTCAGTTAGATAGAAGAAAGTTACTACTCCAGCTCTTCTCCCTTTCCTTTCCTGGAGGTGGGCACTCTGACTTTGTAAACAGGTGAACTGCATGTGAATCCACTTTCAAACCACTGAAGTTTCGAACCCTGTTTCTTCAGGCAACCCTACATGAGCATCCCTCTAATCCACTATGCACAGCAGTGAACTCTGGTGCTCCCAGAGCAGCTCTGCATGCCAAATTCAGCTGTCCTATGGCAGAGCCCCAACCTCCGGGAAAGGAGCATGGAAGGAAACTGGAAGGTGATAGCCATATCAGCTGCTCAAATTTAATCGGCTCATATTTGCAAAACAGAATTTACTATAGTTTAATCCTCCTTGGATTCGTTGGAAATTCTTTTTCTTTCAAGGAGAATTAAACTATAGCAAACTAAAGCTGGGTATGACACTAGAGCACAAAAGCCTGAAACAAAGATAGTGTTGTTACAACCATGAAGGCCTATCGATAACAGAGTTAATTCTACCTACAAACATTGCCTCGCCCACGCAACAGCTGTGGCAGCCCAAGATGTGACCCTCCCATGCTGAAGACATGGCTGAGGTGGTAAAGCAGTATGACCACTTCCTTTTCTGCAGCTCCCTGGCTCACTGCAAACCATCTTCAGCCCAGCAGCAGCAGTTTAAGCCAAACCACCTGCCTTGGGACTGACGCAGGGCGGGAGTGCTACGGGATCCATTCCAGCGCTCATTAGATGGGCGGTAGCAGCCAGCTGAGGGCAGAGCGTGGCTGAACTGCTCCAGACAGAGCTGAAGCAAATAAAATAAAACCTGAAAATTTTTCCATGAAGTTATTTCCTGCTGTTTGAAGACAACATGGTCTCAGCTGTTTGTTCTGCATTTCAGCCAGTGGGCACCGTGCTTCCATTTCTGCTTACCAGGTGGTGTTCCCTGATCCTCTGTGGGTTTAGTTTAAGGACAGATTAGTTTAAGCAATGCTGAAACAATGATTTCCATTAACCCCAGTGGGTTTTTTTTTCCTGTGTGGGGTTACAGAGTGCCTGTATAAATCAGCTTTCTGGCAAAATTGTGGCATGAGGAAGCACTAATATCTCCAGCTATTGCAGCTGGATCTAAGGAAGGATGTCTGTCTCTAGCCTCACTGGCTGGGGTCACTATGGATATTCAGCCTGTAATAGGTGATATATGGAGAAAGCGTTAACTTTGCAGAGCATCAGGTGTTTCATTATTTATAATTCCCCAGGCACACGTATATTGATTTCAGCAACACCTCTTTGAAGGAGTGTCAGCTGCACAAAAGATTTGCTGGCGACCAAATGGAGGCTGGTCATAGTTACTATAATAAAAATCTATGTAGGGACTGCTCTCCTTATAAATGCAATGAAATGTAATTCAGAGTAATCTTTTTTTCTGGTAGCCATCATTTAACTCTTAATCACAAACTAATTTGCAGAACTCATTTTGCTGTGAAATAATAGATGCTTTGCCTTCTCTGATGAAGAATCATGTAGTTGCCTGAATCTGATTGGAAATAATGTACCTGAGTCTGTCTTCATAGGTAGGAAAGGCTTTCATACTGTTTGTGGTACAGATGGTAGTAGTCAGGTTTTTCAGTTTCATTCCAGATACACCACGATGCCTTTGCTCTGCCTGTAGAGGATGTTGATGCCGTCTTCTATGGGCAATTACTTCAGAATTTGTCACTCAGATATAACCATCTAAGTAGGATTACCGAGATCAATATTTTCATATTAACTTTATTTCTAGTCCACTTACCTCATATGCTGTCAACCAGACTTAATCATCTCTCCCAATTTAGTGTTTCCATTTTATGGATCTTCATTAATCTCTTTGCTGTCGATCCCATTCTGTTTCTACACACCTTCCCAGCTGCAAATCCAAGTGTCACATCACTTGTCAAGATGATTGCTCAAATATATTTAGATCTGCCTGAAAAAATTGGCTATCTCCTACACATGTTTAATTTATCCCCTGCAGGATGAAAAAAATTCTTGTTATGCACAATATATATAACTGGTCCTTTATTATGAACAAACTTTATAGAAAATATAAAATATTAAAATAAATATTAACATAATTAAATTAGATTATACTAGGTAGATGTTCAATCAGATTTTTACACCCTAACCAATTTTATATCTCTATATCTATTTAGTTTATAAACTTGGTCACAGATTTAATTAATCTAGCAATGAGATTTTATCCAAAAGTAAAAGACCCCATATTTGATAGCTGTTCGCTGCCTCATCTGGTTTGTAATTAACATGATATGAAGTTGTCTTTAAAAGAGAAGAAAGACTTCTTTCTTTATCTGTCTGTTATTCCAACAAGCTGATGCAGATTTGAAGCAATCTCTTTAGGCTGGCAAAGGGTTCACCCTTACAGGCCAGGAATAAACACACAAGAGCTTCCCACTACATGGATTGCATTCCACATAAAGCTGTCTTTTGCCATCTGCTTGCCACTGCTGAATCCAGACCTTAGTGGTCTCTCTAAAACCTGAAGGGGAGCTCCAGAAATCTTGATAAAATATAATCCCAGGCTGGATTTAATACTGCTTGGATATAACACCTCCCTTGACTACTGTGTTGAATTTTCACAAAATGTATGAGACTACCTACATTATCAACTTTTCTCACACAGTAATAGATCACAACCTGCAATCAGATCCAGTAGCCACAGTCTATGTGTGTAGAAGAGCAAAAGAAAAAAAAGACGCAGATGTGAGAAACAAAATAGAACCAAATCCTATTATCTGATGTGTTTGTCTGAACTGCAGATGATACTGAAAGTATGCAATGACCAAACACATTTGCAGGAGCTCCAAATCCACAGATAATCTTCATCTGGATGCAGCCTCTTAAATCAGGGATGTGAGTGCAGCATTAGAGAAGTTACTCCATATCTACAGGCTATGATATCCTAGCATTTACAACACTTCCCAAATCTCTCTCTCTAAACTTTGAAGCTTTGAAAAGCAAGAGCTGGCTGAGAGCAAGCAAAACAAAACCATCACGACCATATCTTAAGACACAGCAGTCATCAAGCAGAGGATTGCTCTGAATTAGCTCTTCCAGGATTTCCCTTCAGTGACGCCAGTTAGCTGATGTTAACATTGGCCAGCACTGTGCACAGCACTAGTGGTGCCAGTGACCCAAAATGCTGCAGTTGAAAGTCTGTTAACAGAGTTCAAGCTGCAAACAAGATGCAAGTAGCAAGAATGACTGCAATGGCATGCCAAGGGATAGGATGCATTTTCTGTCACTTGCAGTCTTTAAATCAAGGTTAGACAGCAAACAGACATGTTCTATTTCAGCCACAAATGAAAGGGCTTTAGGCTGAAATTACCGAGCAAAATGAAGTCAGGCTAAACGATTAGACTGTTCCTTTCTGGCTTTCACATCTATGAAAATCCAGCTTCCCAGGGCAGCTGTCCTGATCACAGAAGAGCAGCCCACACAGTGTGCTTGAGACTGGAAACCTGCTGCTATCACTTCATCAGCTGAAGTCCCTGCTGAGGACTCAAGCTTGTGGCACTGAGAGGAGGGGGGGTCTACACGTAAAGCTGTATCTTTAATATGCTAAGCCATTCTGCCAGCTGATTCCCTTGCTGCTCCAAGTAATTATTTTAAATAGCTGTAAATCAGAAAAGAGCTTTGCTTTTAGAAGTGAAATATACCATAATCGACTTGTGAATTAATGCCCCTGGCTATTTTCTCTCTCTCACGTGCACAAACACTAAAAGCAATGAATTCACCAGCAGTTTTTGAGCCTTTGTACTCCTTTTCCAGATGATAATTTCATAAAGAGCTTTGATGCCCAAGTTTTGGCTGCTGTGCTACAACTGACACTACCACAATTACATTCCTAAAAGGTTCACATGTTTTCTTAAACAGTCTATTAAGACAAAGCTATAAATACACAAGAACAAAGCAATCCTCCTTGTCCCAGTATAAGTGCCCTGACCTGCTGATTTTCAGGGCACACAGTATTATGCAGTACTACGTATTTCTTTGGGGAGGTGACAGCTGGAGGTGAGGCTGGATGGTGTGAAAACCCCCCAGCAGCCATAGGGGAGCAGATGTTTGTGTTACCTCCTGTAGCAGGTTTGTTTTTGTTGGCAGCTGTCAGTAAACTGTTGGGTAATTCTGCTCATTTCGTTTTGATCAGGGGTAGTGGAGCACCTAGCACCTTCTCGATAGGCACCCATTTTTCTTGGATGTGAAAACACATTTGTACAAACTCTAATTAATGGATCCTATTTGATTGAAAGTAAGCCAAACTGAGTGCTGGAGACAGATTGCCTATTTTAATTTAGGTCATATAAGCTGCATCTAAAAGCAATTCTGACAGCTTCCTCCAGCCTCTTCACATCAGTAGGGGGAAATCCTACTTTTACGGTGCTGTCACTGAATTATCCAAGATCTCTCTTTTTTTTTTTTTTTTTTTTTTTTTTAATAGAGTTTATCACTACAGAATCTTTATGGGGCTGAGAAGGCTCATTATCACCATTCCACAGAGGACAGCAGGCAGATACTAACTTAAAATCCACAGAGCACATTTACATCCTGCAATGGACAGAGAGCCCAGAGGTAAAACGGACCATGCTCTCATCTGGAGGTGTCACAGCACCACCCTCAGGGGCCCCAGCCTGAAATGACAGACCCGTGGCGGGGAGGGGGGATGTTATACACTGGAAAAGCCCCATCTATCTCACCATTACTGTTTCTAGTGCCAAGCAGTCTCTGCACTTTGCAAAGGCTGTGTTCACAGACAGGGAATGCATTGGGGTGGGGAGTGCCCTGCAGAGCACTCGCTCCATGTGCACAGTCACAGAGTCACCAATGCAACCTACACTCCCTGCATCCCAAGGCAGTAGCTTTGGGCTTGTTTTTGCCCACTTGCTTTTCCCAGTCTGTTCTAGCTGAATTTCACTGCTGACTTTTTTTTTTTTTTTTTTTTTTTTTTAATGTGTCCAAGGATAAAATAACACAGGCCTTTACCAATTTTAGCTTGTATCTTCTGCTCTGGTGGCTGGAACGCTGACTATGAGATGCTTGAGATCATAGCATCACAGCAGTGGTTTTAAAGTCTCTTTGACTATGTTACCTTTAATATAACCCTAGGTATGGGGTTGCAATGCTTCCATATGTCATACTGCAGTAAATACAGAAATCAGTGTATTTCAGAGTGAACACAGCCAAAAAGGATAGGAAGGAGAAGCTTCTCAAACCTTTAAGGAAGGCACAAGATAAACTTCTGTAATATATTTAGAGGAAAAAGAAAGACTGCTAGGCATCTGTAAAAGGAATGCAGGACTTCTAAACCCATCTACATTCATGTGCTAGAATATGACTACAGGAACAAAAAGATACCATAGGAAGACTAAATTCCTACAGCTAATTTTAGGCAAGAACTGTCTGTAGGCCTAGCTTACTATTTCAATTACACTTGCTATGTGTTCATGCATGACGACCACATTGTTTCTGAATTCCTGCATCAAAGGGTTCATGGCTGCTTCTTTCAAAATAACACAAAATGCATCCCTTCTCTGAAATGCACTGAAAAATGCCATCAGGAAAATGAAACTGGATTGCTAAACATGTTCATCAGAGTAGGTGACTTGGGTACAGCACAGCTGGGGATGGCCTCTCCCAGTGCCACGATTCCCCCAGCCTCAGTCATGCTCTAAAACTGGGTGCCAGCACTTCAGGGATTAGAAGACAGGATCTATTTTTAAATACTTTTTTTTTCCTAACAAGAGTTACTAGCCTTTCTTAGGACACCAAGGAAAAGAATTAATGCTATACTTTTTAGACTTTGCCACTAAGAAAGATATGACATTCTTAAAGGAATGGTGAAGTGCCAGGTGACAAACAAACATCTGCCTCCCACCTCCCAAATGAAAGCAGGCAAGACTCAGACCACCACACGAACCCAAGTAATTACACAGGGCAAAATTACATTGTCCCTTCAGTAAAACCTGCATGCTTTCTCTCTGACTCCATCTTCAGTTTATTGCTGCATGGTGGGGAAGGAAGGGGAGGAGTCCATGGAACTCGCTGTGGCTGTAGGTATTTTTCTAGGTCTGGGAGCAGTTCACAGCTTCCTCGCTTATTCTAAAGAAAACAACATGCACAAAAGTGCTCCTGCAGGGCTGAATATAGAGTCTCTCTCGGGCTCAAATCTCAGTTTACACCCATAGAAAAAACCATATTGCCAGCATGAACTCATGACAGGGTGATCTCTCTCTGAATGCTCATTTTGGCTTATGCACTTGGAACAGCTTGCTGTTTTCTCTGTAGCTCAATCTTGCGATATTTCACCTCGCTCTTCATCAAGAACCAGGAGGGGTCCGTAGTGCGATGGAATGAAAAAATAACAGCAGTTTTAATTTAATGTGTGTTTCTTTTATGAGAGGGCCTTTTGAAATGACAGACAAAATTTTTATTTTCATACATAAAGCCATTTTGTGCTAGGGGAAGAATTGAGGTCTGCGTTTTCTCTTTCTTTTCTCTGTCATGAATGAGCTGCTTTCAGTTGTTGACACAGGCTGTCAGAATTTCATTGCAGTAAACAGATTGTTGGCAGCTGGTGGGAAGGTAAAACGAATTCATCTACATTGAAATAATAGTTTGTACTTCAGAAAGTGGCATTCATTTACAAGCCCTGAAGCTCTCTACAGATGTGAATGAATGAAGCTTTACAGTGATCCTGTTGGAGGGGTAAGCAGAGCATGCATTTTCAGTCCCAAGCACAGAAGGCACCTGACTTGTCCAAGGTCAGACCCAATGCACCTGAACCAAGATCTACTGAAATCAATAAAACATTTCCTGCAACTTCAAGGCATGCTGAGCTGAGACCTAAGCTAGTGACAGAAATATAAAATAATTCATAACCCTCAAATCTCTCTTCTAATTGCTATTTTAGGCTACTTTTCTTCCTTCTGTTTTAGAGCAGGCTTAAACCAGAACATCAGCCAAACCACAAAAATTTATTTTAAGACAATATGATACAAGAGAATTTGTGTTAAAGCTTTCCAGAAAAAAATCATATTGCAAGGACAAATAATAGCACTTTGTGGCCAAGATAATATTTAAAGGAAATCAGAATGAGTTGAAATATTCCCATATGCTTCTTTGCTTGAACACTAAAGCACTTATCCGAAATTTTTATTTACTGCAACAACTTCATGCCATTATTGCCTAGGTTAATGGGACAGAGCTATAGCAGAAGTACCAACTAGAATTCAGGACTCAGTAGTGTACCAGGGATACAAAAAATCCAAACCACTCCAAACTGTGCAGTTAGGCTGCTAAACAGATGTAAGTCTTTAGCAATGAGCACTTAAATCATCTTTTAATTTAAACCACACCTTTTAAATTGCAGTAACAGCCATGTAATCATAACTCTGTAGGATCCACTTGGAAATACAGACGTCTCTCAACTACATGGAAGCAAATAGTCGTGGCTGGGATTTAGTCATACCACAGCAACAGGAAGACACCCAAGTTGCTCTGAAAAAACAAGCTTATTTACTTGCACACAATACCATCTGAACAGCTCTACTGCTTTCACGCCTGAATTGGGCAAAGCAGATCTGTCAATAAAGGTTTGGAAATTCTCTACTCTGCCGTCAACAGCATCATGAACATTTTTGTCCTACCAGTTATTTGTAATATCTTCTCATGCTCTGATTTACATGGGCTTTATATTAGCTATGGTTTTATTTTCTCTAGATGGCCACTTCAGAAGTTTAAGCTGAGTGGAGCTACAATAATGGAGGATTCCCCCAATTACCTGCTAACCACAGTCCTGCAAGAGAAAATATCGTGGCATTAATTTCATCCTCTTTCTCTCCTTCCCTAAGTTCCTAACCACTTATTCATCCCCTGGAGATGTTCTGACCAGGACAAGAAAGCAAGTTTCCACGTCAAAGATCTTGAACAGAAAATGGCTCTCCAGCTACCCCTTTTCTCTCTTCCATTAGCAGCCTTCCAGGCCGAGGGCCAGCACTAACTGGTGGCTGAGCCAGGAAAGGACAAGCTCCCTTGCTGCAACTTCCCAGGCCAAAACTAACATATTCAAATCAAGGCAAGAGGTGGCCAAAGCAGCCTGTGGAGCACAGGCACCGTGCATTCACAGGGGATACAACCAGCTCATAATGCCCATGGGTATCGGTTTCTCATCGGTAGAAGATGCATCTTCATAAGGAGCATGTTGAAGGAACCTGATGTTGGGAGGCAAAAGCCTGGCTGAAATGACAAGGTCTGTCTCCACAAGGATTCTTCAGAATCTCCCCATGCCAGGTAACAAACAAACCCCAAAAAGTTATCCTGGCGTCTTGAGCATTTAGAAATCCATCCAGAAAGAGATTGGAAGCCCAGCTAGGCCTGTGGATCATAAACTTGGAACAACCTAAGACAGACACCCTCAAAGGGCAAGATACAGTTCTCTGCTGATTACAATCCCCATCCAGACAACATCACCTCAGCCTCCTTCAGATCTGGTTTCAAACAATTTCTTCCCATCTGTGCTCCTTTCTCAGCTAACTCTGTGCAATGCTGCTGTTGATGGATTATACAAAAGAGAGATACAAGATAAAGTATGTCTTGTTAATGCAGTAAAGACTCTCCCATCCATGTTTCTTTCCAAGGACCCCAATATAAATGAAGACTGCTCCCCCGAAGCCAGAGAAGAACAATCCTTATATATTCTCTACAGGACTATTTCAGTTCATTCACGAATTATCATAACATATAAAAACATATGTAAAAAGTATCGGGTGAAACGCCTGCCTGACTGGAGTCAATGGCAAATCTCCCATTTACTCTAAAGGGACAAAATTTCATCCACTAAGTTCCAAAACGAACGGTTTCTGCGTACATTTTCTTGGATATGAGTGTGAGGCAGATGCTCTGTGTTTGCTCAACAGCTAAAGAAAGTTATTCTTTTCACGCAAAATGCTGTCTTGTCTCCTCACTAGAAAACAGACTTTGAATAATTTCTTCAGAAAATAACACCAAATTGTCAGGGTTTGTACCGTCTAATCTGGGTTTGGCAGAACCAAGTGAACTCGCTGGCTGCTAGCCTGGCCGTTAATAGTAACAGCACAGTTTGGGACTTTGGTTTTCCACTCGTACATGTGTCTGTGTCCAATTTCAAACACAGTTAATCATGAATCAAGGAATAAACGACAAATTGGAAAGGTTAAGGATAGGGAAATGCATTGAAACTCCTCTAAATGAGTAAAAGGGCAATGACCTGAGAACCAGGGAGATTAAACTGGGGCAAAAAAATGTGCTCAGAGGGGATGCCCATCCATCCTGGCAGCAGTGCACAACTTGCCTCTCACAGCTTTCGACTGCTCCTCCCCATGGTTGCTGCCCTGCAGCCACAGGACAAGATGCAGGCAGCATTTCATCTGCTCCAGTTCGTGCTTCTGTGAGTTAACCTCAACTGCCGCAATTTGCGCCAATAAACTGGGCAGCAAATCCCAACAGGATGGCACAGAAGCAGGATTCTGCCAAGAGCTGCCTCTGGTAGGACACGGAGGCTAGACAGGTACAGGGGTCACCATCCAGAGACTGCAGCCAGTTCTCCCATGCACTCCATCCACGGACAGCAACATGGTACATCCAAGGACATCAAAGTGCTGCAGAGGACAGGTAAACAACTCCCCAAGAGGTGAAGATAATGGGGAAAGTAAGTATCCTTGGGGGGAGGACAAAGAGGGTTAAAATTCTCTCTTGGGAGACTTTGATTTCCAAATAAATTACTCCTCTGTGAACTCCTGCCTGGCTTTCCCTCCACCCATCAATTAATGTATTATTAATGTATCTCCCAGAGTGCTGGCAGATGCAATTCCCTGTTCAAAACCTACACCTAGAGCAGCCATTCAATGGAGGGAGTTTGTGTATGCCCACATTCAGAAGCCACTTCACATTTTTTGACCTCTGTTAGAGAGACAAAACTCTTTGGCTAATATCTTAGCCTGGGGATTCTTTCCCTCTTTGAAGAAACACAGAGAAAAGGCAAAGGGACAAAAATGAGAAAATGGTCCAAATGGAAGTTTTAAACAGACATTTAGAAAGAACAAATATTGATCCCTTGGTTCATTGCTTTCTGAGGTAGGGAAGGACATGAAAGAAAGAAGCAGTACATTCATGCAGTTAGAACATTTCAGAATTTATTAAAACACCCCATCCCAGCATGCCCAGCTTACTCTCTCTGATTGCCTCACCTCAATAAATATTAACAGATCGTAACTGATTATACTTTGAAAAACAAAACCGCTCAGTGTGGCAGAAATCACCTCCCCTGTTATGACTATTACGGATTCAAGGCACAAATGTGACTGCAGAATTTGCTGCAGAGGGCTTATGACCGAAAGTACTGGCAGAGAAAAAAGACATTTTAGAAAATGCAGCCCTGAGGACAATGTAACTTTTAAATCTCTGTGTCAGTGTATGCTGGGTGGATTTATTTACCTTTGGTCTGTGAGGCAAGACTTATCTGTTGGCTTAAGTCTTTACTAAGGGAAAAGAGGAAAAATTAGGGGTTTGATAGAAGAAGCTTTATAGTATGAAGTTTGGAAGGTTTGATCCTATGGCCCTACTTCTTCAGGGGGTTTATAGGACACAAAGCACATGAAAAAATCTTACTTCAGTGTTACTTCTCAATACTTATTCTCTTGTGCACTTTTTATTTCTACTTCCTTCTGTCAAAGGAGAAAAATCCCAGAACAGATGTGGAAAATGTAGAAAGATGGAAAGTGAGTCAATCAACCAGCCAAGACAGATAATTTAAAAAGGTTAGTGCTTCTTAACCACACCCTGCTCTTTTTACCATCCTGTTCCCAGCACACAGGTGAGCTGGGCAGAGTCCGTGGCAGATTTGAGCTTACAGTGGGAGTTTCTGTGTGCAGTACCACACACATGAAAACACATTAAACAATGTGTGTGTGAGCAAATCTGGCTCAAATAAATTAATGAAAGAGCAAAAGAAGGAAAATGAGTGAAAAGAAGAACACGAGGTGAAGACAGCAAATAACACAAGTTTATCAGACCATTGAATGAGTGTGTTTTTTCATTGAAAATACAGTATTTAAAAATAATAATAAAGAAACTCATCATATTAACTGAGGCAATTAATGGAAAACAAATGCATGGCTTCAATGAGCCAGATATGGAAAAAATGCCAAAGAAGAAATTTTGGCAAGACAAAGAAGACTTCAGAGCAGAGCAAATACAAGCAACACTTCCTCTCCCTCCTCCTGTTATGGGATGCAACAGCAAGGATCACCACACACACACAGTGCCTATCACAACATTCATGTCTTGATTTAAAAGGAGAAAAGAATGTGAAATAGGAACTGCAAATTTAGCTTCCCAAAATTTATTTCCTCAGGAATGCGCATATACTTTATTTTCTCCAGCTCAAGATCCAGCATGAAAAGTAGATGGTTGTGTGGGGTTTGCATGGCCGGGTTTTGGTAGTGTTGGGGGGGGACATGGATGATCAGGCAGCAAACAGCCCAAAGAGCTGGCACTTTTCCAAATAGTTGACACTGCCCTGGCTAAAGCTGCTCTCACTAGCACTGGCTCCTAGGAAAGGGTGGCAAGAGGTGGGACGTGTATGGAAAAGCGCAGGCGGGATCTACCTCAGTACCTGTGAGAAAACCTCCAAACTGGGATAGAGCCCCCAAGTTTGGTAGACTTACACCATCTTGAGCCCTGTAGGAAACATTTTATGCTTTCTTTAGCAGCAAAAATGCTTCAGTACTAGCATCTTAGACCAATGGCCTGGATGCAAAACCATTCTAGCAACCACCAACGATTTTAAGGAACAAGCTTTGCAAGTAACTACAGTCATCCAGCCCCTGAGGAGTAACTAAGCATAGCACTGTGGGGCAGGATCCATTTCTATGCTATGCTCAGTTACTGCTCAGCTTGTATATTTATTAGGGACAATGCAGGGAGACAGTGAGAAAAGTAGCTATATTTTATATTCAGCTGTAGAATTTCTCTTCCCCAAACTGCACTGATCTTGCCAAACAAAATTTAGAAATCAAATGGAGTGAATCAGTGATGCTTCCCAGACCTATTTAAAAAGAAAAAAAAAATAGAAACAGATATACAAAACTCTTTGGAGGAAAACATGAAAAATGCGACTCCGTTCTTAGAGCTCATTGTGGCAAATTATAGATCACAACCATCATTTTTGTCGTTGTGATGCTTTCAGACAGAAGAAACAAAATTGTCAGCGAAACAGCTTTAGAGTCTCTACAAACTCCACAGTGAATTTTAGAAGACATGATGCTATAAACATAATTCCAGTGTTTTCAGAAGGTGATCCCTTTCTAACCTCTAAGCATCAAGAGAAAAAAAAGAAACCCATTTCTTCTTCCCCTGTAATACATTCACTTCTCTGATAGTGCACAGGAGGGGAACAACAGATTATTATTTTATTCTGCTCATGAGCCAACAGGAGACAAAGAGGCTTTTGGTAGGACTGGAAGAAGGGGCAGAGCTCTGGGTTGGGAGGACAGTGTTGTGGCTGTGTTTCTCCATCACCTCCCTCCATTCTGGAAGGGACAGGCTGAGAATGAGGAAGGACGTGGTGTGTGCAGGAAGGAGGAATGCAGAATCTCACTATGCTGACCACTGTCCTAATCAGCCTCAGCTAAGGGGGAAACTACAGCAACCTAAGGAAAACTAAAAGCACTGAAAATGAATTTAAAAAGCTGAGAATCAAATGCATTTTTGCAAGAGGCTTAGCTGACTACATCTACTTATCATCAAAATGGGAGGCTAAGACTTTTAAATTTTTTCCAAGGTAAGGTTCTCAGGGAACATTACCTTTATTCTGTTGCTTAATATAAATTATGTTCCCCTTCTACTCAGGGAGAAATGTGACTTTACATGAACAGCATGTGAGAACATACAGGAAAACCTTTCAACACAAAACATGGGAGAGAAAATTAAAGAGGATGAGCAAAGTTTATTCTTTATATAGGAACATTTCTAAATTCAACCACATTCTACTTTGGCCCTGTCTACAGTAGAGAAAAGCACCATGTTAAATAAGTGAGAACTGACATGTCTTGAAATAAGGAAAACATTGTGAAAACACAGTATTGCCCCGAGGTATGAGTGACAACAGCTGTGTTATTTTAAAACCTGCAGGCTTCTAGTGGTTAACTGTGAGGTGTGTCCTGCAGAAAATGACCAGTTTTGTTTTTCACATCCAGCATGCCTCCCCACACAGGTATCAGTTATCATCAGAGTTGTTCCAAATGAACTGCCTTGGTATAAGCAGGGTGTAAGGCATACATTTAAAGAACAGCACACAGACATTTATGTTCTGACCATTCATTTTACAAACAAACCTCACCTCACCATCCCTTCTGTCTTCCATTTGCGCAGAGCAACAACATTTAGGCTTTTCTCTTCTTTTTAGAAGACATGTGTGGAGATACAATATTATCTGGAGAAGAAAGTCCTGCAATATTCCCAAGTCCAAAATTTTAAGACTATTTAGAAGTTTGACCACAATTTAAAGGCCTGTATTACCTGCAATACTAGATCTGTTTACTACACTATCCGTAGCAACTATTTATAGGGTTTAAGAAACTAAGAAATTGTGAAACATAAAAAAGCTAGACATTTTCTCATCACAAGGACAGCTTTTCACTCACTGAGATCCTGGCAGTCCTCCACCAGAAGAATATCCCCTGCTCAGCTTCACCAATACAAAGCATTTGCCAGCACAGTCAGCCGGGTTGTCCTGAATGTTTCCTAGCAGAATGTTGAGGCTCAGCAACTGTTACTGGTGGGCACATTGCTGAGCTGACCATGTTACAAAAAGAGAAAAAACCCAGAGACGTGATTTACTTGAACATCCTCCTCACTTTGGTTTAGGTTTCCTTTGTCGGTGTCTCATTCAATCTCAGGCTTTACCGCTTGCCTATTTTCTGCCAAGAATGTGAAAACTGTTGTCAGATTTTGTTATTAAAACCACTGTGCGGTGTTGTTAACAACCACTAGTGTGTTTTATACACAGTGTGCTGTATTACTATGATTTCTCAAGAAAAATCAAGTAGGGTAAGAGGAACTGGGAGGATGGAAGCAGAACAGTTATCTATCAGCATCAGGTTGCATATCAGGTTATCCAGTCAGTATTTTCTGTCTCCAAGAACAACTTCCCACCACAAAACACTCCCACTGCATAGTTCTGTCCAAGTGTTTGATACTGCAAGGCTGAACCACATGGGGACCTGAAAGAGCAGTCTATAGCACTGCATACTGCACCTGGACAACATGAAGCTCTCCAGAACAGCTGAGGATCTCAAAGGCTCCTCAAGGATGTTGTTGATGGAAGAAGGCCAGGACAAGTTTGGGGGAAAGGGCAAAAAGGAGTTACCAGATCAGAATTAATCAGGCTGGAGATACAGGCTAGAGATAGCTTCCAATTTCTCAGCAGTGTTTTCACCATTAAGGTTTCCTAAAAACAAAAATCAAGGAGAAATTGAAACCTGTGAGAGAACACGACACTAAAAAATGCACTGCGACAGGGTTACATTACAGAAAGCATGTGGACCTCTTCTTCAGTGTGTCAAAGTCTGAAACACTGCCATTTTAAGGACAGTTTGTCTCTTCTAATCACTACAGAAGAACTGCATCACTGAACTGGCAACTGCATGGCTACTCAAACTGCAGAAACACCAGAAGCAGTTCTCTTTCCTCTTATATAATTACAGGACATTTACAACATCACCTACAAATTAAAAAACAAACAAAACCCAACAAACAAGCAAAAAAAATCACAAAACCAAAAATAATCAATCAGGTTTGTTCAGGAAGAGAAATAAACTGCACTTCACTACATTAATTTACATTAGCAGCAAGCAATTTTATGTATGCTTTCATTTAGCTACTGTGATTAAGTTGCTAGTTACTTTTGAATTTCCTGTTTAAGTTTGATTTGGAGCAACACAGAACTCCATCACTGGGATTTTCAGTTTCAAAACAGAACAAAATCATTAACAGAATTAATAGATTCTGGTATTTTTGCATTGCCAAGCTTTCTTTAAAAGAAACATGCTCATTATCATGTTGCATAGGAAGAAATTGAGCAGGAAAGAATTAATATATTTACAGGATATGATACTTGACTCATCTGGCAGCTGAAGTCATGCTCACATTTTTGTATGGAATTTTTATATTCATTATCTATATTGCTGCTTTATTGAGAGCAGATCTCTAGTTTTCAATGCAGGAAGTTTGCTTGTCAAGGGGATTTACTTGGAAATAGTTAAGTCGTGTTATGATTTGTAGTGTCTCTTCCCATCTAGAAAAAAAAAGCACTGTTAGATGCAGCACCAAGGTTTTTCTGATTGCACAAGCTATACTCTTACTTATCGCAAGTCTCCCAACAGCAATGCATCCTGTCAGCATGATATTCTGTGGCTATATATTCACATCTCATTCCTCAGCTCACCATTTACCTGACAGAAAAAACTCAGTGTTTTAAGGTAATCCCTACATTCAATCAGTTGTAAAAAAATTAATCTCACTATCTTTTTAAGATACTCACCATGCAAACTTTAGCTTCGCTCTTCACACTTTACTCTTAAGCCTCATTCAGAATTGTGCTTGCATGTGCATCCTCAGTGAAAATCCCAGTGCAGCTGCAAATCCCTCCAGACTTACTCTGCAGTAGTCCACAATTCTTCACATGCCACTGAATTTTCTATGGTATCTTGAGTTATAATTTGGAGCATGACGGCACTGGAACATGCAGATACATACAACACCTGCACTTTTGAGAAATGCATTTATAGGTCGCTGTCAAAAGATCTATTTACATCAAGGTGCCCATAATTTCATTTTTGCCATTGGCTGCACCTACATTTAGACACTATTGCTCTTCCATTCATCCATTTGTACCCATGCAGCATTTGTCTAACCCAGAAATGCCTCCTCTACTCCAGCCTTCCAGGTAAATGTAGCAAGTGTTCAAATATTTCCTTTCAGATACCATAGCTCTAGTCTCCTTTAGACTTAAATCTCTCACTGTCCTTTTCACCTCTCTGAGAGGTTTCACTTAATTACAGTTTTCTTATCTGGTCTCTAGGAAGTCTAATTTTTCTCTAGGTGTAGCCCTTGGTACTCATAATTCATACTAATGCTGCATTGACTCTCCCTTGCTCTGATGGACTTAACCCTTCATCCCTTCTCTGCAATGCATCAGCTGGAAAAAAAAGACATTTGCAGCATCTAAAATCTCAAGAATTGTTATTGCACCAGAAAGAGTAAAGGTGACATGTCTTGCAAAGATGTGCTCTCCCTAAAAAATGAAGCAGAGGTTGCAAAAAATGTTGGCAGAAATGAGTATTTCACACATTATCTGCACTTCTCAAACACAAGGGTAAGGGGTGGGGTCTATTTGAGGAAAGAAAAAAAATCCCAGCACAAATCTGCTAAGCATTTTCAACTACAGTTTTCTTGTCAGTGATTTCAACCTTCCTTGCAAGGAGACAGACATTTAGCTCATTACTGCTGAGGTCTAATTTGCAGGTCTCCCTTAATCCATGCTTTAAATACAAGTTTGGGGCTTGTGTACTCATTATATTCAAACAAAAACCCTAAAGAAAGGTTAACAAAACCCTGGTGCTAACACGCACCTGAAAGAAGTTAACATTACAAAGCCTATCCTAGTAGATTCAATACAAGCAGCAATAGGAAGACAGGAACACCCAAGGGCTGATCCTGCAAATCCCTCAAGACAAAGTATTTTAAAGATTTTCGAGAGAACATTCAGAACAAAACCGAAACAAGTCCACATCTAGAAACTCCACAGTTCCCATCTAAAGCAAGGACACTTTAGAAAGTTTTACATCTTTAAAAATATCTGAGCACTGCTTTACAAAGTTGATAGAATACATGAAGACAAATTCAAGACTAATTAAAGACAAAATTCTCTTGGTTAGATTGGGTTATTTTGCTGGAAAACCTCTCAAGGTAATTTTGCAACATCAATGTTTATGAATGCTTATGCTGGTATTTTTCAAGTTTCTGATGCAGCCTAGATGAAATTACAATACTGCACGACTGCTGATTGACTATTTTTTAAGCTAAGCAAGCCTACGAAAAATTCATGTGAAAAGAAGTGTTCACAGAAGCAATTATATTCTGATAGCCCTGCGCAATCAGAGTTTACTTACAGATCCATACTCAATATCAAAACAAGAAATGCAGAGGCTCCTCTGTGCTTCAAAGTTCTTGGATCATCTTCAGACAAGAATGGCCATTCATTCTTCATCCAACTTATTTTTGTCAGTTTTCAACCAATTTCTGTCCTAGTAAGCACAGAACTAAATTCACAAGACTTCAAGACGTAAAAACCAGAGAACTGATTCTTAGCTGCTGCCATTAAAGAAACATCAGATGGGAATCTCCCAAAGTGAGAAGTTGTACCTAAATGACCACCAGTGAAATCTGTAGTTACTTGCCTGCCAAGTTTCAAAGGACCAAAGTGATTCACCGACTCCATACTCAGCTTATGGAACACTCAGTTTCAAGTCCTCTTAATCTGGAGTTCAGTTTATAGATCAAGAATGCAGGTAGACTCTTCTTTAGGTGATCAGGCTAACCGGCACAGATTAACATCCAAATATGCAAGGTTTTCTTAGGTGTGCTAATAAGTTTAGATGCCGCATCTAAAAACAAATGATGTATCTTCAGTAGAAAAAAAATGCACCCTATGTGGATATTTACATACACAACATGCCAGACTGATAGGTTTTCCAATTCATTGGAGGGGAAAAAACCCCTCCAACCCTCCCCCCAGCCAAAACCCAACCAACCAACAAAATCACACCCCACCCAGTGGAATCACCACTTCAAAATGCAGTGATAAAACCCTCACTGACTTCATTGTGACCAAGTTCTCAGTTCCATGTACAAAAATATCCCTTGAATTTGCTCCCGTTAAGACATACCAAAATTAGTTTAAGCTTTCTTCCATCCACAAATCTCTCATCAAGAACTCGTCCTAGATCTCATACTTAACTCCAGAGGTGTTTCCATGTTTTTATAAAACACACTAGAGAAAATGCATGAACAATTCTGCATCTGTTTTGCTAATCCCTTAATGCAGACAGGAAGATCTCCATAAAACAGCAATCAATACTTTCTCTCTTCCCATTACAGCTGATGCACAGAAATATTTATTACTGTACTATGGGAAACAGTCTATTTCAATCCTAAATGACTTTCATTTTCAATACAGTTGGTTTTTGTTCTTACTACAAAAAACATAATGGAAAAAAGACATGAATTCATATTGTATGGAAGGTTTTATTGATTGCTAAATTGCTGTCACTTACATCAAGTATAGCACTTTAATTCCAATCCAACAAAACTAAAAAGAAGCTGCTATTAAAGACTTGTTTCTGCAAGCCTTTCAGTTGCCAAATACATATTGTTCTGCACAACCTTCACGCTGCCAGCAAAAATCAGCATGTCAGCTGCACAGCTTTCACTGTATGCTTCAGTATACAGCAAAGAGTGACCAGAAAATTCATCACTTTTACACTTTTTTATGTTACAAACAAAACCTATTTTCCTACTTCTCTGCAATTATATGTACAGTATAAAACAAATCTCAGGGTTTGTGGTAGAAATTATTGATCCTATAGAGAAGACAACAACAAAATTTATGAAATTAAGGACAATTATTGTTTTCTGTGATTAGATTCCCATTCAAGATTACTTAAACTGACATTGCATTGTGACCCGTTCTAGAGCCATGGAAAACACATCCAGTAAACCAGATCCTCCTCTTTTGCTTCACCCTGATTCACATGAACAAATCTAATCTCACTGTGTATCCTACACAGTCAGGCCTGTGTGTCACAACTGACTATCCAGGCTTACTCTGCACTAGAGAAGCACTTGAATGAAATCTGAAAATCCTGGTGCAACATAAATAATACTCACAGAAGTGTATGTGATGATATTCACATTACTGTCAAGTGGAAGAAAAAAACTGCTGGGAAGGAAACAAGTAAATCAAATGTTCAAGAATGCACTTAAAAAAAAAAATCACACTTAGGACTGGGGCAGCCTATCCTAGAGCCAAAAAGGGGACATATTATCCCAAATAATAGTGTATGGCCTTTAATTTATAAACAAATGTTAACCAAGGGCACAAAAAAGAAATGCTCTGGCAACCACAGCCCCAAGATAGCAGATTCCTGTAGAAGTCCAGAGAAGAAACACAGGTTAAGGAAACTTTCTGATCTTTTCAAAATGATAAAGAATAGAATAAATGCAGTTTTTAAAGTCAAGTGCCAGTACAGAAAACACATGCTAGAACTGTGGGCCATAGATAGAGCTATAATTTCTCCTTCCTCTACAATTCACAACTATCCAGGGAAATAGACACTTCTTAAAAAAACCCCAAAACAAAGTGAAACAAAAAATCCTCAACAATCCCACCTCTTCAAGTGAGTAGTTTCTCTGCACTCTGGTTTCCTAAAGAGGACTTCACTATGAGCAACAAAATTTTGTCTAACAGAATAATACATTGATTTGATTCATTGATTTCTGTAATGAAGCATTAGTAGCAGTGTAAAACATGCGTAAGCCACAACTTGTATTTTTAACTGTTGTATTAGTTAACATGAAAAGAACTGTAATCAAGGTCCAGAAAAATTCAAATTACCACGCAAATAAAAGATGCTTAATCAAATTTGTAAATACCAAGTATCCCCCTTCCTATTTTGTGAAGTTGCTTCTGACAGTAGCTGTCAACTGAGATTCAGTTACTTATGCAGCACAGACTCCCTTAAAATGACATTGTCAAACATTCAGATTATAAATACAGGACCTCCTATGGATCATAAAAAAAGACAAAAATTCTCATAAGATAATCAACACTTAGTTTTACTAGCTTCTTGTAAATTACATTGCAAATAACTAATTTCTCTGACATAAATCCCAGATTTCAAAGAAGTCAAACCGGTAGAGAATAGAAAAAATTATTGTGAACTGCTTGATATCAATGCTGAGGCCACAGATTAATTCTCAGCATCCACCCAACATAAAACTTGCCAATGCAGCTATTAACAGTGCTAGAAAAGTTGCTAATAACTGAATGGCCAGATGACAACCATTTTTCCCACTGCCCTGCAGCACAGACATCACAGTAGCAAGGAGGCTTACATGTATACTGCTTGTTAGGTGACTATTTGTAAAGCCAATGAAAGGCTTGCCCCTTCAGAAGTACAAATTTTCTTTCAGTAACAGTTTATTTTAAATTCCTTCCTATGATCACAGGAAGACAGCAACCTGTAAAATTAAGGCTTAAATGACTTGAGCTTTTCCTCAAGCTCACTTTTTAAAGTTCACTGCACTATACTGTCATATATGCTTTAGATAACTGGAAAAAAACAACAGTTCATCTACAAAGAAAGTCAACTGGTCCTAACCCCGCCGCAACTGCGAACAGTATGATTTGACAGTGGTCCTTGCTACAGAAGGCCCACTCTGAACTAAGGTAAATGAAGATGAGTGCTTCCATCTGAAAGCTTTCCTAGGGAAAGAAACACTTTGAAGATACATTTAATTCAGTAATACAGCGCCAGCAATGCTCAGTGGCCATGTTTCTAAAGCAAACTACCTTATTATTGTGTTGTCCTACTTGTTTCTAGATTACTCTGTAACTCTAATTTAGTATAGACTTAGCCTATATACAGTAAACAATATCAGTCTAAAATCTGACAGCGTCCCCAAGAAATTCCTGGAAGATGACTTCTATGCATAAATTTGCAATTAACTTTTGAGGTCAATCAGGGTGTTTCAGAAAACCTAGCTCATCAAAATATTTCTGTAAGAATCTATTGAGTGTAAGTCTAAAAAAATAACCACCTGGACACCTATCTTTTTCATGAACCATGCATGCTCCACAGGTTAACAGCTGTAACTGGTTTGCTGGAATCACAACAAAAAAAGACAAAAGGAAAGAGAAATAAAATTTATTATAAAACATGTTGAAATAGCAATGACTTAGCTGACTTCTTGCTCTGCTGTTCTAGGCAGAACAAAATGTGACTGAAAGCTCTCAGGAAAGCCAAAACAAAATTACAGAAGTAGGATGCTGCTGCACTAAAATCGTTTTCTCTTGATAATTTCTGGTTTCCAGCTGACAGGATGGGTTTCTTCAGTCTAAAAGGGAAAAAAATAATCTCATAAGGATTATTTTAAACTTGAAACTCACCTATAATTTAGGTCTAGTTTAAAATATTACTTACCAAGTAAATGTACCCTATTTCATATGTAGCATTACAAATACCTAATCTACAATGAAATTAATTTATCCAAATTAAATTTTCTATCATCTCGCCATCTGAAGTACGTAGAAACACCTGCTCTGTTCTTTTCTCTTTTTTTTTTCTAACAAGGAAAAAGATCAGGATGCCAACAACATTTCCAAACCAACACTGTGGTTACCAAAGCACATGAACAGGAGTAGCCAGTTACAGGCCTTCCAGAGAAATCTGCATCAGTACTGGTAGATGCCATGGAGTCTACATTTTGCCCAACTGCAAAATGGATAAAACACTCCTTCTTCGTTGTATTTAAGAGCTGCTCCAAGTGTAATTCAGCCCAAAAATTCCATCATCGAATAAAAATTATTACACTCTTTATATTGAAGACATATACTGATAGAACATACAATCACCTGTTGTTCTCTCCATTGGTAAATGAGTTCAGGTTTTAGAATATGTTTGAAAACAAGCTATTTACTCTAAATTCTAAAAATTATCAAGGCCAAAACTAATCCAGATCATATAAATAAGTACCATAAATCCCTGAAGTGCAATCCTTTTGCTGATTCCCCTGTTTTAATCAATACAACCACACACAGTTCCCCACTGGGTTCAAAACCCAAAGTACATTATTGTATTCAGATTTCTCCAAACTTCACCACAAAGGTCTTTTGCAGAAGAGTTCACAAACATGACACTTATTTGTACCACAGCATATAATAAGAATTAGGAATGCAGAAATTAGCTACTGTCCTCTTACTGCTCTTACATATTTCTTTCAAACCTCAACAAAATGGATTGCTTAAATCTGAGCACATCCCCTCTGTCAACATATGTTATATTTGTCTGAATTTTTTTGATTTTATGAAAATACTTTAAAAAGACACTTTGACTTACTGCAGTATCATCTTCTTTGTATACTTTTATGGTTTTATCAGCTTCAGCAGTTAGCAATCTGCTTTCCGACTGGTCAAAAACACAAGCAAATATTCCTGATTCACTGTCCAAGGAACCCGGCTGTACGGCTGCGTGTACTCGCTGGAAATTGTATCCAGTTCTCCAGTCCCAAAGATGCATAGTACCATTATCAGCTAAAACAAACAAATGAACAAATTTATATTTTGACTAGTTAATTTCTGTTTTCTAGAAACAGCACCATGAATAACTAGTAAATACATCAGGAATGCATCACATAATGTTCATGTGAAATAGCTCAGCACACCCTACAAGTTTTCCTATTTTCTGCTGTTTTCCTTCCTCAGAATCTCACCCAAATTTTCATCAGATAACGCAGACATTATATACTACATCACAAGGCAATTGCAGCAAGTTGCTCCGGAAGCACAGTGAGGACTGGTATTCTGAATATCAAGCTCCCTGGTTCAGTAGCTCCAGTAAAGTTGAATGAAGAGGCATCATCCTCGCAAGGAGATTAAGGATATTAAGGACTCTTACATAACACAAAGTAGGTTTAATGTTTGCAGATGTTTTATTCCAAACCCAGTTTAAACCACTGACAGTATTGCTGCTACTGGCATCAGCTACAGGGCATTCACAGCAATCTGAACTCTGTATTTAGAAGGATGCTCTCAAGATAATTTTTCAGTTACAAAAACCAATACCCTTCCAAAGCATTATCTACCCAAAACAGATCTATTAAAATTTAAATTTCTCTACAGTTGCCCAGTAGACAAGAAATCCAGACGTTTCAAGAAGGGCGTTTCTACAGTACAATAAGGTAAAATCAATTTATTTTAATTCAGCATCACCTTCTTTGTAGTTGCTGTAGATAGGATGAGGATGTAAGAGCGAGAAATAATACTCACATTTTAATTTTTGCAAAGTCACAAATAATATTAATAAAATGACAATCTGTTTTTTATGTGGAGAAGGAGAAGGTATTTTTTAAGACTCAACTACTACTAACATAAAGTCTTACAAGGCTGTTCTAAAAGTGCCTTCAAATAAAAATGAAATATAAGTCTATCCCAGTATTTTGCGAAGATCTTGTTCTTACTGTGAACAAGCCAGTTGTCAAACACAGCTTTAAACAAATTTTAAAATTAAGGGCTCCTTTTACATATACTTGGAAACACAACCACAGTAAGGTGACTGTAATTGGCTCTTTTCCAACTGCTGCATAGCACATTTCCATCTTACTCCACATCCCTAGCCTCCAGGACATCCTGTATCAAAGGGGACCAAGGGCACATGGGACCAAGCCCCTTATTCCCTATCAGCTTTAGCAAGATGTTTCTATATCCTCGATCCAGTCTCACTGCATCAGTGTGTAGCTAACTCTTGAGGAAGCACGAATGATCACCAGACCTTAAAGGATGGACTCTGGAGCCTTGCAACAGCAGCCAACCGAGAAGAGGAAACCTCTCCTGTGCAGCACATTGGAAGTCCCCCAAATTCATTTTATTTGCATGCAGCTCAGAAACATCCAAGGGGATAAAAAGGGACCTTATTCACTGTGAAGTGAAATGGTGTGCTGCAGCAGGCTTATAGGCTTAGATACAGCAGAGCTCAGTGAGCATCTTTGCCTAAGGACCTCCAGCCATATGTGCAGGGGGGAGAGGAGAGGAATATATATTTCTCATTTTTACCTCCTGAGACCAGTACACCATCAGAATTTACAGCCAGTGTGTTGATAATAGCATTGTGACCAGAGAGATTCTGAATGAAGTTTCCATCTGGGAATTTCCACTGCTTAATATTATCTGGAGAACCAGATGCAAATGTGTAACTGAAAGAGAATAAACACAGTATATTAAAGTTCAAAATCGCTGTAGTGATAGCAAATGTCCTTCATTAAAAGTCCTGCCTTAAAAATTACTTAATATTAAAACTACTTTTCTGACATGTTTACTTCACATGAAATGAAGCGATTTTATGAAGTCATGGATTACTACCTATTCCTGCTTTTTTCCTTTCCGTTTCATAGACTAGACTTTATAACATCCTATATGGCATAGGATTTAATATACAAACAAATATTTAAAGTGCACATTAAGTTCTCCTCAGTTGTTATGCTGGCAAATTTTCAGGTATAAGGGCATCATTAGCAAAGGTTAACCCAAGCATAGGTTAATCACTAGTCTTCCAGAATTACACAAGCAAGGAAAAAGTCCTGCAAAAATGTAACTAAGAAAGATAATTTCTTCCACTGAGCTACCCTAAAATAAAAATTTTCTTCATTTTAAGAGGCGCAAGCAGTTACATGTTTATTTGGGTAGCACATACAAAAGGCTTTAGGAATGCTTTCATAGCCACAATGTCCAGGCAATTTGCTGCCTATTTAAAAGTAACTACAAATAAAAAAGTGAGTATTATGAGAAGATACCAGAACGTTAAAAAAAACCAGAAATACTGAAATACAGTTACTACTGTTTGACAAGAACACTTCAAGTTTACTTTCAAAAAGGTGTAGTTGATGAAGCTGAAACTAGAATTACCTTTTTTCTCAGAATGTGACTAAAACTAGAGGTTTTCTCTATAGCTATAGCTAACAGGCTATAAATTTTTTCAGGCACACATTGCATCAGAGTTTATTCGTATCAAAGATTATGAATTTGATAGAAATGATAGAATGCAATTTAAAAATATTAAAGGCGTAGAAGTACTGAAGTTCTATGTGAATTCTTTTTCTCCATTGTTTTAATGAGGATTTATCAAAACAGGCAACTGTTGTGTATCAAAATATAGCATCTAAATTCAGAGCACTTCCAAGAACATCTGCTTCAAAGCTTCAATTCTCACAAGAAGTTTTTTTAAGGCCAGTTAGATTGAAATGTCTTGTGCAGTGAACCACATATTAAAAAATAAAAGGCCATTCCATTAATCACTGTCTCCTTTAGCATTAATCACATATGTGCAATGGCACATTACAAAATTATGATACTTTCTGCCCATAACCATTCAGGTACATATTGAGTATTAGACTTACAAGACCTATATCACTGATCTTTAAAGACGGAAAGGCACACATGTAAGTAACTGTGTGGGATATAAGATATTCTCAGGATTGCTAATGTAAACCAACGCCAGTACTAGGAAAGCACAATCAGTGCAGTGAAATATATCTGATAATTGATACGTACATTTTTGTGTCATCCTAAGCGCATTGCTTTCTCACATTATTATGCTCTACCATTCTAGATCATCACTCACACTGGGTGTCTTCACTTCTCAAACCCTTGAACTGTGAAAGTGTAACAGGATGAGGAAAACTTACTGTCTTGGATGTAGCACTACTGCTCTTACAGATTTCTTGTGATTTGTTAAAGTAACACGAGTTTTTCCTGCCACCAAGTCCCAGAGCCGTATGGTAGTATCATGACTGCCTACAATGAAATGAAATTTTTTTTAAAAATGTAGAAACCATCCCCTTGATTCTATCATAAACATTATTTTGATAAGGCAACCAAAATGACGTGAAAGAGACAAAAATACTGTGCTAATGTCACCTCAGATGAGAAGATGCTGGATTGCAAAAGTCTTTACAATCACTTTAAAATTCAAGAACTAAAAAGTTACACTACAAAGCTAGATTTTGACATAATGGGAAAGAAGATGAACACTTAACCATGGTACTGGACATTCCTTAACTGAATGGGAGAGAACTGAAATACCACAGAAAATGCAAGTCTCAATACATATTACCACACAAATGTAAACACCAGAAAAAAGGAAGTGCAGGAAAACATTCAAATAATACACAACCATATTTACTTAAATGTACCATTAATAATATTAATAACCATTGTATGGCTCATTCTCAACACAAACTAGTAAAGGATATCGAGCACATTCACCAAGATAACATTATGAACATCACCCAATTACTGAACAAATATATTCATCATTAGGTTCTTCAATCATGTTACTCACGAAACCATGCCTACTATACCTGTAATAATTTGTGGTTCTGCAGCTTGACACTTCACAGTCGCTACTGCATTTGTGTGACCTGACAGTGTGTGCACACTGGCTTTTGTCCTTACATCCCAAATCTGTGAATTCACAGCAAATGTCAGAGGTCAGTAACAGGTGCATATTCAATGTATTTTAAACACTGTCATTGATTACATGATTGCCTTGCCATAGTCCTACAAATTAAACAATAGTACTTAGGTGGTATTTTTCATCCAACAATTAATCACAAAACTGCCTCAGCTGTCAAATTTCAAGGGTGGCAGGGAACCTGCCAGCAAACTTCTAGGCATATGGATAATTAAAGTCACCATAGACTCATACCACTGTCAAAATACTACACAATCCTACATATACTATGTAGTCTACCTACTAAATTAAGAAAGAAAAAGTTGTCCTGAAGTGACATGGCATGTTTGTGCACTTGGGCTTCAATTTTATCAACAACGTAAGACAAAGCTAACACAACAATCATCTTCGTATTGCACCTAGATTGACTTTTGCTAAGTGCTCATTTTTACAAATGTAAGATATTGAAATATACATATGAGGATGCTAAAACATAATTATATACTTACTCGTGCTGTTGAATCTCTGCTACATGTCACCAGCACATCTATTGTTGGATGTAAGTCTAAGCCATAGACAGCACTGAGATGACCATGGTAATGTCTGATAACCTAGATTAATAAAAACCACACATACTAACCGATAATTGAAAGAATATTCTAAATGTTTTAGTTTCTGTATTTATTACCACCAATTCATTCAATTAAAGAAACTACAGCTTACCTTATTGTATTCAAGATCCCAGCATTTCACTTGTTTGTCTTCTCCACAAGAAAAGAGGTATGGACTTCTTGCGCTTACTATCACCCCTCGTACAGTACTGATGTGTCCCGTCAAAGACAATTTCAATTTCCCACTAGCAAGGTCCCAAATCTGCACCAAAATAGGTATTTTAAGGTACACAGGAAAAAGCTACGCAGTGAGAGTCTGGGTAAACAGCCCAGATGTAACCAATCCTGACGCACTCTAAGTTAAAAATACAGCCACATAAGCATTTGCTCTCCAGATACTACCATGTAAAAAATGAAATCGCAAGAAAAGAACTAGTGCTACTCCACAAATCCTTTATGACAAGGTAATACGAGAAAAAAATTTCTGCAGTTCATTATCCTGCAAACAGTAAACAAGAAATTGTTTCCAAGGGCTAGAGATATTTTTAAATAAAAAGGGAGGAAAAAACCCCACCCCCTGCAAACTTTGTCAGTCATTTCTTCCAACCTCTTACCTTTATGGTTCTGTCAGCAGAGCCAGTAACAAACCACTGATTTCCTGGTTCTACTGCAATACATCTCACCCAACCCAGATGACCACTGATAACCTTAAGAAAGAACAAAAAAAAAAGTTCTAAATCAGAAATAATACATGTACATGTTTTCATGTAATTTTCTTCTCCAACACTGAAATTTGCTAGTATTTACCAAGAAAAGTCAAATGTAAAATCAGATCTGAAGACAGGTTGATTTCTACTTAAGTTAAACAGACAACTAGAAATTTACATACACCAGGACTTGGGGAACTTGCAATATGTAAAGATGCTGTTCCTATAAGGAATTTTTTCACATCCTTTGGGAATCCATAACACTGTGGCTCAACACTTGAAGATTCGCAGAGAAAGACTGCTTTCAAGCACAAATTCCTTATGCTACTGTATAGTGCTTATACTTCTAAAAATATTGGCTATTAAATCACATTTCTATATAATAACCTACTAAAGCACACCATCACTTTCTCTTCCCCAAAACAGGGGTAAGATGAGAGTTGGACCCTTTCCACTAATAAAATAATGGAGACTGATCTCACAAGAAACACTCCACCAATACATGCTTTGCTTTCAGCAGCCTTTCTGTTTCTCTAGATTCTCTAAAGTCAGACACCTAAAATCAAAACCTTTAACTGGTTTCACTGGATGTCCTATTTCATGTATTGTCATACAGCTCATTTCAAAAGATTTAAAACACAACAAACCTTCTTAGGCAGAAATACTTTGGAAAGCTAAGGTGGATTACAGAACACAGACACAGCATTTAAGATAACTGCCTAGATTTCTTCCTAATACAGGAATAGAAATGGACATCTCTGGAGAGATATCTAAGAAATAATTCATTTGACCTATTTTGAGTTCACATCATCCACAAACAACCTCAAACCAAGCTTAGGAAAACCTGTTAAAATGTAGATTGTAAGCAACATGGATGAAACCCACATCTGGTGTTCCAGCTATGCTTCCATTTCCAAGCTGTCTGAACACACTTTTGTCCTGCTGAGCAAGGATTTTGACAAAAAACCTTCACTAAAACTGTTTCTATTTAGAATTAGTCCAGTGCCTTGAATTCCCAGCATTTCTCTGAAAAGTGCTCCTAACAAGTAGGCATTTTTCAGTTTTTCATCTGTTTACCATAAATCTCTCATGGGTTTATTTTGGTGCCATTTCTTTCAAATGGCATTTATCTTATTATATTTATAGAAAACACATTCAAATACCTCTGCATTTAGAAAACCTAGATGCTCCTTGGAGCTCAACTGTTTCAAAAATTGCTTTAAAGATTAGCCTTCAGATTTCTAATACAGTAAGCCTTCTAACAAATTTATCATAACACAGCTATGAGGTTTAAAAAAAGGTTCAAAAGAAGAGTGTGCATATACACCTTAGTTGTGATTATTTCTTGATCACATTTTTGTATCATTCCATTTCATTTCTGTGAGAACAAAAATTATGATTTGAGTTCTTACATAAAGCATTTACTTTTATATGCGTGTTCACATAATATAATTTCTAACTTACTCTGTACAGTTTCCAAGGTGGATGCCACTGAGGTTTGGGCATGGTTGGAGCCTTCTTTGGCACTAACGCAGAATTTTTGTTTCCACCAGCTTCCACCATAGCCTGTAAGTTAAAAGAAGGGTTACTCTTCTGGTTTGTAGCTTACCTCTTTGCCCAAAGCCTAAAACCTTCCCATTCTGCCTTCTCAACACTAATTAAATTTACTTAGTCAGAAGCTCTCCACACACATAGATCCAGAAGCACTCTGGTCAACACCATGTATTTTTCACATTAGATGTGCAACAGACTCACCACAGACATCCCAGGAGGCTGTGAACGCTCAGATATTCCAGCATGCCTGTAAATGTCACCCACACCAGCAGCTGTCCGATTTGCATCCAGCCTAGGGTGAATGAAAATGGTTCATGAATTGCTATCAACTTTCTCCTGCTAAATGAGAAGGCATCACAGGGCTGCATCCAGCTGAGTCTTGTACCCTCTAAGGATGGAGAGGCCACAACCTCTCCTGGCACCCTGTTCCAGGGCTTGACCACCTCAAGGTACAGACACCCACAATGCCTCACATTTTTCTCTTCTACCCAAATAGAATCTCCCTTGTCCCAACTTTCACCTATTGCTTCTCATGACAATACAAAAAAAAGTGGGCAGAAAAATGATGCTTGTCCACACTAAAAGCACTTTGTTTAAGAATATTTGAATTACTCCAAGTAGCTCTTATCCCAGCTTCTGTAATTTGCCTTGAAATTCCCACAGATAACAACAGTGTCAATGAGGTAACACAGCAGTACCTGGACTGGGAAGCAGGAAGTGCTACAGCTAAGGACTGTGCTGCAGATTCACTTGGCATCCTCTGGACCTTAGTATCTGCTGTCAAAGCCACACCTTGAAAAAAAAAACCAAAAATACCATGTCAGAAACAAAGACAACTCCTTCAAACAGGAACTCAAAATTATTATACAAACATATATATACACACATGTACCTGCACACAAAGGCCTGACACACTTGTAATACTAAGTCTCATCCTTCAATGATATTTTCACATCCAATTCAAATCTACTGAAAGCTTTATTTTGGCCCAAGTCCTTTCCATCTTGATCTACTACATATGTAAGTACAAAATTTCTAGACTATAAAACAGTATGTTTTTGACATTGGGGAAAAAAAAAGTCTAATTAGGAGCAGTATCCATCTTTCTATCCAGCCTCAACTGCTACGGAAATCCAAACATCACAGAAATAAACATGATCTTGCAAAGCCTTTGCTAACTTAGGCCCTTTAGTACACTTTATAATCCACCCCTCTGTGGTGTTTGGCATCGTGCAGTGGTGCCAGAACTACAAAAGGTTTAGCCCTACTGAAGTGAGAATTTCAGACTAAATCTTAGGATTTTTAACCTTATCTCAAGAACAGCAGATACTTCATAAAAAATTAAAAACTGTTTTAGTTTTGGCACATACTGGTGAATTTAACTCATTGTTTTATTTCTTTTCCTAACCAAACTTCTGTGAGGTGACAAAAAACCCAGTATTTAGGCAAAATACTCAGGTTAAAACAAGAAACAGCAAAGAAAGAAATCTGATTTTTAACCCTAATGTATATGATTCTATTAAAAGAACACTATACTTAAGGAAACCACTGTGAGCAATTCTTGACCCCACAGTTACACACAACTATGCCTGGCTTTTTAATGGTTGAGGGTCCACTGAACACACATATTTGTTAACTTATAAATCAAGACACAACAGATTTTCTACTATACTCTCAATAAACTTAAGCACAATGAAAGATCAACAGCTAAAACTAAACTCTTACAAGAACAAAGCAGGACTGATCAGTAACAGTGGCAATTAGCAATGGCCAATGTAACAATACAGAAACATAACCCTTCAAATAACAGACAAAACCAAATAACACTGAAATTATTAGATCCTAAAATCTCTTCCTCAGAGCAAGGTGGTGAAACCTGCACCTTTCTGCTCTGGTGATGAAAAGGAGGCTACATTCCACTACTATCAAGTATAGATTCACATCAAGAGGAAGCCTGCTCCTGCTAGGATGAAGGATGTCTTCTTCATATACAAACCCAAAAAATTCATGCAAACACTTGCAAAATTTTACTTACCAGGCCCAGATGGGTATGGGTGTGTACCAGTTACCATATACTCAAGTTCTTGTCCTAAAGAGCAGGAAAATGTTATATTAAGGATTACATTTTATACTGTACGGCAAATAATGCACTCAAACAGCAAACAGAGGAAAACAGAGCCGGTCATACATAGCAGAAGAAACCAGTAACCACTTCCAATGTACTTATAAATTTCTCATTTTCCTTAATTTGTTGTGGTAATCTCCATTTTAGAAAATTCAATTGTAAAAAATAGTTTATTTGAATGGTGAAGCTACCTGTTATCAAGAGGTCTCAAGAGAAAAAAATCTTCATACTACCTTGGAAGCAGGTATCATGGAGAGAATTCAAGTACACAAAGAGCACAGGAATCTGAAATGTAAGCTAGTCAACTAGTCGTCTTTGTTGTCAGAACTGAAAAAGGTTCTTTTCTTCTTAAAAGATTTTTCATTCTCTCTTAACATGTTTCACTTTCACAATATTTCCAAATAAAATACCTTAGGCAAAACCTCTAGAGCAACTGAATATCAACTACCTCAACTAAAATGAGGCAGCATTTTTAGAAGAGAAATTTCCATATGGGTCTACCTAATGCATACGCATTTTATATATCACAAAACAAAGACTGAAAACAATCCTACAGATTTGAAATAAAGTGTTTTCTGGTTTAAATTTGAATAGCTAAAAAGACTGTATATATACTACGAAACAAAATTAAAAGAACAAAAAAACCACCCCAAGCAAACAAAAACCAACACATAAAAATGGCAAAACAAACAAAAGTCACCAAAAGGGCATGTCCTGAATCAACACAAACTTGCAAAGAAGAGGAATGCATTACACATCTCTAAGTACAGCACACACTATCGTTACCAAAAACTACTTTTTATCAATTAATCATTAAAACAATCCACAGCACCCAATGACTCCTTTGTTAAAACAAGCTTTCCCCATGTTCTGAATCACTTACCTCCTGTGCACCCTAACAAGAAAAATACCAATAGAAAAAGGTTTTTCTATGTTCGTATTTATCTCCAGTGGATTAATGCTGGATAAGATCGCATTCTTCAGATTTTACATCAGTGAGACTGTTACAAAAGAAAGGACAAATACAGCACACTAAGAGCAAACTAACCTTGATTTCCAGAATACTGTTTGTGTCCATACGGATCCCCAGTGTTGGGGCCTCCTTTCTCTCTCATGTTCTCTTTGAGACTGGGCATGTGTAGCACTGAGCCATACTCTGTGCGCAGCTTGACTGCCATTTTCACCTTGTGACTGGAGGAAGAGTAAAGCATAATCCTCATGAAACCCCAGTTTCTGAACTGTTATTAAGTTTTGAAATATTTTAGAGAAGATGTCATAAAACTTACAACTCTAATATTTTTTCCCCTCAAGATAACACTGTTAACAGTACAGAAACACCTAAATTTCTGACTTGCGTGGAGCAATCATTAACAGAGTTTAAAACGTCACTGAGTGCAGCAGCACTTACCTTTCTTCATCTAACGGGATAGGCTTGGCATTATCAGCTACAAACATGTCATGGGTTCTCTTCAAAGACCTGAACACAAGTGTGTGCACAGAATGCTTTTGCACTTCCTAAAATAAAGAAATAAAGAAAATTTAAATAAAGAAAATAAAGAAATTTAAATACGTTTGAACAGATTTAAATGAAAAACTGAAAACTGAAACATAAATTGAATTGAGTAGCAATTTCAAATCTCAGTTCTATGACATGCAACCATTCTGTTCACAGAAGACACTAATCTTCTTAGAAACTAGAAAAATTATGTTTATTGGTTAATTGTTTTACTCCAGTGTTTATTCAAAACTATATTCTATTCTTTGGAAACTTTCAAGACTTTGAAAAACAAGTAAAAAACTTTGATCAAACTTTCTGCACTGGTATCTACCTGGCAAATCCATGAGTATACAAGCTTTTTTCCCCTATATGCAGGCAATAAAGTAATCAATTCTGGGAAAAAAAAACCTTTAAATTTTCCTTCACTACCACAATAAAAAGAAAATGGGCAATCAGGAATTTCTGTGTGCAGCACCACTTCATGTTAACAGAGTTAATTACCAATCAACAACAGCTGTTAACACCACAAAACAAGGAGTAGGCAACACCATGTCTCCTTATAGGAAAGAAGTTTCTGCAAGTATTTTTGACGTTTTTCTGTAAAAATACAGCTCATAGTGTTACATGGGGCAGCACTTGTTGCACCTTCTTCTATAACCCTGATAACCCCATGTGCTTTTAGAAGTGCATGATATTCACCCCACAGTAACAATTCTACAGCCTGTAAAACCAGTGGCCTTCTCTACAGCTGTACTCCCAAGCCCTCACAAAAAAGCTGAGGTTTCCCTGATGGGCTAACAAAGTCAGCAACTCTGTGGAGGTCAAGCATCACAGCATCACATCCCCACAACCACAGAATATGCTGAGTTGGAAGGGATCCACAAAAATCATCAAATCTAACTCCTGGCCCTGCACAGGACATCCCAAGAATCACACCATGTGCCTGAGAGCATTGTCCAAACACCTCTCAAGCTCTGTCAGCCTTGGTGCTGTGACCACTTCCCTAGGAAGCCTGCTCCAGTGCCTGACCATCCTCTGAGTGAAGAACCTTTTCTCTATATCCAACCAAAATCTCCCCTGATACAACTTCAGGCCATTCCCTTGGGTTCTGTCACTGTACAGCAGAGATATCAGATCAGTGCCTGCTCCTCTGCTTCCCCCTCATCTTCATGAGAGGATGTAAACTGAAATGAGGTTTCCTTTCACTCTCTTCTCCAGGATGAAAATGGCAAGGGACCTCAGCCACTCCTCATAAGGCTTCCCCTCTAGACCATTCATATTAATATCCTTTATGCCTTCTTTTAATATTGTGTGGCACCCAAAACTGTCCCAGGCACTCAAGGTAAGGCCGCCCCAGTGCAGAGCAGAGTGGGACAATCCCCTCCCTTGCCCTGCTGGCGATGTCGTGCCTCATACACCGCAGCTCAAATTCCGCAGACGGCACAAGTCTGGCAAAGCAAACCCGCTGCCCGCTGCTCACTCCTGCCCCAGGCACGCACAGTCCGATGAACCCGCACCCTCCGCATCCTGCGCGCACCTCGCTGTCCCCGGGCCGGACCGGGCGAGGGCTGCGCAGCTGGAGAAGCCGCCACGGTCCATCCCCACAGCGGCCTTTCCCACCCAGGGGACAGTGAGGGTGACGGGTGCGGGGCGGCGCTTCGCCCCACCCGGCCCGACCCACCCCGTCCCGGCCCCGCTCACTAGTCTCGCCCGGGGCGCCTCAAGGGCGCGACAGAATGAACGCGCGGGGCCGCTCCCCTGCCCCTCACCTCCGCCATGGCGCCGCCGAACTCGCCCAGCCGCGGCCGCTATGGAGCCACTTCCGGCGCCTTCCCGCGCCGCACCGGAAGTGACGCATTAAAGAGGTTACTGGCAGGCGCTGATACAAGGGGGTGGCGTTTATGGCACTCTTTCCCGTCGGTGTGTGGCCGTTGGGGGTGCGGGAACCGCTGGCGCTGTGGGACCAGGCGGTCCAAGTCACCTCATCAATGTGTACAAATGTCTAAAGGCGTGGTGATAAGAGAATACAACCAGGCTCTGCTCGGTGGTGCCAAGCACTAGGGCAAGAGGCAATGGGCAGAAACTGATGCACCGGAAGTTCCACCTGAACACGAGGAAGAGCTTTTTTAACTGTGTAGCTGACCCAGCCCTGGTGGAGGTTGCCCCGAGAGGTTGCAGTCTCCCTCACTGGACATACTCAAGAACCCTCTGGACACACCGTGTGCCACCTGCTCTGGGATGGCCCTGCTTGCTCGGGGAGGTGGGGCTCGCTGACCGCCGGTGGTCCCTCCCACCCTGCGCCGTGCTGGGGGCGCGCTGCAGGGCCGGGCAGCGGCCGGAGGAGGGCGCTGTTCGGCTGCGGGAGAGGCGCCGGCGCTGCCGCGCTCCTGGCCCGGCTCGCCACGCCGAGGCACCGGGCGGGAGCTGGTCAGTCCCGCTTTGCTTCTGAAATTCGCCGCCTGGGCAGCTGTTTCGGGTCGTGCAGCTACGGGTTTTAAGTACTGCTTTCCTCCTGAGTTCTCAAGGATAAAAACCACATAGTTTGGAACCACGGTGATACTGGCGGTTAGCCATTATAGCTGATCTTCTGGGAGGAGTGTTTTTAGTTTGGGTTCAGAGGACCTAATTTCACCGGAGAGCGAAGCAGGTGAACGAGCTGGCAGCCCCTGCACCGCATGGCAAAGTGTTGGTTGTGAAAGGGCAGAGGTTGTAGTTCTCTTCCAAACGTTCCCTGGTACTCCACATCATTTTTCACTTCCCTTCGTAAGCAGAATAACCAAATGCACCTGGGCAGATATCAAATAGGCACCTCCTTTCTCCGCATATACGTATCTGCTCTTAATTCTGGGAAATCTTGTCCTCCTGAGCAATATCTGAGATTTGGCAAGCATATCTTTTGCAGCCACTCCATCATGATGCTCTTCTTTACTGCTAAACCAGGCACTTGCTCTTTCTGCCTGCCTGCATGCCTGAGCTGTGAACAGTTTGCAAACTGATCTGGGCTAAAAGTAATTCAGTGCAACACAGTTTGTTCAAACCTGTCATCTTTATTAGCTGGAGGGTGGCATTAGCCTGGGATTATTTCTGGCACATGAATTGCCTGCTTGACATAAAGATCGTGTCCTTGCTGCACTTGGTGGGTCATTGCTGGTGGCTGCACTGGTGGTTTATTTTTAGTTATTTAGGATACAGTGATGGAAATGTGCTCCAAGTGGCTTTGACCCCCAGCTCCTGGTCTGGGTAGAGGTGGGGAAGAGGTGCCAATTACATTGTGTCACTAACAGTGGAGAACAATTGCCCGCTCAATTTCAAGTCAAGGCAGCCAGGTTTCATGTTTAACAGGACAACCTGTTTTGGTAGTCCCTCTGGTGATACTGGCAATCCCTGTTGGATTTCAGAGCTTCCCGTAAAGGCCAGCACAGCACCTCGAGGAGGGGGAGTATTACCTGTCCTTGTTTAAAGTGCAGCCTAGAGTGCAAACTCCACAGGGCAATGTGTCAAAATGCGGCAAGTCTTACATCCCCTTGGGCTAATGAGGTTAGATTGAAGATGCACAACAACATTTGAAAGGAAACCTAGGGGGGCAGGTTATTTCAAACAGGTTTGTCCTTTTTTTTTAAGTTTACACACAGAGTAGCATGTGCCTGCTTGATCACTCAGTTGACTGGTGGATTTGATGTGTGGAAATGGTTTAAAGGCTAATCTTTGGCAGCAAACAGTTATTTCCTTCCTATTGTTTGTTGAAAGAAATCAGACTTATTTTTACTGCCTTTTAAAGGGAAACCAAATTTGAAATACACACTCTGGTAGAAAAATAAAAATAACCATTTATATTTAGCAAGAAAACTTGTCTGTGCTTTTTGTTACTATTATTAGTGGTATTCACATGGCCCTGTACTTGCTGTAGTTGTTCTCATTTTTCTACAAGTAAACACCTCAGAAATTTATAATCAGAACTTGTTTCCTGGTATCTTTGTAATGTTTTGGAAACTCAAAGGACAAATTAATCCTTTCGGAGATTTCAAAATCTAATTAGAAGACAAATTAATTTTTTTTTAATAGAGAGTTTAGTCGAAGGTGAAATTTAGTCCTGGAATGTCAATAAATCATGTCAGTAATATTAATGAGAATATGCACTTCATTAATTTTCTTTGTTATATGAGGCTTCTTGATGTGTTCTTGCATATCAGCTACAGCTGCAATTCCGGAAATAGCAAGCTGTACTTTTTTATAAGCACTATTTCATAGAAGGTGACTAGTAAGTTGGATGAACTTTTAATGTTGTATTAAAGCCAAAGCGAATAGCGCCACTCATTAATGTTTTAGAACTTGCTTGCTCCGAGAGCATGGAGATAGCGTTAATTATCATTTACAAGAAACCTTTGAAGTAATATTTGCTACCAGTAAAAGCAAATAAGAGAAAAGAATGTTCATCTCAGCAGAGACAAACATTTAACTTTACAATATTCTTTTCATAGGATGACACTATTACAACACTAATTGTTCAAAAGGACATTTCTAAATCAACAGCTATTTTTAAATTTAAACACCACAGCTCAATGTAAGCCAAGAAGGTTCTGTTCCCCAAGACCTCTTTGGGGGATACATCCAGCTCTGAAGAGCCATGATCCACTGACCACGATTTGCCTGGGGCCTGGGGATTGTGTAAAGAGAGTTGCATCACTAGCCGGCACAACAAACACCAGGGCAGCGAGCAAATAGTCATTCCTCAAAACACACATACGCCTCTGCCAGTAAGGGCCTTTTTCATACAAAAATACTGTACAGTGGGGTGTCCTGGAACACCAGCAGGTCCATGGTGTATCATTGCAGTTTCTAGCAGGCATGTTGTGGTATCACAACCACATTAACTCTGGGAATACCTTCTCATTTAACCACATGAGTTGGAGGAGGGAGTATGAAGGGGGAAAGGTAGATTGTTCTCTTTTGAAGAGAACGCTTCTTTGATACCATTTTTAGAAGAAATTTAAGCCATGGCTTTGGTTCTTCATAAGGCTTTATTCAATCCTAATGAAGTGTCAGCCTGACTATAATTGTTGCAAGCATGAGAGTAAAATCACATCTCATAAATGCTCTTGGAGGTTAACCTCTGCTGCCAAAAATGCTTTTCTATATGTGTGCGTATGTTTGCCAGCATGGAAACCTCTGGATGCCATTCCAAATTTGGATGGTTTTTGCTGATAAAAGTCTCCAGGCACAACCTTTGCCATGCAGACAAGGCCCTTGCTTAGCAGCTAGACAGTCACACGATCCCCGCCCTGGGGCATCTGGTCATTTGGCGAGTAGCCGACGTGTTGGTCATGGAGAATCCTCAGGGAGACACAACCACCCAACTCTCCTGGGGAAGCCAATGAAAACTATTGGATCTAGGAGGGTCAAAGGCTGAGTTTCAGAAGGAAAATCTCATCTGAAGGCAGAATAAGCCTGGGGTTTTCCCATGCTGGGACTCTGCAGCTGGCTTGGGAGCTCCCATGCCAACCCTTATCCAGCCTCTGACAGCCTCTGCACAGACACCACCAGGGCTCTTCATCAGGAGCTGAAGAGGCTTAATGCCTGAAAGGAGGACACCATAAATTACTGCAGAACATGCTGATGGTTTCAAAACAGATTTAGCCCAAATACCAAACATTTAACTAAGATCTGTGTGAACTGAGCAGGGATTACTTGAGTTCCTAGCTCAGGATTAGTGAGAACTAGTTTTAGTTCAGCTGTACCACAAGCTGAACTAAAGCCCTGGGCAAAGGTTCAAGATGACTATGTCCCTTCCAGATAGGTATGATGAGGGTGGCTGAACTTCCCTCAGACATACATGGAGGGAAAACTGTATTGAAAGTTAAGAGATTCCCAGAATCAATGATAACATCTTGGCTAGCATCCATAAGTGGAAATAACTTGTTAATGATGTTAGTTTTGGCTTTAGACAGATTTCTTTAATGTCTGTAAGAAGAAGTTTGTGTTCTTCCAAATCCAATAGTGTTGGTGATGTCCTCATGCAGGAGATCAAATTCATTGGAGTTTTAGCTTCTTGAGCCATGACTGATTTTGGTCTAAACTGTTTAATAATTAAACCAGCCAGGTTAAACGGTTTTTGTGAACCTCCATAGTTTACTAGAATTCTGAAAACAGCACGAATACAGGGAAAAGGCCTAAACCAAACAAGTTTAGTCATTCTTATTGTTGCTTCCCATAAAATCCCTCTCTCCATCAAGTTTGTCTTTGAAATGGAAGTTCAGACCACAGTTTGCATCCCTTCATGGGTTCGGATATTGATGCGAATGACTTCAGAAAAGCGTGCTGGCTCTCACTTGGCACATTTTATTTAATTCAGTACATTATGATCATTTATAATGCATAAGAAAATCAGAGGATATAAACACACTGAAATGTTAAATCTCTGCTAATATGGGAGCAGTGATATTCAACCTCATAAAATATTAGAAAATTTTAGTATTCCACTCTGATTTCAAGTAACTTCATGCTATATTCTCTTAAAAGATTATTTAAAATATTTAAATAATATTTGAAAGATGTAATTTTTGTATTAAAAAAGGAAACCAGCAAATTAATACGTAAAATTGAATTATTTTAGTTCATTTACAATACCACAAGGCTATATTAATGGAATAATGTTGGCTTATGCTTACAGTATTCATCTGATCTTTAATAAATCAAAACATTGCTTTTATTCAAAATTATTAATGTCATGAATATAATATACTTTTTTTTCACTTTTATGTAAAAAGACCCAAAGATTTGCATACCTATCAGGCACCATCAGGACTATTTTGAAAAATGCAGTGATCCGTATGATGTGAGTTGTCTTTACGTTTGATACTGAAATATTTCTGAAACTTTCACATTTTCAGGAGAGAAAAAAAAAGGACCCATCACAACGTGGCATCTAATGATGTTTTTTCTTTGGCTATTCACCTTTTCAGCTGTTTTAAAACACTTGGGAGTTTTGAGAAAATGGTGACCTTGTATAATCTGAGCAGGAGGTACTGAAGAATCTGAACATGTATTTGATGCCAGCATCAACAGAGGTCTCTGGGACATATAGATAAGAGTTTTCCAGAGAAATTGCTCAACAGCAGATGTATTCAGGCACACAGTGAGGAGAAAGGTTGAATATTAACAGAGAAACTCTGATTGCTCAGAAGAGTTGATCCTATCACTGTGAAGCTGGAAATTAGTGCTGTTGCCCATATATATAAGAGCAGAGGAGATCTCTCCCTGTCAGAGCTGATGGTGAGAGAAGATCACTGAGCTGCTCAAGCAAGGCACCACCATGAAACTGCTCCTGCTCTTCCTGCTCTGTGTTTCCTCTGTTAAATCCCAGGACACTCTTGACTATGACGAAGAGGTTGTAATACTGATATTGATGAATAATAAGTAATTAATAATTAATTTTTAAAAATTTAATTGCATGCATGACTTACTCAGCTTATGTGAGTTAGCTAAATTAGAAGGTGTGGGAGAAGATAATCCAGTGCATGTTCTTTTTCTGCTTGAAGTGTTCAAAAAGTTACCTTTGTAAATGTAACTGCACAACAGTTATTTTCTGAGTTTGGAGGTATTTTTTCCTATTTCTCTTTCTGTAGGGAATGAAGAATGCTTGATGGTAAGATTAGTAATTTAGCTGAATTTATTTAAGGATATTAATTTAGCAATGTTGACATAGGATGTTACAGACAATTAGTATGAGGTATAAAGGACTAGAAATGTGTAACTGATCACATCCTGTCTCAAAGACAGTAAAATCTTTTCTGCAGAGTCAGTAGACATTGAAAAAAACACAAAACCAAGCAAATAGCCAGTTCATACAGCTTAACATTGGAAATTAAGAGGTAACAATTGCTAAACAAAAGGAAAAGCAATGAAAATCAATATAAAATGGTTTAATCTATATTTATTTTTATTTAATTAAAATATTTTAGTGGGAAACACAATTTAGAATCTTGGTACATTTTTTAATAGTTTGAAAATCCTTGTAAAAATTAAATAGAACTGGATAATCAGACTTTCTGTTAAACAATCTAAGCTCTTGTGTCTGCACATTGACTACTGATAACACTAATGTTTTAAATAATTTTCAGCAATTCTATGTTTTGTGTTCTGCTTATTTTTGAAACTACTTCAAGCCTCTGATGCTGGATCCTTACAAATGTTCTTTATTTGTAGCTAAGTCTGAATTGGATTGGAAACAGCCATAGGTTTTGATTCAGTAGTTCAAATAGCTCTTAATTCGAATGGTTTTTTGGAAAAAATGCTTAGGGACCAGGCCTGTTTTCCTTACTCATCCTCTTAGACTTTCCCATTTCTGGCAGATATGGGGAATATATGCATCAGAGAGAGCTCTAAAAACCTATTCTGAGAGATGTTATTAAATGCTTTTCCTAATTTCACCTGTTAACAGCTGGTATGTGGCCTGAGACCTGATGAGGTATTTGACTGTGGCCTGATTTTCTGAGACCTTACAAATATTCCTGTAGCCCTACAAAAAACTGGGACACTGAAAGTGTGCTGCGGAATATGCTTCTTAGCCCCAAGGATGTCTAATTACTTCTTTTTTTTTTTCTTTTTTGTATCTTACTACTTCAAGTTTCATGGTGCTTAGTGGCTGTGGACTATATAAGATTTATTCCTTGGTCAAAACTGGCTATTGAAATACTGTTTTACTTTGGTTTGAAGACTTTTTAGTTTATCTGTATCTAGGTATGGAGAGTGTGACTAGTCTTACGAGGGAGTGGATAGCAATGACTTTTACCTACTGTCAGTATAATATTTCCATTACGTTTTTTTTGTCACATTCCATGATTTTTTCTTGCTTTCTAAAATACTAAAGGTTGCTGACCGGGTGCCTCCACCCTGTGCATCCCATTTTGCAATAGCGGCCCGGGATTCAGAGAGTTTTTCTCCCCTTGGCCCTGCAGGATGACAGCCCTGCGGTTGACAGCCCCGTGATCGACGTTCGGGGCCACCGACCCGTGGACAAAAGGCGTGAAATGGCACCCACGCTCCGACCGGTGGCACCTCCCATCAGCGGGGCCGGGTACCGACCCCGCCCCCCGAAGCGGGGAAAGGCGGGGGACAAGAAAGAGAAGATCGTCTATCCTGATGCTGGAGGCTGCAAGCATGCTCTGGAGGAGATGGTAGGTGTCTGGCTGTGGGGACAGCTGGTGGCGTACTGTCCTTTTCTTCTAATACACCCAACACGAGAGTTTTCCTTGCTAAATAAAGGACAGTTTTTCATTTAAAGCAGTCCAGCTTCTCTTCACTTTGCTTGGGTTTGCTGGGACTGCATTCAGAGGAGAAATGTGTCACAGTCCATGGGATTAGTGGCAGAGTCAGCCTACAGCAAAGATGAGAGGTGACCTGTAAGTCAGGAAAGGAAGAATCTGTGAGTTAGCCTGTGCCTACCGACTGGCTTTGCACAGGTAACTATTAGGGACAGGAAAAACCTCTGCAGAAATGCTGGATTAAATTTCAGTTAATCTTAAGGAACCCTAGGGACCAAAAAACCCTGAACCTTGCATATCTTTCTTAAATTTTGTTTCAAAATGTAATTCTAGCCTACCCGCAGTCTCTGCCGCAGCTCTTATGGCAGAGCATAGAAGCATGCTGACATCCAGCACAGCCTTTGCTGCCTTGCAGCTCTGTCACCCTGTCTCTGCTGTGATCCCTCCTGGAAAATGCAAGCTCTAACACTGCTGAGAGGCATCTTAGTGCCTGAGCACAAGCTTGATTGTGGAAGCTGCCAACCAATGAAGTCTGTAAAAGCTTAATGAATGCATGGCTGTGGGAGAGTCCCATGCTGCTTGAGTATTTGGGTTCTCACAGGATGTCAGAATTTCCCTTCTCTTTTTAAAACTGTCCCTGATGGTGCAGCACTTGTTGTAGAAGCAGTGGTCCTCAACTTCTTGAGGTGATCATTTTTTCATGAATCACATGCTCATTTCATGAGAGATACATGCAACAATGGGAAGAGAATGTGGCTGATTCTCTGAGGCTAGTAAGAGAGGAAAAGAGTAGGTATAAACATGAACAGGCACCAGGTAGTTCCTGACAAGCTTTAATCATAGTTCAGGTGGCTAACACAGTGAATATTTAACAGTGCAGAAAAATGAAAATCAGGTAGGGGACCAAAAAATATGAGAAGAGAAATGGCTTTTCTCAAAAGCTTAATTCAAAAAAGTCTTCCTGAGGGACTCAGGGTTCCTTCCTAATCTGCAGAGTACAGCTTCTTTGTAGAACTGAAATGTCTTGATTGCTTATCTAGATGCTTAAATATCTCTTCTCACATTACAAACCCTTCAGTGTGTTCAAATATATGGTTGTTCACTGATGGGACTAGAACTTTTTTATCTTTACTTTTATTCAAAGCCATTTTTGCTTCTTTTAAGGGAGTGCTATGTCCAACTGGATGTGAGCTGCGAACTACACTGTTAAAACAGGAGAAAAATGTGAAAGCAGTTGTTCGTGATCTAAAAGATAAAGTGAACATACTGTCTGATAGCTCCTCAACTTTCTATGAATACGTGACTGTTCTAGAAGACCAATTGGTAAAGAGGGAAAAACAAAGAAAAGGTATGCTATTTCTACGCGTAACTAGTGTAAATGGTGTTGAAGTTTCATTGGCATTCCTACAGTTACTTTTTAGTGGGACTTCTTTAAAAAAATTAAAAATCCAGTGTGATATCTAACAAAGCAGGGTTCCGTGACCCTGTCCTCTTAAATCTTTAAAAAAAAAAAAAAAAAATCTTTTGAGAGAGGCAAAGTAATGGATCTCATACTAAGGCAAGAATCATATGAGACCTCTAAAAGTATATCGTTCACGTGTTCCCCTTACCTGTTTTCCTATATCCAACATATCCATTTATGACCAGCCTCCGGACTGGCACCATGGCTCCCCAGAAAAAAGGGAATTATTGCTCTTTGACAGTGTATAGCACCACTGATAAATCTATTAGCTAGCAAAGAAACAATAATACGCATGTACCACTTCCCTGAGAGCATATGCATAGTTTTTGTACATTGTAGAAAAGTAAGCAAAAGAAATGCCCTCCCTCTCTCCCTCCCTTCCTGTTAAGAAAAGAAGTGGCATCTCAAATTGTACTTAGAAACTGCTCTTCATCATTTCCTAATTGCTCCCATCATTTCCATCATTTCACAGAAAACATGTTGAAAACTAATCTGCTTTCCATCTCTTGGCTTTTCTAGACAATGATGATATACTTTCTCAGTTCAACACGGAAGTGGAATTGCATTATAATTATATAAAGGATAATCTGGACAATAACATCCCATCCAGCCTCAGGGTCCTCCGTGCAGTTGTGGATTCTTTACATAAAAAAATACAAAAACTGGAAAATGCCATTGCAACCCAGGTGGAATACTGCCATTCCCCATGTGCTGTTTCCTGTAACATTCCTGTGGTTTCAGGCAAAGGTACTCATTCAACTATAATGACATCTTTTCTCCCATTTATATCACTGTGCAAACTGATGGATGCATCATTCAGTTGGTTTGAATGTGACTCTGAAGCCTGTACAATTGATTATGATATCAGGAAAGATGGGAAGTGATGCTAAATGAAAAAAATCTTTTCTGGATCACTATACTGGTCAGACCAAAGATTCTCTTACCCAATATCAGTCTTCGTAAGTGGCCAGTAGCATTTTAAAGAAATACATCCTTCAGGGTCTTTGTAAGGTGGAGGTGATACATTTGTGGCTATCATAGTTGTACTCCTGACTTTTTTCAGTCAAGAAATGTTCTTCTTTCACAACCTTGTTTAGTTCAAGAAGTCATAAGGTATATGGTCTTGAATCACTTTCTTTGTAATTTCAGAAATTCCTAGTTGGAAAATCTGAACAATGCAGTATTCTTTCTTCCCTGATTCTTTCACTTGATATATTACAGAAATCAAAATGAAAGTAAAATACTATCTACATATATTTAAAACTGTTCCCTTATAACAACAAATCAAAGGATAAGAAGACTCTTGAAGAAGTTCACAGGTTTTCAGTAATAGTCTCTGATTTATTCTTGCAGAATGTGAAGATATCATCAGAAAGGGAGGTGAGACATCTGAAATGTACCTCATCCAGCCAGATCCTTTCGTCAAGCCATACAGAGTATACTGTGACATGGAAACAGATAATGGAGGTTAGTGTGAAATAACTATGTCGTTATAATACTAATTTATCGATGCTACCAAAAATCATACTAGTAATTTGTATTTTATACAAAGAAATATGGAGTCATACCTTTTGTAATTACTTGATAATTAAATCTGATTGACTCATTCAGGAAAGTCTTGTTGAGGTCATCTGCTGACGCATGATAGGATACTTCTAATGTGAAACTGGAAATAAATTGTGTAGATATCTTCTTATGATAAGCATTGACAATGTGTAGGTGGGCAGGCAAGGACAGCCTGCCTCATTTCTTACCCTGTGCCAGACAAAAGACCAGGGCCATCCTTCAAGTTCTGCTTTTTCCACCTTCCCTTATGAAGTGAGACACTACTTCAGTGTGAGCAAAAGTTGCAAAGCTGAGCTCAAAAGCAGTGAAGGACCTGCTGCAAGGAAGCCATATGCTCCTCTTGTCCTAAGGTGAAGTTAAAAGGGCTGTATCCTAATGTTTGATGATCCTTTTGTACTGGTAATTTAATCTTGATACTCTTGCTCCTGCAGGCTGGACTTTGATTCAGAACCGTCAGGATGGCAGCGTTAATTTCGGAAGACGATGGGATCAATATAAGAAAGGATTTGGAAACATTGCAAAGAGTGGAGGAAAGAATTACTGTGATACACCAGGTAAAACACTGAGGATAAAATGCAAAGGGCTGTTCTTACTGAAACTGTTTTCTCCTATTTTTTGAAGCTCTTAGATTTTTTAATAATTAACTAATCCACTCCAGCAGACCAATAGGCAAATAATAAAGTTGCCTTGAAGTATATTGAAGGGTCTCTTTCACAGAGCTTTCACTTGCTGCTTTTCAGGTGAATATTGGCTTGGAAATGACAAGATCAGCCAGCTTACCAAAATAGGGCCCACCGAAGTTTTAATTGAAATGGAGGACTGGAACGGCGATAAAGTATCAGCTCATTATTCAGGTTTCACCATACAGAATGAAGGAAACAAGTATCAACTTTCAGTTAGTAACTACAAAGGCACTGCAGGCAATGCGCTGATGGATGGAGCTTCCGAACTGCATGGAGAAAACAGGACGATGACAATTCACAATGGCATGTACTTCAGTACTTATGACAGAGACAATGATGGATGGTATGTACCTGCACTAGACATTTAAAATAAATATAGAGCTGAATATGGAATAATTCTGTAATTGGCCATTAGTTTTCACAGCATTTTGTTGTATGTCAAAATATGTTATATCCGTACAAGTTACCAGCTAAATGTCTATGCAGTTCTCTTGGCACAGCCAAGGAGGGGTAAAACTATGTATTAGATTAGTGACACTCCACAAGTAAGAAGTAAGCATGCTGATTTTCCTTGATTCCATAAATGACTTACCATAGACAAAGCAGCACATCTGAATGCAATATATTCACAGTCAGAGACTGACAGCAGCAGTGCTGAGGACACTAAGTAGAAATATTGGTACTCAATTCAGTAACATATAATGGGTCCTGAAGAAAGAGGCAGGTAGCTGGTCCATTTAAAGAAGAACAATATTCTGCCTACTAAGAAAACAGGAGTTCAGTTGTAAAGTAACAGAGCACTGTGTCTCTGAACTGTGATTAATACCTGATTACATATTCATGAATAAAGGAATTGTTTAGGTTGGGGGAGACACACATTTCTCATTGTTTTCTATGTTTAAATTTCATTGACATTGTAGTTAGCATTATGAATGGCAATGTAGTTATCAATCAGTAAACTAAAATGATATTCCCAAAGAGGTGCAACTAAAGTTTTGTTTTTCTTCGCTGCTTTACCTTCTGAGTGCAGTGTGCAGCACACACTTGTGATGGTCATTCTTTCATAGAAAGTTCAGAGAGGACTTAAAATGTTTATTATGGCTTGAAAATTTCAGTACGCGGGCAGTTATGTGTACTCTGTTGATCTGTTTGCTTATATTACAGCTGTCACTCTGAACATTTCTTTTTCCCCCTCAACAGGTTAACTTCAGATCCAAGAAAACAGTGCTCCAAAGAAGACGGTGGTGGGTGGTGGTACAACCGCTGCCACTCAGCCAACCCCAATGGCAGATACTACTGGGGAGGGAGCTACAGCTGGGACATGGCGAAACATGGGACAGATGATGGTGTTGTATGGATGAACTGGAAAGGGTCGTGGTATTCAATGAAGAAGATGAGCATGAAAATCCGGCCGTACTTCCCACACTAACCATTATCAAAATGTACAGAATCAGGGATTTTCTTTGAGTATTTGTACATGGTTATCTTTTTAGCATGGTGCTCAGGCTTGTCTTTACATATGAGAACCAAATATGTATGTACAACCATATTGTGATATAAAGTGGAAAGCTATGTCAAATGTAAATAAAAACCCATCCGATAAAAATAACTCATAAGTGTGTTTTTTCCATGTTTCATTTGTGCACAAACCAGAATTAACTAGTATAGAATAACACTGCTAAAATAAAAACAACTTGTTTCAGTCTTTTACAAAGGTCTTTTGTATCTCTTTTAAAGAGGGAGAGGATTATTTTAAAATGTTTTCTAAAAATTAATTAAAGTCTTAAAACTAAAGTATTCTCCATATTATTCCTAACTATCTGTGCATAATCTGGGGAGAAGCAAACACATTCCACTAAATCAGAGACAGTTATTTTCTTTTATATTATAGAAGTAACTATCAGTGTAACAAGTTGAGACATATTGGACAAACCAGTAGGTCATTGGTGCTTTAGCTCAAATCCTGTCCCTGGATAAAATATTACATTTTCTGGGACCTGGTTCACATATCCACTTTCACATGTGTCTTTCACACAATCCATATCATGGCACTAGAATAATTAATGTCTCCAGTCACAGAGTAGCTGGAGGTTGGATATTTCATCAAAGCTAGTGGTCTATGCTCCCTTGAGCAGACGAAGACAAGCCCAACCCTGGCAGACAGGATGAACCTCTCAAAGGGGTCTGCCCTCCTCCACAAAGGAAGGAACCTGGATCACTAGGGATGGGTGGATCCCACCTGAAACCTTTAGTGTTTATTCAATCCATGAAGCCCAGGAGGACAAGAAGGAGACATAATGGCAGCCTCTGACTGCAGGAGCACAAATACTCAACATCCACACAGACAGGCTTCCCCTGAGGCTAAGGAACAACACCAAAATGTGCAAAGCAGAAATCTGTTTTCCAAAAGCACAGATGCTTCTTCATACATGACTGTAAAGATGTCTTTGCTCCTCAGCAATCTTTCTGAAAAGGTTAGACAGTGGCTGTATTTGAGAAGCACTGAAAAAAAGGTTAAAGGTGGGCTTCTTTGCTAGTATTTGATGATCTTGTTAGATGGCATGCAATGTATCAGTGAGATTAGAGGCAAGGAAGTTTGTTCATTCTTGTTTCTAGAAGCACAGAAATATTAAACAGTGTAAATACTTGTGTAATTTTATGCCATAAGGTATAAAGGTAAATAGAATGTGTTCTTCTCTAATTGTGTGACTAATATAACTGCTATTCCATGCAGTCAGCTTTTTTGTAGAAGATCCTTACCCCACACTGTCATCAAGCTGATTTAAACCCTTTCTTTGTAGAAGAATCCTTGCTTGGCATATGTGCCGAGGAACATTCAGGTGGCTCCTTATCTTGCTTGTTCTGGTTAGAGTCATAACCTTTTAGTGGTTGCTAGAAAATAATGGCCTGTTTTGGGAATTGCATTTTGATGAGTTGTCATGGAATTGTCTTATTTTGAAGCTGCAAGTATGCATGGTGAGCTATCTAGGACTTATCAGAGTGATGGAAGGTCTTTGTCCATATTCATAAAATCAAAGCTTATGAGATCCTTAAAAGTCAATCCTAAAATGCATGCATCATTTTTCAAAGTGTACTCCATGTTAGGTGTGTGGCAGAAGTGAGAACCCACACCACCCTTGGTTCTGTCTGAGAACTGACTCCCACTGCTGTTGGCGCTCCCCATGAAATGGAAATGAGAGTGTGAATGTTGAACTTGGTTAGACTTTCACAGCCCAGGTCAGCGGAGGCAGGACTTTGTTGTGAACATACTTCTAAATATTTTTACTTCTTCAACACTCCTAAACAAAGTAAATATTAGAATTAAATTTTTTTTATCTCAAGTCAAGGTGTGAGCTGCAAAAGACATAGACAAAGTTCATATCAAAAGGGTTTTTAAATCAATATTTCCTTGTCAGTTAAAAATAAGACCAAAAAAGTATTTTGTTAATAACTAATCATTGTTTATTTTTTAATCTGCAGATGTGCCAAGTTGCCTTCAAATTCACATGGTAAAGGTACATCACATATATATATAAAACCTTTTCAACTTGTAATCGTAACACACATTAAAGGCCTGTCTTTCTACAGGGTTTCTATGGGCCTGATTTTCATTCTAACAGTTTTGAGGGAATAGTCAGAGGCTTTAAACGGCAGCCAGACTATGCCATTTTCGATCTCGTAGGGAACATTGTACCTGGGGTCGTAGTGGCCCCCTAGGTAGTAAATGCCATTGAGGTTGGCAGCCTGGCAGCTGTTGTACCACCAGCCCCCCCCATACATCTCCGCACAGTTCTCCTCCCAGTGGTCCTGGTCTCGGTCGAAGGTGCTGAACTTCATCTGGGCATGGGACGTGTACTCAGTGCCCTCTTCCTGCCAGCCAGCGATTAGGGCATCCCCGGCAGTGCCCTCGTAGGAAGACACAGCAAGGGTGTACCCTTCAGCTTCAGACCCTACCTGTACGACATACTCTGCAAACACAACATTTCCATCCCAGTCCTCTAACTCTACCCGAAGGAGAGTTTCATTCTGAGTCAGCAAGTGTATGTTCTCATTGCCCAGCCAAAACTCTCCTTGCCCTCTGCCATCCACGCTGCCGAAACCTCTCTTGTAGTCTTGCCAGGTCCGGTTAAAATTCACTGATCCATCCATTCTCTGTTGGATCAATAGCCATCCTCCCAAAGTGGTCTCTTGATCGCAATAAACTGACAAAACCTTATTGGATCCCGCTGGCTTGATTTTGAAAATGCCACTTTTGGCACCAGAAGTGTGTTTCTGGCGGATATCATCACAGTCTAAAAAAAAAAGTTGATCTGGTTTGACAGAAGTTATCAGCAAAATTTAATATAAGGTTCAGAGGAATCCAAATACCACTAGCTCAGAGGAAAATTTTTAAACATGTCTTGGACTACACTAGGTATAGTGACAGGCAACATTAAAAAGAATTCAGGACAGAAAACTTTACATACTTCTTAAATGATGAATTGTCTATGCAATAGCTGAGTATTAATGAAATATTTTTCCTTTTGTTTCCAAGGTGGTAACAGACACAGTGCTTGCATTTTATGATCGCACTGTTGTACTACAGCATCTAAAATTAACGTGTCAGTTTGGTTATGGATGGAGTTCGGCTCCATTACCTCAATAACTACCTTTCCCAGTGCTGGGTGTCCTTCGCTTCCCTCCTGATGGTTTGAAGCTGCGTGCCTGAAAGTCTGGGGTGTCCTCTGCACTCTGATCATGTTCCACCCCACCTAGCTGATCAGTTATTTCACGGGTCTTTAGTGATTTGGTTTCATAAGTGGAACCTCCCTTCTTGAAACTAGAAGAGCTGGTCTTGGTGTGGCTTGCACTGCCAGATGGGAATCCGGATGGCTGAAGGTGAAGTCCTCCAAAGTCATCTTCCTCCTCCTCTCCTAAGTCTCCCAATTTGTCTTTTACCCCTGAATGACTGGATGCTCCTGTACCTATGTGGCTAATGCCTGTGCTGGTTGTGTGTCTGCTGGTTGTGAAGCTGCTAGATCCACTAACGTGCTTAGTAGATGGAGAGTCAGGGGTAAAAAATGACTCTAGCACAGGGAATACAGTCTCTAGCTTGTGCGAGGCATCTGAGCCACTAAAACGGTAGGTGGTCCCTTCCCCTCCAACATTTACAGGTAAATAGGAACAGTCTGAACCATCTGAAGAAGAAACTGTTTCCTCAACTACTCCTTCTCTAATGCCATCAGGCCCAGAGACAGTTTTTTTAGTGGTAGTTTTGGTGCATCTACGAAAAAAGGAGGAGGTTTTGTCTTCCAGACTAAGGGTTTCTCTCCCATGAGCAGGAAGAACTAATTTGCTGGCATATGAATGCCCATCCCCCCTTGATTCCTCTGTGTGATATGAGCTGTCGCCTCGGGAGGGTTTCACATTTGTTTCTGGTCTTTCTAATACCACTTCCATCTGCTTGATGTTATTAATTATGTTCAGAGCTTGCATTTCTGGCAGAGGCTTATGCTTAAAATGATCAGGAACATTAGAATCCTTAAGTGGCCTCATTTTCAGTGTGCTCAAGGTGGTTGTTTCAAGCTCTGGGTGCAAGTCGATGGAGTTGGCTTGGGCAAGCTGCTTCTGGATGTTGTCGTAGCTTTCTTTGTCCACCTTGTAATCAAAACTTCTAGCACAGGTTCCTTTGCAAGCTCGTATCTTAATATCAATGTCCACCTACATAACCAGAAAGAAGCAATTTGGTTAGGGAGCTTTCCTGACTTTCTCAAGCAAGGGTATCCTCTACTGAACAGGGGAAAGATGAGAGCTGCCCTAGTACCTCCCACCTACAGCTGAGGTTCAGGTTTCCAAAGTTTGGGTTTGATATCATCGTAGGTTTATTTCCATTGTAAATACAACATGTGCGATAGCACAGTGCATATGAGCTCCATGGAGAAGAGCACTGTAGACATTCCCAATCTCTGCTCCCTTTATTTTTGGGACATCGGGGTGTCTTCCTGGTTTTGGAAGGAGTGCTGCGGAGCGGGACATGTTCCGTGGGGACTGGGGCAGAAATAGGCCCTCCAAAGAGAGGGGGAAGATATTGGACCTGTCCCAGAGCCTGTCATGGTCCTGCTGTGAGGTCTGACATCTTGGGGTTACCATTGCTTTCTCAAATGATCCAAATGGTGGATTTCTGTTACAGGAATCCAAATGAGCATTTGAGCAAAACCACTGTTTGTGCCAGCACTTTTCCTTGCATGACAATCAGAAGAACTGCTGCACCTTGCAACACAGGTTCTCATGCTAACCCTGGCTGTGGGCAGCGGTGGCAGCGCTGGGGATGGACAGAGCACGTCCCCCTTCTAACAGCTCAGCAACTCCTTTCAGGAGGTGAAACACCTCATACAGAAGCAGTTAGCAGCAGATGGAGCATCCATGTGGCCTCTCTGAGCGCAGAAGCAGCAGGGGGGACTAGGAGCTCACGGAACTCACGCTGGCTCCTACTGAGCAGCAGCAGAAAACCAGGATGGACAGCAAGCGACTCATTTGGGGATTTGTCTCCGCAATTTAGATCCTGTGAGAGTTATACAATGATTTCTGCCAGCTGGAGCACTGCTCACCATAACGGATAGATCCCCTTTCTCTAGCTAAGCCCTGGAAACAATGGGAAGTGCATAGCAGAGACCTACCTCTAAGCGCTTCATCTCCACCACTTGCTCCTGGATGCTGCTCTGCAGAGCTTTAATTCTGTTTACTTGAGTGACAACTCTCTGCTTTAATGTCACAATTCTCCGTCTCAGTTCTCCTGACAGGCGACCATACGTCTCATCGAGTTCTGAAACAGAAATACCTCACAGTCAGCTATGCATACGTGATTTTCTGTCTTAAATATGTATCATATTTTAAAATATGTAATTAAATGCATAATTGAGAACATATTTTTCATACTATTGAGCAGATAAAAATTACATTCATTTTTATTAACTAGTTAAGAGTCTATTATTATATTTGTTCTGTTTCTTGATAATAATGTCCAGTGCAGCCTGTATTTTCACTACATATTGCTTATTCACAAAAAACCAATAATTCAGTAATGGATAACAAAAATGGGTGCGAAATACTCACGCTGAGCATTGTCCAGGCTTGGTTTTAGTATATTTACAGTTTCCTCAATTATCTGATTGGCCTTTTTATAGTTGCTTTCGTTATCTGAGAGCACCTTCTTGATTTTGTCTATTCTGCGACTATATTCCTGGTCCTTTTCATCAATCAGTCCTTGCATTCTGCATCCTGATGGACATTTGGTACCCTAAATTAGGAAGAGGGAAATAATTGTGCTAAAATCCTCCACAGTAAACATTTTGTATAATGGAATCAATGAAGCACATCCTCAGAAACCTGCTGCAAGTGTGGGGTGAGGAACAGGAAAACCTTTCATTTTCCCTCTCCTCTGTTCTGCATGGGTGAGATTTTGTATATGTTTTATATATATTCTATATATATATACTTCCTAAAGGTCTACTGTAAGAAGTCTGTTGTCCAGTTTGAGCAAGGATGTTAGATGTCAGCATTTTTAAGCAAAGTTTTCCTCAGAAAAGCTTAACGTTCTTACAGACTTAAGCTCTTTGCCAAGAAGTCATCAAATAAATGTAGCATAGAAATAGACTTAGATGCAAGATGCAAGAAAGAGAAAAATTAATAATTTATATACAAAGACTAGTATTCTAGTCAATCATTATGAAACTTTTACTGATCATCTTGTAATCTGACTTCCTAAAAATTAGCTAGTGAAATGTATGTGACTTCTAGCTACTTCTTTTCTTTTTCTCACAACTTTCTTTCTGATGCCTTTCTTTTATAAGCTCCAAAAGTGGCAATATCAAAATTCTGAAAAGAAATAGTTCTTACGTTTTTCTAGGATTAGCCTTCATTTATTGAATCTTTCTTTTCCCAGACTTTCTCTTCTCATTCTGCACCACTGCAAACTTCTTCCTCTTTCTCTTGTCTTCATTTTTTTTCCTTTCCTTCTTTCCCCCAGGGGATCTCTCCAGGCTGCCCCAACCCGAAGTGCTCCCTGAGCCCTAACGCTGAGCCCCGTGCTGGCCGTGGCACCTGCTGTAGCGATCCAGCTGCTGATCCAGCTGTGGCCCATGGGTGCCCTACAGCTGGCCCCACTCAGCCCAGGGTTAATCGCTCACCCAGTCATCATCGGCACAGAAGGGCCAGCTCTTCTCACTCTGGCACGCGGACGGGGACTTGTGCTCCACAATCCTGGGGCCGCGCACTCCTGCACCGATCTGTTCGAAGGTACTCTCTTCATCCTGCGCCTGCCGGGAGGAAAGAGGGGGAAAACAAAACCAAGACTGAGTAAACAGCTGCCGAGGGAGCAGAAACGTAATGCTGATGTCCTCAAACGCTCAGCTGATGCGTGGCAATCGCAGCCATCTGGTAAACATCACACCCAACCGTGCAAGGATTTTATTCCTGACATTTCTTGTAACATATGATTTCGTTTGTTTTGTCAGAATAAAGCTTTACATCTCTTAAAATTAATGTTTCTATGTAGATAGCTAGAGATGCTCAGGATATATTATAATAATATCACCCCACAGAAATATCTTGTCCTGTGCCTAAATATAAAATAAACTTTAAATTAAACTGAAACCGGTAAAATAAATACTTTAAAAATACTATGTTCTATTTCCTCTTGCTGCAATAGTCTAAAATTCTTATTGTCACTTTACCACCTTCACTCTGCACAAAACTTAAAGATATATATGAAGACTTTTCCCATTAGTGTTTCTGATTTTAATCACAGTTGCTAACTGCGACCTTGTAGCACTGTTTTGCCTGGCAAAAAGAACAAGAAAGCTACTAACGTAATTAAAATAACAATTTCAGTGATGGATGGATTTCACTGTGGTAATGGAAAGAAGAGAAATAAATATGCTGAGGTTGTCTTCAAACCTGAGAAGAAAAAGTGATATATGCAAGCTAATTCTAGGCCAAAACATGATAAGGATTCCTACAGTGTTATCACTTGGTAAAAGACCAGATTTTTTTTTTTTTTTTTTTTTTCATTAAAGAAAGCCCTTCTTTAGGGCTTAAGATGTAATTAGGTCTGACTGGAATCCTCTGTGCACCTTTTGTGCTTTTCAAACATTACAATTAATGCTTTAAAATATTAATGACTACTTCTTATTATGACTGATGATTAATCCTGAAGCTGAGAAAATGATCCTAATTCTAGCCTCCAGGGTCAGAACCACTCTGGGGAACTGGAATGTCTTTATCAAAATCAGTGGATTCAAATTCAGTAATTTCATTAATTAATTATTTGATCTGGCCCAAATGCCTCCTAAGAGTAACGCATAAATCCGAAAATGCCCTTTAGGCACTGGCAGCTCCAATATGACTGCTTCTGTATTGACCCAACTGGTTCCTATAATTTCTGTGATTTGTTAAAACAGGCACTTTCTTAAAAAAAAACCAAAACAAAACAGTCACAAAGAGAAATTTAAAGAATCTAATATAAGCTAATCGACTGCATTCTTAATGCAAAAAGAAAAAAGTAATACTAGCACAGTTGAAAATCAAGCTTATCTCCTTCCTTATCAAAAATTTCATTCTTAGTGAGCTCTAGTTTAAGCTGATATTGCTGCCACAAGAATCCTTGTTTTTAAATGTGTCTTTAATAATAAAAGTATTGTGTGACATTGATAGGTAGAAAATCCTGCTGAAATACTGTCCAAGGGAGAGTAGAATTCATCCCAATAAACATGAAAATTCCTGAATGGCTGGAGCCACTAGCATCCAGCCAGTCGTGTTTAAGACTTAGAGCATCACCTATGAATGTTTAGATGCATGTTAATGGATATGCTTTGCTGCTCCTGAAGCCAGGCAGATTCAGCAAAACCGAGTTTAGCAAAACTGTAGAGAGCTGGATACTCAAGAACTACTGATGAATCTTCATCAGTGAAGTGGTTACACAGAGCTGCTGCATATGTGTGTGCATTGAATTTTACAAGCTAGGCGACAGCCAAAATTTATCCATCTAATGAATAAACAATAAATAAATGCTTACTATTCAAAACAGAAAGATATGAAAAGAATCAAGTAAGCAAGCTCATACCCAGGCTATGCTGAGGCACAGGAACACAGAGAGGATCCTCACAGGTATCATCTTCAGGAGAAGAGCAAGAACTCTGACTGAAAGGATGCTCTTTGCCAGTCTTTTGGTGCAATTTAAACCTGAATGCAAAGCGGAGATTAATCATTATGCTCCCCTCTGTTTGTAGAAAAAACACACCAAATGCCCCCCTCCCCCTTTGGTGATTACTTAAGGCCTCTTGCACAAGTTTCTGGTGTTATTTGCTCCAGATAAGTTTGTACAACACCAACTTGCGGGCAACACTGAGAATTCCAGGAAAAGCATCTGTCTAAAACCATTTCTTGTAACTGGACCTTCAGTGAAGATGTATGCGAGCACTAGAGGGATCCAGCAATGCTTACCTGCTGGAAAACACACGCTCAGAGTGATGAGCATTTAGCTGCATAATCAAAGAGCTGATACTGGAAATGCGAAGTCACGGCTTTGCCCTTTCTGTGTGACCGTGTTCCACTGCTGTGAAATCCACTGGATGTTCCAAAACAAGTACTAGTCTTGGATGCAGTCTATCTGTGACCATGTGGCCATCAATCAAAATTAATTCCTGAGGGGGGTAGAGCCCAGTTTGCATTAGTTTATACAACTGGATCTTACTGGTATTTGTGTAACATATAACATGTTTAACACTACGCTGCCTCTTACACAAATGGTACATTATACTTTTTATCAAGTCTGATTTGTTTAAAATATGCATTTATGAAGAGCACAGCAGAGTATATGAAAATGTCCCAGAACAGACTTTGAGCATAATTAAATCTGCCTAAGCAGTCAGGTCTCCTCAATTGGTTCTGTATTGGGTATAGTGTATGTGTGGCAACTTATGATAATGTTCTGCTACTGTGAGCTCTCTAACAAGCCTTACTATTATTGGGAGAGCATACATGGCTGTGAGACACCTGAAAGATGCTGTCCATCTCAAAGGTTTCCACTGCAGTGAGCAGGAACGAGAAAAAAACCTTTGCTAGAGTAAATGTGGGTATAGTCAGTTGAAAAAACAGAATTCTCTTGGCGTTTTAAAACTGCATGATGCTCACAAGACTCTCCATCATCAACATAGTGCAACATCTTCTCATATTCTACGTTAGAGGGAAAAGCTTAGCTTAGCTGTGCTAAGTGAACCACATTAAACTCCGAGTAGCTGATTTTAGCTTTGGATGTGTTTCAACAGCCTCACAAGTTTTGTCTTATCCTCCTTTCCTCTGCTTTTCCTCTTGCTTTTTTCTTCAGGAGGCTTGCACCCTCTCCACGTGAAGCTCACTGCAGTTGAACTGGACCCTTTGTTTCCTCCCATTTCTGGCCTTGCATTTCATGCTTTTCCTGTCCAGGAAAACCCTCTTGAACCTAACTTAGCTCATACCAATATCACTAATAGCAATCATATCCTTGGGTAGCAGAAGAGCTCAGAAAACAGTACTACAATGATGAACACTTACACCCCCAGGATGCAGCTTTGCCTGACAAGGGGTTTCTATTATATTTAAAGTTTAATCTTATTTTATCAGTGTGCATTCTGAAACAAGATGTTTTGCTAATTTTGATTCCCTGCAGTAAGCTTTGTAGAGGTCTTCTGTTGAAACTCCTGTAACAAACCTCTGATTTCAACAACAAGAGAGCCCAACTAACTTCAGCAACAAATGTCCAGACAGATCACATATTACCTTTGCTCAGTTTGAAGGTCAGGCAGCCATGGAAGTATTGTTTGGTTGATAAAGGCACATAAGGCAGCTCCTGAACTCAAAGCAGATAATCAACCAAATAATAACACGCCAAAATGCTCAGCTGCTCACTTCAGAAGATTAGTGATGTTTCCCCCATTCCAAGTGGGGAACCAACCCACAGTTTTGTTCCCTCTGATGCAGCAGTGATGTGCAAGACCTATAAAAGCTCAGAGGACAATTAAATGCATAAAGGAGGGAAGGAACACAATAGGAGGAAATCTTTCAAGATTGGGATTAATTATTTAAAAGAACAGAGTATAAAGGGCTTCATCAAAAATATACTGAGGTCCATGGAGAATCTCCCACTCAAAATCAAAAAAGCTCAATTTTTGCCTCTATAAAAGATACAAAAGTCTTGTTAAAAATCACAAGCTTGTGATCTTCATGCTCAGGAGCACAAAACTTGTATGTGCAACCGTCATGGGTTCTCCTTGTGCATACACTCATGGACTTTGTTTTATCACATGATCACATGTGATATTTCTTCCACTGAACCCCTTCTGCCTCACACTGAGCATGGATGGTGCTCCACAGGCAAGCACCTGCCCAGAGCTGTACACTCTTCATTGCAGGATGATGATCTAAACACTGTTTAAAGCTTCAAGGATTTTCCTATGGTACATTACAAATATTCATTCCCTGGCCATGACTTCCGCTTCTTACAGTTGCAGAAACCAGGTGAGAAGGCTAAGTCAAAAAGAAGTTATTAATGTTTGGGGTCCATTTTTATAGTCTGAAGTCTTCAGAGCACACCCTATGAGCAGATCCCATTGCTGGCAGCTGCATCTCTGTGCCTGCACCGCGGCTCAGGGAGAACAGCTGGGAGCCAGCTCTGAGACACGTGAGTGTCTTGCCTCCGGTCCCACAGGAACTGGGTGATCAGGGCAGGAATAGCACCTAATTCTGCAGGATATCAACTCTAAGTAAGAGACCACTGTGCCCCACCCTGTCTTGCCAACTATATGTATTACAATCTATTCAACTAAAGCATCCTTCATAATTCAGATGTGGTTTGTCACTTTGCTTCTAACTTTTCCCAGTTTCTAGGAGCTTGATTTTGTTATCATCAACAATACCTTAAGATTATATTTGTAATTTAATAGGCCTTAAAAATCAAGAGTAGTAAGAGCACATAAAGCAAAGGAATTTCTGCCTTTTCAACCATGCTGACAGAGGATGTGATAATTTCCTAGGCGGTGTTCCAGGCACCAGCCGCCAGGGTAACCGGGGACATGGCAAGTAGCATGTTCCAGACCTCATCTGACCCTGAGGGATGGCATGGCTCCCTGGTGACACTCAAACACAATAAACTTAACTCTGGTCCAAGTAAAACTCGGCCACCAAGGCTAGAGGGACTGGAAAAAAGTTGATATCTGATCATAAACATTAGGTAAGCTAAGAGGGGTTTCCTGCTTGCCGCGAAGGGAACTGCTGGGGGAAGCTGGGGTGAAGGAGGAGCTTCTCAGGCTTTACAGTTAGGGGCTGAATCTGTGCCTGACCTTCAGCCTGTACCTCTGCTTTCATGTCGCAATCATTCAGTCACTTCTGCCGATGTTTGTTTGAAAGGCTGGAGGCCAAGAGCTAGATAAACTTTGGATTTAACTTTAATTCAGGATCAAAGGACAGAAGTGCAGTTCACTACTTCATCTCCCCTGCTCTTGGCAGAATGCCACAGTAACAGTCGGGGAGTCTGGGATTTAGCTCTGGTTTGCATGCCCTAGATGTGAGCCTCACCTTGTTTGCCCAGTGCTGTCCGTGTCTCCTGCCCTACCACCAGCTCCAACCACCAGTTTCCAAGTGGTGCCTTCTGCTCCCCTGACCTCCTCATTCATGACCCTTCTCTGGATGCTTGGTCTTAGACTCCATTCTCCTTCAGACTCAGCTCTCACCTTCACTTTCCCTTCAAATGCTCCTCAGACTACCTAACTCTTTTGAAGTCATTACCAGTCAATCCCAATACTTCGTCCCACATTTTCTCCATGCAATATCCCAGAACTGAGAAACCCAGAAGTCCTGCAGTCCATCCACTTTATTTGACTCTTTCTTCCCCATCTCTTCCGCATCCACTTTTTTTTCCTTTTTTTTTTTCTTTTTTTTTCATTTTTTTGCCTTTGGTCTTTGAAAACAGAAAGTGGAAGGGACTCAAGCAATGCTGTTCAAGTGGCTGCAGAACCAGGAGGAGACTGGGCTTGCCAACCCTTCCCTCACATCCTTCTCTACAGCCTCTCTCCACACATACAGCTTCAACTACAAGGAGCCACAAGAGAGGCCTCACAGCACAAATGTTCAGGAAAACTGCTTTGCTTGGTGAGGAATTGGGTGTCAAGGCTGGCAGTGATGTCTGCAGCACGGCTGGCTGCATGGGTGCAACAGAGCTGTGCAAACATTCCAGTTCAGCCGTGTGGGGTGTCATCCCTCATCTCAAGCTGTTGTTGACCCCATCTGACCCTACCTAATGATGCCTTCTTCTCACCTGCTCATGGGAAACCTGTCTTCCTCTTAGATTTTGGCCCAAGAGTAAAACTTCAACTATGTCAAAACCTCAATAAAAATGAGAGGGAGTTGGCAGTTTATCATGCTATGGAGACTCAGATCCAGGGAAGAGGCTCAGCACTAGCCTCACTAGACAGCTGGGAACCGAAATTCAGAAACTCTTGAGGCAGCATAAATGGATTTTAGGGTCTCTTTTATGAGTGTAAGGTCCTACTGTCTTTAAAATAAAGCACTTGAATGTGCTCGTTAGATATACCAGGCAAACTTCTGGTCTTTCACAAGTAGCTAAAAATAAAGACCAGGATACACTTCTATTTTACTTCTTAATGCATCAACTTGAAATGGTGATTGTTTCTAGCTCCGAGTGCATTTCTTTTGTTGAACAATTTATCCACAAACCTAATTTGATTTGCTAATACACCCCGCAAATGCACGTATCAGATTTTGAGCAGGTGTATTCAGACAGCATCACAAACTCTTTGCTGGTTGTGATCTGTGCTGTGAATTTGAATAAGTGGATTACATGGGAAATTATTACCAGATCCAGAAAAAGACAATGCAAGTAAAATACAATGAATTTCTGCTGTAAATTTTAACATTTTTTGGTTGGATGGTACTGGACACATTAATTTTTAAGTATTTGTGAAAAAAAGAGGAGCATTTGAGAATAATGGCTGTACAGTGCACTACTGTGTGTCATGTAGAAAATGAAACTTATTCTGAGTAAAACTAGAGAAAGTTGTTAATATCTATAGTCTGGAGTAAAATACCTGCTCTTGGTCATTGATACTTCCTCGCACATCCTGATTGAAAATGTTTTCATTACTTCGTGGTAAGCTAAGTCAAATACTCTTCAGCAGTAAAATAGGCCACTTTCAAGTTCCTATGTACTTTGATCTATGTCACCAAACAACTTTATTAGAAAACTTGAAAACTTATGGAAACAAGTCATACTTATGGAGAAATAGCTCCAACACATGCCTCTAAACAACGAGCAGAAACCACTGGTGTGCAATGCAGGAGTGACTAAATCAAATAGGTTTGATCAGAGTAACCTTCCAACCACCAAAAATTTTCTTTGTCTTGTTTGGCCAGCTGTAGAGCACAGATAATAAGCTCAGACTTTTTTTGTAATAATCAAAAATTTATTGAGAACGTGTACAGAAAAAATAACCATCTACAGAGGTAAGCACTGTTCAGGGAAGAGGTCTGGGCATCTTACAGTCAAGGTTGTTTTATAGCCAAAACTGAACTGTGTAATGTTCGGTAAGTTCAGCGTCTAAGACAGAAAAGGTTTGCTTTCCCCGTTCAGACTGGTCTTGGTAAAATTGTCCTTCACACATCTCCAACCTACAACAGAAAAAAAAGAGTATTGTAATATTCTTCTAATGAAAGAAATACATAAGGCTATGTTGATAGTGTTCATGCATAGTTATACTAGTTGGAAATTAAAAATGTAGCATTTAAAACACACAAAGGCAGGGGATTATTTCTGATCATGAGACTATCCATTTATCTATTCATTAAAAGAAACAGTAATGTACAAGGTATACTAAAATTGAAGTACAAATACTTCTGTGACAAAATGGTAAACAAAGCCAACTTCTCTAAGATGCAGTGGGCTTAACTTCAGCTGGCCATGCTCAGTGTTTGAAATGATTACTATGTTCTGTTGTCTTTTTAAATATCTCCTCGGCCCTGGGGTCAAACCTGTTTGACTCCGGCCAAGTTGTGCTGCTGTCCGTCTACTGACAGTCTGTTGAATGGGATAATTTTCATTGCAGATTTCTTCATGGAGTACCACCGGTCACGCCAGGTTGCCCAGATAATGCCATTGTCAAATCCAGATGGACCAGCATCTTCTGATGTGTACACACCACCTAAAAAACACCAGTTGGAGAAAAGCAGTTGGTTGCTTGCTAAGATAGTTACTGTGTCCATACATTTTTCTGGTACTGACACATCCATGGCATTACTGGGTATGCTAACAGACCCTGCTCCTTGCCCTTCTTCCCCTATTTTGCTTCTCTCAGGATTGATTCTCCCACTTTGGAAAGGAGAGCAGTCACAAATTCCTTCTACTGGTGTTAACAATTATTGCAAAGAATGGGCTATGCCAGCTTTGGGAAACCCAGAGGGCAAAATGTACTCAGTGAACGTGATTAATTTTCCTTTTTCACTGAAATGTGGTGTCCTGGATTATAAGCATTTAGAAGACACTTTACCTATATAATATTTGCCATTGAGGTGGCCAGCATGACATCTATTCATCCACCATCCAGATCCATCTTGCTCAGCACAGTTGCCTTCATAGTTATCATTGTCATTGTCATGGGTGCTGAACCGCATGCCATTGTGGTAGGTGTAGGATTTATCACTCGGGTCATCTCCAAAATCATATCCATCAAAGGCATCCCCGGCGTCACCACCGATGAAGTAGGCGTAAGTCAGTCGGTATTTGTCTGCTTCATTTCCCACTCTGAACACAGCGTAGTCAGCAGTGCTGTGAACAAAGGGCAATGCTGAACATGAGTGTGCTGCTTTCCCAGCACATGCACGAATGAAAAATACATCAGTGCTAAAACTGCAGGAGAGGCATTTATTGCATCCTAGCATTTAAAAGGAATTGTTTTTACATGTTTGTGGGCCTCAGTTCAGTGACACATCTAATCAATTTTTGTGTTCCAGTATCCGACATTTTCTGACTGCTAGTCTTTGGTGATGTATGAAATACCTACATTATAAACACACACATACACACACACACACATATATAATACGCATATATATAACCTCCCAGGTTCATAATAGAAATAAAAATAAAAAAAGAATAGAACAGAATAGTCCCCCCTCGTTGGAGAGGGCATATAACAATCATGTAGTCCATAAGATACATAAGACAAAGAAACTTGAAGAGAAGAAACAGATTGCTTCTGCCTATTAAATAAGTGCTGATAGCATGTGGCCTTCTGGCAGGCACGTGTGCCTGGCAACAAGTCACACACAGTGACTGCTGTCACAGCTGTAAGTTCAGGAGCCAAAACCATGTTAGCTGGTCTAAGGGTTCATAATTTTTTAGAAGCAAACTTTTTTCAGTACAAACTGATGCAGCAGTGGGAGCAGTAGGTTTTAAGCCGTCACTTTCAGAAGCATCATGAGCAAATACCTTTTTTTGCCGCTCCAGTCCTCCAGCTCTATTCGTAAGGTGTATGGCAGAGTGGACTGTGTAGTTATTAAATGAATCCTTTCATTGCCCAGCCAGAACTCAGTGGTGTCATCTGGAGACAGATGTCCAAATCCTTCCTTGTACTGAACCCAATTTTTACTGAAGTCTTCGCTCCCATCCAGTCTCTGGGAAAAAAAAACCCCATGAACACCAAAAACAGAAATAAAAACCTCAGTTAAAAATATATGTATCATATTGTTGATGCAATAAGTTTGCTTATAGTAGTAATACATAAGTGACATACCCTCTGTAGTACTGTCCAGCCATTGCCATATGAGTCAATCTCGCAGTAGACCAGGAATGACTGCTTGGCTCTTTGAGGCTTGATAAAATAAAGACCACTTTTCCTTGCACCTTTATTTGCAATGTCTTGACAATCTGAAGTAAAGATATTCAAAGGATCATTTTCAATCTAGATACAATTCTATCCTCATATTTATTTTACATTGTAACTTCCTTAGTGCAAGAAATGAAATTAATCTAAATATCATTGTTGAGAAGTTACCTATTTAGTCCACCTACTTCAATTTCATTGCCAAAAAAATGCTACTGAGAGTCACAGGACTTGTGTAAGATGAAAACAATTTCAGTCTTATGTCGAGTTTAAGCCGTGTAAAACACAGACTTCTACAGCAACAAAAAAGGACACTTTTGGACCTAATGGAATAACTAGTATTTTTTTCCACATGGCTCAGCAGAAACATGATCATGAGTTACCTTCTCTTTTTCCCAGGTCCATGGAAATTCTACTCATGTCCCTCATGTTTAGCATACATTTTGGGATAATCGTATTTTGGCCAAAAAGGCCAAGCAAGAACTGTGTTCCACCTGAATGCCTTGTCTGCAGAGCATCTAACTTGTATTGACTGGTTTTAAAATTTTAAAATTATAGAATTATACAAAATTCTGCAATTTTATATATCTTTGCAGAAGCCTATGACCCGTAAGATTACAAGCCAATCATTGCTGTGATGCCAACCAGCAGCACTTGTAGCTCAATTAACCCTCCACCACACAACAAGCATTTTGCACACCTCTTCCAGTTGTCTCTTGAATTTCAGCCCTGTCTTTGCACGGCTCCTGACAGAGTGACTCAAGCTGGGCAATCTTCTCTCTCAGCTCTGTGATCCTGTTGCCGTTCATTATATGTGTATCTGTCAACTGCCTGAACAGAGAGACATAGAAATGGGTTGCTGCTTCCGCCGTTTGTGAATATGTAATACACATCTATTTCCCTGGACACGTGTCTCGTGGATCTAACGTGCTGCTACGTGCACCTCTGTAAAAGGGGGTGCTTCTATTAGCACTGATATTTAGAGTTAAGGACAGGTAAAATAGGAAAGCACATGCTTAACCTCATGCAAAACTTAACCACATGCAAAATTGTACTCTAATCAGAAAAACTCTAACCTGTAATTAATGTATGAATTTAACTCCATGGGAAGTTTTACTTTGCTCTCCTGAAGCAAATGATAAACTATTTCTCTTCAACGATGGATGTATTTGTAAAACATAAGTGCTGTAAATAAACTGCTGTGTCAGAATGCCTAAATAATCTATGACATAATGTCATAGAAGTGGAGATCCTTCTACATTCAGGTAAAAAAAAATCCTTTAGATTTAGAAACATTAATGATGTTTTCAATTTTATTTTCAATATCAACTTATAAAAGACTACCACTGAACTTATAGTTATGGATTATAACTATGTGACTAAGCTAATTTTCATGGATTTATGTAGCAAAATTGGCCAGAGTGGATGATTGCACAAACATTCCCCATACTCTGCTTTAGAGCAAAAACTCATGACCTCCAAAGGTCATGAAAAAAATTTTAGGGATAGCTGGCACAGCAGGAGAAACATAAATAAAAATACTGCCAGGCATCATGACATTCTTATCTTGCATTTCTTGCACAATTAACAATTTATACAGGTGAGCTGAGAATCCAGTATCCAATCCTCGCGATCCTTCTGTGTCTTGCTAGGCAGCTACTAATGTCTGTGTGGGCAGAACTGTCCACAAGTGCTAAAAAAACCTTCTGAGAGAGACTTTTTGGCACTTGGTAAAAGAACAGAAAGAAAACGATTTGTATTGTCACTAATAACAGAAGTGTAAGATACGTACTGTATAGTAGTTTCATGAGACAATATAGTGTTTTCATATCTGACAATTTCTTCAATTATTTTCCTGGACTTTTGAGTAAAATCATCAATTGAATCTGTAAAACAAAGGTACAAAATAGTTGCAGTTAGGCAAATTAAAAAAAGAAACTTACATAAATAATATTTTTCAATTGTGTACTTATTTTTATATTCTCACTTGGTAATGTCTGCTTATCTGAAGGATAGAGGCCTCGGATGTGTTCAATCACATGTTCTGTTGTTGTTGTGGAGTTAGAAATTCGCTGCAAAATTCTCTCCATTTCCAGCAGGTCATTATCCACAGTGGAATGGTATTTATTTACGAAATCTGCAATGCCACAAGTTGTTGGGCAGAAGCTACCCTAAGGAGTAAAGAGAAATAGTTGGCAATGTTTCAGGGGCAAAGAAAGCAGAGCAGAGTATTTGGGCAGAGGAACTTTCACACCCTGCTGACACAAACGATAAAGGATAAAAAAGGGCAGGCATTTGCAGCAGACTTTGCTGTGTCTGGATTTTCAGAGGCAGTTTACTTTGACACTAGGCGCACACATAGCAAGAAAACAGCTCATTTTACTACTTGTAGCATCTGTTGGAGATGTGCTTTCATCCCCAGGGCAGCCTCCCATACACTTCCACCAAACATATACCGCTATCAGTAAATAACAGGTTTAAGCAAAGCACACTTACTAAGTATTGAAAACAATGGTGAGGTTCAAGTGATAACGGTGGTTAATAATCAGCATAGGAAAGCTTTAGCTACATTCTTAAGATAAAAGAAAATTGTTCAGGTACTTACAAATCTATCATCCAATATGCAGCAGTTTTCTCTGGTAGGAATGTACTGAAGAGAAGAAAGAGGATCATTTTTAGTGGATTTCCTCCTATTTCTGCGCTTACACATTTCCTAAGCACCGTCTCTTCACTTACCGCCACGCTGGTAGAAAAGAGCAGGGAGAGGAGAGAGCCCAGGGGAGCCCATCTGCACAACCTGAGCCTCATGGTGCCTGTCCTGCTGGCTGCTGCGACTGCCCGGAGTGGCTGTGCAGTCACCAGCAGAGAATGTCCCACCTCGCACAGGGTGGCAGCAGTTTAAGGCAGCAGGCTGGAGCTGGGGGCGGGCACTGGGAGGTGGTGGGAAGAGGTGGGGTTGGGATTTCAGGTGGATTCCCAGAATTTGCACATGCACTCCTCCCATTTTTAGAATCTGTTTCCCACTTAGTTGGTTGATCTCTGCTCCAGCCAGGTCTCAGGGGAGACAGGAACCTGAGACAAGGCATGGAGATGTTACTTCGAGGCACAAGCGTAACAAAACACACATCACTTCTAATGGGGGCTGGCAGAAGTTTCACTCTAATAGCACGGCAAAAAGCCACAGAAGCTATAAAATATATGCTATAAAATATATACTATATATGCTTTATATAAAATAAAATAAATGCTATTCTGTGATTATGTAGGCCTTTCCTGCCACAGATCTCTACGTGTTTTGCAAGGAGACTCAACATAATTTATCCTATTCTGTGGATGACAAAACTGAGGCAAAGAAAGGTATGAAGTCATTGGGCAGTGGAATATCTGCAAAAGAAGTCTGTGGTAGTTCTCTTGGGCAATGAAAATATGAATGTTCCCTATCCTTCAGTACAGTGAGTCCATTTCAATGACTTTGCTGGGCAACAAATGTTATTGGTATCTGCCTCATTCAATATTGCTACAAGAGTGCTGACATGCCCTTTCTTCTGCTATGGGCTTTGTTCCAGGCAAATCATTTTAGTATGTCCTTTTGCATGCTATCTGTATTAGCAGCACTAACACCTTTCCACTCATGACCTAGACCTGGTCTCTAAACTATGCCTTCTCCAGAGAAAGCTTGACTTTGTGCCTGTACAGCATGATGTGTGATAAGACAATGCTGAATGAGGCTTTTGACCCCATTACTTGTTTGACTAAATGATGAGAAGAATGGTGAGACTGGGGCTCACTGCTAGATCTGTTGTTACTGGAGTCAGCTTTGTGATTTCAGGCAAATGACTTCATCTCTGTACAGCAGGATCAATGTTTCAACTTGGCTTAACAGGTACTTAAAACATGGACAAAAGCATTCTGTGGGAACCAGATTATTAGAAAATGACATATAATTATGCGCTAAAACAATTGAGAGTTCCTGACCTGTATATCCTCTTTTCATCTGGTCAAATTGGGTCAAACAGAAGATTCCCATCATGTTTAGAGAACCACCCATATATTGCCAGAAGTAAATGTGAGCATTTATGATGCTAAAAGTCAAACCGATGGGACCACTTAGATGAGGCTGAAGCCTTGTGCATGGGGAGAGTCAGCTTCCCAGTAATTGTACTGATGACCAGTGAGTAGCTGTCAGGCTGCCAACAGGCTTTTCCAAAGAAAGACCAGTGCTAAACGTTTGTCTTTCCAAATCTGGTGTTAATTACCTTCAAGAGTCATGTGCAGAATGTGCTCCTGTTGACCTTACTGATACAAATAGGACATGGTTCCACCTTTTACGTGGTTGCTTGTGTTTCCCAAAGAGTGAAAATAAAGTAAACAGAACTGGGTAAAACTCTATCTGCTGTTGTGTTTTTTATTGTTGCTTCACTGGTGCTGGTGAAGGAGGACTGAGGAAACACCATGGACTGAGGAAACACCATGGACTGAGGAAACACCACTGAATCCCCTTGTCACTGCTGCTCATACAGTGAGCTCACTTTGCTGCTTCTTTGCAGTTCATGGCTCAAGGGTCCACAGGGTCCTGGAGACACTATTCCAGAGGCTGTGCAGCAGCAGGATTCCCTTAGACAGGACAAGATAGCATGAGCAGGCTGCTGGTATGAACTTTGTGAAGTTACTGGCCCAGCTCTAACACAGACATACACTGCAGAGTACAGATGGGCACGTACTGTTCATGACGCAATAGGTGAACCACGGAACACGATTCAGGTATCCCTTATCCTCTAACACAATAAAGAACACATCTTTCCCTTTTGCCACTAGCACTAGTACATATAGGCTTGAAGCACTGTCAGAAGACTGGTAGCAGAAAATGAAAAAAATTGTCTTGTGTTCCGAGGCAAGAATTTCAGGAGTCAAAGAAGATGACAACTGTCAACTCTGGCAGTAAAAGTCTAGTTAATCTTGAGTTAAAAATCCCAAGATTTTATTATTAAATAATAAAAATGGCTGTAATAATATAATAACTATGTGTAAATAGAGTTTCAATGTTCAAGATAAATGGCTAATTGGTGGGAAAAACAAAATGATCATTATTCCTGCAAATGGGTTAGGAATAGGAAACCTGAATTTTCAGTCAGGTGCTTATGCTACACAAAATTATCCCTGTATATATTTACATTCATGAAGGAGTCAATTTTCAACATTGCCTTAGTGATTACCAAATATTTGCACACTGCAATTTTAAGTGTTACTTAGCTGTATTTGTGGTTATAACTGTGGCACTTCTTAGCAGAAGATGTAAATATTTAAACCTCAGGAAATTTTTGTTTGCTTTACTGATTACATGGTCATGATTTAGCCTTGAATAACTAATCATTTAATATATTTGCTTCTTCTTTATTTTCTTCTCTGATTTCACCTTTCATTACTTAGAAATATCTTATTCCTGCTTTTCATTAAGTTGAAAGCAACATGTATTCTTAGTGGAATGACTCAGTGGTATTTTTCCTCCCTTACATACCATTTTGTCCTGGTGGGTCCTGGCTGCAGAACAGCTGACCACTTACCAAACAAGTGTGCTAGAGACCTAATTGTACCCTGAGACGTGTCCAACATAATTTAACTGTGTTGATTTTCTGGCTGGTGTTTTCTTTCCAGTAAGTCTGTTTGCTGGTTTGTCAACAAATGAGAAGCAATTCGTGTAGCACGGGTGGAAGGAAGAGTTCTCAAACTCTGTGTGCTTTTTTCTTGAGGTTTATTTTTGAGGAGAGAGTAAAGGTGAATCATTATTTGCTTAAAAGACCTTTCTTCAACTCAATATTGATTAGTATTTTTGTCAGCCACCAGGACACTATCCAACTCCTTCCCAGTATTCATAGAAAACCTTCCCTCAGAAAAACACATCAGAAGAAACATGTTTGTGCCATAAATTAATTCCTGAATATCAGAACAGCCTTATGGCTGTCTTGGAAAAACAACTGTTTTTTAAGCTCATACTTACATGCCTTAAGAATCTAACCTAAAAAATCAGTCTACAACACTTTAGAAATGCTTTAGTAACATGTTTTAAGATTTCCAATGGAGTTTTATTGCTGTTTAACTGAAAGTGTTCAGTGGACTTGACTTGAACTTGCATTTTTTTAGATGCTCTGGAAGTTAGTTTTCCTATTTAAAAATATATATTGAAAAATTTGAAATGGTAAATGCTGAAAAAAAATCCCTACTAGGCTTTGCTATCCAGCAACAATATGTATCACCCCACTTGCATTACTAAACAAATTAGTGGGCAAAATCCCCTCTGCTAGGTCAATCAATGAGTGAATGATAATTAGGATGAGAAACAGAGACAACTAAAAAGCTATCTTAGTAGGGAAGTGATGCTTATGGTGTGCTAGAAAGCCAACTGCACCAAAGTGAAAATGAAAAAAAAAAGTTTTGTAACTTACCTTTCTTTTTCATTATTCAAAATGTGGGCAAAAGGTAAGTCACAACATTTTTGCCAATTGGATAGTCCACTCTGTGCAGCACACTTCTTCCTCACCCTTTCTGAAGTGGAATTTATCAACAAAAATCAGTTGCTCTGTGAGAGAGAAGAGAGAGCCTTTAATATCTTTACACTTGTGATGCCAGGGCAGGTACTGTGTTCAGCTATGCTTCAGCTCAGATACTGGCTGGTAATAGTTGTTTCTTTGAAAACTGAGTGAGGAACAGTAAGAAACACGTATTTCATCTTTGCCAGAACCTTTCCTTTTGGAAAGAAATTATGGGATATTTTGCTGCCAGCACACTGTGAATACAGAAGAGGGACTTTTACTCACTTCAGAGTGTATTCTTTATTAATTATAGGATAATGTATTTTCTTAAATCAAAACATGGGAGTTATATTGATTCATGACTGTTCATGTCAGCACTTTCAACAATGTAAAAGACCCTTTGTTTTCTGCAAAGAATAACTGAGGGTTATTGCTTTTTATTGCAGAGTTCTTAATTTGACTTAAACTATTATTATAGACAAATTAAAAAAAAATTAACAATTAAAGTGACAAAAATTAAGGCGCTTCATCATCAGAGTACTTCTGGAGACACCTCATACCCATTAGCCAGATGTTTGAAGGTTTGAATGAGCTATTATCTTAGTTTTGAAAAATTGTATAATGTTTCTATTTAGTTAGTTCTTCTTACTTAATTTCATACATTAAAAGTTTTATTTAAACTTCATTCAAATCTTAAGGTATAAAGAGTGATCTTATATCTAAAAAAAAAAAAAAAGGAATGTGATCTAAGGGAATGAAGTCAATATAATTCAGAAGAGAACTAATTTTGTTGTTCTGTCATGACTGAGGGTTTTCTGAGTCCTGGAACATCATGCATTATACCTCAAAATTCTAAAAATCTACTAAAATACTACAAAATCCCAAGCCATGTTCATTACTGGTAATGCCAAAGATCATTACTGAGCTTTGAGTTGTTTGTGCCTTATAATGGGGTATTTGATGCAACATAGCAAATTCTCTGCCTTTACTGATTTACAGAGCCCATTTTTAACTGTTGATTCACTCAGAAAAGGTTGGTATTCAGACTGTGCAGAAGAGAGATTGCAGTGTATACTTTACCTTGAGGGCAAGAGCAGTGAACTCTATTTGTTAAACAAAGAGATGCACTAATTTGTTAGAATAAGATAAGTAATAAATTCAAATATTTGCTGAGTATTTTGTAATTAGCTGAGAGTACATAGCCTCAATAAACTAAACAGAGCCTACTTCAAGAATCGAACATATAGGCTGATAGTATTGGTTTGGACAGGAACTTACTGACAATAACATTAAAGGAAATACAGCAAAAATGTAATGTATTTCACAGTAACCCCCTGGCCTGTGAAATACTTTGCTGGTACTTTTTTAAGCAATCAGAGGAAGCGTGACTGTCAGAAAACTCCTAGAAATGTAATGGAAAGTATAGCTGTTTTGGAAAATGTACTCTGTGTTGTCCTGCCTGACCTCCAGGATTAGGTTTGAATCCCTTAATTCAGGATGATGGAAGTAGAAGAAGAAATTCCACATTTCTTTTACACATTATCTGTGCTCCATCCTGGTGCACAAATCTGTTTACAGGGAGAGAAGCACAGGCTTAAGTTTGAGACATTAATACCACTAGCCTATTAAATGTAAATACAAGTATTTTGGATCGCTGAAGCAAAATGAATCTCAGATTTACCTATATGTGAACCATGAGCAGAAAACATTATTTTTTAAAAATCTGTAATCTTTTTCTTTCTCTGGCATAAAAATTAAAGCCAGAAGATTTTTCTTTCCCCGCTTTCTTCTCACAAATTATGAGAGGAATTCTGGTTTATTCTTAAAAGCTGTACATTGAGCAATGAGTTTCTATCATGTGAGTGAGTTCTGACAGCTTTTATTGTTGACCCATATCCCCTATATAGGTCACAAATACAGTCAAGCCTTTTACTAGCACCTCCTGTGTGTGAATTTCACATAGGCTTGTTACTGATTGTAGTGATTTCTTTTGGGCTTCACTGACAATCACACAGTGCCATCTGACGTTCTCAAAGAGCAATAACCTGTTCCTAAAATCTGTTAGATCATATAAAGCCCAAAACCTCAAAATTAAGACTTGACTATCACAGAGCATTGCTTCCCAAGCCTACTTGAAAAGCACCTCTATATAATTTGCCTCTCTTTTCATTAAAACAATCCTAACCTCATGTATGAAATAATGGGCTCTGAGGTTATCATTACTGCTCAGGATGGAATGATGATGGTAATGAAAACTCAGTCTGTTTTAAGAAAATAATTTGTGAAATGTTTTTCACATTGTAATTTCACTACATGGATGTAGTGAATAAATTACTCTCTCAGAAAAATGGATTATTTTGCTTGAGCCTCAACAAGCTTATGAAATAGTCTACTTATTTATGGACAAGTATAAAAGTGAGTAAGAAACAAATTCGCTCTGGGAACCAACAGAACACAGGCTTTGATCCCTTTATCGCTTCACTGCACTGTTGCAAATAATGGAAACAATCCTAAATCCTTTCCTCATGTTTTTGGGAGATCAATTAATAGGTGTGTCTTAGTATTTAATGCATGTTGGATATTAATTCTCGCACACACACATCAACATCCCTATGCAAATTTGCTAGAATTGTATTTAAGGTTTCATAAGGGCCTTGAAATAGTTTCTGACAAAGCAAGATCCAGTCCTTCACAGAACCACGAGCAGCGGCTGTCAAAACCCATGCTACGAAAACACTTGAAAGGATTTAAAAGAAGAAAGCACCTTCTAGATTCCAAGACTGCTGTACCAACGTGCACATGTGCATGTGAATATTTATTTCTTAATATAGATAAAACGCCCGGCTCATCCTGGGAGAAAGAAATGCACGCATTTTCCTCTCTGCTCAGTGCAGCACAGGGGATGCTGGTGGGAGCAGGTGGCACTTTTTGGGGCCAGGGGTTGTCCTGCAGGCGAGGAGGCTGCGGACAGCGGTGACACACAGCCACCTACAGGCCTCAGGGGCGCTCGGTGTCAGCAGCCTGCCCTTCCCACGCCCAGAAGTTCACTTTTGCGGCATGGAAACTTGGCCCAAGCCATTCCACCGGACCTCTTACTTACATTCGTGGGTTATCGATGATTCTGTTTATCAGAGATTGGAATTTATTTTGGGTATGGTTAAGCACACAAGGGAGGACTGCAGCGCTTTGGTAATGGTGTCTCAGCCAAGGCGAACCTGCATTTGAATTTCACCACAGGATTTGGGAGCATTGCATGATCTGCTGAGGATTAGCCATGTTTCCTGCCACATTGCAGTATGTTGGAATCTGACTGCAATGTATTCCATATTGAAACACTCATGGGAGACACTTCAAAATTTATCTACAGAAAGCATCTGTCTTTATACCAATAGTAGTGTATTTTGTAACAAGACAGTGCTCTTTCTGGTTCTTGCCTCGATGTTTACTTTAACGAGCTACAAAAATGAATAATTAGGACAAAGCAATCTGGAGTCAACTATGCCTACATAACATGGGATTTTTTCCCCCCACTCTGATTATCTGGATGTTTTATGGGGACTCAAAACCTGCAAATTTTCAACATAATAATAAAATACTTCCATGAAGTAATAATCAAAAATTAGGTCCTCTATGTGCAGGGAACCAACTTTTCTGTCTTTGTGACGTCCTTTGTTCTGCCTGTTTAATAACCTAGGACAGGAATTGTTCATTACTTCTCAGGCACTGAGAACATTAGAAGATGTTGCTTTATAGCCCTTTTTTTTTTGCAATAGGAGAACATTGTACCTCCTTACATAAAGAACCAAATTGTAAGATCGCAGCAGGATTACTTTCTATCTTCTCTCAATTGCATTACATCTTATCGTAATTTGAAAATAGTCTAACTGGAGGTCTTATCAACAGTTCCTAGAAGTACCTATTTATTTATTTTCAACATGGCTACTCTTTACATCAGTAAAACACCCTCTCATCATCACCACATACTTAGCACTGTCAGTGTTGCACCAAACGTCGTGTTATTCATCATTCCTGCAAAGACTCCCAATTTTATTATTGCATCATTTGCAAGATATAATTCAAACCCACTTGGGAGAGAAGTGTACTTGTTAAGGAAGGCCAGGCTGGCACTGTGTCAGAGTAGCACAGGTCAGGCACAGTCCCCATTCCTCTCAGACACGGAGGAGCTGCTCTGAAGCACCTACACACGATTAGCCCTCCGTGGAGATGTGCAGAGACAGCCCTCCAGCTCAGACTTCAGGACTAGGAAATCGTTCCTCCTTATATGAGGGAATTTCCTGGGCTAGTGACATTTTCCTCACACCCACAGACTGGAAAGTCAGTCCAGGACCTGAGAAACCCTTCCAGTCAGAACAGAGACGAGCGCTCCCACAGAGAAAGTCTATTTTTTAATAAACACAGTTTATTAAAAGCTCATGACGGAACAATTTGACACGCTCCTGACGTGATCCCGAGCCTGCAGGGCGTTTCCCCTGTTGAGGCTCTGCCCGACACACCGCCCTACGCCTCGGCAGCGGCACGGGTGCCCCGCCGAGCATCCCCGGGGTGCCACAGCCCCGCTGCCTCCTGCCCCGTGTCCCGCGGGGAACACGGCACAGCCCGACCCCGAGAGGCCCCGTTCGGGCACGCCCCGGCTGCACCCCTCACAGCCCTGCGACTCCCTAGCGCTACCCCAGCCACACCGAGCCGCGCCCGCACGGCTCCCGGGGCGCTCCCCCGCGCACGCCGCGTTTATAAACTTTCTCCCGCCCCTTTCCGCACTCGCCTGCGCAGGCCGCAGCTCCTCCCCAGCCCTCAGTTGGGCGGCCGCAGCCGGGGCGGTGCCCGCGCTCCCGCCCGCCGCCACCATGAGCTGCGCCGCGCTGCTGGCGCTCCGGGGGCCGCGGCTCCTGGGGGCCGCCGCCCGCCCGCCGCGCTGGAGCCGCCGGCGCAGCGCGGGCTGCGAGCCCCCGGCGGGCGCCGCGGTGCGCATCGGCTGCGCCTCGGGCTTCTGGGGGGACACGGCGGCCGCAGGTGGGCGGCGGGGCTGCCGGCGGCTGCGGCTGCCCGGGGGGCGGTGGGGAGACCCGGCGGGGCCAGGGCACGGGCACGGGGGCGGGCGAGCCCGGCGGGCGGCGGCCCCAGCGCCACAGGCAGCCCCGTTGCGCAAGCGGCCGGGCCGGGCCGGGCCGGGCCGGGGCTGCTGCCGCACGGCCGGGCGGGGCGGGCCGGCACCGGGAAGGGGCGCGCCGGGGCTGCCCGGTGCTCACGGCGCTTTCTTGCCTTCCCCGCCAGTGCCGCAGCTGCTCTACGGAGGGAAGCTGGATTTCCTCGTCTTCGATTACCTCTCCGAGATCACCATGTCGCTGCTGACGGCCGCCAAGGCCCGGTCTCCCGTAAGTAGAGCCGGTGTCCGGCCCCAGCGTGCCGGGCTTGGCCGGGGCGGGTGCGCTCCGGTGCTTTCCAACCTCCCGAGCTCTCCTTCAGCACAAATCGCGCCCGAAGCCTGTCTAAGACATACCTGCTTACGGGGACTCGGTTCCTTATGTATTCGTTCTACTCGCATGTATTTATTCGCCCTGTTCAATTTCATACAGTGAAAATGTTCATGTCATTTCCCATCGTATTACCCAAACATTTTGAGAAGTTGTTATTCTTCCCTGTTTTCTCTGTTAACCATGGAAAGGGATTGGGTTGTCTTACCTGTAAGAAATGGTTACAGCTCTTAATTATTTCAGGTTTTAGGTTACACTCCGGATTTTGTCTCCACTGCCATGGCTCCCTATATAAAAGATATTCACAGGAAAGGTATGCTACTCTTTGCATGGGTTTGTGTGTTAATTCAGTACACCTGCTTATGAAGGCAGGCTGAGAGAGTTGGGGCTGTCCAGTTTGGAGAAGAGAAGGCTCCAGGAAGATCTTTCTGCCCCTTCCAGTACCTAAAGGGGGCCTGCAAGAGAGCTGGAGAGGGACTTTTTACAAAGATGTGTAGTGATAGAAGAAGGGGGAATGGCCAAAAGATGAAGGGAGTGTAGATTTAGGTTAGGTACTAGGAAGAAATTCTTTACTGTGAGGGTGGTGCGGCGCTGGAACAGGTTGCCCAGAGAAGTTGTGAATGCCCCATCCCTGGAAGTGTTCAAGGCCAGGTTGGATGGAGTCCTGAATAACCTTGCCCACAGCAGGGGACTTGGAACTAGGTGACCTTTAAGGTTCTTTTAACCCCAACCATTCTAGGATTCTATGAAAAATCCCATTGGAATTGATGTGGGGTACAGGTCTGATGGTGAAATTGGGTTAAGATATTTGCTGTAATTGTAAATATAGACATATATTTCCATGTATTTCTTATAGCTTTAATTTGTGAATGGAAAATTACAGATCTTTTTTAAAACATGAGATTTAGATGTTTTCAAGGTAATTTGAGATTTTAAAAATTCCCATCTATTTGTACAGTATGACTTTCCAATCACTCTTTTTTGTTTACTTTAGTAAAGCTTCACCATGTCTACTGCTGTTCTATAGGAGATGTTCGGTGCTGTCTGCCTGCCTCATTATATGTGTCTTTCTGGTCACTTTCTCCTTCCATTCATAAAGGGTAGATGACAAGTATCTATAGCAGTTAATCTTCTCTAAACAATTTTGTATTGGCTTATTCTGATCCTTTCACAGGTTAAATGTGGTTCCTCTTTTAATGTGGTTTTAGTATTTTGCTTGATTGAATGTCTGCCACCTTGCAAAGGCGATACCTTGCTTGTGTTTCAGCACATGTTTTAAAATACAGGCGATTGATTATTGATGCTGTTGAACTTCATTTTCCTTTTTTGATTTTTTTTTTAATTAGGTGTTCGTGTCATCAGTAATGCTGGCGGAATTAATCCTCTTGCTTGTGCAGCTGCCCTTCAAGAGGTGGCAAAGAAAGCAGATGTTGATTTGAAAATAGCTGTTGTGGCTGGAGATGATCTGATGAGTGAGGTATTTCACTTCGTTTTAAGCCTTAGTAGCATGAGTCTATATAGCATGAAGGTGGCTTTTACTGTCCTGTAGGAGCTTAGTTTGTGTGTCTTTATGTAGTAGTCTTCTACTATCAAAAGCATTATTCCTCCATTGTCTTTTAATTTTTTTAATGCATTAATACAATTCTTGGCACATTTTATGTTTGCTATGTGATGGGGTGAATTTTATAATCTTGTGGATCTGCTATTTAGCTTTTTGAAACAAAATGCAGATCTGCTGTGAGGTCTCCCTGCTCTTTAGGAGAAGCTATTACGTGCTGTTACTCCTGTCTAAACTAGATAATAATGCAGGTCAAATCTTCTAAATATGGTGCAGCTACCATGAATTCAAATGTTTATCCTTTCTTGCTTTTATAGTAGTTTACAGGAGTTTCCTGATGTTACTTTTTTTATAGGTAGCTGGTTTTCTAAGTAATTAGTTTACTGACAGTAAGGTAATATTGAGAGGATTAGTATTACTGTTATTATTATTATCAATTAAAATGAAATTTTAATTTTTTAAATATTAAAAAAATAATTGAAAGATTAAATATATGGGATTTTTTTACTTAAAGAATTAAACTTTATCTATGAAATCTGCAAAAAATGTTTGCTGTGCCTGAAAAGGTACTAGGAAAACAGTTTATTCGTAATAGTGATTGACAGGGGAGAGGTTTGCACTGTGGTTAAATCTCTGCCTGTAACTTGGAAAATTATTTATCTGCATAGGATCTGTTACTCCTTGCATACTCTTGAATGTGGAAGATCATCAAGTAAGATTCTTTATTTGCAAATTATGTGCAGTGCTTGGACTTCCTTTTAACAAAGTTGCCCTACTTCAATTACTTGGCTGTCTGTGGGACAGAATGTAATTACTGGTACGACAGTGAAATGGTCATTATTTCAGCTTGTTATGAACATACCTGATCTGAAATGCATTATTTTCTATGCTGCTCTCAGTACAGAACTTATGGGAACAAAAAAGAGACAGCTTTTACTCTCCAGACAACTTTCACTGATACATGAAACATGGTAAATTACACTAGGAAACGTTACTTATGGTTTGGAGGATTTCAGTCATTAACACAGAAGACCAAATTAATTGAGAGTTAAAGGTGGGGGTTTTTTTCCCCCACACTACAGATCCCACCTCTAAACTAGTATTTACAGTGTCTGTGCAGTCACTGTACCCTCAATCCACTGGATTGCCAACCTGCATGGTCAGAAACAGCCCCCCAGGCCCTCCTTCCCTGGAAACACAGCCTATTCTAAGTGTCATATGGAGCTGCAGTATTAACCTTCTTCTCTGTTTATGACACCATTGCAGTTGTAGCAGACACATTTCTGTTCGCAGGTTTGATTTATTTAGTCCTACAGCAATTAAAGACAGCTTAAAGCCTAGGAAATACACCAGTTCATTGTAGTTGGCCATATGGGAAAGAACTTGTATTCTTTAAAGACTGACTTAGTTTTCTGCGTGCTGGAAAAGTTGTGGTTAAAAGTCTATCTAAGGCTTTTAGCCATTCAACTGATTTGTATTGTTAATACTTTTAATAATTACACTTTGCTTTTAGTTGCTATGAAGTGGATCTATTGTTTGATACTAATGAAAAGCTTACAGTAGAAACTTCAACATACTCATAGCTTGGGTGGTCTGCTTTTTTTTTCTGACAGAAAGAGAACTTAAAAGGAGCTGGTATCACTGATTTAGAGAGTGGCAGGCAATTTCCAGAGAATATTCACAGCATGAACGTATATCTTGGGTGAGTTATTTTAGCAAGTTGTGTTTATTATGAACAACTAAATTTTACACATTGAATACAGGAATTTCTTTTGATTTGTAATTAGAGCCACTTAGTAGATGAGGTTCACCTTTGAGTTATTCAGGCAACTAAAAAAAAAATTTGTTTGTAACTTGTTGTTTTGCTTTACAACCTTGTAAGTTATGACTCCTTAGCAATACAGCGTTTGTGAATCATCAGGTTTTAGTTCAAGCCACAGTAGTTTAATTACAACAATTGCAAAAGTGTTTTTTCATGTGCTGAGTATTCTCTTGCAACATGGAGTAGTTTACCGTGTTGTCACTAGAGAAGCGCAAGAGAGGAATTCAAGTCCTGGGAGATAGAGTGCCAGAGGAGGTTCCATTAGGTTGCTCTGGACTGTGTGCCACGCTTTGTACTGTTGAGATTTTGGAAACTGGTTTTTCAGGATAGTCACTGTTTTGGAAGATCTCCCTTTCCTCCTTTATGATACTGGGGGTTTCCATAAATCTCCAAATGCAGGTGTTCTGGCTACCTCTTTGTGAACAGTCACACTTTCACTGTCACCATCCACTTCAGATGAATCAATGTACATCAGGTCTAGGAAAGGGGAAGGACGGAAGGACTGAGAAATGGGACAGTGGTCACATGCATCTCTTCCAGTTGATGATCCTGGTGATCCTGTTCTTGCACAGTGCTCTTGAAGTTGGAATATTGCAAATTCTTAAATAGTTTAGGTAATTGACCTGAAAGGTTTAAAATTGGAGGGCAAAGTCATCAGGCTTTATATATGAAGAATGTTCATCTTTATACACTCAGCTACAAATTAAATGGTTAATGAATCTCTGATAAGTATTATTTTCTGTAATTGATGGTAGAAGTGTCCCTCTCTGCACTTTGTTCAAGACAGTTTCTATGGACATCTAGACAGGTGTTTCAGTTAGGTTGTTTAGGTACCTGAATTTGGTAGGTGACTGCTCTTTAAAATACTCCTGATGTATATCCTTAACAACAAGTTGGTTGTTAAAGTTGATTTTATTGATTTCCTGATGGATTTTGAAGTGATTTTTAACCTGTGTGTGTCAGGGAACTATTTTTAAATGATGCTGTAAAAAGTGAAAGTACCACTGTGCTTTGTCATTTTTAGTGCCAGACCAATAAGCAGAGCTCTAGACCTTGGAGCTGATATTGTTGTGACAGGTAGATGTGTTGACAGCGGGATTGTATTAGGACCACTCATTCATTCTGTAAGTACAAGTTAATTTCTATATGATAATGAATATATGTGAATGAATATTCATCAGTCATTGTCAAACAATTTTTGTTCCTTATGAAAATATGGATACTAAATTAAAAAGAATGAGCATCTGTGGTTTTTTCTTATGTGCATGAAAAGTTGTCAGCTTCCACTTAAATTTATAGCAGGGATATTTGTTAACTTGTATACCATCAAGCTGGAAAGCATGGGTGAAATTAAGGAAGTCTTAGCCTCTTTCACCAGTATTTCACTCTTACCATTTCTTTTGGGTTTTTTCCCCTTTCTTCAAAATTTGATGTGCAAGTATATTTCTCTTTACCACAAGGTGTCGATAGTAGAGCTCACTTTGGTTGAGGGGCAGCACATGAGGTGGTTTGAAACACTGGGGTTTTTCTTCAGTGGGTAAGCAGTTTTGTTTAAAGTAGTCAAGTTTCAATGCAGCATTTCTGAAATTCCTTGAAATTAAAAAAATTACGCAAGCAGGGTATGTTGTGTTCAGAAGTATTTTTAATAGGTTTTCATGAATTTTTGTGAAGGATCACACAGGGAGAAATATGGAAGCTTTCTTTTGGTGCATATTTAAAAAATATAGGAGGGTATGTGTTTAATTAAAAACATACTTTCTAAAACAGCATACTCTTTTGACCTCACACGTGTCAAACATTGCCTAATTAATTTTCCATTTTATAATTTCTATTATGACTTGTTATTTTATTCCTAGCTGTTTATATTCTCGGAACAATGTCTGTGAATGTGTAATATTTATTCCAGAGAGACCTTATCTAATTTATTGAAAGGTTTTAGGAAAACTTCTGCAAAGTACTAAATAAGAAACAATTACTATATTGCTTGCTCTGGGTTGAACTCAGGGAAAACATTCTAGTTAAAATTTCTAGTTAAACAGAAAGCATACTTCCGGTTTTTAAGGATTACTGGTATTACTCCAGGAACTGATAATTTTTGAAAGTTGAAGAAACATAGTGGTTTGTTTAGGTGACACAAGATAGGTGCTAGACTTTTATACCTGTAGATTGTGCAGGTTTTAGGTAATGTTGCACTTCCAGTTTTTTTGAAGAGGGTATGACTTCAAGAGTTTAGGTTTGTTGGGGTATATTAATAGGAGGAAAACTGAAATGTGTCAGAGGGTTTTTTTGCTAGTTTGCTATATAAGAACTCAGATCCTTGTGCAGTGCCTGCCAGTTACTGTTATTTATATTTCTGCAGTTAAGTAAAAATATATCCAGTGCATTGTTACTCAAAGCAATGAACATAAAATGTGTAGTTTTCTGTACTGTGTGAAACTTCTATGTATTTAAAATGTTTGTATTTTTCTTCTAGTTTGGCTGGAATAAGGATGACTATGACTTGCTAGCTGCGGGAAGGTAAATGATATAAGAAGAAATTGGGTAAATTTATATTTCATATCATAATGTCAAGGTGCCAACTTTTTCAGCACATAGTGATTTTGCATATTATCATTGAATTAATTTATTTTAATGTTTTTGTTAGGTTTCGAGGTTTTTTTTTTAAGGCTCACTTACTATTCTCACTTGGAACTGAAATTATGGAAACTTCTTTCTGGAACCAACTTAAAATAAAAAAAGGAAGAAATGGTTGAAAGGTTTTGTTTAACAGCTTGTCTTTCTATTCATTTTGTGTCAAGAGATGAAATCTTGCAGTACAGACCAGTGATTCCAGCTTTCTGTGTTTGGCCATCGCTGTTGATAGTTGGGATGGTCGCAGGTGTTACTCTGAAAGATGCACAAAAGCAGGTTCAGTCAGAGGGCAGCATCCCAGTATGGTTTTGTAGAAGCTCAGTGTTAGTACTGCCATTTAGAAATCCTTGTTGTAGTCCTAAGATTAGGAATCTGATCCAGAAAGCACAGGGTAGAATTATGCCACCTAATTTAACATTCTGCATCATCTGTCTGAGTTAAGTACCCATAAAAATGAGTGACTGCTTAGATAGGTAGCCTGAGCACACTTTAGTATTAGTGTGCTTGAAACTCCTGTTTCTTGAGAATGAATGTGGGGAGAAATTCATTCAGGCTCCACTGAATTGGGGATGATAGAGATGAAGATTTTCCCCATAATTCTGTTGAATATTTATAGACCATCACAATCAAAATTTGAGAATAGTAATTCATAATCATAATGCATTCTGTCCTTCGTATTGGAGGTGAGATCTTCTATCTCTTCATTTAAAAATGGGCTTTGTCTATTTAGTTACACACAGTCCAGACTGCAAAGGTGCTGAATTTATATCAAGACTTGAAATGACTAAGGAAACTTGTTTTTAGGTGTTAGATAATCTTCTAGGTATTCAATTTTTGCAGGAAAATTCTTCTTGTAGAAGTTAGTCCTTTAAACACTGTATTCATCTTTCAGAATCCCTTGTTATGCTTAATGCATAATTCATAATTGTATTAAATAGTTAAGGAGGAAAATATCATGTTTTGTTATTTTTAGCTCTATTTCCACTGTACTATTGTATTTTAAAGCTGGATTTGTGAAAATTGATTTTACATTATGGTTAGTTATTTTAATGTCATTTTCCCAGTCTTGCAGGTCATCTCATTGAATGTGGTGCTCAGTGTACAGGTGGAATATTCACTGATTGGCACACAGTACCAGACTGGTAGGTAAACTTGATATCAGCATGCATGTTTGTGGTGGACCAAAGATGAGGTTTTTTGCTTATATCTTTTTTGCTTATATGTTGTGAAAACTGCTTCTGCCTTACTCTTTTGGGGGAGGCAACTGAGGCCTCTTGATATTTTGCCACCTCAGTATTACTTTTCTCCAAGGTCTGTTCTCCCTATTAAAGTTTTCCTTTTTGATCAGACAGGGTCTTTCTTTTTTTAAGTTCAGCAGATTTTGAAAAAAAAAATTAGCCCTTTGATGGCTTTTTTTCCCTTTTAGATTATTTTTCCCATTTCCTTTTTTATCCTCTGCCTTCTGGAAATATTTATTATTGACTTTCATGCATGATTGTAATGGAAAGTACAGTACTGATATTTTGGATGCTGTTACATTAGTCTTCAGTTAGATCAGAATTGCCTACTGGTCAGTCACAAATTTTACATAATTTTCTTTGGTAGGGATGAATATATGCCACAGTTCTGTCCTGCTAAATAACCTGGTAGACACAAATGTGTTGAAGGGTCAGTCCTTCCAAGAAGTTCTGTGTGTATCTTGTATTCAAACCTATTGAATTAGAGTTTCACGTAGGTGTGTTGTTCTGCCTGCTGAGGGAGCCTGCTTTTTACCAACCTGTTTTTAAGAGTAGTTTAAAAGTAGTTGAGGAATACATTTTTTGCACAGGATGAATGGTTCTGGCTGTAGTTACTTCAGTATTTCTTGGGATGACAGGGAGAAATCTTGTCCTGTGCTGTATCATGAGAAAGGCAGTGCTTCTTCTGTGTGATGGAGGAAAGGGATGAAGAGCAGCAGGAGATGCAGGAGAGAGGAGTGCTGTAACACAGCATGGTCCTGCTCCCAGGTTGGCTCTGGTCCAGGTGGATGAACCAGCAGGATTGTGCCCAGCTATCTGAAGAGCCCTAGGCCTGCCTCGATTTTTTTATTTCTCCTTGTCGTGACTGGTTCTGATTCAGAGTATGGTCTTAAAAGATGTCTTCTGCTTTTCTGAGTTCCTGAATGCTGATTTAAAGGTGAACACATCCATAGCATTGAGAGAAACAGGGTCATCTTCTCACGTGCTGGGAAGGCTATTAGCCCTGAACAGACTGCACTCACTCTTCACTACTGTGTTTTTATGGGAAATCAAAGGAGAGAGTGTGTTTGGTTTGGAAATTTTAAATTCCTATTCTGTTGTCTCTCCCAATAATTTAATTATGTTGTATCATGAAACTTCTTAAAATCTTCTGTAACTGTGACTCCAGAAGACCTTGCTTTATAAAAGAATAAAAGCGAAAAGCCAGAATACTAATTTTCTTACTAAAATGTTTGATGGGTCTTTATTTTTAAGGGTTTTTCTGTGAAGAATGTCCATCTGGCTTAAAAAAAGAGGAAATTAGAGTATATTAAGCTGTGAGCTACTGGAGTGGGAGTAGTTAATTTTACGGATATGTCACTGAATATGCATAGCTATTGGTTTTGTATCTGTAAAATCCCAGAACTTTGTCTAAAATCATAGTAGACTTGTGGCTTAGAGCTGACTGGTGCCAAATTGAATCTCTGTTAAAGAATATCGTTTAACACCTAATACTGCTCTGTTACCTTGTCCCCATCGATATGCATACATACCTTGAAACCATACATGACTGTATTTGTGCTAATATAACAGTTATTTATTTACCTTCATTTTAAGTCTGCTAAAGAATTGATCATGGTGCCTTAAAACTAGCCAGTTTGTTTCCAAATTTTATGTTTTAGACATACAATTGATGAAAGATTTGAACTGAAACCATGTGGCACATCAGCCTGTATGATGAGCTCCTAAAACTAGTCAAAACCAGAATAATGTGTGAGCTTTGATTTTGAGTTTGGAGATGCAGAATGGAGTTCTACTTCGCTGACTGAAGTGGATTTGTGATCCAGCACATCCATTTAGGATATGGGGAAGGGAAGGCAGGGAGGAGATTAATTTGATAAATTTTGGTTTCCTGATACATAGTTGGTTACTATATTTAGGCCCAAAAGTGTGAAGGGGAAATACTACGAAAGTTTTTGGACTGCAGAAAAATGTGGTTTCCATTTAATAGTTTAGTAGTAACCTGTTCACTCCTTAATTTAAAGAAACTTGGTGGCACAGGATTTTGGTTGTTTAGACACTCTGAATCTGTTTTCAGTGCATTCAGGTAATGCATTCATAATAATGTATGATAATAACGTGGTATCTCAGTCTTAGTAGTGATCAAAACATGCCATACCTGCTGCCAGTAACCTTAGCTATATTGCAAATAAGTTAACAGAACCTTGAAAAACTTTGCAGAAGTTACTTGACTGTGTCTGTTAATGATTTCTCCCTCATTAGGAAAAAACACATTTTTAATAGTCTCCTGAAAGTAAGTGTGCATAATTTAGATTTCAGTAGATCATTGTGTCTGTGATATACATAGTGTTAAATCCAAACCAGCCCAACTCAATCAGTAAATAGGAGGGGGGAAAAGCCAAGTTAAATCTGTGTTTGTAATTAATGTGCCTTTCACTTGTGAGTTTCCCACTGCCATGAGTGCATTTGTGCAGCCAAGAACAGAAAACCTGTCCCATGCTCTTACTGATGTCTGGTGATTGAACACTGGAGGGCAGCCTCTCTCCTCCTCACACCTTACTGCAGAGGGTGAGCTTGGTTAGCTGTAGCCTGGGGTTATTTCTTGGACTCTTTGGGGTTTTTGTCTCCTCAAGAGCAGCAATCCATGTGGCTCTTCTGTCTTTGGGTGGTGAAAAAGGTGTAAGTGTACTGCTAAGGACTGATGGGTATGACTTTTTCTAACTTACAAGCAAAATCCAAAGTCTTTATTATATTTCAGGTTTATCAATCTTATCTGTTGTTTATGCATAAGCAATTAAAACTTTATTTTATCTAAATGAAGCCAGGCAAGTTAGAGCTTCCATTTGGTGTGTATACTATCATGTCTCGGTGAATATTGAGGCACTGGATTGAATCCACTTTTTTCATCCAATATAGTTTAGTTGGTGGATTTTTGGTGTTTTTTGTGGGGTTTTTGTTTATATGTTTTTAATCTTCTTGAAGTGTTTGATGCAGATACTTCTGGGAACTGAATTCCACTGCAAAAGAGTGCTTTAAATTTCAGGAATATTTGTGTGGGTATATTGTGGCCATTTAATGGTTAACTGTTAAAACCTAACACACTTCTTCATTTTCTCTGTTGTGTCTGTGAAGTTTTTTAATGTAAAACAAGTGAAGTGCATGCTCCAGCTTGTGACTCTCCAAGCTACTTCAGTTGATAGAAGCCAAACTTACTTGCTTTCTCTATATTGACTTAAGGCACTGGGATTTCTTTAAATGTGCTGGGTGTATCTCCTTAATGCATTTGTCTTAAAGGTGGGAGTCTTGAAGCTGTAAGGTTTTGTGCAGTTTTCATGGAAACAGACAAACAGATAGAGGGGATAGGTGCTGTTTATTTTTCCAGTGAGATGGTGGCTGCATGACTCTCCTCATGTGGATTCTCTGATGTTTAGCAGAGAGAGCGCAAGAAATCACTAGTTCATAGTCTATAGAAGACTAATATGCATTCTTAAAAGCTGATTTTAAGTTAATGTTATCAAAAAGGGCACTTATTCCTTTTCTGTTACTTGTGTAGTAACATACATCAGCAGATGGTCAGCAGAAGTGATAATATGTCACTGCTCCCTATTTAATATCTAGTGTGCAGCTTCCAATGGGGAATTCATCCCATGTGTCAGAACAAACTGTATTGCCAGAACTATATTGATAATGTGCAGCTCTCTATTTAATTTCATTTGTCCCCAGACATTGCTGTCTCTTACTATTATTTAGTGCCAGTGGGTGATTAGTACATTGTTTTGTTTTGTTTTGAAATGCAGGAGAGAATAAACTAAGGCTGATCAGTAGAGTAATCATTTTGAGGAGATGATAAACACTGACATTTTGCCCTAAGCCAAGAGTGTACAATGAGACTGCATAATCCTCTGGCCTGTGATGACCAAAAGGGTAAGTCAATAGCTGTAGTCTCTTAAGGGCTGGATCCAGATTTCTTAATTTGGGACTAGAACAAAATCCAGCATGCAAGTCCCATTCAGCAGTGTGGAATGTTTTTTTTCTCTGTAGCAACATCTATTCCAGGCAGCAGAAATCAGCAGGCTGCTGGTCTCTTTAGCCTGAAATTGTTTGGCTGTTAAAAGTTTAGGTACAAGACATAGTCTGAAATGCCCTGGTCAGAGGGGTTAAGTGATGCAATCAATAAATTTTGTGTAGAGCAGACTTACTTGTTAGGAAACATTTTGGTACCTACATGTAAAGAGATGCTTATACCTTTACATTGGAAGTTTGTGCTGATCTTGCCTGATACATTATAAATTTTGAGCCTGTTGTCAAAATGCTGCTGGAAATGGTAGCAGCTTCTATGTTTTGCCTAATAGCAAAATATTCTGGTTAAAATACATACCAAGGGAGTTGAGAAGCTTGCCTTAGAGCTCTCCTCGGTGTGACATTCACTGAGTCACGTCCCAGGAAACTGCATTAGCTGTAAAGCTGAAAGTTCATACCAGAGCTTACTGGACCTGGGTCACTTCCATGTCACATGCATTGCTGTGGCTTTTGTGTTTTCTTTCTTGCAGCAACTTCCCCTGCAAGTAAATGTTCTACACTAACTGTCCCATCTTCTGTTGCCAGTAGTCTCAGTCTAGCAGTAGTGGCTTGAACGAGATTATTTGAGGGATTTGGCACTTTCTGAGGCGAGAAATACATGTTCTGTCTCAAGTAATGTCTTTCTCCCCAAGCCAAAATACTGGTCATGGATTTTACTTGTAATGCAAATGGTGTAAGAAGTATGGCAAAACAAGAAGGAAGGTGATCTTGATGCCTCCTCAGAGGCTGGGTAGTGCATTGTCCCAGAGTAGACAGGGAGGAGATCCCTGCTTACACAGCTCAATTCATCACCTATGACATGCCCAAAAACTCTAACATTTCTGAGCCAAAACAGAAGAAAAAATGGCATTTTACATGGAAAAAATTGATCCAAGAGTAAGTTGTTGGCAGGTGAAGAACTGACAGGAGACTCAGTTTCATAGTCTTGATTGCTATAAGAGTAGGTTGATGAGAAGGTGGCTTCAGCAGCTAAACCAGTTTTGTAGCTTGATTACCCCTGTGCTGTAGGTCTTCACAAAGACCTGCTTTAACTGTTAACTCCCATCTAGCCGCAGCTTGGAGGGGTTTTCTGAGGTGTAATCTTAGCTTGGTGTCATTCAGTGCTCTGATTTATTAATGCATGTAATGTATTTACTTGCTAAATAGCAAACATGCAACCCAAAATGGACCTTTTGGATTAAAAAATGGTAGGTGTCATCTCCTTTCACAAACTGATGTGTATTACTTCTGTATTTTGACCCTGTGCTAAAAGAATTGCTTAAATATTTTAAAAGTAGTACTTGATATTTATCTCTAGTACTGTATTTTATTATGTAATTTATTTTAGAATTAATTGTAGTAGTTACCTTTCAGAACTGTTTCCATTGCTTGACACTGCCTCATCCTACATCGGGATTTTGTCACGAAACTGGTGCACATCTTTTATTGTTGAAGGATGCCACTTAGCCAAGATACCTTTGAATGCCATGACCGTAGTTGCTGCCAAAGTTCATAGTTTTGTGGTTATTCCTCTGCTACACTATACAAAAGTACAGCTTGGCTATGGGTTATGGACAGCCTAAAGTTGGCACGTTCCCCACGGAATAGATGTCATATGGTGTGTAGTCATTCAGCAGAACCTACAGGTGAATCAGGTAAAGAGTCGCTGTTTTAAAAGTGGATGTGCTGTTCAAGGTGATGGCGTGATTATAGTACCTGTGGTGTGTCTGATGCAGACAGCTGCTAAAGAGCTATTTATGCCAGGTTTAAGTAGCTGTCACTTGGCTGGATCATAGGAGTGACAGACGAGTTCATTTCCAAGTTGAAAATTAATTTTAAGTAGTATCTTCTAGCAATTTTCAAAATACGTTTTTCTCTTAAGCATGCATACGTTAATGTGGGTTATTACTGGCATCTGCTACAAGGTAGTAGTGGATATATGTATTTTCCCAGTCATCCAGTTACAATACAGGTAGAATCCAGGGGCTTCTTACTCAAATCATTGCATCTCTATGTTGTGAATTGTTAAAAAACATGAGGGATGCATTCAGGACTGGCATGACCTGGGGGAACACACATCTTCTGCAACTAACCAATACGGGAAAGTTCATTGGGTGATGGTGGCATACCCTGAGGGGGAAACGAAAAGGTTGTGCCAAGCGAAGTTGAATCAATGTTAGTAGATTCAGTGGTTCAGAGTGGGAAGTTGAGTGTCTACAGTTTACTTCTTCCTTCAAAACAAAGATGGCTGGGAGTATGTGCAGGATGTACTGTAAGAGTTGCACGTGCTGGTGACTGGGATTAGAGTGGGCTGCAGCAGGGACACAGGCTGCCAGTGCAGGGGGTGGGTGATCTGTCTTCATGGGAGTGATGTCTCTCTTGGGTGGGTGATCCAGATAAGCTGCATTGAGCCTGCTAGCCGGGCACTTGGTGCTGTGGTATTAAGACAGGTCAGATAGATGGTAGGGTCAGGCACAGAAACATGGCACTGAGAGGGTAAAAGCTTCTTAATTCTAATCAGTTCACTCACTCATCCTGCTTCGTTACACTGGACAAATCACGGTGCTTCATGTCTGTGTCTCTTTACATCTAAAATTGGCATAAATACACATGTTAGTCTATCACCATACATTAATGTTCAAGACCAAGAATTGAGAGGTTTTTTGGGTGTTGTTTTTTTCTATGTCGCACTTTAATATTTTGGATATTACATCCTTCCTGCTTTTCTCGCTCCTCCTCCCCTCAACCCCCGAATAACCTGTATATAAAATTGTTGATTCCATTAAATTCTTTGCATTCATCAGGGTGGGCTTTTCTGTTTCCTATATGTGCTTAGTGGTTTAAATAGTTTCAAAGACCAGTCAAATGAAGTATTATGTTTACAGATTTGATTTGGGGTTTTCTAGGTGTCCACCAGCTACCATAACTTTTCAAGTTTGTATGCTGTAAATGTTAAAAGTTGCTGATCTCTGGTAACAGATCTTGTATCTTAATCCTTTTTTAAAAATAATGGAATTATGTTTGAATATTCTCAGTGGTAAGGAATCTGCTCAAACTCCCATGAACTTTTACAAATGTCCCTTAAGAGTTCACAGGGTTTTTTGCTTACTTTCTTCCAGACTTGGTGGATTTATGTTATACAAACTGTGTTCGTGTAACCTTTACTGATAACCAGTTCAGTTGTATGTTCAGCACATTGTTACCACTAGCACCCAAAAATAATTAAACTGAGGGATGGACTGGTTCTGAGTTTGTATGAAAGACCTGAAGGTCATTGACTTAAATGAGTGGAGTGAAGTTCACCACCTTTCATTATTAGGACCTTTTCAGAACAGTTTCGCTTTTGCAAGGGACTATATCTCTTTAACTCCTTTTTGTGTTCATTTTGTGTCTCTGGGACACTTGTACAAATTTCAGACTTCCTCTGAAAGGGAAGGGAGCCAGGTGGCTGTTTTAGAAGAATATTTGCACTCTTATTTCAATTCTTAGGTACTTCTAAAAAGTTTCAAATTCTTAATGTCTCAAATTCTCTACAAATAAAGCCTTTTGGCTAGAAAAGATATCTGAATCTCATCCTCATAATCCTGAAAATTCTGCACTGCTACTGTAACGACCAGTATGTGCCTCTTACTATGAATTATTTGATCACTTTTTGTATATAATGCCTGTGAGAATGTGAGGAGGAAGAGGAATATTTTAATTTATATGAACGTGTCCATAATTTCATGGCTTTTCTTTTTGCTGTGCCTTACAATTTTCTATCAGTTGTGTCTTCTATGTGCTAAAGATCTTAACTTTCATATGTCTTTCTGTTTTCAGACTATGACTTTTCTGTCTATAATTTATTATTAGCATGTGAAATTATCCTTTGTAGGTGTGATTACTCCTGTTTCCTACTTCCCTTCATCTCTGAGGTTCCCAGAACAGTTTGTTCTTCCTGCTCTGACTGCCTTTTTACAAATCCAGAGTGCAGGATGTATTTAGATGTCTTCACTGTCATGTTGTGTGTGCTGCTGTAGCCAAATGGGGCTAGAATTAGCAATTGTTTGTTTTCTTCTGAATTGATATCTGTAATCATAGTCCTAATTCTTTCAGCTTTTTTACTTGAATTGTTCCTGCTAGTGTCCTTCTCCGTTCCCTACATCTACGTTTGTAATTGTTATCTGTTGTTGTATCTGTTCTTCTTTGCCTGACAGTAACTATGTCCTCATATTATTTTAGTTGAGCAGTTTGTTTCATGTTTTTTCTTGTGTATGTTTCTGTAGAAACAATGAGATAAATCATAATTCTTGATAAGTTTTATTTAATTGGTCTTTACTGTGAAATTCTGGTGTGTTATTTCTTTCTACTTTTCCTTTGTATTTATAGTTTTTTTCTTAATGTTTTTCACATTCTAGGCACAACATAGGCTTTCCCATTGTAGAATGTTCATCTGAAGGAGACTTTATTCTTTCCAAACCACCAGACACAGGGGGACTAATCTCTTTTGGCACTGTAGCTGAACAGTTGGTGTATGAATTAGGCAATCCTCAACGCTATCTTTTACCAGATGTTACCTGTGACTTTTCCCAAGTTTCCATCACTGAAATTCCAGGTTAGTCCTCTTACATGTAAAGATATCTGTGTCAATGAAGTCTGTTATCAAACAAAAGCAGCTTTATTTTCTATATAATCTCTGCATATTTCTTGTTAAATCAGTTCCTTAGAGATTCATACTGTATTAAACTGATATTTTCAAGGACTTCAGCTAGAAATTCCTTTAGAAATTTTAAACAATCTTATTTATCTTGCTGACTAATTAATATTTTTGATCACTACTCCTTTTCCTTTTTAATGCATGCCTTGCACCTATCGAGTCCTTAAACTGTATTCTGTGTGAACAACATTGAGACAGCTTCACTATGATTCCAGTATTTTTTTAAACTGCAGCTAAATTTCTTTTCTCAAAAAAATGTTTTGTACATGTTTTGACTTAGGGCATTTGAAGTGTTAGTAACAATGAAAGACTGTGTCTTTCAAAGCACTACTTGGTAATGGTGTTTTTCTTAGACATTTAAATGGATCATAGTAAGTGGTAGAAGCATGATTAGGCACAGGGTTTCCACCAGAGAATCTTTTTTTTAAGGAGTCCATTTGCTATCCTCAAAACACTTAACAGCCAGTAGACTAAAGATGGATATAATGTATGTTCAGGATTTAACTTCAAAAGCAAAACAAAAAAAAACACCTGGCTTAACAGATTCAAAGAGCTGTAATTTGAGTAAGAGAGCTTGAAAAAATTTTATCTACAGTCATCTAAAGTTTGCTTTTTACTGCACCTATATTTTTTTTTCATTCTAATGGAACTTATCTGTGACAGTATGCCAAGTGTCTTTCTAAAGCTTAGAACAATCAATATCTCAAATTAAAAACTTAGTGTGATAAAACCCAAAACGTGGTAACATAAAAAATATTTTGCTTTAGTAATAAAGTACCGTAACATGGTACAGTGAATCTTCTGCTCATGCACACATAACCCAATGGCAGTCTGATAAGGCCAGCTTGCTGCTCTTAGCCCCTGTCTTTTTCTTTTAAAAAAAAGAAACCCTAACCTTCCTATGAACTTTTAGCTTGCAAATGACCTGATATGACATGTTTGAACTTAAAATGAACTTTCACATGAACTTTCAGTTAGTCCTTCTAGAAATATAACAGATGGAAAATGGGCAGATTGCTTAAATATTTTCGTTTGAAGTGCTTTGACACGTACACCAGTAAAAACAGGCAAGCTATCTAATTTTTCTGTTTAGATTGCCAGTTTTATTGTCGTGCTGGATTACTTGCAGTGCTTGAGCTGAGAGGTGCTTCTGTTTTCTTTTTGTCAATGGATGCTATGCATTTGGTTTTGTGGAATTTTTTTCTTTGTATTACTCTTTCACCTGGAACATGCAACTCCTCCAGATCTTTGCCGTGAATGGAGGGATGTAGCTCTGTATTGAGAGAGTTAAATTAACCTCATGTCAGTCTTGAGACAGAGTGATGATGTTATTTGAGTGGCGTGTAAAATTTGTACTAGTGACATTTACTTTTTTAGATATGTTCTGATCTGATCTTTTCAGAGTATTTGTGTAAAGCTTTGAATTGCTTCTTAAATATTTGCAAGCACAGGTTAGGTACAGGTGAAGTACAGTATAATTCTGTCTCTCAAATGTGAGGTGCTGATTCTGCACTGCTGATTTTCAAGGAGTAGCACCTACTGATTTTCTCCAAGCTTGAGCTGTGATGCATCACAGCAATTTTCTCCTTTTTTTTTTTTTTTGGCATGAATATTCCTAATGCTGAACCTGGTTGTTGCCATGGAACTTCTGTTCAGTTTGTTTCTGGTATTGACAAGAAAGCTAAAGTTCAGTTATCCCTTCACTTACTAAGCTATCAACAAATAGCTCTCACTGATTTCTCACCTTGTTTTGATTCTTTACCAAGTGAGGAACTGCAGTCCACTCCAGCCAGCTACAGTAGATGGTGTGCTCTGTGTGTGTGTGCAATAACTGGGTATTAAGTGAAAAATAACTATTGAGTCTAAAGTCCTAAGGCTGCTTTCTGTGTTAAGTATTTTGTAAGTGCATGAGTAAACATTTCAATCACCCTTTTAAAAGGCTCATGGAAGTCATAAATTCAGTCACCAGTTTGCTGTTGTTCTTTCTAAGTCAGAAAGGGCTGTTTTCTGAAAAGTTCTCTCTTCTGTGGCAGTACAGCTATCAGTGATTTGCTTTTTAATTAAGTGCATTTAATAAATGTGTATCACAAAAGAATGTCTTTGAAGTGATATTGAAGAATCTTAAATATTGATTTTTAACCACTATAGGTTTTGATGGTGGAGCAGTGAAAGTTTGTGGAGCAAAGGGATTTCCTCCTTCAACATTTTATAAGGTATTATCTCATTCTGTGAAGTGAAAAATACTTTTTGATTCATAAAATCTTAAGTTTTGGAGAAAATGCTAAAGCTTAGCACTATTCCTCGTCTTCTCTGCCCCAAAGGTAAAAGAAAGAGGAGGAAGAATTGAAAAGGCAAACCTTACTTGATGCATAAAAACCTGTTACTTTAAGAAGTGTATATTTGTATAGATAATGATTGCCAGAGAGCATTTACAGCCTATCAGTACTGAATTCCATGTAACTTAATAATCCCTTTATCTTTAGGTAAATGCCACTTATCTTGATGGCTTCAGAGCTACTGCTGTCTGTCCAGTGGGAGGCCCAAAGGCAGTGCAAAAAGCAAAACGCACTGCGGAAGGTATTCTGCAAAGGTTGGTATTTGAGTCTTGGCAGGGGTTCTGGCTTGCTTTTTTTTCCAGAGATGATGAAAATAGAACAGTGACATATGATGGCAACATTACTAACCTTGTAAGAATCCTAGAAGATTATAGTTTTCCTATTGGGATGACATTTCAAGGCTTAAGTAGCCTGTTCAGAAAACCTGTTTTCAGTATGTAACTACACTTCAGCTACATTTGACAGAGTGTGAAAAGTCTCAAATATTTTTGAAAATAGATGGTTGGATAGTGGAAAGAAACCCAAATTCGTGAGGGAAAAGCTGTGATTCAGATTAAATTTTATTAGATGCAAGACATAAACCCATGTGAAACAAGTTTTCAGCAACTTTCACAGAATTTTTCATAAAAAGTCTTAGTGATATGAAATGGAGTCAATTCACCAAGTTTGTGTTTAAAACATTATTATTTTACTATCTTTTAAAGTGTGACCCAGTGATTGTTTTTGTTTTGATTTTTTGCTAGAACAGTGTTAAAATTCTAAGACAGACTGGTAAACCTTCAGTTTGCTATGCCAGTATATTTGGGCAAGGAGGGATTCCTCTTAAATATAATTCCATATCAGGAGTCTCTCAGTGCTTACTCCAGTAGCTCCAGTCTTTTTAGTTATGAGATCTATTTCCTTCTGCCGTGTTTTATACAAAGCTTCCTCCCCATCCTATTGTAGACCCATGCAGGAACTCCTCTCAGTCAGAAGTGCAAGGTTTACTGTGGTCTTGGAGCGACTGCACTGCCTGTGTGCAGTGCTGTGGTGAAGGAGGAGTTGTCTGACTTTCCTCAAGAGACATGGCAGATGAGAGCAGGCTAATTGGGGCTGTGTAATTGCAAATGCTAAAAGCTTGTGTCCAAGAGCTACTGAGAAAATCAAATGATGGAAAAACCCTTCTGCAAGTGTTAAATGTGAAGTCTCGGGGACTCAGAACCTCTGAAAAGCAATCTTTCTGGAAGCTAGGTGATTATTTTAGGAAAGAAAATAGGATGGTGTGTTTTCCATTTAATGTTTGCTCTTGGACATTATTTCAGACCGGACTATGTGAATCTTTTGTCTGAAACAGCTTGTGGTGCTGCTGCCTCTGTGACATCTAGAAAATTAATTCAGCCTGTTTACTGAGCTCTCTTGAGTAATCAGAAGAAGAAAGCTGATGTGAGGTAGTTGAAGGCTGATTAACTGGTGTGATAAGTGGCCTCTAGCCCATTAGGCATGCCTGTGGGCAAGTTCTCTGTTTTCAAAATTACAATATACAAGAGCAGAGTCTCCGTCTCAAATGTAGTCTTAAACAGCTTAATATGTGGAGTGGTTTCTTTGACACATCAAAAAGTTGGTGTATGTCAGCCCAGACAGAATAAGAATTAAGCTGTTCTGATCCCTATCAAAGAATGCTCTATCAGCAACTATAACTCTTTAGGAAATGTTGGTGTCAGTCTTCTTACCAATTTCTATTCATAAAATCGTAGAATCTTCAAGGTTGGAAGAGACCTTTAAGATCAGCAGGTCCAACCATGAACCCAGCACCATCACTGTAATCGCTAAATCACATCACCCAATGCCAGATCCAAACGCCTCTTACACACCTCCAGGCATAGTGACTCCACCACCTCCCTGGGACACCTATCCCAATGCCTGACAGCCTGAACAGTGAAAATTTTTTTTCTAATATCTAATCTGGTTCTCCCCTGTCTCAGCTTAAGGCCATTTCCTGTGGTCCACTCAGGCACGGTAGAAGGGACCAGCCTCATCCTCAGTACAGCCTCCCTTCAGGTGCTTGCGGAGAGCAGTGAGGTTCCTCCTGACCCTCCTTTTCTCCAGGCTAAACACCCCCAGATCCCTCAGCCATTCCTTATCAGACATGTTTTCTAGACCTTTCACAAGCCTTATTGCCCTTCTCTGGACATGCCCCAGCACCTCAATGTTCTTTTTAAAGTGAGGGGCCCAGAACTGAGCAGAGGATTCAAGGTTCAGTGTCACCAGTGCTGAGTGCAGTTTGTAGATAAATAATTTAAAGTAACTTAGTACAGACACAGTTTGCAAATTTAGTTACCTTAAATGAGCTTGTCTGTCTTATTTTTTTAATCTCATAAAAAATAAAGATGGCCTCATTTGTGATGCATGACCCCCCTTCCATCTCTTTACCGCAAATAAAAAATTATATTTTGTATTTAAGTCCTGTACATTGCTTCACTATTTCAGGTGCTGTGCTAATATTTATGGCAATGATGGTATATTAGCAGTGTCTTCAAAATGTTCACCAATGCAAAGTATTTTTCTAATCCTAACAGAATTCCAGCATTTCAACTGATAGAATCTTTTATACAGCTACTTGACAGAGTTAACTTCTGTGGACCACACAGGGCTACTTCAGATAATGATTCTGAGACAGTTTACTAATTAAAAAAAAAATCATTTGTTGCAGGACTCGTCTTATTTTTAGTCAACTTGGGTATGAAGATTACAGCGCAGTTAACATACAGGTTTTAGGGTCTGAAGATACATATGGACCTCATGCTAGAAGGAGTATAGATGGTGTAAGTATGCAGTGGAGTGTTCTTAAACTTTTACTGACCTCTTTTAATCTTTCCATATTGTTATCTTTTCCATAACTTTAAAGGAAGTCACTATCATCTTGGGAGTTTCACCCCTTCATGTTGCAGAGAACTCACTGTCACTACTTAACGTACAAAATTAACACTGACAGGGTCTTTGCAGTATTGGGCCTTCCAGACGCACTGATATAAAGTCTTACAAAAATGTTGTACTCTGTTCTGATGTTCTCCATCTAAAGAAATACCTTGCTATAAAAACTTGTGTAGCATAGATTTAAATTGTGTTAAATCTAATGCTAAAAGACCACTTTATAAATATTGCAATCAGGAAATGTCAGCGTTAGTGTTGCCTGCACAACTTTAAATTTTTCTGTGAGTGCTATTTGAGAAATAATCTTCTACTGTGTAATTCTACACTGTATTTTGTGACTGCATAAATTCGTATGTAAGAATATGAATGATGGCCATAGCCACTGCAGCTGTGATATCCGTGGTCTGTTTTCCTAATCTAGAGAAAGTTCTTCTAGAGGAAAAAGACTGTAAATCACATTCTCACTTAGATGCACTTTAAATATTTAGACAGTTTAGTTTGTTCCAAAACAGTAGCATTTAATTCTTCTTTGTCAGTGTTAGTCTTGTGAAACTCTTAAGGTACACGTGGCAAAACTCAGCTGTGAGTTTGTTCTTACAAGTGCTGATGTTTAATAGCCAACAATTTGTATCTAAAGGAAATGAGAATGTGACGTGGAGAAGGACAGTGAACTTCTTACTACTGAAATTAAGTGTTCTTAGAAATTGGTCAAATTGTATCTGCAGCTTTTTTAGTGCTTGAGTTTCAATTTCCTTCAACAAAGCAGCAAGAGTTGCATCTTGAAGACCGAGCTTTGTAATGTGGTCTTTTTCATTTTAGGACCATAAAACCTGCAATTTTAAGTGTCTTTCTAAGAGTGCAGAGTCAAAATTTTGGAACATGGGAACAGATGTTCCAGATGTTCAACTTGTCTGTGTTCTGTATTGTAATGTATTCTTTAAATTGTTATTAAGAAAGTTTTTCTGTCTCATTGTACAAAGTGAATAATGAGTTGAAGAAGAGCAGTTTCTCCCTCCTGATTGTTCAGTTTGCCTTGCTTACAGTACAGTAACATTTTTCAGATGAAAGAGAGTATTTGTAGTACTTTCTGTATTTCCAGCCTCAGTTCCCAAGTCTTGCATTAAAAGTAAACAGAGCGTTATCACCATTGTATGTGCTTCTCATGCATGCCTGAAGCAGGATGTGAGAGCTAAGGCTGAAATACAGGAAATCGCTCTATTGCCTTCCCCCTTCATGCTTCCTCCAGTATTTTAGAAGAAACTAGCCAGGGGAGCATTCATCTGGAAAGCAGACGTGGTAGCTTGAGAAAAAGGGTTGGGGAGTGGAGTTTGCTTTTCCATTTAAAATACAAAGGCATAGAATCCCAAGGAAGATGCTTGCCCATTGGGGCTTCAGGTAGGGATAATGTAGTCCCTTAAACACTCTTTCCTACTGTGCCTTTCCATGCAAAATTAGACCTGGTTATTTGGGTTACAAATCATAGTGCTCAAAACCAGAGCCATACTGTGCTAGGCAGTATATTAACACATAAGGAAAATAGTTCCTGCTTTAAAAGTTCTACCATCTGAATTTGAAGCAAAGAAGCAAATACTTAAGTGAACACCCAGGCAGGGTAAGTTGAACAATATTTGGAGCTCAGTGTAGATATATGGTGTGGCTGGACTACTTCTCATGCACATCTGTCAAACTGCTGCGACGGTTTTCCTTTGCAGCTGTGCAGTCACTGTGCAGCCTTATGTATGCCTGCACACTGTGGTCTGAGCTGCTGTGTGGGGTATTGGCTGTTCCTGACAACACAAAATATCATTGAGAAATAGGAAAGGATGGCAAGCACTTCTTTTTCTTGGACTTATCCGCTTGTTGATGTGGTTGCTGCCTGTCCCTGATAGCTTGCTTTGTCAGCACCAGCCCAGCCTGAGCTAGAAGGGGGCCTGAATCAGCATTTGAGTAACTTTAGTGGTGTTTGATTTTTAATATCTCCTGTTCTGTTGGGGAGGAGGGAGTTATGACAGTGGCACAGCCTCAGTGAGTTCATGGTTTAGAAACACTGGATGTGTTTCATGTAAAAGGTATCTATTAATAGTACATCAGGCTTAGAGTTTGTTACATAAAAACTGTATGTGCTCTGTTAGTTTTCTGCTAACCCTTTGTTACCTGATATACAAGACATTGCTAGGAGTTTGTTTTGCTATTTTTTGTTTTCGTTCTGATACTGTAAGATTAATGACTTCAGTCTGTATATACCCAGTTTTAATACTGAGTTCATCCACTCAAAACAGGATTCAGCTTATTTTCATAGATCATTCCATCTTGTATCTGCAGGCAAGAAGTGTACATGGAACTTCAAATGTAATGTTGATTATATGGTACAGTTTAGAACCTGAAAGAGATGTGAATGCATGAGTGTGTTTTTTGCAAGAGTATTTCCTACTGATTACTATTTGTAGTAATTTAATGAGTCTTGTAATAGCTTTGGGAACACTGAATGTTAAAATTATACATTTGTTGGGTTTGTTGCATGGCTGCATACTTCTTGTGCAGCAACTCTTTTTTTACAACAATCTAGCAAAGCTTTTAAACTGGAAAACTGATTTCTTGTCTCTGTTATCTTAATCAGGACATCTGTTTCTGTATTCATACAAGGAAAGTTTTATCCTTCAGGTGATGTGTGATCTACATTATCAGAAATAACATTACCTCTCCTACCTTGGCTCTACTAAATTTTATTTTAGGGTTTGCCTACACAAGTATTGAGATCATCTAATAGAAATGTGAATCAAGTTTGCAGGATTTCCCACATGAGGGTATTATGGCAGGTATTTTCCAGGCTGGGAGCTCGGAGGCTGAGTAATGAACTGTGTCTTTATGAGTATGTCTGCCTAAGAGTACTTTAAAAAAAAGGGAAGCAATTATGTTTATCATTGCTGTACCTCAGAGTACCTCTGTGTGTATATGCCACTAGAATTGGCAGTAGAGAAAAATAGTCTCAGCTTCATAAATGTTTAGGACATTGATTTAAGCATACTAAAACAAGAAGGCCCCTCATTATTGAATTTCAGTTGATCACCAGCTAAAAAGTAGGACATTTCCTTCCATTGTGATTACCTGATACAAGTGATCCTCTGTCTATGAGGGTTTTGTCATGTATTTGAATTGGAATAGAGGATTTATTAGTCTGTTAAGATAATGGTATCTTTAGAATACCAAAAGCTACCAAATCTAAAAGAATTCATTAGACAGGGCATTTAGAGATTTATGAAGTGCTCTGAGCTCTGTAGAATAACAAAACAAAAAACCCTCACCTAAACGTAGGTATTTTTTTGTGCTTTCATGAAACATATCCTTTCCTGTTGACATAAAGGATTTAAACACTGGAAGAAATCTCCTAGTGTCTTGTAGTAAAACTTGTCCTCTTTTGAATTTTACATTGATTTTAAGTAAACCAAGAATTTAATGTAATGTTACCAAAGAATCTTTAGAAACTTTTTGTTCATTAACAAAAAACCCCCCTGACTTCTGGAGAGAAGAAATACTCTGCAGAACTCCATACTTAGAGTAGTGCTGTGTGAGAAACTCCTGACCAGCAGATTTTGATACCTTGTACAGTCCCATTTCTTATGTACTTGCACTTGTGCTTTATGACACGAGACACTCAGAGACAGACTTTTATTGTGAGCATGTATTCGAAGATTCAAAGGCAGACCAAAGACAGTTCCTATCAGAGCTTGCAAATTCTTAAATAATTAGTCTTTACCCTCACTGAGACCTAATGTTTGCTCTAAGGCTTTTATCCAGTGTATTGATTCCAATGGTAGATCCTTCAGTGGCTGAAAATAGATTTTTAGAGAAGTAAAATTTCATGTGAGAGACAGTGCTTATCTGCAAGGACAGGTGTTTTGACTAGAGTAGGGAGCACAGTGCTGGTTTGATTTACCTTTTGAGGGAGCATCTGCTCTTTTCTCTGAAAATGTGGTGGTTTTTACATGTTCTGTTCTCACATTTATCTCCCAAGGATTAGGTTTGAATTCTTTTCTGTAGACAGATCTGCTTCCTTCTTGATGCTAAGAGAAGTGAACCTGGCTCTCTAACTTGGCCCCAGAGTACTCTCAGTGCACTGAGAATAAGAGGAAAGTTTGTTTGCCAGTTCCACTGAGAGTGAAGCCAAGTATTTGGTGTTGTTAGTTACAGTGCTTGATTCTTGGGGAATGCTGAAGAAGAGGCACAGTGCCCTAGTGATTTGAAATACCCAATAGTTGATTCCATGGTAGCAAAATAAAGATAATGAAATGTTAACAGCAAATTATGGTGATGGTGGATAAAAGCCACCGAATGATTTTAACTCGAATGCTGAGCTACAGTTATTTTTCAGTTTTGTCAATTTAACTGATGTTTTGCATCTGAGCTAATCTAATTTCAACCTTTTTGAAGCAGGGTCCTCGGGAAGCTGTTATTTGGCTTGCTGTGCACCATAAACAAAGAGAAGCTGTAGAAATCTTCTCCAAAGAGATTGCACCAGCTGGAACTGGCATGGGTAAATACTCATATCATCTAAGAATTTTAAAATTACTTTTTATTCTCAGCATGACTAGGACCCAAAAACTTAGTTGTGTTAAGCTTCATTGTGTTGTTAATAGTGAAATACAGTTTTTAAAGGTATATGTGTTTGGTGTAGAAATGCGACCCTGAGACATTAGCAAAATGATAAAATAGAAATTCTGGAAGTTCACCTTTGAATTCCTTTGAGACTCTTTATTCTTCCATTGCTGCTACTGTTCCTTCCTCTTTTTTTTTTTCCTTTGCCTCATTTGTCTGCTTTCCTACACGAAATTACATGAATGTGCAACACTGATCTACTTTGTTACCATGTTCCTAAAGCTTGGTAATGCTATTAGCCCTCCCTGGCAATAAACACTGAGTGTAACTCAGCTTGCAAAATTTATCACAGTGTCCAGCTATAACATTGCAGTTTATGAAGAGATGTACAGTTTGAGAGTTTTGAAACTTCTCTTCATAGTTTATTATCTGATGTCACTGCAAAGGATTCCTATCGATGCTACTGTACTTCTGACCTGTTTAATGTATAGCTACTCGTGTAAGTAATTACAACTTTCTGGTATAGTTTAAAAATATAATGCTGCAGTGATGGTGCTAACAACCTGCATCTTAATTCACAGTGCATATTAACTACCCAACTTAAATTCTCATCCTGCAGTATTAAGTCTAACCTCAAATTACTCCATCTTCAACATTTGATTTTGTGATGTATTGCAACTATTGCAAGATTTACATTTTAATTGATGTGTGAGATAAAAATCAAACCACTGGAATTTAATTAAGTCAATCTTAGTTTTGAGGGTATATTTTTAACTATTTGCCTAAGGCTCACCTAATGTGAAATGGTCTGTTCTTCTATTGCTTACCAAATGTTTGTCCCAAAAAAAAGTTCATTTGTCCTTTGTAAATGTCACTGAATTCTCTAAATTTTCTTAGGGGGTCTTACTGTTTGATTGTTTTGAGCAAACTTTTTTTCCCGTTCTGAAGTCCCTTATGTGTCACCACTACATCCATCTCAGTTCTACATAGCTCATTCGTGTGTTGTGATTTGGTGCTTAAATCATGAGTACTCATCCCACTTTTATTATCCATTTTAAATTAAATTAAATTTTGACAGCCTATTTTGAGGACTAGAGATTGCATATTTTTGCAATGGCTTCTCCATACCTTAATGAAGTCTCTACCTAGGATTTACATAGATCTTCAAAATTAAATTCCATGGGCTTAACCTGAAACTCTGAAGTTCCATAGCAAATCTAGAATCCTGATTAATGGAGGAATAGTTAGGTGTTGCCTTACAATTAAGGAACTATTTTTTTTTTCCAGTGGATTAAAAATTGTGTAGAAGTGTGCACATTCTCGCATTCTGTGTTATATATTATAGTCTTTACAGTAGTAGCAGAGAATAGTTTAATGCAGGCTGGGTTTTTCTTAAAGTTATGTGTATAGAGACAAGGGCAGTGCATGGTCCTCTTTTTTTTTTTTTTCTGTCTCTACAATATAGAATATGATCATGTAGAACTAACTGTAAATATTCATTGAGATGATATTTTAAAATTTTGCAATTCTGAAGGCTGATTAGTAGGTCAGCATTTAACATAGATGTAAGTTTCTTCTAAAGACTTGGGGTTTTTGTTATGAATGAAAAACAGGATTTTCAGCTAGACCAAACTACCATTTCTGTAACTAGTTAGGGATTCATAATTGAAGTAGTTTCTCCATTTTCATAGAGGTTTCCTCATAGCAGACTATGAAAGTAAAAATCTCTTCTTACTATTTGTCCCATATATGCATAGGCAATTCCCTAGAAAACATCTTTTTGAATTAAGGGAAGCTGGGTGAATTTTAAAATAATTGCTTATTTGAAAGATCCAAAACTAATGGAGCTGTACTTATATCTGTATTCTTAATCTATGCTACTTTTATGAAGCAATTGCCGTGTATATAAGCCACGTTTGAAGTCCGAAAGTGTTGGTTTTATTAAGGGTTCAGTTTTTTCCTTTTATCACCGATCTTTGTAGAATGAAAAAGTGAAATGTCTGCACTATGTGGGTTGGGTGGAGTATGTGTAGAATTGAAATTGAGTTACTGTAGCGCATGAATATCCGTGCCTTGAGGTGATTGGCAGGCTTTCAGTTCTTGTTATCAGGGCTTTCAGTGATGAAGCAAATGCATTCCTGTGCAGAATCGGGTTAGGCAGTCTCTGTGGATCATGGTTGGGGTGCTGGGTTTGTTTCCTAAAGGAACAGTTTAAGGATTTTAGAACATCCTGTAGCATTTGTTCTCAAAAAAAGGAAAATCTGTTTCAGTTTGTAGAACTGCTGCTAACGAGCAGCAGTGGGAAAGAGGCTATTTCTGGAATCATCTGAGGCATCTGGTGATAAATAGCGCTTTTCCTTGCCAGGTACAGAGCTGCAGCAAGGTTTTTGGCCTCTGTGACATAAATGACTAGTGTCAGAGGCTATCAGAGCTGTTTCCTGACATGCTTCCAAGTGCTGGAACAACCCCATAGTCATTCTTTTTTATAATTTGTGGAAGATAGGCTGGCACTGTTTCATACAGTCACTTCTTTCAGTTGCTGTTGTGGGGTGAATTTCTGTATTACCTGCACCCATAAACTCTTGTGTAAGCAGAGAATGGCCATATTTGGGATCTAAATGCTTAGTAGGCTACTTGTTGGCGTGGAATATGTTTTAAGCAGTGATTAAGAAGAATCTTTTTAATTTGCTTTCTTCACTGAGATTTAGAATTTTGCAACACTGCCAAACAGTAATTAGTGGTGTACTAATAACTGCATCAGCTTAACGATGCTTAGTTTCTAACAGTAGTGTAGACTTTCAGAAATTGCCGTGAAGAGCAGAGCAAGGAATTCCTGATGCTTAATTGTCTTAAAACAGGCAGCTCCACAGACAAGACTTGTATAGATGGGTAAGTGATCTTGGGAACAGAAGCCGGAACTAAGACTCTTGAGATGGTTGCTGTCCTAGGTGAATTCTCTAGTAACAGCACCTGTTGTTCATTTCCCTCCCCCTTTTCCCTCAGCTTTTTCCCTTCCCTCTATTTCACTGGGACACTTTTGCAACTGATTACAGTTGTCCAAAGTGTCCCAGCTTCAGTGAGAGGCAGAGCATGACCCATGGCGGTTTGGTCAGTCTCAGGGGAGGGTCGGTGTGCCCAGGCAGAGAACGCAGGACCTGAGCCTCGTGTGCCCTGCGGAAGTGCTCAGGGCAGTGAGCACCTGAGATCCCATTCTGTACAATGCTGCACCATTTTTTCTCACTGGGCATTGAATAAAAATAGCTGTGGCTGCTGTCTCTTACGTGGATAGAGCATGCCTTCCCAATGTGGTTCTGTGCTTCCCACATGGATCTGTGTGATGTAACCTCATGTGGCTTTGTTCTGCCAAAAGTTGTGGGGATGCACACCAAGTGAGATGCTAAGCATGAGTGGCTTTGCCTGATGAAAATCCTTTAAACAATGAAATCCTGTGTTTCAGAGATTGCCAGCTTGGTCATGCCCCTCCCAGCTCTCCTGCATTAGTTCAGTTCCAGGAGGGGAGATAGTGACTATGAGAGTCATTGCAAATAACCCTTCTTTCTTGTATTGCATATTCTTCTAATGAAGAACTGAGAGAAAGCAGGAACAAATTACAAATCCTTCATAATGGACACCAGGGAGGAAGGAGAAGTTGTTGATTTGCAGGGTGATGTCACCTGAACTGAAACACTTCATTCTGTTATTTTTGGACATTTAACAGTGACCTTTAAAACACAAAGTACACTTTTAAATCTGTACTGGACAAAAAAGAAACAGAAAGAGAAATGTTTTCTCTTCTGCTTGGACTGTATCTAGTGGTTGTACAGCACTGTTTTTAACTATATTCTTCTTTCACCTCAATAGCAGTTCGGTGTTGGTTACTCTGATGTGGGGGCAGTTGTACAGATAATGATTTTCATATATTGCAACTCATCCAAGAGTCTTTAGCAAGCTGTGTAAAGACGATCGGCTAAGCTTTCTAACATCTCGAAACATTGGAAAGTATTATTTCTGCCTTACAGATGGTTTCCTGAGATAGTGGAAGAAAGCATAACCACAAAAGAACGTGAATCAGAGTCCTTGGTTCTGCATTCCCTGTAAGAAATGCTGAAAAGCAACTCCATCAATATTTAAGGGGGGGACCAAGCTGGCTAAAATTTAGGAATAGGGAGTAGAGGAGAAGAGAGAGTGAGAAAGGAAACTTGATGATTCAGAATAAGGGTGGAGAGTCACAAGAGCTCCTGTTGCATCTTTTGTAATGAAATCTGGGGGCACTGTCACTCCTGGTGTTTCATCAGGTGGTTTTGGCCTGCTAGTCACTACTTGTGGAGCTGTGAGCTGGAGTTGGTAGGTAATTTTCTTCTGACAATTACATAATATGAAAATTATAAATTGTAGGTAAAATAGGGATTAATTTCTTTAATAATCAGGACTGAAACCCTAGTTTTGGTGGTTTTCATGTAGGCTAATTTTAAATTACTTGAGTTGAAACTTTTTAGCTATTTACCTGATAAACTTTGTGAGGGAGTTTTCAGTTGCAGTTTTCCAGACTTTGCAGGGAGCAACAGTAAAATGAAAATATTTTTTCTTCCTGTGATTAAAAAGCACATCACAATAATTTTGTTGAGAAGTAATCTTCATAATGCTTTACTTTAGAGACTTAAAATTTTGAGTGTTAGGTCTTGAGTATCAGAGATGTGCTTTTTAGGAAATTTAAAGTCTTAATGTCAGTATTTATTAACTTCTGACTTTCTTTGCAGCATGTGATTTTTCGATATGATACATTTTTTTGCATTTGTGTATGTTAAGGAAAATAAAATTTAGGCCTCGTAAAAGGAGAGCACTGTATAGCTTGTGATCAGTATACAGTGCTGATTCCTCTCCTGTCCCTTCCACATCAGTAGAAGGGCAACCATCTAAAGGCATTGTGCCAATCTGAAATTCCCATTTTCTTATGAAATCTCATCCTCTGTGTAAAAAGAAGGAATGTTGTCTATATGTTGAAATGGGCTGAAGCCTGTGTGTGTTTGCACTCTGCAATATAGGTGAGGAGTTAGACATGCAAGAGAGGATTTTGAGAATGTTGAACCATTTAAGAGCCTTCCATACTCAAGAGTGGATGGCTGAGATTTCCATAGTTATTCCCTGACTTTTTTCCTAGTGCATTTTAAATTTCCACTGTTTTTGTTGAAGACCAGCAGGACACATGAGCATACTTCCACAGAAACTGTTTTGAAGTGTCATTAAAACTGCAGATGAGACTCTTAAGCCCAGAGAAGAATTTGAAATTACTGTATATAGACATGCTATGTTGGAGAGTGATTTGTTGTTTATTTTCTGTTTGGAATGGAAGACATTTACTGTAAACTTCTGTTGAGTATGGTATTTAGTTCACAAGTTCAAACACTTAATCAGTTTTCATTTGGATTATGCTGTTCTGATGAACTTAAAGGGATACAAACTGTAAAAAAAAACCACCAAAGGCCAAACACACCTTATCCCATCTTTTAGTTTTTGTTTTACAAATAATACCTGAGTTTAACCTTTTAATTGATAAAATTATTCTTTCTTTTTAGTCCTCAATAGTCTGAAAGTTGATAATAGGATTTTTTTAACAGCAGTCAGCAAGTTTGGTTGGCTTTATGCATGGTGGTCTCCCGAAAAAAAGAAAGGCTTTCAGTGTGTCTGTACTGTTCAGTCCTAATAGTGGTGTCTTCACAGCTATTTTTTGTTCTGTAAAGTGAGATTCCTGTACTTGGCAGCGGAGAATTGTGGACACATAGGCTCAAATTTTTAAATCTGTAGTAGCCTATGGGAGTTCAGTGCAGTTCTGCATTATCCGGTCTGTAGAAGTTCACCCTCACTTCACAAAAGCTAGCACACATAGTCCAGGTTTGTATTACGCAATGAAAATGTCTTCATTATATACAGTCCAGTCAACCAAATTATTAGAAGGTAAATAATTTATGTTTAGTGTTTTTATTTTGTCTTAATTCAGGTATTTTATTCTGAATGAAATGTGGTGTACAAGAGGCTCAGGAAGGGCCTTACTGTGGGAATCTGGCGTTTATAGTTTAGTGAGGGTTCAGTAGCTAAGAAATGTTTTACTAATAGCTGCAATCATGTGCTGACCCTTATTTCACATTAAAATGACCGGAGTTTGACACTAAGATGACAGCTGGTTAATACAACTTGAGATTTTAAAGTGCTTGAGTATATGTAAATATTTTGACTGATCTCCTAAGTGTGTTGGAAGATACTTTTAGAAATGTCCTTGTTGCAGCAGTTTGCTGTAGTACCCATTTTTTGAGAATAATATTGCGGAAGATAAACTATCTGCTGTTTTCAGAGGACATAGATAGAATAAATAAGAACACATAACTGACCCCTGTAAAAAAAATAAAAAGGTTGTATGCATTTTGTACTGGTGCTCAACCATACTGTAAGAAATGTTGAGTATAAAACTAGAGGTTTCAGATTTGTCTAGTTTGATCACTTAAAAAAATAATGCTTGACAAAACCAGACTAATTTTGTTTTTATACATAAATACATGTATTATTCCTTAGACTATGCAGTAAATACATTAGTAACCTATTGGTTGAGCCAATTCAATCACTGGAAACATAAGGGACAAACTTTAGGGTCAAAAGCTGAAAGATGTTCAGCGAGAGGCATCACTGTATCTTTGAATTCGCTGAAACTTCAAAAAACACCCAGAGTTTTATTCAACTTAAAAGTGCTTAAAGCTTTTTAGATTTCAATTAGTTGGAGTATTTTCATGCTTTTTTACTCCAAAACATTTTACAAAATGCTTTATGCAGTCTAGCATCCTTCATATATTGCGTAGTGGTGTATTCTGTTGAAAAATATACAGAATTGTACAGAAGTGTTTTTTTGGGTTTTTTTTTTTTTTGTTTTTTTTTTTTGTTTTGTTTTTTTTTGTTTTTTTGGGGTTTTTTTTTTGTTTTTGTTTTTTTGTTTGTTTGTTTTTTAGCACAAATAGATTAAAGAATAAGAAGCAATAATCCAAATTTGGGTGTGACTATTAAAGTAGGATTGGAATAGGATAGAGGGAGTATTAAGAAGGCAAAACATCAGGCTTTTCCACCATCTAAAAATTCAGTGGGGAATAATGAGAGCTGGAAGGAATGAAACTTGTTTTGCTGGAAACTTGCATCTCCTGGGTTGATTGCAGGTTCCAGCGTGAGTTTTCTCTGCTGTGGGGCATTTTACAGGGTGTGGTATATATAACATAGATTATAATGTATTAGAACATGGTGGTTCTGCGTTTTGAAATAGGTGCTTATTTGGGCTGATTTTATGCATCTTTTGCTGGGGCTGGTTTTCAGTGGATCTGTTGCCTGAATTGCCCCAACTGAGATCACCATTGGTTTTCCCAAGTACTCTTGTTTGCTTGCTACCATGAAATTTATCAGGACCTTGCTGTCTTTTCCAGCATGTCATATGTGATTTTTAGAAGAATTTGTATTTGCAAGTCCATCCACAGATGAGTTTTACAGGGTGAGAAAATAAAAAAGATCAAGAGGCAGCTGGAGAGATAAAACATGCATGGGAAACCAGCCAAGCTGTTGTAGCAAGGAGTGTATCCTGATTGGACTTCACCTTGTATTATTTACGTGGATATCTGTTACTACATCTTTGCTAAATGACGGAGGTTGCTAGTCATGGGATGTTAGTGTGCTTTGGTATTCTTGAGATTCCTCTCCATCCTTCAAATTTAGATCAAATTTGCCATTGGGCCCAAAATTTGGGAGTTTGCAGTTATGCTGGAAGAATCATGAACACAAAGGAAGCAAACCTGACAAATAATTATATGTATATGTATACACAGAGGATGATGGTTTGTTTTTCATAAGATACTTGGGCTGAAAATGAGTAAGACTTAAAGTAGGCTAAAGGCTGGAGTCCTAGAATGAAAAAACAGGATATGACTGTGTGAAGAATTGTGCAGATTAACCAAAGAAAAGCACTTTCTAATTAATAATTTATATTATTTAGATTCAGTGTAGATTTAAACTTCTAAATACAGAATCCAAAGGAAAGGGTCCCATACCAGAGCTTAGTCACCTAGAAGGGAGTAGATTTGCTAGTCTTAGTGCCTAAAGCTTTTCCAACCATGTAATATATTTTGGAGTTAATACAAACAGTGGAATTGCAGTGGTGTAATCCCCAGTGCTCATTGGTTTTAAATGCCCAGCTGCCTGGAGAATTGGTAGTTCTCAGGCTTGGTCCCCAGACACTGTGAGGGAAAATGTACTTTGAAATGGCGAGCTTTTGGATCAAATGCTTAAGTCAAAATACGTGTCATGATACTCAGTTTGATGATTACAGCAGACAAATACTCTACCCACAGATGAACAGGAACAGGATATACATGTATTGAAAGGAAGGTTTCCAATCTAATCACCCCTTTTTGCAGTGCATCAGTTTCATGCCATTCTGAGGCACAGAAGCTGACAGAGAGTGGTGGTGAGTTCGTCAGCTTGAAGTTCAGTAAGTCCACTGGTAGCAGATGAGACAATACTTTTATCTGCCTCGAGTAGCGGAATGGAGCTCTGATAACAAAAAATGGTTGTGGAAAGGAGATCAAGCGCTTCAATTTAGCTGCGAATCTTAGCAATTTGAGACTGCAGGCTCATTGATATTCTCTACAAGTATGGAAAATTGTTTTTGTCATTGTAGATAAAGATAAGTCTTCCAGAAAGGAGGTAGAGTGTCTGTGCAGATATTTTAAGCAAGCAATGCAACATAAGCACAAGGAGATATTTTTATAAGAAATTTTCTTGGCACAATGGTTGATCCAAGGAGATAATAATTTAATTAGCAGACGGTAGGTCTGATCACAGTGACAAATTCACTGTTACTTGGTTGTACTTCACCATCCATTGCCTTCTTTTGGTTTACTGGAGAAATGCAATAGGAATCTGAGCCCTGGGTTGAAGTGAGGTGTCGTTTACAGTTTAAACTCTTGTGCTGTTTACAAAATGAACAAACTGATTGTGATTAGTGATTAGATTATAATCAGTTATTTAAGATTTGCTTTATCTTCTCTGCCTGAAGCCTAGCTAGGAATTTCATATAGACAAAACTTAAATTGGGTTTAAAATTGCTTCCATCTTATTTATATTCACATAAACAATAATCATAGTGTAGAACTTAATAATGTTGCAGCTGAGCTATGGGTGTAGCTTTGCTCTGCAGTTGCAGGGATAGCTGTAGTGCCTCCAAAGACAGATGTGCTGTTACTGTAGCTTGTGCTCAGGAACTTCTCAAAGACCAGCAGTAGCAAGCAGCGGTAGAAGGTTATCTCAGCCTCCAGGTGTGAGCAGTTTTTGCTCTTACTTGGATTGCTTTCTTGTCAATGTTGAGAGCTACTTTGTTGTAGGAGCCAAGATCATTGCGTGAAAGCAGGCAAGTGAAGAGCTTTCTTTAAGAGCCTTCAGAAAGTTGAAATTGATGTTGGGGCAAAATCTGGTATCCTTAATGAGCAGTTCAGCTACCTAGCAGGAAGTAACCCATATGACAATCCACAGATAATTTAACTAGCTTTATGGACCTATATTTTCATCATGACTTTACCATGTCCATCCTCCTTCCCCAGCAACCTAAATAAACAAACTAGGCACATAATTCAATAAAATCACTGCAGCTGGTTTTGTTGCTGAGTAGTTCTGCTTGAATGAGTGCACAGGTAAGGTGTATAGGGCTGAAACCTCACCGGATCACTTAAAATTGTATAATACTCATGTAAGGGATTCTTCCATGTTCTATCCACCACCACTTTTTTTTTTTTAGCAGTATGTACTGAGTAGGGAGGTGGTTACTTGTGGTGCTGTTTCTTTTGAAGGCATTTTTTCCCTTTTACTATCAAACATCATAGATTTTTTTGGGGAAGTCACTTCCAATGAGCATGAATATGGCAAGGCTCTGTAATCTCTGCTGCCGCTGGTATATGTCCACATTGACAAGGCACTGAATCCAAGCTAGAACAGCCTGCTGTGGAGTAGAGGTTATCACTGTTAGCTTTAGTATCACAACTGCACAGTTACATGGGGTTTAGTTTGTTTGGAGCACAAACGGGGAATTCACACGCGGAGAAACATGAAGCCCATTTTAGCCAGAATTAGTGTGGCCAAAGGTACTAGGTGGGCAACTTTCCACGGGACTTCTTTTTAAGAGACTGCTTAAAACAATTGATAATTAATTCCTAGGCTGATTTAATATATGCACTTTACTGTTTCTTTCCCCTGAAATACTATTTGGAGCCCTGATGCACCATATATTCATGTGGTCCATGCCAGAAAAAAGGGGTAAGAAGCTATGCTCAGGATGACTAGAGCAGAACCGTTTCTTTCAGAAATACTGAGCTGGGCATATGGGTTTAATGGTATTAGATCCTGGCAAGCTGATATTAGTGTTGACTTACCACAGGTCTGGGCTCACGCTAGTGCCTTAAGCCCCTAAATTGCATATGTATCACAGAGAGAGAATGGGATCTGCAGTACTCAGCACCTTAAAAAAGCAAGGTTAGTTTAAATGCTAGAGAGAATGATTCAAATTAAACAGTTAATTGAGATGAGCAAAGTCATATTAAACAAATATTAAACCATGGTCCATCAGAATTGTTTCTCTGCTCTCTTTAAAATTAAATGAAACAAGAATGACAAAAAACCCTAAAGCTAAGTTCTTTTTCTAACAAATGTATTACCTCATTGGCATTGATACACAAAATATTTGGAAGAAGATTCTAAAGATTTAGTTCATGCTTTGCACATTTAAATTTTTTTTGTTAAAATTCAGTTGTGTTTTGCCTTTTAACTTGTTTTGTTAGTTTATGAGAATGTATGTAATTTTCTAGATATTTCCCTGCACTTATTAAAAATGTATTAAAGGATCAAATCAAGATATGATAAGCTGTGAGCTCGGTTGTTTTGAAGATGGCTTTAACCATTCTTTCATGAATTTAATTTCCTTTTCTAGCCCCTGGCCTCACTGGAATTGTTGGAGGGCGCCCCAGAGTGTAAGTTAACTCCTGATCATTACCTTGGTGTAATGTGTGATGATAATGTTCCTACCAGTCACCATCACACGCTTCCCCAGCTTGGGACAGCAACCACAGAAGCAACTAAATCTTCTTGTGTCACACTATGCTTAATAACTGATAACAGGATGATAGGGAGTGCTATAAGATATGCATGCAAATAGCAAAATTCATTATTGAATTAAATGTAAGTTCTGTGAGTCTCTGATCAGCTCATAGCAATGTCTTTGTTTAATGAGCTGTAGGGAAAACTTGAAATGTGGCTTTATGGCAAGGCAGTAGCTCAACTGTGTTAATACATGCAGGTTTCTGGACCAGTTTTCTCTTGTAGCTGTTCGTTTGGAATATGGACCCACCAAATTTACATCTGTATGAGCTGACCTCACCTAGAAATGTGAGGTCAAATGCCAGAACATCCCACAAAATGTTAGCATGAAACCATTTCATGACTAAGCTGAACATAAAGATGTTGAGCATATAAAAAAAAAAAATCCTGGCTTGATTCAGTTTTTTTCTAGATAAGGCTAAAATCTTGTGGTGATTTATACCCTCACCTTTTCATGTTTGTTCATCTAAGACTTTCCTGTCATTAAGCAAATACTGCACATGAAGATGGGAGAAGAACCTGTGGCTGTATTTCTAGTAGCCCAGTGTAACTAGCCTAGGTATCAGTGTGGGGCTACTGACAGTGTAGTAGACTTCAGTGTCCTGGAGCACATGCTTTGTCAACAAAACATTTTTTGTGATTTTCTTGGATTAAAAAAAAAAAAATGTTCTGTTCTTAATAGTGGAATTTAAGGAGTTTTTACACTTCTCAGGCTTTCCAAAGTTGTTTGAAAAACCATTGCTAGATGTGGTTGAACGGCCTTAATTTCCCCAGTGTTTGGTGTATGAAAAGTCCAAAGGTGTATGATCTACCAGTTTCATTAATTTCTAGTTAAATACATTTGTGTTTGTTGTTTTGTATGTCTAGGTCCCCGGTTTTGAAACCATTTTTCTTCTATTATCCCAAAAGCAGTGTTCAGGTAAGACTTACTGCTTAAAGTCTGTGTTCTGTTTTCTTTGAAGTAATTTGAAAAATTCTGCTGATTCTGGCTTTTTTTGGTGACTTTGGGTTATAAAACTGCAAAGTTGTCTGGTGACTTCAATTAAAAAATATTTCCCCAGAGACTGTTGCTAGACTGTTATTCACACAGAATATTTTGCAACAGTTGAACTTGCCAACCTTCCATTTTAATTTGCTGCTAATTTTGAAAAATCTTCCATCAAAACTGAACTTCTCTTTTCAGGTTCCTGGAATTGTAGGTTTGAATTATTTTTACTGCATTTGCAAAGAGTGCTTAAGAAAACTGTAGCATTTTTGAAGGTTAATGAAGCCTCTTTAAAGAGTAGACATCTGGGTATGCAGAGAGTGGAACGTTAATCTAGTGAACTTGGACACATCATCTGAGTTTTTGGGAGTGATATATTTTGTGTATGCTACTGGGAACAAATACTAAAATCAGTGAATTCCCTCTGATTCAACAGGTTTTACCTCAACAGAGATTTGGGCTTTTTCCTTCCATATACCCTGTCTGTAAAAATAGAAGTAGTAATTTCTGGTCTTGCCTGTATTACAAAAAGTGTCAAGTTATGAAAGTCTGTGCAACTACTGTGCTGACTATCATGGAAGAGTCTGTGACTGTGGCCCTATTCAGTTCATAGCAATAGTTTCTTTCAGTCCAAGAACTTACACTTCAGATGAATAGGCAGCCCTAAGTGAGAAATTAAAGTGTAAGGTGACACGTTAATCTAGAGCTCTGCTTCTTTTCTGTGATGCATGGTACCCCTGTCTGCTTTGAAGCTTTCACGATAAACTTGAAGAAGCTGGTTTTGCTGAAACCATAAAATGCTTGGATTTATAAACATTGGTCTCTGCTCTTCTGACTGCCATCAGATATTTAATTTATCCTTTGGAAACTGCAGACAAAACTGCATATATGCCCTTCTTTTTCCAAGGTCTTCAAGTAACTTGAAACTATTTCATCCCTCTCACGCTGAGGCATCCTAATACTCGGTTGGAGCCTTCTCACCCATCCACTGTCAAGAGAGTGGCCAAAGGCCAGAGTGTTGGTCTGCCTTAGGCCACAGGTATTGTGACAGGCTTCTCCCTTGGGCACAGCAGCAGAGGGAAACTTTGGGAGCACAGGCAGCAAGTGAAAAGGTGGGCAAGGGGGAACAAACACAGCAACTTAATCAGAAAGGGACACGTTTGTTTTCCTTCTTTAACACTTGTACAGTGCTTAGCACAACCAAGCCCTATTCTTTAAGTAGGAGTCTTCATTAATGGAAAACACTTTAATTTCACCAATTCACAGAGAAAATGCTATTTAGGTATTAAATCTAAGTTAATTATAAATTCTGCAGTGGAAAAGCATTTAAAAAAACCCCACCTTTCTTGTTGTCTAAAGAAGTTGAAGTACTTATTTTTATCATCACTTACATTTTGCTTAATACAAATGGCTTGTCTTTGCCAAGTTTAGTGTGAAATTATTATCTTTATGGAAGTTTAGCCTTACCCCTGTGTGGTTCATCGAATTCAGTATTAGCTTACTAATTAGCACTTAGTCATGTTCCAGACTTGGTAAAACGCTGTTAAGATTAAATAGTAACCCAGTTTAACAAGGAAAGAAAGCAGCGTCTCATTTACTCTTCTCAATACAGAAAATCAAAGTCCTTGCTCTGTGTAACTAATCTGATAAGTGCAATGATATGCTGTCAGCAAACTGCAGTGTGTTCTATCACTGTTGTCCTGCAGTAATATTGAAGGTAAAAATGTGGTGTGATTCAAGTCCTTGATTCAAAATTTTAGTCATGTATTAAAAACTACCATACAGTAAGAGATTACAGAATAAGTAAGGTATGAATTAACTGATTTTCTAAATTAGAAATTCAGTTACGAAGAGTCTAGTTGCTCTAGGTCAACATTTGACCTAAAACTAAAAAAATTCCGTAAGCAGATTTTGAGTTATGTTAACATTGCCACAGTGGGTTCTTTTGTTTTGTGTTTGATAACACCTTTCTGGGTGTCAGTTTGGATTCAATGTCTTGTTTGTTTTTTTCCACTGCTTTTATGCAATTGTACCGATTTTCTCATAGATCACCAGTGCTTTTACAGTTCAAATAGTAGTTACTTTGCATGTGTGCTTTGAAGGTAACCTAAAACTTCTATGTAAGGAGAAATTGCAGCAAACCTACTGAAGGCAAGCCATTATTATTCTTTAAGGGCAATCTTAGTGCTGAGTAGAGTTATCCTGCATTTGCTGACAACCAAGCACTGATAACTGCTGTAGCTGAGTTGGTTTATATTGTTTTGTGTCTGGATCTTTCATACTGGGTGTCCTCCAGTGCAGATTAAATGGATGCTGCCCACTCGCATCCCACTTTCTCATCAGTGGTCCCATGGGTAAAACTGAAGGGTACTGTGCTGTGTGTACTTTCTGCATCCTTCCCCTTGATCAGAAAGATGCTTACTGTAAAAAGCTGAGATACTGGTCCATATATATTAGGGGATCAAGACTTTTTTTTTTTTTTTTTTCATATTGTTGGAGGTATTGAGCCACTTGATCCACTGCTGGTGCCTCTTGTCTCTCCAGGTCATTGCTGCCATTCACTTGGCATGCAGCAATGATGTGCTGCATTCAAATTACTGCCCTGTGGGTCACGGGAATCAGGTTTCATCTGGATTTGGGGGTAGCAGCACCTTAGGTCATAATAGATGATGTCCAGCATGGCTAATTCCTTCAAAAACTGGGTACCTCCCTGCATTGTGGTCCTGTTATCTGGGTGACATACAACATTTTCCTTGAAGGGGTACCTTCCCTTCAGACATAACAGGAGTCATCTTTAGAGGCTGAGGACCTGGGCCTCTTCTTCAAATCCAGCTGTCAATGTCCCCTTCCCTAGAAAACGATCGTAGCTTAATTACCGGCCACTAGCTCCATTATCGCAGCATTGTAGCAGCCAGGTGATAATGTGCTGACCAGGAGGACGGGTGTGCATATCCCACAGCTGATTCAACAATAGGTATCTTGTTCTGCCTCTTTGTGCTGTCCTTGTGATGGCCCTGCTTCATCCTCCTTGACAAGCTGAGTTTTGTGTCTGTTTCTTGTGTATAGAAGTGTCTGATAACTAGGAGGGGTTAGTCCTCTTATTCCTCTGCAGTGCCTCTCGCCAGGGTTGGAGTAGCTGCAGGGCTTTTGTTTTATCATGGGATCCAACCTCAGGGCAGATCTTAAAGTCATAAAATGTTGAGGGGTTGGACTGGAACTTAAAGATCATCTAATTCCAACCCTTAATGCCATGGGCAGGGATACCTCCCACTTGACCAGGTTGCTCAAGACCTTAACAAAGCTGGCTTTGAACAAGAATGGGGCATCCCTAAAATTCCCTGGGCTCCTTGTTCCAGTGTCTCACCACCCTTAGAGTGAAAAATTTCCTCCTAATATCTAACCTAAATTTCCCCTCTTTCAATTTGTACCCATTACCTTTGTCCTGTCACTAGAGTTCTTGATGAAGAGTTCCTCTCTGGTGTCCCTGTTGGCCCCATTGAGCTATTGGAAGGGGATGTGAGATATTGGAAGGGGATATTGGAAGGATATATGAGATCTCGAGGGAGTCTTCCCTGCTCCAGGCTGAACAGCCCCAACTCTACCTTAGCCTGTCTTCATACGGGAGGTGCTCCAGTCCTCTTACGAACTTCGTGGTCTTCTCTGGACTTGCTCCAGCAGTTCCATGTTCTTCTTATTTTGGGGATACCAGCACTGTACACAATGCTCCAGGTGGGGTCTCACAAGAGCAGAGTAGAGGGGGAGAATCACCTCCTTCAGCCTGCTGGGCACACTCCTTTTGATGCAGCTTAGTATTTGGTTGACTTTCAGGGCTGTGAGTGCATGTTGGTGGGTCATGTTGAGTTTTTCAGCAACCATCACCCCCAAGTTTTTCTCTGCAGGGCTGATCTCTGGGTAGTATTCTTAAATAGTTGTTTAAACTTTAAAGAAGACCTGGAACACATTCAGAAGACATGAGCCAGCGTGTGCCCAGGTGGCCAAGAGGGCCAGTGGCATCCTGGCCTCGATCAGGAATAGTATGGCCAGCAGGACCAGGGTAGTGGTCATGCCCCTGTTCTCAGCATTGGCGAGGCCACATCTCGAGTCATGTGTTCAGTTCCAGGCCCCTCAATTTAGGAGGGACTTTGAGGTGCTGGAGCGTGTCCAGAGAAGGTAACAAAGCTGGTGAAGAGCCTGGAGCACAAGTCTCATGAGGAGCAGCTGAGGGAGCTGTGGTGGTTTAGCCTGGAGAAAAGGAGGTTCAGGGGAGGCCTTATCACACTACAGCTGCCTGAGAGGTGGTCCCTGGAGATGTTTAAGGAAAGAGTGCATGTGGCACTTAGGTCTGGTTGACATGGTGGTATTGGGTCATAGGTTGGACGTGATGATCTCAGAGGTCTTTCCCAACCTAATTGATTCTGTGAAGACATAATGATAAGAACATGCTAGTTTGAGCATCCCAGGATATTAAAAATTTTCGAGATCTATTGTAATTAGTCTGGATGATAAGGGGAAGATGAAGGAAAGCGCGTCCCCTCCATGGACTGAGTTTCCGAAGAGAAAAGGTAAAAGGTATAATTATTAATAGTTTCTGATAGATGACTCCCGAGTACAGGATGACAGCAATGCTGAGTGCAAATACCAGGTTAGTTTCACAACCAGCAATTATATCATACCGTATCATTAGCCAGTGTTACAAAGTACAGCTTGATAACCTCAGCCCAGTTTCCATGGGCGATAAACATCATAACAAGGAACACATACTGCTAGTAAGGTGTTACATAATTGAACTTGAGGATCAAACACATCAACTTTGAGAGCAAATTAATCGTTGTGACCAGTATACAATATAATACGGGTGCTTGTAAGAAATTTGTTCTAACATGTTCTAGTCAAATTTGGTGTTATCTCAACCCATTAAGCCCCATGTTTGGCATGAAAAAGGATGGTTTATTCCGAGCTGGCAACTGAGTGCCACTCAGCCATCTCCCCCCTTCCCAGTGTAATAGGGAGAAGAATTGGAAAAAAGGTAAAAAAATAAACCCCACAAGTTGAGATAAGAAGAGTTTCATAATTGAAACAAAGTAGTAGTTGTTGGTATTATTAAAAGGGAGGCAACAAAAAAGAAAGAGGGGAATAAAACCCAAGAAAGACAAGTGATGCACAACAGAGTATCTCTCTACCCACTGCCCAATGCCCAGCCTGTCCCCCAGCAGTGATCAGCAGTTCCCAGCCAACTCCCCACTGTGCCCATTTATGTACTGGGTATGATACTCTGGTGTGGAATATCCCTTTGGCCAGGTCAGGTCAGCTGTCCTGGCCATGCTCCCTCCCAGCTCCTCATGCTTGCTGGCAGAGCACGGGAAACTAAAGTCCTTGACTTAGAGTCTACTCTAAGTGTTGCTACTGAGCAACAATTAAGCCCAAAATTCCAGTATTGATGTATTTTTTTAGCAGCTTTCACAAAATATATTTGAAGATGAATACAGGATGCATAGAGAAGTTTGTGTTTAATACGGACAGCAACATTAAGAAGAAAAAGGGGTTGTATCATGGAAGAGATGGAAATGTTCAAGTTTTGGGATTCAACTGTCAGGAGTTGTGACACAAAATTCTATGTAGTGTTGCAGTATATAGAAGGAGATGGAAAGAGATTTGTCCTCCTTTAAAAAATACCAAACTGGACAGAGCATTTCTTTGGGGTTTTTTATAACTTTTTTTTTCCCATAAACAAAGATTTCTTTTAGGTTTATAATGAATTATTATTGTGTTGTGACCTTTTAAAAGGCAGCAACAGAGCCTTATCCATAAAGGTATTACTGGAAGTCTGCTATATCAATACTTAATTAGAAATGTACTTTATTTATTCACATTGCAATGGATTTCTGATTTGACTGTTTGAAAATCTGTGTTCTTTGTACAGATCAGCCTGTTTTTAAATGGGCAGCATGTTGAGGTATTTGAAGAGGATCTCATGTTTACATCAGATGAGGTGGTTTCATCTGATCTACCCAAGATTAGCAGTGAATTGAAAGGTATGTTCATCTTTGTATTGTGAATGTATAATTTGCTATCTTTGTCCTGGTAACTCATGTTAGCAAAGGTCCTGGGTTTGGGGTTTTTTTTAAGGTGACTACAAGTGCTAAATACTGGAGAAGCAGAAAGCTGTTGGACTCCCTATTGCCTTTTTATAATTTGAGAAAACTTGTATGAGGTGCCTGACACCAGCATTTAACTACTGAATTCTTTGGGCTTTTTATCAGGCAGAACCCCACTTTTGAGAGACAGCAGAACTCTGGTTGTTTCCCGAGAAGGATCTCTAAACTTTTGCCTGTAGCTGTAAATATAAGTGTTTTCTGTATGTGCCTACATACTTACCTACTTCTATGGCTTAATGTAGGACAGCATGGATGAGAAAGACAAATGGGCTAGACTGTAAAAGAAATAGCTTCTGCTAAAGCATTTTCTGTCAGCATTTAGAAAGGAGGAAAATATTTTTCTTAGTTTCATGATTATCTCAAGTGTGAGGGACTGTTAGTTGTCGTTGAATAGATAAGAGAAATATGTGAAAATGGATTTAAAATATGCTGCTAGATGTGGTTCTGGGAGGGTGGAATTTGAATTTACCATTTTCCCTAGCTTTGAAGGGAATTCTTTCATAGATTTATTTAAGATGTTTATTAAATGCAAACAATTTCATGATAAACAGATCATGAAAGATAAATCAATGAGGGTAATAATAAATGAGAACACCAGAACACTGACTTGAGCTGGTTTTGTTTAAAGTGAGATTGTCAGAGACTGACTGTGTAAAATGTCTGATGGAGAAAAGATTTTTAAAAGATTTCTAACAGCTTATGCAATTTAGATATTATCAAATTTCAGCCTTTGAAGAAGCACATTTTGTCTTGAATTGTATATTGAATGAAATTATTAAAGTTAATGTGATTTCTGTAATGTATGAGGTATGGTAGTCTTGTCCAAAATGAGCAATGAGCTTTAGCTGGACTTGCAAATCCACTCTCAATGGAGATCTTTCATCAAAAATAATATTCCCCAGTTAAATAAATACATCCTTAAATATTTTCTGCCAAATTTCTTGACACATTTCTGCTTGCAAATGAACATGGAAAAGATTGTGAGCATCAAGCTCAAAACAAACCTCCTGCATCACCTCTTTCATTTTATGCTTTCACCTCTTCAAATTTCATGCTACTGTGACTTTCTACCAGTGAGGAGCCATTGTGCCAGACTAAACTATAGTCACACTTTTGTCTGGTCTTTCACAGTGTCCCAGTATATATTATAAAACTTCAGGTCCTAATTAAAGCAGTTTAATGCTGATAGCTCATTGTTCAGGTAGATTTTGAGTAGATTTTCTGATCCAGCTGTGGCAGTAGAAGAGGTTGCTGTGGTGAGTCTTTCATTATTGTTTTCCTTGTTACTGCCAGTCACATGTGCCAGCAGAGCTCCTCTTGTGAGTGTTGCCTGATCTGCTTCAACCAAATAAATACCATGAGCTAAGATACACTATACAAATTATGTGTCATGGACTTTAGGGATCTGTCCAGCTGCTACTGCCACAGACTTTAAGCCTCGCTTTCTGACAGGGTCAGTGAAAACTGCAGCCAGTAGGATTTGGAGGTAGTTTGTCTCTTAGCCAGGCCAGCCTGGCTCATGTCTGAGTCAGCAATTTTCTGTAGGCAGGAAGGAGTTGAAGGTAATTCAAACTCAGCAGCAGAGTGGGTGCTTCATCTCTAACTTGAAAGAACAGGAGCTAGATGGTGACAGCCTGCTACTCTTAGTAATCAACGATTGCAAGAGGTCTGTTCTGTGTAACTTAACCATCAAACCTCAGGTATATATGGTAAGAAACCCACAATATTGAATTTATGGATTTGGACTGGAGTGGGTTTGCTTTTTGATATGTAGATGGATAAAAATATTTCATATGAACTTCCTTCAGTGAAGTGCCACAGCCTCCATGTACCTTGAACATCCAATACTCAGACACTTATAAGTTAAAAAATCAAGGTTGGCTTACTAGAAAGCATACGTTTTCTTCTATAATACTAAGATATTTACAAAAAAGGTAACTTGTAAAAGAAATCTTAGGTTTCTTCAATACAGCTGGGTAAGTAACTTAAAATAGTGCAAATGCCAGTGAGAGATGTGTTGTCTTGAAAAGGAATTTTGAATTGTGACTGTTTTCTACAGGCATTAGCAGATTAAACAGATGTTACAGAATTATCGGGACAGTAGCAACTACAGGTATTTTCCACCTGCACTGGAAGCAGAGATCTGTGTGTTAAGGGGACTAAAGTTACTGGCTAGGCAAGAAAAGACAAGCAGCTGCTATGCCTCCTAAAGAGGTACTGCATTGCTGAGATGGATAGTCATATTGAAGGGTGATGGAGGAGGTGATGCCTGGTACAGCACTTGGCTGTAAAATAGTTAAAGGGGTTTGGGAGATGGAGCAGGAGGGATCAACTTCATAATTTTGGCCCCCAAAACACTTTTTTTCTCGGTGTTCCTGTGGGAAGAAGGATTGGAAATGTTTTCAAAAGTACTGCAAATAATACAAAAAGCATGCACTTAAAAAATATGCTATTATTTGTAGCACCATTAAAATGAATTCATTTTTATGTTGTACAGATCTGCCAAGTGGTCCACATACTTATCGCTTAGAAGATCTTGCGTATACCAGAAGTGGAGACAAAGGCAATTCTGCAAACATAGGTATGTTTCTTTTTCTTGCTTTCTGAAGTGATGTAAGATTTTCACATAAGAGTTACGTTATCAAGTCCTAGTCTTAATTTTTTTTAAGCATCACTTGATTTTTATTTTTTTAATTGTGCTGAAACAAAAACGAATATCTATTGAACATGGATTTTACTAATGAAATATCTATAGTCTCCTGATTAGCAGCTGTTGTAATCTGAGGTACTAAGAAAAAATACTACCATGTCATACAACGAAGAAAGATTTTTGTTTAGAGTTGGAAAGTTGAGCTTCCAAAAGTTAAGAAATGCCTTTTAAAGGTTTCTTTTACACATCAGTTGCTATTCCTTCATGTGTGTTATGTTATGTAACATAATTTCGTGGTTGTCCGATCACGTGTAATATTTTCATACATTAATTTTGTAACATGTACATGGCTAAAATATTGACAGTGTTAGGAAATATTAAAGTTGTTCTCATATGTAGAAGAATGTTTTTATTGTATTGCTAATGCAAATGGTATATTTCAGTACGCAGTCTCTTTACATTGATTGTGCTGCTTCTTGCATTGTTTAATAATTCCTTCTATTCCTTACTTCTGCATGCAACAATTGGCTCTCTTACTTGTTGGAAGATGAGAGCGTGTGGTGTTCAAAGATCAGTATGAATTAAAGGTGCGTTTGGGATTTGATTTGCTATTAGCTGTCATGCTAAAACTGATTAATTTTGTTCACTTGTATTTAGGAATATCATTTTCTTGTCTTTGTGAAACTGGTTTTGGTTTTTTTTGGGTTGAAGAATGAAGCAATGTTGATTTTTCTGTTTTTTTCTTTTTCCTTTTTTCCCCCTTTTTCTTTCTCCATGGTTGACCACCGTTGCAGTGTAGCATTGACAAGTTGTGAGTGATGTATCCATAATAGACTTCTTCAGTTATAAAGACACTACTGCTTTATTAAGGAACAACAATAACAACAACAAACTTGACCTGTAATTTAACTTCACAGATAGAAAGGTCCCTGTGACGCAAAACTGTTTTCCCCATCCTGGTCTGGAACCTCAGCTTCAGCATAAAATTAGCTGAAGCTTACAAAGCATATTTACAGCAATAAAAATGTAATTGTGATTTGTCACACTTATGTCAGAATCTCGTGCAAGAGGTGGGTCAAGGACCAAACCTTCAGTCACTGATCATGCCTTGTTGTAGTTAATTGCGATTACTTAGATATCTAAGTCTTGCAAACCATTAAAGGGAAGAGAACTGCCAGTGGGTTGTTTGTTGTGATGTTGTTGTTCAGGTGTCTTTCAGTGGCAGGGACTGCTTGCAGCCAGAAAAAATCCAGTAATCATTTAGTGGTCACTTAATATTGGTTCTTGTCTTGCTCCACCCTACATTTCTACTGACAGAGGGAGAGCTGTCATACTGTTGTGTTTTTTATTCAGGAGCTCATTAAAGAGGATCCATATGTACAGTTTCAATTAAGCAGAGGATCTCAAATTGGTTTTGAAAGGATAAATACAAATTGGTTCTAACAATTCCTATTTCAACTAATGCCAGTTAATGCCTAACAGGTGTGATAGCACGGCATCCCCTCTACTATCCATACCTAAAGAAAACTTTAACTGCTCAAGCCCTGGAGAATTACTTTCAACACCTTTTAGAGCATGAAAAACCTGAAGAAGAACTAGTAACAAGGTGAGTAGCTTGCTGCTCAGTCCACGGTTGTGTGGTACATACGTGATGGTATCAGACATTATCTTAAAGAATATTAACATAAATGTTGCAAACTTGCGTGTATTGTCTTTGGGTTTTTTTATGTATCTTCCTTTGTCTTTTTAAATAACAACTTGAGCGTAGTCATTGAGAAAGAACATGAACTTGGGCCTCTCTCGAAGCTGGACAAAGGCCGTGAATCCGTTTAGTGAAGGCATTTAAATTCCCAGAATTAGCATAGTAATGTTGGGGCTGTTCATTTGTTTTGTTCTAGTACAGAATGTCTTTACCGACTAGAAATAGCTCCCAATGCCCTTTGAGAAATCTATCTTTCCATTGGTTTTGAACCATTTGGAAATTGCAGGAGCCTTACTAACTGAAGCTTCCTAAGCCTCTGAGGCACTGCTGAACTGAGAGTTAGAAATCTATAAAACACTACCTGAAAGACATTCACACAGCCACTATAGTCTGGAGCCCAAACTTGCCTGATCATCCATCAGGAATGGGCCTCATACTATCCCTGTTCCTGCAAAACATTTTAATATTTATGAATATTAACTCATTTTCGAGAAAGTATTCCTTCTAGTACCTCATTCTCACCCACTTTTGTGCCACATACACCAAGCCAGAATTTAAAGAAAAAACAGTTAATTTATCTTAAAATCTGAACAAGAACACACTCTAAACAGGACACTTTTACCTGATACTTACATACAAAAGAATATCCTCTGCCAGCAGACAACATACGTAACATTCTTGTTTTTGTGGTATGGCTGATGCTCGGGTCCCTTCCTGGGACTGAATGAAACATACACTGTGCTTGTAGCATGAGATAATGGAGCTCATTCTCCCAAGGATGTCCAGTAAAACAGTCAACAGATTTTAAACCTTTTTCTCTCTTCAAAAACAAGTAAAAGCTTCATACTGCCCCAAACAATTCAGTCTTCTGAAACGTCTTTTGATAGAAAGTCAGTTACTCTGCAAGTACAGAGATTTTGCCAAAATCATTTATGTATTTCCATGAGTAGTGGATAAACTGTTAAGTGTTTTTTCGCTCGTTCAAGGAACTTGAGTCAGAAAGGTGCAGCTCAAAGCTCAGCTAGAGCTTGGAGTTTTAACCCCTGATCTTTGAATTGTAAGTGGTGGTTTTGTCTTCATAAGCTGCTCAGTGCAGATCTCACCCACTGTTTTGTATGTGCTAACAAATCTGTATATCTAATAAATGGTGATACTAAGAGTTTTAATTGAATTTCCTCTGAAACAGAGCAGAGAAGGGAAGAAATAAAAAATGGCATGCCTCCTAATGATACTTCTAGAAATTGAATTATTGCCTTTCCTTAATGCTGTTCATGTTCATAAATTAAAGTTGAAATTTGCTCTGTCTGCATGAAGCCAAATTAATTTGATTAATTAGATTATCTGTTTGTGGGTTTGGCTTCCTTTAATGATGTGATAATGGAGCTCTGTGAGTGAATTGGAAAGCTACTGGGGAAAAAGAATAAAACCTTTTGTGGAAATATTTAGGATTATAAGGATTATGCTCATGTGCTTCAGATTGTGTAGTTTGTTTTTAAATTACTTGTTTATCTTTTAGTTTTAACTGTCATAAGAAAAGAGCTGTCTTACTATCTAATTTTCCTTCATTTCCTTTATTTAAATGGTGAGTGGTTAAAAATTATGTATTAGTTTTGCTGTTATAAACATACCAACCATGGCTCTACCTCACTACAGAACAGAACTTGTTAACCATTTGCTTTCCATGCTTTTTCACTAGAGGCATTAAATAGGTGTACTAAACAGAGAAAAGGTGGAATTATTTTGATAGAGAACACTGAAAACTCATAAACTTCCATACCTTCAGGTAAAATAATAGCAAAAGATGGTCTTTCAATCCCCAGCTGATTGCTTCCCACTCTGGAGTGCTAGAGTCCGTTCTTAACAGATCTGAGTATCTTAAGATACAGAATAAGAAACTTTTCGTGTAATAGTACTAGATTAGTCTAGTAACTATCCTAGGAGGTTTTGCTGTTTTCATCTTTTGAAATATGGTATATGTAATTACCATAAATATGTAAATAACATTTCAATGCTCAGAAATACAAAAAATAGCTGATTTCTTCCTATGCAATGTTTTCACCAAGAGCTGAAGAACAAGATGTGAATGCTGATGCTTCTAGAAGGCTTTTTTTGTATATATATTTATTAGAGAGGAAAAATAAGTATTTCTCTACAGTATATCTCATATGCAAAAACCTCTTTAAGCCTATGGACTTGGTTCCTGCTCTCCTCTGATAAAAAGAATCCGATCTTTTCCTCGATTTAAATGCATTAAATAATTTTGTATCATCATTATTTCCATGCATTTTAATGGGAAATTCACCAGGAAACCCGACTTCTCTGAACGTTATGGACAGCACTTTACAAGAGGTAGTTAAGCAGGCACCCCGTTGTGCATAAGCATAGGAATGCAGCTAGAACAGTGAATATTCCTTGTTTTACTGGTTTCTGTCACAGATACAATATTCTTTGAAGTGTTCATTTGTTTTCTGTTTTTTAAAAGCCGCTCTTAAAACTTTTGATCAAATTGTACAATACAATATTTTTTTTTCCTTTAGATCTCGGTTAATTCAACATAAATTGTTTAATTATGCTGAGTAAATGCCTACCAGCATTTTGGTTAATGTATTGTTGCTGCTTAAGACTTATGATGCTTATAGCAGTTTTTCTTCCTTTTATTGTGTGAGTTTATTTTCTGTGTGGAAATATTTTGGATGCTTAGATGCTTCAAACAGGCTTTAAAATAGTGAAGATGCTGACCTTTATATATTATAATTTTGTAATCCTGGTCTTAGCTAGAGTATCCCACTGTGAATATTTTCCCAAAAAAAAAATGTGCCATTTTATAGCGTTCCAAATTAAGATCTGTTCCTTGTATTACATACTTCCTCTGCCAAAATTACTGCAGAAAGTGAAATGAAACTCTTCCACTCATTTGTTTCTGCCTTTATATGCTCTTCAGTTTTGCTCCTCATTTGTTTTTCCTGGTAGATTTTCACGACACTTCTTTTGAGAGACAAGATATATTCCATGAGTCTAGTTCTTGTGGAGAGATCTTCCAGTTGTGAAATTGTTTGCTGCCTGGAAATCTTTGACAGTTTTTCAGAGTAAAATTTATAGTGCAGTGCTTTGGTAGATATTTAGCTTTCATGGCCTATGTGGTAATTGGTAATTTTTATTTAATTTTTTAGAAAATTTTGTAGGGTCATCTGGTTGTGCTATATAGTTGATTATGGTATTAAATTTAGTAAATTAGGTAGGTAGCTTATTGTAGAAATTGCTTTAGTCTTCATATTCGTGTTGTCTAGTAGAGCACTGGTGGATTAATCTACTTTTCCTGCCTTCCCAGTGGCTTTGCCTTTAAGTGTGATAGTGTTGGCATCAAGTAGTTTTCAAGGAATGGCAACAGAAGGCTGACACCAGTATTTTTTCTTAATAACAACTAATAATACTAAAGTAGAGTGTGGTAATGGAAAAGTAGAAGGAACTTAAAACTTTTTGCCTGGGAGACAGACACAGACACTCCATCAGTACTTGTTTTCTAGAATGAGAACTTAAGTGATTGCCAGACTGCTCAGCAGAATCATCTCCTTCCATGAGAGGTTTGGGTCATACGCCCAAGATAAAAGGACAGACAGGGCTGTGAACACCAGCAACAGCCATGGTTTTCACAGTGCTCAAAAGGAGCTAAAAGAGAGAAACCTCAAAGTTACAGAATCAGCAGCATAGGAGCACTGCAAGAAATTCCAGCTATGTCAGGGGAAAGATTTGAAGAATCTGTCCCAAACAGATGAAGATCAGATAGGTGGCTAACGAAAAATAAGTGGTGTTGGAGGAAGTGTGATTTAAATTGCAGCAGTCAGACACCTGGAGATAGAGTGAGAATTGGGTATCATCTTTATCTTTTATTCCTCATGGCTTGATGATGTTCTGATTTAAATCCTTTCCGGTGGAATTAAAGCAAAGCTGTCAAGTCCTTAGATGATGAAAATATTGGAGGAAAGCAAAACCAAGGAAAACCAACAATAGAAGGAAGATGACAAAACACTTAAAAACGATGCAGTGAGAGACAAATGGAAATATACTGTAGACCTATTTATGGAATTTGAAACAATAGGAAACCACAGAGCCATTTGCCAGACTGCTACAGAATTTTCCAAATTGGAACTGCACCACTCAAAAGCAAGGATGGAAAAATGCTTACAGTCTCAATGGAACAGAAAAATAGGTCTGTCACACTAAAATAAAATTTTATCTGAACAAAGTACATGGCTCCAGGAAAGTGTTGAAATATAGCTCTGATTTTAATTTGTTATAAAGTTATCTATTGGTTGTAAGAGTGATGTAGTGACTCAGATATTTCTCAGTAATAAAGAGGGTGTCTTTCCAATTAGCTGGCGGCACTTACTAGCAAAAGTGAGTTCCAGGAATTAAGTGATCATACTTTTCAGTATCAGAACTAGGAGCTAATAAAAATACTTCCTTTTGCCCATTGTATAGACAACACATAGTCATGTTGGAGTTCATATTGGATCTTGAACCTCTGGATTCCAGATACAGGCTTTAATTCATAGGAAAAAAGAACTCTAGAAACAACCTTATTAGAAATGGAGGAGTTTTGAATAGAAGAGAATAGTGCAACTTTAAAACTGTTAAAGACTCTTTATTTGGAGTAAGAGTAAGGAACAAGAAGACAGGTAAGGCCTTGTGTTAATCTTGTTAACTTTTAGACTCAACTCAGCAGTGGGATGTGATCAGAAGCATGAAATTTTTGCAGGCCAGCTTTTGCTTCTACAAGTGTTCCTTCCAAAATCTGCTGAGAAATAATGCGCAGTTTTTATTTTACAGGTATGAGTTGCCAGGAATCCATGGATTAAATTTTGTTCTGAAGAATTCCCTTGGTGGTGGTGGCATAGCATCCCTAAGAAGTGACCCACAGGCATGTATCAAAGCAATAATTTTAATGTAGTTATGCACTGTAGGCCTCCTAATTTAGCCTATGCCTTTTATAGTTAAAGTACTGATAAATAATATAAACATGAAAAGGAAAAGCAGATGGATATGAGGTCTTCTGTGTTGATGACATTATGAGAATCTGAAAGTAACATTTTTTTTGCAAGCATACAGTCTGAGTATTACATATTTGAAACATCTAAACCTGAAGATGAGATCCCGAGCAATGCTACAGCTACAGCAAAGCACAGCTCTGCTGCCATTGGCTCAGAAATGCTTATGTGTGCAAATAATCTCAGTGTAGTCAAGAAGACTACTGACAAAATAAGGTGATGCTATGTATGAATCAGATAGTAGAATTGAACACCAAAAAAATTAATTTTAGCACTGCGTACCAAATAAATTGAATAAATGGTTCAATCTGTTCAGATTTGGATGCTTGAAAACTCAAAAAACTTAAACAGAATTCTCACACTGATTATAGGAAAACAATCATATGAAGCCATTTTTTAAAAGGTGGTATATTTAGATAGTAAAATAAAATGTTGGTTTGGTTCTTTTTCTTACAGGGTAAAGCACTTGGACAGATGCTGTTGGATTTCCAGATTAAAAATGTTCCTGATTTAAAATCATTGATAGAATAACAGGTGTTTAATGTATCTTTTTAACACTGAGTGGTATAAAAACATGTTATAAACAAGAACTGGCTTCTTGAATGAGATTTTTTTTTAAGGTTAAAGAGTAGAAATTTGACAGTTACTTCTCAGAGGCTTAGCTATAAGGCACAGATTAGCAAATGTTTTGAGTAATACCAGACTAATAACATTGTCTGTGCCTCATAACATTTCCTGTCTAGATAATACAGTGGATGAAGAATTAATTTATTTCCTGAAAAACAGAATTAATCAAATTGCAACATAACATTTAATTATGAGACAAGATAATCTTTGTTTCAAGATGGAAATTACCTCCTATTCGGGCCATCTCTCTTTTCCTTCTCTTAGTCTTTATTTGAAGATCAAATGGACTGCTGTCCTGTCAGCCATGTTTGTCCTGTGCAGTGAGTGAGGCTGGGTAACCTGCTCTGCACTGCTGTGAAGTCAGCTCTGTCTGGTACTAGAGAACAGTTTTCCCTGCTGGGCAATAAAGAAAAGTTATAATTGGTACTGTTATATACAGTGACTGGTCATAAATGCTGACCTTTGGTGGCGATCCACCAAACTTCCACCACTTTGTCTGGTTAATGACAGACTTTGTTATTACATTTTCCAATATCTTTTACTAATTAATCCTTCACTTGAAAGCACTGAGTAGCAGTAAATTGCAGATCTTAGTGTGGTAATAAATTTGAAGATGAGGAAAGGATAGTCTACCTGCTCATTCCTTCTTGTGATCGTGCAATCCTGGCAGGGATGAAGCAGGGCTGGGTGGTGGAGGGATACCTGGTTTTGTTCCAGGGCTGTTAAATCCTTGATTTGTGCAGCAGAGTCATGCATAGATTAAGTTCATTTGACTGTCATTTGCATTGCCCTTCCCACAGAAAGGTGTGTTCTGCTATGAAGTAAAACCATGTTGAATGCAGTGTACTCTGTTTTTCTGCTGACTCTGTTACCTCATCTCCCTTCCTGCACAACATGACTAGCATGTTCAAATGGTGATACTTCTGAACTTCTTGACCTCATTAAGAAGAGACTTAAAAATCTGTATCGTTCTTCCTGGGACAATAGCAAGGTGGAAGTCTTGTATTTTCTCTGCAGAAGCCATACAACTATTACTCCACATGTTCAGGCATTTTATATTCAGATATTAATATTTTTATTTTAGGGAGATTGTATTAATTGTTTAGTGCTGACAAAATGAGGCATTACTAATACCAGACAAAATTATAAAAATAAGTATTTTTTTAATTGTCACCAGACCTATCTGTTAGTTGCTCCTAAGTTTCCAGTGCTGTCTTTCAGTGTTATTAATTTCCTCGCCTCTTGCATGCTAATGAATACTATGCAATGAATTGTTCCCACCTTTTCTGTGGTTTTGTTCATTTGAATTTAAGGTATCATAAGTGAATGCTTCATCCATCTAAACACGTTATTCCCTGAGCAAGTCATAGGTACTATCCGTGTATACAGCATGATTGAGTCAGGTTGTAAAAAATGAGTCATTACTTCATTGCAGAAAAACAGCCAAGTTAATAACTTCAAAGGGAAAACGGCGTGCAGGTTTTATTATGTTTACAGTCATTGTTTCTTAGAAAACTCACCTTAATTTGGAAGCCTATAGAGAGGAAGTAAAAAAGAAAAAGTGATAGACCTCAGTAGCAAAGCTACTAGGATTAAAAGGCTACAAAGTAAATATTTGCAGTTCACTCAATATGCTGCTTAAGTGACTCTGGAAATGTGTATGCAATAAGTTTCTGAATAAAAGTGAACATCTATAAAGTATAAATTTGTTTTAGTCATTTATGTTGTTTCTTCTACTGGAAGAGAGTGATACTTAGTTCAAAGGTGCTTCATTTGGGATTCTTTGACTTGCCTGCAATTCCATGCATTGTCTTGCTGGTTCCCTTCTTTGTTCATCTGTTGTCTCTTCTGTCCCTAGTCTTTGTTAAATACAAAACCCAAAAAAGTAAATGATACCGTGTTCTGGAGAGCTGGTCACTTACAGCTCTACAATGGAAGCTGTAATTTGCTGAAAAGAATGGTACAGTGTTCAAATGGATTGGATATGGGAATACAAAGGTGTTATTTTTTATCTCTGGAATTGCCCTTTTGGATGCTATGAAACCATCTTTCACAAACATGTTTTCTATCCATTATTTGTTTCAGCACACCAGCTCAAACCAAATGGCATTGCTTTTCAGATACTTTTCTTGCAAATTACACCCTCCAAAAATCCCTATCCAAAGATTTTATTCTCCTTGGATGCCTTAACGTGTTTTGAATTTATGCAAGTATGTTTGTTTCAGCAGTCCCAGATGATCTGAAAGCTGCATTTGTTTTTTAATCTGCAGTAATGCTTGAGTAATTGAGAAAGGTTTGGTAAAATACAAATTGTACGCAAAGGTGAACATGTATGCAGTCAGCATTGCTTTAACTTCAGTCAAAAAATTCATGTTGCCTGCTTGTTAAACCACGTCTGCTCCTCATATAGGCAAGAACTTACCCTTCCAATTCCCCACCTTTCCTGCCTTTTCCCTACTGTTTTAGTTGTGAGAGCAGGATGGAAATAGTAATGTCTAGTGCATAAAATAAGGTTCCTTCTAATACAGAAGTTTCAGTGTAATGGAAACTGGCTTACACCTCTTATTTAAGTTTTTGTACTGTGCCTCATCTGCACTACTAAACAAAGGCTGCATTCTTACCTCTCACAGCTTTCTTACTGCATCTCAGCTTAACTCAAAAATAAAGCATGCGTTTTATAATTAAATTATTTCACAACAGTTAACAGTCAAATACTTCTTCAGTATTTTTGGGTTTATATTTAATATTCCAAAGTGGTTTTCCCCACTTAAATTTGTGTACTAAAGGTACAAAAGCTGTTACACAAACGTCACCCAAGAGGATGTACCAGTGTTTGATGCACAATGTATATTTTTAGTTTTGCCATCTCCAGTGGAGGTGTTTTTCCACAAAAATACATGTTTTCTTCCCCCCTTCAGAGGAAAAATTGTGGTAAGTATACCTTATATTGTGGTTACATTATGGAAGTTTGACAGTAATAGAAGTGCAGCCCCTTGGGTTTGAAAGCAGAAAATGTTGGGTTGCAGGTTGCTTTCCAAGAATCTGAATAGTTTTATTCAGAAATCACTTTGAGGTGTTGTATTAAGTGCTGTGCACACAGTAATGCTCACAACAGTTTCAAGGCAGTGGCGAAGCCTGGGTGGACTCCACAGACCTGTCTGCTCTGTAATGCCTTTTGGGCTTGTCCACTGGGGTTTCCAGGCTTGAGAGTGAGTGAGTGGTTGGGGGGAGGGAGAGAGGAAGCTCTTCAGTGCCTCAGGTATGAGGAAATTATACTGCAGAAATGTCACACCTTTCACCTTACTACTTTGAAACCCTCCCATGCAGTAAGGCTTTTAGTCTCCTTCTCATGGCAATTCCTCTTCTTCAGTTTCATCCTGGTTTCCTTTCCGGATTTACTTGAAATGGACCCTGGTGATTTGGGGATTAAAGCTAACTGGCATGAAGAAAGCAAACAAAGGATGCCTCCATGTGAAAGGTCCCATTGGGAAATGTCTGTATCTGCCAGGGAGTTCAGCTGAATTCCTCTACCTTCCTTTGGGCAGGGAAGAGAAACCTGAACTGTAGGACTGAAGCATCTCTATCACCTCTTTCAGCAAAGACCATTCAGACACTCCCTAGATAGCTTTAGGGAAGGGGAGAGGGGGAATCTTGGGAACGGAGTGCAGGGCAGAAATAGTGCTTATCCATATAGGTTGGAGACATCCTGTGCTTTCTCAGCCAGGACTTTCTGTGGAGTCTTGGACAACCTGTGGCACAGTGCTCCGACTCTGGACCAGCTGCTGTGACCATCACCAAATGGGTGAGACCCTTTATTAGGATGAGGTGCTTTTTTTCTCTCATCCATTAAAAATAATGCACTAGTTAAAAATTAGAAGTTCCTCCTTTCCCCCCCCCCCCATTTTTACTTGCTAGTAGAAAAACCTTCAAACCTTCCAAATATATTTAAACATCTGGATTTGAAAATATGCTGCTTTAATTACATAATCATGTGTGGCTGGTGGCTAATCCACAGGGTTCCTGTATCAGCATTGTAAGCTACATCTATAAAGTATTTTCTCTTTTGTAAGTGATGTGATTTGAAGTAGGGGGCTTGAGCAGGGTAAGCCTCTGTTGCATAAAAATTTGGCTGAGACTCCAGAGAAAATCCCAAAGGCCTGATCACTCTGTTAAGTAGTGCTGGGGCACTGGCCTGTAATCAGCAACCAAACAAGAGGGTATGGGGGGCCCCTTTCTTTGCAGATGAAGCGAGGTGAGGATAGTCTTAGCTTCCCTGGAAGCTGCTCTCTGCTCTAAGCAGGAGGAAACAGGAGGGCACCAACCATCGTTTTTGACAAGTAGTGAGGTAACATTGTCCCCTGAAATATTTTCTTTACTAAGGAAGTGGGAAAACTTGCATTTGGTTCACCAATAAGCTTTCGTGTTTACAAGAACTTGGTTCAGTGTCTGTGGTGGTAGAAGGCTCTCACCTGCTGGGTCCTTCGCATCCCCTTTGCCTTCCCGAGTCATAGCAGAGCTGTTTGCTAATGGAAAGAAAAGGGATAGTGAACATTTTCTCTTTTTTGCTCGTGTGACCAAAGCGATTCTACAGCTCTGGGGTGGTCTAGAGATCTCATTCGTGTTCCACAGCGTTCAAAGTGACTGAGGAGAGAAAAATAACCTACTGTTTCAACGCGGTTTGCCTGTGGAGAGCTGCCAAGCTGTTACACACCAACGCTCCACTTCGCCGTTCCGTATTTGGCATCCTGAGGTTGCAGTGTTTGCCCGAGTTTAAAGGAAGATGCTCCAACAAACTTCTCCAGCATTCTTACATGCATATCTCTTCCTCCCTCCCCCTCCCTTCGCCATCCCGCGTTTCTCAGGGAGGCGAAAGCTCCCCGCTGCAGCCGGAGCGGCAGCGCCGGGGCCGGAGCGGCTGCGGCGCAACCGAAGATCCAAGGCAGCGGCCCGGGGCGCGGCGGCGGCGGGGACGCGGTGAAAGGTTGCAGCCACGGCCTTCAGCCAGGTTGGCCTCCCCGCCACTCTCCGCGCCCTGTCATCTTCCAGGTAAGATGAATGTCTGTCCCATCCATCATCCCGCCATCCCCGAGCGGGCGGGAACATGCTTGGTTACTGAAATTTCCGAGCCTCCATCGGGGCGGCATTGTTGACCTGACAGGGTTGCTCTTTTGTGGGCTCCGTTGCCAGGATTTAGCTATTTGCATAATGGATTAGCATGAAACTGAACGCACGGGAATGCCGCTCCGGCGATTCCCACTCTTTCTTAGCTGGCGGACCCTTGGGGCGAATTAATTCATAAAAGTGACTTCCCGCTCTCCCTCGGAGACCTGTTTTCCTGCAGGGAAGACCGACGCTCCCTCCCGTGTCCCGCCCGCGCGGCCGCCCCCCGATCCCATCCCATCCGGGCGCCGCTTGTCCCCGCGACCGCCGGGGCGGGCACCCGGAGCCCCACAGGTCCCGCCGGCAGCGGAAGGTGCACGAAGCGGCTGTGGCCCCGGGAGCCCTTCGCTGCTCTCCCCGTGCCGGGTGAAGGGCTTTGCACGCACTTTTCCGTGCACTTCTACCTGGGCAGCGCCGGCGGTAGACGGGGCGGAGCTGCGGGTGGCTCCAGGCTGCGGGCACCACGCCATCCCCAGGGCCGAGCTGCCGCCGCCGCCGGACCGAGGGACGCCGGGCCGGCTCAGGGTGCCCGCCGCTCAGCCCAGTAAAGCCCTGCCGGTCCTCGGGGCGGGCGCTCCCCGCCGCCCCTCACCCGGTGGGCCGGCCCGGGTGCCCGCCCCGCCCCGCCGGTAGCCTAGAAAAGCGGTGCCGGGGGCCAGCAGCTGCTCGGAGGCACCGAGGGTTTCCCCTGCCGACCATGAAGAACCCGGTGCCGCAGGCAGCCTCGCTGCTGCTGGAGAAGCTGATGCTCCTCGTCCACATCCGGCCCTTGCCTGCGGGCTCCGGCGGGGAAACGCCACCGCCTGCCCCCGGCTACTACGACACCAGCTGCTTCAAGCGAGGAGACCTGCTGGAGGTGCCTCGCACCCTCTTCATCCACTTCGGCATCTACCTGGGCGAGAACCGCGTCGCCCACTTGATGCCCGACATCCTGCCCGCCATCACCGGCGACCGTCGGCAGATCCAGCAGGTGGTGACCAACAAGCGGCTCATCCTGGGCGTCATCGCCAGGACCGCCAGCGTCCGGGTGGACACGGTGGAGGACTTCGCCTACGGCGGCAGCATCCTGGTCAACCACATGGACCGGCTCTTCGAGGACCAAGTGCTGGGCAGCGAGGAGGCGGCCCGCCGGGCGGAGAAGCTGGTGGGCACCACGGCCTACAGCCTGCTCTGGAACAACTGCGAGCACTTCGTCACCTACTGCCGATACGGAGCCCCGGTCAGCTTCCAGACCGACAAGGTACGGCCCGGCCCGCGGGGCGGCGCTGCCCTTCCCCGGCGCCCCCGCCCCCGGAGCTGGGTCCGCCGCGTCCGCGGCCCCGGGCGGGGTGCCGGTGCCGCCCGCCGGCCCCGCCGCTGCCGCCGCTCCTCCCGCCGCGGGCAGTGCCGCCGGAGCCGAGCTGCTCGGGACGGCGGCGAGCCTGGCCTCAGCTGGCTTCAAGCGGCGAGGAAGGCGAAGCTGAATCCTTAGAACAATTAATACGCTTCTGAAATGCTCTGAAGCTACCGGGGCTCATGCTGGGGGTGATGCGGTGCCAGCCCGGCCCTTTCCACTTCCCCTCTCTCTCTCTTCTCCGGGGAGCCTGTGTGAGAGTTGGGGCCGCAACCGCTGCTGTGTCCTGAGAGAGTGGGCATCGCCAGCTCTGCAGCCAAAGCGCTCCTCTTTAAATCTCATATTTTGCACTTTTTTTTTTTTTTTTTTCAGTTCTGCGAGACTGTGAAGATGATTATTCGGGACCAGAGGAGTGTGCTCGCATCAGTGCTTGTGGGACTAGCGTCAATAGTCTGCCTAGGTTTGGCACCCTCCACCACACTTCCCACCATTTTCATTCCCTTCTTTCTGTGGATGGCTGGCTAACAGCCTTCCTGGAGGCTACCATCCAGCATCTGTATATAGGATGTATACTACTGTATTTATGAAAGCACAGATTACTCACTGGCATCATGTAAAGTTTCTTAACTTTGTGCACCACTTTAAAATACAACTTTGTCTAGAACACAGTGCACAAGGCATAGCTTACTGTGTAAGCCAAATAACAGATTTCCTGAAAATCTTGGTATATTTTAACACACCTTTAAATAATGAAAAAAGTAGGGTTGCGATGCAGTTCTGCTCGTCTTTAGCCAAAAATGATTCAGATAATATCCTTCATGTTCTTCAGTTCCTTAGCTGCTTAACTGGGTGCCATGACTATTAATAAAAATGGATGATGGAGTTCCACAAAGTGATGGAAATGGAGAACAAACTGCTTACCTCTTCCTTTTATAGATACAGTGTATATTCAGAAATTACTCTCTCCATTCCTAAAATACACCCTGGTGGAAACGCAAGTAAACAGACTCTTTTTTGAGAGCAACAAAGGAAAAATCAACCCTGGGCTGGGTGCTGCAGGAGCACATCTGGCCACACTGGTTAAAGTCATTTCCCTTCTGGGAAATGTTCAGAAATCTGTCATTTGTATTAACTGTGTAAACACTTGCTGCCATATTGAACAACTTTTTAACTGGGTTAGTGTAAGGAAAGACGGCAATTCCTCACCAATTTCCTTGCCAGTGATAGTGGCTAATATAAATGGCTACAGAGGGATTTAGGAGCTATAGGAAGAAATTATGTGTTATGACAACTAGTGATGTACAGATACTGGACATTTCCAGCATTCCAGGGCATATGGCAGGGAGGAGGAGGACAGACACCAATTTAGTTCCTACCATCCCTCAGCAGTGGAACCTGTGTGGGTGCCATAAAGTATCAGGGATCATTGGAGCAGTTTCTGTGGTGGCTATATTGTGATTTTGGATATTGCCTTAAAACACTTTCTCAATGAAAGATAACATGTCATCCTATACTCATCTCTCATGAGTAAGTATTCACTTTCAAGCCAGCAGCTGGTGCTAGAAATGTTTTATCTTCAATGCTGAGGCCTTTCAGTTTATCAAGAATGTGTGAAGTTGGATTTGAAACCAAGTTCATGTAGGCAATTGTTTAAATGCTAAAAACCCTTGCTATTTTTTCTTAGCAAGGACTTTTACGTATGCAGAGAAATTTTCAGCTCCTGGAATGCCTTGTGTGCATACATGTGCTTGTTCACATGCTGTGCTTGCCTTCCTTTCTAGTCAAAGGCCAATGTGATGATGTCTTCACCAAGGACTCAACCTCAGATTTACCTCTATGAGTGGTGTGCAGTGTCCTGCCATCAGCTCTGTTACTGAAATGGCCACTTGCCCATTTTTAGTGACTCCTTTTAATTGTGCTATAACGCCCGCCCCCCCCTCCCCCCCCAGACCTTACAGATGCTTGAAAATTGGATTTTTAGAACTGTGAGTCTACTTGGCTACTCTCTAATCATCATCTTCTGGCTGCTCCACCATAACCGACAAAGAATGTAAAGACTGGGGTGAAATTCCAGCTCATAGGAAAGAGCAGCATGACTCCTGCTGGCATCAAATAAGAGGGGATTTCAGCCCAGCTTTCTCTACATGTTCGATTGGCAGCCCAGCTCCAAGCAGCTGGATATCAATTACTGCTGGATCCTTGTAAACAACTTCTGTTCTGCTTTGAAAGATTGCAATGCTCGGTGTAACTGTTTCTGGTAAACTTTTGAAATTAAGGTGTTTTTTAATTAACATGAGTTACTTTTTCATAGTGTATGCATTAGTAATATTTACATAAACTCCAGCGTGGTTTTTTTACTTGCTGTGAATAAGGCATGAGCTGTAGTCATTACTGTAATTATATAAATAGATTTTATTCATTTAAAAATGTCTACTGGCCTCTTGAAATTGAGTATAATGCTATAGCATTACTCCAAGATATCCCAGTAGGGCACTGAACAGGCCATTAACATGCTGTTACATGGTGTCTGATTACAGGTGGGCTTTTCTTTTACCCTTTATTTAATTGGGATTTATAAGAATTCCAGTAATTCTTACGATTCACATACACAATAAACAACGGGGTCATGACCAGTAACCAAATCACAAGTGGGACTGTTGGAAGGCAGAGAAATATTCCTGCTCCAGTTTCAGTATCAAAGGCTCCTGCGCTGCTAATGCTGTTGAGCAAAAAGCATCCAGATTCACTAAACTGGGATTTTCATTGGTGTCTTCAAAAGAAATTAAAACAGTTCCTTGCAGGCTTTCAGATGTATTAGTAGAGAATTTTCCTTCAGCATTTTAAGTTTTAAACTTACGAAATGCTATGAAATGGTCTAGAATGTCTTGCTGTATCCTTTCATCAAAGACAAGTAATAACATGGGCATAGGAACAGAAATTCAGCTGTATGTTTATGAATTTTTCCTAGCAACTATAATTCTAGCAAAGATCTGGAAATTTTGTTGAAGTCAGGCATGAGTCAAATCAGTCATACTCTGAGGAGAAAAACAAGACTAGCAGGCATGAATTTTCATGTTCAGCTCAGCGGGTGGTGTTTGTGCTCTGAAATATTTTGGTAAATGTCAGTGTCAAGTTTTTTTTCTGTAATTACTTAAGTAAAAATAAGCACTTGACCTAAGCTGGAGCATTGCATTTCAGACTTGAGCTCAACTGTGATGCCATTGACATGAAGGAGTTAGTTATAATAAGAAAAACAGAAAACTGTGGAGCAGTTCAGCTGTTGGGGAAATGTGTGTGCTTAAAAGTGAAATTGTTCATCAGTAACTGTAAGTGATGGTGATGGGGAGTGTAAATCTAGAGCCACAGCTCATTTTACTGGGGGCTGTTTTGAAAAGCTGTGTGGTTAAGCCAGAATACGTAATGGAGGAGTATAACCATCACCCCTGTGCCACTGAAAAAGGCAAGCAGTGAAGACACCAAGTTTAAAGGATAGATGTTTCACTTTAGACTTTCCAAAGAAAACAGAAATAAAATGAGCAAGGCTCAAAATGTTTTTACTAAACCCCTGTTTAAAAGAAATGAAAAAAAAGGTAAGTTACTAAATGAAGACATTAGAACAGTGTGCTACCTGGTTTTCTGTTTGCATTTATTTTAGCTTGGAACGTGAACGATTAGTCATTTTGTGGTGAACAGTCATCTGCTGCTTGATTTCACTTTGCATCCTCCTGTGCTGAAGGAGAATGCTACATATAAATACCATTGAGGCTTTAAATGAAAACGAAATCATAGCAATACTTGTTAAAGTCTGAGGGGGTGGGGAAGAGGGAATTAAACTTGTGTGTGACTTGACAGCATCCAGACAGGTTTTAGAATGCAAACTGCTGCAACAAGAAACATTAGAACTGTGATCTCTAGAAATTATATGGTGCTGTTTTATTTTTTGCATGTTCTCCCATTAAATAAAGCATCACACACCACTAAATGATACAGAACTGTGTTAGACAGTCATTAGTTAGCATCTCCTTCATCCACTGAAATTAAAAAAACTTCTCGGGTGACTTGGAGCCATTTTCTCATTATGCTTTGTAATTGCTTCGGACCTGATTCATCTGAGTACTTAACTGTCATGAATGAGCTTTCCGATGGGAAGTGAAGATAGAAAAGCTTAGTAGTTTTGAGGCTCTTTGCTGTAGTGCATTCCAGTCTCTTGTCAGCCTTACAAAAATCTTTCAGAGCATTGTGCTGGTAGAATAAACAATCTCCTCTGCTGTAGTGCTTTGTAGTGTAGTGTTTTAGTGGATCACTAGAAGTATTTGAAGGCTCTTTTTAGCATAGTTTCTTTAAAAAATATATTCTGCTGTGTTTTGTGACATACCTTCACTTCTGAAGTCAGGAGAACATTTAGGATATGGTCCTGAGTGCTCAGAGACTGCGAGAGAAGGAGGGCAAATGGGGAGATCTTTAGGAGGCTTAAGTCAGAATTACATTGATTGCAGTACCACAGTTCTGTCTGTCACAAAACAGGGGATTTGAATTTACTTCCCATGTCTCACAAGGTAGAAAACTTTCTGTAAGATTTCCTGTAGCTTTTTAATGTTTTCCCTGTTTATAAGAAGACTTTGTTTAGCTGTGTGGCTTTGTTTCAGAAGTTGCCTCTTCCGTATTGTGTATTTTTTGTCTCATGGGTTAGGACAGTGATTATTGAATTTTTTTTTAAATAAGTCAGGCAACACCTGTTTCTTAAGAGTTAGAAGGGCAAAATGGCTCTCTGTCCACTCTGTGTTGGAAAGGCTCTGTTTGGGATCTCCAAAGGAGGATTCCACTTCTTATCATCCATGAGCCCCAGTGACATTCAGAATGGGAAAGTAATCCCTAGATGCAGTCAGGACCTGCTAAGATTTGGACATTTCTAACTTTGACACAACACAAATTGCAGTCATTCATAAAACTTTCAGGTAGAAATAAGGGAGAGACTACTAGGTTTGATCAGAGCTCTACTGCTTTGCTGCACTGTTGCTTTCATTATAACAAATGCTTTTAGTTAAAGTGGATAACCTGCTGTACCTCCCAAACTATTGGCTACAGTGTCTCCTTTTTAGCTCTTTCCCATTTCTATAGCCAGAGCAAAAATCACCTCTCTGATTTCAGGTTACCTCCAAATATAATTGGTTAATATTTGTGTAAGGGTGAAGGTTTCTTGTGTTGGACATACCCCATAAATAAAATGCATGGTTCCTCCCCAGAAGGCATCTTCTCTGCCTGTGAAACAAGAGTTTTCTGTGAGGGTAAGAAGGCATACTACATTATATAATTACGAATACTTGCAAATAAAAGGTTATGCTCTGCTAAACTTGACAAGCTGTCTTATCTTCTGTTTGTGCATAGTCTGAGACCTAACTCGGATTTGCACCCATGATCCTTGTGGTTTTGCAGAACGTACCTGCACATTTCCATTTAGTACTGCACATAAATGGGGAGGGGTGGGTCTGCTACTCCTACACAGTCAGTAAAAAGTTAGTAATTACTTCTAATCAAAAGTGAAGAAATGTGGATGTGAAGATAATGAGTTTCCTGCACTCCTGCTGGAAATATTAGAGTTAAGTATTAAACAGAGTCACTTTTTTATATGCAGACTAGATTGTTGGTAGATCCAAGTGAATGTTCATGAGGAGGGAGGCACCTGGTTTCAACCACTTAATTTAGTGTCTAAATGACATGATAATGCACTGTCTAAGTACCCTGGAGCCAAGGATGACTTGGTTGCCTCCAAAACCAGAAACAGCATGGCTGTGAAACGTGGAGAAGTGTATTTAGCCCTAGGGGGAGGTGATTGTTCAGTTCAGCACCAGCTCTGTCTCTTTTGGAACCTGAATAGATAGCGTTTCATGACCCTGGCCTGTATTGCAGTCATACCTGCTCACCTGAAGCAAGAGATCTGGATCATGCAGATACACTCTCCAGACTGTTTCAATTCCATCCCCAGCCTCATCTTATTCATGGGTGACTAGATACAGATTGCAGCTCTGACAGTATCTCAGGAGTCCCTTCCAAAGTAACTCATTCTTCCTAAACTTTGGAAGAGGAGCCTGAAGGTCTCACTTAGGAATGCAAATCATCTCAGACTGTCAAGTATGTCTGAAGATGTAGCCTGTGATATCCACAGTCATGTTTACCACATCCCATTCCTCAGCTTTTCATCAACCTTGGGATGCAGACAAACCTCAGCTCCTCTGAAAATCCAAATGTGTAATAAACTAGGATGTGGCCTTGACAAATAGGTAAAATAACATTTCTTCGTCCAGTACATCAGTCATTTATCATGGATGATTGCATGGTAAAGACAGCTGTTTGTATTGTTTTAGTTATTACACCAAATTTCCGGCAGCAAGTAGGTGTGGTTGCACTGTATGTAAGAAAGAACCACTCCACTGCACAAGTAACTATTTTAGAATGACAATTTCATCATGCATTGACAGACAGGGTGTAGGCTGGGAATAATGTCTTTTCAAAAACTTGCCTGGAGAAAGCAGTAATTCTGCTTGGCTGATGAACTGAAATTCCAGCAAGGAACAGAGCGTTTCTATTTCTGATGTCTTTAAGCAATTCCAGTAACTAATACTGTTAAAGCATTGAGAACTGAACAGGCAGTAGAGCTGATGCATAGTCATGAAACGTGTTTCAAAATTATAATGAGGTTTTTATGACTTGCAAAGAGATTTTTACTAGCAAGCTGAAAATATCCACCCAAACCAGTTATAGAAGTTACTTTTCCTCAGTAATTTTCTAGTTTGCATTTTTCATTTTGGGGAATGTTTGCATTAAAAGCTCTCTAGCAGACAGTGCTAAATCCTGCAATTAAGTACAAATTTGTGCTTGCATCAACAGTCTAATGGGAAAGTTCTAATGGGAAAGACAGTGGATTTGTGACATTAATTGTGAGCTCAGTGTATAACTGAGCAGGAAGGGAACATGGGACGTGAGCAAGGTATCTATTTATACAAAAATCATTTGACCTTAATTAAAAAAAAATAGTAAGAGAAGTCCCTTTAAAAAAAAAGTTGCTTAATTAGGACTGCATAGTTAAAAGTTATCCCATTAGATCTACAGTTGAGTAAGTAGTGCACCAGGCTTCTTTATTACAACAGCATCACTGGGTTATGTTTCTTCCAGTTAAAACAAACAGGAGCTTTGTTACTGTCTTCATAGAGAGCAAAATTAAATATGAAATATTGCCACTGATTCCATGACCTCTCCAAAATCTTGTACCTGTGAAAATTTAATAATGATGTTCAGAAATGAACACCCTAGTGATTATGAACTTTACACAGAATTATGATTCGAAGAATCCTACAGATCAAAAACTCTGCAGCTTTTTTTTCTGTCCTTCAAGTTTTCCAATTTATTCAGGCAGCTGTCTACATATGGTTTTGCACTGCCACCATTGTTTCTACCAAGTTTTTTGTTGGTCAAGGCAATGCACCCTTCAGCTGGCTTCTGAGATCTTTTTCTGTGAACAAAGCTATTCCCATTAATATTTAGGAAAACTGGACTCTCAATCCAGAGCTGCAGCAAGACAACCAAACACTGTTAACAACTTTACTACCTTTGAGCACCTTGAGTTTATAGTTGAGGGCCAAATATCTTACCATCAGAGGAAATAAGGAATGACCTTGGCAATATCTGAAAGTCAGTTTAGCAAAGTATCATTCTCCACCAATGATCAACAGTGAGCACCTGGGGACAGCGTACAGGTACAGATGGATTCTTGATATATTCTCAAAAGTTTACAATTCACAAACTTCCAGCTTTAAAGCTTGCATTCATTTCATCACGTTTAATTCTCTTACCCTGTGTGAACTTGTCTTACTCCTTTTTTAGTTTATCAGCCTGACCTTCAAAATGCTCTATGGCAAGACAAATTTTGACATATGAAAAGCACTTTTTAAAAATTTGTTTTTCTTATATTAGCTGTCCTTCCCCTTCTCGTACCACAGGGAACAATGAATAATTATTTGAATTACTTTTTTTTCCACTTTCAGTCTTACAGCTCAGATATTCCTGATGTGAAAATCAGAGTTTTTGTTGTTTCCACATATTTGTACTTTGGGAAACAGCTCATTTGGCACCATCTTTCTAGTACCATGGCTGCCCTCCAAAATTTACTACACATTACACTTCTTAGTCCAACAGTGTCATCCTGGATCTTTAGAGTTGAACACATCCATCTTTCAGTTGTAACTTGGAATTTACTCATCTGTGCTAAAATGCTTTTTAATGTATCCTTAGTTTAGGACTAATGTGAGGCTCTGTTCCTTTAAAAAAAGAACTAGCTTACTTTGAAAAGTCTCTATCACTTTTGTGTTTAATATTGCTACAACTTTTTTTTTTTCCTATAATCTAATTCCTCAAAAGATCCTTTATTTATTACCTGCCAGTTCTCTCTCTGGCAAATGCCTTGCTTTTAATATATTTTAACAAGGCTTTAAAAAAAAAAATATTATTAGCTTTTATGTTAGCAAGATGACCCTCTGAATCTATTTTAACCTGCGTCCTTGGGGCTTTCTATGTAATTAGGTTGTGTTCCTTGTTCGGATAAGCGACTTTTTGAAGGGTGCCACTTGCAGTATTATTGGAAGGTGTCCAAAGAAGGGCCAGGAAGATGGTGAAGGGTCTGGAGGGGAAGTCATATGAGGAGCTGCTGAGGGCACTTAGTTCGGCCGAGAGAAGAGACTGAGGGGAGACCTCATTGTGATCCTTATGAGGGGAAGAGGAGGAGCAGACACTGATCTTTTCCCTGTGGTGACCAGGGACAGGACCAGAGGGGATGGCCAGAAGCTGAGGCAGGGGAGGTTTAGGTTGGGTATTAGGAAAAGGTTCTTCACTCACAGGGTGGATGGACACAGGCTCCCCAGGGAAGTGGTCACAGCACCAAGGCTGACAGAGCTCAAGAAGTGTTTGGACAACACTCTCAGACACATGGTGTGACTCTTGGGGTGTCCTGTGCAGGGCCAGGAGCTGGAATCAATGATCCATGTGGGTCCCTTCCAACTGAGGATACTCTATGATTCAGCTCACGTCCTCCTGGGCTGGAGGTGCAGTGAGGCAGTGTCTCCCCAGCATCCCGTGTGGAGATGAGCACCGAAAAATCCCAAATCGATCACCACCAACTAGACAGGGTGTGAAGAGAGTTGCAGCACCTCTCGGCTGCCTGGAAAACAGAGAAAAGCTCCTTCAAAATGACAACTGCCGTGGCTTACCAAGCACCTTTCAAGATAACATACTCCCACCTAGTGGCTCTCTTATAGTCAGGAAAATGCACCGTCTCCAGCAAATTGGGAAATTAACTATGGAACTCGCATTTAAAGAACAAATAAGTCAGATATTTACCAAGTCGATATAACTGCTCAATAGGTCTAGAAATGTTGATTTTGAATTCACTGCTGTTGCATCTAACCAGAAATCAGGAACACTTAAGAGCCGCATAACACTGATTTTGTATATAGTTGCCCACGATGTAATTAGTGATTTTTAGTTTAGTTTTTCACCGTTGTTTTGGTTGTGTCACTAGGCTTTGTCAGAAAGACAATAGCTAGATACAGAAAAGCATTTAAAAACTATTCTGTTAGCTGTACTCAATGAATACCATAAGAAACCTCGAAGAGAAGTCATGAGATTCTATGTGTGTATAAGACACAAATATATAAAAATGTGTGTATATATATATAAATGAAAGAAACACACAAAATCACAGGTAACATTGCTTCAGGCTTTCTTAATTGTGTATCCAGGCAGAGCACTATATCCCTAAAACCTCAGGAAAAACATAAAGAAAATTACACAGAAGCACTGTCAGTTGTTCAACTATATGTTAATATTGACAGTCCAGAGTTTCCTCACTTAAAAGCTAGCTAGCAGCTCACAGCAGCTGGATTGCAAATTAAGAGGATGTGAACTGGATACATCGATGCCTTTTTGTGATTCTCAGAATTAGCAGGAATTCATAGCCAAGTATGAGCAACCTAAATAAAGAGTGAACTCTTTCCACTTTTCAAATTACTCAAAAGATATTTAAAATATTTAAATTTAGGAAAAGTAAAATGAAATCTTGATGTCCACTGTTGCACTCAATGTAATTTATTTCCAGAGTTATTTAATATTCAAAAGACAATGTGATATAAAAGTCTTTAGCCTCCCTGATAAACTTCCACTTAATGTCTAGGTCAGATCAGGTACGACCAAACACTTTACAGTCTAACACCTATTTGGTTTCAATGCTGAGATATGCTCTAAGATTTTCACAGAAACTACCATAAATTCAAGTACTTTTTGGCAATATTTGCAGAGAAATAAAAAACTGAGCAAAGACTTTGATCTTTCCAAGCCCTTCAGTGAGGACTGAGACACCAGTGGTGTGAGGAAGGAAGTGCTTTGTAGGTCTTTGTGCTTCACATCCTTCTGTGAAGAAACTTCTGGTTTCAAGGTTGTTATGGCAGAAGCCATTTTCTTGCCAATCCTCTTCAGTTCCTACTGCACAGAGGTAAGGAGGAGATACCCTTTGTTTCAGAAGGCATTTGAAACGTCTGCCTAAAAAGCAGACTGGAAAGCATTCTGTGATGGCAGAACATCAAAAGACCGCAGTGTTGTAGGACAGGATTCTCCATCTCCCTTGGTCCTTCCCTCCTTCATGTCCTTTCCTCACTTCTCTTTCCTGACATTCACCTCTTCTTCCATCAGCCCTTTGTGGTGTTACTTTTTCCAGCAGCTCCTATTTGCTCCCCCCTTCTGTGGCTTAGCTGTATTGCCAGAAAACTCCCATTTTGCTCAGTGATAAAAAGTATGGCTTTGTCATGAAAGGCGCAGGTTTTTACAGAGAGCAGCAAGCAATAGCTCTGGAAGTAATGAGGGGGAAAACAAGAAAAGAGATTTTATATACTTTTAATGCACATTTTACATCACTCTACACTCGGCAATATTGGCTTAAAGTTGATTTCCTTCAGTTTACATCAGTGCAATTTTTGACATTTGTACTCACTGAAGTGAAGACTGAACTTGCTCCAGGATCCATTTTTTCATCTTTATTGCATATCTGCATGTTAAATTCACATGTCATGTGTTTCAAAGTGGTCTACCAAAAAAGGAATTCTGTATTATGTTTTTCTACAATTAATATTCTATTCCCCAAATGCTCATTTCAGCAATATTAGATCTCATAATTTTATAATTAAAAAAGATTCCAACTTTTCAAGGCAGAGAGCTGAACGAGAACAAACAGCACCTTTCAAGAAAAAAGACCCTTTTGGCATTAGGATGCCTTGTTAGGAGGATCCTAATGAACAAGCATTTCAGTGCTTGATAAAATGAAACCCAAAATAAAATGGACTGATTGACTGAAATGAAGTCTTTCCAGACAGCTTACTATAATTAGATTTACAATCATATTATGTCTCGATTTTCTACAGAGACCTTTGTCTAAACCTCAAAGGGTGTCTGCTTCCTTTTAAAGTATTTCTACTACCTACATATCAAACCTGTCAGAGTGCAGAGAAATACTACATACCCTCTTGTCCTGCTCCAGGCCATAGTAAAATTTACACTGACAAAAAAAGGCTAATGCTTCTATTAAAGTATATTACAACTGCAGTAATAGCCCACTCCAGGAATATATACGCTGGGGCTTGCTAGCATTCCAATAAAACAGAACTTAAATATCAAGGACTTCTGTGTTACAGCTACCTAAAATAACTTAGAAGGAAAAGCACTGTCTGGTGCAGTGCTATAAAATAAAATGTGTAAGAAAAAGACCTCTTTCACATTTTCAAATCTAGCCAAAGGAATCTATGTCATAATCTTGGCAAGACTCTGCCCTCATTCCTCATCCATCAGATTCATGGGAATTTCAATTAGACATTAGTTAGGAAACTAACTCAGTGTTAATAGGCACTGTATGAAGCTTTGGGGGAAATAGTATATTATTCGCAGTTTAAGGTAATTTTCTAACCAGAATTGGTGCCAAATGCTTTTTGGTAAATTACGCTATAATTCCTGTAAAATCATCCTAAAATAAGTTTCTGTTTGTCAGGTTTGAAAGTTAAACAGCTATGTTCTAAGGTAGTGATTCAATAGACCAATAAAATTAAATGCTATGATAAATACCAAAACATGTTTTGAGCCTTGTTCTCTTTTCCCATCCTTTTGTAAAAGTTCATTAAAAACAAGTGAATAAAACCTAGAGGTGTGTAAAATCTCTTCTGAAGACCTGAAGTTACCCAATATAGTCCTTAATTTAATAAAAAATACTGCATTCCCCAGTAAATCATGTCTTATTAGAAAAAAAGATTCAAATATTCAGCTTAGACTTTATTATGAGTCACAGCAAAATCCAAGAAAGATACAGGTTATAAACAGTTGTTCATAGTAAAGCCTAATTATACTGAACAGTCAGATTGTCAAAGAAAAGCAGCTAGTACCTGTGGGCAAGGGTGTACTGCGAACTCTGATACCCAATTAGCACATGGGGAACAAAGGAAGAAAAGGATCATTAATTTCTTTTAGAAAGGCAGGAGTCAGCAAGAAAACCAAATGAGTCTTTAGTTCCTATGTTTGCCTTTGATGTTTAATAAGAGATAATAAACATTGAATACTTTTTGATATTTTCATGTTCTCTTTTATTCATGCCATAAAGTGAAAAACCTGATTGCAAATTTTAATGTTTTCCTTGAGACCTTCTGCTGGAGGAGGACAGTCATTTGTATTCCAGAAATGGCTGTACATGGTAATCTATTCAGTAAAGGTGTCACTTACATGAAATACAAAGAAAATGCTGAGGAATTCTGGGTTTGGGTGGGGTTTTTCTTCATCTAAAAGTGATTGCCTGCATTCTTTCAGTATTTCCCACCAGTAGTAACAACTGAAACACATGTAGTTTTCTGCCAGGGAGTGAGCAGTCTCTAAGGTAACACAGACACACAGCTTCAGTCAAAATGTCACAAACTTTGTTTGACTTAATATACCCCAAACTGATTCCTTTGTGGCTGATTTAGATGTGGAGGGAAAAAAATAACCGAACAAAAACTGAACGGGCACCTGAAATGAAAAGGTGGTGAAATTTAATCTTGAAGGCAATAGCTTTGGCATATTGGCCATTCAGAGCTTTTAAATGGAGACATACCATCTGCAAGTAACATGATGAGTGTGACATGCCACTATTAATAAAAGCACAACATGCATTCTCTTTGAAAAATAAGCAAACTCAAATGGCTTAATGTCAAGTATGATGATGTAGCAATTCTGTAGCAGTACAGATTTAAACTGAGATTGCTAAAAGCTGTGGAACATATTCATAATAAAGATGGTTTGCATGTCTGGAATTCTCTGCCTTATTAGCAAGTACAGTTGAGCATGTTAACCTTAGGAAAAGGGAGGGAGAGAAGTTTTTGGTGAAAGTATATTGGTTTTGAAAGACTTTAATTTGCTAGATGGGGGAAACAGACCACAACATTCTGATAACAACTTGAAGAACTCACAAGCTAATCCCATATCCCATATTAACCCTGGTACATTTGATGTGCGCCTTACTGCGTGAGCCCTCAGGAGCTGTGACAGGAGCTCAGGAGCAGTGCCAGCACTGCAGGGCCTCCAGCCCAACTGGCTTGGCAAGTACCTGTAGTTGCTGCAAAGTTCCTATGGGATTCACTTCTAAGAGACTGAAATGGAAACTGAGCCATCAGAGATTGAAAACAGACTTATCTTCTCCCAGGCAACCAGTGACAGGGCAAGAGGACAGTTTTGAGCTGCACCAGGTGAAGTTTAGGTTAGACATTAGGAAGAATTTCTTCACAGCAGTGATTAAATATTGGAATGCACTGCCCAGGGAAGTGGTTGAGTCACCGTCTCTGCATAAGAGGAGACAGTGCCACGGTCTAGTTGACATGGTGGTGTTGTTTTGTAGGTCTGATTCAATGATTTCAGAGGTCTTTCCAACCTAATTGATTCAGTGACGTTTTACTTTGGTATTACTCATCACCATGGACCTGCACAACACTAAACGCTCCCTAGAGCACAAGTGCACGCCAGAGCACATCCTAAAGGCCCAGACACGCCCTTTCGGAGTGGAAAAAAGCCTGAGGACACAAAAAAAATATTTTCAGGTTCTGAAAACGCTACCGCCGAGCTCTAGAGCCGGCACCCCTTTGGAATGGAGGGGGAAGGGAACGGAGGGGGCCTGAGGCGGCGGCGCGTGACGGCCCTGAGGGCGGGAGCAGCGCGCGACGCCCCAACGGCTCCAGCGGCGGCAGCAGGCACGGCGCGCGCGCCGGACACGTCCCTTCGCCCAACCGTCGCCGGCTTTAAAGAGCGCTCGCGTGCCGGGCACGTTTGCCTCGCTGCGATTGGTTGGCGCCGCCTGTCAATTGTGTCCGTGCCCGCCCCCCGCGCCTGCTGATTGGCCGGGTGGGGCCAGGGCGAGGGAAAGCTGTGGCCGCGGGGCGGGGCGCATGAGGCGCTGACATCGCCACCGCCTGGACAGCGCTCTGTGGCGTTCGACGCTCGACGCGACAGCGGGGAGTCATGCCGTGGCCTCGTCTCTCTGGGGATAGCGGTGGGTTCGGGTCCTTGCCGTGCCGTGGGGAAAGGCGGAGGCAGCGTGATGAGGGAGTAAGCGGTGTGGTGGAGGGGCCTTGACGTGCGCGTCGACGGGAGTAGTGCAGGGTGATCCCGGGCGTGTTGGGTTTCCTCTCTTCGCGCACTGCCCAATATGCACTCGTGCCTCCTCGCGTGCGTGGCATTTGTGTCCTGGGGCGTACCCGAGGTTGGATCACTTCCTCCATAGGCCTCTTGTAGTTCCTCAGGGCCGCTTCGCCCCTTTGAGCTCCCGCGGTGCCAGTCTGGTGCCCGCTTGCTCCCCTTACAGATAACGGCGTTCTGGCCCGGGTGATCGAACTCACCGAGACAAAGGGAAAATCGATTTGCCTCTCCCTCGCTCCAGCTTCGTTGTTATCACCGTAGCTTGTTAGGCGTGAAGCTGCCGAAAGATTTCTTAATTATGGAGTCTTTGTGCAGCTTGTAGGCTGTGAAACACAGTGTAATTCGCTTGCTGAAAGGAGATGGGACACCGTTTCTGGCAGATAGGAACCGTGCTGTTCTGCTGTTGCCTGTAGTGGATTTTTTTTGTGCTCTGCCGTGCTTGTTTTCTGGAATCTCGTTTTTTGAGGCCAGGAGTTTTGTTCAGAATTTGGATTTTTTAGTGTCCGGTGACAGGTGATAAACTTCTTGAGAGTGGTTGCTTGCATGGATTCCTGCTCCAAAATGAATACTGGCTTGATGAAAAGCAAAAAAAGATACGTCCCCACCAAGAGCCTTCTTTTTCTTCTTAGGGTGGGAAAAATCACTATTATCACCATTCCCATTAAGGGATTTTTGGAGTCTGTTAGAATGTCATGCAAAAGCTGTTTTGAAAAAAATGCACTTAGGCATACTAATTATGTTGATTCAAAGCACATTTGAAACGGCAGAGCTGGGGCAAGAGTGGGGGAAGCTGCAGACCCACTTCTGGATAGTAGTATCATTGCATAACATCCATAAATGTAGTAAGGAGCAGGCACTTCATCACTCCATAAATTTAGTATATAATATTCTAAAAATCCTTCAGTTTTGTTTAGCGAATAATAGTGGGTTGACAAGAAAGATTTGTGTGAACTTTAATCTGTTTCTAAATGTTCTTGTAAAAAGTAAACTGCTGATGTCTCAGGACGTTGTCTTTTGGAGCCTGATCCTGAAGATGAAGAAAGCTGAAAATATAAGGGGCACTGAACAGCAAACTGGTACCTTATTTTTCTAGTGATGATTTTTTTGGGCAGCATTTCTTTTGGAGAAGGAGTGGCGCAGCACTTGGAAATGGCATTTGGACAAAGGATTGGAGTGATGAAAAAGATTGCTTGTCTGAGTGTCGCAGACCTTAGGGCAGAATATCATGGTAAAAGAATAATTATATTGGAGAAGGAAAACCAGGCAATGAAAGAAACATCTGATTTGAGATCTTTTTAGGGGCTTGACTAGTAAAATTGGTTATGACAAATGATGTGATTGTTTTCCATCACCTGGGGGACAGAAACCTAAAGCTGTTGTGTGAGATCTTGGCTTGCCAGAGAAATAGGAGATACGGCAGGAGCAACCATATTGATAAACTTGTTTAGTTTTTGAAATTGTGAAAATGGATGAAGCCATAAAAATAAGGACCTCAGCGGTAGGATTATTTCAAACCTTTATATTTGCCAAACAGTTCTGCCTACTTTTATTATATATTGGTACTAACTAAGCTACTTATGTTCATGAATTCTTTATATTGACTGGGCATGGACTTAATGTGTTGCTTCAGTATTTTTGTACTAAAACACAGTTTTGAAATAATTGCTATTTTTAGAAAAAGTATTAATAAGAAAATGGGACTTGTCACCTTGAGTAGCTTATTGGTCCCTTACACAACTGTGATAACGTGGTTTATGAAAGAATTCATTCTTCTACTTCAAGGGCAGCATTCATAAAAATAGTTGTGCTATTTCTGTTGCGATAGCTGATAGCACTTATGAGAGTTTGTATATAGAATATGTAGTTGCTGGGTAAAGTTCAAGATTATCCCAGGTACAGAACAATGTTCTGAAAACAAGTACATGGGGGATAGTGGCTGGATGTAGGATTGAAGCCTTGTGCTAAACGAAGTTGCAGTAAATAGGCAAGTATAACCTAAATGGTTTTTCTATGTTTTAGTAGCTTTTCTATGCACATAAGAACTTAGAATTAGCTGAATTGGAATATTTGCAATATTCTGTTAAAGCTGTTGCAGATATGCATGAGGAGAATAAAGCTGCAGCAAATGGATGCAACAAAATCCGAAGTGGTGGTCAAAATGGGGCTGCTTTACTTGCCCTGATGGAAAAGACTGGATACAGCATGGTTCAGCAAAACGGGCAAAGAAAATTTGGCGGTCCTCCACCAGGTAAGCATTTCTTTTGAGATTTCTGTTGAGACTGAAAATTGGTGTTGCCTCATGTTTGTATCCTGACAGTGACCAGTAGTAGAAGCTTAAGGAAACAGTGTAAGAAACACAACACATACGGGGAGGGTCCTGATGGGTTTTACAGTTTCCAGCAATTTAAGATCTCTTGAGCTAGACTATGTTGAACATTTGCTTTCGGTGGATTTAAAAAGTCACAGCTCTAAAAGCAGCTGAAATTGACAGGTAGCAGAACAAACGTAGAGCTCAAAATGCTGAGTGTGTTCCATATGACTGAGAACATGCTTCAAAACCTTCAGTGGCACAGAAGGGAAAAAAAGGTTGGTGGTAGAAGCATAACCTAGTTAATGTATTCTCTTAAGCCTTACCACTTGCATTGGCCAAAGCGCTTTTTTTTTAACAAACATTTCTTCTCTGAGAGAGCACCAGTGAAGATTAACTCATTTTATTTTCAGACTTGACGATGCAACATTACTTTTATTTCGAATAATTTTTCCAGTGCTGTTGACATCAGCAGTTTGCAAGAATTTTGCTGCTAGGTCTGGTTGTATGACATGTAACTCTTCTTTTTGAATCAGATTATGCACTTAGACAAGCTGAAAGAAGGAAAATTTTTTGTGCTGCTCTTTCAGTTCATTCTCACTTGTGGCCTGTGATTCCATGTCTTTATAAGTTATGCTCATAAGCATGAACTGTATTTGCTCATTGCTATGTGTAGTTTAAGTTAGAGCTGCATCAAAATTATTTCTGTGGAAGTTTTTCTGTCTAAAATTTTGTGTATACTTTTAATGAGCCTATATAACAGCAAAAGGAAGCCCTGTGAAACTATTTTGAAAATGGCACTGGAAGAAGAACTGCAGGGCATCACTGACTTCAGCCTGTTCTTAAATTGTTATTCATATTTTACCTAATGATTATATCTTTCAATTAGGACATTAGTCAGTATTAAGTGTTTAGTAAAACTACTTTTATTAATGAAATCTCTTACTGTTTTCTGAAACTAGACATGTTTGATAAGGTGTTTCTTCCATAAAGTTGTTCATTGACACTAGGTATCTATCTTTCCTGCAAATCTTCATGTATTTTCATACTTACTTAGGTTGTAAATTACCCTACGTTATTATAAATGGGTCTAGGCCAGATGAGACTTGGATGTTTGAAGTGGATTGTAAGAAATTACAATAACTTTATAAATGAAGGGTTTCACTATGAATTTTGCTTGTTTAAGATGTGATTTCTAGAAGCTTGTGTTGCTGTCAAAGGATAGTCTCGCTGTCATCTCTGTTCGCAGCAGATACGCTAAAAATTGCCCTAAAAAGTTACAGGCTTTTACCTGGCATCAGCACAGTTCTTGTTCAGTTGATGCCACTTGTGAAAAATGTATCTGTAGAGTGTTTAAAAAAAAAAGATGAAAGTGAATTTTTTCATAGCTTTGTTTATATCTGCTCCCATCTAAGCAGTGGACTCAGTGGTGTCACTAGGCAGGTGAGTCATTAGAATTACATGGAAGTTTAAGGTGGCATGGATCTTACTAACAGTGGGAGGATTGTGACTAATGTTGATTGAACTGCTGCAGAAATGGGAGTCCCATTTTCTGTTGTCCAGTGATGAATCAAGTACCCAGTCAAGGAAACTGGTCAACCTCTTGAGGAATGCTTTTGACTATCCGTGTTTGCTCTGATAAGTACATGTCACACTTTGGCAAATGTGGCACAAAATGGTTTTCTTTAAGTCAGGAGTCAGAGGTTAATTCCAGTTGGCAGTAATGTGTTGAACTGCTAATTTAAGCAGCTTTAAAATTAAAAGGGGGGCTTTTTGTATGGTAGATAGCTTTTACTTACTGAGAATTCACTGTTCAATCAGTTACCAGGCTGAGGAGGAGGGTAAAACTTCGTCTACTTAATAAATAAATAAAGATTGTTATTTAATTTTATGACTGCCCTACACGACTTTTTCTTGACTGAGGTGTGCTGTTGCTTTTGTCTTTGGAGTTCCTAAATGGTGCACAGCTGGTTTATTGTTTTTATGTGGGAACAGACTGGCATGATGTGAGTGATGGCAGTACTAGCCTGCAAATGGTGTTAGCTGCCATGTCCAGTCAGACCTCAGCTGAAGTGGTCAGAGATGTTTATAAAGGTGAAAATGATGAAGATGTCGAATGCTGTGTGAAACAGAGCCAAGCTTTTTGCTAAGTAAGTCATGGCAGTGTGACTCCAAATGCATGTATATTCTGATGCCTTGGTAGCTTCCATGTGTGCCATGTAGTTCTTCCTGTACAGTTAGTGTACAGTATATAGATGAGAAATTATTCTGTGAGAAGGTGAAAATGTTCCAATTCTGTTAATTTTTTTCCCAAGTAAATTACGGGCTCTTTGACAATACACGAAGGAAAAGTGTTAATTTACAAAATCTAAATATAATTTATTCTGAACTTCAAAGTAAATTATTTCATTATCTTTTTGTCTTAACTTGTCAAGAGTAATTATTTTTTCACCTTGCCTTGTTATGTTTTGTCATTTCATGTTAGTACTTACTAAGTTTTTTGTTAGTTTTTTCTACCGTCTTTGTATTCCTTGCTTTTTCTCCTGTAGAAAACCTTTCTTGTCAAAAGCTTTGGAAAAAGCTTTCAGTTATTATTTGAGTATCTGCCTTTGTACCTTCTACCTGATTTGTTTGTCCAGTTTAGAAAAAAAAGCCAAAACCAAACAAACTTTTAACTTTTTTTTATTATTTTGGGAAAATGAAGTGCCGTATTTGAAGACCATAGCTCCATAATGTTCAATGCACAAATACATTTTTACATTATCAGTTGAACATATCTTTCAGTGTATATGTCAGAAATATAAAAGAATGTATGAATATCCTTGGCTTAAGGAGAGAAGCGTAGATGTTCTTGTAGCTTTCAGATCTCAGCCAAAGACTGACTTGTTCTGTGGATTTTTTTATTTATTTCTTTTCCTACCGTCTGCTACTGCCTGTGAAAGCTGTGGTCTGTTTTTAGAGTAGAAGTATTCAATCTTTTTGGCTATTGAAGGAAGTTTGGCTCTATATCTTACCTTCCTTAGGGAGTCCTATTTTATTGGATAAATGAAGGTGGAAGCAAAATGTCTGGATTTTTTGAATGATGTCAAAGAAGAAAAGAAAGTGCTGCACTGGGGACCCTTACCAAAATTTCTAAAAATGTGGGCAAGAAGTGCAGAGAAGCATTTTGCAGCTTTAAAGTGTTGTAGTAGAAAATACAACTAAAGTTCTTTCTATCTCAATCAGTTTTATTAATAGCTGAAATAAAATTGCAAGGGGCAAAAAACTATTGAACCTAGAGACTCTTGGCAAACCTGTCAGTGTTTTAGATAAACAGGTTCAGTGTGTTGTCGTACACATTCCATTGGAAAAAAAACAGAAGACGGAATTGGAAGAAATACAAACTGTGGGTTTCTGGCATTTTTAAAATTTTATTTAAGCATAAAAGAAATAAGGCATAATAGAAGAGAATGTCCTAGTTTTCAGTTGAGGCCGAAAAAAAATAATAACTCCCACCTTTGAACTGGGTGCAGGGGAAGTGTGCCTGTCTGGCATTTGTACTAAGATTGCTGTTGAACAATTTATTTTAAGGTTGGGAAGGTCCTCCACCACCTCGTGGATGTGAAGTTTTTGTGGGTAAGATTCCTCGTGATATGTATGAAGATGAACTAGTTCCTGTTTTTGAGCAAGCTGGGAGGATCTATGAGCTCAGACTGATGATGGAATTCAGTGGTGAGAACCGAGGCTATGCTTTTGTGATGTACACCACTAAAGAGGAAGCCCAGCTGGCCATCAAGATTCTTAATAATTATGAAATTCGTCCAGGGAAGTTCATTGGTGTCTGCGTAAGCTTGGACAACTGCAGACTGTTTATTGGAGCAATTCCTAAAGATAAGAAGAAAGAAGAAATACTGAATGAAATGAAAAAAGTTACAGAAGGAGTGGTGGATGTCATTGTTTATCCAAATGCCACTGACAAAACTAAAAATCGTGGCTTTGCCTTTGTAGAATATGAATCTCACAGAGCAGCTGCAATGGCTAGAAGACGACTAATCCCAGGTAAAACTGTTTGTAATTAAACTGAGTTTTTATGGGGAGTATCTTTTTTTTTATGGGGAGTGTTGTCAGGGGATGAGATGGCAGATCATCCCTGCTTTCCATTCTTTAAGGTGTTTTGAGAATTACAATACTGCAGTATTGCCTTTTGGCTAAGGAGGATTTTAGTTTTTATGTTTTGTTGTGTTTTTTTAAACTGTTTTTAAAGAAGCTGTGATTTAGGTAGTTCTGACAATCAAAAAATAGACATTAGTTTTATGTAATTTAGCTATTGTGATTTACACCAATATGTATTTGCTTTGGCGCACATCCAGTTTTTATTTACATGCACTAGGCCCTGCACACAAATTCTCTTAAAAGTGAGCTTGGAAAGGATAATGCTTTGAACGTGCCCTGTATTTTCTGTGGGTGTCATGAGTGATGTTATTTCCATCACTGTGAAATATGTGAATGTTTCATATTTTAAAAATATTGAAAAGCAGGTCTTTAATAGGAAATAATTTTAAGAGTTTAACAAGTAGAAGATGCTTTTTTCACTGCGCCTTATTTTATACACTCCAAAGGAGGGAAAATAGAAGGGATTAAATGTAGTGAAAAAGGAAGGAATTGATAAAGGTACAGTTAAAAAGGGAAATTCTAGAAGAGAAAGGAAGAGAAATGAAATATGGGGGAAAGGAAATAATATGGTTGAAGAAGCAAAGTCATTCAAGCAGGTAATACAGCATTAGCTTTGCTGAAGGGAATGCCAAAGCTGTTAAGGCTAAGATATAGGCAAGTCTTGTGTTAATTGCTTACAGAATGTTAGGAGTGTTACCTAAGGGTTATATAGTATGTGTATTATATATAAGCAAATAGATAATATGCAAAAGTATATACAAAATGCAAAATATTGACTGTATAATAACATAATAAATATCAATATAATGCTTGTAATAATATGTAATATGTTCAACATACAATTTTTTTATATATATATATTTATATATATATATATATATATGCAAAGTGGTGGGGGAAATACCTCCAGATCACTGAATAGAAAATAAACCAGCATGATATGCAAAATGAAGGGTTGACATGGGTAACAAAGCAGGTTTGGTTTTGTTTTTTTCTTTTAGTTTGAGTTACAGTCTCTGCTGCAACATAGAGTAAGGCTTGTACTAGAGATATACATTTAGATTACTAGTTCCAGGTGTTGCCCATACTTTTTAGAGTAGTAATATTGTTGAAGAGGCTGTGGTTAGTAGCTAGTTAAACACATTACTTTTGGTCTGCTTGTGTGTGTATATGCATGTCACAAAATCTTTGTTTTGGTGGCTTACGGTGCTTAATGAACCCAAAGGTAATAGAACACTAGTCATTTTTGCAGAGTCTCATTTACTTTAACAATTTCAAGTAACTTTAGTAAATGCTGGCAACAAAAGCCAGTTTCTTGTGGTATGCATGATGTTTGCTTTTTGTAGAGGTTGGTGATAAGAATGATTCTGGTTTCCTTTGCATATTTCTTATTTATATAATGCTTCTTTGCTGTAGGAACGTTCCAGCCCTGGGGTCATACTATTCAAGTAGACTGGGCAGATCCTGAGAAAGTGGTTGATGAAGAAACTATGCAAAGAGTTAAAGTATTGTATGTGAGAAATTTAATGATATCTACTACAGAGGACAAAATTAAAGCTGAATTCAACAAGTTCAAGCCAGGAGTAGTTGAACGTGTAAAGAAGTTGAGGGACTATGCTTTTGTTCATTTTTTCCACCGTGAAGATGCAGTTGCTGCTATGTCTGTAATGAATGGAAAGTGCATTGATGGAGCCAGTATTGAGGTAACACTGGCAAAGCCAGTTAACAAGGAAAGTTCTTGGAAGCAGCATTTTAATGGTCAGATAAGTCCCAGTTCTGAAAATCTCTTAGGGTTTCCTAACAAAGAAGATGGTTCTCAAAAATCCTTGGCGAAACCAGCAAGTCTTTCAGTTCGTCTTAATGGTCAGCACAGTCCAGGCCCCCCTGAAGTTGAAAGAAGTACATACCCCATTTTTCCAGGAATAAAGCTTACTCCAATTAGCATGTATTCTTTAAAGCTGAGTCACTTCAGTTCTGCAGTAATGCATCTGGATTATTTTTGCCATAAAAATAGCTGGGCACCACCAGAATACTGCTTGTATTCAACCACAAGTCAGGATGGGAAAATACTCTTGGTGTACAAGGTGCTTATTTCTAGTATTGCAGATGATTCCCAGACTTATTTCATGCCAGAAAAGCTCTGTACAACAGTAGAAGATGCAAAGGAATTGGCAGCACAGTTCACACTTTTACATCTAGGTAAGCATAAACACTTTTGATTATATATGAAGAACTGAAGCTAGAAAAGTTACTTTTAAATTGTTTTTGGTGTACATATCTTGATGCATGTGTATATTTTATATAAAGTATAAGCTAGTCTACAGAGGACTTGGTTCTTGTATTGTTGAGTCTAGACATCAGATGAGAGCACTGAGAAAACACTGTATCTAAATAGTCCAATGCCAGGGTCATTTTTGCTTACGTATATCTACTGCAATGATGTATAAGGAAGAATTAGATGACATGTAAGTGACTTAGGTTTAAGGTCATCTGGGAGATGATTATGGTGCTGGAAATTTATTTGCAAGTCTGTCTGTGTTCTAGCATCTTCATTTATATATGTTCCATTTTTAAAAATTAGAATGCAACTATAGAAGAGGAAAGTTTTTATATTAGAAAATTGAGGGGTTGGGATTTTTTGCTTTGTTTTGTTTGTTTGGGATTTTTTTCCTCACCTGTTCTCATTTTAGTGAATTGGAAAGGCTATTGCAGTAAACTGTTAAAATAGTGTTGCCCTTCTTCTCTTCCTCATATTGCTACTTAGCACTTGTTCTGGAAGTCTCTTGAGATGTATGTAGGCTGTGGTGAGATCTCTCCTTTGGATGAGTTCATAGCAGACTTATTTCAGGCTTGACTATTTTGCAATGCATGACTAGAATGTAAACCATCTTTTTCATCTTGCTTATGTTCTTGCTTCTCCTTGAGTTTGGATTTGGCATGGCCAAAAGGTCTTAGAGGAAGAAGAACTCCAAAGCACAAGGCCTTATACATTGTCTCCACTTCAGTGGTGTGCTTGGTTTACATCAGTGGGCCACTTCCAGAAGGTGATGCTTGCAGATGGTCAACGTGCTTTTTAATAATAAATGGTGAAGTGTCTGTGTCTGGTTTTGCACACACCGTTGGCAGCATTTGACTAGTTGAGTGTCTGTTTCCATGTTTTTCTAGCGAGGAAAATTGGGGCCACACCTTTATAACCCATGTAATCCTGAATACAAAAGATAAAAAGGGTATTAAACTTTGTGGTGTGAGGTTCTCCTTAAAAGAACAATAAAGATACTTGCAGGTTTTGAGCTTGACTGTATGTACCTGCCCAGTTTGCTTCTTTTGTTACCTATAGTTATTTTCTCTCCTGTATTTCTCTGAGAAAGAATCAATGGAACAACTAAGAAAAGTTAGATTAAGAGTGATTATTCCCAGCTGTGGGCAAATCCTGAATACAAGCAAGTTAAAAAAAAAAAAAAAAAGAAAGTATGTGTTGAGATTTTTATCTCAGATATAATTACAAGTGCTATAGGGAGGAGATTTTAAAGTGGATTTAAATTAATAGAATTCTAAAGCTTTTTAGCACTTGATTGCGCCATACAATCACAGTTAATGTGAATTGTTATTTAGCAGAATTCTCAAATACCAGGTTGTTTTTTTGACAGCTGTCTACCTCATGGCCTAGTGCTAGTAGTGCTGTCTTGTTATCTTTCAATAAGAATTTTTTTTTCTTTTGATGGCCCTGTGCATTCTGGTTTGTGAGGATTTGGCCCTGCAAAGAGCATAGAGAGCCCTGATTCGCAGCAAACATACAAGGTTGACTTTTGAAAGATACACATCTTTCATATTGATTAAAAATGGTCTTTTTGATGTTGGCATTGTTGTGATACTGAAACACGGCCCTAAGGAGTCTAACGGTATAATTTCTTTTCCCTATCTAATCTACAGAAGTTGTTTCTGTTCCAATTTAATATATATTCTATGTTGAAAGAAATATCTGCAGGTAAAGAAGAGTTGCTAGGTGTGACACAATCCTTCCTTATGGAAGTGTTGTGTGGTTTGACATGTTGAATTATGCTGCTGATGGATGTATGGGATGTGGTTTTGGGGTTTGAGGGTTTTATCTGTTTGGGGTTTTTTTGATAACTGGCAGTGATGTGAGAAAAGTCTGAGTGTCTTTTTTGGAAGCAACTTACTCTAAATATGAGTGTACAAAGATGATACAGGGACTAATTCTTTCTGGTAAGTGACTTCTCTTACAGGAACTTAAGCTTTTGGACACTTAATTTTTGATGATGTGTACAGGTTGGGTTTTGCTGTTTTTTTTTTTCTTTTTAAAGCATGTAAGTAGCCTAAAGTAAGTAGAAAGGGCTGCTTTGATAGGATTTTAAAATTGGAATGCTTTGATTAATAATCTCGAGGCATTTTGGCTTCCTTTTTCTTTGTGATATGTATTTCTGTATTTACTTCCACACATTACAGAATACTTGCTTTTTACTCAAGTATATATAGTAGTGGTATACAGCAGTCCCGAGCAGACAGCAGTACAACAACTAACCACTTGGTGTCACTTGAATATTTTGAAAAGGATGCTTCTTAGAAAACACAGAACACTGTAATGCCTGGGAAATATTAATAAGCTGTATTTTAATGTTATTAGATAAATCACTAAGAGATGAAGGAGTGAAAACACTCAGGCTTGGCTGAATGTGTGAAAATCACATATCTGGATGGCCGTTTGTGAGAAGGGGAGCAGAGTTACATGTTGAAAATTCGGAAGGCGAATGTTGTTGGGGGAGGACTGGGGGGATAGGGGAACAGAACAGGGAAACACTTGAATGCCCTGTAGAAGAATTAATACCTCTTCCATTAATTTTAATTGCATTGCTACACAAATAAGTCTCTGCCTTTAGGAGTTACACAACGCCTTAATGTCGTTTACAAAATGGTGCTTGGCTGTTAAATGTGGCATCCACTTAGAAAAACATGTAAGACTTCCTACTCTTGCCTGTGCTGGAGCCTGACTAAATGTGAGGCAGCTCCAGTTCAGAGACTGCATAGCTGTGTAATCAACACACACTTGATATTCCACCTGTGGTCCAGAAGCAGTCTTAGTGCATCCATCCTGAAACAGGAGGTGTTGTTATCCTTCAAGTCCTTTGCGTCAGTGATGTAGGTTTGCAACTTACGGAATCAAACTGGCTCATCCACGTGACTTCAGAGTACAGGCAGAAGAAAGCTTGAAATTACGTAGATATACTCTGAATTGTTGAAGAGCTCCCGCCTCCCTTTCTTTAGTAAGAGTAAACATTTGAAGCCTGGAAAATCAGAGCTTTCTTTTGAAAACTATTTTTGGTTGGTTGGTTGGTTGGTTTGTTTTCACTTGCTACTGGTGGAATTCCACTGGTTTAAGGAAATACCAGAACATGTCAGAACCTATTTCTAGTCCTTAAGATAACAGTCTCTGTAGCAAAGGCTGAGTCCTGGGAAATTCTCTCCCTACTGATTTTGACGGGAGGAATGGGAGAAGTTTCAGTAAAGTTTCCTGTTTCAGGGATCTGCCAGGTTTTAAATGGGTATTGTGCTCTAGGATGTTTTTTGCACTTTCACACGTGCTATTTCATGTTACATTGCACAGAGACACAATTTATGAAATTATTTTTTGAGGTAGAAGAGAATATTTAAAAGTATTTATAAGAAAAATATGCTGATAAATATCCAAATCAAGAAAAAAGCCTTTTAATAGCTAACTATAGCACATAAATAACAGTTTCCTTCCAGTTCCCCACATATAGTTTTTATAGTAAATAATACTGAAGTAGGTGGACCAGGCATTGTATCTTACTACTATGAATTCATTTGTTTAAACATCTTAAATACTGCATGCAGTAGCAATTTACAAGTCAAGGATAAAACTTTTATAAGCTAATTCAAGAGTCTGTATTTAGCATGGGTGTCTCAGGACAAATGTGTCTGCAGACTGCTGTTCTAGATTTCGGACATTAAACCTAAAGGTCAAGAGAGATGGCTTTCATGTTTTGTTGTAGGAATTTTCTTTACTTAAGCATTGCTTTGGTTTGCTTTATCAAAATTAATTGCATTGCTGTTGGAACAACCAACAGCCACAAATTGTAAGATGTTTGAAAAAAGAGGAGTTGCTGGCTTTGATTAGCAAATACAGATGATAAGTGGTGTTTTGTGGTTTGGGGTATTTTAGTGATTTTTACAATGGGTCAGAATGTAGTATAAGAAGTTTTTTAACAGTATGAATTTATAAGTCTGAAGTATTTATCAGATGACTTACACATAATGTTTTTTCTTACAGCCCCCGAGCAAGCATATATAACATTGCTGTCCCTGAATGCAGCATGGTGGGATAGTAAAGGTGAGTAAGTCCCCAGGATGGTTTATTGCAGATTTTTGCCCTCTCGAAGACATTGTTTTAGCTGCACTATTTGTTAGAGAAGTTGTACTTTCCCCACAGACACAGAAAGAGGACTTTAGAGTCTCTAAGTCTCTAAGAAGACTTGTAGAGATTCTCTGTTGCTTTTTTCCAAAGGAGACCATACCTCTACTGCCCTATACCTGCTGATGGATCATGCAGTCTGATGTTCTAGTCAGTTATGCTGTACAAAGGAAGGTTATGGTTTTTACTCCTAAAATGACTCTGAGTCATTTTTCAGCCATTTCTTAATGATTTGCCTTTCCTGCTTGTGTGTAAATTTATGTTCGGAAGTGGGAGCTCTTACTGCTCTGAGCACTCGGACTATTTTTTGGCTAGTCAGTTTAATGTAAAAGAGACTAATGTCCCCTTCTCTGACTTTTTTTTGAATATGCTATTGCGGTTGAATTTAAGTGTGTATATCTGTCACTTCTGAGGCCTCCCTCTTTTTTTTTTTCTTTTTTAAATGACGTGAGAATGGTTTTTAAAAGCTTGCAAGGCAGTTTGAAAGTGGCATTAAATCTGTGCTCTGTGCTGACTTTACTGCTGAAAGTGTCTAATCTCAGGCATGCAGAATATATCCTGAAGATTCAGTTATTTTTTGGCTGAGGCTTTGGACAGAGAACACAAATTTGTAAATTTTGGCCTATGTAGAGAACTTGGAAAAGAATAAGCAAGACAGATACAACAGTGTTGGACTATATTTATCTGTGAAATAACTTGTCTGCCTTCAGTAGAATCAGTCACTTCATAAAAGGATATAATTTAGCACCCTTTTTGCTACTCCACTGATCACAATGAAGTTGGGTTTTGTTTATGCAGTGTACATCAGGCAGCACTTGGTACTTAGTTGAGTGTAGATTCTGATCTAAAGTGTTAAATATGCAATATGAATGACTGCTGCTATGATGTGTATGATATGTAGCTAATACAACTCAGAAAAATGATCTAATACACACTTAAGAGTTGTCTACAGTAATATTTTGCATTCAGTGAAGGTGAAACAAAGGGTTATTTTTATGAAGATCATTAAAAACTGTGTATATGTTTATATAGATTTTATACATATTTTTATATATATATATATGTGTGTGTGTGTGTGTATATATATGTATATATATATATATGATGAGAAAATGCATTCAGTACCAAAGAATGGGGTCTCTTCAAAGTATAAGGCTCTTAGGAAAAAAAACCCCTTGAGCAGTTGACTAAACAGTTTCTTAATTGAGTCAGTACTAGTGCTGCAGAGGAAATGGAAGAATGCAGCATTGGCATAAGACTCTGAATGCTTTCGTTACACCATTATCTTCAGTTTCTTAATAGTTAAGTCCACCTTGAAATGGATAAAGCAGTATGTTTGCTTAAATCAAAGTCCTTCTCATCCCCCTCCACCTCTCTTTCTGCAGCCAACTGTACACCCTACTTGGTTTGAATTTCCCTGAAGAAGAGAAGTTTGGAATTTATTGCTTTGGATCTTGTCATGAAAGGAAAAAGAACACCCCACTGATACATAATTACTGGAAATTCACATTCCATGTTTATTGATGAATAATTCTTCAAAGCATGTGTATTAAGCATTTCAATTTAAAGATTAGTGAAACTGAATGTTAAATTGTTTTGGTTAGTTTGATTAAATTTGGGTTTTAAAGATAATTTGTTTAAAAGATTTTATTACCTGTAATAGTCTATACAACAGTAATTTATATTTAGTGTTGAAATAATTTGCCACAATTCCTACTTCTGTATTTTCAGACAGAGTTTTTACAGCTTCTGTTGTGCATAATAAGTCCTAAACAAATGTTGAAAAATCCCACCAACAAAACAATAAACACCATTCTGGCAACCTTGCCTTTTCATATATGTACATGCATAATGTGAAACTTAAATACCATTCTTATGTTTGCTTCCATTAACTTGATGCAAAATTTTATAGGAAGAACATGTCCAATAAAATCTTTGCTTCTGATATAGCATTACATCAGTGGAAAACTGGTATTTTGAAGGACTTTGTATTAATGTACCATCAGGCTACATTGCTGTAGTCATAAACATTGAGGTTCAGTACTTTAGTTAATTTTTGGAGACAAAAACAGGCAAAAAAAATCTTGACAGATACAAATTACATGTACTTTTATGTACAGCTCACTAGATTGTATTTCCTGTTGTTAGCACCTCTCTGTTGGGACACACATGTGCTTTCATATTCATAGAGGCCTTGCTTTTATCCAGGCTCTCCCTTTAAACCAGTACTTGTGCTTGCCTGTGGTAGCCATATGGAACAGCAGCTTGCTCACTTTCTAATCAGGCCATGTTCTTCTTAAAAAAACATTACTTAGCATTAAACTGAAAATAGTTTTTGATTTTTAAAATCAGATATATGCAATTCATTTTGAGCGAGCCATCTTTATTTTTATTGTGACTATTTGGCATTTCTCAGTCAAGTGCTTTATTTATTGAATGACAAAAGAATAACAACTTCTTTTTACCTTTTTAAAAATCTGAAACTAATATAGTAGACCATACGTATTTTTGGATTTTTAAATATAGTTTCAGTTTGTTGACAAGCAGTGGGCCAAGTGGTTAAAATGTCTAAGGGCCCCACCTATGCAAATATTGTTTGTAAGCTGTTGAATCTGAAAATTGTTTGTCAGAAAAGAATATTATGTAGACAGAAAACAATGCAATGGAATGATTTCAAGTTGAGTAATTTTTATTTTAAAGCAATCAACTGTTGAGGTCCGCTACATATTTTGGTTCAGTGTATTTCATCACCATATTAAATTGTCCCTTTTGCTGTTAATTTAGGTGCAGTTACAGCAGTTTCATTTTATTTGCATTTGATATTAGCTACATAATAATACTTTTAAATGTTGCAATTTCTAATGTTGAAATAATGTGTTTGACTTCTGTACACGAATTAACATTTATATTAAATTTATGCTGTTCATATTTGGTGTGTGTAAAAGAAAAATAAATTATTATTTTAGACACAGTACCTTCACAAACTTACTTTGTAGGATTCACTTTGCTTTCTCTAATAATGAGGTTTGGCCAGAGGCTCCAGTGCTTTGCTGAACAAAAGGAAGGGTGATTAAGCGTCTGAGTGAAACCCTGAAAAAAAAAAGTAATTCTTAAAAAGAAAGTTGGCTGATAAGCTTCTATTGCGTGTAAAGGTTGTTAAAAGGTTAGGATTTCCTAAAACACTCATGAGAAAAGAGAACAGGCAACTTGTTTAATCCATGTTTAAACAAAAGGGTTCCTAAGGCCAAGACAAAAATTAGTGTTTGTGATAGAATGATACAGTGTAATGCTGATACCATATGGGGTTGGTGATTTAAAAGTATTTTCCTTTTAGCCACCTGAGAATTCTAGTCTATAGACTGCTGAAATAAGCTTCATTTTATTTTTCAAGTGTCTTGATGAAGACTCAGGTTTTTGCATTTCTGATGGAAATGTAGAGCTAGCAAACATAGGTAAAATTGGTATTGTTAGCTACTTAAGGGTGCTGCGGGCTGAGGTGCACAAAGATTGCATAATATTACAATGAATACCAGAAGAACAGCTGCAAACAAAAGTATCTCCTCAGTAAATAAAAAGAGGTACTGTCCAGTACTGTAGAAAGGCGGGGGATTGCATTTTTCAGGTGTGTAACATCCTTCTTGATCAGATTTCCAACTGTGCTCCCATGTTTGAGGCAAAAAAACCCCCCAGTTTTGCTACAAACTAGCAAATCCCATCATTATTACATGAGCATGTATCTTGGCAATTATTTTCAATATTCCCAACATCTGTGACAATACTAAACCATTATCAAGCATTTACCTGTAATGAGTACTAGGTTGATGTCAGCCAAATACAACCCTGATGCAAAATTTGTCTTTGTTCCGCAGCTAAGAACAGTGGTGTAAGAAATAAGTAGCTGAAGCAGCAGCGGCACTCAGTTGCAGTAATTCAGGCTTTTTGAAGTTTCTTTAGAACACATCATTAGAAATCTCTAATCAGTGTGCAAAATTGCAAGCATATTTTTCATGCTTATAAAAATCTCACTGGAGCTTATTAACCTTTAGAAAATAAACCAGCATCTATTTCTTCTAAAAAGGTTGTGACAGAACATGGTGTTGCTTTTTTTCCCTAAACATTATACAAAAGTAATGTAAAAAGTAAATTGGTGTATGACCCTGTTCTGTAACTGGTGTAGAAACTAAAAGTCCCTCTGAAAGTAGCGGTCACTGACTTTGGTGAAGCAAAGTTTTGTTACTTTGAGCTAGACCTACCACATCAAAAACTTGCCCTAAATAAGAAAAGGAGGTCCTTATTCTTACAGCTGCCTTTTTCATCTACTTGTCTTTTTTTTTTTCGTCCTCCCTCTAGTCTTAGTATTACGACCACGTTTTTTCACGGGAAAGAAAGAGTAAATTGGGTGAGGGAACCAAGACTACTTGTCAGCCAGAGTTAGCATCCTATATAATGACATGAACAAGGGTTAGTAAATGAATGGAAATTTCTTTTAAATATGAAACAGTATTAAGGACTAAGTCACCTGGAAGATACTGGGTTAATGCGCACTCTTGAAATAAAAGCAGTCCCCAAGAAGTCAGTTGTTCCAAGTCTCTTTCAGCAAATTTCTTGACAGCAGTTGCCATGGATAACACAGAATGATCCATTTAGCAGCTCTTCACACTATTTAGGGTTCAACTTAGTGGACAACCTGAGGAAAGAGAACAGGTAATGAATGATCCAGCAGTCTTAAATAACTTTCATGTAGTTAGAGCCTGGATAGGCCCCAAAGAGCCAGGAAAAGGGAAGGTTTAAATCAGTCATTTAGAGCCCTTTCTCTACCACTCAGTTGTTTGCCATACTAACAAAGAGCCACCATGGCTAGAAGTCATTCCAAGTTGTCTGTGACTAAACTTTAAGGGACAGAAAGAGTAAAATGGCTTAATCACAGACTGCATCAGTAATAAAATAACTAACAGCCTTAACCTCAGGAGACAAAGCCCATGCTGTGCTCAAGCCACCAGGGTGGCACCTGGTATCAGGAACAGCAGCAGGCTTGTAGGACCCAGATGGGGCAGGCCTTTTCCAAAGACACTGCAAAGGTATTGTGGAGAAACGTTTAACAGTACGACCACTGTCAAACAAGGTGGAATTTTAGAATTCTACAATGAAAATAGCTGCTCATGGGAATGGAAAGAATATCTTACATGCTACTTGAAGGTGGGTGAAATATCAAGAATTACAAGAAAACAAATATCTTCTGAAAAATCCCACTTCAGGCCTTGAATGTTTTTTTCTACACTGCCAGAGGCTGTGGCTGCTATCAACTTACAGTTCCCTGCAGAGGGAGGTATTCACTAGTGTATGAAAACCAAAGCCATGCAAATACAGGTCCCTGCAGCAGCTGGGCCTTTCTGTCCCAAGTTGTGATATCTCCCTTGCTCTGCTCTACCGATTGAACAGCAAGGGAGGGGAAGAACAATTCTTCCCATTTCCCCATACCTTTTCACAGGCAGAATTTAGTATTTGCAACAGATTTCTAGGGAAGACAAGATTACTAGGTTGGATTCAGACTGATTAAGCAAGAGACCTTTGACTCCCCTCCTATCTTTTTTTTTTAAGTGATAAGAATCATTGTGGTGTTTGTAGGTACCTAATTTAACATTGCCAATCACCATAATTAAGGAAGAATAGCATCTCTTGGGAAGATGTATCTGGACTGAGGGCAGGAAGCTATCACAATCAGTCTTCCAGGAATTAAGTAGTTCTGACAGAGGAGGAGATGCTTCAGAAACTTCAATAGCGAAGAAGAACTTGGATACAAGCGAAAAACAGCAAACCAACTCAGGATTCCTGCAGGATGACACAGATTTGGAGGACCATACAACAAGGTCTAAGTGCCGAATTCCAGTTATCTCTTACTGTAGAAAGCTGTAGGTCAAATTGTTCATGGAATCCAAAATGTTTGTTTTTTATACCAGGGATAGAGGTAGGCCAGAAAATGGTTAACAGCTGGTTTGCAGCACTAGCTTTCTAAGGAGGGGTTGGTGAGCAGCAAAGTCTTAGGGTAAAAACAATGATCATAGAAACACATTAAAGGATTTGGTTTTTCCCTTAAACTAGACAAAAATCCTAAAAAAGGCAACTCCCCACCCTCCAAAAGCTCACCTCCGCTCTCTAACGCAACATTCATGAGAGAAAACTACCTGAACTTTCTTTAAGGCATATATTTTGATGAAACTTTCACTACATATTTTTCCTTTAAAAACCCATACAGTTTTCAGCTACCATGAAATCGTATTTCTTTTATCCATTCATCCTAGTGAAGAATTTAAGCTATGGAAGCACTAGATTAAGGCCAGAGGAAACAGTCACATCACTCAGCTTGTTCAGCACTCCAAACACATCACCCCATTTCACAGATGCCCTGGAACAAGCACAATAACAGCTGATGCAACTACATCTTCCAGAAAGCCATCAAAGTCAACAAGGAGTTGAATCTTGCAATATATATTGGATCAGGGTGTCCTAACTTTAAACAGTACTTTACTGCAAAAATACTTGATTTCTCCAGCATAGAGGGTATTTTCTAAGCTCTTGATAGCCACTCTTGCTCTGAGCTTTAGAAATTTTCCAAGCCACTTCTAAGTACCAGTACCTCTACACATTGGTAATAGCTATCAGCTGTATTTTACTGCTTTTTTTTTTTCACCACCACATGTGACACTTAAATATTAGAACGGTAACTAGAGTAAATAACTGAATAACACTATAGGGGGACTCCAGCAAGCGATGATGCAGGTGGAGTTCAACTCTATTTAGCTCTGGTGAACCTGCACAACAGAGCTCGCAAGCTGGTCCTGTTTCACAGCTGAACTGGTGAGAGCTGGGTGTTAGCAGAGCTTGCTCCCCTCATTTTGATTTATCTCACCTGAAGGAGGGATGTGGCCTCCAATTCACATGACTTCAGGGGCTGAGCTGCTGGTGGAACAACTGGGCTCGGGTTTCTGAGAGGAATGAAGCCAGGTGCTCTCACTGGAGAGTTCAGGGTAAATGTGGATACAGGCATTCACAGGACAGGATGTCTGACTGCCTGAAAAAGTCTTTCAGGGGTCATCTGGACAAATATGTGTATTAAAAAAAAATCTAAGAATATGAAATATTTTCATCCTAATGTAGAAGATGGATTCTTTAAGAGCTTGGATATTGTCATTTGTGTAAACAATTCTTATTTAGGCTCTTCTGATGCTGGGGTGTAAGGGGGGTAATAGAGCATACTGTACCAGTTAGGGCAGGCATTTAGTGAACTCTCAAATGCCTCTGTACACAGATGGCTAATGGGTTAACACTACAGTCTTTGGGAAGCTCAGCTTCCAGTTTACTTCACCCATATTACAAACCCTGATAAAATCAAGTAGGCATAGCTGCTTTTAGGGCTTGTGTAAGGCTAGCAGAAGATTCCTGCTGTAGCAGAGAGTGCTGTTGTACCCTAGAATTCTTTGCCAGAAAAGTAAGTTGTTCCATTTCATACTGAATTTGTGTTTGTTAAATCCATTTCAATTGCATTATATACTGGTATTTCATAATGAAAAGAAGATACTCTCCTCTATAGGTATGACTTCATTTTTTCCTGCACTACTCTGTTTCTATTCTTCTTTAAATTTTCAGCAATCCACTGACATAGGGAGATGTCAGAAAATTCTGGATCGTGAAAGCCTTTAGTGTAGAAAAAAACCTAATCAGACAACCCCCAAGGTTTTAACAGCCTCATTATTTCATTATTACAAGCTAACCAGCAGTAATTTAAAATCCTTCTCTTTTTTTGCCAGCCAGAGCAAAAAGATTTCTATTTTGTGTTGACATCCTAGTGTACTGTTTGTCAAGCAGGAGTCAGAAGAGATAGAAGAGGCATCTAACCAAGGAAGACTAGCAGCCTGAAGAGGACAGCCAACATAACTCAAGGAAACTTCATGTCAGTGTCTTGTTAAAGATTTTATGAAGGATTTTTTGGAGACTTTTTAAAAAAATTCCACTTTAAATTAAATTTACTCATATTCTTGACAGTTTAACAGTTGATTAAAAAAAAATTAAAAAGCAGTTTAATTACTGTTGCATGGGAGAGAGTTGCAGAGAATATGAGAAGAGTAGGGATACAGATCTAGAGTACTAGTAGGCATTTTTAATTGCATTACATGGATAACTGTTTCATAACTTTTGAAAACTTGTTGGATTATTAGGATTCATAATGCTAGGATAAGCAGATGTTTGAATATAAATGAGAATATCCTACCCAAACAATCTAACTCAGTGTAGATAAGACTTGGATATATTACAGCTTTCAAAATTGAACTATGATCAGCTTTTTCACTATATTGCATGTTTTCTCTTTTTGGCCTAATTTCCAAGACAGTTCAGCAGGCTAAATCTCAAACTGCTTTTCTCATCAGCTTTCTCTAAATTCTCCTCTCCTCAATGTTACTTCATCATTTTGTGGGCCTTTCTTAGCATTTCTTCCCCCCTCAAATATTTTTCTGTATCATAGATTCACTGAATATTTTGGGTCAGAAGGGACCTTTCAAAGGTCACCGAGTCCACCATACCTTGTTCCTGCAATGAGCAGAAACATCTTCAATTAGATCAGGTTGCTCAGCACCCTACCCAGCCTGACCTTGATCATTAATTATTTTTTCACAGTAGGCTTCAGTGTACTACTGTATTTAAATGAAAACTACTTGATAGTTTTTCCCTGTCAGCTGGTATTTTTTTCTTTGAAAAGAAAACCAAACCCCAGCACAGTCCTCAAGCATATTTATTCTGATTCTTTTACTTAAATCAGTGCCAACTTCTCTTAGTTAAACTGTTTTGTATCAAAATATTCTCTCGTGTTTCCAGACTATTTCCAAATAGACTATGTCCATCTTTAAGGGTGCTTTTGAGATAAGGCACCAGAATATCACTTTGAATATGAATTCAGCATCACTAGCACATGGGCTCCTGCCAGTTCTGCTGTGTCTGTCACTTGTTATGTTTTCTCATATCCTTGAGAGCCTGCAACAGAGTGCTGTTGGAAGCTTACAGTACAAGCTTCTGCAAAATATCAAATGTAATCTAGTTCTTTTCATGATGAGCAATCTTCTACAGATGTTGCTTTACAAATGGGGAGTTTAATGCATCTACCACTTCTCTAATTCTTTGGCAAGTGGAAAAATGGTCCCATGTGATCCTTGCATATATTTTATATTAGTGTCTGTTATAAACAGGTACTGTGGTAGTACACTGTCTGTAGAATCATTTGAAGTTTGCAAACACAACTGATTAAGCACCTCATGAACTTTCTGTGTTTATTATTTTGTCAGTTCTGGGAGATACAAGGACTGGAAGAATGTATAAAACAATCTCAGGTTGTAGGCAGCCAAAATCTTTACTGAAAATGAAGTAGGGGATTGCAAGAATTTAGGATCAAAGTATAGAGGAAGTATATGAAAGTTCATTGTTAAACTGGTCTCCAGTGGCAGAGGTATATTGGGTAAAGATCCCCAAAGCTTTCTGAAATGAGATTTTGAGCAGAAAGACACAGACTGTGCAAGTCAGTTCACTGCTAACAGTCCCAGGTTGCATTCCCCAATCCAGGACACACAGTTTTCCACTGTGTTCAGGTTAGCTGCTCTCACCAAAAAGGTCTCACTGTACAACAGGAATCTCTTCTCCAGAGAACCAACTTGATGAAGTGCTCTCAGACTTTAAAGAACTTGTAACAGAAAGAAATTGCCATTTAGTTTTATATTCTAAACTTTGTTCCTGTATAATCAGCCTGTAAGTGGTAGTCAGTTGAAGTTTTTCAAAAGTAGATGCAGGTCTATGACAGTAAGACCTGCAAGATCTTTCTTGGTTATGGAAGAGGGGAAGCTTAGTGGTGATTTCCCTTCCTTCACTGCAGATTTCCCTTCCATCCTGCAGGGCTTCACCTGCCTGAGCTGTCCCCATCACGCTGTAAATGCCTCTGCCAGTCTCTTGCTTAGCCCGTGTGAGAGCAACAACACACTCTCTCTCTCCATCCTATTTCACATACGTTCCTACGTTATGTCGAATTAGTTGGAGTTGGATTTTATTTTTAATGTTAAACCTGAGAATTCAATACACATTAAAACGTGCTTTTTTTTTTTTTTTTTTTTTTTTTGCCTCTACATTTTCATTCATTTGTAGCTTCCAGTCTTCTTGGACATGCCTGATGCTTCCTGATGCCCAGAGGCATTAGGCTACCCAGACCTGGTTAAGCACAGTCCTTAATGCACCACGGAGTTCAGAGAAAGAAAGAGAGAGCTTTCAAATATCTGACTGCAGGAAAGACAGGGTGTCAAGGAGTTGGGATAATTCCAGATCCCCTGCTGAAAGAGATAACAGAGGGCCTGCAAAGCCCTTGCCAACCCTCAAGGTAGATCAGCCTCTGTAATTGTTCTGCTGAGTTAGCAGTGGAGAACCAAAAGGGTGGTAAACAAGTTAGATTTAAAGCGAACACCAAACCAAACCAGAAATAAATATTTGGTACATTTATTTGCAACACATGTCTAAAATCCTGACCTAAATGAGAAAATAAGTGCATTATTAGGGCTACAAAGTGTCCTCAACCTGGAAGTGTTCCAGTCATCAATGAGAAAAATTTACAGTTCCAGGATGGACAGTAACATGATGCTTTGGCCTGAAAATATGAAAACACTACCTCTGAGGAAAAATAATCCAAACCAAAGACATTCACAAGTAACTTGGAGAAAAGTGTCAAAGGGATTGTAGTTCTAGAGGGACAAGTCTTTAAGAAATCATTATAAAAGCTAAATGTGAATATTTGCCTAAGTACTAATTTAATAAGGGATAAAGAGATAATTCTACAACTATTTTTTCCAGTAGATACACATAAAAATTTTGGAGAGCAGAAGGAAGACACTGATTTCTTTAATATCCCATCAAAACATTAAAGCCAGTTTTTAACCAAGTCCTATCTGAATCAGATTCTAAAGTCTTAAGAAATTAACCTATAACATGGGGAAAAAACCCCAACAAAACAGGCTTACTTGTGACTTCTGTGTTAGTTTCTTTCAGAAATTTCTACTGGGTTTTCTTTTTGGAGCTAGAAGTTTCACACCATGTGCTGACTTGTGCTGGAAAAGCACATTAGACCTGAACTGGGAAGAATGCGAGTAAAAGCCTGACAGGGGAAAAGCCCATCTTCTAGTGTTTTCAATCATCACTGCTTTCCAAACCTCGTCAACATTAAACTGAATTTCTGATATGACTGCACTGTCCCTGTCAGACGAAATCCTGATGGAAATCAGGGGAAAAAGTCAGTAGCTCAATCTAGGCTTTGAAGGTGGCTGAGCTCCATGCTAGCACTAAAAGCAGCAGTTATTCGGAGAGATGAAACATGGTATCATAATGAACCCTTGTACGTGCCAGGTACCAGATTGAGAGCAATATGTAACAGTCATTATTCATATCAGCTAATGATGACAAGATGACAAATGGTAATTTAAATTAGGGAGACAATGAAGGCTCTGATTATTCAATTAACTTACAGCTTTATGAAATGAAAGATTGTCTATATTTTTTTAACGTTGATTACTTTTATCTCCAACTTTGCAATACCTGATAAGTGAAGAATTTTAGAGGCTTTCAAGAAACAGACTCTCATGTGAATATGAGCTTATTTTATATTCTTTCTTTTTCACAAAGTACTTATTCATACTATCATAATCAAAGACACTCACTGTGATAACATTTCAGAATAGATTTTCACTGAACAAAGTCCCTGTTCTGCAACTAATTCATCAGGTTTTGCAAGTGAATGCCTATCACAGAAGGACGACAAGATCAATCTCAAATCTGCCTTGGCTTTGTTCATCTGTGATGGACCAGAGCCTACATTCAGTAGAACACCTCCAGAGCCAAAATTCAGTGTAAAATGTTTAAAATAACATCTGGTTTTGAAAGCTGTGAGCACCTAATAAACCTCAGACATATGCTTATGTTTCCATATCCTGAAATATCCAGGAAAAGCTGAAGAAGCAAGGATTGGCTTGAAGATTTTTTTTTTTTTCTGTTGAAGGCATGTTTAGTGGAGGAAGCCAAGGAACAGAACAGTGCCAGCAATACCCTGGCCTACAGGGGTGGAACCCAGGGCACAGAGAAGGGTGCTGCCCTCCCGAGCAGGGTCTGGGGATGCTGACATTGCCAGGTCTCCAAGGCAGCCAAAGGCAGCTCCATGGAAATACCTGCCTTAGTGGGAACCCCAGGGCCAGCAGAGGACTGCAGATATGCAAAGCCTCAGAGCTGTACAATGAATGTTCAAAAGGTAGGGATTTGGCTAAATTCCAGTTTTAAAAGAAATAAAGACTGCCTTTCAAGGCACTAAGGCAGCCAGATTCCATCAGTTCTCACTACATTTTGAATAACTCCCCTGGCTTCTCTCCAGCAGGAAAAACTTGTTACACTGCTGTTACTTTGGACCTCAGTCGCAACACACAGGCACAGAAAATGAGCTTTTAAAAGATTAATATGAAAAGTAATAATTCTAACTCTATGGCTAAGAGATTCATCTGACCAAGAAAACAAAAAAAAAAAAAAGCCATTCTGAATCTCAGACAGATGAACTATTATTTTGCAGTAGCCTGGGATGTGGAAAATGAGGCATACCTGGGAGCTGGGCAGGGCACCACTGTGCTCCAGTGCCAGCTTGTGCTAGGTCAGGAGAAGGATGCAACTCCCAAGGGACAGTCCTACAGCATCACCATCATCTCCTGTGTAGGTGTGAGACTGAAGGACATCCTTGCATCCTTCTCTCCCATCAAGCCACAAATCACAGGGATGGGAAACTATCAGGCACTCCCTTGCCCCCTGTGCAAGGTACCTCCCAAGGTTGCTTCTCAAGGACAAAGGATGTTCAGCACAGCTGGAGTCCTGGCAATGCACGTGGGGTAAGTCTGCTTCTCACTGAGCTGTGGGAGGAGAAACCTTTAAAGGTTGTCTCATGTGACATCTTGACTGTAAGCAGTTTCCTTTCTGTCCTGCGTCTTCAAAAACCTCTGTGAACTGTGTGGATTTCATAAGAAAAATATTTTTGTTTGCTTTAACCTTAATCTGGCTTGAAGTAAAATGAGTCTCACAACTTTTAAAACCACATAAAATCACATTTATGTACTCCTCCTAATTAATGTATCCAAAAAGGTATAAATTTCATCCCTAACTAACTGCTCCAGGGAGTTGGCAGCTCGGCAGTGGTGGTGTTTGTGTGGAAGTTTCCAGTGAAGGATGGAATGTGAGAAGCTGCAAGGGTGTCCCTGCAGTAAGCTGACATGCCAACAAGCAGTACATCTCAACCCTGAAGGCTCAAAGACCTGCACCATTTTTTGTAATAACTTGTTACAGCTTGGTGACAGCTTGGGGTGAGGAGAAATCAGCTTATATTTTTCATTTTAGCGTGTCCAGCACACGCATTAGCTTTTCAGAACAGTACATTTGTGAGAGCAAGCTTATGTGCTGGGGACAGGGAAGGGTCACTTCTGAGTCACATCACAATAATAATTGCATTTCACTACACTATAATTTGTAGCAAATGATTGTACAAGTCTTCATTTAGTAGGCATAACTGAAATCCAGTTTCTTCTTTCACGAGCTATATCAAAGAATATTTGTTTGATATGACCAGGGGGGAAAAAAAAGCCTGTGAAGTGTTTAATGATTTAAACACAGAACAACTGCAGAGACACAAGCTAGAATTAAGGGAATTAAAATTATATTCTTCAGTCCTTTTTATGTCTCCTGAAATCATGCCTGATCAGCATCCCAACACAATTTGGAACATGATAATAAACAACTCAACCTAACAAATATAATTATGTGTTTTCTTAGATACATAGTTAAGTACTGTATAGATCATTATTGGTTTGCATCTCAAAGAAACTTTCAGTATCTTACTGTGGAGATCAAATGAGTCAGTTGAAGCATTTTGGACTTGATATATCAACTCTTTGCTCTTTTCAAATAAGTGCCACCAGGGAGCTGCCACAGTAGAGGTTTCTCTTTTCAGGAAGACCTCTAAAGATGCTAATGAGGGATGTGGAGCACCCAACTCTGTTCCCTCCATGCGCCAAGTCCCCTTCCTCTTGCTGACTGCCACTGCTCAGCTGCTATGACAAGGGTTTGTACCAGAACTTAGCTCTTCTGAGTGAGGACTTTCTCACATTTTGCAACCAAGGTTTAATCACAGCCAATTTTACTCCTGCACTCTTCCTGAGACAGTTACCTAGCTGTTTATTCACTGAAGTTCACAGGCAATAATCTTGCCCCCCTCTCATCTTTACTAAAAGAAAGGGCTAATCTTTTTCTTGTCTAATACATACATCACTCAAACCCCAAAAACACTACCTTTCATCAATATCTTGGAACTTTTTGTCATGGGATTTACTTTGTGCTTTGGCTGCTAGAGCTAAACCACCCCACCCCAACCAATTAAATAATGGTTTCCTACCGAACTAGTTACAAAGGGAACTTCTAAATATGCTTCAGGGGAGCTCTGGCATCTCAAAAACCAGAAGAGAAATAAAATTTTGTCAAGCGTGCTGTATATTGTTTTAGTGTGATTTGAGATGTGTGTCACAGGTTTGTGATATTGCAGTAAGTGCATGATTTGATGAACACAGGACTTGCTGGGTATTTTTCATCCATTTAGTTTTCCTCCCGTCTTTCCAAGACTGTTTCTATTTGTCTTTACAAGTTTTCTGAGCAGAGCCATCTGTCAAATATAGCAGCAGACACAGGGAAGTTCCCAGGCTCAACCTGCCTCAGTCAGCAAGGGCACTGCTTCCCACTTACCAAACCTATGACTCCTTCAGTCTGTTCTCAGGAAAGAGCAGCTGGCCACCACCAGATCTTCTCTAGCACTGCTGTCCATCTCATCTCAGGCAATCTCACTTTCTTAGGGAAAATTTTGTGAGGAGACCAGGAGTAATAGTGTATCAGGTGAGCTGTTCTTCAGTGCAAACAGCTTCCAGCCATTTTCTTCCTTCATGACTTCCTCAGCTTCCCCACTCTAAAAATGCATGTGATCCAGTGTTTGTACAGTGAGAAGCCCTCAGAGTATCCTGGTTCATTGCCTATTTCTGGCAGGCCCAGGAAAATTGGCAAGCTATCCTGGATAAATGCTGAGGCACCTTTGTTCCAGGAGACCTTCTATCAATCTCATTTATTGGTGCAGTGCTGCACTGTAGTGTTGTAAAAAGCACTAAAAGGAAAACTGCTTGGGTGGAGTTACCTGAAATACGCTTTTCAGCTTGTGTCCGTACTCCTGTTCACTGCATGAAAGTATTGCAGAGGCAGCAGCAGCAATTTCATGCCATCGCTGTGCCATTTGCACTGGGTGCCCCTAATATATTGTCCCTGTCCTCTGTTTCACCACCCACATCCATTTCAAGTCTCACCTCATTGCAAATTATTGCTAAAAATGCCGCTAACCTCTGACTATGACATACGTCAAAGCAGAGTTCTCACCAATTTCACCAACATTCTGTATTATCAAATGGTGGGGGCTGGTGACACCTCAAGTGGACAAAATTTAGCTGTGGTCACATTGCATGACTCACTCAGTACTGGTGCTGAAATTCCAGATTTTTCTGTGCATGTGACTTCCCTCCTCCCCACCCATGACTGCCAGCATGAGCCACAGCAGGACACAAACACCTGCAATTTTTGTCTCACTTCATGTTATATAATGCCTCCTGAAACACAGAATTTGTTGCACACACGTAAGGCCCAAGTGAATGCACAAAGCAGAAACCTAAGTACAGGCATGGCCCCATAGGCTTGATGTCCTGTGAAATCTGCTGCAGCCACGGCACCTTTTTCCAGCAGGAGCATTGAAAGAACTGCAAAGTGCTGGAGGCCAGCTTGGAAGGGAAACACTGATTGCATATAACCAAAGCCAGGACAAGAGAGGGCAGAAGAGCTCAGGCTAAAGCAGGTGGCTCAGAAAGCAGGAGTGATGCTGGAGCAAGACATCAGTGGTGGTCCCCATGGGCTCAGACACTGAGCATCTCTTGGGATCAGGTGCATGGTGAGCATGACATAATTCAAATGAGTATTTATAGTTTATTAGTAAAGCAGATGAAGTGAAATGAGAATTAGAAGATCCCATCTAATCCTCTTTGCAAATAAGTTTTTTTAAGATGTAAGACTTGTATATGATTTCTAACATTCAGAATTAAAGGCAGTTATTTCTGATTAAGTTCTATTACTACATTCAAAATGAACTTAGTCATGATGAATTTTTTTGGTACTAAAAAAGACATGAAAATGCAAATCCGAGGATCTTCTTCAGCTGCTTAGTATTAATGTCCAACTATGAATTGAACTAAGTTAATTTTAAGTTAAGGGTCACTCTTTCAGGAAAAAGAATAAAAAAAAAATTTTGGAAAGATGTGTCTATTTTTCTGTAGCACAAAAGCTGTTATAACTCCTCTGGCTAGTGCAGCTGTTCTTTCAGATGCAAAAACTATCATCTCAACAAGAATCTTCAAAGAAAGAAAGACTTCACATGAAAAAAACTGAAAGAAAGACCTTAACTTTAAAAATATATATTTATTGAAGTTCATTAAATTTGGTTAAATTAATAATGACCATATCTGTCATTATGAGTTTAAATGGCAAGGTTGATGCTAATTCCCATTTTTACACTGACCAGCATCTGCTATAAAACAAAGGTACCATCTACTGGGATTCAAACCTGCAGCAAAAATCCCTATTTGGAGTTTATATGTCCTCACACAGCAGCGAGGCTGAGGTGACACCGGGGAGAGATACAAAATACTGCAGCTTGCTCATCCACAGTCCATCATGTGACATTATCAGAAATACTGGTAAATGGCATTAATTTTCAGGTTTGCCTTCAAAAAAACCAAATCCACATCTTCACTTGATGTTGATTAGTCTTTTAGTTTTTTTTAACTGTGTTTACTGAGCAACAAGCTAAAAATTAAGATCAGCTAATTTTAACAGAGGTGAGTCATACAGATCTCCAGGAACCAACCAAATTCAGCATTTGGCTGTGTTCCTTGCTTCTTGCAGGCTCTAGAGGAAAGCGATAGGAATTCACATGGCTATCACAAAAAACAAAAAAAGTAGTTTCTGTTTGTGTTGTGTGACTGAGCTGAGGACCCCACCATTTTCTCCTATTCCTGCCTATTGCATGCCATCAGTTTGAACAGCTTTGTAAATAAATGTTTCACACACACATTCACACAAGCTCTTTGACAGCAGAAAAGTCTTAAATGAAAACTTAAAGGCTCAGGTTTGAGGGAAAGGGTGTGATGTTGCTGAAAACATCCACCATCAGACTACTTTCGTGCCATAGCCATTGGAGGTCTTAGGTATTAAAAGTTTTGTACAAAACCTGAATGCAAAGCATTCGCCATCACGTCTTTGATAAGAGTTTCATGAAACTCTTCAAAACCACTAACTTTCTTCCTTGCTTAGGAAGAAACTTCACATTCACCAACAAATTAACTTCCCACTTTGGAAGACTTGTGTTTAGTTATAGCCAGATAAAATTTCACTTCTAAGATGAAGAAAATGCCCAAACAGTGCCACTTTTAATCATGAAAACTGCCATGCAGCAGGTAATGAAGAAAGCCAGACACTGGCCTACACAAATGAATCCCCTGGCTCAGAACACAATCCCAAACAACACCAAGTTCAACCTCATTTTTGACAGACCATTTCCAAATAAAGCAGAAGAGACATGCGAACTTATCTTGCTATAAATCTTTCTCTCTCCAGCATTTCCCAGAAACTCTAATTCAAACAGGGACCAGATCTAGCAGACCATATTAAGGCACAATTTTAATTTAAATCAGTGAGAGCTACTGGTGACTAGCACGCAGCATTAAACCACGTGTACTTATTAGAGTCCTAACAGAAACATGAATTTTAAAACAGATGGTAGAAGCTGAAAGAAATTGAATCACAAAATACGATCATTAACATAAATGCTTCCTCTTCTAATCAGCTACCACTGTGGTACTATCAACTGGAGTGTTGAGGAATATCATTCATTTCCTCATCGCAGAATGTAAATATATGAATTGTTTCACTCCCTACTTTCCCCCCACCCCCATATGCCCTTTGCACAGGCACTTTCTTTTCCCTCAGTGTTTCCCTCAGCTAGGAAAAAAAATAGGGTGGACCATTTTCTCTCCTTCCCAACAGTGCAGTTTTCTGCACCTACTGAAAAAAACCCTACATGTTGACAGAAGGGAATATTCTGGGACAACATTTCAGACTTATTCCTCCCACACTAGAGTACAACCTGCCAGGTGCAAGCATAATAGCTTGGGAAAACAGCTAAAAAAGTACAACTGTGAAGGAAAAAAAGCAGAGCTTGGGCTTTTCTCAGTTTACACAGCAAGTAAACAACTAGTACTTTGTGCTCAAACCATTCAGCTACAAATAAGTTGTTTTTCTCACCTTCTCTATCACCTTCATCAAGAAGATTTCTGCAGCCAGAATTTAATGCTAGGTTTAATCACATAATGGACCAGAATGTTGGTTAAAATACTCTTCACTGACAATGGCTGTGAGAACTCACATGCTGGAACACAATACAGGTAGGAACTAGAGCAGCAGTAAAAACCAGTCAGCACAAGAACCAAGGATTCTTGAAGTATACCAGCATACTACAAGGAGTGTCTAAGCTACCTCAGAAAAATAGTCACATAAAAATGGTATTCCCTTACTTCAGAGAGCTTTCAGACGTGCACATCTATCATAAATCCCCAAACGCAGTGAGAAAATGTGCTTCTGTGGCTCCTTTTCCTTGAGGAGCACAATAGCCCAGTGCAGCTCCTGTCCCCACCTTGCTCAGCTGTAACCTTAGTCCTGCCAGGTCCCTGCCCAGGTCATGACCTGCCCAAGCCCCAGCTGACAGTAATGGGTAGCTTGTCCTGTAGGGCCCTCAGGGAACTAAATTTTTGTGGTGTTGAGGACCTGGCATAGTGCTCTTTTTCTCTCAGAGAAGCAGTGTGCTCCTGAGATTGTCACGAAGTTCCCAAAAGGGCTCTGTAAAAGGGGGCTGCTGGGCCTGAGCTATAGGAGCATCAGCATTTTAAGCATGCTCAGCCTGAGCCAAAACACTGTGAAACTGTTACAGGCATCACTTTAAATTTCTGGACAAGACAATCACAGGTTTTGCTCATTTCCGGTGTAATTCACAGCAGCTACACAGGGTTTTGATCTGCAGTAATTTAAATAGACTGCAGCAGGCCATGGAATTTAAACCCCAAGCTTTTGTTTTTCTTTCTAACTTTAGGTGCTGCAAATGCTGCAGCAACCTAGAAATAAATTTTCAGATAAAAATGGTCACTGTAGTAATTTCTCTGATCTTCTGGGTTGAAGGAGTAAGGCTAAATATATGTATGAGGCCAAACAATTTAGACATACAATGTTGCAGGTACAGGACTGAATTTCAAAATCATTACCCCTGTCCCCTGCATCAAGTTATTGTCAATTATTTATACACAGAAAAGAAATTGCTACCATTTTATGCAGAAATATCTATGTATTTGTTCTCCCATGAATAAAGGCACAAAACTTCTACCTATTATTTTCCCAGCTGGAAGCTAATCCACGCTAAATTTTGCTGCAGCGCTGAAGATTTCTGAAAAGCTTCACAGATAATTGAATTGCAGCTTCAATACATAGAATCTCTCAGTAGGCAAAAGAGTATCATCCTCTGTTTGTCATCAGCCTTTCTAAAGCAGGAAGAAGATCAAGAAAAGAACAGATGAACCTGTTGAGAGGTTCTGACAGCTTTACTTCTCCCAGCAGTGTTAATAACTACCCTACAATTTTGAATGGTTATTTCAAGGCCTTAAGACTTAGAGACTGACTTAAAGCCATGCTGCAAATGCAAGTGAAATGGAGTACTTCCATTTCCACTGCAAGTCTGTGTGGAGCTGTTGTCCTCTCCATGCAGCATTTTCCGCTGGCACTTGATGCTCAAGGTGGGCTGACAGGCTCTCACTGTTGCAGCACCTACGAGGCACTGCCTGCTGGGTAAGGACCTGCACCAATTGTTCAGGCAAGCTCTCATCACGCTCAGTATAGAAATAAACTGAGTCTAAAATAGATTTGGGTTTCTTCTGGGGCTTTCTAGCACAGTTTTGAGCCATTTGTCCCACTGAAGTACTGATTCAACAGAACAGAATGAGACGTTTGCAGCCTCATTGTATGATCTTTTCTCTTTTGTTTTCAAGTTCACCTGAACTTCTGAACTGGTATCTTTTTTTCCCCCAGTTAGCTTAAGTGACTGTTTCATGGCACAGTGATTTGGAAAATGCTCATTTTATAAAGGCTTATATTTCAGTCATCTTTCAGTCCCCAGAGACAATTATAACACTGAACGTTATAAAGCTAAGGCTGCTAACATACAGATGGCAAAAACTGTTGGTGCAGCAGGAAAGGAATGGTAAGTGTTTCATCCTACCAGCTGCTCTGAATCCTGTGCAGGGGCAAGAAAACACATTAAAACCTTCTCCTTGCACAAGACTAGCTGTGAGCTCCTGATTGTTGGAAGTCCAGAAAATATCCTTCCAAGCTGCCTTGCTGACAGCCCAGTCTCTCCTGTAATCTCTCAGTGCTTCTGGGAAGGGATCCCCTCTTTTCGGACAGCAGTTTGAAGCTTTCTCTAAAACTGGAAAGAAGGAAACAATGGTAGAATGATCCTGTGCTCCATGAGGAGAGCAGCCACCTCCCCAGGATGTTGAAGGTCACTGCCTGGGAATTTTGCTGTGCTCGCCTTTGCCAGCACATGGTGACCTCTAAAACAGCTGTTTCTGGAAAGAAACAGCTCTCAAATCCAAACATCCAACCAACTAATCTTAAAAATCTGAATCCTGCTTTTAATAAAGTTATACAAGGGACGGAACAGAATGAAACATTTGCTTACTGATCAAAACCGATTGGAGCCATGATTAATTGGTTTTGAAATCTGAAATGGCAGGTTCATTCCTGGCCAAACAGAAAAAACACAGCAATTGTCTCTCTACTCCCAAACAATGATGATGGTTAGTTGGACATGATATCCCATTTCTAAATGTTTTGCTTTCCCAGTGTCCTGAGCTGACACAACAAGAGTAACTTGTACAGCAGAGGAAATATTGCTGGACACAGCCTGAATCCTGTGCAGCTCAGGTCAGAAGCTTCACTTTTCCCGAGTGCCTTGCTCCGGCTGGGATTACCTGAAGCACCACTGCAGTTCAGACCCTGGGTAAGACACTAAGGAGAAATTAAGCATCTAAAATTTGGAGAATAGATTTGTTGCACTGTGCATTTTCCTACTGAATTGCTTTATATTGAGGCATTACTTAATACTCTCAGTTTTCTGAGCTTATGAAGTGTGACTGCCATTTAACATCACCTTACTGTCCTGAGAGTCATGCTGATAGAGGGATTTATTGCAGTAAAATGGCAGCCTTTGGGGAAAAAATAATGGGTCCTTATTCGTCTTCATAGGACATTTCATACAGGGACCATTCAGGGGCATTTTTTGTCACACAGGGATGTTTGGAGTCGAGGTTGGTCTGAAAACCTTCCTCCATTGTAAAATGTCACTGCACACATCAATGTCATTATTATAATTGCTGCAGTTATTAGATTTATTCTTCCCATGAAATATAGAGATGTGATCCATTTATGTGTTTGCAGTGCAGTCAATGCTACTGCTCTCTCTTTTCTGCTGCAAAGTAAACTGTGTGTACAAAAGGCTGACATTTCTTTGGTGGGGAAAATGTTATCAAGACAAAACAAATGAATAAACCCCTTTCTTCTGGTAAGGCAGAGCCCAGAAGGCTATCAAGAGCATGGTGCAAAATTATAGTAATAGGATAATGGAAAAATTACAATTTGTGGAGAATGAAGTATATTACTTCTACATTTAACTGCACTGTGGAGAACAGAAAGAGCTTTTCTACAGAAAGATTTGATGTAGAGCCAAAATTTTGAATTGACACCTTAAAATAACCCGCCAAAGGAAGGGAAAAAATAACCTTTCTTCTTGAAATCCTGTAGCAGAGTTAGCTCAAATTAGTACATTTTAAAACTGCTGCCCAGAGTTATGGGTTGGGGAAAGAGTGACTATTAACTGTGGATATTGGTCCAAGTTCATGGAAAAGCTGGAGAATTATTTAGTAAGGATAGCTGTTCTTGGTAGTTGGCTTGGAAATTCTGTAATACTGACTAAACCCCCCCAGGCTTCTGCTCACATGGGAGGAATTTTACTTTGTTCACACAGATGAATTTAATCTGATTATTCTGTACAAATACTTTTCAAGAAATACTGGAGGGCCATTCATTATTTTGCATTTATTAAGGCTGTTTTTTAAAGTTATATTTCTGAAAAATAAAGATGAAACAATGCATCAGTTTCTGAATGCCAGAACTAGTCTTACACATTTTGATGTTTAGCCCTGAAGTAAGCCATCAATATATTCATATTTGATTTCTTTCCAATAGAGACTCATATGTATGTTTTTAATGGTGAAAACACTGAAAGTGTAGATTTCTTCGTAGTACATCTAAAAATAGTAATTAGAATTACACAGGTTGCCTTTGCATTCAGTGCATTTGCTTTAGTTTGCAAAAAGTCTGTAAAAAAAGTATGTGCAGACACTGGAAGAAACGTGAAGCTGGTAAGGTGTGTCAACGTGTTTTCAAAAAAAAAAATAAAAGTCTGTAAAATGGTACTATCCAGGTCTGATGAAAACTCAGCAGGTAAGTGGACCTGTGGTCTTTGAATAAAGAAAAAGTAAAGATCTTTTGCTGTGCAGATCATGCCTACCAGTATTCCTACAGGGAATTTATCTTCATGACATTTGTTACAGAGGAAAACAGTTGCTTCAGACTAGGTCTTAATCTAATAGGATACATGAAAATTGAGAAATCTATCAGTGCAAAATTCAGAAAGAAATTAGTTCTGAAAATGTTCTGCGAGTGTAAGCTGTTTGCCAACTCTGTTACAAACACTCTCAGCTCTCCCTCCAGACTGAGAAATATCTCCAAGATGTGTCCAGGTCCATCATACCTCTGCTGGTGGCTGCAGAGGTTTCAGAAAGATCTTCCAGCACAAGAAGCAGATCCCAGGTGCCCCATGCAGCCAGAACATGAGCATGAGTTGGCTGCTGTAATCTGCTGAGGTGCGGAGCGCTGTGCAGGAGGTGTGAAAGCTCCGCTGCAGGAGATCAGTTCTGAAGCAGAGCCAAGCTGCACTTTGGTACCATCGCTAGCAGGCCATATCTGAAAGTTATCTCTGGGTGGCCAGCAAGGTTTACTTCTGTGATGGTACTTACATTCAGGTGGAATTAAATTCTTGGAGAAGCCATGAGTGACACTGAGTATAAACAGAAGTCAGTTGCAGAGTACTGTGCGTCTTCACTGAAAAGAGCCAGTTTTGAACAATATTCCCCTTTTCTTTTTTTAGGACAGTTTCTGTTTCCCTGCTGTGAGTTGATCACACATCCACACCAGGTATCACAAAACAGTCAGACTAACACTGGAGAAGAGAGGGGATCAAGAATGGATCCTGGATTTTCAAAAGATGCTTCATCTCCTGAGACCTGACTTGAAAGCCATCACAAGTCTCCCCAGCACTTCAGAAAATGCACTGCCTGATATAAATGTGCAACAGCCAAACGTCGTTATTGCTATCTCTTGGTTACAATTAGAAAGTCTTTGCTAGTTGTTCTCACTTAATGAAACTTTTGATAAGTGTGTAGATACAAAATCTAATATTTTGGCCAGAAATGAATATGACTAATTACATTTTGTTATTTGCATTTTCCCTGAGGTATCAGTATTTCCTGCTCCCTTCCCAAACTGCAACATAAAACTACTTCAATTGGTTATGTAATTTGTTATTAATTTAAATAATGCACAAAACATGTTTTGGTTTCTCTGGGGGAGAAAGCGTCACCATCTTCTTTGACATAGTGGAAAAACCCTAAACTTAAAAAAAATTAAATTTTAAATATGTTTATAGAAAATCAGCATTAGTGCACAAGTTAGACAAGTTTTCACAAGTTTGGTGAAAATGTTTTGGATGTAAAGTTTATTTACCTGTATTGTGCTTGTGTGGCAAGGTTTTGGTAGCTGGTGGGGGGTTAAAGAGGTGACCTCTGTGAGAAGGTGCTAGAAGCTACCCCTATGTCCAGTGAAGCTGGACATTTATTAAGTCTGGTCTTTTAAGTTGTGTTTATGAAAAATAAAGGTGAAACAACGCATCAGTTTCTGAATGCCTGGACTAGTCTTACACATTTTGATGTTTGGCCCTGAAGTACACCATCAATATACTCATATTTCATATTCATATCAACTCCAAGGCAGACCCACTGCTGGCCAAGGCCAAGCCCATCAGCGATGGTGGCAGCGCCTCTGAGATAAGGTGTTTCAGAAGGGCGAAAAAACCATCAAAATACTGATGAGGGAAGCATTGGGATTCACCCCAGATGAATTTTTGTCTGTTTTCATTTTGTCCTAGGAGCCCAGAATAAATCCCCCAAGCCAGGGCTCTGCCGAGGAACTGCAGCATTGTGTGTCACACCACGGTGCCCGGAGCCACCCCTGATCTGGGCTGCACTCCTGCACTCTGTGTGCACAGACAAAAGCGCACAGGAGGGTTTGCTGGAATCCAGGGGTCTGACATCTCTTCTGAAAAACCTGAAGATGGGTCTAAGATTACAAAAACCTTTGGCAACTCAATTGTTATGATGTGGAAGAGACTCGCTGGTGTGCAAGGAGGCAATTCCTTCCTTGAGTGACCCAGCTGAGGCAAATTCACCTCAACAGCAGATCTGACTCCAAAATTTCAGTGACCAGAGAAGCTGCTTGTAGATTTTGGCTTCTTATTGCTCAGACTGCCTGACTGCACTAAAAAACAAGGTCCTAAAGTCAAATGAGATGAAGTCTTCAACAGAGAAGAACATTTGGTGAACATCTCCAGCCACAGCTTAGAAAATCTGATATGACATACAGTTTCGGCTATGGTCTGTCCACCTACAGTGTGGTGTCTGTTTGTTCAGGTCCATTGTTGGGGGAGACCTAAGGACCCCCTAGTGCTGAGTTCCTCTCTGTAATGAAAGGTTTGATTTCTTTCAAAACCCTGTGCTCTTGGAATGAGCAACTGATAAATGTGGGAGATCATAAAGCTTTGTAATGCCATGAATATTTCTATTCAAATATGTGAAAGTGACTTATTTGGAGTATGCATTACATAATTAATGATTCATTTTCAAAGATTTGCTGCTGTGGCCATGTGTAGAGTTGTGCTGTGATCACACAGTGCTTATAAGCCATAATCACGTGCTGTGTTCATTGTCATGCTACACCATGCAATTCCCATATCATTAGCATGGGAAGTCCAGTGAACTCTTGTGTTTGTAGCATTTGGAAAACTGTTTGCAATTTATTCATTCAAGAACTGGGAGAAGGAAATACAGAGGAAGCATATATTTGTTTCCTGTAGTCTCGCAGAATTTCATGCAATTAAAAAGCCAAAAGTATCTTGCAGCCAGTTGGGAAAGTTGATTCCTTTCAGGTCTAAGTCCCTGTTGACCATTTTGGTGCAGCACTGGATTGCCTTTCCAAGGGTACTGTAAATTCTTAGGGTTCTGTTGCTGAAAATCTGGAAGTGCTACTATTTTTAAAAGGTTCTATGCAAACAGTATAAATACTATATAAATATGAAAATGTAGTGTTATCATTCATCATTCTACAATCATTTAGTTCAGACTGCCGAGTCAAATGACCTTTGTGTGTATTACCTTCCTGCTAAGCTCCATCAGAGGTCCTATGAAAATGCACTTCACTCTGACAAACCAAACAATCTGTTGCCAAGAAACACAGAGAGCTCTTTTAATAAGTCTTTTTCTAACTTTATGCAGTTTAGACAAGAATGGCATAAATATTTGATTGAAACAGGTCATTAATCAACAGTTGCATTGAAAAGTGGTCTCCGTATTTGGTAAAAGGATTTTATTTCTAGCATTTTTTAATTCCACAGAAGTTAACTCTTACAAATTCCTTGTTTTACAGAAAGCCTTCTGATGTGGTATTCTGTAGGAAAGCTAAGGGCTTTAGAATCTTAATCCAAGGTATAGGTAAAGCCCAAATCCCTTTGTTTGCCTCCTGCTGGCTGCAAATAATTTTCTTTGTTTTAGCAACAGGTCTTATGTGAGCACTAATCATAAACCAAGCTAAAATGTGGATTTATGGTGCTCTAATTGTTCCCCCGTAACTGCTTGAGCATGCTCTTGTACCCAGCAGTGTGTGCAAGGCTTGCAACTTGCTCCTCACTCTCTTTTCCTCTCCTTTTTGAATCTCAAACTTCCATAGGGTAAGAATGGATGAATTCCTACAGTCACTGTTGCCAGTCAGTTGTGTGGGGAGTTCATGTTCTTTGCCCTTCAGGTTATCTCACTGCCTGTCATTTAGTTTATCCAAGTCTTTCCAGTCAGTGGGTTTGTAACACGAGACCAGTGAAAGGGCTAACTCACTCCTGCAGGCAGTTGTGGATGGAGGGATGGAGGGATGGAGGGAGGGAGGGATGGAGGGATGGATGGATGGATGGATGGATGGATGGATGGATGGATGGATGGAGGGATGGATGGAGGGATGGAGGGATGGATGGATGGAGGGAGGGATGGAGGGATGGATGGATGGATGGATGGATGGATGGATGGAGGGATGGATGGATGGATGGATGGATGGAGGGATGGATGGATGGAGGGATGGATGGATGGATGGATGGAGGGATGGATGGAGGGATGGATGGAGGGATGGATGGATGGATGGAGGGATGGATGGATGGAGGGATGGATGGATGGATGGATGGATGGAGGGATGGAGGGATGGATGGAGGGATGGATGGATGGATGGAGGGATGGATGGATGGATGGATGGATGGAGGGATGGAGGGATGGATGGAGGGATGGATGGAGGGATGGATGGAGGGATGGATGGAGGGATGGAGGGATGGAGGGATGGATGGATGGAGGGATGGATGGAGGAATGGAGGGATGGATGGATGGAGGGATGGATGGATGGATGGATTCTTTGGCACTGGGCTGCAGGAAGGCACTGCATGGTTACTCATGTTTTACTTTAGTTGTGATGGAAAATAAGTAACAAAGTGGCATAGTTTTCACTGCAGCTCAGAAATACAAAGGTTTTGTGTCTTATACTAAATAAATATACTAAATAATGATTAAATAAAGATGCGGTTTAAAATCATTAATGTTTAAATAAATATAAATATATGCTCTAAGTAAAAATACGACTGTATTAAATTTACTAAATACTAAGGATTTGTGCCAGTCACAGATGGTTGTATCTGAGGACAGTTTGTCTTTTGCTTTCATGTTCTTTCTGCGGGAACGTCTTTTTTTCTCCTCTGAAGTGCATCTGTTTCGGTGTTTCATCAGCAGAAGTGGTAGGTAGCTATGATAAATCTTTGAGTAGCTGATTTAATAGATCTTACTTTGAAGGTTCCTATGAGTTAAACTGATCACTCAAAAAAAAAGCCGTGTCAAAATCTTGCAGTGCTGCTGAAGAGAACTCAGATTCAGTCGCCAGTCACAGGAAAAGTTAGTATATAGCATCCTATAGAGGACAGCTGAACTGGTATTTATCATGATAGTATCTGCAAAGGAACTTCTTCAAACAGTTTCCATTAGTCCATCCAACATCCATGATTCTTCCAATATTTCTGTGAAAAATAATTTTAAACACAAAAATAATCATGTTTGTGGTGCATGTAGTGCAAAGAAAATCATTATCATAGAATTATAGCATGGTTTGGGTTGGAACAGACCTCAAAGATCTTCTAGTTCCAACCCCCTGGCCAGAGGCAAGGATACCTTTCACTAGGCCAGGTCTATCCCTCTAATCAACTTGGTGGCCTCCTCTGGGCTTGCTCCAACAGGTCCATGTCCTGTCCTTCCAGAAATGGACGCAGCACTCCAGGTGAGGTCTCACCAGAGTGGAGTATATTCTTTCTAAGATCATAGCCATTTCTTGAAACATTCCCTTAGAACATTAAGAATTCCCATACAAAGTTTGAAACTTTCTTTCCACTAAACATATTTTAATCTTTGAAATCGATACTGCTTCTAAAAAGCCAGTGGTGTAACCGTGGAGTGAACTCAGGAACAAACTTATCTTAAGACAACACAGATTTGATGTAATATTCTCTTTGTTAAATGTCTTAGCCTCTAGGGTTGCCTTAGGCTTTTGTTGCTGTTAATAAGTGATGTGGACTCAGGTGCTAGATGTCAAAGTTAAGTAAACTGTGCTCATACTGCCAGCTCAAAATAAAGGAGTAAAAAACAATCTGCAATTTGGTTTGGGAAAAAAACAAAAAGGAGGAAAAAAAATCCAAGGAAAAATGTCCTTCATATCCCTGGGAAGCAGAAAAGTGCTTGCATATCCGACATCCTAGTGGCAGCCCTTCTTTCTCCACAGCCTTTCTGAAAGGTTAAGAGTGTGGTAGCGGTGCACACCCTTTACTCAAAGACACAGGAGTCCAGAAGAGCTTCTGTGCAGAAAACCAGCCATCAAGTAACTCCTAGCGGTGTTTTTCAGCCTGTCACCTGTGGAGTTTACAGTCCTTTTTAGCAGCTGCCAGGAAAGGCACTATTGTGATGGAGCAAAAGAAATTTCTTAGTGAAATAATCTTAATGCACTAATTGTATCTCCCTTGCAAATTCCTGCTGGACTTAATTTTTTCCTGCTGCCTCAGAGGTTTTGAAACCGTGTCTGGAGCCAGAAAGAAAAGGTGGGAGCTAGAACGCTTCATTGCATGAGTCCTGGTTGCACCATTGCCCATCCCTGCCTTCCCACTCTTGCTGGTATCCCACTGCCTCTAGCACTGTCCTTTACTGAGTAAGAGAACATACAGGCTCATTGTGGACTTAGGGGTTGTGGAAAACTTGGAGGAGTAAAATTGCACTTCGGTCAGTAAATCTTTCTTATCCTGTAGCTTCTGGACTGAATCCAGCCTTCACATCTGGACGTTTTGAGGGAAGGCAAGTCCAGGACTGTGTGTGAATTGCACGGTTGGAGAGGAAGGAGAAAACCTGATTCTGCCAAAATGGGTCTCTGGAAGGGATGGGAGCTGCTAGAATTAGTTGGGTGGTTTGAAATTCTTAGTGCTGTCCATGACAGATCCCATGGATTAGGGACATGGGTGCAGGTACAAGACAAAGAGTTGAGTAGCAAATTACTTCTAATATTATGTGTTGCAATCTATACCAAAGATAAAAGCACCAGAAATTTGGATGATGTATTTTATATTTGTTCATGTATCTATTATGCATGAACAACCTCTCAATATGTCTAATCATTAAGAGCAATGTTGAGATATTTTGACAGAGGCTATGGGCAAATCCTACTGCAAACACCCTAAATAAGAGTTGGCCTGGTCCCATGATAAGAATCCTTTAGAAAAGCACATCACATGTTGCTCTGAGCACTGCTCTTTGGCCAGGACATAGAAAGTGAACGAATATTGAACACAAGGCTAGGATATTCCAGAAACCATTTTGTAAATCGCACTGTCCTGATATTCTAGCAGCTGCTGCTCTGTTTCATCTGGATATGAGTATCTGCTGTCAGAAATCTAATACATCTTGAGCATTTAATAGATGTCTTGGAAATACCTTTAGGACTTTTTCCACCATTTTAACTCCATGTGCTTTTGTCCTCCTATATTTGGACTTCCTTGAGATATACCTTGAGGTGCGGCCAGGCCTGGCATCATGTTTCCACTGGAGACACAGGGTGAGGTGAGATTCCAAAGGTTCGATGGCATGTGAATGTCACAAATGTTGTGGTATCCTTCCAGCTGTCACAGCTGGAGCTCAGTGCTGCTGTGCCTTTCATGGAGGGTCAGTTATCGGCACTGGCAGTGCACTAAGCAGAGATCAGCCCTCCAGCAGAATACTCCAGAGGCAGTTTCTTCCTCAAAATTCCGCCTGTGGGACTTTCCACAGCTGGAAAGTCTTTTTTGGTGTATGACAGTAATTGCTGTGCTTACAGAACAAAACAGAGTGGAAAAAAGGCAGGAAAAAGAATTCTCGCTCCTTTTCCCACACTGAGCATGAAATGTACTGGCTGGCCTTGAACCAAGGGCCAAAAAATAACCCATTACCATGTAACATGTTCAGCTGGGGAAAGTGCTTTGACATTTAAAAGAGATTAGTTAAAACCATCTCCTACACGATTCTGTAGGGGAGCAGCAAGAGCTGAGCTCCTCCCCAGGAGAAGGCAAGCTGGGAGGTGAGGGCAGCAATACGGTCAAGCCAGGAAGGGGCAGGCAGGAGCAGGCATTGTCACCACGGCAGAACCAGGTCCCACAGCACCAGGGACAGCCAAGAGCCCTGACAAATCCCTTCCCAACTCCTGTACTAGATTTTTAGGCATCCAGGTAAATCCCCAGGCTACGTGTTGAGTACTCTGTTATTAGATCTTTTGTTGGGCTTCACATGGTGGTAATCAATAATTGCAGGGACTGTCAGTAAAAATCCGCAGGCAGAAATTGCCACTGGGGTTTGTAATGTGTTTCTCCACTAGGTGAGAAACACCTTTCTCCACAAGGGTATCATAAACATTTTATTTTTCTCTTCTTACGCCTGACTTCACATTTTTTTTAACTGGGAAGATTGATTTCAGCAGCAAGCTCTCACTGAGGTTAAGGTTAGAAAGCTTACTCTTGATGTAAAATGCAAAAAAGAGACTCTATCAATGATTGATACTGTCAGTGTTGTTATTCATGACATTAATCCAAAAATCCAAAGTCGATATAATTAAGCTGCTTCTAGAAAACAGAGCCTTCAGCCTTCAGCCAGTTGTCTGCTTGTTTGTTTCTTTTTCTTAGGGGAGTGGAATATTGACATTTATGAAATGTTTCAAAGGAGTGGCTTTTGCTCTGGCTTGTCTCACTTTGTCCAAGACTGCTTTAGGGATAGTTGATGTCACAGGTTTGTCTGCATTGATCATTCTGAGGCACTTACTTTGGTCAGCATTTGGCCTGTCCTTTGTCATGTTGTTTTAGGTGACTGCTTTTATGATGTGGAACTGGTGTTTGTTTCTTTTGTGTGGGCCATCACCATGGACTGTTAATTGCAGCAGTTGTAATCACTTAATTGTTACAGGTAGAAATACACGCATACATATACACATATGTGATTTAGTAATTGCTTAAAAATATAACAACAGAGAATATAAAGGGCCAAGATTCTAGATACTGAGAAAAAAAAAATCAATGAGTTAATTTAATCAGTGCAGTATTGTAATTAACAGTTGAGTAGTCTTAATGTTTACTAATATGTGGTGTTGATTCTTACTTAGACAAACACTTTTTCAATAAAAAAATCATTTTGTGAGAATTAGTAGTATTAAGATAAATATCTTCCAAGCAATAAAAAAGGTATCATTTCTGCTAAGGTTTTACCTTAATTACCACATTTTCTGAAGGGGCAGCCTGACACTTCACAGGAGGAGGAAGCAAGCAAAATCCTTCAGTCTGAAAGTGGCTGGTATGTCAGAAGGCACTTTTGCTGTAGACACAATTTGCTTCCACTTTGCTAGAGTCTGGGAATGTGCTTATTCAGCCAGTGGAGGCTGGCTTCCCTTGGGAGCTGCTGCCACTCCAGCACTCTAACAGGTAGGCAGTAATTAATCATGTGAAAGCAAGATAAAAAACAGGAAAAATTTTGGCCCTTTCATAGCCTTCAGATCATTTAATGAGTATCACTGCATGAGCCACGTAAACAGCATTCACAGAAGGACAAGTATCTGTAGGTGCTTTGCACAACAGTCACTAATTTATATTGTATTTTTTGTGCTTGTACATATCTCCAGCTGCACCCAGGATTTCTCCGCGCTCAAGTCACTGCTGTGATACCCAAGATGCTGCTTCTCTTGTATTAAGGATTTGTTGGAGGCACATGAATGCAAGGAGGGTCTGCTTCCATGGCTCATCTAGGACAGGGCTTGCTCCAACTACCAGTGAAATTAAGGAAAGACTGAATTAAATCTCTGGGATTCCTCTTTTTTCCAGGAGTATTTTACAAATGAGCCTGGCTCTCTGATGCCTCCACAGAAATGAAGGTGTTGAAAAACATTTCAGGTTAAAGTAAAATCATTCTTCCCCTAGATAAAATGTCACATTTTATTTAAATACCTTGAATTCTCACTTATAAAGCTAACAATCAAATAAAAATACCAGAATACACTGATAGTATAAGGAAAAATAAACTTCTGGACATGCAAATTAATCTATTATCTTTGAAAAGGTTTTCTAGGGAGAATGAGTTAACTCCAAATCATACAGCCTTATTTAATGGTGTAAGCATCAAACCACTTTTTTGTTTCAATTACACTGCTTCTTTATCCCTATTATCTTACATATTGTTGCAAAAATAAATTGTTACCAAGGCCACTCCCCTGAATGAGCAGCGATTGAAATGAGGATGTTACTGCTGCTCATTCTTACCAAAAGATGTGGATCGTAGCAAGACAGGAAAGGATTTGAGGAAGCAGATCCTTTGAAACTTCCTGGGACCTTCACTGAGTATCTTGGGTTTGCAGTGTCTGGGCTTCAGCGTTCCTGTAACTCCTTGTACAAGTCAGAGGGGCTGATCCATGTGTCTGAAAACAGTGCATGGCTCTTGGAGAGTGTAAATGAAGGTCCTAAGCTTGGGGGTGTGTGTCAGTCTTCTTGGGGGCATCAGAGCCTGAGCTGGCACAGCAGCTGGGGATCCCGGTGCTGATGTGTGTGAGGTGACAAGCCAACAGTTTGGGGAGGGATGCAGACAAGATGTTCCAGCACATTTCAAACTGGTGATGGAACAGGCAGACGAGTGTCATCCTTTGCCAGAAAATGTCAGAGCCAGAACCCCTCCCCTCAGCTGGCATGGACAGAGGGACAGCAATGCCCAGGCTCCTCTCTAGAGCACTCCAACCAATTATGAATAATTAATTTCAGATCAGGAGGGGAAAATAATTTTGTTCTCAAATGCCCAAGTTTCAGAAAATTCGGAGAGGAAAGAAAATCGAGTATAAATCTCAGGCATGGCATAGCTCTTCATAAAGGATGTTTCAGTCCTAAGTCACAAAGCTGAAGAATTTATTCCTCTGCCCAAAACACCATTTGCCTCTGGCATAAAGAAATGACTTCTACAACAGACTCTGGGGAAGGTGGTGGCCATAGCTCATTGCTTCCTTCATGCATACTGCTAGTGGAAGTGAGCACTCAGCCAGGGGCTTGGCATGCTCTTCACATCCACACAGATCCCATGAAGCACAGTGGAAAAGAGAGCAAAGAGCTCACAGAAGAAAAAAACACCAGTGAAACCGTTATAGCGAATAGTACAGTAAAAATCAATTAACAAAAGTGGTTCCTTTGTAAACGCTCAGAATAATGATGACTTTCACATTTTTGAGAGTTTTATTGGTAAACTTTTTATTTGTAAGTGTATTTACTGGTTATGAGAACCAGTCTTGAGTTAATTTTTAGTTGGCTGAAAAGGACTGATAATATTTGAAGGTAAATCACAAGATATTTGAAGTAGCAGATAAGGGAGATAATGAACTGATCCAAGGAAACATTGCTTCTGTTGAGGGAAATGTTGCTATCTTTAGCAGCACCACTCAGCCGTGAATCTTCTTAGAATTAGTTGTTCTTTTTCTGGTAAAGCTGTACTTACTGAAATTTTTCATTTTTTTCGCTGTAAGTGGGTTCTGTGATAATAAGGATGGTGGTTTCATGCTGCACTGAGCATACACTGCTTTGCCAGGTGAGCATTTGACCTTAAATTATTTCACACTTGGTGCAGTTGGAGAAGCAGGAGGGGGGAATGTCTATAAATGTGATTGACTTTTGCATTTCTCTTTTTTGAGTTATGTCTTCAGATGCTAAGTATTATGATTCACTGTGCCAGACTGCGTTTGTTGCTTCATAGCTGTAAGACCGATAGGGGAATTTCACCCTATGGTTCATTAACAGAAATGGTTTAAAATTGAGAATTGTAGGAAATCTGTCAGGACCAAATAGGAAAATATGTGCACACGCAGAAACAACATAACGTTAAACATTGCCTGCCTCCTTGATCTTTATGGGATTTGCCAGTCTGGGTACTTGAAAAAAAGGGAAGTAGATGTCATTTGGACAGCTATTTTCACAGTTTGTAGTGCATGTATGTTTGCATGGTACTTGCCAATGGAGATCACTGTTTATCTCTGACAGATCTGAGGAATTCCTAAAAGACACTCTGAGTCGCAAATAAAAACTATTTGTTAGAAAAAGTTGGTAGTATTTTGGGTTTTAACCTTTCCTGTGCTAGAAATGCAAATATATGTGCTATATTTTATTTTAAACTGCCAATTTGCACTTGTACATTCTTATGCATTACATTTCTCCCTCTGTCACAGAGGAAGCCTTTTCATGCTGCTACATCTTATTCTCATTTAGAAGTGTGATATTTTGAAAATCTCATTTTAGAAGGTCAGTGTGGGGACCAGAATAGCACAGACAGATACATTTTCCTCATATTTTACTGGACATAGAAATACTTTCAAGGACAGACCTTGTTCAGCTGCAAGGACTTGCATTCAATAAAGAAAATTGGACTCCCTCACCCAAGCCATCTACCACTTTTCATTTTCTCACCATCTTCATCTGCCACCCATTCCTGGCATAGATGCACCACGTACCTACATGTTTGTTGTTTTGTTTTTTGTGGGTTTTATTTATTTGGTTTTTTTTTTTTTGTTTGTTTTTGGTTTTTGTTTTGGTGGTTTTTTTTTGGGTTTTTTTTGTTTGTTTGCTTTTTGCATTTTGGTTTTGGTTTTTGTTTTCCCTGTTATTTTTGTTTGGTTTTGTTGTGTTTTTTTTTGTTTTTTTTGTTGTTGTTGTTGTTGTTGTTGTTGGTGGTGGTGGTGGTGGTGGTTTTTTTTGGGTTTTTTTTTTCCTGTTTGTTTTTTATTTTTGTTTGTTTGGTTTTGTTTTTTTGTTTTTTTTTTCCTGGGGTGTGTGAAGGAATGAAGGGGAATGGTTTTGGGTTGCTTGGGTTTTTTCTTCCTGCTTTAAATGCTGACTATATTCTAATTTGGTTGTTACAAAACTTTTAACCTGTTTTAACCTGCCCCACATCCAATGTCATGGATAGTGCAATGAATATCTTTTAGAGACCACACTATGAAACGAAATGGACAACAGGAGTGCAGCAAGAGAAGCCCTTCTGGGAGTCCCTGCAGCAGCTTCCCAAGGGACATTGGGTATGAGATGTAGCTTCAAATGAAAACCTGCAAACCCTTGAAAGAGCAAAGGTCCTCTAGAAAGCTGAGTAGGTGCCACACTCTGCATGCTGCTATGCCACCTACAGTGCTCTCACAAGGAAAGATGACAGAATCTCAGCCAGCGTGAGCAAGGAGTCTGTGGCTGTGGGAAATATTTATCACTGAAAGGGTTACTAATTGTGCACTGAATACGAGAAGAACAAATATAACACAGAGGACTGTGATGTTTTGATGTAGACTTTAACTATTCTTGAATAAAAAAATGCTATGCAATGGGAAATGCTTATATTTAGCAAAACTGTACTTTGGTAATTGAACAGCAACTCACCTCACAGCAAGTGCAGATTCTTCTGTGAAGTCTAACAAAGCCCAACATACAAAAGATGCAATCAAGAAACACAATGCACTGTAAGCTGAAGCCTAGGTATGAAGGAGAAAAAAGGTGTTATTTATGATGATATAGGAAATATATTCCATTTTAACAGCCTAAAACCTCTTTCAATTGAAGGGTTAGGTTATTCAGTCACATGCAAGAATAAATCACCCACCAGCACACATTTTCTGAGTTAATTGTGAAGCAGGCAAAGTAAAATAGCTTTGAATACTAAGATAGACTAGCATGCTAAAATAACACATCTGCTAAAATAACTTTATTAATTAGTATGGTCCTTTGCCTCCAGGAACCAGTACTGGCATCAGGCAAGACATGATGCTGAGCACATTTGCCCTCATGCAACTGGCTGTACCTGGAACTGTGGTGGCAAACCTGAGGACAGATAATTAGACAGAAATTAGCTCAATGCATAAGTGGAATCGCTCCTCAGCCTCCAGTCTTTGGATCAAAGTCTGGAAAGAGCCTTATTAATGTTGTGTTGAGCAGAGAGCAGCCAGTGTGGATGCACCTTGCACACCATGTGAGTAAACTGGAGCATAGCAGTGAGGAAAATTCCTGTATATTGACCAAGTAGCATGTACCTGTCAGACTGATGACTGAAGACTTCTGACAAACTTACTAATTATTTGGAGCGTCAGAATGTATGAATGCATTGTTCCTAAAATGCGGTGACTGTTTTCAGTGAGGTCCAGCATCTGTTTTCCATGTCAAAATGTTCAGAAGGTTCCTGCCATAGAAAGTACGAAGCAGTAAGGTAGAAAGGATCCTTCAATGTAAAACCACTGTGCAAGGTCAGGAAGTTGTGGCTGATCCCAACAGGAATTGGGACCTTTGATGGATGACTGGATCAGCAGTACCCAAAGATATCTCCTAGTATGAGAAATTCAACAAATTTCTCCTGTCTGAGTCATGGGTCTTAGGAGTTTTGTGGATTGAAGAGCTGTAAGGAGTAGGTGTAACCATATAAACAGTGATCCTAATAAAAGTGGTTATTATAAACCTTCATTTTTTTTTAGATTAGCATTTCTTTGGAGAGAAGTGAAGGAAAGTTTTTTTAGAGAAATAATAAACTGTAAAGGGATGGATGGGTATGGTCAGCACATGCAAGGTAAGAGAAGGACATGAGCAGGATTTAAGCATTGGTAGTAAATGTTCTGTGGAAAGGATTAAACCACCCAGACTGAGCTAAAGTTAGATTCTCCACATTGAAGAGAGCACTTGGAGGTGTGTGTGTAAGGAACAGGATTTAATCTGCAGAGATAAAATCTAATGCAGCGGATGAAAGAAAGACAGTGAAAGGATTTGAAGAGAGGCTTGAAACTTTTAGAACAGCTGAAAAGGTATTTAGTTTGGTTTAGGTAAATAGGTTTAAACAAATAGGTTTGAACAAGGACAATTTCAAATAAATCCTTCTTTGAAATAAAAAGCCAAAAAAGCTGTTTTTTTCAGAATAGTCTCATCCTCCTTTGGTTGGAGCAAAAGGTATTGAATGACTTTTGGTGATGAAAAGCTCTCCTGGTACTTTTCCTGATATATTCCAAACTAAGGAAATCCTTTGAAAATTTATAATCTCAGTTGTGTTTTATATTTTAATTTTGATATGTTAAAAACAATTCTAACGCGATAGGAAGCTGGCTGGTGGTAGCTAACTGCATCATAAATTTATTCAGGACAAAAATGTTAACACCATAATTATTTTAAAAAATTATTATGTATAACAAAATTTCAGTGTGAATTGCCTTATTTGCCCTATGAAATTATATATTAAAGTTGAATGGTAAAATCTTTGAAGATATTTTTACATTTATTTTCCTGCCTACTGGAGGATTGGCTCAAGTATATTTTTCAATTTATTTTCCTGAGGAAAAGAGTCCTAATTAAATGCTAGAACCGCAGAAAATTCCACACATGCCTGTGATGAATTAGGCTCACTCTAAATCACTAATTTTCCTTTTATTTCCTACATAAAGTTTTTCAGTTCATGTTCCCCTGTTTAGCCAGTTGTAGGCAAGATTATAATTTATGTTTTGTGCTTTAATTTTAATTTGTGATATTGTAAGTGATAAATATAAGTCAAAATGTCCATCTGATACATATCAAAATAAGGACAGGAAAGTGTAAAGCACACAGAAACCATGCAGGAATAATGACTTTTGTGTGAGCCTACTTTAATGCCGCTACTAAACTTGGTTCTTGCAGTGAAGGAGTGCTACTCAAGCCTGGGGGAGAGAACAGTGCTTGGAGTTCCCAGCTCCGTTAGGTGTTCCTTTCTGCTGTTCACTGGGACAGGCAAGAGACCTTTGGAACAGATCACTGAGCTAAAGCCTTCTCTTCCCTTTCCCAGGGTGTGGATGTGCACAGCGTGCAGCACGGAGTTCCTCTCTGCAGGAAGACCTGTTTAGTCCTGAGTGATGACAGCTCAGCCATTCACTTTAAAAAAAACCATAATAAAAAGAATTTCCTAAATAAGGTATCTTCTGCTCACCTCTGTCTTTGTTTGACTTTGTTGTAAGCCTAAAAATTTGACATTGATTTGACATTAAACCTCCTATATGAAAGCATGGCCATGGAAAGAAGTTGGATGAAAAGCAACAGCCAGAATATTAATTAACAACTAAACACAAGTATATGAAAATACTGTGAGATTTCAATGAGCACAAAACCTTTGGAGTGGATATCACCACTGCAGTGCTGTTTCTGTGCTCATTAGGAAGATGGCCTTAAACATAAAAAGAATGATTGGCACTAAACCTGGATGTTTGTAATAATTAAAGCAGATGTTTTAATTTTAATTGTTGTACTGAAGGATTTATGAGTTTCTGGCCATTCAGTTCCTGGAGTCCTTTGAATAAATTGCTTTTTGTTCTTTCCGCTGGTGCTTAATTTCCAGCAGCGGCATTTAGCTTTGTGTTTAAACTCTCTTTTCCCCATCTGTTACTTTCTATAATGCTAGTTTAATTTCAATTTGGCATTTTTAGTCTAGGATTAGTCTGCTAAGGGTTTTTAATGAGTTAACAAAAGCAAACACAGAACAGTTCTTCAGAACCTGAATTAAATATCTGGATAAATGTTTATATCTTTGACTAAATGTTGTTCCTGCAATATATGATTTGTTTCTGCTTAGTTATTACTCAGAGAAGTTGTTTTATGCCGACCTTGGACCCTCTGAATAGAATGAATTCTTTAAACTGAAAACACTGAAAATATATCCATCTTGAAGGAGATACCATGTTGGCCCTCAGTTCTGCTCACAGTGCAGAGTTGATTGGATTCCAGATTGGTATAATTTCATGATGATGAATTTAAAAAAAAATTCTTTCTGGCTGATTCATTTATTTTAAAATAACATTTTCCATTTCACTGTTTACGTACTTCCCCATGGAAGGTGAAGAAATCTTTTTTGGCAACATTATAGCTCTTGCTTCTCTGAAAAGAAAGTACATTCTTGAGGAATAGAACAGTAGAGTTATCTTGAAGTACAGTGGAATCTGGGGCTTTAGCTTTAATTAATGGTGGCAATTCAGTTTCAATTTTAATTATTAGCAGACAAGTCAAACCCATGACTTTTCTTTCTGTAAAATCAATGATTTACTGAAAATAAAGCATCTGTTGAGCATCCACTCTTGAGTTTTTTTACTGTGGGAAGAACTTGTTAACTTTTGCATGGGTTGTGTGACTTACCCAATATATGAATAATGAAGTACAAAACAAGGAGATTCTACTGCATATAAAAGCAATGCAGTGTCTTGTGAAGTAGAAAATAAAGTGTATTTCTGTGCTCGTGGAAGGGCTCCGAGCAGTTCTTTTTCTTTCCAGCTGTTATGTTTTAGGTTCCTCAGGCAAGGCACGGGGTCAAGGATTCACAAGAGCTTATAAAATGCGGTTTCAAAGTAGTAAAACACTAAAATGGAGGATTCTCCAAGAGAGGGTGAATTTTTGAGAGTAGATATCAGCACAAGAACTTATTTCTAGCCGCCATGACAACTTTGCAGTCTCACAGCTTTCTACCTTGAAACCAGAAGCACTGAGTCTTACCAGTCTGGGAGGCATGGGGTAACCACCTCTGAGAAGTTTCAGCATTCGCTCCCTGCTCTCTCCCAAGTGTAAGTCTGTCAGTCTTAAGACCTACCCTGCGAAACAAAACAAAATGTGGAGAAAGATGACAAGTGACTGAAGAATTTCATTCTAAAGCTAAACAGGGCGTACTACCTTTTCAGGGAGATAATAAAGCAATAAAGGCCAGAAATAAAAGCTTAAACATAGCATTATTTTGGGCTTGACCAGACAAGAAAAAAGTGGCTTATAGTGGATACCGACTATTTGAATATCTTGTATTTTGTACGTTCAAGTGGTAATCCTAATTAAATACACATTTTCTCACATAAATGCCTAATAGTTTTAATGTCTCAGTGACTAGAAGACTGTCCCTTTCTTTTGGTAACAAAACTTTATGCATCATTTATGGAAGAAAAGAGAATAATTAATTGCATGATTATATAGCTTTTATCACTGCATAACTTGTATCAGATATGCTGAAAACTCATTAATAGAGTGGAACAAAGCCTTTCTTTGAAATTTTTTTTGTCATCCAGATAAGTGTTTAATTGCTGCAGATAAACAAAGATGTTACAGATGAAAACTGAAGCACCTTGAAATGGACAGGCTCTCAAAGATACTCCTGCAACTCTCAGAGACAGTGCAAAGGTGAAGACAACAAAAATAATTTTTCTCTCCTGTTTCCTTGCAAGCTCAGTGTTGAGTGCAGGTCAGCTGAATTTAGGAAATTGATCCAGGAAGCACGATAAATTTTAAAAGAATTTAATTCTCATTTAAGAATAAATTGGGTTTTATTTGTGCAGTTGTATGCAGGAATCCACACCATTTAGAAATTAAAATAAGATCGTGTCAGACTGAAATACATGGGAAGTTCCTTAGTGATAATAACAAAAACTTTAAGCAAAGCAGCACTGATCTTCTGCACTAGTTTGTGTCTCCGTGGTGTAGTCCCCTTTTCCTGTGGTGCTGTAATTCTGCATGAGAATAAGTTATTGATAAAAACAACAGCTTCAAATCTAGATTGCACTTTTAGTATTTTGCTTGTGAAGTTGTAGATACTCAAGATTAGTTTGTGACTCAAGTGCTAATCTACAGCTCCTATAGGTGGGAAACTGTTATGGTTATGATTGATTTGAAAATTTAGAGACTTTTTGAGATTTTCACGTTGTGTGTTTTCCTTTGCTGAGTCACAGTGAGCTAAATTCATTATTCATTTATCAGTCAGAGAGACTTGAAGATATTTTCCTTGCAAGAATGACGAAAAAAAGGAAGCTGTACTTTCTACAGTTAGAGTTACCAGTTGTATTTGCTCATGAAAATTGGAGTTTAATGTTCTTCGTCAGAAGATCTTGAGTAGTTGGAAGCCAAGTGTGAAGCAGTCACATTTAATTTTTATAAAGTGGACCATTAAATCAGGCTTAATCTGTTCTTTTTCTTGTACATGAATGAAATAGCTGAACAAAAGTGTTTATCATTTGCTCCCAACCTGCAGCAATTCTTTAAACCTGGAGCACTTTTTCACTTAGTCCAACTCTATGGAAAAATAACATCTATAATTAAAGATGTTACTATAGGGTGGAAAATACAGTGGTTGGGTTGATGTTATAAGAAGAAAGGGAAGTTTCATTCTATTTTCTGGAAGGCTAAAAAACCCAGACCTTATCTCAGACTTTGCTATTACAGTTCAGAAAACCCTGCTGAGCCAAAATTCATGGCTGTAATTTAGTTTCAGGCTTATGATCTATAAAAGCAAATTCAAATAATTTCCTCTGAAATACAGTTGTTCAGAACATGCCAAATATTGAGTTATGTTTATCGGTGTCGTGCTCTGTATCTAGGTTACTGTTCCCATGAAGCAGGCAAGACATAATTAAATTCCCACAACACAGGAATATTTGGTTCTGTGACAAGCCTTGCTTACAGTGTTGTTGTGTGGGTTAAATACTGAAGGGTTTACCTTCTTTTGTACCTCCCCAACATCTTTATCAGGCTCCTGAGAAATAATATAACTTATCTGAAAGGAGGAGATCTGCTAAATGCTTTGCTACTGTACTGAAGGAATGCATTATTTCAATATTAGGCACATTTTTAACGTTTCCCAAATAGAATAATTTGAGTAGCAAAGAAGAGCAGGTTACCACTAGAGGCCTGACTGTGCTAGGAACAGAACAAAACCTGAAGAAAATGGGGCTTCAAAAAGTGACTTAAGCTTGAAATCCGCAATAGCTGACAATGCACGATGTGCTTGAGGGAGACAGAGGATGGAAAAAGGGAGAAAATGATATAAGTAAGAATGTTATCAGATCAGCCATCCTGACAGCCACCAGCATGCTTGTAGCATAGCTGTGGCTAATTGCTTTGTTAGCTTCTAGACAATGAAAAATATGAAATATGGAGTTAAAGGAGGAAGAATGGCATAGCTGTGTCTGCGGCCTTCCAAAAGTGAGAAGCAGCATGTGGAAAGGCATGAAAATGCTTTTATTGAAGTGTAACAGGAGATGTTGGAGATGGGATCGTGTCAGGGGCTGCTCAGAGGGGGCAGCCAGCAGCCCAGCACCAAATGAGGGATCTGAGGTTGGATGGGAACAAGGTCAGAAAAGTTCTGTGAGGGAAAAAGAGATTTTATTTGAGGTAATACACGGAGATATGTGGACACAAGGTTAAAGGGCTGGAATGAGACACCAGGAAGCTGCAGGTAAGGTCTTGTCCTTAGGTCTCCTGGTGATCTGCGCTGTGTTGGGCTGAGAGAGTGACAGAGCCACAGGACTCTTGGAAATGAGGAAAAGCAGCGTGCTTAGCAGTTCCCTTCTGCTAGCTGCACCTGAAGTGGCAGAGTATGCAATATCTGGAGAATCCATTCTAGAAAACCCCTGAACAGACCAGTGAGGCACGACACCTGCAGACTGAGGTGCAAAGAGCCATGCATGAACATCGCTAGAGACAGAGCTGTCCTACTGGAGCCACTTTGGCTCCATTACCAGTCGCTTGCTATTTTTTTCTTCCTTTTCATTAGAATAATAGGTTTTCTTTTCAAGGTGCACACTAGTAGTTGTTTTTTCTTTTTTTGTTGCTGCGTTTTTAGGGTGTGGGATGCATTTCCTGGCCTACCAAATCAGCCATTTTTTTTCGAAAGAACCAATTTTCCTTCTTTTCTGCAAGGTAATGGATGATCAAGTGGAAGATAATTCAACTTCCTTGATGGAGACACAACTCAGATTTCAAAACAAGTTATTAAAGATTATTATTATTAAAGTATAGTACAAATATGAAAGATCCAATAAATATGCTCAAACTCTATACAAATGTTCATTCCAATTTCATCAATTACAGAAGTCCGGAAATATTAAAATTGGAATCTTACAAGTGAACACAGCATGTTTACATAATTTTCTCACAATACCAGTTCATATATGGCTTATTACACTACTAATCCTTATGTGTGGTTCCTCTCCCTATTTAATAAATACAGCATTAGCTATTCTTCTTCAGAGGCAATTATCTTTTATAAGCAGGTCAACTATCTTTCTTTCATAAGCAGGTCAATTATCTTTGCTATTATTAATTTTATCAGAAAGACAAAATTTACATGCTAATATAATTCTTTTGATCTTCAATTATTTGTAATTTGGTGGTTAAAAAATTTAAACAGCGAAGTCCTCAAGGCAGCTGATAAGTATTCAGTACAAAATATTGATGATAATTTTCCTTGGAGCTTGAGTGGGTGTAATAACACCAGGAAATGTTTTATAAACTCTCCCATGACTATTCATGTCTTGATCCCAAATGGATAGGTTGCTCATCCTCTTTCTAACAATGATGTAAGAATTATTTTACTATTTTTGTTATTATTATTACCACTATTATTATGAATCTAGAAGAAGAATCAGATGGACATGAGAAAGAAAATTTATATTTAAATGACAATACAGTACATGATGTGGTCTCATATACCCAGAGCTGCTAGAACATAACAATATGTAAAACCTTTTAACACAGACCTTTAATGGTTTAGTATTTCTGCCTTGCCTAGAAAGTACTTAGGAGTTTTTCTTCTTTCTTTAGTGGGTTAAGAAGGCACCTTAAAGCTTTAGCATCTGTCGTCTATTTTCAGAGCAGAGCTAGATTGACATTGTTCTCCAAATGCACCCTCCATGGTTACCTAGAGCAGAAACCTGGGTTATTAAAGACACTTACTGGCCGAACTGGGAAGACAGCAGTCCCCTTAAGCTGCTAACTTATCTTCTCCTTGCCAGCAAGTGTCAGCAATTGTGACCCTACAGCTCCACATGTTGGCTGGCTGTGCTGAATTTGGTGACACCCATGGAAACACACTTATCCTCGTGGGTCTGGCCATTGCCTTTATTTCAACTACAGATAGCTTTAATCGCCTGCTACGTGTTGTTGCCTGCTCGGCCTTGTGCCTTTGGGTGTCTGGGCTTGTCTGTAGGTTGCAGCTTGCAGCATCCACCCATGGCACAAGCAGACAGAGGGAGCGAGCCGGCACAGAGCAGAGCTGGGGCAGTTGGATGCCTGGCAGCCAAAACTCCCAGGAGACAGACTGCCAGCTTGCTCCTGCAGTCTGACTGCCCCAGTGAGTCCAGAAAGCCTGTCCTGAACTGGATCTCTTCTGGAAATTCAGATTTTATTCTCCTGTATTTCCTAAAGATGCCAGGGATTTAACTGTCTGAGACTCTGCGCAGCTCAGTCCTGAAAATGTGACAATTGAACACATTTTTCAAACTTCGGTGTGCCAAATTTTTGGTAGGGCTTGAACTGAGTTAGAGGGTCTTACACTTCTTGGCAAGGCCCACAAGAAAATGTGATGCTTATGCTGGGGAAAAGTTTTAGTAGAAGAGACCATTCATAAGGAGTTTTTTAAGATTATAAATTCAGTATTTTTACAGCCATGTACATTTATGGAATGCTATCACAGCAGTTCTGCAGTCAGGGGTCTTATTAGAATTATTTACTTTATTCCCAGTGCTGCTGTCACTGCTCAAATAAACAACTCTGTCATCTTCTGACTTTAGTCCTTAGATTATTTATTTATCATTTCTGCAAGCATGAAAAAAATCACACTCTTTTTCTGAAATATGATTAACTAATTCATTGCTCAAGAATTGTTCCTATCAGCCGCTGAAGTTCTTCCATGTGTTTAGCTGTAAATGCAGAGAAGTATCTCATATTTTTCCATAATTATATCTCAGCTTTAACTGGTGTTGACTTAGAACGGGAGGAAAAAATTATATGGATGAGGTAGAGTGTGCAGAAATTTCCTTAGCTGCAACAGAGTACTGTACTTGTCTCTTATCATTCTAATGACTAAACATTTGCAGAAACATAACTTCTCGAACCTTCATGGTATAAAATTTCTCTAACAAGAAACTATTACTAAGTTTCTTATTTAATTTCTTTAAAGCTTGTTTTCAGCCTTTTATTCCTAGAAGCACTAGAAGTGAATGAAAAAATAGGTGTAGGTTCTAGTACCTGACCTACACACTTTTTGCTGAGATGACCCTAGGATTGCACTAAAGTAATAAAGCCAAAGAAGTGAAAACCAGCAGAAAATTTTACAAGTTGGTTATAATTTCCACCAGAGAGCCAATGGGGAATTTATTTGGGCCCAGATCAGTAAAGAGCACAGAGCTTGTAAGGAAAGTGTGTTTGCAATTGAGAGAGAGCCCCTCATTCATGGCCTGCTCAGCTCCCTCGCCGAAGCTGTGGGGCTGTCAGAACGCTTCGACTCGAGTGCCTTGACGTGATTTGCACATCTTGGCAGTATCTACAAGGCACCTTCTGGCAGCAGCATGAGCAGACCTCTCAAAAGAGAAAACTGCTGACACAAGAGAGATGAGCTGGAGAGTTGCACATGATCCTTTTCTGAGCCTTCAGCATATTTATTTTTTGTTTCCTTTTAGTAAGAACTTCATTCAAACTGAAACCTGTTTTTTTCATTTCTGACTCCCAGCCTTTTTCTCTCTGCCTTCATACATTCCTCCTGTGTCAGCTTCATTCCTTATGGATCAGTTTTGAAATACAAAAGTTTTCTACTTGGTACTTGCTATGCAAGATTTTCAGTGTTGAAATTTGGGCTTTAGAAAAAGCCTTAACATAGATTCTAGTCCTGTAAAAGCAGAACTTCTAGCACAAGCCTTTGTTCAGAAATACTGCCATTCAAAGGTTAATAGAAACATGCAAGGGTTTTCTACTTTGTTTCTTCTGGTTTTGCACACAAAATTCCATGTGCAAATTTTTAGGTCTAAGAAAAGGACATTTTATGTTTACCATTACTTTAAATTTTGCTGTGAAAGGGCAGTTTCATTCACTGCTTTAATGAAATGGCACTTTTCTAGAGAAAAGATCTGAAACTTACTGTGACTCCCACATCAGCTGTGGGTCACCAATGTCACACTGTGGCGAGCAAGGCAAAGACCGCTAAGTAATGGATAGCTGAGGGTATAATCTATGGAGCATGTGAAAGAATCCTACTCGATTCAGCACATGCTGGGCTTTTAGTGAACAAGGGTATTCATTGCTGAGTACCCAAATTTAAGGATCGCATGGGTTAGTTGTACAAAGCTGAGGCAAGACCTCTGAGGGATGAGGGTTGGTGTCTTAGAGAGTGTATTATTGTCAGGTGTGGCTGAACGGAAGGGAAAAGAGAGGAAAGGGTATGAAAACAATCTTTCAGTATTTGAGGGGTTGTAGTAAGTAGGGAAGAGAATAACTGGGTTTTAATATCAGGTTTTAGTCCTGTCTCTGCTAAGGGTAGGACCAGAAATGTTGGTCTTTAATTGCAATGGAGAAGACTTGGCTTATAAATTAAGCTTTTGTGCCAGCAAGGACAGCAAAGTATTGGAGTATATAGCCTGGGAATGTGGAGGAATCCCCACCATGAGAAGCAGACAATCCCCACCATGAGAAGCAGACAATCCCCACACGTCAGCAGACAAATGTGCAACAAATGACCTAAGGGCAGTCGATCCTGGCTTCAGGCAGTGGGTGCACCTTCTAGATTTGTGAGTCTGTAACCATCTCTCTGTATAAGATGGTAGAAATACAGAGTTAAAAATAGTGGCAGCCCAAAGCAATAACTGTATTTGTGTGAATTGAGCAATAGTGATGATTTCGCAAAGAGCATATGAGACTGTATAATTCTTGCTTTCATACCAAACTCATAACAAAGGGACAGGAATACAAGACCCATTCCTCTGTTTCGATTTGCTCTGTGTTCCTCATAGTCCACTGCCTATTCCTGCCTGCATATATATGTTCAACTAGCAACATGAAAAGAGGCACTTTTGGGTTTTTTCTGTAGCTTAAAAAAATATAATACAGATAAAATAATCGGATAGTTTGGCTGCTGTAGTATCTATAGAGTAAGATTTCTGCTGAGCAACAACCCATGACTGATGTGAGAGAAAGCCAGTGACAAAGAGCTCTCCATGAGAACAGAGCCATTGCTGGAGGAAGGAAGTGTTTTTAATGACTGAATATTTAATTCAGTTTTAGATAAATCAAGGATGATTGCTTCAATTAAAGAACTGAACTAATTGCCACTGAACAGAGAGGGTTTTGAGAAAGAGTTTAGCTGTCTGTGTTTCCACACAATATCTACTGCCCTGTGTTTGGAGAAATGGAAAAAAAAGGTAACACAAAATACTACTGTTATATAATTTTAAAGGCAAGCTAATTTACTTTTTTATACTTTTGATGGCAAGCAAATCTACTCGTTTGAACAGAGACAGCTGTACCTAGAATAGATGTCATGCATGCCTAACAGCCACACTCTCCACATTCCCATTTTCCCATGTCACATGATCTGCTTCATCTCATCTCCAAAGTATAACACTGGGGCCTTTTTCTTCTAGCTCAATATCTCTATTTCCTTTTTTTTTTTTTTTCTGCCTGCTTTGGATGTGTCAGTGTAACCACCACCAAATGGTACACAGTTTTCAGCAAAGTCATTACACGCATGGCCAAACAAACATAAAGTAGTGGTGTGAAAGGACATTCCAGCTGTATTATGAATTTGCCCATGCGGGCCTTCACACCTTTTTAGAAGAAAAACGCTCACATCTCCTAATAAAACCTGTATGCCAAAAAATGGGGAAATGAAACATGCTGTAGTGATGCTGAATGAACAAAAATATATGTTAGAGAAGCAGTCATCCGCATTCAAAATTGTTTTTCTCTTGTAGCTTATTACTTGCTGGAACATAGCCAGTAGGGCAAGCAATAAATGCATCCCCTTGATTTCTTTCTCTAATACTGTGCACACCTCCTTTAATTGTTATGGATAAAACCTGCAGAGCACCTTTTGCAAAGGAGAGAAACAGAGTTCCTCTTTAGGGTTAGATCAGAAGTGTGTTTTTGAAGCAAGTCTTGAACCAGTGCTATTTATTGCTTTGATTGCAGAAATTTGGTCTTCATTTTCATGACACATAGTCAAAGGCCGCTCCTAGGTTTAGCCATGCATGTGCTCATGGGTTATCTACTCTACTATTAAGATGTAAATAGATGTCATCTTTAAAATCTGTGTGTTACACTTGTCTCACAAGTGGTATTTGTATTTTGGTGGACACTAATTAATGTGCAATTTATTTTGTGGCTAAAGGGTATTTATGTCAAAACATGACAATGACATCTCCTTTCAACTAGCAAAGTCTCTTTATGGAGGAAGAATAAAGGATGCTTCTTTTCATTGTATCATCTTCTCTGAAGCCCAAACTGCAGTTAGTTGAAGTTTAATGTCTCCATTTTCTAGTGTCTTACAGTTACTACTTCTGAAAATACTGACCTTTGGCAAGTATCAGGAGAACATCCTCCTCACTTCTTATTGCAAATATCCATGGACTGACACATTTATGCCACTTTTACAGTTGTTGCTGCTCTATGTCTCAATGTCCCACTTCCTCCTGGGGGCTCACTTTCTAGTTAGCAAACACTGATTAATGAGTTGACTCATTAATACCACAGGGGTGATACCACAAAAAACCCAAGTGAGAGAAGCAGCTGGAGGGAGGGTTTTGCTGGGTCTGCCTGTGAAGATGTAGGAGGCCCGCAGGTAGACCATTAGTCCACTCTGAGCATGCTGGGCTGTGCTGCTATGGCCAGCTCTCAGGATTTTATTGGCAGCCTTGCAACCCATCTACATTTATGACAAATTCTGCAGTTATGAAATAAGGAGTCTCAGATTTCATTATAAGGAAGGAAATGTTTGAGTCCTTGAGGCTGTAGGGAAAGATGGCTGAAGCCATGTAAAACATGCATCTGGAAGCTCAAATCCAGGAGCACACAATATCTTTTTTTAATTAAGGCAAAAGTTAACTTACATGTTCTGGGGATTTTTCTTCAGCACTTGGGAAATCAAAGTTCTCTCAGTCAGCAATAACAACTTTCATGAAAAGGTCATGCTGTGCCTCTTAAATAGTAAAAGATAGTGTTTGTTATGACATTAGGTTTGTATTTTTGTATTTTTTAATGTATGCAATAACTGTAGACATAGATCTAAGGGGTGCATTTTTTTATACAGATGTATAAAATTATATATGTAATCAATAGACAGTATAAGTGCATAATTGAATGAAGTAAGGCAAGATGGCATTTTGCTCTCTTCCTTCTGATAAGGGCAGAGTTGTCTGTCTTACATTAAAATGCTTAAATAAATTAGTAGAATAATAATGTTTAGTTGTTTCAAGTTCATTCATTTGCATAAAGTTTACAAGAAATTTTGCCATTAAGCTGCAGAGAACTTACCTTATTAATGGTTATCAATATATAACCAAAAATGCAGATTGTTATTTTCTGTGGAAAGCAAAAATAGCATGGCCCTTCTGTGATACTTGTTCTTCCTTTCATACTTACACACTATACTTTTCTTCAAATGACTGCATGTCTTGGTACCCTTTCATAAAGCTTTCAAAGGATCATCTATTTTTCACATTCTATTTTGGCTCACTGACTCCATCAAAGGTTTAACGACCATAAAGGAGTGATAGACAGCTGAATACATGATGCCTTTCTCCCAGAGCAGGGTGGGGATTATGCCACACAGGTGACTTGGTGACAGACTGTACCAAGCAGTGGGTTGCACATCATGTCTATTTTTCAAGAGAAAAGTGAGCACTTCAGAGCCAGCTACCTGGCTTAGGGTAGAAGAAGATTTTTTTAATATGGTTTGACTGACAGGAGGAGAGAAGAAAGAAAACTACTGGGTTAAAGAACTTGACTTAATTGCAAAAATATCAAGTAGGATCACGTAGGAGGCACCTGAGGAAGCAGGTACAATGGAAACAATTTAAATGAACATTTCCCCCAAAGAAATGTGTTTCTATTTTGTTTAAGACAAATTTGTTTGGAATAGCGCTTGGTGTATTCTATTTTTTGTGATTAAAATAATGCATATTAGAGAATGAATATAAAAAGTTTGCTCTCAGCAGAGTTTTTTGGTAGCAATTCTGTGTTTATTGAAGCTGATGTTGTACTTCATTTACTCAAAAAGTCTTTCAGAAAATTCAGGGTTTATGAAAATCCTAAGGATTTGCAATATATGAACAACATCTTTAGGGTCTAGGTGTACCTTATCTTTTAGAAATGGATGAATGTGAAAAATAGCATCATATCTATTCTGATGGCTGAAAAAAGTGAATTACTAATTCAAGCTCAAAAAGCAGACCAGTAACAGACCCAGGAGCCAAATGGCAGGTGCCTTCAGTTTTAAACAGTAAATACATGGAAAAATATATCATACATAACAAGACACAAAAAACCCTTAAATTTCTAAGAGACAACACTAATGCTATGGCTTTAAATACAAAATTAAACCCCCTGTTCACTAAATCAGTGCCATCTAAAATTTTGACTATGGAGAGCTTGTGCCATGTGCTTGTTGTGCTGAGCCAATGATGTGCATTGAACTACTGTGTGTTCTTAGGTGGGCTTCACTTTCTTTTGCCAAAGATATCCAAATTCTTTTAAGATTATAAAGCTTTGCTACTCAGGAGAGCATCAGAATGACACTTTGATCCAATGGTTAACATATGGACCATGAAAGCTTTGGTATAAATTCTTATTTTGGAAATATTTAAATATTTTGTGCAAAGCAGAGGAATTTCAGTAGTGTTTTCTTAGTAGATGTAGAAAAGATCCACAGTTAGTTTATTTAGAAGTCAGTTCTTCCCCCTAAGCAGTGTTGAGTGAAATTAAAGCAAGAGGAACTGAAGGTGGAATGGGAATTAACAACTGATTACTACATCTACCTAAATAATCCCTTTGGTGTGGCTCTAATGGACAAATTATTTTACTTAACGTTCAAAACATGAAAAGAAGCAAAAATACATCATTGAAAATGGAGGCTGTTTCTTTCAACACTGTGACTTAAATTACCTCTTCTGTTACCATGTTACATGCACGGCTTTTGCTCAACCAAATATAAGAATCACAGCCTCAACACTGACTTGCAGTTAAGAAAAAAAATGATGCAGTAATTCCATGTTTTTCAAATCCTTCAGCTCTTTCTGAAGAGTTCCCATGCTAAAGACAGTTATCTTTTTGAAAGAAAGGGGATGTTTTACATTTTTTGTTATATTGAAGAAATATGTTAGGTGTGTTCCAACTCTTAGCTTTGTCCACCACTTCACCCAATAATATTCACACTGGATGTATCTGATATGCTGAGTTACGGTCTGAGGCACAGCCTGTCTGTGAATTTTCTCTCTGGATGATAATTTTTGGAAGTTAATCCTACTCCAGCACTCCCTCTGTAAAAGAATGATTAAACATGAATAGAAGTTGAGGGTGGCGGAGTCTTATTTTATTGCGTGTAACAATGTATACTCAATTTTGAACAAGTGCCAGACTTCCTCTCTTGCTAAAAAATTAAATTCTTACCTACTAAAAGGGTGACTAAACCACTGAAGTACACTTCTATAATAATCTAAACAAACAGAATGTTATATTTTGAACAAATAGGAGCTATTATTCCATCAGAATAAGGTACAAATATCCAGCTGCAGAGCTTCCTTTAGGGAAGCAGTGTTCCATCACAGCGTCCCTGGGGGGATGCCATGGGACACAGAAAGCACGAAATGTATAACCCAGAGACGTCCACAATCAAAGAAGTCTGCTCCTCTACCAGGTGCAGGAGATTTAAAACTAGCTTTTGTAGCAAGGACTCCTTAGTGATGTAAAATAAAATTAAATGAGTTGATAAATTTCTGGTATTCCTACATCTCATTCTGGAAAAATCAGCCAAAATTTTAGCCAAATGAATGTATCATAGGCACAAACTAGGCAATCTAACAATCTAGAAAGTGCCTTTATTTTAAATGTGCACATGAAGCACCAGTCCTTGTGTGTTTCTGTGAAGTCAATTAAGCATAATATTCAGTTAAATTCCCCAGTAAAATATTAATGTTGCATGGCAGCCTAGTTAGATCATGCAGTGGATGTGCTCTGCTGCCAGGCTCTCTCTCCTCGTTCTGAGGTCCAGATGTTGAGTGTTGCTGCTCATTTGGGACAGCTGAAGGGTCTTAAAGCAGTCCTTGGCTTTAGCCCAAGGTCTGAGTGACCAGTGCCTGGGCCCATGCTCTCAGAGCTGTGTTTCCAGTCAGGAAAACGCAGTATTTTTGGCTACACTTTGTGCTAGGACTTGATCTCTAAATAGTGCATAAGAAATAGCTAAATTATTAATAGGTGCTCGAAGTGTGCTACAGATACGATTAGGACTGTGTGGTGACTGTTCAAAGTGCACAGCCAAAAGGGAAATGGGATCAGGTGATCTCTGGAGGTCCCTTCCAGTTCCAACCCTTCTGCCATTCTGCACTGAACAGGACGTGCATGGGGAACATACAGGGCGGTAAAAACCAAAACCGGATTAAAAACTATATCTTAGACATCAGCTAGGAATTCATTTCACTGCCTTCGGGCCACGGGAATATGCATCACGTTCAAAATAGGTAAATGGTTTTGATATTCTTAGGATTAATCTGATTCATGTCCACTGCGCCATAACTTATTGCTTAATGATGTGTAAAGGAAGTATAATCAGGCTGATTACAATATAACCAAAATAAGAATTTGCATCTTCTGTCAGGGTTTCTGAAAATTATTTACTTAATAAAATAATTAGAATCTTAAATTTATTGTAGGAATGTAAGGATTACAGTAAGCAATGCAATTAACCATACATTTGTTATATTATATTGGCATGTAATTAATCATACATTGACACATCTACTGTATATTATATGCATAGTTGATTTACCATGATGATTTCCCTCTAGATTTTTTAATTTAATCATGAAATCACATTTAGCAAAACAAATCTTTTTGGAATGGATCTATTGTAATTGGTTACTTGACATTTAAAAAAATGTATGCTTGAATTGTTTTTTGCAAGATTCATTTCAGCAAAGCACTACACAATAGTTTCACTGATGTTCATTGCAGAGTTTTGTGAAAGGACATCCTTTTTTCCAGGTAGCTATTTCATTGGGATCAATACATGATGGTTAAATTGCAAAAGCGCTTGGCAATTGATATATGGCAAATATATGATACAAACTGTTTCAGATCACACCAATCCAAAAGCTTTCCTGTTCAAATTTTACAAATATGTTTTGAGAGATGGATAGCAACAGTGCTTTTTTTATTTTGGCCTTGTTTGAGCAAAGATTATAAACCCTGACTGCACTTCCACATTAATCTAAGAGTGCCTGATTCAGTCCTTTTTAAATTCAATTCCCTTTGATAGAGATAATTGCCTTTCCCTTTGTAACCTGGGTTTAATTTAGCAAGCTGGCTGAAGAACAAATGACAGTCTGAAAGGAGATGCACAGAGAATTTTTGAGTATATAAAGGAATATACTTGGATGTGTAAATGTGGTTTTGTGTGCAGAATTTTAACCTATGCAATATTTGTTTTCCAACCTTCCTTTTCTACATAATACCATTTAAAACTGAAGACTTCCAGAGAAACTGAATACCACAGAGCCTATTGACTTCTAGAGAATTCATGATGACTGAAATTCAGGCACCAGAAGTGGATTTATAAGCTATTTGTGATAAAGGGCCACAATATTTTATGAAGTGTCTCAAGACGTGCACTTCCAGCATGTCGTGGTTCAGGGGAGGTATAAAGGCCACCTTCCTCTTTTCCTTGGTAGTTGTATTCAATCAAGTGTCCTGCCAGCCCTCTGTAGAGGAAACACAATTCCCCAGCCTCATCTCTGCCTGCTGTGGCAGGGATGGTAGCGTTGGTGACCCGGTCCTGCCCATCAGCATTGCAATAGGCTTTCTGCCAGCGGGAAGATAAATGACACAACTTAGCACATTAGGCTGATCTCAGAAACTTTTGATTTTTTTATCCCATGTCTGGCTGGATTTCAGCTAAGGCAGCATTACAAAATTACTTCAGTCAGCTCCGTGGCTTAGAAGTCAGTCTGAAATCAATAGAGGGGAGCAGCGACTTAACACGAACAACTATGAGCCCGTGTGTGCTGTTACCGCCTCCTTTCCAGGGAGCAGCTCGCTGGGATCAGGAAGCTCTGGGTCAGGAAATGTCCATTTGTGTCTCACTTCCCAGCTGAGCAGTGAGACACAAATGCCACTTCCAAACCTCAGGCTGCTGGAGGGTGTTCAAGGGTTCTGTGGAAAAGTGAAATATTTGGAGTCTGGTTGATAGATGGATGCAGTGCTTAGAGGATACAAATTTTAAGAATTTTTCAAGGTAGATGGGTTGCTTCTGCTCAGCTTAAGATGTTAGATAGCGTGTCCAGAGTCTACCACCCTTACACATGTGCACTCCCACGTCCATGCATGCTCTGTATAGATACATGAAAATGTATGCAGCTATGCATATACCCATCTGTCACAGGGAAAGTATGTGCAAATTAATCCATAACTTGAGAGTTTAGTAACTTATTTCCAATTAAGTAGGTTATAGAAACATGTGTTTTCTTGGCAGGAAGATAAAACTTTATTTTGCTTTTCAAAGTATAACTTTAACTCCAGTCTTTAGCATAATTTAGCATTTTAATACTAATGCTTAAAATTTTCCTACAGAAAAAGTAGATATATCACAATTATTATCAATGGAATACCTAGCACTGGGAAATCTCAGCAAGAAACATAGATCAGATGAGATGAATATATGTCTGGAAAAAGAGGCTTGCAAACAAAATTCATGCACTGTTGTTGCTTCCTAAGTGCAGGCAGTCATATAGCTAATGTGTGCCTGGTGATAACAGATCTGCAGAGTGTCTTACAGACACAAGATTAATGATTTTGGTATTAGACAGGTTAAAATGCCTGAGGAATTCTGATTAACCAATCTAAAAGTATACTGCCATATGCTGGGCCAAGATAAAGCTGAGGAATAGATAGATTTAGGGTGTATCTTTACTCTGTGGCTTTCTCATAAATCTAAGATAAAACTTCACCTGACTGGGGCATAAAGCACACACACTTGTCTGCCACATCAATATGACAAATATGTGTATGATTAACAGAACAGAAGTTATAATCCCTGCAAACTGTGAGATCGTTAAAGCAAAAGTTACAAACTTGGGGCTAGGTCCCTGCAAGGGTTGAATATTCTTTAAAATAAGAAACACTGGCAGTTCATGGAAGAGTTGTGGTTATCCAGTGCCTGCCAAAGAGATGACAGATGAATCTTGGTCCTGGATCCCAGAAGTGCAGCTCCTTTCTCACTCCATCAGAAGGGTTGTCAAGGGGGTGCTCCCAGCAAGGTGAAGGGACCCCAGCCAGAAAGTGGGAAGTTATGGAAGAACAGATTTCCTGTCTTCTGTCTAGTGTCAAAAGGAGCTGGAACTATAGGAGGAGGATGCTAAATTCTTTGGTTGGCAGCAGATATGATGTGAAAATAATGGGGACACAGTATGGAAGCTGTCCTTGGCATAATGGGTGTCAAATTATTATTATTACTGCCATTATACACACCTGAATAAAAGAAGAAACTCTTTTTATCTGTAGAATAGCAAATAGCTTTTCCTCTGACATTTTGTATTTAGTTTGATTACAGGCATTGCAAGCATCCTTTCATATATCCCTCACATTCAGCTTGCAAAGGCACCAGCCCCGTGATTGTTATTTTTCTCTTTCATCCTTCCCTGCCTGTCCTTCCCCAGTTTTATCCTCAAACAGAGACTAATAGGAAATGTTTCTACAGTGGTTTTCAATGTTTCTTCCAGCATTCGATGGAACTGGAAAAGATCTCAGTGAGAGCCTTCTGCCCTGTCACCCTCGGAAATACTGAGGATAAAGGAAAGAAGTACACCATGGCCCAGATTCAATACAACATCCTAACTGTACTCCTAGCTTTTATTTAGGTGCCTAATTATTTTAGGAAAAAATTAAAGCTTAAGTGCTTTGTTGAGATCTGGTATTCAGATGCAGAGAATTCAGCCACTTCAATATCCCCCCAGAGACTCTAAATTTTAGATGCATGGTGTCTCAGTCTTTTGTGTATACATACAGTTCGTTCTGTCCTCTGTATTAACAATTCATGGTCTAATTTTCTGTGCAGTGATCTCTATGCCTCCTATTTCCCAGCCAACATTTTCCCACTGGTCCACAATTTTACACTGTGAAGGAAAGGAAAGGAAAGGAAAGGAAAGGAAAGGAAAGGAAAGGAAAGGAAAGGAAAGGAAAGGAAAGGAAAGGAAAGGAAAGGAAAGGAAAGGAAAGGAAAGGAAAGGAAAGGAAAGGAAAGGAAAGGAAAGGAAAGGAAAGGAAAGGAAAGGAAATCAATTTGTTTCTCTCTATATCTTGAATCAAGATCTCTAGAAGTAACAAAATAATGTAAAGTACATTAGTACCAACATCAGCAGCCATGGAAGTGTCAGCTTCCAAGAATTCATTTAGATTTCAGTGAACACATGTTGCACTGAGCTTAGTGTGTTAACCCCTGCTCATTACAAGGTTGATAAAAAAATACAGGCACTCATGGCTGGTATAATGTATACATCGACCTTATTTCTGCCAGCTTTGTTCTGTAATTTTTCTTCATTAGAAAAATTCATTAAAATCACTGAACCAAGGAAACTAAGTGCAGGGAAAAGTTCAGATATAGTACATTAATAAAAAATTACATTATTTCATTTAAGAGCATGACTGATGAAAATGTCCACCAAATAAACCTATGAAATTTGAACAAAATGTAAGAAAATAACCCATCTATGACCCATGTTAGATCATGATGTGCCGAACTATGCAAGGTGTTGAGTATCTTCTGTTTAACCCGGGCCAAATCCTGATTCTCTCCTCCAGCAGCTCTGCATTTTATTTCAGCATATGGGGATTTAAACTTATGAGACCATGGAAAATGGTTATCTCATGGAAAATAAGTTGTTTTTTTCTGTTTTGGATCAAATGTATCAGGAATTGTAGGCTGTGTCTCCCAGGTGACCTAAGACAATCTCTGTGTTTCTGTCATAGATATCTTTTCCTTAAAAGATCCTGATGCATTATTCTGCAGGTTTATATTTATTTCCCCTACTATGGTGACTAAAAGGCAATTCTATTGTCTAATAAACAAGACTTGGAATTTCCATCCTCTCCATACTTATTTTTGTCTGCAATTTTTCCAGACCAAATTATTTCTTAGAGTTACAATACCCATATTTCCAGTGAGGTTTCACTGGAGCTTTCTGCAGCATTATTAATGGCCTCTCTTAAAATGTATTCCCTTGCATATTCCAGAATTTTATTAGTCTTTGTCATGGTTATATCCCCTTCCTCAGAGGGAAGGACTTCTTTTTGTTAACTTTTTAAGAACTGTTGAATATCCCTCAAATTACTCATAAGCAGCTCTCTCAGAGCTATCCAGTCCACCTAATCCAGTACTCCTAATGTAATCTCTCCTTGTTTACACAATTTAATCTACCCTGGTCTGTTTATATGATCCTAGCTAATTTGATCCTGCCAAATTTAACTTATCTTTTATAGGTCATGTTATCTTTGAGGTACCAATATTAAGATCTCACAACCTCTTGCCAACACAGACTAAGTTCCTCCAAGAGAAGAGCCAGAAATGAGCTGCTGAACTACACCAGGTTTCTTTCTCACTTTCTCTCCTTGAAATCAATGCCACTGTAAAATTTCAAGTCCACTGAGGGAGACACAAAATTAAGGCTTTATTTTCTGTTCTTTAAGAAATCCCAGGAAAAGGAAAACATGTCTGGCCGCAAGCAAGGGAATCTAGTTATCCCTTGTTCTTTACCCCGAAAGACTATGAAAACTAAAGTGAGGGATATTTAATATTATCTTTTAATAGGTCCTGTCTTATCTTCTTTTCAAAATTGATTTGGAAAACCTGCCAGTAAGAGCAAACAGCAAGAGCCAAGAGGGAGAAAGGCAAGCATTGCTTTATAGGTCAGCTGCTCTACTTCTCTGACTTCAGAAGCAGAAGACTTCAGACTTTGATACTTTTCACTACTTCGAAAAATAATTTAATTCATTCTTCTAAAAAGTACATGAAAGACACGTGGATGTTCATACAGAAAAAAACAGCAGGATTCAAGGATATTATATTGATTAAACATACTCTACAGAATTTTTAATCCCTGACATTAGAAGAGCTAAAAAGCAGTTTGAGAGACAAGAAATTGTGGGGGAAGATAAAGTTTTTGGCAGTATTCTTATGTGTAACAAAACTGAAAAAAATCACTTTTTTTGCTATACGTGCATTCTTACCTTTGGAAGCACTGGAAAGGAAAAGCCAAATAGTCACAGGCTGACCATGAGAAACCTAGGTGATGTGTGCCAGAGAGGGCCCAGGGTACTTCAGCATGTCCCCCACGAGAAAGGGGCAGCTGGATATTGACAGACAACCTAGAAGTCATCATCACTGTTGCTCTGGTATGATGTACCTTGCATCACTCCTCCCTCACCTGGCTCCAGCCTGCTCTAGCCCATTGTAGTCAGCACTCTCCACTCTCCACTCTCCATGGTGTGCAGGTAAATGAGTACTACATGACGAGGGATGAATTGATAGAGAAGAGCAACTACAGAAGGTATTTTTATAATAGATGGATTTTTATCCCTTCTACACTTGAAAGTGTATCTCAGCATCCTAATGACGAAGAGCATGCTCAGTCTCTGTGTGCAGGTTTTTTGGTACTATTCCTCTAATGTGCAGATGACCATTTCAGACAAAATTAAATCCTGACTGTACTGAAGGCAACAACAAAGGCTATTCTGCATTACATGTTATCGCAGCATCTTCTCTTTTTATTTCAGCAAGCCCAACACCAATGACTGAAGATTTTGTATGTGTGGTCTCTGTGGTCAGCATCTCCTGGCTTCTGAAACTGCAGTTTCCCAGTCACGTTACCTGAACCAGCTCTCAAACTACAAGAACAAGGCTAGTCTGGAACCAGCCCAGGTGCAAGGTGCTGGAAACAACTTCTGTGTACCCCTAGGTCACTATGTGCTAGGTAGAAATACCAAGTTGACTTTGAATGACAAGGTGTTTGTAGTGTTCATTTTTCTCTTGTGTCCTCTGTTGACCTTTGTTTCTCAATTCTATCCTTCTTCTGGACCCCAAGGTGTATTTACAATCAGCATGAGATGGCAGAGTTTGAAGGATAAAAGTCCCAGGTCATTTATTCCATATTTTCTGTTTGCTAACAAGAGCTGGGGGTGTTTTTCCCCGCGCTACAAGAAATCCAAAACAAATACCTCATTCCAGAGAGATTTCCGCCTTGTAGCATTCTCGGGGATTTCACTTTAAACAAACAAGTTGTTCTGGTATATCTGAAGGATTTGCACAGAGCTTAAACTCCATGCACAGCTGAACATCATGTGATTAAAAGGCAACATTCAAAACAATGTGGAAATAGATCCACCCACACTGCAAAAAAAGAGATAAATCTTTGAGGACTGCTCCTAAAATCACTAAACAGCAAGCACACCATAAAAAAGCCACGAAAAATGCAGAAGAAAATGGAATAATGTTTGGGTTTATTGCTCTTCACTGAACTATTATTTCAGCTATTTCTCCTTTGTGTGTTGATATTTCCTCATTCTGTACTTACTAGTCCCAGCACATCTGCAGGGCCACATTCATCTTGAGGGAGGTCAGTGCGACTGCACTGCCACAGCCCCGCTGAGTGCCCTCCTGTCTGCACGGCAAGAGCTTTAGATCAGTGGCTGAAGAAGGCACCAACAGGGACAGTAAGTGGATGTGGCACAAAGTGCACCACTTGATTTGAACTGAAGCTGCAAATTCCCTGTTGCTGGCAAGATAAAGCCTTCTGTCTCTAGGGCAAAAAAAATTCTCTCCCTATCCCATTCGCCATGGAAGTGGCAGAGTGAAGAACACGTGCTTAACTATCTGGACCATTCTGGAGACTACTTTAATCCTTACCAGGGTCTGGGCCAATTTAAATCTGATCCTGGCCTCAAGAAGCCATGTAAAGTTTTTCCATGTGCTGGCTCACAGCTACAGAAGGCTACTCCTTTAACAGGGAGAGCAAACTCCTGAAGCCCTGCTTCAGCAGGACAGTTTACAAAGGATAGTCCACATGGCTGCGCACCAAAAAATGACTTTTTGCTACTGTCACCAAGGGTATCCCTGGTGCAGCACACCTGCAATCCCCTTCATACACGTGCCGCAGGAAGAACTAGCCTGCATCCAGGATTCAGCCTGGTGGCTGCCAGCTGGACTATACAGTCCTATATCACTTACTGAGGGATGTTACAAAGATTATCTGGTTTACAGCAGCTGGTACATTCCAAGAATCATCAGCTTGCTGACAGAAAGGTGTGTGGCCCTGCCAATAACATCTACAGCAGGATCTCCTTGTCCTGTCTCTCCCACTCTGTGGGTGGGGGTGTTTGTACACGCTGCTGCTCCCATCCATACACGGGAGAACAGAAAACAAAGGAGTTCCTAAGAGGAGGAATGGCTTTCTGTCCCTATCTGCATCAAACTCTGATAAGCACATAGCTTCTGATTATGGCCAGGAGGCAGCGAGAGAAATGAATAACCTGAGAGATGCTACTCATGATGCAGAGAATATTAAAGAGCAAACAATGAAAATGGAATGAAAGCTACAGGCTGAGCATTTTTTAAAAGCAGAAGGTAAATTATATGAGATAAAATTGGTGGCTGAGGCAAAATGTGTCTTTTATTGCAAAATTACCCCTGTTGTCACCGTGACCAGTTTTTCCAATCTAGATTAACCAATTAAAAAACCCTCCACATTATGACAAAAAAAAAAAAAAAAAAAAAAAAAAAAAAAAAAAAAAAAGAAAAATTAGGAATTTAGTAGAAGGCATTGCTTAAAAGGCTATGCAAAGCCCAGTAGCTGCTTGCAACAGAAATTCCTGTTGGTTGGTGGAAAAGAACCCTTTGGAGCATGCACTGAAAGAGCAGCAAGGAGCAATGAGGAGTGGACAGGCAAGCTGAGGTGTCAATGGTCTCCAAGGCACTGAGAGTCAGGAAGAGGGTAGGGGAAGATAATCAGCTGTGAAGTTCAGCCAGGAGCTGGAGGAGGAGCCAGAGCATGTGCCAGGTCAGCTTCAGCAGAGGGAAAGGCATCTGAAGAAGCCATGAGCTCTGGAGTGAGAAAACACCACAGCTAGTGAGGCAGCAAGTGAAAATAAGTAGCAAAGATGCTTGGAAAGAAGAGGTGGTGCAGGATTTTTTTTAAGAGGAGAAGCTGTGGTATGCTACACATAGAGTGACAATTGCTAAATAAAAGAAGGTGGATGGGTGCTGAAAACAACAGCAAAAATCAGTCAGGAGATAGAGTGTGTCACTAGGGATAGGAAGGGTGAGAAAGTGTGTTTTTCAATCTGGGACCAAGCTGGAGGAGTGAACTGAAGATGACAAAGGTACATGTCATTACTAGCTGGGCAGAGCAAGGAAATTCACTTGTCAGAAATTGTCATGGTCTTCTACTTTTTGGATATACTTCTGAAATTATGTACTCCACTGCAAAAATATGTTTTAGAGTCTTATTTTATTTTATAGTGCTGTTTGGGCTATGAATAATTTTCTCCTCTCCTCAGAAATAATTTTGCTGCTCAAAATGGAAAGAGGCTTGCTCTGACAACCCTTTTCTACTCAAGGACTGCATTTCATGGTTTTGCTATGACTAAGAATGTCTGAAATAAGATTTCCATATACATCCATCTGTCCAATATTTTCATTTGCAATTTTCTCCTTTTTCACTCTGCTTTTAAGATTCTACTTGTAAATGGATCATGTGGTATTGTTAGGTGGTTCTTACCACAGTCATCTTATTTTAGGAAGTTTTTAATACTTGTCAAGCCTTGATATGCTGGAAATAAATCATAACTATGTTCTTTGATACTTTCCGCTTAGGTTTTGACTGTGTTGAAGGTGAAGCTTTCAGTGAGACAGAAAAGAATTGCCAGCTCAGGGAACCTGATTTAAAACACATATCACAACCTTAGGACAACATTTAAAAAAAATATTACAGTTAACTCATTAGTTGCTGATTTCTTGTTAATAATGAAAATAACCTCTGTGAATTAAAAAAAGCATAGCTCAGTGAACAGAGCAACTGATCTTTGCAAGCAGTGATGGTAGTCTTGCTAATGACTGTAGATTTCTCTCACTGTAGAAAAGCCGTCAATCAGAGAGGGAAAGAGAGAGTTATGCTGAGCTCTGTTCCTTGGAGGTCACTCCTCACACTCACAGAACAGAAACCTTTCAAAGCTCCTGTCTTTTCTCCACTAAAAATCCAGGCTGGTTAGTTATAATATATAATGGCATCTAGGATGGATATCTGTTGAAATGGAATGGTCTTTTAAAGCAGGATCCCTAGAGAAAAAGCTGAAAGTATTCCGGTCTTCTGACCTTGGCGTGCTTCCTCACCTTGACTGGGATGGACACCATCTTGTACTTGAAACAGAATTTCTACAAAGGCCTGTAAAAAACATCGTGAATCATACCAGACACTATTTACAAAACTTAGGAGTATACCAGGCACATACTGCATTTTCTTATATATTTGTTCTCACAGAAATGTTGGCTGGAAGGGACTTCTGGCATCCAGTCATTGAGTCCAGCCTCCGATGGGAGTCAGGACTAGTCCCAGTCTGGATAAGGTCAGGTGTGGCTTCTTCCGGCCTTGTCTGACAATTTCTAGGGACAGATTTTTATAGCCACATTGAGGCCTGTTCCAGTCCTGTGGTGAAGACGCTCCTAAAATCCAATCTGCTCCTCTCAAATTTCAAATTAGGGGCACTGTCAATTGTTCTGGCATGTGCTAATATCAGAAGCCATTTCCAGGAGAATTTACATCAATTTTTTTTTATAATGCTGCCCCAAGCACCTTTGGACACCATTCCACTTCCTCATCTACATTGGTCTTGTCTCCAAATAAAAAGAACCCGACTCGCTCAAGGCCTATTCTCTGATCACTCCACTGGACACTCTAATTTCTGAACAACCTTCTTGGATCCACCACTAGATACAAACTCTAGAGGATCTCTTCAAGAATTGAGGGTTCTGTAGTTCCCTGCACAGTTGTGTTCTTTTATTTCTGGATGGAAAGAAACTGTGCAGTTGTTTCTGACATGGTCATACCTCTTCTCTGTTGAAAATAACTGTGAAAACTCCCCAGAAGATATTAAAACACAATAAAATGTCCTTATTAATTAATGCATTTTATATTATTTAGCTCAGCACCATACCACAGTCATAAAGTAAAATGCATTTTTTCATTTGAGTATAAAGACCTAAGCACTTGACAGGACATAGCAATATTATAAAAGTTGAAGTATTATCAAACATGTATGAGGGAGTTTCTAGCGTATTTGACGGCATATCTTTTCAAGACTTCATTTGCTCTTACCTCAGCTATTTCTTTGTCTATTAAGAATGTTGAAGGTCATCATTTGTGATAAAATTTTCTCTATATTAGGAAGTGTTTCCTTTTTTGGTTATGGAAAAGACAACAGACATAACCCAATTCTTTATAAAGCAAATGAAGATAGCTTTGTTGCTGTTACATAGAATTAGACAGAGTTTTCTGTGAGCTTTTATATTCCTGACAAATACATGTGGCAGATCTTTGTTTGAGGGGATATGTGTGTCATCTTGTGTTTTCTGGATGGTAGAGTAGGGTAGGCAGGATTTTGGGCCGGAAGAAAATAAGGTAAGAATAATTCACAATGAAAGAAGAAAAAACATAATTTCGTGTTCTTACTGAACACTGGAAGAGACTATTTCCTTGAGAATGGGCTAGTGGAAAAAAATAATCTAGTTTAGGGAGCACAGAACAATGCAGTGTCTCCAACAGGATTTTTACAGAACCAGTAACATTATCTGCAGTTTAAAAAAATAAAGAGAAGAAAAGCTTTCTCCCTACCTTGGTCCTTGCTTCATGGTTTGCAGTAAGTAGATCAACAAAAACTTGCAAATAAAAATTCATGCTGAAATATATTTAATGACCTAACATTGAAAAGAAGGACTTTATTGATTAAATGCTTGAACTGCGTGCTGTACAGCATAAGGTGCTTCTCTTTCATACTTGATATCATAAGTTCTGATATTTTAATTTTTTAAAAGGTTCACAAAAACAATGAGACCCCCTATTCTTCTCTTCTAGAGCCCAGTATGTTGTAGGTTCAAGTTCTGTCCCAAAATATACATTGTATTTTCTTGCATATAAACACAAGAATTGAAGGATAGTAAATAAGTAAATTAAAAAAAATCTTGCAGTGGCTTGTGTGCTTGTACAACTCTCACAAATTCAGAGCTGTTGGTGGGTAGGGAAGGGAATACAGAGGAGCAGGCTATGAGGTACCAGGGAGAAGAATCTTCCACAGAGATAAATTTCTAGTTGTATTAACTCTATCTGCACAGTAGACCTAACTTGTGCTAGATCACCCTCGTGTTGCTTTCACTCTGCATTGAGATGCATAGAAACAAGCCACATATTTTTCCAAGAAATGCCATGACTTGCATTTCTGATTAAATTTTCTGGAAAAGAATCTATGAAGACAGAGGCTGCATTTTTTCTAAACCATCAGAAAGATCTCAGTTTTCCAGATGTCTTCATACATAATCTATTTAGTAAACGATTCTATATTTTAAAATTGCAGGAACAGATCCAGACTGAGAACTGATGAATAGTGCATTACTGCTAAATACCACAGAAGAGACTAATGTTGTCATTTCTTTTAGGTCCTTCCCTCATCCGAAATTTGCATGTTCTTTCCTTTGTTCTGTGCACTGAGGCATAGAGATTACAATAACTGTTTTCTAGTTTTTTCAGAAAACACTTTTCACTAGCTGCAGCAGAATAGATGAAAGAATCAGAAGTTATTTAAATGTGCAACTGAAGAAAGCATCCTGAAGTGAAGATATTGGATATTAAATTGGATTTGGATATTAAAATTGGATTTGGATATTAAAAAAAAATACTTGAAGTCAAAATTTCTCAGAATGTATCACTGTTCAGGACTAGAAATGTACACTGTGTTCTTTCAGAGGCAGAGAGGTTTAAGGGCTTTGTCTTCACTGCCAATAATTATTATTATTGTTAAGGTCCTTTGGTCAGGAGTGAAAACAAAGATGTGGTGATGCAATTCTCTGGCTCACAGGTGGAATTCTGATTCTTCTACAAATTAAGCTAAAGGTCGGATTGTTTCTGTGCTGTAGGGTGTAACCTTCGCTGTGCAAGATCCTTCACAGTACTCAGCCTAATGATCTAAGGACTCATGGCCATCCCTCCAATGGAGCCCAGCTCTGTAACCATGGCTTGGACATCTAAGGATATTTTTAAGACAGAGGAAAGCTGTGAAACTCTCTGCAGAGCCATAAGAAAGGTAAAACTTCACACAGGTGAGGTTAGTATGCAGATTATCGCAAGTAGGTCAAGGTTTCAAGAGAACAAAACAGTAGATTGGGGAGGTATGAAATGCTGAAGGAGACAAAACAGCAGTGGCTGAAGATGGCAACTCAGCAATGTCAAGGATTTGATTCTAGAAGCAGTGGAACCTGACCATCCTCCTGACTGACCCCTGCCCGAGCAGCAGGAAGCCTCTGCGAGTCCTCTTGGAGGTGCTGAGCTTATTAATGCTTAGCATAGTGGCTCTTTAAATCTCAGCTGTCTTCTGTTCAAGTTTGGTAATAAATAATTACCATATATGTTTAAGCTGTATAGGTACCACTTGCAGAATTTTTTTGTTCGAGCTAAAGGTGATTGAATAAAGCAGTTCAAGGAAGGAGACACCTGAGGGGAGCCTACCAGGAAGATGGAGAGGGACTTTCTACAAGGGCATGTAGGAATAGGGCAAGGGGGGATGGCTTTAAACTGAAAGAAGGTCAAGATTACGCATTAGTAAGAAATTTTTTGCTGTCAGAGTGGTGAGACCACCGAAACAGGCTGCTTAGAGAAGTTGTGGATGCCCCAACTCAAGCCATTCTATGATTCTATGACAAGAAAATGCTCAGCATTCACTAGAGTCATCTCCCTGGCTGTCTTGCTCAGCCTGAAAATGGAGCAGGAAGGTGAGGTGGTCTTTGCATCAATGGAGAATTGAAAACAAGCACCTGAACCCAGAAATGGTATTCCCAATCCTTTATGTTAGACATAGCCTATGGCAAAATATAGCAGTGTCACACATCTACAGTGTCTCCATCCTGAAATACCTCCTACACTTGCTTCCTGGTGAAACTGTCTCATTCTGACAAATTGCAGAGAACTCCTCCTCTGCTGTGATTAGAATGGATACAGCTTCAGCTGGAGTAAAGTTATGAGACACTTTACTTGGAAAGGATGTTTGATAATAATGTATTATTTTAATATAATCTATAGTGATAATGTATTCTCTCAGTATTACATCTTAGTAGATGAATTTCTCTCTCCTTGTGATTTCTCTGCCATTAGCTGTGAATGAAACTTTTGGAATATGTTTCCTTACTGCACATTAGCTATTTAACAGATAGGACTCATTGCTTCCTCTTCAAATAGCAATGAGATAAAATAACAGTTAAAAAGAAAAGGGAAAGCTTGAAGTTTTAAAGTTTAGGTTCTAGCCAGTTCAGAGAGAGCCTGAGAAGCTGGCCTTGCCCACTCTTATTTGGAGTCAAACAAGACAAAAGCAACCTGAACATAATCCATGCTACAGGTAAATATTTTAGCAGAAAGAGACGTGAGCCTTACCATGGTGTCACTGAAGGTCCCTTCAAAAATGGCTGATGAAAGACAGGAAAACAAATTACTGGCTTGTTGATAATAGTTCAAACACACACAACTCCCCATCTGATTATCTCTAGTGCATGTGCTTGAATTTCTGCCCATAAAATAAGTGACAGCCCACTTAATATTCTGGGAAAAGTCGAGGTCCAGGGGAGCGCTGTGGAAAATATACACAATGAACTTGGAGGAGTTAGCTTTCAGAGAGAGCACACAAATTGTTAGCAGTTTTTAGCATAATTTTTACCCAATTTCTTTATAAAATGTTCTCTGAGGAACCATACCAACATAGATATTTAAAACCCTTGGGAAATACAAAACATTAAATACTGGCGTGTATTGAAAAATGATGACTATTATACACATGTCCAAAATCAGTGATATGAAAGAATGAACTATTTTGAAAATGTTTGAGTTATTTATGTGGTGACCAATAGTAGTCATGACCTTTACCATTAATTTTTGTTATTGTGCCTAGTCTGTGTTTCACGTGACTGTCATGGAGAATGCAGTTAAGTGCTTTAAATGATGCTATTTTCAAAGTTGTCTGTAGCAGCAATTTTATTATCTGTAACTCCAGGAGAGTGTCAGTCTTTTTATATAAGATACGGACATCCCTGAAACTTAATTCTTCTATCGCTTAGGCTGGAAGTTCTCAGCTGTTTTGTGGAATACGCTGTCAGCTTCTGTTCTCAGTAATGGAAGATTTAGTCCATTCTGTACTTGGGAAATTGAATTGTAACTTATAAAGCTTAAAAATGTGTCCCCATCCCTGACAGAATTGAGATGGTTTTGAAGATACCAGCTCACTTTGGTAACTCACTTATTGTGACTATCATTACCATCTAGTGGCTCTAGAGAAATCATGGGAGGTGCTGACTTGTGACCTGTATGGCTGTAGCTAATGCTATTAGTGCTGCAGATAAAATGATTCAAAGAGCTACAACCTGTTCTGGTAGCAGCTGTTTCAGTGAAAGAGGCATGATAACCCCAGCACTCCCCACGCTTCATTTAAAATTGTAGCAGGACGGTATGAGCTTGCAAGAATAAATGAAATTGCAAGAGTGGATGGTTTGCTCTGGCTTGGATTTTGATAAACAGCTCAGAAGGGTAATGCAAGGAAGCTGCTTCTCTTTCAAAATGAAAAGCTTAGTAAATATACAGATTTAGAATTTAGGAGAGCATTGTAGCGCTGTTTGAAAAAAGATTGAGAAACGTGGAAGAAGTTAAGACCCCTAGAAAAGTTTGTCTTAGTTACAGAGTCATTATGCTTGGTTATTGGAGGTCTATCATAAGGAAACTGACACTACCTAGAAATTTATTTTTAAAAAATTCATAATTCCAGTGGTCTTCACGGTTATTATCGAGTGTCTTTATCCACCTGAAAAACAGTTGCTGCAGCTCATTTTGTGTGGTCAGGTGTTAGCTCTGATACCTGATGGAGTCAGCTCATAAATAAAAGGAAAACAGATACATTCCTACATCATCACTGTCAAAACCCTATCATATCCAATATGATCAGATAACAGATAATAGCTCTGCTAGGTGCTGAGTAAATCACAATGTGTTTTTCTGCCTACTGACATAATGTGAGAGACTTTACCAACTTTCAGAGCCTCTAGGTCAGAAACTTATTCAACAATCTAATGTTTGGACACATGGATTAGCTGGTTGGACCCCTTGGTGGATAAGGAATTATTGGATGGCTGCACTCAAAGAGTTGTGGTCAACAGCTCGATGTCCAAGTGGAGACCAGTGAGGAGTGGCATTTCTCAGGGTTCTCCCCCAACATAAGAAGAACCTGAACCTGTTGGAGTGAGTCAGAGGAGGGCCATGAAGATGGTCAGAGAGCTGGAGCACCTCCCCTGTAAAGACAGGCTCAGAGAGCTGTAGTTGTTCAGCCTGGAGAAGAGAAGGCACCACAGAGAAATTATAGCAGCCTTCCAACACCTAAAGGGGACCTATAAGAGAGCTGTAGAGGGACAGTTTACAAGGGCACATAGTGTCAGGAAAGGGGGAATGGCTTTAAACCGAAGGAGGGCAGTTTTTGATTAGATAATAGGAAGAAATTCCTTACTGTGAGAATGTTGAGAACTGGAACAGGTTGTCCAGAGAATTTGTGGATACTCCATCCCTGGAAGTGTTCCAGGCCAGGTTAGATGGGGCTTTTAACAACCTGATGTAGTGAGTGGCCTCCCTGCCCATGTCAGGAGGTGGTGAGTGGCAACTATATCGTCTTTAAGGTTCCTTCCAACCCAAATTATTCTATGATTCTATGCTCGTATCATGACTAGAAAATATCAGTGAAATAAATAGATTGCAAGTTTAAATTACTTAGAAGAGCCCTCTCCTGTATTTGAACATTAACCAGTTTTCAAATTAGTGTTCTGTTCTACCAAATTGAAGTTCCTTTTAAATGGGAAGTATAATAAGGGTATCGAACTGGAGGAAATTGCAGCTATTAATTTTGCATATCTGGACACCTACCTGAAAACTATTACTGCGACTTTTTGCAAATGGGACAGAAGAAACCCCCCCAAAAATGAGGTGTAAAATTAATGTTTGATAGTCATCGGAACACTAACAAGCAAAAAGTATTAAACAGATGGCTATTCTTTTCTAATGAATAGCTGCTAAAGAGCAGAAGTCCAAGGAACATCACATGAAAGAATTAACCCCTCAGGCATGTTTTTTTACACTCCCACTTAATTTACTTTGCCAACATTTTATTAACTATGTGTTACCCCAATTACATTATAGTTGGTTAAATAACCAATTATAAAACTTTTACATTAAGATCGTTAAAGCAGTTCTGTTGGTACAGCCTAACCTTGCATGGTCTTCTTGTCAAAATATCCCTGTGGCAAATTAGCTTGGAGATCTAGCCCACAAACAGTCCAGTCCAGTGAGCAGCTGAATCTGTCACCCCCCCTCCTCAAAAGTTGTGGTAGTTTGCCTTGGTCATCTCATGTGTAATATGCACGCACAGTACACCCAAGTAAGAAGACTTCACACCCTCAGCATAGCCCATCATGTAACATTTCATCTTTGTTGATAACATTTGGTGTCAATTTTCAAAGGCTGAATTAAATCAGGTGTCTGTCAGACTTCCATGGACAACATACCTGAGCTATCTCCTACTTCTGAAGGACAAACAATAACTCTCAGCTAATTACTCTCTGTTCTAACACCTCTGACTCACAGCTAACAGAAGATGAATTGATGGAAAAATACAGGATTTAAGGGACAGGACATAGCTTCCCAAGTAGTTGTCTAATTCCACTTTAAATTCCTGGGGTATCCTACCTGGTATACAGCTGCCACTGCAGAAGGGCATAGGTCGCCCATATGTTCTGCGTCACACCTGCCAGCTCCTTGCAGATACATTAGGCACTCAAGGGAATCTAAAATATCTCTGGGCACTTCAGCTTAACCACTCACTTAACTCTGATATCAGAAAAATCCCACAGAAGTGGAAAAAATACCTTCCTATTTTAATGTTTACAAGTATTACTGTTTCTGGCCATCAGTTAGGTTTGAATACTAAACTCAGAATTTCTTACTTGTTTTCATAGCATTGTGTTAGTTTTGAAATCTATCAGAATTCATGTTATTGTTTTTAATCCTACACATAGTGTTTTGAAACTATATGGATTGACATTTCACTGTAGAATAACTCCAAAACCTTAATATCTTTTATGGTTTAGCTGCTGTTTTTCTGGCAGAGCAATGACTGGAAAATAAAAGAAGAAAGGATTTCAAATTTTAAGGATGCAAATCTGGTTTCTAGGAAGATATGTCAGAAATCCACTCAATCCCTAAGGTTTAATTGTGGGCTAAAATGAAGATAGGAATAATAAATTTGTGTGTAGACATATAGGATTTATTTCTCCATTTCCTGTTTTCTTCATTGGGATTTATGCTTGAATAAAAACTAATCATATACAGACAATATTAATCTCACTGGAATCAATCTTCCTATATGCAAACAAACCCATGGCACACGTGGTCTGGGACCTCAGGCAGTAGCTCCTAAATATGCCTGGTCTCATCTGTGCAAGAGAGAAAGGTAAAAAAGTTACCTGTGACATGAGCTTGTTCCACATTACATTTTGCTGGTTTTTCTTCATTTTGTTTTGTTGTCAATAGGAGTAAGAATATAATTTAGTTCACATGCAGAGTTTATTTCCACTTCAACAAACAAATGATGTTCAAGCACTGCACGAGAAGATTCTAATTAAGTCATACAGTTAACATCAATTACATACCATAAGTTATTAATGGAAAGTTTTCAGGATTCAGAATAAAGTAGCACTGAAGGTGTCTCACCAGGGTGAAGGTCACTAAAGTGACACTGAGGGTGTTCTCACAGAAAGCTGTGCTGGCAGGGTCCTCTCAGACAGCAAAGGACATTCTGCACTCGATTCATCCTTTGAACCCTAGAGAGCAGAAGTGTCGAGATTCAAGTAAAAATGATGTGAAAGTTAATGTTATCAAAGTACACCACTGTTTTTCCTTTATAGGGGCTGCCTCATCATTTTAAGAATTTAAATCACAGAAGTGTCTATGTCAATACAAAATTGCTACATTTCCATAAATCCACATCATGTCGGAAATTTCTCATACAAATTCATGTACACTTGAGAATCAAGTTGCTCTGTTCTCAGCAAAATCAGTTCTGTTGAATTCAATGAGATGTCACATGGTACAAGGTTTGACTCTGTGACTTGCCTGCTCCCACACAGAGGCAGAAATTTACCTTTTAATTACCTCTCTGAGAATCTGTTTTATACATCCAAAATGATATAATGTACAATAGAAGGCAGTTTCAGCAAATCTTTACATCTCTGTCATTTCATAGTTGCTTACAATATGCAAGTTTATGAAATTATGTGTGCACCAAAGTAAAAAGTTATTCAAGCCTTGTTAAAATAACAGTTCTGTAGGCAAAACTCAACTTTTGCTCCTTTCTTCAAAACTTTTTGGTTTTTGTAAAAAGTTGCTTAATATAATTTTTGCAAGTAAAAGTTTCATTTATCAATAAAATGAAGGGGCACACTTACCCAAAATATTTTCTATTATTTCCCACTATAACTGGAAGATCCTCTGTTTAATGGTTGCTACAAATTGTTGTCAGTAGTATATGTAAGTGTGTTCATCTTTTGGTTAGTTTAGTAACATGTAGTAATACTTTAATCTTCCTTCCTCTCATGCCCTGTGATGATTTTTACCTGAAACTGTTAAGTCAGCAGACATACAAACAGCTCTTTCTGCTTTAACATTATGCATTGTAACTCCAAACCTACTTATGAAACAATTATAGAAAAAGCTGGCTTATGCCCTAAATTTTGTCTGGTAGCGAGGCTCTGTTTCCTGTGTGCTCTGGGTGCTGCTGACTGCCCTCAGATCACCTGTGACGTAACACTGAGTCTGCCCTGAAGGAAAACTAACCAAATCGTGACCAGAAGATATTACTCCTTCTATATGCCTGGATAGGACTTCAGAGAGGTGAACAGGAGCTGAAAGCTCATTTTTGTGGAGACAGAAGAGTCCTTGCTTTGACTTCAGCGTCAATCAAGAGAGAAGGGGCACTAATCAATTCTGATTAAGCCTCGAGCACTTTAGACACTCTGAATAAATCATGGGGAAAGCCATGATGCTGTAAGATTGCTGAGAAAGTTTAATCATGAGCTATTCACAGCAGATTCAGGAACAAACCACTCTCAGATCCCTAGTTCACTTGCTGTTTGATGTTTGCATAGAAGAAGGTGCCTGAACTGAATTTCTGGTGGTCTCAAGCCGTGAGTATGTTTGACTCATGTGTCTGTAAAACTGGTTATCTGCAAACTAAACTTAAAACTCAGCTTAGAGGGCAGAGGCTGTGGGGTTGCAGCCACAGAAATTTAGGCCTAACATTAAACTATTCCTGGATTTCAGCAGATGAACACAAACACTGCAGTAAATCATGCTGGCTTGAGGTTTGAGGTGACTCTGAGTCAGATATTTCACTCAATTTCACTGCAAAGAAAGCTAAGCTCTTTTACTCTGAGGCGTGTGTGATGGGAAAACCTGAGCTAAGAAACCTGTACCCAGTGGTCTTGTGAAAGCTGACAGAGCCAAAAGTTCACGGCTTTTGACCTGCAAATCCCTGAAGAATCAGCTATGAGAGGAGCCACTCCACGCTTGGCAGACAGCTGAGGATGCATCCCTAAGCCAGGGCTACACAGGGTGCCTGAAGCAATGGCTCTGAAGATCTGTTGGAGCAGGCTTGGGAAAACATCCCAAGCTCAGAGAAAGCTACTGCTCTGATTCCTTCTTCATTTAGAGGAGCCAGTAAAACAACAGGACTTCTCTTGCATTTAAAGGCCCTGTAGCTTTGGACAGACCTGCTGCTTCTAGTAGGTAATAAAATACGTAGACTAATATTTAATCTGCAGCTCCCCACTATTTTATTATTCACAAGACAGCAGAAAAAATCCATACAGGGGAAGATAAGGTTTCTCTGCCCATGATCAGCTAGCAAATCAATGGCCATGCCAGAGATAGTAAATGTGTGTGCTGATTCACTCTGTCAGTGGTTGTGATGCCTTTCAGCCTATCTGAGGTTATTAAAATTAGAGGTGTGTAACAGGAGCAAGTGATAGCTTATCTACATAATAGACCTGAAAAACAGTGAGTTTCAAAGCCTTTAATCTGGGTGAGGGCCATCGGTGAAGTCCTACTTACTGCAGGGAGAGAACATTGAAAAAAATCACCTGAAGGTCCAGTCCCCACTCATTAATTTTGCCTTCTAATTTTATCTGTAGACAGCTTTAATTTTTAATTGCTAACATAATTTACCTGATTGTTTTTGAGGTGATGAATTAGATGTGACCAATCTTTACTTGTTGCAAGGGCTAATGTTCCTGATCCTTAATAAAATTATTCAATAATAATGTAACTGCTCATGGAGCCACCATCTACTATGTATTTCCTGTTTTTAAAAAGATCCTCTTTGACTTAGTATACAGGAAAGAGCCAAGTTACAAGTTATTTGAGGCATCTTTCAAATTAAAATTACATTTACCTCTTAAAGCTAACACAGGTAAGTCAGAATAAATTTAAATATAACCCATGCATTGAGCCAAGCCTGCCCCTCACCACCAGAGACCTATGAATGCATGAACAAGATTCTTGTACCTCTTTCAGTCACATGTACTCTGAAACTCTGACATTAGGACTAGAGTTTGGTGTCTTTCCTCTTTCCCTCTAAGTTGCTAGAGCCCATTGTCATGGCTAGCTTCACACAACGTTAGCATAAGCACATGTATTCCTTCTTTGGTGATGTGAATCCCAGAGTTACAATTTTTTTTTTTACCAGTGAGAGGTTCAGGATATTGATCTTTACCTCATCTTACTCCATACACTCTGAAAGAAGGAAAAGTTTAAACAAAATGTATTTCAGTTGTGGGGGAAGAGAGAGAATGGGCTGATTTATGCCAATTTGTGTGACTTACCTTGCATAATCTTCAATGGATAATTTATTTTATGAGTTTCAGTATTTTGATTATTTTTCACCCATGGCAGTAAATTGGTTTTAAAATGTCTTAATTTCACTGACCTATTTTAATAGAATTTTCTATCTCCTAGTTATGCATTCAAAAGAACTGAAAAGATGTTTCTGATTGATAGGAAAACAATGCATCTTGCAAATAATGACTGCAGTTCCATCTGTCTAGTTTGGGTGTGAAAGACATATCTTTAAGAGTCACTGTAGTTATTATTTGATATTTGAACCAATTGTAGATTGACAAAAATCACAGATATTTGCACAACAATAAGGAGAAAAGCAGATTTTATGGAAACCCATGAAAACACGAGCCTCTCCACTGCAGAGGACCAGCTGTTTATTTGGAATGCCTGTTATTTTCTTGCAGAAGTGTTTTATATAATCAGGTATAATATAATGTTTCCTTGAGTATTTTCAATTGATATCTCAGAAGGTTGTGCTCCAGGGATTGTGGCTGTAATGCTTTACCAAGGAAGAAAAATCCTAGGAAGAAAATAGGTAAATGCTCTTGATCATTTTCCTGCTTTAGTTTATTGATTTTTGCTATATACACTTTTTATTACTCATTTACAAAGACCAGAATGAGAAAAAAAAATCTTGTATTTTGTATTCCTTTCAATCATGTTCCTGTTGAGTCTCCATTTCCATGACTGGCCATCCCACTTTATGCACCGAAAGGTGTTCAGCTGACAGGAATCAGCCTTGCTCTGTGTTGCCAGGGCAGCTCTGTGCAGCACGGCCCTGCTCTCTATTTCTAAAGATAGCCCTGTGAGGATATCAAAATCCATTGCCTGTTATTTAAAAATGTCATTTACAATATCTAGGTTATGAATGTTTACATTCTGAATATTTTCTCCTGTTGATTTAATTGCCAAAAAATGACCCTTTGCCCTTTGTTTCTGTCATGTTGACTTAATTAAATTTCTGTTAAAAGATGCATCTGGATTTGTGCAGAAAACCAGCCTATAAACTGTAACAAGCAACTGTGCTGAGTTACTCTTTCTGACAACAAAACCTGGACTTTACCAAAAGAAAAAGTTTATATACATTTAATCTCTAACTTAGCACTGAAGTGCCAATCAAGGAACTGTCTTTTTATGTTCTATTACAACCTCACTGTATTTCTGTGTATAATTGGATTTATTTCACTGAGTTGTTACTGTTGGAGGCTCTCGTGGAAGATAAAGCTTATCCAGTGTTGATCTGTAGCACCAAAGCACTCATAGTGTTGACAGAGGAAATTATATTTCACAAAGGTGATGTGAGTTCCTTCAATCTAAACAAATTCATGTGATGCTGTGAAGGCCTCCTCCCTTTCCTGTTGCTAAACATGAATAAATATTCCCTTCTGGGATGACTTTATCACATGATAGTGCTTTAAAATGAATTACTTTTTTTACCCCAAGTCACTCAGTATATAAGCCTAGAGTGGTAGATTTTACAGAAGGCATGGATTTAGTTTGTTGGAAGGATAAATTATTGTAATAATAAATTGCACTGACCTTTCACTTAAAGAGGGAACAACAACACCCACAGCCAAGTAAAATAAGAACAGCAGAAAGTAAACACTGAAAATGCTTGAGAATGTTGAAAAACAATAACCCAATTACACTAAAATCACTCTAACTGAGATTTTTCCCATGCCTTGGCCTAAAAGATTAGTTTTCATTTAATAACAAGTATGAGATGTAAAAAATTCAAGTCGTGTGTTTATGATGGTTCACATCTGTTTCTGCTGTATTATCCACAAGCACTAAATTCCTTTCCCATAGACTTTAAAACAACATTTTCATCATTATCCTTTATTCCAGCTTGTCCCTGATCATGACATTTCTTGGGTGATGAGGACCCATTCCATACTGTCCTCAAGAACAGTTTCCCTTCAGCAGCAGTTACTGGGTATATACATTGAAAACCAGAATGATCACGACTATATATTTGAGTTACTTAGCCCAAGAAGTTTAGATCTATCTCATTTCTAGTGGTCAGGTTGGCCAGATGTTCTCAGGATGTGCTGAGATTCACACAAAAGGCATCAGAGGCCAGGCCTTCCTGCAGGTACTGTGCTTTTGCTAGGCTCAGTGGTTACAGAAGTCAGGAGGTGAAAAACCTTAGTTTACAGCCTCATTTTGTCTTATATAAAATAAGAAGTTGGATGCAGTTTTCTTAGAAATGAGCAAAATTCTGCAATCACCAGGAGCTGTTGCGCTAAGAGGAGACAGTCACAATCTTTTCTGCTGGAGGTGGTTAACTTTCTACTAGTGATTGAATATACATTGAGTCAGATTTTTAAAAAATGTGCAAGGAAGAGGCTGAGTCTGTAGACCAGAGTGTTATGTTCAAGCCTCTGACTAAATGAACCTCCAATTATCTGCACAAAGTAAACAACTCCAACAAAAACAACAGAAAGAACATTTACTCTAAACTGCCCCAAACGCATAGGTGTAAAAATGTTCTCCTGGCTCTTGGGGGACCAATGGCTACGCTTGAGGTGAACTTAAGCAAAGTGAGGGCTGAAAGGAGGCCTTCCATCTCTGAGAAGAGTGAATTAATTAGTGTCTCCAGTTTTCTTTATCATGTCTTTTCATGTCTCCATGACAAGATGGTCAAGAATCCTCACCAAATGCTTATGTCTCCTTTTGTTGCTGAGGCCCACCTGAACTTCCATGACTTCCATGTCTCCAGGTCTAATAAGCCAAGCAATTCAAGTTATGAACTTTCTACTCTTATCCTTTCTTTCTCTTTCTTTCTTTTCCTTATATATTTCCTTAAGTGTTATTTTCATGCTTTTATATTGCTCTATTACAATAGATAATAACAACTAAAATAGTGACATATCTGCTTTCCATTGCAACCGAATTGCTCTAAAACGAATCCATCTATATATATAAATATATATGTCCCCACACATATGTATTTGTAAACACTGATCATTCAGTGTCATTTCACTCTAATCCACCCCAAGGGATCTATTGACAAGAATCTGAGTTCTCCTTGCCTTCTGGGGTGGGTTAGAACATCAAAACTCACTGTTATTTGCAACCTAGAACTGGAAGCTAAGAAGTGAGTTATACAGAGAAGGAGTTTTACAATTGCATGTGTAGGAAACTACCTTTTTTTTAAGAACAAGCCCTATCTAGTCTTTGCTTTCCTCATGAAGCTTATCTTTTAATGCAGTTGAAATAATAATACTGCCTTGAAAGATTGCAGTTATGGGCATATGTTTGAAGAAAGATGACTTTCTAAAAAGTTATTGTAAGAAGAAATTTTCAGTTGTCACTGTAATAGAAATGCTTTGATTTGTACAGAAGCAGTTGACAACAAATCTTTATCTTTTCTTTGCACTACATTTATAGTTCTGTATTTGACAGATAAATGTAAAATATATATGTTTTATACATTAAACAAGCCCAAGCATGGTCTAACTTTATTCTGTAAATAATTTGGATGGGAATTTGAAAGAGGTATGGAAACTTCAAGAATATCTTTCCCACAAAAACATCACAGTTACAGTCTGACTCTGAAGAAAGAAAAAGATCCTTAGAGCAAAACCATAGCTAATATATCTCCAGGAGCACACGGTATCAAAATGTAAAGCTTGGGATAAGAATTTTGCTATTGCTCATTATCTGACTCACCTAGAAATGGTTTGGTACAAAAGGAATTACAATGTAAAACATATGTTTATGTGCAGCTTTGTGGCTAAGTTATTAGGCACCACTAGTCATGATTCAGAGGAAAGTTCCTTTGGTGTGTGTTATTTGTGGTCTCATTTGCAAACAGCCTGACTCATGAATAAGCCATGAAGCTGTAGTGGAAAGCTGCTTTGAGCATTTATTTGGGGAGATTACTTCAACTACATGCACGTGGACTTGCCACTGCGGGAACGCTAATACAACATTGTGCTCATCAAAGCCACAAGAAAAAAGCACATGCTAAACAAATATAAAAATTCAAGAGTAACTAATGGAATGACAGTTTGTATTTAAATAAAGATTTTTTGACCTCTCGTTTTTCTGAGCCATTATTATTCTTTCCACCTGGATTTACTGAGTGTTCTGTCACTCTTCCTCATGTGATATCATAATTTACTGTCAGAAGACCTTTTTTTTTTATGGTGGAAGAAATCTCTGGAATTGTAGGTGAAATCATGGCAGGTGAAATCCCTGCCATGCTGTATGATCCTGTGACTTCATCCTACATAGGAGGTAAAAACCTGAGTCTCATGAAGTCAAGGGAGGAATTCAGGTCGACTTCAGAGGGATCCAAACAGCAAATGATTTCAGTGTTTGCTCTAGAAAATCATGCACTGGCAGAACAACAGTGGTGATCCCTGGGATGTGCTGAGTTGAACTTACAGTTAAGCACCTGTTCTGTCTTCACATATATTTCAGTGACTCTTCTGATTCCTTTGTTTGAACTCCACGCTGCCCTCTTTGAGAATGCATCTGCAAACATATTTTTAGTTTCTCATGTTATAAGTGGTTGGAATGTGACAGCAAAGAAATTTCTGTGATATCTTATATATTACAGAAGATACTTACCAAATTGTTTTACTTGCTAGAGTGTACATTTTAACTAAGATATGAATCCATTGAAAGTAAAGGTATGGAAGATCTGCACAATATTTTTCATTGATTATGAAATTTAGAAGAAAAATCATTTCAGGTGACCAAAGCTTCTGAGAAGTCTTGGAACTTTCTATTTCAAATTTATTGAAACCAATATTTTCACTTCAAATATGGCATGTTATTTAAAAATAAAATAAAATTTTTATGTTTAAAATTTTTATAAAATTATGCAACTAACAGCAAAACAGTCTGTTCAGAATGAAATCAATTGTTCATTTGAAGTTAAACAATAAATTTTGGATCAACATGAAACACTTTTTTCCATGATATTTTTTCATATTTCCAAGAGAAAAATGCCCCACAATTTGTTTTGTCTTGTTTTGTTGGAACACATGATCACATCTTACCCCTTTCCATGGGTTTAAATTGTTTGTCTGTATGTTTCTTTAAAAAAGTTTCCCTTGCCTTTATAATTCAGCAACTGAGTTGAGATTTGATTATTTTTAATTTTGATGCAGCACCTCTGAACTGTTCAAAAGCAATTATCAAAACAGGCATGTGAATGCCCTTGGAAGCACTATTTTTCTGAACCACGAAAAATACAGAATTCTTCGCAAGTCTCGCAATTCTTTACAGTATCTTCATAACTCATTAATACTAAATCTCCCATGTGAAACTACATATTTTTCATAGGCTACATACAGGACATGTTAAAGTGGCTGCTCTGGGACAAATATGGATAGAATTGCTGCAGCATGCAGCCAGCTGGATGAGCAGCTCAAAACCTGAAAGAGAGGACTTACCCAGAAAAACGTTTCTCTAGGGTTCTAGACAAATGCCTCCATTATTGTGGTCACTATATTTTTTTATCAGATGTAATTCTATTCCTGCAACACAGAAGCAGATTTTTTTATTGTATTTCCTCATGTTGTACTCAGTGGTTTAACATTAATTGCCTGCTTTCTACTTTGCCTTAGAAAGATGTGACTCGGTTATTGAGTTGGTTTGATTGTGCTGAGAGATGATGGAAAGCAGACATGGAAAAAGCTCAACAGACAACTTCATGCCATCTTTAAAACATGAAAGATAAGGGTTGTGCACACTGGCACAGGCAGGCAGCTGGGACAAGCAGAAACTCATGGAGAAAACACTGAGAGTAAATTTATTTCCATTACCTTGCTAACCAGGGAATCCCTGAAGCAACACATGAGCAGAAGTACAAAAGTGGAGACACAGGCCCTGTAAACTCAATCCATGCCAGAGGATCACTGGCCTGCTGTTCACATGGGCTTATTAAGAATTATTCTTTATGCAAGGTCACTGGAAGGACTTCCAATCTTTCTTGCCAGTCTTCGATATTAAATCCATTTCTCCCAACATCCCATACCTTGTTCAAGGGACTGCTTAATAAAGCATATAGTAAAAAGGATAAACATCCAAACAATGGTCTGAGTTAAGTGTCCCACGTCTCTTGTCAGTGAACTAAAATATTCAATTAGCCATGCACTACTGATACGCTGTTATTCCATGTATTTTGACCTGAGGATGTTAATTACCATCCTCCATGCCAGCTGATCCAGCACTCAGGTTGAAGCAGTGCATGCCCTCAAACTTGGAAAAGGGTTTATGATATTGAAGATGGAGGTATTTCTTCAATAATTGATGCTGTAATTTTCCTTGGCACACAGCAGTTGCAGTCCTACCATACAATTCATCAGTGTAAACAATTCAATTTTCCCTGGGGCTAATATTTTGGAAGAAATACCATGTGGAAGAGTTTCAGTCCTCACTGTGTTTTGTACTGAAGATGTACAGTCATGTTATTTTGGACTCTGATGCTTTCAGTTTCTCACAATGCCCAAGGTTTTAATTTTTTATCCATCAGAGTATAATGTATAATTAAGCATTGTAATGCCTTGAGCAAAAATCCTACAGGTTTTTAAAACTTTTTCACCAAGTTGTCTGCTACGATCCCCACAAGACTTCAGCATCTGGAATTGTTACTTCTAATTCAAAGAATTTCCCTGTCTAGGAGTGTATAATTGGACATGCTCAACCAAAGCATTTTTGCAGGCACCAGAGGCTTCATTTTATTGCTTGATCCATTGCCAAACAACATTCTTCCTGGTCCATTTCTCCTGTCATGGCATTTGCCAGGTAATCCCCTCACTGTGGGGTGGCACATGGGATAGAAATGGAAGAACTTTTTATTTGTAGGCACTAGCTTTTCCCAATGACAAAATATTTTTGATGCTGTGATCCCATTTATTTCTGGTTGTGGGACACCATCTTTCATAGGAGCATTCCACACTTGTTTGTTTGCCACCTGTGAGGTAACTTTTTTTGATTTTGCCAGCTTATTTTCACTCACCACCTGCACATCTGGTTCTGAAATTACGCCCTGAGTTACAATTTGCTGGGACACCTACCAGTAGCACTTGTGACTGCTGTTACAATCAAAGGTTTCAGTGAAACAGATGCCCCTCTCAAAACCTGCATTTTGATGCTTTTCGTTGTTGCTGTCCTATCCAATGTACTGTAATTAGCCCATGAGCCATCCGCATCTGTTGTAGTAAGCTAATACCATTTTCTATTGTACACTGATTTCTGAGGGATGACACTAATTCTGCAATTATCTGCAAATCCTTTGAAATGCATCCATTGATATATCATAGGTGCACCTACATCCTGCCCATTGGGACTCCTGATATTTAGGAATTGAGAATATCCCTGGCTATAGGGCTTAATAGATTTATTTTTTCACCCATTAATAAGTAGATTCTTGAAGCACCACCCTCCCAAGCTCTCAAAATCCATGCCAGGATGGCTTCCCTGCTCTTCTGCTGATAGATATCTAAAAGTTTCCTTAGCTCTTTCACAGTCTATGTGTGATTTGTACCCCTTCATGCAGCAGAGTGCTCTGCCCCTCCATTTGCATGAGGGGTTTGCTACTACCCCCTCCCTATCTGCTAAATCTGGCTGTGAGTCTGAGGACTAACCCCAGGTATTTTCACCCCATTCCTTGGGATCCCACAAAGATTTCACAGTGAGAGCACGAACCTGGGAAATTGAAACCCCACTTTTCCCATCCTGTGCCTTTGTTTGTGAGCAATACGCGCCACCAGCTGTTCTGCAGTGCATTGTTGCTTACAGCATTGCTCTGCTTGAGTGGTGATTACTTTTTGTGAGATTGCCTTTGCATCTTGTAAAGGCCCAGCTCCCATTTCCAGCTCTCTCACTTTGCTCTGGGATGCTGTAATTTCACGGCTGAGAGCTCTAAGACCAGTAGCTAATAGCCACCCCAACCTCCCTGCTAACTCACGAGAAGCCTTTGGTGTCACTTTCCACGCATCTGCACACAGCCATCTGAACCATCTGAGGGACAGCCACCATCCCATCATCTGTGTCAGGCCATGCTTTCGCTGGGGTCATTGGAGATAGGAAGGCAGCCAGAGGAGTCCAGTGCTCACTTCCTCCTGGAATGCAGGGTGCAGGACCATCACAGCCTCCCCGATCCCCAACTATTCCATTAGCTGCAGGAAGGCAATACTGCTATGAAATCTCTGAATAAACATCAGTAAATAAGAAACAAGCCTTGCTCTCTCCATAAACGTGATTTCCTGCAGCTCAGTGCATTGGTCTGTGAAAGGACTCACTTAGGTTTCTCTCTTGTTGTCATCATTAGTAATACATTTTAAAAGATATTGGAGTTGTGTTGGCCTCTCTTAAGTCAGTATTAAATTTTAGCATTTCTTCCTCCTTATATTTCAAGCTAAGACACTTCTCGTAGTCATTATGACATTTACTTCTATTGTTAGCATCCTTTGATTTTTGGTCTGTAGGGTAAATACCTGAACAGTATGGGTACACACATCAGTATTTTATTTTCCTGCTTAATTATATTTAATAATGTTTCCCTTTCCTGACTTTGCCTCATTCCTAAATTTTTTAGTTCCAAGTCAGAGGTACTTTTAATTTAACAGCTTTCCTGAATTTCTCTAGTACTTACCCTGTCCAATGAGACCGTGTTCTTGCATGAAGATCATATGTTGGGCTTTAGTGTTTTGGCATCAGTTTAAAGAGCGTGTCAGAGAAATGGGCGAAATGGGAGAGGTCAGTTTTCAGTGACACCATTACAGAGCAACTCAAGCTTTCCAAGACAGAATTAATAAAGAGCAATTCACCTGAGGCTATTTGCAAACACAGTCTGAGCTTTGCCCTCAAAGGAAAATCAATATGATTTCTAGAGTAGACCAATCTAGATGGCTCTTCAGCCTAGTTCTTGTCCTCTGCTGTTGAAAATCTGGAGGAGAGTCACAGCTGGACAGAAATGGGGTGCTGCCCTTCTGTCTCAAACCAGTGGAACATCTTCCTTTCACACATGATGCTCTTCACATCACACTGGGGAGTCACAGTGCTATGGCCAGGTCTCAGTGCTGGCTGATTGCTCTCTGCTGGGAACTTCCTCTCCTGGAGTTTTTTGTGAAGCACTCATTGCATTAAAGCCAGAGGTAGTGGTTGAGCCCAAATATCTACAGTTACTGTAAAAATGTGGCTCACCATTCACATGTACATCCCTCTGGGCCGTGACCCTCTCTGACATCATGGTGGCAGGGAAAAGCCACAGTGTGACAGGGCACAGCAGGCTGAAGGCAGCTGCAGAGAGGGGGAGAAATGCTGTGGTCCAGGAGTTTGCTTTTAGAAGAAAGAAGTTTGGAGAAGGAGCTTTTGACAAGCCTTGGTTCCTGATCTTTTATTCTTCTCACTGCTTCATGCAGTCACAACATGAAAACATCAGCTAAGCAAGGCTTCTGTTCCTTCTCTGTTCCCCTTACAGAGTTTTGCTTTTCATTACTAAAATTTAGATGGCATGGCCATCCTGCGATGGTGCACAGAAATACTGTTAAAATTTACCAGATATGGGAATTTTGGTGAGGTCTCAGCCTCTTGATTTAATACTCAACAGTTACTCGCAGGGGATTGAGAGTCAGGTCAGGTATCCTCTCATGTAAATGCCTAGAGTTTTCCACAGATAGAATGCAGTGCAGTCACAGCAGCAGAAACAGCACTGTAGAGCTGTCACTCATGAGAAGAGTTGCTTTAAAAGCCACACTGTGAGGGCACGAACACTTCTGGCCTCACACTTTCTAGAGGAATAGAAGGGGGATTTTAAAAAGTTATCATTCCCTTCCTACTGCATCACTCAATTGCTTGGGGCAGCATCTCTATTAAACAGTGAACATGATATATACATGATCCACAGACACAAATTCATGCTGAATGTTCTTTCTGCTGGAAGGCAGAAGCAGGTGGGGGCTATTTCTCCTCTGAGGTTCCTGTTCACTTCTCCAATAGACAGGCTACAGAAACAGAAACCTCATTTCCACTGGGATCAAAGGGATAAATCAATGCCAGCCTTTTCTCCTGCCTTTCTTGCACAGTGCAAGAGTGTTGATTTATCACAATAAATAATTAGACTGCTTCAGCTCCTGACAACACGGTGATTTACTTTGGAGAAACTACTAATGGAAATGATTTGTGGGAATATCTTACTCTCAGCAGCAGTTCAGGAGCACCGAGGAGAGGGTACTACAGCTGACAATAGAAGAAACATGATTTCAGATGGGAGTCACAGAGAAAGGATATTTTTCTTCTGGTACTCACATGCTTCTATTGCACCTACTTAAGGGTGACCATAATGAATCTGCTGTCATTATTACTTATCCACAGCTAGGTTAAGCTAGTCTAGAGACATCAATATTACAAAACAACAGAGGAGAAAAATTAGACTATTGTCTGGAGTATTTTTAGCTCACATGAAGACAAAGCTCTTAAATTTAAACCACGCTTGTTCAGAACTATAGTTTTTCTGGGCTTAAAATATGTGCTCAAAATTTATTCCATAAACTTAAAATGCCCACAAAATAAAGAAAACAATAAAATAAAAAGAGCTTCCTCAATTGGTGCCTAAGTCAGATTTTTACTATACACCTTCAGTTTTCAGAAGCAGAAGCTTGGATATATGTGTATCCTCTAGCCACAGATCCTGACCTGCTTTACCTTGCTGCATGCTGCAGCACTTTGATCTGCTCTGCAGCACAATACAGGATCCAAGCGCCAACACAGCAAGAGATATATTAAGTAACAGCTAATTCTGTCTTGAGTTTAACACTTCACAATTTTACATCCTATCTTGCATGATAAGTCATAAGTGATGGACCTGGGAATGAACAATGAGAGCAGTCCCCCTGTGACGCTAGTGGTAAGCAGGGATTTAAATTCCAGTTCACATCCACAGCCCTTGCTTTTCTTCACCACACCTCTTCCTTCAGCAACACTGGGAAGTGTTTACAAACAAGTTAGTTTCACTATCCGAAGACAAAATGTGCTATGTAACATTCAGGTTTCACAACGTTTTTTATTATTATTCCCATTTTGCAAATTTGTTACTTTGCAATGGCAAATAAAAGATCCACTTCCAGCAGGACAGGAAAGCGTTCTGCTTATTTAATGTCTAGAAATGGAACTGAAACATGCCAGAGTCAAAGATGAGTTATGTGAGGCATGCAGCACCAAGAGAGGCCTACCAAATACCTCTCTGAATAACTTCTAGATAGATACAGCAAAAGAGAGACAGAAAATCAAGTTACTTTGGACAAAAACATTATTTTTGGTGTTCTATAATGAAAACATCATTCTACAGTTCTCCATCAGGCAGACAGGAGAGACTCTTGAAAATCTATAAAGAGTGAAAAAAGCTTTTCAATGTGAAAAAATTCCAAGTTTCTCAGACGCTTATCCACCGTCTCCAGGCTGCATAAAACTTTCCCTGCTATTTCCTCAGGTTTTCTGTTTGCTAAAACTTTCTGAGAACTGCAAAATAACTTTGAAGTTATAAGTCATAAAATACAATTATCTTTTAATAAACACATAAATTGTAAGAAGCATAAAGATATTTGAACAGGTTTACAAACACCATTATTATCTTGGTTTTCCTCACTAGAGATGACGAGCTGAAGGCACTGTGCACTGTAAGGCAGCGAGCAGCTTTCAGCACACACTCAGTACATTATATGTTCCAGGGCATTTACTTTTAAGAAGACACTTAGCTGATGTGTCAGAGCACTTGGAAGGACAAACAGAGATCCAAAACTTCACAATTTGGGAGAAATTTTAATCATCATTTGGATCCCTGCTTTACTGTGCGTGCTCACTGAAATGAAAAATAAAAAAGAGAAGCTAAAGTAAACCCCAAAATATGGGACTTTCCCCACCTGCAGAGAGAGCAGTGGGGTTAGAAGGCAGTGGTTCCTTTGATTCAGAAAGATGTCAGATCCAAGCAGCCACCAGAGCAGTGGACATGCTGCCAGTCCAAACCTCGGCAAAATCTCTAAGGTTTTGGTTTTCTCTTCAGACTTGACATGTAGATTGTATCTGAAAAGATTCTCAACTCTTGGCCAGTTTTTCAATGAAAACTGGTAACCAAGGAACTGATTGGTGACTGCACTGTGAAATTGCCACACATTTGCATTTTGTTTCTTTGTTTTTGACATGGAAACAGGTGAACGCCAGTGGTTTTACTTGGGTTTTATTCAGAGGTTCTGTGGTTTTTGAACCAGAAAGAAATGTAAAGCAGCAGTTGCATAAGCTTTTCTGAGAAGATTTACACCACTGGAAATATGATATAACACAACTGTTACATAGCATGTTTTATTTTGTGGAATTTTCTGGTTCTTCGTAGTTTCCCTAAAATCAAGACATTTTTAATATTCAAATAGCTTTGAAATAATTGCAGTTTGTAATAAGCCAAAACATATGCCTAGTTTTCCCTTTCTTCAACAGAAATCTGGGATCTGGAAAGTAAAAAGCACACTATAATGGAATGAAAAATACCACATGCTACTGAAAGAAATATTTCTATAAAATATATCTATTCTACCTACTTAAATAAAATGTGCTGATTGCCTTTAAATAAGAAAACAGTAACAGACTGCCATTTATACATTTGTTTAATGATGCATATTGTACATTAAGAAGTTATAAAAAAGGTTTTGTACAGGCTGCCTACCTAATGCCATCCATATACCCTTTGAAAAAGACTTAACAGCTAAACTGAAATGAAAATTTGTAATCTTATTATTGATATTTTCCTCATTTCTTCCTAAATAACATAAGCAAATTATTTTGTAACTGTACTTTCTAAAGCTCATATTTTTGTCTGTTCCTGCATTTGTTTACAAAAGTTAGTTGCTCATACTGAGTCATACTCAGTGATTGGCATGATTAAATTAGCTTCTTTTCCAAGACAGTTCTGATCAGTAAGTTTAATTAGTACCTGTATTTGTTGAAAAGATTTACTTTGATGCTATGTACCTGCTCTTCCATGCTATTACAGTGGCTTTAATAATGAAGACAATCCTGGCAGAAACCATCCTGCAAAAAGCAGTATCATGAGGCAAAAAAACAACTAAGTGACCTTTCTTGATTCCAGATAAAATCAACAATTTCCTAATGTGGCTAGCATCAAAACATAACCTCCCTTCACTGAAGTTAATTTCCCTTTGATGTTACACATCACTTGCTTGATTAGCTTTTAAGTAACAGTACCAGCAACCATGATCACCTATCACTGTTTTGTCTTTTTTAAAAAAATCTAAATTAGACACTTCTGATTTTTATTTTATAAATAGCTTTGTTGCATTCCTGTCTGTTGCTATGCCAGAAACCAGAAAGATCACTACCTCATCAATAAAAATAGAAACAGCATAGCTGTTCAAATGTCTCAACGACTATTGGTGGAACAGCCATCATTGCAACAAAGGCACCAAAGAAAGAGTCTCAAAAGAACTTGAATAAGTTGAAAAAGATTTGTTTTATTCATCCTGAATATTCTGTTAGAATATGGCAATGCAGTTGATGGTAAAGATGTATGAAAAGAAATGTATCAGTCAATATTTGTAAGAAATATGTAGGAAAAAGACTATTTTAAATAGCAGGGGAAAAAGAAAAAATAAACACAGAAGTAGGCTTCCAGAAGAAAAATGGTTTTCTATCCCCAGGAGGATTAATAACTGACATGTAGCAGCTTCTGAGGCAGCCACCAAGCAGATGGATGGATATGGTTATTCCCTGTCACAGATTTACTAATGGAAAGTTCCCAGTATAAACATTAATATAGTAAGAATTGTTTTGTGCTCTTGAGATTTTTAGATGCATGAATATTTTTGGCATCTTGGCCAAGGCGATTTAAATCTTTGGCATTTAGTTTATTTCATACTTTTAAAGCCTAATTTTTACATTTCTCACAGAGCAGCACAGTGAAAGCACAGAGCCTGTTGTCTCTTGCCTGAGAGCACTGTGCTGCCTCACTTCCTCGCTGAAGAAACACATCGTATGAAGATTTCCTGACTCTACTTGCCCATGCATTGTAAGAGCAGGATTTCATAAAATATCCTTGATTTGAGGGGGCTCAGCACTAAATATAAGTCTGTATTTTTATAATGTTGACATTTTGTGTTTCATCTCGTAAAGTAGATTTTTCTGTGTTGGTCTACAAACAGGCAAATACTGTTCTTCAGTTATTTCCTAATATGTACTATTATTTCTATCTTATTTCTGTTATACTGTATTTCAATTGAAAAATCTGTTCTAAAATTACAGAACAAATTGCTCGTAGCTTTCAGGCTGCTTTGGTGGAAACCCATGCTTCCAAGGGGAAACTACAGTTTTCGCAACATTTTTGTTTCTTAGACATCCTCATTCCTCCTACATGTATATTGTTGACCAAAAAAAGATGGAAGCATTCTCCCCTTCATTAGTTAAAATTGATTCAGACAGTATTTGATTATTTATAAAATAAATATGGATCCTGCTAAATGTGATACTTTTTAATGTCTAAAAAAAAAAAAGGCAAAAAAGCATGGAGCAGGTTTCAAAACTCCAGCTCAAACAGGCTGATAGAAAAAAGAATGATCTAGCCCTTTAGCAATAGAGGTCTTATAAATCTATGGATAACAACCTCTACTATAGCTCCAAGTCTCAGGTGTATAAATACAAACCAGAAGCCTTTAGTCTATAACCTTATTGTTTTACTCCTACTGCCAACAGGGCTGATAAAAATCTGTGAATAATTTGTAGGTTTACAAATATCAGAATATAGATTAGGGCAGGATTTTTCTTCCCACTAGCATCTAAGAAAGCATTGATTCATTCAGTAAGGGACTATTACTTTGGTACCAATTCAACAGTTTCTTTCCCCTTTCTTTCATTCTTCATCCCAACGTTCCCAAAACATACACTGGTGAGGAAAGTTCATACCCTGGAAGTTCAGTGTTTCATGTTTGGCCAAAGCAAAGTCAGGCTATTACAGTAAAATGTCAAGATAATTTGCTTTTTAATGATCTAACTTAACTGGACACAGGGCTTCAGACAGGAGCTAACTTCAAAGCTGGTAAGAAAAGTAATCTCAGCACAACGGTGCTGTTGACATATTTTTGCTTTCAAATACTTGCCATGAATGTAATAATGATGATTTGAAAGTTTTTAGGGATTTGCTATAATTACTGATTGAAAGCATGGAAGTAATGGCAAATCTGCGACTATAGGAAAGTCAGGTTGGCCTCCAGTAATGGGTAGCTATATTAAAAACTGGGAACATAAGGGCAAACAAATATTCCATCTCAATTTTGTGCATTTTACTGCTTTCAATTTTTCATACTTTTGTTGCTTTAAATTAGTAAGTTATGTACATGGTGCTTGGCTACTAGTGAGGTGAATGAGTATCTGACAGTGGTTTTATGGTTGGTAGTCAAGCAATCCTGCTTAATAGGTCAGACTTTTAAATTTTGTTTGTTTGAATTTCGATCAGGCACTGAACTCATGGCAGATTCAAATAACCTTTTTATTTTTTTTCGGTTCTGGTGAGGTTTCATTTGGTTTGGTTCTTTCTACTGAAGAAGGAAATGAAAAATTGGGATGAAAAATATCAGACACCTGTGAACCAAGGAATTTTTAATTTTCACCTCTCCTCCACATCTTTTTGCTCTTTTAATAAGGTATTTTACTGCTTTTAATTAACTATATATATCAATCTGGGACTGCAGCTTGATTTCTTTCAATGGTTCAAATGAAAATGTTTTATTATTTTCTTCATTGCTGCCTAGTGCTGGCTTGGACTTCCACTTAGACCTTCCCTTCTACTTCTGGCAATATGTACAGAACAAGTGGCATTTTCCCACAGTAATGGCTGGGTGGGAAAATTGTCAGCCCTTATTTTTTTGGCAATTTTTTAGGGAAGAAAAGGCACCAGTAAAACCTCTTTTATTCAGCATCGAGTCAATATTTGTTCTGCTTTAGGTACACTTTTAGGAGGAAAATTTAATTTCTTTGATTTCCCTCTCAACTAGAGCATTGTTTGTGATCTAATATCCACTATCCACTGTGTTACCTTTCCCATGTGTAAAATTCTTGCCGAGTGATAATCCCTTTCGTTTCCTGCCTTTTAATGAATGGATTTTATATAACTGTTCATTAGTGTAATTCTTGTTGATTTTTATTTTTCACTTCATTATTTCTCCAACAAATCTTTTGCTGCTGCTACTTCCTTTGCAAAACAGAGTAAATTAATCTCAGCATCTGGGAAAACTGTTTGTAGTGAGTGTAAATAAGGTGTAAGAGGCTCCAGAGGTTGGAGTTCTTGCTTATGCTCACACACAAAATGATCTCAGGATGCCTGAGGATACATTTAGGGGATATTTAGCTGACATCTAGGGACATCAAGCTCTTTAATTTCTACAAGACACCTCTTTGACAAGACAGTTCACTTTCGTAACATTCTCTGAGCTCTAATTCGATAGAAACGGACTGAGAGGAGGAGAGCTCTGTTTTACCGCTAACAAATTTCAGCTTAAATGAGAGCTGAAATAGCAGTCTGAATTACTGCAGTGCTAATAACCTCAGTTACTCATTACTTCCTAATTTATAGCCTTAGAAATAGCTTGAAAACTAGAATTTGAGCATCAAGCAAGTACCATAAAGAAACACTCTGTCTCCCTCAAGGCTTGTTACGATTTTCCCACTTGTTTTTGATTTACATATCAGTCACAGAGATGCTGGTGCTGATCTCCTGAGCAACTTCTATACAACTTCAGAAGAGTAAAAAAGAGGATGGTAGGGCTGAAATAAAGGCAGACACTTCAAAGCCTGGATGTGAATAGCTGGGAGACCAATAAGATGAGAATGTATAATAATCACTTTATGTTAAGAGATGCTTAAGCTTCTGTGACATATTTATTGTGCAGTTTGAATCTCTAGAATGAGCCTCTCATGGAGATGTCAAACCAGCAGCAGAAGCTGTATTAGAAGCTGTGGCTGTTTACTCTCTGTTGATAAAGGCCAGCCACAAATACCATGGATTTTACATTGTCGCTCTTTCTAATCTGTAGTATGGGATTTAAGAGTTTATAAATGGAATATTTTCATGCATTTCTAGCAAGGCTATTACAAGGGAAAGCAGCAATAAAGTTCTATTTTCTGCTTTATTTGTATATCTTCTCAGTTTTTCTCTCTATTAATTCCAATTTCCACTGACTTATTTGCTTGTTATTTATTCTGTGTCAGTGTCATTTACACAAGCAATGCTGTATCTTGACTTGGGTATCACATGGCATCTGAACACGTGCCAAACTATCTTTCTAACCTCTTCCACTGCCTCAAAACTACAATTATTTAAAACAAAGTTAACTGTCACCAGAATAAGATAGGTATTAAAAAACTGAATAGATTCATTTCTAAAGTTTCCTTGGACACTTTGTTAATCAGGATTTTCACTAAAATGTGATGATTAATTTCAAAGAACTTTCAGCTATTGCAAAGGTATGGTTAACCCTATTCTTGCTGACCACTGAGTAAAACATTGCATTTTAACTTTGAAGGCTGATATCAAATAGAAGACCACCACAAAGGCAGGATACAGAAACAACACTTGTTTTATGCAAACTTTACAGGATGTCATTATTATGGGTTTCTTCTCTGTAAGACCACAGAGAAAAAGAAGGGTAGCAGTGAAATTTCTGAAGAGTGAAATACTGGAATAATCATCTTTACCAATGTGCTTCTATGGGAGGGACTGGGGAGGTGCCACATGAGGACTGTAGGAGGTGGAGCAGAGGAGGTTTGGAGAGCAGGGATGGGCTTGAGTAGATGGAAAGAGAGCATTAGTGACCTCAGAGGCGAGTGAGTGGCACGGGAAGAGGTCAGTGGAGATTTCAGCTTCCTGGAGAAAGAGAATGACAGTAAGTGAGGGTCAGTGAAGTGTAAAGAGCTCTGACTGGATGAAGGCAAGGTATCAGGGAGCTGTGGAATCCTGGCAGGGACAGGAAGACCTCATTCCCACATTTTTTCTCCCCACCTCACCCATATATTCCACCATGCCTCTTTTCTCAGGATTCCTGTCTATTTTCCACTTCCCTAGACTCAGAAGCCACAATCCCCACTCACTCCCATCCCAGCACCCATCCTCAGCCAGCCACCCTCCACTCCTGCAAGATGCAAGGGTCCTGCTGTTTCCCTGAATCTGGGCCCTTCTTGATCCCCTGCACCCTTTGGGCTGGAGGGAAGAGATGGAGCAGGGCTAGCCTGCCAGATGGAGACTGGAGAATGTCCCACAGAAAAAGCTGAGAGAATGACACCAACTTTGCTGGGAAGGGCTAGTCCTGGTGCAGTTGCTGCTGCCCCACTCCATGGCCCCTGTTTTAGCAGCAACATCCAAAGAACATGAGCGCTTAGCAAGCAAGAGGTGGGGACTGGCACAGGCAAAGAGGAGTCTGCCACTGAATCCAAACAATAATGATCCATTAATACCCACAGAAATCAGTGGCAGTCACTAAACGTGGGGTAAGTGTAGGAATGGGAATACGAAAACCTGTCAATCCTAAATGATTTTTCTCTGCATGATGCCTGTGCTTAATGGGCTGAATATAATTAACAATGCCTGGGTATCTTCTACAATTTTATTTTCTGTGTAGGAGTACCCAACCCAAAGAGACTTTTTGATGTTACTAAACTCTGCTTTTCTGCTCCATGCTAAAATCTGTGTGCTCAAGCAAGGTCTAGCTGTGGAAAAACCTCATACTTCAGCATGGTTCGAAGAACTTACTGTGGCCCAGAGTTAGAAAGGTATTCAGACGCTTACACATGGAAACTGGCACATAACACATCAAAGCCCCAAACCCCCACTGATTCACTGATACATTTTTAAATACCTCCAGATCAAAAAGACTAAATCCACCAAGGAACCTAGATCCTACTTGCAAATTAAGATGTGTACTTTCAAAATTAAATTGCTATTAGAAATTTCAGAAATTCTAAGTAACCGCTTCCTTACCCCCAAGGTGCTTAAATTGTGATGATTTGCATCCACAACAACCCCTCCAAGCCTCTTTCTATCTGGCATTCACAGAACTCTAGGAGTGCCAAGGAGAGCCAGACGTATTTAGCAACTAAATATCCAAAATATCTCTTAGATTCTCAGACTGTACATTACTCAGGCAAAAGAGAAGGGATGGACACCTTCCACAACAGCACGCTCCTGAGGTGACCCAGTCCCCATGGCACATGGGACACAACTGTTGAGTCCCTTCCCCTTTAGAACTGGAACACATGCTGGAGCTGCATTCCTCTTCACCCAAGTGAATACACAAACAGCTTTTTCCAGTCTGTGGTGCTGTTTGGCTCCATGGCGATGCTGGGAAATCTACTGCCCGTCACCGCAATTTCTTCCTGATTTTTGGTTGACTTGGTGCCTCCTGGGATTTTCTTCTGGGTGCACAGTGTGGTTCCTACAGGTCATTGCACTGTTTAAAGGTTAGGCTTTGTGGTGCATATTACTGAGTTTTCCAAATCCCTTCCAGGCATTTTCCCAAGTGGCCAGCTTTAGCACTTTGGCTTCCTTAACTCCCAACCGGAAAGTTTCTCAGGCTAACTTCTCCCAGGCCCACTTCTTGTGGGTGTGCCTGGCCCTCTCCTGATTTCCAGGGTTATCTGATGGTTCTGACACAGAGACACTGGAAGCCACTTGCATCTTTCTCCTAACCCTTTCCAAAGCGTGAGACACTCAGTGTGGGAAGCAGTGCTTTGTAACCACCCTCAGCATCCTGCCAGAGTAGGATTTAGGGTTTTCTCTTCATTACCTGTGGGATTTGTCTGCGGCCTGTGGGAACTGATAAACATTTTAGCTGCTGTGGCTATGTCCAGGAGGGATGATAAGGCAAGGCCTTCTGATCCCTAAGCTCACAGCCCAGCCAGTCAATAATGCAAGCCAAAATCAATGCCCCGGGTCATGAGCAGTGCACACAACGTGCCAGCCATCCAACAGTCTCTGCTGCAGGAGCAATCACCTCTGCAGAGAGAAAGGATGGGCAGCCGGGGAGGATGACCTTTCGAACTGCTCTAACGTGCATTTGGAAAGGCTATAAATCTGAATCCATAAACACAAATTCTCTGCCATGAAGAGTAACTGCAAGTGCCTGAGAGAGGGTTTTTTCCTGTATTGTAGACTGCCAAAGGCAGACAGATCACTCACTCTTTTAAGAGAGACAATCAAACCTTTCAACCTGTGGCTCAGTGCAGTTTGCTTAAAAAGAGTATGACTGTGGTCACTGTTAGGACTACGGAATGTGATAAAAATGTAGGGATTGCAGTGCTGTCCTCAGGCAGCCATTCAGTGCCACGTGCCAGAGGCTGGGCATGTGTTTCCTTCAAGTCAACCAACCCACAGCTGTCCCTTCTCTCCTCTTCACTCTTTTGTGTCAGAGCAACAGAACCTCTGGCTCTGTGCTTGAGCGAATGGCTTTTTGTTGCTTGGGTCAAGACACAAGCCTGATTTCTGTCTAGACCAGGAATTCTGCTTTGGAAACATTTTCAGAGCAACATGGATTAGTTGAGCTATCTAACTGCATTTGACCTCATTAAATCTGAGTTGTCATGTCTATTAGAAATTTTTTGTTCTCTGCATGTGATGCATATATAGGTGGACCTATATGTATAAAAATGCATTATGAAATCCTGACGTTATATCCCTTAGTTTAACATCTCTTACTGGGATGTAGAGGTCCTCTGAAAGCAGTGATCAGTGACACATAAAGTTGTGATTCCTACTGTTATAGCCTATAATAAAAGGGTTAATATTGTGCAGGATCTCCAAGAATTTTAATTTCCTTCAGGATAAGGCCCAATGAAACTGTCCTTTATTGTGCTCCACACAATCTACTACAATATCAAGATCTTTACTTCAGTGCCTGTTCAACAATTTACAAATATCAGTGTTTCAAAGTTAGCTTCAAAGCTATACAATGTTTAAAGAAGTGTGGACTTGAATGGTGACTTGAAAAAACACATCTCTTTATAAAGAATAATAGAGGATCGGTATTATTCAAGGAACAGTTCTATTATTTTCCAGCTACAGCATACTTTTCATACCCAAGTGCACAGAGGATAAACACACCGTGATTTTGTATGTAACAAACTCTTTCAGTTATATATTTAGGAAACCTGTGTTCACTTACATTGTTTGTATTTCATTTTATTTACAGTTAGTTCTACTGTCAGAAAAATGTCATCCTTGATTTCCCTTGAAATTACCTGTTTCGTTCGGGGTTTTATCACATCTTTGTACAATCTTGTTTTTAAAAGGCCACCACTCTTTCCTGACTAGTCTCTCCTGGTATATAAAGCATTTTTCTAATGAAAGACCTAATAAATTAATTGCATGACAAAGTTAAACCAATGGGACTCCACCCTCAATATAGACTACTATGGATGCAATTACATTGTTACTCTTAACAGTGATAATTTATTTGATTTGGTTTCTTCTTGAGCAAAAATCAACTAAGCTATTTTCATTTTTCTGAGATAAATTTTGATCTTGACTTGAACCATTCTTCTCAGACACCATGAAGTGCAATAAACACTTCTGGTATGTTGCCCAGTCTGGGGGAATTGCTTCTGTCTCCATTTTTATATAGACGTTGATCGCCTCTATATAAAGAAGTATAAAGTACTGCCAAATATCCCTGTTTCTGAAAGAGATAAAAATGGCCTTGTTGAGTCCATAAGGGCAAGCCTAACCTCCAATAAACACAGTGTTTCCCAAAGGCTGGAAGGACAAGAACGAACATAAAGAAATCATACCCCACCTGTTTCACTGCTGATAGCTATGAGCATGAATCTGAACCTATTTCAAATGTCCACGTTCATAGACAGTTTTTGAGAAGTGATGAGATGCAAGCCTGGGGCAGGTCTGTTCCTGTAAATGAAGAGAACCTCTGCCAGCAGTATTTACCTCAGCGCGTGCTCTCCTTTAGTAGCCATCATTAACCAAAGTTAAAACCAACTACACTTTGTTTTTAAGTGAGAAACATGGCAATTGGGAGGATGACCCTTGTGAGGGAAGAGCTGTACAACAGAAGGTGTTTTCTCTGAGATGTGGCTTACAAGGGCTCAGTAGCCAGGAATAAAGTAGACTTCACCTCCCCTGATAGCCTGAGGAGCAGTCAGGAATCCTTCAGAGGAGGGCCAGTTTGCTGCCTGGCAGTTTATTTCACAGCTGATGCCAAAGGCATCCTGAAAGGAGAATCTGGGATACAGCCCAGCTGAATGGTTAATGCCTCTCAGACTGCAGATGGGAGAACTCCTGCCCAGAAGCAGCTGAGTGCAGCAGGAGCTGATTGGCAGCTTTCCTGGGGTATTGAATAGGGGTCATTCCATGCTCATTTGTCCAAGGTAATTAACTTCTTTCAGAGTCTTGTTCAGGTTGCAAACCAGAGGGGTCTTGAATCAGGAGAGTGCTTGAACATAAAAGATTAAAGCAATTCTTAGTCAGGACAGTGTTTTCCTGTGTTCTAAGTAGCACACTAAGCAGGTCTATTTTCTTCAACTGGATTAAGGCTATGATGCACAGTATTGCCAATCCCATCTTCAAAACTCATCCAACTGGAAAAACATCAGAGTTGTTTAAAAGTTGCAGGATTTTAAGGCTTGCAATTTTTATTTACTTACTATTTTATTCTTTAAGCTACATTTCTGAAACAGCTTCAAAACTTTCCTTGAGATCAGAAGGACTAATAATGTACTCAGAAATGAATATTCCTTTACAAAGTCTTGCTGCTAGCATTTGGGACTTGAAGAGAAAGCATTAACAGTTGTCATACTTGCAATAACATTACAAGAACTGGCAAAGCTGCCTCTGCCTTGTCTAAATTTCAGCTTTCCATATTTCAAGTTTTTCAGCCTAAAAGAAAAAAAAAAACCTGGAGAAAAAGGACATAATAATTTCAGGGGGGTGAATGTGTTCAATCTATGTTATAGAGCTTTTGCTTCTGAACACTCTCAGCAACCACAGCTGGCTTGGCTAATGGTTCTTTATTATAATAGAACTATTTATGTCCCTTCCCATATCCGCAAAAGCTATTTTAGATGTATCTTTTCTTTCTTTTTCCAAGATGCCTAGTGTATCTTACCTTATGAGAGCTGCAGACCAGCTGAAAAGACGTACATCATGTCATGGCTCATGTAAAAAAAAAAAAACTATGCTGTTTGAAAAAGCCTGTATATTTCTTCAGTCATCTGAAGTTAAAGCAAGAATGATAAAAGGCAATTGCAGTAGAGGAGAAGACAAGAAAAATCAAAGGAAAGAGCACAAGGTTGGCTGTACAATGGATATATATTGACAGACTGAGGAAATCTGGGCTCAGGATTCACACAGAGAGAAAAGAAGGGAGAATCCGTCTGACTCTGAGAATAATAGAGTTTTACTGATCTTTCCTTAGGATTCAAGCTGTGATTTCCACTCTGGACTGAATCAAGATTAGATGGGGAACAGAAAGATGTAAGAAACTCGCTGATGTCTCGTATGACCTCCTGGATCTATTAGTAGGTGCAGCCCAAGAGGCAGCCGCCTCCCTCGTGTAGTGCTGTCACAGATGTAAAAGCACACACTCTTGGCCGCTTCCTAAGGTGCTCTGCCACTGCTGCTGGGGATATGAAAGCTGGAGAAAGCTCAGAAAGTGTCTGAGGGGGAGATGCTCACCAGTTGACTTCAGTAAGCCAGCTCAGGTCCCTGCAATGATGGTTTAAGGGATGCAGTCAGTGCTATGGATACTCAGTCATATCTGAGAATCTGAAGGTTAGTGAGCCCTCAAAGGTGATTTAAATACTGGATGCTGTTGAATTTCCCCTGGAGGATACCAAAATGAGTATTTTTCAGTGCTGATCCCAGGGGTATATGCAAGCAAAGAATGTGAGGGAGAAACATTTTGGCTTCTACAGCATTCATGGTGCTGCTATTCTGCCTCTGGCTTTGCTCCTGGACAGCTTAACTGTATTCTCTCTCATGTTTCATGGCAATGCCATGATTTATTTGGAATTATGACAGAAGGAAGATTTATGGTTACATTTCCGGAACAACCAGTGCAGAAAAAACACTGAAAGCAGATCAGAGGAGTTGAGCTGTGCATCTCAGCAGCCTTTAGTCAATCCCTCTTGAAACTGGAAACAAGCACAGAGAGCAGCTGCAGTTGCTCTGGCTGAATTCACTGTGAGATGTAGGGAGTGCTGTGGGAGGGGGGAGAGGTCTTTACCCTAATTTTAGAGAATAGTAGCTTTCAAATTTTGATTCCTTATTTCATGCTGGGTAGTGATCCCTCTGTGCTAGCAGTGGGAAATGTCAAGCAGCTGAGATCAATCAGAATTAGGATTTGATTGTCCAGGGACAATGTCAGCAATGCACTATAAGAACCCATTTAACAAGAAAACAAAAAAGTTCATGCCTTGAGGGATTGCTCCTCAGCAGTCTCCAGCTCATTTGATCCCAGATTCCAACTAACACATCCTAATGTACCCTCTAAACACCTACTAAATTTCACAGTGTTTGAAATAAGTGGTGGATTTTTGAGCACATTTAAACAGGAAATAATTGCCATCCTTAATTACAGCAAAGTTTTGGGGTTTATTCTCCTGCGTGTGGCTACAATAGACCAAGTTAAGGCTGCTGCAAGCAACAGAAGATTGAACTTAAAAACAGTAATAATAATAATAATAACAACTGATTTTGGTCCTCACTCTTGCTGTCATATATAGGGACACACAGAATGTAAATTTATACACAGAGAAAATTGTCATCCATTAATTCAAAGGCCAGATAATTTTTCTCCCTCTGATTAGTTATTTGCTCTCCTACTTTACAGGGGTAAAAAAAAAAAAAAAAAAAAAGCCCCCTCCCCTATTTCAACCTTTTTCTCAAATACAGCACATTTCCAGGGAGTGTGATTTGCCCATCTTCTCTCAGCTTTGTGACACAGTAAAGTGGTATCAAAACTGCCACTGATAATAGCCTCAAGAGGTGACAACTGATGAATATTAAAAAGTATTTAAGCCTGCCTTGGAACAGTTAGCAACATACAAAATAAATATTTTTTTCAGTGTTTTCTGCAGCACAAACCCACCCTCTGGTAAGGGGGTGTGGAGAGCTCTTTGGCATTATCAGCCTTTTCTCTGAGCTGGGAGAAGGAAGGACAAGAAATAGGTAAAAGTGGAGAAACACTCTGCTGTGTGGGGTGTTTGGAACAAGGTGGACAGGGGAAGACAAGATGAAGCAGAAAAGGTTGGGTGAGGAGAGGGAACAGTGTTGGATACTTATGGAAACTTCCAAGTGAGAGGGAATCTCTGCTGAAAGGAATGAGTTGGCAGAGGGGTTTTTACAGTCTCCAGGACTTCTGGTCTCTCTTCAACTATTTAGGCCCAGCTTAATACCTTCAATCGAGCAATTCCTCGTTCCTGAGGAAAATTGTTTGCTCACCATGCAAAGTACAACAGTAATACCATCAGAAAACCTGGGAACAATGTTTAGCTGTAGAAACTAGACTCTGATCCAGAAATTTTAATGACTGTAGCAGAACAAAGCCCTAAAAATATGTTCATTAAAAATAATTATTTTTTTGCCTGCCTAATTCATTCTCTTCAATCAACATACTTCTTATTTGACTGAATTTACATAATTTTTAAGTTCTATACATTTATACAAAATATCCATAGCTACTTAACACCATTTGTTCACCTCCTTTCAATTTTGCAAACCCCCATAATTTCCTTAATTCTACTGCAAAGAAATGACATGGTCAAAACCACAAAAAAATATCCCTGCCATTGATAATTACCACACAGTTCTTCCAGTTGACAAATTCTGCACCATTGACTGCCTACTGAGATGCAATCAAAATTAAATGAGTGGAAATAACTCTGAAGTGGCAGGTCTAAGCTCTAGCAAAGGAGCACAGGGTCTTATTTTCATGAAAACATAGAAAATTGCCTTCTGGGTCAAACTAATAATCCATTTCATCTCCAACAGAGGCAATAGAAAATGTTGTTTGAAGACACTTCATGATGCTGTCTCTCTGCAGTCCATCCCACTCACATTCCTCCACCACCCTCCACCGCACCAAAGATGCAGCAAGTATGTTCCTACCTCTTCATTTTAGTGTCCCTTTATGGATCTGCTGCTGTGGTATTTGTCTTTTTTTAACTTGATGTTACGGTGGACCTCTACAGCCTTCTGTGACAGCAGATTTCAGACGGGAGAGCCGGTAGCGGTATCCAAAACAGGACTTTCTTTTGCAGGTTTTAAACTGCTCTCCAACAATTTCAGTGAGTGCCCAGAGGACACCACAGGACTCAGGAAACAACAGCTCTGTATTTGCTTTACACACTGCCTCCATGATTTTATAAACCTTTACCATATCCCACTCAGCCTGGGGGAGGACTAAGATCACAAAAAGTCCCAGCCTTCTCTGATTCCCTGTAAAGGCAGCTGCTCCATCCCTTTAATCATCTTAGCTGCTTTCCCCTGCATTATCTCAAATTTCTGTATGTCCTTCTTAAAAGGTGTAAATAGGATTGTACACAGTGTTCAAGATGTGGATGCACCAAGATTTTACGTTTTCTGGTTTGCCTTTACCATCTTTTCTGAGAGCTCCCAAAATTTTGTTGGCATTTTTGGCTGCTGCTGCATGTTGAGCAGATGAATTCAGAGACCCTCAGGTCTCTTTCCTGAGCTCCAGCTGCCAGCTTTCAGTTCAGCACTGTGCAAGCATGGCTCAGATTATCCTCCCAATATGCACTATATATCTAGGCAGGAGCTCATCTGCCATTTCTCACTGCACTCACTCAGCTGTGTACCATCTCTCTGGAGCTCATTTCTATGTGTGAGTGTGTCATTTGACTCCCTGCAGGAGTTCAGTATCATCTGTGAACTGAGACATATTCCTGTATTCCTTCCTCCTGCAGGTCATTGATGAAGATCTTAAATAAAACTAATTCCCTAAGATACTCTACTGCTTTCTCTTTATCCTGAAAAGTGACAAACACTCTGTAGGCAACTTGCAAATCATATAAGCACCAGTCCCACAGCAACTTCATTTCTTTAGAAGCTTTCTGCCAGGCATCTTATCATGGGTTTGTTGAAAACCCAAACAAAATATATTTTAGATATATAGGTAACTTGTAGAACTTCAGAAAGCTTCAGAAGCAGGATTTTCCTTTACAGGATTTACTTAGTGCAGTGAAGGCCACCACTTGTACACAGAAATGATATTAAATCCTGCACTAATCCAAGTGTTGGCTGCCAGAAGCTGTTTCAGAGCGGCAAGAAGATCAGAAGGGTGGCTTGTTTTTATATTGACTTGAGCCTTTGAATGTCTACCTAGGGTGGAAAAGCTAAGACCAAAACTGCCTGAGGGAAGAGATGCTGCAAAATTTGCAATAAATTGAAACAGATCTGCTTTGGATAGAGCAAAACAAAGTCCAGTGCCTGCAGAAGCCCTCTCAGTGTGGGAACCTCCGCTCCAGGCTTGAGGCTAGCTAGCTGCTAGGTCCTGTTTTCAACAACAGCACAAGATCAATAATATAGTTTCCAAAATAGTGGATAAGCTTGGAGTGGATAACTGTCCCCTGACCACAAATATCTGAAAAGCAGAAGACTTAAAGGCTTTCCCTGCAGAGCTTCTGGGCTGGCCCCTCTGGAGCTGTTTCTGGAATTTCTGAACCTCATATATTTAGTTTCACTGGTCCCTTTTCGACTCGTTTTCTGCAGGAGAAGAGGCCATTCCTGAAAAGCAGACAGCAAGGTAGCTGCAGGCTGTCAGCCCCAAAGGGGAGTCTGGATCTTCACACTTTTACCCCATACCTTTTCCAAGCTGTGCGACCTGCAGTGAAGCACTGCTTAACACCAAAGTCAAGTCCTCTTTCCTTAAAACAAACATGGGTAGCAAAATCCAAGCCCTGATTTTAAATTGGCCTTTCTTACAGCACCATCCCAATACTTCATAAACTGTAACACATGCATATGGTATAAACTCTGGGTAAAAAATATGGATTAGATCTGGAATCAATTAATAGCTCACCAAAGTAGGACTGGCAGATTCATTTGTACATCAGAAGCTGATACTCAAGCAGAATTAAGCTCACCTGGGATTACAAAATTAGTAATAACATAAAGACTGCTGCATAATCACACAAGCCTGATATTTAAGCATACAACTTTTTGTCACCCCTTCATTAAGCTTGGTATTATTTATTAAATTAATGATACATTAAAGTTTTACTTATATGAACCCTCTTCAGTATAAATTGATAACTTTGACAGAAAGACAAATATTATTTATATCCATACATTGTTGATTATATTTGATATGGGAATTATTTTAAAATAATGTTTAATATTATAGTACACTATACTTCTGCAATCATATTTACAAATGTGTGATATAGCATTACTGCACTGTTCTACTGAGTTTACCAGAAAAGAGTCAGAGAACTAAGTGTGTCATTTATATTAATTTTTAACTAGGAACGTTCTGGAAAGGCTAATCAGTTAAACTATTGACTTTTTCATTGATATAATTTCTTTTAAATGTCATAAGGTGGTAGAAAATATTAAAAAATTTACACAAGGATTCATCATAATTCCTCTGTTAATTATATCCACTACTTTCCCACTATGTAGGCCAGATTCATTTGCACTGTAAAGAGCAGAACTGTAACACTAAAATCATACAAAACTACTTGGTAATTAATCTTTGCTGAGGAGAAAAATGAGGTGATGAAGAAGCAATGTGCTAAATTTTGCTCTCAAACTTTGTAGAGACACAAAAGTAAAGACACAGATGAAGAAGATCTCTCTCCTTCTCACACACAGATGTTAACAGCATTTTCTTCTTTTTTTGGTGGTGAACAAAAGTTTGTATTAGAAGAGACAAGAGTGCATCTGATACTCTCAGGAGGAGAGGTTAAGAGCAAAAACAGCTATGTACAGACATTTGTTGGTGAGACCATGCTGGGAGGAAGGTTACAGGAATAAAAGAAGAGAGAAATGTATGGGAGTGTCCTGTATTCTGACTGGCAGGAATCAATGCTGGAGGAAAGTCAGAATCACAGGGAAGACTTCAGAATAAAGGGGGAGTATTAATTGGTGAGAGCCACAGACTAGATTTTTTGTCCGTAATAGAGAAGCCAGGGTAAGACAGATTGGGTGCAGATACACAGATGTGGGTGGCCTCTAGTCACTCAACAAAACTCTGCTGCAGAATCTATGGAGAAATGTGCTTTTTCTGGTCCTCACTGGAACCTATGGACAGGAAGGTGTGGTATTAATTTCATGTAATGGCAAATCCACCTAAATCTGCCACCATCTACACTGTTAGGTGAAGAAATAGTGCACTGTGTGAATGTGTAAGATTGCCAATATGACAAAAACTTTTATGGAGATCAGTATGGATGTACAGACAAAATCAACTGTTGCTTTGTTTTGGGTTTTTTTCCTATTTTTGGCAATCTAGGTCTTGCCATATAGGAATTTTTGCCAGTAACACAGTAAAGCATATTTAGGAGAAAGGGTGTCTGTATCAGGAACTTGTCTGGGAGAGCAATTTTGGCCAGTTTCTGCATACAGACCTGCCCCCCCAAGTCTTTGTGAACAAGAAAGAGAATATCCCACAGACATTCTATAAGGTCAAGTTTGATACAATCTGCAAAGCTTTAAGGCTCCAACCCTGTACCAGTTTGTGTTCCTGAAATCAATGGATGCTACATGTTTAAACTTCACTGAGGGTCTGGGGAACAACTACTCATATACTGGATTCCAGTCCAGCTGATGGGGAGAAAACTAAATCACGCATCCTTATGATACACTTAGGGACAGGTGAAATTCCTTTCACCACAGTTTAGGTACCCACAGTGTACAAAGAACAAAGTGCTGAGGTTCCCACTAGGGTTCAAGAAAGTCTTGTAAACAGCTGATGGTGTTTAGGGTGCAATTCTTCCAACCAAACAAAAGTATCTGTTTTAGGAGGGGATGAATAAATTTTTAAACTCTACTGGTTAGGTCTCTCCTGACATCAAAGGAAGGTAACTAGCTCAGATGCAAACACCTCCACCGCAGACAGCCACACACAGCCTCTTGAGAGGTTTTTGCTTTTCTGGGGGGATCATATGTGTCTTACCATTCCCCAGGACCCTGAGATGATCATTGTGCAGCTTGCAGGACAGAGAGGTGATGCTGAAGAGGAGTTGAATCTTCCCTGCTCCAACCTGCAAAAACAGCACTGCAGAAAGAGCTTCTTGCTGAAGGAAGGCTGTGCCAGCCAGACGTGCAGTGAGAAGGGAATAGATCTTCAGGGAATGGTTGCAAAATTTCAGTGGAGCATGAAGGAGGCTTTCAGCTGATCTGGAAAAGCGGGAGCTGACACATTCCTTTGTGCCGAAGCTGGGCGGGATGGATAAGCTGTGTGCACAGATGGTGCTCTGGCTGCTGCTCTCCTGGCTGTGTGCAATCACAGAACAGTTAGCCTCACAAACATGCCAAACCCCTACCCACTTTTTTCCCAAGCCTCTTCCCATTCCCTCTCCTCCATCCTAAAATACCCCTGGCAATTAAAATGCCATCACCCTCTGAAAAATGTGGGTGTGAATCACAGGCAATTAACAAAGGAAAGTAGAGTTCATGTAGAAAACTGCCGGTTCAGTTCTGAGTGGGAGGCAGACTTTTTGCATCAGAGCACTTTTCAACCTTATGAATCTAGGCTGACAAGCTTAACTTGTTCACAAGCAGAGCTGTCAGTCAAAAATGAGGCACTGAAGTTTCACTGTACCAGTAGGTGTGACACCTGTAATGGAAAGTATCAGCAAGGAAGAAGATGAAGCAGTTGAAACTTCTCAGCATTTCTGTGTGTTAGCATTCGAGTCATATGATTACAGTTCAAGGAGGGGGCTCTACAGGTTTGCTGCATTTAGCCCAGAATTTAGTCCTTCAGAAGTTCCAAAATTGTGACAGAGTGCACAAATGAGACAGTAACTACTTCACTTTTTAAAATGAGTGATACCAGGCAAAGATAGCGCTCTTTTTCCACTTCTTCAGCAACTGAAGTAATTTCTTCAGGACAAAAAATTCTTACAAAGGAAATCCATTAATTTAATGCCACGTATTATTACCAAAAGACATTATTGCATAAAATGCCCCGGAGGGGTACAGAATGACCCTGCATGAAGCCAGTGAGTGCTTCAGTACAGCCTGCCCATTGTATGTAAATGTGCGAAAATGAACTGAAATAGAGTGCAGAAAACTTATGAGAATTAATTTACTTTCAGCGACATGGGAGAGGGATACTCATTTGAGTCTTAGCAAGTGAAAAAAAAATTTCTTTATATCAGATGACATGGTTTCATAAATCACTGGAAATTGATTTTAATTGCATGTTTTATTTATGCTCACAAAAAACATGATGCGTTTTACACAGCATTATATGTCAGACAGCACTGTCAGAAGGGCTCTTTTCATTCATGGATGTCGTTATGCATCAAAATAATTAAATTTTTGATCAGTTACTCTATCCATATTGATTTTCGAAACATCTCTTCAGGACCTAGATGGCAACTACACCAGCAAACTTCTGCATTTTAATGAAGGCTGGCTGAGCAAGGTCAAAAAATGTCCCATTTCCTTGAGCTTAAGAGAAACATGAAAAGGTTTTGTCATGACAAGAGTATCATATGGCAAAAAAACCCCCCCAAAACACAGGGATACTTTTAAAAAACAAGGTCACTAAAATATATTTCTGAGTAATGCAGAGTCTATATGCTCTATGCACTCTCTGCAAGGAGAAAAGAATGTATGTAAACTTCGTGACCACTTTTCTATATTGTAAGATACATAACTTGGAGAGGAGGGAACACAAATCTGAAAGCTTGTCATCTTTCAAATTTAGTTCTGTTTGTCCCAAAGACAGCTCATTCAACACTGCACAGATTTCACCAGCAGGTCAGAAACTGAGCTTGAAGAGCATCTGATTCAGTTTTAAGAACATACATAATTGTTAAAAGAATAGTTTTTAGACATAGCAAAGGGTGAGTGGCATTGCTGCTTGTAACAGCCAAGGATTTCTAGAATTAGAAGTAACTGACATACAAGCAAGCATGCAGCAAGCAGATACAGTTGAGTAACTTTTGGAAAGCATTTAGAGATACATTGCTTTCCCAGCTACCAGAAACTGAGGGCTGAAGTGTGCGCAATATTCAAGCTGTATGCTGTATGTGAGAATCTATTCTCCATGATGAGTGCTCTAAAATAAACAGAGTATGCTTTCCTCGAGAACATCTAAAAACTCTTTAGAAATGGCAACAACTAGTTGTACATCAAGCTTTCAATACCCTAATGAAGTGTTACTTTCCATGTTACATTTTGGAGTTTTCAAAAATCTCTGTATTTAAAAAGAAATTGAACTAAGGAAAAACAGGAATGAAAAAAATGTCTAAAATGCGAGCAACAAAAATACAGTAAAATGGTTTATTCCTTGTATTTCCAAAATCTATTAAATGGTTAGCCAGCCTCTCTGAATTCAAATGAGAGAAAGTAGATCTTAATAAAGGTTGAGTATTTCTGATTGAGATCTAGTAATGAAAAGCGCATAGAAAACCCTATGAAGAAATGACAATTTCTGTATTCTCTGTAGATAAAGGATAGCATGTCAGTAAAGAGAATAAATAACATAGCAAAACATGCTGAGAATATAAAGAAATATCAAGGATGTGCTCATGGCATAGGCACTGCCAGCTGGGAACAGTGAATGAAGCCAAGGACCTTAGAGAAAAATAGTGTGTCTAGTTACTTACAGACTGTGCCATGGGTGTGTAAATACAAACACGTTGGTTTAACCAGCACTGGCTGTGAAGTACTGCTGTTAGCAACTCGAAGTTGGTATTTATACATACCTGCCAATTTCTCTCTTTACCTGCTGGCTTGTGGTTACCCCCTTCATCATCTCAGGCAGATTGATTACAGGTTTTTTCTGCATATAGTTACATCATATTATGGCATTTGAAAAAGAGAAATAAGTAGAATTGAACCTGTGAGACTGAATCTAAACAAAAAGGGAACGAGAACAGTTTATTAATGTATTTCAAAATGTTTACAGGTCTATATAAGTAGAAAATTCACTCCTTAGCTATTTAAAGACTTTTGCTCTGACCTTATAAGCAAGAAAAGTATTTTTCTATATAATTTTACACCATACGATCTCTGTGTGGGTGCCATTTAACAGATTGATGACAGATATTTTTTCTCAAGGTCATTTTTTCAGGTTATTTTTTTTTACATTTTATTTTTAAGGGATTTTCCATGCTATGTAGAACACTTAAATCCCTGAAATCTGACTCACTCCAGGAAAATCTGTGTGAGTACAGACTGGCAGAGTTTGGGTCAATTGAGTGACATGCAGCACAGCACTGCTTCAAAGGTCAGTGATCAAGGGGCAGTGGTTTCTTTTAAGTTCAACCCTCACAGTAAATGAAATAAGGAAAATTACATCTGGGGACAGGAGATGGGACAGTTGCTGCTTTTTCTTGTTGATATTCATCAAGTCTTATTTGCCATTTCAGCAAATCTGATGTTGGACAATTGAATGGACAAGGACTGGCAACTCTTTCCTAGTTCTGTGATTCAAACAAAAGTCATTACTGCTTCAAGCCTGGGCACTACATGCAGACTTTTATTTTGCTCCTGAGAACTGGTAAACTTATGAGGAGCTGGCAGAAATGTTTATTGTTCCATCTGAAAAAAACCTTCATGTTGGGCAGAATTTGACTAGGCAATTGTCTAACAGTAAAGACAGTTGAACAGATACTGCCGGAGGCAAACTATGTAAATCAGATATCTTACACCCTGCCATACCTCCCTAAGTGCGATTTACAGCAGAAACAACATAAATCCGACAGGCTTTTTTCCCCAAGCTGTTAAGCTATGTTATCTAATTTCATCTTAGTACATATACATATTCACAGCAAAAACTCATTTATAGACTTGCCTTAAATAGGAAGCTGAGATTTAAAGTTCATGTGGCTCATTTATTTAGTGCAAGTCAGTCTAACTTTACAGTCTATACCAAGACATAGCAAGAGTGTAGCCAACAGGTTGAGAAGTGACTATTCCCCTCTTTTTTCACTTGTGAGACCACATCTGTGGTCACATCTGCGTTCGGTTTGGGGCTCCTAGTGCTAGAAAGATACTGACAGGCTGGAGTAAGTGCAACAAAGGGACACCAAGGTGATTGAGGCTGAGCTATGTACCATTCAAAGTGGTGTTGAGGGGACTGAGTTTGTTCAGCCATAAGGAAGTCGAGGCTGAATGGAAATCTAACTGCTGTTCACAGCTACTGGGAAGAACGCAGGGCTAGGACAAGATGCATTTAGGACACGCTGGAACACAGGAAAGTCTGACTTGATACCAAAAAAAATTGTCTTACTGTGAGAGTTGATTTGAGCACAAGGCTGGAAGTGAAGATTTTTGGATGTTCCATCCAACACATGGTTCCGTGATTCAATGACTCATGGCTTATAGGATGGAAATTCAGGTGCACACAAAGCAAAGTATCCACAGCTGCTTTGGAGGTGATCACCCAGCAGCACATTTCATATTGAACAGCCCATTTGCTACTTGACTCTGTCTGCCCTTGATGTTAGTGTTTTCATGGCTTTTGGTTCAAGGCAGTGTTTATGGGGCCATTAAATTCCAGTCTTTTACGAGCAATAAAAAATGCTGGTTTTTTATTAGCAATGCATTTCCATTAAACATGTCAGTTATGCCTTAACACAGAATTGCCTTGTAACAGGGAATAACATCTTTCTCTTGCATGGAAAGCCAGTCCTTACTGGCATAACAACTTCTAGGCAATTGCACTTCTTGAATTCTTTGTGGAGTCCGGAAGTGTAAGTAAGGAACAGCCTTCCCTTAGCTATGGAATCCTGAGCTGGTCCGACTGTAAAGGTTTGAAGCCTTTCACTACACCCTCCAAGACATTAGGAGTAGCAAAAATGCATTAAGTTAGAAAGAGTGTGCAGAGTAGGGCCCAACAGCACCCCTGAGATCAGTGGAATGCCACTGCTGACTACTTGTCAGAGAAGGAAAGGAAAGGATCGCAGGCTGTTACGGCCATGTATTATACAAGTGCTCTAATTACTGAAACTCATGGCATGCATTTATGTCCGTTGATAGATCAAAAAATAAATCCTACAATTGGATTGACTTGGGAAATGAATAAACAGGGGTAGGAGAATTGAAACTCCTGGCTCTTTATTTAGTCATCAAAGAAATCTATTTTGCAATAAGCTAGGGGCATTCCATTAGCAGTCTTAGAAGTGCTGAAGGACTAAGAGCAAGGCCCTTCCTGAAGAGATAGCCTGAATTAGTAAAGATCCAAGGGGGTTCTCAAGACATGTTTTGAATTTCAAAAACAACTCTAAATCACTGAAGTTACTCCTTGATGCTCCCTTAACATTCTCTTCTGTTGATAAGGGCATAATATTGAGCTATAATGAAAGCAAGGAGCATTACCTTTGACAAAGGAAGTGCTTTTGTATTGAATGTCCCTTGGAATAAAAAGAGAACAGAAAAGGGAAGATAATGCTTCTGATTCCTGAAAGTATCTTAAATATGAATGCAAATTTACCTAAGTGACAGGAAGTAAAGGAGTATTCCTATTCTGGAGAGCAGTTTCTGTAACATAAGGATTGGGAAGAGAATTGTTTAAGCATCTGTGCTACAGCCATAGAGAAAGCAGAGTCTCCTAATTCCTATTCTTGGGGGCTGAAGCAGGGCTGAAGCCAGGGCTGAAGCACCTTTTGGTAAATCAGGTCCCCCAAATACTCACTAAGAAGACAATCCCTTGAATCTCAGAAGTTATACCTAGAGAGAGGCTTCAGACACGCAGCAAAATACTAAGCAGAACCTATTGATGGATTGATTTAATGAAGGCGGACCCTACTAGAGGCTCAGCAATGCTGTCTGGCACTAGTCCTCAGTCAAGCTGGCTGGCAGGAGAGCTGTTTTGAAAGGCTATTGATATAGGACAAAATCAAAGCAACATCTGTTGTCTTTACCTTTCCAATCTTGCAAATACATATGAAATATTTTATTGTGCTCTTGACAGAATATGTAAACGCTTTATTCATCCTTACACCTGCTCTGGCAACATCCACATCTGAGCATCAGAAAATCTGCGCAAGCTGCGGCGCTTGCAAGCAAGGATTTCAGCAGTTGTTTGGAGCAAAGGCATCCCTTTTATGCCGCCAGCTCGGGGCTGGCGCGACTCGCTCTTTATCCAAATCGCCGCTTCAGGCCGGCAGCGCTGCCGCCGCTGGCAGCCGAGCGAGGGGCAGCGGCACATCCCGAGCGAGGGGCAGCGGCACATCCCGAGCGAGGGGCAGGCAGCACATCCCGAGCGAGGGGCAGCCATCACATCCCGAGCGAGGGGCAGCGGCACATCCCGAGCGAGGGGCAGCCATCACATCCCGAGCGAGGGGCAGCGGCACATCCCGAGCGAGGGGCAGCCATCACATCCCGAGCGAGGGGCAGCGGCACATCCCGAGCGAGGGGCAGCGGCACATCCCGAGCGAGGGGCAGCCGGCACATCCCGAGCGAGGGGCAGCCGGCACATCCCGAGCGAGGGGCAGCCGGCACATCCCGAGAGAGGGGCAGCCGGCACATCCCGAGCGCGCTGCCCTTCGCCGCGCCCGGAGCCCGGCGGGAGGAGCCGGCGCTCCGCCCCGCCCGAGCCCTTCCCCGGCGGCGGGGCCGCCCCGCCCGGCCCAGCCCAGCCCTCCCCTCCCCTCCCCGACCGGCGTGCGGGGGCCGCCGCCGCCGCCTCCAAACTTTGTACGGGGCGAGCGGCGCTGCGGGCCCGCCGCCCGCCGGGGGAGAGCGGCCCCGGGCACAGAGACCGGCGGGTCCCGAGCCGGGCGGGGACAGCCGCCCCACTGCGGAGCGAGGGGCTCCGCTCCCGCTCCGTCCCGCCCTCCCTGCCCTGCCCTGCCCGGCGGAGCGGCTCCTGGGGCAGCACCGGCCGTGCCACCCTCGCCTGCCCGGCGCGGGAGAAGGTAAGAACGGGAAGCGGGGACGGAACAGCGCTCCCGGCACGGGGCGGCCGCGGGATCCCCCAGCGCCGGGCACGGTGTCTGCCCCCGGGATGGGTGTCTGCCCCCGGGATGGGTGTCTGCCCCCGGGGTGGGTGTCTGTCCCCGGGATGGGTGTCTCCTCCCGGGATGGGTGTCTCCCCGGGAGCGGCTCCGGGGGGCGGGAGGGCAGCGGTGCCGCATCCCCGAGGCGCGGTTGCCGCCACCTTCGCCTCGGGCAACCCCAGCCCCTTCCCCAGCGCAAGCACTGCGGTTCTGATGGGAATGCTCCTTGCTAATGTAATCACGTATTGCGCCCTTTTTGCTTACTTGCTCTCAGAAGCCATGTAAATCCTCTCTGGGCCTTTCTCGGCCGAAAGTTAGGCGCAATTTGATGCCTGACCATGAGGATCTGACTGCTGGGGGGGAAAGAAACTGGAAAAAAACCCCAATGTGGTGCAGTATACAAGGTGTGCCAGTAAATGCTATCACCTGGAGAGTTTATACCAAAAAAGAACAGAAAGGGTCCTGTCAAACACTACCTGGAGCATCACCTCAGTTTTATCCCCGTTTTTTGAAAGCAACTGATATTTTGCTCACATAACTGTCCCACCGACAATGTCAAACTTGTCCAATTTATTTCATCACTTGCGGACACACCAGCTCATTTCTGATTGAGACTATGGTTGTCCCTTCTTTCTCCCTCAGGTTTGTCTTATTGACAAGACCAAAGTGTATTTCATCAGCCTGAACAGGGCAGTAACAAAATAAAAGTGTCAGAACAAAAGAAGACTTTGCTAAAAAAAAGGAATTGCAAGTAGGAATCAACAGAAAGTCAGGGACTAGAGAAATGGGTGAAAATATGTTTGGGAAGAAAAGGATGCTATGTTACTTGGCGGGGCTAAATCCTTCTGCCTGTATTTATGGCAAAGAAGGGAAGAAAATTAAATTTGTCAGCCCTCTTGCCCTTCTACTTATGTGTGTAAACATGACCTGCTCTTATTTTGCACAGAAAAAAAATTACGAGATTTTGAAGCATCTGACAGTCCTGGGACCTCACCAAATCTCTACTCTAATAATACATGGAAGTGGGTGTAGGTATGAGTCGAAGGAAAATGGTCATCAGAGTTCTGAACTTCTGCATAGCATTCACTGTGCAAATTGTGGTGGATCTCTTATGTTTTTAACGTGCTGGACCAAAGATGAATTGATAAGGAATCCCTTCCTGACATCCATTGCTTAGGCTAGTACTGAAAAGTGATTATATTGCTGAAATCAGCGGGGTACACCAGTATGAGCAGCTGGAACATCTCAGGCTTACACTATTAATTGTTGAGTAAATGTAGGCTAAATAGTATGGCATAATTCTGACCTGTTTAGCTGGGGGGAAAGTGCCTTTCAATTCATGCAGTCGATCTGTTGCTCTTGTAAAAATAGCTTGCCCTGAGAAATTCTTTGGGATATTGTGTGGGATAGAAGCAAGCAAAAAGGGCTCAGTCTCCTCCTGGTAGACAACCCTCCTTTCTCAGTTTGGAAACCATATTGAAAGATGTCACTCACAGATAGTTACTGGGAACAGAAGTAGGGGTGAAAACATACCCTGTTTCTCTGAAATGTTTCTCTGAAAATTGAAGGAATGAAATGGAACTAATTAAAAAAGAACAAGAATTTTTAAAAAGCCATGTTAATCCAAACATTAATAGCTAGACTGTTTCTTTAGGCAGACTTGAATTTGGGAAGGGTTAAGCTATGTGTAACACTTGATGGCAAGAAAGTGACATTTCTTCCCTACTCTTGCTTTCCTTAGGGAAGATATGAACGGGGAAGTAGAGTGAGTAACTCAGGTTTGGCTTTCCCCTCAGTGGTGAGCAGTGGTGTTTTATTGGTAAGTGTGCTTGGCACGGGCAATTTCTTAGTATTTTCCCAGACCAAGGAAAGGAGTCCCCAGGTTCACGGTTCTTGGTTAGCATGCCACCCATGCTCTGGGCAGTCTGCATGGGGACATACACTTTTTTACACTGGACTGAAGTCCAAGTCAGCAATTGATTGTAAACCATTCATATATTGTGCCTACTGATCTCTTAGGGTAGCACAGAATTCGGCTCAGCCTGTGTAAGGAAGGAAAAAAAAAAGTGATTTTTATACCAGTGGTGAAATTCTTACTGACATCAGCAGGAGAATGATTTGCTCTTCCCTATGACTGCAGTCAGAAAGGAATGCCTGATTGGCAGCCTCCAAGGAGCTGCGTTTTCTGAAACATCACACAGAAAGGAAATATTATGTATAACTGTGTTTCAATTGTTTCTTGAGTTGATTTCAGCATGAAGAAGTTACGCAGTCATTTTAAAAAAATGCTATTATTTCAATTCTATTACGGTGGTGTTTTTATTTGCCTCTTGGTACAAACTGTTCTAAAAGAAAGTTTCTTAATGAAAGACCCCAGTAATTAGGCTACTGGTATCAAGGAGGAGCATAAACCTGTAAGAATTCAGTAACTATTTAAAGGCAACACTTTCCATTAGGGAAAAGCTGGAAGATTATTATGCTAATAACAGTCCGGATGTTGCTGTTCCATGTAGAATTCCCATAGATATTACTGGAAGATTTGTGCTTAATCAGCAGTAGTTTTAGGTAGAGGATTGTAAAAAAATTATATGCTGCCCAGCAGGATCTTAATCCTTCTGCATTTACTTAGTCAAACTTTGTCTTTGGAATGCTTTTGAAATCTGTTCCAATTTTCAGCAGGAGTCATGCCTAAATAATATTACTGGATCAGCCTTCAAAATGTAAGGGCAAGAGAATTTAAATATATTAGGACAGATCTTCTCTTAATCCTGCAATGTAGCATGTGGGTTAGGAAAGCGATGTAGCTTTAGCTCGTTGCTTCTTGTCTTAGCCTGTGTGGGCCAATTTCTCCACTTGTTCTTGTGCTGTTTTGTTTTCAGGGGCAGCTCTGTGGCTTAGACCAGGCTGCTGCAAGGATGGGGCCCCTGGAAGCAGTAGGTGAGGAAAACCAGACAGATGAGATGAAAATGGAGCTGTTCACTAAGCTGTACTTGACAAGATACACCACACCACTCAACGAATTGGCTCTGGACCCTAAACCAGAACTGAAGGACAGCACAACACTTGTTGAAGTGCAGATAATTCTCATCTTTGCTTACTGCTCCATCATCCTGCTGGGGGTGATCGGAAACTCCCTCGTGATCCACGTGATCATCAAATTCAAAAGCATGCGCACAGTGACTAACTTCTTCATTGCCAACCTGGCCGTGGCTGACCTGCTGGTGAACACGCTGTGCCTGCCCTTCACTTTGGTTTATACGCTCCTGGGCGAGTGGAAGCTGGGCCCGGTCCTGTGCCACCTGGTGCCTTATGCCCAGGCCCTTGCTGTTCACGTGTCTACAGTGACCTTGACCGTGATCGCTCTGGATCGTCACCGCTGCATCGTCTACCACTTGGAAAGCAAAATCTCTAAGCGGATCAGCTTCCTGATTATAGGAGTTGCCTGGGCAGTCAGCGCCCTGTTGGCAAGTCCTCTGGCCATCTTCCGTGAGTACTCGTTGATTGAGATCATTCCTGACTTCAAGATTGTGGTCTGCTCTGAGAAGTGGCCAGGGGAGGGGCAGCTCAACTACGGCACCATCTACAGCATCTCCATGCTCCTGATCCAGTACGTGCTGCCTCTGGCAGTCATCTCCTATGCCTACATCCGTATCTGGACCAAGCTCAAGAACCACGTTAGCCCCGGGGCAGGCAATGACCACTATCACCACCGACGCCGGAAAACCACCAAGATGCTGGTGTGCGTGGTCGTGGTGTTTGCTGTCAGCTGGCTGCCCTTCCATACCTTCCAGCTGGTCAGTGACATTGACAGTCAGGTGTTGGACCTGAAAGAGTACAAACTGATCTACACGGTGTTTCATGTCATTGCCATGTGCTCCACGTTTGCTAACCCCCTTCTCTATGGCTGGATGAATAACAACTACAGGACGGCCTTCCTCACAGCCTTCCAGTGTGAACAGCGGCTGGACTCTATCCACCCCGAAGTGTCGGCAGCTTTCAAAGCCAGGAAGAAGCTAGAAGCAAAGAGGATTCAATTCCCTGGGGACTCTTTCACACAACCTACCAATGTCTAAGATGTCTGACTTTAAAGAAGAATTGAATATGTTGTGGACGAGGGATGAACCCATTTTGATATGTGCATTTTTAATGCATTGTTTTATCTGTAAGTGGTGAAAGTACAGTAGCAGGAAAGTCAAGGCAGGTATTATGATTTGAGGGGAGTTGATTAACATCAAGAGTATATAACTATACAACTGCAAGGAATTAAAAGGGAGAAGCTTTGTTTATGGCTGTCTCTAACAGGGTAAATACCCTTCCATCCCTCCCATATCTTCTTGAGAAGCCTAAATGACATGGGCAGGGTTTGCTGGTTTCCTGGAGGAAGGCAAACAGCTGATTTGTAGCACAGGAATATTGATAGTGCAAGCGGGTAGTTTCTATATTGGATGTGGAGATCAGGGAGAGCAGAAGTCTGCCAGGAGAAAGAAGCCTGTCTGCAGGGGGAATCAGCTGTGATGGTCAAAACTCAAACCTTTCAGGCCTCTTCCCTCCCGCAAACGTTATTTTGCAAAGACAAGGGAATTAAGAAGAGAAATATGTTCCTTTTTTGTGACTTGTAATATTTCAAACCAGAGCATTTAAAATAGATTAGGGGGTGAAAACACAAAAGAGAAAAGAAAAACCAAACCCACCCAAACACCAGATTCAATAAGAGGAAAGGTCAAGTTTCTACTTAAAATAAAATGTGGGTTTTGATCAATCAAATGGGGTAAAAAGTCATTCCTTAAAAACTGGCAATTGTTATGCTGGTGAGAAAATCATGAGCCTGTGACTTGATCAGTCATTCCCTGCAGATTCCTGCCTTTCATTCTGCTCTGGGAACAGCTCACAAATGCAGTGCATTAAAGTCGCATTTGAGGGCAGGGAATGCAGGCTCAGGTCTTCTGTGAGCACTTCATAAACGGCTAATATTTTCATTTTCAGGACCTGCTTAAATGTCTAATGTGTTATTAACTCCACAGGCTTTGAATTGTTGCTGCTTCTGCCTGGATAATAAAACAGCAGATAATTTTGATCCTCTGGAAAGGCTGCTGGATGGTAAAGTGCTTTTTCTTATTGTGGTTTTATGTCACATACTCATCTCGTCTTGGAGCTTTTCCATCTTTAGCCTTTGTAAAAATTGAGAATCTCTGAATGACTGTAACCTAATAAGAGTATGCTATGTTTATGTGATAACTTATCAGTTATTCTGCATGCAGTAGTTAATAGTTAAATTTCTTTTTGCTCAGGTATAAAATTTTAATCTGTTTACCGTGTTGTACACAGCACTGTTCAACTCTTCTATGTCTTTGTTCAGCCTCTTTGAACTCATTAAAGAGATGAAGAAAATTTCAATCCATGTTTATTCCAAGCTGCCCTGTTGCTTATCGAGAATAAAACAAGTGTGGTACTTTCACTTGGAGTCTATTTTGACAGCTATGTTTCAGCAGCCTCATTTTTCTCCTCATGTTTTTTTGTTCCTAAATTCATTGTCTTCTCTCTCTCAAAACACTAGAAAACTCCAGTACTGAAATGTTTGCAATGTAATGAATTGTATCAGGTCTTTATCAAAGGGAGAAATTAATCTTTGTATATTCAGTATTTGGCACTATCCTTTAAATATCCATGAAATCATTTGGACTTGGATTTGCATGAGCAGAAAAGGGACATCTACAGAATTAGCTAGTGTTTACTCAGGCAGGAAAAAGTATCCATCATTCTTAAACAGTTTTACAAAAATAGATTAATTCTCCACCATGTTCAGGACATGATATTACCCACAAGTTATTTTTGTCTGGATATTAATAATATCCAAAACGTAAGCTCAAAACTCTTATGGGTGAGTAAGGATTACAGAAGTGTGCAATTATTATGGACATCAATCACATGTATCACTTGACTCTGAACCCTTCATCAAAAGTATTATTATTACAAATAGCCTTCTTTATTTAAAACGCAAATGGTTTAAAAGTTCTGTTTCAACTCCTTTAAGCCTGTTAGAGTGTGGTATATAGACAGTTTTGAAGTAACCATGACAGTGTATGCAAAATCTACAATTGCCAGGCTAATTCTCTGTAATTTTAAGTCTGCTCTACATCATCCTTTATAAAAGCAATTAATTACAAATCATCTTTCCGTTTATTTCATGGTATCTTTATTTTATGGCTTCCTGAGCTTTTTCTGCAGCCATCATGCTGAGCCAGAAGTGGTGCACTAATTTATTGTGTTGCTTTCCTCTCTGCCTGGTGGAGGGGATGCCTTGGTCAGTGCCTGCTTTAGGGTAATGACCTCTGCACAGTGTCCCACTGCAAGGTGTGGATTTTCCCACAGGCACCTAAAGATGGGATGTGGAAGAGCCAGCTCTCACTTGTGCCTCTTGCACGGCTTGGTCACTCCTTGGATTTGGCTCCTGCACAAGCACAGCCACGCACTTTAGTACCTGTCATATTTGTAGGAATACACGGCATTTTATCATCAAAAGCAGTGTTGTAGCAACATCCCTCAGGGTTGCCCCAAATCCCAGCTGTCAGAAGGATCTGGAAACTCAGGGTTCATCCCCATTTCCCTGTAAGGGAAAGTGAACGTGTAAGCAATATCTAAGCACTGGACTGAGGAGTCTGCAGGGGACCCTCTGTTTTGCCTGAATCAGGAACCAGGATCCAGATCTCCCCATTCATCTATTAGTGCTTTAATTATATTTTTAAGGCATTATATTATTTTCCTGTTGCTTAGGTACAAGTTTTACATAAAGCCAAAGAATGCCAGCAGCATTCACCCATTGAATAATTTGCTAGTAGGTGGCAGGGCACCCAAAAGGAAATGTCATCACTGATTCAGGGCAAGAATTTGAACCAACATACCTCAGTTCTCATCAGTGTGATCTAGCCAGAACACTGCAGCCTCCCCTGAGGCAGCAATATTTGTCTGATGTGTTTTATTCTATATAAAATAACTAAACATTGAATATCATGGTTTTATGGGCAGGATGTTACGACCTTTGCATGGCACTTGGGTTCAGGGACAAGGGTATCAGAACAGATACAGACAGAATTTAGGTAGGGCCTCCTCCTCCATTCTCCACAAGAACATCTACTGTAAAGACACTGCAATACAGGCAGGACGAGCTCACTGGGACTAGTGCCATGCCGATCTCTGGGTGGATCTTGCTTTGGACTCTTATTTGGGGTTGACTTACAAAAATGAGACCACCACATAGATGCCATCAGACATGATCTAGGATCCTAGCTGGTCAAAACTTAGCTCTTGGCCTCCGTGGAAGAACACATCTTGATGCCTTGGAAATTTTACTGGCAGAAATGCATCTCCAGGCTTCGGCAGCAGCGCAGTCTTGAGCTGTCCATAGTTAGATAGGTACAGCTGCAGCTCTGTGCTCTCCCGGAGCTGCACTCCTGCACTATCCCGAGGCTGTTGTGTGTTTGCCTCGGAGGAGAACATAGCTCTGTGCTGCCTCTGGACAAGTGTTAAAGTCACACTGCCCGTTAAGGCTACAGCTGCAGGGCTGCAAGTGGAGAAGCAATCCTGAGGGAGCTTGCTCGGATTTTATGGGAGGCCGGTGAAGAGGGGTTTTTGGTATGTGAGGACAGTGCTGAACCCTCTCACTGAGTCCTGTGAGTAAATAGCCTTCTCTGAGAGCTGTGATCTCCATGTAGAGCTGCAGCCTATGACCAAACAGAAAGTACATCATTGCTAATCTGAGAAAAAATAGATTTGAGGCCATAAGCACTTAAAATAAAAGGAGTAAGCCTTGACAATAAATGGGTTTAATATACATACATATTGATATAAAAGATTTGCGTCAGAGCTGTGCAAAAGTTGTTTTGTAGGATAAGTGTGTTGCAAATAGTTGTCTGTCAGTATAACCCTGCCTTCTATGAAAGAAACGGACATACAGACATTGTCAACATACTAATTAGTTAGGTAACACTAAGAGTAATAACTGAATGGAAAACACTATCTGCATTTTATCTGTCAGACCACAGAAGAAGCACTGAAATCACAGATTAGTATAATCCATTGCCTTGCTTCATAGTTTCTAAACTCTCTCCAGGATTTTCTTATATTAATCCAGATCATGACCTTAAGGGATGAATTTTGTCTTTGAATGCCTGAGTTATTTACCTAGTACTGTCATTATAAATGCCACTCCACAACAGGGGAACTATTTCGTGCCAAATTACAGGTTCTTTGCCCTAAAAAGCTATGGGATGTATGTAAATCCATGCAAGATTGGTTTTGCTAAAGAGCTGTGTACTGCAGTACAAATGCTTATTTATGCAATCAGTAGTGATTTTCATATCTTCATTTAGAAAAATATTGAATTGGCTGTCATTTTAAAAGGAAATTAATACAAGCATAGTGAGGAACTCTGAAGGTGGCAAAGCTGGATAAGTACGAAAGTCACAGGATGAGCTGGTACTTCAAGAAGCAAGAAAGAGAGAGCAAGAAGGAGGCTAGTGAAGATGTCATTGATTTATAGACTTTCCTTCTTCCTTTAGTCTGGGTGGTGAGAGAATCGTGTAGAAATGAAACCAGGGCAAATAAAGATGTATATATGAGGGACAGTGTTGCCCAGGGAAACTGAGGAACTTTGAGAAGAGATTCCTGTGATTGTTTGAGCCTTAAAATTCACATCATGTTCTCAAGCAAGTAAACCTGTGTCTATACATTACTTCACCTAAATGCAATATAGCTGAACAGCTCTGTACTGATAAGGTATCAGAAGCAATGGATGTGTTATTAATTCTAGCCAGGTTGTGGGATGAGTAGTGTATACGAGCTCCTCATAAACTCATTTCACATGGGATATATGAAAGAATTGGTGCTTGCATTAAAATCTTTTCCTTCTCAGACTTCACTGACCTCCTGTGGAAGGAAGAGAGCTTCAAACTCTAAAACTTAAAGACTGTGGAATTACATATCTGATAGATGGAGGCAGAGTTTAGCTTGAGAAAAATTATTATAATTTTGTTTTGCTGATCTGCATAAGAGAAAAAGGCTGTAGTGTGCCTCTTGGACCTGGAGCTGAATTTGCACAACTGGAGTTTATATGAAACAGACTTTTATTTGTACACTTCACAACCCTCATAATCTACTAACTCTGCTATACAGGATATCTTCAACAGTAGAATCCATGCACAGGGAGAGCTCTAGGGCAGTGAGGCTGGGCTGATGACATGGTGGCTGTGGCAGTTCCCCTCAGGGAGCTCATCCTTACCCCTCTTTAAGGATTGCTCTGGTACCTCCCACTCTCTGTAGCACTGAAGTGGCCTGAGGCACAAAAAGCTGATGGCCACTTCACATAAATATGTGAAGCAAGTGGTAGTAGACTGTCACTTTGGCAGTGCATTTCTTCTCCATGCCTCCATCAGTTGTACTACTCATACCAGAACTGAACTGGCAGGGAGATCCATGGGGAAAAATATTTTACAGATAAAAAGTGTTAATGTTCTTGTACTGATAAAAACACTGGCTGACGGGTGGTTTTGCGAAATATAAATACTTCAAGACAGAGCTGGATGCAGCCGTGGTGGGATGGGAGTGTGCAGCAGCAAACCTCTGTCACCACAGCATGAGGCAGATGCTTGCACAGAACCACACAGAATTTGTGCAGGCCAGTAGGAAACTCCTTCCAGTTAACATTAATTCCTGCTCCTGCAGGTGAGAGGTGAAAATTTAGTGATAGGGATCCACAGTTTATGGTCTTCAGTGTTGAGGTCCCTCATGAGTCATATTAAACCAGAGGAATGATTGCAAGGACAAGTAGAACTAAAAATTATGAAATGTCTAAGTTATAATAAAAGCAGTCTCCCTATGTATAGCAAATTTGCTTTCTTCAAAGTTAAAAGTTCATGGTTATCTCAGTTAACTGGAATCAAAGGTAGAGAAAAGATAGGAAGAGAAGTCCTGCATTCAGAATCTTTATTTGATTTGCTTGTTTTCTTCTAATGGGGCAGTAAAAGGGTTTATATCCAACTCAGTGTATAATTCATTACCAGAACATAAATGAAATGAAAAATCATGCTCTCCATAATTGCTATTCAAAAGCCTAAGCTTGCAATATACCCTGAAAGTATGCTTTCTGATTTATGTATCCCATTCATCATGCTTTCCCTCTTAATACTTGTGCCTATGCTATGAATGCTGATTTTAAACATCAGAAGAAGCTGCCTTTCTGACTACTAAGTTACCAATGGTGTGTTGGCTTATTCTTGATAAACAGCTATCTAGTATCTCTCACGATCTCTTCTGCTGTCTTGGGCTATAGGATCAAGTAGTAACTTCCCCTAACCTTACTTTGTGTTCATTATTTAGCTATTCCTGACAAACTCCTAGAACACTTAGTAATTTCATATGCATCTGTTGCATATGTATGAGACAACTAATTTCTGGCTTCTCTGGCTTTCCTATGGTAGAATATAGCTGTGCCAGTCTATAAAAAAATAAAAAATCCAATTCATCATTTTTATTGCTTAGTTTGCCACTTCTCTGAGACATAACAGAGGTGATACCAGAAAATTTTTCTCTCTCTGTGAGATGATATATATGGAAAGCTTGGTACTACTATAACGGAAATTAGAGTATTTGGCTGCATAATGCTTAAATCTTGATTTATGAATAAAACCCCAAGCTACTTCAAATGACTATGCAAAACCCAGTAACTTAGCATTAATAAAGCACCAGAAAGAGCTGCATGAGTGCTTGACAGGACAAGATGGCAGGACAGGGCAGTCATGTGACTTGAAAAATACTGAACTTTGGCTCAAGAAGGCATTTTGCTCACCTGTTTTGTCCTGTTACACAGGAAGTTGCTTGTCCCTTCTGCTGAAAACAGCTGCTCACAGTGGGGGCTCTGCTGCTGAAAGGGTAGGTTTGTGGGAAGCAAAATACACAGGCCTTTGTGTGTGATGCTGGCAGAATGACATCGTGTCCTTGAATACCTCCCCTTTCACGTCTGGTTGCCCATCTTCCCACCCAGTTTGCTGCAGAAGAGCAGATTCCTCTTGGGATCTACAAGTGACAATCCTTCATGGTCTGTTTGCAGCCTTGTGTCTTCGCAAATCCTAAACAACTGACATTTAAAAAGTGTGTGGGAAAAAGCCAGCAGTGCAAACAGAACTACAACTCTATCACAACAAGCCTTCCTGTTTAAAGCAAAAGAAACGCTGACTCATCAAAGAAGAATAGGTAAAATGGGGAAGGTCAGAGAACTGATGAATTTTTTTTTTGTTCCTATGTTTGTAATCTCAGATTAGAAACTGCATTAATGTTTTTCTACTGAAGTTACCCCTAACCAGTATCACAGTTGCTGAGATGAAAAACGAATTAAAGAGGTAAACTATTAGGACTGCTTTTGCCAGCAAAAAAAGATTGAATTGCACCTTAATCTTTGTAACAGTGTGATTCTTGATATTGATGTCTATAGCTGAACGGCAAGAAGATGTGCTTGCTGAACTTTCTGTTACCAAAAGAGCTAAAATAGAAAAAGGCAAATATCAGTGGAAGATGGTTTTGAGTTTATGCTTCCAACTCCATTTTAATCCTTTGAAAATCTCCCCATATGCCATTTCATGCCTTTACATATACGTCCCCTTAGGTCACATAACCTGCATGGGAGGATTGGCAGCATCTGACTGAAATTTCATTGGACCTATCCTACCACTCCCACTGAAGATGGCTGGGTAGCAGGCCTTCATTTAACCTGGATCATTTGCAGCCCTAATTAAGCATATACGCCCTCAGGCTGGAACACTCTGAGGATGGAAAGCTTGCAGCCACCCTACTGTCCTTGGTGAAGTCCTGGTTCACCCATGAGGATGCACCAAGTGGGAATGATCAGGCCCCCGAGAGCCCTGTCCATCTGCAACTGTCCCCAAGAATAACACCTGGCAAAGCCAGCGGAAAGCAAGCACTTTGCATAGCTTGCCACATTTCTTTCCTTACTTTGGAGCCTACACCTTAGAATGTCAATGTAGAGTGGCTTTTACTAGTGTTACTTGAGGAAAAAAGATACTCCACAGGTATTTTAGAGACCACGTATTTGCCTGCAGCATTGTTCGGAATCTCACCACAATAACCCTCCTGAAAAGCAGGTGGGAAAGCTCTTCCCATAGCCAGGTTTTTTGGTCTGCCCCATTTCCTGGGGCACTTCACTGATCACTCCTGGATACTTCCCTCCTGCTGTCAAGAGGATGGGCTTCAACACTGAGGAATACTTTTGGTGGCTTAAGTTTGTAATCAAGACCACTCTCATCCTTTTCTCCCCACCCTCTACCCTAGAAAGATGCTGCTGACTCTCATTTCCAAGCAATCATGCTTGATATCATGGATAGAAAACAGGAAACTGGGCTCTTTGAAACACCATGAAATAGCTTTTGCAATTAAAAAAACACCTCCCCCCCCCCCAACACTAGCCCAGCACAGGGCCAGCGTTTGAAATAGGAGTTTATGAGTTAATTTTTTATGTCTGAAAGTCATATACAGCTACATTTAGAGTCTTATCCTCTCAGAGACTGCTAAGAACCTTTTACTGATGCAGATTTCAGCTTCTCACTAAACATTTTTCAGAAGGCAGGAGGTGAAAGCCAACCCTGAACACAAAAAAACCCAGCTTTTTTTTTCCCTGCATCCAGCTTTAGAGAAGGTCAAAATCCACACAGGGAGAACTGCCTATTAGAGTTCAGCAATTCATTCGATTTTCATTTTCTATTAACACACACAGCTTAATTGATTTTTAAAACAGCTCATTTCAAAAGTATGGTCCTAGGCAGTGCTCCTAGTATGCTTTCATAATGTGACTGCAGGACTGGTTAAAGGGAGATGTAGGCTATTAAGGCACAGATGTGTTCCCATTGTTTATAATCTTGGAAACACTTAATGCAGACCCTGCTAGATCTGAGCACCGTGGCACCTAGCAACTCAGGAGTACTTCAATCCTAATGTACGTTGGCAGGTATTTTATTCAGATGAATAGTGTGCCACTTGAGGTCACGATTGGTTTGTAAATCCGTGCTTAGGAGCTCTACTGAGCTCTGTAAAATTATACCAGACCAAAATATTCTTTTTCATGGAAAAAACTAAAGACAAGCCTGGTGTCTTATCTTATTTTACCCTCAGTTATTTTCTATGTTTAATACAAAATTATTAGTTGCCTAACACTGAGACTTGGCTATCCTTTTACCTTCTTTTTTTTTTCCTGAGAGATGTTTGACTTGGGTGGAACAATATTAAAAGAAGGAGAGAAAGAAGTCAGATGTTGGCAAATATATATGGAAATGATGGAGTGAACCATTGGAAAAGAAGGAAAAGTGCTTTTCATGCAGAAATTTGTGTTACACACTTTTTTTTTGCCATCACAAAATGTATCTAAACACTCCCATTCAGTGTTTTCCAAAGCAAAGCAAAACCAAATCAGAGCAGAGGGTGTGTAAGCTGGTGACCAGATTCTCAGCTCCCATGGATGAGGTCAGTGTAGCTCCACTGCACAGAGTTACCCTAAGACCATTTATATCCCATTGTGGCACCAGCCTGAAGAACTCCCACACACTCAATTTCAGGTAGAGGCAATAAAAACAAATGCACCACATTAACACTATGACAAACATTTTCATATGTCCATTTCATCTCTTTGGAGCTTTGTTTGGATGGATTATTGGTAAATGCAACTTGTGTCCTCCATCTGAAACCCCTGCTGAGGCAGGATGGAGAACAGAGGAGAAAGGAGCTCTGCAAGCCAGAGCCCCTAGGGCTGTGGTCACAGCAGGTGCCAGCAGCAGTGGGCACAAGGGAAGAAAGGCTGGTGAGTAACTGGTGGTTGGAAGCTCTTGGGCAAGGAGATTGAAGTGGAGATGCCTCAAAACGGGATAACAAGAAGATAGGGGATTGTATTGCAAGAGAGCTTGAAATTACACAGTATGGGGACAGAAAGGAGGAGTTGAGGTCTTAGAGCCAGCAGGAGGTTACACTTTATAAAAGAACAGCTGTGTGAAATGGTAACAGAGTCAGGGATTAGAGCTGTGGTTGGGTGGGTAATAAAAAGAGCCTTTTCCCAGGCCTATTAACCCCATATCTGCTAGGTGCCCTTTTCACTCAGCTAAGTGTTTGAGTCCACAATCTATGATAATGGTGATATCCACTGATCTTCATACTTCATAGGTATTGTTATGAAAATTGAAAAAAAATTCAAGGGCATTTAATCACCTGAGCAAGAAGGTTTACTTGTCTTTGTGTTTGTTCTCTTAGTGAAAAAAAAAAAATAAAAAAAAATCTGAGTTTGTCCTGGTAGTCACAAGAGATCCCAGGGAAAAATATTGTCACCAGTTTTAAACCTGATGCAGGTCCCTGTTTCTCCCCACTCCAAGATGAAACCATTTCAAATTTAGCAACCTAGTGGACAGTCCAAATGAAGCCTGAAGCTCCTCATCAGCAGCCAGTTACCTTGTCTTAGATTTCAGCAATCCAGCTGATGGTTGGCAGTTGCTCCTTCATCTGTTCTTGTTCCCATAGAAACGGAGAGAAAATAGTCAAACTTAGGTAAAGGTTTTTTTCTCGTTTTTTTTCCTTTTTCTGAAAGAAGGAACAGCAGTAAAGACGTTCATGAAGTGCTGCTTGTTTTCCGTGACCTGGGGCTCTTTTTCATTGGAACTGGCAGAAAGCAAGCAGTCAGTTACAGAGCCATAAGATCCTGTGGAAACTACAAGAGGTACAGGCTCAAGTGAGATAGAGATATTGAGATATTTCCTCAGGAAAGCATGCAGACTATGAGTCAACAGCAGTAAAAGATCAGTAGGAGTTTACCAGATGAAAAAGTAAACAAAAAAGCATGGAAAAACACCTGTAGGTGTGAGTTCCTCTCTTTGTAAGTTAATAGTATTCATTGACTCTAGTGAGTAAGGTGCAGACTGTATTGTTTGGGTTTCTTTCATTATTCCATGTACAGACATGATCAAAACATTAGCTGAAATTTAATTTTTCCTTTTTTTATAACCATTTCCTGTAAAACTACAGCCTTGTTGATTTGTGAGTGCTTGTGCTCGCACATCCTTTGGGCAATATGTTGCTTTCACTTATTCTTCCTGAAATTATTCTGGTGCTCTAATGGTGCAGAGGAGCAGCAGTTAGCCCAAAGACTGTGTTTTACAGCACACGATCCTGTAAAAATAAGACGATTTTACTTGGCATTTAAACGTGCTGAAAGGGAGAAGAAAGTATCTTTCCCAGGGTGGGGTCCGTCCTGACTCGAAATTGGTGGATTTTATCACTGCAGTGAGAGCTGTGCAGCCCTTCAGAAGGACCTTGACAGGGTGGAGAGAAGGGAAGAGAAGAGCCTCTGAAGTTCAACAAGGACAAATGCAGGGTCCTGCACCTGGGCATGAACAATCCCTGCCCCAGCACAGGCTGGGGGCTGACCTGCTGGGAAGCAGCTCTGCCGACAGTGCACCAGCAATGTGCCCCTGTGGCCAAGAAGGGTGCAGTGCATTAGGAAGAGCATTGCCAGCAGGGCAAAGGAGGTGATCCTGCCCCTCTACTCAGCCCTGGTGAGGCCACATCTGGGGTGCTGTGTCCACTTCAAGGGAGACAATGGGGCCCTGGAGCAGGTCCAGCAGGGGGGAACAAAGGTGGTGAAGGGATTGGAGCATCTCTCTCATGAGGAAAGGCTGAGGGAGCTGACCCTGTTCAGTGTCAAGAAGTGATGACTGAGAGGGAACCTCATCAATGTGTGTCAGTATCTGAAGGAAGGTGTCAGAGGATGGAGCCAGGCTGTTTTTGGTGGTGCTGAACAACAGGACAAGAGGCAATGGGCAGAACCTGATGCACAGGAAATTCCACCTGAACATGAGGAAGAACTTCTTTACTGTGCAGATGACCAAGCACCAGCACAGATTGCGCAGAGAGAGTGTGGAGTCTCCCTCACTGGATATATCCAAGAACTGTCTGGATGCAATCCTGTGCCATGTGCTCTAGGATGGCCCTGCTTGAGCAAGGAGTTTGGATCAGATAACCCACTGTGGTCCCTTCCAACCTTACCCATTACGTGATTTTCCAGACAGACATGTCACATATGAATGCCAGTGCTCCATCTGTCTGATTCAGAATAATCACAGAATTGTCACAAACATCCATCATCCCCAAAGGCTAACATTTTTTGGTTCTCTTAGTGAGAAATTACATGAGCATCTGGACATCCATTTAAAGCCATTCTCCAGACAGGTTTTGTAACAAGTTGGAAAGGTATCCATCGCAAAAGTTACTGCGATGAAAAGCACCATTCTGGGGGCTAGTTTCCATATTGTGACATGATTTCACAACATTTTGGTGAGTTTTCATGATAATTTGGAGTCTTGTATATACAGACTCTAATTCCTGTGATCTTCATGCCTTGGCAGCCTTCTACTTCTATTGCAGCAGATGAGAGAGCTAACTGAGATGGTGATTGTCAAGGCAATGAAATAGCTAAGGAAAACCAAACCCTCATCTGTTCTTATAAGAAATACCTATTTCCAATAACATTTTCAAATTTATTGTAGCTAGGAGAGATTTCTTGATGGTTCTCATTAGTAAGGAACATTTTAGGATTTTAATTTAAGTGTATTTGCTAACAAGAGGACTTAATTTTCTTTCATTATTTTCTTCCTTGCAGAGGAAGGCAGCAATTTTACATGTTATAAGAAGTCAAATAATGGTGAATCCTGCCTCTCCTTAAATTCTGGTAGACAAAAATCTACAGTTTCAGTTTGGAACAGCTAAGACAGTTTAGAAACATGAAATTTACTTATTTATTTGTTTATTTTTAGGAGATAGATGAACCCAGATCCTCTGTTTTACTATTCTTCTTGCTGCCCCATACACCAATTCATTCAGTTGCCCTCCTAGCTGACTCTGAAATCTGAACTCTGAACATGGACTCAATGTAAGTTATTTTTATTCACAAGCTGAGACACAAGCAAGATAACAAGGCAAACTCTTACTTCATCAATTGCCTTGCTTAGAGCGGAGATTGTACCTTTTGTATATAGAAGGTCACACTGAAAATTACTTACAGAATGCAAGAGTTTATTTTTTAGAGCATCAGAACAGATAGACAAGATTGAATCAGAGGTCTGTCTAACCCCAAAAGGCCAGAGGAGGTGAATAATTGATAGGGAGGGAATAGTGACAGAGCAGGCATGTAATGACAATTCCCCCCAGTACACTCTGCTTTCTGGAGAGTTGCACACACTGCACGTTGGTAATCTATATTAAATAAATCGTTGGATGCTACAAAATTGTTAGATTTAAAGTCCACAAACTTGTCCAAGCAAACCTGTCCTGCTTTTTATGCTTATTCAAGCGCTTAATACTCCATGGGCAAGGATTTCAAGGCTTAAATATGTGTTGCATGAAAGACTAATCCTTCTTTGGTTTCTTTGCATCTGAATAATTGTCTTTTTTTTTTGTCTTTTTTTTTTTTTTTTCTGTCGTCCTCAACCAACGAAGCTCATGAGCTTCACCATAAAGGTCTGGAATACCTTTGCCTTGTGCCTATTGATGAAAAGGTCTACCAACCATTTGCTTACCTGAGGCTGCACTGTAAGAGAAATGGGGACTTAAACTTAAGCGAATCCTATTTAAACCAGAGGCTGAACTGTCTCCATTAATAAATGATGATTTGGGTGAAGATAAAACAAGCACTAGAAAATCAATATTTAGTTATTATCCAAGGATACAGGCTGTTTTTATCTCTTTTCACATGAAATTACATAGTGATACATTCAGCATTCTGCTGATTGGCTTTTCATCAGCAAATCATTCCTTATAAAAAGCAAGCAGTAGCCCAGCTGTCAGCAAAAGGCAGGCATCATGCATCTCATTATTTGAGACACCAGAATCTAACAGGGAAATACTGCTGCTTCCAAATCTTTCCTCTCCTGTCTTTATTTAATTGTGTTGCTGTGAATATGCTTGTGGTGCTTTTGAAGGGTGTCAGGCTGACGACAACAGATGGCTGAAAACAGAACTTGTCTTCTGCACCCCCAGGATCAGGAAGACCAGTGGCAGTAGGCACATGTCAGTCAGATTGATGCTACGTGCTACTGATTATATGGCATGTCTCATAATCCAGGTTTCTCTGTGTCCTTCAGCAGGACTTTTGTTTGCAGAAGTCCAGGCATGGGCTTTGTGCACATCCGCTCAAACCTCGAGGAGTCATAGGGCAGGTTTGAAGTAGGTGGTTGAAGCAGGACAAGGTTTATTCATTTGGATGTCTGGTCTTACGAATTATGGATGTTTGATCATTTTGAATTGTGACCTTTTTTGAGTGTTGTATGAAAGGAGAGAAGATTAGCACTCCCCTTGACAAGGATGGAAGAGGCCCTTGCGGCCTATACAACACACACACAGTTAAGGCCCTGCCACCTACTTTGTGGCATTTAACCATGTTTAACTCAAAGGAACAGCATGAGTTGACTCAGGGGAGGTTTAGGTTGGATATTAGATGTAGTTCCTTCACCTTCAGATGGTCACAGCACCAAGCCTGAGAGAGTTCAAGAAGCATTTGCAGAATGCTCTCAGGAATGTGGTGTGACTCTCAGGGTGTCCTGTGCAGGGCCAGGAGTTGAATCAATGATCCTTGTGGGTCTCTTCCATCTCAGAATATTCTGTGATTCTGTGACAAGGCTAAAGGCTAGCATTTAAAGTTGCTGCCTGTCCAAATTCACTGGTGGTTGTTCAAAAATATTTCAGACTATTGAACTGCATAAATGTGACTATTCCAGCACTTGAGGTACACACACAAGTGCACGGAAGCCCTTACTGTAGGTTACAGAAGACTTTTAAATGCAGGTGTCAGGTGTGCAGCCAGAGCTGACTCAGGGTTTCTTCACACGACAGGTAAAATTGAGGTTTCAGACGTGGTGTGGTAAAATTCTCTTCTGCCCTCTTCTTGCAGGTGTTCCTCCTTCCCACAAGAGCAAACAGAGCTGTGCCCCATTGCCCTGCATTCCCCTGCCTGGCGCTGAGCCCATGCTCTGGGAAGGAGAGCAGCAGGTACTCCTGGCAAGAGCGGGGCTTGAAGAGCAGGAGTGAAGGTGCCAAAAGGGCTTCTGCTGAGCACAGAACCCCTGCATCCATCCATCCATCCATCCATCCATCCATCCATCCATCCATCCATCCATCCATCACTTCTGAGGTCTCCCTTCAGAGTGCACTAGGGAGTTTGGTGTGCAGTGGCAGTGGGAAGGCCATAGAGATCAAGGATCCCTCAGTGCTGGGCTCTGTACCACAGCATGGGTTCTTTCAGTATATCCAATCTTTTTTGGGGTTTATTCCCTTTCCAAATGCACCAAACAGGATGCTAGCCAGCTCATTAATATTCCTCTACATTGTGGCAGGATCCTGAAGCTCTTCATTCAGGCAATAACTCTGCTGCATTGCATGAGACCAGCAGCGTAAGCCACAGCTGCTTAGCTCAAACCACATTATGAAACTTGTAGGCATAAAATGATGAACATAATTTCTAAAATCTAAAGAAAATTTAGCCACGGCTAATTTCCCCAGGCACTCCAGAAACACCTTTTTCTTGTTTAAGACGTATGTAGGTCAGTCAAGTGTTATCACTAACTAGCATTTAATGAGAAAGCTAATGCTTTCACTGCTTCAGTCATCAGTTTTCCTAAAGCTGACTCTCTATTCTCAGAAATCTGGTTGTTTTTTTTTTAAATATATACAAACATACAAACAAGCAGCACAATATACAGTACATATGAGCAATCTCTGTCCTCATATTTCATGAGGAGCCTCTGTCACTCCTCCTGTACATAGCACTTCTTCTCCCATTTACTAATTTTTTTAAAGTCTGACATGACGTTTTACAGTTTGTCATGATTCTAGAGCAGAGCACAACCAAGCTAGTTCAAAAGCACACTGAAGCACACTTTGTACCCCAGGCCCTCCAATCCTTCTTTGACAGTGCGTATTGAACCAGACTAGGAAAATGATCTGAAATATTCCACTCCCACATATATTCTGAGCAAGAAAGGGGCAGAAGAAGACCACAGTGTGGGAGGAGAGAGCTTGCCCTTTCTTAAGCACTCACTGAAGTGCACTGACAGCCACCTCAATCAGTATGGGCATAGTTCATACTGAATTTCTGACTTCTCTGCTTAGTACCTGGGAGATCTGTTCCTTGTGATAAAGACCCTGGCACTGTTAGCTTGGAGGTCACACAGGGCTCCCTACCTACCTGCAGCCCCCCATGTAACGATTAAAAAATCCCTGTGGAGTGCACTAGGGGTGTTTTTCGTCTGTTAAAAATGCCTAGCAAAAAATTTCAAAAAAGAAAAATGAAAAGAGTCACCACCTTCTGCAGCAGCACAAAAGAAAAAATCAATTCAAATTATACAGAAGGCAGTACATCTGCCCATGGACTTTGTGCTCTCAACATTTTCTAACCCTTGAAGTAACCAGTCAGTGATAACAATCAAAGCAAATGCAGCAAATACTTCTTGAAAGGACTTTTAAACAGTACTGTCACATCATATGATCATGGTCTCTTCGAATATGCTTTATTATCCAATTATTTGATATTTAAAAATGTTTGATCCAATGTGATGGGGGGCTTTTCTTGCTTTTTCAAAGTTGTGTGGAGTAAATAATTAAATACCTGAATATGGAAAAGAGAAAAAAAATTTAAACACTGAGCAAGTTAGATAAAGAAAAAACCCAGATTTGGAATGAATCCCAAGTGATTTCAATTTATTCACTGAGTTGAAACAATTTCCTTGTAAGACATTACAGATTCAGCACACAATGCTGCTCAAGAATGACACTATATTTATAGTGAGCTATGAAGTACTGTGAGACAGAAATTAGACACATTCTCTTAAAGCTTGACTAAAGCTAAATATAATGGGGTGTCCTGACAAAAGAGAAAAATAAATGTATGCAACTATGCAAAAAAGACTTTGCTGTTAAGGTAAAGGTTGTTATTTATACCTGCCACATATTGGTACCGTTTCTCCAAAGTAGTAAACAATATGCTATATGCTTCTGATAGAAAAAACCACTCATTTAAATCATGCAACTTTTGAAACAAAATAGTATTAGGTTACACTTATTTTTAATTAGAATTTTCTGCAAGATTTAATTATATTTTTTATAATTTAACATATGAGACCACATAGTTTTAAAATGCTATCCCCGGAGCTGCTAAAATTGCCCAAAGTGGTGGTGAAGAAATCCACTATTAACAGAGATAACAGCGTTCTTCAGTCTCCAATAATAAAAACAAAATACAATGGGAAAAAAAATTCATTAAAATATCAAAGTTACCAACAGCTATAAATGAAACTGGATTGAAGGCATGTAACCTCTAGGAAGAACTGATTAAAATGGTAAATAGTAGACAGGAACATGCTGCAGTGTCCTGCTCCATAGACATCAGGGGAGATAACAATGCAAACAGCCAGGCTGGCAGTGCCAGGGCTGTGGCTGAGCAGAAAGTGGCAGTGACAAAAGAAAACTTCTAGAAAAAAGTTTCTTTTACAAAGGCTTCTGAAACCTTCCTAAGTTCTCAAAAGCAAATGCCAAAACTTTCTAAAACATCTAAAATGACTTTTTAAAATTAAAAATTAGTAACTATCTTTCTGTGGCATTTTGGTTTTTCATTGCTCCAGTAATATGTAATGGTAGTCTCCTAATCTTTTTTCAATATAAGAAAAATACAAACCTACCACAATGTGGAATAACTGGAAAAGCTGTCTGGTTTTGCTTTGAAAACCCAGGGGAAGACTTTCCATTTTCCTCTGAGAGTAATGCAGACGGATGAGGAGAGCTGTCTACAGTAGAAATGCATTCATTTTACAGAAGCAGAACTAGGTCAAATTGTGTTAGGAGTACATGCTTTGTAGGGGAAAGACCAAAAGTAAAGAAAGTGTGGAGAGGGATTCATTGCCCATCAAGCTGGGAGGAAGATAAAATGTGAAAACAATTGAATGTATGAAAGATTACCGTATTATCAACATTAAGAATGTGGATTAAAAAGATTAGCATAATTGACAATAATTTCATATTGTGTAAATTTAAAGTGTGAAGAACTTCAGGAGGCTAGAAATGCTAAGCCAGTGTTGTCAAAAGAAAAAGCATTCTTTTCCTTCCTATGTTTACTTTTCAAATATGTTACATCATGACTTTTTCAGCGAAACACTGAGATTTTGATTAAAGCAATTTTTATAGGCCGTGTTTGTTTTCTGTTTAAAAAACCCCAAATTTTCACTGAAATCAATCTTGGGATTTGTTCAGTTACAATGAAAATTGTAGAGCCTCTTCAGAAAAAGAGCCATTTTCTGATGCAGGTACCTTTGGATATCCTAGAAAGAGGCCTGCAAGTGAAATAGCAAAGACAGGAATTGAGAGAAATGAAAGCAGCTTTGGAAAGGACATCTGTGAAAACAAAGACAAATGAGTGTTTTAAAAAAATATTTATGCTAGGCTGATTCAAATAACATTGCGAGGCTGGTGAGTCATGGAAAGCAAGAAAATAGGATTAAACAGAGAACTGCCTTGAGAGATGGATAGAGCTCATACCCTCCACCACCCTTCCCCAAACGATGGCCCTCAGGATCCTTGGTGAGCAGCTGAGGAGGAGCCATCCCCTAGAGAAGGGCAGGCTGAGCTGTCCTACAAAGCTCTGGTGAAGCAGAACAGGCAATTAAGGCAGGGAATCGCACGCACATGAGCTTCCGATCTGCTCGCATCTGTTTGCCGCAATAAGTGAGCGGTTAGGTCTGGCTCCATGTACCCAACCATATGAGCTGAAAGGACAGCCCTGAGAGAAAGATTTGCAGTTAAATTGCCTGAGCAGACTAAACACAGAAAGAACATTTTAAATTAACTGGGTTCAAATGTCGGCTCACTTCAGAAATTAGAATTAATCTGATCTATCACTGTCTAGCACATCTGTCAGCATGAGAAAATCACTAGCTGGCAAGGAAACAGAACTGGCTGTCTGCTCTAGTCCAGAACAGCAGAGCTATCAGATTTCAGGAAGGTTTTTACTTCTCTTATGAAGGGAAACTAGGGGTAGAAAAGGAAATTAATTTTAAAAGGGGAAATTCCTCTACCATAATGATAAGAAAGGAAACTCAAATAGCACATGTTATTGGTAGGGAGAGAGAATATAAACAATATTAATAAGAATCGTCATCATTTACATCTAATAATTACATTCTTGTGACTGCTGCCTGTGGATTAATCCCTGTGAATACAAAGACGGAATTGCTCATTATCACTCCAAAAAGTCGTTGCTACATTCATGCTTTTTAATTTTGGTCCCAATCTTTATTTTCCTCAAGAACATTTCCCAGGGAAGACATGGGCCAGTGTAAGGAGAGCCCATGGTGCTCAGCTGCAGAGTGGACTGCAGGGCAAGTGGTTTATTCCTACCCTGTGTCAGACTGAGGGCACAGATCTCAAGAGTGGCCAGAAGTACGGCACCATGGGAATACTGCTGTTTCTTCCTTCTGTTGCTGTCTGGGATGTGAGCTCTCCTGCTAAGTGAGGCAATGTCAAAGGCTGCCATGTCAGCACCAGGTAACTTCTTGTCTGATTTCCAAATCCAGCTGTGAGCCCAACAAGGAGCCTTCAAATGCTCTTTTCCTTTTTCTAACAAAAAAGGATCACTCAGAAAATGAGGGTGATGTGTGCTGGGCTGTCAGCAGGCTGCCTGGGGAGTGACACTCTGCCAGCAGCCGCTCAGCCAGACAGTCAGTCTGGACACATGCGAGAGATTATTTCTTTCCTTTATTTGCCTGAAGCTAACTTGTTGCTCAGCTCTTAATTGCTCAGCGGACAAAAGGTATGCAAGCCTTTGTTTCCCTTTCATCATGGGTAGATCAGATATAGCCTGTGGTGTCTAAGCAGATGAGGAGGAAACAAAAGTGTATGCTGGCCTGGATCCCCTTGGGTTTTTTGGCCAGGGTACAGAGAGTGATGCTGGAAGGGACTAAACTTACACCAAATCCATGTGAAAAGGCTCACAGGTCTAACCTCAGACATATTACATATTATTGGACTTGATGACCTTAAGTGGTTTTTCCAAACTAAATGATAGATATACCAGCCTTGGAGTAGCAGCAATCCCCTTCCCTTGTCTTTATGGACTATTTTTCTAACACCCCACTCACTCCTCCTCAAGAAACAAAGGGAAAAATCACTGCTACTGAGGTCCCTCTGACCAGAGATGTCAGACTGAGAGGAGCAGGCTCCATCCAACATGTGAAGTGTGTAACCAGCATAGACCAATCCAGCCCTAGCTTTTGTACAAAACCAATATGCTCAATTTATTCTTCTTGGCTTCCCCTCTGCATTATGCACTTAGAGAAAGTAATCAATGAAAGAACAGTGCCTCCAATTACAGCCTGTTTCCTGACTTGCTCCAGGGTAATACTCAGACTGAAAGAAATGGCAAAGCTGTAGTTTACCCTAAGTCTTTAAAGAATCCATCCTTTCTAACATTTAGACTAAATTTAAACTGCAGCTCAGGACAATTTGGTGCTGGCAGCTGATTGTCTATCTTCAAATGATTTTTAGCCACTGTGCATTATTACTATTTTGCACCTTGTGGCATGTAGTTGATTCTACAATATCTGTAGTCAGGGAGTGAAGAATGAGATGTGTATAACAGAAAGCAAAACAAAAGGACGTCTCTACATCAGTATTGTACACTAAGAGGAGAAGAGAAATGTCAGCATCTCTGTAAAGTATTTAGGCTCCAGCAGGGGCTGATGTGAGATGGCACACCCAAAAAGCCTCACACAGCGTTATGACAAAGTAGTGGTTTCTAGAAGGACAAAGGTAATTCACCAGAGACCTTTACTAGTCAACTGTGTTTTCCTTTCTCCTTCCAGAACCAATTACAGGATGCTCACCACTCACTCCTCTCTCTTTCCCTGGTGCCTCAAGCCATGATTCAATATGATGAGCAGCACACGCAGCAGCTCCAGCCGTGACCCCATGCCTGGGCGCTTGTCCCCAGTTCCATGCTCTGGGGCTGCCACACAAGAGGAACCCACCTGGGGTGAGGTATCCCCCACACCAGAGCTGGTGTTTTTATTCAACATTGGTCATTTTCTCAATCTTGTTCCTGGCAGCACGGGGCAGATAGGAGTCATATATAATATTTTTGCCGCCCAAGAAGATCACACTGTGTTCAGCATATGCCCTGGATCTTTACTGAGGACTTCTAGAAACAGGAAATCTTGTAAAATATTCAACAGCCGGTATTATCATGGGACCAGCCTGTGTTATAGCAATACACAGATGCAATGTTGACTAAATTTAATTTTCAGTGGAGGATGAATTACAAAGTCCTGTGATTATGTGTTTACATAAAAATTCAAACTAGCAGCTTTTTATTTCTGCTAACTTTCAACTAACATACAAATAATTAAATTTTAATTGTGTCCTGTTCATGAAAAATGAAAATACATAGTTTATGTACCAGTACTTTCAAAGCTAATTTTTACTTTCTCTAAAGGTGAACATTTGTAGTTGAAGGGTTTAAATTTACAGAACTTAACTGCAGCAATAACTAATCCAAGTACTTTAAAGGATGAGAAATTGCAAGGAAGAATTTGCCATTGGTGAACCTGGATGATAAAGCTAGTAAGAATTTTGATTGTCATGTTCCCTAATGAGGAAATGATTCGTTTGTGGAACAAGTCCTTCGTTATAGATTATTTCTTCAGCTGTGGTATTTTCTGCCTGCATTGCAGTCAGCTGTGGTCAGAACACTGTGGTGCCACAGTCCCGAATAGCTTTGTGCAAAGAGACATACAAACTGCTAGTTCTGATGTGACATTGCTTTTTAACAGTGAAAAAAATCTCAGATTGGTTAACAATGCATTTTATGGTTAAGTCAGGCACTATTGCTTCCCATGCCATGGTCACCAATTGCTACTTTAATTAGCAACCTATAGTACAATTATCTCAAATACCATATACTAAATCACAAGAAAATTACACAAAATTAGAAGTACATTAGTTGAGAGGGTGGTTTATTAGCCATAAATATTCAAATTAGTAATACTTAATTGTTTGTTAACTTATGTGTTTCAATCCCCTTTATTACTGTGCTTTAATGGGTTGATTTTGGCACCTCTGGGTATTTGTTTTCTCTCCAGAGATGATTAATAATTTATGCAAATCATGATACATAAGCCTTGAAAGATTCACAGCTTTATATAAGCATGTGAGATTTAGAGGTGCTTTTAATGCTAATACAAATTATCAGCACATTATTCCCTCACAGCTTGCTGTTCTCTGCCTTTTTCAGCTATTCATATTTCTAGAAGAATCTCTTCTAGCTCAATCCCTTGGTCATACAATCACTCAGAGTTACTAGAATTTCCTCTCTGACTGCAAATGAGAAAACAAGGTAATTTTATTTTTTTAGCTCTAGTGAAATTATTTAATTTTTCTTGATCATACCAAATGCTATTTTTCTATTTTAAAAAAAAGTAATTAATTCAAGATGAACATTTTGTGAAGGACAAACTTGAAATACAGGCAACAGCTCATCCCCAGAGATGATTCACTCTGAGTTGAATGGGAACTAAGAACCTGACTGCTGTGAAAGTTAATGTATTCGTGCAGCCTGGGAATGGCCACAGACCTAAGCAAAGCTTTTCACAGATTACAGAAAAGTGAAGAAATGGCCCATCCTTAATTACTGATGTCTTCAGAAGCAGTGGTGCCTGGGAGAACATGGATCAGTCCATAAATTTGAAAAAACAAGCAAACAAACAAACACAAAAAACCCACCAACCAAACCCAAGTCCCCCAAAATCTCCAAACCTGTTTTACTTCTTTGGAACAGGTTAGTCCAGTAGCAGACCTTTGGAATAAGACATATGTACAGTTTGACCAGGAAACACCATAAAAAGAGCATAGGAAACACATGGCTGAACCTACTTAGGGGACAGGTTTGGGTATTGACACTGGAGCACAGTAAAATGAGGACATTTTTAAAAAATGTAACTGGTGACAAATGCTTTGACAAATGCTTTGTGCTGCCTGTGCAGGGATTCACAGAAAAAAATTGTATCACAGAATTCTGGGAAATTTACCAAACATAAAGACCAAAGAATAAAATAACAGTATTTTTTAAAAATTTATTTTATGCTTAAAACGCCAAACACTGTTCATAAGAAGATTTGTTAGTTGGAATAAACAAGAAATCAAAAATGGTATTGAGTCGTAGAAGTTAAGGATGCAACTGTGCTATTAAGACTCTCCAGAAAATAGGTTTATAAGGTTTACCTCAATGCAAAGAAGCTCTTTTGTTTACATAAGTATATATGGATCCTCAGCCATTGCCTCTGGACAGATTTGTCAGGTGTGCAAAAGCAGTAACCACTGTTACACTTGGTCTATTTTGTTCCCTTGAGTATGTGGATTTGCTGACCACTCAGTTCTGTCTGTGGGTTTTCTTCCTACGTCTTAAGGAAAAAAAATTAAATATATAAGAAACTCAGAGCGCTGAGGAAAATGAAAAACTTCAGTCTCTACTGGTGATAAATATGGAAAGAATAGAAATGAGCAGATGGCACACTGTACACTGTCATCCTTGCAGAGTATATATATATATATATATATACACACATATATATATATAAAAAATCTCTCTATTTCCGTAACAAAATTAAACCTGCCATACGTAACTCAAATATCCTCTTCCCTAAAGATTCATTTGTTGATCCTGCAGAAACAGCCATAGGTAGAATTCAGAGGCTCTGTGTGAGAAACAGACTGGGTTTTTTTTCAAAGCTACATTACATTTTTTAATCATTAGGTGGACCAAAATTTTCTTTCAGATTTAGGCTATATTTATTTTATGCTAATAATGCAGTGCAAAGATAAACCAAGTTGGCTTTAACAGTTTACCTGGTAACTCTAATATAATTCATCATCGCTTTAATTCATATACTTAAATTGGTAGTACTGGGTAGTTTTTATTAATTTTCAATTCATTATGAAGTCTGTTACAAAGTTAGGATATTTTTTAAGTTGAGCTTGGCTTGGTTTATGAGTAATAGGGAATGGAACAGTGAAACTACTTGTGTTAAAACGAAGCAAACACTCTCCATTGTAGTTATTGTTTCAATAGGACAAATACTGCTTGTCTAAACAAGCAGTTAGGCAACTAAAATAAACTTTAGAATTGTCTGGTGGAGGTTCCCAACAGAATGATCACAACATTTCTCTAAGAATAGAAGAACATACAAAACTGTGGGACATGTAAAGGCTATAAAATCCAGTCTTTCACTTCACATTTGCATCTGGTGGCTCCAAATCTGCTTCTAGCTCTGTGACTCAAAATTCTAGCAAGTTATACGAGTATTCAGAGCAAAAATTATTATTGGATAAGCACAACACTGTACCCTCAGAGTAAAAGCAGATTTTCAAAATCCCCTCATGATACTTATGATGACCAAAATATACTTAAACACATGCTTTCACCTTTTCTTTCCAGCGATAAGGTTACCATGAAAATGTCCTTTTCAAAGCTGAGATGACAAAGCTGTGCTAAACTAGATTTTAATACTTGAGTCTACTTATGTCTTGTTTTGCTAAGTAGACTTTTTTTTTGGATCTAAAGTTAAAACCTCATGAAGTTGTGAAATATTTCATAACTGATGCTTTTCTACTGCCTGTTTTCAAATACAGTCTTTGTGGTAAGATGCATAATCAAACTGGTTTAGAGGATAAATTATTCTAACATTCCGCAGAATAATAACCACTTTGTCTACAGCAAAGCTATATCCAATATATTTTTGATTATAAAACAAGTACAGACAGGACAACTGGAAGAGTAAGACCCATCTCTTTAGATTCAGTACAAGTCTTCAAAAGTAAAATGTGTTAAATTTTCTATTATCTGAATTCTTCTGTGGTCACAGATGTTCTCCCTACTTTCATTTTACTATTGATGAGAGACAATCATGTATTTAGCCCAGTCACTTTATTGCCTTGTTTTTATCATGAAAAATACGCTCATCTGAAGTGACTCTTTTTGAGTCTTGCCAAAAGCTGCTCCATAAAGTTAGAAATAATACAGAAACCTTACTTGACCTGTCCTCCTTGAGTTATTTTATATGGAAAAGATAAAGCAAAACTAGCTTTATGCTTACTGTAAGCATGTCTTACAGTAACAGCTCTAGGGCTGAGTAGCGGGGCAGGATCACCTCCCTCGTCCTGCTGGCAATGCTGTTCCTAATGCACACCCTCTGTTCCTCAGATGGGGTGCAAGACAACCAGGGGGTGGGTATCCTCATGTTGGGAAGCCCTGAGTAAGGCTTCAAATCATGTAGACTTTGGTGTGTTTATGATGGGGGCCATTGATTCCAACAGTGTTTTTATTCTGTAGCCTCCTGTAATATCCTTTGATTCCCATTTCAACTTCATAATATGGAAATGCAGCCAAATTAAAACCTCACCATTAATTTTCCTCACTGAAGGGAACATGGTGTAGATAGATTAGGACACATTAGAAGTTTACAGTGGTGCTGAAGGAGCAAAACAGACCATTTTTGCAGTGCTCTTAGCAATACTAATAGTAAATTCTTGTTTGGAGACCTTAATAAAGAGTCCAGGAACAACTGGATCCTGAAGTGCAGACACAATGTGATTTTCCAAAAATATTTGAAAAGATGTAACTATGTATGAAGGAATGACAAAAATCACAGGTTCTGTGCTCCTGATGGCTTCCAAATGTTTTTTGATTTTTTTGCTACATTGTGAGATTCAGAAAAGCACCTGAATGTAGTTTAGAAAACATTTGTAAATAAAAGCCCACCCCCCCCCAAACAATATCATATGCATATCTGCATTCGCACACTAGACAAAAACAGGAATAAAAGAAGAGATGAATCTCAAAGCTTAGCCAAAAATTGCAGGAGTTGACAAAAGGAAGCTGCTGCAGCAGTGGTTTATGTACAGTCTGTTGATTGTTTCAGCAATGCTAAGGCACCCTTTGAATTTTAAAACGTTGAGAAATGCAGGGATTGAGAGCTATGTTTTATCAGGTAGAACTGTGAACTCTAAGTCTGCTGGAAAATGCATCTTCTCAGAGTCAAATGCAAGCCAAGCCCTGCCGTGGCTGAGAAAGAAATGGTCTCTTGCTCTTGGAGCTCACAGCTCTCGTTCCCTGCGGAAATTGGCAGACAGATTATTTGTAAGTCAGCTGCTAATGCAAGAGCAACTATCCCCATAGGACCCTTAAACTGATAGAGTAAGTAAAAAAAATGGCACTAGAGGCAGGCTTTTCCTGTGTGGGTGACCCACTGAAAAATTAAATCTATTTCTCATATATGCCCCATACCATACATTAAGAACATTGCTTACAAATTTAAAGCAAATTTGAGGAACAAATAGGACTCATCACAAATTTTATGATATATCTAAGAAAATTACTATATTCCTTTCACTCCTTAAGCTATGTCTCAATAGTTATAGAAAGTTGCTATCCTTGGACAAAGAAAAAAAAAAAGAATAATTCTAAACTCCCAAGTGGTTAACATAAATTGCTGAGCTTAATTACTTTTAAATATAAACCTTAAAATTCAGAGGTCTAAGAACACAGTGAAAGCTTGACTTTTTCTGTACAGAATATAAAAATGCCTCCAAGCCTATTAATATATTTTATGGCATTAAAGCAAAAATATTCTGAAATGACCATTTTTCTTACAGCTTGTTAATGAAAAAAATGCAACATGTTAGTGTCTGGATTAAAGCCAGGTCAATGTCAAAGTGTGTTTATGAAAATGTCCACTTCACTAAAGTGATCTGAAGGCACAATTTAGTTTGAAGTCCTTCAGAATTTGTGTGTACATATGATAAGGTCTTGGGGAAGCATAACGGGTAAGAAGAAAGTTTTACAGACTTTGCTAGCACTTGAAAACATCTATAATTGTACAAAAATGAAAGAATAGTATTCGGTTGCAAATGGTCCCTAAATAAAAAAATCAAGAAAGGGATTTATGTCAATTTACTTTGGTCTCTAAGCACAGAGAAGAAGAAAAATGGAAAAAAAAAAAAAAAAAGAAGAAAAAAGGCCTGAGTAGCTTTTCAAGTACTATTACTCAGAAGATAAAATCTAGAGTCAACTCTCTTTATACTTGAAAGAAACAGTTGCAAGTGAAAATTTGTTTTCAATAAAAAAGCTATTCATTTTAAAACAAAGACATACTCCACGGTTAAATTAAAGTAGCTCAAAAGATTTAGTCTAACAACTTAATATCAATTTCCATTGGGTCTTCCCACCAGAGTCTGGCTGTAGGGCAGAGGTCAGAGGCAGAAGGTGAGAAGCTGTGTTTAGCTATCACTGAAGTTTCCTGAACAGAAGGAACCCAAAAATGGTCTCAAAAGAGCCAACAGATGTGACCATAACTGCCAGGACAATGATTTCCCACACCAGCTACTGTTGTGAAGATTATCTCAATAGCATCAGAGCTTTCTAAAGAGTACCTCGAGTCTCTTCAGCAAATTGATGAAAATAATTTTGTGGATTTTCCTTTCCAGGAGGAGGCAGGAATATTATCAAGCGTAGCCTTGATTCAACAAAGACACCATTTTTTTCCCCAATGGCAAGTACCTTTTAAGAATAAAAAAACCTTTTCCTGATGAATATGTTTATTTTCAGGTAATGTGCTGGACTCCCAGCCATCATTCTGCTTCTGTGCTCTGATCAGACCAGTCTTGTCTTTTAAATCAGTTTTGTTTCATACTGTTTCTCAAAATTGCAGAATTAGTGCCACTAAAGTCAATGCATTACATTACTCTCCTTGCTACTTACAAAGGGCATCCTTAAACTCAAAATTTCTTGCCTTACCTTCATATTGCTTGGTCCTGCAGAAACAGGACATGCTAAAAGCCGACAACTGGTCCCTGAATCCTACCACTATAGACTCTTGGGCATGCGTGGGTATGCATGGGTGTAACTGCACACTTCAGAGCAAAATGGGGCTCAGTACATAATCACAAGTTTGCTGATAGGTTTTGCCCAAAGAGGGAACAGGTTTATCCTGGAACCAATGAAGCATCAAAGCAGGATGATACAGTTGTTTATCCAACCACTACATGCAAGTAACAGCCTAGCAAATCTCCTTCAAGGCGGGGAGATCCTTCCATTGCTGGGTGAAACAAAATATCATGTTATTTCCTCCCTTAAATAAGAATGCAATAAAAATGGGGTTTCAACCAGCTGCGGTCACAGCACTGCACACTGGTCAAACCAGCCGGGAGATTCTGGGAGGTGGGAAAACCAAACAGAGTACAAACTTAAATGCAAATAAATAATGTACCTGTAGGACACTTGTGGTGGTCCCAGCTGCATTTACATGTAGGAAATGTGCACAAAGCTTTGGTTTGGGAGGCTATTTACTTATTCATGCATGGTTCCTCCTTTCTCAGTGCCTATTGTAATAACGTGGGAGGTTACAAGTGAAAGACTACAGAGCAGGTGCTTAAGTAGACATTAAGTGATTGTCCTACAGAATAGTTGCTTCTCACCCTCGAGAGTGGGAAGTCCCACATCCGCAGGTACAGAAGCAAGAGTTCTTTTAAGCACACAGTGAAACCATTAGCCAAGGCCCCCTTTTCAAAGATTTTTCTTCCCCATCATTATCAGTATTTTTCACAAAGTGACCTTAGATGAAATACAGTCACTTGGAGTTTCCTCGCTGAAAAATCGATGATCTCCCACAAGTAAGGGGACATTTCATTTTCTGCAAAACAAATAAGGAAGACCCTGCTCCCCAGAGAAGGCATTCTTTTGAATACTATGGCTCCACAACATATTTCAGTGCTTATTGTGAATAAATCACATGCCTGAAGTCAAACAGATCAAAAAGAAGTTCAAGAAATTTGGATATATTTATCTGCCTCAAAATTCTTCCAAAAGAAAAAGCAACTCTCTCAGAAGCACTTTGTTGTCATCTGTTCCACAGTATTATTGTAGTAATTAGTGACATCAACTTGTTTAGAAACACTTTTTGGTCTGTTCTAACTTCCAGGGAAAAGGAAAGCACTTTGGGCTGATTTGTTCATTAGAGCAGGCAGGCTGAACAGACAGCATTTTCAAGGCAGTTTTTGACAGGAACTCAGTGTCTGATGGAAGTGGGCACTCAGAGCACTCAGCACTTCTACACGACTTGGGAAAATCCATGTCTAGAATCAGGCTCTAGGAATGCATTTATTTTTTTTTCCCTCAGAAAACCAAAATAGTCTAACTAAAAAAAATGCTACAGTGTATCTAAAATCCAGTGTATCTAATAACCTTTAGTAAAAGACCAGCAGAAGGTCTGCTACATCTTCTCTTTGCAAAACTTCCTTCAGTGTCTTACTGGCCAGAAAACAGGAGAGAGCTACTAAAACATTTCCTCAGAAAAGTTAAGAAGGCTTTTCCATTTCAGCATTTAATTAGCTTTGGAAAAATTCACTGCAGTGAAGTACACAGCAATTGGAGTGCAAGGTAAAAATAACGTCCTGTCTGTGATGGAAAAATAATGTTCACAAATTTAGTCCCTCAACACATAATGCTACCACCAAAAGAGATTGGTTATCTAGTGTTTTCGTGACAAACAGATCTTGTGACTGCCCCTGGATCCATACACAGCACTGCTCGGGGAATGATGTTAAAGGAGACTGCAGAGCACAGGAGAAAAGCCCTTTAGTCCATGAGAAAAAAGGAAGGCAAGTGAAGGAAGACAACCTTAGTCATAATTACTGAAAAAAAAGCAAATTTGTGAAAGGACAAAGTAAGTGAAGGGTGTGAGGAAAGTGAGGCAGCAAATATGTGTATGGGGAAGATGGAGACTGCTTACAAGGCAGCCTTTCCTCATGAGCCTGCAGAGGTGATACTGGCCTTGAGACTCACTTTTCGAGGCAGAAAATTAATTACATTCCTCACGCATTTGTCTTGTTTTGGCAGAGGTTCATTGAGGGACTGCTGCAACCCACCTGGGCATTTCTAAACTACAAAGCCACTTCAGAAGGAAGTTCAAGTGTCACTGAAAGAGGAGAATCCCACTGGAAATGTTAGGGTGGCGATAAGCAGTAACAAAAATCAGCAGCACGCTCATCAATGTGCAGGCTCCAGATGGAGAAGAAATTTCATCCCAGAAGAGGTCATCATGGCAGTAGCTTCTGTGGGTCTGTCATCAGTAAGAGTGCTGTATGGCATGCAGCCAAGGGCAGCAGACCAGAACCGCCTGCAGGAAAACAGAGCTGGCCCTTGGGGTGTGTGGGAGGCAGCACTAAATGGCATGTCCATTCTAGCTCACCTTGCTGGATGCCACAGCCACCAGAAAAATGAATGCTTGGGATTAGTGCCCATTGCATAATGGGACAGCATCTGTGCTTACAGAAGCTGCAGTGATAGATACTGATTTCTTCCTTTTGGCCATGACTATTGCCTCTCTGTCTGTTCCCCAAGGTCTGAGCCATTTTTCTGGAGAACTGCTGGTCCGCTGTTCGTACGAGATGACATCACTGATGGCACAAGTGCCAGCGCTGCTGTGACACTGCAGTTGTTTGCAACAAACAGCTTGGGAACAGATGACTTTGATAACCCCACCAGCGATGATTTGAAGAAGATGAAGGTGTTAGGTAGTATGCTCATCTGCTTTCCTCTTTTCCTCAGATTTCTGACAGCAGAAAGAAAAAGGACAAGCAGAGTGCAAGTGTACCCACTGCACACTCCCTTTACGATAGTTTATAGGGACCTCATCAAAATGTGCCTGTAAAAGACGCCATTAAGGTGACTGGAGCAGAAAAAGGGAACATTCTGGGGTTTTCTTGTTTTCTTCATGCATTGGACAGCACAAGCTCAGGAGGGTAACCTATAAATGGCTTACAAGAACTTGTGTCCATGACATTATGGATCAGTGTCAATCAATGTCAAGCAGTTACTGATCAAAGCAGACTTACCTTGTCCATATATGTTTTGTCTCTGCTCAAACTGTATCACTTGCATGGACTGAAAATTGATAGATATGCAACTTATACCTTATCCCTGTTTTGCATTATACATACATCATTAAAGCCTTATCTTAAATTAGCAGGTGTTCAACCCTTAAGGGAAATACATTGCTTGAACTCTGCCTTCATACTGCAGCTAAATAAATTTGCCTTTGATGAACAAAAATAACTCTGAAGTCTGCTGGCATTGTAATTCATATATGATTTTAATGTCTTCTGAAGTTATTCTCTCAAGCTTTTTTGTCTGTTGCTGAAGGGACAATTCACACTTCACACCAAAGAGCCTCTTCACACTGAAAAACCAACTGTGCCTGAATTACGGGACCTATAACATACATCTGACAGTTCCTGAAGAATCTAAGACTAGATTTGTTTCATATGGATATATTTATTGTACTCATTCCATAGAACTCTAAGCAATTAATAGCATTGCAGTCCAATGCTCTCCATCACTGATACTTGTCAGTGTTGCTGAACTGCCACTTGTCTTCCTAGGCACCACCGAAACAGGAAACTGAACAAGAGATTAATCCATAAATTAATCCAGGCAACCCAATAGAAGTGTCCCCTCTATGACTACAGACCTGCTTTTACACTTTCATCTCTGTCTCAAAGTCCAACTATAAACAGATTCCCTCTTAGTTAATTTAGAGGGATTAATAACTGGGTGACTTTATAATTCCCTTCAATAAGACGGGGAAAACAGATCAATAAATCTTGTCTTTTATCCTCCTGCTCGGGTCTGTTCTGCAGTCTGCTCTGCACCTATGAATGATTAACATCAGGTGTAAAATAGTTCGCTGAAGGTTGCTATTGGCAAGTCCCATTCATTCCTGGATCCTCCTGACAAGAGTTCATTAATTCCCCAAGATTTCAGGTCTAAATCTTGACATCCAGCTTAAGGGTACATCTCATCTGTTTGCACTAAGAGATCTTAAATGATTTTACTCAGTAATTCATGTCTTCACCAGTTTTACCAACTATCCAGTACATGCTTGGGGTTTTTTTCATAAAAGACCAGTAAAGACCACCAGGTGCTGCTGGCCTTTTTTTCCTTTAAAAAGATAATTTGCATACACTTTTAAATGCAAGTCATCCTGGAAAAGATATTGAGGGTTGAAATATTGCAGCATTTTGAGGTTTTGTGACCCAAGGGAGCTAAATGTATGTCACCAATGCAAGGTGTGCTCTACCTTGCAAACAAGTGTCTGTAACATCTCTGATATTACATTAAAAAATAATATAATTATTAAAAAGACCGTGTGTGTCTTAAAGCACTGAAAATGGAAGAAGTATACCTGATGGAAAAAGAACTAGAAGAAATGAGGTGGTAAAGAGGAAATTGAGAATGTCATCAACATAATTCAGTGATCTCTCAGTCAGAGCTAGGATTCAGTTTAATATGGTAAAAATGGGCTCAATTCACTCAATAAATGTCCAGTCTTTAGATACAGTAGTTAGAACCAATTCGGCATTGCAACTGAGGCTAATGTGTATCCAAGGAATAAGACATCAGCTTGTAGAAGAAAGCATCTAAGCATCAGTGTGAACTACAGCTCTGAGACTGCTTTTCCTTAAAAAGACAGCCTGACATCTTAGATATTTCCAGAATAAGAAAACAAATAAACAAATAAGCCAAACAAATAAAAATTCTGTAGGTGAGCCCCTCAATCTCTGAGGAAAAAAATATATTTATGTGTAGTGGGGCATTAAGAAGTACTGCACATGTACTAAAAATGCAAATCACACCCTTGAATTTTTAAGCTTGGCCACATTTGACAGCTGGAGCATAAAAAGGAACATATTGCAATGCTGCTATGACCTTTCAGCTGCCTTGGTCATCTTGATCATATATCAACTTCCAGTAACTTGCAGAAGAACTGACATTAACTGAGGCCCTTCGGGAAAGTAATATTAACTGTAATTATTCCTACAGTATTCAAAATGGAACTCTGTCCTCTTATCATCAGATGCCAGACTGGGTTATTGGTTTAATCATAGTGTCTGTCAAGAGGACTGCATAGCCGACCTTAGAGAGTGGGGAAAAGGATTTATGGGCTGCTTCCTCCCTTCCTTCCCCTGATTTGCTATATGCTTATACAGGCATTCCAGGTGCTTCGGCTGCCAATGACAAAGATTGCCTGAGGCATCAGAAAGGGGCACAGACTAGGAGTATCCCATATTTACAAGGCTTTTCTTCAGCTTGTAGGTTCTAAAGAGCAGCTTTTCTAATAATTGAGGTTAATGTCCCATGGGACAACATTTGTGGTTTTTATCTGCAAATAGATTAGAACAACTGCAGGAAGACCTGTTTCTCCTATACCTGCAGATGCTGACATGAGAACAATTTTTATGAGCTGATTTCTTTATTAGTGATGTAGAGAGCACTTCTTCATCCTAACTTCCAGTATCACGCAGGTAGTAGCAACTATTTTATGTCCTTAATTTATTTTTTATTTTGAACAAGAAAAACTATAGTACATAAGCACAGACTAAGTTTTACCAACATTTACGAGTGATAATGAGATAAAATGTTCCCAGAACTTGCCAGATTATGAAGCAGTCTGTGAATGTGATGAAGCATTAAGTGAAGCTACCACTACAGCTCTGTTGATCAAGAACAAAACCCTTTTGTGGATCTCACAACAATAATCAACAAATACCTTTTGTTAAGACCTGCCAAGGGAAACAAGCATCTCTCTGGTTTCCTGCCCAAAGCCTCTGATTGCTTCATGCAGCTGTTCACAATGTGATTAGTTATCATAATGAACAAAATCCAAAAATTTATTCATCTGAAAAATGTGAAAAGAACCCATAACTATTTCAGTCCTTACTAGGACTGATCCCATTTTTAAGTCTGACTCAAACATTAAGTCCAGAAAAAAGGAATTCAGTTATCCAGTTTAACAGAATACAGGCCACACAAACTCATCCCAGAATTTCTGTGATAAATACACAATTGAATATGAAGACAGAAAGACACAGAAACCTTCTAGCATCAGTAATGCACTAAGTTGGTGATAAATAGGGGAGTTGAACTTCCACCTTCTTTGAAGAGAGATATTCCTCGTGCTTTGCAGCATCTTGTGGGGACAAGTAAATAGCTGGTCAGGTCCATAACAGTCTTCATACAACATTCACTTCACTTTTCAGTGTGGGTAAACCAAAAGTACCGAAAGGGATTCTAATTCATCAAATCTGTCCTGAGAGGAGGACAGTTTGATATATCCTTCCAGTAGCATATTTATGATGTATATAAACACACAAGCACTTTGGGCTTGAGTCTCATAGCAATAGTAAGAAATTTGAGTTATCTGACATTCCAGACCAGGTGCCAATTGAAAAATGGAAAGAAAGAAAGAAAAAATTATTTCTCAAGATGGCAAGAATATTCTTCCTCCTACTTCAGCTATAAACAAACCACTAGGACAGAATCATGGTTTCCAAATAACTTGACTAATGATAACAAAGATTTAGGCTCTAAGAGTAGTGACAGAACACTTATTCTTGTTGAAAAAGACACCATTTTCTAGCAGTAATGATGAACACTGGGTACTTACTCAGAATTAATAGCTAGCACAGGGGTTTTTTTGTTAATGTCATTTCAGCTCGTATGTTGAGAGCTTTCATAGAGGATTAGTGGGTCAAAAAAGACTTGCTCACTTGCTTGAACCATCCCTCGAAGTTGCTCTCCACTTCAGATGGTCTGTGCTACTGTGTCACAGCTGACATGGGTGACCTGTGTGTTTCCATTTCTGTCCTTTCCTGCTGCACAAACAATGGCACTTTACACACACTCAGTTCTGGTCACAAATATAGGTTGCATGACTTCATTTAAACAAGTCTCTACCCTACTGAATTTTCCCTTCTACGTAGGTGTCCGTAACTGCTTTTATTTTTTCTTCCAATTCATAAGTAATATCAACTGATTTAGTAAGAAAATAGTTACTTTTCTAAGTATAGAATTTTGTTTGAAGAAGAGAACTTTGAAGAAGAGCTCTGAGCTCATGGCTGAGACTGGGTCAGGAATTTTCAAGAACACTAGTGTGAAGAAATTACACAAGGAATGTGTAATTTACAGGTAGTGTTTTGGGAGATATTTTGGGAGATATATTAATGTAATACAAACACTTACAAGACAATTGTTTCTTGTTCTCGTATTCCCTTTTTGCTCTTGACCAGCTTTAAGAGAAGTTTAAAAGAAAAGTAATCTGGTGAACCTGGAATTGAATTAAAATGATAGCTGAGAAAAACAAAGGATTGCTACATGAAATGCAGAATATCCCTTGGAGAAACAGTTTTAGCATGAATGCAAAACTTTTAAGTTTCACATTATAAATGCTAGCAGCAAACCTTGCACCTGCTTGTGTGAAACAGTCCAGAAAGATTCTTTCCTTTCCTGAGGCAGGGTCAGAAGGTAAGGAGGTCTACTTCCAAAACTCTAGGACTGTACTCCATGGGGTTATGATGTTACTGAGCATTCTGCTGCACCAAATGAAAAGTGAATTGACATTCACTCCCTAGTCGAAAAATAGTTCAGAACAGGCTGACCAAGTAACAACAAAGAACATGAAGCAGAAACACAGCCTTTCACCACACAGGAAGATGTTTGAAATTCCACACACTGTTCTCATCTATAGCTTGGAAGGTCATGGCAAAGAAAAGGCTACTAGAAATAAGTGTATATTGCTAGGGTTTTACATTGAATTTAAAACCCTGAAAAAGGTCACATAGATTGTGATTTGCACTGGACTATGCTCATGTCCATTGAAATGCTGTGAGCAGGTAGGATTTCCAAACATGAATAACCTATTGATTTTCATAAATTATACATTTTTTGAGACTTCTAGCTCCTTTTTTCAAATGTATTTAGATGAAGGCCAGTATCAGGAACACTTCAGCAACAACGCTAATTTATGAGAAGATCCTTATTGTCAGGAGTGTGTAGCACAATTGCTCTGCCCTATTTACAAGGTTGTCAGAGGTGGTCTGAGAGGGGCATCATACTGGTTTTGGTGTTGAATAATGCTAAAACCAGTCAGACACATCAACCCCAAATTAACATCCTGATAGTGAGGCAAAGATGTGGCAGATAAGCTGCTAAACTGATCTGGAGACAGATGACTGGCAGTCAGTCACTTTACTCTATAAAAGTCCTGTCCACTTTCATATGGTTAGGTTCTTCTAACATATCCCTTCTTGCGGTGTATATGAAGATTCCTCCTTTGAGTGGGGATGACCCTCAAAATCACTCCTTGAGGCTGAGCAAAGGAGATATGGCCCCAGACGCCGGCATGGGTGAGTTACATCAATCTCTACTTTAATAATTGTTTATTTTTGCTAGCTCTATTACAATTGTTTTAATATAATTGCTTTGACATGGTGCACTATCCTATCATACTTTACTATACTAGTAGTTTTAGCTTCTCTACTGTCTAGTAAATAATCCTGATTAAGATCTATCTGTCTAATCATTTACCATAATAAATCATTCATTTTTATATAAATATATCTGGTTTGTCATCATTAATCCTGAAGTTGTATAAAGGTTCAATCACACTCTATAATTTCTTAAACTTGAAATGTAAAAGTTAAAACACCTCTGAAATGTCTATAGAGGAATGCAAATTTCCAGTTTCATGTTCTATTTCAAAAGTCAGAAGCATTTAATTTTCATCTCACCTTCAGTGACCTACATATCTTCTCATCGCTCAAAACTCAGCAATTTTCTTAGCTACATTTCTCCTGGAAAAATAAAAAATAGAATGACCGAGGTTTTTATAAGCCATGTCAAGAGATACAGGAAAACTTTTCCAGACAATAAGAAGTACTTTATAAAACCAAATACCAGCTGGAACAACTTCTTCTCGCTGATAAAATGTCAAGCCATAAAAGAGACCAGAATGCCTTTGTGTAACCAAAAAAAAAAAAAAGTCTCCTTTTGTAAATATGCAGCTACAGTTAAACCCCATTTAATAAAGGTACTTGCAATCTAGCTGACTCTAAGCACTGAGTTGATTATATCTTCAGTACTTATCATGAAGAAGCAAACATTTATTTTTCGGTTACAAAGGAATATATCTTCAGATGTGAAAAACAGATCACTGACGTGCAGAGTGTCTAGGCACTCAGGGAATAAATGGACACAATGGCACATTCCCATCTCCTTGCATCCCTGAGGGTGCCAACAGCCTCACCAATTTCACACCAATGTGTGCAGGAGGGATTACTTTATACCCACAGGACCATAGATTACTTAAAATTTCTTCCTGTCTCCCTTTCAAATCCGCAGACACAAATGAGCCATCACATATCATGTCTGTATTTTAAATTGTTGAAATGGAAGAATATGTTTTTTGTTTTCCACTGCAATTTATTGTCAAGACTCTGAAATTAGTTTCCTCTACATTTTAAGAATGGAAATCTATGCGAGAGGAAGCAGTGTGAAAACTGTGGCTCTGACTGAAACTTGGCTGCAATGATTTAGATTGCAGGTGTCTTGCTATGTAGCAAGACCTTTATATTTATAATTTCTTGAAAGGTATTTGTAGCACGTTTTTGCCACAGAACACATGTGATCTGTAAGCACTCCCGTGAGTCTGTTAGTACTAAGTGAAACAATGTACTTAATTTTGACTTTCTAGAATCACTTCAATGATTTCACCTTCCTTGACTTTAACATTTTTGTAATTATTACTTTGACTTGCCTTGCCATAGGCCAAAGTAAAATTCATTATGATCTGCAGCCAGTCAGTAGTCTTGGGCAGAACAAGATATGAGAGACAGCTGTTAACACTCAGCAGAAGTTCACATTCCCCAAAAGATGCGCATGGGTGTACGTGAGCTACTAAAACTTAGCAAGCGTATTCTCAAGCAGCCACAGATGGGCCAGCTCACAATAAATACCTTGTCATTTCAGTTACAAATTTGTGCCTGAGACCATTGGGCCACTGACTTTGCCTGAAAGTACAAAGCAGATTGTACTGACAGAGCTCCAGTGGCAGCACTGGACCTACTTTTGTACAATGTGTGTGTCTATCTAGACAGAAGTAGAGCACACAGCAGTTCAGCTACGCACATGTAATGAGCTGAAAACACTGCCTCAGCATTGCTACAGTGTCTGATTTCAGCCTCAATACAAGACATTTTCGGGAAAGATTAAAAGCAAACAGCATCTCACTGAAGATCAAGAACCACTCTCTGTTATCTTCTGTCATTCCCACACAAATAGTTTTCTGCTCTCATGCCTATTAGAACAAAAAATAAAAAAGCTAAGTAAAGATTAAGTGCTTCTGAAATATTACCATTGCTAAACATTTGACCTGATGATAGAAATTAAATACATACCAGTTCAAATATTATAAACAGGGTGCCAAACATGTTTGACCCAGCCTGTGCTGTTAATAGAGTTGACGCAGGTTTTGTATTATTTAAAGCATGACATAAGACTGTAAGATATAAAACTGTAAGAGCTTTATCTGCTATTGTTACAAATGAAATCCAAGATGACTGAAAGGGAAAGTGATTAGAGAAAGTGTTTCTGTTTTCAGCTTATTTACTCAGTACCCTTGACAATAGTTTCTGTACAGTCAGATTCTTCACGCTGGAAAAGATGAGCTTGTACAGATACATAATAATTATGATAAAGCTTCAGCCAGCACAGCTTAGGCTCTGTGTATAACTCCTGCTCTCTTTTTATCTGCCTCCAACCCCATTAAAGGACATGATACCAAGTAGCCTGTGTTCACAGTAACTTGGTCATGCTTTAGTCCTGAATGCTGAACTGGGGGAATTCATGGACATTTAGTACACGGACGAGGTTAAAATGTGACAGCTGTTACTCACTAGATGTCCACTAAACAATTTCACTCCACTTTAAAGTCATGGCTGAATAAGCCAAAAGCTTGCCTGTAAGAGCCTTTGGACAGCCAGAAAACCTTCAAGACAAAAGCACAGCTTCACCTCATCACACAGATGAGTCCAGAAGAACTACCCACAGAAACCACATGTCTCTGGGCAGAGCACATTGCTCTCATTCTGCGAATTCTCCTGATTTTGGGAGTTCTTCTGATGTGATCAGCCAGGCCAATGGCTTTTCATAGGCTGCTCCCCTCCCCTCTGGGTGGCCAGAAACCCCTCTGTGCTCTGCCACTGCCTGTGTTTCTAGCTCCACTCTCTGCATGCAGGCGCCAGAAAGCAACTTGCTCTGACTTCAGACCCAGAGCTCTCCTGCCCCACTCACACCTGCCACCTTGCTAGCCCACTTGGATCTGCCGTACTTAGCTCATTGGTTTCAAAAGCAGCTTTCTGGTAACAAAGAACTGTTGATCCACCTATACAGCCTGAATTCAGTTCACAAATAGATTAGGTGAAAACTTGTTCCCATTCCATATTAATTTCCCTTGAAATCTGTATTACACCACTTTGTTTCTTGGCAATATACCAAGAAAGATGCCCAGTACCTGTGGGAGTAAAGGCAGCCAAGTTGCTGTTGTTTGAAACCACAAGCTTTTTCTCAGTAACACTGCAGCCCACACTTGCTCATCTAATAAAAATCTCATTAACTGTCAGCTCTGATGGTTAAATTATCAGTAAGTCTGAGTAGATTTATCTGCAATAAAAGATTTGTTTTTTTTTCATTTTAATCAAAATATTATGACTTAGAACCATAGAAAAAACACAGAATTCAAATAATTACTTTCAAAATGAAGGGACAACCAGAACCAGTTCTTAAGTTTTTAACTAAAATTTAACAAATACTAGAGGTATTTATAGAATGTGACCTCATGGAGGATAAGACCCATGAGAATTTGCCATTTTGAATCTCCCAGCCTTCAGGCTGTTTTAAGAAAAATAAAATTAAATTTTTATATATTAATTCACTAATGTCACTATACTTTTATAAGAAAATTTCCTCCAATAATTAAAAGGGCTAAATCTTTGTCTTACATCAATTTTAAGTAAGATATTTTACTGTTGCTGTTGTTGTTGTATTCATGCACCTTTTCCACCTATTTATATCCACACTTGCAACATTAAATATTATATTCTCCCTAGAGAGAAAAAACACAGTTCACTTGTTTGTGTCATTAATCCCAGGTTTTGCCTACTTACTCTCTTCAAAAAGACAGAATTTATGTTAGTTTTATGTAATTAATGGCTAATAACTCCTACTGCAATACATAATAGCAGGTGACCCTGGTCTCTCTTCTCAAACATAAATCCTCACTGTACAAAGAATCATGAAAATCACAGAAGTCACTACTTGCAAACAAGAAATTTCTCTGGGTAAAATACTTTACCTCACATGAACTTTGAAATGAAACATGGAAAAATGAGTATGATAGAACACTGACTCAGTTGCTTCATAATCACTAAGACATTTCCCTGAGATGATTTAAGAAAAACATTGTTAATAAACCCCCAAAAAACAACTAGAAGTATTCATTAGCCCACTAGAAAAGAATGCTTCACTTTTGGAACTTCTAATTGCTCTTGTTATTGGTAGAAGAGGACAGGATAAAGCCATGTCACTTTCCCCTTCGAAAGCTTCAGAGGTTGCAATAGTGTTTGTGACTATGGATTTTACTAATATTAGAAAAACTGAGAGGAGGCATAGGATAACTCATTAGTATGACCAGATATCTAGGAGTTTTTATAGATGCACCTTTACCAGGAAGCAAAAAAAAGTCTTATGTTAATTTTCAAAGCACAATCAATGAGCCTGTCAACTCTAATGCAATCCATGAAGATATTTAAATTCAAAGCAGCTACTTACACACTCTTAGTGGCTCTGGAAGATACCATGGTGATCCCATAATGATCTAAACAACTGCACACCTGTCCCATTGCCAATAGTTCAACTTTGCCATGCATTTTGATTCTGTAATTCTATAACATTTTCTAAAAGCAGTCTACAGCCAAATTTTCCAGCTTTCGTACCATTAAAAATGTTTGAATCACCACTAGATACTGAAAGTACCTGTACACGAGCAAGAGCTTATGATTTGGCACTGGGATTTTCTAGGAAGGTCCTCAGGTTTTAAACCTGCGCTGTTCAGCTGAAGTCCAGCACAGTGTTACACTTGGTTACATCAGCTGGGAATCTAACCAGCTTTAGTCAATACCTACACTTTTATTTACAATAGTTATCCATAGTGATTGGGCCTTCATTATTAGGGAAGATTTGGGGTTTGCTAGTCTTAAAAAGGAAAGGAATCTGATGAGCCAGTGCTGGCTTTGAGATGAGAGCTCTACTATCGCTCACCACTGATGATTTCAACAAGAAAGCAAATTCCTCAGAAATAGTTTTTCCATTCTATCATTTTGGTACATTGCTGAAAATATTTTCATCAGCATTATCTGTGGAATGTCTCATTTCTATCTGGATTTGCTCATGACAAAACCAAGGTTTGCTTTCAGTTCTTTTACAGGGGGAATTCAATACAAACACATGGAAAAGGATGACAAATGGCACTGGGTAGCCAAAACCAACATTCAAAGAGCAGGATCAGACAGACTCTTAGTGCCCACATAAACACAGTAAGAATACAAAGAAAGTCATCAACAAATCAAAAGGCTGAAATAGCTGCACATACTTTACTGTGTATGCCCTTTAAACTGGTGGTTACCCTTAGATACCCATGAGCAAGTACAATATGGATTGCTGGAAAAGACATTGCTCACAATTTTGTTCTATTCATTCAAATATGGAAATCTTGGGCTAGGATGATTGCTTTGCCTCCTTACATAAAACTTTGCCTTGGCCATTATGACTGCTGCTTTTTTTAATGCAAATTCACATAAAACAATTGTCTGTGTTGAGATATAAAAAACGAGTACAGTTAACAAATATATACATCCAAAAGTCTTAATCAGATAAATTGAGCAGCAATATAGTTCTTTATCTTCTCCACATTATGTTAAGGGAATGGACAATTTTAGCCATTGTGGTACTTACTGATGTAGTTTAGATTTAGACATAATGTTCCTAATATTCTACTGAACGAGTTACTTTATTAATACCCTTCAACACCAGTCAATTATTAAATTAATATATGCAATACCACTTGAATGTATGACTTTATATTGCTCATGTTACTCTTCATTCAGTAGAAATCTTCCTATAGTTTGGGCTGTCTGATTCAGGCCTTTCTTGCACCCCTTAGAATTTTCTTTTCAGTTCCCCCAAAACAAAAGGTTTAGTATTAGACACAGGCAATGATAACTGCAGTGAAAATGTTAGTATGTCACCAACTACCTGACTCTCTCTCTCCAAAATAACACATCTCTATGCTTTGAAAAACTATTTATTACTTAAAATGTGAGCTATTTTTTCACTGCATTAGACACTGGACACAGGGTAGGATGTAGGAATGTGGCACCTCTGGATGAGCAGGTATTTAGAAACCTTAAGGGATTTCTTTCATTTTTCATAATGACCCAGTTTTTCTACAAAAGTAGAGCATACAGATTTAGTATTAGTGAGGACTGAGCAACTCAATCACCTTAAGCAAAGTGTTTGATCTTGATACAATACATGTATATTTTGAAAGGAAAAAAGTTTGCTTAAATATTCAAAGTGATTCATGTATAATTGTTGGAGTTTAATCTTTCAAGAAGGCATTGTTAGAAATAAGGTGTCACAATGATATCCCTTTCCAGCACCAACTCCCTTTTTGTACTTGGTTCTTAAAATGTTTTACCAACATTTAGGTCCATTGTTTTCAATCTGCTTCAGGTTTGCTTCCATTTTCCCAGGGAACAAATTAGTGGGCCTAGCACACTGGTTGTCCACATAATTAGATAAATTTCTACATATTTTACTATGGAAAAAGTCTCGTAGAAATTATAAGAGCAGAAATGGACACCGCAATATTAGTTAACCCATCTTCTGGCCCAGAGGGAGAACTGTCACCCCATTAGTAATTCAATATTAATCATATAATCATAGAATATCCTGGGTTGGAAAGGACCCATTAGCATCATCAAAACCCAACTTCTAGCCCTGCACAGGACAGCCCCAAGAATCACACTATGTGCCTATTCCCTGAGTCTGTTTTTAAACAAACCTCCCAGACAGAAATACCAAAATCTCATCCATGCCCATCCAATACCAGTGTTAGAGTACTTTTCTTATTTTTTCTAATGACCTGCTTAAGTCTCCTTGCTATCATTTAAGTCCACTACTACTTGTCCTAACTGCAGCATGTGGTGGGGAATTTAATTCTATTTATTACATCTTTTGATGTAACTGAAGACTTTGGTCTCCTCAGTATTCTCATCACTAAATTTGAAGTTACTATTCTCTCACCACTCTGGATCCTGACATTTGATGTACATCCCTCCTGAACTGCAGAATTCAGTGCTAAAAAGAGCTGGAGACTCCTATTTCAAGACTCTGTTTTTGATGATGCATCCACTCTGGTGTGTGTCACTCCAGCAGCATGACACATTGAGTCATATTTAGTTTGCAATCCTCTATAATGCTTAAATCCTTTCCTGCAAATCTGCTGTCCAGGTAGTTTTGTCCCTCTGAAATTGGAATTCATTTCAAATTAACTGTTAGATAACTCCTCGAAAGTCTGATAACCTGATCATGTCTGCCGATGTGTTTACAGCCTTTTGAATAAATAGCTTCTGCATAGGTAAAACATTATTACTCCATTGAAATCACTGATGAAAGCAATGAATAATACTAAAGAAAGATCCTTGAATTGTGTTTGTTATACTTCTTTTTGCCTTTTGATTTGATGCTAAAGCAATAATTTTCTATTTTAGAGTAGATTTTTCTTACCAACTCTGCATTTCCTGATAGTCTCACCTACTACATATTTTCCTAATTCTTTGACACAGTGAAGGAGCGTAAAAATCCACAAAAATCAAATTATTTGACTCCTATTGCTTCTCTCTTATTCACTCTTTCAGAGAAGAAAATTAAATCAGTTTGACATGACTTGTTCCTGGTACATCCATGCTGGTTGTTACTCATCTTCTTATAACTTTCTAGGTGCATACAAATTTCTTTTTTAGAGTATATTCTGATTTTTTTTTCAGGCTCTAAGTTGCAATGACATCTGTATAATTCTTTGGCTGTTATTTGTTGCTGTCTTAGCACAAGTACCATCACACCAGTGCTGACCAGCACTGCACTGGACTCCCTCAGGCACCCCAGACACGCTGGAAGTGATGACTGTCACAGGGCAGGTTGGTGTGCAAGGGAGGGAAAGGTGCCTCCAAAATGGGGCTGAGGCTCTTGGGAGAGGTGAGGGAAAGGAAACAGGGACTAGACACTGTGAGACACAGCCAACCTCAGGCAAAGCTCAGCTACAGAACAGGTGATCCTGTTGGATCCTGATGGATGTTAGTCCTGCTCTTGAGGGCAGAACTCCTTACATTTCATCCCCCTTTGTGAGAGCTAGTGGATACATTCTCAGACTTCCAGAATTCAGCACTGCAACCACTAAGGTGAGACTAAGCAGATGAAGGAGAAGATCTGAAGAAAATAATCAATTCTCTATTTCTTCTTTCTCTGAGGCAGATAAACTTCTGTGGCAAGCAAGTAATTAATATGAGGGTAACCATGCCACAAACATCCTCTTATACAGACTTTACTATTGCCTTCCTAGTAGCCACATTCACCATATTCGTATTTTTTTAATGTCAACAACTGATTTACCTGCATTTTGCTTGCAGAGAACAAACATAAGAATTTAGCTTAGAGAGATGCTGCAGCAGAAGATTTTATCACAGATGCAGCAGACAAACTTTACAGATAACAAACGTCATCTTTCACTGACTCTTCCAACATTTTTAGCAAGTCTTGAAACACCAAACCCAAATTGCATAACACCCTGAAGTCTTTCCAAGTCTGTGAAGAAGGTATCAACTTCTCTTTATTACTTACTACAAAAATCTTGTTGTTACCCTCTGCCTTGAAGCAACTGGTCTTAAAACCAACAAAATATCTTACTTCACACAAAGTTGAGTCTTACTTATGGATTGCAGAGATCTTGTGATGTTATTTGCATTTTTATTACTGTGTTGTGTAATACAGGAATGAGGCAGAAATGTATATCATCTCTGACTTATTTTCCTAACTGTGGTTGACTGTCAAACAACAAATCTGGACTGTTCCAAACTTCTGACAGTTATGCTGAATCTCTGTTTGATGGAGCAACAGTCACTGTATATCTCTAGAAATGAATGTAAAATTGGAATTTTAAATGTTATTCCATACATCAAAAGACAGCATTATGTCATCTGCTCCATCAAAGCTTTAAAAGCTCTGCTGGAGAAATTAAGGAATACATCCTATTTAATTTAATGCCTCCTATGATCACACAGCTGTGTGATATGATACCACCAAAATAACTTCTCAAGCAATGAAAACACTCGACATGTTAGAACTCAGAAAGCAGTAATAAATCTTAATGATTCAATTTGCTGCATATGTTGGATATTACAGCAACACAGAGGACAGCTCTGCATAGTGTAAGAAAAAGAGGACATGTGACAAAAATGCAATTTGTAGATTTCTAAACAGTTCTGATTAACTTTTTAAAAAAGGTGAAAAAGCTTCATCTGACAGTAGACTTGTATTCTTGTCCCCCTAGATCTTTTTTCAGATCACACTTCAGGTTGCAAGAAACCTGACTGCTATTACAAACCAAGCAAATAATTCAGAGGGTATGCTTCAATTTAGCTGGCATCATCTGTCCCCTTTCATCTCTCTCCGTCACATCAGGTACTGACCACTACTGCAAGTGGAATATAGGTCCTTAGACTCAATCTAACATGAAAGATCCTTTGTTTAGGATTATCTCTCAAAACTGATCTGAGCAACCAGATAATTCAACTGCATTCTTGTCACTGAACATATGCTTACCAACAGCTAGTGATGCCTCCCCTGCATCATCCTCCTGCACTAGGAAGTGTGGTGCTAGATTTGTATTTAAATGAAACAAAGGTGTCAGGCAAGTATAACGAATTAGTGTAAAAAAAATGGATTGATGGTTGAGTGCCATCTGAAGGAGAATATTTTCCTTACATTAAGGTAATTACATGTTTATAAGCTATTAGGTACCAGGGCATGAGAAAGCTGTGTTTTCCATCTTGGAAGAACATGGTTATGTCTACTTATGTCAAATAATACAACATTTCCTAAAGCCATTCTAATCACTGTTTCAGGAGTGAAGAGGTAAAATCAAAGGTGGTTAAACTATGAAAATTTAGGCCAGGTGGTGAACAGAAAAAAGGCAAGGAAAAAGAATAGTTTAAGAGGCTAGATATCTAACTTAGTGCTTTTTAAATATGTTAATAACAAAAGGCAGAGCAGAAAAGACATTAGCCTTTTATTTGACATACAGGAAAACAGAGCAGGGATACTCAATTCTTTCTTAGCGTCTGTCATAAATACTGATGACAGGCTCTGGGGGTCCTCAAGCAGCAGGACCATGACTACAAGAATGATAAACACCCAGGCATCCCTGAACTTGGGGGATTTGCTGCTCCAGCTGGAACTCTGTGAGTCTGTGGGGCTTGACTGGATTCATCTCAGGGCACTCAAACACCTGGCTGAGTCCTCTCAGCAAGGTCAGAAAGACCTCTCAATGATTTTTGAACAGTTTTGGGAATCTGGAAAGGTCCCTGTTGACAGGAGGGTGGCAAACATTGTCACAATTTTCAAGAAGGGCAAGAAAGTTGAGCCTGGTAACTGCAGGCCTGTTGGTCTCACTTCAGTGTCTTGTAAAATCATGCAGATTATTCTGTGAGGTATTGAAAAACACCTGGAAGACAGTCATTGGTCAGAGTCAGCACCAGTTCATGAGGGGAAAGTTCTTCTCAACAAACCTAATTTCCTTTTATGACCCACCTAGTTGATCAAGAGGAGCCAGCTGATGTAATCTTTTTGAATTTCAGTAAACCTTTTGATACTGTCTCTCACAGCATCCTTCTGGACAAAATGTCCAGCATTCAGCTGGATAAACACATCATGGGATAGGTGAACTGCTGGCTCACAGGTCAGGCAGAAAGGGTTACAGGGAATGAAGTTATGGCAGGCTGGCAAGCTGTCACTAGTGGGGTTCCACAGGGCCCCATTGTAGGGCCAGAGCTCTTCAGTGTCTTCATAAAGTATATGGATGCAGGATTCAAGCGGATACTAAGTAAGTTTGCTAACAACACATAACTGGGGGGAGCTATTGTCTCCTTTGAAAGCAAAAAGGCCCTGAAGAGAGACACTGACAAACCAGAGGGCTGCACAATCACCAATCTTAGGAAGGCTAACGAGGCCAAGTGCCAGACTGTGCTCCTGGAACAGGACAGCCCTGCGTGCACGGACAGACTGGGGAATGAGAGGCTGGACAGCAGCACCACAGACAGGGACCTGGGGGCCCTGGTCAATGGCGAGCTCAACACGAGTCACTGTGCCCTGGCAGCCAGGAGGGACAAGCGTGTCCTGGGGACATCAGGCACAGCATCACCAGCAGGACAAGGGAGGGGATTGTCCTGCTCTGCTCTGGTCTGTCCTGGGGCTGCCTCATCTTGAGTGCTGGGGGCAGCTTTGGATGCCACAGGATAAGAAGGATATAAAGGTATTAGACAGCATCCAAAAGAGGGCAACAAAGATGGTGAAGGGCCTTGAGGGGAAGCTGTATGAGGAGAAGCTGAGGCCACTTAGGCTGTTCAGCCTGGAGGAGACTGAGGGGAAACCTCATGGCAGCGTGCAAATTCCTTGTGACGGGCACAGGAGGAGCAGGCACTGATCTCTCCTCTGTGGTGAGCAGTGATAGGACCCGAGGGAAAGGCCTGAAGCGGTGTCAGGGGAGGTTCAGGCTGTACTTTAGGAAAAAGCTTTTCCTGAGAGTGTGCTCAGGCACTGGAAGAGCTCCCCAGGGAAGTGGTCACAGCACCAGTCTAAAAGTGTTCAAGAAGCATTTGGACAATGCTCTCAGGCACACCGTGTGATTCTTGAGGCTGTCCTGTGCAGAGCTGAAAGGTGGACCTGGTGATCCTTGTGGGTCCCTTCCAACTCAGAATAGTCCATGATTCTACGGCTCATCAGATAAAGCTCTACCCAGAATGGGAGTGTTGCCTAAGTACCTAACATTCTGCAGATCTCTCTATATATCTGGATAAATGAGGACAGACATTTCTTGGAACTGATATAAAATATACACAGATTTAGACATGCTGATATTTGTATATCTTCCTGTAAACCTAGGGAATGTGTTGCTCTATTGCAGAAATATCTCTCCTCTGCTTTGCTTCTCTTTTCTCCTGTCTCATGTGTTTGCCTCACGCAGTCTTACCGTACACTCTGCTCTCTTTCTGCAAGAGGCAGTGACCAGAAGGCTGGGTGGACAGACATACATCTAGGAAGATTCAGTTAAGAATACAAAACAGTTTTCTATTGAATGAAAGAAGATGTATCTACAATCTGGGTATGCAATTACAATGGATTGTCTTAAAATAGATTATGTATGTTATGCATAATGTATTATGCATAATATAGACTACACATAATTATTTATTATATTATTTATTATGCATAATATAGCGTATACATGTTCTGCTTTTCTACTGAAGGCCAAATGTAGAACACAGTTAATGTTTTACAGCCAATTAAGCAACAAATCACTTGGCAGTAGCTTTAAATGATGCATATATTTTCAATCCTAAATTCTGGGGAATCAATGTTATCTTTCCATATTTCTATTTAAAAACTTTAAAGAATTTGATTTTTTACTGATGGACAGTTCAATCTTTTTATATTTGTGACTGTGAAATATGCCAAACACGGCATATGACTAACTAATTGTATACATTGCTACAGAAAACACACCGGAGTATGTATTTTAAACCACTTCTGTTCACTCCAGTCTATTTATCATATTAAGTTTTATGTGAACACAGACTTAAGTAACCCATGTCCAGCTATGGCAGTAGAGAAGAGATTTTGTCTGGATGGGAAAAGTTCAGTCTCAGTGCACAGTCAGGGTTTCACCCCTTTACTAAAAACCCAGTAAAACCATCCAGCCATCACAACAAACACTCCAATGAGCATCTGGAAACCTCTCTGCAAGATACAAGACTGAGGAAAACAAAATTGACCTTGCATACACCACTGAATGTTGCCAATATGAGGAAATGAAGCCAGAAATAATACAGGCACCGAGGAGTTAGTCACTATAACATCTAATTTTCAGGTTCATAATTAATACAGTAGGGCTTGCAAGCCATATTAGGTGCCTAGGTCAGCATGTGATACCCAGTTGCAAGCTGGTGTCTCGTGCAGGGATTTTATATAGGCATTATGCTGAGCAAATTGTCATCTGCATGATGGAAATCTACAGGTTATAGGAAATACAGATTTTGCAACCTCCCTATTGTATCCTAATGTTCAACAACAGTGCTGTAAGGTTGTGTCTGTTTAACAGTAAGGAAACACAGCTGAAGTATGGGATGCTGTTAAGGAAAACCTGGCCAGCATTCAGCCTACTCCCACCATACTCCCAACACCCAGCACTCCGAGGGCACATCACTGCCTGTGGTTCCGCGGAACCAGTAACTTCAGCATCACCTTCTCGAATTGCAACTGCCAGTTTTGAGCTCAGCATCCCACATGCACAGATTATTTTTTCTCTACAGGCATTACTTTGATTTAACACAGTAATCTGTATTGATAACTGCGTACTTTATTTTTATTTCCTCACTTAGACCTGCGAGGTCCTTCTGGAGCTGCCTGCCATTAGTACAGCATTTAACTGCCAAAAGGAGACAAAAGACTCATTAACTAGGGAAAAAGTTTAAGGCAGCATAAGAGAAAAATATTGATGCTTAATAGTTAGGACATGTACTAGGGTAAGACCTGATTTCTGTCTGGAATTTGTTTAAAGTCCTTTGATATCTGGCTGAACGCAGTCTGTTTCAATTTCAACAGAATTTGTAATAAAAATGTAGTCCCATTATCAGTGCACTGAGCCATTTACTTACTCCCACACACAAGTCAGATGCATGGCAAATCAGTTTGCAGAGATCATTTAATTACTCACAAGCACACCTTGGGCGATATATCCTAATTCTCAAAAATTATCTACAGTTTCAAGTGTTTATTCAGAAGAGAAGCATTTCAGAAGGTCAGAAGGGATCATTCATCAGAGGCTTAGAAATTGCGCCTCTGTCAGTTTTACATACAGTAAAGGAATACACAGTAATTTTCAGACTTGCATCAGGTTTTATTATTTTTCTGATAACGAGCTTTTTTAATAGAAAAATTAAGTTGCATTTAAAGGATTTCTGATCTAGCATTTTCTTTCATATTTAATCTAATACTGAACATCATTTTATGCAATAATCCTAGGACTGTGAATAAGAATATTTTTTATTTACACTCAGGATTCAATTGCTTTTGTATGGCTACATTTTATTGCAATGTACATAATGTGTCTCCCCCTAAACATGAGTAAGAAAACTAAGCCAGATTAAATTCTGGACACTCATGAAGTATCACACTGTTACCCTGAACATAAAGTGGATCTAATTTTCAGTATTTTACTACAGAAAGTTTAGAATTGTTCTGCTTACAAGGACAGAGATGCTTCCATATGAATGAGAAAAATTAGGTTGAGCTCTTTCCCTTGCCTCTCCATCCAGGTATGCCATGCACAGTGCTTGAGATCCTGCTCCTCTCTGACCTCCTCCTTCTCCTCCCACTCCCCTGCCACAGCTCTGAAAAGCTCCAGGGAACACATGAAGCTCCTGCTGCCAGACAGAGAAAGAAAAGGAGGAGAGGTAAGAGCTGCGGCTGCCCCAGCACTGTCTGAAGCAGAAAATTCGACTCTCCTACAGCTTACACCTTACAGAGGGCAAGGTCTGCCCAAAAGCTTCCTTCCTATAACTTGTAGTCATTGGTTTTGATGTCATGGCTCACTTATTGTGTGTCTCTCCTTAACTAAAAGATGCAATAATATTGATTGCAGTCTATTCAGCAGCCAAATTCAGAGATGTGGTGTTCTGAAAGGCTGTCACAAAGATTCTTTGCCTTGGAACATGTTTCAAATCTTCCCATCTCCCAGGAAACATTTATGACCTGCTTAACACACACTAGGGCAAACGAAAGTCTTTCTAAAGTCAAAATTGTAGATATAGGTAGGGTATAATTTACTATATCCCTACTTTCCTACAAATAGATTGAAAAATGACTGGGGATAAAAATCTTCCTTGCTTAGCTAAAAAAGTTATTCTGAAGCCCAAGATAAACATGAATGGAACCATTAACTATTCAAATTCCTGGCATTTCAGTGGTTGATAACTGAAAAAAAAAAAAGAAGGTGAAATATGAACTCCTGACAATAAAAAAGTATTTGGAAATGAGACAATGAAGATGAATAAAAATTGAAACAGGAGCACCAAAACCAGGACAAAAGCCATTGTGGCTCTTCCCAACCACAACATTAACAACAGTGAGGGCAGCCTGAATATCTGCATAGCTCCATAATTCTGGGCCATGTGAAAAGCCTGTGAAATCTCTGAGAAGCTGCTTGCTCTATGGATTGCTTGTCAGTGCTGATCAGTACTGCTGAGTGCATATCTGCAGGTGCCAGGGATATCAAATGACCTGAACCTAAGAGCAATGGGCTCTAATCTGCAGATTAATTTAAAGACCCCAATTCCCTGCTGACTTAAAAGGGGATTTAAGAGTCTCTCCAGCTCCAGACATTCACTAGAAAGAAACATCGAGGCAGAAAAATTAGGGAATATTCCTTGCAGTAAGCACAAGCTCACTGTTATCCTCTATCATTCTGAAGATCCTGGGCAGCCTTAAACACCCTGCAGCAAATAGACAGTCAGCTTTGTGGTAAAATGGGCATTTGCATTTGAATGAAACATATTTAATCAGCTAGACTTCAGCATCTCAGTTTCTGATTTATTCTTCCCATCTTCAAACTACCCTAATACTATTTTCAAGGGTAAAAAAATTTAAAGTTGCCCTGTAGAAAGAGCTTCCCCATTTTTTCATATTTTTACTCCTTCCCCTAGACTCAGATTCTTTATTATTTCTACTACTACAGTTTCAACAGCTTTCCATAAAATTAATGACTGAACTCCAAGCCTTTAATCTTGGGGTTTTTTTGACTGATTAGAAACAAATAGAGTATGAGCTACAAAGGAAGAACTTTTCTTCTTCAACTGACAGAAGGAAGGTTACTGTCAAACACCCAAATATGAGCCTGCTGGTTTATAAATAACTTCCAGACAGTCAGTCAGTCACATCTAAGCCTCCCTAAAAGAGAACTGAGGGGAAGAGACATGTTTGCACAAAATTCCTGTCCTGGATCATTTAATCATTAAATTGAATGAAGAATACAGTTATTTGGTTACACTGCATAGAAATACTTGGGCAATATCTTTTTTATCTGAAAACTGGACACAATTATCCCTCTTGCATTTTTGTAATGACAGAATCACAGAATAGCTTGTGTTGGAGGGGACCTTAAAGATCATCTAGTTCCACCTTCTACACCCTTACCTGGGATGCCATTCACTAGATCAGGTTACTCAGGGCCCCATCCATCCTGGTCTTGAACACTTCTAGGGATGGGGCATCCCTTGGCATAGCCTCCAGTTCACCTAGGTTGAAAATACTTCCAGTATTTTACTTGTGCACGCCTGGTGCCTTCAATATCAAACAAGCAGCGAAACAGGTAGGAAGGTGTTGGGAGGGCAACATCATGTATCCACCTGTGCTGCACTGAGAATTGAGACTTGTATTAATTTAGCTTCCTGCTGCTTTAACATAGACAATGCAAGCCCCAAGAAGCTGTTGTGCAGCAATATTCAAAGAGGTACATGTTATTTCATGCTAAGCATCGAGGTCGGTGACCTTACCTGCCTGTAACCGTGCTCGGCAGGAGGGTGACAGGCAGGGAAGATGATGACAAAGGCAAGAACAACACGAAGAGAGCTGGCTGAAGATGCTGGCAGAGAGTGGCAGAAAATTTACTTGAACTGCTCTAAATGAAAAGCATGACTTAAATCAACACCTTTAACATCAGAAAGGAATGTGCTAAGGTGCACTGAGTCTTAGCAATTTCCACCTGAAAACCAGCCTGCTCAGTTTTTTGCCACTGAATAACTCTAATAATATATGGGGCAGGAGGGAGAGGGGCACCTCGAAAAGTACAGATTCTCAGTTTGGATCCCCATGCCTACACCCCATCATTTCTCATCTTGCTCCCATGCCAAAGTGTCTTTACATGCAGGAGCCACACAATGGAAAATGCCCATACAATTATGACTGATTTGATTCCACATTTAAAGATCAGTGTGCAGATTCCAGACTGCTTTGAAGAGCTAAATGAAAAAGGAGAGCAGAGGTGCTTGTTTCCACAGGGCTCTATTCAGGTCTCTTCACTGATGCAGCCAGAACTTACCCCTCAAGATATAGGTCCATTTTAGAACTGAGGTCCAAGGCACATCTCCGGTGAAGATCTTGAGGCTTTCTGTTTCCTCACAGGATACCCCTGTTTTGTAAGGTACCCACCAGAGTGAAAAAAATATCACTTCAGAAGAGGATACTGTCTCCTGGGCCATGTTTTGCAAAATACTTTACACAGATGCACATATCTTCCCCTGGCTGTGAAAATTTTTTAACCTGCCTGATATTAAAGATTTCTATTAAAAACACTTCAGTGAGTAGGAATCTATCTTGAAGTGGCAGGGCCAGTTTCCAGGGTGCCATGTTGTAATTTAACAGTGCCAAGTACTAGCTTGAATTTTAAAGCATGCTTTTAGCAGTTTGAACTGCATTTTCCACAAGACTATTTCACCACAGATGCTCTGAGTTTTCTGTTACACAGTCGAAGAACCATGCTTTTGAGAACATTTAAACATCACAATCAAATCATGACTGCTTGATATCATCACAGTTGCTGTACCATGTCTAGCAAAAACAGATTATGGAATGTCATATGATGAGCAAAATAATCTTACAATAATACTATTTCTGGAGAGCAGACACAAACATTCACAGCCACTATCTACAGCTCCTCCAGTAAGCATAAGCAAGTCAAATTTTCCCCAAGACTTTGTTGTTGAGTGGATAACTCCAAGCAACCTTTTCTTAGCAGTATTTAGTCCATTTTCTGTCATCTCTTAATTACAGTAATGTTTTTATCTTTAATTTTTCTTACTGCTTTTGTTTAGGTGCCAGAATTCAGCTTTTCTCTTACTTGCTCTATGTTTTCATTTAACTAAATCTTCCTTTGCTGCTACATATTTATTTTTAAGTTTCATATTTTCTTGGCAAGTACTCCCTCTGGCAAGGCCTACTGCAAGAGTTACTGCACAATATTTCCTAACACTTCCCAGGTATTTACCATGGACTCTCTGTCCCTTGCTCATCTGTATGCATTCTTTTTTGAAATAGAGGAATTAGTCTGACAGTGTACTGAATAGATAGTAAATAATAACAAAAACAGTAATAATAATGATTCTATTTATTCTGGGGGAATCTGAGTCTCATTGCCTTTCTGCAATAATATATAAAAAATCACTTCCCATCAGGGAAACCTATGTAGAAATACAAGGCTGTTGCTAATTACAATGGCCAAATACACAGTCATAATAATGCTGGCAAAAGTGTCCAGAAGAAAAGAATACAGATGGGAATGGGTAGAAAGGACTTGTGACTGCCACCCCATTCTGTTCACCAGTGCTGCCTGTCCCACTCCTTAGCTGCCTCTCCTGTTAGCTTCCATTTCTCATCCCCTGCATGCAGCACTGGCATCGCCCACGCTCCCCTGGGCACTGCCCATTCCAATTTCCTCCTCCCCCTGGGCACTGCCCATTCCAATTTCCTCCTCCCCGTGGGCATCCCACACCACTCACATCAGGCAACATCCCTGTGCCCCAAGCCAGCAATCAGCACTCAGAAGAAGGCAGCCCAGGGGAAAGTCAGGAGTGATCAAGGTCTGCACCACAGAATTCCAAGCATGAGAAGTGGAACTCAGAGTTAGAGTGCACCCAAAAATACAGTTGAAAAGCTCCTGTTATTCCTCAGTTCCCACAGCTGGGATACGGCTCAGGAAGATGGCACAGGTTCCCCACCTTCTGAATTTTCTTGTGCTGCTCTGTAAATCACACATAGGCTTGGGTGACAGCCCCTCCCTGCCGCTTAGAGAAGCACTTTCAACCGGCTTTGTGTTTGCTAGCATTTCAGCAAGGATAGGGGGCACATTAATACAGGAGATGAGTTATACTACACCACAACCCTGTTAGATACAGGAGTCAGTGTTTCAGACACACATCTAGAATATTTTCTGTGTAGCAATAAAAGATCTGTCTCAAGTTTCCCTACGGTTTGTTGCAAGTTTCTTTGCTGTAAGACTCCAGCAACACCTATTTTTCCAACAAATCAATATAAAGCATGAATGAAGAAAAATAAGCACTTCCTGATGCCCTACACACACTCTGTAGCAAATATATGTGTGCACCTGTGCTCGAGGGAGTTCAGGTTTCCAAGGTCTACCCATACCAAAGCTCCTTTGGTAAAACATTCATGCCAACTTCTCTGCGTGTTACTGCTGTCAAGAAAGAGAGCTGAATATGAGTGAGCAGGGTGTCCCTGCGGGACCATGATGGTAAAAGGAGACCCTCAGGGCAAAGAGCAATTCTCTGCTCACTTGGGTCCAGATGAGGCAGAGTGGGATCCATCCTGGCTGCTCTCCAGGGGCGTGGTAATGCACCATCTGTGTCCTGCCATTTAATGCAGCTTTCTTCATTAGCTGGCAAAGTGAATCTCAGCTGAAAATCAACTTCCCAAGGGCAGTGAAGGGAGGAGAGTAGTATTTATCCCAGGTTGTAAGGCGACAGAAATAACACATTTCCGAAGCTTTCTCACTTAGAAAAGTAAACTGAGCTGTTTTGAGAGTTTCAGTCAAAACAGACATTCTCTACCCATAATTGAATATGGGATTTGCGTTTACTGAGCTGCCCAAAGTGCTTTGTTCCTTGCTGGCTGAGCACCAGCCAGCAGCAGCACTTAGCCCTGTTTGAGCAGTCACCTGGGAGAGCTGCCGGCCCTATCTGCCCTGTCAGCCCTGGTCCCTGGTCACGCAAGGTTTTGTGTAATGGACCACATGCCATACAAGTGAAATATTTATCATAATCATATTTACAAGAGGCTTGGCTCCCAGGAGGGACTGAAGGCCTGAATACCATACCAGAAGTGAAATAACATGTAGTGTAGTTTGTTGGGGATTTTTATTTTCAATTGCATTCAGAAAGTTTGGAGCCAGACAAAAAACTGGTTTGTTGGGGTCAGTGGCCACAAGAAATGCTCGAACATGCCTGATGGGAGTCAGGAAAAAAAGTAACCGAGCAGAAGTAAAGCTTATCAGCAGAAAGCCTCTCTGTTTTGCAGCAGGCTCCACAAAGCCCCATGCCATCTCTCCCTGCTGCCATATTGTTTGCTCTATCCCCATCCATCCCGGAGGTACAGTTGCACCAGCAGCTGCAGCAGGGCATAGTTATAAATGTGTAATGAATGCTTTTAAGGCTCCTCAGCAGGCAGCCTGTGTGCAGCTTGCGAGTCTGTGCTGTGATCTTATGGCCATGGCAAAAGGCTGGTAGGCTAAGGGAGAGACAAAAGTGCTATGGAGGGTGGGAGTGGGATGATGTAGGGAGCACAGGCAAGAGCACAGCTGGTTGCACAGCTGTGGCAGGGCATCCAGCAGCCTGAACTCCAGAAAAGCAGGTGGCCCAAAGCTCCTACTCCATCTGGAACGTAAAGGCTATAGAGAAGGTGAAAAGGTAACTTTTTTGCCAGAGGTTTTGCTCATGTGCAGCACTAGAGGCAGGTCAGGTGCTGGTCATGGGATGCACCCTGATTTCCATCCTACAGTTGTGGTGAGGGATTGTGCTTGTCAGCTTCATGAATCACTGTCTGTAAAAGGCACTATGTTCGCATGTGATTAGGTGGAGGGGAAGTTCAGGCTATGACTTCTGGGCTGTAACTGGTTGCCTCTTCCCCTAGAACACTTTAACACATACTTTAATCAAACAACCAGTCAGATGGTTCAACAGCCTCCTCCACTTATGTTCAGGTTCTTTCTATTTGTCGACTTTCCCCTCAAGTCTCAGTGTGTGTCTGTCTCACCAGCCACAAATTCCCATTCTCCTCAGCAACCAGAGTCCGTGTGATGGACGGGGTGAGGGGCTGACACAGTCTAATGTGGCAGAAGCTGAAGTATTTACAAGGATCTTTGCACAACTAGAACTTTGTAAGAAGAGCAGCAACACATGCAGGGGACAATACAGATCTGGGAGTTAAGGAAGTGTGTTTTCCGACCTCTGATTGGGTCTGACTCAGGGTTGAGAAGCCACATTGTCTTACATGGGGGATCAACTCTAACCTCTTCCCATGGACACTGGTACAATCCCTTTAATGATTACCCTGTCAAGCTAGCTGTGTGCTTTAATTTATTCCAGGTATGGCTGGACCTGAATACAAGTGAAATCTCTAGGAAATGCAGATGCTTAGCACCTGAAAGTCTTTGTTTTTCAGGGCTAGAGTTAAGGATTCATAAGGCAAGGCAGATCTGTCCTTAAGCTGCTAAGATTTCAAGTGTGGCCAAAACAACAACCCTTGCTTTTTCCCTTAAATGTTCTTGTTTGTATTCCAATGCAATCTAGGCCTCATACAAGAGCGACAAATATGTGTGCGCTTATTCTTAGCTGCCAATTTTGCTGAAGATGAGTAAGACTCACTTACTGCCCATTGAGTTGTATTGTGGCAATAGCTTATTCATTTTTTAAAGGAATTTTATATTTAAACTGATGAAAACAGAGCCTTGCCAGCCATGACTATAACACATCCTTCTCATAGTAAATCCTGCTCTGGCGTGTGAGGGCAGAAGCTTGTTTAGAGGCATTTTCCCAAACATTGTCAGGTCAGAAAAGAGATGCCCAGCTTCTATCAAAGACTGAAATCTGTACAAAACCCCACTTGCTAGTTTTACCCATCAGTGGTGAGATAGCGCAAGAGCTTGGGGTGTCATTGCAGCCCAGTGACAGGGCCCACAAACATGGTGGTTTGTTGGCACAAACCTGATGGCAAAGCTGTGCAGAAAATGGCAGCTAGGAACCACGACCGGTGGCATCCAATGCAGAGACTCTGAGACTGGGCTGCAAGCTGGCAGACTTCATTTCCTTCCCTCGTGGCAGCACTTCTGGGTAGTACAGTCTTGCTAGTTCAATTTTATTAAGCAACTTGTTTTCCATTTTATAATTGTGCTTCTACATGTAGCTCAGACTGAGAGCAAGAATTTTATATAGACAAAACTCTCCCTACTCTTTCTCTTATGAGTCCTCTAACTGGTGCACGGGATTATTAAAAAAAATTCCATGTGAGAAATGGTGAAAATGAATCACAAAGAGAAGAGTGTAAAGGATATTTGAGCTGCAAATCAGTAGAAAGGCTTTGTGAAACAATATTCACTTGCTATGCTGAGTCTTCAGACATTAATCCTGTTTGTTTCCTCCTGTAATTGCCCTGATGTATTTGCACATAACCTCTCTTTCTAGTGATACTTCATGATCCAAACCCCATAGTTTTCCCTTGAAAATTGGGAATCATTATCAAGAGCCCTTGCTTTGGACAGGTTACAAATGCACAGCCATTTGCAAACAGTATTTCTCCAATGCAGCATTCCTACATTTTATTGATTCACATGAGGAATAGAAACATTAAACAGAATGTCAATTTTGTTGCAGTGAAATTTAACAGCTTGATGCACTACCATATGTTTAAGGGAAAATAAGAATCAAGCTGATGTTAGGGTTTAATGCTGTAATAATTCTTTAAATTTTACAGCAGATTCATTCTTTGAGCAGACTGATCTCTTTTGAAGGTGCTGTACAACAGCAAGAATGGACAGAATTATTTGGTCTCTTAAGCAAGAAAGACAGGAAATTTGGTACATGAGAAGAAAGAAGGCCAGAGAATGGATGCTTAACCACAGAGTCAGCAGAAGAGTCAAGGAGAAAATCAGCACATAGGCTTTCCTGCTGAAGGCAAGATAGCAAGGACAGTAGTTGGTGGACTGTGAAACCAAACTGCCAGGAGCTGTTGATACAATTGTACCACAGCTGGTGTTCAGCACTTGATGCTTCTTTCCTCATTCTCCTTGTGCCTTTGACTAAATCTCTTTGCGTGTTTTCTGGGATGGGGAGCTTTCTGTGGCCATTTTGCTTATGCAGCTTATGCGGTGCCACGTTCATAACCACTACTGTTTCTACAAATGATAAATTTAATAATGACAGTACCATTTGCTTTTATTTTCTCACTGCTATTCACTTTGGTTGCTGGTCTTTTGCAACCCAAATCTTTCTGGCTGCCATTTCAACCAAGAACAACATACTCCAGCAGTTAGGCTTGGTGCTAAATCACCTCTGCATATTCTTATTATACTTCAGTATTAGAAGTGCTAAGAAGCATAGAAGATTTCAGGGTAGCTAAGAAAGTTTTTTCCCAAAGCATCATTTATTTGCTGTGATTCTCTAGATGCTTCTTCAAGAAAGTGAAATAGAGGACAACTAAAATATTTTCCCTTTCTCTAAATTTTTTCCAGTTGTTTTTCCTTAATTGTTTGGTTAGAAAGCATTATATGGGAATGAGTGCTCAGTGTATTACAGCATGTTAAAAGGTACAAAGAAAAATAAAAATTAAGCAGGGTATCATTGTCAATACTGATGCTCCACCTGGGCATTACAACAGTTAAATGCTGGAAGTTACCGATGCCTGTAAACAAGGTTATCCTCCTATCATTTGCTATCATCAAGGACCAGACAGCCCAGTTTATATTAATGAACATTAATATATATCCATTTTGTACTTCTATTCATGAAAAATTATTAACATATAATGTGAGTTCTTGCTGCCTCTTTAAATGAAAAATTATATGAAAAAACTTTCAATTGTTCTAGTCTGAAGCTATCCAGAAATAAAAACACCACAGAGAAAGAGCATTCATAAAGGAAATAGTAGTAAAAGAGAAAAATACCTTGAAGTACTAAAGGCTTTTAGTAGAACATTTCCTTTGAGTGTAGGTGTTAATAAAATTATGTGCTATGTTGAAAACAGCTCAACTGCCTGAATGCAATCTGCTATTAAGAGCAGACTTCTCCATGCCCCAGGCTGAAATAATCAGGTAAGAGTTTTGGAATTACTTTACTATCCATTAGGGGGAAATCTAACAAATAAATGTTATTAAAATCTTAGAAATTGTTCTTTAAAAGCCAACAGGTCAGCAGAAATCTGAAGGTGGAAGTGCTGATGCCCAAAGAGGAGAGTGGAATTTGACCCTAGGTCAAGGTTACAGGGATGAACTAGTCTGGATTGTAAAAGCTGGCTACCCAGGAGTCTGAGGATATGAAACTTAATCATGTAAGAAGTAGCAAAGGAAATAGAACCACAACCAGGTCATCTTCTAGGTTATGGCTTAGAAACTATGTTCTTTAAATGAATGTTTGCATTGGCCTTGAGAAGTGGATGGCTTATTCAGGGATCTGTTTGGCAGTATCTCACAGGAGGTTGCCCTGGAAAGCCAAGGGACCCAGGAGTGTTGGCTGACTTTCACTGACATCCTCATCAAAGCACAGAAGTCCATTCTGACATGTGGGTAGTCAAGCAAGTGTGGCAGGCAGCCAGCGTACAGGAATGGGCTCTCCTGCCGGAGTGAATTCAGACAGTAGGCAAGCACAGAGACGGTGGAGACTGCTTGCCACCAGGAGCAAAGAGAGACATTACTTGAGTGAACATGGAAGCATTTACTAAAGCCAAAGCTCAGCAAGAGTTAAAGCTTTTACAGGACCAAAGGGCAGCAAAAGGTGCTTCTGGAAGTACATGGGCAGTGGAAGAAAAATGTGATTTTCCTGGTCAGGGGCCAGGTGACTCAGCGACACAGGACATGGAAAAAGCTGAGGTGCTTAATGTCTTTTTTTGCCCTTTTTTTTACTGATGAGGTCTAGCCTCAGGCACTGAAGCACTGAAGAGAAAGACAGAATAGGGGAGCACGGTTGTTACACGGACATAACTAAGTCCATGCAGCCAAGCAGGGTGTTCCCAAGGCAGCAGGAGAAGGGGGTGGCGGGCACCTTTAAGGTCAACAGAGACAAAATAAATCCTGCATCTAGGGTCAAATAACCTCATGCCAACAGTACAGGCTGAGCCCCAGTGGTCAAAAAGTAGCTTTTCAGGAAGGGGTGTCAGAGGCAAAGCAGCAGAACATAAGCCAGCCATGGGCTCTCACAGGAAGGAATGCCAATGGCATTGTGGGCTGTATCTGTAAGAGTTTGCTCAGCAGCTTGATGGAACGGATTGTTTCCCTCTGTTTGCCATGTGTGAGACTGCAGCTGGAGCATCATGTTCAATGTTGGGCTCCCCAGTGCAAGAAAGATACTGACAAACTGGAGCAAGTCCAGTTTTGATGTGCAGCCAAGGCTGCTGTCACTGTTCACAGCCCAGAAAAGTTTATCCCTGTTAGTTTGAGTCAAGTAACTCAGTTAAACACATAATTAACCAAGAGAAACACAGCAGTCCTTTATATACAGACTAGGTAGGACAATGTCATATTTTGTGAATACAAAAGAAAAATAAAGGATACAGTGGAAAACAGCCTACAACTTTTCTTACCCAGAATGAGAGACTTGAAATAGAAAATTATTTACCATCTGTCTGCCCCTTTAGTGCATCAATGCAGCAACTTAATGCCTAAACTAAATACTTTGGAAAAAAATTAGATATACTGATCATCTTCCAGGTTATGGCTTAGAAACTGTGTTCCTTAAATGAATGTTTGCATTGGTGTGTCAGCAAGCGAGAGTGTCAGCTGGAGGAGATAGCTGGTGTGCTGTAGAAGCTCTGACTTCCATGTGATACAGTTCCCTATCTGCTTGTCATGTTAACAATGACGAAAGAATAGCTTGTGCTTAGAGACACTGCCTCATTAATTTCCATGTATTAAAGCTTTAAATAAAGATTTGTATCCTAAGATCTGATGAAAACATTGAGGCTATTATACCAAAATATACTTTATTAAAAACAAAATATTTTCCCTCTGTCATCAATAAACATATAGTTAGGATTTATACAGATACATGTACATTCTTATACATTAATGTACTTCTGCTTATATTTCTCAGTGCAATTCTATGACATTTGTGTCATGCTGTAACATGTCCAAGTTTTTACAATGTAACATTACATAAAGCTCCCCAAATTTTATTATAAAAGTTAAATATGTCAACTGTTTTCTCTTGCCTACAGACTTCAGCATCTTTTCCTAATTGAGAACTTGTGAATTTGAGTCCCTCCTCACTCCTCTGAAAGGTGTCACCAACATCTTCTCACTTTTGTCTTCTGTCAAAACCTTCTATCCAGTCATCTGAAGGCTTAAAGCCAGTTAGGAGGCAGCACTCAGTTCAGGCACATGCACCCAACAAACTCTTCTATCTCTGCCTCTAGTTCTAGCACACTTTTCATTTGCATCCCTCAAGGACATTTTGCAAGCCTCCCCCTAGTTTTGTTTACTGATAAGAAATAGGTTAATGACAATAATTACCCAACTACCTACTGTTCTAACAAATGTATCTTAGCTTTTTGCTTTCTAGCACTTGCTTCTGCCTGTGATAAACTTTGCAAAAGGGAAATTCACAGAACTAGAGTTCATACTAACAATTATGAACAGAACCATATTGAACACTGAGACAGAATAGTTACCATTCTGATTTCCCTCGTACATATATACTATCAATAAATTTCACCCGAACAGCACTCTGGTAATAGAAACCATTATGGACAAAACAAACACCTCTAAATCTTCAGTGGCTCTCACTAAAATATAAAAAACCAAGCATGAAACATCAGGAAACTAAAAAAATTAATCTGTTTGCCTCTCTTGTGGTTTTCTTTTCTGAGGAGATGCCCTATTGTTATGTGAAATGCAGAATTAAGGACTATCTCAGAGATTTATGAACAGGACGGAATTCTAGTGAAAAAGAGAATTCCACTTCTCAAATGCTCTGTTTACTTCTGAAGGAGGCTGCCAATCTAAACAGGAGCAAGATTTTAATTTGAAAAACATATCTATAAATTAAAGACTAGGGTTTCTTTTTTTTTTTTTTTACTTCTTGGTTAGCGATTTTGGTTTTGCTTTGTTTTGTTTAAAAGAATAGACATTTGAGGAGCACATCTGATCTGAAATATTAAAATTCAAGTAAGAAAACAAAATCACACGTAACAGTTTTAGACAGCAGGCAAACAAGAGATTTGAAGATCTCTAAAAACCCATAGTCTTGCCATTGCTTCCAAAATAGTGAGGCAAATAGCAAAAAAAAAAAAAGAAAAAAGAAAAAAAGATGTCATTTCAATAATTTACTACAGCAGCTAGTTCATTAGCAATGATGAAAATGTGTTTCGGGTCATAAAAAACAACCACAGAAGTCTTTAAATTACGTTAAAAAAAAATAATTTTCTGTTTCTAAGATTGCCTCATAAGAGCACTACAGTTCTGTCCCCGCAGTTCTTATGTAAGATTTTTTGTGCACACGCCTCTAAAACTGCTGTTTCCTATGGGAAGCAAGAAATGTACAGAATGTACATGAAGACCTGAAATGGAATTAACAGCTAAATTCTTACTTAGTCCTAGATCATTTTACATTACATGGATTCCAGTTTAATTCTTCTGTACCATCATATGGCTGTTTTTCACCCCATGAAATCTTGCTTCTGCTACATGCAGTTTTAATTTAAGAGATGTATTTATATTTCATAATGTAACATAATCTTAGATTTTTTCTCTCTATCTTGTATCTTAATGTCTGAAAATGACATTCTCCTTCCATGCTCCTTAGCCTTTTGTCTTCTACCACCACAAGAGAGCCAACATCTCCTTGCCCATCATCCCCACCCCACTGCATCCTCGAATCATTTCTTCAAGACTTAAATCCTCAAGAGTGTGGTCTAGTAACTTAAAAATGACCATTCTGCTAATCATTGGGTGAAAAAAATACCAGAGTCCAGCCTTATGTATCCTAGATATACATTTTCACCAAAAAGGTATTAAATAACACTGAATTTAGCAAAACTGAGTTAAAAGTGGAATTAGAAAAATTGTTACATTTTCTAAAGCAATGAAAATGAACAACAGATTTATTTGAACTGCAAGATCAAATAAACTAAAAAGCAAGAATGTAACACCTATAATGTATTCAGTCAAAATCAACTGATAACAAAAGAGTGACTAGCTATTGACAGAACTTCATAGATTATCTTCTCTTCTGGAAGGCAATAAACTGCTCACTAATTACTAGAATATGTGACTTTGCCAGGTGGCCTCCAGGGATGAGTCACTTCATTCCCTTGGACAGCCTGCAACTTCTTTTGGTTCTTCTCAAGCCGTTCCCTCCTCATTTTGTTTTCCTGAGAATAAAAAGATGTGTCAAAAAAAGTCCAAACCAAAACAGCAACAAACCCCCCCACAAACAACAACAACTCCACTAACAGAAAAGTTACAATTATTGTTACGCCTTTCTTGTGTAAAAGGAAAAGTAAACATGCAATGGAAATCTGCCTTTTGGAGCTCGGTACATCCCTTTTAGAGATTCAGTCACAGACACTGCACAATGGCTACACAAGAGGCTCAGCACATTTACAATTAAGGTGACTGTCTCAAGGATGGGCTGGGTTTGTGCACTGTCTAAACAAAAAGCCTAACAGAAGGCCTAGTGAATTGGGTACTCTATTAGTCCCTCTATGTAATTTGTCTCATATTAATTACTTCTTGTCTTTATAAGGATACCTAAACCAAAGTGCAAAAGATGTTGTTCTCACATAATGAGAACATTGATGCATCATTGTAACTTTCTGTACTTATTAAATCACACTTGCCATGTACTAGAACAAACTGGTAATTAAACTATTTAAACAAAGATTTATCTAACTTATATTATGAGCACTGCAATTCTATTTTCTATTATTTCAAACATCAATGGAGCAATTAGGATGATGAAGGATAAGCAAGATACTTGCAACACTCTTTTTGTGTCTCATTAACTAATGATTTTCAAGAGACCTGTCATTCAAAAATTAAGTTGCAATTATTTATAATTATTTTTGAATTTCTAATCTATGCTAGTTCTATTCTGTATGAAATAAGCCTTCTTCTTTGCAAAGATGACTACCATTTCGCCCTCAGGAGGACCAGCATCTAGAGGTGCATTTGCATAAGCAATTTAGTACACTGTGCGGTTGCACATTTTCGTTGTGATCATACTTGCAGGTTTGTGGTGCATACTGGTGCACATTTCTTACTGACTTAAAAGCAGTTTTTCTCTTGGTGGAACCAAGGCTGAGGTTATAGACCAGAGTATAATTTACTGCGTCCCATGTGACGGGTGGGTAAGAGGTCCTTGAGCAGCTGGCTTTCTTGCACATGAATAGTGCATTCATTCCTAAGACCAACAGCTGGCAAACACACCACTGGTAGCAAAAATGCAATGTGGATATGCCCACTTAAAACCATCATCAATTGTGCCACATCCAACCTTGGGCCTTTCATCTTTTGCAGCCCATCTGCCTGTATTTTGAAGCACCTATAAAAGTTTTGTATTTTCACATGTATGAACTGCACTGCAATGAAAGCACTGCTCCTTGAAGACAGCCGTAAGATAACTGTTACTCTCAAATAACCCATGATCCTATCCTTCTGATGGACACTATATCCACAAAATCCCAAGATGCTGGCAGTATTTTCCTGCTATTCGTATGTGAGCAGAGAAATATTGAGGTAACTGTGGCTGAGGGAACAGACTGGGAAATGGGTGAGGAAGCATTACTGTCAAAAAGGGAGCTTGAGTGGAAGTTTCCTCCTGTTTTACACATATGCAGCAAACTACTGTGTCCAAAAACTGTAAAAATCAAAACAACACACTGAAATATCAACCTTACCAGTATGATTTTGCTCTGTGCCCTTTAGCTCTTTGTCAATATAAATCTGAAGATCCAATTCAGTTAGGAACATCTGGTCTGGCTAAACAAGCACACAGTATCATATTGTTACTAGTAAGGCTGCTTAAAAGCAAGGCAAGATTTGCACGAAGAAGGAATGTCCTTTGCTAAAATTAGTTCATCAATACAAAAGTTCATCAGAGTTAGTCTAATAAAAATATTATCTCTCTGTACAAACTGTATCTTTCTGGATCACATGGAGTAATTGAGACAAACTAGGCCTGCAGCACTGTGACATTCTGCCTCTTCTCATCCTTCACTTTTGCCTTCTTTCTCCTTCCACAGAGATTTCCTTAGATGAACACAACTAGTGGCTTGGGGTCTTCAGAACAAATTCAAGATATTCTAAAATTCTTGAAGGGGACCGTTTAGTACCCTAAGAGGAAAGGAGTCTGCATTATCAGTGATATTTTTCAAAAAAGATATCAAGATATGTCAAGTGGTACAGATGAGCTTGGGAAGAATATGCTCTAATGGAATACACAGATGATACATGCTCCTGCTTTGGAGTCTTTGCACATATCCAGTCGATTTATTTCTACAAAAATCATAGAATTATATTGTACAAGGATATGTACACCATCAGGACAGGCGAGGGAAGACTCATTAAAAAGAAGACATATTGTGGCAGTACTGGCAAGTACTTGAGAAATCGCATGCTACAAAGAAATGTGCATATTTTGCATTTACCAAGCACTCTCTATGGAATACCTACTGCACAACAGAGTCATGTATGAAAAACCCAAACCAAAAATAAAGCATACCCAGGAAGGGAAAAAAAGTTGCTTTGGATTTTTTAACTGTGCTATAGTTTCGAATGTTTGGGTTCGAAGATCCAACTTTCATTAATGAATGCCAGTGACAAGGAAAGAGTCTTGAGTTAATTTAACTGGTTTTTAAAAGATTAAATTTGAAATGGAGACCTCCTCCCTGTCTTCAACACACACAAAGTTTTTATGTTCTAGTCCTAACTACTGCGCAAATTCTCACAAGACATAACTGATACAAACCTTCCACAGAATAATAAACAAGATATTATTTCCACTAATTGGAGAAGAGTAACAGAAACAGTGAAAGACTAAGTCAATAACTGTAGCTTGTCTTACACTAGACCAACTCAACTGTATGGCTTGATTTCTGTGGCCTAGTAAGATGAATACGTTTTTCATTTATCAAATTCTGGGAAGAGGACATTCTTTAGCAGTATGACTGCCACATAATAATTGAATTTTAGATATTATAGAAGACTTACAACATTTAAGAGGAGTAACAATAGCAGTCTTATTTCTAACATATTGACAGGACAAGAAAATTCCAATATAGAAAGTATTTTCAAAGAGAGCTTATTAAACTACAAGAAATTAATAATCCACATCAACTATTTCTAACCCAGAAAAGCAACAGACTCATGGGACTTATCCAGTACATCCTTTCTTGATGTTTTTAAACAGCTTTAGAATGCCAAAAATAGATATTGCACATCTCAAATTCAAGGTAAAATGTCAAACTTCTTCTAGGACTTTTAACATTACCATGTCTTGGAGAACTATTTGAGACCAGCCTTACTTCACATCAACTCATGGCAGGTTAACGCTCACCACAGAAAATGGACAACGTAACTTATCTGGGATACTCACTTCTACCCACAGTAAACAGGTATCAAGATTAATAGTTCATAAATAGTGGAAACTAAACTGATCCGTCATCATAAACTTTCTACATGATTCTTCTCTGCATTCCACTCCTCAGAATAGGTACATGTCAATTACAAGTGTCAGACACTGGTATCATGCATTAAGAAAAAAATGATCACTTATCAAGCTAGATTGTCTTGAAGAGCTCTTGGTGAGTAGCAAGAAGCAAATGATAGGAAAGAAACAAAATAATCAGAAGCTTAAATTTCTGGGCAATACCAGAGCATCTCTCCTCAAGATTATCCTTTTTATGTTAGTATTTTACAAGTGTTAATAGCCTTTTCCAGGGCATTTATTTTCAGTCTTAAAAAGTAATCTCCTCTATGCATTTACATTATCAAACATTCACACAATAACCTCTAAAAGCAAAAGTAACAGAATTTCCATTAACATAAAAGCAGAATGTTTCTTCTATTTTAGAAGAACTACAAGGAGATTTTTGTGTCTGTTTTATCTATGCATTACGGCCAACACCTGGTCCAGGAAACCTGAGGATGAATTTACACATTTATTTCTGTTGAATGTTAATGAAAATATATTAGCATACGTCCCGCTATATTAGTGCTATTTTATTTCCCTTCCAAATAAAATCCTGTTAGTTGAAAGCATATTCTTAAAAGGCTTCCAAATTCTGCCCTCAGATCAGATGCCTGTTCATCTACCTGCAGGCAGATGTCATCTTAGTTCCTTTAGTAATACAATGTCAACTTTACAGTTTTTCTCTCCTGCAGTTCACTAATGGTCTGTATCTTCTCTGTAACTGTATAAAGTATGACAATATTCTGGCCAAAAATGATGGCAAAGCCATTTCCCAATATGCTTTCTCAAATAAAGGTGTGTAAGCTGCAAAAAGACAGCACCAATTCTGAAAGTAAAAACGTGAAGACTTGGCACATGACACATCAGTCAACAGTTGCACACAGATGCTGAAAATGAGATCATTTTAGAGGTACCTCTGCCAACCAGTTCAGTACCCATCCCCACCTACACCTGCTTATTTCTCATGTAGGCACATGTATATCCAGTTAGATCTGGTCATCTCTCCAACTACTAAAATTTGTATTAGTAATCCCACTGAAGTTATGACCTCAGGAATTTACACACAATTTGAACAGGGGAGCTTATGTTAGGCCACATCTTTCACTCCCCAACGAAGGGATAATTTTTTTACCTTCATACAGAGTCCAGGACAGCAAGGAAGTCAAATACACAGTGAGAAGTAACATTCATGCTTCGATACAACTAGGCTGATTAGGATAGTCTCAGTAAGCAGAGAATACCAGGGCAGTGAATTAGTTACTGTTCAAAGCATAGTACTTCCTACCTTGGCAATCAGGAATATTGACTAAGCAAGAGATAACCTAAGATCACACATTATTCATTTGACTAAACTGAGCTGAAAATCTCTTGACAATAGGGACCAGAAAAAAACTTCTTACCAATGATCACAGAAATAAGAGGTATCCCAAGAGGGGACCAACAGGCCAAACATCTTAAAAGATCTAAACCTAAGACTAAAAAAGTTTGAAAACAGAGAGAAGGGAAAACATGCAAGCTCTTGCTGTTTTGTGCAACTGTATATTTCTGAGTTAGCCAAATAAAGGATGATTGTCCTTTTTACCTTTTTAAACCTGTTCCACACCTGAACATCTGCCCAACTCAGTTCTCATCTATCTGCCTCTCCCTCACAAAAAAAAAAAAAAAAAAAAATCTATTGACAGAAAAAAAGAATTCCTATAAGGAACTTAATCCAGCTGAGTTGCAAAATCCCATTCTTATAAAAGGCAACAGAGACCATATGTACAGGACATGCCAGAAATCACATGGAAGAGAGACAACAGAAGAAACACTCTCAACCTGAAAAACCTTTGACAACCAGTATGAAGCAAGACTGCGTCATAGGGTGGGGAATTAAAACAGGTTCTTTAACTGGCAAGTCACATACTTTTAAGGAAACAACATATACTATGAATATTAATGATTTCTCTTCTAGTTTGCCTTTCTGCAACAAGGGAAAAAAACTGCCTTATTGTTGGGACTGGAGTACTAGATTAATTTACTGCTTTAAAACAGGTACACTGCTATGAGGAAAAATATAATTTGGAGCATCAGAGTTCCACCCTTTCTCGCAAATGGAAACCATCTTGAACCTCATTGCAAGGGCTTTTATCAACTGTGAGGTATCCAAGTCTCCATTTTCAATGCTTCCTTGCACATGAATGCACTGACTGCTGCAGCTGGCGATGCTGTTTGGCTTTGCAGGTTTTGTGCTGTGGCGAATTAGCCCTTCAGAGATGGCTGCTCTTGATACAGAATGGCAAAAAATTAAGACTAACTGAAATTAAAAACTCTACGACGTGTAAGTAGGGAGAATGTATTTTCCACGTAGGCCAGTTATCAAGTGCACCGTACTTTAACATCCTTTTGCTCTCAAATTCTGGGGACAAGAGATATATTGTTGCCACCATGTGGTCTCTCTCATAACAGCACAATACCCCACAAGCACTCCAATACACAAGTGCTCACACTCCTTATTACGTTAAACTTTTTAGTTTTGACAAAATGCAAGAAAAAAACCCCACCAAACATACCAGCCATCTTTCATATTCCTCTATAGCCTTTTCACTTTTTTCTTCCTTTTTTGCCTGTTGCATTTCTTGCTTTCTTCTCTCTAGGAATTTTTCTACTTTCTTCTTTTTTATATATTCATCCTTCTTTTCATTCCTGTATAGTGAGAGGGAAGAACAAGAGGTCATCATGTAACAGACTAAATGCTGCATCTGTGAGCAATTAACTGAGTCAAAAGATATATTTGACACTTTTAATAAAGGATTGAGAATATATATTTAAAATCTTCCAGGTCCATTTTTATGTATCACCAAGGTATAAATGAATCTACTACTCTATCTATGATGGCATCACCTTTTCTGTGTTTCTTTCTCCCTGATTTAGTATCATTAAAAAAACCCCAGGTAACTGGGGTTGTGTATCGTCTGTGAAATTTCTTGGCTTGTAAAACTAATACAGAATTTCTCCAGCAGATACATCTCATTTCTTTGTTCCTACATCTGCATTCATACATTGTATTCCACAAAACTTTAAAGATTTACCTTCCTTCCTATGGCTTAATAATGAAGCATGAAAATAACCACACAGGACACAACAGTATTCAATGAATCTTCTCATTTGCATCTCTGCCTGGGCTTAGTTAGTATCCTTTTGGGGAGGAAAGCAACTAAATTAATAAATTGAAGGAAGCTGCACAGCTTGTTTTCACTGTTATCTTTGTTCTCCTTTGGGACTGAAGAGTCTGATCCCAAGCATTCCATTGTTTTCCAATTACAAGCACATCAAGCATTCACAGAAGATCTATTACATTTATAAGCAAGGATTTTGGAAGCTATGATACAGCAAAGCACAGTGGTGTAGTACCATTTTTCAACTGCCGATACACTGACTCTCCTCTTCTCTGCAACTTGTTCCTCTTCTATTTTCTTCCTCATTCTTTCAGACTGTTTTTCCTTCCTGCTCTGCTCTCTCAAATACTCCACTTTTCTTTCTTTCCATTTTTCGAATGCCTAAAGACAACCAGAGAATCACGAGAAATCTTACCTCTCACCTTTCTGTCAATACTCCACTAGTCTATCCTGCTATTACTTTTTGTAATTTCTACGCATTCTAATTTTGAAATATTTGCTTGTAGAATTGTTCAGAAGTGGCTATCACTATACCTAAAAATAATGTTATTATTCCAGTAGGTAATAGTTATTTGCTTTTGTATTTAAATGAAATTTATTTTATGCTCAGTTAATAGACTCCAAATACAGAAACCTGTTTGTCTCCAAATGTAAACATTATGTATTTCTGACAGAACAAAATCTAATATGAGGTTTCTTCAAAAATTAAGCATGTCCAGATTTAAGATTCTATTTCATTTCCATCTCTTTCTGGATTAATGAAAATTATTTTTTACAATCTCCTGGACCACATTTGAATACACATTTATGTACATATTTCACATCACCGCTTGTGCTGCTTCTATTTTTTCCTTATTCTGTTCTGCTGGTTTCTTTTCCTCAAGCTCCTCAAGTTTCTTTTTTTCACTCAACTTCTTTGCTTCTTTTTCTTTCTTTTTTTTCCAGGCTTCGTAACATGCAATTGATTCTTCTCTTTTAAGTGCTTTCTAGATTGCAGAGAGAAGTGTACATTTAAATACATTCCAATACAAAATTATAACTGAAATAGTGTGCTTTAAACTCACTGCTAAATGGAGCAACAAAGAAATACAAGTTGATTTGCTGACAACATTGCAAGTATTATGCACAATTAAATTTTAAATACATAGTGAGTTTTCTCCATGACCATTTTAAATTTAAGTTAATTTAATGAGACAAACTACTCCTGCAAAATACATGTAGAAGGATATGAAATACATGTACTTAGAAGTGAAACAAATACTTAAAAGCCAAGTCAAAGAATACGCATGATACTATTCAAAATACAGTCCTCCATAGGTACGCATCTCTTAAGGTAGGGAGTAAATGTCTCATGTTCTCATGCACAAAACAAAACTGAGCACCTTAAGAGTTGAGCATCCCAAGGTCTTTGTAAACTAACCTGAAAACTAATCTAGGAAGCACACTTCTAACACACTCATGTAAATGTGTAGGGAAGCATTGGACAGACAGTGTTTACCATAACCATATTGAGCAGGACATGCCATTTACTGTTTCACATCACCTCGTGCTATTTGGAGAAAACCAGATACCTTAACAATATCAGAGTGATGCACTTAGGCAGAAAGCACATTTCAAAGAATAATAGTTTGCCAACTTCTTTTTAAACAAGAATGTAAACAAACCTTTTCAATATCGTTCCTTAGAATTTCAGCTTTCTCCTTTTCAGCTCTCTTTAATTCCAGTAGAAGGAGCTTTTTCTTTTCCAACCAGCTCTGTAAGAATCATTAAAATATTTTTAAAGTTCTTTTAAGGCATAAGTACAGAGAAACACCAATATAACGTCCACCAAAATTACTCTTAATTATTACTCTTAGTTATTACTCTTAGTTATTATTACTCTTAGTTATACTTAACTAGCAGGGAAGAATAATTAAATGAGCATGCCATGTGGAAGACTAAGCTGTCATCACACAAACATTGTGATCAAAAAAATCTAAGGTTCTAAAATCATAGCTACAAAATCTAAAAAAGCTTAAAGATCTTTAAAAAAGCATCTTCCTAGAAACACCAAAATATGTAAGCATCAATCAGAATTAAATAGAAGAATGGAATAAAGATTCTTATCACTTGGTATATAGGAATAGTAAATACATTTGTTGTCTCTCTTGAAAATACCTATAATTGAAGAGAATAAAACCCCACTGGGAAAAGTGAGACTTCAGGCAGCCATGAAAGGTTATGAGCCATCTGCACAATCAGGCTTATATTTTCAAGAATTAACTGCACATTTGGTATGCAGCTCAAGGATAGAAGAGCCCTCAATGAAGAGTATTTTACCTTTAAAAACTATGGAGACAATATAAATATGGATTTGAGGGGCTAAAATTTGTTCTAGGACTATAATAATTATTAAAACACATACCAATATGAAGAGTGTTGTTAATGAGAGCTGTTCTCAAATAGATTAGCAAAAATCTGTTGAAACCCATAAAATAATTGTTGCGAAATTCTACGAGGAATTTAAATAGATTATTCTTCTGGAAAGAGTACCGGATTTGTTATCACTTTTCCTGAATGCCACTTGAATAGAACATATCAGGAAAAAAACCAAACACCATCTTAAAGTACACACTTATTTATGTTAAGGATGAAGCAGAAATAACAGAAAACGTGGCTGAAAATAGTCTGACACAATAAATTATGAACCACATAAATACATTATGTCCCTTTCATCAAGGTTTTTAGTTCATAATATGAGGAAAAGGCATAGCCAACAGAATAAAAGGATTACAACACCTGTAAGCCTATGAAAGGAATATAGTAAAAAATACTGATTTCAAGAAAATATGAGGTGTTGACCCCTGAATCAGGACCTTTACATGCACAGGTTTGTTGTTCATTTTTAAAATCTACCTGAAAAACAGCTGCTCTTAAATTATCTACTTCGACAAATTCTGTACTTTTCTTCTCCATGATTTTATCTTCTGACACCTTTAATGATCCCAGATATTGAGATGAAACAGGTGAAGTTGATGGAACAGCTTTCCCCTTTTTCTTTAAGTGCACAAAAGATGTAGACCTATAAAAATACCAGGACACAAACACATTAATGACATTCCCATTTATTGTAGTTGATACCAAGTAGTGCTCATCTTATTTCAGTACATGCCAAAAATTACTGTGACTCTTTTTTATAAACACTTGGCTGGGGACTGGGGAAAAGAAAAGGAGAAAGAACCTCTTTTTCTTCTGAGGGCTTTATTATTGCCAAAACAAGCATCCTTTTCTTACCTGTCAGATAAAGAAGCCTTTGGGTTTTGTAGAACTCCCTCCTTTGTTTCACTTAGTTTCTAAGAAACACAGAGGAAAGCAAAGTTAGATAGTCTCTCAAGCAACAGATAAGGATGAAACAGGTTTTTACAAGCTGACAAGGACACTGAGAATACTACTCAGCCCTTATGGATCCCTTGTAAGTCAAGATATTCCATGGTCCCATGATGTTATAAAAATAGGCAAGAAAGACACTCTAATAAAGAGAGGGTATAGTCCTGGGTAAGAAAGTAAGGAGAGAAAAAACAAAACCAAAACAAAAAAGCCCCAAAACCAACCAACCAACCTACCAACCAACCAACCTTTCAGAATACCTGTATCATTTTGGAATGGCACCTAGAAATGTTTATTTGCATTGTGCAAAAATACAGTCAATGGTTTAGAAATGAAAAGAAGTAAGAAGAGCCCAGCTGGGTTATTCTAGAAACACTCTTTTAACTCTTTTGAATACTTAGCTTTAAAAACTACATGTATCTACATATTTTCTTTTTAGGATAAAGCATACAGTCCTTTGCATCTTATCCATTATTTGGGTCACACCATGGATTCCATCCTCTGCCAACACACACTGCTCACTGCTATTCAGCTATCCTCACAACAGAGATTTGACATTTTCACTTGCAGAAGGGTACTTTCTCAAGGCTGGAAAACACATTTCAATACCTTTATCTGATTTAAACAATTTGTGGAAAAGGTATTCCTTACATCTTTCATAAAGCTATACAGAATTTGTAAGAGCCTCAGCTCTAGAAAAGAGATATAAATTCTCAGCTTTACAGACAGTGTTCTACACACCTAAGGTACCACCAATAACTTTACAAAACTTTCCATTGTGCTTCTAGGACATTGTTCCAAACAATGGTAAACTGCATATGAGCAATACCTTGACAGAGTTCTTTGATGTATTCTTTGCCTCCCCATGCTCAGATTGATCACTCACTAATATCTCCTGCATTGTATCAGTTTTTATTTGCCCTTCTGCTATTTTCATCATTCCATCTGAACTGTCAGCTTCTGGCTGCTCCAATTCCTTTGCTTCCTCATAGGCTGTGGTCCTCATTTGTTCTGTCACAGAAGGGGATTTCCTGCCATTGTAGCCCTGTTTCAAGTCACTGGTGCTGACAGTCTTCTGATCTTGATCTAAAGGGAGAAAAAAGATTGAGAGGACACATTAACATGAACTTAATTGTTTTGAGTATTGTTATTTCTGTACAAAACGTATTTCTAGAAAAACCATCACTCTGTGAAGTTGTTACTCAATTTTATATAGTATAATGTATTTTCTGTATGCCTCCTTCAAAGAACTATATACAAGCAGAACAGTGTTTACTTGTATTTGCAAGTAAGACTGGAGTAGCAACTGAAGCTTTTAACTAATGTTAGAGAATGTGAGAGCAAGACAAAGGCAAAATTTTCCATCTGCCTTACGTGGTTGTAGCGCGCAAACCAAAAGCAAGAGTCATTGCAATCACAGCAAGACCTCTTCTGACACCTATCAAAGTTCCAATGAAGTCTGCAAGTTAACACTTTGGGTAACAAATACTGCTTTCATTGTGTGGTGTTCTTCAGGGGTGTGGGACACGAGGGAATAACAGAAATTCTGCAGTGAGGACTTAAAAGAAAATATCATTTCAATCTGAATGCATGCCACACCTAAGTAGTGAAATTGTTATTTATGAAACACATTAGTAATAAGACTTAAAAACCATTTTTATCAGATTTCAACTGCCAGTAATGCAGAGATCTAAATTTGTAAAACAATTCAGACGCAAGCCAAAAAATGCCCCAGTAAAACCAAATTAGAAGTCTTCCACAAATTTCTGGTGGAATTCTTTAGAAAAACAGAATTTTTGGATGACAAATTAACTCCAAATTACCTGAAGAACATTAATGCCCATAATCTAAGAAATTTAACCTAGATTTACAGTGATGAAGGTAAGATCAAGGTGACAAGAATTCTGAATTTATAACCAATATTGCAGTGTCTCACTGCACTACTTTGATTCACATGCAGAAAGGGAGTAGTTCAACTTCTTTTCTGCCAGTCTAAAACTACACAGGTACATCAGCCAGAAAAGAGGTGTCTGCACATTCAAATACCTAGCACTTTGGTGCCATCATGTGGAAAGGAAAAAAGAAGCTGATACCTTTAATCACGCTCTACCAATTTCAAAGTTGTAACCTTCCTTCACATGTAATGACCAGCCATAAATTTATCTCAACATCAAACAGGACAAATTACTCTCACACTAGGAATTAGATGAAAAAAATGAAATCTTTTAGCACATATAGTCAATTAGCAGAATTCCAAATTCTGATTTGCATATTAAAAATAAATTAGCTACTCTTATAATAAAACATTCAAGTTTAGGGAGGCTTATGTGTTTGACTATACGTCCAAAGCGTGTCAGTACCTTCAAAGTAAAAGATCATTTGAAGTTTTAACTTTGAAATAATGAGATGTCTGCCATTCATAAATGTTTTGGTTACAGCTCATCTTCTGACATTCTGTTACATTAGAGCTTCACAATGTCTCAGTATCCCAACTTCTACATTGTATTTGCACACAGTGTGGTCATACTTCCCTGGTCATAGGAAAGGAGTTTAATGACCCTTCCCTTAAAGGGTGTGTGGATGCTGTGGACACGATGTGAGTACAGCTTTCTGAGCCGTGCATACACTGAGGCATCTTGGCAGCCCTCTCACACCTTCCATGCACGTGCACTGTTGGAAAGCTGGACTTTAAGGACATAAACAGCTGGTTTTCATCTTCTTAAAGGAAAAGGCAAACAGGAACCTCCTGTTCTTGGCCCACACTGGTCCAGTTTACCCCCCAGCAGACAGAGGTTGTGTATTTTTAGAAGCTTTGGCTGCAAACCAAAGCAGATGATCATTAACACAGAAAATAACATAGCTAAGCAGCAACAACATTCAAATACTTTTTAATCACCTGATGCTGAAGCATTTCTTTTTTTGTGCACCCACGGCATTGCTTTTGGTTGGTTTTCCTCTTGATTTCTTTTTTTAAATAGTTCATTAATAGGCGAGTCATCATTTTCACTATTATCATGCAGTATTTCTTCAGCAGCTGAATGCTCTTCATTATTTTTTCTGTCATTATCCTCATTTTGACCTTCCAAACATTCTTCTTCACCATCTTTTCTGGCATTCTGTATGTTTTCACCTTCTAAAACCATTATTTGCTGAAGCTTCTCTTCATTAAAGGATAAATCCAAATCATCAGCAGCTTCATTTTCCAAATCTACGGCATTCAAGAGAGAACTCTCAACAGCAACAGATTTCTCAGTGCTTGTAGAACCTGAATTACTTTCAGGAAGTTCTTTCCTAGTATCTGCAAAGAGCACTTCCATTTGATAAAAGTGGAAAAAAATGCGACACAGAAGCTGTATCTTCTATAACTTAACACTATTTTTCATGTAACACCCTTCTGACTTTAGTTTCTGAGCATTTCTCTTTCTGTGCCTCTAATCTCTGCTAAGCCACCAAACTACAGCCTTATTCTACTTTCTTTCCAGTCATCTGTTTTCAAGGACCCAATAAAAAAAAATTCACTCATTAATTATTTTCTGCCACGCAATATAAAGCCCTTCTAAAAAACAATGTCTCAACGGCATAGGAAGTGGAAGCAAATCAACAACAACAAAGCTGAGAATGTTTGGTATCAGAATCCATCCTCCCTTCCCTTCTCTTCACTTCTGCCCCATTTAAAACCTACTAGAAGATACTCAAAGGAAGTATCTTGTACAATGCTAAGGTTCACGTTTAACAAAAATATTTATCTTCCTCCAGCCTTTTATTGCTAATTGACTTAATTTCAGAGTTCAAATGCTTGAGGAAGGTGACAAAAAAATGTCATGATAGTAGAGTAACATATTTACTGCTGGAGAGCTCTTTTTCCTAAATCTTGTCAGCAAAGGGAAACCCAAGCATCCCTCAAACTGTTATGTTTCAGGTGTGAATGAAAAACAGGCCACAGAGGAAGTCCTTTTAAAAATACTTGATCATATTTAACATTCCTGTTTTCCTTAACATTTAGTGCCGTACCAGCAGGAAGAAGAGTCATTGGGCCAATCTTGTTAGACTAACCACAAACATTAGCAAACATCAAATGCATCTTGCTCTAAAAAAACACCTTGCTCTAAGTCAGGTCAAACCTATTCCTGGTTTAAGTACACTGCCAGGCAAGCGTGCTCTGCAGTGTGTCCTGCAGCCCTTATGCACTGACTGTCCAGACTGGGAAAACAGTAAGGAAAAAACATTGCTTTTCTCTCTGCCCATGTCCACTTTCATTCACAGTACTGTGCACTACTGTCTCATCCAGGTGTCAAGTAAACAAGAAGGCTACGGAGAACAACTGAGCACCACAATGGTAGGAACCGGTACAGACTCTGGGTGGTCTAGCAAGTCAGTACCTCCACTGATTTCACTGGGAACTCTGCTGCTAACTTGGCAGAGCTTGATTCTGTGATTTAAATCTCAGTGACTTAGAAGTTGTTAAAATATGAAATCTTGGAACACTAAATCACATTGACACATAAAGATTCCCTGGGATCTAGTAATGAGTTAAGAAAGGGAAGAACATAAGGAAAAATATTTAACTTTGTTTTACCATTTAACAAGCCATCTTCTTCACTCTCAAAGTCATCTGAATATTCATCTGTTTCCTTGCTTGTTGCATAATCAGAAATTGCTTCCTGTAGCTCATCCTGGAATGGCTTCACAAATAACTTTTACATAAAAGGGAAGATTCATTTGAACAAGTTCAGCACTAATTCTTCCCTCCCACACATACGTAAGTAAAACTGAACAACAGAGGTACGCCCATTTAATTGACACTGTGAAACACAGTGCTTCCATTCTATCTCCATTCCCCTAACATTTCTGCATAAAAAAAAATCCCCAAATCTCCAAGTATTTATTTATTTATATTCCTTCTTCATAAGAAATGTATCGTGCCAATCCCTTTTCCATTTTTGACATGTATGACGTATCATCGTGTGACACCTCCTCTTTTGTATGTTTTGATCGGCAAGAGCACAAGAGGGCAGGTGAGCATGGATAACCTCTTCACTGCCGCAGGACAGGAGCCTGAAGCAGGTGGCAGGTCCAAACCAGTGCAAGAACTTCACATAGTTTGGACTCTCTGCTGCACGACACCACGGCCACACCACATTTACATGGCTCTGAAGGGCACTGACCTTACTTATAGATTGCAAATACATTAAGAACCACCCCAGTATCTCCAGATTCGAGACCCTGACCCACAAGCCGGTGGTTTGTCACGGGCCCTGAGCGCTTCCCGGGGCACCTGCTGGTGGCCGGGCGGCTCCGAGCAGCACGGGGAGCAGCTCCCGGTGTCTGCACGGAGGGCACCCTGCTTGCCCAGTTTCATTTTGAAAGCAACGCGGATTTTTGTGGGTGTGCTGCCTACAACAGCGAATTAACGTATTCCCAGCGGCAGAAGTCAGCTCTCAGGCCCCGTTCCCTTTACGCTGCCCCTGCCCCTACCCTGCCCCGGCCGCCGCTCACCTGCACCCCGCAGTCGGCGGCGCTTCGCTGCGACATGGCGGAAACGTCTCGCTACCGCCTCGCAGTGCCCGCGGCCGCCGCCGAGCCCCGGGAAAGAGCGCCGGTAAAGAAAGACCTCCGAGAAAGAGCACCGGGAAGGTGCGAGTCCCGGGAAAAAGCGCCGGGAAAAAGCCCCGGTGCGGGCCCGGCCGCGCCGCCCGCCTGGTCCCGCCCGTCGCCCGGCAACGGTCGCTTTCATGAGCCGGGAACGGCCTCGTGTGGCCGCAGCGCCGCTCCCGCAGCTCGGCCCGGGCCGCGCTGCCAGCGTTTATTATCGGCGCCCATGCCCTGCCAGGATTTATGCCAGGATTTTATCGATGCCCATATCCTGCGAATAACCCTGTTCCCACAAGGAACACATTCATACGTTTATGACACTCGCGCCAGGGCTGACACAGGCTCGTCAATTCCACTATGGCAGTCAGGTAATTGTCCAAAACCTTCCCACTTGGGATGTGAGTGCATTCCGTAAGAAACATACTCATTTTAGTGCTTTCTGGAATGCAGATCTCAGAGCACCTGTGTGTTAATTTAAATTGCACATTTTAGACGTGACTAAATTACTGTGGCATAGATGTAAATCACCTGGTGCTTGCACCTCCTAACAGCCCAGTTTTTCTTTCCCCAAAGGGTGGTTGTGCCATCCACCTGCAGAGCACCAGCCCCCCGATGACCAGACACTTTGCCAGGCAGCACATGTCCCTGCAGAGCTGGGTGTCCTAGAGGTCATCTGTGCACTATATGGGCCATGATGGAGGCACCTGAATCCCTGGGTGCTCTGGGAATATCCGTCTCTTGCATCAAAGGAAAGCTGTCCACTTCAGGACCATTTACAGACACAGATATTTCTATTCTTCCTCCAGTTTAAATGCTTCTGATTGTTCCTATTCTAAAATAAGACTACTGCTCCAGTTGTTTTAGTGATAACAAAGAACTTCTGACATGTTCTTTATACTGCTGTTATATTTATATATATTAATCTTTCCCAAAATGCATTGCATTTTTGTAAGTTGTGCAGAAGAAAATCTCTCTGACAGAAACAGGGACAGAATATGTAGGACAGAGCCCAGAGCCTAAGGACTTGTTTTCCTCTTGTTTATTTATGTAGAGTTATATTTTAAAAGCAGTGCAGTTATGCAAAGGCCACAACACACCTGGGGGAAAGAGGCCCTGAGTTCTAACAAGTAACCTTGGATTTAAACTAACAATTATTTGCCAGTGATTGATATCCATGTGTCATCTGTAAGCAGCACCTTGCTTTGTTTACTTATATTTATTGATGGCCAAATAATGCTTGATCTGCTGACTAATCATGGCCTTTGTTGACAGATATGCTTGATGCACAAATTTTTTCCTCCATTTTATTCCTGTGGGAAATCCTTACATTTAAATCTGTGCTATTCCATCACTCTGTGAAAGGTGAAACTGGACATACTTGTTAAGAATTTAAAAAGGAAGAAAGAAGAATTGAATATATTCTTTCTCTAATAATGTTAGTTATTGCTGTTGAAGGCTAAATTATGTCCCTGTTACAAACCACTGAGATGCACATTTTATTCAGTTCCAAGAGGTGGCAGCAAAATATTCTAAAACTGAATAATTGGTTCTTTTTTCAAATGCCCACTTTAGCTTCTTTTATATTACTGCCAATGTTTATGGGATTTTTTGAGAGACATTGTATTCACTTAGCCTTGCATACACTGTAGAGAAGGAAGATCTGGTTTCAATTTTTGTGTTATTTACATGAGTCAGACAACGGGTCCTCATATCACCTATATTATTAAATATTCAATGCACTGAGTTGGTTGGATGCAGGGAAAAAATATCAATACTGTCAGTACTGAAGAACTCAAAATGTGTTCAAAATGTTTTTGTCAAAACACATGAACATCAGGTCTGCATTTTCTAGTCTTACCTGAGGCAAAAATCCCATTGAGACCCACTGAGGTAGATGGGACTTAAGCCTAAATATGAATCTAGTGCTTTGAGTGTAAGAGACTTACTTAAAAGAATCCACACACATAACGGAAACAAGCAAAACCCACAATCAAATAAAACACAAAAACCCCCCAACCAACCAAAAAATGCCAAACGAAACCCCCAACATGGATGTTTATTGAGGACAAGAAGTAGATTTAATGGTATGAAAATGAGCATTAACATCTGCTTTTTAATTAGTAACTAATATATCACAAGTGTAAATTGCATGAGGAAATGTATGTTTGAAGGTGAAGTTGCTCTTTCTTGAGTAGACATGGCGCATTGAGAACAAGGCTCTAAATGATCCCATAAATGATATCAATTTGGCTAAAATAAACTTAGATTCTGCTGACCAGATGTGTGTGTGAGTCTCCGCTATGCCCAGAATCTTTAAAAAGGTGCTTTTTAAAACAAGCATCACAATAGACTGTGATTATCATCTGCAGGAATGTTACATTCAGAAAGCAATATGATGAGATTTTTTGATGGCTAGCTTACATGCATATAAACAACTTCCAGAAGGGGTTTATTTTTAATGTGTCTAGAGTTTGTAAGACAGGATTTGGGATTCCTTCTGAACAAATGACACATAGATTAGAAATTTTAAAATCATATATAAGAAGTCACCTGAAGTCAAAATATATGAAGCCTTTTACTGGAGAGAAATGTTTTTCTGCTTGCTTTGGTTCTCCTTCCCAAAGTAAAAAGTTACACTTAAGGGAGATTTAATGTCATGACAAAATCTCTGAGTTGGTGTAGAAAGTGATTTTTGTGTTGGTTGCCAGCATCTCGGCTCATGACTATTCCTGTCCTTGACATCAGGGGGAATCAGACATCCAGCTACAAGTGCATCTGGCTCTTGGACCTTGCACATGTATTGGTTTAGCAGAGTACTAAGTAGCTTCAATTCTAAACAACAATGAGCTCTTCTATCTAGGGGTCATCATCACAGACATTCTTAAGGACAAACATTAAAAATTATTATTCTCACATTTTCCTCCCAGTTCACGTGAAATAGTCCATTAGAATGTTTTGCAGGGTTATGCCTGTCCTGCCAAAATATGCCAAAATATTTTTTTCTTCTTATGCTTGTCTTGAAATAAAACCGGAAATATAATCAACTTTGTGCCTTTAGGGTTAGATGTGCCAGGGAATGTGCCATGTTCCTTCTCTGCAAGTCGTCCTGAATAGACATGCCTCATCTGGGCTTGACCTTCGCTGTCTCAGGTGGTGAGAGCAGCATCACTGTGTTGGGGAAACATTCAGAGCACAGAAAAAGCTAGATGGGCTCTTCAGTGAGCTTCTGGCCTGCCATATATACTGTCCCATCCCAGCTACTGCGAGGCCCAAAACTGCCTGAACCAGTTTAAAATCCCTCGGGATTTACTGCAAAAACTGTCACCCACCACCTCAGAGAAATGCTCAGTAGGACTTCAGCTATCTCCCCACCTATACAATTTTGAGTAAATGACATTCTTTCTCAGAGAACAATCTATTCAAACCATGACACTGCCAATCTAACTGGGAAGGATTTGACAATTCACCTTAATTAACTTAATTCATATTGTCAGTCTGTTACCAATATCCTGGGATTATTCCACAGCTACTCCTAAAAGATCTGAAGGATTTGGCTTGCTCCTTCTTTTTGTACCTCTCAGTCACTCCTGGAAAGAGAGACTAGGTGTATTCCTTGACCATCTGATTTTATTTATTTTTTAAGCAGAAAATAAAAATTAATGCTCAGTTTGAACAGCTAAACAGATAACAGTCAGGAAATGCCAAAACTGAGAATGCTAATGCATCCTTCCCCCATTTCCCTTTTGCATTTGGATTGTTATGCAATCTTTAATTAAGTGAATGAATTTAAATGCTTAATAACTTTATTGACATGGAAATCCCCTTTTCAGGATAAAAAGACACATTTCTTCTTTGTTTATTTTTTGTAAAAGAATCTCATTATTCAATGATTAACATAGCAGCTTGGTCCACACTGCATAGAGAAAAAGGGTCATATTCCAGTAGATTACAAAATAAATATGCTTTTATTCAGAATAACTATGTTTTTAACCACATCTGGGACTACAAGCTGTCAGATTAAAATATCAGCTTAAAATTCAGCTTGACATTTTCTTGATCATTCTTACAGAACTCCTGATGATAGGAAAACAAAATATTTCTCATTTTGCTGGAACTGTATTCAGTGGCCTTCTTTCCAAAAGAGAGCAGCTAAGTTTGTGATAATGCATTTTTAATGCACTGAACATAATACTATCCATAAAAGGTGGTGCCATGAAAATCTGGTGGAAATCCCTGTTGTCATCAAATTCAATCTCTCACTTTTACATCTTGATCTGATTTGTAAGTAGTTAGAGAAGATGCTGTCAGGGTAAGAAGGTATGCAAACTTCACTCAGTAGATTGTTGTTCTTTGACATTTTACCAGGAAAGTTGAATTTGATAAAATTAATGCATACAAAAACATAGATATTGAAGGAACAGACTGCAAAACTGGAGCAAAAGAAAGAAGAAACTAGGATGAATAAATTCACAACTACATCACTTCTATGGCAGTTTATGAATACATGTGTTCGTGACTGGTTAATTTATTCCTGAGCATTAGACTTAGAAGTAGCAGATGGAGGTAGATATCCCAAAAGAAAAAAAAGTATCCTTGATTTTTTTAAGTTATTTTAGGCTTTATTTTTTTTAAGCTGCCTTTTTTTTTGCAAATAGTACTTGATGTGATTTTAAGGAAAAGCGTTGGAACACAGAGGAATGAGACACAGCTGTCTCGATGTTGTGCTTGGTCATAGAAACGGGCAATGAACTTTTCAAACAGACAAAGCTTGTTTGTGTTGGTGACAGCAGATTAGACTTCCTCTACGGGGAGTCAGAAAATGCAAACCTTTTCATGTCAAGTGGAGTCATTTTGTGTGCAAATGACTCAAGCTACTGCTGTCCTTTGTACATGGATAAATTCTTTTTTTTTAAGTCTTGCAGCTGTGAGCTCCGGTTGAATAAACACCTTTGAGAGAAACCTTGCAGACCTGCAATTGCTTAAATATATCTCTCACTCTCAAAATATCTCTATGTCTAATGTTGTATTAATGCTGTCAGGAGAAGCCAACAGTTGTTAAGTGCTGAGTAGTAGCTCTATGGCACATTTCACAGAGAGAGGAACCACGCTTGTCAGATTATCACCTGTGCCTTTGAGAAGGGTCAGGGCTCCAAGCGCCTTGCGCCTGAAGGATCACCAGAGAGCCAGACACAGGACCTTGGGTTAAAGGCTTGAACAATGTTCTGCAAACTTCCAGCCCCAAGGGATGAGAAGTCTGACATCATAAAAATTAATCAGAGAAAATGGATGCAGTAAAAGGCCAAATTAAATTGCTTTGTGGTTAGAAAGATTGACTGGCTAATTCTCACTGACAATAAAAATGTCTCCTCCTGCTCTTTACATCTATATTCCTCCCTTGTCTCCTTTTACTTTTTAGTGCTTTTCTAGTTTCAGTATGGCAGGAAGATTTAAAGGAGAATAGAGCTGCTAGGTCTGGTTTTGCTTTCATTATCCTAAGGAAGATAGAATTTGACGGTGCAAGTAGCTTCAGCAAGTAAAGATGAATGATTTCCTTACTCTAGTGTAGCAAAACAAAGGCCCGCTGGAAGCACACTGAATGTATCACTTAGTTTTTTCAGATTTATAACTGACCATATAAGATAGTATTTTTTTATATCTTTTGAATGTATTGATTTGTCTGTCAGGATGCCTATAACAACCTTCCGTATCCGAGCACTTCCTAGTCTTCAAGGGAAGTTATCAGCTTTTCCTGGTAGACTGCTGAGAGAGAATTATTATTCCCATTTTGTATATGCAGAGAGAAGACTCAAGAGCTGTGCTAGTGACACACAGGCATGCAAAAATTCTATGGTGGTGTAACTGTGGAGGATTTCTATCATGCCTGTTTTGCACTAACTTATGCCCTTAACCAGTGAAGAAAATCCAGACATCACATGAGAGCTTGTACCCATTAGAGGCAGTGATGCAGAAGAAGCAGAAAAATTTGAAGAACATCTGTGGTATTTCAGAGCTTGATAAAAGGTTTAAGCACTTGCTAGCAGCTGCCCTTTGTGGTTCTCTTTTTTTAGTAAAAGAGCTGTTGGAGAGCAATTTTTTTCCAGTTTACACTAGAGACAAGGTATGATTCTAAAGTAAAATAGCAGAGAAAGCTATAACATCAGACCCACTCCTGAACAAATATATAGACAAATGTAGCATCTAGTTGGGCATTTTCTATTTTTTTATTTAGCTCATAAATGGGTAGGTCACTCTTGTCTTGTAGATTGGAGCCCTGGTTTCCTTAGCTTCAGATGCACTGTACTCAACTGCTCCTTTAAAGAGAGTGGTGTTAAGGGAGCACACTTATCCTCTCCCTTTCTAGGCCATCCAGCCCATATCCGCTGCTATGGCCAGGGCTGCAGGTTGAGCTCTATACTGCTAACACCAGAGAAACCTGCAAAATACAAGCTCCAGATTTTGTGCAGTTCCTATGGAGACCATGATACATTAGGATATTTTTACTGTGGATTAAAGATTATATTGACTTTCCCGTTATTAATATTGCTATGTACTTTCATGTCATCTCTGCAAGGGCTATGCAAAGAACATTTCATTCAAACTTGCTAATGGAAAGGGTTGATTAATCCCAGCACTTGGAAACAAATAATCCAAGTTAGTAATCTGGAACATTAAATCAAACTCTGTATTTGCAAAGGAAGCTTAACAGTTCATCTTTTCTTGTTCTCCATGTTTCCTTCCTTCCGGCTTGTGACTTTATAGCCCCTGCAACTGATTTGAAGTTTTGCAGCTGCTAAGATAACTTGGCTTCAGTTTAACAGCAAATGTCAGCAGCCCAAATCTGGGCTTTGAGTGATCTTTCTTTCCATTTCCTATTTCTCTTCAAATTGATTAGTCGTCAGTTTAGGGGATTATCTAAAGCTACCCTAAGACTGGTTCTCTGTGCCAGGGCTCTCCAGCCTGTTTTGTCAGAGGAAAATCCAGAACAAAAGCTAATGGGAATGCCAGAAACATATGAAGGGTGGGAGAGAGTCTTGAGTGTCAAAACTCTCTCAAGAGGGGCTCTTGTGAAGTGCAGGAGGGAGTCAGAGAGAAAGAGGCATCATCTCAGTGCAGTAGGCAGCTGGGCCGGACATGGTGTGGAGGAGACAGTGTGGAGGGGTGAAAAGGGATAACTGAGCTTTTTGTATCAGAGTATTTTTGACTGTGTGCTCTTCTAAGGAATGGTGCATCCTCTAAGTACATTTTGTGCACACATAGTGTGAAATTGCATTTTCAGTTACATAGGTCCACCCAAGCTGTTTGGGGAAGTGGGAAGGAGAGCTGTTCAGCTTCAATACTGTAGGATCATGCTAACAGCTGTGCTGTTTCCATTCCCAAACTAAACTGAGCCATAGTGCTGGTATCCCTTGCCACCAATACCTCATGCTGTGAAGATATGTTCTAAATATCTGAGGTGCATGCAAACATTTCTAGGCACACTGAAGCACTGCAGTCAATGATGAATACTTTAAAATTCTTCAAAACAGATTCTGGAAGACCATTTGTAACATGAACTTTCATCACCTATTTTAATTTCTATCTTAGTTCCAATGCTTGTATCTTTAAAGGGACGGTGACTGATGCTGAATCATAGAATCATAGAATGGTTTGGACTGGAAGGGACCTTTAAGATCATCTTGTTCAATGCCCTCTCTGTGGCCAAGGACATCTTCCACTAGACCAGGTAACTCAGAGCCCCATCCAACCCAGCCTTGAACACTTCTGGGGATGGGGCATCCACAACTTCTCTGGGCAACCCTTTCCTGAAGTTAAAAATTACTATTTAAAACAAGGTGTTTAAAAACTGCTTGCAACCTCACCAGCAGCCCATACCTATGTGCACACGTTTATGCTACAGTATCTGTCTAAGCACCAGAGGGCCTATCTGTTTTCTTATTCACTGATTGACTGTGTTGAAAACAGGAATACTTCAGGCCAAGAACCAGCATGATCCTTTTCATCTATTGCCTATGAATTATCCATAGTACAGCAACTGCACTTCCCATCAATGGCATTTTCTGAAGCTTTATAGTTCTATAACACTAGCAAGCTTTAGATGCAAAATTAACAGGCAGCATCAACAAAGCAGAATGTATTTACCCAGCTGCTGAGAATCTTTTCCTGGTAATAGAGCTGTGAGCTATGAAAGCCATTTCATGACAAAATACAGCTGGGAACTGCATTTTGTCTTGTATCAAAATATTTTTTTATGTGTAGATGAATAATGGAAAGCAGATAAGAGAGTGATCACATGCTGATCTTTTTATGCAGTGTTTCAAAGTTGAAATTTTCCATAAAAACTCTTTTTGGTAATGATGTGAGAGACCTATTTACATTGCAGCAAATTGATAAATGGATTGTGCAGTGCTTTTCATAGTCATGATTGTTGTCCCTTTTTCTCTTCTTCTGTTTGGCTGGGTTGTTTTTTTTTCAAACACACAGCTATTTGCCTCATAATCCATGTAAAATATGACAACTGTATATCCAAATCATCTAGGGAAGCACCATGCAACTCAGGCACTGCTAATCAGAAGCACAGGTCACTTCACACTGACAGATGCTCATGGCTTACTGCACAGGAATTCCTAGTATAGACCTAGTGGGATTTTCTCTAGGATTACCTACGTAGTTTTGTTTCTCATAGTCTCCTTAAAATCACAAAGGGGTCGTTGGAAATCAGTGGGAGGCTACCAAAACCAGTCTGTATTCTTCTTGTTCTAAGTTGTGTGATGTGCTTCTGAAAGAATGGCTTTATAAAAGTCCTCGTTTTCGTCTTTCTCGTGCAGTCCAGTCAGTGTCCATCTCACTGAAGAAGAAAAAAAAAAAAAAAAAAAAAGGAAAGTCTCCAAGTCTCCAGCAATACAGTGTCCATTATACATGCTTAAGCAAACTGGATTCAGTGCAATAACAGGCAGTGGCTTTCATATGTGCTAATCCCTGCACTTAAGATATTCAGTGGATATTCACACAGTGTGATATTCACTGGAGATGTTCAGTGGTGACCTAATTCTGCACTACTCGTATTAGCAGCAGGACTATAATGATCTGTGAAGGGGCAATGCTGAGGGCTTTTCTAATTCTTTACTGCTGCATTATCTCAGTGAGAACACTCTTCAGGTATTGAGTTCGTGTCTTTTATCTGTGCCTTAGTGCTGTGTAATGAATGGCTTTAGCCAGGTCTGGATTTAGCACAGCGAGGTTGTTAAGTGAGCGCAGAAAGGTGCTAAGTGAGCCTCCACAAAGGAGTCAAACCGTGCCCTTTCACAATTCAGCACCTCCTCTGCATGCTATCGTAGCTGGCTTTAATCTTACCTAATACGGATAAAACCACTGGTGGAATCTGGGCTGCGGAGACTTCCCTCCGTGTTGTACAAATCCTGTTGATAACACTGCATATGTATTTACAGCTGACCTCTGCTAAGCTAGAAGCTGGCTGGCTAGAAAAAGCTACTCTGTGCTGCACTCAAATGCAACTTGTAGGGGAAAAAACCCAGAAAGGTACTTAAACCCCTAATTCAATGGAGTAAAGCACCTGAGTGTGATTGCAAGTGGGGGAATGGGATGGTTGTGTTTTGTTCTTTTGAGCTGGGGCTAAACGCATTAGTTTGAATAAAGCTGTGGTAATCCTGCAATGCCTTGTAATGAGAGTCCTTCCTCAAAGTTATGATGCCACCCTACTTACTCTGGAGAGATCATAGCCAAGTAGAGAGAAACAAAGCTAAACAACAAAACAGTTAAAATTAGATGTGAGCTCCCAATCTTCAAAGTGGGGAATGAAAATCTGGTCCCAATTTTATTTTCAGGTGGTGCCTTTCTCTCCCCATAATAATAGCGATGGTGTCATTATAAAGGGTTTCACTTGTTCAAAGTGTGGTCATTAATGAATGATTCTTACAAACCCCCAAGTGAAATAGCAGCAAGTAAATAGTACCTGCCTTTTAAATAAGAGAAAATGAGACTTGAAGCAGAGTCCTGTGATGAACATTTAAATATAGACTGTCTAGTACAGCACTTAGCCTCAAAAACACTGCACACAGATTGAATGTTTCTTTGTTGTTGTAGTATTTTTTTTCGTTTCTGCCTGAAAATGCTTACTGCTGGCCAACAAAAAAAAATTAGTTTGACACCCATTTATCCAAGTGGATGAACCATACAAGCTAGTGATCATAGAGGTTGTTTAAACTGATCTTTCAATGTGAATGTTCAATCAGCCTGGCTTGCACATATGGAAGCAACCAAACTACTTCTATGTTACAGGTTCTTGGCTGTGCAGTGGGTGTATAGGTTTTTGTCACAGCTTCTGTTCATGGAAATTTTAGTGTTGTCTTCTGGAGAAGTTTCTGTTTGGAAGATCATTTGCATATAATTTCCTCTGTCTTTTTTTCTCTCTCTCATACACACACATAATCATGTGTATAGTTATACATTATTTTTTGTATGATTCCTATGTCTATAGGTTACCAAATGCCCATTTTATTACACATATAAGATACAGGATACAATGCATACACCAGCCTCTGTAACAGAGATTATACTTGCAGCGCTGCCGTGCTGCTGCATCATGCTGTATATGTTGGTTTTACACAGATGCTGTGAGTGGGCTTTTGCAGTATTACATATCAAGCTTATGCTCTCATTCTAATACACTTCTGTGGGTGGTGATTTAGTCCCATGGCTATGAATTCTTGTGAAATGGACATTTATTTTGGATTACATCATCTTATCCTAAGATAAACAGCTATTACATCTGGTATTGTTTTGTTGTAACAGAAGAGTCTCCACTAATAGACCCATAGCTGTTAATTTGCAGATGTGAGAATTCAGCAGTGCAAAGCTTGATTTATTTGCTTGCCCAGTGTTATGTTCTATAATTAACTTTGACTTCCTTTCACATGGGACAAAAAACTTTACATGTTCCATGGGGAATCATCCAAGTGTGTTGAATTCAGATGTAGTACTTAAGTCCCTTTTAATTTAATTTTTCTTCTACACCCTTTATTATTTAGCATCTCTCACTTACTTAGAAAGACTTGCCAAGGTAGAATATATTATTGAAGGGTAGATATTGTACTTAGAAACCAAGTTTCAGATATACAGATTCTTTCTCCCTCTTTTCATGCAGTGAGAAAAGATATAATGATGTGCTAAAGGTTCTTGTGATGTCTGTGGTCTCTAAAGTTATATTGAGGTAATGATGAAATGTACAGCCTATTAAGGAGGACTGGTGGAATATACATGCAGTTCAAAGATTGCAGGTTTTGGAAGATATAAGTGCTATCTTAGGCTGAGAATAATCAAGTCTAAGTTATGTGGACCCTGCTGTCCTTAATTTTTTTAGCAAATGCCTAGGTAAACATTCTGTCAGAATCTGGGATGAAGTCTATGAACAAATCATAATACTTTTCTAGGTTAGAGATGGTAATCAGATTGAGAAAAGAATTAAATTGTGAAGTCTTCGTCCTGCACATGAAAGGGACCACTTAGGTTTACAGAATTGCTGTAAAAACGTACCCAGGGTCTAAACTAACATTCCTTTCCTCATTAGCCGTGACAACAGAGTGTTTCCCAAGTTATCCCAAGAAAGCAGAGATCCCAGTTACTGGAGGAAGCCTCTAAGCACTGAACAGTTTTATGTAATTTTTCTGTGAGATTTAGAAAACGTTTTCTGAAAAAAAAAAAAAAAAATTTGGAAGTGGTTAGCGCTTAAAATGGAGGGGTTATTGAATCAATTTCTCAACCTGTAATTAAAGGAATATTCTGACAAGTACATCCTCTCTGCTGACTGTCACATTACTGTAATTGTCTGTAGTCCGCAGGGAAACCAAGTTTATGCAAGTCATAATTGCTTCAGTGTTTTTTGTTCTGAACTGAAATGATGGACCAGAACTGCTTTCCTTCCAGAAGACAAGGTGCAGCTGATGCACCAGAACTTTTCTCTTATTAAATAATAACAACTGTTTTTACTAATCAGCAAAGTGCTAAAATGTGTTGTCTTACTGCCTTTTGGCAAGTTTAAGTATCTGCCCCTACAGCACAGGATGTCAGAGCGTATTGCTGAGATCATGTGAACCTAAGAACAGATTATTTACCTTTACAGACAGATGTTTCCACTGATGCCTTTTTCTTCCATGCAGGGTTTTAGGTCTTTCAGCCAGCAATGTCCTTCCTTTTTTTCTTACTCAGGTTTGCTTTTCACCTGGGCTCTGAACTTCAGAGAGATTGAAGAGGTCATACCTCTGTGGAATTAATCAGACACATTTGATTAAATGTTGCTGCCTTTCCAAATTCATGACAGGTTTTAACTTGCATTTTGTTTTAAAAATCAAGTCCCTCAACACACTTTACAACTCTTCTATTAATGAAACACACACATACACTAACTCAAATCTTAAAGGTGAATTTTTGGAAATTGATTTTCTGTCCACCTGTCACACAAGACTGCTGTGCAGTATATTCGTAACTTGTATATCTTTGCAGAATGGTGTTCTCTAGAAATACACACGGGGATTGGAAGGAAGGAATACATCATTCTTTGAAAACATCCTCAGAAGCAAAACAACTGTCTTTCTGAATTTAGAGTGTGAGAAATGGAACCACTTATTCTGTCATTTTAACAATAAAAAATTTGTTTAATTCCATTCTATTTATACTGGCAAAACTGAATATTGGATCTTAGACTGATTTTCCATTTTGTTCTCTACAGTGGGCTCATGTGAGTAACAAGGGACTACAGACGTAAGTTGTGATCTAGGTACTCCTGTGAATTTTAATATTTCACTAGTACACTTTTCACCACTGCCAAGTCATTTATTGCAGTTGAGGTAATAAAATTTTATGATTATCCATTTATATATCAAAGGTTCATCTACTTCAACATCCCATGCCAGCACCAAAAGAACATGGTGAGCCTATAATGGTATTTCCACGGACAGTTTTCTCACCCTGTAGCTGTGTGTTGCTCAGAAGGTTCCTGAGCTATGAGTAACAGCTTTCTATTTATATTTAATAGCCCTCAGTGGATTCTTGTGCTAATGATCTGTGTGTGGAATGACTCTTGGCCTTCACCTCCACGCCAGTCTTTCGGATGTTGCTGTATACATCAAGTCCACTTGCACTAGGAAGGGAGTAAGTCATGGTGGAAGTTTCTGAGAACAGAAACACTTCTTGCTGACTACCCACAGAAAACAAGGGAAAGTTTAGACCTTAAAATTGTTACTAAATACGCTGTGATTTAAGCACATTTCCCATTAATTCTCTGCTACTTCTGGAAGTTCATTTTACTATTTCAGTGTTAAAAATGCATAGCTGAATTTCAGCAGCTCTCTAGCAAACTAGTTGCAAACAGAAGGAAAAGATCCCACATAGGACTGAAAACTCAGGACACAAAAATCAATACCTTTATTTTTCAAATCCTTTTGAAGTTTTTCATATAAAGGGTTTTTATTTCAATGTGTCCACAAACAGAACTGAAACAGAAGACACATATGAGCATGAGAAACAGAAATGGTTTTTTTCCAGACATAAATTCCTCTACTTACTCCAGATGCAGACAATTACGTATTCCGTATTTATCTTCCTCTGTTGTGATCTGTCCTTACACATTTCATTTTAATCCAAGAATTACGGCATCTAAATCTTCTCACATGGAATGCAGGGAGACAAAGCTCTAATGGCTATGAGATCCTTACTGAGCATTTTTGATCCCTGCTCAGATGCAAATCACTGAAGCACACTAGTGACAAATGCTGATATTTTATTTTCAGCTACTAGAAACTCTTGTACTTTTAGTTTGTGGGGTTTGTTTTGGTTTTTGTTTTTCGTGGGTTTTTTTGTTTGTCTTTTTTTTGCATGCTGTAAGTGTGCAAACACTTTGTCTACTCTGAACACTAAAGACTTAAAGATGCATGACTCAGCTTTGCTCTCTCATTCATTCTGGTGAAACAATCTTTGAAACTTCGAGTGGAGGAGAAGCTTGTCATCCTACCCTAAGTCCTCTTCTAACAGCTAAATGCTATCACTTACAAGCTCCAGTCATCCAGACCATTATTCATCAATTTGCAGTTAAGCAATAGCAATCAGTAAGGTGTGGCTGTCCCAGACTGAGAGCAGTAGGGAAGACTATTCCTGCCTTCCAGCTGCTTCAGGAAAGCCCACCTGCTGCACTGTAATTCTGCAAGGAGTTATCGCCCTACCTCGGAGTCACTGCAGGGAGGAAAAGGCTATGAGGCCCTCAGTCTCAAACTCTGGCACCTCCTCCTGTCCATCTGTGCTGGGGATCTGCAGCGAACATGCAGAGCCCTTTTCCTCGATGTGCAGCAAACAATCCTGCCTAATCACAGCTGATAAGGCAGGAATCCCTTTGTGGCCTAATCTATTAATTAGAATCACTAATTGTAGGGCTACTGATTAATTAACTGGAAGTGAGCTAGCCCAGCAGAATTCAGTCTCCAGCTAAGACTTTATGGCAGAGATTCTGATTGATGAAATCAAAATAGTGTCTCTTACAATTTACAAAGCATCAATTCTCTCAGTTAATAAAATACATAGAGCTGGGAATATCACTGCAAATATAAAGTGGGGTCTGTATTACCATCTTAAAAATGTTGTATTATAAAGTTTTTCATGTTAGCTGTTTCACCAACAATCATCCTGGGTCATTCATACTAATGCTGTCACCACTTCTTTATTAGCTGATGTGTTTTATGTTTTACTGTAATTCCCTAATTTCTAGAGTTCCATCTTTCTTATAGGCTATACACAAAATACAGCTCTAATCGACACCAGTATCAGGCTGCTACTTCTATTACAACACTACATGTGCACAGGGAAAATCTCCATTTGTTTTTATTTTCATCCTACTCCCAGATTTTAGTTTCATTTTACTCCTGAAATACTTACAAGTCTCTAGGATTTTTCAAGAACATGGAACCTGAAGGCTCAGTGCTAAGAGTCCTAGACATTGCTCGTGTTTACACAAAGCTTTTAAGCTTTTTCTTGTATTAGTCAATGCTTTTGATAAGCTGCTTGGCCTTGTCCATACTGAAGCCGTCTTGAACACATTCAGCATGTAAACTTTGGGGGGTTTTAAGTGTTAAAAATTGGGGACTAATATTAAATATCACCTCTCCTCTATGAGAAGGTCAATGGTTAATCGATCTTAACAATGGTGATAAAAGGAAGATGATAAACTTAGAATCATTCAAGTAAACTCTCTTGTGTGCCTTCAAAGGTATTTGGAAGAGTGTTTAGTAACTGATATAACTTTAAAGTATCAGAGGACAATCATTGTGGTCTATTTTCTATTTCAACCTGATCTAACATCAGCCTGGCCTAACTTGGATACTGGATCCTTTTTTGAGCAGCTATTTGGACTATATGACTTGTGGAAGTCCCTTCTAATCTTAATTGTTGCATTATACTACCCATTTTGATTTTGTCTGAATATGATGACATTAATTGCATTGAGCCTATTTGTGATGCAGAGTAGTCTGAGCTCAAAGTTGAAGACAGAAGCAAGTATTATTGCTACAACAAAAGATGGCGCCTTTTTCTCCACTAACTCTTTTGTTCTGCTAAAAAATAGGGCCATTTCTATTATCTGTTCACTTTGAAGGTGATCCCATGAATGTGAGCAGAAAATCTGTGGAAGAAATGAACACTGACATGAGCAAGGTTGACAGGGCAATCTGGCCTGACAGCTTTTTGCAGTCGTAGTTCTTTTTTTGTGGATAAATATGTGCAAACTAACTCTATTTTCTACATGTGTGGCCATTATTTGTAGGTACTTGATTATTTTTTTCAGAAAAAATCAGATTGTAGATGGTGAGCAAAAGATTCATATTGAATGTTTACTGTTTATAGCATGTGAGTGGTTAGTCAAACAAGAGGAGGCGGATTCTGCTCCCCAGAAGAATGCATTTGTATTTTCTCTGTACTGCTAATGGTGGAACTTACATATTAACAAGTAACTAAATACTTCCAGAATTAACATTATCCTGATAACATGCAAAATCAAAATGATTGTGTAACCTTTTGAGAACTATTTCACAAATTGACAACAAACAAAAGCATTCTCCCAAATAACGACAAACTGATCTCTTTGTTTGCATTTACTGAGTATTTCCTGATTATTTTTTGATCTATTTAACCAGCTCTTTAGGCATTCTAAAAAGTATTTTCTGGAAAATATTATCAACATTTCTTTGTGCATTCAGGCTCAGCCCCATGAGCTCAACATCTGCAGTTCTTTATAGTAAAAGTCTTTAATAGCGTTGTCCTCAAAGAAGATACACAGTTTATGTCATGAGTGCGATGGGTGTCTGTACTTTAATCTTCTTGTTGGGTTTATGGTTCACATAGAATAAGTAATGGACAAATATAAGCATGTCAGACAAGAACAGTTTATGTGAAACACAAAACCTTTAAGAACGTTGCACTCACTTGAGAGAACATCATAAATGAAATCTAGTAAATAGGATACGGTTAATAGAATTGCAAACAGAAATGTTTAAAGCACATTTAAGTGCCAGTTTCCAAGATCTGTGTATATCAACATCACCCGTGCCTTTTTTTGTCTGGTATTTTATTTGAGTCTTCTTTGCAGATTTTGCTAATTGCTGCAGATTACACTAAGAATACAATGAGGATCAAAGTTTAAAAACTTTCTCAGCTGCTTTTCTCTCCTCCTAACATTTTGCATGCAATATTATTGTGAAGTTTGATTTTGCCTTTGTACCTGAACTGAGAAACCCCATGGTTTTTTCCCAAGGCCTTAATTTTCAAAGCCCTGCTACAGTTTTATTTCTTTTTTTTTCCAGGCTACTATTTATGATTCACCTTTTAATGGAAAAAATACAAGAGTAGAGAGGTGACTTTCTGAGCATAGAAGTAATATGGACGCACTTCTCCAAAGGTTAAGGGTGAGTCAAATTCTCAAACTGTGAGTGAGTGAGTGAGTCTATGTGCCTGTGTAGGTTTTGGAGGGGAAGAGGAGAATTTCAGGGAGGGGTCCAGGGCTGGAGATGGTAACAGCACTTTTTTTCTCATGACAAAATAAGAGTGCAGAAAGGATACATGCTCAGTTGTATAAGCACAGAAATGCTCTTTGCTCCATGCTCTACACATGAAAGAAACCTATTGAAAGCTCAGATCTGCACCTCAATGGACTAATAACATGCTATGATATTTACTTTTTGAATGCTAAGCTGCTGATGGATATTCTTGTTAATGTTTTTGAGAGTGTATCTGAGAGCCATGTGTGTAGAAAACAATCCAAAGAAACAAAATCATTTTAGCAGAGCTCACTGCGGTCTGATGTATGCACAAAATATTAAATGTACTTAGTTACTTGCATTAATAAATAGACTATGTGCTTGATTTTTAAAAGTTGCATGACAAATTAAATATCATTATCTGATTTGGAATAGCTCCGGATCTGTGACAGGTGGCATTAGTGTACGGGTGCTTGGGCTTTTTTTATATTGGGTTTTTGTCCTGAAAGGTTGCTACAGACATTTTGGGAAAAAAATTAAAGAACAGAGGAGAAGAAAATCGATTTATTTCCAATAAAAAAATGGGAGCACAGGTGTGTAATAACTGGTTTAATGGCAAAAGTATCTGTTTCAGAACAGCTGTATCAACTTAAGTGAAAATGGACCAGCTGGAAAAAATGAAATCAGCATGAATCATAGTCCAAAAGGTCACTGATCTAAAAATATACACCCCAAGAAAAAGATAAAAAATACATATGCAATCTAAAATTGCCAAGTAAAAATTAAAATCTTTGTATACATTCTAAACTTAGGGCATTAATTTATTTGAAAGTAATGTGGAAAGAGGCAAAAAGCCACCCCTGTGATGTCACTTTCATTATATGGAACAGAGCTAAGGAGATAAAAGAAGATCATGCAGAGCCCAGGAGAAGATTAAGCCTCTTTATCTCTCTGTGGGAGGGGGAGAGCACAAATACAGGTAGTATTTTGTGTACAGAGAAGATGCAGGAACTCCAAGTGACTGAGTTTTAATGTGCACTTCTGATACTGAAGTGCACTGAAGCATAACAGGAGCCATGCACCCAGGTGCTGAGGATGATTAAGTCACTGCAGTCAGCCAAAATTATACATCTAACAAGTAAAACCAAATCCCTCTTTTTAATAAGATTCCAAACATAAATTTGGAAGGAGGAGAAACAAAGTTCTGTTGGATGCTGTACCTTCTTGCCACATTTTAACAAGAAGAAAAGAAAACATAAGTCTGTGGTAGGAAAGAAAATTCTGTGCAGGTACTTTTGAAGTCTGGGCCTTGTTAGCAAAGCCTAGAGATGTTCCAAAAGCAGATTGTACAACATTTTGTCAAGAGTAGTTTGTATGTATGTGCATACCAGAAGTTTCAAAAGGACACTAATTTGCCTTTGTTTTTCCTGTGGTAAAATCTCATTGCAACATCAAGCACTGGCAGAAGCAAAGACTGACATGCCACTTGCTGGCCAAATAAAGGCTGGACACAGGGCTCACAGGGAAATGACACATGCATTGTCCCAAAGGACTTTTCCTAGAAAATATGGCTCTTGTTTAATTGTATTAGTAAGCAATCCCCCTATTCTTTTATTAGCCATCCAATTACAGCAAAAGGAGCAGATGGACTCACACTAAGCTGTTTTCAATAACACACCACTAAATTCAAGGGAATATGACTGATTTGCACTAATACCTCTAGCAGGCCCAGAATATTTACAGAAAGGTTTGACAATTTTTCTCTTGTCTGCCAGTTGCCTTGGTTCTGTTTTAAAATCTCATATACGTGCATCTCCTTCTCTCTACGTCTCATTTCCTTGCAACTCATAATATCACGTAGTGGTGGCGCCTTTGGTGTAATACCACTTTATTGCAAAGGTCCTAAAGGGCTTAATGAGTTTCTCTTATTTCTTGGAGTATCCATTTCTGCTTGATGTCAGGTGGTATCCTTCTTCTTTTGGTAAGTTTATTAACTTCATTATTTTGCTTGTATTTATTTTTAGTTTTTTTTTTCTAAGAGAGGTAGGAGGGCACATAGAAGGAGGACATATTGCCATAAAAACTCTTTGGGGTGATAGAGATTAAGGGACTTTATACCACTTTCTAAAGATGGATAAACTCCAAGTTTATTTAATTTCCCCTGGCAGTCCTTTTCACTGCCTCATCTCCTGACTGTGGGCTATCAACCCAGTTGTAAATCCGAGATTAGACTGGGTGGTGAATCACTGCACCAGCAAGCAGGAAGCAAAATAGAAGCAGAAGGTCAAGCAGGGGACAGTTGCTTTACAAAGAGGAAGGTGATGGAGTACACCAGAAAACTGAATGGAGGAGCTATAAAAGGGAAGTTGAAAATAACATTATTTTGAGATTATCAGAGGCTCAGTTTAGCAGCTCCTTCAGTGAGGTTGTGGTAGACATTTACATATGGGGACTGAGAAGATATATTCAGATTAACAAGGTTTTAGTAATATTTATATGTAATGGATGTTTGTGCTGTCAATTAATTCATAAGAATTAAACTGTGTTTTAAGAAATAAAGCAAATTATCCTAATTATGAACAACCATATGTGTTATTGTTTCTCTTTGTTGATACATTGGCAGGATTCCTCCCTCAAGTGGCTTTCTGAACAACATTCCCAAACTGGCACATTTTGTTGTGGGCATTATCATGTAAAACAAATTAAAATGTTGATTTCCTAATTGTTTAAAGTATTTACTGCACAATTTCTGAAGCATGGAAGACCAGTGTTACGTGATTGTTTTTCTATTATAGCTAGTTTTCTCCAAAAAAAACCCACTTGAATTATTCATGTCTTCATAACACAAAATATCTTTCCAATATAAAGCACAGCATTAGAGGATCAGTCGTGATCTGCAGCACAGTAACCAATTCCTTTTTCTGCTTGTACTTTTGGACTTGTATTTTTTTTCAATAATTTTATAGGATTTTCTCAAAGTTGGCTTGCACTGCAAAGTTTTTGTCCAAAGTTCTTGCTGATTAAATCAGCTTTCTGACTCCAAAGCAAAATTGCCTCTGCAAATGACAAGATCCTTCATCCAACAAGGACAAGAATCCCCAACACTTTCAGCCAAAGATGTTGAATGAAGAACAGCAAAGGATAATCTAGTGCTTCTCTCTGAAACGCACCTCTTCTGGCTACCAAAAAAGTTCCAGCTATGCTTGGATTGCCACTGCCAAAAGCAAGAGAGGACACCAATTCAGACTGAAAAGGATTGCTGGCCGTGCCCAGGAATGATAAATTTACTCAGGAGAGGAAAAGGGGCCCTTCAGATAACCAGGAGGACTTCAAAACACGGAGATCTGGGCTGGAAAACAGAATCCATGGCAAGAATCCATATTCAAGTTGAGAACAGGCTAACAACAGCCAGCAGCCAGTGCTCATCTCCATCTACTTGCCTTTCAATAGTTTGGTGCCACTTTGGCAGTCCTTTCTCTTCTCACAAATACCTCTCAGAAAGACTCTCATGAGTGCCTTCATGTTTGTGATGTCTCAAATTGTAGAACAGCCCCAAAGCAAATATAACCCTTTTCAAATTTTCACCAAGATAATTTCATTTTTCCTCCTTTGATGTTTTATTCAATGTGCATATTTGCCTTTTTCAAAGTCAGAGTCCCCTACTAACAGACCTTGATTAGAAAATCAGAAGAAGCAGGGTAGCTTACATCCCCCCTGCTTGTTGAGTGTAATTAGTAGGGAGTGAGGGTGCATGAAACAATGTCTGAGAGTGCTTGAGTCCAAGGAGAAGAAGAAAGGGTTAATGCACAACATGGCTGAAGAAAAGCAGAAAGTACAAGACATATTAGAAGAATGGTGAAAGCTGTAGGAGGTCTAGGAAGTGTGTAACAGGTCTTTCATGAATAAGAACTGGAAGGAAACATACACTGGCCTGTGGGACAAAATAGAGGATATGTCAGAAAACACTTCACACACATATTGGTGTTAAGTCTTATTGTTCAAGTTCATGGGCTCTGAAGTGTGTTGCTGCTTACACATCATTTATCACAGTTTAAAATCTAAAAAATTTAAAATTCACTTGCAAATCACGAACTAGCTAATGAGTATGACATTCCTATTTATACATATTTACAGGCTCTTACCATCCCCTCTACTCTATTTATAAGAGGCATTTGAGAGTTATGAAAAATCCAAAGCCAAGCCAATTATGCAAACAACTAGACGAAAGCAGCATGCTGTGCTATTATGACTGACTGTTAAAGGGATCTTTACAGACTCATTGAGATCTTTTAATTGTGCAAGGTATTCAAATCAGCAGCCCTTACTGCTGGGAATCAGGCCCAGGCAGCATGGGTTTATGAACAATGGGCAAGGGAGCTGGTGAGGGTCTGGAGCACAGGTTCTACGAGGAGCAGCTGAGGGAGCTGGGGGTGTTTAGCCTGGAGAAAAGGAGGCTCAGGGGAGACCTTATTGCTCTCTACAACCACCTGTAAGGAGGGTGTACTTGAGGTGAGGGTTGGTCTGTTCTCCCAGTTAACAGGTGACAGGATGAGAGGAAATGGCCTGAAGTTGTGTCAGAGGAGGTTTAGATTGGATATTAAGAAGAATTTCTTCACCAAAAGGTAATCAGACGCTGGAATAGGCTGCGCTGGAAGGTGGTAGAATCATCATCTGGAAGTGTTCAAAAAGCCTATGGCTGGGGCACTGGGGGACAAGTGAATGTGGTGGTCCTGGGCTAATGGCTGGCCTTGACAATCTTAGAGGTCTTTTACAACCAAAACAATTCTATGATTCTAAGACAATGAGGTCCCACATGGTCATGAAACAAGAAATAGTGAGCAATTTCTTGCTGTTTCCTTCAGTATAAAATACAATGAACATCAGATTGAATTATTTAAGTCTTCAAAGCAAACTCATTAATTTAGTTCCTTGGAAACTTCCCAAAAATTTGTAGAACCTCTTACCACAGCTTGTTGTGGATACTAAAACATTACAGGGCTTCAAAAAAAGCAGCACAAATTACTGGAAAAGCAATTAATCAAAGACAATGAAATACAATGTGAAAGCCTCTGACTTTGGAAGTCCTGAGGCTGGGAGGGTGTTCTGGAGAAGTGCCACCACTTGCCTGGTCTCCTTTTTACTCTCAGCATCTGTGGCTGACCGCTGTCAGAAAAGTATGAGGCTAGTTAGACCTTTTGTCTGGGCCAGCATAGCTCTTCTTTTGTCTCTATGTGCTCAGGGGCACAATGTGATGAGGTGGACCGAGTTACACAACGCGCTATCTTGCCTCTTCCAAAATTTTTTCAAATCTGCCTGTTGTTCCTGTTTCCACAGTCCTGGCACACCTGACTGACCCACAGTGGGCTTTTCCGCCCCAATCTCAGCCTTTGGTAACTGTCTTGGACAAACAGAGCTAAAGTTTGGATATGAAAAAAGAGGGAGGCTGTGCCTTCATATGGCTGTGAGGATACTGTGCTATGCCAGCGCAGCTTGAGCCCATGTAACAGTGCTGTGGGAGGGATTATATCCCCTGTACACTTCCTGGCCTTTCTTGCCCCAAGTGAATCAACATCTGGGCTGAGGGCTGCAAAATGAACAATCGCCATCTGCTGTCGCCAGTGTCTCTGTGCCAGAGGACATTTCAACCTTCATGAAATTTGGGATCACTGGTGATTTTCCTGGAATTGTACTGCAGTATAACATGGCACATTCTTTAACATTAGCTTCCTGCTGCTCTGTTGTGCAGTGCTGAGTATCAAATGTCCAGGACATCTTGCCCTTTTCATGCACTGCTATTGTCACGTAATCCACCTTGTGTCCAGCACAGCTCCACTGGCTGCCTTTGGAATTGAGTCTGTGGGGGTTTTGTATGTGAGCAGGCTCTGCTATGCTACTTGTTTCTCAGGGGCCCTGTTTCTGGTTGAGCAATTGAACAGAAACATGAAAAGATATCACAAAAATCTACAACAGAAATATGACTGTGAAAGAATGGAAAAAACACGGTGGGCTAGAAGAAAGCGAATTAGAAGAATTTGAACCAGAGCTCCTTGTTAACATCTCACAATACGCTTCAGGACGTCCCTGAGGAACTGGGCTTGGCAGAATGGTTAGAGTCAATAGAAAGTGTGTATCCCATATGTTTTTTCCAAAATGGACTTTTAAATGGAGGACATTTGGCACTTGCAAAGGCAGTTCAGCAAGTATGCATCTGTCCTTCCAGTGCAATGCGTGCAAGTTGTAATCAGCTCCAAGTTCTGCCAGAAGAATTTTGGTGTAGACATGACCTCAGTCCTTTACAGCAAAAAACACAGGCAACAGAACTATGTGTGCAAAAATCTCTCCGGCAATCGTACAGGCATGTGAGGCTAATTAACCAGTTAGATGTGAGCTGATAGTTCATACAATCCCAAGAGCTGGGCATGTACACAAACCATAATCTACTTATAAAAGTTATAATCATGCTTTTTTGCACATAATATTCTGAAATTTTTGGAGGAAGCTACATGTATCATTTCATTTCTATCTTATTTTTCCTCCTCAAGAAAGGGGTAGTTTTTCTCTGCCTTCAGTAACACTCTGGCCATTTAATAAAAAGGTGTCACATGTTCATGCTACTTTTATTATTTGTGATAAATGTATGATACTATTTCATTATGTAGTTTATTACGAAGCCGCCTGGTTTTCAAACATAATTTCCTCCTGTATTCTGCATTCATTCTGTTAAGCAACAGTTTACCATCAGTTATAGGTACTGCCTCATGCACATGGTACGAAGTCCTTTTATCTGATTAAAAAAGATTAAAGTGGAAAAACATTTAATCAACATAAGTACTGAATTTAAATGGAGAAAGTACTTTTTGATCAGAAGAGATATTATGTCCCTCCCTCCTGTGATTAGAAGAAGTGACATGTCTTTGCCACTAGCTGACTTGTGTGTGTCACTTGCATTGCCAGCAGCAATAGTTTCATGTGCTGATTCTAATGAATCGCGACACATATTGTTAATTATTCTGACATGAATTTTTCTTTTGGACAGACATTGTACATAGCATTAATAAAGTACCACCCAAATACATTCCTGTATTACTGTTTTCAAAGAAAGTTGTTCCATAGAAAACATATTGAAAAGCAGCTCCATGTCAGGAATGTAGTTTCAGCTCTATATTAGGATGAGCATGTAATCATAATTATTTTGGGGGAACTTGGGAATGTGTAGTAGGCTAACACGGAAATGACACACTGAAAATCCATTTTTGAAAACAGAGGACTGGTATCGGAGTGATATAAATACATACCAGACAAATGACTTTGTTTTTTATTACACAAAGCTACAGATGAAATCAAAATAGTGAAGACATGCATTTAAGAAAGTGAGGGTGCAATTTAAGCAGGCAGTAGGAGGCCTTCAATCTTCTGGAATATGATCATACAACTTTAATCAGCAGCCCATCTCCTATTGGCATGTAGAACTGAAATTCCAGTTTAAAAAAAGAAAACAGAAAAAGTATGATCAGCGAGGTTATTTAGGGAATTTAATGTAAAATGATGACTTTTCATTTTCCCACTGAAAGGAACATATTGTGTCTTAAGATCATACTGAGTCTCACTTTCTTACTACAGTCTTTTAGAGTGGTGTGGGGAGCTGGTTTTCCTGGCTGGAATAATTTTCTCTTGAAAGTCAGAAGCCACTGCTTTTATCATACTTTCAGTATTCTTGCTTGATACCATACAAAATGTGGCTGCCCTGGTTAGCTAAAGGAAGAATGGAAGGCAAGAACATTTTCCTTTCATGTAAGCTGTAACATCAGGGAATACCCTCTCCAGCATATACTATTGCCTTGTGGGTAGGCAGTGTATATCTCTGAAGAAAAATAAAAGAATTCAATAGAAAGCAAATTGTAGTATTTTTTTAAACACATACCCTTTGCTTTCTTTCTGTAAACCTACAAATAATTGATCTGAATTTCAGTCTTGGGTTATGTGTGAATGCACAGAAGAATAGTCTGGCTTTATCCAACCACCAATTTTTCATTGCTGCTGTTTTTCACTGTTGCTCTACATTGATTTCTGTACTTTAAAGGGTTTCTCTTGCCGTCCTGTGCAATACCATATGGAATTACAGCCTCACTGAAAAACAGTCGGTAAGGAAAGATGCTATGACTATACATCCCAATAATCAGATTTCTGCACAGATGGATATTTAGCTTTGCATAGCTTCTTTAGACCCAGGATCAGCCCTTCCCTGAAATGCTATTCATGTCACGGACAGCTAATACATAAATAATAGATTCAAAAGAAAAGTATAAATAACTCTCCTCCCTAAGCAGACATAAAAATAAACACAAACCCTAGCTGGAATATGCCTAAATAAAACCTCTTTTCTAAATCCTTTTAGAAATCCTTTAAATACACCCGCTATTTGCAAGATATGCTTTTCTTAGGGATTCATGATTTTGTAAGTCAGGTGTTGGTATCAGATGCAAACAAAGAGATACTCCTTTTTTTCTTCTCCTTCTCACACTGCAGTTCATAATCTTTTAAAGAAACAGAATGAATACTGCCAATAGGGAAATTAACACAACACAACTAATCCCAACAGTGCAGGAACAGTCTGTTGTTCCCTGCTACAGCTATTTGTGGTTTTATTCCTCCCTTAAACATTTTTACATCAAATTAGGGGAAACAGCAGCTAATATTTAATCTAGGAGTTTGTGCATGGTACTCAAGGCTATGGCTTACAGTAGCAGTTGGATCATTTAGAAAATATCAGTTTAATAATGGACAAAATCTGATTTTTTAAAATTTTTGGGCCAACTCATTTGGAGGTCATGGAGGAAGAGAGGAGAGCCCCAAAGCCATGAAACCAAGAGATGAGAAGGGCAGTCAGTTGGGAAATGACACTGGCAAATCACTCCTCTACCTGACACAAATAAATTATTTGAACTTCATAGAAGTTCATAGGACCGTGGACTAAGTCTAAGGACAAGAATATGCTCTTGTCAAAATTTGAAATTGGATGTGAGGAAGTGAATTCCCTGTGAAAGTGAATTTTTTAGCAGACCAACAGGTTTCCATGAAATGCTTTGAGATTGCTGGAACAGGAATTTTTGACACAATTTTATTTCTAGGTTCATTGTTTGGTTTGGTTTGGTTTGGGTTTTGTTTTGATTTGTTTCATTTGTCTGTTTTTAGAGAAAGTCTTCAGCTTATTTAAAACCTAAGTAATATCTCTTGGCTTGACTTTTGTTTTTGTTGCTCTTAGGTTTATAGCATTAGACAAAATGAATCAGATTATTTCTCACAGCTCTGTAGCTCTTTATAAAGGTCAATGTTTAGCTATTGAAAATGTTGGAAAGAAGATACATGTGGCATTTTGGGCTATTGATCTGTTTGTAATGTATCATAGTGGCCTCCAGTGCTTTAATTTCCTTCCTAGCCCACTTTTAGAGCTGCTCTCAAGGTGGGAAAGAATGTTTTATATCTTTCCTGAGTTTCTCTGCCCTTACCTTCTGCCTACATTTCAACACCTGACAAAATCTTTTTATCTTTGGACTTGGGCTTTCTGTATTCATGAGTAGTTAGTTGGTCTGTAGCCCTTTTTACTTCATCTCTTGTGCCTCAAAGAATTTAGCACCATATCAACTATGCTGTTATCCAGTAAACACTTACTGTGGAGAGATGAGATGCTGAAAATAATGTAAAAATTAAATATTCATTGACTTGAAGGTTAATTCAACTAGGAGTACATGTGTGTAGGAGGAATATGGTTGCAAGCTCTATAGTAAGTAGGTTTTTCAAATTATATAAGTGACAGGCTGATTTCAGAGCTTTCATTTTATCTGACCAACAATGGAAATGGAAATGAATATATGAAAAGGAAAAGTTCTTGGGAATATGCTGTCTCATTTATGCTAATAGAGAAAATCTGTACAATCCATGGAGCAAATCCATAACATTGAAGTTAATCAATATTAACATAATATAACTGGGATCAAGGTGAGGGTTCAACTGATTTGGTCCATAGCACCTACATTTGGTGTTTCTAAATACCTGGGATGAAAGGCTGAATTTTTTGGTTGTTAAACTTCCAAGGTAAAGTTAAGAGTGCTGGCAGTAAGAAAGCATTCAAAAGTTACATATTGCCTCCCATTTGGAATTTGCTCTGTAGAGTAGAAAGGTGCTTTTGTGGGAAATGTAGAACAATATTCTGAACATAAATTAAAAATTAAAAACTTCTGAAAGTTTTGCAATACATGGAGACTCCAGACACAGTAATGGGAGTGAAAAGCAAAAAGAAATATTCAAAACACAGATCCATGTGTTGGTAGATGGATAAAAAGTTTCTAAGGCATGAAAATCTGAAAGCCCAGAGATCCAAAAGGACTAAGCAAGCCCTTAAATTTTAGTCTCAGTTCTGCTGGAGACATTAGCAATTTAGAAATTAGGATAGAGTTAGCAGCTTTCCCAGCCTGTTCCTGGAGCGATTCATAATTGTTTTTAATTACATCACTGCTGTTGGTCTAAAGAAGTTGGAATATTTTTCCATTCCTCTGCATTAGCTTTTAGCATATTTACAAAATGTGGTCAGAAAGAAGATTAAAAATAGATCTTGTAATACTGAAATGTACTTGTTACTTTCAGTTTGGAGCTCCCACTTTTGTTTAGTGTTCTGTCTAGGACAGAATTTGATTTATTTTAAAAGAGCATAGCATTTTATGGGCTATGTGATCTTGCGTTCATCTTGCAGGCTTGTATTTTCACCACTGACACATCTGACACATAGTTCACTCATCATTGAAGTAATTGCTTACTTTAAAGTACTGTTTTTCCCAGTATGTGTAAGGTGTTGGCCCCACTTCTCCCCAGAGGTTACCTGAGGCTGCTGGATTCCTTCTCTGTACATTTCCCAGTTTTGTGATGCTTGGGTTAATTAATGGCTGATATTCTTTCACTAGATAGTTCTCTCATATTTTCCATGTTGAGTGTTCCTATGAATGCATCTGAGGTGCCCTGTAAAAAACATCCTAGCAAAAATTCAGCCACTTGGAAATTCTTTCTTACTCATCACATAAGTTTAGTCTTTATGTTGTCCCTCTAAAATGTATAGTCCCTCTAGAATAAATAAAGCTTCTTGCTTTCCTCTCAGTGTCTGAATCTGTTTTCTTGTATGTGGACACATGCATGAGCTTTAATCCCCATGTAGTGATTAAAGACGCAAGGCATCCTTTCTCTTTTACAAGTGACTCTTTAACAAGAATTTAGGAAGTTAAAAGGAATTAAAATTAAAATTAAGGTAGAGAATTTAAATTAAAATGAAAATTAACATGAAGAGCAAATAAGCATCACGTGAACTGGAGAACTCTGCATGCTTCCTTTTGCCTCAGTGGTGTTGCTGTCAGGATAAAGTACAATGGTATGACTTCGTCCCGTTCCTTTTAGCTCGTTTTACTATTCTGTGCAGGAAGTCCCAGTGTTAGTTTCATGTCTTAATGTTCCTAGTCTGGAAAAAACACGAAGAAAGCTGAGTGTAACAGAGAAATGAAGACTGTTCTGAAGGGCAAAAGTCAAGGCAATAAGCAGTGTTTAAGGAGCTCAGTAATAGACAGAAACGACAAAGTTACGAGGGCATGTAAGGATAGGCCAGTGGGTAATAGGTTTAAATTGAAGGACAGTAGGTTTAGATCAGATTTAAGGAAGAAACTCTTTGCAGTGAGGGTGGTGAGACGCTGGAGCAGGTTGCCCAGAGAAGCTGTGAATGCCCAGAGAAGCAAGGCTGCTGGCACCTGCACCAAGCTCCATTGCGAGGATTACATGCACACCAATAATTGCAGTGTCCTGGCACAGCCAGAGGGCAGTTAATTCTCACTCCAGGGGAAGTCCAAGTTATGTCTAGAATTAATACACAAATCTGATGGAACACTAACACATTTATCACTTGCACTTTGAATTCACACTCTACCTAAGTAGAGAATATGATGTGAAACTCTTTAAAAAGGGCAAAGGTAAGGAGGAGCATCAGCTTTGCTGCTTTTGAGCAGAGGTACAGCAATAGACTGTGAAAAAATGTTAAAGCTGAGACAAATAACGGCAACATAAATGGAAGCTTCTGTATAGTCCAGTTCCTGTTTTGCTTAGAAGGAGACTGAATAAGTGAAACGCAGAGATTAAATGATGCCCGAGCAAACAAGGGGACCATAGACCATGGTTTAATGTTGGGTAACAGTGGAGGGAAAATGAGAGATCCTTATGTTTTTAGCATCTGGTACTCCTATGTTTTATTTTAATTTTTTAATATAACTTTCTCCAGCATCAGAAAACACAATGTGTCTGCCTCTTTTATTCTTTAAATCTCATGGCCAAACTATTTAAAATGGTACATTACTTTTCTCTATTTTTATGGTTTATCGTGACAGAACCAGTCCATGATAAATCCTCTTGCATTGCTGCAACATCTGCAGTCAAATAGTCTATTATGAATGCAGAGGTTAAAAAAAATGTTAGCCCTGTGTCTTCCACTGCCAATTATTTTAATACCAATCTAAAACGGATTTTTTTTGCTCCACTATAAAACTAGAGAATTGGTAATGCATTGAAAGCTTACAGGTTTTGGTTTTTTCCCAAGTGGTAGAACAGAGGAATGATCTTTATCCCTGAGATGAAGATTAGGGACTTAATAGCTCTGTTTCCCAGACATACTGACAAACAGGTAAATACATCTGGAGAGACTTTCTTCCTAAATGGTGAATAGTTCATGCTATACAAAACCTTTGGCATGCATTTAGCAATTTTGCTCATTAATTTTTGTTGCATGCACTTTTTTTGGTTAGAATTTTAGTCAAAATTGCCTGGTTTATCAACAGGGTATAGTATATGGAACTCTACAATTAAAAGGAATTCCTTTCTTGTAGAAAGGAAAATAGTATAGAATATAGTCTGTATTGTACGTTTGCTTTCATAAGACACCAGAGATGTACATGTATATTTTCAAAGTTAGAAAGATGAACTTTCAAAGTAAGTGTATCCTAAATGCCATTAAAAAGTGGGATGGCTAGAGTGGCCAGTGAGGATATGGAAGAAAAGGATGGAAAGGTTTTCAACAGGAAGGAGAAAAAAGAGCCTTTTTTTTTCTTTCTGGTGTGAGTGTGAGAGAAATTCTGTGCTGGTGAGAAGAGGGAAAACTAAAGCAGAGATTTTCTCCTGACAAATCTTTAAATTCATGGTCTGGAGAAAAAATATGCCTTCTAAGAAGTAATTAATATCTTTTATTAACATCGTGTCTCAGAACGAGACACTAATTTTGTTTGAAATTCTCTGCCAGTAGCTAAATTAGCATGATTGAACTGAGAGAGGTGAAAGCCATAATTTTAATGCTTTATTCAGATAATTATTTAAATTATAGAAAAGTGATAGAGGAGGGACTTACATTTTTCTCTATCACAGAATAATCATGTGTCAGAAAAGTATGCACTACTTGAAAAGAAATGCCTGTGAATTAACAATTTGGAGTTCTTTCCCTGATGATAAAAAGTGCTAGATATAATCTGTAGGCTACTATTGACGCAGACAAAAATAATGGCAAAAGGTGCTAAAAAATTCCAATCCTTCCCATCTTTTTTATTTTCAATGATGAAATTGTTTTTAAAAGCCTTGCTGAGCTAAAGTGCATAAAAGAACTTTCAAAGTATCTAAACAAGGGGAAATCTACAAGTTCCACATTTATTTAAGAATTATTATTTCTATTTCAAGAAGTTGGGAATGAATTTGAATGTGGAATTCCAAAGTTTATGGCTTGCTATATCCTATTAGACTGATTTTTTTTTAAATTTTTTTTTTTAGTTTGGCTTTGCAGAAATGCTCTTTTTAATATCTTCTTGAAGTGCTTAGGAAAAGAGAATTCAAATGAAAATTAAAATGGCAGTTAAAACCAGGAATATGTAGGGATGGCAAATTCAGGAGATTTTCTTGCTGAGGTTCTACAGAATTAGTCTGGTTTAGACATAGAACTTTTCTGTACAACTATGTATCCTACATAAAATGAGCGAAACTCTATCTAAAGTTTTAAATCCCTGAAGATTTTCCTACAACTATTATGTCTTACTAATTTTTTTAAACATTAATGTTTTCTTGTCTCTTGCAATATATAAATAAAACCCCTCAAGCACCTGCAAGAATCAATGCAGGTGAGTTTCCTTGTGTTTAAGTTACTTGCTGTGGTTGTGTCAAAAATTCATGTTTAAAGTAGATTGAATAATACGGTGAAATTTTCCTAGTTTTATTTGCTCCTCATGGGCAGTATTACAATTCTACCCCTGCCACTGCACATGAGAAATCAATTTTGCAACTGAGAAAGAGAAGGACAGGACTGTTAAAGGAATCTTTCCTAATCCCTGCAGGGGTATGACATGACATGGGTTTAACATTATCCTCACATTGTTTTACATAGATAATAATTTCAAACTTGTCAGAGCAGTATTCAAGTGATTTAAAAATCCATTGGATTTTAAATGGATAATAATAATAGCAATTTTATACAATAAAAGCAAGCTTTGTTAAGGTATGTCTGATAGATATGAATTTAGTACTATCACATGCATGCTGTTTGAAAATATTTTATGGAGTTCAGACTTTGTCCTTACTTAAGGATTCCAGACAAAAGACAGGAACAAAGAGCATGAAGTTGAGAAATCACTCCTGCTCATTTCTTCTGAAGTGGGTTTATGGTCAAAATGAGGTGTGTGAGAGCTGAGCCTCACGTAGCTCTTGGAGCCTTATCCATTCCCCAAGGCTGGGCCTTCCTAGGTGGTGGCATCAGAGAGAGATGAAGCATCTCTTTATGCCTCCTTTTCTCTAAAATGACCCTTGTTGGGTGGTGTTTCTTCCCGTGGGTACCCCTTTTGGTAGCCAGAATCCAGCTCCTGCCTTCTATGCTTGTGGCATTCAGCCATTGTTTTGAAGAATGCTGTTGAATTGCCCCTGCCAGTTAGGATTAATAGCTGGCTCTAAACAAATCTGTTTCTGTGATGCATCAGATATACTTCTCTTTGGCAAACATCTCAAACATATGCATAAGATTAGCTAGAGTAAATTTTTTTATGAGCTTAATAGCTTCAGAAGTTATTCAATCTTTGAATGCAAAAATGAGATCAATTAATGCAGCCATCAGAAGCATGTTATTGAGGCACTGTCTATAAAGTTGATAAACAAGTGCATCTGGAGATAATGTTGTCTGCAGACAGAGACCCCCTGCTTGAGACAGCAGTCTCCAGTGCTGAAATGCTATTATTTATTTATCTCTTTTCAGATACAGGGGCTATCTGTACTCTGATACGTACATCAGTTTGTGTAGTACCACTTGGTCTGCTCAAATAGCTTCAAGAAGCCTCTCTGTTCAAAGATTGACTGAAATCTGCAGTAAAATAAACTTACAGAATGTTATAGAATATGGAAACTTTCACTTTCTCAGTAATGTCTGGAATATATTTGCTGCTTTGCCTGCTAAAGGGAAAGCTAGTAAACAAAGATTATAACACTAAAACTGAAGAGACTGTTAGATTGCATGTCAGTGTATCTTTATGTACATATGATCCTTTATTGAGTAAAATACTGTTGTTATTATTATTATTACCACAATCAGGCTATTTTGTGTCATGAATAATGTTAATTCTGAACAGTAAAACTTCTCTAAATAAAGGGGCAGATGGAATGCTGTAGGTGGTCAAGAAGAAGCAAAAGTCATCCCTTTACTGATACAGTGGGACAGAGGAGAGAGAAGGTACCATAAGAATAAGATACGTGGTGATGGGGGACTTTATATTCCAAGAAGAATATCCTCTTTTCTTGAGGAAAGGAAAGAATATGTTTTTAGGAGAAGCTACATCATCAAGCCCCAATTAGTAATGAGTCTTTTATATAGAAAATAGGAGGCAGAAGATACAACCACAATAAAAACTAAATGATTCTGAGCATACCTTGCAGCAGTCTGGTTGTTTCATGGCACTTACTCAGTAGAGAGGACAATTCTGTGCACTAGGAATCTGATAAGCATACATAAAAGGATATTGCTGGCAAGTAATGGAATAGCAATCTGATCCATTTTAATGTCATATGCCATTTCATAGGCTAGGATAAATGATGTAATCAAAGCAATAATAGAGAGAAGGGAAAAGAGAACATTTCTTATTTTGCTGATTCTGGGACTCATTAATGCTGACATAAGGAAAACATACTGGATGTCACAGGTAGACTGTTGTGGTAATGTGCTTTTTTTCCTTCAAGTTATACATTTTTCAAAACCAATTTTTTTTTCTGCTGAAACCATATAGACTGGTCTTCTATTCACAGTAATACTTAATCCCATTACTAGGGAATTCCATAATCTAATGTCACATATATGTTTACTGTTTAGTTGGCAGTGGTATTTTTGGATTTTCATTTTTCATAAGACTGTTGGTAGTTGTTTCCCGTTTTTACAGATCAATGAAAAGCTTGGAATTCTCATGTCTCAAACTTCAAATGTGATTTCAAAAGCTTCTTCATTATATCCCAGACTTTGCCCCATGAAGTGAATGCCATGGACATTTTCCCAACTGCTGCTAGGTACCAGTTTAAAATCAGGGAAAACAGTAAAAAAAATAGTTCAAATATATAATTCTATAGACTGCTTGAGTGTAGCATCATGGTTACTGGATTACTTGACTTTAAATTCTCTGTTTTAAAAAATACTTTAAAATATTAAATAGAGAGTTCATCTTCATTCTCTCATGTTTTTTAGTGCATTCAGCCTTTTGTATAGCAAAAAGTCATGCTGATTCAATAATTGATTCAATAATTAAAAAATGCAAATACTGTCTCTAAATGCTAAATCCAGTGAAAATACATTTAAGAATCCAAGCAAGATGGACCTGGCAAATTTTGCAGTCCAGGAATCTGGAGAACTGACTGGGTGCTTATGTTTCATTCTCAAATTTAGACACATACACATCTCCTAATCACAAAATATGATTCAAATCTTCAGGTGATGTTAACTGGAACCAGTCTGGCCTTTATGAACTTATAAAAGGCCGAAAATTTATCCTACGGGTGTGTCTACATGGCGCCAGGCTGTGTCATGCAGAAGTGCTCAGGTTGGGAAGCAGCAGTCACACTGCTGAGATGTTTTGCTCCTACTAACCTTCCTTGCAATTTAGCAGAGCTGGTTGGCTCAGGACCCTGGTTGATGCTGTTCTAACCTTCCAGGGAGGGAGTTTTTTGCATGGCACTGCGGGATGTTCTATAAACATAATCAGTATTTTCATAATGTTCTTTCATGGTCAACAAAAAATTTTAGTGCTATAACAAGACTTGTGCCAAGTCCTTTTCATTACCTGGGGTGCCTTAATTAAAGATACGTAATTTAAGCCATGATAGAATGATATTTTTGTCCTGATCAATGTGTTAGGTAGAAGATGTGGAGCAAATCTTTCACATAGGAATTTCAGTCACTTGTCTGAACTGCATATAACCATCCAGAGGGATAGCAGAGATTATATTTTTGATTTGAATGAGTGTTGGCTTCCCTTTATATTCCAACTTTTCATTCCATCTGCCAGACTGTCTTTCAAATTAAGTTAACTAGAATCCCATGAAATAAATTCAGTGTATACAGGGATTTTTTAATTAGGAAAAACCACAGGTTTTCAGTATGTCAGAAAATCTGGTCTAATTTTTTTCCAGAAATTGTAAATCAAACCAAAAGAGAAAGAAGCTAATGTCAAGCAAACTGCTGCAACAGTATTTTAGGGTGACATTTCTTTAAAAAAATGAATAAAACTAACAAAGAGGAATATTATCTGACCCTGGAACAGAAACAAAAAGAACTCAGGAATAATCAATAACTTTATGTATTGTATATGCATGTATATGTGTGTGTGTGTGTGTGTGTACATCCAGAATTCTTTTCTGGAAATAATTTTTGCATTTCACTGACAAATGCTACCAAGATGATCCATGGTAGCTTTGTCACAATGAGTCAACTTGGGGATTAGCGCTGTCAAATACAGAGAATGTATCAGTCACACCTCCTTTCTAAAGAAAATGGAGATGCCAGTTTAATGAAAGGCAAAGCATGTTTTAGCAACTTTCCCCTTTTAGCCATCTCAGGATAGAGCACCTAGCATGGCCAGCAGCCTCAACAGTGAGTTCACTGTTCCTCATTCTGCTGCTGCAGGCTCAGCTGGAATTAACTGGATGGGTCACAGCACACAGATTTACCTGGATTTCGACAGCTGTAATTCAGCTACCAGTGCAGGGAGCACAGCAAGTGTGGGATTTGAAGAGAGCCCACCAGACACACCGTGGGCTTGTTCGTGTAGCTAAAACTGGGTTACGTGGGCTATGCCTATGCCAGTTACTAGAACACGCCGTGCCTGCGTGCTGGCCCCAAGGGCAAGTGTCACAACAGAGCTCACGTCTACACAGCCACATTCTCTTCATTTCCCAAAATAGAGAGGTCTGGACTTCAGTGCCAGCTGGGAGCCATCACTGACCTTTGCTGTCCCCAGCCTATTCCCTGGGAGGGCAGTGATTGGCATTGGCTACAAGTGGGCTTTAGGGCGTGACCACAGTGGGAATGTGCTGGGCAACCGCGAGCCAGGGCTGGGGTCCATGGACTCATCTGCATCAGGTGATGTCTGCACACAGGGCCATGCGTGGTAGTGCCCACACGAGCTGAGCCAAAGCTGCCCCAAATGTGCCTCACCCCGCCTCTCCTCAGAGGCTGAGCCTAGGCACAGCCTAGAGCATGAGCAAGAAACTAGCTGAGGTTAAAATAGTATTCACACTGGATCCTGGCTTTAAACAATATAATACCAGTTTTTTCACTTCTCCATCCTGCTGTGTTTGTTATACAGGAAGGGAAAATCTAAATCATTTCTCTGTGTTTATGAATTCCCAATGTGCATTAACATTCAGTGCAATAAACTGGAAAATGCCAAGTACTATTTTAAAGCTTCTTTTTCCAGAAACACAGGGCTCATATTTGGTCCTTCTCCTTGCAGGCACTATAGCCACAAAAAGAATAATGAAGACTACAGGATCAGTAATATATTTGATTTAGAATGATTTTGCAAGCTTTTGCAAGTAGATTTCTAAAATCCTAATACATTAAAGAGAGTTATCTCAGCTTTTTATTTTTAAGGTAGAAGAAAGTGTCTCCATATTAAGGGAATGTTTTCTCTAGGTTTGTTTTTTTTTTCTACAAGTTAATGGTAATGTTCAATGTTTTTAGTTTCTTGGAGCTGTAGAAAAGCAAAACTTTTTATTTATAGAGATCTACAAAAGGATCTGATGCATTCTCCAGAAATCAATTATTTTATATAAAAAATAGCATGTTCTTTACCTGCATCACTGAGAATCTTTGCATTGCTTACATGGGAACAGATTAGAGTTAAACTGAAAATCTCCCCAGAACATGGAGATAAGCAGAAATTTGGATGTGGTGACCAGTAACATGACAACAGTGAGTGGACACTGTTGTAAGAATGTTGAAGGAGGGAAGTTGAATGCCATAAATTCTTCAAAGCTGAGAAGCTGATTAAAAAAAAACCGAAACAACAAACCCTTGGCATTTATCCTTAGGATCTCTTTGGATGCAAATTCCCAGAGAAATTGAACAAGTTCACACACTCTAATGCTTGCTATGATTAGAGGGGGACATAGCAGGTTCAGAACTACTATGATTTGAGGAGATCGTGGTTGCTAATACTGGAGCTTCCCAGGTAGGAGAGGAGCAATGCTCCAGCTGAACAGAGATCATGTCTTATCATGGCATCAAGGTGCCAGTGGGCTCTGCTTTTCTAGATGTAAAATATTGAAATTCCAGGGGGAGGAAATGAACTAGTGGCCAAAGCATTGGGCTCCCCTTATTCCCTGTCACCCAAGCTATATGCTATCCTGTTTGCTAGTTCCTTTTTGTGTCCATTCTGCCAAATTCTGCTGCCATGATTACGCCCACCCAAGCACATTTAGTGCAGTCAATGCAGTTTATCAGGCTTAACAGCAGGGTAACTGAGTCAGTCTGAATTATCTCAAAAATAACATGACAGATTCAAGAAAAAGCAAAAACTCAGAAACATTACTTCTGTTTTCTAGGAGCAGCTGATGAAAAAAATGAGAAGAGAGGTAGAAAGAATTTGTTGAATTTGTTGTTCTTCCAGTAACATAGGATAACTTTCTCCACTAGTCCTCTGCTGTCTTTACTTCTCCTGTATTATTCAAAGAGGCAAGAATTGGGATAGAAACAAATAGTGAATTTGAATACTTTCACCCAGCATGGCTTTTGTCTCATCAGTATGATTTAAAAAGCATGGAAAAGTTTTAATTTCTGTATATTAGCAACTGCTTTGCGGAATCTGAAGCCTCACACACAGAGGCACCTATACATATAAACCATCACTCATGAGCTGGTAGGCTTTTCTCTTTCAAGTTATTGGATTACATCTCAAGAGCATATAGTTGAGAGTTGTGAAGTGTTTCTGAAACATTAGAGCAATTTTGCATAGTTTCTGCTAATGGCACAACGCAATACCCACTAAAGTGGGAGACAGAAGCAGAGGTACTCAGGGCTATGCCGCAGATATGAACATGTCATAGTCTGATTGATCATGTTTAGCAAAAACATTTATTTTCCACATTAGCAGCACTGACTAACCTGTAGGCAAGGCCCAAAGAACTATTTACATTACATCAACCACAATTGCTAAAAACCTTTGGAAATGTACTGTAGCACTGTTCCTCAATGTCAATAAATCCTTGAGAATAAGTGACTCAGATATCAAAGGTAATTTGAGTGTGTCACTCACCTACTCGTCCACACAGGTATGCCAGAAGTCAAACACCTCTGAAGGTTTTCAATTTAGAGACATTTAAATATACTCAGTGTAAACATTGCCTAAACTACTCTGAAACTGAAAAACAACAAAGGCATCTGGGAAAAAATTAGTTGCCTATGAATAAAGGATAGAATAATTTAAAGAACTCAGGTCAATCTAAACTTTAAGTTACAGTTATAATGCTGATTGCTTGCCATAATAGGGCAGGCAGCTGTGCCAAGAAAACTACTGATACAGGATCGAATCTGATATGCCTGATAGCCACTTGTAAGAGTGTATGTGTAATATGAAGTGATGAGAATTTGTGTTTAATAATGAAATTATCCTTGTGAAATTTGCAGGCTGTCCAAATACACTGTGCTCCATAAACTTATGAATGGTGACTAATTTAAAGGACAAAAAAAAAAAATCATTATGGCTAGTCTGAGGCAGAAAAATATTCCTTCTTCCTCCTTTTCTCACAGTCAAAGATACAGTTATTGAAAATGCCCTCTCATTAAAAAAAGTAAAATGAGAGGTAAAATAGCTCAGACATGTAAAAGGTATCTTTTTTTAATCATTGCCAAGCATATCACCAGTGTAGATAAGATCACTAAAGGCTGAAGCAGATATCTCTACTGCAGGAAATTTCTATAAAAAATATTATGAGGATATGTATAAGGTATGTATATCTGTTCAAACATTTTAGCTGCCCACTTCACTATAAATCCTGCTTCAGGCACTTCCACGCTGCAAAAATATTACAATATAATCTTGGAAACTTCTTTTTTAATGAACCAGCTAGCTTTCTTGAAACCAAACCAAGTCCTTGTATGCTTCTATCTCCTCTTAATATATATCTCCCCAATTTCATGGAAGAAAATTATCACTGATGGTTTACAACTGAGTGGTCACATTATTACAGAAACTGAACTGAAAAAAGTAACCCTCCAAAATGCAAAAATTATGCCTGTAAACACCAGGAACAGTACATATAAGGTCAGGGGACACAGGGTGTAGTGCTGTGAGACTGGAACATCACCGAACCATGAGACAGACTCTAGGTGTTCCCAGTTTCCAAATTCTTGTCTTCTCACAAATACTGCTACAGCTACTGGGCTTTGACACCATAGTTTGAAATAGGTTTATTCCCACTTCCACTGATGACTCAGTAAGAATGATTTGAAAAGATATGTACTTGGACCAAACAGTTTTCTGAATAGATGAATGTCTGTGGGAATGATTTATATTAAAATAAAAAAATAAAACAAACAAACAAAAAAACCCCAAAACATTTTACTGACAGCCCTAACTAGATCTGCAATCTTTTCTGAATTCTGGGAGACTGAAATTTTATCCAACTGCCTGAATTGGGTGGCTGTTATGAAGTGGTGTATTTCTGCTCAAGGAAATGATGTTTATTTTACACTGTTCATTCAGCAAACCCACTAAGCATGGCTTCTACATTTTCAAAAGGGCCACAGATTTTTAGTACCATATCATAAATACTCTTTCAAATATAACAGAATACAGATAACAAGGGGAGACCAGAGGTAACCATTCTCTTTCAGACTGTACCTCATCTTCTCTGCAAGGGTACAAACAGAGGAATTTCAAATGTGCTGAAAAGACTTCCAAGCATTAAGATTTTTTATTATGTTGTGGTGAATATGTTCAGCTTGAGCACTTCTACAGAGCAGGCACCAGCCAGGTCTGTGGGAAACCTGAGGCAAAAGTCATTGTCCAAGTACTGGTGCCCCTGTGGCAAAAGCCATTTCGCAGCACACTGCGACACTGTGTGAGCACAGGACCAGATTAAGCGCAGAACACTTCATCCATCACTCATCAATTGACTGCAGCCGTTGTTGAAAATGTCAACAAACCAGTGAAAACAATATGATTTATAGATTGCACTAAAGCAGCTTCCAGTTCTATACACTGTCTGAATTGTAACAGGCAGAATTCAATAAGTGTCTGTTTCAAGAATATGCTTGAATCTTAAATTAATTGCCAATGTACTTTTCTTATCCATCATAAAGTAAATAGGAAGCTTTAAGGAGAATTGAAAACCGAAAACATTCCTAGGAAATCAACAGAAACTAAGTGAGAGGAGTTTTTACTGATGGAGTTTAAATAATTATCAGTGGAGCTGTTCTGTGAAACACTTAATAGGATAAACCACTGTCAATTACACAGTACTCTCAGCGCTCAGAAACATAGGTGGTGTTTGCAGGTAGCTAGTCAGTGTAGGAGAGCAAATGAGCAATAAACCATAGAAGACAACCAGTTCATCTGCAAGAATACAAGAAGATAAACAGCCTTTGCAGAAGAAGGTCACTTGTGAGTCTTTATAGCCTGGCATGTTAAGCATCATTTACTGTCATCAATAAAAAACTGCTTTCCAAAGCAGCGATAACTATTGTAAGCTGTTCTCATTTGTAGTTGAAACAACATGGCATTTCAGGCTGTTTTCCCTTCCTTTCTCATGCTACTCTTTTAAAAATCAGTTTATCTCACCATTTATTCAGGTTTTGTTTTATTTTGGTTTGGTTTTTAATTAGCTGAAGGTGGTTTTAATTTTGAAAATGCTGAAGGCCGCCAGAAGAAAGTTAAAAAAATAACTACAGATTTCAGGCTATGAAATACTTCAAAACCATCAGCTTTTTCTCTCTGACTTTTGAAGCTTTCCTATAGTTTCCACTACAAAGAAACTGTTTTTCTGAAACCTGGCTCAAGACCCAGGGTCAGTGTGTGATAAAAGGCCTCTCTGACAGTGGTGGGTTGGCACAGTTATCAGCTGAGCACCCACACAGCTCTTTACTCACTTTCCCCTGCCCAGCAGGATGAAAGAGAAAGGGCAGAGAATAGGGCAGGGAAAACTCAAGGGTCAGAACAAAGGCAACTCACTAACTAAGTACTGTTGTGTGAAAATCAGACTGGATTTGAGGAACTTAATCTTTAATTATCATTTTGGTAATGGGAAACAAAAAAACTGAAGAGAAGCATGTAAAACACTGGTCCTTCTTTCCCAGGCTCAGGTTCAGACTCCCCTCCTCACCCCTTGTCACCACTGCAGTTGCACTCAGTCCCTTCACGGGGGGCAATGAGCAGCATGGGGGAAGGTGGTCACAGATGTCACTGTTTCTTTCTGCAGCTCCTGCCTTTGTATGCTTTTCCATGCTCCAGAGTGGATCCTCAGCAAACTGCAGTCCCTTTGGTGGTGTGCCTGCCCTGACAGGGAGCACCTCCTTCTCCTCTAACTGTGGTGTTCTCTTTGTTGTTTATCATTATTTTTGTTCTTTCCTCCTTTTGCTGCTCCCTCATTCCCTCTCTGATTTTCTGTAGTTTTCCTCAATCAGTATTTTCTGGTCTTAAGTATGTTTTTACAGAAGTGCCACCAATTTGGTTGATAGGCTCTGCTGTGTCCTGTGGTGGGTCTGCTGCAGAGCCATCTGGAACTGGCTGTGTACAGCATGGGGCAGGCCCTGAATTCCTTCCACAGAAGGAAGCTCCCCTTCTAACAAAACCTTGCCACCTACACCCAGTGCAGCCAGGAATTTTAATTCAATGCCAAGGTGCAGGGAGGAACGCAATTCTCTTCCTCTTAATGACATATTCCCCAGCCAGCATTTCTGTAGGTGCCACCTAAGCTGAAAACTAAAACTTTCAACAGGAATTTTTGATGGATATACCTAGTGGGGCTACCAGGCACTTTTGGCCTCCAAACTCCAAAAGTAAAACATGCAGTTGTGGGTGGAGGAAGTCCCAGGTCCAGACAGGCAGCTTTCATCATAGCAAGGCAGTGAAAGAGTTCACAGATAAAAAGTGCTAAATGCTGTGCTCAAGAATGGGTACAATGCAATACACCTTCCTCTTATCCAAAAGCAAATAACTTATCCAAACTCTTAACAGGGAACCTAAATTTTTTACAGGCTCTGTTTTGATGGGGGCGTTTCAAGCTCGCTCCTTTTTCTGTGTGGCACCAGTCAGGTCAGCTAACTTTGAAGTTGTAAATCTGAAGAGTTGTAAATCTGTTTTCTGGGACAAAAATATGGCAGATGTCCAGGAAGTTCCATAGCACAAAAGGAGTGCTAGCCAAATTTGGAAGAAAAAAGGGAGAATTGGGGAAATGGGTATTACTCCCTTACACTACTTATGCATCACTGACTGATTTGAATTGGCTTCCCTTCTGCTTTAGGTAAGCACAAAATTAATGTAGGAGAATGGAATAGGCTTCTAAAAGTATTTTTCCAATTATCAGTATTCTTGAAAAAAAGATATTGGCTTAAGAGGATGAATATAGCAACAGAAATCTCAACAGCCTTGCCATGTCCAACTACTGCTAAAAGTTACATCTCTATTGTGATGTAAGAACCTATGATTGTCCTTTTGCATGTAAACCATTTGCAGTGCATAACTAAATGGATGGAAATTTTAATAATAATAATGTAATTGCCTTTTGAGTAATTACGCATATTGTATTGAATTCAAAAGCTTTGACTTTGACTTACAGCAGCATCAGAAAATGTTTTGATTCTACAAAGCACAGTTGAAGACTTTCATCAGCCTACAGCCTTCAGGCACATAGGTCTCTTTCCAAAAATAGGTTAACTCCTTCTACCAAATGGAGAACACCTAAATCAAAACTCTTCAGCGTATATGTCTGCTATGTATATTGTGTAGCACAGAGAGTACTGCAATTAGTCATCCCTTCCCAGTGGTAATTACTGGAAAAAGTTTAGACTTCAGGAACAGTGTGTCTCTTTTCAAAACCTATCAATCTTTTAAAAAATTTACAGATTATATAAAACATTCTGGATGCTCACAGTCTGTTAAATCTTACTGTTACATCTAGCCCAAGGACCTCAGTTCACTGGCATTTGAGCAATGTAGGGGGCTTTGAAATTTATATGTGAAGTTGCTAACTTTATTAACAGCTATATTCTTCTTACTGTGTTTTTCTGTTTCCTTTATTTAGGAGCTGAACATCAGAGTTAAGTGAGTCATTAGCATCCCTGTTAAGTAATATTTGATACAGAAGTCTTCCCCAGGCAAACATTTCACTTTTAAGCTCATTATTTTATACACTTCTAAATCTTTAAATAAGTTACTTTTACAGAAGAGATATTACATGGAGAGCTAAACCAGTCAACAAGCTAGCAAAGTTTTGTTTCTGAACACATAAACACTTCTGTTGCTGTTCTGCAACTGTTGGCTGTTAATGCATTCATTTTTGATTTTGAACAGAACAAAATACTGCTTATCCTCTCAAAGCACAGAAATTATAAACAATAGTGTGGGGCAGTTATGATAGTAAAGGCAGCACTAGCTTCTGGTGGCTGCAGTGAATTGGCAAGGATGTAGTGGCAAAAAACCCAAAGATTGTGTTAGCCTTGATGACAGAAGCAGGAAAAATTGAATGTTACTTACCACAATAGTAGCAATGTGTGTGCATGATGACAAAAACAATATGCACCACAGTGCAAGATAAAAAAGGGATTTTTTTAAAGAAATATTTAACTTTATCAGAGAAGTTACTGTTAAGAATGTATTGAGTTTGGAATAAGCCCCCATGTATAATGATCAAGGATTACACATAACACAACACTAGTAAATTAAAACTGTGTGCCACATGAATAGTCTGTGCAGAATGATGTTGAGACCACTGAGATTAGCTAGCAGAGGTAACAGCATACTTTTCAATTGTTCTCAGTCATGGGATTCTCAGTCTAGAAACAACTAGTCTCAGGATATTCCGATATCAGGACATCACCTCAATACCCTTCAGTTTTCACAGCCATGGCCAGTATTCTGCAGCCATTTTAGATGCACATTTTGTGACCTTTGTGGATGTCTGTGAGGTAGAGAAGGGGCAGTCTGTGCTGCACAGGACAGGAAATCCCACCAAAAACATTAACCATGCTGTTACTTTGTGTCACTGTGTAAGGGGTATATAAAAGAAAAGGCAGTAAATCATGCAGTTTTTATGTGATACCATTAAATGAACCATGGGAGCCATGATCACAGGAAGCAGCAGAGCAGCATACTGCACTTTCTTGGTGTGCAGACTTGCTGCTATTCTTTGTCCTATCCTTTCCAGGTGTCTTTCTGAACACTGACAGATTGTAATGAAGACCTGCACAGGCAATTATACCGTAGCCCTAGCAAGGAGAAATCCTCAATAGTCATAAACCCAGGTCTTTGCAGTGAAGTCTTTCTCATTGCATTCAAAATAAAATCTGACAATATGCTTGTAGAGAGGCAGATATGTGCACCCTTCTGTCAGGAGGCAGGTTTTAAATATGGCAATGACATTTCCAGCATTTTGCTATAAAAAGCAATAAGCCAGAATGGAAGTGTCTCAAACCTGGCATTCAGCAACTTGCAATGGACTCAGAATATTGTAATTTCATATCTTGTATTAGTGAATTATTTCCAATCTTACTGTAGCTATTGTTGCTATGGTTCCCTATGTTGAAACACATTTATTTGCACATTCCCGTTTGCTGAGGTTGCCTCAAAGGACAGCAAAATGAAAGGAGGCACATCTTTGAAATCATCATGCTCCAGAGCCAGAGAGTCTATGGTCTGCTGATGTAAAGTGCTTCAGAATAATGACCTCAAATACACTACCAGTAGTCTGACAGAGTGATGTACAATATATCTTAGTTTTGCAATGGAATGACTTGTGAGTGCATTGACTCAGGTCCGAATGAGCTGGTTCATTTTTATAGCACTTAGATGCAGTTTTATAAGTGCACCTCTGTAATAAAATGTGGTGTTGCACAAAGAGTTTTCAGCTTGGTCCCAGCCAATTAGCACAGATTTCAGAAACAGCATTGTCTGCTGTTCTGCTTGGGCAATCTCTTTGTCCTGACTCAAAGTAGCTTTCAGTGCTCTAGTGCATTCTGAGACACTGGCTTGAGTCCTGAAACTAGCGGAGTTGTGTCAGCATGACTCTGCCCCTCCACCAGTAAACTCAGCCCCATGCTGCTCCTATCGCTTTACTGCTTTCAGCAGACCAACCAGTTTGTATGGAGGCCCTTGGGTCGCTTCACAGGAATCCTTGGAGCAGTACTGAATGTGTTCACTGACCACGAGCAGAGTCACTGACAAGAGCAAAACAGAGCCTGCGTTGGGACAGTCTTCTATTTAAAAGGAGATCTATAAAGAATGTCAGTCAGGGTTCAGGATACACTCTTCAGTGAATACTTTCCCAACAAAGTACAAGGTTGCTTCTCCCACCTGTGTTCTACATGCTGTAGGAAGAGATGTAACAGGGATACAAAAGCTCTGTGGTCCCCAGACAAACAGTTCTCCTGAAAGAGGCTTGGCTGGCCATGAATACTCTTCATCTGAGCCAGGCTCACTTGCAAATTTCAAGTAAAAAAAAAAAAACAAACAAACAAAGAAACAAAAAACCAAGCAAGCAAACAAACAAACAAACAAAAAAGAAAATGGAAAAAACCAAAAAATGTATTTATTTAGTTCCCAATGTCTCCCCTCCGCAGTGGCTCAGTTGTACTACTCACTGCTGAGTGAGGCAGGAGGCAGGTGTCCCTCACAGAACTCTGCAGGGACTGACCTTTGAGTTTACTCTGTTACACCCATGGTGAATACTGCACAAAACCCCAGCATAGCACAAAAAGTGCAATAAACACCAACACAGCTAGACCCACAGGAGAGGTATTTTTTGTGCTCCTCCTGCCCCCTGTAGTCAAGTAAGAGTCAGTCAAAAATTCTCTCTCCTGGCTTTTGCAATATGGGAGAGTTTTCAGTCCAGTCCCTTCCACTTCCTTTTCCGTGCAGCACTGACCTAAGCATGCTCAGTGCAGCAGAGTCCCACAGAGCAAACAATTTTTTGTTGGGGCAGAATTCAGCCATGTTTATTTATATAGCTAGACTAATCACTGCAACCTTCTGATGGTCACCATGTGTCTGGCAAGCTTCAGCTGCGGTGTTCTGGGAAGCTACAGCCTTGCTTTCTCCCATGCATTCCCCCCAGCAGCCCCAAAGGAGAGAGGGAGCACTGGGAGACAATGAAAACCCAGCTTCTATATCTACATATTAGAACAGCTGAACTTTTGCTCCCTCCTTATTCTTCCTGCCCGCATCCTGCAAATCCAGCAACTGCTTGAGACTGTTCTTTATACAGAATACATTCTGAGGTGAAACATTTGTAAGAGCTAGCGCTGCACGCATTTTCACATGAACTATCGCACTTAGAAACAAATGCTATTTAAAGTGGTTTGTCCCAGGAGTCTCTCTCAGTTAGCACAATGCACTTTCCCAGAAGGGGTTCAATTTCAGGTCTTGAACTTGTCCCACGCTCCCAGACCTCATGGGCCAAAGAAAGTGGCAGAGTCATTAAGCCCAAACCCTAGCTGAGAGCTGGTACTCTGATAGTTCAAGTCTGAGCCATTCAAAAATGAAGTTTGTATATACAAAGGGGGACTCAAACTTGGCTTTTGTCAGTCAGAAGCCCTGCCACCTCAAGGAAAGGAAGTGGTGCTCTATCCACTCCTGGGAAAGAAAACAACTGCCCATTGCACTTTTTCCCTTCCCAAAGAAAACCCCCAAGGAGATACATGATTATGAAAAGGGGGAAATTTGAAAGAGCAATCTGAAAACTACAAAGATTTTTGCTATTCTTACTAAATTTTGCTGTAAAGCTATCTAGAAACCTGAAGGACATCATCAGCGACCTGATGTATTTTCTGTGGTGCTCAAAATCTGCCTTTTGTGAAGAGTGTCCATTTGGAATGATATAGGCATTGAAGTTGATAGAGAATGTAAGGGATGTACAAGGAAGGGCGCCTTAGAAGAGAAGACCATTTGTTTTGAATATTCTCCTCTCTCCTCCTGTGTTCTAAAATTATCTGGCAAACAATGCAGATGATTTACAGCTGTCTGTTTCCCTTCAAATCAGTGATGCTGCACTGATTGGCACCTCTGGGGAAACCCATGAAGGTAGTGACAATCTAATAACTGCAATCATCTGCTTCAGGCTCAAGAACATATCTTATCAAAGGTTTTCAGTCTGGCTTTAGAAAGTATTGCTATGATTTCCTTATGTGCAGGAATGAACATAGGTTGAGAAACAAGAGTTCAATTTTGGTATTATTATTTGTATTTAACATGTAAGATAGCAGTTCTGGGTTCTCAGAAAACACTTCCATTAATGTTCTGAGGAAAGAGGACAGAAGCACCCTCATTGCCCTTTCCTTGTTTATGTGCTACTGAGTTTCCAAAATATCCATAAAAAAGAACAGAAGCTGGGGTTTTGACTGCTGTCTGGGAATTTCATAACATGGATCAGAAAAAAACTTGAAATCATGGGGCTTCCATGCATTCAAAGATAACAGATACAGAAAAAGGGTATTACCATGCATACCTGGCAGTATTTCCATTGCATCTGTTCCATTGTTCATGTATGCACAAGTACCTGTCTGCAGAAAGAAAATACTTAAATTTAAGATCAGACACAGACAGGTTCTTGCAAAATCAATTTTAAGACTAGAAGGAATCTTAATAATCTTAGACTTAATGTTCTGCATGTGAGTGGTAGGGTTGGCAGACAGCAGATCTGTGTATTTTCTGCTTCTAGCAGATATTCAGGATTGATACAAGAAGTACTTCAAGAGAATGAGAATCACTAAGAGATCTTTTGGCAGATAAATGGAATGGCCACATTGCCATCTCTATAACAGCTGCCCCATTTTTTTGCTCTGTGTTGCAACAGACAATGACTAACTGCAATCAGTTCATGTATTGGTACTTACAGACTGGCAATTTAATTTGTGCAAAGCACTTATCCCAGTGTTTCACTAGCCAGTCATCTACTTTTGATAAACTGAGGAGGAATTTGTGACTAAATGCATGATCATTTATTTTTTCGAGGTTTCAGGGCAATGCTCCCTAATTATACACTCATTCATTAATTCCAAGATTTTTATACAGTATAAGAGTTTGCAATGTCTTTTTTAACAATTCTGGAGCTGAAGTCCAGGATCTGTTGTCAGATGGAAGACCTTGGACATCTCCTTTGGTAATGGAGAATGGCCAAGAGATCCTGGGTAATAGTCCTGATGCTGAGGGTAGCAGAATTGCCCCAGTGTGATGACCCAGCTGGTCTGTTTAGCTTTAATGATACCGAGAGTAAAACTGATGTGCTTCAAGCTCGAGCATTATATTGCTTCAGGGCATTTCTTTATGGGGGAACAGTCATGAGCAAACACATTTGATACTTAATCAATGATCTTTTCATTTTGACACCTCTCCACCTCCTAGAGGAGACAGCCCTCAGGGCATAAGGAATGAAATGGGGTCACTGAACTATGGTTTAAAATCTTTCAGCAGATTGAAAATAGTTTTCCAATATAACTTTTAACTATTAATTTAATCTCTGCCTGCAGAGGCTTTCTGGGCTAGTACTCAGACAAAACCTCTATTGGTATAGTATGAGAAGATAAGAAAACATATGAGAAAGATTGCTCCTGTTAAGACTTTTGAAAGATTAGCAGTATCATCAGTGATTTATGCTGCTTGCAATTTCCATTTGCAGCCTTTAGTTTAACCTCTTCAAATCTTTGATATAATGCTAGACGTAGTTATAAACCTGATAGAGTGGATTTTTAGAATATGGAGTTAAACTGGGCTCTAGGTATAAAGGATCTATTCTTTATTATTTTTATTTCAGTGAGACTTAAATTTCAGGAGATTTATTTCAGAGTATATATTCTAGGATTTATTTCATCCCTTGGGTCTCAATAATGCTCTGATTTACACTCCACATAATCCCACTAAATCAGTGCTCCTACTCCACTCCCTGTCTCTAGCTACCAGTTAATGCTGTGCTTATTCTCATACCATGACTCTCTCACAAGGCTGTGCAAACCCTCTTGTTAATCAGAGCAGAGACGGTGTATGTTCCTGATGGGCAGAAAAATGGAAGAAATGAATACTAATCCTGACACTGAGACCTTTCTTACAGTCTGTGGCCCGTTGTTGCACATAGCTGCTGACAGCGCGTGTATGTGCTGAAGGGCACAACACAGCCCTCGCCACACAAAAGCAAGCAGCAGAGTTTGTGTGCAGTAATTATGCTTTCCACAGTCATCTCCCTTGTGATCTCTCTCGTTCTAAAACATCCATGTCAGACATTCTGTTAAAGTTTGTTCACCTTCCCTCAGAGAAGTAACGCCATACCTGCACCTTGATGTCTGAAAGAAGCTGCCTGCCCTTTTAGCCTAGCAGAGGGATTGGAATGGCAAGCAAACCAGTTCTCCTGCTGAAGTAATTTGCTTTTCCTCTGTCACTAAGAGACATAGAAAAGAATGAATGGTGTGCCTTCTGTTTCAGGAAAACCTTGATTTGTGTCCATGTATTTAAACAAAAATAAAGCTGCTTGGTATATGACACTATTACTTGCTGTAGAGTCATGAAAAATTCATGCATTATGTATTGGTTAAGAATGTCCTTCTTTCCTAAGACCCAAAAGGCAGGCAATACTTCACTTAAACAGTGATTCAAAATAAAAATATCTCAGAGACTCGTCCCCAGCATGGTACATTGCACAGCCATTTAAAATGGAGAAAGGAAGAAAGGTCACATTAAAGGGAATGCAAGTTGTATTTAATTTGGTTAAACAGATAAACTCTCCAGGGCAGGAACTGTCTCCCTATGTGTTGGTGTAGTGCCTAATGCAGCAAAGCTCTTATCAAGTGGAGCCTTCAGACCCTTGAACTACACCAACACTCAGGATTTTGGGAGTTAAGGGAAAGGCTCAGGCCCATAATTGATTTTCATTGGCATATCTTATTTTTTCTGACTTTTGTTTATACCCTTTGCATCTCACTGTACTTAAAATACAAGCAAACCCTACTGCAAGCTACATTAGAGAGACTATGCTTTAAGGAATTCCATTCTCTAAAATTTATTAGGAGGATTGTTGTAGCACATGGGCCATTTTTTTCTTACACACTTCTCTAACCCAGCCAGTCAAAAACATGCAGTGACTGTCCTTCCCCATTGCAGCTATTGCTTCCCTGCTGTGGGTTTTTAGGCTTTGGAACAGATGAATGCTAAAATTCATTGTATGTCCTAGCAAATTTTCTAGAATTGCTTGCTCTCCTCTCTTCCAAAAACTGAATGTATGCTTAAATATGTCCTGACTACCATCGTTTGAACATTTTACTCTATTTTAATGAGGGACAAACTGTGCACTAAGTAGCAGAGGGTTAATTTCAGGGCCTTTTTATGGCTCAAGTGACCTCATCTTAAAAGCACATGAGTAATAAAAGACAATAATTAGGCATTAAACAATTATGAATGTAGAGGATGGTGCTCTTGTATAAAAAAAGTACGGAATTAGTTTGACAGCTTTTATCTTGTGCATTTGCAATATTTTCTGTGATAATAAGATAGACTGTCCAATGAGAAAGTTTACCCAAATTCTAGTAATTTGTTTCTCTTTATTGAAATTTAAAGAGTCACTTGGTAAATCCTAAATTGTGCACTTACATGGTAATGTTCTCATTTTATTGTTCTGTTAAATTTGCATTCCAAATAATAAGTATCTTTTAGTGCTGCCTAAGTTAGCCTCAGACAAGTGATTTTTTTCTGCCAGGAATGGCAGCTTTGCATTTGACAGTTGGCACTGTCATTTTTTTCATTATTGGATCAAACCTAATTTAAATCACATAGATTCCATCTGTCAGGGTTTTGGGTTTTTTTTTTTTTTTTAGAATTGAATAGCTTACTATTTGTCACCCATTATTAGCTTGTTAGGGAGACCTTTTCAACTCTTTTCAATTTAAAGAGGTCGTTTTATTATGCATAGCTCCCACAAACACAGTACCCTTCTTGTCCTTTTCTAAAGAAAAGTCACCTCAATCATTTGGGAATAATATTTTTCTGCATTTGATGTATAAACACTTGCCTGAATACTGACTTTAGTCAATCTTCAGTAAGGAAAATAGACAGAAAATATTTAAATTAGAAAGTTTTCTAAAAGCTTCAAAGCAACCCTTCTTACTGATTGTGATGTCCTGTGTGATCAGGTGTGTGATAGGTCTAAATGGGCATTACACAGTGAATTCTTTTGAAGTGCTCTTCACAGGGAGAAATTCTTGGACTGGAAGTGTTTGTTAAATCCATCCTACAACACACTTCTTTTGAAGTTTCTCTGTTTGGGAGCAAAGTATTGAAACAGGTACAGATTTACATTTGCTATAGTTTAAACTTGGTGATGCATATATCAGCCTTTCCTTCCCATTAAAGCTTCCGGCCTGTGCTACCCAAAAATGCAGTCTCTTTCCCTTTCTCACTCTAAAATCTCAATACTGAGACTTTGTGATATGAGGGCTTTTCACTAAATAAGATCAGAACTTTCCAACCCTTAGAGACAAGTCTGTCCTCCTTTCAGACTCTATGGGAGACTTTGGCTTACATGGATGCACATCATCTAACATGATGTGAACATCAGGTTTCTGTTGGGTTGACTGCTATTTTGGGCAGATAATTTAATATTTCCAAACACAGATTTTTCTAATTTCAGACTTCATATCCATCAACCCCCTTCCTTCTGTTGTGGGAAGGGCACTGCCAGTCAAAGATCTGTAGGAGCCCACTTCTATGGGGCAATAGACAAGACTCTGGGACTAAGATGACACTGCAAAGGCAGTGGCCTGGCAAGGATTATATTGAGTGTTGTTGCCAGTATCTGTCAGACTATGTTGAACTGTTTATCTCATAATTGTTGGTTGGTGGTGTTTGTTTGGCTAAATAGAGAAAGAAAAAAACCCCGAACTTATAAGAAAAATTTTAACTCAGGTTTCTTCACCTTTCACATCTCACTGTTAAGTTCAAAGACAAAGAATGCCTTAGAAAATACTGTATATTTCCGTGTCCAAATTTCACATGACACAGTGGCTTAATATTTGATGCTTAACAACAGTTTGCCTACTCTTTTTTTATTCAGAATACATGTGAAAAGAACAAAGAAATACACAGATAACGTTAGCCTGTTAATATTAACTTCTCTCACAGAGTAGTAATTCAGGAATAACTTGATTGATATGGGTCTCACCAATAAAGACTTTTTGTTAGTGAGATAAGAAAATGAGCTATTCAAATTGTCCTCCTTGCCTTTAATAGGCTGTATAAGATATGAAATATAAAATTCCCTGCAGAACCCTTATGTGATTATGCATACAGAACCAGTGAGATATTACAGGTTTTATCCTAATATAAGCATGATTTCAGATGCATTTCTTTCTGACAAACTTTGAATAAATTTGATCATAACAGTGAGAAATGTGAAAGACCTGTAAGGAGACTGTGTCAATAAAGGGTTTGGTCACCAGATATGCAAGATATTTTTCTGTGCTTTCTGCCAGAATAGTTCAATGCTTTGTAATGTAATTCAGCTTTCCCTTTAAAACCAAACACAAAGATTGCTTGCAATTCTTGTCAAACCCCCTGTAAATACTGCGTTGCCCTTCTGCTGTGCCTCCCAGATCAAAAGCATCTGCAAATATTTAATAAATATTTTTCCAGCCCCCTTGGAGGCTAGCTAATTAAATTGCATGGCTTTGGAGATATATGCGGAAACAGGCTCTGAAGTTGAATAATGTGCCAGAGAAAAGGGCAGAAGTCTGCGTCTTAGTTAAGAACAGAAGCCAATCCATTCAGCTACTAGCCATCCATTTTAGGTTACATGACTGCCTCTCATCTTCTTTTTATTAGAGCTATATTTCTGATGATATACACATGATAATATAGTGAAACCTGATGGTTTATCTGCCTCAATGTTCATCATTTAGAGATGTTGGTTCCTTTACACATATGTTAATGTGCTTTCCTGGTATGACTCCTTGCTGAAATGATTTTGATACTCACTGTTCTGACTGCTCCCTGGATTCAGTCCCTAATGGTGGCTTTGGAGGAAAAAGCAGCTTTGTCCTTTTAGAAGCCATGATCTCCCAGCTGAGCTCCTGTGACTGGATTGATTTATAAGTGAGACTATTCTGATTTTACACCAGAATTTCAGTTTTACACCAGCTTTGCAAGTTTGCTCTCTTGTAGGGAGGTGCTTCACGCTTACAAAGGAATTAATTCAGTGCAGCAAACTCCTTTCCCTGCTAAGCACATGGGACTAGCAGCACCAGTGTTGAACTGGTGGCTTTCCTGCGAGCAGGGAGCAGCTCAGGCTGCCTGGGGTGCTTTCCCTGGGGCCATGCTGGGGAGCACCAGCCACAGCTCTGCACCACAGGGACACTGAATGGAGCAGGTCTCTCACTTTCCTGTTGCAGGGAAGCTTGGATGACTTTTGGCTTTTGCCAGCTCACTCACTGCCCCTGGGAGAGCAGCTGCCACATCTTTCATCGCTTGATCTGGCAGGACTTGTGCTCCAGTGATGAAGCCAGGACACTGGTAACAAAATATTCTTTGCCAGCTTTGCTCCACAAGGAAGGAAGCAGATTCATCCTGCTCAGAGATAGCAACCCAGCATTTTCTCTGGCAACCAGAGCTATTCTAAGCACAGAGGCTGTCAGATTGCAAATATTTAGATGAGGCATCACAAGAAATATAATGTGAAAGAATCCTACTGCTTTCCTATTAACACAGTATTCATCATCATCTGAACTCTAGCATAAGCTCAGGCACCAGTCGGCCATTGTGTTAATCATTTTTATGTCTCTGCTCCAGTCAGAGGGAAAAAGGAGTTAAATAACTCAGTTTACAGCTGCTAAAAATAAACTTGCAGACTTGCTGGATTCCTCCACATTAAAATGTAAACAACTGTCAGCTCTTCTGGAAAAGCTAGTTTTGCCCTACTAGTGACTTCCCCAGGAGAATTTCTGTGTTTTTAAAAAGTTTTATGCTGAAGATTTGTTTCCATAATTGGGACTGGCCAGTTTTCTCCCAGAAAAACGAAAACTGAACCCTTTCCAATTAAAACAATTGCTACTAGAACTTTGGCTCACAGACCATGTAGAGAATGGTGTGAGCTGCTTCAGTGGGGATTGCAGCCAATAATTTTCAAATTTGGGTGCCTCAAGAGAGGCAGTTTTAATCCATATTTAGACACCTATATTGGAAGTGTCTGGTCTGACTTCACTGCCAGCACCCACAGATCCTATGGGTGTCTTCCACTGTCTGTCAAATCCAGGATATTGGAAAGCAAATCTATGTCTTTTAGGGGCTTAAATTAAGGAACATTTTTTGGCTTTTAAAAAAAACAATGCAGGCCAAAATTATAAATGCTTTAATCAAAATGTTCTTCTTATTTTGTTAGCTGCTTTTAAAAACTAGTGTATTAAGCATGTGGTCATTGCTTTAGAGCCCCACATGGCACTACCTAAAATGGATTAAAGTAGAAATAGAAGTCGTGGGGTAAGAAAACAGATAGAATATAATTGATTTACTGGAAATTTATTGACATACTGCATTTAGTTTTGGGTTGGGGATTTTTGCATGAAAATACTTGAACTATATTATCAAATTATGTTGAAATCATTGCGTAAATAGTACAACAGTTAGGCAGTCAAAACATTCATCTGTCTACCATATACTTCCCTACTATTTGAATTGGTTTGGAGGATCCCTTTTCTGCATGGTTTAGACATCTCTCAGTCATGGATAACTGTTCTCTTATGGAATGTCCACACCTCACGCATACTTCTTCAGATCTGGGAAGTCATTGATAACCATGGTAAGTTGGTAAATGGGTTAACAACTTAAATAAATGCATGAAAGAATGATCAGAAAAAGCCAAACTAAAAGGAGAAGTAATGTATCTTCTCTTACTTTGAGGAGAGGAAAATAGCAACAGAACAGATGAAAGACTAGAATATCTCTCAATGAGCAGTGTAGACCATCCTCCTATCAGTGTATAATCACCCCATATTACTGTCAGTTCAGTGAAAGCATTCCAAGGGTAGAGGCTCAACTGGGTCTCCAGGGAATCTCTTCTAGTTCTTCCCTATCATTAGAAATTTCTTCCTGCTATTAATTAATTTTCAGACTGAAACCTATTCCTTTTTGTCCTTGGAGGCCATGGAGAACAGTTCCTTAACTCTGTGCAATAATAGCCTTTTAGGTACTCGAAGACTTACATCCTCCTTCAGTGATCTCCTCTTTATTTAAATCACATGAATTAAATCTTGTTCTGTAAATCATTCTCTCCTAGCCTCCGGTCTTTTTCTTTGTTCTCATACGAAGTCTTTCCAATCAGGGGACCAAAGTCTTCCCAACTGGACAAAAGTCAAATCTGGACCAAAAAAAAAAAAATACCCAACACTATGAAAAAAGCCTTCACAACTGAAGTAATGATTGTTTGAAAAATTTTTCTTTTTCTTTTGAATCTGACACTAATTAGTTTATATTTGCTCATTCAAGTATTAGAAAAAGTGATGGCCAGCTTTCAATACTTTCTGTAACGTGCTCCTTTCTGCACAGTGTCATGGCAGTTGCCTCTTTTTCAGGCAGGGTGGTGCTGATCTACTTAGTCATTCATCACGCTGAAACTGTTCTAAAACTTAGATCTTTCTCTGTACTTTTATATTGTTCCCTGGACCTCTTTTAAAAAGTTGTCTTGCCCTTCCCATTGCCACCTTATACCTAAGTGGCTTTGAGTGAGAATTTATGTAGTCTGGCTATGAATTTATATAGTTCAGCCATTTCACGTTTGCATTCCATTAGAACTTGGGTAGTTGCCATCCAGTTCTGGTGGTTTGAGTATTCTGTCAATTTGTTCTATAATCTGTTCCACTAACACTTCAGTTTGTGACAGATTCTCTAACACCTCCTCTAAAAAGAAGAGTTTCAGCATGGAAACTTCCCTGAGTTTGTACATGGCAAATGCTTTCATGCCTTGCTTATCTATTGGCTCTCACACTTCTCTGGCAAGCTTTCTGCTCCTGATGTGTTTGAAAAAGAATTTATTATTACTTTTTATGCCTTTGCAAGGTTTTTTTTTTCTCAAAACCTAGTTTGGCATGCATTCACATTTAACCTGCCAGTTCTTGTGGCCTTGTCTGATACCCTGAGCTGGACAGAGCCTCAGCTTTATCGAGGCAGCCTTTTTGTTCTTAAGAACTTGCCTGCACAGTCAGCCAAGGCCAGCTTGGAGGAGCCTTTGAGCAACCTGGTCTGCTGGAAGGCCTTCATGCCCACTGCAGGGAGGTTAGAACTCGAAGATCTTTAAGGTCCATTCCAACCTAGGCCATTTTATGACTATGATTCTATGATTCAGTTTAGCTATCCCAATTTTGTTCTTTTAAGGCAGGAGGCATAAGTCTGATTAGAGCTTCTGATACTGTGTCTTCAAATAAACCCTACATCACCTGCAAAAATGTCATACTTTGGGCCACCCCCTTTAGCAAAAGTTGGAAGAATGATTTTGATTTTATCCCAAGAGGGTCCATCATCTCAAGTGGTTATTTCTTTCAAGTTTAATATTTTTCTCCCATTCTTCTTTGTTTTTTTTTCTCCAAAAAATGGCTGCTGTAGCATTTTCATAGAAAGCATTAGCAGCTGGTTTCCACTTTGGTTTATACGAAATCTTTATTCCTTTCTTGTACAGATTCCCTTTGTTTCTAAAGTCACTTTGTTTTGCATTTTTGGAGGGGATTTTGATTTTTATTTTGTTTGTGAGTTTTTTTTTTTTTGTTGTTGTTGGGTTTGTTTCATGGGGTTTTTTGTTTGGGTTTGGTTTGGTTTTCTGGTTGACTTTTTTTGGTGTTGGGTTTTTGGTTTTGTTTTTTTTTTTTTTACCTTTTTCCCAGTAAATCAGATTCTGTCTCATTTTCTCAACCATACCTTGCAACTTTTCTGCCTAAATTTGACCCTCAGCATGGCAGGAAGGTTTCAGAGACTGTGAATCTGAACATTCTGGTTTGCATGATTCAACTTTTGCTTCAAAACCTCTCTCTTACCCCACTGCTGGTTTGGAAGTGCTAAGAGGTTAAATCTTCTACTTTACATACAGTGTTACTCATCTGCTTTCCATATCAGGATCTATGTGGTGAGGAGATTCAGAAATGTGCTTGCAGGCTTCTTCAATTCTTTTTATTTATTAACAGATTTTGATTGAAAAAATCTGCCCAGAAGAATTAGCTAAGGAATCCATTGATGCTCTTTAATTGGGAGAGCATATTTTATGAATTACACTATTTCTATATATTTGTGCTAGAATCAGGTTTTAAACCTAAGATAAATAAGAGATAATAGAAGTATAGCATTTCGTTGCTATAGGGAATTCATTAAGGCAAACAGTCTTTTGAAGCAAGAATTGTCCTTACACCAGGAGACTTAAATATATCTCATACTGCACAAATTTACTGTTGCCCTTCCAATGCCCTTAATAAATACCTCCATTTAAATTACTTTGCAGTGGTTACTTCTATTTTTATTCTTTTGTGTGTGTGTGTGTGTGTGTGTTTCATTTGTCAGTAGTGTTTGTTATGTGAGTAGAGTTTTAATTATTTGGGTTTTTTTCTTTTACTGTTTCTCTTTTTCAGAAGTTTTAAATTTTCTTCCTTCTGTTTAATACTCTCTAATTTAATTTCTGAAAATTAGGTCAAAAGTGAAACTGCCACAATTCAGCTTTGTAAATTAAGCTCAGTGTAAAAATCCTTAAGTGGTTTTTTTTTTTTTAATGGGAAATTATGAGTTCAAGTGTGCTTTTCATATACACAAACAGTTCACATTGGCACACAAGGATACATTTTTAAATCTAGAATAATGGATTAATTTCAATATATTAAGGTAGGACAATGTACTGGGGATGGGTATTCTAGAAATCTCCAATGATTTTGCTTTACTGTGCTATCAGTGTTTATTCCAGGTAATCTTTTTCATTCTGAGCTTCTATTTTGTATACATTTCATGCTCTTTCAGATTTTCAGTGATGTTGTTATCATTATGGTTCACAGCCTTCAGGAAAATAAGAATCCTATGAAAAGATTTGCATCTTGATAAGGAGAAAAGGCATTCTGAGAGTCGCTGAACAATTACACATTTTCTGTCAAAACTCTCTTAGTAAGCCATGGAATAAACCCTCTTAAACACATACTAAAAAATTACGATTTTTAATATGCTTTGGTTCAGCTCGTCAGCAAAAAGCTGATTTTCCAGAGATGAAGAGCTGTTGAACTTGCAGATTTGTACTGGAAATCCCCTTTGATGGTTTTGGTAATATGCAGCTCTATATTTGGCTGCAAACTAAACAGCTGGATCAACGCCTTTCTTCTAGAGAGAATGAACAGGAGTAAAGGGAAGAGAAAAACACTTTCTTGTTTTGGTTCTGAATTCTCCATGGAGTGGGACAAAACCTTGATCCAGTGAAACTAGGCACAGTATATGTTTCCTCAAAATGTCAGATCCTGGTAAACTTAAAAAAATAGCATCATATTCACTCAGATCATAGAGCACCCCACCATTTCAGTGCCCTTTTCTAATGTCATAGCTGTGACAGAATCTTACACCAGAGGCAACACCTACTTCCTCTTGTTCATAGGAATTACTTAAAATGGAGGATCAATGGGGAAGAAAATAGAGTAACTTCTCTAGAAGATAGTTCATACTGTGCTGCTTTGTTAATTACAAAATGTTAATTCCCACTGAATGACAATGAGAAGGTCATCATTAAATTGCACACATATATGTACTGTATTTTTAAAAGAAGCATCTTCCATGTAAACAAGGTGATACTATGATTTTAAGTCTCAATTCTGATGAAAATTAACATGTTAGCAGAAGCAGCAGTTTTACCTAAGCATAATTTTATCAGGAGTTGGAAGACTCTTTCTGGCAACAGCAAACTCTTTCAGGTGCATCAGCCTTCTCTTGTCTATTAGAGTTGGTTCAGTATAGCACACTGGATACAGACAGGAACCACAACCAGCTGTCTGTGCTTTTAATTGAGGTTTTCCAGGTTCAAATCCTCATCAACATAAATAATTGTACTCTCCACAGAAATCAGCTTGAAAGTCAGCTGAATACACCTGTCAGAATATGTTTGTGTAATAAGCTCCAAGTCTGAAGCTCCACCTGCTCATACTTTTTGTCAGTTCATGTTCTGTTTCTTCACAAAATAAGCTGACCTCAGTATTTTACAAGTGTTTTTATGAGCATTATTCCCCTTTAAATGCAAAGGAAAAAGTATTTCCAGATGCTCCATTGCCTTGATATGCTGCATATACTGAGTCCTGTTTCCTGCAAAATTTTATTGTTTGATGGAGAATAATCTTGAAGAAAAATTATTTGTGAACCAGTCTTTCAGTCCGATGTTTGTTTCATGCAACTGCCAGAGATGATCTTTATTTACATAATTTTAAAAAAACCCCACAAAATTAAATATAAAACTCTAACATGTCAATCTTTTAAAACTCATTAAAAAATTTAAAACTATTTTAACAGAAACCATTGAGAGTAATAGAGAGCAGATCACAGAGCACAATAAATCTCCAGCTGGCTGGACATCTCTGCAAGGAGAAAAAGGAAAGGCAGTTTGTCTCTCTGAAATGTACAGCCAGAATAGACCTCCTAGACATAAGAATAGGAGTTACAGATTTTGGCAGGTTGCTCTGAACCACTTTATTATGCTAGTTTAGTTGAGTAGAGTGCAGTAATTTCTGCAGAGCAGGCTGCTTCTGCCACTCTACTTGAAATTTTCCACCCAAACATGACAAAGATAATAGGAGTAAAATAGGGTAATTATTCATGTAGGTAACTTAGTAATACAGTAATATAGGCCACAGAAAATATGAAAAAAATATGTGACACGGGAACTAATCAGGTCAAAAGTTCATAATGAAAAACGATTGATGGACAAAGAATGGTCAGCTCATTTAGAATAAAGTAGCACTAACAAGGATCACACTGATCAGGCTCGAGTGAAAATTAAATCCAAGGAAAAATAAAATAATGTCATACCATCAGTCTGCTCAAATTCTCAGTGATACTAGAGTTTTCCTCTCATCTCTTGGAATTCAACTGCTTTTGGCATTAGAAATAAGAATAAATTGGAATGGCCTCCTCCTGAACACTCAGCTTGTATGAAGCCAGTCAGGTAATGATGCGGTTTTATCAATGACACTGATGTATTTGTTTTGTATCAAACACTATCAGTTTAGTATGATGTGGCTGCTGTTCTTCTTAGGGCTTGCTTAAGTTTCAAACCATAGTTTCAAACGTGTGCTTGTCATTAGTAAGAACAGAACCAAGGATACTTAGTCCAAAGGGCTGAGGCATGCATTTGGTGCAGAAAGTTTTCCTTGGTTGTGAAACCAAGTTGTAGAACAGAGGACCACTGAAAGTGGCCTGGCCTCCTGTCACACCCTCTCCCTGGGAAGGTTCAGAACATGTGAACTTATAATGAAATATAATTGTAACGAGATAGCAAAGAATTTTATTCCTATTTCAAAATGCCCTTTAAACCAGCTCTTCATTTGTGCCTCATCTTCTATTTATTCCCAAATGTGGAGATTAGGTAACAGATTGCATTGCCATGTGAAACTGAAAATGCAAATAATCTGCATTTTTTAACACTTTTGTATGAAAAGTTCCACAAAATGAGAGTGTGAATTGTGATTTACGTTTGTATTGTAACTAAGTGGGATTCTACTTTGGGAAAAGCAAAAAATAATTCCTCTAAAATTCTTCCTGCAGAATGTACATAAATGTTAAACTAATGTGATAACATAATTATGAGATATTTCAAGCTATTCTGCACAAACACTCTCATTTTGTGTTTGCATCTAGATATAAGGTATGTCTATTTTGGCTCATGAAGGTGCCACTCAAATATAGCAGAATTTCAGGTAGCTAGTTTAAGACAGTGATTGCTGTTAGTGAAGCCATAAATGTCTACTAAATAATCACACAGAAAAACCTCTATATGCGAGCCAAACACCATAAAATGTCACAATTATCCTATGAGATAAATGAGACACATTCAGAATAGAACATAACTTCCCTGTCATCTTCAATTCCAGTAGAAGTTTGTGGAATACTTTTTTTTTAAATACCCAAGTGTAACATCCACTTAATGGTCTTTGTTACGTGTTCAGAAATGTGCAAATATAGATTAAGTTTTTATCTATTTGAAATTAATTCTATGAAGAACAATCAGAAATGGAAAAAAATCAAAAAACTTATTTTTATCTTAACAATCAATTAGTTTGTATCACTGTGACCATCTGTATATGTTCAAGGTTTTGGCACATAGGATTGTAATATTTTTGCTGAATGCATAATGAAAGCATGTATCATCTTCCAGCCACAGTCATTTCTGGATACATGCCAAAAGAATGCTGTTCCTGGAAAACAGCAAGAAAATCCTTGCTGCCTTTTCCTTTGAGGACAATTTTTTTTTTAAATGGACTGATTATTGGGATGACTGTCCCACAAAGGGACTAAACAGCAATAGAGGAGAGAGAACTGGAGTGTTATGGCAATTCAGCTATGCAGTGGGATCAGCCATAATTATTGGGAAATTAACAGGATCCCTCACTGTAAATTTGACTTCTTGTACAGTTCCTAGCACCGTCAAGAAAAACTTATGAGCAAGGCGAGTGTGAGGCAATTGTTTGCCCTTAATACAGCAAATGTAAAAGCCTTATACACAGTTGAAAGATGGGCTTGTTTTGAGAGAAAATGATCTTTTTTGAGAATCTGAAAAGCAAGTTCCTTCTTGGTTTATGACTTTGAATAACCTCTTTACCTTAAATTAGACTTGTACCTAGAAAGTCACTATGTATTTAACCTTCCTAATAACACCATATGTAGGAGTGTATACTTACTTGACATAAAAAAATTCTCCTCCTCTACTACCCACACAAAAGGAGTTACTGATGATCGTTTTAATCTTTAGATACTGTTTAGAAAAGTGAGGAGGAAAAAAGTTTCATAATGGATTAACCTTCACATCTTGTCTGAAGTAGGAGTCCTGTAGAAATGAATAATTGGCAGCTTCTGGCTCTTTCAAATTCATGAAACTTCCCCACATTTCATAGCTTAAAAAAAAATCTGTTTATTTGATGTAAACTAATACCCAGATTTCTTCAAACAAAGTCCATTTGTCACTAAGGTAGGAAAGTTAATTCAAATTATAGCTATATTTTTTTGCATCTACATGTCAGGAAGACTAATATGTCTAAAATGCTATACCAAATGAACTAAAATGACAGGGAGACAGACCTCAGAGAACACAAGCAATGTGGGGAACATTTTTACATTCCACTCTACACAAGCCCTCAGATTTTACATTAGCCACTGTTTCAGTGGGCAGTGTTGGTTTTAAACAAAAATGATAAAGACGCAAAGGCAGGAAGTGAATTTTCAGTTAATTAATTAACCCATGTGCTTGGTATTGTCCATATTAGCGAGTATGTGCAAGCAGTTCTTTTCTCTTACCAGGGGCAAGAATTAGACTCTTACTTTTCTTTGGGTTTGACAACACTGAGATTTTTCTGGGTTTCAAACTAAGCAAAAATTGATTTCTCTTTCCAGTCATGCCAGAAAGGAAATAAGCCAGCTTTGTCTTGCTGCTCTAAAAAGACTGAGGGGATATATATGTTTTAAAGCAAGTAAGAAATGGAGAGCAGAGAATTTGAAGTGGCCCTTTGACACATCAATAAACCCCATCTAATCAACATAGTTAATTTTTCTTTTGATTCAGTGAAAAAAGCCAGAGTTGCAGCTGCAACTTTTCAATACAGATGGTCTCTCAGAGATACACATCCTACAATACATCCTGGAAACTTCTAAATGTTCTGAAGTGTTGTAAAGGAATAAATCACACAGCAATAAATCCATTGTCACATATTTGGAGACAAGGTCTGTGAATATACACTGTTATTTAGAGGAATAGAGGGATTCTGAAAACACTTTCTATTACCCCTTTTCTTTCCTACATTTTTTTAATTAGTACACTGTCTGCAAGTAGAATATGCTTTTTATCTTTTTGGGTTTTTGCATCTATCTTGGGTTATATTAGGATAACCAAAGAAAAACGTTCTCCTTTGCCATCATCTGCAAAGGAGTATAAATATAAATAGGATATAAATAGGCTTACAGCAATAATTTTGAGAAAAATATTTGCATATCTTACAGCTAATTCTAACAGAAAATCGTTATCCAGTTGTATACTTCCAACCAGAAAATGCAAGTCTTTGAAGTTTCCTACTGCATGAGGCCTCACATAAGTAAATATAAAATTTATAAAAAAAACCAAAACCCAGAAATTTAATTTTAAAGCAACAGATTTTTTTACGTAATAATGATACTGTCATTGCCTCGTTTCCTCAGCAAGAGATTGTATCATGGGCGATAGCTTCAAGTGCCATGAATAACAGACTCCAAATGTGATCCTGAAAATGCCGTATTTTCTTTATGCCCTGGTGCTTTCTGTGCAATACTGGAATAGTAACACTTTCTTCTTCTCTCACAGAGGGGCTATTAAGAGAAGCATAGTAAGATCTGTGAATGATTTCCAGGTAATTAACACTGCAATTATCTGGCTGAATATGAAATGTAGCAAGATATATGCCTCTATGATAGGGAAATTTATTTATTCTCATGAAGGGAAACCAAGTATGGATTTTTTTCTTCAACATGTTTGTTATTCTCCCATCCTTTCCATTGAATATTTTATTTAAGTTCTTCTGTAACAGTTATTGCAGTGATAAATTACCACCACTCAAGGGTAGTCTGACCTGTGTTCTTCACCTCCGGTCAGAGGTGTAGTTTTCCCTGTTTTGGCAATTTGGGTGGGAAGGTTAATATAACCTCATGAGCCTCACATTTAGTGTGCTCATGTAGGGAGCAGTTCCAGGCTGAAATCGCATTTCTGAACATTCCAGTTCTACACTTGATGTAAATGGATCTTGTGACAATCCACTGCCGTAGCTGACCCCAAGGTGAATTTTGTCACATCAATTGGAGAGGCATTTTGAGGGCAATTACTTACAGCAGAGCTGGAGAACTATCACAGAGAGACAGGGAAAGAAGAAAGCCCTTGGAAGGTTTGCTTGTGCACATGTACATCATGTTGTCATTGGCTTAACTAACTGTATGAGTGGCTAAAGTATAATCTCCCTCTCTATATTTTTTTTAAAGGAATACATGAGAAACAAATCAGCACAGAATCATAGCTAAAATCTGCAAGTCACTGTAGCTAAATACTATATATAGACAACATTTCCTTCAGGAATGAGTGATGAAGTGTAGTTATTTCAGCTGTGGCTGTGTGCAAAGGCAGAAACAATGGGAAAGTACTGGACCAGAGACTCCAGAGACTAAGTGGTCTAGGAAGAAATACTATCTGAGTAGGCTATTCTTTTAATGTCCAATTCTCTACATCGTTGATGCTCCAGTAGTACCTCTATTTTTTTTGCAGTTCTGCTTTAGTCTTTTTTCAGTTTCTGAAATCCGTTAAATACCAGCGAGGCAACAGTACCATTTATGCATGATATGACAGTGAGAACTTTCCTCTAAGTATCATGAGAATTTTGTGCAATGTTGTTCAGTCTCTTTCATGGCCTCATCACAGAAATACCAAGTAGCTTGTTGGAAGGGATCCTTCTGCTGTGGGCGAGAGTTTGTAAACTCTAAGCTCTTTTACTATATTGGATGCAGAAGGGCTAAAATACCAAAGGAGCTGGTGAAGCTTTATCTCATTCCAACTGGCTCTTCTCTAATAGGCCCTGATGCTTATGTTAGTTCCATTTCCAAGCTACACACTGGCAAATGACAAGAAAGAAATCAGGTCATCTATGAGTCAGTCTGCCTACTCCTTTCAGCTGGCCAACTGGGGCAACAGAGGTGTAGTACTTAGACTGATATTTAGCTGGGTTTTACTCTGCTCTTAAACAGCCAAAATAGAAGAGAGAGAAGTATGTGACATTGCTTGTCGTTCTCTGTATTTATGTAGGACGGATCAAATTCCCCCATCTGTAAAACCAATGTGCAAATACACAGCTCGATAGCATCTGTACTTGGGATAGACACATGACAGCATTTTCCTGTCAGACACACTATGTGATTATTAGTTTGCCCAGTTCAAACTGGGTGAGAGCTATTCTGAAAATAGAATAAGAACTAATGAAGACAGAGTTTTGTGAGAAAATTACTTCCTGAGCATAAAGCTCACTAGTTACTATTGCTCTGAAGCAGCAAGTAAAGGTGCACAGTTGGTTACTCTGCTGGCATCTGTCAGGATAAATGCTAAAAAGGAATAATGGTTGTTCATAAAACTAGAAAATAGGAAACAAGTAAGAAGAGTTATTTGCTTACAACTGGAACTGAAAGTCAAGAGCTCAATTCTGACCGCACTCCAATTAGTAGAAGTGGGAAATGAATGGCAAAGGTCATGAGAGTTACGTAATTTTTATTTGAAAACACTGAGCCTCTTATTTTTAACACATTTACCAGCAAAACAGAAGGGACTATATTTTGTGTAAAGAAACAGAATAAGTCCATCACTTTTTAGAAACCATATTTAAAAATTATTAAAAGAGTGGAAAAATCCATCTTGTTTATTTCTTAGCCCTTCTAATGTCAATACGTACTAGACTAACATTGTTTCTATAGATTTAATGTGAAACTTCGGCCAGACAAAGCATACCCTGTTGACTCTGCAACAGACAGTTTAGAAACAACACAAACCAGAGGGGCGAGCTGTATGGTACAGCCAGTGATTTGAGTAAATAAAAGTTCTGACTAAAGCAAACATTTTAAGGTTAAGCAACAGATAAATGGTCAAATATCACAGAAAATAGCAAATATTTATACTACTTAAATAATAATAAGTCTGGTGAGCCAGTTAGAAATTAAACTTAGAGATGGTTGCTAAAACTCCCTACCCTGAAATAAAAGACTGGAAGCAACTTCTATTTGGACAGTGAATAAGGACTATCCCCTCACACTGCAGTAGTAATTGTGGCTTCTATCATATGTACTGAAGAGACATTAGAAGTGATAGAAAAGTCTCTAGTCAATTCCACTGGCATAAAACAGACAAGAGTAGAAGCAGAGCCTCCACACAATATTCTGGAGCAGTTTATCTTTCCTTGAGGTGTGCAATGTCAGGACGACCTGTTGATTGTTTGTTAGACATTGTCAAGGGTAAGTAGTGGCTCCACTTTTTTGATTAAATATTAGCTAGTGGAAGGTCTAGAAATTCCTATCAAACAATGCAATTGGTTTAATAAATGCTGTGGAGAATGAAGGGCTTAACCTGCAGTCTTAATGGCTGTGTTACAATCAAAGAAAATAGGCTCAAATATATACAAGCATAAATGGGAAAGAAAATCTGGTTTGACTGATTTTAGTAGTTGTTCCCAAACTGCAAAACCGTGCCCTAAAAAACCCAGTCTGTAATAACACTGAGATAAGAATTATATCCATAAAATATTAGTATGTCTGGGAAATTTGTTCCAGTAGATTTGAACTGGTGAAAATCCCACTTCTGATCAGATATATAGGAAAATTTGCCCACTACAGAAAGCATTTTAGTTGCAGAGACAGACAAAGCAAAGCAGTATGTATTGAAGTATCTTAAGCATTGTATAGCTGTCAACTCCCATATGGATTTGGACAGAAGACAGTGTTATGTCATCTTAATAAGTGATTTGAGATTAAAAAATACGTTCAGATGTGTGGACCATGAGATCCCTTTTCCCATTAGACAGAGGTATGATATTTTCCAGTACAAAAGCCATGTGAAAGAACAATTTATAACTAGAATTGGGAACAGAAGCAGAAAGGTTGGTGGTTTGCCTAAAATAAACGGACAGGAATGATACCTACCCTCTTTGAGAGTGTGAGTGATCAGGATGGACTTGTGAAATGACAAATATAAGCCAAACAAGAGAGAAGAAAAAAAAGAGGTGAAACAACTTCATGAAAATGCACTGCTGATCCGTGTTTAGGTCCCTGACAGCAGCAAATGATAACAGACAATTGAACTTTCTAAACAGAACAGAGACAGATGATCAAGGAGATCCAGCCTGATGATGCATTATGGGAGGACAAAAAAGAATGGTCAGAAATGAGGAGAGAAGATTCTGACCAAACACGGGGAAAACTTTTTTACCAGAAGGATACTCAAGCACAGGAGTGGGTTTCCTGCTCAGTAAGGCTGTGACATTTCTGTCCTCAGAGACCTTGAAACCAAATTGGACAAAGCCCTGAGCAGCTGGGGCTGAACTCAGAGTTCATCTGGTTTTGAGCAAGGGGCTGAATACTTGGGCAAGGGGCCCAGTGATTCTACGACCTAATGGTTGCTGTGGTGTGTCTTCCTGATGGAACAAAAGACTTCAATACAGAAACACCCAATTTAAATAGATGAGAACTTGAAACCTGCTTTTTTATCAAGCTGATGTTTTCTTCTTTAATTGCTCTATAAATGAGAACTTGAAATCTGCTTTTTTATCAAGCTGATATTTTTTTCTTTAATTGTTCTAGAATGTTACTCATTTAACAGAGTTCTGCTGTATCAGAGTCTTCTCACTGTCACTCACCCACCACCCCTTCTACAGCTTCTCTGATTGTGAACACAGAGTCCAGCATGATGTTCCCACTGCTGCACAATACACAGAAATCTGGCTAAGATTTTTGTGTGACTCTCCTGTAAAAGCCTGTCTTTGAGGACAAAGTTATCAGCAATGTACTTTATCTCTGACTGTTTCAGGATGCAAATTAAAGGTACATGCACAGGAGGAATTACATGCATGAGCATGGCTTTTTATTGTTCATTGCTCTTTGTCTCCTCAAAAAATCCTTTCCCTGTCCTAAATGTCCATCATAAGAGCTAAGAAATGGAGACTGAATTGCTTTCCAGCTTTAATAATGAATCCGCAAGTAAAGGAAAAAGGTTTCGTCTGCAGTTTCTGGATTCTTTTTAATAGCAAAAATTGCTTCACATAATTCATTTATGTAAATATTCCCATGGAGTAACTGCGTCAAACTCCTTGACAATTTAGAACTGCTATGCTTGTGTTACTGCAAAGCGCCCTGATGCCTGATGGCTTTGGCAGAAATCTAGTAAACAGACATAACTCAATTACAGGAATTTTAATACAAAATTAAATTATTTTATTCATAACATCGCTGTTCTGAGTGTTTATTAAACTATCCTGCTTTCCTTATGTGTTGATTAAATGGAAGTCAAACTGTTAAAAAAATAATTTGATGATATTATGCTGAGTTTTCTGCTGATATAAATTGGCACAGTACCAGGTTTTGTCTTGCAGTTTCAGTAGAGCAGCAGAAATTTAACAATTGTGCTTTATAGCCTAGGAAACTTATAGCAATTGAGGATAAACTCGAGCAACTGTTCAACAGGCTAAAGAATCCAAGTGTCTCTGGTCTGTTCCCTTCGTTTTGTTCTGTTGGGTTTTTTTGTTTTTGGCTTTTTGGTTTTATTTTAAAATTCTACTTACTTTATTTCTAAAAAGAAGTGCTGCTCTATAAGCATCTCTAAAAAGCAGATGAGTGGAAACATTTTGTAGTGATTCCAGAGCTTCTCCTGTGCTTTGGGAATCTTTAATATGAACAAGAGAGTAATTAAGGTAATCTCAGACAATATCAGCATTTTCAACAAGAGTTGTCAATAATATCTAGGTTAGATTCAAGTGTGGTTTTTATGTTAGAAATCTTTCAAAACTTCTTAAGTTTTGTTGCTTGGTAAGTTTAAAATCTAAGTAAGACTTTTTCAAAAGCAAGCTGCTTTCAGCATTTTTCAAACCTATATCTAACACAACTTTCTGTACTTTCTGTTATTTGATTGTACTATTGCATGCAATGAAACTTTAAAGCAAGAAACCAAGAAACCATGAAACATCTTGCTTTAACCATCTTTAAAGCAAAATGTTTCATGGTTTATGCACAGTCATCTGACACAGAGCAGAATAAACTGACTTCCTAGCACAAAGCACCTTCTTGCTAGTTGGAGTCAAATCCCTAAGTCCTCAGTATAAGAAGAAGAAGGGAACAAAAGAGAAGAAATTGAGTGGTTTTATGTCACAAGACTGATGCTGGAAATGCACAAAAAGTAGGGGAAATTGAATCTCTTTCTGTTACAGTGGGTTTCTATATCAAGAGGAAGGGCAAAAGGTAGTGCAATTCCTAGGACTGAATAGTTCGAAATTTATGTGGTTGCTTTCCATAGTTCATCAGCTTCGTGGATGTCTGCAGATATTTTCTACTGCCTATCATACAGAAATGAAATATGTAGGCAGCATGCTTTGAAGGAAGGGACGCAGAGGAAAGTGAGTCCATGGAAGAGTTTGACTGACCTAACATCAAAGAACCATCTTTGTAATTTTTCAGCTTCCCTGATGGGTGGTTGGTGCACAGAAAAACACGCTTGGAAACAAGGCTCCTGGGAAGAAAGTTAATCCATGGGCTAGACTGGGGAGGTCAGCCCTCTGATGTGTCCCAGAGGCCTTTACCTTTATTTGGTAAAGTAGAAAGTAGGGCATATAGAATGGGGAAGGAAGGAATGGCTCCTCATGCCAGAATGTCACCTTCAATAGAGTTTTGAAGCATGGATGTATTGTACACTGGGGAAAAAAAAAGAAGTCCTCCCAGGTCTTATGATTTTGGTGTAACTGTAGGAGACTTCATATTCCCCTTTGATAAACAGTCAGGTATATCAAACCAAAATAAATGTCCCTGTTCAGACTGAAGATCATGGACATAAAAGGGATTGAAGTATGCAAGAACAGAGATCTAAGGAAGAAAGTTGTGTAGGGTCTCAACTAGTTTTCCACAAATGGAGTGCTTTGCATGTCCATAGGCCAAGAAGATAACACCTTCTTGGTACTTCTGTTGGGAGATATTAGAGATTTTGTCAAAAGCTGTCAAAAGCTGTTTTAATTGAAATTGAGAGGGGATAGTGAAATGGAGTTCTACCTAGGATGCTACTAAATATTCTAGGGTTCTGAAATGAGAAAAACATCCAGTTATGGGTGATGGCTGGTAAGTTCAGAAATTACACAAAATCAAAATGCAACTTACATCGAGCTTTCATTTTCAATTGTTCATAGTGATCTAAACTTGTTTACATTTGTTCTTATGAAGAAGAAGTTAAAAGTTCCATCCTAAGCAGGGAGACAAATGAGAGTTAAGACATTCTGGTTTGTTTTTTTCTTGAAAGGCAGGCAAGATTAAGCATAGCTGATATAATTCAGAAAGGAGCCAAACAGAAAGCTAGAAGTTCAAGATGAGCTTTGCAGATTTTCAGATGAGCATACAACAGGTAAAACATACACATCTGTAGCAGAGAATTAAGAAAGAAAGGAAGGCAAACTGAAGTGGGAAGGAAAGTCACATACTATTACACCAGCTGTCTCTTGATGAATCCTAAAAAACCCCAATCAGTGAGAAGGTCAGACTCTGAGAGGGTGATAGTGACAGGGAGAGCAATGAGTCTGTCACAGGCACCTATTAACCTTGAAACAAATAATGGACATGAAAACAAGCATAAAGGAAGCCTAACTGTTTATGGATTTCCAAAATGCTCTGTATTATGAAAGCACGGTAGGTCTGAGTGTAAACATTAAGGCGGCACTTAACATGTCTGTGTTTCACTCAGTTGATATATATGTAGTTGAATTCAAATTTGATTCTCTTTTGATACACTTTGAACATCAGCATAATTCTAAGGTTGTTCCAAAGAGGATCTACCAAAGATTTAAAATGGAATTGTCTTGCAGTGATAAAGAGGAAGAACTTTCTTTGAACCATATTTGCAAGGTCACCCTTCAATGTAATTTCCAGAACTGACTCCCAAGTCTTCTCTTACTTTTTACATTAAATTTTAGACTAATGGACATGCTGGTCATAGGAAATGTTTGGTTTCTGTTGATTCATAGTTTTGTTGAACACAGCATTGTATGCAATAGTTAGTACTCTGAATTTTTTAAAGTTTTCTCATTCCAAGATAAGGCTGATATGCTGAAGGAGCTAGACAGGAAAATGACATATCATAATAGTGAATAAAGCTGTATTGGTAATCTATTTTCTGTTACTACTAACAGAAATGTGAAAGCACTTACACAGAAAATGAGTGGTTCCAAGAATTAGAATATGAATAGCCTAGATATCACTGGAAATGGGATTTGAAACTATGGCAAAGCAGCAGTAATCGTGCCTTCACAGCCCAAATGGAAACATAATTATTCTGTTGCTGAATATTTGAAATAAAATGACTCTACAATTTGCTTGGAACAAACATCATTGGCTTAGATGACATAATTCTCTTCATCTCAGTCTTCACACAAATCAGATCTACCCTGCCCTCAGGGATTTTTAGAGACTTTGAACAATGAGTGATATTGACATATTCCTAAATATTCCTCTCAGATACTTGCTAAATTATTGATGTCTGTCAACTCAGTGATTATTTGAAAGAGGAATATTGACATAATGGAATTAAACTCTAAAGCAGATTGTTTGACATCTGTGTCAACAAAATACAAGTAACAGAAAAATCAAGAGAAACATAATGGGTTTTTAAGGGTGGTCTGGACCACAGCCTGAACAATGAGACAGATCAATTTAGGATTTAAAAGGAAATTAATATTTTCTGAATAGCTCACATTGCTCTGAAGGCAGCTGATTATCATCAACTTCTCTAACAATTAGGTTATTTTGAGATAATTTCAGTATATATTTACAGGGATAATAATGGAATACTCAGTTTTTCCGTTGGTGAAATAATACTCGTCTCAGAGGACAGTCTGACCATAATAATAGTTTTCTTTTACTTCTCAATTACAGGCTTATATAGAACAGTGAAGAGAATTACTTTAACAATGAATCTTCATTTCCTTACAAATACCTGGCTGGGAACTTGTATACAGAGGAGCTGCAGGGATCTAATGAAAGATGTAACACTGAGGCAGTTTATTTTAACTGGTGCAAGTTTGTCTGTAAACATTTACTAGTTTTGTTACAAAAAAGAATAACAAACTTCTCTTGCATCCCAGGAAGAAACAACATCACACCAAGTACTTGCTGAATGTGTACAAACACAAAAGATCCAACTACAAACAGACTGATTTCTGCCAGCTCACAAAACACAGAACACACTGGGATCCTCCACCAGACTCACAAACTATTTAAAATTTGAACATTTAACCTTAATGTTTAAATACAGTAATTTATTTTAGTGCTAGCTTGCAGCTTTCTTAGGGACAATCTCCCTTGGAACCTGGAGCTAAATGAAGGCCCAAGGTTCTCCTGTACAGCACATCGGGCATTAGGTATCCCAGAAAGATGCTTTTATTTACAGCCACATTCAGCACTTCCTGCTGGCTGGAAGGACAGTCCGAGATTTAATTCCACCCCATCCCAAGGACTGTGGGGACACAGCTCAGCTCACTTGGAGATGGCACTGCAGAGCTCTGCCCTGGGTGTTGCCCCCCTTTGAAGGGCAATGTTAGAGCCTTAGCAGACAGTCTCATACCACAGAAGGAAGAGGACCTGCCTGTAATGTGCCAGAAGGACTCTTCAGTCGATGTAGATTCTTCACAGATTAAAGCCTACTTTCCAAAGACTAACCTACTGTCTAGATATCTTATTTATAAATTTACAAATTTTAGGAAGAGAACGCTGGTAGGAAAGATAACAGCCTTTTCCAGCTTCAGGCTTTAGTGGGCAGGAAGTGCCAAAAAATACAAGTGTAGCAGAATGGAGACATGGTCAGCCCCCTCTTTTTCACAGCCCTTCAAAATTCATTTGAAAAAATCAAGATCTACAGGTCAATCAAACATTCTTTGTAAACAAGTACTCTGTGGCAGATTTTAAAATATATTTGGGCCCTACATATGTAAAGAGATGCTTTGCTCTTTTGTTAATGCCACAGGAGTTATGAATAAATACAGGTGCTCTACCAAACACCAGATGCAGAGTTCACATGCATGCCCTAAGGGTGAAATGAGACTGGGTTTATGCTGGGTTTCCTTTAATTCACCCTCCTTCATTTCTGTGTTTCCACATGAGAAAGACAGCAAGCCATGGCAGGTGCACAAGGCCCAATCTACAATTAAAGTCACCACATTCTGAAAAAGTCTGGTATTAGAGTATTTTTTGACAACTCTGCTTCTCTGCTTCTGAAAGACGTAAAATATTTGGCAACAGGATTTTTGAATCCTGGTCATCTAACATTCTATAGAAAAGGAGGTTAATGTTGCATAGAAAATGGAAAAAATTCCCACTTCTACAGTGATTTATAAACATCTGCTCCCTGTATTTGCCATCTTGTTGCTTACTGCTGAAGTAGGTACCTATTCAATTAATGCACCACGCATAAAGTTTTAGATACATTAATATATGTTAATATTACATTGGACTAGCTTACCTAAAATCTCTATTCCTCTTTTCTCCCTGATGTTTGACTTTATTCTTCATTTATGTGGAAAGCTTGGAGGACAGAATATATATGTTCTGGCAGCTATGGTGTCAACACATACTGTGTGGTATATAACTCAAGCAAACTAAGAAATAGACCCTCTTCCTATTTTTTTGTTCCAATGTACAATGTACAGTGCTCAAATTTACTGCATTTGTGTGTGAATAGATACTCCCTTACACAGGGTATCAGTCCCTTTACACATGAAGTATATAACTGTCCAGAATACTAAAATATTCCCTGAAGAATAAATCTGACTTGAATTATAAATAAGCACACAATCAATTTACTATCACTGAAGCTATCTGGGTGGCTACACAATTTACAAGAGCCCTATATATATTATATGAGCAAAGCTACTTTTTCCACTTTTACTTATTTCCATAATCAACACTCATGCACAAGGGCACTCTCAAGAGTAATGAATAGTAACTATTGTAAGAATTGTCTCACATTGGAGCAGTTAATGGAGAATTATCTCCTAAGGGAGGGACCCCAGGCTGGAGCAGGGGAAGGACTTCTCTTCAGAGCAGTGGCAGAAACAACATGAGATGAACTGACCATAACCTCCATTCCCTGTCTCCCTGAGCCACTGTGAGGGAGGAGGTAGAGCTGGGCAGGACAAAGGAGTGACAGGTTTTAAGATTTGTTTTACTTCCCATTATCCTGCTCTGATTTTGATTGGTAATAAGGTCAGTTAATTTCCCCAAGTCAAATTTGTTTTGCCCCTGATGATAATTGATGAGTGATCTCTTGCTGTCCTTAACTCATGAGCCTTCTGGTGTATTTTCTCTCCCCTCTCCAGGTGTGGAGGAGAGTGATAGAGTGGCTTTAGTGGGCACGTGGCATCCAGCCAGGGTCAACCCAAAACACACCTCTACCTTTTGCTCTCTTCCTGAATATTAGTTTTTTGCTAATATTATCGATCAAGCACTGGTATTTTCTATAACTTTCAGTTTCACATTTAGGGTCAGAACTTCCCAGCTCTCCAATAAGAAAGTAGAAACTGAAGAGCTGGTGCTTTAGCCAGATAATATTCAGCCTTTTCATGAGTTACTCTAGCAAGTATTTCCTCTGGCAGCCTGTACTTTACAGCTTTCCTTTGGATTTCTGCATTTATCCTGAGCCGTAGCAGAAGTATATGCGAGATATGGGAACATAGGCCATGGGCATTTATGTGGTTAACTGACTAAAGGACAGATCCAAGCCGCAGCTCTTTTTCACAGTGCTCTGCCCAAATTTCCAAGCTAGCTGCAGTATCAAGAATTGAGGCTTTCACATTTAACTCTACTTTTCATAGACTTTGAATATCATCCATCCTGTCAAAGGCAGCAAGTTCTATTTTTTCACTGAATAATATAACTTGATAAAATGCCAGTATTCTGCTGAAGTTTGGCTGCAGTACAGTGCAATTACTTTTGTAAAGGAATTACATGCTGAACTCCCTTCAGTTTAGTAGAAAGATGTGCACATGCTGTGCACATGAGCCTGACATGTTGGAGCAAATCTGAAATGACCATTCAACATGATGATGAGTATTAACTTTCCTGTCCCAGACCCTTTAAGATTTTTCCATGAAGAGGAAAAATTGTTCTCAAAGACAGAATCTTGTAAGAACCATGTTGTCTCATGCTGGTCATGCACATACTCTTTCCTATCGATCGATACAACAGAGGTCTATTTTTACTTAGTAGAAGGATAAACAAAATACTTTCTTGCCTTCTTTTAGCTGTAAAACTCACACACACAATTCAGCTGTAAAGTTTGCTATTGATGATCATTTTAGAACATGTACCCCACCAAGGATGGGGTATATGTTCTAAATATATATATATATTTACTATAAAGTAAAACAATGCAATTTTTTGAAACCCATTTCTAGTGACATTCTGCAGTATTGATACTTCCTTTGCTTCTTTCTTTTTTTTCTTTTTTTATTGAGTGAAACTAGTAACTGGATCTAAATGGTAAGATGTTAAGTACCGATAGAAAGAGATTCATGAAGTGAGACAAAATCTGAAGACTTTCTTAAAGTGGCAGGACTACCTGACTGTCATGAAGGCAGCCTGAGGTAAATTAGTAGATTCAGAATGAAATTCAACAATATGGTTCTCAAGCATATTGCTTTTAATCCTAACAAACATTTACTTCTGCAAACCTAAAATGCTTGTTATGTGGATTGATAAAACCCTGGGTATTTTATGTATACTGATATTTGGCAGTGGATATGAAAGGCTATTATGCATATACTGGAGCTTGACTTAATGTTCCATATGTGCCTCAGTTTCCATATGAGCCTGAGCACAACAGTTTCTGGCTGGCTGCATAATCTGGGAGTTTGGCATATGATGGATGTGAGAACAAGCTTGTGGAACAGCAGAGATATGCAAGGAAACACGTCCTTAATGTACCAAGATTGAAGCACATTTTTGAGACTGAGTTTTAATTAAAACACATATGCAAACTTGGTGTTAGAGTTAGTGGTGGGATGGGGTAGAATGTCCAGAGAAGCATATACTAGATTGGTTCACTTAACTTAGCAAGACAAAAGCTGAGTGCTCTTTATAAACATACTGCCTGATGTGTCTTATGTAATAACAGGGAAGAAAAGAATGACTAAAGTTATACAAGAATTATATTAACAGTAGAGGAAAATCTAAAAAGCCAAAACTTGCTCTGCATAACTTCAGGCTGTGCATAACTTCAGGAAATCACAAGAAAGTTTCTTACCATTTACAGCAGCAAGGGTATGGAACAGTCCTCCAATCAGAGCTGTGCCAGGGAAAAAACCCACCTTAATTGGTTTAAAGACTCATAAACTGATCAACTTAAGAGGAATTACAAAAGTGTGTTGCTTACAATAGCCTGGTTTCAGCCTCCTGCCCCTGTTACAGCTTTGGGCTCCTCTGGGAGTGTATTAGCAAGGATCAGAAGCATTCAAAATGCTTTTGTGGTGTATGTGGCCAAACATTCCCCAGGAGAATCAGAGAAGGCTGGCATATATCTTCTCATATTTGATTGCCTGTCTCAGAAACCCCAGAATAAAATGTGGCAGCCTTGAACCCAGTTCTGTTTGTTTTCAGAGTAATTATCAGTGTTGGCAACTCTGACAGGAGAAGGAATGACTCAGAGCGAATCAATATGTCCACAAGCAAAAGCAGAATGTTCACAGCCTAAACAGGACACAACCACAGTTGCATAAGCACAGCTATACTACAGTCGTAATAGAGCAGCCTATTATACATGATATAAACCAGACATCAAATCTGCCTGCCGTTAAAATGTACAGTGCACACCAAACCTTAAAAAGTATTGTATAAAAAAGTTTAACAAATAACTACATATTACTCTGGTCTGAGTGGATGTAGCCTGCATGAATGTCAACACAGTTTTGTACTGAAACAAATCAGGATTTTCAGATCTCAAGAATTAAAAAGAACCTCCCAGGACCAGAAATAAAGTTCCCATAACTGTGGCCATGAGTTGTGAATATAATACAGCCCAGTATAAATTATGGGCACTTGCACTTGGAGCACTCCACATTAATCTACTGCTTAATGTAAAATATCTTTCATCTTGGGACTCCCTGATCCAATGGAGTTTCCTGCACTGCGGCTCAGTTCAACCAGGGGAAAAAAGTGTCTGTCTCAGAATAACAGAGGATATAGCTTGTGGGAATAGTATTGTAATGCAAAGAGGAAAATTTGAATTGGAACTCCTCCAGATTCAGGATGATCTGACACTAGGTCGACTTTCTGGTCTAGCCCCTAGGCTATGAAAAGAAGGGTTGTCATCTGCTGCAAGACACATGCAAGAAGCGTCTGGAGATGGCTAAAAACTGAGATAGATCTGGACAATTGGTGCATGGCTGTGTCTGCAAAGATCTTAAAGTCAAAAATAATGTGCAATGGGCTTGAGGGACTGAACAAGTTGTCAGAAAATAATAGTTAAAGATTTAAATAGAATTTACATTTCTGGTTCCGCTTCAGATCAACTCTTCTATCCCTGTGTTTTTATTATCTAACTCTTATGAGCCCTGTGGCACTCATTAAAAATATGATATCTGGTCTGTCCTGAACTTGCTGCAGGTCTTTGTTAGGTGCTACATTCCAGAATACTCTTTGCCATCCTTGACAAGATAAGTCTTAAGCAAGTCTGGGACAGCAGTGCTGTGTTTAAAATAACTGTTAAGGCTATTTAGCCTTTTAGCCTGTAGGAAGCAAAAGAAATTTACGGTGAGCTACTCCCTCTAAGATGGCACACATCAAATATTTACTGAGTAAAGCACAATCTTAATGAAAAGGCCGTTTTCAGAGCTACTGCTTAATATTTAACATGCAGTGGTGGGTGCATAATTTGTCAGATTAAAGGCTTAAGTAGCTTCATATCTTCTAATTCTTCATACCATTATTGAGAGTTAAAATAAGGTAATGTTTCTTTTTTGGTCTTCATTTGTTTGTTTTGTCGAACAGATTCTAAGACACTAACTGCTTGCAAACAAGGACAAAGTCACATCCAAATGAAATGTTGAATTAATGGTCCAAGTAGTTGCCATAAAATCTCTACTGATTGGAAATCTCACATTGCTGCAGTTTTGTTTTTTCAGAACCACATATATTTGCAGTGATTCAAAAATAAAAAAAACCACTTCTGTAGTGCTAATACCTGCCTGAAACCTTATGGTGCTGCTTTTCACACAGATTCATTTTCTGAGGTTGCTGGGAAAGATTAGAAAACAGTTCTGCCACCAAATCAATCCCAAGAATTTATAGCAAGGCTTTAACATATGAAGAATCCTTCATACTAAAACTCAGCATAGGGTACTAGCTGCAAAAGGTCATGACAACCACGCATTCCTTGCTGATCCTTTTGAGTTTATTCAAATTCTTGCTGGAACATGGAAGAACTGTTTTTTCTATGTGCCTGAGACTTTAAAGTATAAAGATTTTGAACTTAAATTGACAGCTTGTATGCAAATCTTTTCTTCATTTAGGTTTTTGCATAGGAGACCAGGTACTGCCAGCAGGCTGTTTTGTTCAAATGATACACAAAATACTTGGTTATACATCAGATAAGTATCTTGGAACATAACCATGCTTTTGGCTGGGGTAGAGTTAATTTTCCTCACAGTGGCTGGTGCAGATCTATGATTTGGATTTGCGCTGAACACAATGATGATAATATACAGATGCTTTTGTCATTGCTGAGCAGAGCTTGCATAGAGCCAAGGCCTTTTCTGCTTTTCATACTTTAATGCTGGCAAGGAGGCTGGGGGTGCTTAGGAGTTTAGGAGGAGACACAGCCAGGACAGGTGAGCTGAACATGATATCATGCTCAGTATATAAAGTGGAGGGAAGAGGAGGAAGAGGGGGACATCTGCAGTGATGGCTTTTGTCTTCCCAAGTCACCATCACACAGGATGGGACCCTGCTCTCCCGGAGGTGGCTGAACATCCGCCAGCCCATGACGCAGTGAATTAATTCCTTGTTTTGTTTTGCTTGCATGAGTGGCTTTTGTTTTCCCTGTTAAATTGTCTCTATATCTCAACCCATGAGTTCTCTTGCTTTTACCTTCTGAATTCAAGCAGCCCTACAAGTCCAGTTTCACTATTTTCAAAGAGGACATTTGTCTCCAAGATGTGCACGACGTTCATCATCTCTTCAGCATGCAGTAATTTTGATTTACAGCTGAACACTTACACAGAAGACAATAGTTATTCCTGTTCAGGTTAATGGGGCAGAAAACTCTATTAATAAAGAGTTTCTGATATAATTTAAATGCAGTAACTAACAATTTAAATAATTTACTAATTCAAGTAAATAACTGATAGTTGAATTATTAGTTAATTTTATCAGTGGGAAAAAATTGCGCAACTAGGAAATGGAAGACTCATTTAATGTATTTGCATTTTTCTGTAACACAGTTTTATTCCTTAGAGCAGCAGAAAGAGGTTTCAAGAAATCATTGAGTCTATCTCTAGCTGTCCAGAAAATTCAAAGAGTTCTTTCAAAACAGAGGTTTATTGGGAAAAAAAAAGGCCAAGTAGCCCACAAGATTAGCCAGTACAAGTATAGCCTAAGCATATCCCTGCACGGTTTTGTGGATCTGGAGGTTAGCCACCAGCTTTCCATCAAAACCAGTGACTGCCACCAGTCATATCAAGATCAGTGAACTGCCACCTTCTTGCTGGAAAGTCTGTTTCTTCCATGTAGAATACTACAGTTTTTAAACTTTGAATGATGCTAATGACTTCAGAAAAAAAAAAAAAGGTGGAAAAAAAGAAAATAAATGAATCTAAGCTATTTTTTTCACCTTCTTTTTACTTGTAACTCTGGCAATCTGGCATCAAAATTACAGTAGGTACACTGAAAAAATGCTATGGTTTATCTTCATTAAAAAAGAACAAATATGAATCTCTTTTTCAGAAATACAGTTTCCACAGTGACCATGCAATATCATCTGTTGTTTGTCATATGGTGGTGTAAGACACCCACTTTTGCTTGCTGATGTCAAAACAATAAATGAAAACTGAGAAATCCTGGCATGCATTGCTACATGTTCTTAGTATGGATATGAAAATAGATACCACTCACAGTTTTGTTTAGCATAATCATTTGAGCCTCTGACAGAGAAATGTCACAGATAAATATATATAGCCTGATCATCAAAGTTATTTTATATGCCTTCTGCTATGAGCTTCAATAAGGATGTTTGCACAGGCAGTGGAAGCAGTATTAGTTATATGTCACTTATCCCCTTTCCAATGCTTATTCTCTGGAATATGATCACTGTAATCCTGGCAGTGCCCAACAACCCCAGGCAGATTCCACTCCGTACCGAACAGTCACTGATGATCCCCATCTCTCCAAAGCTACCAAATGTATTTCTTTGTGTTTCTTTTTAGATTTAACCTCAACCTCATTTCTGTAAATAAAAATCATACATCTTGTGTGAACCAAAGGGAAACAAATGGTACTACAGGATAAATCTGCCCAATTTATTTCCACACAGGCTGGTAATATTTCATGTTCTTAGCCATTCTAAATTGCTATGTGCCACTCACTGAGAGCTTTTACTTACTCATTGCTTGTATGCTGGTACACAACCTTTGCCATTGGGTGGAGTTATCCAGGATTTGTGCTTTTGGAATGAAGCTCTAGCCAATACCATAAATTTATACCTTAAAAGTGAATTGAATAGTGGTTTGGTTAGACTGAAGATGTTACATTTTAAGTTAGGAGAAAACATTCATTATAAGTAGGAAATACTCATTGGATTCAAATTTCCAGATATATTTGATCAATAACTGGAAGCAGAAAGTAAGTCTCTCATATTTGGTCCTTGGTCACAGGAAGCTCTTTTCCACAGGAGCTGTCGATGTCATTTTTACATGAAGCAGTTGACAGCCCTTGCTGGGGGCTGGATTTAGTCTCAACAGTCTTTGACCTGGTGCCTTGCACTGTACTTTGAACAGTGCTCCAGGAATGAAGCAGTCTCACCAACTGCAGGTATAAACCAGACAGTTTTATATCCATGCCTTTGAGCAGGCAAACTCCTTGCTTTTGGATCTGCCCATTATCTGCTGGGTTGGGGGGGCAGTTAAGTCCAAAAATAACTGTAGGGAAATTAAAATCCTATGTTGCTTTGCCAGCTACTTCTATTATGACATCTAATTATTGTGAAAACATTTCCCCAGTTCTCACCAGTATTTTTTTCACTTAAATAACTTGTCATAATAGCTGCCATCAAAGCTCTTTGAATCAATGATAGTTATTTTGAATTCCCTAAACCACACTTGGAACTTTCTTGAGACAAGTTTACAGTGACATATCCACTTCACAACTCTGTCAGAGGCAAAGCAAAACCTGACTCCATGAGTCAACTTTTTTTGTTTTTTGCTGAAACTGATTATATTGATATGCTTTATACTATAGATAGGGTAGGAAATTCAAGATTTAGTGCTAGACTCAGATGTTAAAGCAGCAGAGAAAATGCACTTGTCTGAGGGTGTAAATTTTTAATAGCTCTTAGTGTATTTTCTTGCATATTGCCCTCACTTACTTCATATACCAGCAGGCTTGTGGAAGTACTCAGCTGGTTACTATCTAGTTTTGTTCATTTTTACTGAGACAATAGCCCTAGGAAATAGGAGCTTGGCTTGAAAAAATCCAAGTTTCAGCAAGAATCAGCAGAAAATTTCAGGAAACATTCTATGAGGTTTTCCATAAAAATTGTGAATAGTTATTTAAATATTGGATACCCTCCAGTGTGACTACTAGACCTGAGCTTCTCCTGTGATATATCTGTATTTCCCTAAACAGCTCAACAAGTCAATTATATGGCTGATACTTTGTTTAATTCTGAGCTCTTTTATGCCTGCTGATCATCCACCAAAACGACAGTTTCCCTGGAGTTTACTCAATGGAATCCAATATAATTGAGTCTTGATATTTTAATTAGCAGATGAATAGTCAAAAAGCAGCAAATGAGGCAGGTTACAAATCAGGTCCAGAATAAGTTTTCAGCTTTTTCTCATTGAAAAGTTGTTAATTTTTATTCTGAATTATTAAAATTAAAATTATCAGACTATTTCTAATGTTTAAAAAAGATAAAACCAGGTAATAATGTATTGACTACATTGCAGTCTACTGCTGCTGTAGGAGAGGGATTGTACCAGCTTCACAGTGCTTCCAGGAAGGTAAAACTCTGTTGCACAGGGCCCTTGTCTCTGTCTCCTAGTCACAGAGTCTTGCTCTCTTAGCTAGTCCTAAAGTTCTGGGATATAATAATCAATTATCTACAAAATATGCAGACCAATGATGGCAGCTGTTCTGTAGAATTAATAAAATTTTATATTCCCATAGCTGCTTTCCTGCCATGTGTCTAAGAACTGTTTAAGCCTAACACTTCAGAAACAAGCTAAAAGGCAGTTTCTCTATCACATTTTTATGATCAGTTGCATATTTTTCTATTTTCTCATCTTATGTCACCATTAAGGCCTTATCTCACTCTCTGACTACATATTACAATATAATCTTCAGTAAATTCTTTCCTTAATAGGCTCTACTACACAATATCTTAAGAAGTATTAAGAAAGCTTCTGGATAGTCTCACTTGGTCTGTCAAAAGGACTAATAAAGTTTACTTAGCACTTTGTAAGATTATGATTATTTTTATGTAGGTCAAATGCTACTCCTGTAATATTTAATCATGTCATGTTTGAATAGCTGCAAGTGAAAAATCCAGTTGTAATCAAGAAACAATGTTTGCAAATCTTGAATAAACCATTTATACAATTTAAACAAAAGTGGAAATCAACTCTGGCATTTTAGTGCCTTGCATGGTGATTTTACTTTTTTAAGATGAATTATAATTTCATAACTTCCCATAATCCAGAGCACAAGAAACATGTGAAATGAAATTTACTTTTTGTTATTATTTTTAGGTTTCTTCCATTGCATTAGCAGAAAACCAAAGTACTGACACTGGTTTTAGAGCATGGCAGTGCAGGTAGCCATGGCAACAGAGAACTCTTTGTGTACTCCCCTCCCAGGTATTTCCTGCATTTGTCAGGCGATGTCAACACACGCCAAGTTCCTGCTGCCATAGACACCTTTTGTCAGTACCAAAGATGGCTGGGTTAGCACTGACTCAGCTACAGCCCCCTGAGCAGCCAAGGTGTACTAAAGTCAAAGTGTTGTCTCCTTTCAGGATTCACCATCAGCTGTGCTGAGTCTCCTGTGCACTCTCATGCTCAGGCAGAGAGGAATCTGCCCTAGATTTATTGAAGACAATGGTTCAACCAGGAATGCCAGCATAGAGGAAAAAACTAGATATTGTCTTCCATAACACAATACCTGTGGCACCATTGCAGACTTCTCCCTCACCTCCGAAAGTATTGAAGTGACATAACGCTAAATGTTTGGAGACAATCAAATTAAATGCAGTATTCCAATTCAAGCCCAACAATATGAAAAGAAATGCAATGTTTTGATATTCCTGATGAAAAATGAAAAAAAAGACAGAAAAAGCAGTTTTTCAGAGCATATTTTCAATGCTGTGTTCTCTGTGTTTTATTAAGCAGTATTATTTTAACTGGTTAACACTATTTTAAATTATTTTAAGTTGCATTGTTTATGTTCCTGACTGAATGGAAATTTATCCAAACCTGCTTAGACAAAAGTTTTCTTGCATTTGTCCTTCATGCAAAGATTTTATTTTGCATTTGTCCCTTACCAGAGAATCACAGTATGGGGGGAGGGGGAATGCTGGAAAGGACCTCTGGAGATCATCTAGTCCAACCATCCTGCTGAATCAGGTCCACCTGGAGCAGGTTGTACAAGATTTCATCTAGATAGTGTTTGAGTGTCTCCATGGAAGAAGAGTCTACAACCTCTTTGGGCAGCCTGTTAGTCTGTGACACTCAACCTCTGTCACCCTCAAAGGAAAGAGGTTTTCCTCATATTCAGATGGAACTTCCTGTGTTTCAGTTTGTGTTCATTGCCCCTTATCCTGTCACCGGGCACCATGGGAAATAGTTTTGCCCCAGCCTCTGAACACCTGGCAGTAAAATATCTGTAATCCTTGATAAGATCCCCTCTTCTTCAATCGTCTCTTCTCAAGACTGAACAGGCTCAGCTCCCTCAGCCTTTCCTCCTAAGAGACATGCTCCAGTCTCTTCATCATCTCTGTGAGATGGTTAACCTCTCATGGTAAGACTCTTTCAAGGATCAGTCAGAAAAGGTGACTCCTTTCCCTTTCTGAGTTGTGTCCACTTAAAACAGCTAAGAGAAGGGACAGGGAAGAGAAGTGCTGCAAGTCAAAAGGATTGAACTGTTATGTTAATACTTACAAACTTCCTGCACTCCAGTAAACTCTAAAAAATCAATTCTAAAGTTTTTACAAAAAGGAATGTTATTTACCTGATACCAGGTGGATTTCCTGGGACACTGGGGAGGAGTCCTTATATTAATGATCTTTGAATATGGATTTGACAAGGATCTTCAGGTCAGATATAGCTGTCAGTGTAAATAAAGATCAATCAATTTCCAGGCTTCGAGTATTCTGACATGAGCCATACACTGATAGAAAATCGTACGATAGAAACGTAGGACACCTGGTTGGAAGAGACCTCAAGGATCATGTGGTCCAACCTTTCTTGGCAAATAATACCCAAGAACTGCCCTTGGACTTGCAACCCTAAATGAATACTAGCAGATTCAGAATTCCTTGCCCAGCCCTTTTTTCCTGCTTTACATTTAGTATATAAGCAAATTACAATAATCATAGAAGTCTTATTTCTTAATGCTTATACATGTTGTCCAATAGCAATATTACCAGAGGATCTGCCAATATTTTTTTTTATTTTGCTATCTCTGAGGCCTGCTGTGCAATTAGTCAATGTATATAAAGCTAAATATCACAGGAATGTACATCTTTCAATATGTCATGTTGCCATAAATGTGCTGTAGTGTTTTTCTTGCAGATTTTTAGCAATCCCCATGGAATTTTCTACAGATTTATTAAGTAGCTTGTCTCAGACGACTCATTGTGTGCATTCCAGCTAATCGGGTGATGCTCCATAATTGTTCTCCAATTCTGTTATCAGTATCCACTGCAGACACAGCAATAGCCTACATTAGCTATTATATAGTTATTTAGCTATTATTAGCTAAATATTTATTATATTTATTATCTAATGTATATTATTACATAGCTTTTTAGCTGTTATATTATTAACTATTTATATAGCTATGGGCACAGAAATGTACTTGGGGATATTGAAATGTTCAAAAATATATATATATATTACATGGAAATGAATAAGTATGCTGATTTCTTAACCGGGTGATTTAAGGTGAGTTGTTAGGATTTTGTTTTATTTTCTTTGTAATCATATTATGGACAACCTACTTATTTTAAACAGCGGTAAATATCTTAAGCTGTAGCAGAACTGCAAACATTTTTTTAAAAAAAGAACATAGAAGTTTTAAGTTCATTGTTATTTTTAGTTATTTGTCAAACTGTATGAAGGATTTCAAAAGTTTGACCCTTTGAAGCCCCTTCCATCTATGCAAACTTGTAACCCAGCTTTTCAGTTCACAGAAAACATTTTTCTCTTCTGTTTTACTTGGCTTGAATTTCAATTGGAACTTCTTTTTCCCACAGTGTACTCTGAAATGTCATTTTGAGAGAGAGAGATCAAGCATTTTCTTAATGGATGATGGAGTCAGCAGCAAAGGTCTGTGACTTGCTAACTTACAGTCAGCACCCTCTTCTGTAGTGTATATTCTAATTCATCACCATGCTCTTCAAATTTGAAAATACATTTATAATGTACCCTAAGGAAGCATGCCTTGGCCAATATGCTACCATGTGCTAAAGAAGGAGTGTGCACAACCCTCACCCTTACTGTAGGACATCCAGCCAGCCCTTGCAGGATAAGACAGAAAATCTATTTCTCATCAGCTGCATGGATTTCAAAAACACCAGTAAAATATTCTAAAGTTTTGCACTACCAGTAAAGCACCTGATGAAAAAGCAGGCTTTGCATGGTTCTTTCAATGTCATTTTATGTAAAGTTGGGGTTGGTTTATAAAATAAACTGATGAAAAGTTTAAAGCATGCAATAAGAGCAGCAAATAATATGACTGAGTGAAAGACCTTATGTTACTTTAGCCCAAGTAGTCTGTTTTAGTCTGATGCAAAGTTGTGCATCTCCTAAATAAAAGAAAAAACTGAGGAAAAAGAACTTGCAGCTCTGTAAAAGCCAAAAATCATGGCTTGTATATATATTCCAGGAAAGAAGGATCTGACTGCATCTTCACTGAACAGCAGTCTTCACTCTTCAGCTGTGAGAGAGTATTCAACCATACAGTTTCTGTTTTCAAGCATTGCTCTGGGTATCACATATTTCTAGCACTGTAGCTGCAACATTATTAAAATCAAACTTACTTCATCTTTCTCACTAGAACTGCAAATGGGCTTGGATTATCAGCTAGCTATCAACCTACAGGAAATACCCTCTGACTTGATCAGTGCTGCATGAATCTACAGTATAGACAATTGATTATGGCTGCACATCAGTATCAACTGTGGGTATGACCTCTTTCATTTTCTCAGCGAACAATAATACAAATTCTTGACACGTATTGTAACTCATATTTCCCAAGCTGCTGTCAGCCATTCTGATAGGAGTAGAACTGGGGTTTGCTAGAGTAGCTGACAAGTTGATGCTCATGCATAAGCACAGGGATAGAAAGCGAGTCCTGAGGGACGACGTGTGCTGTGCTCAGAGAGACATTTTAGTGTGTGTTTATCTTTGAATGCAAGTGCAACCTCATTACTTTTGTGAGCTGACTCAGATGTTTAATATCACGTATATGTTGACCAAGTCGGCAGAACTGAAGCCAGAATACGATGCACTTTGCAAGGCTGAGCCCAAGGGGCCTTTCATCTCAAAAAACAGTGGTTACTGATCGTACTGCAAAGTCAGCCACTCATTACTGTTACATGCTCAGTACCAGTCAGTGGCTGATACAAAATGTATAAAAAGCATTTAGAGTAAAGCTTTGCATTGAGATTATTTAATAATTTGTTGAAAAATACTAGTCAGAAGTACTAAAAGGTTTGAACCAAATTCAAACATTTAAAGTTTATGTACAGCTTTCAATGACTTCATGTCTGCTGATGCCAGTGTAACCACGTCTCACTCTGAAAGCAGAATTTGGCTCCATGACAACTTAAAAACAAAAAGAAGGCTTTCAAACCAGTTTGTGGATAAATACTTTATACCAAAGACCTTTGTATTTCAAAAGAAATGTATTGCCACACTTTTTGTTTAGACAATACTTTTTCAAATCAAGTCATCCTTAGGAAAACCACAAAATCACATCTTTGCATTAAAACATGGTTTTGGTTGGTTTTTTTTTTTTTAAATAAGAATTCTAAATATTCATGACCTACATAGCTATTTTCAGCTATTAATGATATTTACCGGGCACTAAATATTCATGACCTACATAGCTATTTTCAGCTATTAATGATATTTACTGGGCACTTTACTAATTCCTCGTTATATTCTGATAGCAGAAAGTCTGTTAATGAAATTGAGACACTATAGCAACTGTTCAAATGGTATATAAATAAAACATAAGCAGATGGGATGAACTCACCTAGATGATCACATCTGGTTTTAAACTATATTATTTACTCTCATTAGCATGATTATGCACAAGCTAATAACTAAAGGGGGAAATCAGACCATAGGGTTGACCAATGGCTGATCAACTTCCATAGTTTTAAACATTACAAAAATCCCTGGTGTACTTTGGACCTGCTCCAGCTAGCCTTTTCCCAAATAGCTCAGCTGAGAGCATGAGCCAGGAACTGTCTCAGTAATCAGTGTGCATGCGATCACCTTCTGAGGGTAAAAGAGTTCAGATGCATGGATACGTGTGTGTATGTCTCCAGGTCAGGTAACATTCCATGGTCCATTAAAAATCACAGAAACACAGAATAATTTCAGTCTGGATGGACTCCTGGTGGTTACCTGGTCTGGACCCTTGCTCATGGTAGGGCTAACTTCAGTTAGATCATTGCTGGAGCCCCCTCTCACTTGAGTTTTCAATGTTTCCAAAGATGGAGACCCTGCTGCATCTCTGGACCACCTGCTGCAGTGTTTGACTACCCTCACTGTGAAGAACTTTTTCCTTTCATCATCCTGTAGTTCCCTTGATGAAGTTTGTGTCTGTTATCTTGACACTTTTTGCAGTGTGCACTGAGAAGATTCTGCCTCCATCTTCTGTGTAGACTTCCATGAAATAATAAAGAAACCAGTGAGACCCTCATGAGCTTTCTTTTCTCCAGACTGAACAAATCTAGGTCTATCAGCCTTTCACACTATGTTCTCCAGCCCGCCAAATGTTCTGGTGGCTTTCCACTCCAGTTTTTCAGTATCTTTGGAAGCACAAAAGTGTGCTTTTCACACCTTTTTTTTTTTTTTTTTTTTTTTTTGGTGAGCCGCAGAGATTATAGTTCCCATGAGATAGTGCCTAGTGCCTTGGCAATTCCTCTGCAACATCCTCAGTCTGGGTTTATGACAAACAACAGACTTCTTCAGATTGCCACTGTATAGGTAAATTGACTCATATAACTGGAGTAGCACATACTCAAGATGATAGTCTGTATTAATTTTGCCTACAAATTCTGGTTCAGGATACCCCAGCACAGAGTCATGCTGGCACTAGACTGGCAACTAGAAGTGCTACAGCAACATTTCCATTGAAGATAATCCAATTGGCATTTTAATACACAAACCCTATGATGAAAAGCAATATGTATTAATCCAAACAGAAATCTTAACTAATGTGGCTTTATTCCTCTCAGTATTCAAACTCCTCTTTTTGTACATAACTCTGGAAATTCTACATTGCACTGCAATATGCAGTATAGACATTCTTCCACAGAGCCAACTGTATTCACTGTGACTAGAGCCTGAAAATATTCCTTGTCCTACCAGATGGCATAATTTTGACTCCTGACACAGAAGTGAACTTATAGCTGGTCTTTAATACATTGAAAGAAAAAGCATTTTATTTCCATTCTGAAATCTGTTTATCTGTTTTTTCAGTGCAGATAGTACTTCTGACAGCCCACTTTATATTAATGCTGACATCTTTGATGGTCTGATGGTCTGTTTCTGCATGAAGAAATGGCATTTTCTTGCTATGCTGACATTTCACATCCCACTGAGTTCAGAACAAAGGTGGGTTTGCTGTGTTGCTTGAATGTTAAGTTTAGAATAAGAGCTGACAATTTAAGACACGATTAATATACAGAATCTGCATCAGATTCTTTAAAAAAAAAAAAAATCTGTCCTGTTAAAATCCACAGTATTTCCTAGACTGGTGAATTAAAAGGATAAATATACTGCTACCAAGAAATTAACATTATGTGCTAGATCACACTAGTGTTAATTCTCTTATAATAATTACAAGACTGGTTAGTAGGATTCTTTCTACTTCTTCTACATCTGAAGCATGCAATTTTGCTTCAAACAGAGAAAAATCAGTCTCAGGAGGCAGTAAATATAGGAAACTTGGAAGCTTTCTTTATGTCTTCTTCTAACCCTGCTTTCCCTCTACATGATGGCATCAGTAGATTGTAGGATGCCTACCCTCTACTTGTTTGGGATAGGGGACCAGGACAGCTGCAAAACTTTTCTTGGCATTGCTCCAGCCAAGGGCCATTCAACACCAGCTGAATTGTCAGTTATGAGCTTTAAAGCTTCTCTGCTCTGCTATTCCTCTAATACAAAAGGAATATTATATTGTCTGCCTCACAACATATCTCACTGAACTATTTTCTAATCTGTTTCCCACAGCTTTGCTTGAGTAGTGATAGGGATTTGGTAGGTTTAATTTTATTCCTTTGAAGCTATGCTTATTTTTTGATTTTTTTACTGTAATCAGCTAAGGCAGGTGTTTGGAATCAACTGTAACGACAACTGTGGGTCATTTAAATGATACTGAAGCAAGGTTTATCATCATGTAGCTAGTAGGATCAGCTTTATTCCAGAATCTTAGTGCCTTTACTAAGGTTAGGAAGTCTAATAGCTTATCTGAAATGTATAGTGTTCCTAAAATGTTCCTTACTAGTATTACAAGATCATCCTCAATACATTTTATATCAGTGCAAAATTTACACATGTAAAATATCTGCATCTCAACAATAACAAACAATGGTGCATCAGCCTTGAAACTGTATTTAATTTTTTTTTTATCTCTTGACTTAATATTGTGTCACAGCATAAACAGAAATTCATCTTTAAGTTGTCATTGCAAGTGGGACCTCGCTAACTTCAAGCCTCTTATAAAAAAATCCTTCATATTCTGGTTCTTACTGTCCTGTCTCTTATCAATGAGACATATCAGCATACGGCACTTTTAAGCAGATCTGCTGAAAGGAACAATAAACAAACCAGACTGGGCATGTTTGGTGTTTGGTTGGGTTTTTTTTTTGGCTTTTTCAAGATATTTTCTCATTTTGCAGGTTTACACCAAGTAACAGACTGAAAGAGCTATATAAAGAATCTATAAAAAGACATTGATGCAAATATTTTTGTAACCTGAGTGGTATGTCTCATAGTGGTGGCCCAAAAATACATGGCAAGAGTATACCACCCACACTGCAGCACTTCTCGTGCACCAGGGTGGGGAACAGAGAATTATCCTTTAGTCATTTTGAGCCACTCACGTTTGTGCAGTTGTAAAGGGAGAGAGCTTTACTATGGGATACTGGAGTCCTTAACTTGTTGAAAACAAGGCTCATTTATAACCTGGCCTAAATGGATTAGATAATTTTCTGTATATAAGCACATATACACGTATTTATAAACTCTATACATAAATACAAAAACATTTTCAGTTTCTGTGTGTCTTCCCTGGTTTGCTAGACCAAAGAATCCATGAAGCAGCTAACTTAGACAACAACAATCCTGCAGCACTGCAAAAAGCAAGAGAAACAGTTCCTAAACTTGTACGTTTATTTTGATTTACCGCTGAGAAATATAGATGAGAAAAATTTTGCTTGCCACCTGTTCTCTCATAAATTACTAGGTCAGTTGCCATACGAAAGTTAACTCTGATTTTGGGAGTAAGTACCTTGGCAAAACACATTCCCAATAGATTTGTGTACATAGATTGTCACACTATGGATGATCAATAGCAAAACTGAATGTTGTCACTGCCACAGATGCTTCCAGCAATATTTACTGAATATTGATTTGAATACATTGCAGGTTAAAAAGGAATACTTTATGTTTTCTCCTGCTGCATCCAAGAAGGGATATCAAGGCCCAGCTTTAATATGCTAAAGACAGGAAGCTTTGATGGAGCAGTTTTTCATTCTGATTATACAAATCATCATTCATTGCCTGCCATTTTCCATTCCTGTCAGAAAATTTGCTGGAAAGGAGAGATTTTCTGCTTAAAATCAAGATGTCTAGAATGCTCCATTCTATTGTTTGTGAGAGAGATTCTCAGTATGTCAGAGAGCCTAGCCCAAAGCTTCCCATATTCTCTAAAAGATGCAGAAGGGTGATGCAATATGTTCTTTCTATTCTTCAATTTTGCTCAGTTAGCTTATCCTGCTTTTTGTTATGGTCTGAAAAAACTTTCTAATAGACACATAAAAATCTAGCCATTCAAAATTAGGTCCTTAAAAACGTATGTATAAAGCCTATATATAGATATATGCATCTACTATAATGATATACTATTTCTGAACACTTGAAAAAAATTGGAAACAGACTTATATATGTATTTCTGGAGTGTGAAAGTCTAAAAACCTAAATTATATCTAGCTCACATGAAGAAAACAAATTATAACTATCATATTCATAAAGCTTTTGATCGTCTTGTACATTGGTAGTTACCAAGACTTACCTTCCAGTTGGTTTCTGAAATGAGTAAATTAAAAGATTTCCAAGAGCTGCAAAGCACTAAAGGGTGAGAAGGAAACTCAAAAAGCTACCAAGAGAAACAAAGAGAACTTAGAGAAAGACAGAACAGGCTCAACTTCCGCTAGCAATACCTTAATTCCACATCAGTGGTGGGAAATACTCATAAGTTAAGGTAGTTAATAAAGGAAAACAGCAGCTAAAAGGCTTAGTCCAATGTAAGACAACCCAGAAATTTACCCTAATCTCTCTTTTAATTTGGAAAGTCTTCCCCCTTAAATAAATTGCAGTGTACATTTTGCAATAAATTTGTTTGCTTAAATTTTAAATGGCATGGAGAATTATGTTCTAAAGCACATACTTCTTGAGTGGAGATTCTATGGTATTTGCTGAAACTTCATGTACTTTATTCCCCAGCTCTCTGAACCTTGATGAAAGTCAGAAGGCCAGAAATAGGAATTTTTCATAAACTCTTCTGTTTCAGTTTTCATCATAAGTTTACTGTTCTGCAGTTTCTTGCCTTCCTTTTGTTTATGCAGCTTCATTCAACAAGGCTCTACTTGTACATATATTATACTTAGTTACAACAATTGCTTCCTATAATCAGAGCAAATTATTTTTGCTGCAGTTTGTCTTTTGAATCCGTACGAAGCTGCTGAACTTTTGTGTGTTAATCCATAGCAGGAAAGCATGAACATTTCTGACAGGTTTTCAGACTGAAGCAAGCATTACCAAAATAAACAAAACACAATGTGTTCACAATTAATTAATTTAACCAGGGCACTTTAATTTCTCATGGACAGAAATTTGAATGAATACAAAGAAAAATAATTTAATTATAAATATACTTGCAGTTGAGCATAATGGTGCCATCAATTTTTTAGCAGACTCCACATTACAGTCCATGGGGGATCTGTTAAAATATTGATAGCAGGATATGGCCCATTATGAGGGCACACATTGTGTTCTATTTTAAACAGAGAATTAATAAAGATTTGTTTCAGGAGGATGTAAGAAGAATAAATAGTAAGGCTTATTTCAGTATGTCACTGGACCACAGAAGGAAATCTGACCTATTGCCTTCCACTTTTTACTTTGCCTTGCAGCATGCAATTTATTCATAGAGAAAAAAAACCAAACCACAAACCCCAAACAAAAAAACCAAAAAACCCCAACAGTGTGAACTGGAATATCTCTATTATTATATATATGTATATATTATAAAATTTTCCCTCTATTATATAATAAAAACTAGAGTCACCAAATGGACCCAAGTACTCCAGGAAGTGAAATTATTTTCTTTCTTTCCTACTTTTATCTCATCCATGTTTACCAGAATGGCAAAAGATTTTTCCATTTTTCTGAGGGAAGGAAATAAAAACCTCCATTTTTAACTCAACCTCCTTGAAGCCTTACAGAGTGCATAACAGACACAGACATTAATACAGTATTTCATATCTTTCATCCTTTTCTTACTTCCTTAGAACTAAATACCCTTTATAAATGCTCTCTAGTTAATACTTTCCAATGCTCAAAAGGGGAGGAGAATATAACACTGGTGGCAACTTAATCTTTTGAATTTTTATGAGATACTTTCTTCTTATTTTTCACTATGTTTCCACATAAAGCATTCACTCCTCCTCCTAATTTATTTCCTCTACCTGGGAAAGGGAGAGAAACACAGGTGTAATGAGGAAGCAGAGGGTAATACAGACTGTCAAGCTGGCATAGTTCTTAGGACCCAAAAATTCAGATTGACAGTCTCCTTCTGTTTGTCATACACTGGGTTCATCTGCCATTTTTGGGAAGCCAAAACAACATTCTTGGGAGACAAAGGAAATTTATCACCTTCTAGACAGGGATTGCAAAAACTGATTAATAAATCCTTTATCTTCAGGTTTCATAGTTTAAGTAAAGTGAAAGCTTACGTAACTTACTGTTACTCATTTTATCTAGCACAGCAATATAGGAAGATACGAAGACAGCCAGCTGACAATGATGAGATTTTGGCTGAAGGAAGTTTTTGGCTTTCCCTGTTGGCAGGGCAGGGATATCTCTCAGAGCACTGAGTAGGGGCTCATAGCTCCCCTTACTGCCCAGAAGGGACAGAAATTTGGAGTGTATGTCCCAGCTGCCAAGCCTGATTTGAAGTTGGAAATAGCTTGTGTCAGATACACTATGCAAGGGCAATTAGAATTGATAGGTCTTGGAAACACATGTGGCACCTGTACAAATGCCAAATCAGCTCAAAATTTGTGAGATTATGCTAAATAATGATTAAACTAATCAGATTTGACTGAACTATCCAAAAAAAAAAAAAAAAAGGAAAATAAGTTTCTTGTTTTCTTTCTCTCCATCTTTCACCTGTGTTGTCCCAGTTTATCCTAATACAGAGTATTAGATTCTGCTCTCACTAACATCTGTTCCAGCAGGGCAGGAGTTACAACCTTGAACCTGTCCAAGCATGGCAAATGAATAAGCTCCATCTGACTGCAGCTTTGTACAGAACTGAAAGCAGCAGTCTCAGGGTCATCAAGTGGCTGATAGAGCCACACTAAAACTTGGTGCAGACAGGATGTCGTGCCTGGTACTAAACAGGTCAAGAAGTCAAGCTTTTTTTTTTTTTTTTTTTTTTTTCAATACAAGCCTTGATATAGTACTTAATCTTTGTGTATATAGAAAGATGTAGAACTCTGCATCAGGCAATATGATGGGGATCCTCCTTCAATATCACGTCATGTTTTGTGGATATGTGGACAGCCTGAAAGGGTATTTTAAGCATTCCAGCACTGAGATAGGGAATAAGAGATAAGACTACCTGAAGGAAAAAGGGTTAATCTCAGAAATCCTTAACTTCAAGTCCTAATAAGATCTATGGAAATTAGAGACTAATATTTCTTTCTATACTCATCAACATTTTTACAGGCATAAAAATGCACGCTAACTAATGTAACAATAAATCAGTAAATGAAAAAATAAATCTAATGAAATTTTGATTACACAAATTTGTTTTCACAAGTTTGCGTACAGAGTACATATCAAATAGGCAAAATAATTAATTTTCAATTTGGCTTTGTAACAAAGCTAATTTCTCTAGCATTTGTAAACTCTTTTTCTTAACATTTAAAGTAAAAAGCTAGAAAAGAGCTATTGAATAAATACATATTTATTATCTAAGAGACAAATATCAAGGGTTCTGCTGTACTACTAAGGTCCCACTTGTTGGATATTAGAGAGATACTAATATACATACTAAGGCTTGCTACCTAAGACTGACACTTTCTCCATTAGCACACAATCAAGATTTTTGTTACACTTGCCTTAAAAACTGTGCAAATACTGTGCTGCTGAAGTGAAATTAGAAACCAAATTAAAAATTTTAATTGTTAAAGGAAGATATTGGGAGCAAAGGGAAAGAAAGCATCAAGCTTTTGTTTAACAAATGGTCTTTTTAAGCAAAGCGTATAAGAAGATCAGGCTGCATGGGAGTGTAGGAAACCTGATCTAGTTGAAGATGTCCCTGCTTATTGCAGGGGAGTTGGACAAGATGACTTTTAAAGGTCCTTTCCAATGCAAACTGTTCTATGATTCTATGATTCTGTGATTCTGTGATTCTATGATAAGAGCTGTGGAGAACATAACTGAGTTTTTGTGATCACAGACACAGAAAAACCCCAATTACAGTCCTGTTTTGTCTTAAAACTTTCATTCCTACCAGCAGAAATCCAATAACACTTTTGGTTGGATGCTCACAGTTTAGGTTGCCCTATAATGAGGTATACAGATTCCCAAACTGCAGCTTTGCAGGCACTCCCCTATCAGGAAAAAGCAGTCTAAGAACCTCATCCCTGTGGAGATGGCTGTGTGTCTAACAGGGCATTGCAAGTGACTGCTGTCTACAAGAGCAGGCACAGATCATGGGTCTCTGACAATCTGTGCTTCTCAGTAGCTAAAACCTCTAAATCAGAAAAATAAAGACTGAATCTTTCTTGTGTACCATCCATCTATACCCAGGAGTAGCACTACTGAAGCCAGTGAAGAATGGCATCCTGCAGAAATCAAATGGTGAGAGCAGATACTGAATTTACATGTTGCCTTACATCTGCCTTATCTGTGTATGTCATGACTGCCCTTGAAGCTGGCATGTCAGTACTGCAAAGAGTTTTGCACCTCTGTTTCTTACACACTTTCTTTTGGATATAGTGAAAATGGTAGCTGAGCATGAAGCTAGACTACTAACCTGAGCTTAGTCCAGAAGCAGCAACCTTTCTAATGTATCACAAATTTAATTTTTTTCCCCAAAAGCCAGATGGAAGCAACAAGTGATATGCAATATTTCATGTGCCTGCAATTCCCAGAACAGCTACCTGAGAGAGATCAACACAAATGATTGGTGCCAGTCTTTATTACTTTCAGTATGTAGTGTCATTATCTGAGCTGAGGCCAGAAAAATGGATGCAAAGTTTCTAAGCAAGTACCTAAAGCTGCAGAAATGAAACAATAGTTTTCGTTGTATTAGGTCTGTTTCTTAACAGAAATCCATGATAAAAACATTGAAAAAAAATGTTTAATCCAGCCCAAAGCAGTATATTACAACACAAACTAAGTAAGTGTCCTTCTTTCTGGAGTATCTGCTCGTAGAGTATGAGGCAGTGACTGGAGATGAGGCCTATGGGACAATTATGGCAATACAGGTTATGCTGACTGATCAATAGTGCTCAGATGTCCTTTCTGTTAAAAAAGTGCTGGGAAAGCAGGGACACATTTCTGAACTGGAGCTGTATAGCCTTCCATGATCTAAGACTGACCAGCCAAGATGAGTGTTTAGTTGTGACATGGCTCATCCTGTGCTGTAGCTCTAAATATTCACTCCTACACATCACATCAGGAATATTAAAGCATTTTGTGTATACAATCCATTTAACAAAATACTGAGCAGTATCGGTGTATGTACTTCAAATGTGTTTCAAGTAATTACCATTTCATATGATAAAAGCAAGGGTTTATCTACATTAAGGACTGCAGAAGTAAAAATATTTCCTTTGAGATAACGAATAAATTAATTGTTCTGATATCATCTAGGGACAGGAAAGTCAAATTGCTTTAGACAGTGCCTGTCTACCCGTTGCATAAAATAAGATACATTCAAACATGTGAAATATTCCTTTACACAGAAAAAAGCACATTACAATGTGCATATTTATTCTCATGCATAAAAGAAATGTAAACATTGCTCCAAGTCTGTGCATATGAGAGTAAAGACACAGTGAATCACCTTTTGGAAAACATAATTCATATGGAAATAATTGTTTTACTTGGAACCTGAGACACAATATGCTGTATAATATTGCAATGCATTATAGTCTTGTCATGATATATCCTACTTCTTTAGAGGGAAAAATAGAGAAGAACAGCATTCTTTCATCCAGGTAAGATGTGAAGAAAGATATCTGTGCAGATATGGATTGGAGGAGCAGAACATTCCTCTGGTGGGTAGAAGTCTTGAGAGGTCCAAGGCAAGGGAGGGCAGGAGGGGGCGAGAGCAGCTAGGGATGAGGCAGTCACAGTCAGAAGACAAAGCCAATCCACTGCACTGTAAAAAACCTAGGATTTTCCTCACATACACAACTGCATTTCCTAAACTTCCATGACACAATTGAGTGTATTTCCCTAATCATGTTTAAAAAGTAGTTGCCTATGTGCTATTCCCTCAGGAGGTTAGAGATGGAGCTTTTCTAAGAAGCAAGAAGTTCAGTGACCATGAAACTGTATTAAACAGCCATTTTTCAAAAACATTTCAAAATATGTCTATCTATGTGTTAAATTACATCAGGAAGCAAAAAATATGATAAATCCCCTCTATACATTGTATCTGTATTTCACCTATATTTGCTTTCTTCTTTCTGTGAATTTTTTTACATAATTTTTCTGCTGGTGGTATTTGTCAGAGTCAATAGGGGAGATCAAAAAGCAGAATTTAAAATATTCAGAATTATTTCTTCTCCCTCCTTTTCACACTTCCCATTTTCTGTCAGTTCTGTTTAATTTTTACTTTTTCTGCTTCTAGTAAATCTGTGTCCTTTTAAATTCAAGCTCTGACAATTATACTTTTTTGTTCTGGTATACTAGTGATAATAAAGATTCTACTGGATAAAAATTTCTGTTACTTAACAGAAACATAAGCTATGACTCACACATTAGGTAATCAGTATTTTCCATAAAACCTAGTATTCTCTCATAGGTAAGACACAAAGTTTTTAAATTTCAGAGATCAGCAGGCACATGCCCTGTAAACAACACTGCTAAACTTTCAGGGTTTTGTGATTTGTTTTTCTTTCAGCCTGCAATATGAGCAAGATGAATGGCTTGCAAAGACAGCAATATGAATTATTTCAGGAAATGTATACTTCTAATTAAAATAAGTTTCTTGTTAATACAATAACTATTTGAAATTCAAAGCTCTTCTATTAATGCATGACATACTAAGACATAATATATTTGATGGCTATAACAATTAGCTCTTCTAACTCTATAGAAGATTCAGTGAAGAGCTTTGCAGTAGTCTGGCTTCGTGAGAGATTTATGTTGAGTTCCTTCACTAGCAAACTCTTGAAATGCTACATTAAACCCCATGTTTGTGAATAGACCTGGGAGGAACCTTCAGTATTACTGAGAATCAATAAGTCAGTGCCATGCTTGGACCCAGGGCAGGAAGGTCCATTTGGATGCTTTGAGATTCCTCCCAAAGTCATTTCAGCTGTTGCTTTAGAGACCCTCAGAGAGAGGCTGGTACCAAACTGCACAGCACAGCCCAGGCTAGTAACCTATTTCAGAAATCTCCCGTGTATTTCTACAACAGGACATCAACACCTGTTTTTTCTGATATTAAAAGGCTCTTTTGCATCACAAATTACAAAACCACCTGTGGGACAGCAGCAGTTTATGCACTGAGGTGATTCATAAAACTCAAATAGAATTAAAGCAGATGGAGGGAAGCTGACCCCTGCTTAGAATTCCTATGCATATGAGTTGTCTAACCTTGAGATCTTTTTGCTATTGTCAGCTCTTTGACAACATTAAGATTAAAAGAAAGAAAGAAAGACGTGCAATAACATCTCCATTTTGGCAATTCTAAAACTCTGGCTGCTAGGTAAAAAGGATGATTATGGTAAATGTTCTGATTTTCAGATCATTCATGAATGCAGTAAATAGATAATTTTTTTACCCATGAACATTTAGAAGCTGTTATAAATAATCCATCCACTATGGACTTGTTCAGAAATGGAATTGTCTATCTGTAAAGGAACAAAAGCTTGGCTATTGGAAGTGTATGCTGTATGGACAGGAAGAGCAGATTTTGTCAGGGTTTTTCCTGAGTATAGATAAGTATTGGGATTATACTATTCAAATGAAAATCTGATTGTAGACATGTTTCCATCACACACAACTAGCCTGGCTTGTTCAATCTGATGTTAACTAGGAAAACCCACAGAGTAGTTACAAAGAACTTAAAAATGCAACCGAAGAGTACAAATAAAGCATAGAATACCTGGGGAAAAAAGAAATGGCTAAAAATTCTTGAACTACTTTAGAGCACTTTTGGTTTCAGCTATTTTGGTACACAATCTAAACCCATCAACACAAAAATCTTCCGCAACAGCACCAGCTCAAAACAGTTCAGACCAGAGCATAAGGTGTGGCCATTCTGTATACCAAAACAAGCAAAATTTTTTTATCAGAATAACCCTTTTTAGAAAGTACAGAAGTTTTTTGGTTTTTTTCTAGGCAAATAACATTCGAGACATATGTGTTTGTAGATTTCAATAAAATTAACCATTTTTGGCTTAATTCTATTTGCAATTAAATTACATACTAAAAATTGAAAAATTAAAACTTAAATCACTGACAAGGTCATGTTGCTGTTCCTACTGCAGCCATTCCAACAGATGTACTATCACCTCCAGAACCTGTGAAGTTATGCTTCATTCTAAAGCTTACTAAATTGAGCAATTTTTAAAAGAAGGATGGCAGGTAAGCAATCTTTTGAATCTTTTCTCCCTGGTCCTGAAAATTTTTCCTTATTTGGATGTGTGTTGGAAAGGTTTATTAACAAGGTCTCTTTTACTCTTTTGACTGAAAAATCAAACTGAAGGAGACCAGGACAGACCAGGACCATAAAACTAACTTTATTTTTTTCTTGTTGTGTAGGGTGTGCAGGAGGAAAGTGAGCATTGGTGCATGTATCTGCAAAACCATGTATGTGCTTTGTGGGTTTTTGGTTGCTAGGGCAGAGTACATAACTTGAAAATATTACAGACATATTAAAATGTATTTTACACTCCACGTTCTTAATATCATTTCGCTTCAGGAGCTACCTCAAGAAATTCACGTCTAAACTAGTGATACCAAATAAGTCCTGGGGGAAGTGATGAGGCTAACAGGTACATATTAGCTTTACTATTTGAGGAAGAATGCCTTTTAGTCTGCTGGCTGAAGGATTTTTTTACCTCAGTTTAAGGATGCATGATCCAGCTGTGCAAAACTCCTCTATCACAGAGCTCTAACTTTCAAGATCTTTTTCATAAACTAGTTACTATAAGAATGGCAAAATATTGAAAAAAAAAACACTTTAGAAGCTTTTTAATTTCTCCCCATTAACTTTGTGAGTGTTAGTTTGGACAGAACAAGCCTAGGCAGTGCTGGCACATATTTACTAATGCCAATCTTTCAGCAAGAGCAGTGGCACTTAGTATAATCTAGTAGTGGAAATTTTTATATATGAAATTTCATAATTTTCATATATTTTCAGCTAATATGCATGGAATTGGAAATTCAGAGGCAAAAGAATAAAATCACTCAGTGGTGCTGCTCCTTTATTAAATTCACAATTTTTAAAAATTCTACGTGTATTTTTATCTTTTCCCAGGTAGCTTTTTTTTCTGGCTTTTCAGAACTTGGCTTCTTTTCTCTTTTTCTGTATCTTACTCTGTTTCTAGTCATTGTGTTAAGTCAATTTCAGATTTCATTCTTTTGTTGTCTTATTATCATATTTAGTTATTCAAAATTGAGAGCATGCTACTTTGTACTGATTTTGTACAAAGAATCTACTCATAGAATTATTCCATGGAAAGGTCTACAGAACAAAAGGAGTGTCAGGCTCATTAGAGGACAATATGCTCTGCAAGGAACTAATTCTTTGTTATGAATACAAGCATGAGGTGAAGGGATAATGACAGATGTTCACATTTAACATAAAATAGAAGGTTTCTGCCAAGATGTGGGAAAAAATTAGGAAGTTTTACAATGAGTAAAAGACACACAGATATTTGAAGGGGAAGCAGTGAGAAATCAACATTTTATTTTGTAGGAAATCAATGCTAAATATGCTTAATATGCCAAATTCAGGTGATAATAAACTTTCATCTGTAGTCAGTCTTGGGCTAGTTAATATGTGGTTGTTCTTACACCATTCAGTACTCAGCTGACACAATGCATTGGGCTTCACAAAGATTATTGGAATACCTCTTTCCTGGTGCCATTTCACAAGGAGTGCTCTACTTCTGTTGAGAGAGGCAGGAGGGGCAGTTCCTTTGCCAGTCCTCTGAAAGTTCTCTCAGTCCATTTCTATCTCCCCACAATAAATTTTTTATTCCTTACTAGAGAAGGCAGATGGAAATCAGGAAGCAATAAAAGAAGAGGAAAGCTAACTGACAGTAGCCTGCACTACTACTGGGAAGTACAAGCCAAAAAAAAAGGAACTAAAAAAGGAATGGGAGATGTGGAGAAGGGAAGTAAAAAGGGAAAAAAAGAAAGATCTGACAGGCAGGAGGAATAAAAAAAACATAGGATACTCCTTGATAGTGCAGTTTCCATTTGTTTGACAGCTCCCAGAGAAGAAAAGAGAACTGCCTGCATGTGTGTAATCCACATGAAAAGTGTGTAAGAAAGAGGTTCCTTCTTTGGTATTTTTCTATCTTTTCCTAAAAAAAAAATCCAAAACCCAACCAAACAAAAACAAAACAAAACCCAAACCAAACCAAAATTAAAAAAAAAAAAACAAACCCAAAACCAAAACCAAACAAACAAATAGAAACCCAACATGAAAAAAAACTGAATTATTATTTTTTCCCCCTATGAATTCTGAGCTAGGTTTTCATTATCTAGCCATGATTTCTCTGACTAGATGACTTGAGGTTAATGAGGTCACTGTAGCTCAGTATTTATTTGCATTTACTAAAATTAACACAGTTTAATAAGGCAAGGCTGGGGGGAGGGGGATGTTGCAGGCTTGTTTATGATGAATTACAAAACTAACTCCAATCAGTTCTTTGCAGTTTGATGAGCCTATTCAAAATTTCCAGAATTCAGTAACAACTGCTGAGAGCTAGATTCTGATGATGATAATACCTTTGCTCTCTAAGTAGCCCATTTATTTTAACTCTATGTGAACCATGCTAAGAAGTTGCAATCTAAAATGACCTAGGAATAAAAACTGAAAAGAAGAAACCCTTATTTACAGTAAAGTCAGTAAACATTTGCCATGGTAAGTAATTAGAATAAAAAAGAAATATTTATCTATACACACCAACATTTGCAAAACTGAGGTCAAACTAATTTTATTTGCAAATGATGTCCTTGCTTTCTCAGTGATGACAATTCAGTACTGTATTCCATTTTCTTTTGACACAAAAGGATTTCCAGAATAATGTCCCTTTAACTACTCACAGTAGTGCCCCACAAAATCAAGGGTAGATGCAGATGTTTGCAAAATACTATCTGAAAGAGAAACTTCATTAATTTGTTCAAGAGTATTTTCAAGAGTGATAATTTCTATAGAAAATCAAGAGAGTATATGTATAGAAACTTGGATTTTAGCATATATTTGTCCTCTCACAGCATCCAAAGAAGTAAAAAATGGCTGGAATCCATCATACTTAACACAATGCAAACAGAACCTTCTTAACAAAAAGCAAATGAGCAATTTTTATAATTATATAATTACAAAACTGTATTCTATTTAGAACACCAGAGACTGAAATATTGAATGAGAACTACTTTTATGCACAAGAATAATACTTGATCTTATTTTCAATAAGACAGCAGATAATTTGAATGCCTCAAATGTGATTGCCAACTTGTGCACAGTTTTTTTCCTCCTCACATCATTTTAACAGCTGAAGTAAGCTCATATTCAGAGACTGTGAGGAAAGGGTGGCAGAGAAAGTCTACAACAGTGGACTACATTATACGAATCAAAACTTTCCCAAAACTGAGATTATCTATGAAGAAATACCAAAAACTTTTGCTGGACTTGAACTCTTGTGCCTACAGGAATCAATTCACTAATCTGATTATAAAATGTGAAAAAGGCTAAAACTTGTTGCAGCATACATGCACTTTATGATGTTTTCTCCCTGCACTCCTAATTCCCTGAGCTCCGTGCTCCCTTTCGAAGCACTCTGCAGCTGCTTTCCTGCTGCCAGCCTGCCTGCCTGCCTGCCTAGGCTTCCTTTAATGGAAATCAAGCCACAGTGGGAAAGAATCCATTTGCAGAGCTCGTCCATGACAAAGTCAGGGTGTTGTCAGGGCATGCACCTGCAGCATGGAACTGAGAAGTTACTCAGGATCACACATCATAAGCACAGCCAATGTTTAGTACAACACAGGACAAAGATTTCATAACAACTCACTCAGGACAGGAAGGATGCCATAACAATTTAAATTAGAGGAGGATGCAAAGATTTTTCAATTACCCAAGATGGAACTTGTATTTAAAGTTGATAGTTTCCTAAATATGACTTCATAAATGAAATAATTTTATCATCTGGCCAAATATCACTGCTTTCTTGCCAAAAAAGAGGTATTAATACTTCGTCAGTACAAAAAAATCATTGCACCCATCTTTCAACTAAAAATAAGAATGTTGGGCAAGAAAGCAAATCCAACTGGAAGATGTTTCCACAAGAAGTCTGACTGCCTCTATCTTCCAATGAAAAGCAAGAATCCTATTTATCTGTCATTGCTGTTACAACTTTTGTAACATTCCTGTGACTCTCCATGGTAATTCGCCATAAGAACTTCACAAAATTGTATTTCTATACAAGATACAGACATACTGCCAGAGCACACATAGTAAATCTAATCTGCCCTCCAGGAAACAGCAGTTTACCAGGAAAACTTGCAACAGAAACAAAAATCCTTTTGATCCTCAGAAAGCTTGTGTTCCAGGACAGATTGCTTGCAGGTGTATAAAGTCCATGAAAGAATAGGGAACCTGTGCTTTTATTAATTCATTGGAAAAAACCTTTCTTCAAGGCGGACTTGAAACTGCGCAAAACTTTCTTTGTTGAAAATATGGGTATTAATCCTGATAAATTCTCGGACCTGACTGATCATGGCTGAGTAACTGTGAGAAAATGACATGTACGAATCAAAAAGGGAGACTTTCAGTGAAAAAGACCAACGGTAAAACATCTAACATTGGTACCCTTTTGATATATTTCCAAGCAGCATGAGACATGTTCCTGAGAAAGGAATTTATGAGCTTTAAGGATAATTTATTTCTAACTGAAAGGAATTAATGTTGTCCAGAAAGGGACATATTGAGTTAGATGTGGATAAATCACTGAAACCTCTTCTGAATTTGGTGTAATTCAGTAAAAAGTCCGCTAAATGCCTTTAGACACAGCAGTGGTAATATGTCTTCCACAGTGTTCTCAACTTCCTATAGCAAGAAAAAATGAATCAATAAAGGAATACTAACCAGCTGGCAGAGGGATTCAAAACCCACAGTTAATCTCAGTTCAGATGTATTTTAGATAGTGCAAAATTAAATTAACTCTTCAGCTGGCATCATACCTTTTGGCACTTTGATTTGAGCAGGCTCTTAAAAAGGCACAACGAATGAGACAGATTTTTTAAGTTTTTCAGATTTTCATCCATCTTGAAGGCTGATATTCATTTCCTGTTGTCTAAACCCCAATTTGATTACTAGTGCCATGGATCAGATGACTGTCACCTTTCTGTGTTGTGTGCACCTCCTCTGCACTGGAATGGAAAGGTAATGTGTTCCTCATGGGAGACTCCAACAAATCCCATTGCATGGCAGTACTGAAAATGCACCATTATGGAGTGGAGTGGGGTAGAAATTACAGTTACAGACAAGAAACATGATGTAAAAAACAAACAAACAAACAAAACAAAACAAAACCAAAACAAAACACAAAAAAATCAAAGCCACAAAACCAAGCATTATAGTTAAGGCAAGAATTAAATTTTCCCATGGCTTGAAAAAAGATGCACTTCATAGCCACATCACCTCTGGGTTCAATAATCTAACAATTAGAGGTGAACTGAGCTAGAGAATGCAAGAGGACTCTGATTGACCAGATTGACTTCACAAGCAAAAACATAAATGAGCACTACAGCCACGTGGATTTCTAACTGGAGCACTGCAGAGTTGCAGCAGTGCAATTTCTAGTGTCAGTAATAAATGCAAATAGGATCATTTTAGGCTGCAATAAACATCATATGGCCTGCATTAGGGAGAGCACAGCCAGCAGGTGGAGGGATGTAATGCTTCCCTTCTACTCAGTACTGGTGAAGCATATCTGAATTTCTGGGTCTAAGCCTGGGCTCCCCAGCACAAGAGAGAGACATGGACTTACTGCAGCAAATCCAGCAAAGGGCTGCTAAAAATGGTTAAGGGACAGCAGCATCTGATGTATGAGAAGGAGACAGCTGTGATTGTTCAGACAAAGAAGAGGAGGCTCCTGAAGATCTTATGCACATGTATAAATATCTAATGGAAGAGAAAAGAATAGGGATCTGGACTCTTCCCAGTGGCATCCTGTGAAAAGACAGGAGGATGTGTATTTCACAATCTGAAATACAGGAAATTCCATTTAAATACAGGAAAATAACTTTCTTTTGCTGTGAAGGTTGTCAAACACTGCAATGAGATGTTTAAAGATGTTATGGAGTCTTCATCCTTGAATACACTAGAAACCTGGCTGGACACCACGCTGAACAATGTGTTCTAGCTGACCTTGCTTTGAGCAGCAGGGTGGGACTAGCTCAAGTCCAGAGGTAACTTCCAACCTCATTCTTTCTGCCATTCTGTTATCTGCCAGCATCTCCAGTCCCACAGTGCTGGTGCCTGAAGCCATCCAGGCTGAGCCATCAGCTGCTCAGCACCACAGCTCTGGGCTGCAGCTTTCTGTATTTTCAGAAATTTCAGTTGCCATGGGGGAGATGATACATTTGAGAGGTGCTTCTTTGAAGACATCTGATTTGAGAACTTGAATTAAATACAGCAGATGCCATTAAATGGCAGTTTAGGAGTGTTAATTATGCTCTGAATTATGATGCCCTTATATTTGATTATACATATATCTTAGCACCATTACATATAATATAATCTTTTCATCTTATTGGTCAAAAAAATGAACTTCATTTTATAGAAAAAAATTTAGAAAATGTAACCATTTTTAAGTGTGACATAAGTGTTTCTTAAACAAAACGTGATATCTTTTTTTGGTATTTGTAGGATTGTATGGATCTTATGGAAGGAATTTATCTAATCTGATTTTGTTTGGAGAACTAACTTTTCAATGGCTAAAGTAAAATGAATACTGCCTTGCATTAATATTTCAATTAATATAACTTGAAATATTATTTTCTTCTTTCAAACACTCACTGCAAAGATCCTATTCATAAGCATATTTGTTTTCATTTGGTCCAAGTTTGCAAGTCATTACTAGTACACACATAACAATTGTTGTGACATGGATGAACAGTCCAAGAACTATGTGAGACCTTTGGGTGCTGATGGTTGAGTTCCTCACCAAATGTCAAAATTCACCTTTCTTGTCCAGCATTCGTTTATCACACTGGTCACAGCAGAGTTACACTGCAGTGATCATCATATCTAAATTTGCATGGCATATCCTGGAATAGGAATTCTCTGTGCAACAGAAGCTCTTACTCCTTTTGGTACAGAAACCTGATAATGGAATTCACTTATATCAGTTGCTCAGAAGCTGTTTCTACTTTTTTTCTACAGAAATGTCTGGTTCCCTGAGGCAAGAAAAGTGAGACTGAAAAGCGAGAGTTAGGGGAGTTTGCAGATGAGGGCAAACATTAGCAGGGCCACACCTTCCTTTGAAACTAATTTTTGTTTTGGAAGGCAAGATACTGCATCAATGCCTTATCTATTAATACAGTAATTTTATGAGGTACACAATGTCCTATGCTATTTATCACTCAATTAAGTTTCATATTGCTTGTCAATAGCTTCAAGAATGGCAACAAAATGGGCTTTGGCAGATTATTTTCAGCTGACTAACTGGTGGTTGAAGGAATTAATCACTTCTTTAGCTGACAGATTTCTCTTTTTTTAACATGGCAGGCAGGGAAGCATGGTGTGAAGCAGATATATTTATTAAACCATCTATCAGTTCTGACAGTCAGGGAGGCAACAAAACATTCACACCTTCGAGTTTGATGCCCTTGCTTGTGTAAAGCTGGTCTGTTCAAACCCACTTGGAGATGTGCTACTTTTGTTTGGTTGATTTTGACACTCGCTTCCACAACACTTATTAAGGTACAACAGTGAGTGCGCCACAAGAAACAATGCCCCTGCTTCTCTCGCTGTGTAGGTATGGTGCTCCTCCAAACTCATCCTTCAGCTTACAATGGCTGTTTTTCCTGGTGAAATTTTCTGTTTGCTTCCATGTCACTTGATAAGGCAACTGATCCTACTGTGAACTCAGTCACTGTTAATTGTCCAAACCTGACAAAATTATTTCTCATCCTGAGCTTCCAAAAACCATCCATTGATTCCACCCAGTGAAAACACCATGAATATGCTTTGGTAATTATTTAAATTTTGTGGAGTTATCATTCTGGAGATATGCAAGAATTAAGAGCATGATTTCAGACCTGGACAACTCTTTATAGAGTGTTTTATGAATTTGTGTTCTAAATTGAAGTTGGCCACCTGATATGCTGACGTTGTTTAAATGATTCTTTTTTCTGTGGTATCTGGAAAGGTGTTTTCCTCCTTTCATTGCTTAGCTATTAGCCGAAATAGTAGCACTCCAAGGCTACAATAAAAAAAGGTACATATCACATAATGGACGGCATATCACTAGCAACAAGTACATCAAAGCCGTGGTACGGAAAATGCGAATAAAGCAAATATGGCAGCACACGTTTTCAAACAGAAGGGTGTGTGGAAGGCTACTTGTGTGAAAACACGTCAGTAACCACAGCGCCTTGCCCCCGATGACACAGGCTCCTAGAGGCGCGGAAGCCGCAGACAGAAGCTCCTGCCTGCGCAGACGGACACTTCTCCAATCGAAGCCCGTGCGGTGCGGCAGGGCGAGGGGACCCTCAGGGCGAGGGGCTCTCGGTGCCCGTGTCCCCTCGCAGCCCCGCCTGCAGCGCTCCCGCGCAGGGGCCGCTCCGCGCCGGCGGCGCTCGGCGGGGCGAGCGCGGCTGTGCCCGGCCCGGCTGTGCCCAGCGCGGCCCGGCCCGGCCCGGCCCGGCCCGGCGGGGCCATCGCACCGCCCCCGGCCACCGCCCCCGCCCCGCCGCCGCCCTGATTGGGCCCGCGGGGAGGCCCCTCCCGCCGGGCCCGCCGCCGCCGCGCCGCGCCCGCTCCCCAAATACACCTTGGCGGCGCCGGGGAGCGGCAGCGGCGCCTGCCCAGAGCCCCTCGGCGGGGCTGCGCGGCCGCGGGCACCCCGCGCCATGGTGAGTGAGGAGGCGGGCACGGAGGGAGGGAGGGAGGGAGGGAGGGAGCGAGCGGCGCCCGGGGCGCGGCGCGGAGAGGAGAGGAGAGGGGCGGCGGGGACCCTGGACAGCGCTGGACGGGGCGCCGGCCGTGCCCGGTGATCGGTGCGCAGCCCCGGGGCGGGCGGGGGTCGCGGGAAGCTCTCTACGCTCAGCGCCCCGAGCCCCGCTTGCGCCGTGCCCCGAGCCAGATGCGGGCGTGAGAGACAAGGCATCGATTCGGGGCTGGAAGCGCTCGGGGAGCCCGCTGAGGGCTCCAGCCGCGAGGGGTACTCGGCGGCCTTTGTGCATTGTGAGGCTTTCTAAGAATTCGCGAATCGCTGATGCCCGCCGAGCTAATTAAACCCCTTCAGGCTGGTGTTACTGCGGTATGCTTAGGTAAGATTTCTTGTCTGTTTCTCAGAGCAATGTGTATCATTCCACCTCATGAATGAGACACAAACCAGGTATTTCATCACATACTTGATGCTCTAACAATAACTTCATTTCTGCATTTGCTATTCCCATTTTTTTTTTCCCTAGGAAGAATAAATGAGCCCCCAAACTGTGGTTGCATTCGTGATGATTAGCAGCTTTTCAGTCAATTTTCTTAGCTCCCCTATTCTTTCCATTTTCTCAAGACTGTAGGCTTGTAATCTGTATTCTGAGTAAATAGGGTTGTTTGTGGCTAAAGTTCCGTGACCATTACTAGCCCAGGTTTAGTAGTCCCTTTATAAAATCATTACTATCTATAATCATGAGACGCTTGGAAAGTTTTTTTGTCGTATAAAAAGGGGTACTTTTATACACCTTACGTCTTCTCTCAAGCTTGATCTAATGCTGCTTCTAAAATGGTTCTATTACAGAGCTGGTCACTTATTCTGTGGATGTAGTAAGATGGCTTTCTAAGTTCAAAGGATGTTTTAACAGGAGAAAAGTCTTAAGCAAGGATGCAGTGTGTCTATAATGCTGTCTTTGGGCTATTCAATTTCACTGTACTACAGGTTACACTGTGCTGCATGTAGGTTGGTCTAAAGAGAAGTGGCCAGACATTTGCTATTTGGAATACTAGTAGGAAAGCCGAAATTTTTATTCACTCACATTTTCCATTATGAAGCCTCAGAATACAGAACTGCAGAAAAACGTAACAGAGGAATTTTTCATAACAAGTGTAAGAGTTTAATTATATTTGTACAAATAGAACAAAGTGTTTTACTTATTTGGAAGTGGTCTAATCTTAGAATTTTTCCTAAGACAAAACTCCCAATGGAGCCACTCCCTTTTCTTGCAGTCAGAATTAAGAAGATTTGTTTCCAAACTGCAAAAAGTAGTCACAAGGAAACATACACTTTAAATCATATAAATGAGTCTACTACTTTTCTATGGTCAGGAACAAAAGGTGGTGACAGCCTGTACTGGGAAGAGATTCCTGTAGCAGGCTATTTTACATAATTAATCAGAGAAGATAAGCAATTCAAGTGCCCAGAGGATGTGTGCAAATGTGTTACAAATGTTCTCTTTGTAGGGAAAAGAATTGTAGGGAAGTTTCTTGCTTGGATTATGTTGCTCAGGGGTGCTACATATGGCCATACGTTCTGCAGGTGTGGGGAATGTTCTCTTTGCTTTGCCAGTAGCAAGAGCCTTAAATGAACCAGGTGATTGTAAGGAAGCACTAGGAGTTCTGTAGTGGTAGTATAAAAATGTTGTGCTCCCCACTCTCAAAAAAAAAAAAAAAAAAGCATTTGCTGAAATCATGCTGATCTAAAACAGGCAGGAAAAAGGAAAAAAATAAGGAAAGCACATATTGAGATTTCCAGGTTGTGTACTTCTTTTCCTGTGGAAACATGTAGCTTGCAGCTATTATGAGTTATGACAATGCAAGTTCATGAGGCAAACACCAGAGGAGAAGGTAAGGAATTTTGTTCTGCAGTGGTTTTTTCACCCTTTTTTGACATCAATAAAATGTCTCACCATCCTCTCTCCCATTGGTTCACTTGCTGAGTATTCACTTAAATTAATCAAGTTTTTGATGAAACACTAAAAATGAGAAGTCAAAGTTAGTGTTCATAAAAGTAAGTACTAAAGTTGTGTGTATTTGTCTTATCCTGATTAATGCTTTCTTTAAAAAAATCTGTTTTTAGCATTCTGTGAAGTCTGTTTCAAAACAGATCCCATAGTGAAATCAAAACATAACTAAGAGTTTATAATAAAATCTAATATGCCAAACATCAGTTGCAGTCAAAACCTGGTTATGTCATGCCATAAAAGATAAAATATCACTGCTATTATGAGTATGAATGCCATCTGCTTCAAATTCTAAAGAAAAAATACCAAGACTCAAGAGAAACAACCCAAGAGGCCAAGACAGAGTTTGTAGCAAAAACAGCAGCTTTTTTCCTTTAACTGAAATGACTTGTTCAACAAAAAATATTGTAAGTTGTGTTGTACTTAAAAAAATCCTCAAAAGCTAAAAGTCAAGCACCTCAGTAATCTAAGCATTGACAAGGAAATGTGCGTTGGAACATACTGGTTGTATTTCGTATCTACTTTGTAGACTCGCAACAGGTTTTAACTTTTCTTTATAAAAACTTGTTCATTGAAGAAAAGTTGAGTATAGGTAAAAAGAAATACTATTTTAAAAGAGTTATTGGAAACTACAGGACATGATTTAAAGTATTTTGTTGTAATGTTGAAATCATTACGTTTCAACTTCCACATTTTGTTAGCAAATGAAGTTTGAGCCATTGGAGAACTGCCATTAGAGTTTCTTTGCTGGAATTCCTTGCACATTTTGTACTATTTACTTTCTAAAGAATTTTATTGTCTACATGTCTTTTAAAGTTTACTGCATTTATGTAGCTGTTGCAATTTAGATTTACCATTGCAATTTTAGCATTTGAAAGTAAATTAGGCCAAATCTAATTTTTGACATTGAATATTCTTTCTAGCATGTCTTCACGTTTGAGGTATGGCTATAACATATATAATGTGTATTCAGCATGTCTTGCATGAATAGTTATATGGGAACTAGAGATTCAAGTTTATCATTAAACATACTGTATTTTTACATCAGATCAGGGCACAGATTTTTGTTCAAGAAAGCAACACTGTTCAGGGCAGAATATTAGTATCTATTTAATTTTACAATTACGATAGGATTTAAGCATGTGCTTAAATTGACTAGGCCTTCTAGCTATGGTGTAAACAAATTAATTTCTTCTAATAAAGGCAGCAAAATTTGCTAGAAGCAGCAGATTTTTTATAAGATTTTTGCTTATAGATTCATCTGCTATGAGACGATTGAAAAAAACATGTTAATATCTATAATTAAGCCTTTTACTTGTATCATAGGTATTGATTGCTGCTCATTTGGTAATATGCTGTTCTTCCTTTTTTTTGGTTGTCCTACTCGGGTGATGCCAGTCGTAGGTCAGTGCTACGAAATGGCTCACCACACTGGCTATTAATTTTTGTAGATGTGGTGTCGGGAGCAAGCTGACATTTACTCCCTTTCTGTAGGAGTGCAGGTTTCACTGCTCTCAGTTGTTCTGCTGCTTCATGACCTAAGCCAGAGGAAATAGGATCTCTAGGGATTAATTTTACGATAGAGAAACCTCACCAAGTCCTGTTCATTGATTCAGACTCCAAGCACCTCTATGAGCTTTAGGGTCTCCACAGGCCTTCAATCTCCAGGACAATCTCATGCTATCAGAGCATAGTATTTTTTGATATTCACTTCCTCCTGTTTTTCACTCATATTTCCTACTATATGATAGTTTTGTTAGGTGGAATAGATGCCCTAGCTAAGACTATTACTGCTTTCAGATTTAATTATGATGTATTTTAACTGACATTCTCATTTGATTCAAATGCCCCCTTCCATGGTTCAGACTTTCACTGATACTTTCAAGCACCCTCCCTGCTACTTGAACTTGGCAGTACTGTGGTGCACATTATTCTTCATTTTACTGCTCTGACTCTTTAAATTAGTTCCTTTGTATTACTTAAAGTCAATTTGTGAATTGATTTTTTTTTTCTTGCATATTCACCATTCACACTCAAAGTAGCTGTTCCTGGAGAATGGTGCCCTGCTAGTAGAAGCATTGAAATGAGCTACCTCATGCAAGTCAGCCCCAGTAGGATAATTTCTTACAAGGGGAGCACACTAAGCCTAGATGATAACCAAGCTGTGACCTTATGTGTTATTTCTGAGAGGGCATTTCTTTCATGAGAGCCCCTGTGTGTACTTCCTATGCATATGTATCTGGCTGAATGCGAACTGAATGCTGTGCTGTCCCTGCTTGAGTGACAAGGCCACTTTTCCTCTGCCCTAAGGCAAGGGGAAGAATGTCTGGAGACTTGCATTCCTGCAAGGGGCTGTGGGCACAGAGCTGTCTGGAACCCTCCCTTGGGATGGTTTGGCTATGCCTTGCACTTCACGCATGGCTATGCCCATTGATTGTTTCAGCTAAGTCCATATAGAAAATAGGTCAGCCATGCAGTGGCTCAGGAAGAGAGCTTTAATTGTGTGGTTGTAATCTAGAAACAGGACATGTGTATCATCGTGGAGGAGACTGGAACCACTTCCAAAGATGTTATCAAGCATCGTGGAATCTAGCCCTTAGCTATTGGTTTTACAGAGTTGCAGGGAATATCCCATGCAAGTCATCCAATTGCTTCCCTCTGAATAAAGTAAAAATTTCTTGTTAGAAGGCAACGTGCTAAAATTCTTTGATTATTTTCTTGCCCACAAATGGAAATTGAAAGAAACATACATACATGAAGTGAATCTCTTCCCCAGCCTCAGTACAAAAATGTATCACGCTTTTGGGGAAAATGTATTTTGTGGGAATCCTCCTGGTGTAATTTTAGAATGCCATTTATTCCAGACAGTGCAGTAAAACTTACAGTTTCTGTGATGCCACATACAGTATTTGCTGTTAAACTCTCCACTTTTAATGAATAATAGCACAGAAACAAGTTTCTCAGCAGTATATTAGACAGAAGTATGTAGTATAGTGATGACTGCCTTTCTAATGCTGACCAAGGTAAATGTGTGTTTAATTTCATTTTAACCTTGCATTTCACTTGGCACCTGATACAGATGGAGACTGACAAAAATTGTTCAGGGAAAGCTGATTACCCTTCCTCGGCAAATACAGAAACTCTTCACACACGAAAGAGCATTAGTAAAAGCCTGAATACGACAGAGGAACACCTCAGCAATATTTCTAGTTTGTTACTTGGAAAAATTGGGATTTTACATTTGCTCATAATTATTGCTATGATTTGAAAACACAAGACAATATACTCAGGTGCTGCCTTCTGGCTCATAGGGAGGGGCATCTGCGGACATGAATAGCTGTGTTTCTCCCTAGCCCTGACTGCAGGCACCCTGGAGCCTAAAATACTCATTGCAGTTCCTGTTTTAAATAGAGCTGCTAAAAATGGCAGAATTTCCATGTCTTCAGAGAAAGCATGTATCAATCTAACTATAAATTTACTCTTTTTTTTTCGTTTTTGCCAAAATTGTCTTCATAGCTGTCTCTTGACTCTTTGCACTGGCAAGCTGAAAGTGTAAAACCATTTGCCTTCATAATGAGAAAAATCTTTGGTGAACTGATAGTCATTGAAATTTTAGTGAAAATAGAGCCATTAATCCTTAGAACTCACAAGGCATATTTAGAGGTAGGATTTTAGAATTTCCACATGGGAAGAATGGTATGAAGGGAGGGAGTCTTGTGGCTTAAGTAACTTCGCAAGGTTTTTGGTCAATGCGGAACTGAGTTTTTTTTCTCAAAAACTTCAGGAAATCTTGACAGAAATAATTACAATTAATTATAGATTGAATTAAATGCTTATTTTGATGCAGTTAAAGGTTCCCAAACATGTTGCATGATATTAATAAAACCAACCAAGGGAAAATGCCTTTCCTTTAAGGAATTATGAAGCCTTGAGAAATGACAGAATGACATTAAACCTGCTGTGTGTTAGCCATGAAGATTTAGTGTGTGGATACCTTCCTTGTTCTGCTTTTATATATAGCATCTGCACCTTTTTATGAATCCTGTCTGCAAAATCTATTAGAATTTTACTTGTGTAAAGTGTTTTCACCCCATTGTTTTTTTTTAAAATCTGGCTGCCAATTTTTATAAGGTCAAACATGACTTTTCTAAATCACTCAGGTCTACTAAAATGCCCAAAAAACTTGAGCGATCTTTTAACTTGTGCTAAGCCATCTGGATTCACTTCTTAGCTCGGCTACAGTCTTTCTTTTGTAATCTCCAGCGTGCCTTATTTCCCCACTTAAAAAGGAGGAATTGTTATACTCCTTTCCTATCCCATTTTTCTGTCCCAGCCATTCATAGGGCAAACCCATCAGGTCACACATCATCTTTTGCTGTATGTTTGTGTATGGCCCTGTTCTTGATTGGAGCCTTGTGGGTTAAAATAAGCAAGTAACAGACCTACCAACAGCAATAGAGAGAGAGCAGAATGCAGGGTATCAGTGGCACTCTGCTAAGCAACCTGCCCAAGGATGAGCTCACAGAAGGTTAAATAGTAGTATTTAAGTATAAACAAAAGTTCTGCAAGAATGTTCACATTTTGTGATCTTGCTGACTGAATAATGAGACCTATATGAATGCTGGAAGGTAATGACATATTTCTCTTTGCAGACAAAGACATTTGGTTGTGCGGTGGCAATGAAGTTACACAGAGGAGACCTGTCTTCAGTCTCAAGTTAGGCACAGTTTGCAAAACCTTTTTTTTTTTAATGTGCTCATGAGGCAGAGACCACATTTGTAGTGTGACACTGAAAATTTGCAGCTGATCTGAAAATTAGTATCAACTTCAATCAGGTTCACACTTACCCTGTATGTCACGTGCTCCAGATCTGTGGGAGATGCAGCACGATAGCCAACTCTATGTGAAAAAAGTCATTGACCATAACAGTAGTGAATTTTAGAACCAAGAGAGGCATTGCTAATCAAAGTTCAAAGTATGCAGCTATACCATGCATGAGATCAAGGTAGGCATCAGGACACTGACTGTTCTCTTAGCAGATTAGAGACTGGCACTCAGAAATGCCTGTAAAAACTGGCTTTAATGGTTGCTTAATACATGAAATGTGGTTTCATGATATCTTCCTTTAAGTTTCTCTTTGAAAATTATTTGCAGTTCTAAGTAATAGTAAGTTCTAAGCAAAAATGTGTTCAAACGATAGAGGGGAATTAAAAGGAAAAAGTATCTTTTCAAAGAGACTTTGAAGTGGTGAAGAACAAGGACTACTGATAGAATGCAGGGTTATGATTTACCCCCAGTAAAAACTAAAACAGGAGATCTATCCCTGCCCATGCTGGGGGCAGAATTTTGATAGCAGTAAATTGGAATAGGGAAAAATAAGATAAGAAACTGAAATGAGAGAGTGATAGTGGCAGAAAAGCATCTAATGGGGTTAATGTATTTTTTAAAAAATAGTTAGATTTTGTTGCCATTGTCATAAGTTACTATATTGTAAATGGCTGATCTATTTAATGCTGGAATAAATATGCCAAAAAAGGCAAATATATGGGTTTATATAACGAATACTTAGTGTTTTCTATCCCAACTGTTACTCTGCAGTAATGGAAAACACTCATAATCTTTAATAAAATATTAATAAATGCATTCAGATCTTTAAACTTAGGTTTGGCACTCTCTCTTTTAGCAAAGAAGCTGCATTACTTAGAAATGCAATCCTAATGTCAGTTTAACATAGTATGGGCATCGTGGGACTTAGATGCCTGTTATAAATAGTTGAAAACCCAGAGCAGAGGTTTACAACATGAATATGCTGCAAAGGTACTTGTGAGACTGTGAGAACTTAATTTCTCCATTGTCACAAGATACTTGTAAAGTTAGTGCTTGTGTCTCGTTAAAGGTTGTCTGGTACAAGTATTTAAAATAAATGCTTTGTATTTTCCACATCACCTAAACTGTAAGCAGAAATGTCAAATATTTCTGACCTCATGTGAAGGAAGACTATACACAGTGCAACAAACTTTCTTTCCTCCCTGTGTTGTTTTTACCTGTTGAGAGTGCACACTCTGCAAGATTCATGGTTCTTCTGAATGCTCTACAATGCCAAAATGCTTTAAAATGTTGTCTTCATCTTGGCAGGAAATTGTTTGTGAAGGAGATACTAGCTTTCTTTATCCTTAAACTTAAGTCTCTAGTTTACATCGTGTAGGAACTCATGCATCTCATTCCCTCCCTCTGCCCCAGCTAGTCTCATGGCTTCTCAGCCTTCATTCCCTCAGGAAAGGGGCAACTTGCTACATAGCATCCTCTTTCTGTGCACCTAAACAAGTACGGAGGTGGAACCTATTATTTGTTACATTATTTCTTTTTTCAAGGTCCAGTGAACAGTACTTTTAACTTTCCAGTCAAAGGAGCATATCTCTTCAGGATAATATTCAAATAATGTTCAAAACCTATTTGAAGTACTCCTCTGAGTACATATGCACTCGCTATGTCTGTGGAATTTCATTTTGGTTCGTTTTTGGGTTTTCTGCCACAGTTCACTGTCCAGTTGCTGTGCTCTTTTCACCTCTGAAACAGCTGAACTGTTTTCTTTGCTGGCGTGGAGCTGCTATTCACAGCACCAGTACGTAGCACAGCAAGTTCGAGACATCCTGTTATATGGCTCCATTTTTGAAATGAATGTGGTTTCTTAATATAATGAAATAAAACAGGTGTTCAGTGGTGGATTTCCGTTTTACAGATTCAGAAAACAGCACATACAGAGTGGTTATTCTTTAACATTTTTGTGGGAGATAGTACTTGAAGAGCCTTTGGTGTGGGACAGCCCCTACACTCAAAATGAGCCTTAGGTCTCTAGGCAGCTGAAGTGTTGAGACAAAGATGTTTATCAAATTACGTTTGATTTTAGTTTGGATTCTCCACAAAGTAAATCTGAGATGACTCTTGCTACTTTTCTTTGGCTACTGCTCCCATTTGGAGCAAGATTCTCAAGCTATGTTCTGTGCTCATTTTGCCTGAGGACTGAAGTCCAAACCCTCCCAGCACAGAAGCATAAATTGACACACCTTGAGCTAAGACCTGGGTGCCCTTGCAGTTCCTTACGTCCTGTGGTGGCACAGTGGGCAGAAGGTCTGGCTTGTGGTTATTGGTGATTGCTGACACCAGTGCACTTCCATACTCCCTCACGGGAATGCAGCTCAGGGCCTTGCAGGAAGCTGGGGAAGTAGTGCTTCCATCCTGGGATCTCAGATACATGTGCAGCATTAACTGGTATTTCAGATGGGCCTGGTGGAGAGGGAAAAGAGGTTCCTTATAGGCATATTATAAAACGCAAGTGAAATATCTTTTAAAAAAAAGGTAAAATTATGAAACAAAACCTTGAATCAGTTACAATGGACATCTGGCCTTTATGTTTCAAATCAGTGCCATTTAATACTGGAAAATAACATAGGAAATGCGCAAATTTAGGAAGTTGTTACTTCTTTATTAACACAGGGCAGCCTCATTAAGCAGTGCTGTGAAACAATGTGTGTCATTCCCAGCCCCCCAATAGATGCCAGTGCAGCAAACCAGTGAAGCTATAAATTGAATCTTGATAGCCAAATCAAGGTGGTAAACACATATCCTTCCTTAACTGTGCAACAGAGAGTAATATATAACCAACAGAGTTGGTTAAACACAAAAATAAGAAACAAAAAAAAATTCTCCTAAAATCTAAGATACTGCTGCAAAGTTCCATGAAATTAGCATGGTAACATGTTCTATAGACTATACTGCAGATTACTGAAAAATTATTTGCATAAGATCTTACCAATTTCCAGTGGATTTGTAGTAGACAAAAGGCACTGTATCAGTAAGAGAACTGCCTGTTCCATTACAAATAGTTTTGCTCTATTGCCCGCGTTTTCCTTATTTCTTACGGATTTTTTGATCTTCATGTTCTTCTATAGGTTTTCTTCTGTTTTTTCCTCCTTGATCCTTTATTCTCTCTGTATCTCCCTTCTTTTTATCTCTCATATAATAAAGAACAGCACATATTGCAAAATAAATTAGAAAAAAATAGAGAAATTGCAATCTGGGAAATGGAGACAAGCTTTGATCTTTCAGACTTCGCTCAGAATACTGTGATGTTAACATTGATGCAGCTAATGCAGTTATACATGTTGTAAGATGAAGAAACGTGAGTAATTCTAGGTACCCTGCCTAGAATAACTCCAGGAAGACTACCCTGTAAATTGCAATGCATAATATCTGTATTTACCCAATGAGAGAAAGACCTGAGGATATTGCACAAAAAGTCACAAAAGTGACTTTGTGGGAGAAGCAGCAGAAAAATTCCTACAGTTAAAATACATTTAATTTGCCTCAATAGTTAAACCCTGAATTTGTACCTCAGATTAGAGGCTGGTGATTGATACATCTGATCAAAGTTTCTGCACTGTTCTTTGTTAACCTTTGCTTGGTTTTACATTCCTCTGTATCTCTTAATCTGTTTAATCTCTGTTCATCTGAAACACCTGCCACAGAAATTTGTGAATTTCCGTGGAATTTGCAAGCATTGCAAGATAAGCATCTATTTCTGTGCCAGTCTGTAACCTGCCCTCTGGCACAAAAATATCCAAAACTGAAACAGAGTTTCAAAATGCTGGATGACTTTATTTTTGTGGGATTTGAATATTAAACTTTGATATTGTTACAAGAAGCTGCAATTCAACGGTTAGTGTTCTTGAATCAGTGTAAGCATGGCTTGAAACGTGCTAAATCTTTCTAAATACGTCTTTTATAACTGGAGGAGCAGCACTGACCAAGGCTTCTGCTGTTTGATATGTTTTAGCTATAAGGATGTATCTTTTTTTGTTGTTTATTGCTAGTGAAGGTTTGGAAAAGTAGCATTATATATAATTTATTTTCTTTTGCATCATGATCAATACCTCAGTGTTCCTCTGATTTTCACTGCACCTGTTATTAAAAAAAGAAGCTACATTTTAATGACTTGAGAAGTTTCTTTATAAAGGAGCTCACATTTCTGCATCTCAATAACCTGCTGTAATTTAGATATGTCAAAGCTGGATATCCCATAAATATTTTCAGATTACTTTTCCACAGGGCCACATTTTCACCTCACTCTTTACATCAAACTGCCACCCGGGCCAAGGGAAAGTTATTACAGAATATGTAGTGAACATGGCAGTTATCTCTGAGTTAATTTTGCATTCCTTCTCCCTGGTGCTCTCATTTGCATGTGCTGACTTTTCCTCTGCAAAAGTAATCTGAAAAACACTTTGTGCAATTTGATTTCTTTCACATGCTTAAAAGAAGAGTTGAATAAATGGAACGGAAGGATTTGAAAGAGCAGTAGCTGTGATAACTTCATCAATTGCACTGGAGACATTAACAAACATCAAAGATTGAACATTCAACAGGAAGCCAAAATCTGCTTCTGGATGTATTTAATTTTTAGTTTTGTTACAGACGTGGTATACACTAACAGCAGGCTAATGTTAGTCATTAACTGCTTATTTGTTGTGATTAACAAGATTAATTTCTCTTAATACCACATGTGCAAGCTCAGTATTTCACAAAAGCTCTCATCTTTACTTAGCTTCATCATTTAGTGTAAAAAGAAGCCTGTGTTTTTAAAGACAATGTAAACTCACATATTTACCTAGCTTTTTCTGCTTTAAATGAATATTCTGCTGTATTTTGCGGAAGAGTATTAGAAAGCTACTAAACAATATATTCACAGTGGTATTGTAAGGTATTCCTAGAGCAGTCAGCCTCACAGGATGTACTGATAATCTTTTCAAAGGTAAGATGCACTGCTTTTGTGTACTCAAATCTTTTTTAGAAGAGCAGATTTTGAAAGAGATGGGCTATGAATAACTATATCTGCCTGTACCATTGTGTGCAAAATGACAGGCCAATCAGCGAAATAAAAAAGGAAGATGCTAATTTACAGTGCACATGGGCTAAATCAGCAATTCCAATTATTTTTAAACGTATTTTGTACCAGAAACCATCTGTAGGCATTTAATTGAAAAGGGAGGTGCCTTCTGGTCCTGCCCTGCAAATACCATGGAAGAGAACAACTGGGAAAGCAGCTGATTTCTCTACTTCTTCAGAGCTGCCTTATTTTTTTTTTAAATTTTTTTTTTTTGCCATGGGATCTACCTAAAGCAGAATCAGTATCTGCATGATTGCTATGAAAACACCACTTCAGCCATCTATTTGGGTTGACTACACATCTTCAATCGTTATGTTTTTTCAGGAAAGGTACAAGGACATGACCTCAATGCTGCAGGACAAACCATTTTTGCTAATTAAAAGTTCCTGTTATTACATTCCCATGCATAGTTTTTAACCTTTCTGTAATGTCAAATGACCTCAGTTCTGTGATTATCGCATCTGCACACTTAGCTGCAAAAGCCCGACATTAAAAAAGCCAAGGTCATATTTTGGTTCAAAAATAAGAGAACATGCAAATCAGTATTTCAGTGACAGCAGTCACAGACCTTTTAGGTTTAATCCTATTCCTGCTATATCCAGAAACCTGCTATTGACTTCAATGGGAGTTGGCATGAGTGCTTAGCTATGAATAAATATGAAAGGTAGTTGTCAGTGACTTTCAGTGTGAAAATGATTTTGTAGATGCTGTAAACAGAAGTGACAGGTGGCAAATACCTAGTCAGAAAACTCTGCAACTGAAATTTGCTAATGAAACACTTTTCTTTCTACAGACCTAGTTTTCAGACAGTTTTCTAAGATCTGTGGAGTTCATGGAAACTTTTAGGACTTTTATTTATAATACTTTTAGTACTTTTATTTATAAAACTTGCTGTTCATTATAATTTAAAGCTGTGAGCACAAAGGGAATATTTAACCATACGCACTATCATTAGACACTACAATCAATGTTTTATATAGCTCTGCAATGCTCCAGTATATTTGGGAAAATAATATTTATGCCAGCCAATGTGTCAGTTGCATAAACAGTTACATTAACTTCATTAAGATCAGTACGTGGAGGTACAAATCTCAGCAAGATAATCATCTTTCAAGAAGTAGGGGAGATTTTTTATCGTCTTTAAAAGATGTTTCACAGTTAATCCAGACCATGGTGCTCAAATGAGAAGTTACTTCATGCATTAGAAATTTGGAGCTTTTAAACAGTTTATTGTTTCATTTATTGTAAAAGATGCAGCAATCCTGGCTAAGTCATGAATACTAGCTAAAGATTTCACTAATGGTATGGGATAAAAGGTTACTAGATTTCACTTTTATCACAAAATAATTACCATTATTTTTTACTTTGTTTGCTCCTAAAAAGCATTTCTGACCTATGAAATAAATAAAAGTCAGATTTTGCAGACATTTGAAGTTAAAGGTCCTGTTAAAGGAGTGAAGTGCTATGCATTGCTAAATTTGAGAGATTGAGCTGTAAGTAGGTATTTGGAAGGAATCAGCAAGCACAACAATTAACAATGACTTCATGTTCTAGACCCACAGTGCTTCTCCTTTTGTGGATTCTAATTAAATTCCATTGGCTATGGGCAATACTTTGATCTTTACATTTTACTCCTGCTGACTGTCACGACCACTGCATGTCCTCAGGACAAGTTTTAATTCTTGAAAAGACATAATTTTATTTTTCTTAGCCTTTCTCTTGCAAGTTTTATGAAAGTATTGTACTTTCAGGGACTACAAATGCAGATTACACTATATTTAAAAGTACATTTCTTGAAAGTGTGAGAATAATTTCCAGATGCTTTGGATGCTTGTCCTCGCTCCAGCAGCTCTACTTCAATTGCTTCCTCATCTGGGCACCCAGATCACTCGAGGTCTCATCACTTAGTTCAGAATCAGGAGTTCTCAAAAAAACCCACCCAAAGCGAAACCTAAAACGTGAACAGTGCGTTGCGGTTACACAGAGCAGGTCGTTTCTAGTGTCTGTGAGGTGCCTTTAGCTGTGCCTCAGGAAGGACGGCCATGAGCAGCGCGGCCGCAGAGCTGAGCAGTGCACGGAGGCCGTGGCTCTCGGGGCAGCATCTCCACGGGAAGATGCTTAGCTGGGGCTCCGAGCCCTGCTGCGGAGCTGGGCTGAGGGTGCGCGGATGTGCCGCAGCCCAGGGCTGCCATTCCATCCTCAGCGTGTGATGGAGGAAGCACAGATCAGGTGCTGTGAGCCTGCCTGCTGGGCTTGCTGTGGAGTGTTTGCACGGAGAGGTTTTGACTCACAGGAAGAGAGTATTTTTCCCACGCTGTCTTCTCAGCATGCCTCCCTGTTATTTGGTCCTAGCATAGGAAAATATTTACCCTACGAAAGTACTTAATGTGATACTTAAAATGGCAAATATGTATTTTATCAGCAACATTTGGGAATCAGTCCTTCCTTTAGCTACATGCCAAAATATGGGTGTTGTAATTAAGGCTCCCCCCCACCCCGTGCTTTTAATTGAAACCAGAGATGTGGCTGCAATATAACTTTCACATCTGGAGTCTGGGCTTTTCCCAGGGGTGTATTTCAATCCAGGGACTTGCTTCAGACCATTATAGGGAAATGAGTCAGTCACAACACCAGTGTAAGAGATTCAGTGATACTTTAAAATGAGGGTTTTGCCTTGTCTTCAAGAACATTAGGTTCAATACAGTGTTTGGTGATGTTACACAAATGCTAGTATTTTAAAGCAGCAGAAATGTCTGTCTCGTGACCTTAAAATAAGACATATTAGTAGTTTTGAAGTTGACGTGTATTCTGCGAAAGTTATTTTCAAGATAGATAACAAGTAGATAATTTGGGTTTTTCTCAGAAAACATAGGTAATTATTTTCTTAATCTCCTGGCTTGGTAGCTGTCTAATGTTGCAGATCAAAATCTATTCAGCTTGGAGCACAGAGGAAACCCTTGATTGTGTTTCTCTGCTTCTTAAAATGCTTTATATGGAAAAAAATTGTAGAAAGGTGAGGAAATTCCACATTATGTGGGGAGAAAGATTTCTTGTAAGCCCTAATCAGTCTCATACTCATATAGGACAGTCACTGGGATGAGTTACAGTACTGAATTTAGATATACTAAAATGTTTGGACTGTTTAAACAATGATTGATTGGTGTGACTTGTATTATTTTATCATCGCTCCTTTACTATCTTTTACTTTGTTTGGGAATCACTGCAATTCTACTAATTCATTAAGTTGTGTGGTGTGCTGTGGTATTTCCTTATTATCAAGATTATGCTGTGACAGAAAAATTTTTACTATACTTCTATTAGAAATATCCATAAATAGAGCTCTGTCTGGTGATACGGACATGGAACTGGGCTTGCACAGCACAATGGCAATTAGTGCTTTGGGGAGAAAATGGTAAAAAACTACTCTGAAAGGGCTCTGGGGTAAAGACAGATCAGAACCAGGACTGACTTGAAAGAAAGAAGGGTGGAAATTTTGGGTGAAGAAGCAGAAAATTTAATGCCTGGCAAAGCACACTCCTTTTGGGAGCTGGAGTAGAATTTGAGATTGCTGAATCTAGTAATTTCTTGGGTGCCAGTAAATTATTGTGAAGTCCACTGTTCAATATCATGTCTTATCCTGATCTGTAGAAAGGATAACAACCTTTTAATCCTTTATTGCCTTTGCTCAGGTAGCAAAAATGTGTACTGTGAGAAAGCCTAAAATCTTGCAGGAAAGAAACTACTTACTACTTTTGTAATGTAAGTAGAGCCTGTGTTTTAATGATTACACAAGGGTTGTACAACAAGAGTTGTAATGATTTAGGATTGGGTGGTTGCTAATATTAGGGGGTTTCTAGACCTCAGCTGCTTGGCTTTGCAGTACCCAAACAAATTAATGCTTTGAAGGTGTGTGTACCTAGGACATGTTTAAGCTAACAGTGAACCAACCAATGAAAGGTTAACTTATTTGCACAGGATTTAATAAGACTAACTTTGACTTCTTAAAATATGAGCTTATATATTCATGTGGACTTGAACTGTTTTCTCTTAGTATTTTAGAAACCTCCTTAAGATCCTTGGAAACAGACCAATCACCAGGGCTTTGATTTTGTTGCTGCCCACAGGACTTGAAGTAGAAAAAATAAGATGCAGATATTGTACTTCATATTACTAATACAAAATGATCAGATTTAGTTATTTTAGCTGTGTTTGTCAGCTGATAGGCACAGCAGCTGAAACAGCCATGAGCTCCTACTTACAGGGTGGGTGCTGGGTCCTGACCTGTCTCACTAGAAGTTGGTTGTGTTTTGCCCGTGCACAAAAATACCAGTTCCTGCCCTGTTTTCTGCAGAGGCACTGATTGGCAAGGGGCAAAAGGCAGTGATTTCTGAATGCCACAGAGATCTGAGCTGAGTGGGAATAGCAAGCCTCTTTCTTACATAAAGGCAGAAGTTAATAGCTGGTTCTGTGGAGCCAAAGGCTTCCACACCACTCCTGCCAAGTGCTGCAATCACTCTTGTACTAGAGAAAGTTACATTCAGCCATATCTTTTGACTGCTGCAAAACAAACTAATTTATTTTTTAAATTCTTGCTCAATATGCAGCAGTTCACCTAACAAAGTGATATATATGGCTTAAAATGAAAAAATTACATATCATCATAGCATATTTGGTTTTACTCTGAGTGAAGGACTCTGGTTGTCGCAAGAGAAATGTATTTAATCTTGCGTCTAATTTTTGTGCCATGTCTGTAAATGAAGATTATAAACTACCTTTAGCTACTGTTGACAAGTGGTATTGCTTAATTTTTATAAATGGCTGTGTTAATATTAGGGGCTTTACTGTATGATTGATTCATTGATCTTTATTTCATGACAATGTCAAGAAATGTTGTAATAAAGGAAATATTCAGAAGCAACTAGTACAAATAAACATACAGGAATGCATTTTGACTGTGAGACAAGTATAGATGTAAGCTTAGAATGAAATGTTTGTACAAAGCATTTTGAGCAGCGTTAAGTTATCCTGCAGCTATGACTATATTATGTAAAGTCATCTTCACTTTTCTGAGTGGCACAGTGCCATGTTGTATTCAGTCAGACACTAAATAAATTGGTGGCTTGTAGTTTGATCTCACAGTAGATTATTTAATTTTAATTTTCAATTTGTTTCCCAAGGTAACTATGACATCAATTAATATGGCAGAGATGGAGAATTCACATTAAACACTGCTACTCCCCTGGGATGAGCTCTCTCAAACCATGTTCAGAGAGGAATTAAAATGAGAAACTTTCTTCATGTTTCTTTTTTTTTTTTGTTATGGTCAGAAAATGTCTAAAGACATTGTGAACAATGGGAGGGGCAGGTGTTCCTCATTCCTGAAACACATCTGCAGATTTTGACTTAACCTGTGATATGTGCTATCATCTTTCTCATATTTTTTAAGGTCCATTATACTGCTGAAATTCCTTCTGTACTCTCTACACTGGGGTTTCATTATCCTTCTCTTATCAGACCTTTAACACCACTGTCTAATTACCATCTGAGTGAGACAGATTTTTGTATAACACAATAGATTTTTTTTCTGAATATTAGTTACATTAAATGCAAGATGCACTTAGGATACCACATGCCAACTTGATGTTTTAATAAAGGAAGACCTAGTCTATGCATAGAGGGTTTTTTCAGTCTTTGAATCTTGATGTGCTGTGGAATTAGGTTTTCCACTTTGTTTATTTATAGATGTGATTTAGGGGGTTTTGTCATTATTGAGGTCAGGAAGAGTTTTGAACTGACCATTGCTTGAAAATTGTTATACCATTTAAATTGATAATGGTTTTGAACCGGGATGTCTGTTATCAAAGAACCATACAGTTTGTTTCTGGGAAAACAAGGACTTCAGGATTCTTAGAAAATGGCTGTTCAGAAAACTTTCTTTAGGAGCCGTGTCTTCATTATTTGGACTTTAAAGATCTGATACTGGTTTTGTACACAGTATTATTGCCAGAAACATCATGGATATCCCCTTTCTTGCAAATCAATGATAATGTGTTCATAAACAACAATTGGCGGGTGCCCAAGGTCATGTTCAGATCAAGGGCAAAGATTCTAGTCCCCACCAGGGCAGGAAGAGGCTGACTGCAGGTGTCCTGCAGCACAAAGGATGGCATCACCTAAAGAAGCTGCAGACACAGTAGCTGCATGTCCAGCAGTTTTGTCGACTCAGGGATCTTCCCATCAGTGCCCATTTTATCCCTGAAAAATTCTTGTCCCATGACCATCTTCTGGGACCTCTTCTTCCCACTTGGCATCTTCTAGAGACTTTTCAGGTGCAAAACAATGGCATCACTTCCTTTACAGAACCAATTCTGTCTGCCTGGTTATTTTTCCTATCACAATAAATGTAATTTAATTAAAATACAATATGCTAGCATGAAAGTGAACCCTAAATAGTTCCAGGCTATTGTTTTATAAAACACAGAAATAATTTCATCAGCAGGAGAAAAACAACCAAAGAAACAGAAGAGCCATCAAAACCACTGATACTTGATGAATGTCATTCACTTTCTTTGTTCTTAGGTTGGTGCAAATGCAGTATATATTCGTTGTTATCTAATTTAGCTATTAATTCACTCTTAAATTCTTCACTGAGAAACCTTTTCTTAAGACTGTTTAAATAGCAGTATATACAATTGTGGTGTTGCATTCCCTGTGAGATGTTTTAAATGTTTAATTCTACATTTTTTCACCAAAATAGATTTCAGAGATTTTTTCATCTCAAAGTGCTGATATACTTGGCTTAAGAAGTTTTAGTAATTATTTTATAAATTCAAAATTTATTTTGAAATTTAAGGTACAAATTCAGCAAAGCATGTGAGTATATATGTAAGATCCATCAGAGCCATAATTTTTTTTAGCTTTGACAATGGTGCATATATATATTATGTTTACTTCAGTACACAATTCAGTCCAACTACAGAAAATACATTTCTTTTCTGCTTTTCTTTGTTAGTATAGTAATATTGGGTATGTAATGGCTTATGAATATATATATATAAAACAATGCTTACAGTATGAAGTATTATGTATGTTTATGTATTTGGAGTATGGTTCTTGCTTTAAATTTTTCACTGCCTTATTTGCTACACAGTGTTATTCAGCAATAAAAAACGAAGCATTCCTGATGTCCATGCAGGAGAAACAAATGAGTTTCTGTGTAAAAACTGAAATCAGAAATATAAAATGTTATATAAACATTCTTCAGCCTCTTGCGCTTAGCATTGTGTTTATTGATTCTTAAAATAAGATTTTAATTTTGATAGATGTCGCCTAGAACCTGGCCTGACGCCATCGGTATTATAGCATACTTTAAAAGGGGCTTTTCCTCCAAATACTTTTTTCAGCAGCAGATCCAATCAAAGTAGCTCCTGCCTATTTCTTCTTTTATCCCTGTCATTTGTGCTGTGTCTGCAGCTCTGCTCTGCTGTGCCATTCATTCCAGCTGTTTCAAAAGCAGCAGCTGATTACCTGTATCAGGGAATTAGTTATTTTTAACCCTGGTACAGTTGCCGTGTGACCCCAAATGCCCTCAGGGTGTCTCAGGGGCAGAAACAAATGGTGTAGTGCACAGGCTTATTAAAGCCATAATGCCTTTGAAAGAAATAGTTGTTGTATCTCCAGAGAGAATAACTTAATACTTAGCTGCTTCCATAGTCGCCAAAAGCTCTCGAGGATTATTTTTAAAGAGTATTATGTGAGGATGAGAGGGTCTGATTGAATGAGATACAGTCAATAGAAAATGAAAGAAAGAGCCTTTTTCCGATTGTCTAACTGAAATAAATCACCTTCACTAAACATTGTCCCCAAGTGCCACATCTACACATCTTTTAAATACCTCCAAGGATGAGGATTCTACTGCTTCCCTGGGCAGCCTGTTCCAATTCCTGTGCACTCTTTCTGTGAAGAAATGTGTCTTAATATCCAGTCTAGACCACCCTTGTTAAATCTGGAGGCTATTTCTTCTCATCTTGCCACTTGTTACGTGAGAGAAGAGATAGACCCTCACCTCGCTACGGCCTTCTTTCAGGCAGGTGTAGAGAGCAATAAGGTCTTTGCTGAGCCTCCTTTTCTCCAAGATAAACATAGCCAGTGTCCCCAGCTGCTCCTCATAAAACTTGTACCCCAGACCCTTCACCAGCTCCGTTGCTGTTTTCTGAACATGCTCCAGCACCTCGGTGTCCTTCCTGAGGGGCCCAGAAGTGAACACAGAATTTGAGGTGCGGCCTCACCAGTGCCCAGTACAGGGGAAAATTACTGCTCTGGTCCTGCTGGCCACACTATTCCTGATACAGGCCAGGGTGCCACCGGCCTTGGCCACCTGGGCACGCACTGGCTCATGTTCAGCCAGCTGTTAACCAGCACCCCCCACACCGGGTCCTTTTCTGCCAGGCAATTTTGCAGTCACTGCTCTCCGCCTGTAGCGCTGCATGGACTGTTGTGAACCAGAGGCAGGAACCATCACTTGGTCTTGTTGAACCTCCTATGAGTGGCCTCAGTGCATAGATCCATCCTGTCCAGATCCCTCTGCAGCAGATCAGCATTTCCACTGAGCTTTGTGCTGCCTGCAAACTGACTGAGGGTGCACTCACTCCCCTTATCCAGGTCATTGATAAAGATATTAAACAGGGCTGCCCCAGTACTGAGCCCTGGGGAGCCCCACTAGTGACCAGATGGCTACAGGATGTAACTCCATTCACCAGCACTCTTTGGGCCTGGCCATCCAGCCAGTTCTTTGCCCTGCAAAGGATATGCTTGTGCAAGCCATGAGCAGACAGTTTCTCCGCAATGCTGTGGCAAATGGTGTCAAAGGCTCTATTTGAGTCTGGGTAGACTTCAACTTTTCCTTCATCCACTAAGCAGGTCACCTTGTCATAGAAGGAGACCAGGCCTGTCAGGCAGGACCTGCCTTTCCTAAACCCATGCTGGCTGGGCCTGATCCCCTGGTTGTCCTGCATGTGTTGTGCGATGGCACTCAAGATGACCTGCTGCATGATGTTCCCTGGCTGACTGAGCCTGACTGAAGTCAGGCTGTATCCTCCCTCCTAGTCTTCTTGTTACCTTGGCCAACCTCCCGCCAACTGGGACCTCCCCAGTTAGCCAGGACTGCTGGTAAATAATGCAAGTTGATTTGGTGAGCTCTTCTGCCACTTGCCTTTATACTCTTGGGTGGATCCCATCTGACCCCATGGACTTTCGTGTCTTAAGCTGTGTAGCAGGTCACTGATCATTTTCTCCTGGACTGTAAGGGCATCATTCTGCTCTCTGTCTTCCAGCACAGGGCCTTGATACCCTGAGGGCAACTGTTTTTGCTATTAAAGACTGAGGAAAAGAAGGCACCAAGTACCTCAGCCTTGTCCTCATCCTTTGTCTCTATGTGTCCTCCTGCATGCAGTAAAGGGTGGAGAATCTCCTTAGCCCTCCTTTTGTTGCTGATGTATTTGTAAAAACATTTTTTGTGTTTTACAGCAGTAGCCAGATTAAATTCTAGCTAGGCTTTGGCCCTGTAGCAAACAGAACCAGTATTAAAATTAAAAGTGCAGCTGGTTTTTTTAATGTGTTTTGAAAATACCACCTTCAAAAGCATAAAAAAATCCTTGGTGTTTCCAAGCAACTGCAGTTGTGTGGTCAAATTCCCAAGATGTGAGTTGTCACCAGTCAGTTGTTTTTACAAGAGACTCTAACCTTTGGTCTTGGATGGTTTACTATTTAAGAAGTACACACACAAACTTTAGGTTTCTCTATTACATAAAGGATATCTTGGGCATCAAGTAAATTTAGATTTAAGTATTCATAACTGATTGGTTTTATTGTGCCATATTGGGTAGTTTTTAATAGCTACTTATGAAGAATTAAAAAGGTTTCCTCGTTGGTATTCCACTCTTTCATAAACTTCATCCATCAGTGTGACCAAATATGAGTCAGATAAGTCGTCTGCCTTAATCCCTTGAATTCCAACTCATACAAAACTTAACCATGCACACAACTTTAGTTACCTGAAGCACCGAACTGAGTAGATATTACATGCTTAAAATGGCATGTGAGATTAAGTGCTTTCCTGAGCAAAGTCCTCAAAAAGCCATTATTTTAATGTATTTAAGAGAAAACTGGCACATCATGGGAATTTAAAAGAGAAAATAAATGTTTGTAATTTTTGTTTTCTTTCTTGTTTTGTAGGGGCACAAATTTTTTCCTGTGGTGATTTATAGCTACCAGTAACCTTCCACAGTGGTTGCCTTATCAACTTATTATTCTGGCATCTTCTGCTGTTGTTAGTAAACAGAAGAGAACTATTAAACGCAAAGCCAAGTATTCTTAATCTCAAGAGAGAGACTTTGTACAGTATGTTCTGTACGAAACTGAAAGACTTGAAGATCACAGGAGAATGTCCTTTCTCCTTACTGACTCAAGGTCACATTACTGAGGAACATGACAAGGACTGCACGGAAAACAGCTCTAGAGCAGCTTTGCCCATCTGCAAAGAAGTCCATGAAAAAGATGGTCAAGGAAACCTTCCACAAAGGAAAACAAGCAGAAGTAGAGTGTACCTGCACACACTAACTGAAAGCATCTGCAAACTAATCTTTCCTGAGGTAAATAGGTACTACATAATCATAAAACTTTAACAGCATTTAATTATAATGTTAAAACAGCATTCTATGCCTGCCTTTAGATGTAAGCCTTTAGAGAGTCGTTTTGACTTTGAAGTTTGTGTTCTTATGTAGTTCTCCATAGTTGAAATCCACTTCCATTTCATCTGCATATAATTTTGCCACAATCTATTTCGTACACACCATTCCTTCCACTGTATTTCCCTTCTTTTTGCCTTGTATTTGCAACCTTTCACTGATCTTTTTAATTGTTCTTTTAAAATCCATCTATTTCTGTAGCATTTTTTTACACAGAGATAGTAAAATAGAAATTCTGCCTTGTTACCTAATTTTGTGAATTATGTGGTCATCTTACCAATTCACCTAACTAAATCCAAATTGCTAAGTGCATTAGTCATTAGCACAAAAAAATTAAAATAGCTGTTTCCATCTGCTATGATGCTAACCTCCTGTCATACTATTTTTAAAAACGTTACTGTTCGTGTTTACCACAAAGATATTCTTATGTCTCTGCTCAGCTTAACTGAAAGCAGGTCCAGTGCAGGCTTGCTTGAGTGGAGATGAATACCATGGTTTATCTCTGTAAAAAGAACATGAAAAATGCAGTTCTGTAACATTTAACTCTTGGCCTTGTCTCAAATTCAGTGGGAAGTTTGAAGGAACTGACTGACATACATTGGGACTACAAATAGCAAATGGACAGTTCTGTTGCATTAGTTGCATTTAGTTGCAATTCCATTACTTGGATATTCAGTGTGCCTTACTTAAAGTGCTGGGGTTTTGTTAAATCTATTTGCAAATCTGGTTATGCAGGTTTTCATCTCTTACCCATTCACTAAACCTCTAGATAATTAAGTTTTGAAAACCCTTTTTTACCTCTGATGCATTTATATATATAGATGGAATGGATCCTTTAAACTGATCTTTAAATTTATAAAGAAGACTTGTAATCCAAAAATGAACTGGCAAAGCACCCATTCCAGGGTGTCATGATTGCTGTATTGCTTTTCTGGTATATAGTTACTGGTGGGATTTTTAATAACTGTTTTGGTTTTATTTCTCTTTAAAGACTGGTATAAATGTATGCAGTTGTCTATTTATATAATCATGATAGGATAGTTCATCCATTGGGACAAAAGTTTGGCAAAGTGAAGATATTATGACCATGTACCCAAGGAGCCACTGAAGTTCAAGGTTATTGTTGCAGCTATTTACAATTATTCAAGTCATATTCGTTACAACTTTGTCCAAGTCTGTTCTCATGCTGATTTGGAGTCAAGCCCTAAGCACCTTCCTAATCTCAGTTTTCCATAAAAGGGTTTTGCTTGTTTAGAAACATATTTTTCATTGCTTAGATACTTCACAGTACCTTGCTGAAACATCGAGTTACATCATCTTCCTTCCAGCTGGAAGCTCCTTAACAGGGGACTCCGTCATGATCCCTATTGGTTCATGAACTTCTCATGGAAACAGTGAGCTATGCATGGAAGTCCAGGACATAGTGGATGCAGACAACTTTTTTATTAAATTTGAGATATAATGTAGTGCATGTTGTTATTTGCTTCTTTCTTTACAGAAATGTAAAGAACATTGCTGGTACATAAGTAATGAATTGGATGCCATTCCACTTGCTGTATCAGTTTCTACACAGATGTAATTTATGTTGTGTTCATATACATGGTATGGTATATGGTACATACATAGATATTGTATATACATATCTAATTCACTTTAGATTTTTGCTTGGAAAATGTTTACAGAATACACTGCCTTTCTTTCATATGATATTTTCTTTGGTTGTGCAGACTTTCCTCCTGAAAATACAAAAAGATGCAGTAAAAGTTGCTAGTTTCTTCAGGGAATGAGAACCAAAGAAAAGTCAGGCCACAGGAAGACTCACAGCCAAATTCTGTCGTGCCAGTATAGTACTATTCTGTGACCCTGTCTGTGTGGGAAGTTTGGATTTTGAATATCAGAGACTTAGATACATATCACAGCTTTACTGGCTCTAACAATTTGAAATCTGCATATTTGGAAAATGTTCCATCTGTTCCAATTAGGAACTGCAGAAAGGATATGGAATCATGGCACTGAAGTAATTTAAGGCAAATATTCATTATGCTCTAAAGTGTCTTTTATTAGAGAATCCTTTTGCAAAGGTTATCTAGTGACTAGATTTTCGTCTGGAGGATATTTGGGGTCGTGGCATACACAGACAAAATTATTCTTTTTCTTTAAAATAATGGTTCTAACGTTGTATTGAAATGCTATAGTCTTGAAAACATAAAAGGAGGTAATCTGAGGCATAGAACGCTACATTGATCTTTTATAGCTGCATTTAAAATGACCACCTCTTACAATTTCTGTCTTGACACTATGGAAAATTGCCCTGAAAATAATTCCAACTATTAATATCCCAAGAAAAGTTATTTGGTATAAGATTCACTTTTAACTGTTTTGCTCTGGGCATAATGCAGAATATAAGTGGTTTTTTTGTTAGGAGTATATGTTTTAAACTGAAAAGTTTTTTTCTACATTTTGCCTTCATGGTACTGGGGGAGGGGACTTGGGAGGACGGATTGTGTAATAATAGAAAGCTGGTTTAGTTATATTTATTTCTTAGCAATGCTGTTTTTATTGCCATCTTAAAACCTGGAGGTAATGAACATCACTGTATTTAAAATATACAACCACTGGTGCACATGAGCTGAGGGGCTTAATTATAGTGGTACTGGAGCTGAAGAGATGAGCATAGTCAACCCCATAGCCACAGAAATGACATGCTAACAATACTGTCTTGAAAAAAAGTCATTAGTTCCAATGATGGCAAAGTAATTCTGTGTATAAAGATGTTATTCTCATGGTTAAATTTTTCAGCAATGACATACATATTTTTTTCCCCAGTTTGAAAGGCTAAATCTTGCACTTCAGAGAACACTTGCAAAACACAGAATAAAAGAAACCAGGTATGTAAGTGTAATGGGTTTGTAACAAACTTCACTGCAAAAATGTTTTTCAGACTGTTCATAAGGATGGGGAATGGGGTGGTGACTGGGAATAGGACTTCTGGAATTTGTTTTCAATTATCTTGTCAAACTGGTGTGTAACATTTCATGTAATGTAAGCTAGTAATGATTCAGTTTATTTTAAAATATTCACAAATATTTATATCACTCACAAAGTTGACTTAATGGGCAAATTTAGCCGTTTGTACAGGCTGGGACTTTGGAGGAACTTAGAAACTGCTTGGGCATAGATGAAACGATAGACATGGCTGTAAATGGATCTAGCCCAGTGTTTCTAAGATCCCAGGGAAAGAGTTTTAAATACACTTAGTAGCATACAAAAGAATTTGGTTTCTGATACAGTGAACAATCATACACTACAGATACTGACATGGATGCTTTCCTGAGCTCTTGCTCAGGAAACTTGCCTTTTGGTTAGTGTTTCTGAGGAACTCAGCTTGAGTTTCAGCACTTCTTAGTACTAATCCAATATTAATTATTTGAGCCTTATAAGGAGTGAGAATTTCTTAGCGTCTCATGATACATTGGGGATTCAGTTTATTGAATGCATCTGAAAAAATAAGCCCCTCAGTTCAAATTTGCTTTCAGAAGTGAAGAAAAATAATCAAGTTGGAAACTACACTGTTGCTTACCATGATAAGAATAGATAATTGCAGTGTGTCTTTTAAATTATACTTGATATTTTTAAAGCACTTTGCATATATTGGCTGAACCAAAGATAGCGGGTCAGATGTGCTTTGCAATTGCTGACTGGCTTATTGCTATGAATGTTTTCCCATTCTTTAATTATGTGTTGCTTCCCCGGAGTATTAGTTGAAAAGAAAAAATTACTGTGATATTCTGAATGAGGCAATAATGCAGATGTAAAACAAATCTAAATGTCTGTGTTGCTTTGGCATATAAATATACCTATGGTATTCCAAGTGAAGAAATTCAGTAAGCATGTGTCAGGAGTTTATTGCTTATATGAAAGTTAATCTAAGCTATATGTCATTCTCAGAACTTTGAGTCAGATATTCAGGTTGACATTTATTGTCCTCAGAGAACTAAGAAAGCTGCAGTTTTGTGTCAAAAATCTGCATTACTACCATTGAACAAGTAACTTTGAAGTTAATAGTTATTATTGTTATTTCCTCTCAAAGCAGAAATACCTTCTCACCTCTTTTGAATGAAATGCAATGTTGTTCCAAAAAATGCTTGAATATAAATTCCAATTATATGATACAATATGTTACAAAATATAGTTTTGGCTTCAAGAAAAAACCACAAACCAAACAAAAAACAGGACTGTTACAATGACAGGCAATATAATTTGGCATAAATCCGTAATTTGAGCTCAGTCCACCAAAACTTTAATTTACCAGAAATGCACAGGACAATCTAAGATCCTACCAAGACCCCAATTTTGAATTAATTAAGAAGTTCCTATTTGATCAGCAAAACTGGGTCTATACACTTTAAAGACAAGGTAGGTAACTTCTATTCTTACTATTTTTACCACATTTATCTTGATTATGTAGGGGTTTTATTTATATTTTTATGATCTTTGCAGAAAAACTGGTGATAGAGAAGATTTTGAAAAAATAATCAGTGATCATGCTAATGCAGCAGGTAATGTAAGCTTGTTTAATAATATGTTTATAAATAAATAGAGTATATATGCTATATATAAAAATAATATATTCTATATAAATTAGTCTTGTTATTAATATGTAACTTCATATTCTGAAGGACTGTAGTGTGTTGTAAGAGAACTGCTGTAATTTGTAATATGTAACTCTGGCTACATCTATAACAGTAAATTAACATTTCCTGGAACTGAAATATGGTCTTCTGTACACTTAAACTGTTAAACTGGTCCAGGCACACAGCTGGTCTGTGGGTGACAATACTTTTTCAAAGGATTCCCAGTAACAGTTGGGTAATTGGAACATTCCCAACAATCAGTTTGCATGCAGATATCCTGTTAGAACAGATTTACTAGCAAAGATATGAGCCATTCTGTGCCAATTGGCCTCAGTGCTCCAGAATATTCCTAGGGTCATTTAATGTACTGGATCAGGCATAGTACTTATATCTGCAGATCCTATTTTATTTTTATGTTAACTTTTAAAATTCTTATTTTACTCCTTTATATCAATCTAAGGAAGTTGAGTTCAATCTTGTGCCAAAACTTGCATTCGTCTTGTCTACATTACTACAAACACTGAATCTTGGATCTTTCAAAACTACAACCAATTGTACTCCCATTTCCAGGCCTTGTTTCAAGGGCTCCTAAATGAGACTGCTCTCAAGTGTCAGTGCTGGATCAGGAAAGGATGTGGATAATTTGCTTTGGCCTGGGATGAAAAAAAATTGGAGGTTAGCCTGTGATTCAGCATGATGAGTGCAGTTCTGACTAAAATGTGGTTCCATGCAGGTGTTCCTGTGGAGACTCTACAGGAATCTCTTGGTGAAGAGCTATTCAAAATATGCTATGAAGAGGATGAACACATATTAGGGGTTATTGGAGGGACCCTTAAGGACTTCTTGAATAGTTTCACTACTCTGCTGAAGCAGAGTGGCCACAGTCAAGAAGCAGGAAAAAAGGACAGACTTGAAGATGCCTCCATATTATGCTTGGAGAAAGATCAGGACTTCTTAAATGTTTATTATTTCTTTCCTAAGAAAATCACAAGTCTAATTCTACCTGGTATCATTAAAGCAGCAGCTCATATTCTGTATGAAACTGAGGTGGAAGTGATGCTCATGCCTCCTTGTTTCCATAATGACTGCGCTGAATTTGCTAATCAGCCTTATTTGCTGTATTCTATACAAGTCAAAAGTGCAAAACCTTCCTTATCTCCATGTAAACCACAGTCTTCACTTGTGATTCCTGCCTCTGTGTTCTGTAAGACTTTCCCATTTCATTTTATGTTTGACAAGGATATGTCAGTTCTTCAAATTGGAAATGGGATAAGAAGACTTTTGACCAGGAGAGAATTTCAAGCTAAGCCCAATTTTGAGGAGTATTTTGAAATTCTTACCCCTAAAGTAAGCTGCACTTTTAGTGGAATAATGACAATGCTAAATATGCAGTTTACTGTACGAGTTAGAAGATGGGATAATACTGATATGAAACCATCCATGGTAAGAGACTTTTTTTCACAATTACTTCTATGAGGAATTTGTTTGCATCAGATGGAGTTAAAATAGCCACAAAACGTGGTGCATTTTGCATTTTCTACCTCCAAACATCTAATACAACTGTATAATAATGATTTAATTAGGGTATTCAAATGTAATTCAGATTCTGAAGCCAATGTTCAGTCAAAACTCTGCTTTAGGACTTCTACGCAAGTAAAATCTGACTGCTAATTTGATTTTATTTGAATAATTTGAAATACTGAGATAAAGCCAGTGATATGCCATGCTGCTGAGAGTAAGAGCCATCTTCAGCACAAAGACAGTGGCAGGTAAAGCTTTAATAAAGTGCCCGAGTCATTTGGGAACAGCTCTAGAATTTGGGGAAAAGAAGTGGATGCTTTCTGTGATCATTCAGCCTTTGCTATTTTGGTATCTTGGATACTCTGATGTTTTCATCAGATAGAATCACCAAAGATTCCACTTAGTTTCAGCTGATGGGATTACAACTATCTTTGCTGAAGCTGGGTCTGTGGCACATGGTCTCGGACAGTAAAAAACACTGAGTATTCAATGACTGTTTTTATTCTTTCCTGGTCCCAGTTGAATTCCATTTTATATACACCTGAGATGCTCCAGGATGAATTACCAGTTCAGACTCAACACTCCAAAAACTTAAATGAAGAACAGTACAAAAGTATTACCCAGTTATTAATATAGCTACAATTAAAAACTGTAGCTGCTTTATCTCAGATCCATTTCTGTACTAGAATGATTACAAGGGGCAGTAGACTCAGCTTTGATTTTGCATGTATTTGCATATGCAAATGTCTATTAGTTAGGAACAGATTTTATTAAAAAAATTTCAAAGCCATGTTAAGCTAAGCTCTGCAGCACCTTGCACATTACACAACTGACTACAGAAGGAACCTAAAAACACTTCACATAAAATATTTTTCTTTTTTTTAGATCATTGAAATTGGATATTTCTTCTATTTATGCCTTTAATTTTAAATTGCAGTGAGTACTGAATATCCTATGATAAAACTGAAGCAGGTTTTCTCACTTTATCTTATGGAGAAAGTGGTGCATGAACTAGTTATTAGTAGAAATTCATAGGCCACTCTAGTTACACATTTTATCAATTGCTGAAAATGCACATAATTATTCTTTTTGTTTTCTTTTATTCCTAAGATAACTGATACTCAAACACAATTAGGTGTTTATACTTAAGCTGGGTTCCAAGTTTGTACCAGAGGACTGAAGAAAAATTAACTTACTTGGTGGCTCTGTGATTCAGCACCCCATGTTATCTCTAAGCAACTAAATATGTCTGTGGAGCAGTCTTGATTTTCTTACATTTTAGCAAAATGTATTTTCTCTAAAACTTCTTGCTTTTAGACCATTGCCATGCATGTTTTGTGTGAATTCTTGTTTCTTTAACTGTTTCAGGTAATGGATCTTAAAGGCCAAATGATCTATATTCTTGAATCCAGTGCCATTCTATTCTTGGGATCTCCTTGTGTGGATAGATTAGAAGATTTTACAGGACGTGGATTGTACCTCTCAGATATTCCCATTCACAATGCTTTAAGAGATGTTGTTCTGATAGGAGAGCAGGCCAGAGCCCAGGATGGACTGAAGAAGAGGTTAGGAAAGCTAAAAGCAACCCTTGAGCAGGCCCATCAAGCACTTGAAGAAGAGAAGAAGAAGACTGTAGATCTTCTGTTTTCAATTTTTCCTGGAGAGGTTGCTCAGCAGCTGTGGCAGGGACAAGTTGTTCAAGCCAAGAAATTTAATAATGTCACAATGCTTTTTTCTGACATTGTTGGATTCACCGCCATCTGTTCCCAATGCTCACCTATGCAGGTTATCACCATGCTTAATGAGCTTTATACTCGCTTTGATTACCAATGTGGAGAGCTAGATGTCTACAAGGTATACAATTCATTGCTTTTCTGTGGGATTCTGGGGCAGGAAAGGAAATTAAGACTAAGTGGGACAGAAGATAATAGAGGTCCAAAAAGTATTTCGCCGTAAACCCTTTTAAAATAAAAGACATATTAAAATAAATCACAAAACAAACAAAATAAATCAACATAAACAGTTGTTCATTCAGCCAAGAGAGAAATCTGGAGTAAATAGGTGTTTAATGTAGCTGTGGTGCCTGACTGTAAATGAAAAAGGAAAAGTATTTTAGAATTATGCCCAGCAATAAATACTGTTGTACAGTTTTTCCTTTTGCATGATCCTGCAGGATTTGTCCAGTACTTAAATAATTTTGCAGGAAAAATAAGACTTGGTCAAGAATTGTATGTACCTACAATTCTTACTGAAGTTAGGCTGTTCTTTTATATTTATCTAACAGTCTAAAAGTAAGGAACAAATATGCCTGTTTTAGGTTGAGACTATTGGAGATGCCTACTGTGTTGCTGGAGGCTTACACAAAGAAAGTGAAACCCATGCTGTTCAAATAGCACTGATGGCCCTGAAGATGATGGAACTGTCAGACGAGGTGGTGTCTCCCCATGGAGAACCTATCAAGGTCATATATTTTATTGTATTTGGTTAAAGTGAACGTTTTTGTTTCTTTAGTTGCTTTTTGGGATTTTGTCTCAAGGAAATTTCACATCATTGCATTAACTCAGACAATTTGGGGAATCAAGTGACTGTGGCTGGAGAAGCTGTCTTTTTTAGTTCTATGAATGAGAGTTTTGTGAAGTGGTAAAGGTGAATTAGACATCTGAAAATCAACCCAAAAGACAAATGCAGTGAAGTCAATAGGTGCAATCTGACACGCTGCAGTTTTTGTCTCAGTAGCAATAAATCTGTCAGTGCCATGGAATATTCTCTTTTCTAAGGAAATGACTAATCCTCTTTCCAAATTAGACTTCTAAGTCTTCTGACGCAAAAACTATGAATATGAATGCCCAAAGACGTTTTGATTGTAGTAATCCACACATCTTTAAAGGATTCCATTGCTGTTCTTGTTTTACAGTCAGATACTGAACCCCATAAGATAATGGTGTTAATGCTGTCAAAGCAACTGTTAAATTCAGTGGTAATTATGAGTTCCCTTCAATGAGTACTTGCACATGTACTGAAATTTTCATGTAGGATTATCTCTCACTGAGAAAGAAAAAGAAAGGTCTGCCTGCATGAAAAATTATGTGGACCTTCGACTAAGTTCAAATGGCCTGGAATGGCATCCTGGTATTTTTAATAGAGGTGTCTCAGTTCATTATGCTTTTCATTTGCTAATTTTTAACATTTATCTGTTCATTTGTTCCTCTAGAAAGCTTAATGCTTTTTTTATTTTAGATTAAGGAATATTTGTATTCCAAGACAAAGAAAATGGTTATTAAGAGGATTATATGCTCCACATTTGTCACAGAGAACAGCAATATTGTATTATAAATAAATGTTGTTCTTTTTGTATTTTGCAGTATCAAGTTACACTTAAAAAATTGGGAAACATCCTGACAATATTATAACAAGTTTATAATTTACATGCAAATCCTTCTACTGCATTTTAAAAAATAATTTTAAAAAATAAGGAGAAAACATTGTATTGTGTAAGTAGCTAATAGAAGCTTGTTAGAAGGAAACTGAATCTATCTATTTTTAATGAGAGCATGTATCTATTCCAATTAAATGCTTCATGAAATCATTGGCTGTTGTGCCAAACAATAAATCTTTCTCACAGTCTGCTGTCATTTTACGTATCAATTGTCAAAGAAAAAAAGGTGTGACCGCAAACTGCCTACTTTGAATCAGACTTATATTTTGATGAACATATTTCAGCCATCTTTACTGTATGGGTGGATTTAGGTTTCGTTGCAGTTTTTTCTACTTTTACATTCAAAGTTAGAAATTGCAACTTCTTCATAATGGTATGATACTCTCCTGATATATTAAGAGTAGCATGCATAGTAGACATATAAGCTTTCTGACATCATGCCATTATTGTGTCAGAATGCTGCTCTGAAGAAAACATATCTACAGATGTATAATGCATATGAGAGGAAGAACACACCTCAAAACCCCCTCCCCAAAAAAACCAAAAAACAAAACAAAACAAAAAAAAAACCCCACCACCAAAAAGACCCATAGAAAGCAGCATCAGCTAAGCAAGAGTCAAAAATCTGAGTCTGAGCTAAGTTCACAGCAGTTCACAGTCGTATTTTGATATGGTAGGATTATTTACTAAAAATGCAATGCAAGATAAACTTCAGCTAGTTCCCTCTCCACAAGCAGTAATGACCAGAGTACAGATATTTTATGGAGACTCTGCTAACTCAGTTTATTTTAGTAGCTCATTCTTTCTTCTTTTTTTAAACTAAAGAATAATTTATAAAATTGACTTTGCCAATTCTATTTTACCTAATAATGCTGTTTCTTTTTTTGTTTAAAGATGCGAATTGGCCTTCATTCTGGATCTGTCTTTGCTGGAGTTGTTGGAGTTAAAATGCCTCGTTACTGCCTTTTTGGAAATAATGTAACCCTTGCCAATAAGTTTGAATCTTGCAGTATACCTAGGAAAATAAATGTCAGTCCAACAACTTACAGGTACAGTGCTTGATGTATGTAAAATGTCCACCTGCAGATGTAACTGTAGTAGTCCACTATCTTCCTGTTGTTTCTTTTTCTTCCCTGAAGCACTGCTATATATTTTCCTTTTTTCCTTTTAATCTGACTGCTCATGAATGCACCATGAATAGCCAGACTTCAACCAGCAGCCGCAAGAAAAAAGGTGAAACAGAACAACTGATTCTTGTTTTTCAGATGTTGACTGTCTGGGCCAACTTTGCCTCTCACACTACAGCTGTATACATCTTGCTTTTTCTTCCTTCTTCTCTCATATAGTTTGCTCTTCTTTGAGCTTTCACTGTGAGCTGGATGCCAAACTGGCTGCAGATGCCCTTGAAAACAACAACCTCACTGAAGAATGGTTAAACATCACCCTACACATCTTCATTCTCTTTTGGTTAGGGAGGATGAATGAACAGGTTGCAATGAATCAAACACACCAGGGTTTAGTTTGTACAGGTCTTGATCACCAATTCAGTTTAAATCTGTTAGTATGGAACTTAGGCTGTACTATTTATCCACTCAGATCAGATATTTTTAGTAACATGTACTCTGTGATTATGCAGACAGCTAGCAGGCTCTCCCATGGGAAATATACCATCTTCCTTTTGTCCTTCAAACCTAACACTCTCTTTGTATTATCTGTTTAATTGTACTTCAAAATCACCTTGCAGCATGCTCATGGCCAAGTAATACTGTCTTGTAGATGCCAGGCAAGACAATAGGAAACTGTTTTGAATGTGATGGTAACAACAGTCAACATCTGAACTCCAAGTCCAGGTCTGAATTTTATATCACTGAGCTGAGAGACATTCGTGTTTCTTCCAGAGTGGCTAGAAGTCCCATAAGAATGTACTGTAATGAGTGAATCTACTAGAAGGAAGTGATGTGGCTGGCTGGGTAAAATAATCAAAATTATAAATTCTTTTTTACCATTTAAGGAAGCTCTGCTGCCCTCACTACATGTAGCCTGGATTGTGGCCTGTTGTTCCTACTTGGCTTGTACCCACAGCCACAAATCTGATAGTGCCTTGTGGCAAGGTTCTGCATCTGACATCAGACAGAGAATTTGGCACAGGATCCTGACATCCCCTGCAGCATGTGTTATGTGACATTCAGGGTGCCAAGCTTCAGATGATCTTGGATAGGTGATTTAGAAAAAGTAGCACTGGTATTAGAGCACACTGAAAGTAACCTTTTTTGATCATGCACTCTGAAAATACAGAGCATTAGCATCACCAGTTTTTCTGTATGTCAACATAAGCAGTGCTGGCCAACATGATTGTTTTTCCATTCCATTCACATGGAAAATCATTTTGAATGATACCCCTAGAAAACAGGAAATTTGATTAAGGGGTAAACTATTATTGTTGTGGAGTTTCTTTTTGTTCCTGAGGGAATGAGATGTTAACCTCCTTTTTGTTTGGTGTTTTTTAAATTTTGATTCATTCACCAACTCTAAAGACACATTGATAATATTATGGCATGTTGCACAACTCCTGTATATTGCAGTAATTATTTGAAAGTTAAGATACAAGTTATCAATATTTATCCTTACAGATTAGCAATCTCTGTTTCAATCTGCAAAAAAGCAAAAAATAATAGAATTGGTAAGAGGGTCTGAATTGTTTAATTAATAAGGTTCACAGTATTCCATTCTTTGAAACATTAATTATGGTGCATTTGATGTGCAGATGTGAGCTACCTTTCAGCACTAAATAATTTTTGAAAATATTTACAACAAACATGCAAAACATTGACAAGACAGAAAGGAGGCAATACTGCTATTTGCACTGATGCACTAGTTAATAGGTTATCAAGATTACCAAGTAAACATTATTTTTTTATATTTTCAGTAAATAACTACAAAAATTAAATTGGATTCTCCCTGCCATACTTGAAGAATTATTGAATATCTGCATTTATTTGAGACTGATTTTTAATCAAGATGTTTGTTTTTGTTCTAGGTTGCTAAAGGAATACCCAGGTTTTGTGTTCACACCACGCTCAAGAGAAGAGCTTCCACCAAATTTTCCAAGTGATATCCCTGGAATTTGCTATTTTCTGGATTCTTATACTCAAGGAACAAACTCACAGACTTGGTTTCAAAAGAGAGATTTGGGAGATGGCAATGCCAATTTTTTCGGTGAGGAAACAGGAATAGACTAAATTGTACATTCACAAATGTAGAGAATAAATTTATAAATATTTGGAATTTTTTTTGTATAAATTGAAAATTTTTAAATCTGTATGAAACATGAAAGCACTTTAGATTGTTAACACCTGAAAGCCAGTATTAAAATTTCAGGAAGTATGTCACTGACTACTTTTTATTTTTCCTCTGCATAAGGAACATAGTCGCTAAAGTAATGTCGCAACGTCACTGTTGGAAATGCTACTATAAAGTGTATTTTCCCTGTGGTAATTTGTAAGTGCTACAGTTCTCTCTATACTGAGAATTCTAGATGTATCGTATATGCAGTTTGTCAGGAAATGTAATGTGCAAGTGATGCAGCCACATGCAGTGTTGTGAGCTGGTGCTTATCGATGACTATGAAAATGTATTTTCCTAGAGATTCCATAAGAAAATGTCCATTACAATATTGTCATTGCCATCACATTCTCCTTCCAGTTCATCATTTGGGCCCCATCCTAGAAGCTGCTGACCATCTTCTCACACTGACTGGTCAAAGTATGAGGGTGCTCAGCATTTTCTGGATCAGGCTGCTAATTGTAGCTAATACACATGCATAACAGAGTTGCTGCTTACTGTTTCATGAACTTTATTTTGTGTATAAAATGAATATAGATTAAAACACTGTATAATCACATACTAACATCTCTGTAATCATCAAACTATTTTAGGTCTTAGGGTTTTTAAAATACTTAAAAATAATATTATCCACTTGTTATTATGTATTACAGCAATAAATGTTTTCTTTTTGTTGTCATTTAAATTTGAAATGTTTTAACAGAAGTGTAATAAAATGTGCTTTGGAATGTTTGCTTACAAACAAAATTCCAATCAGACTGTGTGAAATAGAAGCACACCAGCTTAAAGCTATGGTCCTTATTCAAGGATTCTTGAAACCTTCAGAAATGCTTTAAAACATATGAACACATTTACAAAGATTAATACTACTACAGTAGAAGCTTTTCTGTTGAGGATGATGGAATATGAGTGGAGAATTCTAAAGGCTTTGCCTCTGGAACTGGCAGAATAGAGTTAGTTAAGAGTTCTGAGTTTAGGATTCCACCTCTCTAACTAGCAGATCCATCTGCCCAGAAATTCCTCTATGCGGTACAGTTTGATCCCAGCTGCAGGCTGGAGAACTGCATGGTTTACACGCATACTGCTACTCCCAGTAGCATCAAGTTTTATTAGTTATTATTCTAACCTCTTCAGCTCTTGGGGTTTGGCATATCAAGCCATAAAAGTCTCCAAACCACTTGCCACTAAATCAGATTTTGCTCTCTTAATATTTACAGGGAGCAATTGGGTGCCATTTTGTTCATTTTCTGATCTTGACTGGTACATTCTGAAGCTCAATAGACTATTTTATCCTACTATTTTTTGGTATAAACTCATACATGTACCATCAGAGTCTTGAGAAAAGTCCTTATGAGAGACTAGCATTAAGAACATTTTAAAACCATATTTCATTTCAGATTTTCTGTAAGGAGCATTTGAACCAAATTTGAAACAGTGAATCCTTCTTGAGGTCTACTATATCCATCCAAGAGGCTTAGAAATAGTTCTGTGGCACAAAAATGGAAACGGAAAGTTTGTGTATTATATATAAACACATTTGTCTTGCACACACCAGATATATACACGCACATGTATACAATCACATGTATTTGTAACACTGCAGTGTTCAAGGAAACAAGAACTATGCAAATCTTGGAGACTGATCTTTCCAGTATTATATTGGCCAGAAAATTCTATTCTATTGAGAGAAATACTCAAAGGTTACTAGCAGTCCCATGGGGCGCCACTGGATATAAAAATGTAGGAGTATTTAACTACTGACTGTTCAGTAGGTTTGTGTTATTAAACCAGAAATGACTGAGGTCAGTATGAATCTATCCATCCCTGTCACTTATTGAATGTTAAAAAATAAATAGGCTTTTAAATGAAAAGGATTTCTTTCTCAGATCTACCGAATGGAAGGGACGCTTAGGAGGGAATTTGCTTTTGTCCCTAGAACAGAACTATTGCTGGACGGGATGATGGCCATGCTCAAAGCCAAATTCCATATAGATCTGTCATTAAATAGGATGTTCATCATGGCAGTTCTTGATCTCTTCCTTAGTGGTGTCATCCTCAGGCAAGAATTCTGATAAGGTGCTTAAATGTACACAGAACACAACATGCTTGAGTCTCAGTCAATTAAATAGGATTTAGACACATACTTGAGACAATGATTCAAGACAGTGTTTTAAAATGTAGTTGTGTTCAGACCTGTTCTACAAAAACCACCATAAGTCTGTTTAGCTTTAAGCATAATTTAAGAATTTAGATCTCACTGAAGCTGTTCCTCTGTTTAAGGATTTTTGCTGAATAAATATGTATTTTAAAAGGGACAAATATTATAACTGATCTTTTCACTTAGATCTAACATATTCCTTTCACTTTTTAACTAATCATTTCAGTTAAATTGAAAAAAAAATCAGAAAGCTAATAAGTGAATGAGATAAACAAAAGGAAGGTAATTTAACTGATGCAATTCTGGGACATTTTGCAAGAAATAATAGAGTTGCTTTTAAGTTGATGTCTTGTGTAGTATAGTGTATTATATTGTGGAAATTTTCAGAGACTATGCAATGCTATTTATATAAATATACAATTACCTTAGTATTATGTCCAGAAACAGTTTTGTTATATGTGAATTTTTTTTTGTTAGTTCATGAAGATTCTGTGTGACTGATTACTGTTCACACACTATGTGATGGAAGATACATTTTTATCACACTGCAATTTCTTTGCCAAAGATGTGTAAATGGCCCTTGAAATAAAAAGTGGGTCCTTTGAATCTTAACACTGACATAGCTAAAGTGAAAGCTATACCAAAAGAATTCAACTAATTTTATTTCATTCAGGCATGACCTGATAAGATTTCAGGGAGATGTGGGAAAAAATTTGCATTGCTGGCGTCAGAGGAAGTGCAATTACTGTGGAACTGATGCTTTCTTTCTCTCTGAACTACTGTGCAAAACCAAAGCAAAGGGAGTCACAGAAACTGACAGAACAGTGAAGCTCACAGCTAATTGAGCCCCTGGGATAGATCTACTTCTTCCTGGGAAATCTTGTGAAGGCAGAATTCAGACCTCCCCCAAACCCAGTTTATTTCTCCCATAATTTTTCTTCCACAGTCTTTTCAGAAACAGCTGCAATTAATAGTACAGGAGGCAAAATCAGTATTTCTAACAGAGAGCCATCAGAATTAAGGGAATCTTGGCAAGGGGACTCTTTTTCAAACCCCACCCGTCCTACAACCTAGCAGGCAACTCTAGCTGCTACCTTTTTTTTTAAGCCTGCTCATTGTTCTGCAAAAGCAGTGGGAGATTTGCTTCCTGCAACACCAATGGCTTTTGTGGCTGTTTGCCACAGAGTGTACAAGGTACTGAGTTGCTTTCAAAGCTGTGCTCCAGTTTATCGTAGGTCAGCTTGGCAGGAACCAAGTTTTACTTTCTGAAATAAGAGCTAGGACTTGCTTTTCTACCTCTAAAGTCTGCAAGATGTGTGCCACAACACTCTTCTGAGACTTCTAAAACTGTCTCAGATGGTGTGGCTGCTCACAACTGCATGGGTAGGAAATGATCAGATAAAATCTTTCTTTAACTTTTCCAATCCCATTTGCACGTGTTCATTGGCAGCCCTCTTCTCCAGAGCAGAGGGAGAGTAAAAGTCACCGTCTTATGTTACTGAGCATTGCTCTAATACTGAAGCACAAATAAAAGGGGGAAGATAATCAATGATTCTGGAACCTTTGCTATGTCCAGATGCAACATACTCTCCTGAGCACAAGCAGTAGGATCTGAATGTACAATATGCAGTTAGGGTGGAATATGAAGCTGGGCAGCCACTCAAAGAAATAATAAACTGTGAAAGAATCTGAAACAAAGTAAACAGCCTTATAAAGTTGTGTGCCTCATCTGCTTCAGCAGATTTTTGATGCTGAAAGCAAAGTCGAGCCAGTGGTTTCCTAATATAAATGTAAATGAGCACATTGCTTTGCAGCCCCATTATAAGACGGCCTTTGAAGATCTCTGCTAAAATTGCTTCTCATTTTCTGAGCAGTACAAAATTACAAATTTTTGTGCCACTACAGAAAATGCATATCCTGCACACACAGCAGCACGTAGTGGGAAATAACTGAGAGAATATATGCGGTAGCATAGAGGTGGATTCAGACATAGATACATTTCTACTGTTTTGATTTTTCAACCCAGACAAAACCTGCCAAAGAAATATCAAGGACAAAGGCATTCCCTGGGGCTTTGGACTACAAACACGTGAAAATGAACAGACTTTCCACTGACTGGAGATGATGTCAGGGAAAATTTGGACATATGATTAGTTTGCTCTGCATGGCTAAGATCATATTCCTCTTCCAGGAGGATGCAATAGAGCACTCAGTTTCTCAAATGTACACATGTTACTGCATTACAGAACAGCATGGACATATTGAGGGCTGTTTGATCATAGCCTGTCAATACCAGTACTGGAAAACCAAAGTAATGGTATAGTAGAACAATATATAGTGGTATAGTAGAAATAATGAAACTTAAGAGGGTGTTTCTGCACCTGAGAAGTATTATTATGACAATTCCAAATGTCAGCTCTCAGACCATTACTAGAAAATACCTATGATTCAGTCCAATTTCAGTAAAGTAACTCCATCCTCAGTAAGTGGAATCCAGCAATACCATATAAGGCAGCTTTTTTATTCAGGATTTCAGTAACAAAATAAACTTCAAAAGCAAAGTCTAAAGTAAAAAATGCAACTAATTAAAATACTTCCTTTGTTTTATAGTGCTTGTATATTAACACAAACCATATTGAGCTGAATGTAGACGTTCTTGGCCAGCTGGTGGTTTTCCCAAAGTTACTGTCTCAGCAACTGCCCTTTCACACAGCAGAAAAGGATCCTATACTATTTTTTGCTTTCATGAATCTCACCAAGAATTGCCAGCTGAAGTCAGCATCTCAAATTAGGAAGAAACACGTTAAAATAAAACACCACTTAACCATGTATAGCATGTACCTAGTGCATGATGGTCCCCAAATGGGAATATGATTGTGTGCTACAGTGGAATAAGCTGCAGGCTTTATGGAAGTGCGTCACAGTCCAAATGTTTGTGTGATGTGCATAATGCATGTGGCCTAACAGTCCTGATACTGACATGGCTGGGTCTTGAGAGCACAGCTCAGTAATGACAGCTTACTTTGACATCTACTTTATCTTATTGACTTTGAGCCTTTCCTTCAGCTGAAATCAAATCTTGCTAAGACTTACCAGACAGTCTTCATTAAACAGGCATCTGGAATGGAGGCTTGTCTTTCTCAGCAAATCACTTGCTTCAATTCTTTAATTCAGAACCTTCCAAACTTTTAAAAGGGGACCCCTATTTTAGAAAACTAAATCATCGCCTGCTTTTACTCCATCCATGCTGTTTTCACTTCACATTTTACAAATATCACCTTGGCTAGAATTTCCATTTGTATTATAATGGGTTAATCACAAGAACAGCCTGCAAATGCAACCCACTAAGCCTGACCAAATCAGAAGAAAGGCAATTTGATATTTGCCTAAGGCAATTTTGACCCTTGTAGATATCAGCACTTTTGAAAAAGTTTCACTTGGGTACACAAAATCACCAGGATAATCTACCTTCTGAAAACCATAACCAAAAAGAATTTCATGTAGTCTCTCTAATACTTTATGAGCATGAGGGCTTACCCCATATACAGACTGAGCAAGTGGATTCCCTTGAAACCTGTGAAGAATGGGGATATTTTTTTTACAACAATTCTCAACACAGTTGACTTATTTCCTGCCTGAGATGTGCTGCCAGGAGTTCCTTGATGTTTGTATCCTCAAAACTGTTTTATAAGTGCGTGAAGGAGAAGACACCAGCAATACTGGAGGGCAAAAGTCCCGGATGCTGTCTTGGTCTTCTTATACTGTAGATCTACTGCCAGCAACAGGCACACAAAGATGTAACTACAGCATTTGTGTAGTAGGATACCTTTTCCCATTTTCTCAAAATTTACTTCCTACCAAACAGGAAAAGTAGATAGTGACCTGATGCATTCAAATCTTAGTTAATTGGTGACAACCCCTCTTTAGCTATAGAAGGCATAACCTTTGGTCTGGTTCCAACAGTATGATTTATTACATTATCTCTATTGTCAGTTTCCTGGAAATTGAAGAGACTTTTAGAGATTCGCATCTCTTCAGTTTTTGTTTGGTTTTCTACACAGATATATTCAACCAGTAGTTTGGAGTAGTTTGCTTAATTTATTTAAATATTTTCTTTCCTCCCTTCAAAATTAACATATTACTTGTCTGAATTTAATTGATTATATTGAAGCTTTTGTTCTTGGTCAGCCTTTTGCAAAATCTAAAATTGGTTTTCCCAGTAGATTTGGAGTGTGTTAAATAGAATTGGTTATTATGTCTACATGACCTAAAAGCAGGGTTTCCCTCTGCTGTTCTTGGAATGTCTACTGAGATGACTTTGCCAAATTTCTAACACCTATCCACTTGTCTCCTCACTTACTTGAATTTTTAAAGATCTTAACACAGATTCAAAAGTTCATCAGGCAATAGTTAAAATTTCAAAAGATTTTATATGCTCTCATTTTTTAACTTATATAGATGGATTTACTTTTTTTTTTTCAAGAACTATGTGAACAGTTCAAATTTTAAACCTATTTTGCTCTATCTTACTATGGTCTGAATTTCTGTAATTTTACCTACATCTAGAATCCACCTGGATTGATTGGCTTTATTGGCTTCATGTAGCAAGGTTTCTGCCCAAGAGCTACTACAGTAGTAGTCCATTAGGTACTCATTCCCTTATCGTTCTAGATAAACTGATTATGTCTTTAATATATTTTTATTTTTCTTAAACAAGTGAAAAAAAAATCAGAGGTCTGCTTACACTTTTTATTTCACTGGGGCCAGGTCTTTCGATCATACATAGGGCTTTACACTGTATGGGTTTTTCAAGTGCTGTATTACCTTTCCTTAATCCTTGTATATGATAACATATGATAGAATGTGTTATTTCTGAACTGACCTTAGCATATTGTCTCTGCTCAGAAGCTCCTGTTGTAAGGGCCATGCCTGACTTAAAGAACCCTCTAAGAATCCATACTCAGTAGGCTACTGTTACAACGCAGTATTTATTCACAGTGACACCTGGCAGGGATTCAAAAACACACAAAACCCCCCATTACCAAAAGCATTCATTATTATGCTTTTAATTTCACCGGTCTTTGGAAATGAATGCCCAGGAACAGAAATGTCTGCGATCATCTTGCGACTCAGATTGTTCCCCTTTTTGGGGACATTTGTCTTCCTAAAGTTATGTGATTGCATTGGTACGAGGAAAAACTGAAGCACTCTTGTTTGCGAGAAGTCAACCGCTGCAGAGGGAAGTGACACCAGGGCAAGCGTGCGTTGCCCTGCAAGTACCTCCCCGAGCACTGTGCAGGACTGTGCAGGATGGTGCAGCATGGATAGGTGCAGGATGGATAGATGTAGGATAGTGCAGGATGGTGCAGCATGGATAGGTGCAGGATGGATAGATGTAGGATAGTGCAGGATGGTGCAGCATGGATAGGTGCAGGATGGATAGGTGCAGGATGGATAGGTGCAGGATGGATAGGTGCAAGATGGATAGGTGTAGGATAGTGCAGGATGGTGCAGCATGGATAGGTGCAGGATGGATACATGCAGGATAGTACAGGATGGTGCAGGATGGATAGGTGCAGGATGGATAGGTGCAGGATAGTGCAGGATGGTGCAGCATGGATGGGTGCAGCATGGATAGGTGCAGGAGCGCGCCCGCCCCTAGCATCCAGCCCCGGCCCCGCGCCGAGCCCGGGCAGCAGCCGCCCCTGAGCCCCGGGCGGCGCCAGCCCGCGGCCCCCGCCCGCCCCCGCGCGGCCCTCGGCCCCCGGCCCCTGAGTCCCGCCTCCGCCTCTGATTGGACGGGAGCGCGGCGGCCGCGCCCGCCATTGGCCCCTCGGGCAGCGGTCGCGCTCGCCATTGGCTGCCGCCGGGTGCCACTCGGGGCGGTGGCGGCCGGGGGAGGTGGCGAGGCAGCGGGGCCCATCCTCTGCTGGCGGCGGCGGCGGCGGTGGCGGCGGCACCATGGTGAGCTCCGCGGGTCGCGTCCGCTCTGCCCGGCACCGGGCCCGTGGTGGGAGGGAAGGGGCAGAATCCACTTGGGAAGCGGGAAGCCGGGCCTCAGCCCTTTATTCCGGGAGGAGATGGGGTGATGTTTCGGTGGGGTCGCTTCCCGCCGGGGTGATGGGACGGGTGGGGTGGGACGGTGCGGGGTGAGGGAAGGGGCTCCTCTGCCGCCCGGTGCCTGACCGTGCTACCGCCTCGCCTTGCCCCGCAGTACGGCTTCGTCAATCACGCCCTGGAGCTGCTCGTCATCCGCAACTACGGCCCCGCCGTCTGGGAGGACATCAAGTAAGTGCCTCTATGTGTATGTGCGTGTCTGTGTGCGCGCGTGTCCGCGGGGGCGCGCAGGGCCGGGGCCGGGCCCGGCTGGGTACCGGCGCCCCGTTTGCCGCCAGCCGGGGGCCGGGCGGGTCTGCGGGCCGGCAGCGGCTGGCAGCGGTACCCGCAGGTCTGCGGGCCGGCAGCGGCACCCAGGACGCGGCTCCCAGCCGTGGCAGGACCGGCGCGGTTCCTGCGGCTCCTTGTCCCGGTCGCGGCCTCCCTGAACGCCTCCAGGACCCGCCTTGTTCCGTCTTTCCTAGTCTCCAGGAGCCGCAGCGGGGATGGCATTGATTCCCGCGGTTCCCTCTGTTATATAGAGTATGTGGCAGAAAAAATGTGCAGGCAAAACGCCCCGAAAACACGGATGCCCATCCTTGCGTCAGGCCACCAGGTGAACCGTGCAACAGTTGCATCCCTTTGCATCCCTTTGCATCCCTGAAGGAACTGAGATACAGTGTTCATCTAATAAACGCTGTCTAAAACTAGTGTCAGATTTTGGTAATGTCCTCAGCTTGAAATCAAAAAAGTCACTGATTGTTTTAGAGAAATATGTATAGGAATGTAAATATAAGAATGATTTTTGCCTTCATCTCTTGATCCTGTTTTCTTGTGTCCAACCCATGCTTTTCTGGTGGTATAACATCTTTTTTAAGGAGCTGACTGCCTTCACTTGAAACCTTTGATCAATTGTGAGATTGCACTAAAAGTTTGAAATGAGTGTGCAAACAAGATTCTATTTACCTTAAAAACAGTAATATTGATAGCTGGGCAAAACTGCAACAAAAATTTTGAAAAAGATGTAAAAGCATACAGAGTTGTAGGCTACTTCATCAGGATTTAGGCAATGTGGTCAGAAGAAAGGGTTTAATATGATGTCTTGATATTGTATTTTTAAGGCGGAAGTCGATTATCCAACTTGGAGAAAGTGATCCTCTTCAACTGGATGCCTTCTATATCTCTCTGTTGCATTTATTTTGGGCCAATCTCAATATGTCAGTGTTGATGTTGATTTTATAATATATTGCTGATGTCCTAATACAATTTTTGGAGTTAAAGGACAGCTTTGACTGTGAGATTTTTGTTACCATGACATATCTTTTTCATTAAATAATTTATTAAGAATGTGGTAATCTTGCATAGTACCATGAAATCAGAGAATCACAGAAATGTTCTCTGGAAGGGGCCTCTGGAGGTCATCTGGTCCAGTTTCTGTTCCAGTCTGGATTGTTACTGGCACTAGATCAGGGCTCAGGTATGACTTTTGTCTAGCTGAGTCTTTAAAAATCACTGAAGGTGAGTTCACAGTTATGGTTCAGCAGACATTCATTGTTCTAGTGATCCCTGACAGGTAGTCTGTAAATTACGGTTTGCAAATACAGTTCTGTGGATACCGTAGATGACCTTTTAGTGTATGCCAGAGTGTTTTGTGCTATAAGTGAGGCATTCATTTTTCTTACATACTAAACATTTCTAAGCACAGTGATCTATTTTGAACTCCTGTGGTTTGATTTTTTTAATGGCATATATAAATTAATAGGCAATAAAATAAAGTAGTGACACATGCATTGTTTAGCATGACAACATTTCATAGCATGACACATGAAATTTAAAATAAATAGATAAAATAAAAATATGTTTAAAATATGATGTGCACTTTCTTGGCATGTCATCCCTTACCACATGCCTTTAAGTATCTTGGGCCACTTGTTGTCCAGATTACCCACTGAGTATGTGTTTGTATTTAAGATCCATCAGAGAAGATGGAGAGTTTCAACTTCTAGTGCAAGACCGTGCTGCTGACTGTCAGAACACAGCCATAATTCCTGATGCTTTGTATCTCTTTAGATTTTACAAACACCTAATAGAATACTAAAGATAACAAAAGCCCATGAGGAATATTACTCATGTAACATTTTGGAGAAATTTAGTAGAAATATACAGAATACTTTTCTAGGGTCAGCTGTGAAAATTCAGGAAGCTGGTGTGTCCTGTTTGTGTTTTTCAGATGAGAAATTTTTGTCTTGTAGCAGCCCATCAGGTAGGCTCTGCTATCAGCTCACAAGAAGATAGCTCTCTGGAAGGAAACTAGCTTGACATCACTCAGCAGAAGAATGGAATGGGATCTTCAATGAGGAGCCAACATATGCAGCAGCTGCCATAGGTCCTTGTGTGAAAAGTGTTCACAGTGGGGTATTTATTCAGTAGGATTTATCAGTAATGTACATCAGTCCATCAGTAGCATATCCTCGAGTTCAGAAACCAGTAAATTAACCCTTGCTGGAACAGATTATAGTGGTCCTGATTTAGGGAATGCTAGTGTCCACTGGTAGCCAGGTGATGTTGGGGAAGAGGTTAGATGCTTTATCTTTTATAAGCAAATACAAACTTCTCGCAAAGGCTTTGTTAGAACTGTTAATCATTCTGGAAACAGCAGGAAGGTGCAGACTAGTGTTGTGGCATGCTGAGTTGAATCAGTTGAATCACTGATGACTGGAGAAGTAATTATTAAAGTCAACAGTCTTTGCTGTTTCAAAAAAACAAGAGGAACTTTGCACTGTCAGGTTGAATTTGCAATAAAACTTCAGCATTTTTGTGAAGTAGAGAGGCCTCTGTGTAGTTCAGTACAAAATTTCTTATCAGCTTTTTTGGTTTTTGTTTTTTTAATGTTGAGCTTATCACATACTACTATTTTGTTCTTCCTGAAGTCACTGCAGAAGATGTGAATCAGTATTGCAGAGTGTTAGGTTATGATGGCTGAGTTATTCTCAAATGCCAGCAGGTGAATTTGTACTTAATATTGATAGACGGGAAAGGAAAACATAGAACTGAATAAACTCAAGTAATGACATCAGGTCATTCTTCAAAAAAAGTGCATTTAAAAAAGGTAAATACTGAATTTCTGTCTGAAACATGGAAACTCTTGTGTAGCTTGTGCAGTCAAAAGTGGTGGTGAATGAAGCTCTTACATAGAGAATTTGGGTAGCCAAATAGTTGAATTTGATGCTAGTACGAGAGTGGTGTTTTCGTTGCCATTACTTACTGTTAACTGAGTCAGAATGATAATTTCAAGTCTCTGTGTCTGCCGTTTTGTTCATTTTTCAGCATTCTTGTGAAACCATGATCTATCATAAAAACATACATACTGGTTTTTAATGGCCCGGAGTGGAATTCTTGGGAAAGTTAGACTCCATGTTTTTTCACCCCATTTGAAAACAAAGCAGCAGACTTCTTTTACACATCATATAAAAAGGCACTAAGTTCATGGAAAAATTACAGTATATACTTTGATATAGGGCTTGGCTTTCCTAAAGAATAGAATTAAAATGCTTGAGACACACAATGGTTCAAAGCCACCTATTTCTGAACCAGCATTCTGGATCCCAAATAGGTTGAATTCAAAATAAGACTAAGAAAGCTGACATATAAGCTATGAAAGTTAATCTTGATTTATGGAGCCTTTGCTCATATTCTCAACAGCAAAGTCTCAAAAATTTGCTTCTCCTTAGTTTCTCTCTGACTGCCACTTGCAGAATTGAGAATTTGAACTAATGAACGTGGTTTTTGTGATGAAGCCCTGGAATCATTAGAGGGATTTAGCAAAGCTGGATGAGCAAGAGGGAGTGAAAGTCCTTCTGCAGTTGCTGAATTCTGCAGTAGCAGATTTTTCTTGGTGGAAATTGAAGGTGACTCGGCATAGTAATTTCTTTTGCTTACTGGCAGTTGTAAGCTGCATGTACACTGTTCATTGTCATTCACTATTTCAGTCCTTGGAAGGGGAGACTTAGGACCTGCAATGCAATGGAGATAGACTCCTTTGATCAGCACTTCACGAGCTCTGCGAAGAGTTACTAGTAAGTAAACAGTTAACGCAGAGCTGTTAATGCCACTTTTGCTGAGAAAACACTTTTCATTTGTTCCTTCCCTATTTAAGAGAAAGCCTCTTCTGAGTCCTTTATTTTGTACTTGTTACATCCAGAGGGCTGGTTTAGATTCTATGGCCACAGTTGCAATGGCTGGTTCTCAAGGGTGGTTCTCAAGATTCCTTTGGCATTAGATATCTTCAAGTTCTCTGCAGCCAACATAAACTGAAAGTTGTCAGGCCTGGCCATTCCCACATCCATGCAGTTTTGTGCTCATGTCTGTTTAAGGCCAAATTTGTACTGCTGGGTGATCTGCTAATGTGTGAACGTGTTTGTAGTTAGTGCATGTGGAATTACTGTCCATGTTCCTGTCCAAAACAATACGGAGAGATTACTAATATTGTAAGAAATTGTCTTCCTTAGTATGTTTCTATGGTGGGCATATTTTTATGATGTGTGGCAGTACATTTTTCAAAGGGGCCTCTATCATGATAAAATCTGAGGTCTTCTGCAACAGGTATCATGTATGGCTGAGCTAACAGCCAATATATGTGAAATTCTGATCACTCCATTCGGCAGCTCTAAAGGTTTACTTGTGTAACAAGCATTGACGGGGTTGTCTTTTTGAAACAGCTCCAGGTCAAAATGTGGGAGCTAGAGCAATGTTGTCAGCAGGGAATATGTACATAGTCTTTTTTTCCTGTGTTTCCCAGCGCTATCCCTCTGTGTTTCACTAAATGAATACATGATTTTCCCACGGGCTCCTAAATCTGAATTGAGGCCAGGTTAGATGCTCAAACTGTGACACTTTCAAACATACTGCCAAGGAAATGAATGAGAGCTCAAATATCTAATTAAGAAATGCATTAAAATGCTTCATCACGAGCCTGTAGAGTAAATCAGTATTTTTCCCACACAGGTATTTGAAATATCTGGATTTGGGAAATGAAATGGCACAACCAGTCATCTGCAGTCTTCATCTTCCTTCTGGTTTTATAGTAGAAGTCCCCACAAAAACACGTAGCATGGACAAACTAGAATGGAAGTTGAAACTTTCCAATGTTTGCTAAAAGTAACTACCTAGAGGTGAAAAGACTTTTTATTTGATTCTAGAGAAGTGGTCAAATTTGCACAGTAGAAAAATAAGCATTTTGTTCCCCAAGAACCATGTATCCTTTGTTGTCTGTACCTCAGTGTGGCATATATAAATCAGTAGCCTTATATCCCTGGTCCTCCGTGCTTAGTATAGAATTAAGGCATCTTCCTGCCCTGTTTTGTCCTTTTTTGGAAGGTTAGGATGGCATGTGCTGTCCACACTCTTAAATGCCAAGACTCCAGGTCTGGAGAGCCTTCTGGGTGGCACAAACTTTACATGGACCTGGTGGTCGGGAAGTGCACACAAAGGAATAGCAAAAGTCATTGCTTGTCATAGGGAGCAACGAAGCTTTTGTTCTCCAAGCTTCACAGATTATCACCTATCAAGGCTTCAGGGTCTTAAAAGATTTTTTTCCTGTAAGTCTCCTGTTATGGTTAAAATGATGAAACACTGAGGATTGAGAAATTATCCTGGTGCAATGTGGAAAAGGAAAGTGGAAAGCTCTGCTCTGTTTCAAATAGGGTTCAGCTGAAGCAGTAGAAGACTGTGCCATTTGGGGGCTTGAAATAAACTGCAGGGCTATGGTTTGCCTGTAGAAATCTAAACAGACAGAAAGTTCTACATGCTATTGGTGAAGATTAACATAGGTCAGACTTTAGTGACTTGGTGTGGCTTTTGCAGTGAAATGTATGTGATTTAAGAATACACATTATTGGGTAAATTTTCAGAGGCATTACTAGCAGTTAGGTACATCAGTAGTGTTGTAGGTTGGCTACTTAAGTCAGGAGAGGTAGATACTTTTATTTATGCATTTAAAAACTGTCCTCCACTGACATTCACCAGCATTTAGATAATTAGGAACTCACTGACAGGATGTGCTATTCTGATTAATTATATATGTAGTTATATTCTAAAATAGTAAATAATATAAATAAATAATGCAAAATAAACAGGAAATGCCTTTAAGAATATATTTCATAATTGTTTTAATAGGAGATAGACTTGGATTGCGTTATTTCCTGGTAATTTCTCACATAGCAAAAAATATCAATTTTTATGCTACTTAAAGCAAATAATAAAAAACTTTTTAGCTGCAGAATGAAGGCTCTAGCTTGGTTTACTGTGTCTGTATGCTGAGTTCAGAATGTCACTTTATCAGAGATTTTTTTTTCTTTTTACTAATATATCAAAAAACAACTTATATTTGTTTACAGATCCTGTAAGAATCAAGGTTTTGGCCTACTGCTGTCGCTTAGCACAATGTTTAGATGTAGTAATAGTTCATATTATAGTGTAATTTGCCTTTTAAGAAACTTGGGAAAATGTGCACAAATGCTCTAGTGAAAGACCATTTTCAGTTGCAATAGTAAGCTCTTAAGATACATTGGAATTTAGATAACATATAGGTCTGATGCTGGTAGTCTGTAAAGTCCATGAAAGCTGCGCTTTGAGCATAAAAAGTGCTGAGTACCTTAAAAAACCAGAACCACCTGTTGCATATTAGGCACCCTAAATGAATGAAACCTTTTTGATCTGTGGTGCTCTTGCCTATTTTTAGTGGAAATTATAAAATTGGCCTCATGAGATTGTTGGAGAGCTAATTAATGCTTCTGCATGCAATTAGTGTAGAGATCAATTCCATAAGAAGACTTATTAGAAAGAAATAATTCTCTCTTCAGAACTGGATTTGAAAACTGCTGTAAATCAAGCCTGAGGTTATATATTGGTGAATGGGATAAAATAAAATATGAAATAGTTGTGCATTAATGGAGTAGGATGTAGCCTCAGTACTGGAAGAACTGGAAGCCTGGGGGCAAAGGAACAGGTTCTGTGGGCTCGTGGGTGTGGCTGGTCTGTTGTGTCCTACAGGCTCTGGAACAGACAGGGAAATACTGCTTGGAGCAAACAGCTCTAATGTTCCTGTGAGTGGTCCTGAGTCCATCTTTCGTGCTTTCACTAAACAACAAAAAAAAGTTCACCTTATGGCTCTTTATGAGACATGTTTTATTTCTTTGTAGTTGTTCTGGAAAGAGTTTTTCAAGTTTTCAGCTGACTGTAGTTTCTATATATAGGGCAGCCCTTTAAAAAGCGTGTAGAACAGTACTGTAGTCTGTAACAATCTGTCTGCAGTGACAACAGTGTCACTTCTGGTAGGAGAGAAATTGGATAATCATCAGCTTAGAATATAAAGTTTTTGGAGAAATTCTACTTGTATATGTAGGTATATATGCATATAAATATTGATGTATGTGTACATGTGTGTGTGGTGTGCGTGCATATTATGTCTATGTAATCACCATGTGGTCTGGGCAATAAAAATTCAAACTAAACAGGAAATAAGAATCAAATACCTGTACAAAATGTGAGGAGTGGCACTTCACTTAGTAATCATCTGTAGTGTAAGCAAGTGAAAAGCCTTCAAGTTATCTTTGGCATTTCTTGTCAAGGGGCTGATTTGCAGGAAAACCTTGGTGCCAACCTCCTTTTAAATTTCTAAGTGTAGCTTTGGGTGTGTCTTGGACTTTGATTCTGTTTTATCCTATTAATGCCTTTGGGGTTTCTCCCATCAAAATGCAGGCTTTCCTGTTCCTTCCTTCTGTACTTCTCCTCCCGGGAATAGTAGAAAAAGTCCAGGTGGTGAACAAGTAGGTTACAGAGTTTACCACATAGACTTGTGTACCTGTGTACTGTAGTGGTGGCAGTCAGTCCCCTGTGAATCTTCTTTCCTTCTTTAACTCCGGGGAGCTTGCTCAGTATTTCCCTTTCCCAGCCCACTGTTAATTTATTGTAAAGAATGCTTGCTTTACAGTTTACCTGAACTTACTGATTCTTTTGTGCTCAAAAGTGCTGCAGGCATACTATGTTAATTATTTTAACTGTCTTGTCAGCAGAGCACTGAGCACTGGTGAAAAAAATAAACTCTTCACTGGAGTTTAGATTGTAAATCCATTGTTATTTTGGATCATGTAGTGCTCAGTTGTAAATAATTGCAATGGTCTGTGAAAAAGCAAGAAGGTGGAGGTTTTGCTGCCTCTTTTCGCACCATGTGGGTTTACCCAGTGCTGAAGACAGTGTTCTTTTCAACCAATCTCATAACAATTTTGAAAAAATACATATTGCCTGTAAGCAGATGTGCGAAAAAGACTTTGGAAAGTCATTGGTGGTAAAACGACAATAGATTATTTCTTTTTGATCATACCCCTTTTAACATTAATGAGTTTTTATCCAGAAAGTGGCATTTACTGTTATGTTTCTAAGTCCTTATTCCATACTAGTCCAAAGTTCTAAGCAGTATTTTATATTTTTTTTTGGTAAGTGATGCTGAATAGATGATTCTTCATGGGTATGGAGGTTAATATTTGCAAGCTTCACAGGGTCAGGATGCTACACTTCCTGCTCTTTCAGTTCCTCACAGCGGAAGGACCTGCTTGAAGGTCAGGAGTTAAACTGACTGGATGCCAAATTCTTTAATTCCTCTGGGAAAGAGTTGGCTAAAAGGAAATAGTGGCATGTTATGAAACTTTGTGTGAGTGTTCTTGCAGTATCTCTCAGGTACTTTGCAGTTTTCCCAGAATTAAGTGCTTTTAGACCTTCCAGGATAACAGGTGTTATAAACACATCATTTACTCTTATAAATGAAATGCATGAAAGAGTATTTTGTAAATACCATTCTTTTTAGTCCACTTACGTAAAAGGAAGTAAAATAATACTGGCTTTACATTTTTAATAATATTTTTAGAATTTGTAGTAGCAGCAAAGAACTTGTACTTTTGTTAACTGTATCTTCTAGTATTATCTTGTTTTGAAAACCTACATTAAACACTCCCGTATCCAGCCTGTAAAACTGGGAAATAGCTCAGAACTGTGAAGTCTATAAATACACCTATTTACTTTACCCAGAACATCATTTTCCTGGACAGATTCCCATTTTTATTTAATCTTGTAACTTAATATAATTTATGTTCTTCCCAGCTGGGTATTTTAAAATATCTTTGGACCATCCACAACATGTACAAGTCTATTTTCTTTTTTTCCTTTTTGGAAGAGTGGCTCAATATTTTTAATAGTTTTTAGTAAAGCATCTTTGCGAAATACATGAGAAAAAGATGAGAAGCATTTTGAAAAAAACCAACAGTCTGTGAAGTAATATAATGAGCAGTGAGTTTGCCGTTTTAATGTAAATGAGATGCAAAGACAATGATTCTGGTTTCACAGATACCATCTTTAGTTCTGACCCGTGTAATCCTGTTTAAGAGTGCTACTCTTGGAACGGAATTAAACTTGACTTGCTCCTATCAGTGAGATCAGAACCAGGCTGTGTTTCTAAGTGCAGGAGTGTTATTTTGTCATTAAGATTGTTTTGACTGATCTCTTCAATTTAACAAGCACTTTTTCCATCCTTACTACACCAAGAATACTGAAGCACAATGGTGGCAAAAGTCCCAACAGAAACAATACATATCATGGAAGAAGTCCTGGAGGTGGTCTTGGAACTCGCTGCTGTTTTGGTATGTTCAAGGTGGCACACCCAGTGTGCACACTTTGGACTGTGTTTTGATAGGAAGAGGTTCAGTTGTGCTTTTGGGACTCTGGATGCTCTCTTAAAGTGATGCCAGAGTTTTGTCAGCAGCAATCTTCTTGATTATGATTTATGCAAACTCACTTTAAATACTACAGTCTGACTGCAAAACTACATTAAAACTCACCTTGTGCAGAGGGGGCTATATAGGGTAAGACCAGCCAGATGTGACATTTTGTCCAGCTGTGTTGTCTGTAAAATTTCCAGAGAAGGCAAAAGAAATCCTTACTACATCAAACCTCTATGAGACATAAAAATGTGTGCAATCTGTGATTTAAAAATCTGAAGTGCAGGATCTGTTTTGATTTTAAGAATCGTTTTTCTTGGAATGTACTTGTCCACACATAGCATTTCAGCCATTTCTGTGAATTATTAACATTACCTTTGAACATTAATAGTGTGTTTACAAATACTAAACTAGTTGTACAATGGGAAGGATTTTCACAGGGACCATTGTACGCACATGTATCACCTGTAATGCTGTTCTGTGTTGCTAAACCGACAGCAGTTTGGGGGGTGTTAGCATGACTGAGGGAGGAAAGGCTGCTTTAAGACTTGATACTGCTTTGATCTGTTCAATAGGAATTTTTCCACTGATTACAAGGTCAAATCTGTATGTGAAAAATATCCTCTGTATAGCTGTTATTTTCCATGGTGCAATGGTTAAGGTTCTTCTCTTGCCCAAGTAAACTGCCTCACATTAACCTGGATAATAGAAACATTCTGGAGGAAAACAAAAGCATTTTAGAAAAGTCTGGGCTGGAATCTTTGTTTCCCACAATTCAAATAGCTCTGTGTAATCATTCAGAATTAGTCTAGAGTAAATAAAAAGGGCTGCCAGACTGTAGCAGTTAGGACAGGCATGTCACAGGATGTAAGTTTTGAACCATGAAATACCACATCTCGTGTGTCAGGAGTCAGTTCGGGCAAGAATATTAAAATCCTGGAGTTTTTTAACGTTTCAAACATAAATTTACAGGGGAGCAAAACCCACACTTACTTGGTCTCCATAAATGTAAATGAGATGTTAATTGTAAATTCTGTTCTGTTTTACTTGGAAGTTATTTTGGAAGAACAGCCATATAAAAGTTAAAAAGTTTGCTACTGTAATGTTGCTGCTTCTCTGAAGAATTAAGCAGGGCTTGGGAATTTGCCAGAGCTTGTTGCTTTTGGCTTATTTCCAGTCAAGTTCTTAAGAAAGCCACCAACATGTTACTGCTGTTAATGTCTTTGTGATCAAACACCACAGTCTGCAGAAAACATTAGAACTATGCTAATTTCCTCACATAATTTTAGCTGGTCAAAAACTTTAACTAAAGATTGCAGCAAAATATTTCAAGAGAAATGCCGCAGTTTTTTTGTAAAGGTATGGATTATGAAGTTTTCTCTGAAATGTGGTCAGCCAAATATAAATGTAAGGAATTACTGTTGATGGACAGCCAGCTACAGCAGCTCTGCAAAGCTGACAAAACAGCCTCACGCCTAGTATTAGTTATAACAGTTTTCACAACACTATCATATATTTCTTCCTATCACCCTTGTTGTAGAACCATTTCCTTAGTGTAAGTGCAGGCAGCTTTGGGAAGTCAGGTAGGGTCAGGTACTTAGGCAGGAAAACTGCAGCCATGCGGAAGCAATTTTAGGTATTGCCCAGTCTCCTGAATGACACTGCCCTGTTTCCTGACTGGTGGTCAGTGATGGTCAGCCTCTCGTGCCGATAGCTGTGATGCTCTCTCAGACAGAGCCTGAGAGGACCTGCTGTTTTGTAGACTTGCTGAAGGACCAGTCCCTCTGTAAAAATAGGAGTGCTTTCACTTTGCAGTGGCCATCTTGGATAAACTCACAGCAGCGTTTTCCCATCTCATATAGTCTTGAGACTAATATTCAGAAAGACTTTTGGGAACTCACTGCTGTCAGATTACTGAGGGAGGCAAAAGGGCTTCAGAAGCCTGTCCACAATCACTCTAGCTACATGTTGTCTGTATGCACAGCAGCTTCTGTGAAGAAGTGATGAAGCAGGCAGGGAAGTTAATCTAGCAGAAAAATAATATAGAGAAACAGATATCTAGCTGAATTTCATTTCATCTCATCACTTACCTAAATTGCTGGGATGCACCAGCACAGCAGTTCTTAGAGGTATGGAGAAGGAATTGACTTGGAAAGGAACAAGGAAATTCTGAAATTTAATATTTTTCAACCATGGATCTTAAAAAAGCAGTTTATCTTTTGACACAGGCTTAGATTAGACATACTCATGGTATTTGCCATATTTGTAGAACAAGCAAAGAGATTTTTGCCTGCATGGTTTCGACTGAGAAGTGTAAATCCCTGCAGGAGTAAATATTTACTCTGACAAATTTTCAAGAAGATTTTTTTACCTTCAAATCATTTTTAAATGGGAAATACATTAGTAAGACTACAGAGAATGAGGCTGCTGAGTGATCCAAAGGATCTAGACTAAACTAAAAAAAAAAAAAAGAGGTTAAAATAATTTAATTTATTAGATTGAAATGACCAATGGTGATTTTAAAAAGTGGTGGCACAGAGAAATTGCAGATATTGAAGAAAAGCTTTGACAAAGTAAACTGAAGACAAGTAAAATAAGAAAAAAAGAAGCATGGCTTGGCACAGAGAAGTAAACAGGAAAAGTTCCAGTCAATGTAGTTGGAAAGAAATGTAAGAAGTTTTGAAAGAGATACAGCGTCATCAAACTGGGTCAATTTTTCATAGAGAAAATTCTCACACAGAAAAACTGTGTCTACTGGATTGTGCAAGTATGCAGTACTTTTGAGGATGTTCATTGCTTTTCCAGATGTGTGTATTATCCTTGTGGTTTGGCTCAGATCAGAGAGACTAAAAGAAAGCACAGCATGTATCAGAGATGTGGGAAAGTTTGTTCACCCTTTGCAAACATCCCTCCAATGCGTAGCTGACTTGTAGTTACATACCATGTTACAAGGATCAAAGAATCAAGGCGGGTTTTGTTTTCTCATGTTCATTTCTGTTCTGTTCTTAGGAAATGTAAACTCTACCTTCTTGTCCCTGACTGACCTTGTCTATTTCAAGACATTATTTCCCTCTAGCAACTCCAGCTCTCCTGTTTAAGACCCTCATTAAGTTTATTATAATATTTTTTGTGTCATTGGATAGAGAATAATGTACCTTTTATGTAGAATTATGATGGGTATTTAGTCTCACCTCCCCAATAGCCTTGTCATACTCATTTAGGAAAATTACGTAATTTGTTTTCAGTTCTTCGTTCTTAGAGTGACTATAAAAACGTTTCTTTCAAGTAACAGTTACAATACTTCATTAATTAATTAAAAAATTAAATATATTTTTGAAATGTACAAACAATGTTGTGTAATTTTTGGACAGTAGGAAGAATGTGAAGAGCAAGATTAAAGGAAGATGAAGAGGAAAAAGAAGGGGTTTCAGACATCCGTTAAGATGTCTGAAAAGATGAACGATGAAAGACTGATGATTACAAACTGGAGGGTTAAATGATGAGTCATTTCATTTAGGTCAATTGAATAGAGCCACATGAGATTGGAATCAGTCTTTCTCAGCAGTAACATTTATCATCTAGCAGTTCTATGATGAACAAGAGTACTTAATTCTCAGACCTGTCCCCTCTGAGTACTGCAGGAAATGTTTGTGTTTCTATGGATGGATAATTCCACTACGTCTGTAAATGCTTGAAGTGTTTTGCAGGCGTTATTATTTTGTATTAATTAATTTTTAAAATAAATTACACCACTTTAGAAAATTAAAATCTGAGTTACAGTCGAAGTTTTAATTTGGTTGATTATGTCATGATAATGGAAAGAAAGAGTTTGATGTAAAAGGGAATGTAGGATTTTACATAGTAGGTTTCGAAGTTACTTTTTTGTAGGTCTTTGTAATTCCTCTCATGACCAAGAGAAATTCAGAAGTTAGAAATATTGGCTCTGTAGGCTTGAGGCTTATCTCAAGGAGCATTTCTGTCATAGTCTGGTAAAAGCTCTTCATCACCATGGTACTCGTAAAGAATTGTTTACTCATTGTCCTCTTTCATCTATACATTAGAAAAATAATTATTCTATCACCAAGTTGATGAATGTCTTGATTTGCATCCCTTGTGCTTAGATTTTTTGAAACCTATCTCATAATCTGCCTTTTTTATAGTTTTTCTAATTCTAAGGATTTTTTTTCTGAAGAGCAACATCATGTACTGATTTTTTTTGTGGTGTGATGTAAGATGTGATCCAGTAATTCACTTCAAGGCTTTCGTGTTTCTTTGCCATTCTTTTGGCTTCCTGAAGGGTTCTGCAGCATAGAGATACATTTAAATGAAAGGGTATAATTTCTTTTTAATGAGGTAGCTGTGACCCTCCAACTGCAAATATACTAATGATGCCATGATCACATTAGTTTTGCTGAGCCAAAATACATTCTAAGTACATCAATTAGAGCATGAGTACTTACAAATGTCTCCTCTTTTGTCACTGTTTCTGCAAAGCACATTGTCTCTATAGAGAGTCATTGTAGGCGACACCACAGGAGGTGAACACCTGTTTTAAAAAACATACTGAAAAAGGAGGCTGTGCTCATTTTCCTGATGAAGACTTCAACAAATAGGGCTCGACTTCATCTGAGAACATGGCAGGCCCCCTTGCACTTCTCCCTCTCTGCTGAAGGAAAATTTGCAAGGGAAATAAGAGCAAATACAGAATTCCTTGAAGCTGGGCAGAGACAGGGCCGTGTCCATTGGCATGCTCTATGCATGGACCAACACATGGGCAGCTGGCTTCAGTGTCCTGGGGTCTGCCTGCCCATGAAGGTTCTCCCTGTCCTCCTCCCAAGAGCTGGCACTCAGCACTACTGCAGCACCTGCAGTGTGGTCTGGCTCCTGTGCTGTTCAGATGGGATAAAACAGGGAGGAAGGCACGTGTGGGCCCTCCCTGGTAACTCACTTGTGCCAAATCCAAAGACTGGAAGGCATGACGGTTCATTGTCCGGGGGATCAACTTGTTTTCCTCAGTTAAAAAAAAATCAGAAAAACCTCCCCAAAAATTATAAAAAATACACAAAGAAATACTACAGAGTTGTGCTGCCTTTTGGACAAGCTGCTGACTCTGTGTTCATGCTGAAGAGAATAGTAAATGATCCTGAAAAACAAAGCAGTTATTTGGTTTTGGTTTTTTATTTAGTAGCAGTTTTAAATGTGCACAGGCCATATGTGTGAGTCTTGTCTTAAACCTGGGTTGGGAATTGTTTCCTTTAGCGAAGAAATGTATATTTTTGTTGTGCTTTAGCTAAATACTGACACTTTACCTATGAGAATTGATGTGCAATGTGAGAACAAGGCCTTGCAAAATCCTAGCATCCTTTTTCTTCCTTTCTATTGGGCATGTGCAGAATTCTAAAAAAAGATACTTGATATGGTACCTGCATCTGTATTTTAAATTCCTCTTCGGGCATATGTGCAAATGGTTGTTAGAAACACCCCATGCCTTTTGTAAATAAAGTGTAATTAAAATTTGATGGAATGAAAAAGCTTTAAAAGTATTTAAAGAGCCCATCATGGGCTGCATTACTGGACACTATTTTATTCTCAAATTCAATTTGTGTCTTTATTAGTACAGCACCTTCTTTTTGAGGCTCTGTACTGAAAAATCATGTTTATTTTCTTATAGCTAATTATTATTTTCAGAACACTCGTGGTCTGAAATATTTGTATTGTACACTAATGACTGAGATATGGAGCAAATTTCTTTCTAATTTTCTATCTTAAATAACTCTACAAATTTATTTTATTGAAAAGACTTTTATCCATATGGTGCTTTTCCCTCAAGCAAAAAGATTTTACTCTATTTTGTTTTTAGGAAGGAGGCGCAGCTGGATGAAGAGGGACAGTTCCTGGTCAGAATAATTTACGATGATTCCAAAACCTATGACCTTGTTGCAGCTGCAAGCAAAGTCCTTAGTAAGTGATACAGATATCTTCTTTGCCCATTCATCACAAAAAAGGTAATACCCCTCCTGCCCCCAAATCTGTGTAGCAGAGAGAAACAGCATTTAGCACAGACAAAGTGAAAATGGAGTATTAGTCAAAGAGAGAATTTTTTTAAATCTTAGAAGAAAGGATTACATTTCTTTTATTTCTCTAAGATAATTCTACTCCTTTTATTCCTTGGAATTATTTTTATTACTTCCAAAGTATTTCATCTTAAACTGGAGAAATATACCTCATCTACAGAGCATGGGCAGTGTTATAAGCAGTCATGAAGTAACAGCATCCTGCTGCAACTGCCTTCCAATGCACCCAAGTTTCAACCACTGCTACAAGAGCAGTGAATGAATGAATGAATGAATGAATGAATGAATCCTTGATCTCTGCTGAAGAACAGTGCTGAGTTACAGAGATGTTTGTGGCATGGACACATTTCATTTAATTGCATATCAGCCATTGATTTGAGTTGCATTCATTTTCAATCATTGCAGCTCTGGTCTGGAATTTAAAAGGTGGAATTATGCCCATCAGCATTATTTTATCTGCAGACCCAAGTGCGGTATGAAATTGTTCTGCATCGGTAATTAGCCAAGAATCTATAAGACTGATGACTGTAGTAATGTTGAATTGGGGCAGCTGATGTGTTTTCATGCTATTGTAAATTAGAATTAACTCTGCTGAGGCAAGCACTACTAACAACCAAGTTCCTTTCTTTTCAAGAAGTGATTCATTTTTCTGTATCAAACTCTAAATGCTATATGTGTGTGAAATGTACAATGTGGTGAAGTAATAACAGTAATTGGTAAATCCTAATGAAATTCCTGTATTGGATACTCATTATTTGCCGTATGAACCCTGAATCTTGCTTTGTTCTTGACCTACTGGATCTGGGTGGTGTTTAGGTACTGTCTTTCTTGTTCATGAACATGAGAGTAAAGAAATAAGCAAGTGCATGAAATACAGTGTTTGGACTGAATTATATTTTCCTGTTTTAACTAGATCTAAATGCTGGGGAAATTCTTCAGATGTTTGGGAAGATGTTTTTTGTGTTTTGTCAAGAATCTGGTTATGATACAATTCTACGTGTCTTGGGCTCAAATGTCAGAGAGTTTTTGCAGGTAAGAATTTTATGCCAGATTGTTTCAGATACCAGACAGAATGATGGCCTAGTCAGAAATTTTGAACAGGAGTATTCATATGCAACAAATTGGGGGGTGGTGTGTGTTAAGTGAAAATACTTACCTTGTTTATAGTAAAAGAAAATGTGATCTTAGATTTGTAGGGTATTTCTTCTATTACCTCTGACTAATTATAGATACTGGATATTTCTAGTAGTATGTTATGTACAGAGCAAGGGCTCATAACAGCTTAACTCTTAAGGTGTTATCCTTCTGACTGCTCTATAAACCAAAACAAAATGAAAATGATTTTTCAATAGCATGGAAGAAATGTAGGGTCTTCTCTAAAGTGTTACTTCTAAGTGTAGAGAAATGGTTTTCCCTTTTCTGTCACCTGAAGATTGTTCACTTCAGTAAGCACTTTGTATTTAAGATTTGTGATCTATATCACTTGGAGAGAACTGTGTACTGTAATGAAGTTAAAAGCATTGAACTGGAGATTGCTCAAAAGCTGACTGTCAAAACTACTGATTTTTTTCTAAAAATGTAGCAGCCTCTTCTCATCTGTACCCTTAAAATCTCTCCAGTATTAAGGGAAAAAACAGAATCATAGTTTGCTGGATTACTCAAATATTTACTTGTGTGTCTCTCTACCTGCCCGAAAACCTGCGTCATTCCAGAGCATCCTAGATGCAGTCAACCCAGACTTCTCATACAAATCCCATGAACTTTAGTTGCTGGACAGACAGGGTTATGTGTATGTTCCAAAATTGCATATTACGAGTGATCTGTAAACCACTGTCTGTCTATGGGATGTGACATCCTTTATATTTCATAGCTTCATTCCTAGGCTGCTCTCAAAGCAAGCCTTCAGATAAAAATAATTTGTAAAGATAACTCATGTACTGAAGTTGTGGTTAAGGTTGAGCAAAAATAGGGAAGGAAAAAAAGCTGTAGCTGGCCCATTGCATCATCACTTTAGTTACTCCTCCATGGGCCAGTTCTTCCCTACTCCTTTCCCTCGTGCCCTTTTGCATATAATATTCTTCTCTTTTCATTCCTTACCACATGTGCTGGTGAAAGCACTGGACACATTTGTTATGCACACCAAACATATATAAAAGTGGAAACAGCTTGCATTTATGTTCTTCTAAAGACAGCATTTTAAGATGCTTTGTTTGAATTTCAGTGTTAATAGATGACATTGGCTATTACATACTTCTCTAAATGTTAACAGGACTAATGTATTAGTAGGTGTGCCAGAAGTGTACTTTTTAGCTTTTTATTACAATGGAAAGTCAACATTTTCTGTGATTTATTTTTTTTGCATCTTCCAGCAGTCATATTAAGTCAGGAAACTACTTTATATATTAGTTACAAAAATAGGTGCAAATGTGGTTTAATGTCCCAAACGTGTCTCAGATTCTTAAAATACATAATAGAGTTCCAAAAGGCGCTTCTTGAAATACTGAGTCCAGGATATGCAAAATAATTGAGAACTGCAGCTTTAAGATACAGGAAAATAAATCTCATATTTATGTTCTGTTTCCTTTGACATCTCAAGAAAATTTAGTTTATTCATAGTTGGAACACAGGTACTTCAAGCTTCGTGAAAGAGGAAAATAAAAATGGGAACTAAATGAAATATTTATACTTTCTGTGAAAACCAGAAGCATGGAAAATTTGCAAATCATGTTGAAAGACACTGTGCCAAAGAGAAGCAGTGTGGAAAGAGGTACTTCCTAAGAAACCCAAAGTGTGTTTTTATGTTCAGTTCAGTAGCTTTCTACTGAATGGAAATCAAACACTGGAGTAGTGGTTAGTTCTCTCATTGAAGGAATTGTTTACATGACTATTTAGGTTTTCATTAATGCAGTGCAATAAAATTCAGGGAACGAACTCTTCTCTTAGTTAAGTTTCCAGGTGCTGTGTACCACACAGCACTGAGCAGCATATCTTTGTATTTCAGGTGCCAACCACAGCTCTCACTTTTAGACAGACCAGGATCAGTCTCATTTAGTATGACTGCTTGCTCTTGCTTGGAGATTCCCCTGTATTTTACCATGGAGCTGATCACTGTTCCTCCAAGCTCTTGAAGTAGTTCTCTGGTCCCAGCACAAGCTCTGGCATACATCTGAGCAGTCTAGGAGCCAAGAATTCAGGGAGAGAACTTAGCCTGTGATAATCTGTACCTGACCGCACCTCTGGCTCACGGCAGGTGAACATACTATAAAAAAGACATTTGTTCTTTCAGAAGCTGCAACATCAATTTAGAATGGATCAAACACTACAAAAAATAGGAGTAGGAGTAACAATGACAATGTCTAGATCTGGGAGAGATTTCAGCTCCTTGATCTGGAAAAACATATCTACTTTTTGACTATGTGTTGGAGGGAGATTTTGAATACAATAAGCTGCAAATCCCCCACTCTGGAAGATTAGAGAGTAAAAAGTGAAAGACATATTGCATGGACTTCACCTGTGACACTGCTTTTGACAAAGTCACCAGTAAAGGAGTAGCAGGATGGCAAAGGGGTTTTGTAGAATGGGGCTACTGCCATTTGTTAGTCACACTTGGGCCAGACTTAAATGTTTATACTTAGACAACCATTTTACAAAAATTCTGTCCTTGACTTTGGCCATTCCCCATGTGAAGTTCTTCAGCTGGTGACTGTGTAACTGAAAGATTATTGTCTTTTCCCATGAATCTCTCTAAGAGTATTTTTCCAAAAGGTCAGTATATGCCGGCTGTTTCTGAGGCTGGAACCGCAGTTTTGCACCCCATTAAGGAGGTGGCAGGGCAGCCTTTCAGAGCCACTCATCTCTCTTGCTCTTTTCTCATCCACACTCTTTCAAAGCAGTCTTTCCATTGTCTTAAACCCTGCTAAGTTCTTACAGAATATGCCTTCAAGCATTATATTTTTTTGTCCATGCCCACTAACAGCTGGAATGAATTGACTCCCAGATTGTTGGCTCTTCAAGTTCTAATTTGGAAATGTTGATATAGCAACAAAAACATGAATTTGAAACAAGCTAAAAAACTGAAGGAGGAAATTCCAGGCTAAGTGCATCCCACGGAATTCATTGCTGAATGTCATTCTCTCTGGAGGTCTCCAGGAGAAGAGGCAGCTGTTTAAGCACTTCACAGCTCACATGAAATCAAGTTCAGTATGCTTCCACAAATTTGATGATCGACAGATGCTCATGAAAGGTGGAGAATTTCCCAGACAGCACATTGAAAATATTTTCACCTCACTTCCTGTGTTGGCAGAAAACAGCATGCAAAGCCTGGTGGTAGCAGTTACTTGCAGGGCAGTCAGAGAACAACATTTAAAATATGCAGTAATGTTCTGGACTTAAGATGTAATAGAGTTGTATGAATTTTGCAACATAAATAAAAAATTGTGGGTTGCAACACTATCCTGCAAACTAGGTTGCTCTTTCTATGTTAAATGTACAGTAAATAGCAACTTGGAGCCTTGATAATTGCTTCACAAACAAAGTTGAATCTAGTGTTGTGTTTTAAATGTGATTTTGATCTCACTGTTCTCTTTAATGTCCTTATTAGGTATGCCTATCAATTTGTAATTTAGCTTTCCTCTTCAGATCGCAATTTCTCTGGTTAAGATTTTAAGTTAAATAATGAGATGTCCTAGAGAGTAGCAGGGGAAAAAAAGATCTCTTCCCTTTCCTGAACAACTTTTTCTGAAACATTATTACAGCAGCTGTGATATTTGTATTTATTCTGTGGAGTTTTTCAGTTACTGTCAAAGAAAATATATATTTGAGGTTGGTCTTTCAAGCATTTAAATCTTTAGAATTTGAAACTTTGTCAGGCCCTGTAAACTTGGTTGTTATGATGTCAGGACTAGGCTTGTTCTTTGATAATAAGGAGAAAGATTTATGTTTATTCAGACATGCTTACTTGTATTTGACTCCTGAATTAATATTTGGAGAGGAGGTTATAGAGACTAGAACTGAAAGGAATGAAACTGGATGAGGCACCAGACTGAAAAACACACAGAAGATCTTTAATCATCTGAATGTTTCAAAATAGAGCATAATCAAGCACGACTTCTTACTATTTGGAGTAATTTATAGTAGTTCTAATTTTTATGCTATTTATTGTTCAAATGTTGCCACTCTAAATAGAAAGAACATTTCGGGCTACCTGAAAAGGCTGCTGTGACGACAGTTCTGCAGAGAATAAGGCAAAAGCACAGAAGTATGAGCAGTAGGAGAAAGGGGATGTTCAGATTAGACAAAGCATGTACTTACTTTCTTCAGAAATAATAAGTGAATGTCTTATAATCATGTTTTTAATGTCTTCTTCCAGAACCTGGATGCTTTGCATGACCACCTCGCTACTATTTACCCGGGTATGCGAGCCCCTTCTTTTAGATGTACTGATGCAGAGAAGGGGAAGGGACTCATTCTGCATTACTATTCAGAAAGAGAAGGTCTTCAGGATATTGTCATTGGAATCATCAAAACAGTAGCTCAACAGATCCACGGTACAGAAATAGATATGAAGGTAATGTCTGAAGCGATATACGCATTAAAAATTTATGTCAACAGGAAAAAACTGAGAAAATCAAGAGTGAAGTGATGGCAAACAGTAATTTTCACTGTTGCTGTCTTCTGTGAAGAAGTGGCATCAGTACTGACTAAGGAAGAGCCATCATTAAATGCGTTGCTTGAAGGACACATCAGCCATGTGCTGAGAAGGCCAGCACTACTTTGCAGGCAGATTCAACTGGGACCAGTACAGAAAATATCCCCTAATTCAGAGAAGTATTGTAAAGAGGACATCTAAAGAAGTTAGATACTGGCTTATTTGGGGTGCTTCCCCCCCCCCTTTATTTTATATTTGGCATATATTTCTCACCGTGAACCGTGTTCTTTGACAACACGGACATTGCATCTCTGTGTCCTAGATTCTTCACCTGTGTAAACTGTGAGGCTGATGTGCATTGATGAGGCCTGGCTGGCAAGCAGTGATTTCCTCCCAGCCAGCATAGCAGGTCCTTCCCAGAAACAAGATGTGTTTGTGGGTTTCATGGAAGTATGACTGAATATGCACCTAAAGCCCTAGAAATGAAAAAAATAATTCCTCAGTCACAGAGTTTACATAATGTCATTTGCTAAGTCACTTGTGAAATGGGAAAGATGCTTCTGCTTGCCCATACAGAGCAGAAAGATTTAATTGATCAGGCCTTGCTTATGTAATAGTATAAAATCAGAGCTTGATCCAAGATGTAGATATACGTGGAGAGAGAAACAAAAAATGAAAGCTTTTCTCTGTTAGAAATATTGCAACTGATACAACATTCTTTTCATCAAGTAGAAAAGAATCTGAGCAGGTACATCAGGCATTTTTTTGGTTTTTTAAATATTCCCTAGTCATACTAAATTTCTAGCACAGTTTCACTGTATGCTTGCTCAGAAAATCTTTTCATGATTTTACAACAAAAACATGACCTTTCTCAGGTAAGAGATTTGCGAGCAATCCAATGACAAAGGTATTTGTACTGCTATACTGAAGTATTTGCGTTTTAGGTTTCCTGTTATACTAGCTCAGGTTTATAGTAGATGTCTACTTGTGTATAGTGTGATGATATACTTGTGTCCTTGTTTAGATTCTGTTGTGTAGAAAAGCACAGTTCAAACTTTTGCAGCAGGTGTTAATAATCAGATACAGAAGGATACAACAGAATTATAACAATCCTCTTTTTAGGTCCCTGTTTATTTGAAGTAATGAGACAGACAAGAAGGACCATGTTGGAAAGTTGGCTGCAAAAGTGCTGAAGCTGTTGCTTGACAAGCATTTCTTTTGGTAGCACAGGCAGCTTAAGCAGTCTCTGTTCTCTCAGTATTCAGGCTTGTCCTACAGCAGCTTCCTCAGCTGTGTCTCTCCAGGTGGTGTCAAGTTATAAAATAAACTATACTGAGGAAATGATCTGTGTTCAGAATAACAGGGTTTTTTTCTGGATTTTTTTTTTACCTACGTCTGTTCCTTTACATGGTTCAGTGTTCTGTCTCTTAGAGGGCCACACAGAGGCAAAAGAGATCCATGGGGCAGAGGAGAAATCCGAGTTGTGCAAAACTGGCTAGCAGCACAAACTTTTGAGAAACTGTGCTCTCAGTCTGAATGCTACTTTGCTGAGAAAATTGTACTGATATCCATCTAGAACTTCTCACAAAAAATATATGTTCCAAACAGGTTTAAATATTTATTATGTATTTACTTCTTATTTTAATTTGAATTTTTTAGGCTTTTCTGGAAATTTTACTGTCGTACTGTAAGTAAATAGAAATTTAATAGTATTAGTCAAGCTTACTGTAAGTGAACACAAAGTCCAATTTAAATCTACACTATTCTTCTTGACTGTCTGAGCTAAAAGCCCATAGGTGCCCAAAAAAGAGTATTACCTCTAAACTGAAGAAGGTGTGTATTGTCTTACTTTGTCTGTTACCTCAGTTTTAACCTTTTCCCTAATAGAATGTCATGTACCCTTAGCCCTGAACTTTTTCATGTCTCTCCTGGTTAACAAAGCCTATGTCTTGACATCTCTAAGGCATTACTGCTTGTACTCCACAGGTGCTCAGGAACTTCAGTGGTAGATAAGCAGAAAATTGATTCTCTAAGGTGAGAGTGACAAAATTTGCTGCTTATCCACAGAAACAATGAAAGTCTTCCTCCATTACTCAACAGGTCAACTATTAATCGTGAATGGTATGGAGTGAAGATTTTAAAGCAACGTCTGACACTGTGATAACAAAATAGTTTTACTGTTCAGGATATTGACAGTAGGAGAAAAAACTGACCAACTTCTTTCATCCCCATTGCTTGCCTCATAATTTAGTAAATTAATGCTTTTGTGTTTTAGTCTGTTAGCAATGCATTGTTTGAAAAAGCACAGCGCAGAAAAACAATGGAGTTGCTTTTCATTCCCTTAGTTTTTGTGGATCAATCAATGCCTTTACTGTAAAATATTTGGGTTTGTAGTTCAGTTTTAATTTTGCTTAAGGAATAATGTGCGTTTTTTTGAAACTGGTAAAAACCTCAGTGCCTAGCCAAAAATTTCCAGTGTTATTATGGGAGTCATCTCCTGATTTGAAGAAGAGATTCTTGAGTTGTCCTTTCACATCTCTTTATCCAATTCATTTACATAACAATCAAGCACAGGACTGACTCAGTAAGTTCTGCAGTTCTCTTTATAGTAGTATGAAGTTGATATCTGTAATTTGATGTTTAACACTTCATTATCCACTTTTCTTCTCCATCTGTTTTGAACAAATGCTTATCTAAATCTGCTTGAGAGAATACCTGCTTCTAAGTCTGTATTTTTATGAAACTTTGTTTGAATTTGTCTGCTACAACTCTATGTGAAGGTGGTGGCGGATCTTAATTGTTTTCAATAATTCTGGTTTTGTTTCCTTGAGTGGTTAGATTTTGTTTCGTGGGTTACAGAATGGTTGAGGTTGGAAGGGACCTCTAGAAGTCATTTTGTTCGACCTCACGGGCTCAAACATAGCCACCTAGAGCCAGTTGTTGAAAACCATCTAAAGAACACAAGAGGAAGCTAAATATTAAGAAAAATACTGTTTTTGTTTTGTCCTAGATTATTTCTTTGGGTGGAGAAATAGCTGAATAGAAAAAAAAAAGGTTTAATTTTATCACCTTCAGTTTCATACAGAGCAATTTTGTATATATGCATATATATATAACCAGATCTTCTTCTGAAATACAGTAGGGCTTCCTTTTTTCCAGAATGGTGTCCTTCAGGAAATGCTCATTCTCTTTTAACACCTAGAGTATGTGTGTGCAGAAGGCAAGGGGGAGAAAAAAGTGTCAGTTTGTTTCTGTTAAACATTGCTAGCACTGAAAGGAAAGCAATTTGTTTTGAACTTGGATTCAAAACTCCAGCTGAATAGTTCAGGAAAGCCTAAGTTGGCATTAATTGATTAATTAGTTCAAATCCAGTTTGCCTTATCTTCTCTGATATGGTAATCCATTTTTAGCCAAATAGAGCTAAGACTATATAATTTTTGCAGTAGGTGTTTTCTCAACAATTGCTGCTGACTTTGTGAACACAATAAAAATATTCATGTTCTTCCAGTCTCAGTATGAGAAGTAAAAAATCATCACAATGCTGGTGACAAACTCTGTGGTAAGATCTCTGTTAGCAGCCTATGGCTATGCCTTCTCTTGCTTCACTTGTCAGAGGTTGTTTGTATATAAATGAGGGTGACCTGTGAAGGTGAAGTCAGGACAGGGATTCCTTCAAGGCTACTCATGGTATGGGTCAACAAAGAATATTGTACATAATCCAAGAAAGCCCAAAAATCTGTTGGGAGATCAGACTTCTGCAGTTTTCTTATCATCTGAAAGAAGACTATCAAAATCTTTTAAATAGGGAAGATGTTTTACAATGTAAAATGAGAAAAGACCTGGAGAAGTCCGTGATAAGATGGTAATTTCAGACTTATTAATGGCAATGTAAAAAACAAAGTCAAGATGTGGCCAGCTGGAGAGCTGATCTCAAAACGATGTGGGTACTTGTCATGGAGGACAAGCAGTATTGATTCACACCTTAAAATGCTGTGTACAAAGATACGTCAGTCATGGAGCATGATCAGCCTCTAATTCTGACACAAGGGCAGCTGGGAAGTTCACAATCTCCAGATGTGGTGGTTTGGTGAAGTGAGACAGTCTGCACTGAAGCCAGCAGCCAGGTGAAGACATCCCCACAATTGTAACTTTGGGTATGCAAAACTAAAAGTGATGTCGTTTCCACAGTGAACTCTTTTGTCCTGGGATCATTCTGAAAAAGCTGCAGTGAACTTTGTTAAGCAGCATTGCACAGTCAGTTTTGATCAGAAGAGATTAAGAATTTCATCCTGTATTGACTTTTAAAGGGCAAAACCCCCCCTGTTTTTGTATTAATCTTCACAATCTCATAGAAAAAGATCCCTGTCCAAGGACATTCTATCCTTCAGTGCTGAGATACAAATGTGTCCTGGGGATATGCTCAGATCTACAGAATTGAGTCTTGTCTTGTAGACACATCAGTGACAGCTTAACAGATAGCATGTGCTCATTATACATTCTGTATAACAGTGATACTGCTTGATTTAATATCACGTGTGAAGCTCACCAAATAGATTAAACCACACTCATTTTAAAATAACTTTTCTCTGAATTGTCATTCCCTGAAATATTGGTGTGACTTTTCACTTGATTAGGCAAGGACAAACACTGAAGGTACATCTTCTGGAAAGCACGGGCAGGTTAGTGGTTGGATGTTATATATTCTCTTTGAAACCAGGAGAGTGATTTCTCCCTTCAGTTTTAACTGCAGTTACTATGGTGATTGAGCTCTTAGATGTTGTGAACTGATGTCATTTCACCAGTTAAGACTGCAGGGAGAGGAAGAATTAGACTTGATTGCGGGCTTTGTTGCTTTGTCTCTGAACTTTGATTTGTCAAGCATTTATCAGAGGTTTCTTCAACAATATTTAAATGGTACTGAAATTGTGTGGCTTGCAAACTTTGCTGGCAGAATGAAGCAGTAGATAAGTTCTATTCTAATTAAACTTAGCAGTGTGTCTAGTCAGGTCTTTATGCCAGACAAATCTCTGGCCAATTAGGTTGGATCTGTAGGTACAAGGGTGAAGGAACAGAATTTAACATCTTATATTAATGGTCAAAAGTGGTTGTTTTAAATTTGCTGACAAGGTGGATGAAGTCATGAGATAGGAAGATTAGATCGTTCATAAATTGTGTGAGCAGAAAAGACATAATGAAATTGCATATCCATTGGGAAGTTAATTAGGGATGCATCAGTAGATTTCTTAGCCTGGAGAGGGGAATGATTAAAGTGTCTGTTAATAAGTGTCTGTGCATGGATGATCAGAACAAAATTCCATAAAACAGCCATGTCCACAGCATATCATGTTTACCAGGAGTGTGCAGCTGGCACTGTGTCTGTCTTGTAGACCTGACACATGTCCGTGTGTTTGGCCTGGTATTCATTTGCTGCTCTAATGTGTTGCACTAACACAGTGAGCATTTCTAGATGCCCTGGAGTCTGGTCAGAAATAGCGTTTCAAATGAACTTGAAGATGCTTGGGAAATTTGCAGCTTTGCACTGTTACTGGCACAGTTCTAATCTATAAAGGTTAGGAAAATAGCACAGCATGTGCAAGGGCTGACTTCGTCACTATGTAAGCTTTTAGAATCTGCAGGGGGTCATGGCTCAAACTAGCTAGACGTCTTGAAGCATGTAGCAGTTCTATTTTTGTAGGTGATTTTTTAGATCTGAACCTGAGTTTTGTTTACTGATGCATCATTCATTTCTAAGAAATGAAATAATATGAGAAGTTATTAAGAGCAGCCTGTTATGTGCTGCATGATAGCAGGTTTTTTCTGCTGTAAGTACAGGTTGGTAATACTAGAGTGCAGTGAATAAGATGGCTATCAGGAGAGAATGTCTCTGGAAGGTGATATGCTGTTCATATGAACATTTCCTTAAAGATTATTAGATTTTCTAAAATCAGCTTTGCTGAATTAAGAAAGTTTTCATCCAAAGTATGCAGGGCTGTTTTCCATTTGTGCCAAGAGCAATGCTTTGAAGTAAGATCCAAGACTGGAAATGATCTGGAAACATAGATCAGTTCTAGAGATAAATCTCCACAATTGGAAACAGGTTTCTGTGCGTAATCTCAGCTATCTCTGGCCACAATAACAGTAGTATTAAAATAAAACCTGTGGGAGTGTGCATGAGTGATAGAAAGTAAGAACTAAGACTTAACTGCATTCTGTTAATCCTCAACATGACCACAGTCTCTCACAATTTCAGGGATAATGATCTAAAGGAAGAGGAAGACATGGAAAACCTTTAAACCCTGAAGTCAGAGGAAAACTAAGTGTCCGTGTACTCTGTTCCATTCTCCTAGATAAACCCACTTCATGTGTTTCACTCAGAAGACCACCATATATTTTTTCTGAGCCTTACTCCTTATTAGCTCATAGTTTCCCACTTCTCTTTGGCACACACTGGCATATGGATTACCAGTGCTGTTTCTTGAGGCAGTTAGGTTTTAGCATCATCAACATTTGAATTTATTCATGCATCAGCTTTGGGTAGCAAATTTAGTAAGCTGATCTTTCTCTAAGTTTCTTACATATGCCATAGAAAGAGAAGAATAATGCAGCAGACAGCTATAGAGCACCTAAATCAGGCTCTTTGCTCTAAACTGTCCTCTGGAAAAGCCTCTCCTTCCTTCCAATGAGTAGTCAATTTGTAGATCAATGAACACTGCCACCTTAAATTAAACATCAACATAAAACAAAAAAAAAATTGGTTTATTATTTTACACTCCTCCATTTGTATAGGAACAAATAAAGGTATCAGCGCTCCCCAACCCATCAACTAGTGTTTTTGGCGTTTTTGGAGAACAAGTATTTAATAAACTTAACATCTTAAGGATCAAATGCAGTGTTTGTGCATATCAGTTCTGTTTTCATACTGTAACTGTTAATCTCTGTGGTTAAGACTATGTGTAAAGAGCAAAATCAAGATGCTTTAGAGATTTTAAGAACTTTTTTTTGCTTCAGTGACTTTAGGGTTAGACTACCTGAAAGTAGAAATCAGGTGGTACGTGTTCCAGAAAGTTGCTGCTAAACAATACTGTGTAAATAGAATTGTTCCTTTCCTGCCATTAAGTCTAATTAAATTTGAAAAAGGTGAATTTGGCTTCTCAGGGTAAATGATGTAATTCTACTAGTTATTAGCTTAAATTAAATTGCCATACATTAGTCTTGCTTCAAACAAAATAATCCTTGTTAATTTCGTATTTTTTACTAACTTTGAGTAAAATTACTGAAGTGTGAAATGATGTTTTAAAGACACCCTTTTGATATTTCGCTGATGTAGATGATTCTAGTTTTGCTGTTATTTCCTTTAATATGGAATGCAGCCGAGGGAAGATTGCAATTGCTTTTAGTTTTGTCTGTTGGCTCTGCTCTTGCGATCTGCTGAAATGTGTAAGGTCTGTATAATTCTAACGTCTGCTCTAGCCACTTTTCTTCTTGATGTCGGTGATATGCCCACCCTCTTAGCACTATTTAGTCAGCACTAAACAGTCAGCACTGTTTGCTGTTGTGTTATAGACCTTGCAAAGTGCTTTGATCAAAATAAGGATTCAAGGGATCTGTGTGATCCTCAGGAAATGTGCATTCTCTTCTAACACCTAGAGTACGTGTTGGGGGGAAGGGGCCACTCTGTTTTCTGACAAGTACCAGTAAAAGCAAGCATAACCTGAGCCTTGACCCCTCATTTCAGGATTTGCATTTCACTCAGGCTTAGTAAATTGTAATTGGGTGGTCTTCAATATGTTGCTCTTGCAGAGAATAACTGTGGCTATGCAAAGGCTAATTACTCACATGGAATTACAAAGACTATAAAATCAGAAATTCTTACTAGAATACAATATTTTTCAAGATGTGGATATAATTATTGAACTTATCTTTCTCCTCTAAATACATTCCTGTCTTCATAGTAGCATTCCAGTTACTAATGAGTAGCAGTTTTCAATTTTCCATTTTTTCTTCTCTAGGTTATTCAACAGAGAAATGAGGAGTGTGACCACATTCAATTTTTAATTGAAGAGAAAGAGTCTAAAGAAGAGGACTACTATGAGGACCTTGACAGATTTGAAGAAAATGGTACCCAAGAGTCTCGCATCAGTCCCTATACTTTCTGCAAGGCATTTCCTTTCCACATCATATTTGACAGAGATCTGGTGGTCACACAATGTGGCAATGCTATATACAGAGTCCTTCCACAGGTTAGATAATTCTTATGCATGGGTAGCCATAGTGATAGATGCTTCAGAGGTTAATTATAAAGATGAATAAAATAGATTTAGGATTCTCTGTCTAAACAGCATTCCCATGTAATTGTATAACAGTTACTAAATGGTGCTTCTCTTGTTTGAAAAAGGACTTGAAAATAGCCTAATACTAAAACAGCTTTGTTTCTTATGATCATGCCCATATGCAGTAAGAGAATAATCTAAAAACCTTTTGATTTAATGGAGAAATGCATAAAGTGTATATTTTCTTCTATTCAGTGTTGTCATCTAAGAAAATGGAATATAATTGCTCTGTGTATATTTTTATTATAAAGTAAAGCAATCTTTTTCTTTCTTTTTTCTGTTTTTTAATATTCTAGCTACAGCCAGGAAATTGCAGTTTGTTGTCAGTTTTCTCCTTGGTCCGGCCTCATATTGATATTAGCTTCCATGGGATCCTCTCCCATATCAATACAGTCTTTGTACTGAGGACTAAGGTAACTACAGAATATTTTCCTGGCTCTTTTCACACAGCTAAGTATGCTTTGGAGGGATAAGAAGTGCAGAAAGCTCAGAAGTCTTTAGAGAAAATGCTCTGCACAGTAGTATGCTCAGACCATTGTGAGTCTTGAGTCAAGAGTCACAGATATGAATTTCTGTGTAACTGTTAAGTAGAATGTTTGATAGGAATGGTGAAGTAAACGTACTTCATGTCTGATGCTTTCTTTGCAAGGGGCCAATCTAGTATATGGTGTTGTATCAAAGCAAACGTAGAAAGGTAATTACATTTACTTTGCTTCTTAACAGTGTGGGAGACAAATATGAAGTGTATCCTTGCTTGGACCTCTGTGTTCATACAAATGTCTGTGTCCTTTTCTCTAAAGAGGGCAGGAGATGAGGCAGGTGATATGAAGAGATGCAGCATGTAGAGTAACACCTACTACATCAAGGAGCCTGTTTATTTAAAGAAAACTGTACCTGAGAGAAACCAGGAAGATTTCTTAGAGTTGTTCCCAGGCACAGATAGAACGCCACGGAATAGGCGATACTATTGTCAAAACTGTTGTTAAGAAATTATGTGGAAGAAAACAAGGAATTACAAACATGAATGTAAAGAAAGATACCCTGCTTTGTTTCTTTAAGGTAGCAAACCACAGTATTAAAATACAGATAGTGCATGGTGTTCAAATGAGAAATTAATCAGGGTTTAATGTAGGCCGTAAGTGTATTCCACATATTCTGACTGCCTTTGTAGTGAATGCACTTACATACTAGGCCTGGTGCATAACACACCATTACCCTTACACCATTGTGACTTTTCATCACCAGGAGGGGCTGTTGGATGTGGAAAAGCTGGAGTGTGAAGATGAGCTGACTGGCACAGAAATCAGCTGCTTACGCCTGAAAGGGCAAATGATCTACTTGCCTGAAGCAGACAGCATTCTCTTTCTTTGTTCACCAAGGTACTTTAAACCTAGAGAATTCTATAATACTTATTATCATTTTACAATTACTAATTTTAGGGTTTTTTTACTTTTTGGTGTTTATTTGAATTTTAAATGCTTCTTTGCCAAGTTTAATTGTACCCATATTGTTATATATTTCTCTGCATTGCAGTGTGATGAACTTGGATGATTTAACCAGAAGAGGTTTATATCTGAGTGATATTCCATTGCATGATGCTACTCGTGATCTGGTTCTTTTGGGAGAGCAGTTCAGAGAGGAATATAAACTGACTCAGGAGCTTGAGATCCTCACTGACAGACTGCAGCACACACTGCGTGCACTGGAAGATGAAAAGAAAAAGACAGATACGTAAGAACCAAATCCCCATTTTGAGCTGAAACACTCAAAGCAATATATTATTTATAGCTACTTTCTTAAAAAAATAACAGAATCTTGTAAGGAATACCAGAGATAATCAGGATTGGTAATTTGGAGTCAAGACAGAACATTTAATAGGGTATTTCTTTATTTAGATTGTCAAATGTCACTCATAGTCTAGGCCATTACATGCCTAGATGTTTTGATGGCTCCCTCCATGATTAGAAAAGTTATAAAAAGTGAGCTGACAATTCTTCTTTATTTGCAAATTACCTAAAATTTTGGAAACTTGTATGCGGTCACTCTAGTGAAGGCGAATTTGACAGAATTCAGTAAACCAACTTTTCTCTTTCTGGCACATGTTAATAGAACAGAAAAACATATCTTATAAGCCTTGAAAATAGTTTGTATAAAGCTGAAATTTTGCAATAGCATAATGCTATGAATTTGATTTAATAGTTACCTGTAGGAATGAATTTGGGGTCATCTAGATACAAGTACATAGAAATAACACTTAACAGTAAATGTGCATTGGACCTCAAACCCAATTCTACAGATAACTATAAAGTCAAATTCAAATGCCATTAGTCTCTGCCATCTCAGCTCAAAAATGACTGACAAATTAAACAAAAGCTTGTGTGAAAAGTAGTGTAGGGTTCATGATTGACTCTTGTTTATAAAACGTAGACCCATCTCTGTATGAATTCTATTGACAGATAGGTTTTTTTGTGTAATGGAGTAATGGAAATTATTTTTAAAATACTTGGAAGGGATGGACAGGAGAACCAGAGGAGAAAAAAGCCTAAGAAGTATATTTTTCTCTTCATTGCTGTTGACTTGCTTCATGAAGTCATTTTATCTTCAGGAATTCTAGCCTTCATGGCAGCTGCTGGAACAGACAGTGTCAGTTACTATAAGATGTGCCAAAAGTATTCAGTAATTATAACTCATGCAGTAGTAACTTGCCAAAAATGCAGCTAATGAGGGTTTGTGCAGGAGGCTGTGTACAAAATGATGTTCAAGATTTGTGAAACAGAGATCTTCAGCTTGTCCACTTAGCTGTGTGAGGAGGGAAATGGACCTTAAGATAGCAGTTAGAAAGTTGGAGGAATACACATGAGAATAGGGTGAATTTCTGCGTGTGTGATTGGATTTTTTTACATAATTTGTAATAAGAACAAGTGTTAATATATCCTATAGACTATTAATTTAAAAAAGACACTCTAGACCCTAAAAGCATCATGCTCAACAGAAGAGGAAGCATTTAGAAATACATGAATTGATCAGAGATGGAAAACTGATCTCTTCATGGTCTTTTTTGCAGTTTTTATGGTTCTGTGAGCAAAGTGCTATTATATGAGCTGAATATAGGGCAGAAAGAAGTAAAAGTGATCCAAGACACTATTAACAGATCATGGCAGAGGAATTAGTAATATATGTCTCATTTTGTTGATAATTTAGATGATTAATATGTGTTTGAAATGGCATGCTGATGTAGATCAGTTCCTGTTTTCCAAATAACATATTCTCCAGTAAACACCTTTTCTATTGCTTGTTGATGATAGGAGTGTTACAAACCCTGTGGGGGATATGAAGTTAATATATGCAGAGTGCTGCTGTAAACACCTTTCTCCACATCCTCTCTGTTTTGCTTGTGCCTTTCTTTTGTTACCTGTCTAGGCTACTGTACTCTGTTCTACCACCATCAGTGGCAAATGAGCTGAGACACAAGCGTCCTGTTCCAGCCAAGCGGTATGACAACGTCACCATCCTTTTCAGTGGCATTGTTGGGTTCAATGCCTTTTGTAGTAAACATGCCTCTGGAGAGGGAGCCATGAAAATTGTCAATCTTTTAAATGATCTTTACACAAGATTTGATATTCTGACTGATTCACGAAGGAATCCATTTGTGTATAAGGTAAGCATAAGATTTTTACATCATCTGATCTGTTACTTTTCGATGATTTACTATCGTGTCAGTCTTTTCTTGGATTTTAGGCTTTTTAAAAAAAACTTGCATTCTCTGTCTGGACTGTGTTATCTGATATTAGCTAGCTACAGAAGAATGCGTTGGTTATGTCTAGATGTGTGAAGGAACATAAAGTGCTAAGTTCTCATCACAATTTCTGCAGTCACCCATTAGGTGGACATACAAATCTACTTCCATATTTAGCAGATGTGAACTTACACAAGTCATTTGTGGTTCTTCTGACCTTGTGCTTTATGTTTTTCAGTCATATTTCTGGGTCTTCTAGTTGTAAATTACAACTTAGTTACTCAATGTGAATTTCATTCCTTCATTAGGAGTGAGGTGTAGTTGCAAATGTGGCTGGTAGAAGAAGGTACAGAGGTAGATATATATCCGATATATATGTACATGTGTTTGCTTGTGTGTTTATGAAGTTAATTCCTAGCTTTTACTGGAACTGAATTTTATGACAGGTACTGTGTGAATCAAGGGTGTGAGTAAGAACAAACACAGAGCTCAGTTTCATTCAGAGGACACCAGGAGAGACTCAGGTTTACGCAATCACTGTGTCATTGCAAGTTGTTACATTGTGGATTTCCAATAAATTCTTTGTAATAACAAGAAGAGATGACAGTAGTTAGGGTGATTTGAATGAAAGGGAAGGGGAACCATTTGAAAGGACAAGCAGTCTTGAAGGAAGCACTGCATCAATTTTAGTACTCTAAAAGCCATATTAATAAAGTAATTGAAAAATATCTGTTTTGATAGGTGGAAACAGTTGGGGACAAGTATATGACAGTGAGTGGTCTACCAGAGCCTTGCATGCATCATGCACGATCTATCTGCCACCTGGCTTTGGATATGATGGAAATAGCAGGCCAAGTTCAAGTAGATGGTGAGCCTGTACAGGTTAGTAAATGTGGGCTTGAATGAAAAACCCGTTCTTTGATAGAATGATAGTGCTTTGAAACATGATAATGCTTTAGACCCAGTCTGTCAAGCTTTGTTATTGTTAGATTTTGAGACTGATATATATACAAATGAGAAGTCACATATAGCTGTGACGTGCAGTTCCCAGACCTTAAAATGCTTATTGTACTTTAGAAGGTAAAGGACCAATTTAGGTCCACATCATTTACGTCCGTTTTCTGATCATTTCAATATAATCAATGAATTCCTATTGTGCATCAAGAACTATCTTTTGAGTCTTGTTCAACTCAATGAACAGAACAATAATATTCCCTCCCTGATATTTTTGATCACGCCTCAGATACTCATGTCAGAATGAGAAATTACTCTATTAGAAAGAGAAGTACAGTTCCATAGACATTACAGCAATGATTACTGACACCAGTGTATATTAGTGGAAGTTCACTCATTGTGGGACTTTATGGAGATACTATGGCACTGATACAGAGCTGGGCAGGGAGCGTTGACTGTCCTCATCAGAGGGCTGTGAGCGGAAAATGATTAATGAGTGCAATGCATATTTCTGTTTCCATGAACGGTACTGCTCTATCACCTAGCTTAGAGCTGTGTACTTCACTTTATCGTGGAGTAAAGCAGTGAGAAGGTTTGATTTGGGGCTTTACAGTAACTGTAACATGCTACAAGAAGGGGCTTCTCCAAACTCATATCTCCTGAGCTTCTAAATACAAAATACCTTGATTTTTCCTTTGAGAAACATATGTTTTTCTTGACCTGTGCCATCCATTTCTGCACCTTCTGAGCACTCATTAAACACAGACCTGCAGAGTATGCCTCTCTGCCCACCTCTTATTTTCACAGTACATAATAACAGCAGGGTGCATGCTGCTGGAAAATTACAGAGTTTGATTGTTCATGTGGAAGGCAGAGGAATGACACTGTACTAAAGTTTAAAAAAAAAGAAGTGACAAAACCCACAAAATGCAAGGCTTTGAAGAAGCAGGAGTAGCACATTGGAAAAATAAACTCTAGTAGATATAAATGACATATTACCTGTATTTAATCAGAAGCATCAGATTAGTTACATTAATTTTGAATATTCAAACTTTATTTTTTCTTTCTAAAGATAACAATAGGAATCCATACTGGTGAGGTAGTCACAGGTGTCATAGGTCAAAGGATGCCACGGTACTGTCTCTTTGGAAATACTGTGAATCTAACAAGCAGAACAGAAACTACTGGAGAAAAGGGAAAGATCAATGTCTCTGAATATACTTACAGGTGGGTGATGTATTATTTGTATTGGTGTTAACATCTTAAAATAAATCACTTTGTCAGCATAACATAAAAGTTTTTTTGGAGTTGAAAGTGACAGTTCTCCTGCAACCATTATTTAAGTGTGTGAGTTCTCATGAAACTGTATGGCAAACTGCATTATGATATACAGTTATTTGTATGCATATATAATAATGATGTAGAGATAAATTTGAATCTTTTGGTAGTTCGCTCACATACCTGTAGCATGTTTAATATTTTACGTAGTGTGTGGTGTGTATGCAAAGTGCATTCATTTACATGTTTTCTCTTTCAATTTCAGGTGTCTTATGACACCAGAAAATTCCGATCCTCAGTTCCAGCTGGAGTACAGGGGTCCAGTATCTATGAAGGGCAAAAAAGAGCCAATGCAGGTTTGGTTTTTGTCCAGAAAGAGTACAGAGACAGAGGTATGAGTAACTAGAGTGTGATTTTGTTTTTTTCAAACAAGGCATAAACATGAAAAATTTAATCTAAACCACCAAAATCCATTTGCATTTGCAAAGCTAAATGTTCCATAGAAAAAAAATGAAGTTTTGTGCAACACTCCTTCATTAACACATTTACTATCTTGACAGTACTTGAAAGTCCTTATTATTTGTCTTTGCAGTTTGTGCAGTTCCTGAAAGAATACTTTTGATTTCAAAAAGTCCTTGAGGGAATGCCAAGTGTTTAAATATTTATATCTCCCTCTTACAGATTTCTGCGCTGTACTAGATTTTGCAGTATAATGTCGGTTTCTGTTCAGCTGACATGTCTGGTTATCAGCACTTCAAAATTTGCCATTTGCTTTCTTGCAGTGAATGAAAAAATGTGCCTTCAAATATTTAGGCAACAGTCAAGCAACTACTTGCAGGCAGGTTCACACCTGATGTGTATGGTGGTCTCTTAACCCCAGATGGCATCTGCTTATTCAGAGGTTGTTGCATGGCAGAGGTCTCGCTTTAGAAATATACAGGATGAAAACTGCTTATTTTAAATGACATAGGAGCCTAAGTCCTCTTCTCAAAATGATGTAGTATAAAGCTCTTCAAGCACTGAGTGGCCTTTAAGTTTATGCCTCAGTTTCAGAATTCTGGGCATGTTTTATCCAAAATTTCAGTTAGAGACACTGAGATTGAGACTCATTGTACTATAAACTCAGACAATGAGGTTACAATATGCCAGCTGCTTTGCCATAGCTGAGCAGGTGCATACATTCCATTCAGAAAAAGATAAAAGTAATTCACATAGCTTGAATTTTGCCCTGTAGTAATACAAAAAGAATGAGTTTTCAGCTAATGTATTTAATCTTAAAAATACACTTGACTAAAATAATGAAAGTCATCAGTTACCTTGGCTGAAATAATTCTTCTAAGTCAGAGGAAATTAACTGTGTGTCTGAATACTCACGTACTTCTGAAAGCATAATTTAGGCTGTTAAACTGTTCCGGCTTTTTAGGAGAGCTAATCCAGATTTATTACCACTGGTACCCAAGTATATGAATACTGACTTTTTAATGGTAACTCCCAGTATTAAACCCCTGTACTTTAACTCTGCATTTTAATTCTGCATTTTAATATATATTACTTACAATTACATTCTGGGAGCCACTTTTGAGAACACTTTTCTATTTTTACTTTATAGTAAGATTAACTATAATTTCACATGGCTACCATGATTTCAAATCTATTGTTGTATTTAAAATATATTTTAATTAAACACCTTTCACTTTTCTTTTCTGCATTGCAAATGTCCTATCATTTGTAGCAAGGCACATTATAATTTTACATGTAAATTTCAGAGAGGTACTGAGTCAGGTGGGTATTTTCCTTGTTTCAGCTTAACACATGTTTAATATGGGTATAAGGTTCAGGTAGTTTAGGACTTTAAATATTGCAATTTCCTTTCAGAGATCTTGTACAACAGTTGGTTTTGTTAATCCTCACAGCAGTCCTGAGAGACACTTGCCTGTACTATTATCCAGTAATTGAGCTTTGTAGAGGGAGACATGGGGGCAGGAATAATCCTGACCAAGAAATACTGTAAGCCTGATTTTCAGGAACACTTAAGACTCACAGTTTAAACACACTCAAGAAGTCTTACTAATTTTGTTAGTTTTTGCTAATTCTGAAACTCAGATATAGGTGTAATTCTTAGAGACAGAAGGACTTCTCCCATGACAGGTATCTCTTCTAAATTGTGCTAAATTTTGGAGAATAGGAGATTAGAAACTACATCGACGTGATGATGTGAACTGATAATCATTTTGTCAGAGGTGATTTTGAAAAGTGGAACAATATAATCCTCTAATCTTTTGATTCTTTTTCACTCCCTGCACAATTTCATCTGTCCATACACAAAAAGTGCACAAAGTTTTATTCCTTTAAGATTTTCTGAACTGTTTGCAGTTTCTCCTGTGAAGGTACCCTTCATGTTTTTCTGGCACTTTATAGGCTGTGCATGATAGTTTTAATCCAAAAGCAGATATCAGATAACCAACTTTTTACATTTGATCACTTTAAAGTAATCACTTCGCTTTATGCACGGGTGTAGTCTTGGTTTTCTTTCCAGAAGTTGTTCAGAATGCTAATGTATTGTTGTGTGCAGTGCCATTTATTTCAGCAGGACTGTTTGTAACAGTAAATATGGCACGTTAACACATATTCAGAAACTATATGGTAAACTTCCTGAAAGGTCACTCCAGAATATTGCAAGAAGTGGCTTATAGAATTAAACATGAAACTGTTTCTTAAATCATCCTGAAGATACTTCTGCTAATTATGCTTTTACTGTGAAGTTTTCTACCTCCAGTATCTTTATTCTAGGATTGATGCACATTAGTGATATATTTTTTTTTCATTATATCCATTAGAGAGTTATTAGCTCAGCATTTACAAATCTATCAGTGTAGTATACTCAGTAATAAATACATGGTGAGGAAAAAGGACAAAATATTTACAGATGCCATAAGAGATGTGAAACCAAGGCTTAAAATATGCTTTTGCTCTGATAGGCCTGTGGAAAATGATAGGGCTGAAGCAGCTCAGCATGCCTCAAACTTGGTGCCTGGCTTGACATCTTTAATATCAGTTCCCATGAGCAGCAGTTACTTCTGAGAAAGATCTAATTTGCAAAAATAGTGTTGGTTTGAAGTTCTGCTCCTTCACTTTTTTTCCACTTATGATATCTCTTCCATGATTCCAGTACAGCAAAAAATAGAAATACATCAGAAATACACATAGAACAAAAGCCGCTGTGACCAGTTATTTGTTTTGTATCTGCTTGTTTGCATGTTATAAGATGAATTATTGCCATCTTTATTATTTTAGCAGAGGTTCAGCTGAAGTTTCTCTTTTGAGAAATAGATTCATTGTAAAAAATAAATCTTTCAGAGAGCCTCAGATGTCTGACTGCAATTTTCATCCCTCTCCACTTTCTAATATCTTTCTTTTCTGCCCTGTTCCCACGTTATTGGTGGGAACAAATTGAAATATCTCAGGCAGAGCTGGTAGTTCACCAGGACATGTAGGAATTGTTGCATTCCTGCATACAATACATATGAAAGAAATACATGCACTACCTATGCTTCATTTTTTTCTAAAATTATTCACTGATACTGGTTGCAAGTTGTAAAATGTATTTTGTCACTGCATTAACCCACCATGTTGTTGCTTCAAAGAAAATTCCTTACTTCTCAAATTCTGCTTGCATGCTCTCAAGGAAACAAAGCAAGATGCTTTCTGAGCTATGGGAAGAGGAAGAGGACGCTGGATAGGGTGCAATACTGTCTCCAAATAGGGTGCCAGGCAGTAAGGTTGTGTTTTGGATGTTATTTCACATTATATCATGGCCATGTGCAATACCATTGTCTTTTGCCCTACTCCTGAAGTCATACCTGCCATTTTTCTCCAGGCTTGCTTGCTAATTTTTTGTCCTTCTTGTTTGGTACTGTTATATCTCTGCTATGAGCATGTATTTCAAGCTTTCTTTTTTTTTTTATATGCATTTTTGCATGTCAGTCATGTGACCATTCTACCACCAGATAATATTGAATGAAACCATGTAGTATGCACTCCACAGCTAACCACTTCAATCTGATGCGTCACATCTTCATCTTTGTCTTTGAAGTACAGTGGTTATGTGAATTGGTGACATACCTGGAAAGATAGGTGTTTCAGTTGGTAGGCAGAACAATGAACCTAAGGAACTATCTTAAAAAATAATACTTAAAGCAGCATTATGAACAGTATTGTATAAATGTTATCAGATTTAGTTCTGCTATTACCATGCTTCCCATTCATTTTGTGAATAACACTTGATGCTCTGTAAATTCCTGGTTAGAAAAGAGTTTCTCATTTGATATCATGCTACATTTTCCCTTCATGGACACTATAAACATCTGTATTGAAAGGGAACAGCTGTTTTTCTGATACTGCCATTTGAAGCATGTGCCAATGTACTTCTTCTGAAATGCTGTTCACTTGCAATGTATTTCTCATTGATTTATATTACCTAAATTAAATTGTCATATTAATAATAGATTGCTGGACAATTTTAGACCACTTGTAGTGCATTGATTCTTGTCTGATGTAGCCCTTGGAGTTGAAAGGCATGCTGCTGGGATGTGGTTGACATGGTTGCCTTTTGGTTTGGTCTCTCTAATTTCATAAGTGATATTATTTTATTCCTTGAGAGGACCTGGTAATGTTCTAGGCATCATAACATAATTACGATGTGCAGCTTGGAAGAGGACATAGTGTGTTTCATCAGCTGATAGAGTTAGTAAAAGTGGACAAAGTTTCAGATGCATAGACCTTCCATAAGTTTAATATATAGTGCATTTTTATGTGAATAGTATCTGTTCTTATCTGACTGATAATTTCTGAATATTTGCATTATAAAATAGGATAGTGCAATTACTTTGTGTATAAAAATTGTCTATATCTAGTATACCTTATTAGCACAGAATATATATGTATAAATGTTTCATGTTAATGTGCAAAAGAAATTGCAATAAATTATTTTTTCCACTGACTTCTAGAAATCTTGTGATTTTCTTTTGGTAGAAAACTTTATTTCATTGTTTGATACAAACCAAGTATTTTCTCCATTAAATAATTTGCAGTTCGAATTTAAATAAATTGTTGAGTCATTGTTCCAATGTTTGCAAATGTCCAAATGTCTCACACATTCAGGTTAATGGATTACATCCTTAAATTAAAGTTGTGTTCAAAATGTTGAGGTTAATGCTTCAAAAATAGCAGACGAGGTCACAAATATGCACACCTTCCTTTGGACACTCTTGGATGATGTTTAACAGTAATTAATAATTTACCAATAATAAGTAACAATAATAAAAAACTATTAGCTGTCCACTTTGAACAGGATGTATATTGGCAACCAAAGCTTTAGGAATGGGAAATGAAGAGAGGAAACCACATACTTTCTTGCCCATCATCTCACTGTTGGACAGCAACACATCCCAGCACACAATCAGAGGTTGCCCTCACTTAAATAGATACGCAACAGCAATTTGTATTGGTCAAGTTGATCAAGCTTGCAAAAACTTTAATGGTGACTCTGAAAGATATGGAATTTGTGACAGCTGTGGTTGTATATTGATGAAATACATGCAAACGGCTCTGAAGAAATTGAAGTTCTGTATCACGCTTCAAGCTGATGGAAGATGGCATGCTAGAAAACTTAAATGATACTCTGAGTTTATATTGTACCTGTTTCATAATTTCAAAATGTTAAGGCTCCTATTAAGCTACTCTGTAACATAACCAGTTTCTTAAAGCATAGAATAATAGCTCATATTGTGTTCATGTAAGAGCTTTTCATCTCAGTACAATGTAGGCACTTAACCACTTCTGTTACTAAAACTGGTCTTCGCTTAAATACCACAGTCATCTACTAAATTTATAGTTTGGTTAAAATGACTCTCAGCTAACAGTTAAACACTTCTGCAGGTATTTAGTTCTTTTGTGTGTGTTCTACTGCCTCTTTTATTTAACTGTAGTGATTTGCTTTTTCAATAGAAGCTCTCTAGCTGAAACATGAGGCAGAGTAATTACCAAAGTCTGTTTCAAAGGTTTTTATAAATGGATGTATTTTATTCTGGTATTTTTGTTTAAAAAAAAAAAAAAAAAAAAAAAAAAAAAAAAAAAAAAAAAGCAAGGAGAAGAAAGGGAAGAACAACTGTGAAATTGCAAATTGTGGAATGCTTAGTTGTTTGCAATCTCCTGAATCTTATGCATTCTTTTGAATTCAGACAAGCAAGGGAAATTGATTTTCGGTGGTGTTTGTGCTTTTGGCTGTGGAGGGCACTCTGTGACTCTACTGCCATCTTAAAGTGGGTGCTGCAGTTGGCTTCCAAACTGCTGATTCAGTCCTTGGTAGGAATAACCTCTGGGAACATAACTTCATGTTTGATTTTTTTTTTTGGGGGGGAGACAGTCTGAAGCTGTTGTCATTTCATGCGCCTACCTGACCATAAGGGGGGAGCAAGTACTAAGGCCAGTGAACAGTGCTGTGCTAGTATAACTGTACCCAAAACCCCAAAAAACAAACAAACAAAAAAAAAGGCTCCACTCTCCAGTCTGTACCTGCATATACAAGGCACTGGGGTTTTTTCTACTGTTCTTTAGATTTCTGGCTGACTTTGGGTGACGGTTTGGAAAAACTGCCACAATACATGCTGTCTCCACCACTTCATTCTTCGTTATTAATAGGAAAAAAGCTAATGTTCATTCTCATCATAATCAATGGGTCTTTTTGCCAAAATAACTGTTTTGGAGATAATGACAACAGTGGAATGTGAAAACAGTATTGTGATTGTCCTGGGATGAAGATGTGTGATCTCTCTTACAAAGGTTTTGTTCCAGATGATTCTCCATATCCAGCAGGCAAATTGGCATTGTCTTTGTTACTGTTTTTTTTTCCAGAGATGATAATGCACCTAGTACAAATTCAACACTACAGAAAAACTGCTTTCAAGGGAGGAGATTTTGTGTGCTGGGGATCTATCTGTTCGTATGCTAGACACCTCTAGCAGGAAGCCTGTGTGCCTTTTTATATTGCAGGTTCTCAGGGTCATTCTAGCCTTTCAAAACTGATTTTACACTTTGATAAATGTGCTATCCTGTCTAGTGCTCAAACAACTGACTTGTGATTGAAATGACAGAACTTTGCTGGGTTCTGACAAAAGGCTGAAAATGTTCACAGTTCCTAGCTGGTATTAATCATAATCTTGAATTGGAGAACAATTAAGCCAATAGTCCTTGAACCTTTGTTTAAAAATAAACAAACAACCCCCCACTCAACCCACCCCCCCCAAAAACCAACAACAACAACAACAAACAGACAAAAAAACCCCCATAGCCATAGTTTTCAGATGAGAAATAAAACTCTTGAATTCTGTATTGCTACCTTCAGCCCCTACGTCAGTATGAGCATAGTGCTCTAATGAAGTGTGTGAAAAATAAACCACCTTCTTGAATCACTGAAATATGCAGTGTATTAAGTGTGAACAAATACACATCTATTTCTCAGAAGTCCTAAACACTGTGTGTAAGGTTCCTGGAAAGAAAAAGCAGTCAGTTATGCCTTGTTATTTTCAGATATTTTGTGCAAGTCAACTTTATAAATGTAAGCTTTCCTATGCAAAATGTTCAGAAACAATGTAATTTCCAAAAGAAAAACTGTATAAGGAAGTTGAAGAGTAAGTATCCTTTTCCCACTGAGGGCATAGTGAATCATTCAGGGTTTCAACTGTACAAGAAATCAAAGCTTTGCTTTCTGTCACTTTACATATATGTTTGTGGGCAGTTTTGTAATGATCTAGAGGATAAGAAACTTGCCCACAAAATAAGGGTATGTGTCTTTTCACACAGCCTTTCTCACATCGTCCTACCCTTCAGGCTTTATAAATGCATGTGTATATATAGAGAGAGATAGATGCATATACACACATGCATTTGAGTGCTGCACGCTCTTGCACAGAGTAGCAAGTGTGGCATACAGACTGTAAAATCTGAAGTCAGCAGCTGTTGGAAGAACTTGATTTCCTGAGGTACTCCATTCTCTGAAGGAAGACCATGGAAGTAACTACTGCTTTGCTTTGGTCGGTGGAAGAAAAGAAAGGTCAATTTTGTTTATGCAGATAAATTCTTAGTTTTGAAAGCAATGGCTTCCTTCCATTGCTCATTTTATAAGTCTGAAAGGAGAAGCTATCTGGGCAAAAGTGCTGGGTTAATGATAACATTTCTATTTCTGTGAGAGACTCAACCTCAATTTTCACTTGAATCTTATCTTCCAAACCATGCTGCATACCTGTCGAGGAACACTGTCCATCCTTTTGGTTCATTTGTTTTATTTTTACTAAGTGCTAAATTCTCATCTTGCCCTTGACTGCCCCTGGCACCCAGAAGAAAATCAAAAGCCTTTCCCTTCTTGACTCCTAACTCTGCTGTGGACTTCAGATGTCAGTGTAATGTTTGTGGTTGTTTCATCTAATATGGGTGGTATTGATACTACCCAAAACTCATACATCGTGTAGTTCATTACGTTTTAGTGCAGAAATAGGCAAGTCAGGTGTTTCGTCTCTGATGGATGTGTCGATACTTTGTATTGTAACAGCTGTCGTGTAAAAGTATGTACCATAAAGCTACCATTTTAAATGAATGTAAAATATTCCAATATCTGCCTAGGACATGGTTACAATGGCTTGGATCTTCGGTAACATTTTGGTAAGGATTGTGTAATAATGGTGTTGTTACTTCAAGAAAATTTGTCAACTTTGCCCAAGCAGCACCCAGTATTCCTATAGCTACATTTACAGGATGCCCTAGAAGGAAGGCATCCTACAAGAAAATGTGTTACAATGTAGATAATATTTGAAAAGATTGTTGTTTTTGTTTTAACCATATAAGAATTACAGGCCAAAGATACTACTCTGACATGTCTTTCTAAACATTTAAATTCATAATTCATATATAGTTTCTCATACAAGGAGTTTTGGGTCATTTATGCTTGCATAGCGACTGATTTTATTGCCCCCATGAATGTGGTGGCCTGTGGCAAGTGTAACACTGCTGCAAGAAAATTTGTCTGGTCTGTTAATGGAACTAATTATTTGAAAGAGCTTGTCAGCACTTCAGGAGTGGCTTCTGTTGTAGAGTGCTCACTTTTCTGCTAGGAGTTTCTGTTGACCAGCTGTATCACTCCTGATGCAGATTAGTCCATTTTACACATCTATTTCTGTACCTTATGTTCATTTCCTCCACAGCTCTCTGGTACATATACAGGAAAAGTTCTATTGAGACAAGTTCTATTACTGAAAGTGTCTCTGAATGGAAGACAGGAATTAAAAATTCTTGCGAAACAGGAAAAATTATTATTTCCAGGCTGTTGCTCACACCTGGAGTATGCCAAAATTCCCTGTGTCTGATGCTTCTATTCTGTTCTGCAGTTCTGCAACTTTCAGACTACTTCCATTGTTAATTGTGGGGACATGGATGAACTGGAGGGACTGATGTTCAAGAGTCTTTGCTTCTTTCCTCATCTGTTTCTATAACAATTCCCTTTTGTGCATCTCAGTAACACAGATTTGAACTTTGTTGCATTTATCAGAGCTGTTTTACTTGCTCAGTCTCCTTGAAAACATCCATAGGTCATTAGAGTTACTAACCACATTCACAAGGTCAGGTTGGAATGTCTCCTCCTCCTGAGCAAAACACATATGCTAGAAAGCTCTCTGCTAATGGAAAAACAATAAGGAGCTTTATTCTGGCTGATATGCAAGTGGGTGAATTCTATCAGTGCACAGCTTGGTGCAAAAAAATTTAGTAGCAATCAATGGAAGAGGATTCTGAGTGGGAAATTAGACTGTGAAAGGAATAGTCCTCACCCACCAGCACACAGCTCAGTGAGGCAGTAACTTGAAGCACTGCTGTAGCTTTTTCAACGATGCCTGTTTCCTCCCTGCAGGGGCAGGTGGAACAGATAATTAGGAGGGTGAAGAAAAGAAGACTGGTTGTTTCCTGAGTGCCAGGCCTCATTTGAGTTCCTCTCATTGTCTGCACACTGGCACAAGCAGCAGCATTTGGGATGCAGCTGCCTTTCCCTGTAGCAGAGGCAGTGTGGCTCTGAGGATCATCCAGGGGACCTGGGCAAGCGAGGCTGGTTTGCAAGGTGCTGGAGGCTCGGGTCCCCTGCTGAGGACGTTGTTCCATCAGCACTCAAAGAAGCAGTACCAAGCAGTGTTGCTGCTTTTTCACTTCCAACAAGAAAAAGAGGGATAGGATTTGGGCACTAACAGATTCTGTAAGCATGGCCAAAAAATTGTTTTGGTTTATGGATCAGAGAGCTGCCTGCCATCTGTGTTTGTTCTGCTGTGTTTCACCTCCTTAGGGCAAATACTCATCTATTGATGCATGTGAACTATGCATTCATTTTAATTATCAAGTCCTTTATATGCTTTATTTAATTAATCTGCTCTTAGTAATACAAAGCCAAATGAATGCATTCAGAATATGTGATAGAAATCCATTCCATTTGTAGGTTTCTCAGCAGGAAAGCCATTCTGTTCAGCTGATTGCTAAACAATCTCAAAAACGTAACCCTCAACCTTTTCCAGCTGATTATTTGAAGGTAGAAGGCTTCTGGGTAACAAAATATTTATAAATCAGGACAGGGAGACTGCAAAAAAGAGTAGAATGTTGTCCTTGATGTAACCCTCCAGAATTTTGCTAGCTTTAACCGTTATTGCATAGGATTTTGTTGTTAATGACATTCATATTGGTAAGTAGCTGTTGCATATTTTCCTTACTGGGCATCCTAAGTATGGTCTTGATACCATGTAAACTACTGATCAGTTTGTGGACTTGTTTATGTTCTTTATTAAGACAAAAATGTCATAATTACACAGTTGAATCCAGAACTGTCTTTGTTGACTTTACACTGTGAGAATGTGATGAGTGTTCCATGTAAGGGTTAATTAATGGAGCTGAAGAGCTGAATTCCATTGCTGGTTGCAAACTCAGTAGGAGGTTTACTTCCTGTCTGGTGTTATGAAAGAAACAGAGGTTAAGAAAGAAGGCAAAAGTGTAGTGTTTCCCTTTGCACAGAACTGTTGGGGTCCTCAGCCCTTCTGATTTTCCTCAGAGATATGAACCATAGCAGCATGAGAAATAATCTCTTCTGCAGTTGGAAAATACCCCTTCCTCTTCCCCAAAGAGATGGTTTTTGCTCTTGGATGTATTTTTGGAATTGGATACAGTTACTAATTTGCTAATAATGTTCTTGATTTCCAGACAGAGTCTTCTGCCAGAAGTTTCTTATTGGCTTATTGTACTAAAAACCTCCCATGGAGTCTGCAGAAACTGGTAATGCCAACCAGTGAAAATTCAGTTGTGTGTCAGCAGTGAAGAATAAATAGATTGTCTCCAAATTTAGATGTAAACCTCATAATGCAGTATTTGCTAGTGTCACCAGCAGAGCTTATGTGGGTGAATATTTGCTGGAGCAAACCCAAAGATGTCCTCAAAACAGCTGAGTGGCAGGAAGCTGGGCTGTTCCACATAATTTGAAACCATTGCTTTCCCCCTCCTTCATACACCAGGGCAAAACGTGTTTGCCTGCACAAGGGAGGCTTAGGAAGAGTCGCTTCCATCTCGTGACAGTGGTGTTGCTGTTGTCTGCTTACTATTAAGGCCATTTGTTTTGTGTTAAGATACTTAAACTTTCTGTATGAGCAGTAAGAATGAGAGAAAATTGCCTACCTAGCAACACTTTTCTGACCATATAAAGTGGCATCTGGAACACTCAAGTGCTTTGAATTGAGGAGCAAACCAGGTGCCTTACAGTTTTCTGAAGCTGAAGGGCCTTTGGAACAGGGTCTGCATTTTGTGAGGTACTTCACACAGCAGAGTCCTTGTCTGGACTGGGATACTGGAAAATAATGAGCAATAGCAACTTATGCTTCAGGACAAATGAATTCTCTGAAACCTGGGCTGTACTGCACTCTATGACTTTACTTCCCTTAGGTTTTTTTTAGAATTATGCAGGTCTCTTAGTAACAGTATCGCCTTTTCTCTTCTTATTTTTTCTCCTACTTGTTACTGTTTACTTGACTTCCATGTTTAAACAGTGAACAGCTTCTTATAATTAGTCTTAAAACAGACTTTTGTGGTGTTTCTCCAAATAGGATTTTTTTTTCTCATATCTGGTTTGCTTCATGTGGGGCATTGTTTGCCATTTTTATTCATACATCACTCAGATGTTTGGACTAAAACAACCCCAGAAAATTCCATTTATTCAGACTGCAGGAGTAGATTGAGGTGTGATGTAGCACTTCCAGACTAGAGCATGTACAATCTATAAGTGAATTGTATATTTCTATGGGCATGGTCTGAAGTTGTTTGGCATTTTGAAGTTGAAAAATTCCTGCTGAACTCTGGATCAAGTCTGTAACAAGTAATACGAGTCCTACACAGTGGGGCTAGAAACATTAAGGTGTAATTCAGGATTACAAATGCAGCAGGCCAGGTGACCAACAGGAAAATATTGCTGGGCTAGTCATATTAGCCAGGATTCATAGTAGGCCTTCTAAGTATGTTTTCTTTGCAGCTACTGTGCAGAAAGACCTGTTGGTTACCTCAGGAAAAGGGGTTACATTGAAATTCTTAGCTAAAGTTATTGGGAGTATCAGTTATGGAAACTGCTTAAGAATTGAGTCATTGTTGTGGGAGGCATATGGGTTCAGTTGAAAAACACCAGAAGCAAATTTTCATTTTTAATGAACAGTTTTTGCATGTTCTGTGGTATGTGTGCAGCCCTGACAAACCCACATTTTTTACAGCTTGTGCACAAAAGCATTCCTTATTGTAACTGTTCCTATTTCTTCTATTCAGCTGATGCACAGTATGTGAGGGATACATTAGTAGTGGCCAAGTGTGTAACCATCCTGCCTTGCACACTTATTTGCCAAGTCTTAAATAGGTAGAAGGAGATAAGGCAATCCAATGCTGTGCTCAGATTGAGACCCACAAGGGATACAACCTGTGTTTATTTAGTGTTCATCTCTTTAAGTCAAAATGACTGGTTAGGTTGAGAGTGGCTTTGAAAGTGTCACAAAGTAGGCTGAAATACTAACAATTGTAATGTAGACTATCAACCTTTTCATCAAGGACCTTCAAGTCTACTTGGAAGTATTTCTAAATTTTCTAAGGCTCAAGGTCATTTCTTTGAAAGTAACCTCCAACAATTAGCAAGGCAAAACTAGATGTGGACTTAATCAGCCTTCCTGTTGCAAAATTATGTGCTTTTCTGGAGACAGAAGAGTTTTTAGTATTTCACTCGAGAAAGAATAGCTGCATGTGTGAACCTCTCTCTCCTCCTAGTTTTGTAGAAGCAGTTCTGATCCCAAAAGTTGCTAAAAAATAACCAAACCAAAAACACAGAAACCCTCTACCGCCTTGAGCATTTCTGTTCTGAGACACAAGTTAGGTGGGGATTCCCTGTTTGGACATCAGTTGTGTGGGTAGTGGGAAGAGCCACTTGGAAGCTTTTGTGTTCTAAAGAAGCTTTCCTTCTTGTGGTGACTTCTAGTGAGGAGCCAGCAGAGGTGAGCATCTCCTGGTGGATAAAGGGACTTCAAGTGCAGGAGGGTTAACAGTGCAGGATGGCCATAAGCAACATGAACAAGATGTGATGCTAACCCTGCATCTGCAGCAGTATCCTCCCCATACAAATTTTATCATTTATGACCCTGTCATGTTTCAGTGTAGCACTAAATAATTAATATGGTGTGAGCTTGGAGATATTTCCTGTATCCTGAGTTTATTAAGCACACCAACTGCCAACACAAAAGTGTGTTTAACTCTGGATACAGTTAGAGTCACAAGATGTACTAGTGTTTATAGCCTAATAAGGCATATTCACTTCTGTGTACAGAATTATGAAGTTCTGGAAACACTTCGTACTTTGAGAGACTGTGTGAGTGAAACACTATGGTTTATGTTGGTCTGGGAGTTTTTAGATTTGCATGATGATGCTTGAATTTCCAAAATACTGAGCAACTGCAAGGAAATGTTTAGCTGTAAGAAACTTGGCTGTTTCAGGCTGCCATGGGGTACCACGTGGGTGAGGAAGACTTCTTTTCTGGAGTTTTGCCAGCACCAGATTCACACACAGTGCAAACACTTGTATTTGGGCTAGGGGATAGGCACAGCTAACTACATTCTGGCTTGAGTGATTGTATAGGGAAATAGGGTTTTTTTCCCCTGTATAGTTTCAGCTTAAAGAATTGGTGAGGGTACTTATTTTATCTTAACCAACACTTTCTTAAGCAACGTTAGATCAGCTGGCTTGTATAAGCTCCTTAAGAAATGCTTTGATCAGCTTATTTTGATGCAGGGTGGGGATGGCTATGTACTTTTGTTTGTTTGTTTTCCTCAGAAATCCATCTAAACAGTTCTGCAAAGGTGATGTCTCTTAGTTCAGTCTAAGTAATGTCAGATGTGCCAGCAGCTCATTTGAAATATTTCCCCAGCTGATGCATCATTTACCAGAGGGAAACAATCTGATTTCAGTTATACTGAACAATTCTATGACAGGTGCTGAGAAATCAGCTGTGCATGAGAAGACTTGTGAACAGCAGCCTAAGGTAAGTGGGGCATCTACTGGTGAAACATTGCAATGAATTAATCTAGTGTGTGAAAGTCTGCTCCAAATCCTTCTTCCCCTGTACAGGCCATTCGTTGTACATTTTGCTTTGCCAATAAGCAAGTGCCAGACCTGTATCCTGAACTCTTTGGAAAAAAAATTGCAGTTTCTTCATGAATAAATCCTTACTTTCTGGCACTCCTTCAGAGATGTCTGCCATGTACATTGCAATAGTAGTCTTGTTGAGACAGTTAGAAGAAGAATGGAAATGAGCTAAAGAAACTTGTCAAAAGGTGTGATCTATGTTTTTAGCTATCTCCAACCTTCCCCCAGCCCAATCTCTCACGGCAAGTTCTCTGGTAGTTTATAAGGCTGTCTCCCTTGTACCAGGAGCTCTGACGCTGACCAGCTGCCCAGGGGTTGAAAATGAATATGATGTAAGGGAATGCAGCAATACTATAAAATCCAGAGCTCCCAAACACAAGTCATTATCCACATACCTAAATTCCCTCTCTCTTTTCTTCAGAAAATGTTGTATGCAACAGCATGAAATTCTCTACAGCATTAAATAAAGTTTAATGACTTCCGCAAAATGCATTTGAAAATGTATTTTAATATTTTTTGTTTTTACATAATTCTATGTTGCATCTCTTTTTGCATATCAGACAAGGATTTGTGAGGAGCTCAAGGGGTCTTAATCATGTCAACTGATTTCATTGTTAGGATTACCATTTTAGAATCAATTCCTATGGGAAAAGCTTGGCAATGTGTTTACTTGAAGCATGGATGTGCACTTGTGAAAAGAAAAATTGAATAAATAAGCTGCAAAGTAATGATAAACTATGATGTGATCTGTTCAAACTATTAAAAGACCTTGTTTCTGCTGTCCTTACAGATAAGACATTGTCACCTATGCAGTAAAGCCAGACATTTCCTTAAGACTTTTTAAAATTCTATTGCTATAATAGAGGACTAGTCATACATCAAAATACAAAAGCACCCTTACTTCTGCTCTGCTGCACAGCACTCTTGCTAAATTTAGCTGTGCTGGGGAATCAATTGCTTTATATAATCTTATCACAAGCCATTGCTGAAAAAAAAACGATCTGAGTCTGTCACTTGACCTTGGGCAAAAAAAGTGTTTGTGCTTTCTTCAGAGCTCCTTCTGCCACATACGTTAAAAGAATCTGCAAGCAAGCAGTGATTTCAGCTGTCCTTGTCCAAAGTCAGTGGAGTAAGCAAAAGTCGTTTTAGTCTTGTTAAACTAACCAAAGATTCCAATTCCTTCCCTTCCTGAGGACTAGTGCTTTTTTTGGCTGATTTTTTAGCATGTTCTGTGCTTCATTTCACTTGAACCTTTGGACAGAAACAATACCAGTTTTGTTTTGTTTAGTCCTTACAGTACTAATGTTCTATTATTTAGCCCTTATTAGTAGAAGCAAACTAAACAAAACAAATCATTGTGATTGATAGCTACAAAACACTTTGATCTCTAAAATACAGGGTGTGCTAGATTATTATGTTTAAACTTTACCCTGCATTTATTTTTATCCAGAAGTCTGATAATGCCTTATTCCTATTTCCATACCCATAATTTCTTCTGGCTTAAGAATTCCACAGTTACCAACTATTTGAGGCTGGGAGAAGTCTTTAGAGAAATATTGCATTATGTTTGCTCTGTTCTTTCCATTCTTCCTCTTTGTTGGCCAATACACACCTTGGACAGTGGGGTTAGAATGACCTTCTTGTAGGGCTGCTGAGCCAAATGTGCCTGTGGCTTGGTAATAGTGAGGGGGAAAAGTCCAAGCAGTAATGGAATGACCAATAACAAAGAATTGAGAGAAAAATCTTTAGGTTATGCTTAAGGTTAGAGGACAAAAATCATGGCATCTCTTTCTAGGAAGCAAAAACATTTCCTGTATTTCCTGGATTGCATATCCTAGGACTTACGTTGAAGGGAAACTGGTGCCAATGATGGCCAAATGGTAGCATTTTCATCACTTTATATCTGACCTTAAGAACTTGGCTGTTTAGTAAATACACTTATTACTTCATTTAATCTCTGGAGTCTTCTTAAAATAACATAAGACTAAACCACTACTGCACTATAGGCCCACACAGATGCAGGAAATCACAGAAGCTTTTCTGAACACTTTTGAAGAAATAAATGTTCAGGAAGCCTGAATCAGCACCAAAGCCACAAAATTTTTACACTGGCTGATTTTTAGTAAGACTCAGATGAAGCCTTTAGTCTTTATTATTATCTTTCATGACATTAAACACTGAACTTGACCCATCTTTGCCCACTTGCCATTGACTTGGATGCCCTATGGTTCTCAATAGCAGCTGGCAGACTGATGAGATTTTCTTGATGCGCTTCAGACAAACAGGTAATACACTGTAAATTTTATTGCTGTCAGGCACATTCCTAATTCTGCTAGGTGAAGCGACCATACCCTTCACTGGAGTATGTTACAGTAGCAACCTACTAGAAAAGTTCTTAATAAGGAACTTGCTTTTTAAGAATAGCAATGCTCCATATTTATGGTGATCAAGAAACTTGTGTGAGATAATTTGGTATATGTATTATTTCTCATCTCTCAAAATACAGAAGATAAAAACTGGGTCATGAATGCTAAATTGCATTGTATGTCAGCATCACTTGCTGTGCTATTTAAAAAATAATTTATTAAAATATAATTTTAGGTAAAGATTGCATTTTTCTTTACATAAGAAGGAAAGTGAGACACTGTGAAATGCACTCTTTAAAGTTATTTAGCACAGTTAAATAGTTTTAGGCAATAAAAGGGAGAATAAGGAGTGTAGAGAGGGGGGCAGTGTAAAATAGTAATATCTCTTTTGTGTCTTAAAAAGAATGGGAATTTGCAAAACCAATTAGTTCTGGACTTCTACAGGCCACTAACATTCTTGTATTCCCCTCTTTTTTTCCTTATGTGTTGCTTGGTTCTGGGATGGATTGTTCCACTGAGGCATTTCAGGAGCTTTCAAAAGAAGAAAGATGCACATCCAACAGAAGTTAGTAAAAATATACTCGAGCAGTTCTATGATTGTAATCATACTGGCACCACAAAACAATCCAAGCTGGCCACCTACATCAGCTGTAATAGAAGGAAATAAACATATGTCATCCAAAGCATCTGGTTTAGTCTAGCAAGCAAACAAAACCCTGCCAGGCTCAAGTGTTAAATAGATTCAATATACATCATCCATCACTTTAAGAAAACAGAATTAATATTCTTAAGAATGTTTACTGAAGAAGACTAATGTGTTTTTTAAAATTCTAAGTAAAGCAAGTACAACACAAGACGTCCTACTGTGAAACAGATACTTAAAATATTTCCTACTTCTATGTCTTTTTAACTGTTCCCTTGCTTCTCATCCCCATGTGTTCCCTCTCCCCTCCAAATCCCCAAAATATCACTGTTCTTATGGTCCTGTCTGTGATATAGCCATAAACTAGTGCCAGACTTAATTCTTAGTCTCAGCTGCTGTCCATACCACAGGTTCTTTAATGGAATGACAGGAGACAGTATCAAAAATGACCACGAGACAGACATAGTTATTAATATTACAATAGGAAAAGTCTGTCTTCTTGTTCAGAAGCCACATACTTTATGATTCAGGAGGAGAGAGAATTAAAAAGATAGTGGGTTTTTTTCCTGGTGTTTTTTAAAATTAGTATTTTTAGATTAATTATTAATCAGTAATATTAAACATTCACTTACCAAGCAACTCAGATATAGTCAAGGCCTTCTGCTGCTGTGTTATTTTGTAGCTCAGATCATGATATTTAATCTCAATACGCACAAGGTTTTGCCTAATGACAAATACATAGAGTTTACTTGAGAGTCAGGAGTGCTGTTCATTTTTACCAACATCTATCAGCATAGTCTGAGTTCAGGGAGAGTGATGGTGTCTTTTAATGAAAAATTAGATGAGTGTTGTCAAAATCAGTTACATGAGAGTAGGAAAAGACCCAAATTCTAATAACAACAGCAGCTTATCAGGAGTAGATCTTCATGCTATGTTGAAAAAGGGGATCTAGATCTGTACTGTGGGATAGACTCATACATTTTAAGGGTCACCGAGAGAAACTTGAGTGGAAATGTCAAGAAAAGTGTAATCTACCATTCTTGATTATGTGCAACCGTTCTATAATTCTTCAGAAGTGTGAACAGATACAAGTTTTTGTGATGACAGTGACTATGAGCTCTTTAACAACATTCATGAAAATAAAGTACTTTCTATACAAAATCAACACATCTGCCTCTTCGGGTGGTAATTCTGAAACTCAGGTAGCCCTGAGGATAATAAAAATAATCTTATTCTCCTATCTTCTGTTAGTAAGGCTCCTGCCCTTGTCATGGAGTTGCTAGCAGAACTATCCAATAAATATTTAACTTTTCCCTCCTTACATCTTCAGAAATAAATACATCACTATGTTTTATCGTTTGGAATATGTACTCATTCATGTGTTGGCAGGAATCCTATTGGTTAAGGCCTGGTAACGGGGGAATGTCCGGTATGTTCACTTGCTTAATTGAATAATTACTGAATTGCACATGATGTTTACAGACAATAAAATTATCAACAAAGATAAAATGTCCTCAAAAGATTAATATCTTTTGCATATAACAACTGGCTTAATTTTCATAATGTTCATTGGGAACAGACTTTTTAATAAGGGCTGTAGATATAGCACAAGAGGTAATGGTTGTAAACTAAGGGAGGGTAGATTCAGACTAGGTATAAGGAAGGCCGTTTTTACAACAGGGGTGGTGAAACACTGGAACAGGTTGCCCCGAGAGGCGGTGAATGACCCATCCCTGGAAACATTCAAGGCCAGGTTGGACTGGGCTCTGAGCAATCTGATCTAGCTGAAGATGTCCCTGCGCATTGCAGGGGAGTTGGACTAGTTGACCATTAAAGGTCCCATCCAACCCAAACCATTCTATGATTTGTATAGTTCCATTTTCATGTATAAACATATGCAAGCACTTGAAGACTGATGGCTTCAAAAGTGAGAAAAGTGAAGTCACTGAGATGATGAATCTCACAGATATTTAATGAACCAAATTTTCTACAGTTGTTTGTAAACATACTTTGACATATATACTTATGAGTTCATGTAGCACATGCCTTAATACTTACTCGTACTGCTGACATCTATGGCTGTGAGCAAGAGGCAATTCAGTCTATGAAACTGTATTAAATTCTCTTTGACAACTAGTTCATATCTTTCTAGCAATAAAAATCTGGAAATAATCCCATTTTTTGATATATAATGCTTGTGTTTGCGAGGAAGTCTGGAATCAATTCATTATATCATAACAGAAAGGCACAGTCTATTAAAGCATAAGAATACATCTCTGAATTTAAAAGTGTGCAGATCAGGTCAGTGCAGTCTGCATACTGAGCAACACAGCTCTATGCATAACATAAGTCTTATCGCCTTTTCCTGGATAAAAGATGTAGTCAGTACTGTTCAGATGTTTTTACACTAGAAGGTATTTCTCTTGGGTGTAGAACTACCTTATTTTGCTGTGTAGTCCTTTCAATCACACAAAACCGTCCTATTTCACTCTTATGTTACCTCATGAGAATTAATATTGTACCAAGGATTTTCTAAATAACTTTTAAACATAAATGGTATTAGGGAATTCTATTAATAATAGAAAATATTGAATTTGTGGCATTGCTGCTAAAATTAAAGCTAGGTCTTCAGTGCTTACAAAGCTTCCTTTGGGAATAGGCTGAAAGGAGAAAAACTTAGTATCTGTGTTATTTATTGCCCTAATTTGTGGAAGTGTGAAGATTTGCCTTCTCTATTGGATGGATGTCTCACATGGATTGTGGATAGGTTTGATAACCCTGATTTTCTTATACTCAATTGAAACAGTGATCAAAAAACTTTGTAATAAGAGGTCAGTGATACAGAAGGTAATTGAGAATATTATTTTTTGAATGCATTATCTGTTCTTTGTTATCCACAGTCTTAGATGTATCTAAATATATTATATACATATATGTATCTCTATGTATAATGCATACATATATATATACCCACATATATATATATATATATATATATGAATTTGTATAAATCTTAACCAATTTTGTCCAAGAGATTATTTTATCTCACAGACAACATTATTAGTACCACACATAAGAATATCTTTTTAAGGTCATATTTTCATCATATGCTCTGCAAGCATGGTTAAAAAGAATCGATAATTTCTTTGTTAGACAAGGTATTAAGCAAGATTACCTGATGTATTCTGGGCTTTTCTTCAGTTTTGTAGAAAAGTATTTTATGGCTTTTTCTCCCCCAAAGCTTGAATAGGTGACAGTGGTAGGATAATCTGTTTCTTCACATGGTGCAGGGCAAGTGGAATTGTGTGTTCCTACTGTACATAATCCTTTTATCTCTATATAATCTGAAATTTCAGGAGAAATAATTGATATAATATTTCTAAGAAAGCACACAGTTGAAAAACTTCCTTAAAAAAGCTTACTAAATTAATTTTAACTGTCTTTGATAAATGTGTGGGTTAATTATTCCAAGAAGAGTGGATACTTGTCAGTTTTGAAGGAACAAATAAGTATTTACAATTGTCATTTGGGAAACTGGTGCGCAATAATAAGGGGTGAAATACTTTTCTCTCTTTTTCCAAAGAAATCCAACACCTCTTTCTGCCTTCATCAGGGCTTTATGTGCTTATTATTTCTCACCCACAGTTAAACAAAAGTGCAACGGAAGACTTTCCATGTTCTGTGCTAGCTTTCTAATTAAATATTTAGATATATATACTTGGTCTTATGCCTAGGTGCCTGCCCAGCTCATTTCAGTGCACAGAAACAACTTCCAGAGCAGTTCCAATTGTAGTCTGCTATCATCTGATACCTGTTCAAAAACTTAGGTAAGCTAAGTTCCCTTTACCTTAACCCCTCCCTGCCATTTGATAATTGGGCTCAAGACAGCTAAGGAGGCTTAGAGAAAGCTTTGTCTCTTCAAATGCTGAAGAGAAACCATAAAATTCTGCAGGTCTGGCCGCTCATGAAAGTGGGGAGCCATTCCTCTAACAAGGCTCTAACAGAAAGTAATCGTTACAGAAATCTGGGAAACCTAGTGGAAAAAAAATGTAGATGAAAAATTGTAAGGCATAAATGTTTCCTAAAGCATAAGACTTCACTCTGAGATGAGTACAGCAATCTCTTGCTTGTGATGCTTTTTTTGTCCTGTTTGTGTGCTGGTGGAGGTTGTGTCTGGTCACTCTGCTTGTGGGCTTCTCACTTTTGCAGAGCACCAAGGAGGAGATACCTCAGCCTGTTAGCTGATGATTTGAAATACTCTCCAGGCATGCAGGGGTTGTGGATTTGTTTCTGGATAGGCAGCCTTTAGAGTGCCTAAAATAAATGCTCGTACCAACAGTAGTCCTGCAGATACTGGATCAGTGTGCTGTCACTTGAGATTTGTTATCCTACCTCTCCTACACTATCAAAGGAGAGTCAGCACTCAAATGGGATCCTGGATGGATCCACATACCTACACACCAGGTTCACCATCCTCCTGGGGTCCAGCTCTTAATCCTATCCATCCTTCATAGGACTTTGGGGTAATTTTTGCGTAATGCTCTGGGTTTCTTTGAAATTCAGTCACCGAATGTCCATTAAATAAAATAATATACATCTTTTCTTCATGTCAGGCTTTCAAAGATCATGGTTGTAATAAGAACGTGAACTTAGTGGAATCCATTTCAAAATAGCCACAGGGAAAAAAAAAAAGTAATCATTCACAGTAATAGGTCTTGCCTGAATGTTGCATGCACCTAATCAAAACAGTCCCCCCCACCAACTTCTGAGTCTACTAGTCACTCAGAGTCACGTTACACAATAGAAACCAAAGCAATTAAAAGAAAGCTTTCTGAAGTTCATGCAAAGTTACTTCTCAGATTACCATTTTAAGTATTTTCCAGAAGTCTGTTGTAGTGACTTACAAATTTCATTTCCACTGTGTGCAGATTATTTGTTTATGGAAAATGCATTTGGAGTGCTTTCAAAATTTATCATTAACTTTCCTTTGAAAGGTAAAACCTTAAAGTCCAGTGATTTATATTTTTACCAGTTAACAAATCTTTTATTACTGTGCTGTTCAATCTTGCACAAATAGTACAACATTGGATCTAGAAGCATGATACCATGAAGATGTGAAAAAGCTAGCCAGAGGCTGGTAAGTGAAAACAGATTAGTTGAATGTTCTTCCAGTTTAAACCATTTCTGATTGCTAGAATGAATTCTTCTGTTAGTTTATATATATATATATGGGTTTTTTGGGGGTTTTTTTTTGGTTTTGTTTTTGTTTTTTAATGAGCATATATTTCATGCTCTGTCTGGTCTGTGTTTTCAGAATATTAAAGGAACTGAGATGTATTCCATTTCAGATTGTTTTCAGTATTTTGGTTTAATTGTTAAATATTGTCTACTATTTGGAATTGGATTAGAAAACATGAATATGAAGTTATTACTTACAGACTGCTGGATAAACACATTTGTAAAACTTCAGCAAGTCACATTCTGTTCCATTTCCTAAAAATAAATAAAAATGTTTAGGAGCCTCAATTAACCATCTAACCCTTAGCTCTATTTGTACTAAACCGAAATGTAATGTCATCAAAGCCTGCTCCCCACTTCACGTTAATGATTACACAAGTGAGAAATCAATTCAGTTGGGCACAGTGCAGTTGCAGCGCTAGAAGGTTACAGAGTGAAGAGACACAACAGACGAAGCCAGGAGGCTGCTGTTGGAGCAAACATCTTCATTATGTGTACCAGCCAGAACTGCCTTTAAGCTTGTGGCTCCCTCTTTGTGTTAGCTTGCTAAAGACAGGAATTTCTGCTTTTCCTAGTGGAAATAAAAAAAACCAAAAACCCATAGTAAGGTAGATTTGATATATAATTATATCCCATGTGTTTCTGCAGACATTCTGAACTTCATGCAAGAGTTGTTTGGAGATCTAAGGGGTAAGACAGTATCCTGAGCTAGAGCAAAATTTTCAGATTTCAGATGGCTTCAGTTTTACCCCTTTTTAAAACTTTATCCCCTCACATGGAAATGTTATGTAGCCATTTAGCACACAGCTCGAGAAGGCATTGCTCTCCCTTATCTAACTGTCTTTATACGAAGCTGTCACCCCAGGCATGGGAGACCCAGGCTTAATTGCCTTGGCACCCCCCTTTCCATGACAGCTTCCAGAAGACTGCTAGCCTTCTTTCCCAGAGGGTCTCGAACAAACAGGCTAGAGATTACACATTCAGGGGTCTGCTTTAGTAAGAGCCTTCTACCTTGCTTGAGCATATTAAAAAAGTACAATGAGTCAGAAAGTGCAGGCTTTCTTGTGATCTAGTGGCTTTCTTGTGATCTAGTTGTGAAAAAAAAGATGTGCAAGAGCAGAGAGATTTAGGTTCCAGCTCTTGCTTTAGGTGACAATACTATTGTTACATTTAATGCTGAAAAGGTTTGAGGGCTCAGTGTTACTGCTTTACATTTCTAGAGTGATTAAGAAGCCTGGATACTTGAGGGGAGTGTTAGGGCATGCACCTGGTGCTCCACATTTGAGGCTGATTAGAAGGCTCCATAGCATAGCCAAAGCTTTTTGGCTTTTGTAGAGGCTTTGCTACTGCCAGCCTCTTGCCACAGCTCACGTGGGGTACCTCAAATTCTGTCTTCAAGCAAGCTCTTCTACTGTGGTTGCTGAACACCTGCCTGCAAAGCGAGTTTTCTGGGGTATGTGTGAAAATATATGCCTTCTTATGGGTTTAGTTCTAGCTCCTTTGGAAGTCAGGTTGAAGACTACAGACCAGTCTCACACTCCTGAGGCATAATTGTGTCTTCCCAGTTTTTGGACTGTATCCTAAGAATAGACAATGACCCAGATGTTAGGTCTAGACTTGACCAAATATCTTGCTTGTTTTCTTGGAATTGAAATTAATCTCAGCTGTAGATATCCCTCAAACATGTGCTCTATCTCCTTTGCTATTCAATAATGTGAGAGGTCTTCCAGGAAGATGATCAGTGTGTGGTATGATGATACTCCTGAGGAATACCTGGAAGAATGAATGGCAAACAGCCACACCAGTCCTGTATGTACCGGGCTTTGCATTCCAGCAAACATCCATTTGTACTATAAATCTTGTGGTACTGAAGCTTTATATCAGGCTTGCACTCTCCCCATGGGTATTCTTGGATAATTGACTGTAGGGTAATAATAACAAAAGATATAATTTTTTTTTTGCCTGTGTTTTAAATGTAGGTATTTCTTTTTCACATTTTAAAGTGCTGAAGGAAGCCTGTTGAATATATAAACAGTAACATTGTGTTTTAATTGGAGGCAATTATAGTTTGTGCTCTTGGGATTAAAAAAATCATCTCTCTCGCAGAAAAAGGAGGGCCTGATCAGACAGCATAGTCCAAAATGGTACAGTGCTCTGCTTAGATTCCACTAGGAATCTGAGACCCCCTTAATGGTAGCAGACTGTGTTGATAGGGAAATGCTGTGCTGTCCATTCATCATTATCTGTCAATGAAACTGTAAAATTATAGGAAAGAAAGGCTGACTTTGATAGAGACAAATTAGGAAAACCAGTGATACCCTCCTGAAATAGCAGTAATTTTCTTCATGTCTCGAGGAAATGTTATCTTTTGGAGTCACTAAGGCATAATAAATATTTTACTTTCCAAAATGTCTATTTCATTGTCAGTGCTTCAGAAGAGAATTAGAGACAGTAAAAAACACTGCTTCCAGTTCATGGACAAAGTCCTTACCTTCAGCTGGCGGATTGCGACCTGTGCGTGCATCCCGACTGGTGTCAATAACCCTAAACCATCAAAGCGTGGAAGCTCTTGGGGTGAGTGGATAACAAAAGTTATTCCAGCATCAGTATAACCAAGAGCAGGTTCATCGGTGAATTTGTCCTGATACAAAAAGAATTGTTTAAAGTAGTTTTGTCTTTGCTTACCATCTGAAGCTTTAGCTATATTTAATGTGGTCCTATGCTATATAGTCTTGTATCTCTAGTAACTTTTTGGCAATTTACAGGAAAGTATAGAAGTAAACAGACTTGAATCTCCTGTGTTCATTATCTCTGTGGGTTTCCTTCCAGTTGCTATAAACTTCTTATAGCAACTTACTTTTAACTTACTTAAACTTACTTTTTTATTCCTTTTGGCATCCCCCAATTTTAAAAGCAAGAAGTCATAGATGAGTGTTTATTCATAACTTGGATATTTGTTTGGTTTACTTGAAACTACCCATCACATTTCAGCAAACTTTCCATTATTCTCTACAGAACCTTTCACTTCTGACTCATAATTCCTAGAGAACAAAAGTGAATGTCTAAGTCATTTATCAATCTTTTAGTTTTCTTCTCTGTTCTCACAATGTGATATTTATGTTTTTTCTGCTTTTTGTTGGTCAAAAGACAATTCTAATGTCAGAAACAATTTACAGTGCAAAGGCCAGGTCTTGGCTAGCATTGAGCTGCTGCAGCTGCTGTAACTAAAATTTGGTGCCACTTAGAGACTGGCACCAGATGACTTTCCCGACTGGGCCTTTTATTAAAATGAAATTGTGTTATCCTAAACTGCTTGTATAAAATTAAATTACTCATCTCTTGATATGTTTCAGTTGTAGGTGAACAGTGCATGTATATGGTCACTCACAACCTTCCCCCCCTTAGCTGGGACAGGGTCAATAATAATTCTGTCTTTTTAAATCTGTATTTAAAGTACCCTCTCACTTGGAAACAGTCTTGATTTAGAATTTTGTGCATGAAATTCTGGAGGTCTGTGTAAACCCGATGACACAAAAATCCCAAACCAAACAAAAAGACCCCTCCACTAATTTATAAATTACTACATGATTCATTGTTTATAATCCTTAGGATAGCTGTACCTGCTGGACGTCAAAAAGCAAATGTAAGCCTCTTCCAGACAAACTCACTCTTCTTGCTGAAAGATCATTGTGATTAAAGGTAAAGCAGTTCCCATATTCAGTGAAAACATGTTCAAAATCCTTCAATAAAGGAAAATAGTGAACAGTGAAATGAAAGAAAGAACACTTGAAGTTTCCTTAGTTAATTACAATGCAAGAGAGGGACTACTGGGGTTGGTGGGTTATTTTGGTTGTTTTATTTTTTCCCCCGAAGTGCTCAATGTTACAATTAGAAAAGTGGTAATTGATGGAAATATTCAAAAGTATTTCAGCCCTTTCTATAGAAAATGAAGGAGAAATTTCACATTGTTTATTAATACTTACGAGCTGCTCAGAATAATTTAATGAGGTCCTGTGTTATTTCTATACCTGTTATATTATATAGAAATTATATATTCAAAACCCACTTTTATGTTTTTTTCCATTAGCTGCTTAATGAAGACTGTTTCAAAACTAAATGTCATGTTACATATGAAAGTAAAGTATTTGCATTTTTTCCCAAAGCTACCTCATAATTTAATATGACTGCATCTCATTGCTTTAGTTTTAGTTATTAGCACTAGTTTCTTCCAGTTAAGAGAAGTCTCCAACGCCTAATTTTAGAAACTATGGCATGTCTAAAGGTTAGATTAAACTGAAAGAATATAGGCCTGACTTTTTTGTTCACATTTTCTGTTTAAGTTGGGAATTTCTTTACAGTAGAATCGACATAAAAATGTGATGATCATATTTTTTAGGTCTTGTCTAAAATTTCCACAGATGGGCTATTTTCATTTCAGTATGTAAAATTCCTGTGGACTCTACATATAATTATCTTGTCTGTCTATATTCTTGACCTCAAGAGGAAAACTACGGAATCATGTAATGCAAAAACTTCATTCAAACTGTCCTTCATTATAAGCTACTGATGGAAAAGGTTGTTGGATACAGCCCGGAGGTATGACAGCTTTCAAAGGCTGCTGTCTGTGCAGAAGTGGCATTAGGCAGAAAGCAATTTAAACTGAAATCTCATCTTACAGCTCAGAGAGTCCAGCAGGCTGCCTCTGCAGTCAGTGGGAGAATCGAGGCCCTCAGGGTAATTTAGAGTGGGACTTTTGTTCTCTGTGTTCTGACTATAAAGGGAACACAGAGGGAGTAGCTGGCAAAGCTAGATGTCTTAAGCTGAGTGTAAGAATATCTCCCCTTCCTTTCCATGCTACTGTTGTAGTAAAATGAATATATTTACCTGTGGGTAACATGGCTTTCCAAAAAAATCACACTCTAGCAAAGTGCTGCTGTTCAGATAAAACCCATTTTGCTTTGTGAACTCTTTGATGCTGAAATTCTGGTTCCCAAGAAGGAAATCATTTAACTCCGGAGAATATTTATCTTCCATAGCAAATTTTTGGAGAATTGCAGATACAATGTTCCAAATTAAGAAAATTACTTTCAGGTTGCTCACTGCATGAGCTTGAAACCTGTCAGTGAGAAGGAGAAAGAATTGCTGGGAATTCTGCAGTTATAGGTCTGGTCTCAAGGCTGCTCTTGACAAAACTGTGACACAATTTGTTGTCTGATGGCAAACTATAAGTGATTCTTGCCCACCAGGCTGCAGTTTGATCTCTACAACATGAGTAAACAATACAGTCTCTATCTCTAGGAATGTATCTTCCATATCTGGAAACAAAAAATGGACACCTTCCCATGGCTATTCTGGTTGGTCATATAGGAAACATTTCTGTTGTGTGTGGTTGTTTATTAAAAAATAAAACCCAAATCCCCTGAGTAGATTAGCCATTCACATAAGCCAACAACCAGATCTGTAGAACTGATGACAAGCTGAACAATTGCATTTACCTGTGGGAAACTAGCTGAGAGGAGCTGTCCCTTTCATAAAAGCTGTCTTCCTTAATTTGGAAAGTTGAATCCTGAGCTCATCTTCAGTAATCTCATGTACCTGCTTTACTAAGGCACTACACCCCAGTGTAGAGACAGTCTACCATCCCATGAGCTGATGGCACAGTGGCTTAAATCAAGAGTGATTCTTACTCTTTGAACCCACTTGAAAAGTCTCAAAAACATGATCAGACTTTGGTGGTGCTTTCCTTATGTACACCATTGAAGTCCTTTATTGAAGTAAAGTAAGGATTTACGGAAGTTATAGTTTTGAAAAGAGAATAAGCACAAATTAAACTGTAGTGCCGTGTCCTCTTTAGAATTGACATTTTATCTTATTTTTAAAAATGTATTAATGTATTTGTATAATAAATCTTAATGGCCAAGTTTAAGGAAGATTAGTAAGAACAGCTCTTCACAACTGCATTTGAGTCAAAAAATAAAGACAAAGGGAGTCCCGTGCCTCTTTGTCCTGGTAACAAAACCCCCCCTGGTTACTAAAAACAGGAGGGGAGGATAAGCACAGCGTGACTGGCAGATGGACATGGCAGCAAACTGTTACTTATATGGAAAAATGCCATGCTCAGTAGCTGCCTCCTTACAATGTGCTGCTGCTATAGTCAGGAGAAGCGAGGCACATTTATAACAGCCATGCCAATGTTGTGTGGTATAACCCAGGGTGGCTTTATGCAGGTAATGGGAAGGTGGCACAGGGAGGCAAAATGGCTCCAGGCGCTTGAGACTTGGACATCTGGCTCATTCTACCAGCAAAAGGTAAAAGATTTTAAAATTTACTATTACTATTATTATAAAAAATTTACTATTTTTTGAGGGTAAAATTTGGATAAACTTTCTGTATTTCTAAAACTGTTCCTAGATTCCATATTTGCTCTAAAATCAGGCCATAGTTTTATTACATTATTTTCAAAGTGGCTGCACTGAATGTTAGCCATTGTCTTCAAATGTAGAAATCTGTAGTGAAGTTCTTTCTTAGACACATGACTTCCAAACAACCCAAATGCTTCCCTCCTGCAAAAACCACAGACATCACCTGGAGCTGTAAAGGCTGAGCACCTCTGAAAAAAGAGTACCTGTTTTACCTAAGATTTCTACTTTTGTGTGAGGTTTCTATTTAAATTCATTTGCTAATCTTGTATTTTATTTTTAACATGGCTGTGGCTGATGGCTGTCCCTTAGTTATACTGTAAAAGCAACATTCATACATAGAACAACACCATCAGCGGAGTTTTTCTACTCCAGCTTCTGTTGTGAAACTTAAAAATTATGTCATCTGTTCATCTGAAGGAAGGGGAAGATTTTTTTATAAAAGCAACCTTCCTTTCTTGATTCTCATATTTTCATCTTCATTTAAAATACCATGCAGTGGTATGGAAGACATGACCCTCATAGCCATATTTTCCTATTTCCATGTGATTTGTCCAAACAAGTTGTGGAACCTGACTGCTTTCAGATAAAGATATATTGCGTCTCAAGAGCAAACAACAAATGTAATTTTTACCTGTTCAAGTTGCAAAAGGTCACAGCGGGGAATTTGATGTTTTCCACGTACTGAACCACCACTGTAGTTGTGGTTGGCCAGCTGAAGTAGTAGATGAAGCGACTGCAGATCTGCCAAATGACAATGGCAAGGCAGCTTGCAACTATCAGCAGCCACAGCACTCTGCGAGCCTTGCTCTGCGTGTGGACAATGTTATGTATGCCATGAAACGAAGTGGATGAGGCAAATTCCTCATGATACTTCCTTCTGCCTTCCAAATGTGGCAGCAGTTTCTTTATTAAACACAGTCGTATCTTTTCCAGTATTCCTGAACATGGAACAAAGTGAAAACATTTTTTAAAAATTAGCATTTGACCATCACTTAAGAAAGGAATCCACATAAGCTGAAAATACTGAAAAGCAGATGTAAAATTTCTCTTTAATTTTACGATCTCTCTTTACATAGTGAATTTTCTTGTGAGGATGGAAGAGTTGTGTGCTAAGAGATGAGCTCAGTGCTGCCCTGAGTACAAGCTCTATCTTTCAAAATTTCAAGCACTGTTTAAAGCAGTGTTTAACCACTTTAATTTAAAAGAGTATTTCGACTTCTGGGGGAAAGACTAGATTTTGACATACCTCAGTAATCTAAAGCCATAGGTTGCTGTGAACTTACTGTGAAAAATCAAATATCTGATTTTTACAGTAATAACCCATTAAAGGACTGGTCCTTCACACATGCTCTGAGAAATAAGGCTAAAACGGAATTATATGGAATGACATGAAAGGGAATTTCACTCTTTCAGTATTAAAAATTTCAGGATAGACTTAGAAGGTTACAGGTTCAAAAGAATATCTAATATAATTTTCTTAGGTTCATACTTTTCTGGTTCCATAACTTTGAAATAGGAATGGGTTAGTTTTCATTTGCCCCATGTTTTCTACAAACTGATATTAAAATAAACCAAACCATACAACATTTAGTTCTAAGTTTGAGGGCTATAGCAGTAATGAATATAATCAATACCTGTAACTGTAGTAACTTTCTTATGCTTGATGCTTAATGATCTTTTTGGCATGATTTAAACCTATTTTTCTCTCCCAAAAGATCCAAATAAGGGAAACTTCATGAGACCTTTTTTATACCTTGTCATAATTGGATCAGTCTCTGTGCAAAGTGCTTTTTTTATGAATTGCTATCCACTACTTTATTTTGACATTAAGTCCATAAGAACAGTAAATCAAAGCAAGCTTGTGAGACAATTATTAGTATCTCAAAATATATTATTTAGATCAATGTTTAACAGCAATGAAATGCTTCCCTTCTTCTGTTTTTAACCAAAAGTTAGGTTTAATAGTTTGCACATGTGGTAGGAAGAGAATACAGTCTTTTTAAGGTTGATTTGCTTGAGGCTATTACAGTCAGGCAAAGGAACAAAGGGATGTGAGAGTCAGCTGCCAAAACCACGTCAGCCGCATCAGTACTCTGGGGTGTTTCTTTGCTCCAGAGTCTCTGGACCATGATAATGAAATCCCAGATGGTGCTGGATTTCAAAACGTTTCTGAAGGGAAAGTATTTACTTCATGTTGTTCTTTTGAGGTCTGAAGACCTGCAAGAACTTTGATCAATATTACATAATCTACTATGACCCCATTTTGTCATCAGACAGTTTTTCACTACAAAACTATTCAAAAGTTTCTCTCCTAGTTCTAGGGACTACTGGGACCCATTGCAAATCTGTTCAGCCATGTGTGGTTTTGTACATCATGCTGGAATGCAGAGGATTTCTGGTTTTGCTGTCGGTTTCTCTCTCACCAGCGCGTGGGCAGTGGGAAGAGTTCTTTGTGTGTTCCCTGAAAAAGAGCGGAGGGGATTACATTCCTAACATGTCTTCATTTGCTGCCTGTAGACTCCACCAAGAGACCACAGGCAGGTCACATCCCTTTCTCCAAGGACAGTGCTATGTGTGTTTATTCTTCCTATATGCGCTGTGCTAGGTAAGAGAATGATTGCATGTCCCTACATAAAAATCCAGTACTATAAAAAAATACTAGTTGCCTTAATCAGAAGAAATGCAACTTTGAATCTCTGCAAATATGTAACTAAGCTGTATTTCAGTTCTTGTGCATGGCTAGTACAGTAAATAGTAGTAAGTAGAAATGATGTTTCACCTGGTTGCAAAAGTTTTGCTTTTAATGCATGAGATCATCTAATAATAGCATGCTGCTGCTTTCATTACTCTGGTCTCTCACCAGAGCAATTAGCACTACTGTGTGAGTGCCTTAAAGAATCTTACTCCCAGATTTCTTTAGAAAATATTAAAAAAAAAAAAAAGAAAAAGAAAAACAATTGTTAGCTACTCCAAGTGGAGTCAAATGGTAAACTTCTGGTGTGAAATTTGACACATGGGGTAGATTGGAAAATGGTATCAAATGTGTGAGTTAGGACTAGCCATTGATTTGTGATTTGGTCTGTTGATAAGGAATAGATACATTCCAGTGATATATAATTAATAACAGAATGGTTATTCCAGGTCTCAGTGAACAGTAAGATAACACACCACAGTAAAGGATGGGTGTGAGATTATAAATTATCCACCCTTCCTTCCCTTTAAGGGTGGGTGCATGCATCCTGTGCTGTGCAACACTTAGGCTGTGCCTACCTGGCCTAAGGCTGTGTAACCTGCTCACAGCTGAGCTAGCTGTGAGTTAAAGAATCTGAGCTCCTGCTAGATAGACAGTAAGGCCTTGTAAGAACTTAGACACATGAGACAATAAGGTCTTGGGAGCACAGTGTTCTTTTAGTAGCAATGCAAAGGACATTTAATGCAGAAAATTAATAAATCAAAATTTTACAGCAGATTCAAAAAGTAGAGAATGGATAAGCAAAAAAGCAAGGAGGTAACTAAATGAGAGGAATAGAGGAATCCAGGTTCAGGAGCAAAATGCATATTAGGAAACAAATATAGAACATGCATGTAAGAACTAGTAAGGTAGCTCATATGATCAGGATGGGCTGCAGATGCTTTGCCTTGGGAAACACTGGCTATGGAAAAGACCTGAGAGCCATCATGGTTAGAAAGATAAAACTGATTTACCAGTAAATGTTGTCAAAGGAGAAATTACTTCCCTGCATGTATAACCAGGGATACATGGACATACTGTTGTGGGCTTATAGAAATTCAAATAGAAATTCACATAGTTATAGGGGCATTCAGAAATTATCCCCTCAGAAATTCACAGTATCTTTAATGTTATAGCTATAAATTGGATTTGAAGGGTTTTTTTACTTTAGTCAGCAGGCAACTGGTAACCACCTGTAACTACTTGCACGGTAACTGATAGATAATAAGAATAAGCTCTTTGATCTAGTGGGGGAAAAGATGTAACAGGACCGAGTGGGAAGAACTGGAAGCTAAGCTGTAGGAGAAATAAGGTACAATACTTCTAATTTTGTACTCCCAATGTTTAATTGTGATTGGATTTTCATTAATATATTAATAAAGAATGGCTTTTAAAAAGATCATTAATCTTCAGCTAGAGCTCTTACCTGAAAGTAGTTATTTCAGGAAGGTTGTATGGCCTCTGTGCTAGTGTTAGTTAGTCTAGATAGATTTCTGATTTCCTCTTTGCCTTAATCTAAAAATCATTCAAGTGTATTACTCAGAGAAGCAATTGCCTAGTTAAAACTATATTAGTTTTATTCTAAATACACAGAGGGTCAATAGCTAAAGACTTTTTTCACTTCTTAAGAAAGCACAGAAATTTTTTTCTACAAGCTCTTTTGAGGTCCCCCTTCTTCTTTGTATCTTGAAAAGGTACACTACTGCTGCTTTTGGACAAGATGACAAATAAAAAACCCTTGGTAAAGTACTCTACTATACCTGGTCACATACCTTTGGCATCCAATTGAATGAATCTCCCGAGCTGGTCCATGAGGCTGTGCTTATTTCAGTAAGGAAGGGATGGACAACAGGCTGCCTTCCCACTGTGCTCACTGCTAGGTAATGGCTTTTATAGAAAACTAAATGGGAGGGGTACTCAATGACACGTGAGACCTGGTAATTTACCTGCCAGGGTTACTATGTTTTGCATTTCATTAACCCAGCCTGCAATGTAAAAAAGAAGATTATTTTTATTACAGGATCAGATATACACATTTATATAAATTTCAATTACATATTGTGCTAATAGTAGTACAGGTACACTTGTGTACTGCATCACCTTGCAAATGTCTTTCCTTGTTTTAGAAAGACCAACTATCTTCACTAAAATACTCTGCTGTTCAAAACTGAATTGCTTCTCTTGAAGTAGATAAGGAACCCCTTCCTGGTCTGGAGGGCAGTCAGTGTCTCTCACTAGGTTCCCACCAGGAACAGGATGCAGTTCATCCCCACTTTGAATAGCTGTCTTCCTAATCGGCTCCAGTTTTCGTGTTCTTGTCGACTTCAGCAAAAATGAGCTGTTAAGAACTGAGCTCCTAAGAACTAACTTTGTGGGTGAGGATGAAAATATATGCAGAGTCAATTATTCCAGCAACTCCTTATGCAAAAGGACAGAGACTACTTTCGTATTAGATGTGCAATATTATTTTATTTGAAATTTTTTTCAAGAAAGGGACTGAACATCTAATAGGAGTGAATAAAAATACTAGAAAATTCAAACTGGGGATGTAATTGACTAAGGTTTTAGGAAAAAAATAAGAAAAAGCCCACCTCACATTCTCCTTCTGATCTGTTTATTTCATTCTCTGTTAGTAATTATCCAGTTGGTCGCCTACAGTGTTCTTGGGTTATCAGGTGTCTTAGCTTGGCTTCTTGGTGCCTCACTGCCTGGTTGTTTGCTATTTTCTGGCTGTGTTGTTAATGCTGCAAGCAACAACGTTAAAGCATTGAACTCCATTTAATTATTCCTGGCTGACAAGACTTCTGTACTCCTTGCAATTCCCAGCTCCCTTTGCCACTGTTGCCCCACCAGCGGGACTCTCTGCTAGGGCATGTTTTGCACAGCACTTGTGTTGACTCAAGCAGTTTTTCAAGATCTGTTTGTAGCTCGACCCCAAACTGATGCTCTGCCGAGTGCTGCAGGTCCATTGAGTCCTATTAATGCAGAGCACCGTAATTCACAGAACCCAGACAACGCCTCTTGCCTGAGTTGCCTGTGTTCATAAAACAAATTATGGCAATCTTTTCTACTGTTATGTTCATGGAATTAAGAAGTACAAACTGTAATTTATTTGCTCTCTATCCAGCAAATGATTCAACTTTTTTTTTTTGTGTTGCTGCCTTACAAAGAGTTTTTATGCTTATGTAATACTTTAGATGAACAAGGCTTGTTTTCCTGTTGAGTTTTACATAAGAAATTGATTTAAAAATTTTTCTTTCTTTTATGGTTGTTTTATATTAATTTTTAAGCAAACACTAAGGGGTGAAGACCAGCCGTCTTGTGTTTGTTCATCCTTCCCAAATGGCTTGGGCAAACAGCTTCCAGGTTGTAAATTGGTCACAGGCAGCTTGCTCTGTCCACTCACTCCTAACATAGATATCTGTTTTTTTAAACCACACATTCCCTAATACTTAATGCAGTAAAGATTAGGAAAACCACAGAGGTGGTCATCACTTTTTTTGTTCATATATAATGTAAATTTTGTACTCAAATAGTTATTTGAAGTCAGTCTTAAGTGCTGTTCAGTTCTTCTTTATGGTGCTAAATTACAAAATAGTGCTGCAGCCAGTCTAACTACATAGCTATTTCCTGAGACAAGTAGATAACATTTCTGATAAAGTTAATTCTTTGTAGCCTAGTTGCAGCAAAATGTCGTCTGAGAATTCTTATGGGCTGTTGAGATAAAATACGTGCATACACAAGTATGTATTTGGTGTATATTTAGCTTTCATTGGACAATTTTGTATTTTTAGAATATGTTAAAGTGTTTCTTTCCAATGCCTGTTACATTGCATGACATTCTATAAGTGCTTCCTGACATTAATGCTTCTGATGTTTTGCTTAGCTCTCTCTTTTAATAGAAGCATCTCAAATATTCTCTACTTTTAAGACAGAAGTAATGCATTTGCTAATACAGCAGGCTACAAATACTTTTACTCAATTAATACAAACATATTAGCAGAAAAAGGGAAAACAGAGAAAAAAACAATGGAGAGATCACCATCTGGATTGTTATAATGTATTGTCATTGCCGTTTCATGGAACGCTGGTAACTAATTGTATATGCAAGCATCTGTCTTGCTCCTTCCTTCAGGCAGGTACTGCCAGTGGGTTCAGCAATGGGGGCAGGAGGACACAGGGGGCTGCAGCAGAAGGTGTTCAAGGAGAGTTTGAGGACTCATTGAGTCACTCTCTACATTGAGGAGGAACTGGCGATAACTGGAGAAATTATGAGCCTCTCATCATTGTTTTCTAGTGCTTACAGCTGCTAGAAATCTCCTTACTTTTTGTTTTCTTAGGCCTGTGTTATCATGCCATAATTTAAACTGGTTACTCCTTTTCTCATCCTCTGGTATATGGAAGTTGCTTGTAATTCTTCCTTTTTAAAGGAAGATATTTCTCAGTTCCCCCCACAATCTTCTTTTAGTTATATAGATGAATTCTTTCCATCTTTCTTAACAGACCATGTTTTCTACATCAAAAATTTGTTATTTTTGCCAGCATCTTCTGAGCCCTTTCCACGTTGTCTTTATCTGTCTTGAAGAGTGGTGCCCAGGACATAATATAACAGGTAAATTCTTTCTGGTGCTGGATGGAAAGGAGGGATTCCATGTCATGTAGAAAGTTTATATTTAAAAATTCTAGTATAAGATCTTCTCTAAAAAATCTCTTATTTTCTAGGTTGGCTATCACAGCTGAACTTCAAAAGTACTGCTCTTTGCATTACTGAAGCTGCGCATTATTAATTTCAGTACATTAATGTAATTTTGGATTCTAGCTCCCATCTGCCAGCACGCTATTACACCTTGCAGCTGTTGTAATTTGTCAGTTTGAGAAGTGTACAACCTCTTCCATCATCCCAGCCATTAATGATAATACTAAACAGGATGAGATGAGCAAATTTGTATCAACATTTGTCCTAAACCAACCCTTTGCACTTGCCAGACTGCTATACTGTGGAGTAAACAGCAGCACGAGTTGAGCCACATGGAGGCATGGGAGTAGCTTATGGTTCCAGGTTTGTGCTTCACTGGACCTGACTGGACCTTCACTGGACCCAGAACTGGGGTGTTCAGGAGGGGAAAAACAGCACCCTTCCTGTGAAAAAGGATTACACCCTGCAATGTGGGCTGCGAGGCATTAATAGAGGGTAGGTTTGCCTTGGAACAATGCTGGGGCACGTATTCAAGATATGTTGTTTCTCCTAAGTTTGTAGTTCTGGCTGGCACTGATACATTTACATTGATGAAAGGAGGGTGTTTTGGCAATAGAAGTAAAAGAACATTTTCTCCATACCTGGGGAATAGTTATCAGTCAGAAATTATCAGAATGTGAGAGAAATACTGCTGTATTCTGCTGAGCCACAAATGAGAGACAGCAGAGGGAAGGTTGTGCTGGGATGTGTGAAACATAAATGGAAGTTAGAAGTATAATGGGAAGTGATGACACAGTTCTTTGTGTTTAAGAATTTGAACAAATGCAATATTTAAAAAAAAAAATCTTTCTAGCACTATCTCGTCTCTTTGTTTGTATTTTGCAAGACCTTGAGCTCTGTTCCTCCCCCAGGTACAAATATCTGATTGGGTTATTAATATATTGCATCAACTTTAAGCTTGTTTGTTTTAGCCCAGAGTCACCAAATTTTAGTTTTATTAAAACAAACTGTTAATTTCAAAAGCTAGTTAGATATCAAGTCCAGTTTTGAAAATCACGAAACACTCATTTCAGCAGAGGATACGTTTTTGTGCCAAGTTTATCTTCTGCTCTTCACCTTCCTTTTATGTGTCTTTATTCACCTGTCTGTCTCATGTTATTAAATTGGCTGAGGAAGTAATTTTTGTTCAGTCCTGGCAGAGTAGCCAGCACAGTGAGGTTCTGGCTTAGGACACTGGGGGGCTTCACCTCTGCAATTTGAGTTGCACCTTGTCAACAAAAACAGTAGCTGCTGTACTGCATTTCACTATTATAGTTGTGTGTTTGTTGTCCAAATTATTCCATCACTATAATTTTATGAAATTAACAACGCAAAATATATACATAGAAAAGATATTTTCCTTTTGAGTACTTCATCTTACAAAGATCACAGCAGACTCTGCTCAAGTGAAGAACAGGGTGACTGGGACTAAAAAGGTATAGAATACTTATTTCTCATTAGCCATGACTTAGTACCAAACAGAAATGAAAATCACTCAATTATTTGGGAGGAAGTTTGAAACTTGCACAGGGAAATACTCTTTCATGTGATATGTACTTCAGTTATGGAAGTCATTGCTGCAGGCTGTGGTTTCACAGAATCTACTAAAAGGTTCTTAAATGCAAGGACGCAGGTAACTTAGGTAGTCCTGGGCTATCAGCATTGGAATGTTAGATGAATATGCTGGGGAAATTATCACACTGTAAGCTTGCTTTTCAGTTTGTCGGGTGGCTTTTTGTTTGTTTTGGGTTTTTTTGGATGGTGTTTTGTTTTTAAATGTTTATTTCTTTTTTTCTAATGGTTCTTCCCAAGACATCTTTTAGTTTATTTTTGAAACTTTTCAGCATGGCATGACCTACTTGGATCTCTGACTCACTGTAGCCACTGTTTCACAGGTGGAAGCCATGTGTGCTGGGTAGCTCCTAGTCTGCAATTGTTGGACAACAGTGTTGGGAAGCTTCAAGCGTCACTTGTTCGTAGTGAGAAGTTCTCTGAACTCTTTCTTCAAGTTAGCAAACACTAGACAAACCAATTGATCTGTGATGGTTTTGTAATCAGAATGAGAGTTTGAGCATTAGAATGGGTGACACTGTCCAAACCACTCACGTGTGAATTTTTTCTTTTCCGTAAGTGATTTTGTGTAGGAAAGCTTGAGATTTGGCTTGGGTGAACAGGTCGCTTCCAATTCACACTCTTGTTGGATTCATGACAGTACATAGGAGGTCAGTCTTACTTTCCTGTCCCCATCAGACTATAATGGTTTAGAGAGGGAGCCCCACCGTGAGAACACGCAGATTCCTGGCTCTGGCTGTATCCATAAATCCTGCTACAGGCCACCTCTGCCTCACGTCGAGCCTCCCCTCACCCAGGCTAGAGAGAGGCTCCCTTTTAGGCCATTTGAATCACTTCTCTCAGTCCAAATAAGTTCAGTTTGTCTCTGCTCTGCAGCCCTATTGCAGCCCGTCCAGCCACCCTACATCCACCTGGGGAAGGGGAGGTAAACAGAAAGGGGGCAAGGGTGGATTAAGAAGGGTGCTTAACAATTCTCATGCTTGGTCATGAAGGCTATGACAGTTCATTTGAGGGCCACAAAGAGCAGTTCTGGGAAGCTGTGGGGCTTTTTTTTCTGCTGTATGTAACTGTTTGTCTTGTGTTCAGCCCAGTCACAAAACAGAACATTCTCACTGTCTGCTGAAGGTTAGAGTCCTCTGTGATGAAAAGAAGGCTTTTTATCTGACTTTCATGTTTTAAAAGTAAATAAACAAATAACTAAATAAAAGCTCAAGGGCACACACTCTCTTGGGTTTCACAGCCTTGCTCAGTCATCCACAGCATGAACAGCAAGTTATGTGTGTGGTTAGATCTGCTTCTTTGTGGTTCTGAGTGTTCAACATGAAAAAGGGAAATGAAGGTACATTTTGAGAAAAAAGCAGTACCAACATTTAAAATTAAGGTTATGTTTTCCTTTCAGATATATTCACACTGAAGAGCTTTTTTTGTTAAAACTTGTTTATGATTATGTTAGTATAAAAGAGATGACAAAGTGGCTGTAAAATCTCTGTCAGGATATAAAGGCCACTCAAATAAAAATCAGGTCTCTACAATGAGCCCCAAATTTGAGCAGCATGGCAGAAGCACATTTATTTCTAAGGGTGTCCACAGCCATGCCAGAGTTCAAGGCTCTGAGCTGATCCAAACCTGAGGGCTCTTGTAACCTGTGCTACCATCTCCACTGCCAACAGACAGTTTCATAATCAGGTCATACAAGTCACTTAAAAAAAAAATTTTACTGGCAAGTTCATTGCACACTTTGAAGCCTTACTGAGATCAGATGAAGGCAGCCAGTAAGATGAATGAATGATCTATATTGTTTATGCTTTTATTTCAGGGGTTTTCAAGTCCTCATCAAGACATCTTTTTCCACTGATCTTGGAGAGTTTGAGATCTGTTGTAGTTGCAATTGTTAAAGAGCTGATTTCCGCTAGTGTGAGATTAAATTTTCTTTAATGAATGGATGCAAATATTATCCATAATATTACCCATTTTTTCTGAAATTGGCCAGTTTACAGCTTTGGGATCAATCAGCTATGAGGTCCTTAAACAAGGAGTTTGAAATGCTGGAAACACTGGAAAAAACTTTCTAAATTGCTGTTGTCTGGCTGATTTATTTGATTGACTGAAGCTTGTCTGTTGCTGAATTGGAAGGGGAGTTTGTATAGTTCTTGGTTAGACAGTATCCCCAGCTAGATTTCAAGTGAGTTTGCTAACCCTGAATGAATTAATGGTACTATTACTTCCCAAATAGGGAGTTTAATGTTTTGTTAAGCACAGAGTGTAAAAGGGCTCTGAAGTCCTTTGTCTACTGGGCAAGCAATGTAAAGGTTGCCAGTCAGAGATCATTGCACTGGAATTTTTTTGTTCTCTGTGTTCCACAGAAGAAAATAAAACTGCACAAGAAAACACACATTAACATATTTTGTGAGGTTAAGCATTCAATATTTTCCAACTGTCCTTATTTTTACTAGTTTCACACTCTTTGTTTGTGCCATGAGAAAAAAATAACAGAAAGCTTGATTTCATTATGCAGGCTCAGTCTGGATGTTGCAGGTGAAGATATATGGGAATGACAAGATAAGCCTTCCTTTTCCATGCCTTTGAGATCCATGGAAGTGCAAGATTTCTGCATTTGTAAATCAAGCTGTTTGAGTGCAAATATGTGAAAAGCAGTTTTCGACATTTAATTTGTGATGTCTTTCATCTCTAGTTGTCCGCATTGCTGAGCACATGTGTAGATGTGTGTGAGGAGAGGACTGTTTTCCTCTGTCAGGTTTTACATCATGAAGGAAGAACTCCCTGACCTTCCTTGGTGGATTGCTTCAGTGAGGTCCTGCTTTTCTTGTGGCTCAACTTAATTTTAAGCTGATATGTGTAAAGCCTGACAAATGACATCTGGCTAACAGGGTATCCATCCCATCACCCACATACTACATCTGCATTTTTTTATGAGCAAACTACTCTTAAGTGACTGGAACAGCTGAAACCACCACACAGACACCACTAAGCATAATAAATCGTGCAGAGAGCAAATGATCCAGGGTCACAGAGGTCCTGTAGTTTTGTTTGCAGTGAAAGTGAGCATTAACTTTTTTTTCAGAAAGGGCTGGCAGGCAGAAAAGAAGTGTATGCTGGTTGCATGTTACTTCATTGTGTGTTAAGCTGATGACCAGATAGAATTGAGTAATATCTGTCAATAAATGAGAGTGAAACTTTCATTCAAGGAGATAAAATTAAGAAATTATTATGAATTAAGTAACTGGAAAACCAGCATGAGAGGTACATTATGCTTTTAGTTCTTTATTCAATCTGTGTATATTTTTTGAAATTATATATATTATTTGAAATCTCTTTGAATAAGCACTATTTAGTCTGCCAGAGAAATAGGTTTTTCCCCTTTTCGCTCCTCTTTTCCCTTTCCATTTGTTTGATTTTTTTAAACTTAATTGCATCTTGATACAAAAGGCTGCAGGTTAAAAACCTACTTTAACAATTCCTTAATGTATTGAATATTGCCTTTTTATCACAAAGATCTCTCTCAATGAGAGACCTTACACATAACACCTGTGTCCAAAGAAACAACTGGTGGAAACCTTGCAGTAAAAAGCACAAAAAGCATGTTCTATAGGACAAAACAAGCATGTCATCCATTCATTTTTTAACTGGGAAAGAAAAACACAATCCTGGAGAGCCAACAACACGTGAACTTCCTGACCTTTGTGCTGCGATAGTATCTGTAATTATTGAATAGTGGGGATGGACTGAGGGCTAAGGAGGGGAATTTGGGGGCTGGCCTTGGCAGTGAGATAAGGTTACATATAAGGGAGCTGCAGCAGGTTTGGGAACACCAACAGAATATATTCCTTGGTGCGCAGCTCAGTGAGTTTGGATCCTGAAATCATGACCGGTTGCCCCTTCGCGGGGAAGAATTACCTGTGAGTCCTTCCTCTCTGTGTTTTGCCTTATAAATTCAATTCAATTAATATTGTGTTAGTGCAAAATATGAAATCTCAGAGAGGAATTACTTATATCAACAAATAGACTGCTGTAGCTATCACTAAATGAAAATAGATCATACAAGGACTTGTCCGAGCACTTGTTATTTGATGAACTAGATATAATGATACCAGCTGTTACCGTGGCAAGAGGAATTTCAGTTATTATCAAAAGCCTGCTTTACTGGTTCTGTTTATCAAAATAAAGCATTTGTTTGAATTGTAGATGCATCTGTTAGTAAAAAGGCAGGTATGTTCATAGTTCCTTAATGAAACAGTTTACAATTTACTTCATTTTCTTCTTAGATTTAATTTTAATGAGCTATCTTTGGAAGATGAAAATGAAGACAAATCTCAAGAAGGAATAAATAAGGCCAAAAAAGGTGGGCTTATCTATGGAGAATACCTACAAGTAAGTTGAAGGATTTTATATTTGCTGTCCTGATTGCTCTTATGACTTGAGGCAGGAGCTGTGTTTGACACTTCTCCCAGCAGTGGCTAAGACAGGTGTCCAGGTGTGACAGGCACAGGTGCCCGTCTCAGCTGGGACCTCAAGGTGGACGGTGGGAATGCTTCTCAAACGGCGAGGAAGATGGATATTTGGGAGGTTTGGTGGGGAATTATCCTTATTGGTAAGCCCAAACTGAAAAGTGACACACCACAAAAGCTTTCTTTGGTCTGACAATCATCACTTGGCAATTTCTGCACATCAGCAGACTGTGCAACTTCCTTAAAAGCCTACAATACTTGGCTGGAAAAATATATTTCAGAAATCTAGGGGTAGAACAATGACTTGGAGGAGGGAACAACAACATAAAAACTCTCAAAACTGGCAAAAACTAGAAGTAATTAAGAAATAAGTAAAAATAGGTAATAAAAGAATTCAGATTTTTTTTTTTCTGACAGCATGAAGTGAAGTGAGGGGAATTACTCTGCTTTTGAACTGATTTGTTGATATACTATTTGAAATCTTGCAAGGATTTTTTTTAAACAGCTATGGTTAGATAGTATATTTGACTAAGAAAAGAAATTTAGTAATCTCAGAACTGAAATGATTACATACATACATGCAATCATACAATTATTACATATATACAATCATACAATAACATATGCTGTTATGCAGATGTTATTGTATGATTACTCCGAATTTTACTGTAGCAGCTCTTTTTTCATGGGACATGACTGTGTAAATCTAAAATCTGGAAAGCATGCTGGATATTTTGTTTTCTCTCCTCCTTTTATATACATACATACATACATATATATGCATATATAAACCTAAAAATACCCTTAAAATTATTTTCAAAACGTTATTACTTTAGGTACCTAAATGCTCCATTTTAAACAAGATTTTTTAAAATTAAAAAGTAAAAGTCATACCTGACACAATTTAGTCAAACTTCTAATATAACCTAGGGTGCGAAGTCTGTATGTGTATTTTTTAAAAATATCCTTAAAAATTAGCTGTATGCAGTAGGACTGCCATTGCTAATAGTAGAATAGAGAGCTTTACAGAACAATCTTACCTTTATTTTTAAGCTGGACAAAATATTGAACGCTCAAGAACTTGAGAGTGAGAAGAAAGGGAAAAAAATCCATGATGAGCATCTCTTCATTGTGACACATCAAGGTAAGTGGAGGAGTGCAGTGGTTGTTGACCAACATTTTTGCCACAGGGAGTTATTTAGTGCTGAAACATGCAATATACAATTTGTTTTTCATTTTAGACACTAGCACGGCAACAGCTCTGTCTTTTATCTGCTTTTATATTTGTATATATCTCCATATAAATTAAAAGGCTGTAATCAGCTCTATGCTTGTGAAGCCATAAGTATAACCTTTGGATTTGGTAAACCAAGATATGGATGGTTCTATTCTCAGAGAAATTAAGGTGGTGAAAATCTTGGTGTCATCCAAGCAGCAGGCTGCTATGCAGTTTATTGGAGGCAAATTTTGTGTGTTGCCTTGTGCCTGCTCTGAAACTTCAATCCGGTTTTAACCATCTAGAATCTGTGCAGAAATCATCGCACTGGTTAGGCACTCCTTAATGCTTATATCTGCCTGTTTATCAGAGCCTGGCTTGATGATATTTTCTGTTACTGACAGAAAATATGCAGATTATAAGCAGCTCTGGAGTTAGATTTTATTGAAGTATCAAATCTGGATTTTCTCTTTCCTCCTTTTGTAATGAACAATCTGTAGATCAAATATCTGATATGTAAAAACATACTTCAAAAAATTCTGTCAATATTCTTGACACTAGATTATTTTGTGAAAGGGCAAAATACTGTAACAGGTAATAAGTGTATGAGTCAGCATCTTTTTGTGCTCTGGCAGTGTAAATGCAGGCTATTCATTTCAAATCAACATGTAAGAATCTTTCTTTCTTGGTGCTAAGAAGACAAAACAAAGTAACCTTGACATTGATGCTAACAGTGTCTTTCTTGTTGTAGCATATGAACTTTGGTTTAAGCAGATTTTGTGGGAAATGGACTCTGTGCGAGTGATCTTTCAAAATGGTCATGTAAGTTAAAACCAAATACTAATTTTTCAAAAATTCAGCCCTGTTTTTCTCTTGTTTCCTGCCTCTTAGCCTGATATACTTGGGTTTAGTAAAGCAACATGTGCTCTTTTTTAAAAACAGCATCAAAAGACCAAATAAAATTTGGCTGAGTGGCTCTTATATTCTGATAGTACAGATTTTTGTTCAACAAAATCCCATTTCCTCCTGAAGTATGCTTTTGTGTAGATCACCTTTCAAGGCCAATTTCATAGGCCAAAATGCTCTCATAGTCTCCTACAAGGGCTGGGTAACTGCAGAAACTTAAGTTGGAAATATTCTACTGCAGAAAAAGCAGGCTCAGAGGCAAAACTGAAAAGCAGAAGGCTCACAGGTAAAAGTAATTTCTGCCTTTGTTCATTTCTGAAGTCTACATACTACATCTTTCCATCTGATATCTGCTGTGAGAAGGAAAATTCGATTTTGTAGTTGTGTAATAGTAAATCCAACACTAAACAAGAATTCAAAGCAGGGTAATACTGTGTGACGATTTCTGAAAATTACAAATCTAAGCAACTTTTTGCATTTCTCCAAAGCTAAACACACATTATAACAATAGGGAACAATGGAAAACTCTTTACTTGATACTGCCTCCACAGAGAAAATCTGACTGCATGCAATTTGAGAAATACCTTGAGTACATCATGAGCATATGTCTACAAAGAAATTTGAAACTAGACCAGACTGAAACAAGGAACCTTCTTTTCATAAGGTCCAATGAAAATGTTCTCTGTTGTCCACTATATTCCTAATTTCATTGGCTTTTTAGTTTAACATTTTATCAAATGATAACTGACCAAAATCAGTTCTTAAAAAGAAGAATGATTTTTCATTATTTATTTTTGTGAAAAATGAAGCCTTGTTTAAAATTAGATTTTGAAATGCCAATGTTAAGGTCAAGTACACAGCCAGGCAATTAGGGAAATGGTTATCATCTGCCATTTTTTTGTAGTTTGGTATTTCCTGGTTGCATGCCCAGATTTTAGAGAGAAGTTTAATTCCATTGAAACTGAAAGGAATTTTAGCCAACTCCTCTGCAGGCAAAGTGTTCAGCTTAGCCAAAAAAAGAACTTCTGTGTTTTCCATTTAATATTTTCTATTTCCCACCAGATGTAGTCTTTTCTCATCTTCTCTGCTTGCTAATGCACATTTCTGATGAACATGTTTTAGATGTGCTCCCCTCATGTAGCTGTCAGATTACTCTGCTTCTCAACTTTTAAGTAATTTCCATACCTGCCTTATAGCTTGTTCCTTCACAAGAATAGAAATTATTCTAGAAGTAATTATAACAGAAAGTATATAATTATCATATTATGTAATATAAACTCACAATAATATTGTAATTATTGGAAATTATAATGATATAAATTATTTTGCTTTAGGATTTAATTTCTTTGACTTCTATTTTAGTAAAAAACATAGAAAAGAAAAAAGCCTAAATGATAGGCCTACTTGTAAGTCAGAAAAAAATGGATCTCAATCTTTGAAAATTATAGTTTCAGTTTCCAGTTAAAACCAGAGCACTCTATTCCATATGAGATTCTGCTGCTATGGATTTCCCATGGAAAGGACTTGGGAACTATAGTGAGGTACATCAGTGAAAAGACGTGAAATAACTAAGCAGGTTCTAGAGAAAACGCCATTCTCTCTGGTTATGGTGGGGTTTTTTTCTACAGGTAAGAGATGAGAGGAACATGCTGAAGGTTATTACTCGAATGAACAGAATTTCACTGATTCTGAAATTACTCGTGGAACAGTTCTCAGTTTTGGAAACTATGACTGCATTGGACTTCTTTGATTTCAGGTAAAGACTTATTATTCCTCGGCAGTGATCTATGAGCTATTAATTCCCATCCTCAGAACTGATTGCGAATTTTGCATGTGTGCTGGTGTCTTTCAGCAAGCTGAGAGTTCACCTTAGAGAGGCAAACATGACGTTAAAGCACAAAGGTCAATTACGAAATTGAGCCTGAGTGTGAGGCCAGCATGTTCTGCAAAGAAGTACAAGGGAATTGTTGACACTTTTGGGTAGGGTGCTCCTGACTGGTCTCAGAGTCAAAAGCTGAAATAACAGAACCAACAGAAATAGCTCTGCATTTTGGTACCCTTTCCCTTCTATCTCTTAATGTTCCCTAATAAAAAGAGAAGGAAACAACAATTTTTCTTCACTTGTTTGAAGTTTGAAACATCTGTCTCATCTGGCATTACTCTACAGCAGGAGAAATCCATGGGCTAATCATCTGTTTTGATCCATACTTCAGCTTTTCAACCACATACTGTCATTTGATAAGTAAACATAAGACTAAATCAATGATCTGTCTCTGTCAAACCTTGTCCTCGCAAATCAAAATTCATTACAATTACCTAGCAATGTGGGATTTCAGGTTACTTTTATTAGTAATTGCTTTTCAGCATGGTCAGACATTTTATCTCTTAAAGATGCCCATTAATGAATCCTTCAAAAAAAGCCTACTGGTAGTTTTTCTGAACATTATTCTACTGTATAGAATAAGGCAATATACAGTATTGCATGTATATATGTAGTAATATAGAGGAATTGTCCTGTATAACAAGACTTTAAAATGCACTATATTGCTGTGAAAATTTTTATAATAGCGATTTGGGGTGAAACTACCTATTCTGTTTGGAAAAGAAATGATATTCACTAATGTTGCTTCTTGTACATTACATGCACAAAGCTGCCATTTTAAAACACCGTGCAAACATAAGTGTGTGAATGTATCTCTGTGTGAAGAAACAATACAGAACTAGAAAATAAGATTATGGTGTATGAACATTGTAGTTGCATTAAAATTGCTTGGGTTTTTTTTTTTCTTTTCTTAAATGCAGTCATATAAAAAGTGCTGAGATAGCTATTTGATATTCTTCAAATGTGAAATATGGGTGGGGTTTTTAAAGAACAAGATAACAAACCATTGTAAAATAACATCCTGCATTTTTGTATTTTCTTCTGTTCCCAAAGATACCACCTAAGCCCAGCCTCAGGCTTTCAGAGCCTGCAGTTTCGCTTGCTAGAGAACAAAATTGGTGTTCCTCAAAGTCTGAGAGTCCCTTACAATAGAAGGCATTACCGTGATAACTTCAAGGGACAGGATTGTGAACTACTGCTTAAATCAGAGCAAGAACCAACTCTATTGCAACTTGTGGAGGTAACAATGTCTGTCTTAGACCTTGTTTGTTTTCCGCCATCTCCCAAGAATGTCCTTCATTAGGGTCAGTGACAAATTATCCTACCTTAAGAGATGCAAGCACGTTGGTAAATTCTCTGTTAATTGTGTTTTGGACTCTTACCAAATTTTGCATGAAAGAGAGTTAGTCATTAGTAAATCAACTGATTTTTCACAGCATCTCCTTTCATCTGAAAATTCTGTCTGTAAACTGGTAAATTGCTCTGTGGAAGTGTGAGCTAAGAATGTAAATGTACTGTTTTATTTGCATTGTTTTTCGTGACTGTAAGCCCTTTTGAGAAGAAAACTAAAAATAGTCCGACCATTAGTGATGGCTGTTACAGAGGTTAAAAGCTGTAGATGGCTATCTTCCTTCTCAGATTTATTATTACTATTATCCTACATATTTGTGGAATAAGATTGTTTTCTTGTAGTTTGTTTTGAAGACACCCTTATAATGAGACAGCTTTTGTCTTCCAGCACTGGCCATTTAATCTGGAACTGGACAGGGTTGGTATGGCACCATTATGCAGGTGTAAGTCATCTGCATGAACATGCTGAATTTAGCAATAAGCACTTCGACAGGATACTAAATTAGAACTGTAGTAGTATAATTTATGTTGCTATAACTTGTAATTCTGGGATAATGCACTTGCATTGTTATTGTTTGAACACATCATTATTATTACTGTTACTATTATTATTAAAGGCATGGCTGGAAAGAACTCCGGGACTCGATGCAGAAGAATTTGATTTCTGGGGACAACTTGAAGTGAATGTTTTGAAAGGTCTAGAAGAGGAATTTGACTTGATACAGGTACTCATGAACTACCCATAAGCAAAGACAGCGGGCAAAATGATATTCTGACATAAATTTAACTTTGAGATCACTCACAGTTTCTCCCTCACTTCACTTAATTGTCATCAGTCTCTGTATGCAAGAAGCAGAAAAAATTGGAAATTCTTCAGGAAATAGGAATATTTTTTAAATTTGACATTTAAAATTATTTAAAGCATGAGATACATGGATGATTTTGATTGCAAAAGGGTTGGGTTAGTATCAATGGAAGGGCTGAGGCTGATTTTTCTGAAACTACAACTTCACTTTTTGTTAGTATTTGCATCTACAGTCCAGAGTAAATAGGAAGTTTGGGCCCCTGAGCTGTGAATATGGAATGTCACTATAAACAGCCCATTTCTGTTTACAGTATGTGGCAATTTGCTGCTATGTGATCGTTTGAATTATGCTCGAAAATAAAGACCAGAAAATCCCTGAATATTTTAAGACCTGTAGCTTTAAATAACATTTTTATTTTTTCACTTTTAATGAAAAAAATTATAAGAATTATCAACTTCCTGAGAATATCTGTTTACAACTTTCTAACTTATATAAAGTTTTTTATTTACTACTTTTTTACCCACAGCTCTGCAAGGATGTAATTTTTTTTTGCCTTGAAAACAAATTAATCAGACTTTACAGTAATATTAAATGTTTGCAAGGCATCTAGACCAAAATAAGTGATGATTTGCCAGTTTATTTGAATATTTATCTGATTTGTGTTGGCATCTATTTAATTGTGCATTTCTTGGTAATTGTACTTTTCAAAGGACAGTGACTCGTATATTATTTGAAAATACAATTCTTACATCTAATATGCAAACTTCAGAGTATTTATTTAAATAAAAGTTGCGTAATGCGTCCTTCAAGTGCTTAATTTTCCCTGTTGAATTCTAAAACTTGTCTTTGTTTTAAATACCCAAGGCCAAAGCAGAATCAGAAGAAAAAGATGACTTATTGTCTGAATACCAGAAACAGAGAGAGATATTGCTTTCATTATTTGATGAAAAACGCCATGAACATCTGCTTAGTAAAGGTAGATTATATTACTATACGTCAATATGCACTTTGCATGTTTTGGACATGTTATTTATAATCACATAATAGCATTACATTTGGAGGAGAATGAGCAACAAGCTAAGGACACTTGTATCTTGCAGGAGAGAGACGACTGTCCTACAAAGCACTGAAGGGGGCCTTAATGATCTATTTCTACAGGTAATGTAAAATGTGTCTGTAATGGTGACTGTCAGGAGGAGAGGTGAAGGTTAAGAACAGCAGCACAGGTTTGGTTAGGTTGGAATGAGCTGTGGAAAGCAATCTATTTCAACCCTCCCCAGGAACCCTGATTAATCAGATACAGCTCGAAGGTTGCTGCTCAGGCCCAGGCTGCTCAGGGCCATGTCCAGCCAAATTCTAAGTATCTTCAAGGATGGAGGTGGCACATCCCCTCTGGGCAGCTGGTTCTTGTTTGACCAGATGCTGCTTCTCAGATTGTAACTAGTAAATGCCTTGTTCTACCTGCCCTAGAAACATTTGGAGTCCTTTTTCAAGTACAAGGGAAAAGGTGCAGATCAAGGCTTACATGGCAGAAGCATTTGTTAAAATATCTACTGATATTTTAGTACCAATTTAGAAAAGTGACTTCAAATCACTGGGCATTGGCGAAGTGCAACTTTAAAAATAGCACGTGCTAAGAGGTCTCACTGTCTACTCTTTCATTTTCCAAGGGAGGAGCCTCGTTTCCAGGTTCCCTTTCAGCTTCTTACTTCCCTTATGGATCTCGATGTGCTCATGACTAAATGGAGGTGTAAGTTTGACTTTTTTGACTATGACACTCCCTCTTCTATATGCAAGTAAATTGTTCTGTCTCTGAGTTACACCCAGTCTTAGAACTGAGCTTTGGAGTTTATGCTTTAGAAATGACATTTTTTTATTTGTACTTCAGCCAAGAGGAAAGATAAAGAGCTGCTTCTGTGATCATTAGATAGATAGGTAGAGCTATCACTGCTATGACCTGCTTTAAGTGTACTATTTTATTTAAGGGACAGGTATATATTTTTCAATGTATCACAAAATGTCATAATGACATCTCTTTATACGCAAACATTCCTTCTGCTCCTTCCCTATCTAGACATACATAAGTGAATGTATAATTCTGTATTAACAGAGCATAGTGTGTTCATTCTGAATTAACAATAATTTCATATTAATTTACTGAAGAATGGCAGAATTAACTGCTGCATTGCTGACGACCTAGTTCTGTATCCCTGTAAAGATCTCTGCATGACCTTTAATAAATGTGCTATATCTAGTTATATCTAAACACTGAACATGTGCCATTTTCTCCTTTTGTATCATTTAGATAACCATGTCTGTTTGGTGCACAGAATGATTGGCAGCAAGGCTGGCACTGGAGGCTCATCAGGCTACCACTACTTGCGATCAACAGTGAGGTAGGAATAATATTTCCCCTGTTACCTGCAATAATGCAGTTCATAAATACTCTAATGCTGGGAGATGTATTTCAGACAGCTCACTGGAGGCCAAAGGGCTGCTGCTTCTCTTTTGGGACTCTAACATCTCCCCCCGGTTGTTATATATTTATTTTATCAGGTGACATATATAAATTCCAAACTTTCTAGGGCAAAAAGAACTCCTTTTGATCACTCAAGCAAAGTGTCATCTATAATTCTCAGTCAAGGGGTCCAGGCATTACAGTGATAGCAGTAATATTAACCCTCCATTGTTTAGTTTGTGTGCCAGCTAGCCCAAGTTAATGAGATGACACAGGCTGGAAATGAGTCCCTGCTACTGTGTAACTGAGTTTCTTTAATCCCTAGCATGACCTCTAATTGCATAACCTCCTTACAACAGGATCTTCTTTTGAGGTTTGTTCACAAAGAGCTGTGAACCACATGTATGGCTGTGGGCAGTGACTGCTACCACAACCATTGGAACAGAGGGCAGAGTGGAAAGCAGATGGTTGGACTGATACTGAGGATTGAATGTCCACTGTCTTTTGTAGAAAGCTCTCCCACTCTTCTTTAATGTCAGGTTAACATTGTTCCTAGATAAATTCTGCTAGAGATCACACCCTAGGTACTCTGCATTTTCAGAAGAAAGATGTTACTATAGAACCCTATTTCCTTTTTAAGCCTGATCTGCTATGCCCTAGAAAGTTAGGACTGAATTCTTACTCTGCAATATTCAGGAGAGTTAGTGCAAGGAATCTTATTAAATACATGAGAAGGAATGATTACTGAGGATTTACAAATTATGGCCTTCTATGCTGATGGAATTATTGTTCCAATTGTCTTTTTCAGTGACAGATACAAGGTGTTTGTGGATTTGTTCAATCTTTCAACATTTCTAGTGCCAAGACACTGGATACCAAAGATGAACCCAAGCATTCATAAATTCCTTTACACAGCAGAATACTGTGACAGCTCCTACTTCAGCAGTGACGACTCTGACTAGCTTGCCTTTCTAGGCTGGTTGCTGTAAAGAACTTCATGACTTTCACCCTGAGTGGTGCTACCAGTCATTCTCACAGAGTGTGGGTGTGTAAATATGTATTTATGTATGACAGCTATGTGAATAGTAGGTTTGTGAAAGAAATTTAATTGCACGTAGAAAAAATAATTTGTATTGAGTTAGACTAGGTTAAAAGTAAAATGATGCCCCAATACAACTCAATGACCAATTTAACTCTTAGTTGGTTTCTTAAAGCTTACACTTAGATGGAGCAAATTACACGGAGTTATCATGATCATGACTTATTTGTACATATTTTTGTATATGCTTGTTTGCCTAATGGCTGTTACTAATCTATGACTAGTTGAGGATGTAATCAGTCTCATCACCTTCAGAAGAATATTAGTTTCTGAGCTCTAGTGTACTTTCAAAAGGAATTTTGTGTTAAAAGTTTCAAAAGCCAGATTCAAAAAAGTAAGTCCGGAATCTATAGAATCCAAAGCATCCTGAACTCATAATACATCAAGAATCACGTTGCTATCTACGGGTTTCATGAGAATGTAAATCCCTTATGTAGAAATACTGTTAAAAATAGCAGATATAAGTACTTACTTTGCATTTCAAATAAAGCAGTATTAAAGCTCATCTTTTGTGAAGTCTTCTTCTAAAGCAAACTATAAAGTCCAAACAAGAGTATGACAGGCATTTAATGTGTTTTTTATTCAAATAGATATATAATAAAAGGCAACTTTGGCTAGCGAATATTGATAAAGCTGTGTCATCTTCTCATTAAATTGGCTTTTGTCTTTTTAAGTGCTTCCTTTGGAAAGTCACATATAAAGACTGTAGGCTGGAATTTCTGGTAAGTTCTCCCTACCACAGCAGTTCAGGTACTTATACCTGGCAGTAGCACCTCAGAAACACTGGTGGCACATCTGTGTTTCACACTGCTGTGACTACATCACTCTTACCTATGCCCATTAGGAACTTTGGCAATTGTTTTCCAGTTCTGCAAGTGTGCTATCTGTTGTTTGTAAGCCACTCAGGAGAGGCCAGACTACACAACACTCAGAGTACAGAAGACTTCACATTTTGTTCAACTGAAGTTTTTGGACAAGTAAATTCAGTAAGCAGCCAAACCTGAAGGAGCCAAACATTACACTTGGTCTTCCTTTAATTTAAAATATTAACAATTAGAAGGACTAAAACAGCAATACTTAACAGTAGACAATTATAAATACTCATTGCATTTGTCATAAAAAGGTTATAAAAAATGAATCTATTAACATGGTACAGTAATTGAGTGCAAAAATTACAGAATTGCTTCAATACTTTTCATAGTAGGCCTTCTTAAAAGATAGAGGTAAAGCATTCCAGGTGAAAAATTCAAAGCATTTTAGAATTACATGTTTGGTTTTGAGTTCTAGTTACATTTGCCAGCAGCTGCAGTTTCACAGCTCAGCAAAGCTGGAACCCCTTTTTGATTCCCAGCAAGTCCCATCTCTGCATTCAATTAATGAGGGAAATTTAACACTCACTCTATTCAATGTATTCTGTAATTGCTGACTTTCTAAATTGTTACTCATGATTCTTATATCCAAATATACTCTTATACTATTGATTCTTTGCTTCAAATTCCTTCTCATTTGCCATCACTTCTTTCAAGGTTTTTCTATGGAGAGCAGTATTCAACACCGGGATAACGTTCTCATTTGAGGCTTTGGTCCATCTTTGGAACTTCTTTTTGTGCACTCTGCAGTTGATTCTGAGTCTTCTTACTCCATGAGAAATTTGGCATTCAACACAAATTCCAAATAAAACCACTTTTAAAAACTCCAGCCAGGAGTTGCAGGAATTGCACTTACAGCCGTTTCTTATATTATAAAATGTTGTTTTCAATTACATCTCATATAGAGTGTTTGTCCAAATGGTCTTGCGGTCTTTGACCAGTTGTAGAGGCCCAGAGAAGTGTCAAACAAATACTGCTGAAACTGTATCTGCTATACCTACAAAGGAAGTAGAATTTGGTTTTAATAACAACTGAAGTGGAGCCTTCTCAGAATTCATATTCATATAATGCCCTCTCCCCGCCATGCCATGGCAGTAGGAATCCAGGGAATCATCTGCAACCCTTTTATTTCTTCCTTGCCTGGCACTGTATAGTTGAAACCTAATCTCTCCTTCCTCTCCTTTTATGTCCAAAACTTTATATCCTGGTGGTATCAGAGCACCTCTAAATCAGAAGACAACATCTCTGTGGGAAAATGAGCAACAACTACTCTTTGCTGGATTGCTCCTGTGTGGTACACTACAGAAAAAGTGAAAATCCCTGCTTTTTCAGTGAACAGATTTTGAAAATAACATATCTGTTCTCCCTACCATCTTGACTTGCTTTACGATTTCTTCTAAATTTCTCTTTCCAAGTTGTTTGTTTATACAGCAACAGTAAGAACAAAAGATTCAGCAACTTGAGAAAGCTATGATTGGATGCATTGTTCTGATCTTTACAAAGTGCAGCCAAACTGAATATTATCTATTCTTATTTGCAGAAGATTTAGGTAATCTAACATCTCTTGCAATAACTGAGAGCTACTATGAAAAACACAGGGAAGGGAAAGCCAGCGGAAGACCTCCAGTGTTACTCTAACACATAAAATTACAACAGACTCACATTTCCTATCTAGTGACAATATCCCAGCAATTTGGCTCAGCAATCTCTGATGGTAAGCAGGAGCTTGACTTGCCTTACCTCCATATCCAGCAGAAACTGGGTATCTAATGCTACAGAAATCCCTCAAACACAAATTTCATGCAAACATTAAAAGGGCACAAAGATGTATCTCTGCCCTAAAAGAAAAGCCACAAGCAGGGTCCACAATTCCCAAGTAGATTCACTTTTCATATTTGTTTGCTAAGCTGAGCCCAGAGATAATGGTACCCACCAGCCAAGGACAGCAGCTGTTTTAGCTCCAGGGAGCACAGCGATGGCACCCACCTAGAACCATGACACACGGCTGGATACTTTACAGTGCCATTACCTCTACATGGTCAGGGACAACAGTACTTTAATTATTTGTTATGTCTTAAAGCTTTACCTTTACATGGTGCTTTTCAATCATTCAACTACATGGCTTGGTTGAACTAGCAACCACTTTATTTATTTTTCCATCTGGACTCATTTAACCTCTTTAAAACAATCAGCAATATATTGCTGATTGTATTCTGTATTGCCTCTCTGAGGATCCAATTACATCTCTATTATATTATTATATTATATTACTTTATTATAGCCTTACTTACATGGAGAAACATATCCCAGTCTGTGCCCTTTACCACTTATTTTTTGTCAGACTTACCACAGACATTGCTGCCCATCTTAACACGAACATAGCCACCTATTCCCCATGTCGGCCCCCAAGAGTTCTGTACAATCCAGTAAGGGATGCTACCTGGAAGAGACATTTCATGAACAAGAGACAACATGAGATTTGGAAGCTTTAGACTCCTAACACTCCGCGTAGTTAATTAGCATTTTAGTATCTCATAGTTTCTGATGGATTGATGATATAGGCCAGTGAAACCTACTGCTGTTCACATAGAGAACAGAGCTAATATTCTGGTATGGGAAGACTGGCTATGGGTTCTTCTAGCACAAAGACACATACAGCCATGGTCTTGACTTTACAAGGACCAAGTCCCACAGAACTGAAGAGACATCAAATTAAACAGCTTTTAACAAAACATCAAGTTCTGGATTTTAATCACCTGTCCCACAAAAGGCAAGCTGCAAGTAAGAGAAAACCCGCCAAACCTACTGTGCTGAAGTTCAGCTGGTGGAAACGCACCTGTTGTGTCAAAACCAGTGATAAGAACAGCATGGTTTGCTCTTCCACTGGAGCAGTGATATTGTATGATTCCACCGAGATAATCCTGCCAGCTAATGGCATCCACTGTCACTGCCAAAGGTCCCCAGCTGACAAGCATCCTCATCATTTCCTCTTCTTGACCACTGCGAAAGGAGTAAAAAACCCAAGTTACTGAAGTTAGCACATTAAAGTGATTCTAGTAATTGTAATCTACTTGTTAAGAACAGTTTAAAAATCAAATAATTTGACTGTTTCCTCTAAGTTCTACATATCACATAGCACACATCAATAATTATGTATTTCATATACAACAACACAATGATGCAAATATAGGGACACAAACTACGGGATAGGTGCAGATCCAAAGACATAACGCTATTAAAAAGCAGCAGGTTTCTAGCTCAAGCCAGTGAGCTTTCTCATTTGAACAGGCTTAGTGATGGCAGTGTTGAGTGGATTCATTGTGGCAAGCCTTAACTCTCAAAGATGTTATGCATTAGTCCTTCTCCAGCACATAGCTACAGAAGTGATGCAATCAACCTCATAACCTTTGCCTGGTCACTCCAGCTTACTCCACGATTGCTGAACAAGGAAGGAAAAGTATGGCAAATAAAAAGAGTCAATAATAGCTACCTGAAGTCATATGCAGCAAATCCTGTTATTGAAACTCCAAAATCCGAGCTATCAAAATAATGGCACAGTCCCGTCTGAGCTTTAAAAGTGTATTCTGAATCTCTCACGAGTTTTACTTTTGTCTGCAAGAAGGTAATTGAGTAAGAATTTAATGCATTTGACTTTACTACTGTGCAACTCAAAACGTATAGACATATGACACATTACCCATTCAAAATTCAGTGTGCTCTGGGCAAGATTAGAAATAAGAGTGTCATATTGTGAAGTAAGTATTTACTATCTCTAGATTCCTTGTTCACTGAGACAGCTTCAGAAGGGATTCAGAAATCTTTAAATAAGGGATGAAATTTAAAAGGTATCTCTGGTTTAAACTATCCTCATGAGCAATCCTGTCAATTTCAAGACAGAGATACTCATTCAATGAATGACTACTCATTCTCTTCAAATGACTTCCACACACAAAACTATCCTCTCCTTGGGACAGTTCAAGAAGCACAAATATCCCGAGAAGTTACATAAAATATTGTAAAGTCCACTTCTGTTCTTGGCATCAAAGTCTCATGCTAGTATATGACGTATTGCATCAGCCTTTTATATTCTTCATGTCTTTTGCAGTACAGTATGTTTATGACAGTGACTTCTTCAGCCTAAATCATTTGTGGTCCCTCTTTTACCAAGCAAGAAGGAATTTTGCTTCAGAGGAATCAAGGTGAGTATCCTCTGTTGTTCTTGATATTTAAACTTCACAAGTTATCTAGACTCTTATTAGCCGCGGTTATATTACTCTTCAGGGGTAGAATTACAGTTTCTAAAAATCAGGGGTTTTTAAATTAAAAAACCTAAAGAATTCTTTTTCTATTCTTGTAATTCAATCTGAGAGAGTACTTTTTATTTCAAAGATATTAAAATGTTTCTGTTAACATATGTTATTAACACACATTTTTAATTTTTCATGAAATGAAGCAAAGGTAAAAGTAGTTTATTTTTTTCTGAGGTTTTCCACACACATAATTTTACTGTGTTTGCAACTATTGGAATCTGAGAACAGGAAATGTCAAGATCCTTCCTTTTCCCCACATGCTGGTGCCTCAAATCCACAAAACGGCAAATGCGTAAGTGGCTCTGCCTACACCGGTACTGTATGCCTGCAAATGAATTCAGAATTCATGAATTCAGAAATTCATATCAGTTCATAGGGGTTTTCAGCCCCTATGAACTGATATGCTACATTCACAAGAATATATATGGACCATAAAGTTCCAATCAAGTTTCAATTCTGCTTGAACAAATTCTCTCTTGGTTCCAAACTAAATAAATAAGCATACATACACACACACAGACACATATGTGTATGCATGTATACACACACATACATACATTTAAAAATAAAAATCTGTACATTTCACCTTCTCCATCACTTTTTTCTCATAAATAAGAATGCTAATATGAAAGCTGATGAAGTCTTTAGAGGTTTTTATAAAGAGTTTCAAACCTGGTTTAGCCAGCTCAAAGCGCTAACAGTGGATCCCCCGTTGCAGCCATAATTGTTGTATGAGCAGTCAATAACTTGCTGCACACTGAGCTCTTCCAGGTTGTTTCTTTTAATTGCATAGGCAGACTCTATGCCACCTACAACGCTGAAAGCCCAGCAGCCTCCACACTGATAGAGAGAAAAGGGAAATGGGGGAGAAAGCAAAAGTCAGCTTTCGTTTAGAAGCCTGATATGAAAAGACAAAAAGAGGCAAAAGAGGTCTTCCAATGCTCTTCACTTAAAACACAATCCTTGAACTCTGTTTTTAAGGCAATAATAAAGAAATGTAATCATCCATTTAAAATATGGAACTGTTTTTCCCCCTGTACTACCCTCTGAAAGCTGAAAATGCATTATGGGTGCCTTATTTTATGGACTCCTTCCTGATGAATTTTTGCTCTTGAAAATAGGTGTGAGGATGCTTTTGACTGTGAGAGATCTATTTTCCAAAGAAAAATGTGGCCTCAGGATGAAACTAGTTTTTAACCATATTAGTAAGCTTTTCTAGAATTTTGTAGAAACAGATTACGATTTAAAAAATGGTAAAGTGAAATTAAACGTAATAGAAAAATTCTCAGACAATAACAATCTGTACTGCAGTTCTAGGCTCTTTAAACTGTGACATTTAAAATAAGAAGCACAATTTATTCCTCACAAGGTCCTATGTGAAGCACAGAAAGGAGACACTGGGGTCTGAACAGCTTGCTTTTTACCAGTGACCATAAGCACTTTGGGAAAAACTGTAATTGTGTGGGGTCTGGTTACTTTCCTATCACGAATGCATCCCCTGAGGAGTTCACTGGTAAAGGTAGGGGTGTTGACCAGCCAAGGGGAATCAGTCATGGGAGAAAAACAACAGGAAAGGATCTGTGCCTCTCTAGGTGAACTAGGGGGATGAGATCAAGTACTGAACTTACCATGGCTCCTTCAGAAAAATACAAAATGCACATGGTGCAAAATATTTGCCAAATTAGTTAACTAGATCAAAAAATACATTACACACAGTTTCCAAATGCACAACTTTTACACCTCATTCTTTTAAGTCTAATACCACTTTGCATGAAACGCTACATGACTTTGTGTATGCTCAGCTGGCCACTCTTGTGCCAGTGCTCCAAGGAGCCTTGAGGCAGTGCCGGTCCCTTGCAAAACCTTCACTGTGCCCTACAGCCTACCTGCTGAGAACCAGGAAAGGAAAACACCAGGACTTACTGTTTGCTGGTTTCTCACTCCTGCAATGACCTTCTTGTCCCTCCAGTCAAACTTCTTTGGCAGAGGTTTTTCCTTTCCCTTTGGTACTTTTATGTATCTGGGAAGTTTGTGAGGTATGCTTCTTAAGTAAATAGCTAAACAGAATACAAAAATCTGTAAATCTATGAACAAAAATAATCCCACAAACAACTACTTTACTAGAATTCAGAGGTAATTTTGATCTAGAGCTACAACTATGAGATCACATCTCATTCTAAAATCCACAGAAAATTAATGTATTTTAAAATAATCATTATATTCCAGAATAAATGTAAATATTCCTACAGTTCCAGAAAGAACAGGAATACTCTAAGTAGGGAATGTGGGTAGGAAGTGTGAAGATTTTCTGAAGTTGACCAACAACCATAACCACTCCATAAAGCAAATTTTGCCTGAAAATTTTCACAACATTTTACTTACTTAAAAAATACTTTGTTTTAGCCATGTACAAGGGGAAAATAAGAGGAGAATTAAGTAAAGATTCTGAAACACTGGCAAGTTGCTGGTTTTTCACAAAAAAAAAGTTGCCTAATCATTTAAAATTTAGAAAAAGGTGTTAAATTCTCTGATGAAAAGGTGACAACAGACATGAACAGCAAGAAGGGAAGATTAGGCTAGGTATCAGACAAATTTTCTAGAAAAAAGAATTAAGTATGTCGTATTGTCCTGGAAAGCATAGCTGTCATTGTGCAGCCTTGGACCTCCAAGCATTGTTTGGACTGTAGTCAGTTTTGTGTTGGGGTAGGGAATATGAACTTACTCAAGAACCTTGTGTATCTTCCATTTTTAAAACTGTTTCAACTGAAGAAAACTTTAAAGCACAGTGAGAAAGAAGGAAAAATAGAACTGCCTGAATACTAAAACATATTCAGGCCATGGGCAATTCAACTTTGCAAGACTACAGAACATGAAACGGATTGTTATATTCTCCAGAAGTACTTACAGTTTGGAACCAGCCATTGTAAATTAGCTGACTATCATCACGGGAAGAATCTGTAAATGTGAAAGACACAAGGTTCTGGGAAAGAATAAAAAAAATAACAGAAAAGGCATTAGAAGCAACCAGAAAATGTACCTTTGAACTCTTCAGGAAATAGGTGAGAAAACTGATTTATTCCATAGACAGCCGTTGTATTATCTTTTGAAGATGAATTCAATAATCTAATTCTTTTAGCACTTTCCTGAAGGAATAAAAAAATAATTGTGGGCATTACTAAGTTAGCAGCAGGGACAAAACTGTAAGAGCAGAAAAAGAAAAGGTTAGAAACAGTAAACATGAAATTAGATAATAAGAGTTGTTCACCTCAAATTCATCCTGTATCCCTACCAAACCAGTAGGAAAGCCATTAGACTAACTTCAACAGATACCAAAAAGCACTTGCTAAGTGTAAAAAATTGACATGAAACAGACAGAACAGACAAGCTGAGAACAAGTTGTGCCAAACTCATCTGATGTCCTTCTTTGACAGCATAACAAACACTGTGGTTCCGAGATACGCAAAAAACGTCTTCAGATAAGACTTAACCCCAACACGCTTCCTTGTCTTTATGAAGCAAACGAACAGTACAGTGGCCTAAAGGTCCCACGCCTCGGCCCTGTTCTCCCTGCCGCCCCCCGTCCCTGTGCAGCCGCTCCGGGTGCGGGCGGTGACACCAGGGCCTGGCGGTCTGCAGTGACACCCGGGGGCTGGCGGTGACACTCGGGGGCTGGCGGCCGGGGCCGGGCGCGGAAGGAGCAGCCCCGGGCGGGCGCGCCGCGGCCCTGCCGGAGCGGAGCTCTGCCGCCTCCGCCTCCCGGCCTCCACCGCCGCCTCTCCTCCCCCGGCCCAGCCCGCACCAGCTCGGCCGCAGCCCCGCACTCCGGCGCGGATGGCGAGGGAAGCACGGCTGGGACACCTACCCGCAGAGCCGCCGCCGCTCCTTGCTGCCTGCCGCCGGCCTCCGGCCCAAGCCGGGTTCCTGCAGGCGCCGGGAGGGCGGCACTGCCCGCCCGCAGCAGGCACAGCAGAAGCGCCAGCACCCGCATCGGCCCCCGTGCCATGGCGGGGTGGGCCCGGGCACGCAGCCCCACCCGCGGAGCTGGGGCCCGGCACTGTCCGAGCGGGAAAGGGGCTGAATCCCGCTTTCTTCCTTGCGGCCCGAGGCCAGAGGCTGCGCCCCGCTGCCGCTTCCCGCGGGGCCGCTCCCGGCGGGGCGGGGACAGGCGGGGCCTCAAGGAGAGCCCGCCCGGCCCTGCCGCTGCCGCAGCTCCGCCCGGGCTGGGAGAGCGCCGCCAGCTCCTGCTGCGGGGATGTGCGGGATGGAGCCCGAGCTGCGGCTGAGGGTGCTCGGTGTGCCTGGACAAAGCCGCGTTTCCAGCGTTGTTTTTGCGTGGGGGAGAAAGGGCTGCAAAGGAGGGGAGAAGGGCAGCTGAGCCGTCAGGTATCTCCCAGGTTATAAATTTGTGCAAGCCCTTCACCGAGAGGAAAGGGAGTTGTACCTGCAAGCCGGGCTGCTGGCAGGAAAGGGAAGCCGCAGGAATGCAGGGTACAGGCTTTAGCAAGGGAAGGCACGGGTGGGGAGGGCAGAGGTGCCCGCAGCCTCTGGTTCCAGGGAGGTTAGCTTGTGCTGAAAGAACACACGCAGAGAACCCATTACTTTCCTTAGAGACGTCGTGCTGGTACTTGAGCAAGCAGGTCAGTGCTCAGCGTTTAAAAGCTCCGTTAGGCGAGTTAGCAGAGCCCTTTGTGTTAATTTCCATCGCCAGGTATCTTTACGCAGTGCCTGTGAGTAGGATATTTGTATGTTTTAATCTTGCTCTCGGTCGCAGTTCTCTCTGCTGCTCTCCCCCACGCCCCCTCTTGTTATCACAGATGGAAGGCACAGGTGCCCTGTCCTGTGGTGTCAGTAGCAAACCTGGCAGCGCTGGGCGTGGGGAAAAAAGCTGTGGGGATCACGATCCAGATTTGCCTTTGCCCTTGCCCTCCTCCTCCCATAGAATGTTGGGGGATTGGCTGAACTGCCACCAGTTTTGTTACAGGGAGGGCTATTTATGACTTGTAGCCAGAGTATGGAAGAGCTTGTTAACAGGGCAGATTTTATTGGTTATTCTGATAATGGTTTATCATTGTAAACCCAGGATTGGTGATGGAGATGTTATTACAACTTACTACAAACTCATATTGACAGATTGAGGCCCGGGATCAGCATAGGGATTGGGCAGGATGAAGACAATAACATCATAAGAACTGAATGGTGAAACCTTTCTAAGGATGGTCTGAACCTCAGCAGCCAAATTCTGGGGCAAATTCCATCAACTGACTGAGCGCTGCAACCCTGGTGAGCAGTGCAGGATGTAGTAGCTGGCAGGAGTGGAAAGGAAAGCTGGCCACGGTCCCATAGCTTTGGATGTACTGATTGTGAGAGTAACAGAAGCCTTAATGCAACAGTCACATGGTTTTATTGTCTATGGTACAGTATAATGGGACAGGGAGGAAGTTACTTTGCCAGTTAGTGTAAGCAACAGTCAGGTGCTGAAATTTTGCTTTATTTAAAACCATACTTTTCATTAAAAATTTAAGATTTTCCACCAGTCTAACATGAACAACTTTCTCTAAATTGGCCTTCTGGCCTTGAAATCTGTTGCTTCAGGATTATGATTATCTCAAGCTGAATAAATTTTCTTATTTTTAATATATAGTCATTAAATTTTAAACCAGACAACTTAGCTTTAATAGAACAAAGAAATAAACTTTCAGTTATTTTTCTTTTTTATTTTTTTTCTCTATAGACTATGCCCTTTTCAAACAGAAGTAGTCTTGGTTGGAGAAGCTGTTTTGTTTTGTGTGTAGACTGCAAAGGTTACTTTTCCCGTAAAACACATGAGGGCAGCAAAGGACTTCTGAAAATGTAGTTGCAAACCATTCAGCTCTCGTTTTTCTTTTAATTAAATAACCCACAAACAAACAAGCAAAAAATCCCCTCCTATTTTGGGAAAATAGATATATCTCAGATTGATTAGCATTAAAAATTCTGTATAGTATAGGAAGAGGAAAAGGTTTGTTTCCCCTGGAGTTGCCCTCTGTGTACTAAGCAGATGTTTCAATTTATCTTGTTCAAGAAGAGAGTGTAAGAAAAGTCAGTGTCTCCTCTGGTGACTAGCTCAGGGGGAATAAACTGTAACAAACAGCCAAAGGTAGGCGACTGACAGCTAAAGTGTTTCAGAAGGTTTTATTTTTCCACTGAACTACCTACTGTGCTATTAAAACATTTAGTGCCTCTGCTTAGATGAACAAAATGCCAGCAAAGTACACAGAGAACTCAGTCTACAGGCATGCAGTCCCTTCTCTGCTTTGAATTATTCCAGTGTAAATTTAACTATGTTCAAGATGAAATACACTTGTAAAAATTATATCAGCATAAGGCCTATAAAAAGAATAAGGAATAAAGGTGTTTGGTGTGTATGTTTGTTTTAGGTGTTTTGTTTGACTGAGTTTTCTAAAAGGCTTTATTGATACAGTTCTTACTGCTTCATTGACACAGGTAAGCCATAAATTAGTTACACTAGTCACCTCAGACAGCTGGTGAAAATATTTTTGTGCTTTTTCCCTCCCCCAGAATCTCTGATTTAGAATTTAATAATTGTGAATAGTTTTAAAAAATATATTTTAATGAAATTTTGTGTATCTCTATCCCATTTTGGCTATTCATTAGAAGTGTTTGATGAGCTGAAACAATGCATACTAAGGGAAGAAGCGATAATGAGTATATATTTAGGAACCTCTAAAGTCATTGTAGGATGTTTTCTTTAAATGAGTATATTCCTTTGTTAAGAGAATTTGCTTCCTGTCAGGTGTAAAACACTCATTTCTAAAATTACTCGTAACACAGCAGTGTTATTAGTGGGTGGGTTTTGTAGTATTACAGGTTAAGATTTAAAGATCATGTTAATATTTACTAGTTAAACTTTTTTATTTTTTTTCTCCAGTGGTTTTTGCTTAGCTGTTTGAAATAGTTAATTGAATCTCATTAGACAGCCTAGCTTCAGTGCCTCCTGGCCTTTGTGTTTATAATTATCATAGCAAACAGGGCAAAATACAAGAAATTACTTCTAAGTTGGAGACAGGTCTGCCAAGGATGGGTGTTGCTGCTCCTAAGGGCACTAATGAGATGTGTTAATGGAACTTCAGGTGGGAGTGATGCCCTTATGGCTCTTTGGGAGGTATCTACTTAGCAGCAGTTTGGACTCCTTTTGTAGGTATATAAGATGTTTAACAAATGGAAAACAAATCCATTTGTATTGTGTGGTCTTCAGCCTCAGAGAGAAATAATCTAAATCCAGCAGATGGAGCTGAGTGCCTTTTCTTAAAAGGGCTTGTGGGGAAAAATTATGTCAGGGTAATTCCAAGGATTTGCTTATTTTAAGACATTGCAGAGGTGGTGTTTGCTAATGAAGTTGCACTGGTAATAATTATTAAATGTAAGCAAAGCAAGTGAGAATTACAATCTGGGGATGAAATCTGTTCCTGTGAGGGTAAATGAGTGGTGTTGATGTAGCCAGTTGTCTTTTCAGAAGTTGTCTTTTCTGAGCCCCAAGGTAGATGTTTTGAAATTTGTGAGAAAGAGAGAAAATTACACATGGGAGCAGCTGGGTTTGCAGGAATAACCAAACTGTGCCAGGGGCTGTCTTAGGTAGATCATGACAAACATCTGTATTGACCATGAAGTCTCTCCTGGTAGAATGATCTTCCTTTGCAAATAATGAAATAACTGTGGGAATCTGCTTCTCAAATCAGACTTGTCTGTATCTCAGCTGAATATCCTAAGCTAGAGACCAGTAAGACTCTAGCTCTTTTAAAAATGTTTTTCTTCAATCTTGTCTTCTGAATGAAGAAGGCTGGCAGTGGAGCTAATAATTCAAATCGAACAGTGAATCAAAAAATAAAAATGCAGAAAGGAGCAACACCTATTCTGAGACTGAAGAAAGAAGTCTTGTCAGTTTTAGGGAGCTGAGAATTGGCTTTTCTCTGAGAAATCTGATCTGCTGATACTCCGATTTTCTGTTTTCATTGCCAGCCCCACTTGCCAGTGTCTTCAAATTCACATTAAATATTCTCAGCTGAGAAAATCTCTTAGATCCAGGTCATTCGAGTCTTATTTTCTTGTTGGCTTTTTGCTTGTTTGTTTGCTTCTTTCTTTTTAATATTTAATTATCTCCAGAAAGTGGGTTAAGTGGTCAGCTTTTCAGGAAGACGTTCAGGCAACATTTGGTGCAGCTTGGTTTAAGGGCACAAGGATTGATAAACTCTTATTCACTGTAATTGTCCTTATTTCCTCCATCAAACTGTTTGACCATGGAATGTGGACAAAGAGCGCATCTATAGAGGTAATGCTGTTTTATAGAATCTACTTTGCAAATTTCTGTAAATGCTCCAGTTAATTTGTATATCCTTCATGAATTCATCAATGACTTTGTTGGTAGAGGAATCAAGCAAGAGGTTAAGAGGGCTTGCAAAATTTACATGAAAGGAGAAACAAAATTAAAGAAAATAGTATCATTTAGGAATTGAGGTATTTCTATCCTACACAGAATTTTGTTCCCATTTTTGGAGGATCTGGTTGCTGACTTTCTCCATGGGTGATTATAATTCAAAAATGCTGTTGAATCATCACAACCTTATATTCTTTCTGTTTCATATGCAATACCTTCCTCTTTTGTTTTACTGTGGAACTTAATGGATTTTACAGTCAAATTGATGTGAATCAGTTGTGACTTACTGCTATGATTATAACACTATTGAAGTTATACTTTGTCCCTATAGTGCTTTTCATCCATAGAACTCCAATGCCCTTTGTGGGAAGGTCAGCAATGTAAAACCAAAGTCAAATTTCAGCTGTCTTTTCTCAAGGCTGAATAGGCCCAGCTCCCTCAGCTTTTTCCCACAAGAGGGGTAGTCCAGATCCCTCATCATTTTCGTAGCCCTCCACTGAACCTATTCCAGGATCTCCCTGTCTCTCTTGTCCTGAGGAGCGCAGAACTGGACACAGCACTCCAGATGTGGTCTCAGCAGGGCTGAGCAGAGGAGCAGGATCAGCTCCCTCATCCTGCTGGAATGCTCTTCCTAATGTACCCCAGGACAGCATCAGCCTTTCTGGCTGTAGGGACACTGCTGGCTCAGGGACAGCATCAGGGCACACACAAATTTATTATGCATTGTAAAGCAACAGTTAAGCAAATGCTGCGCTTGTAGTTGTTTATATTTGATGTGAAATTTGGACTTAAATTGTTATTTTAACATAATCTCAAATAAATGTTGATTGTTCAATTGGGCTGATCCTTTTTTAAGACTGTAAACAAAAGTTTAGTTTTACTATTATTCTATGGTCCTAGTGGTGGTTTTAGATGTTGTAAACTAGGAGGAGCTCCATGTGAGTGTGTAATTATAGTGCTGTGAAATTAATGCTATGGTCAGCAGAGCTGAGCCTTGTATATTTGCCTTAGTTACAGACTTTGAACTCATGTCTAGAGCTTGTCAGGAGGAAGGGAGAAATCCTATTATAGCTTGTAGTTTTTTCTTACAAACCAGTACTGTTGGCTTCCTGTGTGAGACCATACATGGCAGTGCACTTAGAGTTTCCCAGATGATTAAATTACATTGTTTCAAAAAAATTAAATGATGTCAGGAACTGTTGCACAAAAATTGTTCCATTAATTACTCAAATATTTATTGCATTTGGGTTGATTTAAAACATAATGACAGATTACTTCACCCTTTCTCTGTTAGCGAAAGTTAATTCTTCTTGTAAAAGGGTAGTGCCAAATTTTGGGTCTTAAGGTCTGACTTGTTTTGGTTTTTGAGGATGCTGAGCTGCTCTTCTAATTTTCCCAGGAAGCAGAAGCTTTATATGTCATATAAGGCTGTTTCTTAATGATGGGGTTAGCATTCCCTGTTCTACACCTCGCAGCTTCTCGTGTATCTGAGCACAAAGGAGAACAGGAGAGGCAATTTCTTTTGAAAATCCTGATCATGGCAAACGATCATGTTACCTCCTAAAAAGGAAAACTTTCTTGTGTCTTAGTTTTCCCTTGGAATATTGAGAGCTCATTCAAGTTGAAGGTCTTCATTCTAGAGATCATTGAATACAGAATTCTTTCAAAAGGACTGAAGAAATATATTCTGCTTTTATAAAAAGCCCTTAACATTATCATTTTTCTCAAAGGTTTCTTTTAGATGTGTTTTAATTACCAGGCTGGCCCCGTACACAACACCTACAGTGTGTTTGTTGAAATAGCTCAGTATCCAAAGGCTATGAATACACAACATCATAGAATTGGAGGGAAAGTAATATATATTTAATATTACATGAAAAGGATTTAATGTCTAATTTAACACCTACATTTAAGTTTCAATTAAAATGAGCAACATTAAAGTAATTTTTTTTTTAAACAACAGCTTTTAAATAGATTGAGCTAATTCTTAATGGAAAATTTTGTCTGAAGAAATAAATATGTACACAGAAGATGTTCATGCTAAAACTGTGTGAAAACTGTATATACTTTGAGCCTGTCAGCCCCCCTGAGATATCTGTGTTGTTACCAGTGTGTCACTGGCTTCTAGTATTGATGGTGAAACATTGTGTCAAACGTTGTGGGTTTTGTCTATGTGTGGTCATTTCTTGGGAATGCTGACATAATATGGACAGATGTATATGTGTTGTTGAGATTGGTACATGCTCTGTCTTTTCTAAGAGAAGCGGCTCTCTGCTGGTTGTTCACGGTATGTTGCCAGTTGCTCTGAGTGGAGCACTGCTCTTTATTGATGGCTTACCATGTATGTTTCTATGCACATGGCATTTTTTTGAGACTGAGATGCTTATCCTTCTTTTGAACTAAACAGAATTTCTCTTTGGGATGGTTAAAGAAGTTGTAGTAATCTCTAGAGCCAACACCAGACATGCTGGTTTTTTTTGGTGGACTGTGAATATACAGTAAGGTTAATATTTTCTGTGCTAAAAACATGGTTTTTCTCATTGAGTTAGTCGTGCTTAAGTATTTTGAAATGACTGAGAACCACCATTTATTTCCAGCCAAAATGAATGTGAAGTCCTATGGAATTAGATTTCACATTTGTCGACTGCAGAAGGAAATGAGCACTAATTAGTGCTTAGAAGATTTTTATTATATACCTTTGTGGTCCAGTTTTGGGAAGGATATATATTACCTGAGATGTTATCCATTTAAAGCACAGGCTGGCCGGCCCTAGCAGTTAAATAACTGAGATGTTATTTGGAGCCAATGCCATGGTGAAATGTGTGTAATTAAAATGGACACTAAATAGTGTGTCAAGAGGTGCTTACCTAAGCCCAGCTTCCAGAGCTTTCAGGAACTCATTTTCCCTGGCAGACCTGCCATATTACAGTCTGCCCTTGCTAATTACACAGGCCTTAAACAGTGCTGAGTTTGAATTGCCACAGGACTTTTTCTTTATAAAGAGTATATTACTTTGGAGCCTGCAGCCCCACTGCACTGTACCCTGTGAACTCCTCTTTGCCACGTGGTAGGCAGCCTATGAAGCAGAAATAATGTGCTTGTCAGTGGAGCAAGTGCTGGGAGTGCACTTTTTCACTTTTTCTCAAGATTGGTCTTGTAGCTGTGCGAGAACTTTATTCAGAGATCTTTTGTTTTGAATCTGAGTAGACTTGGGTTAATTTTTGCTCCTTTGTTTGAACTTTATTAAAAGGAATTTAATATTTCTCATTCTTCTGTTCTGTTGAGTGTGATTCTGCATAGTCAAAGGTATCCTCAGGGTCATACAGCAGATGGGGAGCAGCACAGGTAGCCAGCCAGGGGCAGGGAGGCAGTGCAGGGAAGGATGACCAGGGAAATGGCCAGAAAGTCATGATTTCCGGGTAGGCCTGGCCTGGCTGTATTTTCAGTGCATTGCAGGAAAGGAAATGAACCCACTAGGGTGGGGTGATTTTATCCCTTTATAGCATTAAAAAACACATTCTTGGTGGAGGCAAATGTTTTGGAGAGAGAGCAATTTCTGCCTTCACAGAGAGAATATGTCCCCTTCAAGATTCCCAATTATATCCTGCCGCAGCCAGGGCTGACTGCAGACTTGGCAGCCACCCATGTCCCTGGTGAGCAGCTGGTGCAGCCATCCCATGCTCAAGAGACATCAGGTGACATGCAGACAAAAATGGAGATATTCATTGTTTTATTTGGATGTTGGGACAAATGGCTGGTACTTTCTCATTTTTCTAAGAGATTTTCCTTTTGATAAAGGTGTTGACTGTTTTAAGTACCACAAAGTTAAGACATGAGCTAATGACATCTCATTTGAAAACCAAGTATGCAGTGTACTGTGTTTTCCTTGTTAATTGGAGTCTCCCATCCGACTGTATTATTTTGATCATCCCTTTATTCTACTTGGAAAGTGAAGATTATCTTCTTTCTTATTTTGATTTGCAAGAGGTTGGAAAACAAAGACCGATATGTGCTCTGTCTGCTATAAAGCATAGCTCTCTCCTAAAGTGTAGATATAATGCCTAACTAGAACTGCAAGAATTGCTGCACCATGAAAACTTGATAGGTCATTGATAAGTTGCACACCCCTCTGGCATGCCTGGTTAGCCTTCCTTAAATTCATTGAAAAGCTCTCAAGTGGATTTTATCCTCTGACTCCTTTTTTTTCTGACCTAATCCTGCAGTTACTGAGGTACCACCTCTGGGGAATAGGAAGAGAGTGTAATAACGTGATAAAAATCTAAAGATTTCTCTATGGCTAGCCAAGTGAAATACCCCTGCAAATGCACTTGGCTCATTGAAATGTCAAACTCCAGATTGTTGAAGTAGTGTTCAGTAATTGTAAAGAAGATAAAGTGGTTTGAATACAGGCTTAGCTCTTAAATAATGATTAGTCATCAGAGATTACTCAAATTTTGCCTTCACAACAGCCCTTGCCCATTTGCCTTTGATTCTTGTAACCACTCTGAAGACTGAAAATTTAAAGCAGCAGCTGTGTCACTAAGCAAAATGCAGTACTAAATTGGGTGCTCAGTGAGTTTTACTGAGCAGTCTTATGTTCTGTGAGTAGGAAAAAAAGTATTGAAAATAAGTGGTCCTACGGCTTTGGGCAAGAATATTTGAAAATTATGATTAATTTATGAATTTTCACTTGCATTTTAAATAAATTACCCTGGAGGCAATTAAGAATTTCTTCCCATGTCATAAGTTAAATTGATGAATTGTGATGGTCTAGAAATGGCTTAGATTTATTTTGGGCAAGTACAGTCTGTCAAATTAAAAGTTAGTAATACATTTTCTAACACTCTTTCAATAAACAAAGAAGCCTCACTGGGACTGATTATATAAATGGTGTTTGTAAGTGATTTATCTTCACCTCACTCTTTAAAGTCTTTGTCCAAGGATTAAGTTCAACTTTTACCAGATATTATTTCAGGAGGAGAAAGAATTAACTCATGTGAGTCAATGAGTTATTGACAAAAGACATTCAACTTTGCTGAATAATTTTAATCTGATTAAAGTATATTTAATGAGCTACATATTGTATTTCAGTTACCACCTTTGAAAATACTGAAAGCAATTTTACTTTTCTGCACTGCAGGTACTTAGCAATAGTCAGGGATTTAAAGCACAAGTTTCCTTGTGCTAAAGAGTTAATTCAAAGGAGAAATTAAAAAAAACCAAACATGATGTAAAGCCTGTTGAGAACCTCTATCTTCCATTTCTAGTCCTAAGGCCTCTTGCATCTTTTCCAAACACAAAGTCTAACTAAGGGTTTACTGTGGAGTTAATTTACTGTTAATTAACTATAAAGCCAGAAGGATTGAAAGTAGGGGTCTACAAAAGGACTTGAACAGTATATAATTCCATCAGCTCTCAGCTAGTTCTCATTAACCTGTAGCTAAAGGAAAACAGAGGTGCCACAGCTAATAGCATAGTAGTTTGAGTATTGTGGAGACATTCAGGTGTATTCCTGCTGTGAGCAAGGAGAGAAGTCTTCCAGGAAAACCAGTGGCATAGGAGAGGATGTGGTGGAGATGCTGTCATTCTTCCTTCAGCCCGATCCATGGCAGCTCATACTGGCTCCATGATATGCCATTCCCAACCTAAAAAGCAAACTAACTGCAGAGAACTTGATGATTATGATGATGATGATAATAATAAAAATATTCCTAATAAAATAGTAATAGAGGAAACATATGTATGTATGTCATTAACACAGTATAGTCTTAAACAAAAATGATAATTTTTTTATTATAGGATACATACCTACTTTATATAAATAACTATATTGTATAAAGTTATAAGTTGAATAACTTTATTTGATGTGCATATAAATTATAAAAAAGGCATCTAATAGCATTGAAATGCAGCAATTGAATTGTTTTTAAACAGCATTTTACAATTCTTTTCACAGTTATTTATAAGAGAAAATATTTTAGTTAAATATTATTCAGAGTGTGTTTCAACAGATGACAGTTTTTTTCCTAAGATATTCTGGGTGGTGATGGTAAAAACCTACATTTTCCAGGTTGCAGCTACCAAGATAAAGAGGGGCATACTCAATCTTTACTCAGAACCCATTATTTTAAGAGCAGAAGAACCACTTGATGTAAAAGTATTTACAAGGGTGCATGGCTTTTTGTTGCATCATGTTTTTATCTGTCAAATCCTGTCAGTCTGTGGGAAAGAGAATGAATGCTTAGAAATATCTCAGTACAGCGTAGGTGAGCAACATGCTAAATATGAACACATATTTTAAAAATCTGTAGCTGGAATGTGAAATCACAATAGAGTCCACCGAAATTAATGGGAATAGAGGTGATCAGAACTTTTAAGATCTGGTCATCTGGAAACTGTTTTTAAGTGTATTTCACAGCTAGAGTCAAGTGGGCTTTTTGTACACAACTGGAAGTAGGACAGGAAATACATCAATAAAAGGTATTGGATAAACTGTACCACAGTGATATGTATCTGTTCTTAGCATTTCAAGGGTTAATTTAAGCCTTAATCTTGTATGATATTGCCACTCCAGACTCTGTGTGGTCTGATGTATGCCACATTCAGGCAGTAGCAGGTATGGTATTCTGGTGTTGCTGGTTGAAATAGATCTCTGTGTAACTGTTGTGCCCGACAATCAGCTCCACTCAATTGTAGCTTAATGTCAGGGAATAGTGGTATGGTATCTAAATCTTATTTTCCAGTACTTTTTCTCCAATCATAATCTGCTGCACCATGTAGCCATTTAAAGGAAGGTTTCAATGGGGAGCTGTGGAAACATCAACATAAAAGGTTTTTTTTCATTCTTGTGCTGTTACATGTTAGCTTTCAAAAAAAAAAAAAAAAAAAAAAAAAAAAAAAAAAAAAGCTGCCTAACTAGAAAGCTAAAGCACTTAGCAATTCTGTGCCTTATTTTTAGTCTAAACCAACCCTCTTTCAGTTTAAAGCCATTCTTCCTTGTTCTATCCCTAGATATACTTCTGAAGAGTCCCTCTCCAGCTTTCTTGTAGGCTCCCTTTACATACTGGAAATGTCTTTGTTTTAAAAGCTTTGCTTGATCAATCAGAAAAAAGAAAAAGCAACAAAAAATCCCCAAAAACACTAAACTCCCAAGTTTTTTTATTTTAGATTCTGATTCTGTGCAATTAGCTATTCCTCCGTCAATGCTGCAAAAGTTGATTTTACCCACTTTCTGTGATCAGCAAGCAAGCTTTGTGACTTTCTTCTCTTGTGTCAAGCTTCATATCTGAACTTCAGATTTAACTAAAATTGATTTGTTCTTTTCTATCCTATATCTATATTATACCTTTTAAAAGAAGAAAAATCTTAAGAGTCAAATTTTCATCTACAGTTTCCTCCCTGTGAAATACGTATAGATTTCAAAAAGAATACTGCACCTACAAAGATGTACAAACTAACAATTTCCAGAAGGTACTATTTCCAGTTGCACTTCGTCATGCAGGTAAGCATGATTACTGGAGAGATTTATCTAACTGTGTAACTTCTTAATATGCCATGTCCCAAAAGCTATCAGCTGTGACTTTTGCTTTTGTTATTCCCTAAGCTGCCTGCTGGTGCACAGAGTTCTATGTGGGTTAGGACTCTGAAGACTCTTCTGGCTCCGCAGCCTCTAGGATCACATCTCAGATGCTGCTCTCTTACCCTTTCTGTATTCCTCTGTTTCACTCAGTCTTGTTCTAATGAGGCTATGAATAGGGTCTACACCAACCTCCATAAGAGCAACTGTTTCAGGCTGGCAGGGCTGCAGTGTCTGCAAAAAAAAAAAAAAAAAAAAAAAAAAGTTTTACATTGTCTTTATGGTGCTGCAGTTCTTAAAATGATTCCTTTAATTAAGTCAACATCATAGTAATGAGTGCCTTAACCACTGCCATAGTCTCATCAACTTCTCTTGTTAGTATAGAAATTTATATTTACAGTGTTCTGAAGTAGATAAGCAAGTTAACAAAAGGTGAAAATAACAAGAAAAACATGGAGATTGTTACTATTTTACTTCCTTGAAATGTGATCATCTGTAGAACCCTGTTAGCTAAAGCAGATATTGAAATAGAAACAGCTGACATTAGGTAGCTGTTACATAATATATAAAATAATGTGTCTAATCATGAAAGTTATAGGTGAGGAAATTACTTAAAGCCATGAAAGGGAAAGTTTAGATTCCCTATGAGGAAAAAGTTCTTCACTGAGGGAGTGGTCAAGCACTAGAACAAGACCCTCCGGGTAGTGATCCTGGCCCCAAGTCTGTTGGCATTAAAGAAGTGTTTGCTCTTAGATATAAGGTTTAACTTTTAGATTATCCTATGTGGATTTGGGAGTTAGACTTGATGATCCTTGTGGGTCCCATCCAACTCAGGATATTCTATAGTTGTACATTTGCACACTGTTGAATTTTCTTCTGGAACTCTTGTCTTCTCAAATCCATATATATTGTCAGTCTGTAATGCATTTCGAAATATTCAGTGCAGGGGTTTTCTGCTGTCCTCTTTGTGACTCTGTAACATACTGTAGTTAATGCAGAACTTTTATAAACTCATACACACATATAAGATGGCAAGAAAGAGAGTGATATGTTTTTTATTCCTTGTTAAATGCATTAGTAAAAGAGGAGGTAAGAACTAGGAGTCAGTACTATGTGACCATTCTGCCATCTTTTGAGAGCTGGTATGTCCATACTTTACTGTTGCAATTATTCCCCAGTGCTGCTTTAGGATTGTTTGACTAAGTCTCCATGGAAGCTCAACTGTGGTCATAAAAAGTTGTGTTTTAGCACTAAAAATCAGTTACAAGTGTAATGGCTGCAACAAATGGAGATCAAGATCTTGGCAAACTCTCTTTGGGATATTTGACAGATTTCACTCTTTGCTAAAACCAGGAAACATATCTTGCTAAAATGGTAACATTTTGCTCCCATTGTTTAAAGATGTATAGGAATACAGACTGTAAAGGAGTAAAGAATTAGGCATTCAGTTTTGATACTGGGCTCGTGAGATCATTCTGCTTCTGGTAAACTACATCAGGAAATTACAGTGTCAAATGCCCTGCAGCTTACATGTATTTTTTCAAAGAAAAATTTTCAATGTATGACATTATGTATCATTCTAACTTCTGCTTACAGATACATTGATCTTTATATTGAGGTAAACAGTGCAGAGAAAATGAGACTGAGATTTGGTGTCTGCTCATAATGAAGTACTACTTCCAACCCTCCCCTCCACAGAATTAACTACATCATTTAGTGGTCAGACGCCCAATGGCATGACATAGATTGTTTTTCTGAGCCAAATGAAGATTAAGAAATATTACTTTCTGTACATCATGTATCAAAGGACCAGAACAATGACAAGGAAGTAAATGATAGTATGTTCAAAAACAGAAGTCCCAAATGCTTATTTTGTGGCTGTAAGGTGATGTCACAAGGTCACTCCAGTTGGTGTAACCTTACAGCATTTGCGAGGTGACTCATAGCAGTCTTTTCCTTGCTCCCTACCTGTGTGAACAGAGTCCAGGATTTATGAGATGATACACAATAACTTCACTTTCTGCCAGCACTGATTGTGCTGCCTTGGTTGAAAATCCAAGTTCTTTCTTGGCTAATGAAAAGGTTTGGTTTGCCTTTGGTGCTTCCATGTTATGCTAGAGTAGAGCAATAAACACAGCTTGCCTGGTTTCCTGTGAAGAGTTATGACAGTATGAAGTGCTCAAGTATGAGATACTGTAGCCCAGATGCTCTTAAAAACATAAGCAATGAAGATGAGTTTACTATCTACAGGAATCAAGCTACAGAAGTCCAGTCTGGAGACTTGGAAATGCAGAAAGTAATTTAGGTGCCCCTGTAGACAAGCTGAACATATGAAAGTGATGTATCCTCTCAATAAAGAAGGCCAACTGCATACTAGACTAAAAGCAAGGGTGCAGAGAGAGCAGGAGGAGAGAAGTGATTATTTCCCTCTGTTTGGTACTTGTGAAACCGCGTCTGAAATACTGTGCTCAGCTTTGGGCTCCCCAGTACAAGAAATACATAGATATACTGGAGTGAGTCCAGAGAAAGGCCATTGGGATGCTAGAACAAATGATATACAAGGAGAGGCTGAGACAGCTGGATTTGTTTGGCCTGAAGAAGGACAGATCTGTTGCTGTCCTAAATTGTCTAGTGGGTAGTTACAGAGAAGATGAAGCCAAACTCTTCTGGTAGGTGTGCAATGACAGAACAAGAGACATCAGAGAGAAGTTGCAATGAGGTAAATCTAGTTAAATGGTAGAAAAACTGTTTTGCATTGAGGCTGGTCAGCCATTAAATCTGAGAGTGATTGTGTAATCTCCACTTCAAAGATATTCAGAACTCAAGCAGAGAACTTTATGTAGGCAAATTTGATCTCATGAGAACTTTTCAATGTGTATTATTCTGATTCTTACTTTGTAGTCTGCCAGAAATGGTAGAAAATTTTACTCATAGATACTATTCAACAAGAAGCTTGCCTTGAGGGGATATTTCAAAGCAACCTGAGGTACTGATTGTGGAAGCCCATTGCTATCTCAGTTAAATGTAGCCTTTTTTTATCACAGCACGCTGGAGTGAAAAAATGTTCAGGCACTGTTGTTTGAGCCAAGAGCTCTGTTTCTCTCCAGATAGTTAGGAGAGACAAAATGACTTTCCAACAACGGATATATTTGAGAGGTCTGCTGTATATCTCAGTGTATCCCTTCAAAGTTCTTCAGCTTTCACCAGAAAGTAAGTGGGTTCACTTGCCCTTGTGTTGAAGCTGACATTTTATGCCAGAGTATGACAGAGCAATTGGACTTCATTGCTATGTTTTGCCCTAAAATTTATGATAGTGTCTTCCATAAAACAAGATGTTCTGTTTGTTAGTGTTTTGTTGGGGTTTTTTTGGGGTATTTTTTAGGCAGTAAGGTATTAAGAGCACTTGAGAAAATTGCAGAGTTCTTGAAACCTTTTTCCATTACTTGGATTAAAATATGGGCTTGGAATTGGGTTATTTGTCCTTTTCAGACTGCCAAGGACAGAAGAAAATCACACTTTCTGTGAATTTATTCACCAAGGGGTGCATAATACACATAGGTTGATGGTAAAAACTGTCATGTAAATTGATACTGTGCTTGAGCCCATCTAATCTTCTGCTCTTGATTGCTGCTGCTTCTCAAAGGAAAGGAGAGCTTTTGTGCTGGTGGCACTTTTGGTGAAGACCCCAGTCTCAATGAAAAAAATACCTGGTTCCTATCTTAAAGTAATGAATTTCTTGCATACAAAGTCAATGTAATACTTTTTAATGCTCATCTGAATAATAATCTACATACATTAGGCAGTAACAGGATTATTTAAATTGTTGTTTAAGGCTACAGAGATTAAATCGTCTGAATTGCTTATTTTTCACACCAGTTAAAATCAGGACAGGGAATGTTTTTACCTAATTATTTGCTAACATAATTTTCTGAAGAGTATCAAAGGTAGTGGTGTTCATGATAGAGATGACAGCCATGTCCACATCATTTGTACCTGGGACATCCAATTAGATGAGGAAAACTAAATGTGAAAAGGGATAAAATTCATTAACCTATCTTAACAAAATAATTAAGCCAGTGTTAGTGAACAGGTTATCACAGTATCATCTGTTGTAATGAACAATTTGTCTTTTAACCAAGATGATTACTAATACTTTATTCTGTTTGTCCTTGGTTTTTCTGACAGGAAAAGAGTAGGTAATTGTGATTAAAGGGGAATGTTTTAATTTGAGCTGTTTGGAGAGCTGTAGAATATATGAAGTGTGTGTCATTGTGGTGACTCCACCCCCTGTTTTATTTGTTTGTTACCTTGCATGTTTTCAGTAAGAGCCTGTTTTTTACTTGGTTGCTACCTCTGTGCCCACTTATGTGTCTGTCTGGCCAGCAGAGAACACCTGCTTTAAGAAGGGATGACAAACATTTTGTTCATATATCTTACTTTTATTTTAGTATTTACTACAGCATTTGTCAAATACATATAGGAGGCCTTAAATCACAACTTCACAGTCTTAGGCTCAGTTTTGTAACTCTTCACATATCTAAATTTATTTTTTCCTCAGTTGTTTATTAATAATTCAGTTAAATTCTAAAGGTTTCATAGCGTATAAAGCTCTACATGCTTCAGAGGTATTCATACTATCTGCACTAGATAATTTTCATCAGCTATCTTAATCAGTTGTTGGGCACGATGACTTTACAGTGTTGCCTTTAAGTAGCTGAGAGTAGGCGTTATGAGTGTTTCACGGTTTCTAGAGATATTTATCTATTTTTTGCAGATTCTAAATTGTGTCTTCATCCATGCCCTTTAAACTGCAATGAGTATGTTAGATTAAAAGGAATAGAAATGTCACAATCTGTCCTTTTATTCAGAATTCCCAAATGCAAAAAAACCACAGGGAGTGTAATAAGCTATTAAAATATGTTAGACTAAAAGAAGGGAACTGTAGAAACTTGTATGTAGTTATTAAAAAAATAATAAATTGATAGATTGTCTTGAGCTCTGTGACTGTGCCACCATTAAGGAACTTAGACTGCTTTTAGCCTTGCTGTTTTTCACTTTTTACACCAAAATCAGTATTAGTTGCCAATGTTTAACTAGTGTGTTTTGTAAACATACATTTCACATTCAGAATTGCCTTTAGGTAATTTCATTTGTGATTATATCTAATATTACATTGATTTGTATAGAATTTCTCAAAACAATAGATGAATTCTAAAAGAAAAAAAGAAACAATTGATTAATAAATGTTTTCCTAAAATTAACCCACTGAGGAATTTCTGGCTTTCTGTTATTACTAGCACCAAAACAGGAAAATGGAGAAAATAATAGATCAAATGCTGCACTTCTGTGCATAAAGTTTTGTTTTTGTTTGATTATCCACTTTATAGTGGAATGAATTTAGCTTGGTTTGAAGGAGCAGGAAAGGTCAAGGATGTTTATAGCTTTGACTGTGAATGCTTTCTGAGCTAACTGCACGTAAGTCCTGGCAGGAAGTTGCCATGCATGACCTGCTGATGCACAGTCACTTCTCATCTGTGGGCATTTTGTGCTCTCATATTTGTGGATATTTTGTGCTCTCAAAAAAGAGCCTAAGTCAGATGTTTTTAGGAAGACCTGGAAAAAAAGTTGTCATCTTGGTAATGTAAAGGCCATAATGCAGAGAATAGACTCTTAGACTGTTTTTAGTTCCTCTCAGTTCCCACAAACACATTTTCCCATATCACGAAAACATTGTGTGGTTTCAGCAGTGAATCTTGCCTGATTTTGTAGCATCAGGTCTAGAAATGAAGTAGAGGCTACGTCTGGTGCAGTATTGTTGACTTCAGTATTCATTCCTTTCTTGGTTTTTCTTACCTGCTGAATTTATCTCTGCTGCAGCTTTCTGTCAATGGGAAAAGGATGTAGTTTAAGATGATCCTGCCTATCTCCAGACTGTTGCATGCAAACCAACGCATAAGAGACCTAAACCAACTAAAATGTCTTATTGTGCTAATGACAGTCCTTGTTTGGTTCCCTCAAAACCAGTGCAGTGTTTTTCCAACATCAATGTAGTAACTTCGTAATAGATGCTCAATTGATTCCTTGAGATGATGATGAAAACTAATAGCAAAACTATGCAAATTGAAAACAGAAAGGACACATTTCAGGTGGCCATGCATAACTGAGCCTTCGGTATTTGGGCAAAGAGTTGATTTGCATACTTGAATATATTTTGCACCTTATTTGATCACTAACTAATCAGTGCATACAGATGGCAATCACATTTCTGATCTGAATACACAAATAGTACCTTGTGAATTCAATCAAGGGCTGTAAAGCTGCAGATGGGGAGCTCTACTCAGTTGGAGTGAAAAGTTATTAATATATCTCCTGTGATTATGAAAGTGGAGGAAACAGGGTTTTTTTCATTAGTACTTTGAAAGGACTTGCTAATTTATTCATATGTGGAAAATAGTTGGTGAGAAAGTAAAAATTGGCTGTGGACTGACTCCAACTCTGCATCCCAATTTTTATTTTAAACTTTATCTGCAAGAGTGATATAAGTCTTATCACTTACTGAGGAGCAAGTGAATGGAATGAGTACTGTCAGTACTTTCAGAGTACTTGCAAAGATTTCCCATTTCTGTCTTTCACCTTTCTTAAGGAAAAGAAGAATTTCTGTGGATGCTATGTGAAGGTACCCACGTGGGCTTCCATGTTCCATAGAAGATCACTGAGATTATAACACCGTAATTGATTCTTGCTTCCTAATTGTTTGTTGCTTCCTAATTGTAAGTTTTATTAGCAGTTAAAGAATCCATATAGGTGAGTCGGAAATCTGATGATTCCAGTTGCTGTTTTCCTGTCTTTCTCCTAATTTTTAATTCTATGTTAATAGTTGAACTGATAAATCACAACTGAAAGATGTCCCTGCCCTGGCAAGGAGTTTGCATTAGATGGTCTTTAAAGTCTTTCCAACCTAAGACATTCTGTGATCTATTAGAACATCAAGCAATTTTTATATGATCTTAAGATTTCTATATTTTCTTGTAAAACATTGTATTTTTGTTTTGTATTTCAACAGCTTTTGAGAGGTACATTACCCTGCTTTACTTATGCAAGTACCATTTTTTAAAAAGTTGGTAAATGGTGAGCTTAAATACATTGTGACTTGTGGAGCTACTTTTTTTCCAATCTTGTTGTTTAGTGGTCCATAGCCATTTCAGCCTTGAAAGTTATTTCTTTCCATGAATGTTGTCAGCTATAAAACTCAAGCTATTGACCTATCAGCAGAGTTCTCCCTGAAAACAAATAAACTTCAGAACCCTGTTCTTTCAAGGAACTTGACTTCTAAATGGCTTGACCTTCAATTGACTCCCCAGCCTGCTTTGCACTGAAATTTCTGTGATGGTGACATCATTAGGAATGCAATTTCCTTTCCCTCTGAAATATTAGCTACATTGGCAAAAGCCTTCCTACAAGCATATTCATATGTACAAAGAGCTACTGTTCAAGGGAAAACACTGATGTTGCCTCTTGCAATAGAGTGTTCATTAGATGTGATGCAGTGATAAAATAAAATGGTCTCTGCATTAAGTGAATCTACTGGCCTGTCTCTCTAAAACCTAGAATGGTTTTAATTCAGTGTTATAATCCTGGCCAGCATTTTAATACTTATGTACTTTACTGGAAAGATAAAATTGGTATTCAAGCTTTATTTTTGTTATCTTTTATGTTGCAAACCAAGGTGCTGCTGATTTTTCACTGAAACTACTGTGTAGATGTTTCATTACTAGTTTACTCAGCAGCAGCTTACAACAGAAAATTGTTTCTAATGTAAAAATTGCAAGATAAATGGGTTTTATGTTTTCTTATTTAATTTACATTCCTATTAGATGGAGTAATCAAGTAGAATAAGGCAGCTTTATAAAATAATGAGATTTTCTTTTATCAGAGTAGACATTTGTTTTAAATGAATCATTAATCTTGTAGTTAAAACACTGATTAAGAATATTCTTTGATTTGCATTCCTTTGTCTAAATTTGATTTAGGAGAGAGGCTATTGTAAAAGAGGTTGATAAAACTATTTGTTATAAAAAATAATATTGCTGGTATCTTGTATATCCTTTACTATTCATTGTGCTCCATTTTACTTATTGGACCTAACCTTTCAAGCGATGAGATAAATTGGTTTAATATTTTCCTTTTTCATAACTCAAGTACTATGGGACTAGTCAAATTAATTTAAAATATTCAGTTCTCTGTCTTCAGAGGTGTCAGTGATTGCCCGGAGCTCTGGCCCCTGGGGCTCTCCAAAGGCCTTTCCTGCCCCCGTAAGCTTTGCTGTGGTGAAGCCTAGGGAAGTGCAGACACACTCTGCAGTGCCTGTGCAGGGCACTGAATGTGCCCACAGTTGTGGCCTCTGGGTTGGGTTTTGGGTTTTGGGTGGAGGCACCTGCTGCATGTGAGCTTCCTGCTGCCTGGCAGCACAGCCCAGCAGTGCAAGGACCTGCTTTTCCACAGGCTGGGGAGCAGGAGGCGTGAAGTTCAGAGGTGTGAAACTTAAAAGCTATGGAATCACTGTAAAAAAAATGAAATCTAGATATTAAAAAACAAAAAAGACTCGGGTGTCAGCACACAGTTTTATGCCCTGCTGTTTAAAATCCTTTTTGTCAGTCAAGTTTCAGCATGTAGGGAATTGTTAAAGAAGTGCTGATTCACAACTGCCGCACAACAAGCTTGATGTGAGTGTCCTGCAGTGGGCTGTGATTGGTCACTGTTTCTGATCTGTCTACCTCTCAGCCTTCTTTAATTGAGGGTAGGCTACTGTCTGCGTTTTCAGGATCAAGGCTTCTGTTTATACTCAAAAGTGTATGACTTTCCATGTTTGCACTTTTTCTTTCTCACTTGTTTGCTTTCATTGTATTTTTCTCTTTTCTTGAAGAAAATAAAAAGTGTAACAATACTCTATTCTCTTAATTCTGAGGATAGGTACAAACCAGAAGTTTGCAATTTATCTCCCTCTCCCCACTTGCACAGACACATATCAGAACTGAAGCTTCTGCTTTCATAAATTTTAGAAAAAAATGACTCCTCTTACCCAAAATTAAAGGCTCTAAATATAAAAAATAGTTCCCATATGAAATCTGACAAAGATGCTGCAGGGCAAATAAGAAGATTTTCTTACTGTAAACATAACTAATTTTTCCATTGCTGAACAGACCACAAGTATGAAATATTTATTTTATCTCTTAAACAGTTATCAGCTGAAAAGGAAAAATAAAAATTGTGGTAACATTTCAGAAACTAATTATATTTCAGAAGCATATCTCTTAAGTGGAATTCTTGTGTTAACAGTCTTAAGTGCAACATTTTGAAACCTAAATGTAAACTAAGAGTTCATAGATGTAAATTATGATTTTTTTTGTTGTTTTTGTTTTTGTTATTACTCTCTTCCTTTTGTGACTTTGAAATTCTGCCTCAAGCTCAGGTTAGAAAAGGGTTGTACATAGCCAGTCACAGGTTCCTGGAATTCAGTGTAAATTTAAAGCAGACAGCCCCTGTGCAATTAAGTGGTGTTTACAGGCAGAGTTACTAATATCACTTTGTAAAAGCTATTGATAGAAAGAATGTACCACCCTAGCGCTCCAGACCAAAGGAGGATATGGAAGAGATGTTTGTCTGAAATAGAAAACATCTCCTTCGTGCAAAGCTGTGAAGAGTAGTGCATTATAAATCAAGAACCCACAGGTGTTGCTGCTCCATCTTCTCTCCTTCGTGAACACAGAGACAAGTTAACAATGACTGCAGATGTTCCATGCAGGAATTTAGAGCTGTAGGTTGCGGATTTTTTCTTTGGTATGTGTTGTCTCAATTGCCTCTTTTGCTAAGTTGCATTGGTAGATCTTTCATTGACACATGTTCCACGTGTCTGTTTTAGTTCTTCAGGTGTCTACTGGGCTAGACTATGCTTTGTTATTCACCCCAGTAATGAGATCCCAAAAGCAGAAGAAATGTGTTTTCAGGTCAAATGGTCAATGAGTATTTTCTGAGCTAATTTAATACTTCTTTTTAAGACTAGCCTGTTTTGTGATAAAGGTAATACTATTAAAATTGGATGATAATTTTTATTTAATTAACTTTCAGAGCTATAGGAAACCTGTAGGAGAACTACAGCTCGCCTTCCCTAGGGATGCTTCTCTCATGGTGGCTGTGTCTGGGCTCCTTGTTTGAAACCATACACTGAACTGGGGCATTTGTGTACCTTGGCTGTAGCTGAGGTTTTGGCTTGTGTATAGACTGCTGACTATGATTGAACTTGGTTGTTAAGTAAGGTTTTTTGCTAATTATTGTGCAATATCCTGCTTTTGTTGGTATTACCCAGTGTTACAGTCAAAGCTTAAAATTGAATACCTTTTGTTTGGTGAGTTAGATTTTTTTGAACTCTTCACTGTTGCCTTCATGTCAGGTAATGATCTTTGCTGGTGCTTGAGTATCTTGTGCGGAAAGGCTTGATCTGGCATTATTAATGGGAGATGGAAGCTGTGTGATTTATCTGTGAATCTAAGAACACCCTGGGAAGCACAGGAGTGGAAAGGAATAGGTTGATCATTCTGTGAATCTGTGATTGCAGAGGGCGGCCATAGGACATGTGATGATTCGCTGTGTCAGGGCACACGGTGATAATCCCTCTGAATTCATACTCATGGCAATGCTCTGTTTATCAACTGCTTATGTGACAGCTGTTGCCCTCATAGCAGGATGTGTTTGCTCTCCAGCCAGAAACTCATTCTATTAACTTAGTCTTAGATTTCAGTTTACAGCCTGCTCATCTTCAAAGGTGGCAGTAAATTCTCTTGATGGACTGCAGAGATTGTGTTCCAGAGGCCCAACTTCTATCTAATCCCTCCCTAGCCTAAAGCCACCTAAACTTGTCTTACTCTGGTTCAGAGCTTCATGCCAATGCAACATGCAGTCTAATTCACTTTTCAGAAATGAGTGGTTTGTTGTTGATGTGCTGAAACAATTTATCTGCTTTAAAAGGAAAAAAAAATGAACCTAGAAAAAGGAAAAAATAGAAAACAAATGGTACCCACTATTTTTAAATTGCAAGAGAAACAGTTTAAAAATATGAGGACTTGTACTTTTTTATATGAACTACTTTTCTGTGGTCACTTCTATACACTCGCTGGGAATTATTTCTGCCTACAGCTGTTTTGTGATATAGAAACAATTCTTTCTGTAACAGTATCTTTATGCTTTCCTGTAAAATAGTTATGAGCAGTATTTTTATACTTTCCTACATAAGCTAGAGATGATTATGATGCATTGTGGATTTCTTCTAAGAGTGACCTTTAGAAAAATGAGGGTTGTGTCTCTGATTTCAGGCAAGATAACTAAGTTGGAAGCAGTGGTGGAAGCTTTTAAAAGTGCAGTGGGCATCTCAAATCTCTAAATGTGTTTGGAGGAAAAAGGAATAAAAACAGGAAAAAAAGCAGGCCACTGATACTGGTAGGCATACTTCTTCATTGGGAAGGGAGAAAAGAAACCTAGGGCAGCACAGTGGGACAAGTTGGGATCTGAGGCTTTAGCACGTTTGGTGCCCCCAGGCATGACTGTCTCTGCACCTGTAAATAACATTCTGCTTTTGGGGGGAAGGAGTGGGGGATTCCTGGTTTAGAGTCAACTTCTGGCAGCAGTTCTCTGCAGAAAAATATGTAAGGAAGGGATCAACAGTAGCATGAAAGACAAGTGAGCTGGATCAGTTTTTTGATCCATAAAGAGAAGTTCCTAGCCCAAACCTGAAGAATGTGGGGCAACAAATGTTTTCCTGAGCATCTAGAGATAAGAACATGAAATTCCCTGTGAGCTGCCTGCAAAGCTTCTAATGTCTAGGTTTGAACTGTATGGGAAAGAGAAGGTCTCCTGCAGGACTTGTGGAGATAGCATTATTCTGATGAATAAACACTGCCGTGGTGGTCTTGATTGGAATCTCAGATGCATCTACAGTCTTTTCAACACTATATATTCTGATTGTCTGGCTTCTTTTTCTAGGTCAAGTTTAAAAATCTCCTCTGACTAGAAGAACTCAGAAATTTATACTAAAATGTGAGATATATTACCATTTTTTGGGAAGCAAGATTAGAGAGAAAGAAAGATTTAACTTATGATGCCATTTCATGCCTTACTAAATTGCTTTTAGTGTGTATATCCTCCTTCTTAATTTAATAGAACAGGAATGATTCATTATTATGCTGTGCAATGTCTTACACAGACTAATGTGACCATACTGATTATTCTAAAAATCATCCACAGTTCCTGATTTCCATTAGTATACCTGCCGGCGGATGTGATTGCAGGGAATATTTGCATTTGTTTGGAGTTTTGGAGTTCAAACATCCTAACTCTTCTATAATATCTGCAAATTGGAGAGGCTTAACATATCACTTAAATGTCGCGTCTGTTTTAATTACAGTGTCTCCCCAATTTACTCTGAAGTTGTGAGATTATGGGACTATTTAGGATCTTTGTATTATATCTGTTCCTTTAAACTGTCTTAACTAGCTGTTCATGCAGAAATGCTTGTGCCTTTCAGGGTGAATTTTTTTCTTTTGCTTAACTTTGCTGTGTGGAATCATGTCTCTGAGATTTTTGGATATTTGTGGAAAGCACCTTTGTTTCAATGGCAAAGTGTGATTTTATTCTGATCTGTCTGGGGATTAGTATATTTTCATTCTGCTCCTGGTGTGTTGAGAAGAAGTTTTTATGGCAAAACATGCAATTCAAATATAGGCAATTAATTTTTGTTACTTATTCCTTCAAGTGAAAAATGTCCTCAAGATATTTAGTCATTAGGATCTTTGGACAGGTCAGGACAATGCAGACACCCATGAATAATACTTGATCTAATTTTTGTTTGTATTCATCATGTGAGCCACACTAGGCCTGTCTTTTTTTTCTGGAAAATGAGATTTTCATCCTTAGGCCACTGTTTTCTCCTTTTTAATGGTCATTCAATATACTAGTATATAAGTAATTTATTAATCATAATTCTTTACTCTCTAGGAAAGTATTCTGTATGTGCAGTGGGCACAAAATTCCTCAGATGTGCTATCACTATTTTTTTCCCATAAATCCAGACCTGCTGACATTTTATCTGCTGGTACAAACTTAAAATGAAATTTCCATTATCAAATCTGCACAAAAAACCCCCCCAACCTTTGTCTGCCAATTGCTATTATAAACAGGCACGCTGAGAAGCCAGAAGGCTACAGTAGGAAAGTGCTGCTTTTCTATTCAGTGGCTGGTCTTCTGCAGTGGGAGTCCTGGATAATCATTCTAGTGTGTAATTTTGATGGAAGTTAAGAATTCTGATTTATTATCCAGTAAAGTATATTAAGTGTAAAATAATCCTTTATTGGAATAGAACAGTTCAAAGGTATTTGATAGGACAGCCACAGCAGTGTAGCTCAGAAATAAAATGTGGATTGAATTGAAGGGGGAGGAATTGCTCCCTTTAGTTCATATCACAGCAAAAGCGTGAGACTTCTAATGCATGAGTCTCCTTGTTTCCATGGTTTACAATTTACAGAGTCTCAACAGCATTGGTTAGCTCTTATCTCTTATTTGAACAGGATGAGCTTCAGTGCAGATACTGGCATGCCATTCTCTGTTGGCCCTAGGACAAGCATGTGACTCCGATTAAGTCTGTGTGTCAGTGCTGCTTTATGGAACTGGTGTGGAAGTCAGTGGAGGTTTGAAAATTGGAGGGTCGTGGGGATTTTGTTGTTGTTTTGTTTTTTTATCTCGCTGCAAAGAGAAGCCTGTTTGACTTCAGAAATAGGTGAAATGAGCACTAGTCATTCTATTATTCTTAGTAAATATGGTAATGCATCATAAATATGCCAAATTATATTATTTTTATTTAAGTAGTCATAGGAAAATTTAGATATTATCTTAAGGGTGAAAATTAAAGGTGGTGCAGTATTCAGTTTGTAGTATGAGTGGCTCAGAGTTGCACAACCGTTATATTCTGCATCTGCTAGGAGCAGGTTCACACATGCTCACTTGTTTTATGAACATAAGTATTTGATTTCTCAGGCAATCTCTTGGGAGATTAGACTTGGCCACAGCAGTAGCCTCAGAGAGTGTTTCCTTGATCTCCTTGCATCTGGTAAGTGTTAATATGGATCAAAGTAAAGACTTGTTTACATAATACATGTGTATTTGTATTTTACCTTAAAAATGAAAGCAGAGGTTACAGCAGCCCAACTATCCCCAGATTTTTCAAGCACGTGCTAGCCTGATGCCTCTCTGTAATGTGTTTTCTTTACTCATTTATCTCTTTCACCTGTCAGGGAAATCTAGTGGAGATGGTTGTACCCATTTCAGGTGCAAAAATTGTATAAAGTGACAATACAAAGCTCAGAACAAGATTGTAAAACCATTGTAAAATATCACCTTTGCATTTTAAAATTATAAGTATGTGGCTGTAAGTCTCCTGGCATATTTCTTAAGTGTATTAGTGGTGTGTTGTCTTCTTTGCAGCATGTGTGTACACAGACTCCCATGTTCACCTTACCTGCACTTTGGTCAGTCCTAGGAGTGCTTTTGTGTTCTCAGTACTCAGGGGATTCCCAGTGCTCTGACTCCACTGACAAAGGCCACAGCAAATGGTGCCTTCTGCATGTCACCTGTGTCTGCAGCCCTTTTAATAGTAGGACTACATAGATTGAATGAATCTCCCTCATATGACCCCACCTGCACTACTGTGTCCAGGTCTGGGGTCTTCAACACAAGAAGGACGTGGGCCTGTTAGTGTCTAGAGGAGGGCCATGAAGACGGTCAGAGGTATGGAGTACCTCTCCTGTGAAGATATGCTGAGAGACCTTGGGTTGTTCAGCTGTGAGAAGAATAAGCTTTGGGGAGACCTTCCAGCACTCTAACAGTGTTTTAAGGGGGCTTAGAAAAAGGAGAGAGAGAGGTCCTTTGTATTCGGGCACATAGGGGCAGGAAGAGGGGCAATGTTTTAAACTGAAAAGGGGGCAAGTTTAGTTAGTTGTTAGGAAGAAATTTTTTATCATGAGTGTGGTAAGGTACTGGAACAGGTTGCCCAGAGAAGCTGGGGATGCCCCATCCCTGAAAATGTTCAAGGCCAGATTGGATGGGGCTCTGAATAACCTGGTCTAGGGAGTGGCATCCCAGCCCACCTCAGGGAGTTTGGAACTCGATGATCATTATGTTTCTTCCAACCTAAACCTTTGTGATTCTGTACTGATTATTTGGGAAAGGGTTCAGTGCCATTTGGGCATACAAGAAATACTATCTTGTTTGCAGTCCCAAAATTCAAATTCAGTTAGTTAAGTTCCCAGCATACTTCAATATTCTATTTGGGAGAACTCACAAGCTCTGTACAGTAAACATGAGATTATTAATATGTGGAAATCTCAGCATTTTCACTTAGACTTTAGACATATAGTTAAAGTAAATGCCTAAATACTTCAATGGGTTGAGCATCATATAATCTTTCTAGCATCCAATAACAAATCTGACAAAAAACAATGTATTTTCCTTAAGCTGAGCAATTAAGTGTTACTATTTTGTTATAGTGTTTAAGCATTGGCCAACTTCACATAAGATAAGTATTAAGGTGCGTTTTGTGACCTGTTCACTTCACCTTAATATGAAGTCACATTTTATATATGTAAGGATTGAAAGTCTAATTTATTTGTTGTAAATAAGCAGCAAACATTATTGTTGTCCAGAGTACCATGGAGGAGAAACTCTTGCGTGTTTAACTCCCCACCCCACTTCCTACTCCCTCACTGGAATGCTGAACTATTGTTTACTGTAGCCAGTAATACTAAGAATTGATATCTATAAAGCAACATTCCTTCCAAGTGTCTCATAGTTCATATTCACAGTCTTTGCTCTAATTACAGATTAAAGGCAAGTTCCCTCTCTCCTCTCAAAGATCTCTAAAACCATGCCTTATATTACTCATAATTTTGGATGGTGTTAAGTCTGATGGGTTTTATACCTAAAGAATGATTTAAGGGAAGTAGGGAATGGTAATGAGCTGAGAGCTCCACCACATATAAAGTGAAAACATATGCATCTAGTTCCTGTCACAGGATCTTTTATGAAATAAAAATGTTTCAGTGGCAATACGAAGAGCAAAAAGCATGGAGATGCTGTTAACTATTCAAGATACATCCCCTGAATATCTTCTGAAATAACTTAGTGACAAAGGATACCTCTATTTTTGGTTTTATTTTGTTGGTTTGTTTTTTTTCTTAAAGCAATACTGTATAAGAAGAAGTCATAAAAATGTGGTTTGAATGAACAACAGTTATTTATAATTCCACAGGTTTTGCTGAGGAAATGCAGTAATTCCATATGTATTTTCATAAACTTTTCTGTGATAAATTTTTCTTTTTAAAAAATTTCATAAGTTTCTCTAAACCTTAACTCAATGAGATCACTTTGAATAGTGGTATTTAAATTATGCAGCATTTATTGCCTTAATTTAGAACTTCATTCAGAGAGTACCACTCCATTTTCAGGTAATGAGTTTTGCCTCATTTCAACAACTTTTAACTGTGATCCAGCATCAAATATAAAATGTTACTTTGGTTTTATTTTTATTTTTTTTCCTTTTTAATTGCCTTTACTAAATATAGATTTCTTTGCGTGCCATTATTCAGTAAGAGAAATGGATGTCAATATTCACACATTCTTCCTCTCCTTTTAAAAAAAATTCTCTACAATATGTATATGTATTATCTTGATATTTTTAGAGAAATGTCTATATAAAGGAATAGATGAGTATGTTCTCCTAGGGAGAACCACAGATGTATAGTTTTTACTATAGGGAGGAAGAATCAACAATATCCTTGGCCATAAGGATTTAATCTGTGTTTCCACATTTGTTGAGATTATCATATAATTATAATGCAGTGTATATTTTATAAGCTTTAGGAATCTTTATTACTTTATTGCAGTGAATGTGTGCGAACCTTAATACTTGAATGTATTTTCTCATGAATAATCGGGCTTTCCTCCCATTTTTCAAATTATTACTTGCAATGTACAATAATAGTTTATTACTGTTTTCAGATGGTTTATTACTGTTTTGCACTAAATGTTGTGGTAGAGATTTTTTTCTTCAAAGACATATTGGCATATTTCATGTTTTACTCCATGATTTCATTGAGACTGACTTACTTCATCTTTGTTGTGTTGTGTCTTGTTTTACTTCTAGTGTAGACAGAAGCTTTATTTTACCTCATTTGGTATAATTTTGCTATAATTTTGTATAATTTGCAGTGTAAGAACTGCAGTGTATAATTTGCAGTGTAATAATTTTGTCAAAAATTTTGAAGACTAATGTGTAAGAAAAAATATTATGGAGCAAATTCAGCTATCATTTGTGCAACTTGGTAGAAGTTCACCCAGTAAATCTGGTGAAGAATAGTGAGCATGCGATAATTTATTCAAGTTTGATGTGTACACAGTGCTGGTGAGGAGAGACAAATAACAACTTAAAGGTCTGAGTCAATACCACTGAGACCAATGGGAAAATTTCAGCCGAGTTCTTAGATTAGTCTTAATGGAAATGCAGCACTCAGGTATTGGTGATCTTGACCTTTCAACTGATATGTGGAAACATACCATTCTTTACCATAATTTTGCACAGGCTTGCAAAAGCAAATCCTCAAATGTGTTCGGGAATGTCTTCTATAAATTACTGAAAATATGGTTGCTTATCTTACATTCTGTTCAGGTTAGAGTTTGCGTATGGACCATAGAGTGAATTCCATATGGTTGTCCAGGTCACATGTATTTTGCTCTCTAAAATGCTGTTTAATATTTTTCTTAAATACTTGATTGGAAGGGAATTGTTTACATTATTTTCTTTATGTGATAAAATAATATTTTGATTCAAAATGTACTTATTTTTGGACTGTTTTGTTTTAAAATTGAAAAAGGAATTGGATAATATGCAAAGCTTAAAACTATTACAGTTATGATTTGTGTGGTACTGTCTTCACAGGCAGTGGTGCAGCGCGAAGAATATTTAAATGATTTTCAAAGCATCAAATAAGAACTTTGTATTAAAGGTAAAATAGTTTTCCAAGTGAGTAGTTAAAGGTCATTTCCATTTGGTCATCCTTTACCTTTTCTTTTATGTTTCCAGAGAATGTAGTCCATTGTATTCTCAGTCCATACAGAAAATAAATCAGGGGTCTTAGATATTTTTTGTTCATTATATATACCTATTTCATTGTTTAAGCTCCACTTACCCTTTCTGTGCATCAGAGTGTGGGGTTTTTTTAATAATAAATTATTTGAATTGCTAAAAAGGTGGTTCTGATTTTTTTTTTTTTTTTCAACTGGAAAATGCAGAGAACTTGTGTGGAAATAGAGCAGTCTGTAAAAATTTATCTGAAAACATTATTCCAACTCAGGAATCATATTTTGACCTATTCAAGGTCAATTTCTCACATAAATGACCTGTAAGAAGTATCTGAAAGTCAAAATAAGGTCCTTTATAGCCTGTCTATGTAGCTATAAGTGAGACTGGGATGGGCAGATAGATTGACAAGGAGTAATTTTTGTCTGGCTGCTCTCTTTCGTTTTCTGCATGAAAATCTCAAAATTTCTTAGGCCCATTATAGAATAGTATAGGAAGTATTTGTGTTTCAAAATGCATTATGAGTCATGAAAGCCAGTTCTCTTCAAACTCTATGAAATGTAACTGTCTTTCAGGGCTTTTTGTGGTGGTGGTGGTGGTGGTATTTTTGGTTGTTGTTGTGTCTTTTTTTGTTCTTTTTTTGTGTGTTTATAGAACCAGGTTTTGTAACCCAGAGTGGGAAAGTGTTCTGTAAATATTTGTGTCCTGATGGTGTGAGTTAGCAGAACTAGCATTGATCAATAGGAACTTGACTCCTTGACTCCTTCCCTTATCCAGCTTCTACAGGGTGGACTCCACCCATGTGTGGAGTCTGGAGCTTCTGTCACAGTAACAACTTTAAAATGTAAATAATCCATTTTAGTAATGTGCAAAGAAACCTCAATTATTTGGCTGAGGGTCTGTTTTTGTAATTATCAAGAAAGATTATAGTGATATATGGTTAGACGACAAAACTATGTTTTTATAGTGGCTATCAACCTTTACTTTCTATTTAAAAAGGGGAAAATTAATTTCATTGAACAGTAGAAAGCAGAATGTAGAATATAAAATTCAAGCACCTTTTTTAATTTTTCATAGCAACTCATTAAAAATGAATGGATATGGAAAGGCAGGAGTTCAAAAATTTCACCCTTTGGCAGTCTCTTTTCTGGTTTCTCTTGTTCTTTGTGGTGGATTCTAAGAAATATGAAATGTTCTGAGATGTGTTTTGTCTCTATTATTCCTTGTGGTATTGATACCTGATTTATATTCATAGAGATAATTTATTCATATTCACCTGTAGGGCATTTTGTATACTGTCACACATAGTGGAAAATACATACGAGTGATCCACTGAATATTGATTTAATAGAATTGTAGTGTAATTCAGTCTGGAAGGGATCTCAGGAGGTTTTTAGTCCAACGCACTGTTCAAAGCAGGGTCAGTCCTCATGTCAGCATGGGCTAGTGAGGACTTGATCCAGCCGGATCCTGAAAACCTCCAAGGCTGGAAAGTGCACAGCCTCTTTGGGCAGCCTGTTTCGTTGTCCGACTGTGAAAAAGTTCATTTCTCTAACCGTGAAAAAGTGTCAGGTTGATCAGGCATGATTTACCCTTAGTAAACCCATGCTGGCTGTTCGCAGTCACCAAGTTTGCCATGTACTAAACAATATGAAGGTTAAATAACTTCTCAAGTGCATGAAATGTGACAGATTTGTGAAGCTATTATCCTAGGGAGTATTTTCAGAGGAACCTTGGCATACACTGGAAACACAAATGGAAACATTTTGAAGGTCTGGTGGGTACTATTGACCTTGTACCCTTTATCTCAGATTCATAATTTCTCCATGTTTTTGCATTTAATTTGTGTCCCTGCTTTGTAAATTCCTAGGCACAAGGGCGAGCAGGAAAATTTGTTATAGATTTCTTTTTTACTAAAGAATGTGAATACTGATTTTTTTTTTTGGTTACTTCTAAAATTTCTGTCAGTGTCTTGTCATCCTGAAATGTCTCTGAGCCACTGCAAATCTTTTACTTGGTACTTCAGTAAAAATAATGGATATTTTAAGAAAGTCACTGTTATGCAACTGATAAGCCTATCTAAAAGCGTGAATCTTCTTTGCTGTTAAGCAAAAAGCAGTTGTCTATGAAAGCAGCAATACTTCAATGGGTATCTGTTTAATCAGCTTTCAGTGAGGTTTTATTAGAGGAAATATTAGAGTGGCTTAACAGCACAATAGCTGCACTGCCTTATTTTTAATGTCACATTCCTTGCTATACCTTTTAGGTTTATGACATAGGCCAACATGACGTGACTAGACCCAAGCTTCAGTTGAATGACATATTCTGTTTTCTAGTCAGATTGTTTAAGCCTCATGTCTCAACTGGGACAGAAACTGCAGTGTTGAATATAGATGTACTTTACAGCCTGGCTGTCAAAGATATATGGCCCGTAGTAGACCTAATATATTTTCTTTAATATGTCTGAGGAAAGAATTAATGAAACCACATTTTAAAACTGATTTGGCAATGGATTATGTTAGCTATGGACAGAAATGAGAAAGAAGGTAACAGAATGGTCTGTAGTAAATATTGAAGCTATTCCAAACAGAGAAATTATTAGGCACAAGGTCTTTAGTAAGTTTATTTCTTTTCCATTTGAAAAATTAGTCTAAATAAAATCTGAAAAAAGATGGGGCATAGAAGGTTTAAATACAGTAGGTCTATTGTAGCTACCCAATCAATTCTACATAAGCAGACTTTTCTTTAAGTGTTTCTTTTTCAGTCTAGCTCTCAATTATATTTGTTGGATGCATTAAGGAGCAGCTAACCAAAAATATGAATATTTCTAATCTAGTGTAGTATTGTACCTAACTGCGATAAAAAGTGGCTCTTGGATTCAACCTTCATTCATTAATGTGGAATTAATGAGCTAAGTTTTATTACACCAGTAAAAATGCCACCAGTTTAAGAAATAATTTCTATTTTATATAAAATAGAGTATATAAACCACATGTTGTATATGCTTAATGAGAAATGTTTATATCTCGATTTTCTATTTTGATTGAGAATTATCTCCCCCTGTCCCTTTTTGGACATTGGAGGTTGCAGAGTCTTGCAGGCACATTCTAGGTTAGTGAGTTATTCTGTTGCTCATTGTGCAGGTAAATGAAATAACTGAACAACACAAGAGTTACAGGCTGTTACTGTGACTAATATATCTTACAAGACACTGAAATGTTGCCTGTGAGGGATATTCCTGAGAACACATTTTCACAACTGTAACGCCACTTCCCTTTTGTTGTGTCTCGCCAATTTTAGCTTTAACATATTTAGTAGGTTTTGAATTTCATTTGTCCATTTAAAAAGTGCAATGAATTCTATAGCTAATACAGAAAAAACCCCAAAATTATACTTGTGAACACAGTCAAAGCAGATAAATTACAAAGACAACAGGGGTTTTCAGTTACTAAGCTGTTTGGACATGTAGTCGGAGACTCATCATGCAACCCTTATTTCTATTAATTGTTTTATTTGGTTCATTCCTCAAGATTTACAGAATGAGAACAAGCGACTTATGTGGTGCTTGAAATTACTTTTTTAGTGTAAAAAAAATTGGATGTAGAAGTTGAAAAATTGAGAGCTTCTATTTTTTTCTGTATGAAGAAATGTATTTGAACAAGGAAAAAGATGATTATGGTTTCGTAATCCTCTGTCACATGGATGTTACAATGCAAGATAGTGTCTGAAATTCTTTAACTTCTTTAGGAATAAAGTTGTAACTTTGGAGAGCTATGTCTAATGATCCATCGTTAATTATAAACATTTGGGCAGCCTTAAGGGCTGATTTAAACTCGTGGTGAAAATAAACTGTTAAAAAGATAAGCTGTAAAAAGGTAATTCAGGTAATATAAAATTGTTCTCAGATCCAGATAATTATTTTATTCTGGCCTTTTTAATAACTGAGTTATGTATTACATCACTCTTTTCATTTCAAGGGTACCTGAAATGAATCTGAACGAATAGTCCTAGTTGACTGTCATCTTAGTACTGATTTCCCCTCACCCCCATTCTGTTTCTTGCCAGCATGTGGCCCAATTCCAAGGTTATGATTACACTGTTAGAGAAATAGAAGAAAATGTCTTGTCAGTCAGCTGTTAGCAAGAGATACCAGAAATGCAAAATATCTTACATATTTGTACATTGGATTATGGAGCAGAAAGAATTTGTAGCATTGAAGACTACAAATGCATGCATCCACTTATGTTCTTTTTCATGAAAGAAGCAACTACCTTCTCTTAAAATCAAATAAACCCCCCAAAAATACTTAACTGATGTTACCAGTGGCACTTTTTTAGGTCTATTCCTTCTGCTATGCTGCCACTGTCTTTCCTCAAGATACTGTTTTTCTCATTATGACTCTTTTTCCAGGGAAACAGGGAGAAGGAAATTGAAAGAGTGACAAGGCTAGTGTCTGAATTGGTTTTGCCACTGCTCTTCAGGAGATTTGTTGAGATGGATCCAGAATGCCTATTACCTTGCCAACCGTAAAGTAAGTGTATACAAGTTTTTATTGGTAAATGAAGAGCTAAATGGCTATTCCATCAGTCCAGATCTCTAGTACAGTGCCCAGGTATGCAGAATCACTACTTCTGTGAAGAAAACCCTCTCTTCCTATAACAAAAACAACTGTACAGAGCCCATAGTAAAGCTTTTTTACAAAGGCAGAAAACTGGCCGACTTGAACAGAGGAAGTCATAGGAATAGGGATGTATGTGGAATGGAAGGCTCTCTTTCAAGAAGGGTGGGTGAGTTGGTCACCCTAAAAATAAATGACTTTGAAATACAAGAGACATGCTGCCTGCTTACATATCTTACAATGAAGAAATTTAATCCAGATATGGTTTAAATAACCCAAATCCAAGCCTTTTATGCAAAATCAGACCCTTCTTTACTAAAAACCAAAATTAAACTCCGGTGACTAAGGGTTTAGAAGAGAAATGAACAAACTACAGAATTGTAAGCAGGCATGATTGTAATGAAAATTTTGTTCTGATTAGTAAAAAAGTTCAGCTAGATCATGAAAACAGGTTGTTTGCTTGTTTTTGCTGAGGAATTAAAATTATGCTAAGTTGGATCTGTCATTCACTTTGAATAATCAATTTAAAAATATCTTTTTGTACTTTTTTCATTGAGCCAGTGAGGGCTGTCCTTTTAATGAGAATTTTGTTGTTTGTTTCCCTGCAACTCCCCCTTCCCATGTCATTTACTGTGAGAATGTGACCTTATTCTGGGTCATGATTCAGTTTAATCTTTTAGTATGATTTTTATCATGGAAGAAAGGACGATACATAATAGATCACAACATGAACAAGGTTATTTTCATGAAGATTATTTGCTGTAATTTTCCAGTAGCACTCTGGTAAAGAACCTTTATGGTTGCCATTAACCCTGAATACAGGGTTATTTTATCCGTCCTGAATTGCTGCAAGAGCTTTTAATGAAAATAAAGCCTTCTGCCAGGAGAAACTAGAAATGTCTGCTCAGAACAAATGTTTAAAGGGCTGATAAACTCTCAAACTAAGATGGAGTAAACATGAATGATGTGTATAGTTATTATGTTACTGTAATTTATTGAGAAGGGGTTGATGGACAAAACATTTCTCATCTGTTTTTTCTGTGGATTCTAAATCTGGCCTTGCAGAATTCTACATAAAGATCTAAAGCAAAGGCCTGTGTACTCAGGCAGGCAGGTGTAGGAGAACTAGTGGTCTTATCAGATAGCCAAACATTTCAAGAAATTTACCTTACAAGTCCAGAATTTAGGCCTATCTGTGCAGATGTACTGTAAATATTCAGCTCCACCAGAAACGGCATTTCCTTAAGCATTTAAAGATGTCAGAACTATTTTTAATAATTAACAGAAAATCTGTTAGAAAAAGAAATGTGAACTACCTAGGCTTTTTCATGTATTGACAGCACAGATGTTACAGGAAATAAGAGACATTTTACTGGCTTCATTGGTCTGCTCTGATCCATCAAAATCTCTCTAGAGGAAATTTATGTTGATTAGAAGTCTAATTACAATTCCTTTTTTGAAATCTAATTGCTTGTAAAAGATACAAGAATGAACAAGTAGGAGGTTGCTACCCTCTGTACATGTTGGGTAAAATTCCAGCTGGCAGGGCACTGCTTTCCTCATCTCATTTATCCTCTGTGCTTTAGCCTTGATGTGAATATAATAGTAGCTTCTTTTATTTTCAGCCTCATTTGGGTTCCACATAGTCTGGGAATTATTCCTGGTCTACAGAGATGTAAAGGAAAGAAAAATAGAACTGTAAGTATCTTTTTAAAAAGAGTCAGGGTGTTTTGGATATTTATATATATATATATATATATATATATATATATAATTGGCAGCTGATTCAGATTCATTGGAGGGTTTTTTTTAAACTTCTGCACTTAGGTCAAGGCCAAAGAAGAATCTCTAGGAATAAAAAATCTGCAGGACTTGAGAACAATGTGGTTCCATGAGGGAGAGTGGTTCCAAGGTTATTCATCCCTCAGGTATGTGATTGTGAATGGACTTAATATTTTCATGTGGAAGGGTCTTTTATCAAAACTGAGATGACACTGCAGAGTCAAGGAAACAACAGAAAAATCCTGTGAATTCTGCCAGAACTGAGATTAGTGCCACAGGTTATGGAACAACTTTATGACTGTGAGACCGTTCTCTTTTGGAGGTGTCTATGAGTGTACAGCTTATTGGAAAATGAGCAACAAAATTTGGGACAAATGTAGTGGTGTAGGTATTGTTTGTAGTTCTTAGGCCTTACCTGTCTCACAAGCAGTCCCCTTAGTGGAACCTTAACCTGGGACTGACAGGCATTGCCTGGAGGAAGGAGCTGTCGGGGGAAATTTCTTTTGGCAATCCCCTCTTACTTTGGCAGCTGTTTTCTGGCCCTGTATGTAGTGTAGCTCTGGCATCTCTTTGGCAACCTCTCCCTGCCAGCCCTAACTAGATGGTCAGATAAGTCTTTAGCTCGGACCAACAGCCATGACCTGTAGAGAGAGGTTTCAGGGGAAATTTCTTTTGTCAGCCCTCCTCTTTGGCAGGCCTTTTAGCACTACTTACACTGCAGCTCCAGGGTGTATTGTTTTCTCAGCATTGATTCTGTGCCTTCATCTGAGCCTTAACCCAAGACCTATAAAATGAATTTTCTGCAGCCCACCTCTTGCTTTGGCAACCCCTTTTCAGCCTTACTTGGCTGCTTTAGTCTTTCCTTCTTTACAAACCCCCCAAAAAATTGCAGCTCTTAACCACAGTTTATGAGAGTGTGTTTGGCAACTTTTATTCAAGGAAAATGTATCAGTCCTTCATTGTTATGCTGAATGTGCTGTCAATTCATATGGTGCATGCTGAAAAGGCAGGCTTGTTCAGATACTTGTACTTACATAATTTAGTTTATGCTAAAATTCATTCTGAAGGGAGAATAGTTACTTTTATGGTATGGAATGAATGGAAAGATCTGTCTGAACTCCTTCAGATGAGCATATGTGGTATCTAAAAGTCTGTGTAAAGACTATGTAAAGAAGATTGTCCTCTATCATCTAACTGCTATATTCTCTTAATCCCCTAAAGTAATTGAATACCTAATTTTGTAGATGTTGCATTCATGATGCATACAAAACCAGTGTGCATAGCAAGGATGTAAGCACTTCTATATTTTACTTCAAGGAAGAAGTGGTCTCAGGTGATTTGAGTGAATATTGCTGTCACATTTTTTTAAAAGCAAGTTCAAGTGCATTTTTAACTTGAAATTTAATAACATATGATCTCTTTCACTAGAGCATCTGTCAGAAACAGATATATTTTCTTCTCTCTGTGGAGGGAAAAAAATCACCTTGGCTCATTAAGCACATGCAGAGTGTAATTTCACATGGTATGTCTGGTTTAGTGGCAGATTTTGTAACATGGCTGGAATGATAAAGCTCACAACATCATTAAGTGGCAAGAGTTTAACAATTCCTCAGTTTTATTGCTTAAAATATAACCTGATGGTGTTTCAGGTGTTTCAGAAGTTCATGATGTTTTCAAGTCTTGGGCATTTAATAAAAAGTATGATAAAGCTACTTCATCTTGAAATATGCAGGAGAGATGGAATACTAACTCATGGGAGGGTGACTCCATTTCGGCAGGGAAAGGCTTAAAAATATATATGATCAAGGTCTAAAGATTCATGAAAGGAGGAAAATGGACAATGAGGAAAATGATGACAAGCAGAAATGTTACTCACAAAATTCCACAGTTCTGGAATTAAGGGCAGACCCTGTGATGCCAGTGATTTTTGACTTTTTTTTTTATACCCTTTTTATACATTTTTATACCCTTTCCCTTTCCTGGTACCCTCCATACACACTTCCTGTACCCTGCACAAATACTCCTTGTACTTCAGACCTACCTGTTTATAACTCTTGTAGTCTGATATTTAGCTTAGTTTGGGGTCCTGCAAAGTGAGAAACACCAAACATTCATACTATCTCAGCACTAGAGGCTCCAACCTTGGATGGAGCCTTCTTTCTGGAACATGTTTTTGTAAACTAGGCTGTAGTCTCATTTAGAATAGGGGGCAATTACTTCATTTATTAAGTTTCTTATTGGGGAATTTTAAGTAGATATGCTAATTTTGTGAGGTCCGTAAGAATCCAGTACGCGTTGTACGGGAGTGGCTCTCTCGTTCTCTCCTGCTTCTCAGGATGTTTCCACCTTTGACGAGTTGAGCATGTAGGATCCTATTAAACTGAGGTATATTCCCTTTTCCCTTTACTGCTGTGTCTGCTTCATATTTTTACTAGCTGTTTTACTAGTATTTTACTTGCTGTTCAGGCATCACCTGAAACCAGTAGGAAATCAGTAAAAAATAGATAATACTTCTTCATGCAGAATGTAGAAATTCTGAAATTTCTCACTCCGGGAAGTTGTGGAGTGGCAGAATTTGAGACAGAATTTAGGTGCATGTCACAATAGAGTCTTTTATGGTCTTAAATATTAAGCAGTTTCACTCCTGTTCTGTTTTTTTTTTTTTTTTTTAGTTAAAGCAACACCTTTTCAGATAACACCTATCAAAATTTCATCAAACTAAAGGTACATGTCTTAAAAATATGAAAAATCTAATGAGATTTTAAATTTTTTTTTTTTTGAATGTTAAAATGAAATCTTCAATGCACCCTTTTTCTCATTATATATTGAGAAATCAATGTAAGTATTTCATTCTCCTGTTCTTACACACCAATACCAGTAGTCAGATAATCTTGTCATTGTTCACCAGGGTCTTCCCTTGGGCCTCTTACAGAGGCTTCATGATGATGTATTTTAAAACAGACATCTAAATATGAAGCAGCCAGCTAGAGTTCCACTGGAGAAGTATGAGCATCTTAATTCTATTCGAAATTCTTTTATATCTTTCAAAATAAGTAAAATAAGTAAAATTTTTAAAGATAAGCAAACAAGTATGTTCTAGACCCAAACAATTAGCTCTAAACAGAAACTTGCTGAGAAATTATTTGGCTAAATTCTCTCTATGCAGTTTGGAAGAGTTCATGATGGAGGCTAGTTGTTAGAAAATTAAAGAGAAAAGGAATGGAGGTTTTTCTACTCAGAAAGTGATTGAGCTGCTCAACAGAAGTTGCTCCAGAAAACTGACTAAGCTTCCTCTACCATTAGGAAGGAGAAAATCAAGGATCAATTGCCTTTTCTTCCATACTCTGAGCTTATTAAATAGCTCTTTTCCACCTTCATCCTCTGCAGGACATCGTATGTGATCAGTTTATGAGGATTATATTGTGCAAAACTAGCATGGATATGTTTTAATGTCCATTTGAAGTGGAATAGTATTGATTGTAGAATATTTTAAAAGATAATACGAGTCATTGCATGCAGCAACCCAATTTAAATGATGGCACTGCAGTTTTTCACTTTTATTAGTTTCTGTGAAAGCTCATAGTGCTAAAGACTCTGCTGTTGACAGGATGTTCTCATTTCTCTTTTCATAAAGAGAACTTTTCAAAAGTTGAATTTGATAGAAAACTTATTCTACTTGCACTACAGGCTTAGAGAGGATTTTATTTCATTTTTCTTCTCCCAAAGTAAACATTTTCCTCAGAGTGACGCAGTCCCTTCTGAGAACAGCAGTAGAAATTGAGATTGTAGTATTTACAGCAGAACCAATAAGGAGCTTGTCTGTACTTTTATATCCAATCACTTTTTTGACTTTTGGCTTGGAGAAAATAATTTTCAACTCAAAGATATGCATAGTGCCTGTGAATAGAAGGCAGTAGCCTCTAATTGTCTTTTTAAAGTTTCATTAAAATATAAAAGCAAAGGTAACCAAAAAAGATTAGAAGTATGCTTTGCAAGAACATAGAAATTCATTTCTACCTAAAAGAAAGGCTTAGGAAGTTGGAAGAAGATTTGAAAGATGAGATTTCTTCAGTCACAAATGTAACCTCTGCTTGCTCCCCATTTTGATTTTCCTAATTTTTTTTTTTTCTTTTATATGCATTCTAATTTCAGGACACTGACTTTTAACTGAGCAGGTGAAGTGTTGTACATTGTTGGGAGGAATTTTGATTAAAGGTTTGAAAATATTTGGATTTCTTAACTTCTTTTTTAATTCCCCCACCAACCCCCCCAAATTCTCAATAATAACCTTCTGCTTATGGGAATTCTCTTGTAGTCTGAGTTGGTCATGTCTGTTTGTCAGTGTATTATTCACTGTTATGTTGCTGTTGTGGAAGCCTGTCATGTTCACTGTGAGTGACTAAGGTATAAAATGATGGAGAATGGGGTTTTTTAAATCTCACTAAAGTTTCCAGTAAATGAATGGACACTATATAAATTATATTAAAGTAAATTTCCTGCAATTTTGTTAAAACAGATCTTTGGCATTCAAGATAAACCAAGGAAAATGTTTATGTATAAATGATGTTCTCTATGTATTTAATACAAAAGTAGAACTCCCTATTTCATTTGGTGTGGTTTGTTCCCCACCCTGCCACCTCCAAAGGTATGTATTTCACAGTTTTGAAATGCAACTGGCACAGTGGAAATCCTTGTAAGATAGCAAAAATCTAAATATGACTGTAAAAATAAATAAGCAAACACATATACATATACATATATGCAGTTTACTATGATTGCGTATTTCCTGCTCTTGAAGACAGGCTAAGAGAATCAAGCTGTATTTTATAAAAGTCCCTTACTAAGGGACTTAAAAAGAAAGTCATCTTGACATTTAAATGCTAAGTGTGAGAAAGGTCCATGAAAGCATAGAAAAATTTGTCACTGTAATCTTCAAAACAATGAGGTGTGTAACTTACTTTACTTTTCTGGGAGGGAAACATGTTATTGAAACTTTATACTGTTAAAAAGATCGTGATTATCTGCAAGAACAAATAACATATATTAGCTTTATTGTTCAGGTCCAGTGCTTGCAGTAAAAGTAGTTTCTGCTCAAATGAATATAGCTTCTCAAGAGGGTATCTTTTGAAGAAATGAGAAAATAAGGTGTTCAAGAGAAACTTGGTATTTAATGAAAAACAAAGCTGAATCTTAACTACTTCTAAAACTGTTGCAATGATCAGGAAAAATATTTTGCTGTGAAACACCTACAGTTACTCCTTGTTGCTGTCAGCGCTGCAGGCACCAATAGGTTCCAGACCCAAATGTTGTGTAGGTCGGGTCAAGTATGTCTATATTCAATAAAATTAGAAATGAGAAAACATGAAAGTTAAAGGAAACAAGCTACTTTCAACAGCTATTTCTTCATGGGTGGATTGTCTGGGTTGTAATTAACTGTGCGGGGTGCAGAGACTGCCACTGCCTTTGCATTAAGTAACTTAGTCCTGGAAGACTTACAAGCATTTTTGGTAAGAGCTGCCCTAAAACAATGTAATGACTTATTTCACTATTATCTCGTATGTCTCCTCCTGTTAAGTTCTTGTCATAAACTGATAGGTGTTTTTGTTGTCTAATTATCTCTGGCATCAGTCACTATTTTGCTTCAATTTGGGTTCCTTCCCTCATTCAATTTCAGGAATAACTGTTAACAAACTGTAGCTGATGACATATGCCCTCATTCATGGTGCATGAAGTTGTCCTGTGTGTTTGCCATTGCTGCTACAGCAAGCAGAATTTTCCTTAGGCATAATGGGATGTCTGTGTACACTTGTGCTTCATTCAGAAAATGTGTAAATTAAGCCAAATAACAAAACCATTTTCCAATACTTTTTTTCCTTAATATTCACTTTCAAAATGAGTGTTAGCTATTGTTGGGGAGATTAATTTGAACAGTGAGACATGTGGACAGAGATCTTTGATACTGTTTTCTTAGCTTATGCTTCAATGAAATTCAAGGAAATAGCCTGTATTTAGACTTGCAAGTATATCTTCCCAGAAGCCTGTTAATTGCTGAGTGATGACTCTGTGGTGAGACCATATTGTTTTTTCATCTTTTTGTCAGCTTAAATTAACTATTTGTTTCAGGAAGGGTCATACTAGTTATATAATTGTGAATTATTAGAAATAATTGAGCATTGGTTTACATACTGGCAAACAGGATGTAATGTAAATGTGTCTTCTCAAGCTGTGGTACATTTTAAAGTTTCTTTTCATTGTTTATGTCATAGTAATTACTTACAGATTGCCCATTTATTTTCCATCAGGTTGTCCCTGCTGATATAACTTTCATATTCTTTTTACACAAAATGTTCATCTTTGAGGAAAATATATTATTTACTTCTAGCAATGCTTACCTTTCTAGAAAATGTAAAAGATGGATTCATATACCTGGCTAAGCCAAAAAATGAGAATTTTAATTTATAATTATTTGTGCTTTGGCTGGTTCTTCCTGAGATGTTAGGAATCTGGACCTGGTCCCATCAGACATTTTTATTTGATCTCAAATAGTTTTTCATGATTAATACATGATTAAATGTATTGCTAACTACCATGGAAAGTTTAGTCTGTTAGTATCCGGTGAAATAGCATACTTTGTTAGATCCAGATCTTCAAAAGCCCTTGGGTCTCAGCGATGGAATGGAGTGCCCAACTAGAGTTACTTCCTGACATGGTGCTGCCTAACTTGCCTTCAGTTAAAGTTGTTGGGGCATCTGAGCACGTACTGAAAGTTTGTCTCCATGGTGTCACAGTTACATGACCTGGCACATGCTTGCTGCTCCAATCTGCTCCAGACCCTTTCCTCGCAAAAGGGTCCTTCAAGAGTTTACTGAGAGAGGCTACATTCAATAAGCCTCTTTGATACACCACAGACATGTGCTTGGACTCCTTTTACTCAGTATTATAAATCTATTTTGCAAAGCTATTGTAGTCTGAGATTCCCTGTCTTTCAGAGTGTGAGGGATTTTACCCTACTTTTTCTACATAGGTGAATGTCAGAGTTGGAGGCTTTTCCTAATCTGTTTGGGGGCACTTTCCATTCTTTTATTGAAACTGTTCCAATATGCAGTGAACAACTAAATTATTGTTGGAGCAGAAAAAAAGCAAGTAGGACTGTTTGAAGGGATTTGGAAATTATGAAGAGGCCTGTTCTTCAATTCATACTTTAAGACAAAGTCAATTCAGAATAGACAGATATTTTATTGAAAGCACAAATCCAGTCTTCAGAACACATGTCCTTTCAATTTTTTTTTAAACCATTTCCAGCAGCTCTTCCCCTGCCCATGTTTCCTCTCCACAAGGTTGAGAGATTTTGGGCTGCTGCAGTGAATAATGTTCTGCCTGCCTGCCAAAATCTTTTATGAAAATCCAGTAGACAGTTGTTATTCTAGATCACTTATTTTCAACTTATTCTTAGTGTGTGGACCTCTTTAGAAAATTCACATTAGTAGTGTTATACAGCATAAGAACTTGCTTTTCTTTATGTACTATGAATTTTTTTAGAGGCAGTTGGGAGATAGCTTGTATTATCTACAGAAGAAGCAGACTTGTTGCATCTTCACAGTTCCCCTCTGAGAATACAAATTCCTCTAGAGAGAAAACTGAATTTAGTGTTTGTTTGCTACTTCACATGATCTGGATTTAGGTTAATGGTCTCTAATTCAGAAACTTCATCAGTTGCAAGTAATTTGATTTAAATTCCACGAGTTTTTTCAGCAGAAAATGTCCAGAGCTAATGATTACTTCAGAGTAAATTATTTACCATGAGTATATAATGTATACATTGTAATATATTTAGTTCTTCAAATATTCTGACTCTTAGCTTGAGATACTCAATAAAAACAGGAAACCTATATTTAGAATAGCTTTAGTTCTTTCCATAAAGACAAGCCATCTTCAAAGTGTATGTATGTACATACATTGTGGGAGTGGGGCATTTAGAGGTTATACCTCTAGCAGTCTGGTTCACTTAAAGTTAATTTATTTTCTTATGTAACTTGATTCCTTTTCACTGAGGCTGAAAAAAAAATCAATTTCTATGATACGTCACCTCTTCAAAGTCATAACCAATGCTGCTGATTCATGACATGATTACCGTGCCTTCAGAAGTTCAATTAGCTCAATCTGAAATAGAATTTCCAAAGGCAGTGTTGTCCTTAGAGGTAATATAAATGTCAGAAAAAATGTACTAGCTGAATAAATACCATCCACTTACAGTTAAATACTAAGACTGCAGATGGATTCTACTTATGGCACTTAAGCAAATAGAGCCGTATTGTAGAAAAGGTTGCAAATATGCCTTTCAACCCTGTGAATTCTGTCCAAGAAGAATCGATATTAACAAAAAATAAGCTTGCAAAGTTCTAAAATAAAGAGCTTCTCTGAGCTGTGTATTTTTGTGAAAAATTTTCTGCTTTGAAATCAAATGCGCTTGAATCCATTTATTTACTCTTGCTATTTTTTATGTGCTGCTGATACTGTAAGTTCTTAAGTTTCACTAAATTTCAAATTGGACTTCACATAAAGTGAGAAAAACAACATTATTTCCACTTTGAAAGAGTTTAGCTGTTTTGGTGTGTAGAAGGTTTGGCACCCAGTGTGACATCCATGGACCTGGTCTGGGCTCTTCAGCTTTGCCCATCATGTATTTTTGCTGCAGCCAAATTATGATATGAGGGAACAGGTTGGGATTTCAGAGCACAGCTGAAAGTTATGGGTCAAGGAGGAATAATTTAGTAGGGATGCTACTCTCTCTAGCATTAAATCAATCGAAACAATGGTATGGGTTCAAAATTCTCATCAGCAAATGTTCCTCCATGAGCCAAAATGGAGAACAGGACAACCTGTTCATTTTCAGTTCCTGTGCAGTGAAAATGTTGGTGGTATCAATGAATCAGTTACTGAAAGCTGCTAGAACTATCAGGCATATCCCAAGCCCTGCAATCTATTTTGAAACATTATTCTCTAAATGGCAGATTTTAAGACTGCGCACCATCATTTTTTCAACTACTGATTAGTGTTTCTAAGGTGCAGAGCTGTGATAATGACCTTTATTGCACAGAATCTGGTGTAACAGCTCAAGCATTTTTTCCAGGGCATAATAGAAGGATTTTATATGAACAGCTTGCTTTTAAGTTTAGTGTCGGAAAAAGTAATTACTACAAGGTAATTGCACTGCTGCTGTTTTTGTTTGGAACATAAGGTGACTATTCCAGCACAATTTACGATGAAATCTGGTCAGATTTTAGTAAAATCCCAAGTAAATATGCACCTCTAGGACTCATGGTCTGTCTGATAAATATCCTGTATCTATAAACAGAAGTTGTAGTGGAAGCCAAGCAAAACTTCATGTTTCTCACATTGGTCAGATGATCCTGGTGCTGCATAAGACTTGGGTGTTCAAGGGAAAAAGACCACTGGATGCTGGTTGAAAGTTTTTTGTTTTTTTTCTCCATGACATGTAAGCTTTGCATTTTGTGTGGTATTTGCCTTATTATATATTTTTACCTTTTCTTGCTTGAAAAGTAGAATATTAACTTGCCATGTGTTACTTAGCTTAAAATGTTGAGTAAGAGAAGAAACCAATTAACCATTGTAGGAAAAATTGTCATTTTTTGAATAATCTTGGCAAGAGAGACATAACTATCTTGATTTCTTCATAAAATAATATTCTCCAGGTTTTTGAAAACTGTCAGTGTAAGCACTTTGCTCTTGCTAAGAGATACCCTTGAAGTGTGTCATGTGATTTTATGCTGTATAAGTACAGACATCTAGAAGAGCCTGTGGGACAGGTGAATGAAAAGCATTTGTGAGTCTCCTTCATCAAGTATTAAAAATGTTACGATAGAGAAGATAGTTCTTTGCCTGTATAAAGCAATGGGAGGCAGACGCTTTCTGTTCTTTCAAAAATCAGACCTTAAGCTAAAACCAAGTGATACCACTGAACAATTTTGAAGCAAATCTATTATACTCTTTTTTGATGAGGAAAACAAGAATATGGCTTTGGTGACAAGAAGTCCAACAATACTGAAAGAGTAGCACCTGAATTACCTTATTGAGGCCATTAATTAGATATGTATGGAGTTTGAAAAATGGTATTTTTGTGAAGTTGCAGATATCTTGAAAATAATGAATATAGTGTAATCCCATAAAAAATAACCCTAACTCTGTTTCATGTTTAGAAGTTTACTTTTCTTCAGCTAAGAAGTATGTTTTTAATTGAATTCTCACTTAGAGACTGGCCTCACAGTTTTCTGTGTAAGACACAAGGAAATTGGAGAATGCTGTAAAACTGATTGAAGTTCAAAAGTGTTTTAATGAATAGGTTTATCCAGAAACAACTATTTTGTTGTATTAGGACACAGAGCTGCTTTTTTGTGTGTTGGCAAATTAGAAGCACTGCTGCCACCGAGACTGAGACACTTTCTTGATAGGTCAGTGCTATTTAAAGATCACACAAAAAGCTATCAAAGGAAACACACAAAGAAAGGGCATACATTTGACTCTTTACTGGAGGTGACCAACAACAAATATAGTTTATGTGGCACTTGTAAGGAATGTGATTAATTTAGGAGGTCAGGCATGGAAAGGAAAATAGGAACACCTGACTGTGGTAACACTTTGTGTTTAATAAACACTTTGTGTGTAATAAGCAGTGTTATTTGTAATTGTAAAAGTCATATTCTGAAGCCTTTAACTTAAGATATTTTGACATGACTTTCAAAAAGTCAAAGCTAAAGGATATGGAAATGATAATGTACTCCGCAGCAGAAGTTATTCCTAGGCCTTTGGTTATGCAAGTTCTGAAATGGGGTTTATCCATCTTATAAAATACACAAATTGTTAGACCAGTTTGATACTAAATTAGTAGCAAAACTAGAGAAGGATGAGTGGGAAACATGCAGCATGAAATAAGTAAGCAAAACTTGAATGACTTACAATTAACCAAGTAATATTTTCCAAAATTAGTAGTTACTAGATTTTTCTTTAAACCAAACCATGACTCTTAAAAGTTAGTTTTTGTAATTTGCCAGTTGATCATAACTTACTATATATAGGTACTATATGTTTCATTGTTTGGTAAAATTATTTTAAAACTGAAAATATTTGGGAACATATAATTGCACAAGTAATATTGTGTTGCCCTTGCTTTATGCTGTGGTAACAAAGGACTTTACTTTTCTCTTTTAAATGCTGCTTACTATTCTGCGTACTCTTAGCCATGTTCTTTCAGCTTTCAACACCTGCATTTTTATTAATTTCGTGACTTATTGTTTACTTTTTTCCTGCAGTCTTGGATTTCAGTGTTCTTAGGTCTTTTCTGTACCAGAGATATCTGTATCCTTCATTGGTTAAGTTAATGTAGCAGCAGCCCTAAGGTTGGATTTCTGATTATTTTAATGCATTTTCTGAGATTGAGACACATCAGATAGGATGGCTCCTGTTGCCAGCTATTTTCTTACTCTCATCAAGTTAAAATTGAGGTTTTTGGTATTGTTTGTATATAATGACTTTAGATTTGATTTTGAATCCTCTGGCATCCATGATTGTGTGAAACAGAGCATGGAATAGTACTATAATCAGATGAGGTCTGGATTAGTAAAGTATCAGATTGAAATACAGGGTATGCAGGTTCTCTTTACTCAGTCTAATGGTAGAGCAGTGATGAGACAGGTGCTTCATTTCATCCGAAAAGTAGGTCTGTAATCTGGGTGTGTGAGAACTGCATCCCTATTTCAAACCAGCGGGAATCAAAGAAACCCAGAATTTCTGACATCTATGCAAGATCCTAAAAGATGATGATGCATGGACTTGTAACAGTTTCTTGGAAGAGTTTGCTTATGACTCTGGTTTTTAAGGTCCTGTGTGGTGATCAGATAACAAGAATGTGCAGTGGCATGTTAGGAAGGTAAAATAAACCAGATTACTTGTGATTTTGGCAGGGCTTAGAGGATTATGTTATACTGTGTAAAAGGAGAACAGTAATTAAGGTCACCAGATCTAAAACATGAATATATGCAAGAAAACAGCTAAAATGAAACTAAACCATTCAGATTCAGCTGCTGACTATAGTTTTTGCTACATTCATGTGATGAAAGAGTTGATGGAGGTGAGGCGTTTTTGGTTTTTTTGGTTTTTTTCTTCCTTAAGATGAATTTAAATAGTTTCAGGCTAAGATTCTCATTAACTAGGAAAACATTAGGGTGAAATAAGTTGAATAGCACCTATGTAACCTGTCAAATGAATAGATCTATAGCCACAATTATTGAAAGGCTTTCATGTGCAAAGTATACCTTCAAACTTTAAATACAGTGTTTGAAATCAAGTTCGTCTGAGAACGACTTGATTGAAAATACTGACAGGTTCCAGGTAAAAAGCAATTTTCTTTGCCATCAACAAATGGCAAATAATTGATGGTTACTCACGAGTTTAATGAGATGATTCTTGATATATCACATCTTCATTGTCTTAACAATTTTGCTTTAAATACCCTGGGCCTGCCTTTACAAATTTATTTCCCCCTTCTTTTTATTTTGAAAGAAGGTTGGCTATAAGCACATTATTTGTGGGGAAATAGAAGCAACCACCATTCTCCATAATTTTTAGGAACTGTTATTTAAATCCCTTTTTAAAAATTCTGTCCATGTCTTGAATAGAAATTTTAATTAGGTTCTGGATGCCAGTCTTGTAATTTAAGATACAGTATACACACAAGAACAGAGGCTTCTCATACCAAAAATGTTAAATTGTTTTTTCATCATAACTGTGACCTTTTAAAACCATTTTAAAACTAGTTTCTTGGTTTCTTAATTTTATGTTAGATTACTTATAAAACTCTGTTGTTCTCCTTTGGAGGAAGTCCTGAATAATTTAGTAATAAAACAAATATGCTTTGTTATACTCTTTAAAAGCTCAGCAGCTAGCTCATCTCTGGTGTGCATGGGTACTGCAGTCACCAAGAGATGCCACAGTGAATGTCCTATAGTACATTTCACACGAATCTATACAATTCTAAGGGAACTGTAAAGCACATAGTACATGCCTATATTCTTTTCCATGAAACATGTGGTGTAACATGAATCTCCTGAGGAAGCTGATGAGTAGTTTTCCCCCTTGTAAATTAAAGGCAAACAAAATAAAATCCTCCCTACAATTTTTATGGTCCATATATTGACTAAGATGGAGGCTATACCTAGTTGTCATTGCATTTCATATAATGAAAATGCATTTCTTTTCTACGTAATTGAGAATTAGGATTGCTTTATATGTCTGCACTGGTGTCCCTGAGGACATTGCCAGTGAAAATGTAAAACCCACACAGCCTCCACAACTCTCTCCTAAGACCATGTTTTTGTCTTGGAAGTAACACAGTGAGATATGAGATACAGCAGTTGCCAAGGTAACTCTCCTTTTCTCATTTGACAGCAGCAGGTGAATGGTTGCCTGGATATCCACAGTAATTTGCTGGGGCTCTCGTAATTCAGGAAGGATGTACACATTCTTTTCCACGCTTGTTTTTCTCTTACAGAAGCTTTGACTAAAATCCCAAGGTACATGACAAATATTAAAATATTATTCAGTGTTATTAAATAGTTATTCTTCCTTTAGTGCTGTGTTTTTAATATTAATATTTTAATACTGTTTTAAATGCAGTATACTAGACCAAGATATTTTTATATTATAGTAGTTCTTTTCAGAAGACCTTATTTTCTGATTTTTTTTAAACATTGGTTTACTATTTCAAAACCTTCAGAAATCTAACTAATTAAGACCACATTTAAATCTGGAGTTAATGCGACAAATTCTGCAAGCAGAATTTCTGGTTTGTTTTTGCTGCATTTTCCTACAGTGAAATCAGTAAGAAGTTTGAAAATAATATTGGTCTCCCATTCTAATTCTGCTGCAGCATTCTCCTAAATTTAAAAGGAAATACACCAAACAAAGAGGTGTTCAAGACTTTGAGAATAGATGGGAAAGTTCTCATGAAATGTGACATAATAATTATTTTCAGTGATTAGAACCTAAGTCTTCGTTGTGTCATAATTAAGTTTTCAGTTTACTGTATAAGAGTTTCAGCTTTATTAAGTCTGTTGTCAGGTCCAGAAAGAATCTGTTGCATTGTTTATATCACAGTTTATTCGCTTATTACATACACATAGTCAGAACGGGAAAAAAATCTTAAATTCGGGCCAAATGGAATGTGTTCTTGAGGTTTCACTTGTGCGTAAAGTTGACCATTCAGGCCCCTGAACACATCATGGGTATGTGGCCTGAATTCCAGCTTTTAAATACCTCAGAACTGAGCAATCTCCTCATGTAATCTCTAAATTTAGCACTACATGTGAAATAGCATTTCTTAAAGAAAAAATGTGTGTTTCTTCATAATTCTGTTGCTATTATGAATAATACGAATGTCTCCAAACTAAGGTTACAAACAAGCTGGCAGTACATAAGTAAGCGGCTGAATAAAACCATCAGCCATATTTATGAAGAGAAGGACAAGACAGGGTCAAGGCTGTTCCACCTAAGAATTAAATACATACTCTCACTGGAACTATTCTGTATACTGGAAATGATGATATTCTGATAGACTTGATGGGAATCTTGTATTTACTTATTTTCTATAGGTCTTTTCTTTCCGAGACTTGATTTCTGAAAAGTAGAATTAGTGCTGGAAATGAGTCTTTTAAAGCTGACAGTGAAACAGCTTTATAACAAAAGTTTAGTCTGCTTTCTTCCAATTGCTGAAATAAAATGGAAGGTGTGCTATTGTTGTATGGGATAGACAGTTCTTGGCTCAGGAGTAAGTTGTTTCTCCTCCTTAAAAAGGGATGGGGAACAAGTAGATTTGTTTTAGGTATCCATCTTAGCCAAGACTACCATCTGACAGGTAGACTCAACATCTTGACACCACTATAAATGTTAATGTTAGCTCTGCTTTGTTTTGATAGCCTTGTCAGACACTTATTCACCAGTAGTACTTATTTAAGTAGATCAGACTCTTAGAATTAACGAAACTACTGTAATTCCCAGTCTGAGGACACATTTTTACTGAGGCACGTAACTTCAAACATTTGTGATAGTTGTTTTCTTCTCCCTTCATGACTTGACACTAAATCCTGTAGCTCAAGTGAATGACAGCAGTGACCAAAGCACAGCTCTAAGATTCTGGATTAACTTAGAAGTTACCTGAAGTGCAGCACTTGGTAACAAATAAACCTCTTCAAGTCTTCTGGAGAAGCTTTCTTTAAAATTATTTTTTTGATATTGAATTATTAAAATAGATTTCTCTCTCTTTCTATAAAGCTTTCCAAATTCAAGTCTGGTATTAAAAAAGGTGAACCAAAAGAATGTTGCTATAGCTGCAAGTCATTTCTGAACAATAGAAAGAAAATGCCTTCTTGATACATATTTATTTGTCATGATTTTGATTTATAAAGTCTCTCGTTAGTGGAACAGGATGGAAAATTCAGTCCTTTTAAGCTGAAAAACTAGTACTCCTGTTTATTTCAGTAGAGCAAGACTGGCTCTTCAGGATGCAATATATTGTTGACCCTTCTTCAATGTTCTACCCTTGCAGGTTGCAACTTCACTACAGTTAATTGTTGAAAACAAAGTGAACTCAGGACAAAGTGAACTGAACAAAAATCAACAAACAAAACTGAGGGTATTAGATCCTCCTACAGTTGGATTTGTCTGTGGTAATTATATTATTTTCTATCAGAGGTGTAATAAGGCTTCTAGAGGCTGTCAGTTCAGGCATGTGTTTTCTTCAAACTGACTAGTGTTGCAAAGGTGAATCATCAAATCATCCTTGTGTTGTGTTTTCAAAATTCTTCTTAGTTTATAGAAGTAAAGGTTGGCCTTGCTGATAATTCTAACAACTCTGGTGAATTAAAACTGTGAAATACAGACCTGGGAGTCTAGAAAATAGCCTTGAAAAGATTCAGTATTACATTTGAATAGAAGAACCACTGAATTAAGTTTTTTCCTTAATTGTTATGTTTAAAGTTTGGCACTTTTTGTATGCAGAAGCTGCAGAACCGATGCAATATTTACAGAAAAATTAACATAATTATGTTTGAAAGCATGGTAATGTAATATCTTGTGACATGAGTGATCTTTATAAGTTGTTAGAAAACTCTGTGTTCTGCAGCAAACTTCTTAGCATTTCACTTTTTCTACTCTTCTTGTGGCTGATTTTTGATTTCTAAAAGGATAGGGTGGAAGTCACTGGGGAACAACTGCTTGAAAAACCTCTTTTCAGGAGAGTAAAATTATATATATACAATTATATATATATATAAAAAAAACTTTCTTAGGTGAGTTGTTTCTTCCTTGAAATATAAGCTAAAAAGTTTTCTGGCTAAAGATTGAACTTCTATCTCTTGATCAATAGCAAATCAATATCAGATCACTTAAAAATGTCGGAATGTCTTTTAAATATTCTTTAGTGTTTCAATGCAACTGCTTATATAAAAATTTTCTTTTCCTTATTGAAATTATACAGTAGTAATTTTACTGGCCATAATGCTTCCAAGGTAAGTTAGTTTGAGGTGGAGGAAAATGCTGTGAGAAAACAAGTGCTTGGATTCATGCAGTCGAGGGTAAGTGGCTATACTGAGGTAGTTGCATGTTTAACAGCAATTAAGCCTTGTGAATATTAGAGCTCCTAAAACCTATTTCTAGGAGTAAGCTGTGAATGCTGTTTAGCAGGCAGTGGGAGCCCAGTGTGTGTGTGTTAGGCCTTCTCTGTACTGTGGCAGTAAATAATGTTATGGACTGTATGGGAATTACTCTTATACATGGAATTTATCAGTGTAACTGGTTTTGAAAATAATGATTTTAAATAATGGATTTGAAGTGAGTAAAGTTTTTTCCTTTTGCTTATGATGCACCCTTTAAAAAAGAAAGCTACATTGATTAGAAAAAAAGGGTTAAATCACAGTTTGATCATGTGTTGGTCCAAATGGCCACCACAAAGCAAATGCTGGTAAAGTCCTGCTCTGAGTTATTTTGACAACATAAACAGTATTTAGGGACTTAAAAATTGGATGTGTGCAAATGCCATCCAGTATAATGTAAAACTCCATCTCCAGCTTTCAGTAGGCATTCTCAAGTTCTGTATATTGTGGCTAAATACAATCCAGGCATTTATGAGTGCAGATGGTGTTTTTAACCAGCTGTACCACTGTGATGTAAAAGGAATTCCTTGTAACATAGAAGGGCACCTAATCAGCTGAGGGGAATGCAAGGAGAAGTGATCTAAATGAGCCCATAGAAACATCTGTTGCAGTCATAAATATATATGAGTCTGTTCAGCTGTATAGAATTAAAATTATGTTTCACTAACACTTATTTTAATAAGCCATAAAAGAGATTGCATTGCAAATTATAGATGCTGACTGAATTTTAAAATCAAACTAATGCTTATATTTGTGCTGCATTTTCACATCAGGATAACATTGTGTTTCCCTTAATAAAGTTAGAAATAAAGGAATTTGTCAGAGAAAGTAAGAGGCTTACCCTGTATTTTTTGTGAAGAGTCATAGTTTGGGCTAGAAAGGATTAAGAAATTTGAAATAGAATTGCTATATTACTTTTCGTTTAAGAAAAAAAAGTACTGAACTGTCTTGTCATTATCCAAATGTAAAGTCTCTTTCATATTCCTGTCATCTTGGAACTAGCAAAACTGGCTTTTTAAATGAAGTTCCTCATTGTCTTCAGTGGTTAATGGACTAAATTAATTTATAAATTGGGTCAATTGTTTTGCAGTACTTACAGTCTTAGAGAGCTCTTGTTAGTGCTGGTAACGTTATGATGAGTTTCTACACACTTGAGAGAATAGAAGAGAGTGAGTCATACCCATATCCCAAGGGTGGGATTGTTTACTTAAGTCTTGATGGCAGAACTCCCGTTCACATAAATAAGATAAAATTTCAGCCTCTTTTCATCTCTTGCATTTCTTACCTGAAAAATAACTTTCTTAACATGTTTTCAAGTCCTTCTGTCCGTCCCCTGTAATGTTTCTTTTTCTTTTTCTTTTTTTCCCCTGGAATGGTCTTGTGGTTTAAGCCTGGCCAACAACTAAGCATCACACAGCCCCTTCCACTTTTCTCCTCTCCCCACCACTGCAATGAGCAGGGAGAGAACTGGAAGGGTAAAAGAAAACTCGTGGGTTGAGATAAAGACAGTTAACAGGGAAAGAAAAAGCTGTGTACACACAGAGCACAGGGGATTTGTTTATTTCTTGCTGTGGGCAGGCAGGTGTTCAGCTGTCTCCAGGAAAGCAGGGCTCCATTATGTGCAGTAATTACCTGGGAAGGCAAGTGCCACCGCCCCAAATATCCTCCTGTTCCTTCTTTCCTCAGCTTCATATGCTGACCATCATGTCAGATGATACGGAATATCAGCTTTGGTCAGCTGAGGTCAGCTGTCCCAAATGTGTCACCTCCCAGCTTCTTGTGCACCCACAGGCTCCTTGCTGGTGGGGTGGTGTGAGGAATAGAAAAGGCTTTGACTCGGTGTACACACTGCTCAGCAATGACTGAAACATCCCTGTACTGTCCACAGTGTTTTCAGAATGTATTCAAAACACAGCCCTATGAAGAAAGAAAATTTTTTTGTGAAGAAAATTCACTCTATGCCAGCTAAAACCAGCACAAATGGCTAATTCCAGTCTTTTCTCAAGCTGACTACTTGTGTGCCCTCTTTAGAGCAGTGAACTCCATTGATGATGTTTTTTTCCCATTATTCTGTTATAATTTTGTTGTACAGGTATAGCTTACTTTGATTTCCTGCTGCAAATACTGTTTCCACTTACTGATTGTCTTCAGCCAAATGTATAATACATGCCATAACCAATCCATCTCAGTACCCTAATCAACATCCATTTAAATGCAGCACTGGTTTTATGTCTGTCTGGGCTTGCCAATCTAACTGACATAATTTGGATTTATTAGAAAGGTTCTAAATACATTGTCAATTAAAAATAAAACTCCTAAAGTAGTCTGAAGAACATGCAAAATGATATTTAGCACTTAAGTTTTTAAAATAACCCATTTAAATATAATGTCATTAATACTTGAAGAGAAGATTACTTACAGTGCTTAGCAGTGTACTGAAATTGTTATCTCACTATTTGAATAGTGACTAAAATGAAATATTGAAATGTATTAATCTTTTTACTCCTCATTTAGGAAGAATATGATAATGAAAAAATTAGTGGTCTGAAATTTGTTTGTGTGCACTACTCAGAGAGAAGCTTGGATAATTCCTGCTCCTGAAGGACTATTGCTGTCAGGCCTTGTTATGCTTGACTTGTATCATCCTTGGGAGCTGCTCTGTCAAATTGATGTTTATTTGATATATATTTAATTTTTCTTCAGTAAATTTGTCCAAACGCATGCATCATGTGCACGCATTCCTTCTTGTATGCTAAGAAGATAAGCAGAAAGGGACACTGGGAGGTGTCAATCCATGTTTCAGATGGTTGTGGCTGACTGTATGCTGATTTGCATCTTCAGCTTGGCTGCACCTTCTGCTAACATTCACTGGGTCCTGCCTCAAGGTGGAGCTATTATATTTGTGATAGAGATGAAGACTTGAAAAGCGTTTTCTTACCCCAAATCCTGTTTCTGATTTGAATAGATGTATGAGTTCTATTGGTAAAGAAAAATGGCAAACAATTTTCCTCCCCCTCAGCAAAAGCCGGAGTCATCAATGTGTCACGCAGGTGGATGGGCCTCCAACACAGACTTTTATTCAATCTGACATTACCTTCTGTAGGTTCAGGAAGATGCATACCTTTCACTTACAGTAGGTATCCAGCAGGATTATGACAATATGTGCATTCCAGCTGTCAAAAGCAGTGCTGTTCTTCTTGTGGCTTTTTGCAATTGGGAATGTTTTCCCAGCAGACAGCATTTGTGTGTGTATTGTGTTCTAATTAAGAATATATGAGACAGTTATGGCAGGCTGTCAAATCAATGGGATGCTGGGTATATTTTAGTCTCCATGCTGTAGTCTAAATAACCTTTTAAGGACTCTGTTCCCTCACTGTGGTAAATAAATGCTGAATGCTTTATACTTAATAGGTCTTTGAGTAATGTGTTCCACATGGCTTTATTGCTGGAATGAGTCCTTCTTATCACTAAATACACAATAGTGACATGAGGTCATTTCAGCATGTAGAAATGCATAAATCTCATAGATGAATGAAGTCAGTTTATTGTAGAGTTCAGTTAAACAGGAATACTCAAAAGTAAACCTTGGTGGCAAATTTAAGGAAAATGAGAGAAACCCACAAATACTTATTCTAGTCATCTTTGACCTCTCAATTTAAATACTATGAACGTCTATCTTAGATGGATTTGTGAAAGTGATGCTTATTTCCTACTTATTTTTATTTCTTTGAGTAAGAGTATCTTTATTCTGGTAACTTAAAACATTGACATTATCATGCATTTCAAAAGCTTCTTTCTCCAGAGTGTATGAAAGGGATTGGGCCAAGCCTCTCTCTTAACAGGTGTAACAAATGACCTGCTTGTAGTTCATTTTGTGTGAAGTTTACCAGAAGGGAGAAGAAATTAAATTAGACCCTGAACAGCTTGTGTGACCTGAACTGGGAGCAGGTCTCGAGGACTGTCTGATGGGCTGGGTACAAAGTGCCCACTGGTGCAGGGTTCACATTTTGAAGCCAGTATTCTATACAGAGTTGGGTGACATCTTTTTTGTTAAGACCTTTATTCACCGAAAAATGCGGCTTCTAATTGCTGGTGGCATTGGTAAAGTGGGATTCAGTTAGCTTTGACTATTACAAAAATAGAAAAAAAAGAAATTTCTCAAGTGGTGAAACAGTGTTCTGAAACCAGCTTTTTTATCATTTGGGCCTAAACTGGGAACACGGAGAGTTTAAGATAATGCACAAAACTGAAGACAAATTCCTTATTTAAATTCAAACCTTGATTTCAATGGATGTCTTATTTGCTTATTAGTAATGAATGGTTTTGTCCATTTTGTCCAATTGCCTTCAAGTATTTTATTTTTTGGTTACTTAACTTTTTTTGTGCTTCTAATATATTTACTGATTCAGACAGAGAGAGAATTCAATTCAGGTATGATGAATATCCTTCATCACTGGAACAGATTGGGACAAACCAACAGCAACACTGATTCATATCATAGTGATGTAAATGATAATTTACATGTAATTTACATGTAAATGATAATTCTGCTTTAATTCTAATAACCTAGTTCTTCTATTAAAAATTACTGGGTTAAAAGCTGTTCCACCTGGTTGAAGTAATCCAGTTTTCCCTAAATCATATTAGGCCTGAAATATGAATAAGAAGGACTGAAAATTGTGATAGTTTGAGCTTCTTGCAGTTTTGTTTCTTTTGATTGTTTGTTTGTGAAGTGCTTACTCAGGAGGAGTTAGACCTTGGGTTGTGGAATTACTCTGTTTACCATAGTCGATGTTGGTTGTCTTGCCTAGTGTTTTTCAGAGTATTTAGGGGCATGTTTAATGTTGTTGATGGAAACTGATGTTGAAATTCTCTGCTATCTTGGAGTCCTAAGTATAGTCCTAGTACCTTGGAGTCCAAGGTATTTGGCTGTGCAGTCAGTTCTGCAAATTTACTTCTGAGTTTTCTGTCTTTTAGGTGCTCTGAGCCCAGTTTTTGAGTTGTTTTGGTTCTTGTCTCATATGCTATTTATGGTTCTTGGATGGTTTGTGTCTGTTCTGAGAAAGAGAATTCCTTATAGCAATATTTAAAGTTATTTGAAACTGATTGGAGGCAGTCTGGAACTCAGAGCACAGTTTTGTCAGTTTATGCTAAGTTGATGAGAATTCACTTCGACTCACTTTCTGACTAAGAAGCAACTGAACACAGCATTGGCAGTTGTCAGGGCTGTATTGCAGGATGATGATGATGATGATGATGATGATTATTGCTACAGGATGCATGTAGGATGGCTTCCTCCTTAATTTTAGGGCTTGAGTCCAGAAGAATTAAAATTAGTATGGAATAAACCTTCTATCCCTGTCCCATCTTTCTTCTCAGTTTATGCTGAGAACTGTACTTTCTGTCTTTCTGCTCAGCTTTTCAGAAGTACTGCAGATTGCAGCATTTAAAAATCAAACTGCCAGTTTCAGTCCCTGCTCTTGCTTCTCTATGCTGGTTCTAGCTGGCAGCTTCAGCTCAGCTCACAGTGGAGTGACTGGTGTTGTTAGAAGCAACTTTTGTTATCCTCTCAGCAGAAGTGATCTGAAAAACATGGCAGAAGGAAGAAGATGAGCGGAATAAGCTTCTAGCCAGCTAATAAGGGTAAGTTCACAAACCCAGCAGGGCTTGAATGTCTAAAAAGCATACTAATGCTCACATTTCCTGAGATGGGCTTGCTGTACTGTTCGACCTTTCTAGCAGAACTATGTAGGTGGATAACTCATCTCACAAAGATGCTGCTCCTCTTCTGTCAGACAAAGGAATCTCATCCGGAAAGAATCCCTAAAATTTATGAACTGCAGACTCACTTGCATTTTTCAGCCTTTACTGGTAGTTTATAAATACAGATAAAGTAATGAAGAGAAAATTCAAAACATAACCCCATTTTCTTCAAATTTTGTGATGCATTTTATTAAAACGAAAAAGAAATCTTCAAGAAAATAATTTAATAATGTTGAGAGACTGACTTGATTATAAAATTGAAATATAGATGACAGCCAAGTTGTCCTGAACTTGTCCTATCCTTCCTCGCACAATTCATTAGTCTGAATCCTCATCCACCTCCAAATCATTTTCAGAGAGAATGAACTTGGAACATTTCCTTGGGATTTCAGCAAATATAAATTATAGTTGTTTAAGATGAATCTGTATTGGCGAATTATGGTGCTTGCAGAATGTATCTGAGTGTCTGAAAGTACTGTATTTTACGCCCACAGAGTGGGTACACAGTTGATCAGACACATGCTGAACAGACACCACCTGTACGGAAGAACAGATCCTACACAGAGCACTACTGTGTGAACTGATTTTCCTGAATGAGTGCCTTTGGCATAACAGCCTGAAAGAACAAGAATCTGTGGGGAAAGAAACCCTCAAACAAATGTGTAAAGTGAATTCTCTAGCAATGTGTTTTAATACATTTGTAATTTTTTATTTGTGCATCACACATATAATGAATTTTGGTAGATAATTCTAAAAAAAAAAAAATATATATATATAAATAACCTCATAGGTTATTTTTTCTATCAGGCTGTTAGAATATCTTCATGCTATTTAGAAGTTCTGGAAACCTTGCTCCTACAACTAAGATAACATTTCTTGAGCATTGAGTTACCCCGTTCTGTTCATACTCTTCTGCTGTGTCCATCACCAAGTTATTTGTTTTCCTGATCTGTTCCTATGGGAAACATGTGGTTTTAATTACACGTTATGACGTGGGATTATCTTTTTGCTTTGGCAAGATTGCTTAATGTCATTCCATCTCTGTAACGAAAAATATGTATTTTTCAGTTAGCATAAAAATATTGTCAGAAGATAAACTAGTGGTGGTGCTTTCCCTAAATTCCACTAGGGTGATATTTTGGGACTTCATTTCTTCTTTGGGGTTTATTGCTGTTGTTTTTAAAGTATTCTCATTAAAAAGTCTTACTGTACTGTGCTCATGCGGTGGATGAAGGCAGGAAATATGGTCATTGTGGAAGATCTAAGCAGAAGTGGAACTGCATTTACTTGCAGAGGAGGAGTCAGATGAAGCAGCATAACATTTAAGATTTGAAGGGGTATAACAATAGCCTTTGTATTCAGAAATTTTGGATTTCTTAAAAAACCCCACATTTTCTCAGCATAGTGTACTTTCAACCTGTAGAAACAGTACTGCTCACAGCTCTTTATGTATCAGAACTAATGTATTCAGCAGTAATAACTTTAAAGAAAAATGACTGCCTGGCACCCTATTTTTCCAGGAGGCATTTGTTTGACAGGTAGACCTATTGAGAAGCTGGCAAAAAGTCAGCAGGAGCACTGGAGGTGATGCATGGTCAAAAGGAGGCCTAGAGGCAGTGGCCCTATCTGCTGACTCTTCTTCTGACTTCTCTTTCATTTTGTGATTTAGTGACCTTTTATAGTTCAGCAGACAAGGGAGCTAGCTGGCAAATACATCAGTGGGGCTACAGAGACAATTTTATTTCAAGATGCACAAAATACAGTTGCACAGTAGTGGTGTTGAGTGGAGTATGAAAATCAGAACATTTTTGCTCAGGTGTTTCTTGTATGGATTTAGTCACGTATGTTGCCACGGGTAGTGTCAAAGCATCTCTGAGTGCAGTGATTGAAAAAATAGTTATGACCAGCATTATTCTGGAATGTGCTGTCTGAGAAATACATTAAAGCCTACAGAAACTGAAACCCTTAATGCAAATTGTCTGAGCCTTCTAGTAATGAGTAATTTTCAAAGTTATTTCATAATATTTTCACATTAAGATGAAAGTTGATACTATTTCAGTACTATTTCTCTTTGTGCTAAGAGGAGTCTGCTAAACATAATCTGTTGAGTAAATTCTGTAAACTACTGCAAATATTGAAATAAATTTCAGTCCCTTTTTCCCCCCTCTCTTGTTTGAAAGGTTTTATGGGACGTCAGCATAAACCTCGTACAATAAAAAGCAGGGAATTATATTTTAACCCTTTGAATTAAGGAAGGTGTCATGGCTTTGGGTTTGTGTTAAGAAATTGCTATAGTTTTTGTAATAAAGTAGCAAACCTACGTTTTTCTGGCCCTCTTAACCGTAGCTTCCAGACAATGTAATCTTACTTTTGCAATGCACTGAGAATGGTAAAGGGTGTGTGTGTGTAGGGTGAGGTGGTGTAGGGTTAGCACATTCTTTTATGTGAAGTGGTTTTTCTAAGCTGCCCTAAACAGAAAATTATAACAGTTTCTACCAATGATATCAATACATGTGTTGTTTGTCTGCTTAGGGAGAACAGAATGATCTCTTGATTTCAATTCTATGTCAGAAAAACTTCAACTATACTTTTGTAGTTATGTATTTCTGAGTATTTGTTAAACCTGCAGAGTAAAAAAGGCTGACATTATATCCAGGTTTTACCCAATAGCCTCATGATTTCATGTCAGTCTTTAGTGTTTTCATGAAAACCTATATTGAAAAGTTAGCATTTTCTTGCATGTAATTCACAAGAGGATGAAATGGTTAATCTATTTCCTTTTGTGTTTCTATCAGTTAAGTTGGAACTAATTACAAAACATCGTGGATCATGACCTGAAATGACTTCTGTATTTCTTTTGTTGCTTTTTAGAACAAGAAATATTTCTGTTGAGACTTGCCATACATCTTCAGACAGAACAATCAATACAGGCATTTCTATGCTATTGGTCATGCTTGATTTCTTAACATTACCGATCTAGAAGTATTAAGCTATTTTTTATAAAGCATTTACTTTATATGGTGATTAAAGTTATGTATGAATGAAGTGGGATTGTTTTATAATTACAATCCGTTAGCCAAATGATTTAAGTCTGTGGTGTTCATACACACACTTGCTCTGCAAACTCAGTTTAACTGCTCTTTAGTTGATAATGATTCACTGAGTACTTGCAAATGCATTTGCAGGAATTAATTGTTATTTTCTTGTTTTGTATAAGCTTAGACTTCACTGACTTTAGTTGTAATCAACAGTGCTCACAGTCTCTAAAATCAGACACATCATAAACTGTATTCCTGTATTTTTGTTGACTTTAGCAGTAAGCAATAGTGAAATCTAGCTTAACAGTTTAAGGACAACACTTGTGACATCATTATCCTTTTGCTAATCTTACTGTAGAAATTGGTTTTGCCCATGCACGTGTTACAAGAGAATGAATTTCTCTCTTGAGCCCTTCTGTTCCACTCAATGTGTACAGAAAACTCTGATGATAATATGTATTTTGAATCATATTGAAAAAGAGAATATTTAAAGGAAATTAACTCCATTATCGCGAGCTCCTGTCACTTGTCTTTCGTAGGAAGGCCAATGGAGATTTTGTTGCATGGCAAGGAAAATTAGGCTGCTTTCATTCATCTTCTGATCTAATTAATTGTAATATTGCAACAAGAACTAGAGAACAACCTTAGTTTAGTAAAATATTTGTGTATTTATGGGAATAGCATTCCTCTAACTTTTTCATTGTTTTTGAACATTTTTTATTAGTGGAGGAAACTATCTTCCAACAGCTTGAATATCAGGTTTGCATGTATTCTCTTCTACTCTTCAGAGTTAATGCCATCACAAAGTTCACTGGAAATAGTCTTCTAAGTGGCTTTCTTTGTGTGCTTTTTAGTGATTTGCTTTCCTTTTGCTATTTGCATTTGGGTTTTGATTGGTTTACAATTTTTTGGAAGATTTTTCAAAACTTTGCAAGTGTGTTGTAACAACCTGTGACAATTAAGCTGTTCTGTGCTTAATACTGTAAGTTTTAAATTTTATTTTCTTTATGTTTTTCAACCAACTTAAAGTGCAGTGTTGTTCACACAATAAAATATCTTGGGATCACATCATTTCAGTGTGTTACTGTCTCACTTTGCCTAAAGCATTTCAACAGCTATCCTTAGTAGTTTAATGACCTCATTGCTCAAGTATTTGCTGGATTTAATTCTGAATTTCCACTTAGAAGATAACCTTCCTTTGGATGTATGCGTAAGACTTTATATATATATTTTAATTGCATCAGTATTTTAAGTTTATTCTAAGTTTTCTCTAAGGAATATCCCAGCACATGAGAACAACTTTTGATGACTCACTTGAGGACAGCATTTACACAGCATTATTTGAACAAACTTCCGAGTTTGTAAAGTGAGTGATGCAAATTACCAAACTTTTATCACAAACTTAACAAAAAATATATCTAGTAAAAAATTATTAACTTGTTAATAACTACCTTATTTACATGGGAGTAGCCTTTTCCTTTGTTTTTCCCAGAATTCAATTACTGCACACCCCAAATTGAAGCTTTTTACTCTACTGTTACTAGATATACTGATTTTTATGTTTGGATTTGTTTTGTTCAGTGATTTGGATGGGGTTTTTTTGTTTTATTTTTCAGGGGGTGGGTTGTGGTGACATTTTGCTTTGCTTTTATTTTTATGAGGAGCAGTCTAATTGCTTATTTTATATAAAAGTTACATTAGTGTCACTCTCAGTACCATAAATTATTTAGTTATGTTTGGATGCTTTTGTCAGGGATGCTCAGCATTGTCTCTTATCTCTGTGTAGAAATAAGTCAAGCAATTTGAATGCTGTAGAGGTCAACTAATCTCCTTTCAGTTTTCATTTCTGTTTTTAATAGGATAGGAGTTTTGCTTTGCTCTCTAGATTTTTATGCCTATCTTTTATTTCTCCAAAATATCTAATATCCATACTCATAAGTGTGTGGATTTCTGGATATCATAAATTGTCTCACACCATACACCTTTGCTGAAGTCAAAGCGTCGTGGGTAGCTGTGGGTTTTCTAGGTGTGGCTTTTGGTTTGACTTTTTTTCTGCTGGCTACAGGCAAAACCAGACAGCTGTTGCCTGAAAATGAAGGTCCAATAAAAATCACATGGAAAATGCCTTTTTGTCTATAGGCACAACCAATGTGGTGCACTCAGACCAAATTTATTTGCCAAAACACCAGGGAGTTGTTTCTGGAGACTGTTGCTCATGTATTAGGAATAACTGGAAAAGCTGGCACTCTTAAGATAAAATATCTAGCTTCAAAGTAATACTAAAATATCCTGGAAATTATGTTTTCAGGACCTCATATACTGTGAATTTGGTGCTAAACCAGCAATATAGGAGATCTAGCATTTTATGTCTTGATCTAAGAAACTGATACATTCCACCCTAAATTCTCAAAGGACAAGGAGTATCAGTGGTTTGGAGTGTGATGCTACACTTTGGGTCTTGTCTGGAAACATTTTCTCTCTTAGTTTGTGAAACTGGACTTCATAAATAAAACTATTAAGATCTTCCTCTAACGAGTTTGAAAAGGCTTAATAAAAAGCTGATAGTTTTTCAGTTCATATTTACACTAAAATAAACAATTCAGAGCTCCTGACATAGTTCCGTTGGATGATAGTCTGAAGTAGTTTTGAATTTAAGATTTGAACTCTTAGCCATGTTATTAGAGATTGGTCACTACCTCATTTTCCAGCAGATTGTGATTTTAACTTTTTATGCTATGTAACCAGAGCATGGATAGACGATTAGTCCCTTCAGGAGATGTTGGTAAGGTTTGACAAATGTCTGGATATAGAATGGGTTTGGGCAGCAAAGAGTGGCTGCCAGATCCACCCAAGCAGTATTGCACCAGGTGTTGATGGAAGGGGGTAAAAAATCAGAAATCTCTGTTGCGTGGGGGGACTTGAGTCCTTATACATGCTTATAAGACTTTGAAATTCCAAGGTGTTTCACGGATTCTCTGGACTTGACTGTGATTGTCTGCCTAGTTTGTTATAACTGCAGACCTTCAAATGTCTGTGTGGGAATAAAACGAAATTAAAGGAGGGAGGAGTCCCATTAAAACCAAATCGAAAATCTGGCCCATAAAATATCAGTTGGGCACTGATCGCTCATCCCCGAGGTGCAGTTAAGTAAAACCGAGTGTAGTTTCCTGCTGTTGTCCCTCAATAACATTGCTCTCTTTCCATGAATTTCCAGGCTGGCACCTGCTCCTTTCTCATCCTAGGTGTGATCCAGCCTTCTGACACGGACAGCTGCTGGACTGGCTCAGGCAGGGCTGTGGGTGGTCTAGCATGGCTTCTAGCTAGGCGAGCCATCCAGTTCTGTAATTTGTCACCTCTCGCTGGCAGTTGTAGTGAGGAGGTGAAGAAAGGCTGGAATTGAAGGGAAAAAAAAAAAAGCTGTCCTCCTCATCTCCCTGGCAGCTCCTGTCAAACAGCCGAGGTGCACATTGGGAGGCTAGGCTGCCAGTACTTCTCCCTGCTCTGTGGGAAGTAAGCCCAGGCATTTAGTGCCCTTGGTTCGGCACTGTTATTGAAGAATTTACTGAATTTTGAGACCTGAAAGAAATTCAGTTTGCCTTTTCATCTCTATCAATTTGCTCATATCAATTTGGTAAACAGCGTAATGTGGTAATATGTTAATGTATTTCATACAAGCCTGGTTTTCTTTTCCGATTTGTTTTTTGTCTTTTTAGAAGATCCTCCTATATTTGCTGGTTTACCTTCTTCTATTTGTCGCACGATCTCTTGAAGACTTAACACAGAATTCAACTTTATAACAGATGGGAGCAGATCTCCTAGTTCTATTTGGATTGGGATGGTTTTTTGAAGACTGCAGCCAATGTCAGCTTTCTTTTAATACAGTGGTCTTAAAAAGAGGGGGAAAAAAAGTCTAAGTCATTAGATATCAATACCTTGTTGTTAATCATATCTTTTAGACCATAAAGTTATTTAATTTGAATACAGAAATCCTAATATGCTTAAAAATGCAGATAAAGAGCACTGCTGAAATTCCTTCTGGGCAACTTTTATTTGACTGCTAGGTGAGGACTGGTCCTTGATGGCATAGTGGCAAAGGAATTTCTGCTTTTTTGGTCTATGCACCTGGTCCTCTTCATGTGTGTCCTGAGAACTTGGCAGACATGAGCCTGGAAGGAGTAGTTGCCTTGTCTCAGAGAGGAATAAAAGCTCAACCCTTTTTTTTTTGTTTGTTTTTTTTGTTTAATTCATTAATTTTATTTCTGTAGTGTCCATGAGGCATAGAATATACTTTTGGCTAGATAAGTAGCCATGCAACTTTTGGTTGCATGGCTGTGGGTAAAAGTTCTATCCCAACTGTCCCTTGTGGCCAGAGAAAAAAAATATGCTTGTTTTAGGAGAGCTGGTTATCACTTTGACTAGAAAAGTAACCTTAAAATATTTTGTTCTTTGTGAACGAAATTATTTTATTTTTTCATTTTTTCCATCTTCATGTCTATCTTCATGCATCTATCATGTCTGTAAAACTAGTTGCTTAACAGATGTGATTCTAAAGTGATGTAAAATTACAGTTTAATATGACAATTTATTTTAATGAACTATCAAGTAGTAAATAGAAAGCAACATCAAACATATTCAGAAATGGCTCAATATTATTTTACTAGAATGCTTTGCAATAGAAATTCTGTCTCTTACATGAACTAAGTAGTTTTTAAAAATTACTATTTCCCATTTGAAAATTTTTGATTTCTTAGGAAAAAAGAGATACAGACTTTTTCTCTGGTGCTTCTTTCCTTTCCTCCTCCCACCCCCACCAGTCAAAAGGAGACTTAGAAATACCACCAAATATCTCACGTGAATAAGTTCAAGTGCCTTATGTCCCACATGACTGCTCCTAAAACCCAGTTTTCAATTTAGATTGTTTCCCATGACATGCTGCAGAGATTCCGTAAGTTCATTGTAGTGCTTTAAAAAGAACAAAGAATTTGGAGAGTATTTTTTGTAAGGGGCTATGGGACTGTTTCTTAACTAAATATTTATTTTGTTATCTGAAATATTTTGTTATAATATTTTGTTCTAATTTATTGTTTTAATATTTGAAAATTTGCAGTTTCTCATAGGGCAGAACAATATACCTTTTTAGCTGTATTTAATTCCATAAGTAGTGTTTCAATGTTTCCATTTTGGTCTTGAATTTGTTATAATATTTCTTCCATTAGCACGTATTATTTCATCAGTCATCATTATAGCAAATCTTCAAAGATAGTACATTTTCTCTTAGTCTGTTGGCTAAAACCGCAACCACTGGCTGCTGCTTTTCATTCCTGTGTCACAAAATAGCAAAATACAAGAAGCAATATTTCCACATACTTCTGTATAACAGTATGTAACAAAATAAAAGCTGCTTTGAAGATGCCTCTCTTTCCATGCAAATTAACTTATTAAAGTTAAATAATGGAATTAGTTATATTGAACTTATTAATAGTTTGGCAGGCCATGGATTCTCAGCTCCCAAAGTTCACAGGCTAGCTTTTGGGCTGTAACAATTCCAGTGCTTTTAAAGTGCTTTATAGAGAGGAGATTGTCAAGCAGAAAAGGCTGAAAAAGCTCAGCTTCAAAGCTTTTGCTTCTCAGACCTCAGGGTTTCTGAAGGCAATACTGAGTCAAATCTGACTATTGGGGCATAATCTTCTCCAGTTTAAGAAAGTCCCTATTGACCTCAATTAGAGTAGACTCAGGCTGCTGGAAGATGCCATAGTTACACTGTGTTCTACGAAGGCTTTTGCTCTTACAATTTTCAGAGTATCAGTATTAAAATTGGATACTGTCTTATGTGCAACAAGAGAATTTATTGTGGTTAGAGAGAGCTTTTCTTCATGATTCTTACCTTCAGGTCAGATCTATGGAATTTCTTTTGGGAATTGTAAGTTTTGCTTCCGAATTGACACTTTTTAGAATTTATAGAGTTGTGCAGGTTGGCCAAAATGTAAATTGGCAATAACCTTGTCACACAGTGGAAACAGCTTGGATAAGAATAAAGTAGTTTTCATAGTTTGCTCAGTTACAGGCAAGTACCTGATATGTCACTGCCTTTCTGGGAGAGAGGGAATAATGAGGAAAAGACAGAAAATTAAAAAAAAAAAAGAAAATCCCTAAACCATGCTCTTTTAAAATTACTCTGAGGTTATTGACACTTAAGATTTGAGATGTTGATTCTGCACTTGGCTTCATGAAGCAAAAATAGTTTTTTCTCCTTCTCACTGTGATTCATATCTTGGAAAATATATCTGTCTTTGGAAGAACTCTCTTACCGTTCTTGCCATGGTGCCAAAATCAGTTCTCTTAGAATAAGTGATCAAGAGAAGCCTTGAATATTGTTGCTCATCCTTAAATTAGGAAAAGAAGTGTAATAACAAAAGAGAATTTTATAACTTAGAATAATAAATCCAAATCCTAGTTAAGAGACTGAAGAATAGAGAGGAACAAAGTAAAGGCTGTCTAGTAGAAGTATAAACATGTGCTAACACTTTATTGCACTGATTTAAAATATATCATCCTTTTTAGCTTTCCCATAACATTTATACTACTGGAATGTCACAAACCATTTATTTTAACTTTTCTGATGATCAGAAAAAATAAGCAGACTGAGAAAGAGGTGTTTGTCAAAGCACATAATAATTATTTTGGTAGCTTGCATACCAGGGCCAGTTTTTACTTTTCTGAGTGAGTTTTTCATTTGTACAGCAGCTTTTAATTTTGATTTTATTTATTTTTTTTATGCTAAAGATATTTTAAAGTGAAGAGGACTGGAGGGGAGTGAGGGGATGCAGTAACTGGTCACAATGAGATGTTTGTGTTGATTTGCAAATCTATTGATAAATACACACTTTATTTTAGGGCACTGCAACACTGCTTCTTAATCTGGAAGTTTTTCCAGTGATTTTACTCTTGGAAATTACAGAATACCAAGAATTCCAGAACAAGAAAATGTGCATTTGTGATATGAGACTGGTAGCTGGAATAGCTGTCCCTAAACTCAATTAAGAATATTTCATCCTGGTATTTTTGAGGTACAAGAGCAACCACTATTTATATTTGTGCCATGAGTGAAATTTTTACCTGAAACAAATCAATTTCCTATTTAAGACTAATTCACTCCCACCAAGCCACATCCTCTTCATATTATTCTTAAACTAAAAAGCAATATAAAGTAGAATATGTTTGAAGCATTAGGTTCAGACCTAAAAAATCTCGCAGCTGCGAAGGGATGCATTTTTTCAAATGACATTTTAAATTTCCCAAAAGTGTGAAATGGACTAATGAGGAAATACAGATTGCATAAAAAGAATTTATGTTGGAAGGTCTTATTCCTATTCCACATTTTATTCTTAATAAGATAATATCTCATAGCAGGAACATTAAATAAGAGAGCATTAGCAGGTGTTTGTTTTGGTTTGGTTTGTTTTTGTTTTTTTGTTGTTTTTTTTTGTTTGGTTTGGTTTGGTTTGGTTGTTTTTGCGGGGAGGGGTTTCCCCTTTTCTTCCATGGATTTTTGCTTAGAAAGAAGTACATCTCAGTGTGTATAACTTAGTTTTCTTTTATATTCATATACTATCCGGTATGCTTCAAAGAAAAAAGAAAAGTAGAGTGGCAAGTTCCTTTAAGATATATTTCTTTATTCCCTTTAAAACCAAGTTACCAGCCTAATTTCTATTGTGAAATTGCTTCTGTGATATATAAGAAACAAAAGAAGCATTTTTCAACCAAGGCAGTCTTACTGTTTCTTCCATGGCATGGCTGCATTAAAAAAAAAAAAAAAAAAAGGGGGAACAATGCACTTACTTTTCTGCTCAATGCCATTGCATGGCGAATTATTGTTACAGGCCTTATGGACTTCTTGTGGAATCTTAACAGCTGTACTGTTGCATATGTGTGCTTATGTATCATTCTGTGCTCATCAAGCTAGGTACGTTCACTTTAACTATTGGCTTATTGATAAACCTAAAATTAATCTGTTTTTATGGAGGTGATGTTACAAACTCCAATAACCTCTTTCCACTAATCCATTTAATAGTGTTAGTATTTTATTGTATTTAAACAAATACTCCATTCAGTCCTATGTGATAACAAAGGAGGTGTAACAGTTGTTATTCATGTGAATTCCATACACCCCAGAACACATCTTTTCAGCAGGATTCTATTTTCTGAGTTTATCTATGTCATACAGATAGTACATCTGTTAATTTATAGGGGGGCTACTGAAATATTCATCTTCTGGAACACACAGTTTCATGGACATATATCCCATCTTTTTCAACATAATTAGGTTGAGAACAGTCTGGTTGGCTAACCATGCTCCTGATAATGTACTTGATGTCAAGTGAGGCAAGGCTCTGGGTGGGGGACACCAGCGAGTCCTCATTCCAAACGATGACATGCCATATTTACTCAAGACACATTAGTGTCTCTACGTCCTAGAATTCAGGGACACTACTTTAGCTTGATCATAATTCTTGGTTTTGCTTCAAGGTTTCCCACTCTATATCTCACAGATGCAACACCAGTGGAAATGAGCAAAGAAAAGGACTGAGAGTATGTCAGTGGGAGGGCTGAAGAGTACACAAGTCCAAACACATACAAAACTAGGTGTCATGAATTTCCCAGATCCTTCCAGTATTGCTTGTGACTTTGTTCTAGATGTTATATCATTGTGAAGGGAAGGTATTAATAAGGCAGATTACATCTTAATGGTTTTTCCATGGAAGACTATTGAGAGTGATTCCATCAATTCAAAAGATAGAAAAGATCTTAGTAATCTTAGTAATGAAGGTTCCTCCTCCAGAAATTAATAAGAACTGTTATTTGCAGGCATTTTTTAAATGTCTGTTAAACCATGTTCCCATGCAAGCCTGTGTTAGTATTTGGGTCTGCCAGCTTTCTTTACACATTAGTCAATGCCAGAAGAAAGATAGATAGATTTCTTACACATACTTGATTAAGACCATTCACCCTGAGTTGGTTTGTTTGGGAGGGGTTAGTGGTGGTTTTTATTTTTGTTCGTGGTTTGGTTTTGTTTGGGGTTTTTTTGTGGTTTTTGTTTGCGTCTTGTGGTTTTGTTTTGTTTTTGAGAGGGATGTTGGTATTATGGTAGGCTTTGTGTGTTTTTATGGAAGAAAAGTGGATAGTTGTGAGTTAGCCTGATTAATTTAATCCATTTAATCTGTAGTAAAATTTTGTACTTTGACTTGGGGGGCCTCTGGGACTGATGAAAAAAATGTGCATGCATCCAAACGCTGTGAATCATCTATATTTGATCTATTTTGTTTTAAATAAATTAAGGAGTATAGTTATCCAGATTCAGAGCCTGGTTTTGCTTAGTTGCCCTATAGTCTGCTTAAATTTGACTTCCACTACTTGTCTGAAAAAGACATCGTCACTTATTAGTTATCTGGGGTTGAATCCGTGTGGGATAGGTGTTATGGCAAAGAGAGAACGGCCTGGCAATGACAGTGGGTTTTGAAATGCTTTGTTTACCAGTTTGGTGAGAAACTGAGTGAAATTTTTCAGAGAAAGCTGAAGGATATTATGTCTATTAATTCATGCATATCTGCTCTATGCCCACTCAGAGATCTGCAACAGATACTCCTGGTTAAAAGAATTTGATCTTTGTGTGCATTTTTATGAACAGAACATATCAAAGTATTGCATTTGCTGTGAGATATGATCCTTCTGCGCTTGAAAATATTTTATTTCCTAACTAGACATACTGTAGGCTCTGAAATTAAGTTATCTTTGTCTGATGAAGAAGAACACTTGTGAGTTAAATGGATTTATCATCTTCTTTGGTCTTTTAAGAGTCAGTCTAGATTTAGTTTCAATCTTTCTTTAGGTTAAATCTAAAGAAAAGTGAAAAAATTGAAGGCATATATATGAAAAAAAAAATGGGGAGAAACTATTATTGTTAACTTTTTTTTTTCACTTCAGGTGATTTTTTTCCCTAATGTCTTTTAATACAAATACTTTCTTAACCTTCCTGGTTAGCACAAAGGTCTCTCTTTTACCTTATATTAATAAGGAATACCTTTTTTTCATAGCCATAGTAAATTTGTAAACCAAAGCCTTATTTTCTTACTTCTGCTGTTTTTCCTGTGTATGCCTGAGGCACAGCAGCAGTGAAAGAAGGAGGAAAGATAACGCTTATTTTCTATTAGACACCTTCCATATAGTACTAAATAGTTTCAAATGAGGGAAACAGCCTGAGAGTAATTTTGCTGATAGAAATCTAGTCTTTGCACCTACATTTCTGAAAGACCTTCCTTTTTGAAACAACTGTTGTTGCAAAAAGACAAAGAAAATACTGCTGTAGAAAGAAAAAGTGTGTTGCAAAATAAATATTAATGCCTATGAACAAAAAGACATCAACAAGACAGTCTAACATATATTTCCTTGTTTTCCTTATACCATTCACTGCCTAACCTTTTACTGTTTTGATTAAAACAAAAATTAAAATGCTCAGTTCTAACCATTTCTGTTTCATCAAGTTATCATGTTCGAACACTATTAGAAGAAGAGGGTAATGATGCATAAACAGAAATGGTATTGCAATAGTAGCGGATTTTTCAGATACAGGGCAACTACAAAATGAAGAAAATATTTTGTTTCTGTTATTAAATGCTTCCTAAGTCAGTGCTTCAGACAAAAGTAGAAAAGCTTCCATCATCCATTTTCGGTGTTTGACTACACAGAAGTGCTGTAAGCACTGCTGGAGACCACAGGTTTCAGGCCACAATTGCACCCTTTCACAAAAGCCTTCAATTAAAATGAGACATGTTCACTTCCCACCACCAACTCCCCCCTCAACACTGTGAGTGGAAACCTGTTCCAAAACCTGATTTTTTGATAGTTAGAAACCTTCTTTTAATAGGTATTTTTCATCCAGTCTTTCTTTCCTGGATGTTGTTCTCTATAATAACTATTTGATAAACAAATCTGTTAATTGTTGTGTCCAGGATTATTCTACAATCTATTTCTGGAAAGTCAGTCTCCTGTAATGATGTGATTCTTCACTTTTTGAAATAGCATTATATAGATCCTTAATATATCCTGGGTAACATACCTATGTGAAGGGAAATAGACCCCATTAAACTTCTTTCAGTACCTTTGTCAATTTTGGTTTTTTTAATTTCCTTCCTGAAATGGATTTTTTTTTTTTACTATTTTTTGATCCCTGACAAAAGAGGGGATGCATTGTGTCTTCATAGTGTGAAAGATAGGTTTTCTTGAAGCCACGTTTTGCCTTTATCAAGTGCAGCATCTTTTAATTTCAAACCATATCATTATATTAAAGTGACTAATATCACTGCCATGGATAGACATACTTGTTGTGGAAAATCAGGTCCTATTAAATCGGTGAAAATTGCTTAGAAAGAAAAAAGTTATATGTGTTATAGAAAACTTGCTAGCTGAATAGAATAATGAATTTTAAAAAAATAAAATCAGATCTTTAAGAACCAATATTATCTTAGCCAAATATGAATATTTGTTAAGTAGCAATTTTAATTAGTTTAAAAGTAAATGTTGAGCGCTGTGTTAGAGAGTAATTGAAGTAGAGGAATGACAGCCATATTTTTGTTAAGGGCTACCACATGAAAATGTGTAATATTTCTGTAGTTCTTCTTAATTAAGCTGATTCATAGGCGTGTAAGAATAGGAAGACTAATGTAAAAGTGTTGAAGCATTGGCTGTGGGTTTTATCAGGGAAGGAGCCAGCCTGGAGAATCAGAATTATAACAAGTTCCTTCATGGACCACAAGTATGAGGCCAGTGGGACAGAGAGAAAAGGTTTTTAATACTTGTCTTTCTAACAGATTTTAGAATAGGAAGTTTTAGTGCTTTGGGAAAAATATCTCATAATGCCCTCCTTTTCACTACTGCACCACAGGAGAATGTTTGATGAATGAAGAAGGGACTGATTTTGTGCAAGGTAAAATGATACTGTTACATTTTTTATTATTGAAAATTCAGTCTCTGAACCGCCAGACTATAAACTGTGAATTGAAATGGTTCCTCCTCCCTCACTTGCTTTAATCACTTGGCTAACAAATCCAGTTTCACTTCTTGTTCTTAACTGCTGAGAAATAGATCTTTATTTCTGAGCTAAGCAAAAGTTCATAGGTAGTATTTTTATTGTTAAGACTATATATAATTAGAAATATTTTCAGGTGCTTTAAGGAGGTGACTTTTAGAGCATTTTCAGAGAAAATGAAAGTACTTTTATCAAAACTTGATGAATATTTTTACCATAGCTCTGTAACTTTAAACAGAAGGTAATTTAAACCTGTAAAGCCAAGACGATAAGAACAAGATATAAAAAAAAATTTAAATGGCTATGTCAGAAGTGTGCTACTTTAACAATGAACACATATGTTACAATAAGATAAAGAGAGAGGTTTTTACCATTACGAATGTCCTTGTCATTAGAGATAAGCACTTCTTCATGACGGAGTTTTACCTGTTCATCTGTCTGTCCCAGGCCCTCACACAGGGCTGCTCATCATCTCTCTATCAGAAAACATTCAATGAAAATTGATATAGTGACAAAGAACCAAATGATTTTTCATGGATTTTCTTGTTATCTCCCTTTTCAAATATATAAATTTTTGGATTTGAAGTTTCGATTTGTCTTTCGTTTGAGGGACTGAAGAATGTTAATGACTTGGGAATAGTATAAAATCATAGTGAAAAAATATCCGTATTTCAAAAAGGTGTATCACATGAAGAGGGAGGTAAAGGTGCTAGTTACAGAAACCTACAATCTAGGTTGGTTGCCAGGAAAGTACTTGTAGAACAAGGCAACTTAAATCTCTCAATATCTGCTCCATCAGCTCATTTCAGCTTCTAAATTATTCATATAATTTGCAATCTCTAAGCATAGTTTGAAGATGCCTTTAATTGCATTGTCTTTCTACCTCTGTGCTGCAATGGATATTGCTATTACTAATAACTAATAATAACAAACTCCTATAGGCATTGCTGTTTTGGCAGGGCAAGGAAAGGACTCTATGTAATTTATATCATCCTGTATAGTTAAACATTTTGATCATCTGAGTAGAAAAATAATTATAAATCAAGAAGGCAAAATGTGAAGGCACTCTCTTCCCTGTCATGTGCCCCCAGCTCTGCAATGTTCTCTGGACAAAGTCCAGGCTAAAGAGTACCAATATGGAAGCTGAATATATGATGTTTTTTGATGTAATAGCTGATTCTGATGAGTAAAGTTTAAAATGTAGTTAATAAATACATTTATTTTGATTCTGGAACCATAGTCTGCATAAAGGCAGTCTGTATTTTTTACATCTGAATTCTGCACATGCATGGGAATACAATTTTGGGGTGTTTTAAAAATTCATTTGTTTTTATTTTTCTACATGAAGCAGCTATCTGCATGGGTATTGAAAGAAGAATGAAGGGTAAGGGCATGGTCCGTGATGAAGCTTTTTCTTGGTATTAGGGGAGTTTATTTGAGGGAATCCTCAGTACTTTCAGAAAAAAAACTGCTTATCCAATATAAATATTTATTGTCTAGTGCCTAGTAGGATTGTGTTCTGATCCAGATCCAGTCCAGAATCTTGCTGTGGGCTCAAGCTTTTGTAGAACTTGGTTGCAGATCCAGCAAATTTGAGAATGGCTGATAAACTTGATAAACTTTAGTTGACAGACCATCAATTGAATGCAATAAAGCATCTTTCTTTATTTTATTATTATTATTGTAGTTCTATTAATGACTTCTGCACAAATACCAAAATCATGTAGTCCCAGTATAATTTTGAATATGTAGCTAATAAAAAAAGCTACAGTAATACCAGCTAAAGACTAAAAATACAAATAATCTATTCATTTGTGGAACACTGCTCTTTTCCTTTTCTCATGCTTCCGTTTATAACTCTTTGTCAAAGTAGGTTAAGCAGTTTGCAGTGTGACTTAGAGGATGAGCTAAATGCTCTAAAATGTAGCTGTCAAATAATGGCACTCTTTGCTTTCCATTTTCATGTGAATTATCCTTTCTGAGATGCAAATAAGCTTAGGCAGACAAAAAGGATGCTACGTGCAACTTTAAGATGGACTCTGTGGAAGAATCAGATGCTAGAAACAAGAATTCTGAGTCTGATGGTCTATTTCTTTAATCAGCATGAGGATTTATTTGGAATGTTTCCTGACACAGGATATACAGTCTGATAATCCTTAGCCAACAAACTGGCTGTGGCACTATGATCTTGCTGCTGATGTGCACTGCATACAGATTATTTAAACTAAAATGATCTCCTCTTCTTGTGTTCTGATGTGCGCTTTTACAGAGATAAAAACAGCCTAATTCCCCTTTGCCAGCTGTATCATTCACTCTGTTAGGCATCTAACCAGAATTCATAATATGATCATTACAACTTAGAAGTGGAAAAAAATATACAATATAATACATCTACTAATGAATATTCAAGTTGAATTGGGTTAGAACACACTTCTCATTAAACATTATTGTAACTGGCAGTAAGTGATCTCAGAAAGAATGATTGCTTCTTCACGTTAATATTTTGACTGTGTGCAGTCCCTGATGCTATGAGTGTCGTGTTTTCTGAATGTGTCTGTCTGTGGTTCCACACAGGGCTGGAAAAAGATTTTCATATTCTCTTCAGACCTTGAACTGATTAGAAACAGAAATGTTTCATTAAATTTTTTCTTGGGCCCATTCCCCTTTATAGAGCTGTGTAATAAGAGAAGGGAAGGGGATGGGAGATGTTAGTACCTCTGGATTTTTTGCTATGACTGTGAACAGACAGCCTTTGTGCAGAGAATTCTTCTGAGCAATTGTTTTCAGCTGTGATGAGATGTCAGGCAGATGGTCTAGTGAAGACCAATAGTTGTGGACGCCTGCTGTAGAATAAGATGATGGAATTTCTCTGTGACAAGCAAGTAAACAAGTGGCAATCATCTAACTGGTTTCTCAAAACCACGCTTAAATTTTGCTGGTTATTGTTGGGAGGTCAAAATACTAATTTCAGGCGATTGTCATCTATTGAATGTGATGCTCTTTGCTAGTGCAAGGAGGATGATGCAAATTTTTTGGTCCCTTTAGAGATTCTTCTTCAACTGAAACATTTTTCCATACTTCAAATGTGACACTGTGTACAAGCTGAGAACAAAACATCAACAAACCACCATCATAATGGAAGGGAGGAAGATTATCCATTTGACCAATTAGACAAGTGATTTTGAGTTCTGTGTGCAATGCTGAACTCTGAGATGAATGCCAAAACTTATACAGCCCAGAGGCAGTTCCATTTACACCCTAGAATGTGAAAAATATTTTCACTTTGTATCTAGAATGTAACTTTCCTTACAATGTTAAGAAAACTAATAAACTAGTGTTTGTTAATTATTTCAAAGCACTATCTGAAAATTAAAGATTCTTATTGTTTCACTTTTTACAGCTTCCTACTGAGAAATCAGGAAGATTTACAGTTGTTTTTTATTAAATTTCTGCTGATACCGTGTGTGTGTAAATAATACATCTTGCTGTACTACTTTGTTACTTGCCAGCCAAGAGAAATACTTCATTTAAGAACTTAGGAAAATGTTTAATACTGAGTGACTATACCCCTAGTTAATAAGCTTCCTAAAGCTTTCTAATTACACAGAAATCACAGCAAAGTTGATGCTTTCCAAACTGAATATTGTAAGATAATTCCAGTAGATCACTAGAATACCAGTACATTTGGAAATATTCCTGAAGCATTTCCAAACAATGTTTCTATCTCAGCCTCTTCCACTCCAAATACTCTGATTTACCTTCTGGAAGATACTTTTCATACTATCACTACCAAAAATAATGTCTCAAGTCTGATAGAGAAAACACCTTCAGTCTTTAAGCTGAAATTTACTAAATATATTTAGCATACCATAAAAAAAGAATTCTTTCAGGGTATTAGGAAAATGTGACCATTGCTTCTTTTTAGCATTGTTAATATTGTAAAATATTTAAGCAGTCAAGAAGGCAAAATTATTGATACCTTATTCTGGTTTTGCTCATGAGTTTTCTAGTTTAGTTTCTATTAACCCGGCATTTTGGACTGAGAGGAAGGGAGGAGTAAAATTAACATGCATTCCCTATGCTGGATGAAACTCTTGTGTCTGTGTAGTTCTATGCTGTTACTGCTTGAGGTCTCGTCCCGATGGTCATATTACACAATCCCTCTTTTCTAACATTTCTGAACAGTGGTTTTGGTTGGTTTTTCTGTTTGCTTGTTGTTTGGGCTTGAGTTGTTGCTTTTTTTTTCTTTTTTCACTTTGAGAAGAAAGACAAAGAATTTCTGGGAAGGATTGTGCTACCATGTTTTAAAGAGAATTGGAAAATTCTGTAGAAAACAGGAGGGTAGATGGTTCCGAGACTGTTGTCCAATTCTTCTTAGCAGCAGAAAAATATTCAGTGCTTTGGATCTGTGTTTCAGAGAGTACTTTAAAGTACAGAATATTTAATTTCAGGAAGCACTCTTTTATTCCTAATGGCAACCCCCTAAAATTTAAAAGCCTATAAAATCTGCCATTACACAGAAAAATTAGAGAAGAGAATAGTGTAGTACTTCTAAATACTGAACTGGTAATTAGATATTGGATGGCATAGCTACTGCTGATTATTGACTTCTCTGTTCTTCATATACTCCAAGTGCTTAAAGGATAACAGAAAATGTCACTGCTTTCCCTGAAGGAAACTGGAAAATCTAATTTGTCTTACGATCTTTCAGTGAAGCTAAAGACAATAAATTAGGAAGTATATTTTCTACTCTTCACAGACTCCTACATGGACTCCATGTGCTTTCAAAGCAGCTGACAGTGAAGGCAACATTATATACTGGACATCACATGTGCAAAATCATGAATGATGTTAGTTAAATTTTATTTCCTGATACAGAGCTGATTTGAAAAAAATACAGACTATAAACATGCACAAAATGGGTGTATTTCATCGATGTTGTAAGTCCTTCCTCATTACTGAAATCCCTTTCTCACCCTGCCCCCAATGAAAGCCAAATTCCACAGCAGAAATTGAGTATTCTTCCAGTGTAACATTTCCTCAAGCATCCATACCTAATTCAAAGTAGCAATTATGAGATTTACATATGTATATTGCCCTTTAATGAGGAATCCTCAAAGTTTTTCAAATTATATTACCAAATTTAAATTAATGCCTGAAAGGCAGCCTTTTCCAAGGACTGTGACTGTTGTCCGACAGTGAAAATTGGAATAAAAGCATTTCCCTTTATGTACTGAAAATACAGACAGCTGTACTGTTGATGGGAGTTTCAATGGCCTGAAATATGGCTCTCTTAGGGGTTGCAGAACCTCATAGCCTGACAGAGGCAATGATCCCACGGCAACTTGTCACCACTTCCCAATAGGCAGAGGCACAACTGTGCCACACGCACAAGCCCACGCCAGAGTCCCTCACTGGGACAAGTTAGAAATGGAGTTTAATGAGGAGGCAGGACAGACTGCACTGATCAGGTTCAAGGCATGGCTGGACAAGTGGATGGACCAGACCTGCTTATAAGCAGAGAATAACTGAAAGGAAAAGAAAACCTAAAGAAATTGTGAAGTAACAAAATGATTTTGGTCAGGCCTTTGGAAGAAAGGCAAGGCTGGAATCTGAAGGACAATGCAGTGTTCTCCAATATTTGTAAAGTGTGGGACAGAAGAGGCTAATGTGAAATTTGTATTTACCTTGCCCTGTTTGTTTTCTTTTTCTCATATTTATAATCCTTCATTTTCAGGATGCTTTGCTCTACGTGGGGAGCTTAACATTGCCATCATGTGTACAATGAATAACTCTGTCCTTGAGTATCTCCTTGCTATCAAATAGCAAATTAACAACTATGCAGATGCTATAATTATTTGAAAGGCCACTTATATCCTAGGATTTGTTTTTTCCTTCCTCTGCTGAGTGAGAGTAGTTTGTTGTAAGTGCTGAAGAAGCAAAAAAATAGTTTTTATTTTCTTCTTATGAAAAATATTTCTTATTAGAATTACATTATTCATAATAATAAATTCTTAAAATGCTCAAAACCTAGAAGACTACTGAACACCAGAAGGTTTTTGTAAAATGTATTGCATAAGAGCAGATAGATGATAATCAGGATAATTTTGTGCTGATGCTTTCTACATTTTGTGCTATGTATGTATATATTCTTTTTCAATATATAATCTGGTAACTTTGATGATCCATACTGGGAAATGGCTTGTAATTTTTAAGTGGTTCCTATAGTTTTAGCAGGACTACATCCCACTAATTTAAGAAAAAATACAGGAATTCATCCTTAGTTAGTTATTTAAATGTTGGCTGGCATATGGTATATACAGAGGACAGCTGAAAGAAAACAGAGATAGGGTTTATTCTGATATAATAAAATGCCTTTTAACACAGAGCTTTGGAAGATTATTAAGCCTGGAATGAAAAGGGTATGAGATTAGTTTTCTGCAATATTAATGTTTGCTACAGAAGAGCCTTGTGCAGTTTTTGTGTGTGCATGGAGTTGGTGACTTCGAAGAAAGCAGTGTGATGAGGACTAAAAGACAGGGAACAAGAAGAGAGCAGCTGTGATGCCTCTATAGTGCTTTTCCAGAGACAGAAGCTGTGGAGAGCTGAGTAAATGGGGAAGACTAGGGCAGTCCAGGGAAGCTTGATGGAAAGAAAAGTTGACATGTGCTACTTCTGATGTGTGAGAAGCCCAAAAAGGATTGCTCATGAGATTCCACAAAAATGAGAAGGTCACTGAATTGCACCTCACCAAAATTCAGGTTAATTATGAGCTTAGCAGAAAGCAGCCCCTCCTTCTCTTCTCTGGACTGTATTTCTGTATTGATAAATTTGCATGCATTTATAGCACATGGTACATAGATAGTTTTGATATTTCATTGTTGAATTCTGTTAAAGATCCCCAGTGAGTACCGTCTGGCTCTGGTGGTGTGCTGTCCTTTCCTTGGCCTGTGTGTACTCTCTTCTATAGAAGGATTCCCAAGTTAGGACCTCGATGATTCCTTCCTCAGAGAACCAATTCAGAGAATTCACTTTACTTCTTTGCAATAATTTTGTCTTTTCCCTTTACTGTCTTTATGCCATGAATACCAATTGGCATTATAAACACTTTGGCAGACTTCTTTGGCAGACTTCTTTTTTTCTCAGGTGTTAGAAGAAGGATGTAGAACTAATTTTGATCCCTGTATCTACTTGGTCCTCAGACTTTTTTCACCCTTGCTAACTATGTTATTAAATTTAATCTGCTGAAGCTTATGATCCTTTCTTATTTTTCCTTTGGTGAAAAATTTATTATTTTAATGTTATCTTCTTATTTCTATCCCACGCATAGGATTCTTGCTTTTGTGTGGAAATATTTCTGGGTAAATTTCTGTAAACCTTCCCCTATTAAGTGAATATTCCAGACTTTAAAATAAAAGAAAACCTCTCTAAAAGCACATGACCAGTCTTTATTTTGAAAAGTATATGAAAATTCCTGTCAAATTTTATGAACAAGACCCCTTCCCTACCAAAAGTAGTTTGGATGTTGAAAAGTTTTGCAGAGGAGAAACAAAAAAATCTAAAAATTCAGGAGCACATGAGATAAGATTAATGGCATAATTTGAATTTTAAAAACATTATCTTGAAGGAAAGTAGAGATGTAGAGAAAGTAGAGAAAGTAAATGATGCAATCCATAAACTTCCAAAGTTACTTTCTTTGTCATGGCATATTTTTCCCAACTTTAACCCTGCTTGAGTTTTAAAATTTAAAACTTTTTGAAATTCCCTTGCTAATCCAACTTAAGGCTATTTTTGCTATTTCAACAATAAATAAATTACAGCACATTGTCTTTTTGCAGCATATCAAAACTGGCATGGGTTTTTAGGTATTTTTCTTTATATGCTTAAAAAATTATTTTAAAATAATTTCCTCTATGCTGGTATTCCCATACTTTTACTTTCCGAATGCTGAAAGTTCTCAAGATTTTATAGTTTATGCTTATATTTATTATATGATAGAAATCTAATATTATGTTAATAAATCCCACCACATTTTCATAACTGTTCCCAAGAAAAAAGCGCCCAAGGCAAAGGTGTGAGTCAATGTGTATTCCTCCCTCTCCTACTTTATTTGTATGTGCCCAGCCAGTCAGTTACCAAGGCTCTTTGCAGTGCACTGGATTTGTAGCCTGAGTGATGTAAATTACTGCAGGAGAAGGAAAAATGCAGTGAATTGCCCTTTAAGACTGCAGAAACAGTAAGACCTTACAGCTATAGCTGTCCTATTTTTATCATCTTAGAGACTGTTTTTTGAGCAATGAATACATTTCAACATATTCACAGTGTGATACTCCTTATCTGTAGATCTTCAGGGCTTAAGGGTTCTAAGAATGTTCTATTATTTTGTAAAATAATACTGAACTAGATGGTGATGTGAATAATGCCTATTATGCTGGAGACAAAGCATTTTTCCTGGGTTTTATAGCACCCATATTGCTAATACTGATTCACTTGTACAACAATAGGGGATTTTCTTTTTTGGAGCTGAAAAATCTGAGTTTCTGTGCCATCAGTGCTGGGAAATACACTGATAGACTATGCACAGAGAGAAGAATTGCACTGTTGTCAACTAGTCCTAGTGGTGTTTGAAGACTAAGGTTATCTGACTTCATCAATATGCCTTGCAGTTTCTCATATCTGTTTGTCTTAGTCTCCCTAAATGGCAGAAGACAAAATCACAGTCATTAAATCTTCGTACTTGGAAGAATTCCAGATGGAAAAAAAGTAAAAATCTGTTGTGCTTAAGTTCCAGTTTCTGGTCAAACTCCACACTCATCACACTGAAAGCATTAAACACTATCACTTCTTGAAACTCTGTGCCCTTTGCACTTTTAAGTCAGAAGGGTTTTGGCAGATCTTTCATAGCTGCTTAAAGTTATATGAAAGAATGGGAAAGGATGTCATGACAAAGACCTGTGAAGTACATTGGCTTTGTTATTGCGAATTTACAGGGAGTAATACTTAGAAGTCCAGTGCATGTTGTGCATTGTAGGTGAATTCAAGAGAAGAAATGTTTACATTTAGTCTGAAGTCCAAGCTCTGTATGATGAAGTAAATAAGTTTTTTTATTTTTTATTAATTCCATACTCAAAATTGTAAAAAGTTCTTTTGTAGAGAAAACAACAGATAACTATTAAGAGATTTTGAGTGAGGACAAGAAAACATTAAAAATGTGGAATGGAGAAGACAGAATTTTAGTACTATGAATGAAAAACTCACTGTTACTCAAGTGTTATTATTTTTTTTTTTCATGTACTTATGCATCTTTGTGGAAAAGAGAGACAGTCATTGACAAACCATTGGAAGCCATTCTCCAGAGATTGGAAGAGATGTTTTTCGTGTTCTGAACAGTTGGGATTGCATGTCTAAGAAAAAGAAAAACAGAGAGGACACATTAGTATGATGGTTTTCAGGGACTTAAATGAAATGTGTTAGAGTATTTTGATACATGTAGGCATCCTAAGTTTTCATTTATGGAGACTTTTCTGTGCCAGTGCTACAATCTTTTGTAAGTCAGCAAAGGCTGCGTCATGGATCCTGTGTGCCTTTCAGCTTTTAACAGCACAGGACCAAAATACGTTTGTGGATCACCTGTTGGAAACACCTTTAACTTTCTAGCTGAGTACTTAGGAAAAACAATTCTCAACTGGAGAGCTGAAACTAGAAGGACTGAGGACAAAGATTAGCCAGATGGGAGAACTGGGAGAAGCTACTGTGAAGCAACTGTGATGTTTTTGGAGAAATGAACCAGGCCCAAGGGAAGGTAGAGAAGAAAGCAAGAAAATGTGGGAAGGCAATATCACAAATGTAAAAGAGAAACTGATAGAGAACACAGCAGTAATAAAAGATGAGTGTAACAAAGGAGGCTGTTATAGGCAAGTGGAGTTTAATTTTGATTTGCTGGCCATTTGAACTAATGCTAATTTTTCTTTTCAGTGCAGTTTGGTTCCACCTGCTTTAGTTTGGTGGTGGGTTCTTTTCTGTTTTTATTTTTGTTGGTAGTTTGGGGGTTTTTTTGGTTGTTGTTTTGTTGCTGTTGTGTTTTGGTTAACTGGGGGTTTTTTTTGTTTCTTTTTTGTTTTGTTTTTGTGGATTTTTTTCCTCAAGACATAAAGGCTAGGGCACAGCTGAGGTGTCTCTGGAGCTTATTTGGGCTCTGGTTATCTCAGAAAGCAGTAGTGTGGTACATGGCTCTCCACTGCTTCAGAAGGAATCCATGCAATTATTAACTATGCCTGGAAGAAATTATGACCAAATCATGAGGTAGGACAAGAGTCTTTTTTTTGCACTCTCATTATTTGTCATTATGGAGTATGCATTTCTGCCTGCTGGACTGACATATGTGCGTGTCATATTTCCTTTCACACTCTTGTGTGAAAATGTTCAAAGAGTCCCAGTTGTGCCTTAAGCCTGAATGCTCAGTGAGGCATGTATTGGTTCTGAAAGCTAAATATACTGGAACGTGAGAGGGACTGAAACCCCAGCGTGGTCTCACAGGATGCCTCTGCAGCTTTGGATACTGAAAGCCTGACCCTGTGAAAACCTTTGGCATGGAGCTGCAGATTTAAGAGAGAGCTGCTGAGGAATTCAGTAAGCAAGTGAGTTAAAAAAAGCAAGACAGGATTTTCTTGACTTTTTTTCTGAGGAACCTCACCAGAATCAAGCATTCTCCATAAAATATTGACCTGGGAAACACCAGTAAAAAAACGTACCTCCAAATTTTCCATCTGACTCTAAAGTCCAGAATTATACTTCTGCTGTGTTTTGTTACTTGAGTTCTTTTTAGCAAAACAGTTATGAAGGAAGATTAATAACCAGTGGTTTATACAAGGTTTTTCTGAACTCTCTGCAAAGGATTGCTTTAATTTTCTTTACTTTTTTTAATGCATTGTCAAGCATAAAACTGATGAGGAAGGGTGTTCTTTTTCCTGAAAACTCAGAACTGTGTTTTTTTCAAGTGGTACCAGCGTGCTTGGGATGACTTCATTCCAGTTGCCCTAGATATTGAGGAATAAAATATTTGAGTGAACTAAAAATGCCAATAATAGAGACCATAGATAAAGATTTATCTCTTTTATTAATATATAAATACTAGATAGAAATCTAGGTATCAATTTAGATTTGTTAGATATAGTTCAAATACAGATATATCTGTAGCATTGTGGGAACTTTCTTGATCTAAATGAGAATATTAGAAACAGTGCATTAACATATTTTCATTTTACCTACTTATTCTTTCAATTGTATAAGGATACCATTAGATTTCATCATGGAAAAGGCAGGAAGGAGAAACCTTTTGGACATAATTTCTTTACAGAATTTGGGACATTAAGATTAAACTAAGTAAAGTTAAGACATTTATAATTCTTCAGGCTTTCCTTCATTCCAATAGATCTTACTAATTTTAATGATGCAACTGTCAAAGAATCCTCCCAGGTACTATGCACATAGAATCCAATTGTGAGCACTTATCCCAAAATACATGATTCATGAGTGCCACAGGGAGCACCAATTAGGCAAACTGCGTTCCAGATGGTGCATTCTCTGACTTTGGATATTTGCTAGAAATGATAGAGTGTAAAAAAAATAAAGTGGAATCCTTGCTGCTGTCTAAATACAGCATCCAAAAAGCAAAGGATGTTAGCAATTTCCCTGAGCTTTAGTTTTAGAAAGCGCAGGCAATGAATTGAGTGAATTCATGATACTGAAGCACTCACTCATGGCAAATGCACAATAGAAACAAGTTGTTTCACAGCTCTGTTCGTAAGGATCAACTCAGCAGCAATTACACAGAACATTCAGATTACCTGAGTGTGAAAAAGCATTATATACCTCCAGAGTGCTTCATCATCTTAACATGATCGTAAGAGTATAAAGGTATGGATCTCTGTTTTGGTCCTCTGAGAGAGGCTCTTCATCTTTCTACACTTTGACCACTCAGGGTTATGAATTGACATTGTCTCTAGGTGTGGATTTGAAAAGACCTCTACTAGAATAAGCATAGTGCAATGATCAAACAGCACAGTGTAATTTTTCCCCCTAGTTTCTGAGTTTATTGGCTCTGAGAGCGAGGCACATCAAATGTGAATGTGCATTGAGGAATTTTTGGTTGGTTGCATGAAAATTCTTACAGCCCTTGGTTACCTAATGTAAAACCACAAAAATGTTTAGAACCTGTTACAGAAGCAAAGGGAAGAAACCCACTGTACAAGAAACAATCTGCTTATGTTGATGTTATGCTTTAATTATCAGAGGGAGTAACAAACTATTTTTTTCCCCTTACTCAGGTTCTGTGTGTGGAAATGGCATTTGTAGAAGCTTTTCAGTGCTGTGAACCATCACTGAATGTCAGCTGGCTCTTGTGCTCTTTCTGCTTGAAATGTGCTGAACTTTGGTGAGGGAGAGGTTCAAGGGCAGCCTAAATTTCTACTTCTGCAGGGATATCATGATGTCTTTACATTTTGTGGAAGAAACTGTGCTACTCTTCTCTCCATTAGAAGAGGGAAATGATTTTTGTCACCACAAACTTCTACAATGTTCAGTTCTTTAGGCTGATATGAGGAAATATATTTTCTTCTTCCCATTTCCCAAAGTAGAAGTAATCTGAGTACTTCTCTTGTTTTCCTTGTCTGACAACTTTGAACTAAAACTGTAAAAACAGAGCTGCACAATGAGATACAAAATTACCAATGTTTGAATTTTTTTCAATGGAAACTCTTTTCCCAGTGAACCAATCTTCCCATAATATATATCAGTTATTATATCTCTCACTCTACAGAGTTTAGAGAGGTTTTCGATTTTCAGGGTATATTGTAGAAAATACATTATAGTTTACTTTGGTGTGGTTTTAGGTTGGTATTATTGACAGATCTGTTCTGAATGTTACCTTTCATGTGTTTATAGTTTAATTTATGTGTCAATAGTTCATGTGACACTTCATGACACTTCATGTGTCAATAGTTTAATTTATCCCGTTGTTTTCTGAATATTGAACTTAAGCCATTTGGTTTACATTACCATGTCCTTCTATTCTCATTTTTTAAAAGTACCTTTCCTGTTTGCCATGGCTTTTTAAAGAGAACTACTTATGACTTTGTGTTTTCATTGGCAGTTTGATACAGTATTCTAAAATGCAGCCTATCATGCCCAGTCCATCTGAAAACATCTAATTTATATGTGCTTCAACCTGTTCTTTCCTTATCTAGTACTTACCCCTTAAATACAGGTGTGAAAAGTGATAGCAAGCAAATCATAGTTGACTTCTTAATGCATATTGATGAACATGAGACAATAAATCTTTTTAAAGTGGGTTAGGAGTTTGATTTTAACGTGGATTAACAAGCCTAAATTTAACCTCAGTTAATCCAGGAGATATTTCATAGAGCTAAAAACTGAAGTTAGTAATTAACCTAAATCATATAACTTCTGTCCCCTTTATACCACAATTCTCTTAACTTGACAAAGAAGCTATGTACCACCTTCTAGCACATATTCAGATTTCACATGTAGACTCAGTTTGAGAGCTATTGTTTTTCTGCAGTCTCAGTATTCTTGCTGGTTTGAATTTTTTTTTAATCAGTTGGATCAAATAAGTCATATTTTTAATTTTGTAATCTAGTATTCCTCTTACTGTGTCATGGAATGGTTTTAGAATACTTCTTCACAGTATACCAGAATTTTAAATATGCGGCCTTGTCAGCATAAAACTCAGTTTTTTCCTAGCCTGAATCTTGCAGTGCTGTTCTCTGCAGGTAAAATCTTAAAAAGAGAAAAGGTCCTGCCCTTTTGATTTATTGCTTTTGGACTGCCATTTTACTATCTTTCCTTAGTAGGTATAAGTGTCTACACAAGGTTCTAGGCAGTAGTCAAAATCTGTCACTTCCTCTTAATCATATTCTAGTCTTTCTGTTTCCTTGTATTCATTCTTTCCTGGAAAAAGTTGCATTAACTTTGCTAACTTTAGAAACTTTGATTGGGGGCATGTTGTGGGTGTGTTAACAAATATTCTCAATTACATGTAAAATACAATTATATAATGTAGCTTAATTTCTTTCCCAAGCAATTTAAAAGTCTCTGAAAGTAACACTGCAGCTTGAGTGGTGTTGTCCACAAGATAGATACACTACACCAGTTTCAACTGATCTGTTTCAGACCTTAATGAATAGAGATTTTTCCAGGACTGCAAGACTTCTGAACTCTCTCCTTGACATTTGATCAGTGTTGGATGATCTGAAAAAGAGGTTCCATTCACAGCTGTGCAAAACTTGGGTTTATAATTTTTTTAAAAGACTTTAATCTATTTGCCTTTATGTTCATTGAACTTTGGTTTGTGTTTGGATTCAGCTGGATCCCCGAACTCCAACTAAAACACTGGTTTCACCCAATTTCACGCTGCAACCATGCAAAACCCACAAATTTCTGTCAGGTTTTGATGTGAAACCATAACATATCTTGGCCCAAGTTCATACAAAAACTATGTGAACCTTTCAGTTAATGTGGGCTGGGTTCCCAGTTTGTAATGAAACATTAAACTAAGTGGGATTTTTGCATGGCTTTGTATGTGTTGTACATGTTTTGTTTAGAACCCATGTCAAAACATTTCCGATACCTTAAAAGCAAGTCTGTTCTTTTATAGCCTTCAATATATAATTGCTTTTTCAGAAGAAACCAGAGGAAGATGTTGAGCTGAAGCCCTTTGAAGGGAAGCTGCTGCCAGAACAGCTCCTATTCAGTTACTCTGGATCAGAATCTCATTCTCTCTTTCCTCATTAGACCACTTGTTTCAGCATTAGTCTTTGTTCATGATTTCATAGGAAAGAGAAATAGGGCCCTGGATATTCAATTGTGGTTTTGGTTCAGCTGTTAGCTGGGTCATGTCTCACTCACTGTTGGTTCAAGGGTTTAGTGGGACAGTTATAAATTCATATTTATTTTGGGTCCAGTGTATCAGTAACTAAAATCTTCTTTTTATTATTAAAAATATTATGATTATTAAGCCTGGACAGAGAAATATTCTTATGGAGAGAATGTGTATGTTTCCTTTTGTGGAGAAGGTAGTCAAACAAAGGGCTTTGATTAAATCACTGTTTTGTAATCCAAACACTGTGTCATCTTGCATATAATATCAAAGTAAGGCAAAAGCTAAAGGTATTTTTATCAGTGAAAAAATATGATCCCATTCTATGTAGAAGCAAGCATTTTAAGGAGATATTCAGTTATGGAATCATTATTTATATATCCCTTTTATTTTTTCTTGTACTGACATCTACAAAGATTTCACTGATTGTGAAATATATTGTTGCCACTGTCATTTGCTTTTAAATCTATGGCAGTATTACATTCCAAACTATTTAATTCTGCTATGAGTTCTGCAGAAAAGCGTGCCAGTCTCCACAATTCTTGTGGCACTTAAATTTGATTGAGGAAGGCTTTCAAAATTTGCAATTTTGTTCAGTTTATAAAAGCAGGTACTTGTTTTACCTTGCAAAACTGCTAATTTCTCTTAGAACAGATTTCTTTTTTAAAATTACTAGGGTTTTTTTGCAATTTCCTGTTGGACTGAAAATAAGTAAAAATGACATGCATTTGTTATGAAAAAAAGACTGTTCTTTTTATTTAGGAAAATCTCTTCTCAAAGCTATCACTAATGGCAGTTGTGACAGAATGAGGACTATAAACCTCGACACCTTTAGTGCTTTTCAGCTCCAGAAATCCCCAAATACTTGAGAAGTTTAATTGTCCATGCGTGGTACAAACAGAAGTCATAGCTCAAAGTTTCTCAGTGGTTATTATCCACTGTAACCAGACCCTTCACTTGGAGAAGCGTGGTGAGCTGTGGCACTTTGCTCTTTCTATGCTCTGTAGCAAGAGTGCTGTACCTAGCCCAGCTCACACCTTAAAAGCAGTGAAAAAGTGGGGAATGGGTCACATTCACCTCATCACAGGTACCCATGGAAGCCAGGGCTGTAAGGAGCAGTGAGTGCACTGTGGAAAAGGAGGCATTTCCTACAGCAGCTGCATTCCAGGCCAAGGCCTGTAGCAAGACAGAAGCAGCAGGGAACTTTGGGATGCCATGGATGTCATGCTTTGTCTTGCTGGACATTTCAAGCTTCATGGGATGGCATGACAAAGATTGCTAGAAATCATGAGTTCATGTAGTCAGGGAAATGCAGAAATGTCTTAAATGAATTAATAGGGCACATGTAATTTGAGGATTATTTTTTTTCTTGGCACTGCTGGAAATGCCTTTCGTAGTTTCTAATCTATCTTTAGCCACATTTTAGGCTTAGATTGTGCACTGCTTGGGGAGGAGGCAACCTCAGTATCTTGTTTCTGCTGTTCCAAGTACAAAGGATCTCAGCCTGTTACGTATTCATACATCAATTTGTAATCATGTAGTAACAATTGCTAAATTCAGCAAAACAAGAAGTGAGCTTAAAAGCATGTAATGGTGGTTTCTGGTGGTTTGAAATCTTCAAACCATCTTTTAAGTCTCCTAGCTAAAATAAAGTCAGTATTATTTATAAGAAGAGAATCATGTTACTCAGAAATCTTTATAGAAGTCTCTTATGAAAAGCTCACAGAGCTAAATTGTTACTGTTCATAAGAGGTGAGTTTCAATTGTGGACTCTTTATTACATAGCAGTAGAGTTTAAGTAGCATGTAATTATGAATCACAAAGAACATCTAGCAGATGTTTTTCCTCCCCTCTATCAGCAGGTGAGATTTCATATAGTTTCCCTTTTTTTGATGAATGCCAAGATTACTCTTCAGTGCCATTCATGAAGATAATTTACAAAGGTTTTGGTTGCTTATAGTAATTCTTAGGGTAATACAGAAGTTTTTTGCTTCTGTTTTACTAAACTTTCCAATGTTACCAGTAAGTCTGTCTATAAGAACACTTTGTTCTAATTGATCTTTCATTCCTATGTATCACCATCCAGATATATATTTAGGTCATCATTTCAGGCTGCTTTTCTTCCTGTGCAACAGAGTGCTGACCCTGCTCCAGGTTCAGTGCAGAGAGTTTTAATGTTGCTTTTAGTAAGCGAGATCTAATATCTAATCTTATAATATTGTTTATAATGGGCTAAATCCCACCTAACTAATAGTCTGTGGTAAACAGTTGTCACAGAAATCTAGGGTGTTCTCCTTTGTGACATTATTTTGCTCCTGAAGAGAGAAAGAATGTAGAGGAAAGTAAATATTATGTTCTTCATTTGCTCAGGTTAAATACTAGCTATACTGCATCAAAAATGTATTGCTTTGGTTTGATGGAGTTTAGATTGAATTCCAGGAATTTCTATTCCCTCTTTGGCCCAGGTTTCAGAAGGAAGACAAAGGAGGTTGGAAATAGCAAAGTACTCAGCTATGTCAGCATCATCAAAATACAGATTTGCTTGTGCTAATTCCAGCAGCTCTTACTCAGGCCTGTGGGAGCCATGGTTCCCTGCCCTTCCCTTGTGAGTGCATCTTTCACCACTCTTCCTGTAGCATTTGCTGCACAGGAAAGCCCTGTAACCTGTTACCACCTGCATTATCTTTGTCTGCTCAAATGATGCTGTCAAGGGGAGACCTAAAGTAGTCAAACTGGTTCCTCTACTCGTGTCCCCTACATTTGATACAAGCCCTCAGCATTTTATGTGAGAGCTTCCTACAAGCTGCAGTGAATGACTTCTGCAAGGCGTAGAGACAGAGGTAAACTTCATCCCTTCCCAGGCTACAGACTTCCTTTCCCATACTGGCACAATGGGATGCATGCACAAGCAGCATCTGCCCTTCTGAGGCTGAACAGAATTGTTGTGCCTACTCAATACTATAGATCATGTTCCAAACACCCCTTTCTGTTGTACTTCTGTTCCCTGGATGACTATTTGCAGTTTGAGGGTGGGGTTTATTATTATTACTACTATTATTATTATTATCATCATCATCATCATCATCATCAACATCATCATCATAATTTTTTAACTACTTTATATAGCTCCTATAGCTACAGTTTTTAAACGCAGGCTGATCATTCTACTGTATGTAGCATGTGAACAAACCAGAAACAAGTAGATGTTTAATGATAATTATTTCATTCATATTTAGTAGAACTTAATAATTATTGTTATGTTATTAAATGGAGCTCTTCATTCAGCTCATAATATGTAATATGATTTAGATATTCAGTAAAGTATCAGAAAAAATCACAGCATACCTTCAATGTGTACACAGCTCTAGTTTGATGATTAGTTCTCTTGAGATTGCTACTGGCTGGAGCAATGTACTGTAATTAAATAACTAAATTATAACCAATCTGAAAAATGTGATACTGAATTATCTTAAAATAGTATAAACCAAAACCAATCATGCTGAGAAACTAATAGGCCAAATAAAAAAATTATAATCTGCTACTAATTAAGATGAGATGGAGACATGCAATTAAAAACTAATTGCTAGCTGACTTTTTTAAAAAAGATCTTGATGCAGTTCATTAAAACTGATGTTGTTTTTGAATTTTAACTGGCATTTTTTTAATATCTAGTGTTAAGGAAGGGAATTTAAAGGTTTAAAGGTGGTGTACCATGATACTTTGTTTATTTCATGCTAAATTTAATTGCACATGCAATGTGCAACAGCTATGAGACAGAAGCTTTGCTAGTGAGTTGGCCCATATGTTGAATTTACTCACTTATTTAAGGTGATAAATTAAGTTCAGAATTCTCTTTTCCAGCTTTGCTTAGAACAGAGCTAATTGAAACTTGGCAGTAGAACCATGGGTGAAACATTGGCATGATATCCTTCAAAAACCATTATAGGAGTATAGTGCATAATAAAAGGTGGTGTTGCTCGCTTTAGGAATTAAGTCCTAATTCTCTGCTAGTTTTTATTGTTTCTTTCAACTTGTTACTCCTAGTAACATTAGTTATACTCATAATTTCCTATAAAATAAAGACTTTCTAACTTACCCTCTCTCATAATACAATATTTGAATGCATTTATTGTGACAGATGATGAGACTACTTGTCCAGTAGATGTTTTTCAATATCTCTGAAACAGTGAATGGCATTTCATAGCTTTTATCTTTTAGAGGAGTATGAAGCTATCAGCTTCACATGAATAATTCAGGTGCTCAGGCTATTTTAATTGCTATTCACCTAAAATTTTCTGGACTATCCTCAAATATTCATACAGACACCCATTGTTACCTGTCATTGACCAAAATTAGTGTAAGCCTGTTTTCTGGCCTGCACATACAAGGAACTCAAATTTAACCCAGATATGATAGAAGCCTTATCTTTTGTGGTGTACAGATTCCAAGTTAACTGTATTTACAGAGTTTGAATGCATTTTTGAAAATCAATGAGCATTTCTGAGTATTTTTAAATCATAAAAAAGCAGCCAAAGTAGCGTATGTTGACTGCAGCTCAAAAATCACAAAATTACCAGTCAGAAAAGAGTCTGTATTTAATTTTGAGAAAATTAAGAAATCAGAAATTGATAATTTAAAATAGTTTTCCTTTACTCTTTTAAAATAAAGAATTAAAATATATTTCATCAATTTCGGTTCATGCTGGAGTAATTTGTTTGCGTAAATATGCATATATAAAGTCAAACAACATATTCAGAATGCATTCTTAAAGTTAAAACACTTTGTTTGGGTATTTGGAATTTTCAGCCTCATTTCAGCTCTCTGTGGCAAGATGGTACAATCTGGCTAAGAGAAACATTAAACCACTACAGCATCCATAATTCTTTTACTGTAAGCATAATTTTAAAGCATTTGGTTTGAAATCCATATATTCTGCCAAGGCTAGTAAAAGCAACAATCTCTGCCTTTCAACAGCCAAGTAAATTACAGTAATGATAATGATAATAGTATTTCAGCATCTGTTCTTAGGCACTGCATCAAAGAATCCGAATCATTTAGGTTTCAAAAGACCTCTAAGGTCATTGAGTCCAAACACTGACCCAGCACTGCCAAGTCTAACACTAAACCATATCCCAAAGTGCCACATCCACACATCTTTTAAATACCCCCAGGGATGGTGGCTCAGCCTCTTCCCTGGCATCCTGTTCTACTGCTTAAGCACCCTTTCAGAGAACAAAAAATGTTTATGTTGTTCTACAGTGAATACCAGATCTGCATAGCTGTGAAGCTATCAGAGAAAAATAATTTGGGGAAAAAAATGCAATCATATAATCGTTGAGGTTGAATGGGACCTCTCAAGTTCATCTAGATTTTTTGACTTTGAGAAGTAATGATTTTTCTTAAATCAGTCTCAAAGGGTAGCTATTTTACATTTAGCTATTGTATGTGCATAGTGAGTCAATAACAGACAGATAATATTGAAATATGCACTGAAGTGGTTGGACTGTTATGAATTCAGTACCAGTCAGTGAGAGGAAATCAGGTTTACTGTAGATATTTTACCCTTAGGTGCACTACAGAAAAAAACAGATGAAAATAATCTTAACTTGGTCTTGACTGAAAGACTGAAAGAAGTGATGGCTATCAGAAAATAGATTATTAGCATATTTTCTATATTTATGAAGAAGAAAATAATTAGGTTTTTAATATTTGAGATATATCTATCAGAGCCTCAGATGCATGTTTTTTTTTAGGTAAATACAGCTTTGCTAGAATAGAATGTATTGTTTTGCTAAAAATATACGATCCAGCTGTGTTTTTTATTTTGAAAAGGGGAAAGGTAGATAGCGGCCTGATTTCTAGTCAAAGATTCGCTTATTCAAGTCCTTACTGCATTTGGTCCAAAATACAAATCATGAAAAATTCTTGAGGAGCAGGAACTTAATCCTTGTGTATTCATTTTGGCTTAATCACACATGTAGCCTTATTTGGGCGGGAGGAAAAAAAAGGTGAAAGACTAAATATTTCTTTCTAGTTAAAAATGTATAGATATATGGTCTAATCAAAGCCAGTTAATGTTACTGTCACTTGATTCAACTGTGGAGAAAGAGATGCTAAGAAAATTTTGTCTAGGAATCCCTGTAGTGGAGGTAGCATGGGGTGCAGCTGCAGATGAGCCCTGGGTGAGGAGAGGCTGTGACCTGGCACTGACCCTTGGAACAAAGGGCACAAGGACCTGTGGCCCAAGCAGGTGACCAGACACTCAGAGACACAGCAGGAGCCAGGAACCCCCAGAATTTGGCGTGCTCAGACTGTGAGGATATAAAAGCCCAGGAGCTCCTTTGTTCAGGGTGTCTCCTCTGAGGCACCAGCTTGAGCTGTTATTTTGTTATTTAGTCATTGTGCCAAGATGAAATTATTTTAGGAATTGGGATGTCTGAGACTCTACTGTGGGGAATCTGGGGCCAAGGCTGTAAGGAAACATGGTCTGACTGTGAATGTGGGGTGTGTAGCTGTGGAGGGGCCTCAGTGCCAGCTCAGGTGAGAGAGGGACTGCCAGAGTGGATCCTTAGTGGTCATTCAGGGGAGTGTCCTTAATAATTAGGAATTTACAGAAATACTTGTCCTTTCTTGAAAAAAGAGTTACGTTCTAGATTAGAGTCACGCTCTTTATTTTGGAGTTTGGAAAAGGTGGGACAGTTTTTGGGTTTCAGTGGAAAATGGTGACAGTATTGTCACCCTACTGTGACTCATAAGAAAGATGCTTGGAAAGAAGTGGGGTTTGAGTTTTTCCTCTGTTTTATTTTGGTTCCTGAAACTTTCTGAAGGAAATTTTGTGCTTAATACAATGACTGTGGCTGTCTTCTTGCCCAGTATTCAAAATATTCCTATAGGCTGCACAAAATGACTAATTAGTTAATATAGGACTTTGGATTCTGCTGCAGTGCCTGTGTGACTTTTTGAAATATTTTTTTTCTTCATAAATACAAATTGTTGGTGTAATCATGCCCCTGCTGAAGTTAGCTGTGCCACCAACTTTGGGAAATTTAATGTCTCTGAAAATTCCTTTCCTATGATACTGTTGATGTTGGGTTGAGTAGCTTTTGAAGGTAAATATATTAATCCAAATATGCCACCAGTTTTCTGTTGCCAAAATAAGTGAAAATATATGAAGAAAAAGGGGGAATTTGTCAGTGTATGTTAACTTGTACATACATAAACCAAAACATTTTACCTTCTCTGTCTGTTTTGAGGAATTCATGAGTGCTACTATACCCATTTCACCACAGGAGTAACCAAGGTCAATGTGCTTTGCTTATATATTGCTCACTACTCCATTTATGTTTCTGCTTGATTGTTTTACCAAACCTAAGAAATAATTTTGGCCGTTGTCTGAAATGTTCAATATTTCAAAGGCAGTTTGAGGAAAGAAATGCACATATGCCAAGCATAAATTATTGAAACTTACAGCTTGATTAGGTGCCAACGTTGGGGGCATGGAATAATAAACTCTACAGTTTACTTTCTGCCGGTTGTTTAATGGATCCACACCAGTCTGCTCCAGAGGAAAAGATTAGTTTTTGTAGTAAATGCAATTCTCCCAAGCTTTTCAGTGGTTATAGAACCAGTGTAAGCTTATTCTTTATCCTTAAATTTTACTTCTCATAGTCAGAAGTTTGGTTTATAAGTGAACAAACAAAGAATAACAGGTGCCCTGGCTCTGGTGTAAAAACCCCAACCAACTAACCAACCAACCAAAAGCAGATCATTATATGTAGCATAATTAGTATATGCATCTATAGTGACAATCATTCATCTTGATCAAACATGTTAAGGCACTGTTCTAATACTGAGAATTTCAATAGTTAAAGACTTGGCATAGTGTATGGGTGTTAGGAATATTGTGTGGAACAAAGAGGTTCCCACATGGGCTGTGAAAGACCAAGTGAAATCTAGTGGTATCCAAAGCAGCCAAAGTACCAAGCAGTGGAAAGTTTTCACTCCCACATCTAGAGCTAACCAAAAGGAAACACAAAGAAAAAAAATCTATGTTAAATCCTTATTCAGAGGTAGAGAAAAACTTCTCCCTGGAGTCAAGGTAGCTACCACAAACTTACTTTCAGAAAACTGAACATGATTTTTTACTTATTTTGGAAAGAAGATGTGTTCTAATTCTGCAGGTGTTCTGGTTGAAAAAAAATCTGAACTGCCATTTTCTGTCTTATATACTTTACATAAATGAACAAGTCCCCATATCAAATGGGGAACTGAACCTTTAGAGTGAGTTACTGCATAGAAGTATACCCACCAGGATGCAGAATCTCTTTTGAGAGAGATTTTTTCTTGACAGGTTCAGCTTGATGAATGAGCAAAGGTGTTTTGATTAAAATAAATACAGATTGATTGGATTTGTATAGAAGGTAGTCTTGGAGCTATTCATCCCAAACAAGATTGTGCCATGGGATGCTCCTACAAGCATAATAATAGGCTCCAGGAAGCTTTGAAGTGAAAAACGAGATGATTTTAAAAGTTCAGACACTTCTGTGGCTAAGGAGCCAGTGGTGAGGAGTTTACAGCCTCTCAGGGAATATTTTGGGGAAGAGCTGGGGGGTCCAAGGTCAACTTAAGTATGTGCCTTTTTAAACTTATTTACTGACATCTTTTTTGCAGATGCCCAGTTCAGTTTGTTCAGTTTAATTTGTTCCATTAAAGAAGAAAAGAATTTAAGAGAAACTGACAAGAGAAGGGGTGGGAAAACAAAACTCGCAAGTGGTGATGGATTTTATAATTGCATGAAGTTTGAGGAGGTTGAACAAATTATCAGTAATAGGGGTACAGTTATGGTCTACAAAATGCATTGACTAGGAAAAACTGCTAGTATTTGCTTACTCTGCAGCTGTCTAATCTCATGATTTATCTTTGAATTTTCCTGACATTAACCCACTTGTCATTGCTACTTCTACTTTTTGTTGTCGTTTGTTTACCTTCTTTCAGAAACAGTCTTGAATTTTGCATTGGTTATAACCCTTTCCTTTTTTCTTTTCTCACATCATTCTGTTTTTCAGATGGCATGCAATTAACTTTGATAAATATTCTCATATGAATTTTTTCTGTGTCCTCGGGAGTAGCAAATGTTGCCATCCTCAATTATATTTATGTACTTGCAGATACACCAGAAACAAGCTTCTGCTCATTAATTCAGGTAAGACCTTTGAACCTGAAGCAGAGAATCTGCTGTTGCAGTATGAGTTGTTTATGAATCACAGCTAGTTCCAAAACAGTGAATCAGCATCTTACAGTGCGAGTGCGAGAAAGGGAGATGTGGCTTAAGTTTTCAGAGCAGCAATCTAATGGTGCCAGGGTTACATTTAAGGAGCTTGATACTCTTTGCAGAAGCTCATAATGTTTTAAAAATACCCCAAAAGGCTTTGAACCACTGGAACTAAACATTTCCCAAAATGTCATTATACATTGAAATACAAGGTTAATAACTCCCACGTTCTTGAGTGTGTAACTCTGTGTGTACTTGACAATTTTCTGTTCACTTTTAGAGAATCTCTAAATTTTGAACAGTAACATTGAATATTGTGCTGGCAGCTCTCCAGATGCTTGAGGGTAGCAAAAATTTGCATATTCATTTCACTTATTTTACATTTCTAATACATCTGTTTGAGGTATTAGATACAAATGAAACTTCACCATTAATGCATTAAGAGCTTTCACTATGTAGTAGTAGATGGAGAAAAGAGAAGTGTGCTTATTGTCTTTGAAAGCTATGCTGTTTATTTTTCTTCTCTCTGGTGCCTTTGTAGCAGTTAAAAACAAACAAACAAACCAAAAACATATAGAAGTATATCCTCAGAAAAAAGCTATAGGTGATATTGATCGATGGTGATTTATCTTCCATTTTTTTCTCATTGTTTGATTTTTTTCTTTCATCTACAGTGTCTCATTTCACCTCTCTCTTGAACACTGTGTCTTCCTCACTTCTCCTAATGACTTTCTTACTGCTTGGGGGTTTTTTGTTTGTTTTTCTTAATACCTTTCTCTATGACTGCTGCAGAAATTTTTATATGAAAGGTATAGTAGGTGAGGTGGAGAAATTTTCCCAGACTAGGGCTGCTGTTCATATAAGCAAAGGACCCTAAACTATCTTTGCATGAGGTCTGAACGCCCCACAAGTCTTTCTTACAGCCTTTATTACAAATGCTACCTAACAGAAAAAATAACCAATTAATTTTTGACAGTAAATCCATATTTTATAAAGAGTTTGGTGGTGCGTATAATGTGTGTGATAGCAATTATATGTATACAGAGAAAAAACATTAATTTTGTATAATCTATGTTAGTGATGTAAAATTCTGTAAGAAAGTTTGCTTTTTACTAAACTATTTTTAAGCCAATATGGCCGCAAGTGATAACAGCTATTGCTGATTTGAGATAAAATATCCAACATTGCTTCAAAGAAAGTGCAAATAATATTTTATTAATGTAAATTCTCTTTCTCTCACCTCATATATCTAATTATGGGTGAAAGAGTAATAAGTTCACTTTTCATGTAAGGTTATTAACTCGACAGTGTCCCTTTAAGTTGTGAGGATGTGCAGAGTAGTTAGGAATTCGAGATACTGTAGGGTACCAAATGTGTGATGTGATGTTGCTAGGCAACTCCCTTATTGTTTTAAACAAACCACATAGAGCTGGCAACAGCTGTCAAAGCTCTTGGCTCTTGACAGTAACACAGACCTCAAAAGAACTTAGAACAAAGATCTTCCAAAATAAGCTCTAATATATAAAGCAATCCCATAGTGCTAGCAAATGTGTGAACCTATTTGTTAAGTTAGCAGATACAGTTATCTGTTACAATTCTGTAACCAAATATTTCATGACGACTACATGATTTGTTTAAATATATTTACAAAAAAAACCAACAACTGTTTGTACATAAATTTGGCTTTTTAATACAAAATGCCTTTCATAGCTACCAGTGGTAGCAAATCTGTTTGCATGTATTCAATAAGCATCTTATGTGTGCAGTAAAGAAAGGAAAATGTTACATAGAGAATAACCATATGTATGTGCTTGTGGATTTATTCCTTTTCTCTGCTGTTGAGTTGTATATATTCTGACATGTCAGAAACAGAGGTGAGATCATTTTTGTCAGTAGTACAGTCCATAAAAATAGATTTAGGTGTAACACACTAACACCTATCAATATGGCAAAGCTTTTAAAAAGGAACCAGCCCCCAAGACTTCAAAATAGAGCCCAGGTCTGTACTGAAATAACTCAAGATCTGTCAAATTTTTTCACACTAGGTGATAAGTAGATCTATAAACAACCTCTTGTCTGGAAATACTTCTGGAATATGAAAAATTGAGAGTAGCTGCTTATGGATTTTCCCCTTCCTTCTGACTGCTCAAAACCAGACAAGCTTAAATCCTGCAGCCAGGCAGTGCTGAGCTGCTGCTAATATTCACGTCTTAGTGCAGCATCACACTTCACATGCAGCATCACACGAGCTTGTCTGTCTGGCTGCTGCATTATTCACACCCCACCAGAATGCAGGTGAAGTCAGCGCGTAAGTGTCAGGGTATTCTCCTCATTGCTGCGGGAATGATCTCACCATCACACTACTGGCAGCAGCCTTGCTTTATCTCTGCTTGTAATTGTTCAGTTTTCCCTATTTTTGTCAACAAAACACAGACTTGAATGTCTAGCTAGTTAAAGCTGTCACAGGAATTTTCTGAGCTCTAGAGACAATGTCTGTGGCAAAATGAATGTTTAAATATAGAGAATAGCTGTTTTTCAACTTGCTGCTCACCATACAAAAGACAGGTGAGCAGAGATTAGGCTTGACTGCCCTAGACCCTAGAATGCATACTTTTCTACTTTGATATTTTTCTATCTATCCAGTTAAGATTTTAATTCCACCCTGAAGGGAGAACTTTTCCAATATGAATTTTGTCGAACCTCAGCCATGTCTGTTGGAGAATTTCAGAACATGAAAAGAGCTCACTGGTTCAGACTGAGAGTCTATGTAGCGAGACATCCTGACTCCAAGGTGAGTATATACTGATGCCTGAAGAAAAACAAAAAACAGTGTAAGGGGATATAATGCTTCCTCTAGGTATTCTCTTGTTCTCTGAGTGTATCTTGGCTAGCAGGATTTCCTGAATTCTGTATCATTTAGGTATTTAGGTATTTAGTGTTGATATGGTTTCTATTTAGCAACATTTAATAGTCCACCTTGCACACTCTTCCTCTGAATCCACAATCTCGGCATCCAGGATGTCTTCTGTCTTCTACACAATTCAGTGTAGCACTGTGCAATGAATCACAGCCTTCTGTTTGTTCCAAGCCTGCATCTCTTGGTTTAACTTGATCATGCCCAGGGCTCGTGTAGACAGAGGCAGGGAATAATCTAGTCAGTTCTCTACCATGTCTATGCAATTTATGTTTTTGTAGGCTTGTAACTCTTCTTTACTCAATTTGAACAATCCTGGGCTACTTAGTTGTTCATATTGAAGGCGTTACTTTGCTTGACTTTTTGCAGTTCTTCTGTGTCCTTTTTTGGGAATAGGAGACAAGGATATTCCAGGGGTACAAGAAGCATATTTTTTTACTGTGGTGTAATAGGTTTTTTTCCCCATTTTTCTTTCATAGTATTTCCTGGAATTTATGTTGCTTTTTTGACTACTGCCTAGTACTAGTCTGCTATTGATCATGACAAATTGCTGTTTTCCCACTCAAGCCATTTCATTACAGAAATAACGTTCAATTCTTCACCACACTACAGATTTATCACTTTTCCAGAAACTTTCTCTAACAACAGCCAGTCTAACTGTTCATTTGTTGTTGTTTTCACTGGTTTCAAAAAGAGTGAAACATTTTTAAAAAAAATTAAATATTGATTGAGGGAAGAGGAGGTCATCCAAATGTCTTTATCTGTCAACTGTTATCTGTGAAGCAGAGTTTTCCCTTAGTGGGATCAAATGGAGGGCAGCAATTCAACCTGAAGTCTCTGTGGGAGCGTTACAGAATATTTGAACATCTGCTTTGAGAACCTACTTGAAAAATAACCATGCACAATAGAAGAGGAACATATGTGCGGCATGCTGAAGACCACTGGTAATAGTGGTGGCACAAGCAAAAAGTGCAAAAAGTTCTTATAGCTTACATGGAGGCTCTCCATTCAATAATAGATGTAATTTCGTGTTTTTTAAATAATAGTATAATAGTTACAAAATTACAGAAAGGCAAATGATCACTATAATGTGAAAGTTAATGGAAATTTGAGTGTCCTGAAAATTAAGCAGAAAACATCCATATATAATGTTTTCTCTGTTGTGTATTTGGAACTGATACTTTGGTTTTTTGCAGTTTGTTTCTGCAGGGATATAATTAATCAAATAGAAAAAACGCAGAAAAAATTCCACAATTCTTATGAAATGAAAGGATGGCTATTACCAGATGCTCTCCCAGTATAAATCAGAGCCTATTTTTCAGGCTTGTTCAGAGTTCCCCTTCATCCCTTGGTTTTGGGTCTCCAGCATAGACAGAAATGTTGCAAATTCTGGTATATTTTTGGGGTCTGTCTGCATTACTGTTGCATGAGTTGGCTAGCTGATAGGAAAATGTATCTATGGTTTTAATCCTGTCTACTGTGCCTATGTTATGCCTACAGAAGTGTCAAGTCAGCAAATGTTGATTTTATGTCCTGAGTCACGAGAGGGCCCAGTGCTCCCTATGTTAAGCGAGACAGTTTCTGAATGTATTTTAGTTTAGTCATGCATGGTTTGTAAATATTAAATTCAGTTTAACACTGTTTTACTATAGCTTCAGAAAATAATATGTTTTGGCTTTTTATAGTACTAACACCATTAGTATAAATTATATGGTCCTAGATATTTCATATATACAGAAAATTGTACACATACATTAGCATTCAGTATCTCCTCTTACAGAGGTTGAAAAAGATTTTTCTATAACTTTTTTTTCTGTGATGCAGAGATAGTTGTATGGGGCTTAAGCTCTAGGCTTCTGACCTTGAAGGACTGGTTACATAAATGAAAGATTGAAAAGGATCACAGGCTAATATTCTCTCTGAGAAACTTTTCCAGTTTTAAGACCACCCTGAGCTTATGGTCCATAAGGAAAAAAAAAAAGTCATATGTCTAAACAACTGAGTTACATTTATGTCTGCAGTCCTGGCCCAGTTTTCTATTTCCCAGCATGAGTTAGAATCAGCATTTAACACAGCCATCTCAGGAAAGGATGTACAAGATGACACTTTAGCCATGCTGTTCTAGACTCTTGCCAGATTTGTTCTAATGCTTTTCATTCATTTCTGCCGCGGTTGTAAAATAGCAAAGACTGGTGGTATTAAGCTGTGAAATACGTTTTTTGCCTAGAGCACACACAACATTACACATTGTCAAACTAAAGCTCATTAGTGGTAAATTTCGTGACATGGAAAAATTACATGACCTCAAGTATCTTTTCCACAGGTTGAATTATAAAATAATGATCATCTTTTGCCAAATTCTATTTGAAAATATTTAGATTTCTTTACACAGAATTTTCAACACTCTCCATCTTTTCCATTGGGTTAAATAACACTTCCCTATGCATGCAAATGCTGCTTAATGCTGCTTAATTGTGTGAATAAACTATCCTCCTTTCTCAAGTCATGTGAACTATTAGTATAGATGTCTAAACTCTTAAGATTTAACGTATGAATTCAAAAGGAGCATCTGTAGCACATACAGGATATTGCACATTTTAAACTTGACAAATTAGAAAAATTCTGAGTAACATATAATTAACTTTGGCTGAAATGTAATTCAGTACACTCAGAAACTTGCTGTTTCTATCATAATAATGGAAAGAAACTTCAGATATTTACTCTTACTTACATACTTTGTAGATTGCAATAAAAACTTTAAAATGTTAATTGTGTTCATAGTCGCTTGGTAGGAAAGAAGGAACAAACCAGAACATATTTGTGTTTCAACATCTTTTTTATAGGTCTAGATGGTTACAACAGCTCAAGATGGTTTCCCCATAAACATTACTAATACCCAGAGACAGAAGGGTAGCATTTAATATGACACACCAGAACCATATTTGGATTAGTTATGTTCCATTCCTCTAAACGCTATCCCTGAGCGAATTGCTTTTTCAAAGTAAGATTTTGTGTCAAAAAATCTTGCAAAATCACAGCCTGAAATGTCCTTTTCTAAAAAAACGTAGTTGGAGCCAAGAAACATCAAAGGATCAAGTTTGCAATTATGGCAAAACTGTAGAAAAAAACATAGTATGTAAATTTGCTGTTTACAAATGTACAGTACTGTGAGGAAACCTACCTATCTCTGGCATACTGGGGTACTGTGCTTCAGCAGAGTAAAGATTTAGCTCTCCAGCTCTTCACAGCTCATTTTACTTCTGAGACAGTACTGTGACAGAGAAGCTCAACAAACTAATTACACTGTTTTGCATGCAAGTGGTAAAATGCGTAGGTAAATGCTGATTTACCATGTTAGCACTTCAGAGGGAAGTGATTTTTTTAAGGATGGAAAATGGAATGAGTAAGAGTGTATCAGATATTATTTTTAATCTCTCTTGCTTTTTCACCAGGATCATTAGGAACCTTCTATTTCCCACTGCAGATATTGATGTACTGAATTAATCAGTGCTGTAACTAGAAGGTGTTGATTGCTTTGTTCAAATTTAGTGAAACTACAGCAACGTGAATTTTCACCTATTCTTCAAAAGATCATTCATCTCCCTGTATGCCTGAAATGCTTACCCTGCTTCAGAGCTGCTAGTATTGAACTCTTTAGACTAAAGGAGGCTTGGATATGCTAATCGATATCCATCTGCAAATACTCTATCCAGCAGGAGAGAGTAAACCGTGAGCCTGTCAACATTGGTAGCTCTCCAACACTTAGGGCATGAGTAGCCACAGCAGTAAAGCCATTAAAGTTGAAAGTATGTGTGTTTGGATGCCAAAGTAGTGCTGAAACTCCAGAGATGCAACTTGGCTATGCTGTTGTGAATTTTTGTCATATATCCTCAGTTTTATCTGCTTGGTACTAAACAATGGCAGTTAGACATTTGTTAGTAGAAGCAAAGGACATAAAGGACAAACCATGAAGAATTAAAATGGCAAAAGGAAAATAGAGTTTTTATTTTATTTAATTATCTCAAATTAAAATGGTTCATTTTCCTATGACTAGTTCTAAGTACTAAATCGAAAAAATAGGCTGTTAGCAAAATAAAATAAAAAATTAAATTCCCAATGCTTGGATGGACAGGTAGAGGAGGACATTGGAAAAAAATAACTTATAGAAGGAGGGTGAATGGGCTTTTCCCATTTTCTGATAAAGATAAATTAGATATTGACCAGTTGAGTTGGTTTGTTGAGCCTGTGAATAGTGAGTGGATTTGGGTGACAAAGGGAAATATCAAGATGTATTGTCATATTGATTCTTTCTTCTTAAATCAGGATTTCTGAGAAATAAATGTAGTAATTAACTTCAAAACAATTACTTATAAGTCATTACAATCTGAAAGGATGTTGAAAGACAAATATTAAGGAATGTGCATGGCTATATCTCAATGAGCTAATTTGGATCATCTGCCCTTAAGTAGCACAAGATTTGAGGAGCCAAATCTATCATGTACTAGCACATTTGAGCAGAATGTTTTCGTGACACCTTGTCCTTAATGACATTACTATCCGTAGGTACTAAGTGCCTTTAAAAAATCTGGCACTTGCTATTCATGAGTCATCACAAAAGAAGCCAGAGAAATGGGGGTGTGAGGCTGGCTTCCAAAACTTACTGATACCAATTTCTCTCTTACCCTGTTTATTCCTTGTTTGTAAATTTGCTGGTGAGGTTTGTTTTGTTTGGGTTTTTTGTTTGTTTTTGGGTTTTTTGTTTGGATTTTTTTTTATTTTGGGGGGGTTTTTTTGGTTGTTCTTCATTTTTCCCAGAAGTACGGTGTTGTAGAACCAGTATGCATACTAATAACTACAGAGGGAAAATCACTAAAGAGGATCTAGAGTGCTGAGAAAAAGACCTGATAAAAGATCTTTACCTCACTGTCTAATATTGTACTTGAAGGATTCCAAGAGCAGTATGAGGGCACTGTCTCCTGGTTTAATTTACTCAGTCTAGCCAGCGTATTTACTGACTCACATTAAATGCGTCATTATTTGCACACATGTAAATTAAAGCAAACCAAAGCCCTTTATTCCTAGTTGTTTATTGACGTCATTGGTTGACAGTGAAACAGGGTGGATGAAATAAAGCCTCCCAATTGCTCGAGGATGACAGAATGTGCTGATACAGGATGATTTCATTGCCTGTTACTGCCTAAAAGACTGTAACTAAGCATTGCAATCCTTCTGGGCAGTTCTCAGGTTCTGCTGGGCTGGTGCTTCACCAGAGAAAACTGACGTCAGCTACACTCTTCTAAATCTCACCCTTTCAAAAATATGAACCTTGCAAAAGGGAGACTATTAATAACCCCGGGATACATATTTTGAAATGAATCATTATACACTTCTAGGAGCATATTGGTTACCATTTCTGCCATATGTTTATACATTCTTGATCCACATCCATCTGGCACAGAAATCTGTCAGAATGTGTTGAAAAGTGATTTGAAAGATCTTAAAAGCCAAGTGCAAATTTGTACTCTGGCTTGTGTAGACTACAGGAGAAAAAAAAGCCTTTTTCAAAATTCAGTGTAGAGTTTTAAATTAAATAGATTGAACATCTTTGAAAATTGTCATTAAACAAACTTAAAAATAAGCTGAAGTGATTAATTAGCTATATTCTTTGAGTTACTATTTGAAAAGTGAATAAGAGTACCTTGGAAAGTATTTTTGGACATTTGTCAAGGCAGAGCAGCCTTGTCTTTACTTTTAGTTAGTATACAAAAATAATATTTGATAATGAGCTTTAAACATTGAAGAGAAAGTTTTTCCTTTGCAGAGGAATATCAGGATGTAAAATTACATATGGACATACTTTTTCCATTTGCCAATTAAATTCAAACTAGAACTGACTAACCTATATATAGGCTCATATTTTAATGTGTATGTACTACAGCACAAAGGTAATTATTTTTTCCTTTTGGAGTTACAAAAATCCTTTCTTATGGTCAGCTCAAGTTAATCAAAACTTTTTAGCAGGCATACATTTTGTATTTAATTTTTATGTTCTCCATTCTGCATAGAGAGATGTTATAGTACTAAGTCTATACTTAAAGAAGTGAAAATTAATTTATTGGCAGGGATTTTTAAAAATTTTCAGGAAATGTGGCTAAATAAGAAGTGATTTGCAATACATGCAGTTTATGGTATTAGAGAACTTGAATTTCTCATATTTGAAAAATTGAATTTGTGTTGGCATTTTGAATTCTTAAAGTTCAGATATTTCCCTGATTTTGGGGGTTTTTTGCTTTGAATAACTGATAAAGCAGAATGAGTTAATGGTCATTACAAACATTCTTACAGGTCTAATGGATTACTAAAGAAAGACTGTCTAAGGTACTAAGATTTTTGAATCATGAAAAGAGTTTGAGCATGAAGAGTGCTTTTTCGAGGAGCTCGTGAAAGAGGAGCTTTCATGATAAAAATGTCTGGAACTGGATGTGGTTAGTCTTGAGACAGCTTTTGTCAGAAGGACTTACCTAATCAGTTTTCCTCTATTAGTTTCAGAAACATTACCTGAACTATGTATTTGGGTTTACAGGTTCCAAGTTACACCTGACATTCACTGCCAAAGTAATACTAAAAGTAATTGCTGGAAGACATGAATGTAAGAAAGAATTATTAAGAGTAATTAGATTTTAACATAATTTTACTCCTTCAGGAAATCTAGGAGCTAGAATGTATTATTGTCTATTTGCTGGCATAGTAGTTCTGCCTGAAAAACAGAAAGGCATATTGTTTTGTGAGTGTGCTACATGTCTGCTTAGAGGACAGCCAGGCAATAGGACAGTAGCAGTGACAAGCTTTTAGTTCCCTTAAGGACTATTTATGTCTGGTGTCTCTCATTGCCAGACTTCCAACTGAGCACAGGAATAGAAGAAGGGCATATTCCCATCCTCACTACTGAGTTAACAAGCAGCTAAAAACAGTATTTACATTGCTTTTGTTCTTCTGAGAAATGAAAACACCTCAGGAATCCTGTGTGAATTAGGAAGTTCGAGGATGATACCAAGTTGGGTCAGAGTGTCAATCGGCTGGAGGGTAGGAAGGCTGTGCAGAGGAATCTGGGCAGGCTGGATCAGTGGGGCTGAGGCCAATTGTATGACACTCAACAAGGCCACATGCTGGGTCCCACACCTCAGCCACAACAACCCTATGCAGCACTACAGGCAGGAGGAAGAGTGGCTGGAAAGCTGCCCACTGGAAAAGGATCTGGGAGTGCTGGTCGGCAGCAGCTGAATATGAGCCAGAGTGTGCCCAGGTGGCCAAAAAGGCCAATGGCATTGTGGTCTGGATCAGTAATAGTGTGGCCAGCAGGACCAGGGCAGGGACTTTCCTCTGTACTGGGCACTGGTGAGGCCACACCTCAAATCCGGTGCTCAGTTTGGGCCCCACATTTCAAGAAGGTGCTGAGGTGCTGGAGTGAGAAGCTTCTCTGGGTGCTGCCCCAGAGAAGGGCAATGAGGTTGGCGAAAGGTCTGGAGCACAAGTCCTGTGAGGAGCAGCTGAGGGAGCTGGAGTTATTCAGCCTGGAGAAAAAGAGGCTCAGGGGTGACCTTATCACTCTGTACAAGTCCCTGAAAGGTGGCTGTAGCCAGGTGGGGGTCAGCCTCTTCTCTCAGGCAACCAGTGACAGAACAAGGGGACATAATCTAAAGCTCCACCAAGGGAGGTTTAGGTTGGACATTAGGAAGAATTTCTTCACAAAAAGGATGATTAGATATTGGCTGCCCAGGAAGGTGGTGGAGTCACCATCCCTGGAGGTGTTTAACAAAACACTGGATGTGGCACTCAGTGCCATGGTCTGGTTGACAAGGTGGTGTTCAGTCATAGGCTGGACTGGATGATCTCAGAGTTCTTTTCCAGCCTAATTAATTTTGTGGTTCTGTGAATCTTCAAACCTGTGTTAAGAGCACAAACCAAACTTTGAACCAGTGAGGACAACATCTTATTAGTGGGAAGTTGCAAGTGTCTCCAGGTGTATCCTCCTTGCACCCTGAAATGCTTTGGATGGTGTTTGTGAGCGCACTCTATTGTGGAATGATGCATGATGAGTGTATAATTAAAAGTACCTATGCCACTGATGTACTTATGCAACCCCGAACTCCAACTGTCTTCTCGATTAGGTACAAATAATTAAAATGCCAACTATTAGCATCCTGTAATTATGACTCTTACCAATTCCATCATTATCCACTCATTTCCCTACATGATAATACCCACCTGGAGAGAACCTCGTACCTACAGTCTTCAGTAACCAGCAGGGTGCTGGGTTTCTTCTTTATTTGATAAAATAATAGAAAATTAATAACAATCCTTCTGACATGGCTTGCATGTTTCAATTTCAGGAACTGTTTCACGCTAAAACAACAAGAAAATGTGTTTGATCCAAAGCTGATTTAATGAGTTTTAAATCATGTTATATATGATTTATTAGATTATAATTTTGATTAATTCCTATCAATTTTAAAGTGTGCATATTCAGTACTAAGAGAGGATTATTATACTGAGAATAGGGTGTTTTTTACTGATATAGTGGGTGGTTTAAAATTAAGTACATTGCATGTAGTTTTATGCATATAAAATTATACTGCTGTATATTCCAAGACAACTGTAATCAGTACAAATGTTTTGAATAACCTGAAAAAAACATGGTTATTCCTACCCCCACCTTTAGTTAGAATGTTGATGTTTAGGCTTTGATTAATATTGCATTTGCTTTAATTCCGGAATCTGACATTTTCAACTGAAGTTGCTTTCGTCTCTGATTTTAAGTGTTCCAGTGCTCTGGTTGAGTGGAACTTGTAAGGATGCTGCTTACTAATAAGTGGCTGCTGACCAGGGAAATGCCACATGAACAGTATAGAAAGTTATATAGTTCATCTGCCTAATGAGCCTTTCAAAATACCAACCATCAGTCCCAGCTTCAAACTCCTGTGTGCTGAATTTGAATATGAGACCTGGCCCTACTGACTGTACTGATCTTGAGGGGCCCAAACAAGGGTTTCCTTGTTTCCAACTGCTTTTGCAGGTCCTTGGACAGTGCCCTTCAGGACGTATCTCCTATTATAATGTCCACCTCATGGGTGTCACGTGTAATATGCTCAGATTAAGAGCCTGAAGTTGCCATTCAGCTGGGACAGGTCGCATCTGGAAGCAACTGAGTCCCTCGTTATCCCACATCATTTAGCCCATGTCATGACATCCTTGTGCCACCTTTACATTTTGTCAGGCTGCAGCTGCTCGAAGCTGTGACATTTTCCAGAATATTCCCTCAATTACCAACATCCAGGTTATCATACCATGTGGAAGGTGTTAGGTAATCCTAGCAGTGGGCACCACTGAAATATGCCTAGAACTGCCAAAGGCAGAATGAGTTCAGTGTTTACCGTCATTCTTCTGTAGGGATTGGTGTAGCAGAGGTGGAGGAAAAAGCACAGGTTGGGTGATGGATACTCAGTAAATGCTCCAGGGCTTTCCTAAGAGACACAGGTATGGTTATAGGATAACTTGTCAATGATTTGGCGTTTGGGAGAGGCAATTTACCACTGTAGATGAAGGTGGGATACTTCAGCTTGTGGCAGCTCCCATGGGAGATCTAGTACAGCACGATGAAGATAAATTTTGTGCCACAGCTATTGAAACAGGAGTACTTTAGGTATTCCAATCTTCTCCTTTTTTGACAACCATAAAATTAGATATATGTATATCTCTCTACCTATAGATATGTATCTTCCTTCAATTTTTCAGAGGTCAAAGAGAAAGAACTTGCTGTAAGAAAGGGGATTCTGGGGTCTTTTCATTATAGGAATGTGAGTAGGTTTCTTGACCTTTTCTGAAAAAATGGTAAGGGAAAGGAAGAATATTTATAAACAAAGATGTTAAAATTTATAAATAGAAACTTTCTTTCTTTTTGTCCCTCCTCTCTTTTTTCTCTCTCACTGTCATTGCAAATGTTGAAAAATGCTAAAATGTGAAATGCCTTGTTGAATTCTGGGAAAACTAATAAACAGTTCCATAGTAGCTGGACAATTGACTGTGTAAAGCTGTAGTGTCATAAAATGTACTTTTCAATTAGTATCAAATGATATATGAATACCACAGTTTCCTAAGCATCTCAGAAAGCATTAATCAGCACAGCCTGAGTAGGAAAAACTTAATTTTTTTGTTAGCAGTGCTTTATCTGCTTTAATTTAGTCTGTACATATTTCCATGGCAACTAAGAGAAAAATAAAGTCTTAACCAAAATTCAGTGAAAGCGAGACAAAACAACCTGCTTTGATTCATGCTGCTCTGATAAATGTGGATTTGGCAATCAGCTGAGAATATTTTTTTTCTGTAACAGATAGAACTTTTATTTATTCTCTTACTTTAAAAAAACAAAAGTGGGGCATTTATGGAAATTTGGGGTTTGTTTCTTTACAGTGTTTTGTTTTGAAACTTTTACATTTGTAGATCTTTCTTCTTTTTAATGCTAATGATTGTTGTCTTGGGTTTAAAATCCTTTCTGCTATATCTGTTTTTCTAATCTGTCTTGAAGAGATCTTTAAATATGACTGAGCTGAAAAGATAAGACATAAAAGTGGAATGTTTTGTGCTGTAATGTTATGTTTCCTTGAAGAGATGCATTTTATGTTTGCCTGGGATGGCTTATATTTCTCCCAAACAAGCAGATCAACACCGTCTGGAAAAAAAATGGAGATACTTCTGATGGGAAGCATGAGATCTCACAGCACATTGGCAGACTTACCGGGTACAATTTTATTGTGTCTTCTTACAAGCTAACAGCACATGCAAATCATTGTAGTGTTTTATCTTTGATTCCCTGTGGTTGGTATCTATTAAGCAAGCTTAAAGCTGTAAGCTTCTTGTATAAATACAATTTCTAAACATGTGGAAAAGAAGAAACCACAAAAATAGAAGTAACAAGTGGAGCTAGAATCCAGGTCCTTACTTTTCAAGGTAGTATTGGCGTGAGCTGTTATTTGTCCTCTGTCACAAAACCACTGCTACTGGCCTTTGAATTATATTTGAAGTTATGTGATGTGGACACATTCTAGCCCAGGAAAATAAGATTGCTGGTCTGTGAAATTAGTTGTCCTACTTAAAAAATGGAAAAAGCCACAAACAAAACAAAACTGGGTAATTGGGATAGATCTTTTGACATATAGAAAAATTTATATATTTGGGTTTGAGAAATATTTTTCTTTAAAAATGTGAATTACTGCTTTCTCAGATGCACTTATTATTAAAGTCTACTGAATATGTATTTTTGGGAAAGAAGTTTCTTCACATAAATGTGACTGCAAACAGCTTGCTGTGGAAATTAAATATTGACTATTTGCTGTCCTCATTATGCTTGATAGTTCTGGCTTCTTGCCTAAATCATATGGTATTCCTGCTCTCTAGTTACCTGATGACTTCGGAAAAGGACTTTAGAATTAACAAAGACCAAAACAATAGAACAATAAAACAAAAAACAAAACCAAAACAAACAAAACCAACAACACACCCCCCAAAAAACCCTCCAAATTAACCAACAAACAAACAAAAAAAGTATTAAATCCAGACTGGTTTATGATTTAATTTGTGAACAGTTGCATTTTAAATAATATTACTAAAAATAAGTAATTTTGCATGTATAGCTATCTTACTGTAAGTCTGAGGCCAGATTATTTTTTGGTTTATTGAACCATATTTGATATGGTGTCTTCCCTCCATAATTTACCACTATGTGCAAGTATCTTTCTGCCAGACTTGCCTTATTCATGTACATAGATCCATCTGGGTTACAGGGTTTGCTTCCAAATATAAGAATCCATCCAAGAAGCAGTGCCCATTGTAAAGGAGATGGAATGTGCTCAGTGCAGGAGGCAAAAAAAAGCCAACCCTAGGCTGTTCTTCAACATTTAGATATTGTTTCCTAAAGGTAAAACTTGATGAGCATTTTGATTTAAAAAAGTTAAACAGATGAGATACATCCAGGGACAAAGTTAATTCATTTTAAGTTCAGTAAATAATTATTCTATGATGTTGTTCACTGAGCTTCACAGGTTAGTTTGGCTGACTTGGTCTTTGAATATATTTCTTAATAGTCTCTTTTTGCTGTATTTTCTTGTGACAAAAATAGCTTTTTTAAATAGTTAGGGTTATGCATTATCTGCATGATTGGGATGGACTTTGCTTAGCTAGAAGGCTTTAAAAAAAAATTGAGATCTTGAGGGGCACATGGGTGGCATTCAAAGTATAGACACCCTTTGGTGCCTTTGGTTTGTCCTGGAATTTTGTTAATAGATATCCTGAGAGTGTTTAATTGTTCACTTTAATTGAGAAGAAAAGTCTCTATGATTTATCCAGATTATTTCAGAAGGTAAATATCTATGACTGTTTATAAAATTGGACGTAAATTATATTTTGGTTCATAAGTCAAAAGCATTTTACACTGTTATGATGCATTTCTGGAGTTTTTATTGCTGGCAGCAAGACTAGTTAAATTCTACTCTTACACTTAATGGCTGCAGTTCCTGGGCTGTGTGCATCTAGTTAAGAACAAATAAATTGTACCCTAAATGAAAAGCCATAACTTAACATACATTTTATATATATGGAAGTAATAGGCTGCTATAAGCAACTGTCTTTGCCCTGCTCTGCAGGTGTTTGGAATCAGGATTTCAGCCATAACCTGGCCGATAGGAAGGACTAGAAATAGGAGGGAAACTGAAACAAATCTAAAGACCATCTTGCCTTTCATAAGGTTTTCCATACAGGATGAAGAGTGTCACCTGTGTGACATATAGCAATAAAATTATTGGGAAATTTTGGGCTGTGATTTGAATTGCCTTCTTCTAAGTGACTTTGTGTAAAACAGATTTGGACTTAGAAAATTATTGTGAGCTGTATAGTAGGGAGGAAATAATAGGGACTGAAGCATATTTGTCCTAAGAGGACATAAAATTGGAAAAAATTATGGCTACCAATACCTACAGAAGGAGAAAAAAAAATTAAATGCCTAACCAGTTCAAAAAAAGTAGTGAATTCCATTTTAAGTTTTAAGACTTAGTCCTAATTTTTCTCTAATTATATTAAAAGGCCAAATGATTCTGACCTCTTTTTTTTTTTTTTTTTTTTTTCCCTGCAAGGGAAGGCAAAGCCGACAATATGTCATGCAAGTTATTTTATATGTGCAAAGCACTATTTAGAATTTCCTGAGCTACAGCAACATACAGACTTCTATTTGGAAAAACAGGGAAAGCTCAGCACTGATATTTGGAGAGAGCAGCATTGATATTCTCTGCAATTGTTAAAGTTGTTATGATGGCTAAAAATACCACCAGTTGCTATAGCAACTGGAATTTGAAGGCTCATATATTCCTTCTGCTTCTACTCCCTTTCAAAATTTTATCAAAACAAACCTTTTCTTGTCTGTAAGTTATAATCTTTAGCTGTTATATTGGCTGGTTTACATAATGCTTATTTCCTGACTGTTCAACTATGAGTTACTTTAGGAAAAAAGCACACTGGAAGATACTTTGTAAACTGTAAGCATACATAGGTTACTGATAAATGCTAGGGTTGAAGACTAAATAATTTCAGCAATCCAAAGAATTTCTTAAGGTCCACAATAAGCACATATAAATGGCTTTTTGCTGGTTTAAATATACTTCAAAATGGTGAATATTAAAGTTGAGATATAAAGTAAGTGTAAATATACAACATCTGTTCTCTTAATTTCTACATCTGTCTGATTTTTATTTTCCAGCTCCACAGCTGAATTCAAGTTGCCTTTGTCATTCTTCAGCTTAGAAAATTCTGATCCCTTGGTTTGTGTCTGCCTTTTCTTAGCTTTGTCTTGGGATAGCTTCTTGAAAAAAATTCTGTCTTAGAGCTTGACAATATTTAATTAGTATTTTTGGCAATTTCTTTAACTCTGATTTGTCCTAGGGCATTACATTATATAGTAAACTGAACAGCATCTCTCAGAAAGGCAAAATTGTCTTTTTCGATTAATAGCCTAGATGTGTGCCCACATCTGTGGTGTCATTTCTATAAAAAGCCATTCTCCTTGAAATGTTTCAATTATTTCTTATTGATCAGCTTTTTTCCTCCACTTGCTGTTTCTCACTGTCTGTATGGCATTTCAATCAACTTCACCAGATGAGTGCTGGCAGTAAGGTTTTGTAGATTGAAGTTGGCTGTAAAGGCAAAGTCTCAGGCCAGTGGCTAAATGATGGCATGAATAGTCCATGCCAAACAAAACTCTCTCTTCTGTGTCTAAAATAAATCAAAAGGTTACGGAGTCTAGAGTAAGAATCACATTTTAGGATGTGTATGCTACCTAACAAGCGTATTGTGAGATCAGATATATTAGCTTACTGTATCAGGATGGGTTTGGGAATTGTGTCCATAGATTTGGATAGGCTCATAAATTAGAGTATATTTTTCCTGAATTCTTAACAACTGCCAAGAGAGAACATAGTTTTTGTGATCTTTATTTGCTGTTGACTTTTTATAAAACTTGAAAGAGATGTGCCATGTAAGAGTGGTGCACATACTGTTCTATGTTTGCAGGACTGGTTAAAAAAAAGAAGAAAAACCCAAAGCATTTTAATTAGCTCTGGCTCTTATCTTAGAAATGATATGCTTAAAAGAGGTGAATGAATGTGGAGATCTTAAATATTTTATCAATGATTAGGAGTGTATTTGGTTTATATTGATTTAACATATATGGGTAATTCTCTGTAAACATCAGTCTTCATTCTTTTTTTCATATATTGTGACTGAGCAATCATATAGTGCTTGCTTGCCACTAGAGTCATTAGCATATTCTTCACCTTTCTTTTTATAAAAAAAATTAACCAGAATATATCAAATCTCCATCTTACTCAGGATTTAAAATATCCTTCCTCAGACAAAACTCACTTTTAATTTTGAAAAGGAATTTCATAAATTGCTTTCTGTTAGCAATCAAGAACTAAAAGAATTGGGTTTTTTTTCCCTTAAAATTGAATGAATGTGTCGTTCATTAACTAAGGTTCTAATTGGGCATAATATTTTTTAGATTTTTAAAGAAGTTTGTGTATCATCTGGTAACTATTTTGGATAAGTTGATTGTATGGTTTAGAATTGTATCAAATGATATGGAATCTAAATCCCTCCACCATTGTGGAAGGAAGTTTGAAGTTTGATCTTTCCAAAGCCAGAAGACACTTGCATTTCAGCTTCAGAATACCAACCAGGTATTTCTACAAGATTTTGGCCCGAATTAATGGTGATCCATTAGAGATGGTTTATTTTAATGACTAAATCTAAAAACGTTCCTGTTCTAAAACAAATAGATTAATACAAACTTGAAAAATACATCAGGGAGAAATTCCAAAAATGACAAGCTAGTGGTGAAATATAATCAGCCCTCTCCAAATAATTTAAACCAATAAGTAAAATTTAAAAAGCCTTACAATTCAGATACCATTTATTTTTTTCCTTTTTAGAAATTGTCATTGTTATGTGTGCAAATTTTTTTTGTACTTCATATACTTTAGAGCACCCATGAACTTAATTTTGTTTGAGGGTTGAGTTTGCATTATCCAGCTAGTAAAAACCAAACAAAATTTAAATGTCACCTGACTGAAGGGTGAAGTACCTTGCCTATTTTGAGGACCTCTGTGGTTTCCATAGTAACAGAAGAAGAGCCTATCAGCATGCAGAGCTTAATATTCCTTTCTATTTCTGTTTTGTATATATTTAATAGTAGGACGCTTGGATTTATTTGTAGCTCCTTAAATATAGATGTCAAACTACTAGTATTTGCTCTTCTAATTACTATAAGAATCAGAACTGTACCTGTAAGTTGCAGATCAAGGTGACAATCATCAATATATTGACATGTAAACCACCGTAATTGGCATATCTTACTGAACCATGTGACATCTCAGTTTTGATGTAAGAGAAATGATCTTTGGTTTATGGTTTTATCAGTGCCATTCTGTCACTGAGAACATGTAGGATTACTTTGAGCATGGGTGGACCCATTGTATGCACAGTATTTAGAATCTATTACACAAAATTGGAGATCTGGTGAATTTCATATGATGAGATATATAACCTCTCTCCGAGCTGGCCAGAGATACAGAATATACTACACCAATAAACTATGCCTTGAAAAATGAAGACATTTTAGTGAAATAGGAGAAAAATATGAAGAGTTTTTCCTAGAAGGAAGAACTGAGCCAACTGGGCTTATCTAACCTAAAGAGAAGAGAAAAAAGGCTTTCAGGGAACACTATTTTTTTGAAATACATTAAAGGCAGCAGGGAAATTGAAGGGAACTGTTCATCATGATGAGGTACAATCAGGCAAGAATTAACCAGTTCAGATTTCAGCAAGGAAGTTTTCTAATACACATTATTGGAAACTTGCTGAGGGTGAAGATAATAAAGAACTGAAATAAATTGCCTGTAACAGTTTGGAGTTTCCACTTTGGAAACCTTCAAGAAGTGATTGCTTGTAGATCTGTCAAGTTGATTTCTGCCTTCAGGCACAGTTAAGGACAAAACAAGTGCTTTAATTCCTATCTGCTATGATTCCTGGATCCCTTTCTTTGATAAATGAACTGTGAGACTTCTAATACAGTTGATATATTTCATCAGTGAATACTTAATTTGAGCCAAGAGAAAACAAAGGAGCAATATTAACAAAAGGAATAAAAGAGAGAGTCATTCAGAAAATAGGATTAATCTCAGAGCCGTTGTTATACTTCTACAAAAGTGTTAAGGTTTTGCTAGTGAGTTTTATGCAAGATAATCTAGTACTACTAAAAGTGTACTTTTGAAATGCCCATTTCTGACTGTATGGACTGTAATTCAAAATTATAATAGAATATAAAAACATGAATACCTTTCAAAATCAAATTTATTAGACAACAAGTCTACTATTTTATTTAGAGATACCTCCCAGTTTTGCTGCTGTTACATACTGTAAGTTTTCAGCAATACGTATATCGAGGTACTTCAGTACAAACAATCCTCTCTCCTCCACAAGACCTTTGTATATAAATAGGTTCAGTGTGTGTCACAAATGATTCACAGATTGCACTGGAAGGCAACATCTCTTGATGTTAGAATACACTTCAGAATCTGTACAGCAGACTTTGCAGACCTTGAGAATGAGCCATTTCGGATGTCATTTCCTAGTTATTGGCTTTTCCCCTGCTTCTGAAACCTATAAAGAGGTTTCTCTATGACTGTTTTTCTCTGGGAGTATTTAGAACAGCACACTAGGATCTGAACATGCATATAATCTCCAAACCACGTTGGTGCCTCGTCATAAACCCAGCTCATCTAGGTAATAGTGCACGTCTTAGCCAGTTCTGTCCCGTTTAATAGTCCACAAACAACTTACGATAACACAGTTATAAAACAGCAGATAGAAATGTCAATGCAAGCAGAGTAATCCACACATAGGCAATAAACTGTAACTGTCTACTGCTGGGTGTTTCTTGAGCAACTTTTTTGTGAACAGTGCAGAGCTAGTCAGCATTCTTACTAGTTCTAGTTTGTGTGGTTCATCAGAAAACTCATTCCCCTGGGCTTGCTTTTGTGCCTGGTCTTCAAATGATCTTCATGTCCTCGCTCATGGCTGATTCTCTATTGCCTTGATACATCTCAGACAGGAGACAGCAGAGCAAATAGAGTAGAGAATGAATGAGGCATACACAGCTAGGGGAAGAGTTTTTTCCCAGACACTATATTCTCATAGTTTCAGCATTCCTACAATTCATCCTTTTGTGACTCAGGCAATGCGACACACATACACTGAACATGACACTTTCATCCTTCCATCCCAAAACTTGAGGAGTGGTTTGCCTTTGTTGTGCGGTTTAATCACTGTTTTGCTTTGCCAGGTACTGACTTATCACAGCCATGTTTTCTTCTGTTTTGGCCCCTTTCTCTAAATTTCTCAATCCTTCTGCATCATGCTTTTTATGAAGCTGTGGGAAAGTCAAGGTATGTCCAGCAGAAATAGCTAGAAAAGAGGGACTGAGTACCTAGAGAATGATTGGTCTTACTATTAAAACTGAACTAAGAAGGCATTAAGTATCTTATCCTTGGTATCCTTTGGTGTATAAATACTCAGCCCTATCATCACCATCATTAGCTCTAGGCAATTAATACACTCACTAACATACAGGGCCACACCACTGCCTCCTAAAAGGTAAAGCTTGGCATGGAAAAATGAAATGATAGCTTGAGTCTAAATTCAGAAGCAGAAGATTCTGATTGTATTATGCTTTTATGGGAAGTGAGTAGATTCTGGGTTTGAGAACAGAAAAGTCTCTCTTGTCAATAACCTTCAAAAGTGATTAAAAACTATTAAAAGTTTAAATTTTTTTTACTTGTTAAAAATTAATATTCTTTGCCTTAAGTAACTTCAATAACTTTGTATCATTGGCTACTTTTTGAACATACTGTTCACTCTCATTTCTAGAGGGATTCAATTAACGAATATTCATTAATAATTATGCTGAACCACATATACCCTCTCAATTTTCCAAAGGTTACTTCCCTCCACCGAGAAAACTATCAATTATTCTACATTTCTATCTCATGTTTTTCCCTTAGTTATTTATTCAAGTGAGAAACACAGACCTGGTTTGACATGAATCACTGAAGCAAGATAGTATAAAAGCATTGCTGCTGTGGTAGAGTTTATTAAAACTGCTCACACTGCCTTCTCATTATCCACAGAAAGGATTAATACAGATTTACCTATTATGAAAATCTCATGGCAAGATCATTTAAGGAAAAAAAAAATTTCCCTTTAATGTCTTCAGTGCAGTGTAGCTTCACGCAATCTCAATAAAATGAAAAATGTCAAAGTGACATTAAAAAAGATAAGTAGATGGCAGTAGTTCTTCACTAAACAGTTCTGACTTACCCCAAATCAAAAGATTTAGCAACAGTCCTCCCTAGAACAATGCGAGCCAGGACAACTAAGTTACTTGTTTCTTCATTATTCCAGAATAGCTCAGAGACGTCTGTAAAGAATGCTGCTTTGTTATACTCTTTTGTCTTTTGGCTACCACTGAAAGTGAAGTGAAACAAGAAACCTCCAAGACTGAGGCAAAGGCAGGGATTGTCACATTCATTTGAGTGAGACGAAATGGCTAGAATTCTCAGTACTATTGTGGTAAATAAATTAATGCATCATTAATGCACGAAAAGCCCACGTGGACTAAGACATGATGAAATTATATGTTTTTTCAGTTTGATTTTTTTTTTTCTAGACCCAGTAAAGTGTTTTGTTTTCTGAGACTGGTAGGGATATATTCGCTTTATTGTGGAGTAAATTTCTTGCTTTTTACTTGAAGCTGCTTGAGAGGTAATGTTAAACAAAAATGCCCCAAATCTGTGAGTGCAGATGCTTAAAACTTAGCTTGAGTTTACATAGCTTACTAAATTAAGAATTAATTCCCACCATTGAAATTAAACCAGGATAAAAATAAGAACAAGTGATTTAGTTACAATTATAGGCAGAATATTAAAATTGAATGAATACTTTTGCAAGCATACAGGTAAAATTTGCTGTGTAAATAGCTATGAATGTAAGGAATCATTCATAGGGAAGCAGGAAAAGTTCCAGATAGTAGAAGGTAGATAATTGTAACAATCTGTCCAAATATTTCACTATAAATTAACAGAAAAGGAGTTATAATGAAGAAAGACTAGGATCACAGTTCATTGAACAGTTCAATGTAATTGAGTTCCTGAAGTGATATGGTATGGATTAAGGGCTCAACTTTATTGGGTCAAAGGATTAATTGTCTTTTTAAGGTGAAATTTCATGAGGTTGCTGAGCCAATTTAACAGAGAGTGGGTTGGGGGAATGAGTGCCACTTTTAGCAGCAGCAATTGCCTGTTATCTGGTGAGACCTCCCCTTCCTAAAACTTTAGCTATGACACCTTACAACTTCTAGAGAGAAATGGGAAAACCCTGTAAGTCAGAAGAAAAATCCTCACAAGATTCTGAGGGGGTAGAAAAAGAAAAAAAGAAAAAAAAAGGAGAATTTATTTAGCCTAAGTGGGCACCACAGCAGTTGAAAACCTCACTTATTCATTACTTTCTTATTTTGGATGGTATTCTAACTGAAACACATGAAAGGTCTTGTTATGTTTATAGGTACAAATATATTTGGAAGTGATTTAATTGTGCAGAAAAAAAACGTATCTTTTTTAAGACTATCTTTTGTAAGATGCCTAGTGTATTTTTAGTTTCTTTCATATATTTGACTCCTTATTTGGAGAGATAACCATTGGAGAGTTTTAGTAACTGAGGACAGTAGAAAAGAATACAAGTGACCTTGCCTAACAACAGTGGTTGTCACACTGATGACCAAAATTTAGGTCTTCTGACTGTCAGCCAAGTATTTATCCCTACTCTGGTTTGCTTCTAGGTAAATTTAACATAACTAGTCCTGTTGGTGTGAATAATGCAGCAGCTACAGAACTCTGCTTTTTAAAAGAAAGAAATGTAATCCTTACACAATACTTCAATTGTTGATAATGGGAACAGAAGTATGGCTTATAAATGTGAATCTCAGCTTTTGACATTATAAAATGCAGGTGAGGAATTTAAAATTTACAATTTCCTTTTTTACTCCTTTGTAAAAGCTTCATCTTGTTTAGTGGCATGTATCATGTGGGTCAGAAGATTCTCTAAGAAATACCTGGTGTTTTGAGATCTCCAAGTTATGATTCCAAGAACTTAATTTCATAACTTTATATAGATCTACAGCTTATATGTTTTGGTTCATGGCAGAGTCTTGGTTTTATCTGTTTGTTTGTTCTGTTTGTGGTTTTTTAAATGCTGTTCATTTACTTCACAGTAGAGTAGTATTAGTAGGGGAAAATAAAACTCTAATTAGCCTCTCTCAAGTTTATGCCATATAAACAATTCCTTTTGACCCACATCTGCTTAGTGTTTTCACCTTTTGAGAATAGGTTATTAGAGCAGCTCCAGCATATAAAGGTCATTTATGGAGAAACAGGAAAATACCAGATGGTATTTTGCTGTGACAATGTGGTCACTTCAAAGCTCATGGCATTACTGCTACTGTGTAGTATCCTGGTCATGTAACTAATGACAACACAGATCCCTGCTGTGCTTAGTTTTCCTGAGGTTTCTATAAATGGTGCAAAACCTCATTAGAATTACAGTGCTTTGTGCAGGCCTGAAACTTTTGTACACTTCCCTTTTTCTTGAGAACCTCTTTGTGCAAAGATTTTTAATACTAGACATATATTTTTTTTGATGTCTGTGCTGTCTAGAGTATTTACATTACACACTTCCCAAAATCACTTGGCAACACTGCAAATCTGTTAGTAGCCATAAAATAGAAGACCAAAGGAGCTGAGTTTCTCAATGACAGAGTTAAAAGGTGATTTGATAATACCTACTGACAACTCAAGCTCACAGTCTGTTTCATGTCATTCTCATATATATGCTCTATGCTACTCTCTGTGATCAGCTATTAAGATATATACAAGATGATATATGAAGGCTTTGAAAACTGTCTATCTTGAACTATTTTGGCAGTAGAAACGTCAAATATTGTCAGCCAATATAGTGGAAATCGTATTCTAACAGTATTATGATTGAAATCATGTTTAGGAAATAGCTTCAAATCTTCTCTTTTTAAGACTTCAAATGCATCACACCTTAGAAGGATCTCTGCCTATGGTTCTAGTGATAGATTTGTTTTAGAGGGAGTCTCAAATATTCAAGGGATTTGAAAAAGATTGAAGAGAGAGTCTCAAATATTCAAGGGACTTGAAAAAGATTGAAGCACACAATGTAAATCTCTTCAGAAACTACATGTACAACTCCTCAATTCTTTTGAAGATTTCAAATACAATTTTTAATCTTTTTCATGATATTATTTCAAATGCTAGATAGAAATAGAAGAAAAAAATGCCTATCATTTTCTCATGAAACCACTGTGTCTTCTTTCTGTATCTTGAATGAAGTCACTGGCATTTAAAGTGAGCTACATCTCCAGGAAGCAATCTGTCTTTCACTTGCACTTAATATTTCCTTAAAAGTAATTTGAAATAGGCAAATAAACAATCACAAAATTTCAAGTAATTACTGTACTTAATTTTGACATTTCCTGTTAATTAATGAGATAGAACAGGTTTCTGTTTGTTTCGTTATATTTAATTTAATAAACTTTTAAATGCTGGAGGGGTTTCTGAATGGAGCTCTGTTACAACCTGCCCCAAAGGTGAGGGTAACTCAGATTCTTGTAACAGATACCTTGGGGGGATTTATTAACCCCTGGGGTTTCCCTTAGAGTGAAACAACACTGAATGACTGATGTTTATATATATATATGTGGTAAACTTGTCTCTTTCTCAGTACAGCTCTTTGTAATATAGCATTGAATGTGTTTATATTTCCATTCTATTTTTTATGAATAAATGCAGATAAATTGTGGTAAACCAGACAGGAATCTATTGTGATAGACAGAAATAGTACAATACTGCCAGCTAATTATGAATCTTTTCTTCCCATCTTGGTATTGCAGCCTAGAATTACCCTCTGGAAGGATCACAATAAGGCAGGTTGGAATATAGAATTAAGAGAAGGAATTGGCTTATCATTTGCTTTATGATGCTACTATAAATTCTCTGTCCCTTGGCAGTGAGGCTTAAAAGTGGATATTTCTTTCTCAGATATGTATAAGACTGTAACTTCTACAATAATTTTCTTATTCTAAAGGCTTTCCCCCCTGTTTTTAAGGTATATTAAGTAGCTTTTTGCTGTTATAACCATTTTAAAAATGGTATTTTTGTCATTGATAACCTTACAGAGTAATATTTGCACCCATTTAATTGTGTGACTAAGTGTATTCAAGTAATAATTTAATTTTTACTTGTCTAGAGGTCTAGTAAATAGAAATATCTGTGTTGGTTTTGAATTTTGGATGTGTTTGCATGTGTGTCCTTACTTTCTCTGAAGCCCATCATGGACATCTTAAATATGTGTACCAAATTATTTGTACAGATAAGAAGTACTATGACTTTGAACTAATTCCCATTTGCCTACCAAATGGAAAGAATAATTAGGCAACTTGATAAAGTATTGTTTAGTGCTGAGGCCAAAATTTTGCCTCTCCCGGGTGAACAAATCATTAGGCTGATTTGAAACCCATCTATTTTACTTGTAAAACCTGAATGGTGGTCTCTTGTGTAAATAAATGAATGGCCTTTCTAGAAGCAAGCATATATCAAGCAAGTTGTGTAAAAACTCATGTGTATGCTGTGTCAGTGTATGTCATATTTATAGATAGATATAAGATGATGGGGAGCTAATAGCTGGCTTTGTGTTGTGGCACTTTTCAGTATGAAGTTAATGAAGATTCACGTTGATTGAAAGAAACATTAATTTAGCAATCCCAGCTTTACAGAATTGCTGTTTTTTCTGGGGTTACAGGTATTTGTCCAAAATCTCAGCTTTTCACTTTCTCATGTCATCTACAAGATACCCAGTTTTCTTTCTCTCATCCTGTACCAAATTCTCCTAAATGTGTAATTACTTTAAATGTGGTAGAATCCATAGGCTGTTACTGTGTTCGCTTGGTGCATGAGTGCTTGTTAAGTAGTGGCAACTGAATTATGTGCCTTAGCCCTCAGTGTCTTTAACAATTTATTTTAATCAATCCCTGTTTCTGGATTTTCAAGAATGGGATAGTTATTTTGCAGGAGTGAAGCAGAGGAGTGGTACTGCTACCGTTTTGTCATGTGTCTAGTGTAAAGGAAGTTTTTTCCGGTTTAAGGGGAGTACTTGGGTACTGCTCGAATACGACTGGGAACAGTTTTTCCTGGATCACATGTATTTATTTCTTACTTATATGCTACATAATACAGAGATGAATGTATAGAATACATAATGTAAAGGCAGAGATTTTGCAGGAAGGAGGATCTGTGCTACTGAGTTCTATGGGGAAAAAAATAAAAGGAAGATAATAAATACTAAATTCTCTTAGCACAGTGTAAAGGAGAAAATAGAGTTAGGAAAACCATTCTTTTAAAATCCATTTAGATAAACAGAATATTTTACTCAGTTTGATCCCTAAATTTTGCTTCTGGTGCTTCTGATGCTTCTTAAATGTTGACAGATATTTTTAGCAAACTTGTATATATAATTTCACATATCACCAGCATCTTAAAGCCATTGAATGATAGGCAAGTTGGTATAAGATGCATAATAGACCTTTTGCAAACCAGATGATCTTCTGCTATAGAACAGCAATTTCAGGTAATAACATAAATCTTATGAGGGGGAATTTTCTAATTATTATCCAAATTATAGTAACATTTCTGGTACTTTTCAAACAAAATTTTATGGTGATGCATGAAAAGGAAGAAGACACACAAGAGAATAACAGTCCGAGACAAACTGGCATACAAAGGGAATAGCTGATCTCCCTTGGATATTGCAGATGAATGCACTTAGAGAAAAAAAAAGAATCATGGGTTACACTTGATCTTTGAAAAGATTTGACAAGCTGAATATACAGGAGCCATACAGCATCTGAAATTGCAAATAATCACATCATTTATAAATGTTTAAGTCTTGAACATGTGATCAAATTGGATAATAATCCAGCGTGAACATGCCTTTTTATTGTTTTTGTCTGACACACAGCTGTAAAATTGGCCCAGAAATGCTATTTATCAGACATGAAAATATTCTTCTGAAAACTAGTGAATGAAGCACATAGTGTAGACAGCACATCCAGTGTGATAATGAAACATGTTTTTCCTTCTGCGGTTCTATGAAAGCGGGAGAGATGAATGGAAATATTATGGTTCCATAGTGCATAATTTCCATAATTGCCTAGGATAACTATGTTTTTGAGTATCTGTATTCCTCAAAGCTTTTTAAAATGCAAAGAAGGTGAAAACAGGGGTTTAAAATTAGGTTTTGTGATGTTCAGGACACTTAACTGAAATTTTACATTCTATTGTACTATGAATGATATTGCTATCCAGTATTGAAATATGATTTAACATGAAAATGCTTTTCAAACATTGCTGAAATAGGACTTAGTAGTTACTTGAGTTCTCAAAATAGTAAGAGCAGTCAGACTTACTGTGATTGCTCTTAATATCTGTGCAATTAACTGAAAATTAATCTCAGGGTTTAAATTCAGTCATTGCCATAAGTATTGGGATCATGCACTTCATTCAGATGTTAAAATTGTGAAGTTTTCAATAAGAGCTCCCCTTTAATGGGTATGCATATCTATACATTCCAAATGGGATAAAAACATTCAGTATTTAGGTTTAAAGTTGCTGCAAAAGATGAGTATGGATCAAAACCCAATAAATAGGGACAATGTGTCTTGAGAGTCTTTGTAGTGGTCAATACTCAAGTTATGTGACTGAATGTTTGGTGTCCCTTTGATGGAATTTGCAGTCCCTGTACGTCACTGTTCTGTGTCTAACAGCCACATTTGTTTATTCAGTTGCTGACCTGTGTGTCTGGTATTATGGACTACTGTAAATTGGATGATTCTCGAGTTTAAAGTCTAACATGAGCTAGAGCACTTCCCTTTATGAGTTCAGATCTTCTTAGCCTTCATCTTTCCAGACAAATTTTCTCTTAGTTCACTAATGTCACAATGCTGCCTGGTCTTTCTAATTCACAGAGACCTACTGACCCTTGTTCTCCTTGAGCTCTGCAGACATTTTCCATTCAGTGTGAGGGTGCAGTTTCATCTCTGCTTTCTGATTATATGCCTCTTGGAACTACCGTGGTGATTTGTCACATAAGGCCTGGCTCCATAGAAAGCATTACACCCCTTTATGCTCCTACCAGATGTTCCATACATCCTTTTCTGGAAACTAATGAAGCAATGTAAATAAAAAAGATATTGTCAGTCCTAAAAATCTGTATTAAACCATTTGCTGCTCTCTCACTTCCTGAACCTGAATGATCCTTGTGATGCTACTAAACTAATTTTTCTTGTTTCTTGTTCAGCTTCCAGTTAAGTTGAACAGCCTCAGGTACTAAGCAAAAGAAATAATAAAAAAATATTTTAATCCAGAATGTCTTCTACAGTTGGGCACAGCTAGTGTTGTCCATGAGACTAAGACATGTCCAGTAATTTATACTTATCTTGAAGTTCTGTTGATTAGATTTACTTCAGATGCAACTTAATTTCTCACTAAATTCAAATATATGGCTTGTAATAATATCACAAGGAATTTTCCACACAAGTTGCTCTAATGCTTTTTGATAGTGGTATTTATTGCACTTCACATGTATTGCATTACAAGCAAATAGTCTAGTGTCTCTCTGATAGCTGGAGAGTTCCACTGCAACATCCTCTGCCTTTACAGATACAATAATGCTTGGGATCAATTAATGAACCAGTTTCTTTTAACCTATAAGATGCCTGGAGACAACATGCATATGGCTTTCTTCTTATTTTACCACGTTGCCAACAATTTTATAATCTTATATAAAAATATTATAGCTGATAGTGAGCTGATGCTAAGCAACCAGTAGTTAAGTGATAATACCTTGAAGAAAGAGGTAGGGATTTTTTTTTGTTATTATGTTTTACTAAGACAGGCTTCATAGAGTCCTTCAAACTGTCATTATTGAGTGATTTGAATGCAGGTGTTTACCATCACAATATGATAAGGATGTTGATGCCATGGCAAGATGATGTGTGGTCAGGCAATGGGGCTGCCATCCTGTTAGAGGAAGCCGGAAGGTGGCAGAATAATTTATTCACATTGCAGCCTGTCATTATCTGTAGTGCCTCTGGGAAGAGATTGACAAGGAGGACATTGTGAGCTGTGTGAATTGTTCTGATGCCTTATTGCAGTTTTCAGTTAGGAGATGACGCGTTTCTTCTTTCACGAAACCTTGGTACTTGTCTGCCCATCTGTAATTCAGCTATAACTTGGTCTTTGAGGTTTTTTCTGCTGTTACTCTGCTCTGAGAGCATGTCGGGAAGTTTCTGTGTTAGATGATTCCTTCATTATTCCTATTTGCCAAGAGCACTTTTCTCATTGGTGTCTATATTATGCTGCTTTTTCTCTCATTTTGTAATGTTCCAAATATTCCTTTCTCTTCATAATGTGAGAAAGGTCATAGGTACCCAGGGGTGTAATATCTCTCTGTGACAGTAGAAAATGTAGATGTGTGATAAAGAGTTTGTCTGCATTAATATCCACTTGGGGAATAAAGCCTGAACTAGCAAAACTTGGGACTTGTAATGAAAATCAAATTGTTTATGTTCATTTAAACAAAATTCAGCCTTTTGGCACTGAAAATATCTGCAGCTGCAGTTTTTGCATACTATAAACTGCTGCTTGTGTTATAATTTCAGCCCTTATGGACCCATTTCCATTTATTCTCCAGAAAATACGTTGCTTTTTGAATTGAAAGTTTTCAAGCTCTCAGTTTGGGTCTTATATCCTCAGATAATGACTGGATAGAAGGCAATAGCATACCTTTTAATACTATTTATCCTATTTAGTACTTTATATATTTACCTGGGAGTTTACATTCTGAGCATGTTTTGAAAACATGAATTATTTCCAGTACTCCTTTCTGGGAAATTGTGTAGTATTATTACTATTATGTGGAGTACAACTTTAAAATTGAAATAGACATTTTCTCACATGAAAATTGTTAAAGTTCTTCAGGTGGTGGGTTTTGAACTCAGGGAGTTGGTAGCCTGAAATCCCTTTCTATAGATTATTGCATCTAATGGAATGAAGTTTCAATAAAACAAGTTCCTCTGCATTCTGCAGTGGCAGACTTGTGGCAGAAATTGAAACTATTGATTTGGTGGCACTTTAACTTGACAAAGGAGGAGTTGAGGTACATCTATAAAGTCAAATCCACACAATCTGAAAGCGGCTTCACATAAATTTCAAGAGACTGGGATGGAAGCCAGTTTTCTTCTGGCAGCCATGTAGGACTGTACAAAGCCTGAGTGAAGTCATTGATCTTTGCATCGTGACCATGTAGATGTATCTGCAAAGGGAGGGCTTGTGTACAGGGGGATGGATTGTACCCAGAGTGGCAACTGACTCTAGCACGGATCAAAGGAATTTCATATGTGACACTGAGGATCGTACATGGCACTGAGTTAGTGCTCTAGAGAAATTTCCTTGGCAGTACATAATTGCAAAACTGTTCCTGTGGGGTTTTAGATGGCTGCATACTTTACCACTATTATAGGAATCTGCTGTATCATTAATCATATTTGGATTTTTTTCCTGGAGCCTTGTCTGTCTTAAAGTAATGAAAATACATGGTAAAGTGTGAGCGCATCATCCATTACTGTTCTAATATAAATGGTTTTGATAAGGTTTAAAAGAAGATGAGCCAAAAAGCCCTGTTGTATTCTGCAAAAGTGCAGCTTTCAAGTAACTCTGGAAAGAGCACCCAGGGTTTGCATATGAAAAGAAATGGTCTTTGTCAGCTTTTAAAAACAAGCATGCAATTTTGGTAAATGTTAGTGACAAGCTCCAACCTAAGTTAACAAAACCATTTTGTGTATGAACAAATTGTTCAGATTCCTTTTAGTGGAGCAGTCTATAGCTAAAATTTGGATTCTATGAGCCTGGGACTAAGTGTCAGTGGTAAAGTGGTCGCATGATAAAACTTTCTTAGAGAGTGGCAAAAGATATTTCTGTTAATTGGGGTAAGTTCAATCGATTATGCATATACAATATTTTGAGTAGAGACATGTTCTATCAAAAATGCTCAAATTAAATACAAACAATAGTAAGTAATTTTTTATCCCATTTCTTGTGTTTAATTAAACAGATTTATTTTGAAATATTTATCTCCCTGGTAAACCTTACATCTCTGGACCTTTCATTTCAGGTAAGATCTGACAGACAAATAGATGTATTTTTCACATTTTTATTTCAGAGTAAATCTATAAGAACATGTAAAGATGGGAATTAGAATTAAGTAGAAAAGAACAAGGAGGAGTTTGGAGATGATCATTTTCAAAAAGAGGATTTCCCTCCAAAATTATTTACCCATTATCTGAGACAAATTATAAATACATTGGCAAAAACAAGGGCATAAATATCTGATGAGAGAGTTCAGCCAGTCATCAGTGCTTGTTGCAGTAACAGTGCTGTAAGCAATTTTTTTAAAAAAATCATTTCATGCTTCGTGTTTTGTGGGTTTCATTTCTTAGTGGGATTCTCAGAGATCAAGACATAACAGGTCTTTCTTTTTTTCTTTTTTTTTTTCTTTTTCTTCTTTTGCCTCTCATCCGCCACCTCCCCTCTAGTAAGTTGCAAATTAATAGAATAAACATCTTGCTTTTGCTCCTTTTTATATTGCCATAGACACTTTTGGTTTGTTCCCTTTGCTTTCAGATCCCATCTTTGATTCTCATTTTCTCTGTCTTGATATAGCAGCATATGGAAAAGTTATATGAAAAATACTCTTTCTAAAATATTAGCCACTTTAGAACAGTAACTTCCAGCATAAAACTGTGCCATCAGAGACCAACCCCTCCTTTGCTGGGAAGCTGTATGAGGAACAGCTGAGGTCACTTGGTCTCTTCAGCCTGGAGGAGACTGAGGGGAGATCTCACTGTGGTCTTCAGCATCCTCACAAAGGAAAGCAAAAGGACAGGTACTGATCTCTTCTCTCTGGTGACCACTGACAGGACACGAGGGAATGGCCTGAAGTTGCATCAGGGGAGATTTAGGATGGATATTAGGAGAAGTTCTTCACCCAAGGGTGGGCACTGGATCAGGCTCCCCAGAGAAGTGGTCACAGCACCTGGGTGACCACAGACAGAATTCAAGGAGCATTTGGATAATGTTCTCAGGCTCATGGTGTGATTCTTGAGGCTGTCCTGTGCAGGGGCAGGATTTGGGCTTTAGAGATACTTGTGGGTCCCTTCCAACTCAGGATAGTCTATGATTCTATGAAGCCAATCACCTTGGTGCAACAACTAGAATTCATAATGGAACTTAAAACATACCTTTATTCTCTGTTTCTTTAGAGCCTCTATCCTGTGAGCACAAAATAGGCAAACCTTTAACATTTGAAACAATAATATGTGTTTCTTTTCTCTATATGCTGTAGAAATGAAATACTTGAAACCTCAGCTTTGTGTTAATAGTTAATTTTAAAAAACTCACAGTAAAAAGCCATGTGCTAGACCTCTTCCAATATTTCAGTTGAAATACTGGTAAAAAATGAAATACATGACGGGAATAAAAACAGGAAAATGAAATTTTGCTCCATAAGGATGTATTTTTATTTTATGTGCCTCAAATATCCAGTCTCAGAGGCAGTTAAAAAAGTCAAAGAGTGTGGCTAATTCCTGGCAGTGATAAAAAGGCTTAGGAAACAGATGTTCTGATGCCACTTGTCAAAAACATGAAGACACTGATATTTTGGACAAAAGCCCATGAAAAGGACATGGGTTTAGTAACATGAAAGGACAGAAACTAACATTTTCTTCATTTGGAATGTCACTATTTCTCATTAATACTAATAGAACCTAAAGGCATTCTTTGAACAATTCCTAGTTAAAGTATGTATTTTCTGTCTACCGATAGCATTGTACTGGTTGTATGTTACCTCAGACTGCTCTGATCGACTGACATGTTTCATACTAACTCCTTAGGATCCTATTTATGAACATATTTTAATATGGTTTTGTTGTTTCTGTGATGGAAACTCCAGGAGACTCCATATGGACAATTGTGCCTAAGCGTGATCTGTCTGTTTGTCCTAAAGTGAAAGAACTGAATAATTTATTTGAAATCAGTGGGAACTATTGTATGCTGAAAAGAAAAAAAACAGGATCCAAGGAACTCAAATCTTTATTGCTGGGATAAATGAAAGAGCTGGATGTGGAATAATGGTATTGTAGAAGTATTGTGTCCAAATGAACAAAGGAGACAACAACTTCATTGCTTTTTATGAAGTTGTGGTTAGTATAGGTTCAGTTTTACTGTGACAGATTTGTTGCCTTATTCTGTACGGATTTCAAACAAATTAAAACAAATGTCTAGACAAGCTTTTACTTTTAGTTGTGGAATAAGGGACAAGTGAGTCAACATCCCTGCCTGGGGATACACAACTAAGAAAAATTTTCATAATCAATTGACTGTTAAAAAACTAACAACTGCCATCAAAGTCAGGACTAATGTATGGCAGAATAAATAATTACATTTTGATCTTAGACATAGCAAATTTCTTAATCTTTTTGTGGATCTATTTTAATTTTGGAAACAGGAAACATTAACATGAGAGTTAGTTCAGAAGATGACACAGCGCTGCCTTGCCATGTTTAACAAGGTGCAGCTCATTAGATAAGTCACATCTGTGTATATATCACAAATTATTATATATCTTACTGCCCACAAATGCTGGGTAAGGGAGAAGAGTGAATAATGAACAGTGCAGAGTTAACAGTTTCCAGAGAAAACAGACAGTTTCCAGGGAAAACAGACAGCATAGTGATAAAGGGACCATAGTGATAAAGGAACCAATTCCACTGCTGCTCAGTGAGTCTAATGCTATCCCTGGAAATGCATATTTATGACTAATATGTAAATGAAGCCATGTAAAGCCATCCTTGGCTCTGACTAGGTATAAAGCACTAAACAAATGGAGAATTAAAAATGAAGACAAATACTCTTTATGTTAGACAATGTCTTTTAAATAAAAAAAAGCTGGCAAAAATATACTAGTATAGAATGGAAACATCAAGAGAAATGCTATTTTTGAAGTGATTTACTGGAAAATTCCTTGAAAAAAACAATTCCTTTGCATAGAACATTTGATGCTAATGCCACAAGAATTTTCTTAGCTATGGAGTTTCCATTGAGGTAATTCTCTGAAATGTTTCATGTCCCTTATATTGTAGACAACCCAAATATGGTAAAGGTGATTATTTCAATTTTATTAATAACTCTAAATAATACTCAGAGAACAGGAAATATAAATCTCAGGGCTAAGCAAACATTAAAGCAGTGAAAGATATTCAAGGCAGAAAACGGTGTGAGGTAGGATGCCAAAGACAAATACTTCACAGGGTGATTATCCTTTAAGCAGATGGTGCATAGAGGACTAGACTGGTTTTTGTGGCACTGTAGGTATCACATGGCACATGTTGCTCTAAGAATAATGAAGACATTTGCCAACCCAAAATTAAGGGGAAAATGCATCATGCTATAACTAATGAGCTGTCTGAGTTATTTTTGACTCAGTTTATTAAGAAAGGATTGGAGCAAACCACAGCAATAAATCTCTGGCATGCATACATCCAAGACTGATTTGCATTCAAGGTCATGACAAAGTTCAGCAAAAATGCAGATCTGAGCAGAACAACTCTTCATGTATCATGGGTTGCTGTGTTTCTTTTCTTTTTAGGCAGCTCTAAAGAATAATGATGATTATTATATCACGGTGGATAAGATGTTAGGGACAGTATGTACTTGTGCATATTTGTCTTTCAGTGTTTGTCACATGCCCACTTTCCAGTTAGAGTGGAAAACATTCAATACTGAACTTCACAAGTTTATAAAAAACCCCCAAAGTAGCTGTTGAGTCATAAAGAATATTTCTTCTGAGGAAATTTTATTTTGATTGTGGTTTAGGACCTGGAAGATTGTCATGTATCTGACTCTGGTGTGCATCTTCACTAGATTCAAGCTCCATTTCAGTGATCTGATTTCTGTGGCAAAACCAAAGTACTTAAAATAGACTTCAACTCATCTAGGATCCTAACTTTCTCCATTAATTTTATGTGGCAATAAACATCCCACCTTAGTAATTTTATTTCGGTTTTAAGTTTAATCAATTAGACATTTACATACCCTCTGAGCAGTAGTTATCCATATCACAAATCTGGATAATTTAATTTACATGTGAGTTTAGAGATCATGATTTTATATTTTTTTATAGTTCAGTCAGGGGATAAATGCAGTAATATAGATGTACTAAAAAGTAAAATGGGAAATATGCCAAGTCTTCAATGAAACCTAGAGTGGATTCAGTATTTATTGAAGTAAATCTGTTTATTTTTAATGTGAAAACCCTAATTTATACACTGTGGCTAATAATTAGTCTGCTTTTCTCTCTGGAGTTCATCAGTGTGGTCCCCATCAGCTTACTGATGCTGCTCATGTGATAACTACACTGTGTCTTCTTTACTTCTGTTGTATTTTTATGCCTAGCAGTATATAGCTTTTGCATTCCTGAGATTGTAGTCCTTGGATAACAAGGTTACAGTGAATGAGAAAATTTTTCTTCTCAAGTAAGACAATAATTTCCTACATATATAAGAAGAAACTATTGCAGAGAGACCACTAATCTGATAGTTACTGAATATTTTTATATAAATAAAAATACATTCCTCCTTGTGAAGGAATCTCAGGAGTCATGTTCATTATTGCTATCACTACTAAAAACTCCTGGAGGAAAAGCAAATAATTAAAACATCCATCAGCAACGAAATCTCTCGTCATCTAGTCTCTGCATTAGAGAATACTCATAAAAGACAGTGTATGAGGCTAAATCAATTTAATTAATTTCAAAGATATGTCTATAAAAATGAAATTAAAAAACAGGAAATTGAAGCAAAAAGCATGGTATTTTTTGACATTTTTTGAATCAGGGAATAGAGATGGATGGATTCTATTTTATTAAAAAAATATCAAGCTATTAATTTTAAAAAAATGAACTAATGTTGGCCAGTTAAAAATAAAGGTTTTTTTGTAATTTATTTTGTTTGTATTCAATTAAAGTTAAAGCCCTTAGATTTGTCATGTAGAGCAACCCCTAAAGGCAGTTTCATTTGATTCCTTCAACAGGTTTTACTTTAGGAGAATATTCTTACAAATCTTGTGAGTCTCTCTTGCTGCAGTGCTGAAAAGATATAATGTGAACAGAGGCAGATGAGGATGTGGTGTGTCAAATGAGTCTTTTTCTTATGTGTTCCTATGCCTCTGTAAAATTACTTTTTTCACATAGGCTGATTATACACTTCGCATATGAAACATTTTCCTGTCAGTGGTATTTTGCTGAAATAAAAATTCCCCAGGAAAAGCAATAACTTTTGCAGAAAATTTCCACTTAGTTCTAGGTCAGGTCAAATTTAATCTCCCTATTGCCTGAGTCGCTTTCTGCTTTGGTCTTTTGTGTTTGTTGCATTATGTAGAAACCAGAGGGCCCAGATGCACTGCAGACCGTGTGCCAAATTATGTCCTGCCTCCATACTTGGATAAGTGGGAATGATTGCTACCATCATCACAGGTTGTTGTCCATGGACAGAAAATCTACACATGAAGGTCACACAGGAGCATGAGGTGCCGGAACTGGACCCCTGACAAACATGCCTTTACCCTTAGCAGCCTTTTAATACTTCCCTTTCCATATGCACATTTCAGAAGAAGGAAGAAGAGGTGCTGATGATTGCTTTGCCACCACATATCGGCATGGTCTCGCATGGCTTATGTATTGCTAATTTGGGTAGAAATAGCAGTGAAGACAGCTGAGGATTGCTTGTGCGAGCTGGCAAATGTAGGGGCTCTGGAGCACTGTTGTCACGCTGTCTTCATTGCTTTTATCTCTGCTGCATAGACGGAAGCTTCATTGAGTGAGTCTGTCTTTTGTAGTTATGTGCTGAATTTCTCCTTAGCCGTGTTAATCTCATCTGTGGCTGGCATCGTTTAGTAGTTCAAGTGACTCAAAATCTTTCATCTCTTTTTCTTCCTTCCTTCTCTACCAGTGATGCAAATGATTTTCCTATGGAAAGAAGGAAACCTGGGTTGGCTATGTGATTTTACATTTTACTACAGCCTCACTAATAAATCTTCTGGAAACTACAGCAGCAGCCATAAGGGCTTTTAAAACAAGCTGGACCGAAGGTGCCACTGTGCAGAGCCAAACTGGAAGTCTTAACACGTGCAGGTTGGATAAATTACTCAGGAATATTTTAGAGCTGACTGTATTTTGATTTTTGCAGCTGTAACAACCTGACCACTCAGTCTAAGCTATAATGCTGCAACATACAGCTCTATGTGAGCTGAAACAATCCCTGGTTGCATGGTAATGGTGAACAATGCCCTTTGGAAGTGTGAATTGGAAGCAGTATTAGAAGGAGTAATTTCATTTCCCTTTGTTTTGCAAATTTTTTACCATTACTCATGAACTAATCAGGCTGTATTTTCTCTTTTTTTTATCATTTATTTTATGTCACCTGAAATTTAAAGTGAGTAGAATTAGCCACATTGAACAGGACTAGAAGTCTTACTGATATTTTCATTCATTCCTTACTGTTCTCTAGTTCAGCAGACAGAAGAAAAAAGTCGTCATTATTAGGTTTATTTAATAATTTAAGCACCTCACAGAGCTAAGGCTGGGTGAAGGTGAATATACTGAAGACACAGTTCAAAGAAAACCCTCAACACTCTGGCTGCTACTACTTCTTTGAAGTGGCTCAACCCTTGAAGTGTATAATTTTTTAGCAATAAAAGCCTCAGACATCTTGCTGCTTTTGTGAAACTCTCAGGTTGCCTTGATTTAGAGTCATTTAGCACTTGTCTCCCAAATAAATCCACTTAGAATGAAGATGTTCCTGCTTCCACATGTAAACATGTATTCACACACACTCACATATATATCTATTAATTATTCATTAGATGCAATTAATAAATGTCCTTCATGGCAGAGAGGGCTCTTCCTTTACAGCTGAGATTGCCACATCCAATGTAAAGTCTGGATCCATCTTTGCATTGTAGGAAATCTTGAAATCTGTTTCATAGAGTGGCATGGTGAATACTCCCCACAGGCTCGCTGCAGAATATCCATGTGAAAAAGAGTGTTTAAATGATCTGTTGATCAAAATAATTAGAACAAGAGACTAAATTTTCAATATCTCTGGGAATAAATATCAGAACTGTAAGCACAAATGGCTTATCTCTGTTGGAAGCTTATTGATATAAAAGTTGTTCAGCCATGGTTCGAAAAAAGTGGAACCAATAAGTAAGATATTTTTATAAACAAGTTTATAGCAAAATCTTGCCCATGTAGGAAAAAGCTGTATGAAAGAAGCACTCAGTAAAGTGCTATTCTTTCTCCAGTTTTTTTTCAACAGGATCAGTGCAGTCAATTACCAAAGGCTTCAGAAGGGCCGATAAACAAGGAAATATAGGTCTCACAAATACAATAGCTAAGTTTATGTGTGCTTATGCTAAGTTTAGGCTTATATATGAGCACTATTTTATCGTTGTCCAGGCAGTTCCTTCTGTGGTCCTTGACATGGTAGCAGCCTAAGTGGAAAAAAAATTCTTCTATGTAACACCCAGCTATTGTTCAATAAATATTCAAGGTGCAGCTGCTTTGTTTTGGGTCTCAGCATAAAGATGGGCTGGTAACTGCAAGGGAAATAAGCAAGAAATAAGGTTTGTGGGGATAAGAGATTTATTTGCATCCTTAATTTGACAAAAAAAGGATAGAGAAATGAAGATGAAGAAGAAAAACAGGGGGAACAGATGAATGAGGGACGCACTAGGAAGTGCTTGAGATTGGAGGACTGGATTTGGAAGTGAGGAGATAAGCTTTCAAATTCCTTATGGAAGAATTTGCTTATAATTTTTTACAGGATAGGAAGGAAGAAAGTAAAGCATGTTGTGTAGACTAGGAAAGTGTTGCCATCATTTTACCACCTTTCTCTTTAAAAAAAAAATTAGCTGTATATTTTAAGAACAGTGTTATAAAAGGAAGCAGGATAAAGGGATAGTTTGAGCAGTGAATCAAAGGTGATGAGAAGCAGCTAGGAGCAGAGAAGATGTATTGTCAACTGGGACAATGGAAGAACCAGAAGTAAGGGAGTTTGACTCAACTTCAAAGCAGATCCACTGAAAAGCTTTATTTTTCATGAGTGCTTGAAGTATTAGAATGATTCCATTTATTAACTTAATGCTCTTCTTTAAGGTATTCTATTTTCTTCACCTTTTCTGGTACAGTGTGTATGTAGTGTTTAAAACTCATGAAATGTACATGTGCATTGTCATGTCACAAGTCTCATGTCAGTCAACTCTAGTCCAATCTTCATTCAAGTTAGTAAATTTTCTACCTTGATAACATTGATACAATTAAAAAAAAAAAAAAGAAAAAAAAAAGAAAAAGTAGACCAAATAGACCTCTGTTAAATCTGGTTTTTATTTTTTAGTCTTTGAGTGGAAAACGTATGGTGGTGCTTCCTGCATCATCTGTACTTAAAATCCAGAATGCTGTCTATCCTTAAGAGCAGGTTTGCTTCCAGCGACAGTCAGACTATCATAACAGAGTTTCTGCTATTGTGAGTTTTTATGATCAGTATTTTCCTGATTAGTTTACAGCCTGTTTAAAAAACTTATTTTATTTGTGATACAGTTAGTATTTATAGACTGCAGATTGTCTTATGAATTAGATTAAGGTCCTTCAAGGTTATAGAACTGCCTTAGCAACACAATTTCCCTCCTGAGCTGTGTTTCAGAGAAAGGAAGAAATACTGCTGCTGTCATGGCTGCTGAATTCAGTGCTGCCAGCAACTCTGAAAGCCTTTGTAGAAAACAGCAAGTCAGTAGCAAGTGTAAGACAGAATATAAATTTTCAAAGCAAGTCCACAAGTAGCAAACTGTGAACATACAGTGCAAGAGAGGCAAAAGTGTGTTACATCATGAATCACATCAAAACAAATAATTTTGGAAGTCATCAGTAACAGATGACTGTGATGAAATAGTAAGATGGGGAATGGAAGTTTCAAAATAATAGCAGGTGCAGTAAATTAAAGTGGAAATGAGAGAATCCTAAAATATTGTAATTGGCTTTTATCTCAGATGCTGGGCTGTGCTCTGAATTTTCAGCTTGAAGACAAAATGAAACTTCTGAAAAATAGATGCTAGGAACTGTAGCTTTCTACTAGGTGGAGGACAGGAAGGATGGAAACACACTGTGCTTTACAGGAGCTTTTTTCAGCTGTGGTTAAAGCTGTAAGTAATTGATAACAGGTGACCCCTAACTCAGCATGGAGAAGGCCTAACCCAGTTCTGGGAGAATTTTGATAACAATTTTTTTTAAAGTGCATTGAATTCAGGAGCAGATTTTTAATAACCAGCTGCACAATATATCACCAAATGTCATCAATATGGAAGTTCAATTAATTCTAACACATTTGGAACAGTCACGGTAATGCTGTAGCTGCTGTAAGAACTCAGTTGGACACAGGGCATTTTCTTCTCCAGCTGTCTCTCTTCCAATGCGCAAGCCTGCGGTACAGATGGAATTCCAGCCAGACCAGGCTTGGCTGTGCTCTTGCAGAGCTCCTTGGCTCCTTTGCCGCACGGAGGAGCTGTGCAAAAAGCCGTGGTGAGGAGGTGTTGGCACCAGATCTCCGTGGTGAAGTGCGCTTGCTTCAAGCCCTGGGTCATCACTGTGAGAGCAGAGAATATCCTGAGAAGAAGGTGCTTAGGGGGTCAGAGCTGCTCTGGTGTGACAGAACCTGTGCGGTGCTGGGAGACGGAACCTTCAGGCTCTGTGTTTCCCAGAGAAATGCTACAGAGGGAAAGCTGTGCCTCTGCCTGTGGTAAGACCTGGCTTCGTACCTGACTGACATGAATTGAGGGTAGTTTGTGTTCTTCCTTAAATCACAGCCTGCAAGGAGCCCAACCACTTCCTTCAGATCTCCCTGTACGGAAGGGCCAGCTTTTGGCCCCAAATTTGCCATATCAAGTTGACATCCACCTACAAAATTTTTGCCTGGAAGTAAGAAGCTGATCAAAACACAGATGGGGAAACCAGAAGAATAGCATGCAGTGGCTATTGCCAACATTGAGACTAAAATAATCTGTGTCTCAATAACAAACTCACGATAGATGTGTTCTAGTGCGAGGTATTTGTGCAATACATCACATACATTTATACTTTAATGGGGAGACTGTTATGACTAAGGTATAATGTGTACAGTCTTTTAAGGCCAAAAGATATGTACTGAGTGAATAAGGTAGATTTATAGTTTAATAGTCCCTTTTGAGGACATATAACAAGATAAATTTGAAAAATGTAAACTATACCATCTACAGGTCAGTAACTGTAAGAAACTGAAGAGATGTTTCAGTTCAGAGGAAATTTCTGTTATTTATTTTAAATCTATAACCTTAGCTGTAACTGTGAAAAAAGCATCAGTAAAGACATCTTTAGCACATTAGCAGTATTTCATAAGTCACCAGGTAAATAGAATATTTCAGCTTCTGGGAAGTACAAATGTTGCCACCAAGAAAAAAACTCCATTGAATAAGAAGTTACTGTGCCTCTAATAAAACTAAAAAAACCTTTTTTGAAGATCAGTATACCAAGTAAATGTATTACTTCGGAGCTGTGGTATGAGAACGGAGGAACTATTAAGGTCTATCCACAAACTTTGATAAGGGATTAGAATATTTAAACAATTTTTAAAGCTGAATTGTAGTTGTTGACATTTTGCATTGAAACATTTTAGCAATTTTGTTTTACATGGGCATTACTGCTATTTTATTATGGTACTATGTATTAGAATTCCATGTAATGGTGGAGCATTAATGTGCAGGAATTCTTGCTGTGTTAGAGTTATGTGCAGCTGTCAATTTACAGCCTTTATGTTCAGTTTGGTAAAAGCTGTGCAAAATATAATCTGCAAATTTCTGATTGAGTCCAAAGCACGAGCATTTGTAAGACTAAGAACTAAATACGTGTGTGATATGGTAGTTCTGGAGTTAAAGGGGAATAGGTAATTTTAAATAATAAAAAGATAATTTTTCAGGACACACAAAATCAGGCATCTAGAAAAAAAAACTTATCTTCTTAACTTTTGTTTTCTGTGCCATATTTTTAGTTTATTTGCACAATTACTAAACTGTTGCTATCACAATTATTAAAAATTAAATTATTAAAAATTAATAGGAACAGAAACTGTTCAAGAAATCACAGCATTGGTCAGGTTGGATCACAGTGATCTGGTCCAACATCCCTTCTCAGTCAGGGTCTTCCTAGAGTACATAGCACAGGATTGTGTCCAGAGGGTTCTTGAAAATCTCCAGTGAAAGAGACTCAGTATTCGATGAGCTGGGACTTCCTTTCTGTGTGGTGATATTTTTAGTTATTTCTGAACCAAACTGAGAGATGGGCAACATAGTAGACATTGTATTCTAGATATTTCAGAGGGTATGTAACCCTCTGATCCTTCCCCTAATTTCTAGGCCAAGTAAAAACTAATTTTGGTTCCGAAGTCGAGGAAAGTCTACAATGCAGTGGGGAGCTTTAATTATATCTTTAGGCAAACCAGCAGGGATAGGTAATGGAAGCATCAGAAGAAATTTTGAGGTGGGCTGGAAACGAGAATGTTTGTTTCTACTTGCTTCTCTTGGCCATCCCACAGTGAGGCCCGGACAGGTTTGTCTGTTCCTGCTGACATTACAGCCCCTGCCCACAGTGAAGTCCTGAGCCTAATAACAGGAAAAATAGGAGTGGGTTTTTTTGTTGATATAGTTTAAGCTTCTTAATAGTTTTCATATGCTTTTTCTTTGTGCCTAGTTTAGTCGTAGTCAATGCTAAATGACAGTGAAATTCTTCCTAACGTGTTTGAAATTGCATGTGTTCATGAGGTTACCTCAAGTTTTCGATTTAATTAAAGCCCAAAGAGTCTTTGTTCAGTCTGCATTTATTTTGCAGTTGTGTGGGTGTATATGCATGTATTTTCCTTAAATTGTATTTGTGCAATCTCATTTCTTCCGTGAAAGATTTTGAAGCAATAAAATGTTGCAAGTATTACTATAGCAATAAAGATCTTAAGAGTATCAAAAATAGTTTATTAAATCCCACTCTAGGATTGGTACCCCTGCAGTTCCAGCATCACTGTCTTTTACTCGGTGAATTTTCTGTTTTTTCTTTGAAATATGGAATGAGTGTGACATATGGTAGTCATATATGAAATGGAGGTGTCCATTAGCAAAGATACTTCACATGAGAGTGAAATGTGACTGGATATGAGAAAAAATAAAGCATCATTCCAAGTGCCAGGAAAGATATAAGATGTGGCAGTTTTCTAATTTATGCCACAGGAACCTAAGAATAAATATGTTGTCAAATTAGTTATGTAGCTGTTAAATGAGTAGAGGAGAGAGGAGTATATTAGCAAAATCTTATGATCCCTGCATGCCAGTTTTAAGTGTAAGAAATTATTATAATATTAATCCAAACCTTCCAACATCAAGTAGGAAGCTTTGGACAAAACCATTTGAACATGCAGCCATTGACATAAAATAACAAGGGGTTTATGCATATATATATATATATATATATATATATATGATTGCTTATCATTAATAGTGACAGGAGATTTCAGTGTGCCAAGATTCTGTTGTGCAAAATGATACAACTTCTTTTAATAAATCAACCACTTGTTTCAAAACCTTATTTCCAAATGTTGGACTTGACATTTGAAATTAGTGAACTAAATATTGTATCAAAAGATAATTAAAGGACTCCTAGTGCTCCAAGTCAACGTCCATATCCTCAAATATGATTTGAAGTCTTTTGTATTGTGTAGAAATCACTGGACATGACTATGCTGTAGTAAAAAATATATCATATTCACAGTAGGAAAACATTTGACTTACATTCTGATATTTTTTTATTTTAAATGTTATATCTTGGAAAAATTCTAATTTCCTCAGTAGATTTTTAACTCATGCATAAATCTCTAAGTACTGAGGTTTCTGAGACTGCCCACTGTTTTTCTTCCCTTGCAAGCCAAATCACCTTTTCTACAACAAAATATAAATGTTTTTATGTTTAACATCAGGTTAAGGAAAAATCAGCTTCCTCAGATCTCTTCTTTCCCCATGCCTTTCTGTCTCCAAGTGGTTTTTGAAAGTCAGTCTCTTTTCATGTTTCCTCAGGTGCTTCGTAACACAACTGTGAAAGCAATGTTGTGGTTTCATTCATAATGCATGTGTCAGATACTTTACTCTTTTGGACATCTTTTATCCCTAATTTTGGACAAAATTAGGGATAAAATATGTTGGATTCTATGACAACACTTGGCATGACTTTTAGACCCATTTCGTTTAATCTGCAGGTGTTTGCTTTGGAAGGCAATTGGGCATCTCTATTCTTTTGAAGTTTCCCATACATTAATATCCCCATCTGTCTCCTTGCTGTTTGGGTTTTTCTGATGTGTTTCATAATATAAAAATCAATATTGAAAAGGCAGTGGTTTTCTCACAACCCCGTGGATTTGTGATGATTTACCAAATAAAAACGATTAACTTAATAAAGTCTGAGAGCTACACTAAACACTTCTCAAACTTCCAATTCATTTTTTTTCATATACAGTTACACTGGAGTTTAATACTTTCTTGTGGGATAGGTGTTTATAGAGTTTATTAGAATTATTTACTATATTAATCTTTGTTAGATGACCATGATGTTGGTATATCTTTGCCTGAAAGAATGTGACTGAATTTGCCTGTGCCACAGTTCCTTTCACTGTGGTAATTTGTAATGCTTTCAACGTCTGCTGAAGTCCCATTGCTTCATCAGTGGTAAGTCTGAAAGTCATTACGTTGAAATAACAATATGGGCTTCTGGAATAATACTTCAGTAGGAATTACATATCTTTAGTTGTGTATGCTGCATCTCATTGCAGTAATATCTCAGGAATAAGAGTTTATATCCAGGAAAGATATCATAATGTATTAAATACCACATGGTGCCTATAAAAGAAATATTATCAGATATCTGGGTTAAAATCTTGAGTTCTTCTATTTGTCAGTAGTAATGTATAATTTGCAAGTATTTACTAGCTTCTTATTCAGCACAGGTGCACCATCCTTATGATAAACTTATGGATGTCTTTAGAAGAGTTACTAAAGTAATCTATTATCTGTGTAATTATACAGAGAACATTTTTCCAATTGAAACTAATTTTATATGAATCAGGAAATTATCTATAAATATCAGAGCTGATCATTTATCTTTAGTTGCAAATCAATTACCAATGTATCAGAGCAGTGTCAGAACTTAACAAACATTTCAGTCAATACTTCATGAAAAAAATCAGTTTTTATGTTGCTGATGAGCTGTACACTTTTCTTCCTGTATAGGATATCACATATCATGTGGCAATATTTCCATTTTTTGTGTTTGAATAAGATGGAAAAATATACCAATGGCATAGGACACATCAATTTTGGGCAATATCATTGTACTTTAATAGAACATTATATTTTTACTAATAAATCAATAGTCATTTTTGTAGTAAGAACTGATAAATAGGAAAAAGGCTGAGATCATGCATATTTATTAGTTTACACATGGATTCTTTTTTTTTAAATGTTTAGAAGTAGGAAAAATGCTTTAGAATTTGGATATGTCAGCATTGCTTTTCTGTATCCCTCATCTAAACTTCCCTGTGCCTTCTTTGGTATCTGAATATTACCTTGAAAAGATATGTATTGATATATGTTTCAAGTGATTTTGTGTTCCTTTTGAATCCCATATTGATTAAGCCTGCTTAGTTATTTGCAACGTAAAGTGTCTTGCTGACAGGTTATGGGAATGCCTCCTGGAAAGGAAACATAATGACATTGCACAGGCTGATTGCTCTCAATTACATGGAGCATGCAAGGTTTGTTTACAAACTCTCAGAAGGAAGATACTGTGGTTTTCCCACTGCAGGCTGATATCAAAAGAACTCTCTGATGCTGCGGGATATGATTTGGTTATGTTATTTGATCATTTAGTGTGTTTGATGAGAAGTGAAAGTGAAATACCAGGAACATGCAAATAATGTTGTACTTACAGTGTTTTGTAATTCCTGCTTAATTAGCTACAGGGCAAAAACCACTTGCTTTTGAAAAAAGTCCCAGAGGATTTTAATTTTGCTAAGATGATATCTAAACAATGGTTATGAGAATGGCACTGGAAATGGGGAGTATACCTTGTTCCTTTTACATGTGTCATTTCTGTTATTTTTTTTTAAAGTGTCTTTATTCAGTTGTTGCTTCTAAATAAGACTTCAAAATATGCCCTAGTGATAGGTTCTTTAATATACAGTGCGTTGCACTCTGAGGATCCCAATGCAATCAAAAAGGGAGTACTCTCTATTTTGAGAGGCTATGCCTTCATTAGGTTGTTCTCTCAAATTCTCCAGTAAACTTCCCCGTGAAACAATAGGGTTTTTTTATTGGGAACACTTTTTTTCCCCCCAAGAGATAATAGTAAGTTCAGAATTACAAGGACACTAGAAATTGAAAATCTGCAATTTTTCAGGGGTACCTCATTATCATTTTTGTATTCATTGCACTTAATCTCAGGAAAAATGTGAATTTTCAATAATGCTTCCAGATAGATATTCAATTTACTATTACATGCATATACTTGTATTGAAAAAAGAGCTAAAGATTTGCTTCTAAAAAGACTTTGTGTTCATGGTAAGCGATGCACCAGGAAAGTAGGTTAAAAACATGTTGCTAGGAAACAGAAGAGGATCCTAGCAACTGCTTCTGAAAATGAAAATTGTATGCCTGTGTAAGGATGGAGTTTCAACCCACAGCAATCCAGCTAGCTAATACTGTTCTTAAAGAGGATGAATTCTGTAGCCTCGATCTTTGCTGTTTTATTAGTAAAACAGTATTTCTTATTTAGAATTGTGTTCTTAGAAAAGGAAAATGATTTTTCATCCATTATAGTATCTTACAGTGTACTGGTAACATGCTCACTATTCAGCTGGACTAGAATTTTAAGCTTTTGAGACCCACATTCCTCATTTATATGCAGGACTCACTAGTCAGAAAGATGCTCATTAACCTGTGGCTTTATGCAATCAATACTCTAACAGAGTATTTGTTTTATTGAATTTTATTGTTATGTTCAGGGATTTAACACCTCGGGGAAGAGGTATGCAGTTGAGGTCCCAAATTATTTTTAGGAAAAGAAATAATAAGGGATTTTTAAAATGCATGTAGCCAGCTCTTCTTTCAGCACTAGTTTAATTTCCTTCTGGGACTTTCACTTTTCCATCTTCTTTTCCCTCTTGCTGTCATTTTCCTCAGTAGTTCACCTCATAACATTTGTATCTTTGCATTTCTGCCAACCCTTTTCTCCATTCCTCTTGCATTTCTTACACAGTCATCCTTCCTTCTATTTTGCCAGACCTTGCCTTCTCCTCTCTCTCTTAGCCCTCCCTCTTCCCTGATCCACACAGTTATATTCATTTCCCCTGATGAACCTTTGCATTGGAAAATAGGGCATTAGTTACAGAAGGCTGGGATTCATTCTGGTGTTGCTAACTTCCTTCAAGGCAGATAGGTTTTTATTGGAGAAAGCAGCAGAATGGTAAAGTCCTTTTTATCTTCACTGTAGGCTAATGCTGTGCAAGCCCAGGACCACTTGATCTACGTCCACGTCACTTTTCTATCTGCGTATATATAGACACTTAAATACTGTCATAGATAGCATATGGCCTTAAATTTGTATGTATATTCTTTTGCATGTATGTGTAAGGCTGTCTTGATCCTTCCCTCGATGTCGAGATAAGCACTGATATAGGAGTGCTATAAAATAGGTCAACATGCAGAGCTGGTGTGGATTCCAGCGTGTGTTATCCTTCTGTGTGATACACTTGAGTCAACTTCAGAGCAATTAAAAGAGTTAAGTGTGTTAAAAAACCAAGGCAGTTATTGTGATATGACATTCTGTGCCCTACAAGTGACAGTCTGTTAAGGAGTAGGAAATCAGAAGGTTTAGATATTGAAAAGGACAGAAATAAGGGATGGCGGGTGAAGAAAAAAAAATCATATGTGATTTAATTTACTCTCTGCAGCTATCTCAGGTAAAATACCTATGCATATAAGTAAATGTCACTAAGGAGTACCTTTGGAGAAATTATGATTTATAAAGTGGGAATATTTTGGAGGAAGAACATGAGTGAGTCAGGCCATTGTGAAGAATTATTTGGTTTTTTATAGGTATATGATAGGGAAGACTGTGGAAATTGGAAAAAAAAAGAAACCCTTCTTTCTTCATTGTGGTTTTTGAGAATTTGGGTACCATATAAAATAACTGATTAGAGGTGCAGGGGTATAAGTTATCTTTTATGAATATTTGTGGTGGTTTAGTTTGGGCATGTCAGTGATGAACTATAGGAGCTGTTGTGATGCAGCTGGACAGCTCTTCTTTCACTCACCAGTCAGAAAGTAGCCAATCAAGACCTGAACCAAAACAGCAATTTTCTCCCTATTCATCTACTGACTCTTTTTATGTCCTTCTTCTTCAAAAGCTTAGAGAAATAACTTTTAGACTTTATTCTTTGCAAATGGAGGAAAAACACTGGACTAGCTGTGTCCACAGAGGTAGGACCTGGATCCAAATGTGGGACTCTCTTATTCGTTATTATGGTTCCATAGCCTGGTTGTCTTTGCTGAGACATAGCTCAGGTACACAGACCTTGACCATTTAAAAGATGATTGTTCAGAGCAGTTAATTTCAAGTTATTCTAAGCAGCAATAGTTAAAAGGTACCTAAGTTCCAGCACTGTGTTTTTTCTTCTTTGTGTGTCTAACTTGGAAGCAATTTCTGGACCATAGAGTTTGTGTTCTTGCAGAAACTTCTGTTTTATTGAGATTGAACTTGCTTGTCCTCTGCAATGGGAGTGTGATTGTGCCACCATGGCTGCGGTTTAAGTACGGGAAGATCCTTGTGTGGTAGGATTTTTAAATGATGTGGTTGTAAGTAAAATTGCAGAAGACAGTTATGCATAATGCAAAATGAACAAAGTTCTTCCTGGCAGTGATAACATTTTAGAGTTTTACTATGTGTGAAAGCTATCTTGAACTACATAATCTTCTAAACCTTTCTTAAACATTTCATACTTAACATAAACTGAATTTGATGTAATGTACAACTATATTTTAATAACAAAGCGTATGCTAGTCTGCTTAAGGAAGAATAGAAATGTACTGCAGCTATCTTGTGTCACTCACACCTGTTCTTATGATGAAATAGGATAAAAGGATTGGGTTCTCAAAAGGTAAGGGACAGAAAAGTGTGGGATATAGTTTTTTTGGTGGTAATGAAGCTCTTTCAACTGTAAATTGCTGTAGCTTCTGCTACTCTTTAAGTCTAGTTGCTAATCAGGAAAGGATTTAAATGACCTCTACTGTTTCCAGATTAGCAAGCAGGCAAAATGCTAGAACAGAAGCCATATTAACTATCTGTACATGCTTGTGTAACTTAAGGATAGCTATTAGGGATCTACCTACCTGATTACAAAGGTGGATGTGGGAAAAAGTTTTAATATTCTGCAAATCTCAGACAACAATGTGAATGTCTTGCTGCAAGTTATTTATTTATTAGTTATTTATGTTATTTATGCAAGTTCTGTAGCATTGTAGTCTAAGTACTTCTAAATACAGCTGTAATTAAAAATCAAATATAATACCTAATTGTGTGCAACTGAAAAAAAGGACACAGGATAGCTTTTAATAGATGCAAGGAATCACATATTTGGTTTATGAAAATGAAAGTTTTTCCCATATTTTATCTGCTAGGAAACGTCAAAATTCCAGTAGGGTTTTAGGCATCCAAATGTCCCAGTAATTTACGAATTGATGCCCACTTAAGTGACATTATTTCAAAAAATCAACATCTCCAGTCATTCAGAACTAGTGAATTGCATGCACATTTGTATTGTAGTATATGGGATGGCATTACTTTAGTAAGGTCATACACAAATGATAATATGTGGAAGAAATCAATGTGTGTGAAAAAGCTTAAAGAACTGAATGAAAACACAAGAGCTGAACATTTTTAGGGGGTGTGGGATGGTAGAAATAACTGGAGGAAAGATAGCTATTCCAGATCTAGGGATCGTGTCCAAGGCTACTGTAGCATCCTAAGTGAGTATCTCCCTTTTAGAATAACTTGTTTCTCTTCCATGCTAATTTCACGGGTCATTGGAGAAACAGATCCATTTTATACCTGCCTTTTTTTTACTTTTTTTACCAGCCTTTCTTCAACACTCCTTTCTGCTGTGGCAGAACTAAAGCTATGATATCTGCACTGCAAACATGAGAAATGTTCCTGGCTTCAGTGTCCATCAGATCAATCCACTGCCAGCCTTGTGCAGAATGGAGATTTTGCATGGACTCACTTAATAAAGGTTAACTCTGCCTAAAAATAATTATATACAGTGGCTGGTAAGATAATAATGGGGCATTGTCCCTTTAAGGGAACAAACTTATTTTGAAGCGACTAACGGTGTAGTTCATGTAAGCAAAGTGGAAACCTCAATAAGTTAAGAAATACTGAGAAATAATTAGCTCTGTGTCAGGGGTGCTTGATTAATAAGTAACTGAATCTCTCAACCTGCTGAATATGGAGTTTAAGTTTGATGAAATTAGATCTCTGTGGTGTGAACTGATCTCCTATTTAAAGTCAAATAAAATCCCCATTGCAGGAATTAGTTTGATGATCTTACTCACATCCCCAAAATGTTTTGCTTTGTATTACTAAACAACTTAATTGTTTATCAAAAGTTGGTGAAAGTGTTGGTTTACAATGCATTGGGTCAGGATGAAACAGCTCTGTTAAAAAGGGTGCTGTCACAGAGTAAGCCCCAAGGATCATATTCTGGTTCTCTTTTGCTTCATTAAAAACAAAGACTGATCGCATTAGATTTCTCCTTGTGTATGTACTCATGTATTTGAGAGCATGGGGAATGCAGTGGGGGAGGTGGATAAATCTGTAATTAGAGGTGATTTGTCTATTTTCCACTACATTTATTTCCACATCTTGTTATTTCCTGCAGTATTGCCATTTAGCTTATTTCTGTTTGAAAGGAATACCTTCCATTTCATATATTCAAAGGTATATTTTTTGACGACCTTGACAGAAAATTGGCTGTCATGAGTAATTTCTCTGTGAATGTCAGTCACCTAAGTCTCTTAGCACAGCTAAACACACAACATGTTTAATGAAACTTTAACAGACCCAAAAATTTGGTCGATGTGAATGAATGTTTATGATTAAATTAAGGATTGTTTCCAGTCCAAAGCCCAGCAAAAACAATCCTAATGGCTCCAGCACACTAAGAAGGATTAAAGAAAATGTGTGCTAAAGCTGACAGTGATCACTGATCAAAACTTCAGTCTTTTTAGCCCTAAGGTAACTGGGTCAGATTTCATCATTGTAATCCTTAAGGTATAAAATAGAAATTGAACTTGCATGGTGATGCAAGCTGGCTATGAAATGAGGAGGCTTTGGCTCACAAAATATGAAAAGTTGGCATACTCAATGGAAATGATGTTCAAAGCAGTTCAGAATAGGAATGAGAAAAACAGCTTGTGCCACTTTGGAAGAATAAACAGCAGTTCTCTTTTTGCAGTACTCATATTTCACACATTAATATATATTAGGAAAAAAAGCAAAATTAATGTCAAAGTAGGAATAAAAGTAGTGATCCTTTGAAGTTTCTAAATGTTTAGAAATTGTCTGTTGTGAAACTTCTGTGTAATTTTTTTTTTTTTTTTTTGTGAAGAAATAAGCATTTAGGAAAAGATCCAAGCAGTTACCTGTAATAGTATATTTTCTTCCACAAAAGAAAAAATTAATAAGAGAACTAGCACTTGAAAGTGGTTTGAGCAAATGATGAATAGAGGCATTTTCCTTTTGATATAGGTTTTCATAGTTGCATTTGTAACTATGCAAGAGAAGTTTCCTCTGGGGAGATAGGGGGATTATTTGTTCTATCTAACAAGCATAACAATTAATTCTTTATATTAAATCCTAGGTTTTTAACTCAGCAAGAGGATCGGAACTTGAAATGTGCATCAGGAGGAAGCATTACCTGGTGAGAATATCTGAGCTGTGAGCACACCATGTTAGTTCTAATTTTACTTTTCGAAATAGAAGCAGAGCATTGTGTCTATAGGACTCCTCCTGAGGTATGAGCAGGGATCTCTGAATAGAATACTGGTTAAAAAAGAAGTCCAGTGTCTTTCCTCTTTCCCCATGCTCTGGGTGTCAGCCCAGAAGTCTCAGTGCTTGTCAGAAGCATCAGCGTAATCAGCTGTCACAGTTCAACAAAATACCCATCCCAGCTCATTGTGCTGCAGCACCGATTCAGGAGCACTGTGATCCCAAGAGCCATCATTTAATCATGCAGACAACCAAGTAAAACTCTGAGCAGTGCACACTGAAGGAATAAGGCCCTCTTGAGCAATTTATCTGAAAGTGATCTTTTTTCTTTTTGAGGTGTTCCACTGTGCTAGAGGCCCTCTAAAGACAGGAGGTGCAAAGGGTGCATGAGGCACGGTTGAGTAGGTGGGCTGTGACCACCTTGTGTTTCTTCTGAACTCCTCAATCTGATGTGAACTTCTGCCAACTCTTTTGCCCTCTCTTTATTTTTGCCTGTTGATCTTTTGAGTAAAAACCAGAATTAGGGCTGTATAGTTAGTTATGTATCTCTAAAGAGGAGAAAAAGGGTGACAAAGGCTGCTAATTTAGAAAGGCACAAGTGAAAAGCAGTGATGAGAAATTACCACAAACCCAATATGAAATAAAATATGCATTCAAAGCAGTGACTAGCCAATGAATTACACTGCCATTTGGGACATCTTGAAAATAGGCTGGATACCTGGGGGAGTGCAATATGCTGCAGTACTGGTTGCTGCAGAAGCTGGAGCCTGGTTTTGACTGCTGTTGTGCATATGCATGTGCTTTACACTACCCTGAGATAGATACTTCCCTTTCCTATATACCCTGTGCTCTTCCACTGCTCCAAAGCTGGCAGTTGCAGCTGGCATGTATATTTAGCAGCTAAAACATGAATTAATCAAGCCATGCCTTTGTGGCTGGGCTGTTTTTGCTGTTTAGCTGTTAAAGGTTGCACGTGGGAAGAAGGTATCAAACTGGAAATATCAGGAAAGGCCGTGATGTTAAGGCACATGAGCATCTGACAGCTGAGCTGGCAGGGGGTTGGACAGAAGTCCTCCTTGGAAAGAGAAGGCAGCAGGCTGGATTCACCTGAAAATCCTGACCAAGAATTAATTTGATGCCACGGAATTTTGATTCTGAGGTCAGACTGTTATTTCGGTCTTATCTACTATCTCTGATTACAAACCAAAGATTTCTGAACGTGGCTGCCTAAGCCCCAGATGAAAACTGCTGTTAATTGGTTTCATGATTAGGTTTTTATGTCTTCACCTTTGGCCATCCACATGCCTCTCAATCCTCCTGAGATTTCCCTTTCAGAATCAGTACACTTCCACAAAAAGGCTGTGTTTTGAAGAATTAGAATTTCTTAATGTTTCACCGAAAAATTCCAGACAAGTTCTAACCTTTTCCCAGCCCCACCCATTTTCTACTGATTATAACTTGCCTAAAATCACACTACAAATATGTGAAGGAGGACAAGCCTGCACTGGCACACAGAGGCAGGTCTGAGCTCCCTTTGGTTGTATTAGCCTACAAAAGTCAGGGAAAGACTGGGCAGAGACACCTATGCAGGTTCAATTAAATTCCAGCTACCTTGGTGCAGCACCTTCACACAGCCCAATATGAGCAGCTGAGAGCTCACTGTTAGCTCATTGTGCTCACAACATCATGTTGAACGTGATAATTTTACATGTGTAAAATTACACCATCCTCTGACTATAAAATCTGCTCCTCCACTGAGTATACCTTCAAATGACCCTTTTTTCCATCCATTCCAAGTAGTCACTAAACTGGTGGAGAATGATGTTCTCATCTGCTGAATGAGTGATTGTTTTCATTACTTGTGTTTACTTAAACTAATTCCATCCCCACTGATCTTAGCTGGTATATGAGGAGAGGAATGCTCCTGTACAGTGTAATTACACAAAACTTCTACAGTAAACCCAAAGCAGGAGGGATTCTGAAACTGAATTGTGCAGATGCTGGCTACAATGCCCATTCATCACGGCACTTTGGCTGGAGCTCAGATATCAGAAGTCTCAGACAAATGCACAACACTTTATTGTGTTAATAATGGAGGCTAGGATTTCTTGCACGCTGGCTCCAGCCCCCACGTGGCTATAAATCCATGTTTGACTAATGAAAAAATAATATAACTAACAAGTGGCATGTAGATCTGCATCCTGAATGGAGCCCCATTCCCTATGGAGTGATGCATTGCAGTTGTTAGGCCTTGATGGTTAAGGTACAAAAATCCTGTGGCTTTTCTTACAACTGAATATTTATAAGTGCTGGCAGGCAGATTCTCAGGCATCAGAAAAATCGTGTACTCCTTCTGCAGCCTTTCTTTTAGCCAAAAACTTATAGGATCGGATCTCAATCCTCAGTTTTATATTTCTGCAGAATGTATGGAAACATAATAATCTTTGAGATCAATGTCCTTTTGTTTAATTTCCGCTGAAATCAGACTGTGAGTTCCAAAGCTATTTAGGAAGCACACATGGATACATATGAAGTGTACTCAGACAATGTTTGACAGCAGAACAAAATATGGCAGAAACAACACTGTATTTTTCTTAACTGTCATTACTGAAAAGTTAGAGTATATATTTTATAATTCTGGATGTCTGCAGGGGAAAATTGTTGTCATAAAAACTTCTGCTTTGACAAGTTTGGACTAAATATTGGAAATAATGCCAAATATTGCTTTAGGAAATAATGCCAAATGAACTAGCTGTCTTGGAACTTTCAAGACACAGAAATAGGATGATGGGCAATAAAGCAGGAGATTAAAAGACTATAGACTTGTGAAATTCAGATTGGTTTTGAAGCTTCACTTTGGCACTAACCTACAACCCAATTGCCTGAAGTTCATAAGAAATGCTTTGCATTTCTTTTACAGGAACCTTGTCTCTTCTTTCAAACAATAATTTTGAAGTCAGTTCTTAATATTTTATAATTTTTCTGACTTTTAAGCCTTACAAAGAAAATCCAGATACCTTGGCTAAATTTTAAAGATCAAAGAATCAACCTTTTACTGAAAAGTAATAAGTATTTCTGATTATTTCTATAACATTGATTTAGTACTGATTAAAACAGAAAACCTAGTTTTTCTCTGAGATAATATACCTCTGTAATGCTTATAAATTATGGTTTGTAAAATATAGTTTATCAGAGGCTTTAGCACCAGTAAAATATTATTCTTGGCAGACATCAGTTTCAATGAAATTTGAACCACAGTTTATGCAAAATTCTCATAAGAAATTCATACATTCGTCCATGTAAGGCTGAAAAGATCAGACCAGCAATGCTGTGTGCAAAATGTGGAGAAGTCTGAAGAATGAGCCCATGGAAGTGGCACTGATTACCTGCATCTCACTGTCTGTTCACAGATGCTCATGTCTAACACAGCTCACTTTTCCTGTGCTTTAGAACGTGACCACACAACAGCCCTTTCTCCCTGCTGATGTTGTCTCGTGATGCTGCTCCTGTGATTTCTGCAGATTTATGGAGAAAGCTATCAAGAGAGAGCTGAGTTATGAGGCAGTATATTTATTTCTATGGGGAGTTACCTCATTAGAAATGCTCTTTGCATTTGCCAATTCAGTGCATATTCATTCACTGGACTGTGAACAGGCACTTACACATGTACTCACTTAGACATGCACATACACAGAGGAACAGTAGCTTTGAAACTGCATCCTAGAGGCAAAAAGGTCATATTTTAAACTGAGTAGCCTCTGCATTTGTGAATTAAATGGCTGTTTTTATAGCTGAACTTAATACTGAGATTTTTGCAACCCCTTCACCATACTCCAGAGGTATAGAACAGAACAGTAGGAGTTTCTGAAGGAAGTAAGGGAATATGTACTCTGGTTGCCAGCAGCAATAGAAAAAAAAAAGATATTTTTGAGAAGAAAGAAGTGTTATTTATGTCTGGTTTTTTTCCTTTTTGCAACATGTATTCTATCCAATATAATTTCTGGTGTCCTTTTTGATCTCAGTGTTCAACCGAGCTATATTCCAAGGCTTACAATCTAATAAGTATTAAAATTCAGGAGAGTGAAAGAGCCATGTTAAAACTCATAATCAGAAACTAGTGATTTCCAGATTAGTATGCTACATCTGTTCTAACTTCTAGTTACGGACAGTATTATCTTGTGGTCTTAATGAACAGTAGAGAATACTGAGGAACAGTGGAAATCAATTTGCTATGCCATAGGGTACTTCTGGAAAGCTGCACAAACCTGTGCAGTCTCAGATGCATCCACAAACTCTATCAGTAACTTTTTATATTGAAATTTTCAGATCTTACTGGAATATCTGAAATGTATGATGGTAGACTTTGATAGTCACAGATGATGTGCTTTGTTGGCCTATATCAAGGTACGAAAGACCCTGTTGAAGTTCTTTAAGCAAGTCCAGATAAAAACCTATAAAATATATCTGGACACTGAAGTTGTATAGTGGTGAGTTTTTCTGATTTCCTTTAGAGTTCTCAAAAATATAATACATTTTGTGTGCTACACCAGCATTCTGCTACTTTTATCTAAAAACCCTCTGAATTTGCATGCTATTGTCTCTTCTGAATAATAAGGTTTTCAAAAGTACCTCAATTATTTAGATTATTATGTCCTTTAAATAGTTTTTAAAGAGTTATCTAAATACATTCAATTTCCTGAGGTCTATGTGAGAAAGATCTGTGTAAACAAAACAAAAAAAGATGGTCACAGGGCTGGAACGCCTTTGATATGGAGACAGGCTGAGAGTGTTGGAGTTCAGCCTGGAGAAGGCTCCAGGGTGACCTTATAGCACCTTCCAGTACCTAAAGGGAGCCTAGAAGAGAGCTGGAGAGGGACTTTTTATGAAGACATGTAGTGAGAGGGCAAGGGGAAATGATCTTCTGCCAAAATGAAGGAGGGTCCCTGGAAACATTCAAGGTCAGGTTGGACATGGCTCTGGGCTCTAATCTAGTTGAAGATGTCCCTGCTCACTGCGGGGGGATTGAACTAGATGAGCTCTCAAACCCAAAACATTCTGTGATTCTATGACTAATTTCATTAATCAACACCTCAAATTTAGTCTGAGTAACACGTGATGTGACATTCCTATGTCAGCAATGACTTCAATGTTATGTTTGGAAAAAACTGAGTTGGTACTTTTAATCAATGTTTTCCAAAGGCTTTGATGAAGTATGTGGAAATGCTTTTGAGAATCAATATAAATGTTCATAAGATTAAGTTTTAGCTCAGTGATTTGAAATCATTGGGACTTTGAATTTGTCTTTGTTCTCTTTGTGCAGCCATCAGAGTATTTAGAAGCACAGGAACTGTGACATCTGTGATTTAGGGCTGGAAGAAAACTCAGGGGAAGTGTAGTATGTAGTTGCTCTGTTCTTCTCTTCCTGGACTTCCCCTTTTGATCACTGTCAGGAACAAAATATGAACTAGGTAGACCTTTGGTGTGACTCATGTTCTTATAAGTACTTTCTGCCTTATTTCTGTCCCTTGAATTGTATTCCATTACAATAGTGAAGCCTGTAATCTCAGGGACTGTGCATGTTTTCCTGCCATGCCCAGCATAATGGGGCATTGACTTTTGCGACCTCTTGGTGCTGCCCTGGAAAAAAAACAATAATGTGCCTGATAGCATATACTACATTATTTTCTGCTTCTAAAGTAAATCTGGAGGGAATTTATTAATCAGTTTAAGGAAATAAAAATGAACTTCCATGAAAGTGATGGGAGTGGAATTAAAGAGTAAGATCAAACACTAAATCAATGCTCAGGTAAGTATGTGATCTTTGCAAGTTTACTGAACCTAAAATAAGCTAGGATGTTTTGGCTCCACTGTATTATACACCTATAATACCAATACCTGTATTCATGTTTTAATGTTGTTATCTTAGTAATAACAGATCATGACATGCTGATATCCTCTGTTTAATCAGATATTCAGTTAATGTGGTGATTTTCATAATTGTGTAAATAATTTGTAAATAAATATTGCAAAGTTAACTGAAACAAAACTGAAATATCTGTGTCAGAAATATGATTGAGAATTTAAACTGAAGTCTAAAAATATTTCTGTAAGATTGTTCTGTAATGAAGTAGTCTTTTGGCTTAAGGAAATTCCTGAGAAACTGGAAGAATGTGCCAAGAGTGGTAGTTGAAGATACAGGACTAGATGGACATTTGCTGTGACTCAGAAAAGCTGTTCTTTTCCTAGTCTGTTATGTGCCACTGATGTGTGCATCTCCTCTTGCCCTGCCCCAGTAATTTCATCAGCTAAATCAAGGTTTTGGATGACATGGGCCATTGAAACTCCTGATAGATCAGGACATTATTTGAATGATTCAATATTGCTGACATGGAATTTGATGAGTTGTTTTAAGGATCAATAGAAGCACACGTGCGTGACCTTAATGTCTCTCATAACAGAATAGAAATGAATTGCTCTTTCTCTTGTTCATCTTGACCGTTCTAGAATGCACTCTGTTGTTTTACTACCATAATTCTTTGTCAACCCATGTTCACCTTTTAAAAATGATCCTGCTAAAGAAAATAGATGTAAGGTTTCTCTCACCAGGCTAATTAAGTGAAATAATTAATGTCAGTTATGTCTTGCTGACTGTTTCTAACAGTTAAGTTTTAACAGTTTTAACACAAGTGTGGCCCATCGCAGTGTCTAAATTTAGTTCTTTAGCAAGGACTCTTAGGACATGCCACTGCTGCCAGCAATATGCTATATATCTCTGATAAATGATGAGTATAGTTTCTTCTTTAAAGACTTAAAATACAATGCCTATTCCTAATTTTAGAGCATATTCCTATTAAAGTGCTTATCTGGCAAAGAGGCATTTGAATATTTCTTCCATAATGATATGAAAACTCATGTTAAATGTATTGGCTAATTTTTGCTTTATGTCTGAATGGGTATAAATCAAGAAGTCTACCGATCCTTTTAAATATTCCTGATTTATACTGAGTTGAATTAAAACAAAATTTGGCATATATTTTTATAATATCTTACAGTAATATTCATGCTGCAGAGCAAAATATATTTCCCAAAATTTCAGGCCATGTATCTGGGCTTTTAAATGTTCTTTCTTGAATTCTCACATTTATTTAATCTTTTACAGGTCTCTAAGGCAGAAGAAAAATTATTGAAAAATAATTCCATGCAATCAGGAGACTTCTGGAATGCATGGAGGATAACTTCTTGAACCAGGTAACAGACAGCCCTACTAGAGGGGGTGCAATGCTGGATCTGATAGTCACCAACATGAGGGATCAAATGGGGGACATGAAACTTGGAGGCAGCCTGAGCAGCAGTGATCGTGAGTTGGTGGAGTTTACAGTCCCAAAGGATATGAGTCAGGTAAGGATTCAAGTTTGGCGCCTGAACTTTAGGAAAGTAAACTTCCAGCTCTTTAAGGAGATAGTCGAGGGGATCTCCTGGGAGACTGCCTTCAGGGACAAGGGAGTGAAATGGAGCTGTCAGATCTTTAAGGAAGTTATCATAGAGTGCAAGAACTGGCAATCCCCAGGACCAAGAAATTGGGCAAGGGAGGCAAGAGACTCAGAATGGCTGAGTGGAACTCAGGGAATGAGGGAACTTCTGGTCAAACTAAAGGGAAAGAAGCAAATGCACAGGCAGTGGACCGAAGGACCGGTGACCTGGGAAAGGTATAGAGTTGATATGTTGTTGAGTACTTGTCAAAGAACAGCAGGACAGGCGTCTACAGATATGTAAGCCAGGAGAAGAAGGTCAAAGAAGGTGTCCCCTCCTGATAAAACTGGTAAAAACAGAGAAGGCTGAGGTACTCAACAACTCTTTTGACTGAGTCTTCAAAGGCAACCTCCCTTTCCACACCTCTCGAGTGAATGGGGACTGGAGGAGCGACGTCCCTCCCACTGTAAGGAAAGATCAGGTTCATGACCACCTGTGAAACCTGAATGTACATAAGTCTTTGGGATCCAGTGAGATGCATTCCAGAGTCCTGAGGAAGCTGGCTGCCATTTACCTAAGCAGTGTTAGCTGCTTGCAGTAAATAAGAGCTCCCAGAATGGCATACCTCTTTGGATTACAAAGATCCCGCATCACACTAAAGGGAGTATGGTTTTTCCACCTAGCATTCCTGCTATACCATCACAATCTCTGGACAGGCATTACAGCCCCTGAAGCACAGCAGTCTTAAACACAGCAGTTTCACATCCTGCCTCCTCTGATACCTGTGGCAAAAATCCCAATGGAGACAAGATTTCACCATGTTTATTCAGGCTCTTAGGTTCTCATAAACATTCCTTGATGTTTATGAGAATCCATTATGCAAACGGAATACTATGTAAGTTCCTTTGACAACAATTTGCCATCCGCTGGCATAAAAACAGATCTTGTTTTAGCACAAATATTAGCAGCTGCCACAAGCCAGGGTTGCACCCACCAGTCCAAAGACTAGAGAGACGTGAACATGTATAACATAACCATTTTACCATCTCTCCTGGTCCTGTCTTCTATAAAATAGATCTCAGCTGACACAGAGAAATGCATAATTTCTTTCAAAAATTATTTAAACATTGAGAAATTACTTCTCCAATATGCTATGTGTTGCATAGAGAATTCACGTGAATGTGAGGTGTTGTGAATGTTGCAAATTCTAACTGTAACTAGATGTCAGATAATGAGAACATACTGTGACAAAAATCTAATCTATTCTCTCCCATGCCTGATATTAATAGTGATTTTCTCTTGTTTTTCTTTCCTGCATACACAGGGCTTCTTTCTTGCTTTTTTCATTTTAATTTATTTCTGATTTTCTCACTTTCGCAAACTTCCCTGTAAAAATTTCACGTTAAGATCTTGTTCAGACTGGTAAGTTTTGTAGCAATGACAATATTTTACTTTCAATTGCAGTTTCATCCAGAATATTCACTTCATAGAAATAAGACACTTTTCAAAAGCAGATGCTCCTTGGAATGAGAACAGGTGGCAGTATAATGATAAAAATGCTAGACAGCAACAAAGAAAAATTGCTCAAAAAATTATGGTTAAAAAAGGTGTCATTGGACTGTTAATATTCATGCAAAAATTTACAAAATATATATTTTTTAATTTTTTTAATGATGCTGTCATTCTGCAAGATCTAGTCACAATTGCATTCACATCATTGAATTTATTACCCATATCTGAATCAATGAGAGCATTTGAACCTATGGTGCCAGAAAGTCTAAGCTTGTTGTGTTTGGATATCCCTTTCCTGATTTCTTGTTTTTTAATGGAGTGTCTTTTTTTAGATTTACTTAGAAATTCCTATCTCTAGTGCCAGAATGTTCAGCAGCTACTGGGATGATTTACTTAGTTCTGAATTTGCTATCTTTCTCTTAATCCCAGTCAGATGATCCACCTGCCTGATATTCAATTCCCTGTTAGTTTCTCCAGTAAATCTCAGAAATAGGGTTGGTATGCTGATTTGTGTGTTCTGGTGACTTTTTTTCCTTCAGTCTGCTGAAGGAAATGAAAATGAAAATGTGTATTTTTTTTAGCTTTGCAATAAAATACTTTTATTCAAATAATATGCAAAAGCATCATACTCTGTCACCATACCTGAGTCATAGAATATGAGATATCTGTAGTGACCAAAGAGCTCACATTAGGCTGGCCTAGGGAATTTTACATGTTCTATGTTTTCAGGATTAACAGAAAGCAAATAAAAGCTACATATGGTACAATCTTATTGTATGCTTAAAATATTTATAAATAACCTAGTTTTCAAAATGTATCAGCTCAGCAAAAGTTTGAACAAAGTGAGTTGGTATTTAGTCCGATGGGCATAAGCCCGTGTTTTAGGAGGAGAGGTACCATGCTCCAAATCGCAGGGCACGTGCCATGCTACAGCATTCTAGAGAGTTGGAGGTGATGATCAGGGCACTCATGCACATCCATATTTAGAGAGATGAAAGATTCCCTGTTCAGAATGTCAGCAGCACGAGGTGTGTGTATTGTTGTTCAAGGGACAAAGCAGAATACTTCATCATCTCCCTAGGAATCTTGTCAGTGTTTTAACACAACCTGTGTAGCACTTATCTTCGGGTACAAGATTTTTTATAAAAATATTCCTTTGTGTGTGTTTTTGTTATGCTCATAGAAACCAGCATGCCAGATTAAGTAAAATTAAATGCCTCAGAATGGTATTTTTAGCAACCAGTGAGTTGAATGGATGTGGTCTAATAGCTAAACTGGAAATGAGATTTCTGCACCCTGGTTGCTTGGCATGTAGCTGCTGACTTTGAAGGAAAAGTAAATCTATTTCAGTCTTTGAAGCTATACACTTAAATGAACAGGGTTTTTTTTTTCACAGAAGTTCATCAGTGGAGATATTTACTAGAATGAAAGTGATGTCAGTTCAATTATCTTCTGTTTGATTTAGGATAAGGCCTTGAAGTAATTTCTGTTATGTCTTAAGAAATGGCAAGTAAAGTGGGCAGTCCGGGAGCATTATTTCCCAGTCTCTGAGACTGGAATTGTTAAATTTTGTAGAAATAAATGCTGATTTCAGGAGTACTTTAAACCTCTCTTTTCCATGACATTATTAAGAGTCATGGTTATGAAACTAAAGAACCACTTTCTCATATTTGATGGTGTGGGTGTTTCTGTCTGTACATGTCTGTCTCCTGCTGTCATTCAATGACTGTTTTAGTTTGGGCAGAGGAGGGACAGAAAGCATTGGGTGAGCACTAAACCACTGATTTTTTGTGTAAAATAAGAAGAAAGCCTCTCCTAAATTTGGTTTCATCCCAAACTGTTTTATAGAGGTCTCACTAGTGTGTATGCTTTCAGAGCATCCTAAGGACTCAAAAGAATAGATGAATACAAAATGTGTTGGAGAGATTCACACCAGCAGTGTCAAAATTTGAGAACTGCAAATACGTGATGGCGTAGGGAGCAAATACTATGTTAGACAAGTACACCCATTTTGGATCACAGGGAATCACAGTATTTATTCTTCACTGTACCTGTGCTTCAAACCTTCTAACATGGATGAAATTTTCTGTAAGTCAGAGGGGAGAGCTTTTTCATTGCCTTCTTCACAGAGGCATTGCTGTTAGTTTACTGGTAGCTGTTTTAATCACAGTAGGTGGCTAACCTTGGACTATTTAATGTTGTGTTATTTTCTCCAGTATAACTGTGTAAAGCAATAGAATGTGGTAATTTGTAAGGAAAGAGAACGTGGCACATGTATCACAGGAAAGACCACTTAAAAGGCAAGATGCAATTTTCAAAATATTAAACCGGTATAATTTTCACTTTTTATTAAGATTGGGGAGATTTTTCAGCCTATTCATTAGGATTTTTTTTTCATTAAATAGAGATCTTATTCTTGCAATTAATTTCAGTTCTGCTTTGCTGTTATTCATGGATAAATAGGCTTCTTTCTTGGTATCCAGAACCACCTAATGTGCAAACTAATGGGAGTAAAAAGTGTCCTGCAACGAGCACATACACATCTAGGGAGATGACAACAGCAACACTTCTATCTATATCCAGATTTTCTTTGCTTTTATCTTTTAACCTTTGTTTCTTTCTTTTACTTTTCTGCACTTATGACAAAGTTGCAGCAAGGTTTGTGTCTTCAAAGGAACCTCTTTGGTTTTGAAGTTCAGTCCACTCAGAAATGGATGACGCATTACTGATTTAAAGGCAGAGTTTCAAAGTTTTTATAATGAGAAGCTTTATTTTTAAAATGTAAGCTTTTTTGGTGTGTTCAGAGAATCAAACATCGCCAGGAAAACTGCATTTTTTTTCCCTCTTTCTTTTTGTGGTGCTTTTAGAGACAGTAAATTCTTTCAGTTCTTTTGGAGAATTTTATGTTGAAAAGCAGCCCTTGCTGAGGACAGTGTCATGCTTGCATAACTGCATGCCATATTTTTCCAATTTGCACCACAAGAGAAGAAATAAAGTTTATAGCATTTATCAGGCACTGGGTAGAGTGCCAAATCCCAGACAAGGTTTTTCTGAAGTCTCCATGTGCCAGGAAGGTAATGGATAATGGATTGGTAGTAAAATGCCGATGCCAGGGGAAAATACTGGCCTGCCATGAAAGTCCCAAAAGGAAAAAGAAAACCTGTAGCATAAGAAGTCTATTGCCAAAAAGCAATGAGATCAAGTAAAGGAATGCAGCTGCCAAGCAGCAACATGAGTGACATTTTTATGGTTGTGGACCTGTTTTTCTAATTCTGACTTTCCCAACTGAATAAAAATGCACTAATGCTAATTCCTCCCATCAGGCCTACTGAGGTGCTCTCTCCCATGATCACTGAATAGGAGCCACAAGCAATGACCTGAAGATGGACTTCCCTCAGCAGAATCACTTATAGGTTGGATAAAACAAAGGAGTCCTATGGAAAAGACAAAGTTTATTTTCCCTCCTAGCACAGTTCTCTCATAGAGAGCTACATTTGTCTTCATGTTCCCTCTTTACATGACACAATCTCACTTCAACTTTCATTTTTCAGGTATGTTGACCACACCACAAAAACACTGCTGTGCCTGCTGCTAAAACGGAAGGTTGGAAGTAGATTGTTGTCCTGTGTCTTAGAAGAAATAATGGGTTTATATCTGATCTGATTCATGCCACTTCATTAAAGAAAATTGGAAAGACAGAAACTCCTAAGCACTTTATATGGCAATAGGGTTTTTTTGGTTTGTTTGGGGTTTTTTTTGTTTGTTTGTTTGTTTTTAAACAGAGGAGAAAAAGCAAATTCCATGGGTAGGAGTCTATCTAGAATTCTAGAATTTAAGACACACAAGCTGCATTTGCTGTGCTACCAAATGCTTCCAATACATTCCTGAATATATAGCTTAGTTTCTGTTGCACTTTGGCTTGGCTCAGCAGCACTCCTGTACCTTACAGGCCATACTGAGGCAAAGCTGCAATGAAGGCTGTGGAGGGCTCAGCTCTACATGCACAGCACAGGCGTCCTCTAGAGAATCTTGCAGGTCTAACGATGTCATCAGGAGAGACTTTGCTTAGTAACCAGATTACAGAAAAAATGTATCATAATCAGGTAGCATGGGCTACAGAGCTTCTAATACTCATTAATATCATGCAAACAGGAGCTCAGGGTTTATAAAATTGAGCTTAATCAATAAATTATGGCCTTTGTGTCTCATTAGGTATCCCAGCTGCTATTCAAGCTGGTGCTTGCAAAGGACCCTGGATACACAAGTGTCTCCACAACTGGAAACCAAATAAGGGAGGTGATTGCATGTTGGCTTTAACAGTGAGGAGTAACAGAATTCCTAAATTATCATAGGAAATCACATTTTATTGATATTTAACCTGATAATGCAGTTAATCTTTGCTGTGATAGAATCCTGTATATGCTAAAGATGCTGAGTTGAAGCTTCAATGATAAGAAGTGCAGGTGTGATTTCACTTGTGTCCATAACAGCTGAAGGAGCTCAGCTGCACCAATTTCTCTCCTTGAGAGGCAGAAAGAAAGGAAAGTTTCTTGCTCGCATGCTGACCCTCCTTTGCATGCCTATGCAGATGACAATTTGAAAACTATGATTACTTTACCAGATTAAGCTACTTCTTAAAACTCTTCTGGGAACTGGTGCTGCTGTGCCTTGTTCTGAGATTTCCAAACAATAAATATTCTAACTTGGTTCTCTGCAAAGTAATTTTTCTGTTGAAAGGAGTATGTCGTAATCACTTCTGTCATCTGCCTATATTTATTCCTTGTTAAGCCACAGTAATAAAGATTTCCAGTGGATAGTTTTGTCTCTAAATATCATTTCTGCTGTATGTTCCTTCTCTTGTTGTTGCTTTTAATTACAATCTTGCTTCTTTTTCACTTTTAGTAGGTACAACTATTACCTGGGATTTTCTGATGTATTCTAAAATGAAGAGGTTTTTATGTGTATATGATGATAATGTAATGTGATGTATTGATGAAATATTAGAAATGTAATTTACTTCTAAGTAAGCAGTAGTGGATCAAATTTTCTTTTAGAATGTGTGATATTGAATTCACATGAAAAAGAAATTCTGAATGTTAACGATATATTTTTATGATAATTTTGTTGTCACCACATCCTGACCTTAGCCTTATCCTTACTAAACTGTTGCTTTATCTTAGATGTTTCCTTTGCCCAAACATCTTCTGTTTCATATTCCATCTTTATTTTTAAATTAACAACACTCACTACAATCTCTTTCATTTTCTTGTGAACCGTAGTCCTCACAAAAGTCAAGTTGAAGTGTTTTGTTGTGTTTTGTCTCAATGGGAATGTGAGAGCCGTTTTTAAAGTTAATCTCCCTGAAACTGCTTAACTTCATTTTTTAGGAATGGTTAGGCACCAGACATGGTGTAGAAAAAATACCAAAGTTTAAAAAGATGTGAAGGGTTACATTATTTTTCATTTCTCATTTTGTCTAAGCTCAGATGCCAGAGGTAACTGGTGATTACTGCTGATTAAGGCTGCAGGATGGGGGGAGTTTTTTCCAGCCTAGAGCTAGGAAAGGCTTTTCTTCTCAGTCTCCTCTTTTTTATTGGTTCTTGGATTAGCAGGAGTGAGGAGTTGCAGTATCAAAATGTTTGCTGTTGAAAAGTCATAAGTTTGATTTGTTTACTTGGTGGGGGTGATGGCAGCAACTTGTGTAGTTCCTAGGAGGCAATGGGAAAAGGGAAGTCAGTGTTGGAGAGACATCTTGAGACTCAAACACACCATAGATAATGAGAAAATAACATGCTAGGTTATGTTTGACAGGAATGTTCTGGAGGAGGGTGACTTTCTATTTAGCGTGTGTAGAGCTCACATGTTGGCAGTACTGTAAAGTGTTGGAATGTGGAATTGTCTGGGACAGAGGAATCCTAGCTTTTGTATGTGTCTTCTTCTGGCTTGGAAAAGCTTTCATATATCAAGTTGTTCTGATCCAAATTTTGCTTTCAGTCAATATCACTAAGGGTAAAGGATGCAAATTGTGAAGGATCATCCCCATACTGTCTGCTGCTTTTAACACAGAGCAATTTCTTTGTTCCTGTAAAAGCTGTGTCACTGTTTACTAATTCGTGATGCTATAATTATATAATTAGTCAAGGTTTTGCCTTGTTGTCATACAGCCAAATAATATTACATAGTATAAATATTGATCCCTCCTTTGCTTTATTGAATATTGAACTTTTATTCACTAATGGAATCATACATGTGATCTTAGAATACTATTACAACCCCTTTTTTTTCTTTTTTTCTTTTCACTTGGAAAATCTAATTTAGAAAGGATGAAGTAATAGGTAAAGCTGCAGCTAAAGAAAGTCTGTTAATACTGAAAACTCTACAGCAGAAAATCATTATCATTTTACTCTCCTTCTCTTCTAAAGTGTAAATCATATGCTTTACTGGGAATTTTACCTCTTGGTAAACCTCTAAATAAATCCTTACCAATGTTAAAAACCAAAGATGAAAAATACCCTTCCTAATTTATGAGTCTCTAAAACCAGTGAAAAGTTTGCTTGTTAGACTTTTTTAATCTATAAAATATAGAACTTCTCACTTGGTACATCTAACTAAAAACACTGCAACACTTCCCTTCAAGATGTAATCACAGTTTTTTTAAGCCTTCTGATATAAATAGGTTTACTTTTATGTCTTTTAAGAGGCATTAAAAAATGTAATTATCATATTCATGGGAAGTAATGTGAACTTAAAAAGCACAGGGAATGGTGTCTCATAGCTTCTTTGTTTCTGTGGGCCATGGTGACCTGGCGGGATCTGAGCAGCTGGTAAGTGAAGGCACCTGCTACAAATTCCCTCCATAATGTAATTTTTTTTTCCAAAGCTACTCTTTGGTTCTCTGCCAGGGAGCTTTCTCAGTCAGTCTGGTTTTGTTCAATTGAGACCAGACATGTTTATTTCACGCATTTTCCATGTTTCCACTTAATTTCCATGAAGCCATGATGTGGCTTCAGACTGCTCATTGAAAACAGAGTGAGGCCCCAGTCATTAATTCTGGCTGAGGGACAGCATGTTGTAGCCCAAGAATTTGGGATGGCATTTGAAAGTTGTTTCAGACATCCTTCATGATTTGGTGATTTTTGGTTGTGTAAAGTTATCTGAGGATTCCGTGGTGAGTCTACACTGTTCTTTGGGATGCAGTGTCATTTTTGAAAGAGAATGACCAAGGTTTGGTGGTTTTTGCTTTGGGTGCACATTTGTTTCAGTTTTTTGTTTGTTTGTTTTTCTAGACTGCCTGACTACTTGATGTGGTCACATGATGAAAGACTGGACAATTGGGATTTGTTATCAATTTATGGGGCAATAAATATTAATTAGTGTTGGTGCTTTAGATTACAGAAGGAAAAAAATAATCAATAACTGGTTGTGAAGAACAACAATGAAGTTTTGGACAGTAAGGAATGTTTTTAGAGATTGTGTTGGACTTAATTGCTGTACTTTTTTAATAGTGATGGGGAAGCATATTATACTCAAAACAGCTTACCAAGACTGCTTTGAGTTATTTTAATTTAGAGAATTAAAAATTTTAACGGGAAAGTAAATGGGAAAGTCTGACAACAGAGAGAAAAAATGAAAAATGGTAAATTCTTTTGATTTTCTTGCTCTTGTTAAAGTATATAAAACTTCCAGAAAAATATATTTCTGTGTGTGTATATCTGCATATCTGTATCTACACACTTACATGTGTGTGTACATATCATAATGAATTTTATTCAGGTTGTCAAGAGTTAGTGGTACTATTTCTGGTCCTTCCAATAAGTGGCAGAAGTAGCACCCCAAATATAAGTGCACCATAGGGCTTATTTAGAAACTTCTAAGAGCTTTCTGAAATGACAATTTTTGGTCAAATTCTGTATATGTAGGCTTTGGTATGGAATGGTATTAAGAATTTTCATGCTGTTTAAATAATTGCAGCAGCATGTAAGAACCAACCAGTCACACATTTTCTTTTCAAGCTTCTAAAAGAATTTCAATGGCATGAATTGAACTGTCACAACAGTGGTAGATGTTCTTATAGAACTGAACTTCGCAGTCATTTTCCCTTTGTACTATTACAGCATTGGTCATTGTGAATCTCAGCAGGCTCAATGAGTGAAAATGGAATATCATGAAAACTAAATTCCAGAGCTGTCAAATCAGGACACAGAAATAATGTTAACTCCTGTGGCACTCTACATTATAAAACTCTTCTCTGTAATACTGCACATGGCAACAACTTTGGTGATTGCTAAATGAAACTGTGTCTTGGTTCAAGCCTCAAAAAAGCAGTTATGGCAAGCAACCTGAGCAGAGGGAGAGGGGAGTTGGGAGAAGTAGGTCGCTTCATTTCAGAAGTACTAGTTGTTATAGAAGTGTTAATGGAAATTTCCATCAAAACTATGCAGGGGTCTTTCAAACTGAGCTAAGCTTAACTGGTCTAAGTGTCAAGGGCATTGTAGACTTCTGTTTTGTTAGGAGTTACATAGCATAATCAATTTTAAAAAAAAATAAAATTAATCATGTCTCTAAGTACAGGCTTCATCAATCTGAATCCTAATAATTTCTGTGCAGAATTGAGAGCAGATTTAAGGCTGCAGGCCTTCAAATTTGAATTTTTAGGACCAGGCTAGACTTCCAAACAGATATACTGGTGGCCCACAACAAGAGCAAAAAAAATTCCTATTACCCCTAGAGATGTTGTAAGAAGCCTCTATTTTGATAAAAATACAGAGGTAAACAGGGTAGAGAAACTGATCAACTATAAAGCAAAATAATAGCCTTCAGCTGAATATTCAGAGAAACTTCAGTATCTTGCAGTAAGGCTTTTGACAGTCCTGTTATTCTGTTTGTCAGCTTTGAATCTGTGTTGTCAAAATCTTGCAAATCACTTGCAAATGGAGATGTTTTTCAGGCAGGGCTCTTTAAAGGTAAGTGACTTTGAGTTTCATGTTTGCAAACCAATCAACAAACGTGATTGCAGTTGCCATGAAAATTTATCCGAAGATTTAATGTGGTAGAAAATGTAACATAACTTTGGATTAAAGGAACATGATGAAAACTATTTGTCATATACAGTTTTAAAAGGCAGATACAAGGCAAGCCAGTGGAACAATCATATAAGACTTCATTTTCCTGTGGACCATCTACAGTTTATATAAGATGCAAAGAAGCCAATATAGGCCTGGCAAAATTCCATTGACTAGACATTAAAAAAGAGAAGCCTTTTACTTTTAGGTGAGGTATGCCCACAGTCTGGGGAGGATATCAGAAGGGTAAGCAAAAATTGCTGAAAGAAGACCAAGAAATGTGTTACACTGCTTTAGTCATTGGCCTGTCTTATTTGAAATGCTTTAGTTTCCACAGAGCCTATAAATTCTTTCTTGAAGGTTCAGTAAAATTATGTAGCCCTATAAACATCTGAGCTGAAAATCAGACTTTGTTCAGAAGTTTGGGTCTGTGACAGGAAGAAAATAATTAAAATTATTCCTTGAGAAGAAAGGGCAGACTGATTATTTTGGCAGAACCTTAGACAATTTCATTACTGGTATTAAGGGATGAAGGTTCCCCTTGTGGTAAGTATACCTTCGATTCTCCAGCAAAAGTGACTGACAATGAAACTTCTAAGGGAATGAGTCTGGCAAAAAAAAAAAGACAACCACAAAAAACCAAAGAAAGGAAGGCAGTAGAGAACATTTGAAAAGCAACTGAATTTCCTTGTGGATATTAAATGATAGTATAGGAAGTAGGGTTCTCGTTACATCTGAATCTGTTTGCCTGGGAAGAGCTGGCAAAAACTGTTCTGCACGTTCCTCACAGAGCTCTGATTGCTGTCACCCCCCTTTCCTCACAGAGTCTAGTGCTATATTTCATGTAACTTGATCTGGGACCTATAAAGTCTTTTGGAGAAAAATGCTAAAATTACTTCAGCTGTGCTGGATTTGGGTTTGCTAGTTTATTCGAAGTTTTGGAGGGTAGTGTTGCTACTGTGTGTAGAAGCTTTTAAGTGACCTTGTAGAATAAAAGACTAGAGCTATTATTACATTACTGTTAGCATTTAAAAGAAGAGTGAAGTGCAAAGTAGCATCATTAGCCATCAAGATGCTTTCTATCTTAAGAGACCTAATGTGATTTAAGGTAAAAATAATTTTCTTGGGAAGTACTCTGCTTACTGTTGTACTTAAGAAACATCCCTCATCAGCAAAGAACACAAGCTCCATCACCTAATACACTTAGATCACCTTTTATGAAGTAAATGGAGCCAAAATGCTCTGACAGGAAAATGGAAAATACTGGCAGATCCTTTTGTAGAGCTCCCAGTACAGAAGCCAGTAGCTGTATTTGCTCCGGCTCATACTAAGTTGTTGCTCTTGCCCTTCTACTCCTCCCCACTCTCTGCAAAGCCATGATTAAGTGCTAGAAAGAAAGTCTGTGTTTCAGACAGCCGTGGGATGGTGGGAAAGAAGTGATCTGTGATTTAGTCCAAGCGGCTTCCTGGGTAATGCAGAGACCTCAAACTCTGTGTAGAATAACACACACACACACACACACACACACACACACACACACACACACACACACACACACACAAAGAAAAAAAAAAAAAGGGAAGCAACTACAGGCTTTAAAATTATTTGGTGCTTTTGCAGACATCATGACTTAAAAATGGCTTTTTCTGAGCCTTGAATGTTCCATGTAGGACAATGTGTGTCTTGACTAACTCAAGGCATAGCCTCAAGTGTAGTGTATTTATGCTCATGGTATCTGGACTAAGAATCAGTTGGAATACACATATTTGGAAAATCTGTGGCCCTTCATTCAATATAGGAAAAAATCCCATTGAGTTTTTTCCCATGTTAGCTACTTTGGTGAATTGTCCCGTATCCAGGAGCTTAGAAGCTCTGAGGAGATATAGAGAGAGATATCGATTTGCCTTAAATCATGAGTTTGTTCTTTCCGTTGTTAATAGAAGTTATCCCAGTAGCCTTTCTGTAAAAATCTGTACATCCCTGTGTTCCGTGAGTCAGCATTTTAGGATGTGATACAGAAGTGCCTGGTGTGGATAACAAGCTAGCCTAGTAGTAAGAATAACACGTCTCAATGCTGTGCACTGTGGCTATGGTAGTAAACATTAATTTCACGTTAAGAACAGAGCATGCTAAATACCTTTTGTTTGGTTGGTTTTTTCCCCCCTTTTTAAGTTGCTGGAAAACACTGTGTTTTTCCTCTTTTCAGTTAGGACACAAGTGAAGAGCTGTTGAAAGGATGTGTGAAAGAAATGAACTTTGCATGTAAAAATATTTCAATAAATACTTTGGCATTAAGATTAAAATTGGAACATGTTCTATCTCCCTGCACATTGTCTTCCCCCTCACATCTTCCTCCTCACAGCCTTCTGAATTTGCTTGTCTTCAGCTGTCCTGAATTGAATTATGATGCTATTCCATACAGGATTGTTGGGTGGGGCTGGTGTCACAGGCTGAGCTCCTTCAGTAAAGTAATGCCTGTCATCTTTTTTTCTCTGTAGTAGCCTGCTCGACGCAGATCAGAAAGTAGGACAGTGTATTTATTTTTTTTAATTCATAATAAATCTAATGTGCTTTTTAAATTTTTTCTGCAGGTTGCTTTGTCTCAGAATAGATCTGATCTAGCCTCCCCAAACACACCACCATGCAGCAACTGAAACAATTTTAAAAGAACAAATAAGGTTAAGTTGGCAGTGTAAGTATCTCTTGATGTGACTTCAGAAAAAATTACGTGACCTGTAAGTACAAAATGATGAAGTCTGTTTCTAGCTGGAAAAGGCAGTCTTTCCATGTGTGAGGAAATGGCATTGAATGCTTTTGATCATCATTTCCTTGAAATCTTTCATGTGCAACATCCCCAGAGACCATTTTGCTCAGAGGAACAAGTATTCAGTGACTTCCTAGGAAAAATAATAAGCTAATGTGTCTGTCTTTGAGAAGTTATACTGGAGTACATATTACTTCTTCCTCTCTCCTGCGTTTTCAAACTGCCTCCCAGGGTAGTATTATTATGAAAATTTAAAGATATTTTTATGCTGTCTTCAGTAAATGTGATTGCCCAAGATATTAAGCTCCAAAGGATGTTATTAATCAGTAGAAATTATATATTTAAGGCCAAAGACAATTTGTTTTTCTTTGTGTTCACATCTTTCTCATTTAAAATGTGAGTTTTGTGGATCATCTGGGACAAAACTGCTTCCCACTTGAGGCCATTTAAATTAATTATCACAAAGCCTTATTTGTGTAAATATTTTATTTTTTTCTTCATGGAAAAATTATAAATAAAAAAGTAAAAGGGCACCGGGTGCTAGAAGCTATCATGTTTTCTGCAACATTGCTAGAAGTCAAGGTGGTATATCCTGAATTTGCCTACAGAAATAAGCATTTGTCTTTGGGAAAATATGTCTATAAATTCACACCCACATATGCCATCATCAGTCTCACCAGATTTCTGCATGTCAGCCAAGGCATCAAGAGTCTTAGGGACATAGGATGAAGAAACAAGAGCCAGCCGTTCCAGAGACTGGAGAAAATGGGATCATGATATTTGTTGTGAAGCAGTTTTTAGAGGGAATATTTCAAAGCCCCAGTTTTTGTTTTGTTCTGTTTATTTTGTGTTTGGGAGGCTCATTCCATCAGCCGCGGAACTCCATTGCTTGCAGAGCAGTGCTGCTGGATTTCCAAACGTGACACCCGAGTGAGGTGCAGTGGGCTGTGTCAGCCAGCGAGAGCTTTGGTGGAGCCCTGGGCTCTCCAGAGGCATCGCTCTCCTGCTGCAGCTCTGTGTGAAGTGCACTGCTCTCTGAAATGTGCAGTTGCTACAAACAAGGTCTGGCTTGCTCTCGAGGCTGTTCCCGGAGCTGCCCAGGGGTGTGTGTCTGTGATGGGCCTGTTGCTGTGGGAACTAATGAAGTTCTAAAGTCAGCAGTAAGGTTTCCTTCTGCTTTGATTCCCTGGAGAGGATGAGCAAGTCCTTTTCAAATGCAAATCTTCGATGTGTACCCTTAGCAGAGGGAGTAAGGATGGGAAGGAGAATAAATCTGTATAAAGCTTCAGGCATTTTCAAATTCCTTGTGCTACTGGTGCCCTTTTTTAACCTTTCTTTTTTCATTCCTGCAGAGCATTACCTTGCGTAAGCTCTGCTGTGCTGCTATGCTAAAATCAGTCTGATGTTTGGGAGTAATTTTTTATGTACAGGAAGTTGGTGGTTTTGGTAGGGATCTACATTCTTGTCTCTCCAACGATGGGGAAGTAGAAAGCTTGCTGCTCCCCCGGAATGCTCATGTGCAGTTTTTGACCTTTTCCAGTAATGCGCATTGTGGTGTTTTTCTGTTTGTAGGCCAGTTTTTGTGTAGGGTTTTTTTCCCCACAAGTAAATAGAAGCACAGGATGTGGCATGAAGAGAGGAATTCTGCCTGTATCAATTTGTAGCTCTCTTCAAACTGGGCTCAGGGGGTTATCATTGTCCTTTTTCCCTTCTTTTCCTCTGCCTGTGAGAGCCCCCACCTTATGGTTTCATCATTGCCTAATACTGGATTGCAGAGAATTAATTTTAGATTTCCTTTTTTGACTTGCAGAAATGTTGTGTTCTGCAACTTGTCATCAGTGCTAAGCTACTAATTACAAAGTACATTCTTCCGACATTCCTGAAGTAGTTATTTCCGCAAAAGTCTGCAAAGCGTTCAGCACCTTTCCTGCAAGGACATGCAAAAGCCTATAATTTGGGAACAAAACTATGCTCAGTGAATGTTTTAAAGCAAAACTTGAAACTAGAAGATGACTGTTGTTGCTTGCAAAAAGATTGTGTCTGCTTTATGATTTTAAAGCTGCTTTCTCCCTGAAAGGCTTACCGTTTACAATGCTTCAGGAAAAACTCTCAATGGCTAGGTCAGGATTGCTGCTACAGCTGGAGAGAAAGTACTTCAAGTGTTGCTTCTGTGTTCCCTTAGCCTGGGACTGGCTGTCCAGCGAGTTCCTTTGAGTAAATCAGCCTTTAGTCCTCTCTGTTACTGCCACCATGCCGCTAGTGGTCCTTGAACTGCAATCATGAGATAGGGCAGTAATAGGTGTGATACCACTGAATGTTAGAGCATACAGCCTTAGGGCAGATACAGTTCTCTAGCATCTCCATGAATCACCCAAAACCTCCCTGAATCACCAAAAGGATGGCTTGGATCAGTTAAAGGAGGAGGAAATATTGTCTGTCTTGCAGATGGGCCATCGTGTGGTATCTATTCAAACGAATGATCAGTGAATCAAAATACACATTTTCCTTATTCAATAATCACTATCAAGACTATTCATCAGTCTTAATTTGGGGGTAGTATTAGGATTTTACTGCTATAGTTTCATTGACTTCAGTGGCATGGCTTCTGCATCTCAGGGGAACAGAAAAAGGAGCCAGACTCATGTTTTCAAAATTTCTTTTAATTCTAGTTACTAAGTAGGTCGTGACTTTTGCTTACCATGTGTTTCCCATAAAAGCCCTGGCTGCCTTGAGTGCTATATGATAGGTTGTCTGGAAGCTGCAGACAAAGTGCATGCACTGTGCTAGAAAGGCTTTCTGAAATATCTTGTGTACAGTAGCTGAAGCTGCCACATGCTGCTTGTGCTACAGTGTCTGCATGTGGTCACAGTTACTGCGTTCACACTGCAGCATGCTCCGGAAAACTATGCAATGATGAAAGGCCTTCAGTGCATATAGGATGATGTAAAAACAAGTTAAAAATAAATCTGTGCAACCTCTAAGGAGGGGAAAAAGAGGCTCTGCAGGACAATGCAAGTCTGTGCTTCTGTGGACAGTGGCAGTGAAGGGAGAACTAAAAGCACATGTCAAAACAAATACACTGAAGGATTTGAGAAGTACTCTCTCCTTCCAGATCTATCTCCTGTAACAGCAACCAAGATTGAGAGTTAAAAGAAAACTAATCTCTGTGTTGTGTGAATGTAGAATAGCATGGTCTTCAGCTTGTAGAAGGGAGGTTAAAGGGTGATCACCCAAAGCCAGCACTTTCCCAAGCCATTTTATTAAACTTACTGTTTGACATGTGGCAATAGCAAACTACCAGGATTTTAATGCTTGGGAGGGTGTCTGTGAGGGATTGTTTTGGGGTTTACGTTGCCACTTCGCAAATGTTTATAAACTTTCAAGTCTGGGACCTGACCATTTGTGTGTAAAAATCATCTTCATGAAAGAAAAAGTAAGTTTACTAGGTTTTTTACCTTTTTTCCTTTCTTGACAAATATATTTCTTCAACCCTGCTAAATTCAATGCAAAATCTTCCACTTTCAGTTATCACAGGACACTATTTAATATTCAGATAATCTCTCCATCTTTTGGTGTAGGTGAACTTGTACCAACTAGTGTAGTTTCCTTTCATGGGGCAGGTTGTGCTGCACACAAAGGATACATCGCTGGGACGGCATAGCCGTCTTTAGTGAGATTCCAGAAGGGACAGCCATGACTTGGGAATATCTCCGGGATGGAAGGAGAAACGTTTGCAGAAAGCATTGCCTGCAGTGTAGCTGAGCTGTAGAGCAGACATGAGCTGCTGGCGGCTGATGTGCTCTCCCTCAGCAAGGGCTCGGTGCCAGGCTATGACATCATGTGCTAATGGATCAGGCTGGTGCATCAGGACTACAGCTTCTGCCTTACGGAACGTTTTCCTGCAAAGTCCAGCGGTAAACTTTGATGAATGATAAGGTCTAGGCACACAGATTTTGGGCTGAATCCTGAAATTCACTGCTTCTGCAAAGAGGCAACTGAGTAGCCACATATTCTGACCCTACACCGGTTAAAATTTGTGGACCTTCTGCTGAAAAAACAAAAAAAGTTACCAATGCTGTTGAAATTCTTAATGGCTTTGAAATACCAAGATTTAGAAACAATCATTCTTGCTATTAAAAAAACCCAACAGAACAGCAGAGTTAATTTCATGTGTATGAGTGATCTCTTTTTGGTTATTTCTGTCCAAACTTTTAATAAATTACCTTGTAATTTGGGAGAAAGGGAAGAGAATAATTTCTGGCATGGAATAGAGAAATTCTGCATAAATATGATGACCATAAAAACTTTCTCTCTGTGCTCTAGTATGGCTTTCACCATCTGACATATAGATATGATAACCGAGGAAACTATGTGATGTTTTAAGTGGTTTTTGGAATAGGGAGCCTTTCCTGAACAGGCAGAACCTTGGATGGATGGATCAGGAAAAAGGCAAATGTCTTGCTGAAAAATCTATCTTCTCTGCATCTAAATGAATTTGGGACTGTAGGGCTTTTATGAGGAAAAGCTGGTGATTAAGTCTTTTGAGTGCACATAAGCACATAATAAATCTGGATCTGAACTCTGCAATGTGACTGATTGTACAGCAGGGTGTATCTGAAAAGCTATAACTTTGAAATCTGTGGAAAGATTTTGCAGTCCATTCTCCAGTTCTGCACCTTGAATTAATCAGTTGCAATTTATATTTCTGTTTTGATTATGGAGCACTTGAGTAACTTACATAGCAGTACAGGAGCTAGATTTATAGTGGAAATGTATTAATCCTTGTGAGATAAATATCTAAAATCCTATTTGTAGTCTAAATAGAAGGAAAATGTGTGGGAAGGTGAGAGGGATCTGGCTGTGTATTTAGTATCTGTTTAACAGAGGTGTTCATAGATTAATAGGAACAGTCTTCTCCGTTGCAAGGAAAATTCTCACTGAGTTGTATGAATTTCTTTGTTCCCCAGGTTTGTTCTGTAGAATTATTCTGACTTATTCATTAGCAGATTTACTCTGATTAAATGAGACCCAGCTTGTGTTTTCTATAATAATCGTAATGTGAATGTTAATAAATAAATATGTCCAGGTATATTTGATCTGAATTCATCATGTTAGTAAAACTTACTTAACAACTATTGTACACCTAAGGAAACTCTTTGAGGGTATAAATGGCATCTTATTTTTTAGGTAGCTAAATCTGAACTTTGGTTGGGTATAATGAAAAACTTAGAAGTATATTTGAAGGAGCTCCTCTGGACGTAGAGGGGCGGAAAAGACAGGGAAGTATGAGGGTCCTGCACTGTCCAGGTGAGATTTATGAATTTTCATGCACCAGTCTTAAATGGGAGAGGAGAAAAGAGACCAAAATGAAACGAAGTTTGCTGTATCCTTTGTGTTTTCACTGGATGCACAGGATCACTTTCTGAACATGGGGAGGGAGAGTTCAGAATTTGACACACAGTGATGTTATTGTTGCCCACTGGGAATAACTGTGCTTGTAGGTAGAAGAGGATGGTGGTTTAATTATTCTTGTATGTCCTATGTTTTGATAGGGCCAACTCAAAAAGCTCTGGGTGTGCTGTTTATTTGATCTGCAAATCAAGATTCCTTTCTCTTGATGAGGAAGAATAGCTACTGTAGAAATGGCAGGGCACATCGTAAGGAATATGAGGCTCCTCTAGCCTTAATTAGAGAAGGGGAAAATGAAAGAGAAGTGACAGTGCCAGTGAACTCACTTGCAACAATCAGAATTTTGGGTTTTTTGTTGTAGAGCTTTGAAAAAATGCTGATGCATTTTGCACCAGTACTTAGGTCAGAAAAGTTAGTTGCAGGTGTCATTGCAAACTGCTTTTGAGTCTTTCAAAGGTTGGGGGCAGCAGGTTCAGAGGACATAATTTTCAGTCTGTACCAGAATGAGAAAGCTTTTGAAAGCCTTGTTTGGAGGGTGCTTTTGTTTCTACCTGGGGGCTTTTTGTTTTGTTTTTGGTTTTTGTTTTGTTTTTGTTTGGTTGGTTGGTTGGTTGGTTGGTTTTTTTTGGTGTTTCTAATTTCTTTATTGTTGTTCTGATTTTGCTTTTTTCTGTACCTCTGTGTCTCAAGACTTAATTCAAAGGAGAGTTTTCATTTAAGACCCAAAAAAGGAAGAAAGGCTGAAAGGCAGGATGCAATTCTCTAGAATTTTTTGTTATGTAGCTAGGAGAAGAAAAAAATGGATATTTTTTCAAAGATGAAAGGGTTTGTCTTTTTTTTTCTTCTTCTTCAAAGAGTTAGTTAGCCTCCTGCCATTGTCAACAAGTGAAAAGAAAATATTTGAGTCTTACCTTGCTGAAGTGGCCCCAGGTTTGTTTCTTTTTCCCTGTATTGTTTGAACATTAATCAGGACTCCCTTCTAGAGCAGTGTCAAGAAACCTTGGCTTATCTGTGGTAATGTTTTCTGACAGATGTACATCATGATGTGAGGAATGATTTGATTGTACTTTTCCTGGTACTAAATTTCTCTTTACTCCTCTGCCTATGACTCAGACATTTTACCATTTCTGTGTGGAAATGGTGGCCTGTCCAGAGTCATCAAAGCTCTTAAAGCTGTCCCCAAGGCATTATTCTCCCATGCCACTGGTAAATGTGACAGATCTGGTGTGTAGAAAAAAAGTAGCAGAAGGAGACAGGAAGGGGTAAGTGTGGCCCTTCCCATCTAAATTACAGCAAAAGCTACCAAAAAATGTCTTAACTTTATGGGATAGCACACTTATGCAAAGCAACTATTCATGCTGCATACCCATCTCCCTGGTTCTTTTTTCAATAGATACAAAGCATTGCCCTTCTGCAAATTACCGTGTGCAGTTGAGGGGCCACATGAGATGCAGCAGCGTGAGGTGTTGTACAGCAATGTCATTAGCGACCTATAAATGCTATTCAGAATGTTTTGTAACTGTTACATTTACCTGAAGATAACTCTATAGCAAAGATAAAATATTTTTCTTGTGAGCAAAGCATGCTGCTCTATCAGTCTTGATTGTACCTAATGGATTCCTGTGCACACACACATATGTGGTTGGTTATGCAGTTAGGCTATATGTGCTGCATCTTATCTATCTGTTTGTCAGGATCAATTCTTTATGGTTGTATTTATCCTTTAATTTATAATAGGTTTTCAGAACTTGACATCCATCCTGAATAGATCTGTTAGTGTTCTTGCTTTTGAATGTCCTTTAATTTGCTTTGCTATCAAAAGAGACTATACATAAGACAGAAATATTCATGTTTCATCCTCTTTCATTTTCAGTTTAGGCTGCATCAGTTTTATTCCATTCATTCTTAGTAAGTCTAAGAGCCATTGTAGAGCTGTGAATACAGTTCTTTCAGCAAAAAAAAAAATTAGCCTGAACTTTGGCTCTTTTTTTTAGCTAGAGGTTTTTTTGTGAGGCCACTCAGAAGTGGAGTACTCTATTTTTCTCTTTCATAATGAATTTTGGAAAAAGCAGGTCGGATACTGGGAACACACTGACCTCCTTGCCCTCACCACACAAGTTCTGAAGGATTTTTTCTCCCCAAAATGTCTTGCTACATAAACAGATGACCTACCTGTTTACCAGACCCATTCCTGGATATGAAATATATTTCAGTGACTCAGTGCTTCCTATTAAGTAATATTACCAGTATTCAGAGGAAGGTGGTGGAATTTTCCATGCTCTCTGTGGCAAGTAATTTATTTTCAGCAGGTCTGAAAGACTTACTGCAGATGTCTTTTTGATATCGCTTCCTTTTAGAAATTGAAGGGTTATTTTTGGTATCTCAGGACCAGGTAATATTCATGCATTAATTATATTTCACCAATAACCATTTCCCCAACTGTAAAGTGAATGGAACAAGTACAAACAGATAGTTTTCAGATATGTGATAAGAAATGTGAACATAATGTGAACAATTTTCTACTGTGAATATTTGAAATGCTGCTGCTGCCTGAAAATATTCTGTGGACCATTCCATAGTCAGTTGTTATTTTATTTAATCATAATCTCTGATCTTCTACAACACCTTTCAGAAATTTTAGATGTGGTCCTGCACTTATCTGTAAGGGATGGCTTTGTTACTGCATAGATCTCCATATGATTGGTGTCAAGGCTGTGTCTATATGTGGCCATTTATGTGACAAAAGTGGATCTGATCATATAGGGAATCTTGAGCCCATGTGTTACTCATGAGTGCATTTTTATTTCAAAGACAAGGAAGAAGTAAGATCCTATTCTGCCCTTTTGTGTCTGCCTTCGTACTGCAGTATCTTTCGTCAACTTGAAAAAGAGGTCAAGAGCTTAGTAGGCAAGAAAACTGAACTTTTAAGATTTATTTTCCTGGATAAAGGCAAGCAGGAACATAATATTTCTGTAATCTCTATTGGTGAAGATTCCTCTGTAAGTCTTTCCTAAGCTGTGTGCTAAACAGTTGAAAGACAATGGGTGTGTATGTGTTTGTTTTTTATGTGCTGTGTGTACTTATATGAGAAACACTGGATATTGGGAGCTATTTCTATTTTTTCTATTTTGATGAAAATTGTACAGAGATCAATACTGGTTGGCTACTTCCCATGAATGCAGCTTGCAGAGGCTTCATACCTGGCTGAATGTAATGTCAGGGTAGAAAAAGAAATGCTCAATCAACTCCTTGGTTAAAAGATCTTACAAGGTAATCAAATCACTTCATATCAAACCAAACTACCTTTGCTGCAGCTGTGAGTTAGAGCTTACCAAACCCTGAGCTGGGAGCCAGTGAAGCTCTATGAGTTTGCCCTAGCTAAGGTATCAGAACACCCCAATTTGCACCATGCTGTGTATCATCTCACAGCAGAGTCAGCGTCATTGGTTTTGGTGGAAGTCAGAGGTGCCCTATTGTCCTCCTCTCCTTCAGATTGTTTTCGTAGCTTCACTGAAGTGTGAAAGACTGATGTCTTACATGATCTGCAGTGTAACTTGGAGTGATTTACATGGCTGAGTCATTGATCTGGCTTAGGGTTACTTGAGGCTTGATGGACTGCAGTGAATGGAGAATAATTAAGCTGAGGGCAGTGGCACTGCTTTAAAAAGGGGCACGGAAAACTAATGAAGTCCTGGAAAGCAGACTGAATTGATATCTTGAAAAAAAATTATAAGGCTGAAAAAATTCTTTTGAAAAAGGATTTGACTGAACTCATCCTATAAAACTCTGTGTGGCCATAGCCAAAGAAGTGGTAATTGTCTTGGCCATGAGTTTATAGGTGCAGTATTTTAATGCTAAATATAGAGAGATATATTTAGCTTGTATATATAACAGTAGCTTTGAATAATGTATTGTGCTATTCTAGCTAAATGTTTAACCCAAAGATGAATTCAAAATAGATTAATTTTTCCTCCGCTAAAGATTTTGATTAAATGTCAAATTTATAACCAGTAACAAAACACTAATTTGACAATTTAAAATCTGGAAAGTAGATCACGAGTGTCAGACACTGATTTTAGTGAGGGGGTGAAGTATTCTTAACAAATGTTACTTTTTTTTCCTGTATGTTTCCTTGTGTATACCTGATTTACTTGATCATCACCGTATTTTTAACCTGTTGCTTTATAGCATTGTCTGCATGTGAATTAAGGGATTGGAGGGATACAAAAGGCTCTCCTCTGGAATGTTCCCTAATTTTATTTTATCACAAAGTGCTTATGTGTAATGGTTCCATAAATGTTGTAGCATTTTGTATCCTAAATAACCTCAATGATAGGCAGACATTATCATTATATCATTTCTTCATTACTCATTTCCTAAAAGTAAAGCTGTGACCAGTTGGTCATTTATTTTAGGGGAAATACTTTCAATCTGTGAATTCAGTCATGCACTAAGAATGCATGAAATTCATTCTCCTTGCACCTACCTACATACTTGCTTAATATAATATATTTTTAAATCATGCTTGGGATGTTAGTGGATTTTTTTGGTAGCTTACATTAAAAATTCACCAAAGCTGTAGGCCTTTTAAGCCCATAGTGTCTTTTAATTAGTGAGTTATGTGTATTACAAATTACTGAGCAGTTTATTTTCTTTTAATTTATTTGAAAGGCCACCATACCTAATTTTGAAAGTGAAAATAAAGTTAATTGTATTTTCCATTGAAGGGTTGCAATTTCTTGTGAGCCTCTGCAATCTTTTTGCTCTGCTTCCAGGAAGACAATTTCAATAAATGTCAGATGTAGAATGCCATGACATATAATCACATTGCTGCAGCAAAGCTTGTAGACTTGTCACATGTGCCTTAGACCTTTGTCACCAAAACTACCTGGGAAAAAATATCCAGTGTGTTTTTTCATTTCTTTTTGCTTTCTTTCCTCCCCAGAGTGATACCTTCTAGACACCATGCCTAATTCCTCTCTCTAATATATTAAGGTAAATGATGACTGAAAAGATCAGTGTCATACCTGTAACAGTGTTGTCCTTGTTGAAGTAGAGAGGCTTTGGCTTGAGAATTGTAATTGTTCTGCATTGGGTACTTGCTCTGAAAGAGTCTTTTTTTGTTAATGTATTTTTGCCCATTTTGTTTCCTTCCTTGCTTTTTTGTTTTCTTTGTTTTGCTTGTGGTGGTGATTTTGTTTAGTTTATCTGAGGTTTTGCTGTACTGGTACATCTAAGGTATGAGTTCCTTCAATTTCTCTGTATTCAATGTGTTGTTCCCTTTTGAGAATGACAATATTGTGTCTTCTCAAAATTACATTAAAGTCTAGCATCAGTCACTTGGAAAAAATCTCAGTGATTTCTGCCTGGAGAAGCAGCACAGACGTCGATCATATTTACTCCAACCTGTAGTGTATTCTGAAGTTATATATGAATGCCTTAAGGGTTGATCACTCATGAGATCATCAAAGAAACATGAATGACAGCAGCCACCATTTAAATATCACCAGTGTTTTAGGACATCGATGTCCCACCTCGAGAACTTTCTAAAAATAAGGGTGTTGGCTACTCTGGGGGCAGGCTATGGAAAAACAGAAATGTAAGCATGTTTTAGTTTTTGTATATCAGTACTACCACCTTGGTGCCAAGCTGGTGATCAGTCTCTAGGGGTCACAGTGCATCTCTTCTGGGGTTTGTTTGATTTTTTTTTTTTTAATTTTTTTTTTTAATCTATCTATCTATCTATCTAGCATTCTACAGTAATTTTACAGGGAACTGTAACACTTCTCTAATGGCTGGGAAGTCTGTTCTGTAACAAAGACACCAATGAACTGGATGTTGCAATATGGAATATTGTATTATTTAGGGCTATAATCTTCAAAAGGCACTTAATGCCCATCTCAGGGAAAAAGCCTTTGGTTTCACTGTGACTTTTGAGAAAGCTGAGTTGAAAGTTTGTTATCCATCTTTTTGAAGTGTTCAGAACAAGGCAAGACACTTTCCCCCCAACTTCCCTGAAGTTCCCGATTATTATTTTTTTTTCTGTTCAGTAGGACTATGTGTACCTGTTGCAGACCAAGTCCCAGATGCCAACCAGGAGCTAAGCTGGTATCTGTCCTGAAAAAATGGACTTTTTAGGTTTCACAAAAGAATGTGGGAGATGTTATGCACTGGCGTAACAAAGTTCATTCACAGCCCAAACTAGATTATGGACTGCTGTTTGAACAGTCCCTGTCCTAGAGTCCCATGCTTAATTTGTCCTCTCTTGCTTTTCTTAAGCAAGGTTCTTAGGATTTATGCCAGCAATAGCAGCCAAAAAAAATTGTCTCCACTAACTGGTTTGGATTATATATTGTATTTGTCAATCAGGCATGCTATGATTACAATTTTCCTCTCCCTTGTTGCATTGCTTGCCTATCTGCAAATGTCACAGTACCCACTTTCTTCTACTGTGGAAAAATGAGCTTAATGTAAGCTGGCTTTCCTGACCTTTTTAATCATGACTTTATATGATTTTTCCCTGTAGAGTCACCATATTAACACTTGGCTTTTTAAAAAGTGATAGTTGCATTTACTAATAGTTCCTATTTATACAGTCATTGGCAAGCAAGTAGAGGGGAAACAAGTACCTTCATTAAATCAAACCTTATTTGCACAATCTCGATGCCAGAATTTCCTATATAACTAACATTCCTTGACTTTTGTAACTTTCCATTTGATTTGTTCTGCTAATTTGTTAAAAATCTATTTCTTCAACTGTTGCATCCTTATTTCCAGAGCACTAGTAGTTTAAATGACTGTAAGAAGAGTAAATGTTCTGTTTCTGCCACACAAGAGGCAGAGTCCCGTCCACCTTTTCTTTCATATGTGAACCTGTAAGTGTGTATAACTTTAAAGAACTTGCTTGCAATGCAGTGACAACCAATAGTAAAATTTTTAGCTATTAATTATTTTAATTGTAAGCTTCATTAAAAAGTTAGTCGAGTTCCGTTCATCAAACAAAAGGTATGGTATTAGTTTCTAGTTTACTTTTAGGAATCGGTGATACTGGAAAATGATGTAGAACAAGAATGTAGAATGCAGAACGAATATTCTTGTCATCTCCACTAATGAATGCGGAGTTTTCAAATGGTATGAGGTGCCATGCTGGAGGGACTTTAATTCCTGATATGTATTTACTTGAGTGTCTGCATTGCACAACTTAGATGTCTTTTGTCCTTGGACTCTTCACGCACATGTGTATAAATAGCTTCCTGCAGTGTTTACAGAAACTTTGTATGGCAGTCACATTCGTGTGGAGTAAGGGTGGGGTCTTTGCTGCAGGTTTAATACAACTGTTTCTCAGTCCTTGAGAATTTGTCATCCCTACTTGACTCATTTGTCTTGTCTCCTCTCTGCTCCCTGCCATTAAAAGACTTTGTTTTGTTTGGTTATTTTAAGTAACCATTGTAAGTGCAATATCATCAACTCAGCTTAGAATAAAAAGAAAAGCATATCCTGGTGGGCAAAAGAGAGGCAGATCTCTATTGCACATTTTCAGTGATAGGGGGATTATATGTGTCTTGGAATTACAAGTGAGTTTATGCATCTGTTTAATATAGTAAAGTATTTTAAAGAGCAGGAGATAATTTACAAATTAAGAAATAGTGTTCCTAGCCAAAGGTGATTCTGTAAAAAAAGATAGAAGTAAATAAGAGAGGAGAACAGGAAAACTAAGTAAAGAAAGTTTTTTAAATTTATAAATCTAAAGAACTGATGCTGCATCATAGATTAATTAGGATTAGAAGGGACCTCTGGAGACCATCTAGCCCAAACCCTCTACCAAGCCCAGGTCACCTCAGGCAGGTGACACAGGAACTCTTCCAGGTGGGTTTTAAACACGTCCAGAAAGAGAGACTACACGACCTCCTGGGCAGCCTATTCCAGTGCTCTGCCAACCTCAAAGTAAAGTTCTTCCTCATGTTGAGGTGGAACTTATTGTGTTTTACTTTATGGCCATTGCTCCTTGTCCATCCTCTGGGCACCACTGAAAAGAGTCTGGCACCACTCTCTTGACACTCACCTTTGAGATATTATGTGCATTAATGAGTCCCTTCTCAGTCTTGTCTTCTCTGAGCAGGCTCAGCTCCCACAGTCTCTCCTCAAGAGAGATACTCCACACCCCAAATCATCTTTGTGACCCTCTGCTGGGCCCTGTCCAGTAGTTCCTCATCTTCCTTGAATTGCAAGAACTAGAACTGGACACAGCTCTCCAGATGTAGCTTCACTAGGGCCAAGTAGAGTGGCAGGATCAATTCTCTCAACCTACTGGCCAAATTCTTCCCAATGCCCCCCAGGATCCCACTGGCCCTCCTGGCCCCAAGGGTGCTGCTAGCTCAGGGATAGCTTCCCATCCACCGAGACCTCCAGTTCCTTCTCCACAGAGCTGCTGTGTAGGATGTCAGCCCCCAGTCTGTGCTGGTGCTTGGGGTTATTCCTTCCCAGGTGCAGGACCTACACTTGCCCTTGCTGAACCTCATTAGGTTTCTCTCTATCCAACCCTTGAGCCTACCAAGGTCCTGCTGAATAGTAGCACAGCCTTCAAGCGTATCAGCTCCTCCCCCCTCTCCCCAATTTTTATTATCAGCAAATTATTCTGAATTATCCTGTAAGATACCAAAATACATTGATCTTGCACCTCTGTAACAAAATATTTTGTATTTTACCATGGAGCAATAAGTAAAAGCAAAATTGTGCTGCAAGGAAACAGCCAGAGGGAATTCTTTAAAACAAAGTACACGAGTGAACGTTTGAGCCAGAGTTGCACAACAGTGAATGCCAAGATTAACTATTGCTGTGTCTGTCAAGTTTGGGAATGTAAATGTTATGCCAAAAAATGAAAGAAACCTTCACAAAGGAGTAAGAAATTTCACTGTTGCCAGAAACTACATAGGAATTTGTTTAGACACTTTGAAAAATCTCACCAGGGTAATTCATGGTGAGAATTAAGAAAATGTGAGAGTTGTAACTGTTCAAACTATTGGAGAAAAATGATAATCTGAAGTCTTTCTCTAAAGGCGATCTAATGAGCAAGAAACTGAACATCAGTAAAAATTTTACCTTGAATGTTTGACATGAAACAAATTTTTATGGTTCATTTCCCAGAGAGGTGGAAGCTAAATATGAGCTTGGAAGACAGCAGGGATGTGATTGATAGGAGTTTTGCATTTGTCTGCCCCTGGTGGGTTTGGGGATAGTGCTTGCCTCTGCTTCTCTGCTTTTATGCCTTCACTTTTGGAACCTGGAATACTATCTTAGGATTTAGGGAGGAGGGCAGGATGGTTGTGCATGGCTGTGTTTGATTTTTCTCCTCTAAAAGACAGACATGACTTTTGAAATTCACAGAGGAGAAGGGCAGGGAATTTGGAAAGTTAGAACTTGAAATAACATGCAGGTAGCATTTCTGTCACATGGAACAAATTTTATTCCAAAGCGGGTTTAGTGTAACACATGAAAGAAACCACCATTGCAAAATACTATTAGTGAGATTGTTCTTGATTCTCTATGAAATTGCTCAACGTCCTCAAATCAAGTTGTTAGTCCACAATCATGCCTCTTTTAACCCTAATACAGTAGGTATTGGAAGTTGTATAAAGATGATGTGTCATGGTAGTCAGTGTGGGTGTTAATGCAATGGTCTAAAATACTGTGCTGTGCCTTTTGGTACCTTGCAGCTGATTTACACTGATATTGTAAATTGTTGTTTTCCCACACCTGATTCTAGTACACTTAAAACATAATTTGGCTTAACACAGAAATCTAGCATGAGGGAGCAGGTGGAAGGGAAGAGGGAGTACAAAATGTGGTAGTACATTGGCAATTTGTATTTATACTTTGCAGCTAATAATGAGTTTCCACTCTTCAGTGAACAGAGAGCAAGTGAACTTAAAAATTAAAAACTTTTCAACTGTTGAAAAACATGACTGCATCCACTAAAGAATAAGATCAAAGGAGATGCTTGGACTAGTCTCTCTCTGAAGGCTGCTCAGTCACAGCTTTGCTTGTGGAGCACAGAGTTTTGAATCCCAGCTCAGTTCTGGCAGCTGGCAGCAGTTTATAAGGCTGTGTTTTAACCCTCCATCTGCCTTCCCAATGCTATCTTTGGTCTGCTTCCATGGTATCTCAAGGATTAGCTGAGTGCATACTCCAACAGCTTTGCATGTCTCTTGGCAATATCCGGCTTTAAACTTAATACAGTTGGAGTCCATTCTTCCCATTGCTATGCTTCTTATTTGTTTAGATTTCATGCAGTCATTGGATCTGCCACAAGCTTTAAATTCTTGCATGCTTGGTTGGCCAGCAAGAGCACGTGTATAACTTACTGATAAGTGACACATTTTTGTCATTGTTTCCAGACTGGTGTAGTTTGTTACGCCTGCCATTTTGTGTTCAGTGGTAATCTCTTTCAGCTGTTGTGTGCTAACGTGTCTTAATAAACTATTGCTTCAGACAAAGTACCTGAATAATTTCATTATGCTTATATAAACAATTATCTTTGTTGTTTTAACACTTATCTTTCTAAGCAGAGATGATAAGACACAGCTGAGATGAGAAAGCAGTAACCCAGTTTTCAGGGCTCAGTTGTAAAGGCTGGGGATGTGCCCACCACATCCCTCACACCTGTGCCCAGTGAGGGTAATGGTACAAGAGTCACCTCAGAAGCTCAGAGTTGACATTGCCTTAAAAAATTCCATTGTGCAAGGGTGTCTGTGAAGTTTTATTTACTTGGCTTTGTACTTACTAGAGAAAAATCAGGTTTTTGTCCAATAGAAAAAAGGGAAAATATCTTCTGTGATACCCCTAGCTGCTATAAAGAGGTGTAGGGCATCACCAGGAATTTTGACTCTGATCTAAGAAATAAGATATATAAGAATTGACTAGTAATAAATATTCTGTTTCCATTTCACTTTCCAGAAGTCCTAAGAATGTAACACCATAAAAACTGAACTGAATATTGTCAATTACTTTTTGACTAAGCTGTTACTTAAGAAAAACTCTGCTCTGAGTCATATGGTACTTAATCAGAATGAAATGTGTCAAGAAGCTCTTAACTCTTACTGATGTTGCCAATTGTTTTTCTAGAGCATGATTTCTTGCTTTAAACTTGATGACTTCTTGAAGCACTGTTATGGTTTTACTTTGTTCAAAGTTATTTTAAGCCTGACAATGTCTCTTTCTAGTTTGGATTTCTTCATCCTATAACTTAACCCTAAATAAATGCATTTAAGTCCTCTAACTTTTAAGAATAGATAAACTAATCTTCCCTACTTTGGAACAGCAGTTTTTGGTTTAATCCTGAACATGCACAGTCACACTTCGGAAATGCCACTCACCTACTGCTAGCTCTTTCTAGAATGAAACAAGAAATTTCATTCTGAGATTTCTGAAACCATTAGCCCCTAGTCTCATGGAACTGTACTAAAAAAGAAAAAACAAATGGCACATAATTAACCAAAACACTGTGTGTTACTCAAAATTTGTAGGCATATCAGTTTGGAATCCACACAGGGTTTCCCTGCGCTTGGCAGATTCCCGTGGGGAATGTCCAGCTGGCTCCTGGCTGTCACACGGTGGTGGCCGGTGTCCCTGAGAGCAGGAGGGAGGCTGGAGGGCAGGGATCGCCCCGTGCTGTTCGCTTTGGTGGCCACCGGGTGTCATTCTAGGAGCAGGCTTTGGCCAGCCCGGGAGCACGACTGTGGCAGCAGTGCTGGAGGCTTCGCACACTGAGTTGCTTTGCACCAGATCAGCCTCTAAAGCAATGATTGTTTACCTTCTGTATCTATTAAAAAAAAAAAAAAATTATTCTAAAGTATAAACAGTGTTGTTAATTTCCATCTCTGCATTCAGAATGTGAAGTGCTGGGATGTAACAAAAAATAGTGGGGAAATCAAAGGCATTTGTGTTAAGAGGTTCTGTAAATGCTACAAATGCAGCTAGGGAAAATTCTGTATCTACACATCAAATTTGCATGAGCTTTAATACGTTGTTTGTGAAGATGTTAATATACATTTTTAATGACTACTTCGTGGGCAGTTGTTTTGAATCTGTACATAGCTGACATTTTACAATTAAAGTGCAGTGAGAATGAGGAGGCAGAATAACTTTTAGACAGAAAAAAATAATCTCTTTCCAGTTGTTTGGATTTTTTATTCCAATTCATGTCCAATAGAGAGGGAAATCCTAGAAAAGGTCCACAGCACCATGTAAGGCACCAATATGGGCTTAGGTGGGTGTACACTGAAGAAAGCATGCTGAATTCAGTGTTTAACATATTGTTGGGCTTGTTTTAAATAATTTTTAGGAGGGCTTCATCTGGGAGAATGAACAAGTGGGTGCACTGTATATCTTCAAGAACAGGAATAGCAGCATGAAAAGAGCATGTGAAGAAAAGGAGATGAAAGGTTTAATGAAGTGAGGTAAGGTCTATGGTACATGAGGCAATAAGGACAGATTTTGGTAGGACAGAGATTTATGGAGCTTTAAAAGCAAAAATGTGAAACCTGAACTTTAAGCAGAGCTACACTGGAAGAAAACTGGTTTGCAAACAGGAGTCGAAGTTAGGACATTAGAGAGGACTTTCAGTGTACTGTAACGAGGAAAAAAAAAGGGATTTTTTTTCCTGTATATTCCTGTTTATCTTCAGTTTAGCATATTTGCTTCTTTAAGTGGTAAAATACAAGGAAGTTGAAAACATTGGTGTCAATCCTAATAAATAAATCTGGACACCCACACAGAATGCTACAAAATTGCTGAGAAATTATTCAGGAAAACTGGAAAAGGACTCACAGTGTGACTTTAGAAGTAACACGTACCAGAATCTAAGGCAGTACTGGAATTATTGGTCTATGTTACATATGATCTTATTAAAAAAAAAATCCCCCACCCCTTATGAAATGTTAGTTCCCATTTATTCCATTTGGCATTTATCCCTCAGCAAACATACTTGGTGTTTAAATTTTAAATATATTTGTATATAATTATATAAAGAGGCATATATTTCAGTGGTGTTTTTCTTAGATGGCACTAAGACCTGTCAACTCCACCTTGACCTACAGAATTAAAACCATTGCCCCTTGTCCTGTCACTATCTGCCCATATAAATTTTCCCTCTTCTCTTAGTAAAACCCTTTTAGGTATTGGAAGGCTGCATTGTGGAAATGGTTTTGAACTGAAAGAGGACATGTTTAGACCAGGTATTAGGAAGAAAATCTTTACTGTGGGTGTGGTGAGACACTGGAACAAGTTGCTTTGGGAAATTGAGGCTGCCCCATCCCTGTAAGTGTTCCAGACCAGGCTGAATAGGGCCCTGAGCAACATGATCTACTAAATGGCATCTGTGCTCATGGCAGAGATGGGGTGGGTTGGAACTGGGTGATCTTTAAAGGTCTCATCCAACCCAAGCCATTCTATGAGTCTATGAATGCCCAGACGCTGTCAGGGAGCAGATATTTTTGGTCTTCTTGATAAGTGCAGAGCAAGTTTTATGATGAGTTTATACGATGCAGGGGGTTTAGGGTGCTGGCTGAAGAAGGGCAGACACATTTGCTTTCCCTGTGGAGGCTTGATGCTCCTCCTGCCATCGCTGAGCTGAAATAGTTCTCATACTTAAAATTCCCAAATGCAACTGGGTTGATTTAAAGATTTTTTTCTGAAGCAGTTGGACAACTTGTGATTGTCCAACAACTTGTGAGGTAAGTGAAATACAAACTTTGGCGTTTGATTGGATCAGACAAGGGAACATTTAATTTTTTGTCATTTCACCATGGTTGCATTTCTTGTAGTATCAGATCTTGCAATCTTGCCTCCTTTTGAACCAATAGCTCTTTTAAAGGCTGTCATATCTACAGCCAGTAAGTTTTCTTGTGAAGGCACTTCATAAGTCATGCTCTCAAAGAACTTGTTTTCATTTGAGCTGTTTTTCCATTAGAAAATTAGTCCCTTTTAAAACCCACATTTCAAAGAAGTTTTGTGCCCCTATTGTTCTTTGTGTTTGCACCATTATTATGTGTACCATCCTATCTGGGCATCTGCACACACTGGGTTAATCAAGATGACCACTCTCTCATGTGGTGCTTTTTTTCTCTTCCTTCTTGTCCTCCAAATTTCTCTCCAGGAAGAAAATGGTGTATATTATGTTCTGTATGTATGTTTGAAAGGTCTTGCTTACACACGCTACTGTGCAGGTGTTAGAGATGGCAAAGCCAAAGCAACATGTGAGTTTAATTCAGAAGAGACATTCCTTGCAACAGTTGCTGATGTGAGGAAATGCTGATTTTAACTCAGGCCAGAATCTGCTTTCTGGGAATTTTGGACATCTTATGTGTTAGGCTTTTGACAATTTGAAGGAAAAAGTCAGGGGACTCAAAGCCAGCTGGATGGCAGCTGAAACAACTGTCATCTCTCAACAGCTGAAAGAAGCAAAACTGATAAATATAGGAGTGAGGCAGGAGCGTAATGTCAGTGAAACCTGAGGGATGGGAGGGTGAATCAGCCAGGTGTGCCTGAGCAGTTTGAAACTCAATGGCACAGCACTGTGCTGCCAGCTGCTCCAGAACCTTTCCTATGCATGGTAGCATATTCCTTTGCTTCAACTAGCTCGTTTTAATTAAGGTCTGGAGTAATTTAAGTATTTCTTTGGCAAAAGCAATGTGAGCAGTGATTGTGAATGATCTTACTGCTGCTATTTTCCAAGTTTTAGCGCTGTATTAAAAATCACTTTGTGTCATTTCTAATCACTGCCTTAAAGATTGTCACTTCTATTGCCAATAAAGTTGCTTACTGGAATAATACCATCAAGAAAATACAAGCCACATCCATGGAGGTGGATTTCAGATTTTAAAATGCATGTTGGTGCTTCTGTTCCTTCCAGGGTTCCTTAACATTTTAGCGTGTTCGGCTGGATGCATGCCACCTGTTTGGGAGTGAAAGCATTTGTCAGCTTCGTTTTGCCGGGGGTTATAATAATACACAGTTCACCCAGAACTGTTGGTGTGTCTCTCAACCACCTTTCCTTTGCAACAGAGTATTTATTGTCTTATACCTGCCTGAGGGAGCTTCTTCCCAGAAGTTGTCACAGGCAGTACAATTCCCACCTGGACTCGTTGCAGGCTGAACCTTGACAGGAAATACTCCTTAGACCCTGATGCTCTTAAAAAACTTCAGTTTTCTTCTGATTCATCTCTCATTTTCCTCCTCCTCCCTACCCTAGCTCTAGACAGGCTCAACAATAAAACAAAAGGATCTATATATCGAATGTTTATAAACAGGATTTTAGGTAAAGGATTGAAAATAAAGATATTTGTGAAAAGCTTTAAACTAGAATTTTGTTTTATAGCTTAGATTCATAGCTGCCTAGCTTGCTTAATCTACTTTCTACCCCAGCATCAGTGCTAGAAATTCAGCATGCTGTGACACCTTATTTCACAATGGTTGCAGTTCCTTCTGAATTTTCTTCCAGTGCCTCTTTCTGCCTTAGGGGTAAATTTTAGGAAAGAGATGAATTGCCATGAAAAAAAAGACGGCTAGAAAGAGAAAAGCTGGATACTTCACAGTGATTTCTGCTGCCTCAACTGATATGCAGTTTACTCAGACTTTTGACTGGATGGTTTCTAAAGAGCCACTCATTCTTTAGCCAGTTCAAGGGATTGCACAGGAGCTGTTCACTTTTACTTAGTCTTAGTAGTTTCATTTATATTAAATGTCAGCACACACATAACACATATTCTATGAAATCTGTGATTTCTAAACAAATACCAAGTTTGTCTTGTGCATATGATCTTGTTGACACAGATAACTGATGTAGCCCCATATTGTTGGCTTAGATGTATCAATGAAATCTGGTCTTGTGTTCAAGTGTTTTCCCAGTGTGTCTTCTTAATGCTGTATTGCAGAAAAAGGCTTGGTTTTATTTTTATATCTTTTATAACACATTATGCTAAATAGCTTAGGGGTTTGCAACAGATCTAATTTTACTATTGTGTTCTTAGCAAGACAGAAAAATGGCATGTTGCATGCAGGGAGTAATTACTGGAGGGCTTGGAAGATATATTTGAGAAAAAGATCCAGTGGTAACTGCTTAAAATATTGTAGCTGCTGCAGAGTTTGCTTTTAATGTTGGGTTGGGTATATATTCATGCACAATGCCTCTAGTTACCAAGTCTGACTTAACTAGCAGTTGTCTTGCTTATGATGTTAAACGAACAAAACAGAGAAAAAATACCACAACTTTTTTGAGGTTTAGTTTCAATCTTAGCTTTGTTTGTTTGTTTGTTTCTTCTTTTTAACGGAATAATATTGTTGAAAATCTGAGAACGAAAGTGTTTGAATGTGTTATCTTGAGCTGGATACTGCCAAGCTGAATTTCACCATCCCTCTAATCCTCCTTTTTCAATGTGGAGCATCTTTAGAAGATGGGGGGAAAAAAAAATCTTAGTTTTACCAGAAAAGAATATTCTCCACAAATGTCTGCCTATGTAGAGGCACAGAGAGAAACATCTGCTGCTTCCACAGTGCAATATCATCCTTTTCTTGAATAGTTATGGATTTACGGACCACAAAAACCACAGACTAATGGAGGGAGTTTAGGTAGGCCCTGTTAAGACTTAATTGCCACGTTCAGACACTGTTTTTCACTCAGGAGGACTGGAAAGTGATTCTTACCTTCTAGCTCAAAAAAACTTTCTTGTTTTCCTTCTGGTAATATGCTTCTAAATTGAGACCCTGCATCTGTGCATTCATGGCCTGATCTCTTCTTAAAAGACAGAAGTTTTTGTGATTTCCTCAACAGGAGAAAACTATTTGTAGTTGTTAATTGCTGCATGGGTTGGGATGTTTCTGGTAATCCAATGTAGTGCAGTGTTTTGCATATTGACCATTTTTAACTCTGCTCAAATACATTTGAAAAAGAGAGTGTGTATTCACATGTCACTTGAACCATGAAAATGATTGAATCCAATGGTGACCACCTTGTGCCTATTTGGAAAAATAAGAATAATGAACACCAGAAGAGTAACTCTGCCCTTCTGTCCTTCTGTTTTGTAGTCAGGTACAAATGAGAAATTCTGATAACTCTTACAGTAAGAGCTGGTACTTGAAAGAAGTTAAAACAGAATTATTTCTCCTTCCACTAGTTCATAAGAAAATACTCAGGGCATGTAACTGAAGACTAAAGCATGGAGGTTTGTGCTTATTGTGAAAACAGTGCTTGGTGAAAGTCTTTCCCTTCAGGTATAAATTAACTAAAGTTAGCTAAAGAACCTATGCAATAAAGTTCTATTCCGATAATATATAAAATAGCTGCATTTAGTAATAATTAATACTGTGTAAATATTGCCAACAATTAACTAAGATATGACAATCTTTGTAGTTTAAATATTACTTTGTATGGTCTTAGTTTGCTCCAGCTCTCTCCCAGGCTTTCACTTCTATCTCCAGCAAACAGCCAGGATCAATAGGCACTCTAATATCTTTGGATCTGCACTTCCAATACAGAAATTTACTGCTGCTCTGATATGATTATAGCAATAATAAGAGATCAGTGTGCTTCATGGTTGTGCAATTCATACCTTTTATGGTTTATTTTGCCCTAATCCCACTAAGTGCTGTGCAATATTTGTAGAGAGTTACTGAGTGACTGGAAGGCAAAGAGTTCAGTTACACATAGCTCCATTGTGGAATTGATTTAGTTCTCCAGAGATATTAAGTGAAATTTCATTAAGGGTAGTACAGATCTTCTTTGAGGGTTAATTGTCTAGCAACATAGAAATTCTGAGTGGCACTCATTTTAGTTTTTCTTTTAGAGGATTACAGATTCCTAATTATTTTGTACCACTACCTTTTTCTGTCTGTATTGGAATAATTACTCTAGTTTATTATACTTGCAAGGATAGACTTTCATATTAACAGTTTCACTGACTGACTTTTCTCAAATACCTGTTAAAAATGGTATAAATTCTCTCAAAATTCTCTCAGCTTTGACAGTTTTTGCAACAATCATGGCACATCCATAAGGTCAGCTATAATACTTTGGAAATGAGACCTGGAACATTTTTTTAAATTGTGTTCTAGAAGTCTACAAAGAAATACCACGTTTTCTTGCCAAATATTTTAATTAGATAAGACTTGATTTTAGAGGCTGTAGTTGCAAATCATCCCAATTTGTGCATCTGAGGTGTGGAGGACCTAAATTTAATTCAAGAACCAGATGTTTTCTCCACGTTGTTTTAGCAGAAAACTGATTTTTAAACTTCAGGAACAAAGGAGTAATGTAATATATATGAGAATGAGGGTAGAGAAGAAGAACTTGATCAAAACATTATACAGAAAGGTAGCTTCAAATTATGACATTGAAAATAGCAAACCAAGTACACAATTAAATAAGGTTGATCAAGATTTATTTATTGGACCTGTTTGTTTTTTTTTATTAAAGTTATCACTGGAATATTAGGGAAGAATTTGAGCCTGTAGGTTTTAAAATTCACTTTGGAAACACACATCTGATTTGTTTAGTTTTTGTTTGGGTTTTTTGCGTGTTTGTTTTCCTTGCTGTGATCACTTGTGGCTGAGACAATATGTGTTATTCAACATAATTGATCATTCTATTAAAACAATTATAAGCTAGGTATTGCTTTTTCCATCTAATTTGCATCTGTGTAAAACATGCTTTTTCTGGTGTAGTAGATCATAGGGCTGCTAAAATTCTAAGTCTTTGCTGAGGAAATACCAAAATCAATGTTTTGGGGAAAAAAGGGTCAAAGAGTGGGTAGACTTAAAGATTCTTCTTGTGGGAGAGGGAAGAGAATTATTACCCTTTCTCTCTAGAAAGTTATTAAATTTTTAAACAGCATTGACTTCCTATGTATGTGTTTTAGTAATATAGAATAGAAACCCACACAATTGTCTTTTAAGTTAATTTTTGTAACTTCCCAATGAGGCCAAAACCCTATTTTGTTTCTTTGCCAGAAACTAAATAGATAATTCTGCAGATTAAACTTCTATGACTATATTGGAATAAAAACTGGTTTGGTTTACAGGGAAGTTGAAACATGCATTCCCCCTAGACAGTGAGGACTTGATTTTTTTCTACAAGTGATGTAATTTGTATGACTGGTTGAAAAAACCTATGATATGACAATTTCAGTTACAGGGAATATGGAATTCAGCGGCTTACGACTCTCAGAGTAAAATACAGGTTTATACGGTGGTCTCATTTCAATGCACTGAAGCAGATGTGGAACACTGAATTTGTCTACAGTTATTGCAGACATTCAATTGATGGGATGGGTAGCTTGCTCCTGCGGACCACAGAACCAGCTGGCACCTGCAGACAATGGCACTAACACTTGTGTGGGGACAGGTAATAACTCTGATTACATTTTGCACTCATACACAAATACCATACTATGCATAAAAAATTTAAAAAGCTAAAACTCTCCCCAGGTCAAGTACCATTCTCTGTTAGTTCAGCTGTGTCCTTTTACAAGCTGTCTTTAGTGCTTTCATTGGTTGTCTTCTTAAAAGGCAAACACTGCTCCCTTTGGAGGCAGTTTCATAATCAATAGACTTCATTACAGGCAATGTTTTCCCTCACTTCGTTCATTTTATTAACCCTAGATGACTCTTGCGATCTCTCAGGAATCTAATCCCTAACTCTCTTTGGATCACTTCCATTTCCCAGCCCCCACCCTTATCCCCCATATTTTGGAGATACCACACAATGCCTCCTAGCAAACACTTTCAGGAATTAACTTCTCTTTGCACTGTTGAACAAAGGGTGCACTTAATTATTCATCTGATATACTTGCCAAAACTATTGCTTTTTGTTGTTTTTCTCCCCTAATGACTTTGTTTCCTATTCTCTTTTACTACCTGGTCTCATTAGGAACAAAAAATGTAATTTTTTTTTTTTCAAATATTTGGGAGAACATGGAGAATGGTTGACAGGAGTACGTTTGGAGAATGCAATAAACACACAGCTGTGAAGGATGTTAGATTTCCAATTGCCTTCCTAACCATCACTTAAAATCTCTTTGCGACGAGAGGGATACAAAGGCTAAACTGATGGAATGTAGTGGAACACTAATTAACCTTTTTCTTTTATATCCTTTATTTGCAGAGGTTGATGGAGTGCATCCTTTTACAAGGACAAGATTAACAGGAAGTGATCCGATATTGGTGTGAAGTGACAGATTTTGACTTTTTTCCTCAACAATGTAAGAAATAGGGTACGTGTGCAAGGATTAGCTCAACTCAATATGCCTCTGTTTATGAAAGATCCTTAAAAGGTGAATCCTGATGTAGTTTGACACAGAAATGCTGTGAGGAAGGTGAACATTAAACAATTTACTTTCCAATTAGAATATATTTATTAGTTACATGAGCCAAAATATTTGCAGAAACATGTTGAAACTCTTGTTCTTTCTCTAACTTGCCTTAAAACCATATCTCAGTATAATCTTATTCATGACTTCTGTTCTTTAATAGTACTTTTTCAGTTCATTGAAACCAAAAGCCAGTATTTCTTTTCAGATGGTGAAACAGACTTCTCTGATAGATATCAGCTAAAATCAGAAACTGAAATACTTGAATGTTCACCAAGATGGCACAAATTATTGGCCTCTCTTTATTTCTTAATTAGAATGTAACCATTGAACCCGGTGAGAGATAAGAATATGAGAAAATTAAAAAGCAGATTTCTTTCATTCTACTTGCTTCTAATCAAGTCAGAAAATGGCATAACCTATTTGTGGCCTGGCAGAGTAGGAAAAAACCCAGGAAATGAACGTGAAAAATTATTGATAATGTCTGAAATATTGCATAGTTGCCACAGACCTATTGTGACATTTTTCAGAAGAGGACAAGCAGCTGCCTTATTCAGAACTGCCAGACAGGGCCAAACTTCCTAAACTCTGCCCCTTAAAAGCAGCTTCTACAGTTTTTGACATTAAAGTAGTAGTAATTTTTGATTCTTGTAACTCTTTGTATTGTTTCAAAAGCAAAATTTTGTACTGCAGAGTAATTTAAATGAGCTCTCCCTGCTCACTCTGTATTCTGAAGTACTCATATCCTGGGACCTGAAGGCATGATCAGCACAGGATCCTGCCTGTACTGTTCAGTGCCCTAGGTTATGAATATTTATTAAGAACCAAGCCTATTTCATAATTTACAATGAACAGATAAAAGTCTAGGAACATAACTATAGTTAGTGTGATAAGGAGAACTATGAGTACCAAGTCTCTACTATACCCCCAATTAACTCCCAATATTTCCTTCTAATTTCAGCTTCACTTGCTTAGAAATATGGATAAGCCTTATCTTGCTCAGCTATTTTCTGATTTTTTTTCAATTGGCAGGAAAGGGAAAAGGTTAAGATATGCCTTTATTGTGGGATTTCATGCTCAGACCATTATTCCAAAAAGTCACTTGTAACTTTCCTTCAAAGACCAATCTGCCCTTCAGTGACTGAATTCAAAAGGTCACTCAAGATCCTGTGGTAAGTAAGCTGTGTGCATTGATCCAGTTCATAAGCTTGTATAAAATATGATTCAGTGTGCATGCTCCCATGAAATACATGATTAATTGCGTGGAAAGGCTTCACCCTGAAATTTGAACACTGCTGTGTGATGTAGGAAAGAATATTTTATCTCTCTGTGGACTAGTAATTTATTTAGAACTTAGTGAAACTTCTGTTTGAGGACAGCAGATGACCATGGCTCATCCAGCCATGGGACATTAGCATTTCTAAAGAGGTAGAAGAAGTTTATATTCCAAAAAAGCCTTCAAACTGTTCTGTGAATAAATGGCCAGTACCAATTATAGGTAGGTATCCCTCTTTCCTAATGTAGCCCTGGGAAGAACTTGAGCTTTTGAAATGGAGGAAAAAACAAAAGAAGTGGGGAGGTTGAGAGGAAGAAATATTTGTACACAAACTGTGATTCTCCTTGCTGATAGCAAAATTGAAGAGAAAGTTCTTGCAATACACGGTATTGAGTTACATGACTGAAAAACATCAGAGCAGCTTTATAGTTCAGTACACAAACTGAGAGACCATGGGATATCATCCAAAAACCTTAGCTTCTTTTTTTTATTTAATACCCTTGGTTTACTTGCCTTTGTGATACCTCGTGTATGTTTAGGTTTGCTAATGAATATGTTTATTCTCTTCCCAATCCCTTTATGTCTGGCTTCTTCAGAGTCAGAGTAGTACACACAATTCTATTTTACTGGATGAGAGGATAAAAAAACCCAACCAACCAAAACCAAATAAAACAAAACAAAACAAAACAAAACAAAAAAGGAAATAGTAGATAGTTGGATTACTTTTATAGAGAACTAAGAAAATTCTTCTTGTTACCCAGAAGAGATTCCTTTGTGAAACTGGACATACAGGTATGGGCGTTCATAGGTACATCTGTGTGTGAGGCATTTGTGGTGCTCAGATATATACTTGGCATAAAAAATATAAATGGGAAGAACAACAAAATGCTTTTTTCACATCTGAATTGCAAAAACAAGGAAAGATTTTTTGAGGGTTTGTTTGTTGTTAATTTTCAATGCCCAGCTTTAGCCAGACTATTATTTTTCTTGACTATTGCCTTACAGATAAGCATGAGTTCCAGAAGGGGCAATTATAATTTATTTCTTCTTGGCACAGGCATTGGACTGTCATGCTGGCCTTCTAGAGACTGCTGCTGATCACTTATCTAAGGCTTAGATCACTTCTAAGGCTGCATTCATTGTAAACCAAAGGGAGAAGGGCATTCATCTGCAAGCTACCTCTTTAACAAGCAGCTTCTCTAGACCATTTTGACAACTGGAGTATGAACTCTGCCCTTATGGCCCTCCGTTATAATTGAATGCTTCATCGTTCAAAGCTAGATGATCAATATCCTAGTTGTAATGTTACAGCACTTCTGATTGCCCTGCTTATCAGTAGCTTGTTCTATTCCAGCTGATAGAGGAAGAGGAAAAAAACTTTAAGTAGTCCTGTTTTCAGTCAAGTCATATCAGAGTAAATAATCCTGTTTTGAAGTTTATTTAATAGTCATCACCACTGGTGACATTAGAAATGCAAACAAGTGCTCTGACAAAGCTGATGAATGAGTTATGACTAGAAAAGTTTACTGGTTTGGTGGGGTTTTTTTATTCTATGTGCCTTATATTAAACTGACTTTATGTTTCTGTAATCACACAAGATATTTTTTGCTTAAATTATTTTTAAGTATCAAGTATTTGTACTACCAGGACATTGTTTTAATATCTCTATGTAGTCTGAGTGACTGGTAAACTGTCACACTGAATTTTCAAATTATGTGTTAAGGAACAAAGTGGACTACATGCAGGAATCTTAACAGACTTGTATCTCATCTTTCTGCTGTTTCCATTTAACTCTCACTGTATACAGTACTCCTTGCTGCATCACATGGTTTGTGCACACTGTATATTTTTTCAGGAAAATAGCTGAAAATAATTCTATAATTGCAAGTTGAAAATGTGCCATCCACCCTCTGCCTTTGCCATGTGTGCATTATATTCCAATTCTCCTTTGTCTGCCAGAATAATTTCTGTTGTCACTATGAGCAATGCATTAATTTCTCCCTTTAGATTAATTACTACAGCACTCCCACAGTAATAAGGGGAGGCTATGAATCCACTAGGATTTGGGGCCCCAAGATTTATATCACTATAAGAGGGAAGAAGGTATGTTTCCATGAGAGGGCAGAGCAGCAGGAGTTGCTATAATATTTAAAAAGAAGTATTCATAACAGTGCTAGGTATAAGAGTCAAGCCAGTAAAAAGCTGAGCCCTGGCTCTGGATGCAGAGAACCTGCACCTGACACAGGAATTTCTGCCAGCAGCACAATTTGGTTTTCCTCTGTAGTCAGGAAGTTCAAGCAGCTGCATAATGATTACCTTAGATGCACACACTCTAAGGTGGCAGCTACTGTTGGTTATTTCTTTCAGGTGCCTCCAAGTAGGAAAAGTCAGTATTTGGGCTTCTCTGTAGCCAAATTGTAGCTCTGCCACAATTTACTGTACATTTTTCTGCTTTTAAGATAAATGCTGAAACCAAGAGTGGTGTATATACTTTGGAAAGTACTTGAATAATAAGGTTAGTACTCCCTAGTGAATATTTGTAGGCCTATGCAGTACAGTATCTGTGATTCTTTTTTTTCCCCCAATTTGTGGTAGATTGTTTAGTTTGGTTTAGTTTTAACACCCAAGAAATTATCCAGGCTAGTGGTGACTGCAGCTGCCCTACAGCCCACTCTGCCCTGACAGAGAATAATGCAGAGCTCTTGAACTTTATAGATCCAACTGTATCAAAGGAGCTCTCACTCCTAATCATGTATTACACAAATGTACACATTTGTGTAATACATGATTTTATATATGATGTATTAAAAGAAAACAAAATTTATATCCTTCTTTTTTCTCACCGTTATTAATTTTATCTGGTTTTATCAAGGATTAGCAAAATATGAACCTGGAAAGGATTATCTCCTTAGTTTTGAAAAGATCCTTCTCAGGAGAATGCCTTAGAATTTCTTCACAGTCTATAAAATCTACAGAAAATCATAAATTTTCTTTGGCAATCTTTTATTTGAACTGAAGGAAAGTAAAATAAAGATAATTTAAATGGAAATAAAAAGGGGAGAAAATGGTGGTCTGATGGGGTTTAATGGAGAAAGCAGACTAAAATGTTTGCTTTACTTTAGCAAAAATAGATTTCCTGACTGTTCCCAAACAATTGTCTAGTTGTGTTCCTTTCTGAGAAATTTTTGCCTTCCAGATTGGATATTGCATATTTAAATGAGTATTTTAAAAAATGGAGCTGATTTAGAAATTCTTACCTTGAACGAACAGTCATAATTGGTTCCATTCTCTCTCATGTACTTACCAGCCTCTTTTTCTTTTATTTTTAACTCTTAGATAGATGGCTAAGCTGCCAAAAGTATGCACATAACATGTCCTGATTTTGTTTATTTTGAAAGTTAAATTACATACAACTAATATTCTGGCAAATATTAGGTTTTAAAAATCTTCATGCATCACCCCAGTCTAATATCTAAGTTAATTTTACAGGCAAAGAGAAATGAGGCACAGGGAGTAAAACCCTTTTTTATTTTCTAAGGCCATTTCATGTGTAAAAGCAATAAGCAACTGGTCTAGAAATGAAGGCACATCTTTTATTTCAGCTTTTGCTGGATTTTTAGTACATAAGTACATTAGCATTTATATTGGATTTTGACTTGTATTTCTTCCTATCTTGCAGTTCTCTTCTTCATGGCTTGCTTTGGGCATCAGTTACAGTTCAGGATAAGAACTCTGGTTTATTGTGCACATTCCTTTCACAATTATATTCTGCAGTGAAGCTGTTAAAAAAGACAACAGCCATGGCAAAGAGTTTGAGGTAAAGATGGGTGTTAAAAACATTGTGCGTTCATTTTTTTGTCAGATTAGGAAGATGACTTAAGAACTGTGTCTTTCTTGAAACAGCATGAGGTCCCTGTGAAAGAAATGTTTACAAATGTTTGTATTGTAACCAACTAAATACACAAACAGCTAAGCTTTGCATCTTCCCTTGTTATTACACCACCACAGACAGTAGACTTCACACTGTTGAAATAAGCAGAAAAAATCCTCTGTTTTGGGGGGTTTCTGGGCTTGTTTAAATTTTATTTTATTAAATGGGAGAGAAGGAGCAGAAAGAAACTGAGTTTCTGGTCAATGATGCTGTAGCTATGTTGACCTGTAAATTATTTTGCTTTTTAAACTGCCTTAAATCTAGAGTTCTCTGGGGAGTTAGAGCACCAGAATTCTTTGTCTTCACTCATCATTAAAAAAGTTAAACCTTTTATCTAGAGGAGATCTGACCAACTGCATGGTAAAGTTTCTAGAAAACCTGGAAAAAGCTTTATAGACAAGCTTGTTCCAAACAGCCCAACTAAAAAACAAAAACAAACCTGCTCTCATTTCTTGGAGGGAAGGAAAATTATTTCTATGGTGAAAAATCTTCTATCATGTAAGTTTTGAAAAAAATCAAGTTTTGTACAGATCTAGAAGTAGCTCCAAACTTATGTTCATGTAAAAACATTCTGATTATTTTTCAATTATGTTCTCTCTGTATAAATTGTTATGTCATATAGAATGAAAATGTGAGAGTCCATGGCTCAATTTCACGTGTGTAGAATTGTGTCAACAAGACTTGGCAAAATTTGGATACATCCGAATGTATAGTCTGTGCTTACTTTAGTCTGTGATAACTCTGGTAACAGAGTTTGCTTTGCTGTAGTATAGGAAAGTACAGCGCTGAAATCCACAGAGCCATACTGCTGCAGCATTAAATAAGGAGCTCTTCCCATGGGAACAATGTTGATAGCTCATCCTTCATCTTGAGGGTACTGGAGCATATTTTGTAGGCAGTCTAAAGAATTGCTCTGTAAGGTTTGACGAGGATGCAGGATTTCTCTGCTTAAAGAACCCTGCAGGGCCAAACACATATATAAAAAAGTGATGTTAATGTCAGGCACTCAGTATTAAGCAGTGCAAAAACTGAGGCAGGGTGGGAAGAGAGAGGAACAAGGTTTTACAGCTGTGTTTTTTTACAAAAGGATTTTTTTTACAGTTCCATAAGAACATAGTTACTAAAATGAGTCTTAAGGCTGCATAGTCCTGTGACTTTCCTGTTTCCATGTCTCTGAATAAAACAGTGTTAATTTAGCCAGTTTGCATGTCAAAGAGCATTTATTTTATTTTTCTAACTTGGTGAATGTGTTCTCTGCAGTGAGAATCTTAGATCTGCATGAAATAAGGAAATGAGTGCATATTGTCACGTTCCTGCTGGTGTCTTAAGTACCAGGCTGTACACGCTCTTTGTGAGATTTCTCTGAGGAGACTCCAGCTGTAATATGTCTGGGGATGAGGAATATCCCAGTAAAACATAGAGCAACACTTCACTCATGAGTCTCATCACAACTTTCACAGATGTGGTCTGAAGGGGGTTCAAGGTATCCTGGGACCCTGGAAGTGCCTGGTCAGCTCCTCTGTGCTTGGGTGGCATCTTGGAAGTGCTCTGGTCTTCTTGAAGGTCTGTGGTGCCAGTATGGCAGAATCAGATCCCATGGGACAGAAGTAGGTAGCATCTGCTGAGGACCGGAGCCTTGACATCTGTTTAAGAGCAGTGCTGTGGCAAGGAAAACTGTATGTGCATTCTGATACAGATTAAGTGGTAAAATTGATTGAAGGCTTCTGACAGACATGTTAGGGTAGACTCATTGCATGCTTCAATTCTATTGGAAAATGTTAATGAATCTTGCCAAGACATGCATCTGTTAGATTCCCTTCCTCTTTTGAAGTTTTGAATTATTCATGTTACTGCAATCTGGATATCCACTGATGTTACCTCGTAAGCAAGTAATTCCCAAAAGGTAAACTGCAGGGGTGAATAAATATTGAAGGACATAATCTATATAAACATGGGCTCTTCAGCAAGTGACTGACAGGAAAATTCAAATCTAATTCTTGACCTGAATTGAGAACTCTTTCTGTTGAAGCTGATGGGAGATTGCTGCCATATTCTCTATCACTAACTTTGAGAGGAATCAGCAGCATGAGTGAACATAAGTGCCTCAAGGATCTTTAGTAAAGATATTACTAGGTATCAGGACACTAGAGTTCAATTAGTATTTATGATAAGGGATTTTGTAAGTTAGGTTTTGAACTCCTGTGACTAGAAAGTCTTTCACCAGAAGACTGCATTGTAGATTTCATAACAGTACTAAAGTTGTTAAAATGTTTTTCAAAATGGAAAACCAATTAGGTTTTTGTTTTGAAAAAGGAGCATAAGTAAAAAGACTTGTTCAAACAGTCTCTGCTATAAGCACTTCTTATGACTGTGAAGAGCTATATAGACCCTAGAACTGAGAGAGGAAAAGGACAAGCTTGAAAGGTGGAAGATTCCACCTCTCAAGTGGATGGACCATATTTCATGGCTCTTGGAGTCACTGTAATCAGAAGCCTCTTTTTGAAAAAGAGGATGAACAATGGAAGAGCAGGGCAGGCAAATCAGCTCCTTGTAAAAGAAATATCAGCAGTAAAGGGAGAGCAACTGACATCAACATTGCACTTGGGAAAAGCCAGCAAGCTTAGAGTCTATTGTGTAAACGTTTCTGGAATTATGGTAAAAATGTGTTGCCCCTCATCTGACATCTCACTAAAGACAAAAAAGGCTTTTAATCTCTGAAGAATGATTTTCAATACAAGCTCATTTTCTTTCCTCTGTTTTTAGACCTGGAAAGTGTACTCCAGAATCCTATGTATCAACCTGCTGAAGCCAAAACTGAAAGGGGTGGAAAAGGGAGGGATCATCTCTTTTGTTTATGTGTTTCTAAGGAAACGTTCAATGAATTAAGAAGATTATTTCAAAGACATCTCTTATTACAAAAGTCTCATGCTTGTTTTTCAGGAAAAAAAAAAAAACTATGTGCCTAGTGCAGGGAAACTTCCCTGTGGGGTGAAGGTCTTAGGAAGTGTCCCATAAAATAATGTAAAAGCACAGCACAGAATGTTAGTAATAATGAGAACAAAATCCTTACTTTGGACCACTGACTGTATTCTGTGTTATTGAACATACTTGCAGAGGGCTACCTAAATCACTGCCCCATCTTGCCAAGCTCCATGTTATTGAGTAGCAGCTGCAGTACTAGAAATGGAAGAAAGAGTCAATAAGGTTCTGTAAGGGTGAAAAATGCAGGCTCCATGCAGCAGCAGCTGCCTACTGTTGCAGTCTTGTAGGTCAGTGGTGGTAGGGGTGGCTTTGTGGACACTTCTGATCAGGTTATCATTAGGAGAGCGTGTTATGGATGGATTTCAGTGTGGTATGTCATGTCTTTACATTTGCATCATGACAAGCTCTAAATTAAATATGGTCGCTATAAGAGAACTAACATTTTTCTGTATGTGATGTACTGCAAAATTCCATTCTTTTATCCACAAAGATAACCCTAGTATTGCTAAAGATTGTGAACATGAGCAGGGAAAGTTGATTTACCAGACATTTTTAAAATAGAAGAAAATCATGGTGGTGATGCAGATTTCTGCAGGATGCTACAGTGTAATTTATGCATTTTTCAAAAACCCAAATGCAGAGCATTTCTTTGATGTCCCTAATGTTAAAAGATTTAAAGGAAGATTAAAACTGATGGAGTACAGTACTGCTGCATAGTTAGCTATGGACATATGCTGCAATTTCCTCAAGCCAATACACAAACCCACTGTTTTTAATCTTTTACCTTTAAGCTTTGTATCAGAATAGAAACTGGCATAGTCATTTTTTTTCCAAGTCTGATTCACCATCTTCATTTGGAAAGTATGCCTTGTTCCTAATCTATTATGGTTACATCATATACTACCCCAGTGTCTGTTTTTGTTAGTTCAGTAACAAAATGTACCAGCGTCGATGTGTGTAATTGAGGATGAGGATCTGCAAGGTAGAGGCCTAAGAGGTAGGTTTTTCTGCGCATGCCGGTCCATTCCCCACAACATGCATAAGTATACTTTTCTGGAAAGAAGCTAGTAGAAGAAAATGTCTAAATCTGCACATTTAAATTTACAATTGCATAAGATACGTATATCAGAGATGCTTATTAGCAGTAGCCAGTTCTTGCTCAACTTGTTAAATCTAAGCTCTGCAATCTCTGAAGTCAGTTTGCACATTCCCTTGCTTCCCTCCTGGAGCCTAGCTACCTGTCCCAGTCTTGCTTGGGACAGGTTTTTCTGCTGGAATTGCAACTTTAACCACTTTCACTGAATTTGTACATAGCAGAGAGTGAGTTTTTCTCAAATCCCACTGCTTTCCTTTCTGTAGAGCGTACTTATCATCTGGAGTGACAACAGAAAAGCCATAGTAGTTGACTGCTGGATGTGAAGCCAAAAGAAAAGGAATTTTTAAGTAATTGGGCCTGAAATATGTTAACTGGAGAGAATAAATGGATAATGAAGAATGCAGAAAGGTAAGTGATGGTTGAAGCTTGTATATGTAGAGGAAATGTCAAATGATGCAACACGAACGTAGCACCAGAGAAGCTGTAGGAGCAGAGCTCATTTGAGAAGCTTTATACCTCTAGCCACTCATAGAAACAAGAATAATTTTTTGTAGAGTACAAAAAATGCACCAGTGCTCTGCACTTCCCTTTCACAATTCAGTCACTCCTAAATTCTGCTTGACATGGTTCAATCATGGAGACCTAATACTTAGTTTTTCTAAGCTGTGAAGCACATAGCAGATCTGCAGAGGAACAGCTGTTTAGCAAAATGAAAAATGTAGATAACACAGGTCTGGAAAAATATTTTATTCTATTCTTAATATTTTGGTGAACATGGGATAAAAGGCTTTTTAGTCAGAAATGTTAGAGATTGTACTATTTTTTATGTACTTAAAAATGGAGAGAAAACAAATAGCAGAATAACCTATTGTTATGTAACATCATGCAAGTAAATCAAAAGTTGGCAAAAATAATTACTACTAAAGATGTCGCTAAGCATGGTCTGTATGACTCCTGTTCTGAACTTCTTTATCTGACTCTCATAAAATACAAATTTAACCATGGAATTGGTTATTTACAGCACATTTAGGTAACATTTACACAATAATTGGTCATGAAAATTCCTTTTACTAATGATTTTTATGTCACTTGATGTAGCTGTGTCTGTATATTAATATGCCTTGTGCTTTAGGACATCCTGGATGTACCAAAGAAATGCTGACAAATCAGATCATTCAACTGTGAAGTTCTCCTTGTGATCCCTGCAGCTCCATTATGGCTCACATTATCACAGTACTTCTAATTCAAGCTCTCACATTTTTATAGTGGGGAGTAAGAAATATTGCTTAAATTATATAGCCCAAGGAATGCAGGCAAGGAAAACTATCATGGGATAAAGCAGGATCTAAGGCACACAGCCACAGCTGCTAATCGTTTCTACATAAAGAGCAGGCAGGCATGGGTTAAGGTAGACCTCACAAGGTAACTGTGAGGACAGCTTATTTAATTGTTGTTAAATTCATCAAAGACTTTTAAGGTAAAGAAATATTTTTAAGTCCAACAGCTTTTTTTTTTTTTTCCTCCCTCCCCTGCTCCAACCCCTTTTAGGTAAGAGGAGAAAGGGGGATACCATCCAAGTAAAATAGTCCCATCATATCTGTAATACAAAAAGAAAAAAGAGGCATTTTATGGTTTCCCATTTTAAAGTGTTTTTACAGATTAGTGTACCAGCAGGTCTCTTTTTAGCTATGTTTTGTGCCAAAAGCTAATACAGTCAGTACCAAATAACTAACAATATAATTTCAGTGTGTGCTATTAAATGTGAATAAGTGTGCATTGAGGGCAACTCAAAACTAAATGTCACTAATGTTAATAAGAGCTTACAGAATATAGAAATAGAAGCAACACTAGAAAAAGGAACATTTTCTTAGGATAGGAAGGTTTGTAAGGAGTCAGTGCTGGAAATGCAGTGTTTTCCTCTTCTCCTTTCATTGATCTGACAAAAGCATTGGACGTGGTAAGTTCCTGTAGTCTTTGCAGCCTCACAGAAAATCCTTATCTGTTTAAGTAACTTGCAGTAGACTTCAGGACTGCTTCATATGAGTACCAAATGAACTTTGGCACACTGATACTTTCTATAGGATAACTTAAAGAGTTAGTCTTGTTCATGCTATTCAGTACAGTGAGGTACCTGATCACTGGGACCTTCAAATGAACATTTGGATTTTTGAAAGTCAGGCGTGTCACTTATTCTCTCCTAATAGTCTAGTAGATCTAAAAAAGCTAAATGGACAAGTTGTGAATTCTTGATTGTAGCCGCACATAGGTTATCCACTCCAAGTTCTAATTTACAAGTGTTGGATCAGAAATTTATTCTTCTCTAGACAGCTTTTAATTTGGCTGTCAGATGAAAAATTAGGACTGCTAGAGGGAACAGCAAAAAAGATTGTCTGTTGACCCTCTAAACTGAACTCCTTGTCTGGAAGCTGCTTGTTTTTTGTTATTTGCTGAATCATGAATGCCTACTGAGAAATGGACCTACAAAAAAGAAGGCATTACTGACAGGCACTTTCAAGAAAATAGTAGTGTGGCATTAGGCTCTCCAGCAGGTGTATTAAAGTTTTGAGCTTCGTTTGTCAGGCAGGGTAAGTCTTTGGGAGCTGGACAGAAGACAAGTCTGTGGACTGGAGTTCTGCTGTGGAAACACCAGCTGTCCCCTCTCTGTGCCAGGAGCTGATCAGTGGCAATGCTCAGACTTTATGTTCACCAAGACGTCACTGACTAAAGTCCAGCTGTGACAGACCACAGAAACTGTCCCTTTGAACTAAGTGCAAGTGCTCAGCTCCTGTGCAGCGAGGTCAAATGAGCCAACAGGAAGCGCAGCTACTGCCAGAGGGCTTTCTGAAGCTGCAGACCTGCTCCCCACTGCTTGCCACACAGCACGAGGCTCTTCAAGATCCCAGCCACGTGCAATGCTGCAAGCAGCTTGGCTTTTTGAGGGAAGACACACTCTTTGACCAGAAAATCATTGAAGTCAAAGGATGCACCCAGGAGCAGGAGTGCCTTGGCCCACAGACTGAATGGCAGCATAGATTATTTAAAGCCTGTGTACTCACCAACACTTGATTCACCAATGCCTCATAATGCTGTCATCCTCAGCTTTGAGAATTTTCCTCTAGTGACATCAAGATTTATATTAACTATTATGTAATAGTTCATTTTAAACTTGCATGAAATTGTAAATAATAAGCTTCTGACTACTTGAGTCATAGGTGAACCTATCAAAACCACATTTGCTTACAGTCTAACTAGAATTAAAATCTTGTGCTCCCTCATGAAATCTCCACAGAAATTACAGAGTTGGAAGGGAAATGTGAAAATTAGATGCGAAATTACGCAAGGTTCTGGTAGATGTGTGTGTGGCTTTTTTTGGAGAATTTAGTGACTTGAATTATCCTTTTTTCCCCCCTCAGATCAGGACAATGCTACACATGCTTATTTTTATATGGTAATTGGCAACATAACTAATAGATTAAATTGACAGTGAATGTATGTGCTAAGATTAAAATACGTGCTAAGATTAAACTATGCAAGACAGAATTTTGTTTTTATATGGGTAGTTATCTGCAGCAAAGGGACAGTATGAGGTGATTCAATAACATCAGTGTTCTGAAGTGTTACAGCCAAATCTGCCTAAGTGTGTTCTGTCTGAGACCTAGGTCTCATAAATATTACTTTGTGTAAGTCCTGAGATAGTACTTTTATACCCTAATTTTTTTTCCCTGTGCTTACTGATAAAAACAGCTTAAGTTTTGCAGAGCTCACTCTATCTAATAGAATGAGACTAAAATTCTCCTGTTATGCATTCATTAATATCTTGTATTATGAAGGTAAAAGATGACACCATTGTTCACACAGGAGAAAATGACTCCGTACCTTCAAGTGCTTACCGTCTTTGGACCTCTTCCCTCCTGAAGTGGAGCTCTACAGTTACCTGTAAAAGGTGTAGGACTCATTTCTAAATCATACTACAAAACATTAAGGCTCTATTAAAGACGTACTTTTGCTAAGGAGCTGAAGAAAAAGCCGCCAGTCTAACTTATTCCATATAACCAAGAGAGTGATTAAATGTTCCAAATATGCAGAAGTCAAATGTCCCATTTCTGCTTTAAATCTTTTCCTTTTATAGGCTGTGGGTTATACTCCCTGCTTTGAAAACCTGTGCTGTTTAGGAACAAGAATTTATTTACAGTTTTAAAAACTTGCAACTAATCTTGGATGAATAGTCTAAATTAACCTTTGGCAGAGAAGTTGTAATTTCTAAGCCAACACGTAACTGTATTTTGCATTAGTTTAGGAATATTGGGTACTTTGAGGGGTTAAGAATGAAATATTTTCCATGATTCATATCTCTTTTAGCTTGAAAAGTCAACAACTCAGTTCCAGTGTAGCCAAAAGGAGTTTTCAGTCCAAAATGTCTCATTGCTTGCAATTAATTTGGGCTCTTGCAATTAGGGTTTTGTATCCCAATGCATTAATGCATGAAAGCAGCTGCACAATGAGTACTGCCACATGTTAGAGCTAAAAATAATCTGTTATGTTGTTGCTGCACAAACACTTGTACATTTTGGTCACTGAAGATAATCTCCGTGTTAGAACAGCAGAAATACATACGAGTTGCAAATTGTAGAACTGTGAGAGGACACTTGTGTGTGCCTGCTTGTGCCACCTACCCATGCCCTGTCCCTTTCCGTCTTAGCAAGGATGCTGAATCCTATTATTTAAACCCATGAGAAAGTACAACAAAACTTTTAGTGATAAACATACTTCGGCAAATGGAAAGAACTTTATTTTCTATGAAATAAGGATTTTGGAGCTTAGACAACTGACATGGTGTTTTAGAGAGGGGAAAAAAGGCTGTGCTAGTTTAGAATGAATTCTGTCTTGCAGACATATCTATGGGAGAGGATAAAAAACCCCTGCAGCTGAAAATGACATTCTTTCCAACTTTCTGAGCTCAATCTTTCTTCCACTGTGCTGGTTTTGGCTGGGGTAGAGTTAATTTTCTTCACAGTGGCTAGTACAGGGCCGTGTTTTGGGTTTGTTCTGAACACAAGGTTGATAATATAGAAATGTTTTTGTTATTGCTGAGCAGGGCTTGCACGGAGCCAAAGCCTTTTCTGCTTTTCATACTGCCAGGCTGGGGAGGAAGCTGGGGGCTCATCAGAGGCTGGGAGGGGACACAGCCAGGACAGAAGACCCCAACACACCAAAGGGATATTTCAGATCATATGACATCATGTTCAGTATATAAAGTGGGGGGAAGAAGGAGGAAGCAGGGGACACATTTGGAATGATGGCATTTGTCTTCTCAAGTAACCATTATGTGTGATGGGGTCCTGCTCTCCTGGAGATGGCTGAACACCTTCCTGCCTGCGGGAAGCAGTGAATTAATTCCTCCTTTTGCTTCGTTTGCGTGCACTGCTTTTGCTTTCCCTATTAAATTGTTTTTATCTTAACCCACTGGTTCTCTGACTCTTACCCTTTCATTTCTCTCCCCAATCCTGCTGGCTGGGGAATGAGTGAGTGGCTGGGTGGTGCCTGATTGCTGGCTGGAACTAAACCACAACATCCACTTACAGGCCAGTGTTTTGTGGCACTATTGAAGAGTCTTTGCTTCTGAAGAAACTCCAGAAAATTTATTCTGATCCCCATCCTGTTAACATTTATGAGTGGTATGATAAAGGTGACTCCTTTATCCAGACTTAGATTAACCTTTGGGTCTCAAATGCACTTGCTTCTGCTTCCAGCCTTGCACCTTAATCTCTGCTCCCCATTGCAAAGTAAATTATACAGAGGAAAAGATTATGTCTGGTTTTTTTTTTCTTTGATTTCAGTTCTGTGGCGTACATCTCATGCTATGTACACTGGTGGGTCTCCAGTGCAATACTGCATTGGACCAGAGCCTGGGTCTTCACACATGCTGGGAAGTGCTGGCAAAGTGCAACATGATGAAGGAGACCATATCACGTTCCATTAGAAGATATCAGGACTGCCAACTATCACTGCTCTGTCGGTACTAACATTTCAGGCAAGTTGCCTTGTCTTTATTTTCCAAGCTTCAGTACGGTGCAATGTGCCTGACTGCCAACAGCCATGACTGACAGACTTTGGCTGCTGCCTTTCAGCATGGACCCCTGTCTCCACTCAAACAGCTTGAATTATAAATTTCCAGTGGAAATTATGAAACTCCATTCCTGCAAGTAAGTCATGATCTTATTTGATGGAATGCAGTTGCAGGTGGCTGTTGATCACCAAACCTGAACATGTGTCATGTCTGAGCATGACAGAATGGGAATATTGGTGGAGAAACATACTTGGTTATAGTACTAGCAGATAATTTGTAATAGAGGATATTGTAATTGTGGTTTATTAACTAGGTGCTTATAACCATTTACTGTCATTTAGATATCTAATGTTTTCAATAGTTCTCTTATGTCTGTTAAGTTAGGTTAATGACAATATATTATCAAGCTGACATGTGCACTTTCTGGTTGTATTTCTTCCAAAAATGCAGCATCAATTCAATACTGACAGTGGAAGAAGAGGGGCTGGGATCCTGCAGCTGAGCACCCAAGAAATGCAGGAAAGAGCAAGGTAAGTGTTTAGTTTCCCATTCAGAAGGAGTCAAGAGGGGAAGTTTTTAGGTCCAAAGTATTAGCTGCAAAGAGCCTTTGTTTTGTGGTTAAAGAAGCTGACTGATATTGCATCTGTTCCTGAGAGAATGGGAAACAAAAACAGATATATTCCCTCTAAATAGGATTGCAGCTAAAGCTGCTTATTAACTACCTCTGAAGGTGAAAAACTTGACTGTATGAGCCAGAAAGAGTGATGGTATTTGAGTACTTCTTTCTATTATTTCAAACATGGTCTCTGCTTTTAAATCTGTGTTCATTTGTCCCTTTTAATTTTTTTTCTTTTTTTTTTCCTTTTGAGAGTGAGACAGTAGTGACACATGCCCATGGAAGAACTTTTATTGTACAAGGGTTTCCACTCCATGTTGGCAGACAAGTAGATGCACTTCTGGCATCTCATTTGTGCTCATTTGGGTTTGTTTACTGACAGTGAACAAACAAATAAACAAAAGCTGTGAGATAGTAAATTTTTTATTTGTACTTTTGCCAAGATATTCTTATGTACTCTCTCTGTGCCAGGATTTTCAGTAACGATGGCGTTAAACTGTATCCTCTTCTCCCTTTGGTCATAGCTAGTAATCTCATTTATTTTTATTTAAATTGGCTATTTTAGAAATGCTTTTATTGGTTAAAACAACTTCTCTTTTCTGGAATAATACCATGGTTGTGTGATTAAATCAAAAGTTGCAAAAAAGATCTTGAAATGTAGAGCTAGAGAAAAGGATGTATTAATTTCATGATGTAGTAAAGATTTCTGTGTTTCTCCCTCTCTTTACCATAGTAGTTTTTTTTTACAATTTTCAATGCGCTGGTTTGTCCCTAGAAATGTCAAGGTTCTGAATTCTGGATTTTTTAAATTTATTTTTTTTTAAGAGGCATAAAGAGCCTATACAACCAGTATCCCTTTACCTAAGTTTCATTCTCAAACTTTAATTTAGTGACCATGAACAAAGGAACCAAAATATCTGTAAGCACAGAAAAAGCATTAGGATTCTTCAAGAATATCTAGAATTGTTGTGTGCCTTTCAAAAAAAAAGTGGCAGCTATTAAACCATGAGAATTTCTCTGTTGATTTAGAAGTTTTGAGAACCAGCCCCAGGCTTCAAAGCTTACCTTCAAAACCATCTAGACTGTGGGGAGCCCTTGGGAGCGTTTCATGACTAAAATGGAATCCAAACATTTAGGTTTCAAAACAGACACCTAAATGTGTCCAGTTAATAAACTGTCAGCATTTTTTTTTTTTTGCATTTAATCCTTTTCACTTGGTCTTGGTGTCTATTTTTCATCAGAATCCAGATCCTAGAATTCTCCCTTTGAAGATTATGGAAAGAATGGGTATCTCTTCTGAATATAAAAGCCTCCTGTAAAAGACTAGACTGCCTGTCCAGTGTGTCTAGCACAGAGGGGAATTTCCTTCTCTGCTTGAAGAGATATGGAATCAGAAGGATGCAGGCTATGTCAGAAAGTGGGCTTTCTGCCCCCTTCCCCCTCTGTTTTTTTTTGTTTGTTTTTTTTTTCCCCAGAAGATGCACCAGCCTGAAATGTGGGCATAAAAATGCATTATCCAGTAAATTAGTGGGTGACCATCAGAAGGTATGTGACAATTTATTATCTTATTGGTCATCGTCTACCTGAGATGGAGAATAGCCCAAGGATGTCAGCATTTCACATTAAACAGTAGCCAAAGAAATAATATATTTAATGTCAGGAGGAGCTAACAGTTCCTGTTTCAGCAGGAACTGATAAGTAGTGCTACCACCACTACCTTTCCTGGACCACAATTCATCACTGTGCCCTTTGCTTGCAGTTCCTCAGGCTGTGTGCACCTAACCTGCACTTTTGCAGAGACATTCTGTGTCAACAGCAGAAACAGAATGTCCTCCCCCATGCCCATTTTTGCACAGCAATATCCATGGTGTGACCAAATCAAACTTTCAAGACCTTAGATTCAGGGAAAACTTGTTTGTGAATCCCAAGCCACCCCTATGTGGTATAATCAAGAGAGCTTGCAGCTCAGTCCATGTATGAATGTTTTTGGCTATGCTCAGTTATGGGATATTTTTAGTCTTCATTTTAGCTTTGCTAGTAAATAAATACAGGTGTGTGTTGACTCATAGTTGCTTAAACATAGGAGCTACTGTTTTTACATCTCCTTTGTTTTTACTGCCTTGGACTTCAATGCCTAGATGCTACCATCTAATTTGCTCTTTTTTTTTTTTTCCATATCCTTGGAAAACTCAGCCTTGAGGAAAATTAGATGCATCTGGAAACATTAAAAAAATCAAGATTCAGACACAAGCTTTGAAGAGGAGGGGCTAAGTACTAAGGCATTTCAGGTTCCAGGATAAGGTAAGTAATACAGGGTTTTAAAAAGATTTTGATTTTGGATTCAAACATCTAAATTCCATTTCATGCTCACGTTAGGCTACTAAGTGTTGCTTTTTCCATATATTCTAAACAAACATAAGGGGTTTTAAACAAGTATTCTTTATAGACATACTCAAGTTCCTACTATTGTAATTCTCTGTAAAATTGAGCACATTTAATTATAGAGTAAAAAATGTTTAAGAAAGGAAAAAAATCCCTTTTTAGGCAAAGCATCAAAATGCCATAAAAAAATTTAGATCAAAAAAACTTAGTATCTGTAATTTCTGGTGCTTGAAGAACTGGACCTCTTAACTACTGGTTTCTTTAGACTTTCAGAGAGCTGTAGTATTCTAGTAAAAATATGCATAATGTTCTTATTGATTTGCACTAAAATTGTGTCCATGTAGCCCAACTGCTGTGTGAGAGACATTGGAACTTGGGAGAGAAAAGAATGGAAAACAGCACATGTAAGGAAAGATTAAAAGTGGTGGATTTAAAATGCATAGAACTATTTTTTTTTATTGAAAAAGTTTAATAAAAGATGGGACACTATCTGATCCACCTGTGACTGAACTGGAGCTCTTAGCTTCATTTTAGATAAGTCATGCTATAAAAAAGGAAATTAAAGTACTTTGTCTGAACCACCTAAAATACTGCTTAGAAGTATAAATTTGTCCAAGAAGTAGGAAAATTAGTCTTCTAAAACATGAAGTCTCCCTAGGTGAAATAAGGCACTAAAGATCATTTGTGATTTCCAATGGCAGATAACTGTTTCATCAGTAGTATAGAAGGCTATTGATAGCCAATAGAAAAAAAAATCTATTGTTGTTTTTTCAAGCGAAATAAATTATTTACAGGCAATTGTTCTGCAGTAAATAAATTTGGAGCAGTCCTTGGAGCAACTTTTCATGGAGCATAGTTTGGCGGAGCATTTTTTTTGCTTGTGGGTTGTTTTTTTTTTTGACTAGGAGTCCCAAAGGAATCTAAATATAGATAGCGAGGATCTGAATCAAAAATGGTTTCCTTTCTGTTCGTTGAATTGACAAGCTGCAAACAATTTATGAAAGAAAAAAGGCGATTTAACTGTAAAATGTAAACTAGTCAATCCAGTGAAACCTGATTGAAAGAAGGATGAAAACAAGCATGGAGTTCCATTAGTAACAGTAATGCATATTATGGGGGAAGAACAGAACAGTGTTACGCTGATTAAAAAAGAGTACGTACCAATTCTTTATAGTAATACTAGAGTATTAATGGGTTGTTTATTTAAAAATTTGCAAAGATTAGTGCTTTGTACAAAACTTCTGGTGGCTTTCTCCTGCCACAGCTTGTTGCCTGAGCATGGTTTCAGTTGGCCTCGATTGTGCAGCCCTGCAATCTTTTCCAGGGGCTTGGAAGCATGGACTGCTCTTTTCCTTCTTCATTCTCTCAACAAGTCACGCTTCTGCACTCCAGACTGATAGGTTCAAATGCTGTGTCACAAGGGTAGCAGGATAAAGGGTCTGTTTGTTCCTTTTTGTCTTTGGAAAAGCAAACAAGGAAAATAAATAGTTTTATTAAGGAGGCAAAAATAAATGACCCTTTCCCACCAAAGCACAATAATGAGAATGAGTTGGAATGAAAAACAGGAGCTGGCAAGAATTTTTTTCCCTGTTTGCCCAGTTTTCTCGCATGCAAGCCCTTTTCCTGAAGAAATATTGCTGGGTTTCTCCATTTTTTGCACTCCCAGAGAATCTGTTTTAGAGAGAGGGGTGCTCTCTCTTTAGAGTGCTCTCTATGCACTATGATATCAGGACCTAAGGGTACTGTAGCTTATGGTTCAGGGTGCTCTAGTGCTATAAGATACTGAGGGAGAAAACCCTACTTAAATCCTCTCCTGTACTTCAGAAATTTATTACTGGCTTCCTTATCATATCCAGACTCAGTAATGGGCCACAGAAGAATAATAATCCTTGTGATTACTGTGCAGTAGAAGCTAGACCAGCCCTTTTACAAAAACAAAGCATTATTTTTGAGGCAATAATTGCTCAGACGTGCTTGTGTTTCAGCAGTACTGTTTAAGGCAGCTTTTTTCAACTTTATACTATTTCAGGGGTTTTTTTATTATTATTTTAATCTCTGACCAGAACAACAAGGGATAACCTATTCTCTGCAGAAATTCTCTGGATGGGAACAGTGGAATATAACCTAGAGAAACTGCAGTTAGGGTGGGGGCAGGGCAGGAAAGAAGGGTATAGATAGAGTACTTAGAAACCAGGCTTCTAAATTTTATTAGCTTTATTATGAGATGATATACAGGCTGCCAACACTTGTTCAGGTTTTTCAATGAACATTTCTTCTACAGTGGGACTTATTTCAATTTTTTTCCCCTCCAGATTTGATAACCTCCTTTCTGTCTTACCTTGTTGCTGCTCTTCGCTTACATCACTCTTTTCAGCCATGGACTAACTGAGAAGTGTGAAAATATGAATATTTACATATGGCACAAAATATTCAGTGATGTGCCAGCATTTTTTACTGTACTAGCTGTAAAGATAAGAACAAAATATATGTTGAATAAACCCTCTAATTTCTGAAAGTTAACAAGGAAAATTTGAACCATAGCAGGAAGAATTCATGGAAAGGCTTGTGAAGCACTGGAACAGGCTGCCCAGGGAGGTGGTGGAGTCACCATCCCTGGAAGTAGTCAAGAAATTGCTTGGTGTGGCACTTAATGCTTAAGTTGACATGGTGATGTTCAGTCAAAGGTTGGACTTGATGATCTTGGAGGTCTTTCCAACCTTAATGGTTCTATGATATGAAAAGCAAGAGCAAGAAATACAATCCTCTGTTCAGTCGGTAGCTGTCTTAGAGTACTGTGTCCTGTAGCTAATCCTTGGGCTAAATACTTTTGGCAAATCCCTGGTGGTGCAATGGTTGCTCAGATCTTATCGATAGCACCGGATCACACAGCTGCTGTTCTCAAGACCATACGAGCATCAGTGACATGACTATTTGGAATGATAAATACAGGAGATGTGGCACAGACTTAGGCCATTTCTGGCTCTTCTACCAAACAATTTCTTTACAATGACATCTTTTTTGAATAACTTTGGAAATTGCCAAAGTTATTTAAAAATACAACTTATTATAATGTTTTAAATTAAAATAATTACAATCCATTAGAGAGAGTCTGTAACTGATTTGGTTGGGGTTTTTTTCCCAAACAGAATTATTGCTCTTCCTCTTTTCTATTTCAATAATATGTAATAAGAAAAGAAAGCAGGAAAGACAAATTTAACAACACTGCTATAATTACTAATGACCTAGTTTCATCATAAGATACAAAAATATCTGGAAATTCTATTTTATGTTCAATATGGCTTCTGTCATTCTTAGAAGATGCAGCCATATCTGATAAAAATATTGTACTTAAAATATAAGTAGGCTTGTTCCAGTTCCACTAGTGGAGTTTGCAAAGCTAGGAAAAAGTAAATATCGGACCAAGTTAATGTGAAAAATTACTTACCTGGCAGAAATTAAAACTTTTGTAGTGGGTCAGATTACCATTGGTTTGAGCCCTTGGCACTAACTGGTGTTTTCAAACATGATGTAAATGAATCCTTCTCCATGTTTAGAAATCAGTATAATGCAGATCAGATGCAGAATCCTCTTGCCTGTTTCCTCACCAACCTACAAATAGAAGGACAGGGGCTCGAATAAGTCTGTAAAGGCAATGTTCTATTGGCCAGGACACCTCATATGATAACATGCATCTCTCCAGGTAAACATACCTGAGAAAACAATTACTTGTGAATGGTGAAGTCAGCATCTTATATGCTTTTTGGGAAAAGCATCTTTCGTGAAACTGCTGCTACATGTTTTTAAATTAATTTCTATTTTGCTTAGGAAAATGTTGGTGGCTGAGAAATGCTGTTTTGTTGTCAAAAGGTAGGTGAGAATAATTCTTCATCATAGGTACAGCTTTTCTGTGCATTAAATTGTTAATAAAATAAGTGGTAATTAAACATTAAAATTCCAAATGCTATTTGGCTTACAAATTTAGATTTGGCAAATGAGTTTGGAAGTGACGAGGCAACATCCATCTACAGAATCAGTACAAACTGTTCTATCCCAGGCTTCACTGTTGTTCCCTGTGGCATGGTAGGCTTGGCTGTGCAGGTATTCTTAATATTCTGTTTCGCTGTTCACAGACAGTACAAAGGAACAGAATCCTTACATTTTATTCTGAAGTCCCTTTTGTAAATACAGCTATTCAATTCCTAGTATTAAAGATAGATACATAACTATACCATGAATATATGTATTATTTCGTATTACTTCCATTCCAATATCTTCCTGAACAATGTGAAAATGAAGGTAGGTCATAGTTCATTGAAAGGATAAAATAGGAGCAGTTTCAAGAGGGTAATTATTGTAACTAACAGCAGTTGCCCTTTTTTTACAGATCCATGCTGCTATTGAAATACAAAGGTCAGGTTATTCAAATGAGAATAAAGGGACTAAAGGTAGAGGACACTGGCCCTTTTGGGATGGTAGTTAAAATGAAGTACGAAAAGAAATCACATAAAGATTTGGTTTATAAGTCCTGCTACAGACTGATATTTCAGTCCTTTGTGTGCTCCATCCTTTCAAACAGTATTTGTGTTGGCACTTCATTGTCCTTTCCCACACAGCCTCACACTAGGGTTTTTGGGAACTGATGCTATTTGGGTGGATCTTTTCTTTAAATATTTCTGTCTGTAACAAAGCTCATAACATAAGGGAAGGCCAAGCCAAGAAAACTAATATAGTTAGGAAAGAAAGCAGGGTAGTCACAGCCAGTACACACCAGCTGTGGTAAGTGAGCCACTCTTCCATTTGAGAAGTTTTGTGGATTTGAGCAGGTCAAGTGGAATAACCTTCTATTATGAGACTGTGAAAAAACTATAGAAATCCATTCTGGTGCACCTTTTTCAGCACTAGGTGCTCAGCCATCAGAGGGAAGGTATAAACAAGAGCTAAAAAAGATCATTTTGACTATACTCATTACACAGACAGGAGAATATTAGTCTGAAGAACACCTTGACCGCATGGAAATCACTAAATAAATGTTTCCTTCACAGGGAAATGTCTTCTACTTATTGCTTTCAGCATTAGATCTTTTTCAAATCAAGCTTTTATTCTGGTTGCAAAAGGAAAAAAAATAATATGAAAAGGTTTATCCATCAAAAAACTGCCAGTGACATCACTACTGCTCTGTCATCCTCAACAGAATTATTTTCATGATGTTCTTTGCAAGCATGGAGAACAAATTATGAGAAGACCATCTGTTACTGTGTAGTACTACACCTGCTTTGTTGTCTTCTGGTGTAAAATCTGAAATATTAAATGTCATAATTGGTGTTGTAACTGCCACAGCAAAAATAACAAAAATCTGAAATGAAAGCCTGTACTGAATCTTTAATCTACATGCAAAACACAAAGTTTTCTTCTGGAAACTGATGGGAAATGTTTCTCAGCTAGAGACCTCAGACCATGCTCTAAAACCTCTAGCTATTCAAATAACTGCTGCTCTGGTGACCTGTGAGGTTTTTTTGTTCTAATTCTACAGTGTAAATAGTAATGGTTTCATTTTTGAAGTATTGTATTGTTTAAAACAGCATTTATAGGGAATTAAAAAGGAAGTAGTAGTATTGAACATCTGCTGTATCAAAGCATATCATGTAAAATGAACAGCTCGGCCTTGATAACTTGCAATGAGGTGTTCTCATAATCTGCAGCTTACCCCACCACAAACATCATAAAAAATGGCTGGAAAGGGTCACTGTTCCTTCTAAGTTCAGTCAGAAACACAGTGAGAAAGGGCTGTCGCACCGAGAACTTCCTACATTGCATTAGTATGCTCCATGACAAGTGAAGATCAGGAGACCATGAACATAGGAAAATAATTAGACCATGGGAAAAGAATGACCTTCCTGAGAAAGTATGTGAAAAATAGTAGAAATGTCTATAATCTGGCAGAAATCAATAACGTAATAATTTACACATATACTATATTCACAGTCGGTTTTAATTTACCTTTTAGCAACCCAACACAAAATAATGTTAAGAAGTGAAGTGTAAGAACAAAATTTCATGCTAGACAAGACACTTTTTGTCTAATGTTTATATATATATAGATAATGCTTCTGTCATTAGAATACACATACACAGAGCTGTTTCACATGCTAGCAGACAAATCGAAAAAAAATATACCTACTCACTGATAAGCTTTTTACAAGTGCTAATCACTCCTGTCATCTTCATAGACAGAAAAATACCTTCCCACTATGTGAATATGTGTCAGATAGGATTATAAATCTTCCATTATTACTCTCATAGTAGAAGATTGCATTAAAAAAAATTAGCTTTTAGCAACGTTCCCTTTTTCCCGTTCTTCTTTTCTTGTCCATTTCCAATCTCATTTGTTGGTTTTGGCTACAAATGCAAACCCTGAACTTTTACTTCACCACATGCAACAGGATAGATTTTGGTGACAGAAGCCTGAGTGCCCAACTGAAAGTACAAACTACATTTGGCATGAAATTGTTAAGTCTTTGTTTTAGGGCTGGGTAACACCACAATGCCCAAGAAAGAATGTCAATTCAGTGTCTTCCTCACCAGTCCCCCTTGCTGGCAGAAAAGAAGATTTGCTACCAACAGCCTTAGGGGCTTCCTCTTGTAGAGCACCACTGGTCAGGCAGGTGTGAGCAGGCAAGGAACAGTGACTGTCAGGGCTGAAAAGAGATGGAAGTGTGGCACAGTGAGTGTATTCTGTGCCAGACGCATCCAGGCAGGAAGAATGGAAACACATCAAACAAAGCTTCATACCTCACCCACACAACCAGCTTTTGCCCAGGTCCCTCTGATTTTGAATTACTGGATTCTTACTCAGTCTTTGAATTCACAGTTAATTTTCTGAAAGACTGGATTAGTTTCACGGGAAGTCATACTTTTCCGGGAGGTATAGGCATAGGCTAGAACAGACCAGTTCACTGCTCCTGAGGCACTAAGAATGCTCTGCATGCACATACAAATCCCAAGATCCATTTCCCTCAGCACTGAAAAAATACTGAATGGAAAAAAATAAAGGTAAATACTGGAGAGGAAAAAAAAAAAAAAAGATAATGCAAAGGTTTTAGTCTCTCACATCACAAATATGACAAAGATGACATTGTTTCCCTGACATGAAAGGTCTTCAGAGGAGTGAAGCTGCATCTACCACATCTTACCTTAAATATTGTGCCCCATGGTGTAAGCAGAGGAGGCAGAACAAGCTTCTCATTCAATACACATAAGACTTATTGACAGATGCATTTTCTAAAACCTAGAATGGCAAGTAAGAAAATCCATTTGGATTTTATGCTGATGCTGGTGACCTGCTTTGTTAGCTCTCAGTTAAGCTTCTACACTCCCTTGTGGCTCCAGCCACTGTCTTTAATATTTACTGAAGAAACTTTTATATCCTTTGGGGCATAGAAAGCCTTAAAAAAGAAGTGAACTCCACTACTTAAAGTAACATTTGAAAAACAAAAATCAAAGCAACCAAAAAGCTTCACAAACCCAGAAGCATGCAAATTTCCTTGTGCAATTGTACTGGTTTATGCTTTGATACAGCCAATGCACAAAGCTATTTTAATGGTACCTATAATAGGTTCTGAATATTAATATTCCTATGATATGCTTTTTTCTAACCATCCCTGTTAGAGGCTTTTGTAGCTAGATGCATGAGATGAAAAGCAATTCAGGAACAGCTATCTTTTGCAGCTTTAAATATCAAACAAACTACTAGGGAGGTAGATTTGCCTTCTCAACCCGGACACAAAAATAGATATAACAGAATTGATAGCAGAAGGTTCTTCAAGAAGTCATAAACAGAAATTTTTGGTTTCTCTAAATCTTTCACTGCTTTCTTTTCTGGACAGACTCCCTGACTTGGGGGCTTCCTAGTGTATTGCCGCTCCACTTCAGGCAAGTTGAAAGTTTTCATTCAGAAAGAAATTAATGCCTGACAATATGCATCAGCTTTTGCTAATGAACTCCATAAATCAAGGTTCACTGCAAAAATAAATATCTATTACAAATTTTGCCTATACTTCATACATTTGGGCACATCCACAGGTACACATGACAAAATGAAGCCTAGCACTTTTAGCAATTTTTAGTTTTGGAATAAGCATCAAGAAGTCTGCTTCCACAATTTATTTTGTAAAATGTATTAAGAAGTAGCAACTTAATTATTTTCAGAAGAAAACAGAAAGTTTTCTGAGAGCAATTATACATTCACTCTACATAAGTTGGGGACATATTTAATGATTTCTCATGTGCAGTCAGTCTGTCCTTATACGGAAATATAATCAAAATCACACCTACAGCTCAACATATCACCTGCAGCTCAACAGCAGCACCTCCATGAACTGTTTGCAACCTATTGCTCATATAGTTTATACCACTGGAAATCTAAGACAAGTCTTGAAAAAAACCAAACCATTTTTAAAAGAAAATAAAATAATAAATGCAAGATGTAAAACAAAACAAAACAAAACAAACAACAAAAAAAGCCACCCCCCCAAAAAAAAAAAATGGGGAACTTAGTCCAGCTTCTCTTGCTGCCTAGTGTTATTTAACTCGACTGCAATATTCATGAGTGATGCAGGAAAAGGTCAGTAGCTCTTAACATGGCAAATACAAAATAAAACCATTTGAATTTTCTCAGCTCAACCACTATTTGGGACTGAAGTGTACCAGAAAAAAAGACAGAATCCCAAGTTCCACTTCTGACACAAAATTTCACCTGATTAATGGCACCCTTACTGCTAACTTGATGCTTGTCTAAGGTAAAAATCACTTTTCAGGCCTGCCCTACTCTTGGTTCACATACCTCAAATGTCCCTGTAGACCATATTTTATACAGTGGGCCTTTATGTAGTTTTATGTAAGGTTCCAAGGACATGGCTATAAGATTTTTTTCTTTTCTTCTTAAGTGTATTTTGGTCAGGTTAAACTTTAAATTTACTTAGTTCCAAAGGGTATGTAAGGATGAATATTTGATCACAATGTCTGAAAGCTTTTAACCATTTCCTTATTTGCACAGTAGAAGAAAAAAAAAGAAAAAAGAAAAAAATTTATTTTAATGAGATATTCCCTATGACGAGAATATTTTGAAGAGTTGCAAACATTACTCTAACAGTGGCATAAGTCAAACCATACACCAAATGCTTCATAATTCGTAGTTTCCTTTGCTAAGCATAATACCTTATTCTGTCTGGAGTTCAAAACACTTTTCTAAGATGTTAAGCCACTTCCCACAAACTTCACTCTCAGGAAGTTTGAATTGGCTGCTATTCCAAAGAGGTTGAAGGATGCCAGTGTTCTCAGCTTTGTAAACTCAAAATGAACTTGTATTCATGTTTCAGATCAAATGAATGGCTTGAGTTTTATGTTTTATTTTTTAATCACTGTGGTGGCACTTTGGAATCCAAATATCCAGTTCTCTTTTTTTTTTTTTTTTCTTTGCAAGCATTTGCTCTCATATTTTGCCTAGTCTGCTTGCCATAACCTTGACATAACCATTAGCTTCAGACTTTTCACCGCAAAAATACACAAACATGGATATTGTATTTCTAAATCAGAGGCGGAGGGAAAACTCAAAAAGGCTCCATAAAAATAAATAAAACAAATAATAGTCAGATGAAATAGATGATACACAGTGGTCTCAACACACCTGAACTGATCCACTGAAACACGTCTCAGATTTATTTTCTTTTTTCAGATTATGCTTATTGAATTTGCAAGCCTTAGACATTTTGATCTGAATAACATACTAAGTAGCAGTGATAACAGCACTAGCAGCCATATACTTTCCTTAGCTCTGGAGGAAAACAAACTGAACCAACCAAAGAGAGGAAACAAAACAAAACAACTCAGTGGTTATCCCAAGGACTTCTAGAGCAGCATCAGCTCAAAAGTAAATTTTGAGGTACAGCTGCTCATGGATATAACATGAGATTTTTTACAAGTACCCCACATAAACCGAGCAAAAATAAAATGAATAATACAAAAGAAAACACACTTGAAAGTTTTAGGCATAAAAGTCTTAGGTCCAAATTCTAGCACAGCCTTATGGACTACTACTCTGTAGATCTGAGATAGGCTTGTCTCAAGGCTCAGCAAGGACAATCTATTCTGAAGGTATGTAGGCTTGTCAGCCAAGGGGTCATTGTCTGCACAAAAATAATGTGAAGCAGTCACAGTTCCTATTTTCAGCCATGATCTAACTGAAGATGAGGGTATTTAATGTCTCTAAGCATTTCCTGAATTGCATTGCACTAGTTAACTCTTCCACAAGAACAGAGTCCTGAATTTCACCCTCCTTTCAGATCTCCTCTCCTACTTATGAGTTTTCTCACTTTTTGAAACAAAAGCCAGAATGACTCAACTGTCAGGTGAGGATTTAAGAGACTACAGGATTTTCATTCAGTCACTAGACAGAATTATTCAAAATAGGGGGTGGAAAATGGAATGAAAAAAGCACAGAGAGGCAATGCTGCTGCCAACTGATTGTCAGCTGGTGTACACAGCCCATCACACTTTTGGAGACAGCCTAACAAACTCCTCTTAGTGACTGGAAGGATGGGCAGCTGAGCTGAATATATTGCTTTTACCTTCATTCCTCGTGTACCAGACGCCACTCTGACATAGACAAACTGAGTCCCTCTGAAACATATTTGGATTCAGCAAATTTATTATAGTTGATAGCAACAACTGTCAATACCTAAAAAGCAGACAGAAAGCTTTCCAGAAGCTTGAAGTGTCTCCCAAATTATTGAAAGAACTGTAGGGGTTAGTGTTTTACACATTTTCCATGTTTATTCATTTGAAGGGTTGGATGTTTGGGTGCTTTAAAAAGAAAAAAAAAGCTTTAGAAGAAATGAAAAGGAAACCTTAGAAGTCTTCAAAGAAATACAACTACTACCAAACATAAACCAGCACTATAAAACAGTCACAGTCACATCATTTAAAAATTGTTTTTCGTGTAACTGATCTGCACGGCTATAAATATTCTGGACAGTAGATGTCCTAATTGTAACTTGGCAACACCTTTTGGCTGCACCAACATGTTTAAATAAGGTGTCAGACAGTTATTGGGTAAAATCCACCTTATAAGGCAAAGAAAATACTTCTATTTGAGATGTGCAATAAACAACAAATAATATTATTTTTGCTTTGGAGATAAAATAAATACAATAAATGTGAATCTGATAAAGTTCCACAGCTGTCAGGTTAATCTTTTAAAAAAAAAATATTTGTGACATTTTCCTTGTCTTAATGACATGGACAGTTAGAATAATCCCTGAACTGTGTTAATGTGTTGTTCTCAGCCAGGGAATTTATCAATAAAACTGGTGAATTTATTCACAAGATAAAAATAACGAGACCATTTGGGAGATCAAAGATAACCTCCATCGCTGGCCTGTGTTGGAAAGGCAAGTCCATTCCACTATGTTAACACAAAGGTCAGATAAGCCCTTTTTTATATAAACAATAGGCAAAAGTGCTCTGAGACTCTGAGAGCCCATAAACTTCAGACAATATATAAAAATAGGTTCAGATTGTCTCCAGGCACATCTAGCCAATCAATCCTACTCTCCAGACTCAAGTTTTGTCAGCCAAATAAATGCAAAAAATAATGTTATTTACTGTAAGGAAGAAAAAGGTAAAGCATGAGGAAATGCTACAAGTCACAGTATGAAGTATAAATAGCTTTAGGCTTTAGAAAACATAAGCCCAAGAACGGTGCATTTCTGGATAACAAACACAAGGACTCGTTTTAGACAAATGCATGCAGAAAGTCTTAAAATAACTGACAGTTTTACTTTGTAGTTCTACTTCACTGTTTTTCCAAGCTATTTTGGAAACTTTTGAAATTTATCTTTTCTGTCAAGAATGAATTTCAGTTGCAATAAAAGACTTATTCCATTGCATAGGTCTTTCAATAACAAGAGACAAGCTGCAGTGCATTCAGAGTACCAGCTTATCATTGTCTGCAATTATCCAATATATCCACGAGAATTTAAGTGGCTTAAAAATATCACAGAACTAAACAATTGCTCAAGGTTTGAGAGCTCCTTGCTCCTGGAAAATGCCAGAGATGCCAAAATAGCTTACACAGGTCAGAAGCAAAAATTCAATGAATTTTTTCTTGATACAGACACTGTAACAAAGATAGAGTCAGATTTCTTGACTGGTGGATCCAAGGAATACAGGGAAATAAAGGTATTTGAATACAGATAATCCCATTATATTGAAAAATCAACTAAAATATGTGTCAGAGTTGGTACTTGAGTTCAGACAAAGATTTGAGGGTAACGAAAAACAGTGAGAGTAAGACATATCATGTGTTTATATGAACCGACCATGCAAAGTAGATTCTCATCTGAGTAGATATTTCCAGCTACAAATGTAACTCCAGTCTAAAGCTCACAGAAAATGCACAGTAGTTAGCACATATTAAATGAAAATATTCCTGTTCTATACATTGAACTAAATACATCCCTCCACTCAAATACCTGCAAGTCTTGTTAACTAAACAAAAGCATGCTCTGAAAAAGAATTACTGTTACTAGATCTGAGCAAGGCCACTGGGATCTTTTGTTTTGAATCCAACCTAAATTAAATCATACAAGTGGACCATATTATGATGTCCGTTTCAAATATCTACAGATTCTAGATGTTAAATAAGAATACAATCAATTATATAAGAGGACAGTAAAACATGCAGCTTTTGGACCGTACATGCTTTGATTGTCAGGTTATACTCAGTATTTCAAACCTTAACAGCTGAAATAAAGAGGATCAGGAGGACTGGGGGTGGTAGAAAAAGGAAACTCAGTACTGTGAACTTTTCCCTTACTATCCTTTCTGGTCATGTCTTTGCAGCTAAACAGTTCTCTCTTTCAGTAAGTCACATGACAAATGTTAGCTGTTAACCCAATTTAAACTATTTTTCTTTCCTTTTCAGTACATTCCAATCAGCAGCATGAACCACAAACAGTGCCCAGCAATTGGTGAGTGGCAGTTGCCCGAATACCACGTTTTTCATCTCCTCTCAATATCCTTGACTCATGCATCCTGTCTGAGCTAATATTAGTTTCCTGATTGCAGTGTGTCTCTACCCTTGGACTCTAAACAAGGGCCTGAACCATCCCAGAAAGCTCACGCTTCCTTGCTAGACTTCAGCTTCATTGTGCTTTTAGTGACTGTCTCTCAAAACTACCCTGTTTTGCCAGTTCACATCTGTAATTTCTAGGTTTGCATTGATATAGCAGTCCATTTCCTTTTCCTCTAATTTTAAAGTAATGCCACACAAAAACTAATATTCAGTTCTGACTTTATTAAACCTCTAAGAAGAAAATGATCTACCACCACCAACAGTTACACTCACCATGCTCCCATTATTACATTATCGCATTCCTGCACTTGAACGAAATGCTCTCAAAACAGATCTGAACCAGAAAAAGAAACATTCCTTGTTTGTAATTTACTTGTGCTTTTATTTGCCCAATACTCTGAAATTCTCCTTTCCAAATTACTGTCCTGTTCTAGACGCTGTAGCAGTAATTTCACACTACATAGGACCATTTAATATTTCTGTGAGTATGAAGTACAGTGATGCCTAGTCCAAGGACCTGAGCTTTGAAAGTAAAAGGATGCCTGTTAGAACAGAAGACAAAATGGGGGGGAGGGGGGGAATTAGCTTTATTTTTAGCTCTGATTCAGGAATATCAGCCAGGAACAGAAAGGAAAGAACAGAGTTGCCAAGTAACAAATTTTCATAAGTATCCTAGCTGTGATTAAAGTACAAAGAGTTGTAGTTCTGTAGCAAACTCATTAATAGCATTAACTAAGGATGCAAAACAATTGTCTTTTTTCATCCTTTTATGCCACAGTTAATACAAAACTCAAATTAGGGTCATTGCCTTATTTTTTCATATATATATATATATATGGCTGTAGCAGTGGGTCATATAAATTATATGACAGAGTTGGACAAATGCTTTATTAAGCTAATAATTTCAAACTTCAGTTTAATGCACTTCCATGTTCAATTATTTACTACGGAGTCCTTTTTCTTTACCGTTAAAACTTCTCACTATTTCCTTAACATTAAACATATTTCCCCCAGACTTTGTGACAAGGAAATACCTCTATTTTACAGAAGAACCAAGATACAAGGTCCTTACAGAAAGTCTGTGGCCCAACAAAGGTTCTGGATTACTTGAGACTCAGTCCAAAACTTTCTCCTCTGTAGCCTTTTGATCTTTTCTTTCCTTCATGAATGACTAAGCTATAAAATATCTCTGTCTAAAGAATAGGCTTTAAGAACAAATACACACTTCAGATTATTTAATCAAACAGACATTTTAAACAAGACTTAAGTCTTACCCAATTTCAATTATATGTTCAACACATGCAAGCTTATATGAAACTATAGGCACCTAATGTTGTAAACATCCTCAAAAGTTCCAGCAAATATGAATTTGTGGCCAATGAATTGTGCTCAAACAGCTCACAAAGAAGCACAGACATCTCTAGTTTTCCAAAGATCAGCATATACATTATTTGGGCAATGAGACAACGTACAAGGCCAGAAGTCTACAGGGTTCCAATTCAAATGTACTTACTCAAGTAACAGACTGTACATATAAGTAATAATTGCCTCAATAATTATTGAGTGGAGGACAGTGTCTTGCCTTAAACTCTGACAACAAAGGAAGAAATAGTAACAACAGCAGCAGCTGCATACTCTAGCACTTTAATTAGAAACTTTAGGCAACAGATACAGCTTTTTTTGGTCAGTTGTGTTTTTAAAATTGGGAATAATGCTATTATCTCAAGGTACTGTCCACCCATAAGAAACAAACTCAAAAAATGAGGAAAGTGAAGGATAAATGGGAAGGCAGGAAGTGGCAAAGCATGTTTTGCAAGGTATAAAATCATACCTTACTTCTTCATAGACTTCTGGTTGGGAAAGAAAGTTACCATATTTTCCTTTTTCCATGGTCCATTTCTGCTGATTATTCACAGTGTTTATTCTGCCTATCAAAGGGCTGTGAAGGCATTAGCCACTCTACCACCAGGCAGGGTGGTCACAGAGAGAGCAGAGTTCTGGCTGAACCAGACTCTCCTGCACCAAAGTAATCCAGTAGCAATGCTGCTGGTGAGACACTCAAAATAATCTCCTAGTGATGCTGTGATGACCATGATAGGGAGCTTTACTTCCTTTCTGTTTATAAGCACTGGGCACTCTCCTTTATTTTTGAAACAGACACACAACCAACCCAAACTCAACTTTCAAATAATGCCATTTGTTTCTGACTGCACTACCTTTTTAATACAAAGTATCTGATGACACCGTTCAGTTTACAATAATGCAGCTCAACGCTGAAGAAATGTTGAGCAGAGTTAAGATGGTAAGTATCACAATCCTGTTTACCCCAAGAAATTATATAGGGTGTGCAATGCACAGCAGATTTCTACTGTGATTTTCACACTGTGTTGTTAAAGAGACAGGAAAAAAAAAAAGGCAAAGGAGTGATTTTCTGATATAAAATTGTTCAGGGAAGTCGATACTGGAATCCATGCTGTGAATCTGCATTATTCAGATGGCACTTAATTGCTCAATTTGTGGAAGGAAATTATAGCTCATAGCCCTCTTGGTATCTGCAAGGAAGCTACCAAAGATGTAGGAGAAGGAACTCATTATATTCCTCACAGTATTTTTAAACTTCCCTATTCTTGAACCAAAGCATAGACTGCTCTTGATTATCTGTTCAGACCATTTATAATGCATATGTGCAGATTAAGACAAGAAATCTCTGCTTCCTGGCTGTGCAAGCATTGATCACAATAGCAGTCTGTAAGACCCATAATTTTCAGCCTCATTCACAAAGCTTTTCCAAGCTGTATTTACAGATCTCATAGTTATACGCTTCAAAATTTGATTCTCTCCCCTCTGAAGTGAGGGCAGTGTGGGAGTGGTGTACAGACAGGGAAGAAGTCTTCCTAAATTAAGCATTAAAAAATGGTATCTTACCTTAACTGAGAAGTAACTATAAGGTTATGTCTATGAAAAGTCCTTTAACATAGGTGTGTCTAGCTACATATCTTATTGTATAGGTTTACCATGATAGGTGTGATACTAAGTGGATACAAAACCTATAAGGGGATATCTTGCCTAGGTTTGGTTTGGGTTTTTTTTGGGGGGGGGGGCAGGGCGGTGTTTGTGTTCTTTTTTTTTTTTGTATGTGTCTGTGGTGTGTAGACTTGGTTTGGTTGGTTCATTTTTGCCTCTACTGCCTGTAGTCCTTGAAAACTATTGCTACACTACCTTGACAAATCTTTGCTGAAGATGGCCTTTGGATGTAGAAGTGTTTTGAGTTAAGCATTTTGAATTAAGTGTTTTGTGATTAAGAACATCACAGTTTTAGTCCTTGGACATATTTGGCAATCATATTTCTTCAAATCAAAGGTCAATGGTTTCTTCTTGGAAGCTGTTTATACTCCAGTGTAGAGCTTTCCAGGAACTGAGTTGCACCGATATTATTCAGATATTTCTCTGTATACAGTGTGACCTGCTAAGAACCCAATTCAAGTCTTCTGCCGTTGCAAATGCAAAATGACAGAATGTGACAGAAATGTGACATTTCACATAAGCTGAATTCACAATTGAGAACAGAGCACATCTGAAATCATTCTGAAACAGTCTCAATGTTTGAACTGACCCCAGTTATTTGTATTACTCCTAGCTTTTTAAGGTATATTTTATCTTGCACCTATCAGAGAATGCAAATTTACAAAGACACAGAATGCCCACATTCATGATATTCAAAGAGCTTATCTGTTTCTGTGGGTGGTTATGAAATATTGATATGTTGCCCCACACAGCTGATCTGACTGTTGTCAGCAAGTTGTGTTGATAAAGTTGTGGGAGACTGGTGGCAGTAGCATGAGTCAGACTCAGAAAAGCTGTCTGGCGGCGTATTCACATGATACTGGATGCTGCACTAATTTAATCAGGAATATTCCAAGCAGGCCTGAATATAAACTACCGTTTTCAACTTGGTCTCAAGAATGTAAAGAATTTAATTTTTAAGATTTATCTCATTCTTGTCCACAGGGAGCAGGAGCCCTAACCGTCTATTGCTCTGGATTCCAATATTCCTCTCATATCATCTTATTAATAAAACTGCCAGTCACCGGACTGATCTTCCATTTTGTTCTAGATTTCTTTATTTTACTATGGCGAGAAGCTCTCAAAGACTATTAATTGCTTTTAATTGATCACCTACTCTATTAAAATGAAACAATATCTCTCTAAGAGAAAAGTGCATTTAAAATCAAGTTATATTTTTAAATGCTGCATGGAAAAAAAACATGCAATCATCATTCAACTACTGTGAGGAAGAGGTAGAAGATTCAGTTCACCGTAATCGATGAGTTTTTCAAGAGAGCATGATGAAGTTACATAGGATCTTGGACTGATATTCATTGGGGGTGAATGCAGAACTTCCTTAGAAAAGGGTAAGCAAATTCTTAGGGATTGGGAATTACCTTCTACATGGGCCCTATACCTATTCTTTCAAGAAGAACACTTTTTTTTTTTTTTTTTTTCTTTTGGTATATGTGGATGAGCACAGAGATCTAAGCACATTTAGAAGCTTACCCCCAATCATCCAAGATTTGTTCCCAGTACTGGTTATCTTCTGTTTTCTCTTTTAATGAGAAGAAACAGAATAATTAAAAATGATGATGAAAGGAAATCTACCTACCTTAAAAATAATTTTTAACCCAATAGGTACATGAAAATGCTCTGTAGATGGGATTAGGAAACCTATGTCCTGACTTGTTATTTATCACTGCTGGACTGAAGTCATAGGTTTTCCTTTCAAGCCTTAAAAATTGTATCAATGCCAAATTTTTTTGTTCCTTAAGAATTAAATCATTTACCCCCTTAATAATACATTGTTACTATTACGAGGAAACCGAATTTTAATTTGATCAGATGTAGATGCTACTTTTTTTTCCAGTCTAGTGCTGACACAAGCAATTAGTCCATTCTTGTTCTTTTTTATTTCTATCCTCATCAAACCTCCCAAGCTCCTGACTATAGACTCATAGTAATTTCTTGTTGAAAGACTGTTTCTTATACTGTTCTTGTGACTTCTGTGAGGAAGCCACATTAAGGTTTCTGGGCAAAAACTGACCCTAAAAGTAGAGTCTATTCTAATTCTTAAAGGGGGCTGCACCAGCATTATCACAATCAGTCTAACAAGAAAGTCTAAACACACCTTCAAGGGAGTAGTACAATTATACAAAAAATGTCTATATTTTCTGTGGAGCTAGCCAAATTACAGTCCTAGTAAGACATATCTACAACACTTGCTAAATCTTCCAATTATCATCATATTGGGTATTCTTTTTGTCTTGTGTGCTTTTGCAACCATATATTTCTTATTTACAGATGAAACTATAAAGACATCTATGCATGAAGTGCAGATTATCAGCAAATAATAGAAAACATTAATTCCAATGACACAATATCCATTAGCAAGGGTTCTGTCCTCTTAGCTCAGCTACATACTGTAAATGAACTCAGAGTATAACACAATTTGAAGCAGTGGAGGTTTTATATATTATCTTCTTTTAAAATGTTGCCAGCCTGAAATATTCCTTATAACAAATACAATGATTCCTATGCTGTTCTCTTTTACATGCTTTAATTTTGATCTCTAAACATTAATGTTTTCAGCCAGTCTGCAGTTCTTTGCAGTTCTTTTTGCTGCACATAATATGCATCTTTAAAGCCTCAAGCATTCAGCTACAACGCATCATCGAAACAAGCAAGACTACTGTTGATCCCACACATCTGGAAACCATAGCTTCAGGACAAAAACCAAAATACAACAAAACCCAAACAAAATGAAGCAAACAAAAAAACCACACAAAATATCACCCCACCAAAACCAACCAGAAATTCCTACTGTTAATTTTATTTGGTCATACATAACCTACTTTTAAGTAGTTTTATACATCAGGATTGCACTGCAAACTTTGCAGTTAATTTCCATTTTTTATATAGTATGTATAATACTGATGTAAACTGTCTCTCTACTAAGCAATCTAAAAAAACCTCAAACAATTTTCTGTCAGAAAAAAGTGTTTTCTGCAACTAAAACAGATTTTAACTTATGAAAAAAATTATAACTTTTAGTGATTCTTTACAAATTATCTTTTTGTAAAAATAGGTATTTTCACCTAAGTTATAAACAACAGAGGAGAAATGAACTCAGGCAGTTCCCATATTCTTTTTTGTTACTCTTTCAGAGTATGTTATATTCCTAGACTCTAAGATCAGGATGGCAAGAACATTTTAATTTCCATTCCCATCACTGAGGAGGAAGAACACTGATCATCACATGAAAGACTTACTCCTGCAGCATTCTGCATTGCATGTCCACACACCACTGGTCAAATGGCTGTAGCAGCGTGGATTTGATTAAGTACATTTCTGTGGAGTATTTAGATATACCATGGTGAGAGGGATGCTTGTGAATGCCCTAGCAGGTGCTGGCCCATAAAATAACCCTAAAACAGAGTTCTGATACGTTCTGTAACCTGATCTGTTCAGAAAATCTAGACAAGCAGGTATTTCGGTATTTTGCACTAAATAAACAAGCAGTTGATTAGCTCCTGACACCCCAATGCTGGAAGAAATACACGCAGAGGTAGTCTCTGCCACCGAGACCCATATATATATGCCTATAATCCATTTATCCAAGATGTAAAACAACAGATGGACGCATGTAGGTACATTCCCTGCTGGCTGTCATCCAGAGCCAGACAGCTTCTCCTCACTGTATTTATTCAGTAACATCAGCCCAGTGTTTGAGCTGGGAGCCTCTCCTGCGGCAGCAACCATGAATCCTTAAATAAGTCAGGCAAGGTTAATTACCAGTGTGTTTATGTATAAACATGATCTGTGAAAAGAAAGATTAAATACAGGTAAAACACCAGGTTGTTTGTTTAAGCTTTTCATTGCTGTAGAAGGTCTCCTGATCACAGCTATCAGAGCACAGCTCTTTATTTTATTTGAGAAGGTGATTCACTCAATGTTACTCTATTTGATCAAAAATCAGCACCCACACAGCACATATTTTCCTGCTCATAGGCTATCTATGTTGCTAGGTTGGGCAGTAACTGAATAGCTCTCACATGCAGATGTATTGCAGACCTATAAAACATTACCACAATTTACTGAGCCTGGCGAGGATGCTTTTGTTACAGCTTTTGTTTTAAATCCAGTACTGTGTCTGCCTCCTAGGGCCATGAAGTAAGTCTCTTTAAAAAGAGCTACAGATTTATTCTTCCACTTTGAATAAGTGAAAATGTGTTTTGTTGAAACCTCCTGAGAATAAATGGATTTCCTATAGAATTCCCTTTTGTTTATGGCTTTGATGAAAACATTTGGCACTTGATGGTTCCCAGGCAATCCCCAGTTTAAAAAAGAAGAAATCAAGTGTGCTGAGTGTTAAAATGTTTTCAACTAACCTCAAAGCAAGTGTAATATAAAGACTTGCATCAGGTGTCAAATTAGAATGGAAGAGTAATTTTTCCTGTCTTGCCTCTTCAACATTTACACTCAAGAATACTGTCCCATTTCTTTCTTAAAGCAGAGCTAAGGGCTGAACCTATTTAGGCAGACACCTGAAATCCAAACATTTTCCTTTCAGTTTTATCATCTACTACTTCTTCCATTTGAATTTATTCATAAAACTGCAAAAATTGTTGAGATTACAGGCAGTTGCTAACTCCCCACAACCAGCCCTATAACAGAAAGAACTGCAGATTGAAATTTATTTGAACACAATGAACTCCTGTTAGATTATTAAACTCCTCATAAGAGATTGTTTTATGTTCCACTAGCAAAGTGGTTCAGAATAAAATTTCTAACAGAGAGCTATTGACACTGTAAATATACAGAAGACCCAATAAATTAACTCTTCTATAAGGCTTTGTGTAGGACTGGTTAACAGCAGTCACAGCTTTTGATGAGCAAACATTATTTACACTGAAGCAGAGAAATATTAAACAAATCTACATCAACTTTTAGGACAATACTAATTATTCATAATAAATTACCATGAATTAGCTAGCACTTTAATACATAATACATCACATGCAAATCTCAGAACTACCCATTCCCATTTGGAATAATCAGGACTTTTTCCATTAATTATTTTGAGAAAACAAATACTTATAATTCTAGTCTAATTCATTGTAATTATAACATTGAACTTGTCTCTTGCTTCATTGCACTTTTTATTACTGTTCTTTTCAATAGATATGATGCAGTCATGGCAAATCTATCCTAACCAGCAAACATCCGCCTGATTGAATCAACTGTCTCTGACTGGTCAAAACAGCATAGTTCAAAGTCATTGCTTTTACAGTAATTTGCAAAAATTGCCATGGGCTTATGATCTCTTCTTTGGGAGAGAAGTGTCTATACTTCAGATATCCCCAAGTTTATGTCTAAAAGGACTTCATCCTTTCCTTCAGAGAGCTTTGGTTCTCATTGCTCCCTTCTGTGAATCACTAAGTCAGACATTGTGTAAAATAACTATTTCTTCAGCTTAGTTTTGTATACTAGCAAGTAAAATCAGCTCACAGGAAGGGCCAATATCCCAGTCCTAACACAGGCGAGCAATGTGAGTAGCTCTTCTTATTTGCAATACAGTGAAAATGGTTCATAGTATAATTCTGTAAGATGCCAAAAGAGAAGAAAAACAAGCCAGCATCTTAAAGGTGCAGGGAATAACCCTATGAAGACATCAGGTCAGTATAAACATGCCTACATTTCCATTTTGAAGCACAAATACAAGGGAAGTACAAGAGTTTGAAGAGAATAATAGCATTAGTAAGTGATAAAGTGAATGCAACAAGGATTTTCAGGATTTGTTTCCACACAAGAAATGACTAAAACAATTGTTTTTATCCTGGCAAGGATGAAATTGAAGGGCAATGTGGCAGAGGCTCATAAAACCCCCTGTACTGTGACAAAATGAACAAAAAAACTATTCATTGCCTTAAGACAAGACATTGCCTTGTCTTAAAATAAGAGTTAAAACCAGATGATATGATACTAGGGTCAGAGTAGTCAAAACAAACCAAAATGAGGCTTCTTCTTACAATACAGTGTATAGTTAAGCAGGATGCCAACCAAATTGTATAACTACTCACATGTATGTTTGTTGTCGTGCCTTATTGTTTGGTTGGTTTTTGTTTGGTGATTTTTTGTGGGTTTTTGTTTGGGTTGGAATTTTTTTTCTACATTCATCTGTGCAAGAAAATGAATTAAATCCAAAAATGCTCCCTCTGCTTTGGGTAGTTTCTGAAGCATGTATTTACCCAATCTGTAAAAAAGATGGCTCTTCCTACTACAAGTTGAAACAAGGGGGATACTAGATGCCCCTTATTGGATAAGGAGCATACTAGATGCCTAGATGACATTTCTCACTTCAATACATTTGGAATCTATTTTATGTACTTGCAGACCACCACCCCTCCCACTCCCCATAATATAATTCAGTGCAACTGGGGACAATCCAGAGATTTGCTTCAAAAGCTCATCCCTGACTTGAAATGCTAGTGCAGTCCAATGTGCTGTCAGCATCAGGACCATTGTAAGGTAAGACTGCAAGAAAATAAGGAAGGAAATTAGAGAGCACAAAATTTGACTTCTTAAATAACAGTGAACCAGTTTAGATACCCAAGAAAACACCACCCTGTTCTGTTACCTCGTTCTTATATTTTGTGTTCAAACAGTCATGAAGCAGAACTAGGAGCAGGCATATTCTGTAGATATATGAAAATATCTCAAAACTCAAATACAGTTAGGCATACAAGCACTGTCCCTTTAGGAACACTCTTACCTGTGGTAGGGAAGGAGTGCCAGTTGGTAGCTGCCTCTCACTCACTCACTTGTCCCAATGTCACAAAGGACAAAGACAAACATAAACAAAGGTGAACTTTTCAGTTCATCTATTCTTTTATGTTTTGCATTAATGTTAATGTTAATGTCCTGTACTTTAAACCAGTACAGAGTAATATTTGAATCTGTGTACCTGCTTAACCATGGTCTGAAAGTACCTGTCAGGATAGCTTGAAACAATGTTTAACAAATATTGCCTTCATGAATCAGGCTAGTAGCTGGGATATTTTATCTACTGCAGACTAAAATTGGATGTTCCTGAGGAAGGTACAAACTGGATACTTACAGAATAACATGTTCACAAGAGAACTTTCCCTGAGCCTCATTAACATTTCAGCACTTAAAATCTAATCAATTTCTGTTCTGTGCCCTCTTTGCCAAGTACCTCTGGCACTTTCATACTCGAGTATGAGCTAAAGCAAAGCTACTGGTTACTTTCCGGATTGTGTTTCCAGTCCCTAATGAAAAGACTAGGGAAAAAAAAAACCTGTAAGAAATGCTTGCAAACAACTCTTCGTTTGTTGTAGCAGCAGCACATCTGCGTGGAGAGCAGCACCCATCAGACCACATTAGCCTTTTTTGGCATCCCATCTCTTCTGCCTCCTTTTTGCTCTTGCTTTTTCCCACCTTAGGAGAGTGCCATATCAGCCTAACTTTAAAAAAAAAAATTAAATCCCATTACATCTTCTTGCCCTTCATGCTGTTCCTGTCTCCTCTTTTTCCATTTGGTTCTGGATATCAACATGACAAAGCAGCAGCTGTATACATTAGCTGAAAACATTTCAGCTGTAATTGATCTGAGACATAATAACTATACTAATGTTCTCATTTGCAGTGCTCTCATCAGAGCTTCAGACACAAAAAGATTTTTGCAATTTTACAGATGAATTCCCTTCAATCTCGGTGAAACTTTCCAAATGACTTCTGAGAAGTCAGTCCGTACATTCACTGAGGTAAGTCCTAGTACGTAGCAGTAGTCATATGGGAAGGACAATCATCAAAACAAACACAGGAGCAAAGTGAACACAGATATCCCATATGGCAGGAATTCTCCTTTCCATTACAGTCAGAGACAAAGGAAGATAACCACAAATTTTAACAATCCCAAAATGTAAATTGCTGTTTGTAGTCAACTTCCTGCTCACTGTATTAGGCTTTCCAGGCAGTTCTTAGTTTTTGATTGTCATCCTGGACCTGCTGCATGTGTAAGATATATTAAACCAATTTTCTTCTAAAATCACTCCAGTGACTTGAAATTTAATGCATTCTTTATTTTGTGACATTTACCATTGAGCACAGGTACTGCTCATCGTGTATGGGCTCTTACCTCCTTAAAACATTATAGCTACAGGCTAATTACCAGACTACTTCTGGATCACTCAAGTGTGCAGTCATTACACACAGTTGTCATGGCAGAACAAGTTCAAGACGTAAATTGTGATGGTATTATTAGTGTTCACCTCTACCAGGATACAGAGTTGAGCCAAAAGAAATGCCTGCAGTTCTGGGGAGTGAGTAGGAAAATCTCCCCTCATGCTCAAAAGTGGCAGCAAAACCCCCATTTTCTGTTTTAGAGAACTCCTGTCTTTCCCTGCCTGTGCACATCACAATCCTACTTGAATGCACTAACAGGATGGCCAGGGACAGCCCCACTGATGAAGACATTCACTGCAGCAACACTGAATCAGTTCCACTGTCAAGCAAAAAGGACCGGTTTCACTCTCAGAAAACCTACACCAGTGCCTAGGCCTCCTTGTCCAGACATGAAAGAGAAGTGCCACAGCTGGTTAAATAATTCTGCTCAGAAGATTAAGTACGTAAGGCAGGCTGTCATGCTTCCCGTTGTCCTGATAGCCATGCACTTTACAAAAGATGCCAAGTGCTATTGCAAACACAGTTTGTACTTCCATGACAGTAAGTGCCTCTCTGTGTCTTTTCATTGCCACAGACCAGTGCTTTTGATCCATCAGCAGTTCTCAGCGCACATTCCCAAGGGAAATTCTTTGAAATGTACCTTCATTTTGATCACTGACCTCAAGCTGGTCCGCACCATAAGCACTAGTGCAAAGAGCTGCAGTTGCTTTGTGCAGAACTTTATCTGATTACCAGATTTCAAAGAAGCTAAACCCAGGCTAATCCACCACATAAAAGAGTCAAACTATTTTTAATGCACGTTCTCTCTTTTAAAACCTAACAAGCGACCTAAAATTTAGACCACAATTTAGCACAGCTTCTTTTTTTGTCCCAGACCCAGTCTGCTACAGTTTATCACAGAAGATTATGCTGTATTAAGAATATTTTTCTAGAGATAATAGAGCATTAGAAATATTTAGGAAAATCAAACATACATATAGATCCAAGAAATAAACCCCCCAAAACACATGCAGAAGATGGAAAATGTAACAGCTTAATCTATTCATAAACAGTTAGCAGTTATTACTTTATTCTGATACTACTGATATATCTTGCAAATACCTCAGAGTTATATATTTTGCTCAAATTAATGACTAACAAAGACTTCATGTAAAGACTAATTCATTTGTCTACTACATTTGACACAAAAGTTGCTTCATAGTAAGTTGTGTGAATTTTTTTACACATAACATCTGCAGCACTTAAAACAAAAATATAAATGCTTATAATATATTGAGAGCCCCAGCTGTTGTGAGAATGAAGAAATCCTAATGATATCAGAAAGCAGGAATTATATTTCATTCACCCTTTTTGCCATGGTGAAAAGCCAGTCAACATGATCCAGATGTTTGTTCTGGGTGTTAAAGAGTGTCTATGTAGAAATTATTGTGTGAGACATAAGCTTTTCCTTTATAGTCCTGAAATAATTGATATAATCCAGAAGTAAAGAATTCAGAAATACAGCAGCCCTCTTCCACTATTTTTCAGAATGAAGGACATTGTTTAACATTTTTTCACATTTTGATACTTCACATGAAGTCTCATGAAATTTTCCAGTGGCCAAACAAATCAAAAGGATAATGATATAAGTAAATAATAAAGTATTAGAATGGAAAGTTAGGTTTCCTAACAAGTTGTATGAAATTCTGGTTTTTTGGTAATACACGTAATTTGTCACTAAAGTTACAACAATTTTTTTGTAATTATTTTCAGTTCTATATGAGAATGATTCTACTTTTTTTAATGGGGAGAAAAATTGAAGTTTAGAGTGCACAACGTATTGCAACTACCCTTTTTTTTTCTTTTTCTTTTAAACCCTGTGCACTTGCTTGCATCAAACCCACTCTATCTGAGCTCATAAATTTCCCAATTCATGCCCCAGGACTGTTTATGAATATGGAGAAGAAGAGCACCAAGGGAAAAGAGAGCTCTGTCACCACAGCCCCAACACAAAACCACTGAAGTGATGAGGTGAAAGCACACTGCTCCCCTACACCAGCTCAGGCTTTTGGAAATACACCAAACAGGGGCAGAGGTTTAAATCAGTCATCAGCATCGACATTTAGGCCAACATTACAACAGAGCATTAACACCACTACTCTCAGAAGCATCAGGTGAAATGGCAACTATTCCTGTGTACCAGAAAAGAGAGGAGCCGTAAATAGCTATACCTGTACTTTCATACAAGTTTCCCTCATTACATTATAGTAGCCTGACGGAGTGTATGTTCACACCACATCCCCTTTCTTAATCTGTTTTACAATACCAGCTGTAAGAAAAAAAAATATAAAAAACCCCCACATAACATTTTTCATTGATTTTCCCAGCTGATCAATGCTTCTGTGACACAGACTACCATCATGTTGGCACAGACTATGCAAAGTCAACACCAGCATAAAAACAATTCTACTTGCAAAACTATTGGAGCCCTTGAGGCAGGAGAAAATGCAGTATTTTTGCAACAGGTCTGCTTCCTCTTGAATAGGCTTAGGATAAAATGGAATTTATTCACCTGCAGGAGCCAGAGAGATCTACGAAGAGAAGCACATAGGGAATGCTCTGGCCTTGCCTCCTTTTGCTTTCATCTCCTTACATTACCTTAATGTCACAGGCTTAAATTAAAAACCTTTTTGTTATTATTTATTTAAACAAAAGTGGCAATGATAACTGCAAAAGCATCCCCCCCCAGAGTGGACAATCAACTGTGATGTCTATAAAGTCTTCTCAACTCTAGCATAGTGACAATACAGTGCAAATAATTAACACAGCCCATCAGGCTGATGCCAATCTTACGTGCAACACCTGACTTCAAAGACTTCACCAGTTGGAAAAAAAATAGTGTGAGCCATAAAATGAAGAAATTTTCAGCTGCAGTTAACTGAGTCTTTATTGACAAATACTATTTGCTCCTTGTGCCCCTGTATTATGCACTAAATCACAATTAGTCAGAAAGGCTGCTCTTCACATGCTACTTAAGTGAACAATGTTTGCATTGGCTGTTTGTTTTGTAATGCATAATGCCAAATGTTTCAGATCCCCAAAAGCTGTGATGGTTTTTGCTCACATCCAACACAGAGTATTGGAATTAATCACATTTCTGCAAAGCCAGAAACATACCTGAATTCATCTAAAGAGGAGCATACATGGCACAAAACTTACACAGGCCCTACTGAAACTTCCCTGAGGTGATCAGAAAATGATAAACTGCAGTGAAACTTTAACCCTATCACCCATCACATTCATATTAGCAGTGAAAGGAGCTCTTCTAGGAAGACAGACAATGTTTGACCTCTTTTTTGCTACCAAAAACCGTAACACCACACTGAAGTTTGACTGGGGAAAGGGTAGGAATAAACACAAAATACTGACACCACATTCAGGAAGCTGGCTGGAGGTTCACAACTCAGCTACAATGCAGAACATTTCAGGAAAATAGCTAAAACATAGATAAAATTCAAGCAATAAATTTCATTAAGATGTTGGAACAACCATGTCCTTTGCAAAAAAAGTTCTTGAATAAACTTCCAAAAAGGAAAGACAGGCAAACAAAACACAATAAAGTTAAATATTTATTTATTTTTTGAGGAGTATGAGAATATGTTGAACTTTTCCTTGACTAATGATTTCTTCAGAGCTTCTTAGATGTGGAAAACTTTTGGTTAAATTTCTTGTTATTTACATTTAAAATAAAATAAAATAAAATAAAAACTCCAGTCTGTAACAGCCTGTGACTATGTATGAGATAAAGAATGAAGGGAAAAAAAAAAAACCCAAATAAAATCTAATACCTAAAATGTCTTAACAAACTACTAAACTTCTCAGATTATTCTAAACACGTCTAACATCTTTATGAAGATTGGAAACAAGAACATACCAGTTGGCTAGAATAGTGACGTTTCTGATTAAATTATTTATGTAAACACTCTACTTCCAGTGGTAGCAGCTAACATATCAAGACAAACGTTTGTGTCTTGATAAAGTACCAATTTTTTATTTATTTATTTATCTAAGTAGCAATGAAGGACCCTGGGTGGCTACAATTGTGTCACTAAATGTACCTGTCTGGTTTTGAAATCATCTCTATTTATAGACAATAGAGAGAAATATTTCTGGGTAATAACTCTTATTTTGCCATGAAGAAGGCACCTGAAACAGGTCAGAAGAATCTCACCCTAGAGTTTTCTCTTTCTTTTCAAAGATTTTTGAAAGAACTTGATGAGAAACTAAGAGGCAGGCACCTCCATCAGGAAACTCCCATGTCCAGTTTCTGACAAAGCCTCTAGGGTTGGAGTCACCCCAGCACTTAGGTGCAAGATTCACACCATTATAATTTTGGGACTTCCCCCAATATGCATACAAGCCGTTTTATAAACACCTTATATCCTGCTTTTCTCACCAGAAGTGGAAAGAAGAAAAAGCTCACAAAATAGAGAATGACAAGTGTGTTCAGAGCACATCACAAAAGAATAAAAACTTCCCAGAAAAATACAACTCTTTCATATTGTTTCCTCCCTGTTGAAAGATCTAGAGTAACCTCCAGTTATTCTGTTACAGTAGTTATGTGGAAGTTCAGAGAACTGTATGTGTTGCAAAATGGAGATTCTGTTTCAGCACATAAAACCATCTCTGGAATGAAAGAGATTAAACATCTACTTATGTTAATGAAATTCCCAAAACGAATATTTATACAAGTGAAGATAAGTCTTCATACATGTTTAGCTTTGCAGGAGCCTGGGGAAAAAGAGAAGCATGTTCTGTGCCAAACTAAAGACATCACATTGTGTTTTTGTGGAAATCTTCACCAATATTCCCCATTCTAACTGCTAATATATGGCCTACATATTTTGGCAGGAAGAGAAGTCCAGGAAAAAAAAAAATAGATGACATTTAGGCTCAAAGTGCAGCAAGTTCCTTTTTCACTTGAAGGGACTGAAATTCATCAGGATCATTATTTGTGTGGCTCATATTCTGGAGACTACCAACAGACAAACCACATTTTGCTTGTTTTGCTTAATTGCTCGGCATCTCCCATAGACCAGCAGGCACACGAGAAAATCAGGGAAGCTACATGGTCACAATGAGCGGAGTCCCTGTGAATCCAGAGCTGTTATTTTATTCAGCATAGTTGCGAAGGCCACACGCCACAGCCTGAGAGTTCAGAGCATGGAAACCACTATCCTAGCCCTTCATTAGAAATACCACAGTTATCAAATATAGCCAGCACTGGAGTTTACAACAGACCACAAAATCATAGTTTCTGCAAAAGTCATACTGGTCCTCCATTTCCACTTGCACCTGGTTTTGATCAAAATATTTGCATGGAATTTTGGCTACTTGAAGCCATGTACTGGAGATGATACTATACACAGCTCCCAATCCTGGAACAGGGGACCACAGAAGCAGCAGCCCTGCCAACACTGCACTCTCCAGCTACTTTCCCACACTCCTGGCTTTGTGCTGAAACACACGATTTTTTCCTCCCCTCATTCACATAGGTAAAGACAAGGAATTCTGCATTTAAAAGTCCAAGGAATACTTGGTCAGGGTAACTAGTCAACTATCAAGAATAGTATCATACAGGTTATTATTAAAAATCAAACATCTGATTAACAAAGGAAATATTATCATCGGGAAAGACATGCTAAACAATAAATAAGTGAAATAAGCGAGGGACAAATAAGTCAACTCACTACAATCTTGTCATGTTTGCTACAAATATATTTTAACATCACTTTTGTGCCTTTATGTTTTTTCCATGCACATGCAAGGGGGATTCATTCCAAAAAGGTGCATCTTAGTTCTTACAAAATATGGTTGTAACATATCAGGGGTGGTGTAAGAAAAGGAGGAGAAGGAGAAAGGAGGGAGGTAAAACTCTGAACTGTTACTAAAGTCAGGAGAAATCTCCACCGCCAGCATAACTTAGGTCAAACAGCAAAAGGGTCTTCAGTTGCTGACACAGGAGAGGCCTGAGGCCAAGGTGATAGAAATGTCGAGGCTACCCCAGTCCTGTAAGTGCCTTCTCATGGCTGCTGACTAATTTCAGGACCTTGGCAACCTCTGTCCTGCCAAGGCACTGATTCTTTTCCCACCTAATGTCCTGGTTAGTTGAAAGCTTTATGGGTGACCATAGGTTTTGTGACTTAGTCACACATAAAAGAAAAATTACTTGCATTTTCACCCATATCCATCCGGTGTTTATATTTTGAGTGGGCAGTGCCAAATTCTTACATTCAGGACAGGAGAGCATTAGACATACTGGTTGACGTCAACACTATTTTAAAAGTTAGAAGTTTAGTAGTGCTTTCTCTCTTCTTATGCATTTTGGCACTTCCTAATTAAAGGAAGGTAAAAATAAATAAAAAGTAATTGAAACCACCTCTGGTAGTTTTCAAACTGTGTGTTATTTTGCTGTTGCAAAAGCTTTTGAATTTGATTGCCAGTAACATACATCACTGCCTCATGCAAGACTTTGTAAAAGAAGACAATAAATTTCTCTCTTCCAAGACTAATAAAAATTGTAACAGTGTCACATAAGACTGCATATGGCTTTTCATACAAATTATTGGAATGCTGCTTTTGGCTCCATAGAATATATAGCCATATCACTATGGTTTACTAGATCATGCAGGTGGAGGGCAAATCATATCCCACTTCAGCACCCTGCTGTTTCAAGGGGTTAAACACTTTTTTTAAATCCCTTTGGTAGGAAAAGAAAAAGAAGGCAAATATAAAAGCATCTCTTCTAAAGAGGGGAGAGGCTTGTTTAGGAAGCAGATTGGACAAGCTTAGTTCTTATATTCTTTTAAGTAAAATACCCATATATGCACCTACTTCACAGCTGACATCAAAAACAGAAAAAAAAAATTAAATCCATAGTTCTGAATCTAATTGAACCATGTTAAAAGGGAAAAACATCTCAGGCAACTACAATCTTACTAACATACAGGTCAGTTGAAGTGATAGTGAGAAGTACTAACTCAGCAAAACTCTATGCTCTTCCATTTATTTTGAAATAGCTACTATCTTAATTGCCCAGCATTAAAAAAACCAAAACATGCCTTATAAATTGACTCTTAGTAATTTGATTAAGTTTGAAGTGTTGCCTTCAAATACGTAAAATAAAGTATTTCTCCTGATTTTGATATTGAACAATCAAAATATTTTCTTTCATAAAAACCATTTTTGCCAATTTATTTTTCTCATTTAAATAGTATTAAAGTAATGCCTGTAAATAGTTTTTCTTGGCATCCTTGTCATATGGCTACAGTGTCCAAAATGTAATGACATTTTGCACCCTTAAAAGAGAGGAATTTATTTTGCCTAATCTGTGAATCAATAGAGAAATCTGAAGACAATGATGGAAATTACTAAACTTGAACAGGAAATCATTTGCAGTTTCAACTGTGTTTTATTGTTTTTGTCTGAACTACTGTCAGACAAATAATTTCAAGGACCCGATACTCCACATAACATGGCACATCAAATCTGTGGTGGTATAAATACTTTCCTTGTAGAACAGGATAATTTCCTTGTAGAACTTAGAAATATTCATACATTTAACAGGCTCCAAACCACCATGCTGATTCCTATGCTTAACCAGTAACTCACATGAAAAATCTCCATTGAGCTGTAAAAGGCTCCTGGCAATAGTAAAGGAGCAAAGGTTTGCAGAAACACTGTTTTACTCATCCACTTCTATGCATTTATCTCATTTTGGAAAGCCACAGTTAGGGGTACCATTTTAGAAGTAGCATAAAGATATTCTGGCAACTTGACCACACCAACCTGAAAGTTTCATACTCAGAAATCTCAATCGGCTCCTACCTTCCTCTGTGATACCTATATTTCTTGAAGGGGTTAAAGAGGTGGCTGAGATTCTTTCTGCACAAAGGGAAAGATCTGGTTCTGGGCTTGCCTGTAACTGCCCAAACCTTGGCAAAGCTAAACAAAGAGCAGAGACCCAAGCCCTGCCAAGATCTCTGAAGGTGATCCCCTTCCTTGCCAGGTTTTCTCAGCTCGTGATTGTTTTTTTCTTATCATTCTCATTTGTGTTCTTCAAAAAACCCCCCACCAATTCTCTATCTAAATCCCACATATCTGGAGAGAAGGGAGGGGCATTCTCTGCACTAGAAGCACCCTTACTGGAACACCTGGCCAAGGAACAAAACGTGGCTTTAAATTCCCATCTCTGCTGAAGGTGATAGAACATGAAAAGTAAACTCTACAGGTTTACAGGGCTCTCTGGCATCTTTCTCCACAGAAGTAGCTCTTGTGTGGAAAAAGTACTTCACTGAAAGTGAAAAAGAAAGATATTGTAAGTCATTTTATACTCAATGACTCAGTGTCAGAAAATTGGGTCCACAGAGAGCAAACGTGCACAGCCTAAGAATTAGAACATTTATTCAGGATAGGGCTAGCTGGCCAACCACACTTTGTGTTTTATATTACATATGCCATTATTTAAATGGCTAATTGAACAATTCCACAAGCAAAACTGTGTGTGCTTTATCACAGAATACTTTTCCACTCCATGGCTTAAAGCATTCCCACTGGAGACAGTTAAGTAGGGTTCAAACCTTGCCATTAAAGAAGGAATTTCAGCCTTAGCTTTCCAGAACCTGATAAAATATTTTAGCTTCTACCTACATTTTTAGTTTCTTTTAAAAGGGTTATTGTTCCAACAATGTTTTCTTTCTGAGAAGCTTATTAAGGGTGCTAGCCACTGATGGGGTGGATATACTGCAGTCACATTTTGTGGGAACAATTAGTTCGTTCTTTTAAAACAACCATCTGTGGTTTTTGTCTTGGGAACAGAACTGAATTTAAACACAGCTTAGTATCCCACTAAGTACTTGATTGGCTGTACTTGCCAGATTATCACATTTACTGTCATTGGATTTATTAAATTTGATGAAATGAAATAAAGGAGATTGGAAAAGGAGTGCCAGAAAACAGTACCTATCTGTGTCTTACAGTGCTTCTTCCTTAAGGGCAACCGGAGGTTGCTGCAGTTTCAAAATTGCCATTTCAAAACCTTCTGGATCTTGGCCACAGAACATTCTTTTCAAAATTGCCACAGACACAGATCACTCAGATATGGGACACACAGACACAAAGCAAAAAGCCAGAGACGCAGAGCCACACACAAGCAGCTGCTGACTTTTGATACAGGACACAGGTGGGCTGCCCATAGGCCTTACAATAATATTCCTTACCCCTCATCCCTCATTAGACATAAAAAATACAAACCCATTAAATCATCTCTTAACTTTCTCAAAGGCTACTTTTAAGTACTTTAAAACATTTGTATTCTACTGGCTTTTTCCCTAGCCTTCTCACACTGCAGATTTTCTTAATTTAAAGTGTACTCTTACCCTTTGTGACAATGCAGATCCCAGCTCAGCAAAACAAGAATTCCTCACTGCCACAGGACCACAAAGAAGAATGCAAAACTCTCAGTGCTGCATCTGCTGGAAGACCTTTCTGCTGGTGCAGGGACAGGAAAATTCAAGGCCAAGGGCAAGCACAACAGGTGTTTGCAATTTCTATCAGCTGAGGAGCAGCAGCAAAATGTAATTGCACCCAACAGCTAAATAATTCCTCCAGAACTCCCACCTGCCTCTGTCACACTGCACTTAAAAGAGCACGTCTCCAAAAATGATAGTCCAGCAAGCTGGGGGAGAGGGTAGAATAGGGAGGGAGGGAGTGAGAATCAATGCCTTGTCTTTCTAGATTAGTATACTAATTACTATTACATCAGGTGTTCACCAGTTCCAGCATCAATTTGTTTAAAAAAAAAAAAAAACCAACAACAACTAAAACCAGTGAAAAGGAACATATATGTCCTCCTAAGGTGCAACTTTGTCAGGACCTGCAGGCACTCCCTGTGTGTGTGTGTGTGTATGTGTGTGTGTGTGTGTAACAGGTCAGCAGGATTGCCAGGAGCTATGTAGCCAATGCCCAGATTTCAGAGAAGCTGAAGATTCTCTGCTAGAATCCCCCAGACAAGGTCAGCCCAGCCCAGCACCGAAATGAACTGCAAGGCCCTAAGAAACACCTGGGGGGAACAGGCAGGTGTTGCAAATTCAAGTTTAAGTGCCAAAAAAGAGAGGATTTTTCAACAGTTTGATAAATATTTTTAACATCTTAAATCTTTCTAAGGTTTTATCTGGAGTGGACAACAATTAGAAATCTTGATGTTACTTTATTTGTTTTCCAATTGATATAGATAAGGGAAAATATGACCTGCAGGAAATAAATATACAAACATTCTGACCTATCACAGACGTGATAAGAAATACCCATGGCATTTTTTTAGCACACAGAAAACTAAATGATTTACACAATACTAACAATTTTTAATCTTGCAAATCCTGAAAATATGTAACAAGCAAACCTTAAAATTAGATTTGAGAAAGGGGGATTTCTGTTTCACAAGCAACTTATTGACAGAAATACAAATATTTCATACAATGCTGTTATGTTACATTTTGTAAAGTTTTAGCAAACAGCATTACTATATCTGTTCTGCATTTATAGATCATTTCCATGGTCCTTATGTCTTTATGTATGGTCACTAAGTGTGCCTGTTTAAAGAGTCTAATGAAATCTTGAGCAATTCACATATTAGAAAATCCCAATGCTTGACTGCCAACTTTTAGGAAATGAATGTATCTATGGCTTAATATCACAGTACTTCATATAGTGATGAGTTTCAGATCCATCAAGTTTTATATCCTATCTTAACTAGTAATTGTAAAGCAAACGGGTGAGTTTTCAGCTTAGAAGTAATGCAATTCATAACTATTCATTCCACAAGTGCTTAGAAGTGCAGAAGATGCATATTTTTGTGACAAATTTTTGACATTGATTGATAGCTCAATTTTCCATTTGAAAAATATAGTTGCTGAAGTACAGTTAAAACTACACTATCCTGCATCTTCAAACTTTGGTCAATTAACCTGCTTTGTTCCTCTTGTGAAAACTGTAAACTCACATCATTTTGCAAACTGAAACATCTGATACAGGAAAATTTCTACTTCATCATAGTGAAACAGCAACACAAAACAATAATGCTGATTTTTAATAATATTTAAAAGATAATTAGTTTGTATAAACATCAGTTGTACCAACTTTTAAAAATATTGATGTGAGAAGCCAAATGAAAACCCAGAACTTTTATTGTATAGTGTATTTCACACTGTTACTGTATGTTTCCAGAAGGAACAGAGATTAATTTGGTTGATATTTTCTTTACAATCATTGCTATGATTTTAAGAACATGCCAAGTTTTTAACATTTACGTTAGATTTTCAATGATTTTTTTTTTAATCTTGCTCTAGCAATTAATTTCTGCTTAGCAAAAATAAGCAGCAGGATTTAATTTTCATCACAGGGTCTTTTCTCAGCTCTTATTCAATAAGCCAAACTGGACATATAGAAGACCATGTGCTGAACACAGTGGTGCGTTTCTGAAATCCTTCTTCTGTTATCTAGTGGAGCAAACCCAGCCAGTAGTGTAATTATTTTCAAAGATGATGTGAAAAAGTCTGGGGTCACTGTGTCAGTGTAAATTCCTTTGCCATTTTAATATGCCAGTAAGCAAATTCAAAAAGACAATGCAGAATCTTGCAGAGCCAAACAGATCTGAGTAGCCTGTAAAGCACAGCAATGGCAGTGTCGAGGTTTATCGAGCAAAAGTCTGAGATCAACACCTGATCGACAGCTCAGGGAGTGCTATTTTTTGAGGAAAACATTATTTTAAAAAATTCTGTTGTCATCGTAGCTCTCCGTGAGCCATTGAATTAGAAATTAATCTTACTATTTGGGGTTGTAATATGTGTTCTTTCTGAATAGGAAATGGATCAACACGCAACATGACCACAGGTGGCTTGTGCATTCTCCGCTGCAAGAACAAGATATTAGTATTACTTTGACACTCTATATCTTGCTGTCCAGTATCCCAAAAAACAAAGGCAAATTTATTTTTAAAGCAATCTTAAAATCGAACCACTACTGCTTAGATGAATAGTCACAGTTTGCTGAAAAAATGGCATAAACAAATCAAATCTACTTTTAGATTTGTAATTTTTCTTTTTAAAATTTCTGTGATATTCTATTTCAATCATCAAAGCATTAGGAATTCAAGTAGAAAGTTTATTTTCAGTTGTCCTTGCTGATAAAGTGCTTGTCTGGATTTTTTTGAATGGCATCTTGAAAGAAAAAGCTTGCGCTTCTGAAAACCACACAGAAAGACACTCACCATCCTTGCCTCTGAAAATGCTTAACTGGTTTTCTGAAGAATCAAAACCACTATTCGTTGAAATATTAGTTCACCAGATGTCTTGTAGGAGACAGAAAAATAGCATGAAGTAGCAGAAAAATATAAACTACAGTTTATGTGCTGATTCAAGAAAAAAATGGAAAAGGTTAAAAATAGAATGGTCATTTGCATGTAAAGCAGTGGGAGAATCGTACTCCAGAGACAGTGGCTGGCAGCAGATGGCACTTCTCCAGAGAGTAAAATTGCTGGTGAAGTAAATTAAGACTATTTTGAGTGACAGACAAACAAATCCTGCAGGTTAGAGCAGCACAGGTAGAAATGCAGCCTGACACGGTAGAAAGGGACACCGCGTGACACATGGACTTTTACACATTCGCTGTCGTCTGTTCTCCAGCTCTCTGCTGTGGCCAGTGAGGGAGGTGGGAGGACCACCAGGACCACTCTTGCTGGCTCCTGTCTCAGCACTGCTTGTGCCCAGGCATGGACAGCGTGCGAGTAGAAGTCTCTTCCTCTGCCAGGGATCGTGTTACAGCCTAAAGCCCCAAGTTCAGCTCCCCTGACACAGCCACATATTTTCTTTGCAAGATCCTTTGTATGAATGAACACAAAGGAGTAAACAGTGAAATATCTGCCCCTCTGTGCTAGCAAGAAGAATTTGAATGAGTTCTCCTAAGAGGAAATCTGTTACCTGACATGTCTTGCACGGCACATGATTAAGCCCAGCCAGCTTGGGGGCAGATTCCTAGTTGCAGTGTGCCTTGTGTTTTGCCACCCTGCACTGCTGCACTTCTCGCCAATGACTGCAATCAAGGAGAATTTTAAACACGCCTAAATCAGGGCAGTCCTCAGGTTGTTTTATGGCTTGTGTGAGGCAGCCCAGTGTGCAGGGGACCACACAGATGGAGAAACACAGGAAGTGAGAAAATAGGCCAGTGTTTAAAAAGTCGGTGATTCTGAGCATTTACAAGAGTAACTGCAAACTGCCTTAACCTGGAACCATCTATCTTAACATGTCCATTTGAAGAATCCAGGAATTTAAGGCGTCTTTGAAAGCAAGGAAGAACTTGACTCTTTTCTGCCTGGGCCGTCATAGTGAGTAGTTCTGATGATGGGAGTTATATTCCTTCACACTTATGGTGGTACAAGTAAGGAAGCAATGGACGCTGCCTTCCTGCCCCCTTTATTTGCATTCCAGAAACCATTTTTGCACCATCTATGATCCTGTTGCAATATCTACATGGGAATAAATACTATCCTCAGACTTTGTTGTAGATAAGACCACACATGGCAGAAGGCATGAAGAACAAGCTCCCTGGGGCCTTATTCACAGATGTGGCTAAGTCTCCTCTTCTTGCAGGTAACTGGCTGATCAGCAGCTTTAAGGGCAGCTCCACCAATTCCTGCTCCCCACATAACTGGGGACAGCAGGGATGTGCTTGTTTTCCCTACTGGGAGAGGAGCTTTTTATGGTCAGCCCTCTGTAATACATGAATAGGCTTCCACGCTCCCAGAAGAGAGATAAATTGACTATACAGGCATTTTGCACCAGACCAGAACAACACAATAAATCAGCAATGCTTTGTCAGGGATGGGGAGGTGAACTGTGGTGCCTGGTTCAGGTGTTTCCAGCAGCTTTCAGTATAATGTGTAAAGAAAATGCCTGCCTGGAGTTGCCTCTACAAAGCCATTCAGTTCATTGCCCATGGGAAGCACGTACTTCTCACATCACCCTTCTTCCCCTCACAGTGCTTTGATTTTAGTAGTATGGCAAAACACCAGACCTATCTATATCCAGGCACAGCTTTTGCATGGAAATCTCTGTATAGTGGGCAGCTCTCTGGCTTGTTTTCCATCACAAATCTTACAGGAGAAGAGCAGCAGTTTCAAAGACTTTTACAAGGAAGCCTCGGGGCTTCTTTGCCAGACTTCAATGGATGTGTTTAGAGCATGGTATATGGAGGTTGAACTGCCTGACTCTCATTAACATTAATAGAGTCAGAAGGCTAAAAGCCTGCGCACCATTCTGATGACGTACCCACTGTGTCTGGCAAGAAGCCTGCTGCCATTTCTGAGTGCTTTTGGGTATGATGTTTCCCTCTTTGGTATCAGGGTGACAAAGTAAAACAGAGAGGGACAGCCTACTTTCCTTCAGCTAAGACATTCTGAAAAGTAAAATAACTGCGAAGGTTCTGCCTCAGTTTCAACACAGAACCTTCCACTTCCACACAAAGTTCCTTACATGTAAGGTATCAGCAGCCTTACCAAAACTAATTTTAAAACCTCATATCAAACAGACAACAAACTCTGCTCAACCTATTTGTTTAATATGAAAGAGTAGGCTAGCAGCTACACAGGATTCATGGTCTCACAAAAATTCTAGGATGTTTGCATTATATGTGCTCTTTGAAAATTACAGATAAAAGAGGTACTTTTCAAACATGAGGCTGTTGCACAGCTGAAGCAAGCAGCTAATTTAAAATTTAACCTGTATTAATACAAAAAATCCTTCATTCCCTGTTTATGAACACCTGCAGTTTTTATCACACACATTTTCACTGGAAACAATCTGTTAAAACTGTAAAATTATTATAGTGTAGTCCCATAGTATGTCACACTGGCAGTACCTTTGATCTCAGCCCCTGGGAAACATTTTTTCATGTGGGCAGCAGCAGCAGCTGTAAATACAATGTTAATACTGTTGAAGTATTAAATTTCTCTTTTATTTTGCTGGCTGAAGTCTGAGTGCTTATGCAGTACTACACTTCCCATATAACATGCTTTCAAGTTTCTGAAGTTTCAAGATAATCTAGTGTCCGAGATAATGGACTGTCTTAGATACTTTTATAATGGTGTTACAAGTGAAAAAAGACCTCTCAGTTCTTTAAAATCTGGGAAAATATACTTTGGTGATAAATCTTAATCTCTCAACATCTTGATCCCCTCCTTAGCTGCCGGACAATTCCCAGCTTTTCTGCTTTAACCTGATTAGAAACAACCTGTTGCAACCTACAGATTACTGCATGGTTTTTCTCACATGTGTAGTCCTATTTTAACAAAAAAGTCTCTTTCTGAAATGTTCTCTGCATCCCTGGTGGTTGTCTTATCACAAAATTAAAATTCTAGATCATGTACCGACTTTGGCATACACAAACAGCACAAAGATGTGCCCTTAGCTTGCCACTGTGCCTATCAGCCACCATGCACCCATCCCAACTATTCCTGAAGCCAAAGGTATAAAGACTGGACAACGCCCTCAGCAGTGTAAAAAATAACTTGAGCTGGATTAATGCTACTCTAATGCCTACAATTTTATCCTGATGGAGTTGCTTTGCAATAGTATCTTACTCATTCAAGTTTTATACTGGGAAAATTGTAAAGATTGGGCACTTCTTTTATTGCTCAGGTACTGAGTGCACATCTTCAGTAAGAATATATCTTAAACAACATTATAATAAAACAAACAACACAGATTCTGTTTAGTGAAAATTTACATTTATACACATATCAATATTTAAAGAGCTTTTTGCCTTTCAAGGACATTTGCATTAAAATGTCTCAGGAAAATAACTGAATAACACACAAAAAATCTAAAGTAATTAATTTAATAATCTTAATCTTTAGTAAGTGATTTAATAATCAAAATGATCTTGATTTAGCCTCATCTATTGACAGCTTTTGATTCTGAATGAACACACAGGCCACAAGGCCTGTTCTACTTTGTATGCTCTGTACACACTGCCATCAAATGTGCATAATAATATACATTTTTGTTCATTTTCAAATACCACTGTAATAGTCAGTTGTGTGCACACAAAGCTTTTAAAATGCATACGCTGGGGTTTTGTGCCTTAAGGCAAATCTCATTTCATGCTCCTCGGTATCAATATAGCTTGGGAATGCAAGGACTGAAGCCTGTATTCAGCATCTAAATCCAGAAAAGATATAAAAGACCTGTTAGAAGGAGGTGGGGATGGAGGGAGAGTGGGAGAAAGAGGGGCAAGAAGGAGAGTACACTTCCTACCAAGGCAGGTACATCTCTTTCATCTCAGCCTGTGAGTAGCCTTAAGCATCCACCTGAGACTTAGAATAGCCAGGAGGCTAATGTTCATGATTTTTTTTTGTTGATCAGGCATCAGGTAAAGCTTTTAAATAACCACTTAAAAGCACTGGAAGTCAGCCTTCCCTTTTTCCCAGGCAAGAGCCCTAACTGCTCCAGGACCCCTAAATAACATGACTATTTTGGCACAAATTCTGTGCACACGCTCCCCCACCTCCTCCCACTAATAAAAAAAGTACATATTGCTTCTAAATGTAGAGATTTTCACAGATGAAAGCCACATTAGAATAGCTTTTACATAGAAGATTGGGGTGAAAGGTTGACATAAACCCCTTCTGCCACGCAGAGATTGAACCCACATTGCCTACTCATACTCCTGAATGAATGGAGACTCCCATCACCTTCTGCTGCTGCTATGCTTCATGCACAGCCTGCACCATTAGTCATGCTAGGAGGATGCCAGCTGGATAGAGCCCCTCAGGTGAAACAGACTGAGGAATGCCTTGCTTATGAATTCAAATTAGGCTTAAATGTAAATCACGGCTGGGTCACTCCACACTAAGCTAGTTCGGGGATGCCCAAGAAAAAAGAATTTAAAGCCTTCCGGAAATATGAACATGAACGGATGGTTAAAGACAGGTTCAGTCTGCACTGCCTCCAACCCAGCCCTGGCTAAGCCTGCTCCATTTGAGGAGCTGGGCAGCCATATTGATGTGAAGGCTCAGAAAAATGCATGACAACTGAAGAATTCTGATGGCTCCAAATTTATTTGGCCCCTTTATGCTTCAAGGAGCCATAAAGGCTGTAGTTTAGAACACACAGCCTTAAAGCAAGTATTAGGCAACTTTGTTCTTTCAGATTCATCCTGTCTTGATTTTCTTCAAATTATTTATATGGTGGAAAATCCTAGTAAAAGAAATTAAAAATTTTAGGGACTAAAATTTCACAGGACTTTAAATGGCTGGATGGGAAGAACTACACAAGCACACTGCAAAAGATGTGTGTAAGAGAACAACCTGACAGAAGTGAGCAAAGAGTGGAAAAGAAGGACAACCTACATGACTTAGATATGCAGGTACCAGCTCTTGTTTGAGGGGCAGGATGGGAAAGACAGTTTCCAATCACCTGTTCTATAAAAAGCACATCACATAAGGGGCTCAGTATGAATGTATCACAGCCTCCAGTGCCCCAAATCTGTTTTTCTGTGCTGACAAAGTTGGTTCTTGGGCCACCCTTTGCAGCCTGGTTCTGGGTCACAGCCGGAAGTGCCTTTAACTGTGGTGGTGAAGAAAATTGTACAAGGACAGAGATGCTTCCTGAAATCTAACAGGAGCACACATCTCTGTATCCTTGAATCCTAAATCAGTTAGGGATGGCACCCATCAAGGAGTTAGGGAAGAGAGATGTCTCTTCATATCTTGCTTCTCACATCAAATACTCAGGCTCCCACCTCAAAAACTGCTAAGATATCTCCCAAGCAAAAACTCCCATTCCCTGACCACTTTTGTTTTGTGCACACCTATACAGTTTCACAGACTACTAGAGGAATGAAATAAATATATTTTAATAGAAATCATCCTCAAAAAAGCTGTGATCAGTGACAGGATAATGCATTTGTTAAGGTAGATTTAAACTATGATAAGAACGTGTTCTTTGAATAGTTCTGATATTTCTCACTCCTGTTGCTATAATAGATAGAGAAGAAACAGTATTCTATTTAGTGTATAGAAATCAACAAACTGTATTATATAAAATGTGCAAAACCATAAAACTACTTTTGTCAGAGTACGTATTTATGGAACTGTGACTTTAAAATATTGCAGTGTTTTTCAGTAAAGAAATTCTCCTGCAGTTTAGAAATATGAATTCTGGTCAAAAAGATATCAAGCAGTACTTTTTCCTTTCCCACAACATCCTGATATCCAGATTGGAACATTATGGGTGGTGGGTCTGGATGGGTGGCCTACTAGATGGGTGAAAACCTGCCTGGGCCCTGAGGGCCAAAGGGTGGGTGGTTAATGATGCATGCTCTCCCTGGAGGCCAGTTGTGATTTTTTTCAGGACCTCTCTTGTCTAACACCGTTTTCAGTGATCTGGGGGAGAGGTCAGAGTTCATCTTCACTGAACATTCAGGGGACACCTAGTTGGAGCATGCAGCCAACCTGCTTGAAGCTATGGCCACCATCCAGGAGCACCCGGGAGGCTGGAGGGATGGGCTGGCAGGAACCCTAAGAAACAAAGCAAAGACAATTGCAAAGCTGCTTCCCTTGAATGTATGAAATCCTTGCAGTGGTGCAAGCTGTGGAGCAGCTCTGAGGAGAAGACATGGGTGGACCATGATCTAAAGATGGGCACACTCTGGCAGTAATGGAGGGCAGCTGTGTTTGGGACTGTGTAATCAGGAACACACACAGGGAGGTGTCTGTGCCCTTTAATTTCACCTGTTGACCCTGTCTAGGAGACCCTGTCTGGTTTAAGGTCTCTTCAGCAGTAAAGGAAAGCATTATTTATTGCAGTGAGTTCAGTGGAGGACTGCCAAGATGGCTGGGACCGGAGCAGGTGTGCAGGCATCCCGTGAGGAGAGGCTGGGGCTTGTTCGTCTGGCAGAAGGAGCGGGGCTTCGGGGGGACCCAACGGGAGCCCCCAGTGCTTATGGTAAATTCAGCATGAAGACACAGTCACAACAGCTCATGTCAGGAGGGTGAGGGACAACAGACATAAACGGAAATGGGGAAGTCCCACTGGAAATAGAATACCCTTTGATGGCAGCCCAGCAGTGGAACAGGCTGCCCAAGGAAGCCGTGCCGCCTTCAGCCCTGCAGGCTTTCAGGACCCAACTGGATCAAACCCTGAGTGGCCTGAGCTGACCTCAGGACTAATGCTGCTTTGAGTGGCAAGTTGGACTAAAGACCTTCTGGGGTCTTTTCCAGCCTGAATTAATCTATGATTCATTACATGTTTTAAGACCTTTCCTGGAGCTTTCTAATCACTACTGTCTTGAACTTTCTTTTGCTTTGGCATGAAAATCTTCTAAACTATTTCTAAAAGTACATCTAAAAGAACATCCCTCAAAATAACTGTTCTATTCTAGGTAAGTACTGTCATTATATATAGATGTATATACATATTTAAGTTCTGAATACTGAAGCTTATTTTGAAAGGCTCTTCATAAAATAATGAAAGCAAGAGCAAGCTTTTAAAATTTTAATCTAGATGAGCTATGTAGGAATGAATTAATGCCTAAGGTTATGCTCTCATATTTAAATGTAGAAAGGTATAATTACAAGTGCTACAAGTATGAAACAGAGCTTCTTAGAGAAATTAAGACTTCTTTAAGGAAAATAAAAGGAATTGCAAATGTCTGTGTGGCTTAAGTTTTCTTTTGTTACTATGGCTACAATAAAGAATTACCAAAGGAGAGAATTGGATTGGTACAGTATTAAAGATTTGGAGTGCTAATTAGTATTCTCCTTCTATTACTCTGATAGCCACATAATCCAGAGCCATTTATTCTAAATCACTTAACTTTGAATGCTTTTTAGCATTGTTTTGAAAGTAAATGCCAACTTTATTTATTACACATTTGTCTGTATTTAAAAAAAGACTCAGTTCAATTAACATATTTTTGAAGTCTAGGCTTCTTCATTTTTTAAATATTCTAGACAGCCACTTATTGTCAACTTTTTAGGGACATTATTTTCTTTTGCACAACTGTATTACATAGTCTATTTTCTCTGATATATAATCATTTATGTGGTGCTTCTAGACTTTTGGCCCCACAAAACTGTATTTGAATATAAGCTTTCTCTATCTAAAACATAGCTCTTTTAAACTGAAACCTATTCAGATTTTATACCATTTTAATTGTACACTCTTATATTTTTCTAACATTATATAAATACCTTTAAAGCCAAGCTGTCTATTGTGTATTTGAAAACTTACACGCTGCTTTTTTAATCTGAATACTTACATTCCTGTCTCATTTTGTAATCTAAGTTTGCATGATGTACATACACAAATTAAACCAAAAGCATATAAAGCTGTTTGCAAATAAAGGAGAGAAAGAAACAAGGTACTTTTTGTGGGTGCAGGGGTGCAGTTCAAATGTTAAACCAGTTAGTGGAAAAGACCACTAAATGAAAAAATCAAGAGAAGAGTTAGTAGTTAACTCACACATTGTTCTAAGTGTTAGGCACTGATTTTGGCCTCTGATTTTGATTCGTTCTTGGCTCTGCCTCAGACTTGATAAGGAACTAGCTATCTCATCTCCTTCTTGCCTGAGGTGGTGCATCCTGAAGTTGATCTTCCTGCTGGCTGCCTCAGTCCTGCCATCCTCCCTTGTCTCAGCTCTGACCCTGGGAGAGGCATTTCAGTATGAAAAGCTGTATGAAAGGGTTTTGTTCTCCCCTCCCTGCTTTCTCTTGCTTTTTATAGCTTTAAGGCATGGAAACAGCCAAAATCAAGGCTGGACAAACATTAGAGTTAGTGTGAAGAGAGGATTGCTTGTTTGCCAGAAAAGACAAACTGCTCTAAGTGAGACTTAGTTACAGTGCATGGGATAGCAGCTTCAGTTTCTCTGCCTGTAACATTGGTTTAATGTTGGTTCCCTCTTTGTTTTCTCCATATTTATCCTAATTTGTTATCTGTAACCTTTTTTTTTTTTTTCACAGTGAGACACATTTGGGAACACTTATTAGCTATTTGTAAGGAACAGATGCATAACAGTTCTAAAGGAAAGATGTTGAAAGCAGTGAAAGGAAGCAACAAATGGATTTCTGCCACTAATGTATCATAAAAAAAGGCTTCTGGGAAGGTGTTTCAGCAGATGTGTAAGACTATGATAAATATGAGCTTTAGGACAAATTCACTGGGGAAAGGACTGGATCAAATGCCACACGACCCAGCTGCTACTAGCAGCAATCCTGGAACACTGAGCAGCTCCTGCAATGATATAGTGAGAACTGGGTAGGAAGGAGGGTACAGGGAGAAAAACATGGAAGCAAAGTGGCTGGGGAGGTTGCTGTGATTTTTAATCATAAACAGCAATGACCTCATATGAGAGGTCTTTTTTCATTCCTTGACAATTTGCTAGAAACTAACAGACACAGAAAAAGCCAACGCAGAAGACAGGTCTTTGGTCGTGTCAGTTAGTTGGCATGCAGACTGAAACATCAAAAGAGAAGGACACAGAGTAGACAGCCCTATAAATGTATTCTTCCATTAATAATGGCTTTGTACAGCTAAAATGGTTGCGAGGATTCTGCAATATAAAAAGGTTCACCAAAACCCATACATAATCCTTATAAGGAACTTAAAACAGACCTGGGAAGTTTGATGTCTGGCAACTTTGAAACTCCTCCACCTCAGGATACGCAGATCAGAATCTTTGAAGAAAACCAATAAATATATTAGTAAAGCACTAGAACTGAGATGCTTAGGGAGACTCAGGGATACAACAAAGCAAGGTGGATTAATTTTCATTAGCACCATTATCAATACTCTTGTGTGTAGGGGATGAAGTACAGCCTCTGTCAGAAGACAGCAGGCAGATATAGACTCAATCTCTTTTGAAAACATTTCACAGCCTTCTTTGAACAAACCTTGCCAACATCAGGGATGCTCACAATTATAGCACTACATTTAATACCACCATGTGACAGCCCTGCCCCCCCACCCTATGAAAACAAAGAAAATGTAAAAAGGAGCATTCTGGAACTGTCAAAATATTTGCATTATTTTAAGGTCCACATAAGACTTTCCTACTAATTTTGTGTGCAGGATGCTCAGGTGTTAGAAGGATTATCAACAAGGAAAAACACAATAGTCACATCTAAACTTAATTTCAGTGATTTACCAAAGAAACCAAATACCATCACCATCCTAGCACAAATAATAAATTTCGAAGTAGAAAATAGATGTAAAAACACAAGGAGGTTATGACTCACCCAATGACACATCACATCTTAAAGGGATATGCATAATTGTTACTTCAACAATCAAGCATTCAGTCTTAGTTTGATGCTTTTGTTGGGAATGAAATGGCACACAAGAAGAAACATAGCTATTGTTATGTGGCATTAATTATTTATACCACATATTGATGTTCTCTACAACAGAATTTCAAGAAACTGAAGTGCAGATCCTGTGCTTTCCATCCAATTTCCTCAAACCCATGTAAGTCTGTAAATTCATCACTGTGGGTGAAGCATGCACATCCAAGGCATACTGTTGATGGTTATGAATGAGTGAGGAATTCTCTTGTCTTTGGTGTAGGTGGGATTGTCAGTGCCTGGGTTGCATATTGAAGCACTGCAGTGAGAAGAAATCAGTGGTCTCTGGTATAATCACTTTGATAGGAAAAAGGCAGTGGTATGGCACTGATGTATCACGTAGGTGCAGCAGAATCTAATTATAACTCAGAATGATTGAAAGCATTTTCTCACTCCTGAAGCTAGAAGCTTTTGTAATTAGGATTTTCTGTTCTCTAAATGTATATTCTCATAGGAAGTGACACAAATAAGTGTGAGAAGAAAAGAAAAAATCCATCATAAATTCTTATCAAATTTGTGTTTGCAACTAGAGTTTTCATAATTCCAATCTCTTCACAATATAATTGAATAAATATTGACTCATAAAAAAAATGAAAAGAGAAACCCCACAATTTCCTCCATTTTTCTTAAGGCTTATTTCTCACTAATTTTCCATTTTAAATAGAGAAAAATTATTATATCTATTAATATGCAAATAAATGTTAAATGCAAATAAATAAAAGACAAATACTAAAAGCTTTATTTCATGATCAAGATCACAACATAAATAATGTGCATGATTTTTAGTACTGGTCTATTCTGATTTCTTACCATAGGCATTTCACTTTTTTTGACACATAATTTTATGTGAGTGATAGAAAATTCTACAGACCACATTCACATGCATGTTTACCTAAATAATCTATTCAGCAATTAACTTACTGAATATCTATTAAAATTCCTATTTGTTCATTGATTATACATATATTATATATATTATATATATTATATATATAATATATGTGCATAAAATTTATTCTAGCTATTTTACTGTCATTTAACCTTTCTCTCAGTTTCCCTGAGGTATCAATATCCCCATCCCCTTAACTCATTAGTTTCTGTTCCAAATAAGGCAAACATAAGTAGAAAGAGAATCTGACATATGCATTATTCAGTCAGAGTCCTGTGTTATTTTTTCCCTTGAAGTGGTCCACTGAAATATGCTCCACAGGGCATATGAAGGTTATAGCACCTAGTCAAAGGAAATACATTTCATAATAACTATTATTCCTTTCCTGAACTTCTCACTGAGACCTTTCTTCCCCTGAAATGTTTGTATTTCTAGATTCTATCTTTTTAGTCTGATTATCTATAAATTTCCTGAAATAGGGACAGATGAACAAACAGTCTTAAGAAATCTGACAGCATAGCACTTGGACAGAACACAGACACAAGACATCAGTGACACAGTCTCTGAAGAGATTGGTCTTCAGTAGCTTGAAGGGTGCCATTATAATATCCCTGTATTTATTAGCAAAACACTGCATGACCTTCAAGATTTAGCACAGACTAAACCAAGGCTCTACATATTTTACTACTGTTCCCTGAAATTTCAGGACTATAATATTAGCAGTTAAAAAAGGGAATGTGCACAAATGCCCATGGAAATATACTTACTGGATATTCTGATGGTTATTACTTCTTCACAGTGCAATCACATCACCCATATTACTTTCGGTGCACTTTCATTGTTCAGTTAATGTGCCTGTACACATAAATGGGAAAGGCATGTGTATTATGGAATGGTGAAAAGAATACTTTATTTGCCAAGTTGAACAAATACAAGAGCTACTCAGTGAGCTAAAGATGGCCTGCATGCACCACTCATAAATTGTCATCTGTCTGTTCCTAATTAAATACAGCCAGCTCTCACAGCTTGGAGTTGAAGGCTTGAACTGCTTCAGTATCAGACCAGTTATTGAAACATTGACACGTTCTTCCCTCTTCTCCCATTCTAAGTGTAAAAGAACGTTATTTATGGCTCAGTACTTTCTAAGCAATTTCCAAGAATAACTGCTAAAAAAGGGGATGTGGCGAGTTAAAAGCAGTAAGCAAGGACACTGCCCCCATCTCCCTTCTATGTACAAACTTAACCCTCCCCCATGATTCACAGCCATTAAAAAAAGTGGAATTCTCATTGAAGAGAGGAACTTACTATGGTCTTACTCATGATAGCAACTTGTTCCAATGTCACCCAAGGGTGCAGTTAGCATCATACCCTCCCCTTGTCTTCTGATACCATTGTCATCACAGCCATAACATACTTTTAGGTCCATTAAAGAACATCCAAACAGTTTCTCAGACTTAATATCTTGTCTTGTCCACTTGATATACCTGATTCCATTTAGATGCTGGAATAACTTCAAGGACACCCAAAACTTACGGAGAAAGCGTTGGAGTTTTTGTGATTTATACATCTTAAATTCAGTGTTTCTTAACAAGAATTTTGTACATAACTAAATACCCATACAAGAACATTAAAACCTGTCATCCTGGATCTTTCTACTAGTTTATGTGAGATACCTGACTATTGTATGTGAGATGCCTGAGGGTTTTTTCACATTTTTTTGTGAGGATTCCGGCTATTTTTCTGACAACTGAAAAGAATCTAGAAAAAACTATGGGGGAATCAAAATATTCTATTTAGTCTTTTTCCTGTAATGTGAAGTATACCATGTCTTTTATATGCTCATCAGTGTCTTTACTATTTTCTGCAACTTCAGACAAAAATAAGAAATAGTTACTTCTAGCAGTGACTGATACGAAACACAAGGAATTAAAGCTGAACATGGGCCTAATGTGTGGAAGCTGCTTTTACACATAGTGAAATTCTTTGTGTGTGAAAAAGCATATGAACCCTTCAATAAGGTGGTGCACCACAATTTATACGACAAAGAGAGCTCACACATCTCACCTATTAGAGTCAGAAAATAATAAAATACTAGAAACATCATTCTGGTCTCTCAAATTTGTGAGATGGATCAAAAGGTGCTATTCAGAGAAGGCTTTTGTACCTTTCTTTCCCAGAAAATGAATAAGATTATATCAAATTGATTTTCTTTTCCAAACAAAGACAACTTCAAACAAATCAAGTTATACTGAATTCCCACCATCTGGAGAAAAGGAAAATATTCCTGGAAAAAAAAAAGTAACACTCCAAATAATATGCTACTTTTAAGTAATAACTGTGAGGAGCTTCTGTGATAGTCAAGTAATTCTTTACTTCGTTTTCTTTCCAGAGATTCCATAGTCTATAAAAGGACTGGAAATTCCAATAATGAACACTATAATAGAATTTATTACGCCAGCAGAATGAAGCCTGTGTCAACACTTCCATTATAAAATCTTGGTTTTAAGAGTTCATAACTTATCTCTATAAATACCACATGCCCCACTGTATAAGTCAAACTATTATTTTTCCCCAGCATAAAATTATTGTAATGATATCACCAATTTTAACTGAACAAAGGTCTTGATTAACAAAGACGAAAAAGCAAAAATAACCTTATTGCTTTACCAATAAAGTGTTTGTTTTTGCAACAGTGTGTCTGAATTTTAAAACATTCAACACTTGTTCATAATTGGGGTAATTAGACTGGGGATAGGAAGCAGCTTTCCTGTTGTCACCGAGTGTAAGTGTAAAATATGCAGCACTGAAGACATTTCTTTCCATGTAATTTGCACTCTTCACCACTCATTCTTTTGCTAATATTATGGGATTTTGTTTGCATGAAACTGCCAACATAATAGATATGAGAGCATACCAAATTAATCAAATATGTATATAGCACAAAAATATATGGTAAGAAGACAAAGCTAATTTCATATAAAAGGTAAGAGCCAAAACAGACACACATGCAGTCAGGGATGTTTTCACTCTAAATGCACAGCCTAGCCTATGAATGCACAAATAAGGAAATGCATACACATATAAAAAGAAATATCACTTTTAATTTTGAAACATTAATGCTATACCCCAGAGATTTTCAACAATCCAGTGCCAATCTGGAGCCACATTTTATATTTAAGCTCCATAGTTTTAGGCCTTTTTTAAAGAACATTAATTTAGATATTCAGCCTCAAAATTTATATTCTTGCCGATAAGTTTTTACTTTTGTAGCTGCCAAAAGAAGTATAAATTTGGATTTCTTTCAATACAAGTAGTGAGAAAGAAGAAAAAGATCTTCAGAAAATCATTTGAATATGGTAAAATGTTTTAGATTAGAGAGAAGTGTAAAATTCCCCCATTTACTTCAGAAATGGTCCCTAAAAACAGGAATAAATACCATTAGCAAATTCATCCAGAAATTAAAATTACTGTTAGTCACATATTGAACATGGATTTCTGATCTATCACATACATAGTAAAGTGGAGGAAAGACACCTGACCTGATGAAAACCAATTCATTTCAATCCCATTAATGCTCACATCTAAATAAGCCATGGAAAGTAAAATTATTTCCATATTATCATTCAAGCTACAGGTGGTAAGAAAAAGTAGCAAGGAAGACAGAACCACTGAAACAACTACTTCTGAATTCCTGGCTTTTCAGGTAATTCACACTTTAATTAAATTTAATTTCCTGGGCTCTATTGTGTCTGAATCAGTGCAGACACATACAAACCCACCAACTGTGGAATCCATTGCAATCTTTATATGGTGCAACACTAGATCTGCTGATTTGGGTAGAAGGTTGCACTAATGAAGAGGCGCTAAAAAAATCCAACCAAAACAAAAAGGTATCACACTTAAGTTTTAATGCATGCCTGGGTTACTATGAGAAAGCCGAAGTTTCAACATTATGAATGCTGCACAGAGCATCTCAGCACTTGCTGAAATAATTACCTGGGGAAATCACTGTCCTTCTCTTATGTGGCAACTCAATTATGTGACAAAAACTTCTGCAGTTACATTTCTTTTTCTCTCTGTATATCCCTGGGTTCATCTACGTGGTGTTATTCCAAACCATCTTATAACAAATGAAGTTGCATTTAACATGACATTTTTTGTTCCATATTCACAATTCAAAGTGCCTTGTGAAAAGAAGGTACCATCACCTACATCCAACAGGGTAAATTAAAGAAGGGAGAGGGACTTGCTCAGCATTACACCAGGCATCAGTGGCAGCACTGAGAATATAATGCTGATTTCCAGTCTGAAAGGTTACCAGTTTGAAAGCAGAGGAGAAGGAGATGATGTTATTACATTAAACCTGGAAGCACTGTCTTCTTATAAAAGCACAGAATCTGTGATTCAGACTCACAGTCTCAATTTCTCTGTTTTCATGTAATGCATGAAATGTTTTGTGTTCTGCTCTGCAGAGAAGAGGAGAAGCTTTCCCATGCAAACTGAAAGGGCAATTCATTACTATGTAATCTGCCAGTTCATTGAAGGTGTTTACGGAATATCACAAGAGAGAAAATGGCACACAGTTCAGAATGTGCCTTTGTCATCAAAGAAAATTTGATTTTAAAATCACTTGGAGCTCATACTAATCTAACTCCAAGCTTGGCAGTGAGTACATTAAGCAGGAATCAGTATTAGTTTGGGCAATTTTTCCTTTTTCATGCTAGTAAAAAAAATTACCATTAAGAGGGTCTCTTTGTGACAAATATGCAAACTGGTAGCCTTCCAGCATTTGTGTACATTCATTTGTGAAGGAGCTGTGCAGGTGTGATCTGCTGTACACAATCTGTGTGTTTAGCTATTCACATCCATCCCTGCTTCAAAAGGGCACTCCTGCTCTAAACACTGTGCAGACACATCCACAGAAGACCATGTGGAAAAGAGGGCAGACTGTTTGATGGGTTCCCATCCACTTCTTTTAAAAAAAGGAAATAGGATGACTTCAGTGCCTGCACATTAGGGAAAAATGTCAATATAAAGAGAGAGCAAAAGCATTAAAAATGGAAAAGAAATGTCTCCAGCCCAGCTATCCCCAGCTGAAGGACTGCATGGTAACACGACCAAAATTTCACTTTGCTTCAGAGGTGTCATGCACCAGAGGTGAGGAGGCACATGGGTCAGGCAGCACTTCACAACACACAGCCTTGCCCTCAGAAGCTCCCCAATGTGCCTGTGTGCCTGCCCAGCAGGAAAGAGAGTCTGCTTGGTGTTTGTTATTGGACAAATAAATCCATATTCTGATGTCTGATACAACTAACTTGGCAGTCACTACATTGACGGTCAACATACTTGGAAATAGTCTCGGGCTCTCTTTCATTTTCTTCTGAAAGGACAAATACATTAGGGAAAAAAAAGTACATGTCAAAAAGTTTTCTAACTTTAGGTAGAAAGCTGAATATCCCACTGCAAATTAAAAAATACTTTGAAAGATCTCTTGTAGAATGAATACATCATGTTATTTTCCCATTCTTCCCCCATGAAGCAATTTATTTCACCCATGGGAAACTCGGGAAAATATACTTCACAGTATGTACCCCTGGTAAACAATTTTGTGGGGGCTCCTGTAAAAAAAAAGTTTTAAACAGTAGAAAATTAAACATAATACTTTCGACTACTGAAAATACTACACCTACAGTAAAAATGAAATCAAGCACAAAAGGCTGATGGAACATCAAGGAACTTAACACAGCGAACAGAAGACTGAACTTTCAAAGTAAAGATATTCTTGATTGCACAGTGGGAGAAAATTTCTAAGAGATGTATCCAAGCTAATTTTTTTTTAAAATTCCCACTTGCTAGACTTGAGTCTCAAAGTAGTCATGTCACATAAATGGAAATTGCAGCAGCTCATTCCAGCTGTAAAGGTTTAGGATTTGGTGAATTAAATGGTAATAGATCGAAGCTGAAGATGACATGCCCCAAGAATTAGGAAATAGCCAATATATTTAAACACTGTTTTTTCTGTTTAGAACTAAATATTAGCCAGTTGCTCAGTCACAGCAAACTTAAATGATAGGCCTGATCCTGAGTTTGTATGGATATGGTATGTTTTAATCAAATGCTCAGTGTCTTGAAGTCTTCCTCAGCCATGTGCAACCACAACCCAGCTCTTGCCATTACAATCTTGAATAGCTTTGCAGAAAATGGCAGAAAACCTCTCCAAATCCCTGCTCCTCCTTGCAATGTTTCCCTCTCTGCTTTGCAGATAATAGGCAAAACACAACATGAAATAGGAACAGCTGAGTATTTGGCCCATTGAATTTAAACACAATGCATGTCTGCTTTCACCCTATTAAATGCACATTCCACAGTCAATAGGTTGGCCAGGCCTTCAAGAATTACGGCCTACCCTCTCCAAATTAAATTTGCTGGCACACGACAAAATGTTTCTGCTCAGAGGCTGTGAAAGTTTTATGCCTCTAGATACCCTGAACTTTTCTACCTCCCCATCCATAACAGTATCAGTGAAAAGACCCCAGGATAAAACAACATTGCTCTAATTATGGAAAAGTTAACTTTTTAATTTACTTGGTCAAAAGCGAGGTGCAGCAACCAAATATCAAATAATAAATTTAGTGTATAATGCTACTATACAATCCCAGAACTGGAAGTTTGTGTTACATGACAGAATTTAGTATTTTAAAATATTTGGGTGGCAGAATGGCAAAGATAGCATAACATTCAATGAAAAGAAGAAAAGAAGAGGAAAATAGTCTGACAAAACCTTCATCTTTTATGACTTGACAAAGTAATGACAACCAGACAGAACCTTGGGAGATGAGTTTCCTTCTACAGCCTGAGAGAAGCCATACCTCACAACACATCCAAAGAAGCTTCATCGTGGCCTTTGAGCAGACTTTTACAAAGGCACCTGTGAGATCCCTTCAGGCTGCTGGAGTCAAGGTGCCTGTTAACAGGCAGGTCTCTGGTTTTGCTTGTTTTTAGCCTCCTGCACTGCCAGGCAGACTCAGAGCCATATGAAAAACAACTCATCTTCCTGCAGTTGAGATGCACGTCCCACCCCTTCAGAGCTCCTCAAACAATGACCACCACCAGGTCCCAAACACCACCAGCTTCCTTTGTAAACACCACCCTTTGCCTTGTGCTTAGTTTCTCCAGTCTTCCTACACCCCAGTCCCTTTTCAAATATTAGTTTCTGACTCCATTTTTCTTTTGTCAAAGGGAAGATTTTCAAAGGCAGTAATAAAGTCAAATCCTGCAGCCCACTGGCTCTCAAGTGGAGCTTACCTTACATTTGTGTCTGTAAAGAGTTCCTCTGGCTCTCACATTTTTCATCTGTAGAGATACTGAGGTTTTTTGGTTTGGTTTTTTTTTGCATGGACTAGCTGCTCTTCCCCACTTACTAATTCTGTTGCTTAACTACACTGACACTGATCTAAAACATCCAGAAAAAGATGGTTTTTACTTTCTGAGGCCCATTAGCACAGCTTGAAGGCAGGAAGAATATGCACAGGCTCAGGCAGTCATGCCTCCTCATGCACTGCTTGTAATGCAGAAGGATGTATACAAAAACAATATAAGAAAGCAAATAAATATTAGATTACAGGATTTTATCGTAATTTTTTTACATTTTCCTATGAGAGGGAAGGAAATTTAAGTTTTAAGAGACAAAACAATCCTGGCTCAGGAATTGGAGTCCCCTTTCTGCCAGCTGGGAATGGTGTCTCTCGCCTGAAACTTAAAAAACAAATCTGTACCTGACCTCTTCTCTTGCATTTAAATAAGATGTCTGTCATGACCTCACTGTTTAAAACTGTCCCAAAGGTCACAAAGAAATTTTTCATTGCAGCCATCACTCAGAGTGACCTCCAAGGATTTTGCAAGGGCAGCCAAAATTCTAAAACCCATTAAGATTGCTTAAAATAGTTGTGAACTATGCTACCATATCTAAGGCAACAATTTAACCCACCACACAAAGTGCTTTGACATGGTTGATTGTGGTTAGTATAGCAGTGATATGATAATTCAGGTACTTTTATAGAGTAAATTACATATATGGAGAACCTTGTTCACTGCTTTCACATTGGAAAAAATGCTGCCTTTATGGATCTAAATGCCACCTTGAACATGGGCAAGGGGAACTGCAGCACTGTTAAAAAAAATAGTTTTTTCACACTCCCACAGGGCCAAAAAGAATTTATAAGTATTAAGACAGTTTAACTAGCTCTTAATTTTTCTTTCTTTTTCCAGGAAGACTAGGATTATGTCATTCGCCCTTACATATTCTCTCAAAGAAAATCAAGGACAAGTCAGCTTTGAAGAAGTGCATCCTTTGGCATCCTGTGTGGCACCATTCCTGGCATTGCTGCCCCTGGACAACATGCCATAAAATTGCTCTGATGTCATTTCCTAAATGACTAGAAACTCTCAGTCTCTCTTTGCTCTTATAAGGTACCTTTTGTCAGGGCAAAGTACTGCTAGCAAGTACAAGAGGAAAATGTCTGTTCTTATGTGCTACAAAAAGCAAAACTAAAACACAGAAAGATGGTGAAGTAAGATATTTGGTAAGAGTTCAAAGGCTATCGCTTATACAAGAAACTGGATCTTACTTGAAAAATAAAGGTGTGATTTCACACAGGATATTGGCCTAGATATAGGCCATTTCCTATCGCATAACATACTATTATTTCACACCCTTATCTGCAGTTTTTATCTTGAAAGCAATGATTAACAAAGCAGATATGAACCCTTAGAAGCTTTTTCTGGGAGAAACTGAAGAATTTATCAGATCGTAAACATTACGAGGCAATTTGATGCCTAGGTATATCCTTTATAGCATAAGAAAATACTTGACTCTGTGCTTATTAATTCTTTGTTCTATGTTGATTTGAATATCTCAGTGTTAAGATGAAGATTTAATCTTTGTGAAAATTATATATGTGCTACCCACAGAAAGGCTAAGGTTCAAAGGGACCCCTGGAAATCATCTGGTTCGAGTCCTTTGCTCAAACTGGGCCACCTACAGCCACATACATGTCCAGATGGCTTTTGAATATCTACAAGCAGGAAGACTCCAAAACATCTTTGTGAAAACTCTGACAGTGCTTTGTCACCCTCACAGTGAGAACGCCTTTCCTGATGTTCAGAGGCAAACCCCTGCTTTTCAGTTTGTGTCCATTGCCTCTGGTCCTGTCAGTCACTGAGCAACACTGAGAACAACCTGACTCCATCCTCTTTGCACTTTCAGGTATTAGTACAAATTGATGAGATCCCCCTCGAGCCTTCTCTTTTTCAGGCTGCACATTCCCATCTCTCTTAGCCCTTTTTCAGGAATTCCTCACAGTCACAGATTTCCATCATGGTTTAGGCCATAATTTTGTCTTTTTTATTTGAGATGTTAACACATCATCTCTGTTTAGCCATGGCTATGCTTTAAAGTTTGCCTCCAATACTTCTTGAACTATTGTTAGCAATAGTCAAAATTTCAGCACAAGAAAATGCTAATATTTTAATTTATCTGAAAGTGATGGGAAAAAAAAGAATATGGCAATTGTGTGAGAAAAGATTATTCAAGTTGACTGATGCCTTGGGTAAAATGAAATGCACAGTAGTTAATATATATATACTAAGAGTGCTTTGTAAAAGAACAATTGGTAACTTTTTCTATCTTTCCTGGAAGTAATTAGTCTGCATGACATTTTCATTTCTTGTATTGAACACTTCATAGTCCATGCAAGAAGTGTGTTGCTTCTCCCATGTAAAAGAGTTACTTCATGATCAGTGAAGCAGCTGATCTGCTCCTTTTGAACCCATTCAGCTCAGATGCAGCAAAGGAAATCAGGTTTTAGACACTTATGATAGCCATCTTTCTGTGAGGCAGAACCTGTGCTGTAATCACATCATGCAGAAGACACATTAATTTATTTAAATGGGTTGTGTTTTACAGCTGCTGCTGCTGAGGATATTACTGGCTGTAATCCAAACTCTGGCTACAGGAGTCCCAAACTGCTGATTTATGGAATTTGGAAAGCATAGCATACTCGTGTGTTTTCATCAATGATCGCCATGAATAGAGACAAGAACACTGAACTAGATGAGCGCTTGGTCTAAGACAATACAAGCCTTTCACTTGTTTTCTTGTTCACAAACAGACTCCTAATTCTTCATAAACAATAACCAGTTTTTTATAGCTCAGATATGCTTTGACTTTCAACACTTACCTTCAACATGAGACATGAAAAGTAACTAAAGTGAGTCACAGGTAACCAGATTTATTTTTGAGGCTTTGCATGTGGGGCTTTCTGGAGAACAGCGGTGGAATTTTGTTAATTTGAATTCCATACACTCTTCAGCTCATCTGCTATGGTGTCACAATCATGTAAAGGCACCAAAAAAGCCAATTTGTCTGGCACCTCCTCTCTGCAAGTATACCTAAAGTCTGCTCAGCCTGCAGGCATAAAGATGTTACATGGTACACAGGCCACTGATTTCTCCTCACTGAAAAGTATATTAGTCACAATAAAAGAGGTGTCACCCTGAAGGCTGAAAGAATCAGGGGATCCAGCCTTTTAAAACCTGAGGAAATAGAGACTTATGTGTTTACTTTACTGTTTTTGAGGGTAATCACTCAATTTATGACAAAAGAATACAGAATAAAAAACTATTAATGAGGATGAAAAGCAGCCTCTCTTCTGAAACTGTGGAAAACCTCTAAAAGTGTGACATCAAAACGTTAACATTTTCTTCTTCTCAGTCTCTAAATGAAGCCTTTTGAATAAAGTAGTGAAGTTAATTTTACTATATTTTGATTCTCAAAGTTGCTAATTGTTCAGATCACTGTGTGATATTTCTTTTTTCAAAAAAGAACCCTAAACATTATGGCTTTCACTCACCTTCTCTCTTAAATAAGTTTTGCACAGGTGCTGTCTGAGACAAGGCCCACCCCACATATATGAGTGAAGCAGGACAAAGACAGATAAACACATTTTCTTGAAAGGAAAGCAAGTCTACTGAGATGTGGTTTACCACTCACTCTAAACAGGAGAGACACCATAGCCAAGTTTGGTTGGATTTGTCTTCAGTGAAGCAGAACCTGAAGCAGGCAACAAGGACTTGAGTCAAACTGTCTTCATTAGGCAAAAAAAAACTGGCCAAATCAGCTATATGGAAAGCCATTCCACACTCCAGAACTCCTTAAGACTCTTTGAGAAAGCAATGTTTTGTTCAGAAGACAGGCTCCTGTGTGGGGTATTCCCCTTGATGAACCTTATGCGCCAGACAGCTGCCTCAGCTGGGAGGACCAGGCTTTGCCTCTAACCTTGATGAAGACAGATCAGCTCAATGAAGACTGACACAGAGCGAGATTCAGAGCAGGAATATAGCTTATGTACTATCACAACTGCAAAAAAGAGCTGTCATCTTTCTCCTATGACTGAGCTGTAAACTTATTTTTCCTCCAAGGATCTAGAAGAATTCCAGTGAGGCAATAGGCAAATTGCCTTCTCTGAAAAGTTTGTCCAATTTATGCTGAAATACGCAGTCATATTGTTGCACTGTGATTTTGGCAGACAAACAAAGCCACTGTTCCCGGATTTAAAAGGTGCATGGAAGAAGTTTCAAAGGCAAATTGATAAAGTATCCCATGCAAAAAGTGATATTAAGAGCAATCTTGCCGAAAGTAATTTAAATATCATATCACAAACAGAATCAGAAAAGTTAGTCTACTTAGCTTCAGTGCCTGGTTTGAACAAGAATCTTGCAACCATGATTCTTTAGCATTTCTGCATGAGGTTTCGTGAGAGAGCTTTGAACAGTAGCACTATTACTGTATCTTCAGAAGTCAAGCAGAAAGTAAATGTTTACAATTTTTACTTTCATAGTTCAGAGTAATCAAAATTAGACTGTTTAAGCAGCTAGCATCTCAATTGCATATTTTTAAGAGTATCAACACAATTCTTTGTTAGAAAGGAAATCAGGTAACAGCTTGCATTAGCTGATGCACTTGCTAATAAAAACCAAATCTTTATGCTTCAGTCTATTTTCTCCACACACTCTGTTGTATCATCCACTTTTCTTTTCTCCTCTTCTGCTGAAAAGGAGCTGTAAGCCTGTTCAACCAGGAAGACACGGAACAGAAACACTTAAATGAGTTTAAGAGCCAAGAGATCTGCAGTTAACGCCCTTGGTGAGTAAAGATTTGGTGCTTCACCACGACTCCTATGCTGGCCACAGCTGACAGGAGGGTTCCAGGGATGTGAGTATCTACAGAATCCATAAAAACAAAGCTCAACATCAGTCGTCAGCTCCTCCGCCTATTCCTCTGGGGGGAACAATTAGTTTTAACTGAAGTAATTTATTGGGCATAGGATAAAACCTACAAAATGCTATTTGGATCTTGTCTGTTTACAGGAGCAACTTGATTCTACTCTGTTGTTTCCCCTGCTTAGACCCATTAGAAACAGCCATTATTCCCAAACACTGATGCTTACATTAAAGGCAATTCAGGAATTCATGGCTTAAAATAGATAGCAACAATTTAAAAAAAACCTCCACAAAGACATAAGGTCAGAACTTGCAACATTTATTCCACATTAGAAAATCACAGGCTTACTACCTACTTTTGTCAACCTTTTTCCACACATAGGGAAATTGGCATTCATTACTCTCCATATCCCCCATGGTTCCAGAAGCTCCTCATTACTCTGCTGCCACCAAATACCTACCCCAAAATTCATGAGCAGCCTCCTTCTCCTAGCAAGTCTACAGAGAGGATGAGACCTCCTGCATTTCCTACAGCAGAAATTTCTGCAATGGAATTATGTTTTTTTATTCTTCTGCTGAATTGTGATGCCAGAGGCTATGATAAAGGCAAGGCCTTTACCTTGACTTGCTGTTCAAAAACTCCTTAAAAAAAAAAAAAAAAGAGAGACAATATTAATGCAAAAACATCCCCAACATCCCTGCAAAACTCTTCTGCTCAAAGACTCAAAATTCAAGTAAACCAGGTTCCTTGTGTGACCATAATTCTGCATTCAGATATAGGGTTAATATTCAGACTGCGTAATTATATGTCATGCTTACACCAGATATTTTTGTTATTGAGTAGGAGTTTGAGGGTGGGGACAAAACTAGAAGCCACCTGAGTATTTCCCAGAACTGGTATCAGAAATTCATACCAACCTGCATAAAACCAAATTTTCATCAGAATTACTTTTCACTATGGGAACAGTAACAGCAGATATTATTTCAATTTGATGGCTTTACATCCACACAATTTTAAACATTTTGAAAGTTTACACAAATAGCATCACATTCATTTCTTCCCTTTTTCTTCTTGTGGATTTACAGTAACGCAGAATTAATAAAACAAGTGGGAGTCTTGGCAACAGAAGACTTCTGTTTTCAGAGCTGACTTTCAAAATGATAAGGAGAAAATCACCATCCTAAATTTTCCCCTTAAACTGTGTATTGACAGGTAGAAATATGGAACCACACTGAAACATTTATTCTCCCAAAATTAGCATTATTACTTTATTTTGTGATTCATTACAATCTGAATATCCAATAGCCAAAAAAATAAACTAGGCATAATGTTAAAGCATTTTACAAGCAAAATACTTTCTGTTTCAATTTGCATAGGGTGGGATAAGTGTATTGGTTAAAGAATATAACATACAGAAGAACAATACCATAGTTCATCAAACTGCACTGCAGAGTGTTACATTCCTGTGAGTGAACAGTACTTGAACAGCTATTTCTGCCAATGGAAAACCATACACTTCAACATTGACAAGGCTGCCTTCCCATGACCATGATGCATCATGACGGCTGCAAGCCACTGGTTTATTTTCTTACATTGTAGGTCATTCTACTTTAAAGAAATTAAAGAGTTAAACAAGCCAGAATGCATCTATCTATGCTCATTTCTTTTCTACCTGAACAAAGGCCAGTATGGAGAGAGGGAATTTTTAAAGTCAGCTTCTGAAACTGGTTATAGTAACCCCTGCCTCTCATATTTTTAGTCTCATGGAGCTAGCAAGCTTAGAGCTTCATCCACACATCTCTGTCTACTATTACTTTGCATTCAGGTAAAAAACTGTACTTTTCACCATGTAGAAACAAACTGCAGAGATCACGCTTCTTTCCCACTGTAACCACATCTCTGTTCCTCCAACTGTATAAATCTGGCTTTAAAGTCTCACAAAACTAAAAAATAGTTGATCTAGGTTGTAATAAAAAAAAAGAATATTAAATACCTTTGGTAAAAATAGATATATTTAACAAGTTTAGAAAAGCAAATAGTTATATTGTCAAAAGGAGAGTATAAAAATGTACACAATAAAAAATAACAAACACACAAAAAATCATCAGCCATAGTAGTAAGAATAAAGGCGCTGTTCTTTTCAAAGTTTGCTTCCTTAGCTCACGTTATTGTCCAGTCTTCCTTCTAATAGGCAGGAGCTTTACTAGAGCATATGGAAAAATCCAGTCCTTCCTACCAGCATTAGACAAATTAAATTTAATTCGGAAAAAGACAGTCTGTTTTAACCCAAGTTTATACAACAGAGAACACTTTGATTTAGAGTACGTAGGAGTAGCTGAACACAGAAAGATTTCAGGTGTTTTCAACCAGAGGCCAGATGTACTCGAGCTGTAGAAATGAGACAGCCAGCAGGATCAAATGTCCATGATGTCAGCCTTCTAACTCTATTTTTACTCCTAAATTATAAATCCATGTATTGCCAAGAAAATTGCTGGGGACAACAATACATATATTTTAAATCCCTCATTGATGCCTTTCTCCCATCCTTTCACTGGGCCTCCAAACAGAGCTGTCACACAACATATAATCCCAGTTTGGCTTCTCCTCTTTTAAGAGCTCACTGTAAATCTTCAAGATGGAAGATCCCCAAAGCAAACAACTGAGATTACAGAAGGAGATAATGCACAAGCCCCATAATAGAATCAGCCATTGATTGAAATGTGCTTTGAAAGAAAACAGCACAATTAAATCATGTTTATCCTTCAGTATTCCCTTTGCACACACAGTCACACTCCTCGTGGTGTTCCAAGGGTACATCTGTCAATGATTTATGCAATCCCCGGACACCAATCCTTGGCTTCAGCTGAAGAACCTGAAGGAGAAGAAGCCAAGCATCAAGAAGAGAGCAAGTGCTTCATCACACATCCAGACTATGAGCTAGATTGCACTGGAAACACACTGGATGACAGGCAGCATATTAAAACCGACTTTCTTCATTAATTCCACCTACTTGTTACTATTTTTAATTTTACCTCAAGCCGTTTACAAGATTGATTAAATCATGTTGAACATGATTAAATCATGTTGCGTTATCAGAGTCTTGCACTTTCAGATTTCCACTTAATTTTATTTAAGAGTAAACATTAGAGTTAACCCAATTAGATAATTCTATAATAAATAATTTTAGCTATTGATTTATAGCTATGGAAATGAACAAATATTTGTTTCTTCGTAAAGTTGACATCTCCCACTAGAGAAAGCAGAACAAAAGGTATGGTTGGGACGTGTCTGAATTGCACCAGTAAATACCTCAGAAATTAATTTAATAGATGCACAAAAGAGTATTTTGACAAGGAAAGTTTTACTTTTTTCAATGCAATACCTATTTAAAATGCTAAAAAACATTTACTACGAGTCCAATACGTAAAATATTAAAATATTAATATTGGTGCGTTGAGTTTATTAAAAACAAACTCCTTAATTTGCTTCAGTATTTCCAAACACGCAAACGCAAAATGAGCGCGTACCTCATGGTATTTTTTGGTGACTTTTGTTGGCACGCACTGGCACTCATTGCAGCTCTGTTGGCAGCAGGCACAGTTGCCCCCACAGCGTTTCACCAGCAGACACAGCGGCCAGAAGATGGTGTCAGTTCTCTTCAGCTCCTCCCGCAGGGACACGGAGAAGTTGCGAGGGGTGCAGCTGTAGAGCCGCACCTCCTCCTTCAGGAGGTTCAGGTCCACCACTGCAAAGGGACAGAGAGAACGCAGCTTTCCTGATTTGCAATCCAAGCTCATTCGTGGCAAACCAACTTCAGGAGTGCAGGACCCACGAGGACCCATGAGGAAGGTTCATTTTTGTGCGGGTGGGACAGGTTCAGCCCAAGAGTACAACATTGCAGTTGCATGAATACCATGGAACTTAAATGGAATGGTCATTGCATAGTAATATTCACCAATTATTTCAAAACTCTGGCAAAGTTGGTTCAAATTAAAGCAGGATTTGGCTACTACGTTCCAGTACATGTTTTATCAAATCAACCCTAATGGAATTCCCACTGTTCATACTAATACTCTGAGCCCCACTGCTGCTGTTCGATAGTCATTTTGGATTGGAGAAACACACACAAAGCAATCAAGAATCCTGCAAAATTTCAAAGATAGTTTTAAATAATTTGCATAAATTCACAAGATTATGTATCTATATAAGTATTAGTAGGCTCCATTTTCTCCCCCCTCTTCACAGCAGCATGTATATGAATTTCTATTGCTTCTCTAGCTTTCATTTTCTCTTGATGCATCTTAAATAAAAGCTCCTGCTTGTAAGCATCTAAAAAGTGCAAGTTAAAGATCTTAATATTTGGTACCAATTTCCCCATAAACTGGTTCCACTGTATCATATTCAAGTTTTGCTATGCCAATGGTTGAACAGCAAGTTCATGAAAAGGTCTGAAAGAGGACAGGCTTCTTTAGGTTCATCTTAGCTGCCTAGTCAAGAAATAACAAGCCTTGAAAGAAGCAGTTAAAATTGGAAAAATAATGAAAAAGACTGGGAAAAAAAGTGAAAAGCAATGTAAATTGAATTTATTTCAGAAAAGACAGACTATAATCATCATGATCTAGGATATTTTGCCTGAATTCTTTTTCTCCACATCCACCAATAATGAACAGAAGTGGTGTAAAAAAAAAAGAGAGAGAAACAGAAAAAAAAACAAAAAACCCTACGATAACATGGCTATTGAGATGACTGAAATAGAGGCCCTGAACAAAGTGGAAAAGTTCTTTAACCAACTGGCTTTGAGCTAAATCAAGAAGAAATTAGGGGAAAAAATATCCCAGTGCATTAATATTGCTTTTAAAATACTTTATATTTATTGTTATTCATTCATAAACAAAAACACATATAATAAAGGTAAAATAAGTTTCTGATCTGAATCACTCTCTAGAGAAATACCTTTTTTTCTCCTCTCTACTATGTAAAGAGCCTCAAGAGCTCATCAAGGATAACTTCAGCCTAGGCAAGATAATACCTCTTAATTCTATTTAAACACATAAGAAATTTTTTTAAAAAATTAGAAGCTGAATTTCTTTAGCAGAAATGCTCACTGGTGCTCTCCCAGGAGCAGATCTTTGGGAAGGAATTTCAATCCATGTTCTTTCAAACATTTCTTTTGCAGGCCATATCCATATACTGGCATCCATAAGTAAGGATTTATTGTTGTGAAAGGTCAATTAAACACACTGAAGCCTTTTCTTTGCTTGCACTCCCAGTGAATGCCAAGCTGTGGCACTTCATTCCATCACTATCAGGTTAACACAGGCTCCTAAATAAACAAACTGATTTTTAACAAGGAGGAGTGTGCAATAACTCCAATAAAGTTACTGATAGGACACCAGCCTGCCTCCCACACTGCAAGAGCATTCCTTGGAGAAAGTTGAGAAGGGCAAAGAGGAAAAGAGAAACAAAACTTCCGGGGGAGAGATTCACTGTGAGAAATCAGAAATTATTTAACTTTTTCTGATCAGCTAATCAGCCCTCTCTGGGCTGAGGCACTTAGAGGGTGAACATGCCTACCTCCATTAAACAAGGACTGTGGATAGGAATGGAGTACCTCTTTCTTCTGTTATGTTTTCAAACACACACTAAGTTAACAGTCTGAATGAGGGTGAAATGCCTGAGGCACACTGTGAGAAGTGCCAGTTCTGCTAATACTTTCTACTGGAAAATTATTTCTGCAGAAACCGATAGGCTTGGCGCAGTGAATTTGAAGCAGCTAAGCTTATGTGCTGCTCAGCCCTTCACCATGAGATACTGAAGGTGGAAGTTGGGCACTGACACCTCTTCCAGAAAGCCCATGGAGCAGTGGGAGAGAGATGCCTTTGTGTTGATGTCCTTTGCCACTGCCTCCTGCCTTGTGGCAGCAGCAGAGGAATGCATAAATTTCTGGAAGTACAACTATCTGTAATCATAAAGAAAAGAACAATGAACTAAAATAAGCAGTGTAATACACATTTTGTCACAAATAAGTAATGAATTTGAACTGAACCCCTCAGACCTGCAGACATTAATTTTAAAAGGGTTCTGTGGAAGAACACACAGTCAGCTCTTAGCAGATATCTCTCAGTGTGCTGTACTGTTACAGCAGGCTTCAGGAGAGATGAACAAATGTCATGTTTGATTCCCATGCTTTAAAATGTGCTAAGGTATATTGCTATGATACCTCACAATGAACCCTTGCCCTACCTTATGTAATTCAATTTCATTAAAAGGTCTGTGGCAAATTTATCTAGTGCTTATATAATCACTTCTTTGAAGTGTGTGAATGAAGCTGTTACTTTTTCAAAGAGTAGCTGTCTGCTCAAAATTTATTTTCACACACTGTGGGCATGAAGCTAGATGAGAGAATGTATATATTCCCTTAAAAGTGTTTACTTAACCACAATAAAAGGTTATGTGGATTTCCCAAGTGCACTGAGTTACAGTACCTGTTATAATGTGAACATTTAAACACTCCTTCAACTCGGCTTCCACTCATGTATCATGTTTGACACAACAGTCGGGGTTCTGTTGTCCAGCACTAGCTCAGGAGGAGGGAAAGGCTGTGCAGTAGCACAAAAATGGGAAACTAAACTAAAATAAAAATAAGAGAAGGAGAAAAAGGGAGGAAAAATGTAGATGTAGGTAGGCCTACAAGAGAGTGTATTTCAAGACTGTGCCTTCACTGGCACACAACTGAACTAATCCATGTTCACATCAGCCTGAAATTAATTGTGTTATGCAACTGGCAATGCAATTTTCTGGCATCTTGTGGGATGTGTATCGAGTACCACAGGGCAACTTCTTTCCCAAAACATTTTTCCAGCTGGAAACTGCTCTCAAAGTCAATGAAACAAATTAAATTCCGGTTGGGGCAGTTGTGTGTGAGCACAGATAGCAGCAGGATGGTTTTCATTCCTAAGCACTTTGGAGATGTTCCTGGGAATGTAAGTTTCTTACTGGCTTTTACAATAGTAGCTGTTAAAAAATCTCAAGCAAGAAGTGGGGCAAAAAAAAAGTCATATAACTGTATGAAAAACACAACTGCTAAGGACTATGCTTAGATTGTGGCTATTTTTTTCCTCCTTAAGGAGATTTCAGAATATGATCTAATGATTATACATAGATTTCAGTGGGAAGTGATGGGATTTTTTTTTTTTTTTTGCACAGCAAAATATATTTTATTTTTAAGCATGTTTAATAGTTTAAAAGAATTTAGGACTATATTTAGACATCAAAGCCTCTGATGTTTCTTCTTTCCTGACTAGAAGTTTTTGGAAGCATTTTATCCAGAGAAAACATCAGAGACAGAAGTTCTCTGGAATTTAGGTTGTCTAAATATAGTCTTTTTCATACAAATTATTAAGTAGGAGGAGAGGATGTTTTTCTACAAAAAGTAAGATACACTTTTAATTACATGTTTATGAAAGCAGGACAGTAATTTAGCTTTTACACAGAAACACTGTAAAAATGAAACTGATCTAATCGTAGAATCAAAGAGTTTGAATAAAACCAAAAATTTTAGGATATGCACTTCTCACACACATTTCTTAAAAGGTTTTGAAATACAGCAAGCATGCTGCTTGAGAGAATAACATGGGAAAAATAAACAAGAAAAAAGGAGAAAAAGTTTTTGCTTTTCCTATCTATTGACTAGTCCTAACAGTTAATACTATGTCATTTCAACTGGACATATTTTCCACTTCAAGCTATTATATTACAGACTCGTTAATGCAGTCTGAGGGTGGTCTCTTTAAGACAAATGTGGCAATACCATGATATGTTTATTCAGTGGAAAAATCTATTTCAGCATCTAATTAGAAGTCTTTAAAAGATTTACTCTAATAGTTTCTTTCTAAGATGTCTTGCAGGGAGTTGCTTTTGTCTATGTAGATGTTATCCAACACCTGCATTTTGTTTTTCTCCCACTTACGGTGTGCTTATGGCATGCATTTGGCAAATACTGAATCTTTAATTAAGGAAGTGTTAAGTGACTATCTGAGAGCTTTTAAAGATATTCCCTCTGGCTCATAATTTAGCTGCTCTATGCACAGCTATAGCAATACAGATAGGGTGCAAAGGTTGATTTCTAGGTTCTGATCTAAGAATTAACTGTCAAACCCTTAAATTTGAGCTATGAAATGTTTTACTTCCTCCCTTTTCTTGCTGATCAGATGATAATCTAGTTTATATCTACCAACAGAGAAGTCTGTTTAGTTATGCTCGTATATTTTCATGCTGTATGGTGGGCAAGGAAGGGGGCATTGCTTTCATGCTATCCATCCACATGCAATCCAAAAACAGAAACAGTGGGTAGCACATGGATGGGATGAGGTAGGAAATTCATGAGTGCCAAATGTAGATGGAAGAAAATTACTTACTGATCAAAAGATCTACAAATTTTGAAAACTCAATCTACTTTACTTCTGATTAAGTTGACAACTGCATGATCAAACCAGACATGGTATTTCCTAAGGTGTCATCAAAGAGCAACATTTAGGTCATTGGTCTCAATTCATTTCATGTAGAGACTGGAAAATATCTAAGGAAATCAACAATCATTTACATGATACAGTAAGTGTAAGACATTACTCAAATAAAAATAAAGTTTTTGCCCTCCATAAAAAGAACCCAGAAAATTCAAATATGTTACTCCATCAAGATACCCTACTACTTTATGGAAATAAAGATCTCCCAGGTTCCCTACAGGAAACTATTCTGTTTGCTCCTTCTTCTTTTTTTTTTTTTAATTCCCCTTTGCTGCCTTATCCTGCTAAATTCCTTTAAGTTTTGAGTTTAGCTATTGCCCATTTTCAAATAATACAACAGTGAGGACAGCTAACAACAATGATATCTGCTGTCTTTCTAACATATCCCTTTCTTGGAATGAAAACTCAAGGTGAAGAATGCTCTTACTTCTTTGTCAAGAAATCATACCGGTAGAAAGCTGCAAGGCCAGACAGAAGAGTAAATTACCTCTCGATTTCCTGCCATGGATGTATGCTTTCCCAAGAAGTTGCCACGTTGGCCTGTACAAATCTTCCAAGTCCAGTTGCCACCGATCTGGTTCAAGATAGCGGATGAGGTCTTCCACAGTACTAAATCCAGCGACGGCGTTGTTTAATACATCCAGGGGCAGAGCTGATGGGGGCAGCAAGGATGGGCTGGGTGCTTCTGTGTGGTGCTGCAATCAAAGCCAAGAGAAGAGCACCAGGCAGAGGGTTAATGGATCTGCTTTGACAAAGTGCTGTACTTTACCAAGTTACATAGCTGGGAAAGTTTATAAGTGGATAGCTTGTTTCCAAAGTACAGTTTATCTAATAAGACAAATGACAAGAGTCAAAAAGTACCTAATTATTCTTTGGCAATAATTGTAAACGAACTTCCACTGCATAGTTTTCCTGCTTCTTACATTTCCAGCCTTGCAGCTAGAATGCCACTACACCTGTCCTTTTCAAGATGTTCACTGAGTGACGGATAAGACTTCAGAAGTAGAACAAAGAGTGATTTAAAAATATGGCCCCATTACAGGCATTTCCCGTGCCCCTCTAGAAATCTGAAACCTTTCACATTCTGCCTTTCCTCAGAAACTTAGCCACAATCTTTGTCTTCTTATCCTTCAATGCGAAATATTAACATACCCCAGTATGAAATCAGCAAATATTCCTGCTCTCATCTCTAGATTAAAAAAGAAAATCACCAGTGGTGTTTCATACAGTACCAAGAATTATGTCTCTGCTTAAATAATAATGAGCACAGTAATAATAACATCTGGCATAACAAAAATTATTTCTCCCTTACAAAGAGAAAAAAATATTCCAAATGAAATCAAAAGTGTTTAAATGTTGAAATTGAGTCCTGAAAAAGTACTTTCCCACAGCACAAATCTCACTGAGAAACTCACTGGACAGGAGTACTTAGTCACAGACAATTCAAGCAAAGTGAGGCATCTGTTTTTGTTCTCTCTACAATTTGTTTTAAAACCATGCATAGATTTGTATATTCAAAAGAATAAAAAAGACAGGAAGGGAAGCCTAAGTAAGAAGCAGCTCCTGCAGCACCATAAGTTTCTTTAGGCTTTTCTGTATGCAGACACCACTAGAGACATTACGTCCACAGTACTGCACTAGATCAATTCCTCTGGACCATGTAAGAAAGATGAAGAAAAATTTGAACATACTGATGATTTAGGGGATGGGAAGGACAAGAATATATGTTTATGTAGATAGCTATATTTAAAAATCCTCATACCACTTAGTGTCAAAATGGCACTCTCAGTACTGTAATGTGAAGTGTTTATATCCTGTAATTTTTTCCATCTATAATGTCAGATCAATGGTAGGTCATTTACCTTTTCAAAATGATCAGGGCAACTTATGAGAAATATAACAGTTATGCTAAAAAAAAGATTTAGTAAAATAATTCTTGCAACACTACACACTCAACAGCAGTTTTCTAAAATATATATACCCATGATAGCTGTATTCCATACCAATAATAATATTTTATTTTCTGTCCTCTAAATTCTATTAAATACAAATTTTTGGTTTCAGCTAAATGTCTGGTTGAAAGAGTAACAAATGGAAGTAACCATCATGGCTTTCCTATTTTTTGCTTCAAGGCTTTTTCTTTCTTCAAGACACGCAGTCACGAGAATGATTTGTGCTGCTTTTTAACTGGAAGTCTTGCAAAAATAATACAAAACATAGATTAAGTGTGCTGCTACTATTAACTTCACCATATTTTCATCTTACTAATAATCTCCAATAAAGTTGGTGAAACAGTTGTTTCCCATTCTGGATGAATGTGGTATTCAAAATATTAAAATATTTCTTTTTCTCTTTGCTCCATTGCCCACATTAAAAATAATAACATGCTGATCCATCTATTACATTATGATAATAAAGCAACAGATTCTGGTCTATAATTTAAATAGTTGTTCTTAGCAAAATATGCTACTCAGCAAGCTTCAGAACAGTGCTGTGACACTGTAATTCAGATGGTCAGAAAAATAAACTTCCCAAAATTTTTCTTCCTGTTTTTCTCCAGGATGATGTAACAGTCACATTTCCTGGTTTGAAGGTGTGGGGTTTTACTAACATGGAAAACAAAGTCAATGGTAGAACTAATAACTGAAGGGAAAAAAAAAAGAATCTTCTATTACCGGGATTTGTTATTGTCAGAGAAGCAGGTGGATTCTAGAAGAAAACGCATTGGTCTAGAATCTATTTCTGTATTTACAACTTACAACACGCACACTAAACAATACCCATGTAGCAAATAATCAGTCAATTTATGGCATTCTGGATTCAGTAGGCATTTGCCTGAGTTAAAATGTTATGAGCATATGGTGAATCATTGCACTTAATGGTAACACAATTAAAGTTGCCATTACTTTGTAGTCGTTCTCACAGCAGCCCAAAACCGAAAGAAAAAGTAATTGAAACAGCAAAATTCTACAACTTTGAAGATGAATGTTTATAGAATAAAGTCATGAGAATCACAAGATTAAAAATGTTTTTCCCAATAAACTTTAAAGTTAGTAAATTTATATGGCAGTTAAAATGTACCAAAGATTAAAGATAACAGATATCATAAAACTGTAAGTGCTGTAAATTATATTTGTAACATAATAACCTTTATGAAATGTCAATTCAACAAACAGTTTAATATTAATGGTACTTCTAATTATACTTTACATTGTTTTTACTTGCTAGTAGGTACTACTTTTTTTATAATTTAAATATTTTGGACAGAACATCAAGGGCAGCATATGTGGTACTCCTTCCAGTGACTAAAATTATATATTGGAATTCTATACAATTCATAATTTCACTTGACTTTCCCAAAGCTTGTCATCTATAGGCAGTGTTTACACATGCAGTAAAGTTTTACTCGCAGAGTGAATTGCAGAAATGACTTGATGCAAGGAATTAAAACTCGACTTCATTGATGGTCACACTTTTTAAAACAAGCAATATGGAACTTCAGCATAACTCTGAAGCGTAACATCATAGAGGCAACTTAAAAATGCTGAAATACTTCTTAAATGGAGCTTTCATTCACTTTATAGTAAGCCCATCACTCCTGATCTAATTTAATCTAGATCCCTCTAGATAGTCCTACTCAGATACCTCACTCCACCTGCATGCCTGACACACACTGATGCTTCCAAGGCACTCTCCGTGCTGTGCTATGACATCAGTACTCAGCAGGTGTGAGAGAGAGATGCCATTTCACTGCAGAATGGCAGTGGGAAAGTCTCCCAGGAGGACCACTGATGATCTCTAGCTGTTTTGCTGCACAACGACGATGGAGATAATGAGTACAGTCTCATAATGATGCAGCCATCTGTCAACCGCATGTCTCTTCTATAGGTGGAATCACCTAATTTACTCCACAGAACTTTGTCATGTCTCCCCTAACAGGTCAGCTAGAAAACAATCAGCCTTTGATTTAACAGATATTTCTTTATCTGACAGGGGAGACATAACCCAAGACAGCAGACACTTCTCCAAGCTGTGTTACAATACATATTAATATGACTTTTCTGTCATAGCAACACATTCTCAACTAATACCAATGTTTTAGGTTTGAGATCATCTTTCTACTTTTCCTCCTGAGCATGAGTATTTTTGGTCAAGATAAATTTGACAAATACATCAAGTTCTCTATGTGATTCCTCTAGTAAAAAATATACTATGGCTTGTTTCTGCTTTTCTGCCCTGGAAACAATTTCCAATTACTTTAGTAAGAATGAATGTGCTTAAAATTAACATATAGACAAACAGTTGCATCTTTACTGTTAGTTAAAATAATTCAGGATGAAAACCAGAGCAGAAAACACTGGGCTTCTGCTGGCCTGTAGAACAGCCAAGAATGACAATTAGTGTTGGATCAAACAGAATTTTCATCAGGTTTGTTTATATTGTATTTCTGTACATGCACTTTGGTCTATCAAAACAAATACCATACAGAAATCCCCTAAGTTGTTAACAAACATAGAAGACAGGCCAATAGACAAAATTTAGGCAACAGTTTAAGATATGGGCTTGGAAAAAAGGACAGAAATAACATAGACTAATGTCATAAGACTATCCAGACCTGAACATCACACTTAACAACAGTACAGCAGAAAAAGGTTAGGGCCTGAAATGCATTTTATGGTGCTCACAATGTTAGTTGTGCCCTATTAAAGGAATTAAAACTACTCCATCTAGACTCTTTCTCAAAGGGAAAAGGGTAGGACACTACTGTAAGTAGAATAACAAGTCAACCTTCACTGAAGTAGCATATCTGAACAAAAACTTCAAAAAACAAATTTAAAATTTTCTAGTTGAAGTTCAAGAAGTTCAAGCCTAAAGTATTATTTCATATGTAGCCTAACTAGAAGACTTATGATTAATTTCTTGTTTTGACACATATTTCTTGTGTTATCCTGAGCACAGTATTTAGGCCTAACCTTCATAATGTAAAGCATCTGGAAGTAGCATGTCCTTGCTCTTCCAGCATCACTGTGCATGTGGCTGCATAATAAACAAGAGGTAAACTTTCTGCAAAAGAACCACAAGCTTATTCACAACATTGACCTGCAATAGCTAAGCCATCACAACCAAAAGCACAGCAGCTGCTAACACAAATACAGTTTTAGATTCACTCTGGCACCAGGAATTTCACAGTATACAGGTTTGTAACACAGCCTTATCAACACTGGAAAATGAGCCTAAAGGCAATTCCTTGATCTCACAAGTTCTATGAGAGAATGAATACAAGTAATTTTTATTAGATATTCATTATTGGTTTACTTGAAGAATCCACAAGTGTGGTAGACAGATACCTGTTATAAATTTGGATATGAGACTGGATGTTATAACCTTCCCTGTTTGCCACTAGCCATCTGTTCTTCCCTTGCATTGAACCTGCTCCAAGGACAAACAATTCAGAACACAACAGCACTGACCTACAATCTGCAAGAGATCAGCTCTTAAACACTATCATGACCTAAGAAAAGCCTTTATTATGCTCCTGTTTCTTAGGATAGGACTGTCAAGGTACTAACACTATCCTCTTCCAGTTAAAGGAGAGGCAAGAAATAGTATTGTTAGGTTGCTGCTGCCAGCAGTAAGGAATTTCACGTTTAATAACACAAGCACTAAGTTAAGACTGGAAAAACAAAAACAAGTGAGTCAACTACTTGGCATGACAGGACACTTACAAGTACTATAATAATAATAATAATACGTCTAAAATAATTACCTCCCCACAAAAGAAATCCCCACTTTTTTTTTTATTTCTTGTCTGAAGAAAACATTGTCAAGCAGTTTCTGAGTGATGACCCATTCATCAGCTGGCATAGTTCAGAGAAACTAATAAACATCACTGCAGTTTAATCAAACTAGAAGGGACTCTATGGAAAACCTCAAAGGAACCTACTCTGCTCGGAAACCCAACTAGGATCAGAAATTGGAAAGAAATAACATATTTCTTTTAATGAAATAGCCTTACTTTTTTTTTTTTCTTTTTAATTATTATACAAGAACACTCCAAGTCCTGCTTAGATTTAAAGATATGCTTTTGAAACTTATAGTACATGCACATTCTTGTAACACGCACAATAAAGAGTCTGTTTTCTTCCTTTATAATCACAGGTAACCCTCCTACTAGCATCATTAGAAGCTATGAGAGAAAGCAGATATCCAAGTCTTTCGAGTTTGCCCTGAGGACACAAATTTCTCCGCGTAACAATAGCTCTTTGTTTTCTCCCATAAATACATGCAGTACTAGGTGTGAAAAGCCTCTAGAAATCCTGACCTACCTGAAAAAGCACACACTTTTATTTGCTTGCATCTCTGCAGTACAAAAAAAAAGCATTTGTGAAATCTCTCATTTATAAAGACATCTTCTCGGTGCAACATTAATCTGCACCACTGCTCTGAAAATGTTAGTCCTGTTCAAGTTGCAAGGCAGAAGGAGGTGAGATGATCTGTAGCTGGGCCTGTGTGCAAACACCCAAGCAGAGAAATCAAGTTCCAGGATCCTCTTCTTGGAATGAAAAAAGGAATGAAGAAAAAAAAAAAAAAGAAAAGGCACAGAGACTGACAAGCAGTTTAGGCTGCGAAAATCAGGAATAAGACAAGGATGTTTATTGCACATGGCAGAGATGGAAGTCAGAAAGGCCATCACAGCACCCATCTACTGCAGCACTTTACCTGAAGTTACTGAAGAGACCCATCACTCTCAGGCTGCTGAGTAGGTAGGTCTGGTGAAATAAGCTCCAGTGGCCCCGAATTAAACATCCCTCTCCTTCAGCTGGCCTCACTTCAGGGGTGCAACTTCTGCCAGTCAAAGGACACAAAGGTAGAGGGGTAGCAACCCTCTTCGATTTAATCAGCTTCTGCAAACAAGAGCCAGACTGCAGGAGGACAGCACCCCTATTTCCTGGGCCTCCAGCTCTTTGCCTTTCACAGGCTCCCTAAATTTTCTGTTCCTATAGTGTGCTACAACCTCTTATCAAAAGCTTGTTCAGGCTCTGTTCATGTGTGTGGCAGGGTTTTCCTTTTATCTCACTGAGGACCTCATTTACTGAATATCCCTGCATGCCCTTGCACCAATTTACATGTTAAAGCCCGAGATGGCTTTCCAAACTCTACGTCCATATTTTTGTTACTGCAGTTAGAGGATTGCTTTCCAACTAGTGCATAATTTCTACTCTCCATAACCCCCAAGGGGAGAAAGATCACAGAGATCACAATGGAAAATGAACACATTTGTGCCTTTCTGCTTTTGCCTGTCACAGGTGTGAATAAAAGAATAAAGACATATAAAGACAAATACAAAGTAGTATTCCTTATGAGTCTTATAGCTTAACTAACAGCCTAACATTTCCTCAGGCTAAACTTTTGAGATAAAGTATTTTTTGAAAATGTTTAAACGTTCCCCCAAATAGAGTTTCTGTGCAGTTCACAGAGAAGGCCTGGAATTCTAATTGTGCTGGAAACGACTGCAAGGTGCTCCCAAGGAAGCTAGCAGCGTGGAAATAGCACAGGATGTCACTAATCATCAGCATTCTTCTGGAAGATTGCAGCTTTTTGCCTGAAGTCTATGCACACTGACACCTTTTGAAATAGACAGTATAGGTGTGAGAGACACTCTGTGAAGATAGAGATGACACATCTAGAGCTAGTTCATTTACACTCAGAGGATGTCATCAAGAGCAATAAACTCTGGAAGCCATTTTCAAAAAAAAACTTTAGTGACTGGTTAGTTATCATAAATATCTATAATCATGTATGTGTACGTAAATAGTTGTGTTTATGTATAAAAATACATTTTGATTTTTCCTGCGATCACACGTATCAGTTATAAACCCACACGAATTCATTTTAAAGGCAAAAAGAAGAAAACTAATGTTTAGTACTGTATTGTATGGGACATCTTACTGTCAATACACTTCACCATGATTGTTTTAGAGGTTTTGCTTCCTAGGAAATATATACACAGAGACAACTATCTTTCTTGGATGCAGTTGCATGTTACTGATTTTTCAGTGCATCTGGTAAGTCTCACTGAAGCAACATGTGCTCCTTCGTATTTCATAAGCACTACAAAATTGCCTGCTTCTCCTTCACTGGAAGTATTTGTTATTCTACAAAATGACCCAACAATTCTTGTATTCTTTTGGGTAAGAACTTTCATTCACTGATTTATTCTTTCAGCTAATTTAGGAGAGAAGAATTGTATAAATAACTCTGCTTGAAAGCTGTGCTACCAGCATCTTTGGCAACTGCAGAGATCTCAAGCCATGAAGCATACAACCCCTGCAACCCCCAGAATCCAGAAAGCTTGCAGTTTCAGCCAGATACTTGCAATGGAAGTCAAATTCTGATGCCTCTTTTCTACCTTTGTAATGGCTTTTTAATTACATTTGCTTGCATTAAGAATTTGTGGACATGGTAGTGAATAGGATTGTAGATGGAAGTTGCAAAGAAATGCAAGACTTCTCATGACTTGGACACATTTTGACTCAGTAGGCAAAGACTCAACCTTACTATTCTGAAAGCAGGACCTGATGAAGTAGAACTTCACTGAGTTGAACAGGAAGCATTTAAAAGCAAATACTTAGTCTGTGATAATAGTATAGTACAAGTTATGGCATAGATTATCTCCAAGACAAGAAGCTTCAAAGTCCAATCAGTATGTCAGTTTTAATCTCGAGTTACTTCCTGAAATAATTTGTCTTTTTTGTAATTTTCAAATTACTGTAGATATACAAACTAATTTTAGGTTTATTATCCCGGAGTCTGGGTTCCTATTAAGTATACTTGCAGCAGAGTAACATATAAACCATAACTACTTCCAAAATCTTAATCTTTAGTGAGAACTCTCTCCTTTTTTATACATTTCTCTCTTCTAAATGAGACTTAAAACAAAATTTACAGTGAGCTCTCCCCACTCCATATAACTATATATGCCATAAGAAGAAGTCTATCTTTTGTATCCTAGTAACAACTGCAAAATATTTTGATTGCTGAAATGCAGAGAAACTTGCATTATAACATTTTCAAACCAAATTTATGAAATACATTTAAACCTATCTGGCTGTTCCCGTCTCTTGTATGAGCACATGGGAGGACTATAACTGCTACTTTAAAAAGCTAAAACCCAGTAGATGTTATGTCTTGTACAATTTAAACGCTTAATAAAAACAGTTAGTCTAATTCAGACCATGGGCAGTACTGACATCTATACACACATTTTAAAGAGTATGAAGTGTGTTTGTGTGTTTATACTGATAAAGAACCTGCTGAAAGTGACTGAAAGTAGCCTGTGTATAGGCAAAATGAAGTACTGAAATAATTTACTGAAGTACAGTTTCTCTCATCACAATCTCATAAAATCTTCGTTTGGAGACAGATTTTGTCTTGTGCTTGCAGCAAGGTGCTAAAACAGGCAAATCCCCCAATGTCTAAGAAATCATAACGTTCATGTCTGATAGCATTTTCTTCTTTAGATTCACGGGATTGTCCTAAACAAATTATCAGCTGCAGTGATTACAGTGTGTTGAACGTGGGACGGAAGGGGCATCTTCTGTAAGTGCTTGCTCCAAGTTTGTCTGAGTGACCTGCAGCAGATGGCTGTGCCCTCCTGCCTCGACAAACCTCTGTGCTTAATAGTCACATCTTGTGGGACTGCTCCCCATTCCTGCAGGTTCAGTTTTGGAAACACAAAATATTTTCCTAAGTAGTAACTCTGTCCTCCCTGTCTTAGTGCCTTCCTTTCAACTCTTCCTTATTAACTATCCATCACAGTATTTAAGGACATTCAAAGTTTATTCCCTGCTTACAAGCTCATTGTTAAAAGGTCATTGCAGTCTTGTACCCATTTGTAGGGCAGCACTCTGTTGATCACTTACTGAATTTTCCAGTAAATGTGATATTTTCTCCTCATCCTGCTCTCACTGAGAAGTTAAAGTAGAACTCTGCACATACCCTACTTAAACTACTTCAATATTTCATTGCTCTATGACTTTCTCAATATACCCACAATTACCTTTTTATGTTTCAATCATAAGCTCTTAAGGTAGCTTCATTTTTGTTTTGTGCTTGAACTGTCCTTGTGATTAAAGCAGTAGGGTATTTAATGACTATTTTAAATAGTAGTGGCATCACTTTGCACTAAAATATTCTTCCATGGACATTCAAATGCAAATGTGAGTTGACAGCAAAGTAAGAAGTGTTTTTTCAAATGCCAATATAAATAAACCTTTTACCTTCATTTTGTGAATATAAACTTAAATGCAATTTTCTAGGTTGTCCTATTTTGATGAATGTTCTATTATACCTGCAATTCCCTTCTAGAAGGGAAACTTTATAAAGATTTACACATCAAATACTGAAAGCAAGAAAGAGAATCTCTCTTCTCAATATTTATAATGATATCCAAATACTTTTTTTTTACAGTTCATATTTAGTGTTCAGAGACCCTGGCTCCAAGATTTAGCTGAACCTTAGCGAAGAAGGATTTCACCACAGCTTAGCTTCTTTCCCTGAAAACTTTGATGCTATGCAAGTCCAATATACATACCTGTTGCAGGCTGAAATGCACAGCAACTTTTACTTCAGTCAGGAGAACAGCAAAACCTGGATTTTGCTTGAAATGTGAAATTATTGTCTAAAAGCAGGAATAACATTGTATTTGAGCTAAGAGTAAATTAAGAGCCTCAGTGCACTAATGAATCAATGTAAAAAGAGATTCCTGCAATCAGATTGCAGTGGGCATGTAGATACAGTCTTATGAATGTTTGCTCAGATCTTATTGCAAATGGGGTTACTGTGATTATTAATCACTACATTTATAGATAGGCTTAAAATTCAAGCAGGAAACACTTGCATATGTTATATTTACGATTTACAGAAGCCTTTCTTTTTAATTTTCTGTACACAAAGCTCTGGTTCTTACTTGATTGACAGTAGCTGACAAGGAATAAACAATCAACATAAGTGCAGCTGTTCTGAATAGAAAAAGTTTTTGTGTATTCTTCTATGATAGGGGATAGTCTGGGCCAGCCATAGCCAAAGGACATCATGTCTGCAGACTTTTAAAAAAATTACTCATTTTACTCGAAGTACACATAAAAGCTTAATCAAATGAAACAACAGTAAGTGTTTGGAGTCAGGGAATGATCTGCTCTTTACGTTCCCTCTAGGAACATCCCCCCCCCCGCCCCCGGAAATGGGTAGGTGTTCTTAAGAAAATGCTTACTTATCCCAGTATGTTCATAGGAGGTTCATCAAACGTTAAACTCTAGGAATGACTGTTTATTACAACTAGAAAGTGTATTTGTGAAGGACAATGAAAATTACTTCGCCAGTGAGCATAACTTTAATTTGATCCTTCAGTGTACATGCTAAATTGCATTCCACAGCAGGTTTCTGTTCATTTCATATCACAATAAAAAGAACACACCCAACATTCCTGTACAACAGACATTGCAAATCAGAGCTTGTCCTGCCTTGAAGGTAAAAAGTCCTTGAACAAAGCATTACTTAACAGGGAAGGAACCTCATCTCTGTCCTCATGTAGCACCATCAAATACATTAGAAATGTAAAATATTTTAAGATTTGTGAAGGAAAATATTTTGCATTGTGCAGTTGCCATATTTAAATTTGTTTTATATATAGCGCACAGATCAGAAGCCAAAAAGCGTGGCAGAGACTACAGCTACATTGTCTCCACAAAGATTCTCAACTGACAGTAGATTTATAACTTGCGTGCTTTTATTGTCCTGGACTGCTAACCATAACGTTGTTCTGACATTCAATTCTATCACTTCTACCTGTGTATGTTTCACTACCTATATCTCTTAAATCTCATTTCATGTTACCCCATTGTACTTTGATATATATTATGAATACAGGTATAGTAATGTGATCACACAACAAGTAAAAGGCAAAATTAATTGGAAAAGTATGCATAATAAGAGAAATTTAAGAAAAAAATATTTTTAAATCCCTTGCATTTAGGAGCAAAATATTAAAAGCATAAATACAAAATCATAAGTACAGAGTCTGAAGTAGAATAAACAGTGTTACAGGGGACCAAAACCCAAATAAGAGACAGTGAGATCCTGTTTGAAAAAACCAAATCTCATTCAGATATTTTCAGAACTACAGCATAAAACCAGACTATTTAGCTGCCAGAGAGGTCTCAGCTGAAATACAGTGTCCAGATTTATCTCCAGCACTTGTGAGATAGAGGCAGAGAGAAACAGGATATTCACGTGAAAGAGCAAGATGAAAACAAAAGAATGAACCATGATAAAAGATTGAGTGATACAACTTTCTTTCATCCTGACAAGGCCAGGCTGACAGAAGGTAACAAACATGTAAAGAGCATCAGATGATCAGCTGCTCCCTAGTCCATCAATGACAAGAATTATTTGTGTTATGTGCTTAAAAAAAGTTCATACGATGTAACAGGCGCAACAGATGACCTGAGAAATCTGTGAAATCTTCATCCCTGGACCCCGGGAACAGTGCTAGAATCTAACAAGAATGAGCTTAGTGTATCTACTCCCTGCTTAGAGCAGGACAATGGCTCAGAAAAGGTCTCACTCAGTTCCCTTCCAGCCTTGCATCTCTGTGATTGCATTACAAAGCATCTACCGGGTAACCTCGATGTTTGTAGAAGATCTGTAAAATTATGTTGAGGGAAATGCTGAATTTTAGAAACAAACTAAATAATTTTAAAATCTTTGTTGACTGACTATGCCAGAAGCTCTTCTGGATACATAACCAAACACTTTTTTTCCTCAGTAACTATTTGTCCATTTGTATATTTTAACCCTTTGGATTTAGTAAACTAATGGTGTAATAAAAATCAGTAAGTGCATGCCACTGTACCTAAATATAGAATATCTGATAGAAAAATACGTTTGTTTTTTTTAGCTGCATGTCAAACCACAAGCCCTTAACTAAAATGAGACCAGGAAAATGAATGAAACTACTCCAGTTTTGGATTTTAATTTAGCTACTTTCTCTTGAAGAAAATTAGGGAGTCACAGGTTTTTTGTTAAAAGTTGGTTCCTTGGGAGTAGCAGAAGTTCCTTTGGCAATATCATTTACAATTTCTTTGAAACCTCAAAAAAGTATGTAATATAACACACTTGAGAAGATGGTTTTAGCATCAGCTATAAAATAAAAGTAGATGCATTTCTGCCATGCTCTACTTGTTCAAAGCTATTTATAATTGATCCTTCAAAGATGGTTTGAAATCAGACTGCTTTGTTCTATTTCTAATAGTCTCCCATGAAATTTGGTGCTGCTTACAGCATGAACAAATCTATTAAAATAGAACAGGTTGAATTTTAAGGCACCACTATAAACTACCTCAGCCGGATTCTTGGTGTTATTAAAAATGAAATAAATCTTTGAAACAGTCTAATTACTTCTACAGTAATAGATAAATATACATTTTCCTTTGTACATGCAATTCCTTCTCAACCCTTTCCTTGACACATAGAAAAAGAGGAAAAGGAGGAAAGATGGTATCTGCCAAGTAATAAATCCAGAGTATTAACACATCCAATATGTTGTAGAGCAAGGACTGCTAGTTAATCAGTTGTCTTCCACTAACCCTGCTATCTTCAGTTATAACAATTTCACTGTCAGCTGAAGTGACCGAATTACTTCTAATTAATCTGATGGTCTACTAGAGCAAGTATTTTGATATAGAGATAGATAGATAGATAGATAAATAGATAGATAGATAGATAGATAGATAGATAGATAGATAGATAGATAGATAGATAGGTAATTATACTCATTTGGGCTTGCTAACATAGTATGGGTACGGGTACTCTTTTTAACAGAAATTATAGAAAATTATGCTGACTTATATCCCCAACCAGGCCATTAATCTTCCTTATAACATTTTAAACAAGTCTATTCAGGCATCGATTATGGCCTCAATCCTGCCACCAGCGCTGCCAGCAGTCACACTGGCTTAAAGAGATCTGCCCCATGGGCACAGACCTTCATCTCCTTTCACATTGCGTCTCGGGTTTTGCACATTCACTCTGCTGTAAAGCTACAAAGACAAAACACCTCCACAAGAAAGGAAGTGCTGCACACTAACCCTGCACTAATCATAGCCCATTTACAAACTAATGCTACACCTTACTGTTAATTTTAAAAGAGGTGAGGGTTTTCTTTAATTTTGTATTTCACAAGCATCATTTTAAGAGTTGCAAAGCCTTTCAGAGACGCACTGCTCATTCTATTCCCCCACATTTTAACACCCATTTGAAAAATTAATATTAACACTCTGAAACGTACTTTTCTGCTTGAATATATTCTTAAAATATCTCTCCGTCTCTTATTTTCCCATTCACCAATTCAGCAACACTGTCAGTTTCTGATGATTTAATATAAAATATATGAAGCTAATTGCAGAACACAAGACATCACAAACTGTGGTTTTCTAAACTTTAATTATTGTGGTTTCACAGGCTGCTATTCCCTGCAATCTAGGAAGTGGTTAGACGTGGGGCTTATTATCAGTTTAAGTGAAAAGCCAAAGTGTGAGGCATTGGTTGCACCTGAATTTTCCAGCCCATAAGAAATATGACTTTTTGTGAACTGCAGACATTGTACAAGGAAATGAAAATGATTTGCTGCCTTAGCCTACTAGACTGAAAGATACTGGCTAACCACAAGTTTACCTTTTGACCAAGACAAAGTGTATTTCACAGCCATGGCATTGAAAATGTCATCCCTGACACATCACTATCTTAGAAATAAGCCCAATAAGAAGGTAAACTAGGATGATAATAAAAAGGCATTATTTACAAGCATTGACCACTGAATACATATCTTGGTATGGCTTTTCCAGGGCATGATGGACAGACACTGCAAGAAGAGGGCAAGGAGGGAAGTGACTTTGCAAGGAAACACTGGTCAAGGACACTCCCTGAAGAGATCTGCATGGCTAATTCTTCCACCTGCCCTACACAGTGCAGCACATTGAGATGATCTGCTTGTTTAAATAAGTATAGAAACACATTCTGAAGGTTCTCACTACCAAAAATGAAACATAATTGAGATGCTCTGCAAGAATTACACTTACAAAACAATGTTAAACAAGTTGGGTAAAGCAACTGGTGACTGCTATGCTTTGCTGAAGGAAGACTGAGTCTCGTATTTGGAGAAAATATTTTGTTTTTGTAAATGTTTGTACGTTTGAGATACCTAATTGCCAAGAAGACAGTATTATGTTCTTAGCCTTTTTTCATTATTTACTATTTAATTTGAAGCTACTTTGCATCTTTCAGATTATCTTTGTAGTCCCAGTGGACAAACAAGGATTTGAATGAACAAATTAGGATGCATGAGCACTACCCACTTGGGGAACGGGAGGGAAGACAAATTGCCATTTCAAGTACATCACCTTAAACTTAATGTAAATTGCCTGAATTTAGATGAGTATAAATTCCCTTTGTAAGGTTATATTTCAGTTAAGAATTCAGAAGACCACATTTTGCCATTTAACAATTAAGGTTATATTCTCTTCTCAAACAATATTAGACATGGGTTACCTTAGCAACTATTATGTTGTCAAAGGGAATACTGAAAAATGAGAAATGAGGATATTTTAGTAAGCAACTAAAATACGGACAACTCTTTTCTTTTTTCCTCCTACAAGTCAACTTCTCCCACAGAAAATTAAACCAAGATTTTGGGATATACACTGATTGTAATCTCAGAATGAGAGCATCAATACTCTTTTTAACCTGATCAGCATCAAAGTTTAATTATTCCAAGCAATCTTCATTACTGAATCTGGTCCATGATGTATAATTCACTTAATTAGGAGATTAGAGGAATAGGTGTAATACATACATATAGGGAAACAATTATTTGTCAATTAACTTACCAATATATTTTTTAAAAAGCTAAGGAAACCCCACCAAAATCTATTGAAGGTTGAATAATGTGACCATTATTCTGATGATGTGGTCATTGTTTGCCAGACTCACATTACTCCTGTTGAAGGCAATGGGAACTGCTTGTTTAAAAATATGTTACTAGTCACATTGTACATGACAAAAACACTAGAATCAAAACTTCCAAAGATTTCAAGCTTATAAATTGGAAAGTAAATTATTATTATTTCAATTTCAAAAGTGTGGTATATAAATCGAAATAATGTACATTAAAATTGCATGCAATAAAAAATTCAAGTTGGTGCATTGTTAAAATAACTTTAAAATACAGTTTTTCACCTGACGAAGCCCACAGGAACACCATTTGTAAACAAAGTTATCTAACCATGACAATTTGGCACTATAGCAATTGCCAGCTTTCACCCCTTGGGTAACTTGACTATTATTTTCTCTTTCTCCTCTGAACCTCAATACTTGGCAGAATAGAGCTGCCATCCTTTACCTGCAGAAAGAAAAATAGTAGAAATTGCTACACTGCAAGAAGCCATGGCCTATGGCAGACTGTAACTGGGGACAAAACACTGCACATGACAAAGTCAGAGCAGGGTATAAAAGATTTAAATGAAAAGTCGACATGCTGTGCCTCATCCAAGATGTGCTGCTTCCTAGTTCTCTTTGGGGATTTTCTAATTGCTTGATTACTAATTCTCTAATTGCTTGATTAGAAGATTACCTTTTGTACATATTTAACAAAGGAGAGAACAGTGGAGACGTCTTTAAAAAGTAATTGTACCCTCATAATTTATTAGGGAATCAGATTTAGAGAAATATTAAGAAAGTAATGGTGTTATTAAAATTAATTTTCTCTGGTTTCAGATTTTTATGATGACTACACCTTAATAATAAGTCCCGCTTTCAAAATGAACCACAAAATTTAGGCCAGTTCCATCTATAAAGTATCCATGAGCATTTTTGTATAGTAATGGTTTTGTAAATTGTGGCTTTGTATGACTTGTTTAATGATGCTCCTTAGATGGTGTTTTAAAATTATCATCCACTGTTCTGAAATGCAGAGAAAGGCTGGTCCTGTTCACACTTTGATAGCTTTCAATGTATTGACTTTTCAAATTCTCTTGTAATTTGTAAACAGTTACAGGTAATGCAATATCAAACTCTATAATGGAAATTTTAAGATCTTTTTCCTCTTTAAAAACAAGTCTCTTTTCCCATTTAATGAATGTAGTTCTTAAAATCAATGTAGTTCTTAAAAATGTTAGAATCACTAGTAAAAGAATGCAATTCACTCCGTGAAGTAGCCTTTGCACAAGATTCAGGCTCACCTGTCTCTCACATTTGCAAAATATTGGGCATTCATTCCAATCACCTCTCTCACATCGAAGATGTACAGGTTTGTTCCTTATATTCTAACATATTTAGATACGTTTCATGAGCAAAGTAGGAAATTACTTCAAAAATTTGTATTTTCTCTCATCTGTGTAAATACCTAGCTGTGAATGTAACTAAATTTCTTAATGACAGTTGGGAACACAATTGAAAAACTTTGAAAAAATTTTAGTTGTCTTTGTATTGTTGACTTGACCATTTATCTTTGATTTTTGGTGAAAAGCTGAGCACTAAAGTGCTGAAACACTGAAACACTCTGAAGCGTTTTATACTAGACAACAGTTTCAAAACACTCTCAGGAACCTTAATTCTACATTAATATTGCCTCAAAGATATACTGGTGTTTTAGGCACCCAATTGCAAAGGGTTTTTTTCCTACATGAAAGTTGCCTATGAATTTCTTAAGCAGAAAGGCAATTAAATAAAGTAAATACAGTATTTAAAGTTATATACATTGACAGAGTGCAAACAAGAGGAGATCAATGACAGATTTACTTTAACTAAAAGACAAGAATTCCAAGCCAAAAAGGCATTACACAGATGACTTAAGAACAGGAAGTATTTTATTATTGACTTTTGATTACCCAGAACACCTCACACTGAAAAGCCCAAAGACAAATATGCACACAAAAATCAGAAGTGCTCAGCAGATCACAATGATTTTCAGAAGATAAGCAAGGGCAACCCTATTAACAGCTTACATATTAAAAGATTACATATATGTGGCTAACTGTCCTTCCAGTAAGAAAGTTAAAAGTTATTTGGCATTTGATCCTTTGCTCTCAAGAAATATAGATGATGACTGAGTGGGTTTGATAATTTGGCTCAAGTCAGGTATCTTACTCTCCTTGGCTACCTAGTCATTTTGGTTCTGCCAGTCAGCAGGGAAGTTCAGGGGTGGTTGCACAGAATTTGCAAAAATCATTTGCAAATAAATTTTAAATTTTAGGGGTTTTCAAGTTTCAAAAACAGTGGCCTTTTTAACACTCACATGCACACACAGTAAGAAAAATAGTGAAAATAAAACATTTGAAAATTCAAATTCAGGAATTGCATTTACTATGTCAACCATTCAGTTAACTGACAATATTGATTTCTAATAAAATTACCTTAGCACAGTCTTTTTAAAGATGGTCATGATTTTTCAAGGGTGCTCATTACATTATTAGATGAATATTTAGAATAAGAGATATGTACTGAGAAACTCTAAAGCTAAGTGCTGCCAAAAGACACCTGAGCTAGGTGCTGAACAATAAATCACCTTTTTGATTTTATTGTCTACACCATTACACTGAAAATTCCTTATCCTCGTAACAGACCCACTCAGATGAGACCCAAGAACTGCTGTAAGTGATCTCAGGGTAGAGTTATTAAAGAGGTGCCCCAAGGAACCCTTTTGCAGCTGAAAGGGGAAAGCCATTAGGATCCACCAACCTCCACAGTGCCTGTAGGATTGTATGCAAGATTTCTTGGAAAGGCTGTGTCATCTGCTTTTACACCTCCACCTTTCAAGTGCCTTTAAACCTGGTTTTTCATGCATTAAAACATCCCTTCAACACGAAGACCAGCATTCTATTTCTCCTCATATATGATCTTTACTCTTTTTCTTCCTGTGATTCATCGCTCAGCTCAAAAGCAGAGTGAAACGCATAGTCAAGCCTCTGGAAATGTCTTTTGCCAAACATACTTCCCTCCATTTCCACATGAAAGTTTTTTTTAAATTTAATTTTGTTTTTAAACAATTACAGTCATTCAACAACATTAGCCAGCTAGGAGCAAACATGGAAGCAGATTTCCTGAATTCCTTGTCTACTACCTTAGGCTGAGATAATTGCAAGAACAGATGTGACAGCTTTGTGATTTTCTAGACTTTCCCATGAAAACAAAACTGAAAGCTTCTCAACAACAATCCCCGCTTCTTCAGCCAAACCTTTCATCATCATCATTAAAAAGGTTTTGAGCACTTATAAAAGCTAACAAATGACAGCTCATAATCCCCATCTGTAACACCAGAGGCCAGGTACTGCAAAGACAAGACAGGTGCAAATTTTGGTATTCCCATAGTGCTTATTATCTATCCCTTTTTAGAAACAAAAGGATTTGTCTTAACACCACTACCAATATCTCACATTAATCTTCCCACAAGAAAACTCTTACCCTGAAGCTACTACACAGTGTTATTACTCTGTCAAGAATTTTTCTCCTGAATTTAAAGAGGTGCTTATACCAGCCTGTGGAGGTAGACTGTGCTGTAAGTCATCTACAGAAGCTGCTCCACAGCTGAGTTCATCCCAAATGTCTAGAGCTGCCCCCAACAGAGCTCTACCATGTGAAAAATAAATTAAAGAAAAAATAAACTGAGAAGTTGCACTTTTCTATCCCAAATTCTTTCATGTCATTTCTGCTTTTGCCTTTTCCTACCAGAATCACAGTAAGAAAATTTAGCACAGTACACACAACTCTAATTAGTTATTGCCTCTTTTTCTGGGGTGAGGCAATGGATAGGAGAGTATTAAGACACTAATAATGAATAGGGATAGAACATGAATGCACCTGAAAGGCATAATGGAAAACTATGGTGGTGCCTGAAACCTAATATCAAATGTACTTTTTTTCAACTAGGAACTATATCAGAAACAACATCTCAGTATTTGAAAGAAAAATAAAATTCTAGGACTGTCCCAGTTACGCAGGGGGATTAGTTTGAGGATGTGACAGAATCACTTTGCTTTGGAATTTGTAGAGAAGCCATCAGCATGCTTTCTCAAAAATGTTGATCCTGAAAATTGGAAAAGGGATAGTCAACTAGATGATTCTGTAGTACTTAGAGCATAAAAAATAAAGGTTGCTAAAAAAATTTGGAGAAGAGGAAGGCTGTGTTGAGAGTTCTTTGGGGTTTTTGTCTGGGTTTTATAATGGGATTTTTGTGTGTGGACTTTTTGTTGCCTTTTTTGGTTTGGTTGCATTTTTTTGGGGGTGGGTGGTGGTTTGGGTTTTTTAAACCAAACATATCAAGTGAGAAGTATCCTAGAAAATATTTAGTAAAGGATTAAGTAAAAAATCACACAAAAATAATTGGGACAATGCATTGTTTAAGATAGACATGATCAATTAGATTGAGCCAATAAATTTTAACCATGATTACAGAATAATTTTGAAAGACTAAAGGAACATTTTAGCATCATTGTGAAATTTTTCTGTAGAAGTAGCATCCAAAGCTCCAATTACATGACATCATTGAGTTTACAGTTGAAGAGTGACTTTTTATATACATACAGATTACTCTTAAGTCACAGAGTTGCTTTATTTTTTTTTTTGTTTGAGGTGCCTCATAGAAAACCTTTAAATTTTTGAAAACAGTAGAGTACACAACATTAAAATTTACACTAGAACACTACAATCAAGTAAATGATAGACCACATAACAGTAAAACTAATTTCCAAGTTAAATATGCATACATAAATGTCTATGCTGAAATGCTACGAGACACACTAATAAAGTTTCTAAATACTAAAAGAGAGTCCCTGACAATATAAATACTCATTACTAAATGGAAATCTAATAAAAGCCTTTAGGTAATTTAGAGAAAATGAAGAACAGAGATTGTCTCATGTGTTTGAAATACTTTTCCAATAGGCTTTCTAAACTTTTTCACTTCTTAGGGAATTTAAGAGGTTTAAACATTGTTTCCACTGAATCATCCTATGGTCTGCTTTCATGTGGGAGGAGAGGGTTAATATGTGATCAAAGACAAAATTTGGGACAAGGAGAAGTAAAGGTTACCTGCTTTTAGTGACAGTTCCATTACCCCATGTCTTGTTTATGGTAATAATTTCTGCTTGAAACAAGTTGACATAGACTGATCTAACTTGGACAAAATACTCTGGACAACTCTGGACAACTAAAAGGAAAGTAGCTTTCACAAGGTCTTCTCCATGTCACTTCTTGTGATTGACCCTCAATACTTCCTTTCAAAAAAAAAAAAAAAAAAAAAAAACCCAAACCCAAAAATAAAAGTTCTAAGACTTATATAAATGTTCCATAAACAAAACCACTTTGATACTTGCTGAACACTCCTGAATTTTTCAGGAAGAAAAGTTGTACAGAACTTGTTGAGTAGAAAAAAAAACCACCAAAGCATGACATTTGAGGTAATGCAATTGCATTTAATTTTGAAATTACTGCTACTTATTTAGAAATAAGAAAATTAGCTGATTTTTTAATCTCAACTCCCAAATCAATAAATTAAATCTTAGTCAAATATATGATAATTTGGTAAAAAAGTTTTATCCAAGGAAACAAAATTACTTTTTTCCACAAACAATCAATGAAACAATTTGTGATTCTTCTCAGCCTGAGTCACTGTAAGGCTTACCCCAGAAAAATACAAAAGAAATGGTTTATACTACATATACTACGTGAGAAATTACATTCAGATTTTGTCCAAAGGGAACCTTGTCCTTCAGAGTACAAAACTTGCTATCAGATAAGTATACTCATTCCTTTTAAGAACTAAATGATAGCACCAAATAGTTCAAAATGTCACTCTTCGAGTCCCAGAAAATCTACACTGACACCTCAGGTTGTGGAGGTTAAGGATACACTTCCATGGACTTCTGTGCAGGCTCACAATTTTGCTATATTCCTGTCTAACCTTGTCTTTCTGCGAGTGCGCTTCACACACACAGATCTTCATGATGACAAACTTTTTATGATGTCCGTGGGACTGAATGATATATGGTCAGAGGAAAAAAAGACATTATGATTTAATTAGAAAGTTTACTTCAGAGGTTCTTTCGCCTCAAATATTTGTTTTTTGCCACCACTCATTTTAGTCCCACGGATAATAGCCACCCTCAGTTTGTACTTTTTGTATTTTTTTTTTTTTTGACACCTGAAGCATTTCATTCCTGTCTATGTATTTTGGGGTAATACTTAATGTCTCATCTAAGAAATTATCTCATCTAAGACCTAAAGCACAAGTTTAATGCAAAATTAGATCTCCAAGGAAAAAACTAGTTCAAAAACATCTTTGATTTACAATGAATTTTTGCCAGACAAAAGAAAATTAATAGATTGAGTTTGCACACTGGAGCATCTTTAGTAGCCTGTTCAATTATCTAGACTAAGGTTTCACTGTACTTAACCAGTGGAAATTCTGAACACAGAGGTTTTGTTTTAGAGTCCTTCCCACCACACCAAGGGTGCTTACACTTCTTTTTCACTTCATGTAGCACTGGGAAGTGCTATATATACACTCTCCTGATTATTCATAACACCTTGGCTTAAACAACCCTGAAATCATTTTATTTCTAAAGCTTTTTGACCACTTCTAAAGAGAGTATAGAAAACCCCTTGTTTAGGAGATCACTACTGTCCTTTATGATATTTCTGGATGGATTTCCAGTTGTTTCAGACATAGTTAAGCATCCCTTGGGCTTCAGTACAAACATGTGAGAAACACACCTGATAGCTGTGAAATCTGTAGACTTGTGAAAGGAAGGGAAAGGAGGGTATGAGCTTTCCTCTCTCTGTTCTACTTTTATGCACTTTTTCTACCAGCATTTAAATTTGATTTGCCTATTTCAATCAACAAGCTCAAATAAAAAGGTTCCACAAAAAAAAGTAACATGCTCAATCCTCAAAGAGCAAAGCTTAGCCAGTTTGGATGAAATAAAGGAAGAATTATTAGATAGTCCTAAAAAGAATATCTATTTAACTTTCATTACTGCTAAAAACAAGAGCGATACTAAAAAATCTCTGCATCAAAAGGGATAAAAAGGAAAACCAAACCAATCTCTTGGACTGAAATCCAGATGGCCAAACAGGTACTGCACCAAAATCCCAAACCACCTGCTAAGTCACTTTTAAACCATGTCAGTCTTTAAGTAGCTCCTTGGAGTTTCATGTTTGCTTGCATAAAAGAGGGTTAAGTCTGTTCTTTGCAAAGATCTTTGGCATGATCTTTGATGACAAATGACATGCTACCATATGCCAAAAAAGAAGGGGAATACAGTCACCCCCAGCTTCAACTTTAACTGGAGCTGCTTTGTTCTGAGTGCCCTGAATAATTAATAACTACTTTGGCAATCAGTCATGCATTCCTTAATGGCACCTCAGGCATCAAGTATCCCATTCACCCGCTCCCTGACTAACAATGGACTTTATTACATCAAGTTTTTTTCTGCCAAACTTGTAACTGACATAGTTTAAACTAAACAAGTCACTAGGAAGCCTGAAGCCCAAATGTATATTATAAGAGTTTGTAAGATTTCCCACAGTTTCATGCAGCTACTATATGGAGCAAGTGAGAAGAAAGGGAAAAGAAATGAAATATGGATTGTTTTTGCAATAAAGTTCTAGGAGGGTTTAGGTGGAATAGTGCTGCCAAAGTCATGACTTCTAATAAATGGATAGCTGGTCAAAATTGAGAACCATCACTAGGCAGCCCTTAGTGAATAAAGCAGCTCACCAGTAAGCACAGAGTAAGTGACAGGGCAGAGCATGAAAGAGTGACTGCAAATAACAGCTGTGCTGAAAGGAGCATAATAATTTTGGAATAACACAAACTACATTTGCTTAATAGGAATAAGCTTTTTCAACGCTTGCTTCCACTTCACGGTATTGCAGGCAAAATTAACTTGCAGCTATGAAACAGAGGAAAGAAAGTGGGAGCAAGAGCAGAATTATAGAAAGTTCCAGACGCAGCCAAGGTACTCAACTTAAAATGAAGGAAATTCAAATTATTAAGCTCTAATTAGCTAGAATCTGAAGAAGAGCTTCATGGTTTTCTTGGGGAGCATTCTGCTTGTATACAGTATGTGCACTGCTTTTATGCAGTGCCTCCCAATCCCATGGAAAACTTTTCTAGAGAATGATGTTGCATCCACTGAGATTGGAATGGCTGTGAGTCCCTTAGAGTGACTAAAACCTAGAAGTAAAGTAATCGGATCAATAGCCATTCTCCTACTACTTATCATGTGAAAAGTTGGTCTGAAATATAATATACAAAGTAAAAAAAAAAACCAAAGAAAAAATATATGCATGATAAATTGCAGCAGATCTAAACAAAGCCATTTCTCTTACTCTAAAAGACCTGAAAATGTGTCCGGTGCCCCTCTCTGTGTGTGGCCTCCAAATACAGAAACAAGCTTGCACTGTTTTATTTCAGTTTTGCTTCATTTCTCCCCAAACAATCTCTCACTGCTAGTCTACCAGGCATCTCCCCCTCCCCACCACTTGTCAAAAAAAATGAGGAAGAAAAAAATTAACTGTTTAGGACCAATACACTGAAGTGAATCTCTTAGTGAATCAGTTATGATTTTGCAAGAATTATTTAAAACTCAAGCTCATTCCAATAGCTGACTTTTTTTGTGGGCATGTGGGAGGGAGGCTGTAAATTTTATTTTCTCTTGAAAAGCTGGATAAGATACCTTTATAGCTGTAAAGAAAACTACTTTTTTTTGCTTCAGTTTTCAACTGCTTTAGGTACAAGAAGCAGGTTTAATCTTGGAACTAAACAATATCTATTTAATTTACAATCTGCTGTCTGAAAGGTGTAATTGTATTCTGCATGACTTATTAGGACATATTTTTTGTTGAAAAAGATCACAGACCTTTTAAAGAGAGGTTTAGAAATTAAAGGATAAGCAGTTGCTATACTGCACATTTTGGGGCTCATTCCAAATTCTTATAACAGCAAGTGGGCTGCTTTTGTCCATTGCATATGTTAAATGTTAGCATTTTTAACATTAGACCACTGTTTTGTGAATGCTGGTAATTTAAATTTTATAACTGGTTTTCTCCATCAAATATTAAGGAATACATTCAGTCCATTTGTCCAGCATGACGTAAAAGAAATTATTCATATACTACTTTGAGGTGCCTTTGTTTAATCAGTTCCACAGAAATGGGATCGTACATAAGTTAGATAGATATGTAGCAGGTAGGGTATAATACTAGAGCTGTGACAATGAAATTTGGCACCAGCCCCACAAACACATGTATTTAGTGATTTTCTTTTATCTTGTTCTAAAAGTAAACATACTTATTACATTCTGCCCTCGAGTGTACCGAAGTTTAATCCTGGCCTTATTTCAAGTTTGGAGACTGACATTTTATTTCATTTTAAAATTTACCATTATCAGGTCATAATATTCTACTAACAAAGGTTATTTTAACTCATAAAAGAGTCAAATATGCAGATCAAACCTTTAGTTACTTTAGGAGTAGTTCCTCCTTAGGCATAAGTATTAAAAATATTTATAGGAGAACAACATATATACATACACACAAACATCCCACCCCCACTACCCTACACTGACACCATCATCAGCACACTAAATATATTCTTCTCAGTAACTGAAATTTTGCTAATGGAGAGAAGGAGTGAAAATGGAAAAAAAACAAAGTCAGCCAAGTGCATTCTGAGTGAAGCACATGTCAGAGGGGTTACAACATGGATTCTTTTGATCAGTTTTTCATTGAGCTTGGAGATATTTTCCACCAACCAAATACCACAGACCACGAGACTACTTAGGAGATTCAAAGTGAATTATGAGGAATTTAACAGAAAATACTTACTCTCTTTAAATATGGAATTCCTATTCTAAAATAAGTCAACTCCTGTTTTCCTCCATTCGAATGTTTCAGGACATCCTCTCATCCTTAAAATTCTGTAAACTCTTTTTTTTTTTGCTATCACAGATCTTTCATTTGGTGAAAAACAGATAACAGAAAACTGTTGACAGTGAAGTCAGTCACATTTTAGACAATGACTGTTTTAATACTTGTGATTTACAAGCTTTAAGCAACGTTAAAGAGAAGCCCAAAGTACAGTTTACATGGAAAATGCAGTGGAAAATGAGTATTATGGATTGTCTGCTTTGTCTCAATAATAAAACTATCCAGAAGCATAAGAACTCTTCTGTTTGGGAACTAGGTATTATTATTTGGTTGAGTATGTCTAATAGTAGCTTACTAATAAAAACATTAATTTCTTCAGTTTCTTTTTTGTAACTTCCCAATCCTCTTTCAACATCACACTGCTGATTCATAAACTGACTTTTCTTTTTCTCAAAGCTGGAATTCTTTTTTTTTCCACAGTACAGTATTAGGAATGCAAACATTTTACTGAAGTTTCCACACAAACAACCGAGCCCACAACTTCCCAGTCCAAAGCCATCCAAGAAGAACCACAGGAACACTCAGTTAAAAAACAGAAACAAAATGTACAATTCAGGAAGACAGATTGTGCACTATTATTATTAGAATAAAGAAATAAACAGTAATTAATCTTAACCTATTAAAAGATTCTTTTGAGCTACCACTTCGAAGATTTTATATCCTGAAATGTTTCGATCTGAAACATGTTACTTACTGGCATAAGAAGTGTATAATGGATGCAGAATCCAGGTTCAGAAGGAAAATATTCATCAGACACAAATCTTATTCTGATCTGATTTCCTTTGGAGATTTGTCTGCTTGGCACAGTACTGGAACCACACCAGCGCCCTAAAACAGTGCCATCACTAGGCTCTTCAACTTCTACAAAGTCATACCTGAACAGAAAAGAAAATACAATGTTTATTCACTGACAAAAATTCTATAAACTTCCTAATTTAACCAATAAACTGACTGTGCAATTTTTCATTTTTAAACGCTAGAAGTATGCTGCCAAAACCAGCTATTTTAAACTTAGCTCCCAAGTTGCTACTGACTTACATACATAATAAAATCATGCAGTGAGGTTATAAAAATAAAAGCAGAGTTAGCATTTTGAAGAGACCCAAGTGTACGGTTTTGCTTCTTGTACAGAAAGCAATTACCACATGTGTGATAGGGCAGTATAAAGTCAGAGGAAAAAAGACTCTAATTGCCTGAATGACACAGTAACTCATACTGCGATGTCACCAGCAGTACCCTGCATGCCACCAGGGAAAGTTCAGGGCCTTTTTGGTATGGAAAACTTGAATAACTTCCTAGAAGTTAAGGTGGCTTAGGGAAACTTGGATGGAGTTTATGCATATCCCAATGAGACATCAGTTCAGCAAAGACCTAGACCCCTCTGCATGTCAGAAAGAACCTGGTATTTTGGAAATATTGACAAGAGACATATGGGTTGGGAACTTTGAGGGAATGAAACATATTAAGTTTGATTTAGTTTCATTGTTTTTAACATGTGGTCTGGGTCTCCCTGGGGATCTGTGAACAACTTCAACCAGATCCATGAAAGGTAACTAAGACATGCCAGTCAATCATCAATAAGCTTCAGTGTTGCATACAAAGGTCCTCGTTTTCACTGGAAGTGTTTAGTGGGTCCCCAAGCCATAAAAACATTGAAAGCCACTGCTCTAGAAGGTACATCTGGTTTCGGTGCTTTAACCTGCTTCATGTCAGTTCCCCAGCTGACCACTGACAGAATAAACACTGAGCATTTCAGCTGCATTTGCCCTGCTTCAGCTTGAAACCCCCAGAGCCCCAGTGGCAGCAAGGCTCGGTGGTTTGGGAAGGTGTGTGCTGGTTAAAGTAGGGCAAGTGCTTGGATGTTCTCAGCTGCAACTTCCCGAGCCAAGTTTTTACTTTTAAACCACAATTTGTATCCTAAGCACGAGCATAACAAACCTCTGAGAAAGTTTTGAGGCTTCTGATATTTTTATGTTCTCTTGCATGTGTAGTCATATATTAAATACATCTCACATAAATCTAAATTTGTAAATAGCAGAGTCCTTTTCAAGGGTACAAACAGTCCTACCTCTGATGATAGCACAGGCTCATATTTTAAAAAAACATGCGCACACACACTCTACCAAATATGCCAAACTATATTTAATGTGAAAATTATTACCTCATAAACATTTTCTACTAAAGCTTTTCTGGATTTTTTTTTTCAGTAAATCTAATCTTTATAATGATTCCCAGTTCCCCAGTTAGACAGCAGGCAATAAATTCTTGTGTTGCATGTTTGTGCAAGACTGACTTGCACATTTATTATCTCCATTTAAAGGACCACTATTTTTTCCACTTAATTAAAAATGAATGCAATGAATATGCTCATTAACTGTGTTCAAAATCCATTACTGCCATGTACCACAGTTTTAAATCTTTGTTGAACTTATGATACTAATTACTTTATCATTATCTTTTTTCCCCCCAAACACGAACTAATTCCTTTCACAGATCCACCAGTGTTTTTACTTTATGATCAGGTATACAACCTATTACAAAAGGCAATGTGTACATTAATTGTACTAAGGCCTAAGGGCTCAACACATTTATCAAATTTATTTTGAGCACTGAGCTTTTTTTCTTTCCAAGATCAGCTTATGAAGTTTCTAAAGACGCCCTTTTTTATTTTTCTAGTTAAGAACATGAAATAATTACCTACCTTTCTTATTTTTAAAGAGTGAAATAAGCTAATATTTACATTTATTGACTTAGGTTTAAGATATTGAGGGGAGTCAGGGGGCTTAGTGATTTTACCTAACTTGCAATGCTTTTTATTGCACCCTTTGGTCTTCTGGTACACCTGAAGTAAAAAAGAAACTCAAATTCCACAGTTTAAATCCTAGACCCTTCAAATAAAGGTTAATTAATTCCATTAGTAGAGAGGTAAACTTGAGGGAAGTAAGAATTTTGAAAAACTAAATAAAATTCAGCTTGGATAATGGCATTTTTAGCCAGTAACTTTAGTCCTGTCAGTTATCTAGGCTAAATATGCTAAAAGAGCCTGCCAAAAGAGCCTTCTGTGCAACTAAAATTCCTCACATCACACATCTGGACCGACCTCTGAACTTTCTGTAAAAGCAACAAAACAAAGTAGTTCAGATGTTTTAGCATTTACATTGTGTTATGTAATTTTGCAGCTGATGTCACAGGGCTAAGGAGCAGCAGAGACAATAGCACAGCCACAGAAATTTATTTCCCCATCAAGAGAAGAGTGTAGTTGAAGCACAAGAGAGCTAGGATAAATAACCAAAAACTGAGAAGCTATTTTCCACCTGCAATGGAGTAAAAAAAATGTTAAAATGCATGTTGAACTTAACAACAGAGAAACCTTCTTTTCTTTGCAGTACACAAAGGAGCAAGCACAATCCTCTTTGACAATGACTAAAGAAATGCTCTGGTGCGGTATCTGTAATATTTTAAAAATATTACTAACTAAAATTTATGCCAAAGAGGCAGCCCAATCTCCTTTCCTGGGACAAAAGATGCTTTTGCCTTTAGGCATGATGCCCACAATGCCTTCCCTTATACCTGTTGCAGAACACGTACTCCCCTCCCCTATAAGGCCCAGGTGCCTGGGAACATGGATTGAATTAACAACCTGAACAGAGACAATTTACTGGAAAGGAGCAAGGAAGCAACATAAGCAGCTCAAAGCTTCAGCAGCTTTCCAACCAGGAAATGTATTTTCCAAGGGTATGTGTTTTCCTCTCCTCTCTATATGTTTTTTCTGTGGTTTATACTGTCATTTCCTAAACATATTCTGACAGGCTGTTTACCTTGGCTTGCAGTTTTGTGACCTTTCTATGGCTTCCCTCTGCCTCCAGAATTCCACAAATATGTCAAAAAATGTAAGAAGCAAAAACACACCAGGTAAAACACTTTGTCATTATCAGTGGTGGTGTCGGATCTTTCCATCTGTATAGAGATATGTGCTAAACAAAAATCTAGGGATCCCAATAAAAGTGTGATAGCTGAAATTTATTTTTCCTTCCCCTTTTTATAAGAACATGTATAGGGTTTTTTAAAATTAAGAAATAAGGAGCTGTTAACAATCCCTATCAATTTTTTTTACAGCATTTCGTGGGGCAATGTAATGTTTCTGTTCCAACTTGTTATTTAAAGCACATAGAATTCTGAGGTTTTCCTGGTGTTGGCATAGCACACCCACCTGCAGAACCAAAACATCCAAGGTCCTCTGGCAGTTCACCAGACAAACTGTTGCAAAATAGTACTGAGATGGTTTGGACAGCTTCAATTTTGGAAACACTGGAAATTACTAAAAACTGTCATCATGAAAATATAATTTTGATATTTTACTAATCAGAATTTTAACACCATCATTCTAAAGTAAACTTTGCTTCCCTCTTCCACCTTTATTTGAAATAATTTTTAGTTCTGCTATTGAAATATTTATATTTCCTATGGAACAAAATTCTTGGTTTCCATCATTTGACATGACTGTGCACTTGTATAGACAAAAATGTGAGGTACTGGTGATACCTTACATAGTCTTCACTTCTTAGATAATTTTTAAATCACATCTGCAAGTAACAATATTGCTCTTTGTAAAATAAACATATTTGCTTATAGAGGAAAGTAAGGCCAAATATCTAACTTGAAGACATTGTTTTCAAAGCTTGGCAGGTTCATGTTTATCAGAGTGGAAAAGGGAACACTGGAGCAGGACAGAGGCACTCAAATCCATGGTATCTAACAGCAGCTTTGTTATTCCCTGCAGGCCAATATGCAGCAAAAAAAGTGTGATAGGAAAAGAGGAATGCAGAGTTTATGACAAAGGGCAAAGGGAAAATAGGAGGACCCCAAGAAGGAAGAAGAGGACAGAGTGGCACGCTGGATTAGAGAAAAAAATGTGTTTCAGGCAAGCAACAAGCCTACAGATATAGCAATACAGCTGTAAAAAGAAAAGCATGCTGTATCATTCATTCAACAGGTGAAGAACTTTCTTTTCTAATACCAATACTGCCCCACTCACTGACACAAAATTAAGTTTTCCTCAAAGACAAAGGCACAGACACAAAAGATACATCACGTGAGATGAAAATCAAAATGACACAAAATTTAAGTCATCAGTAATAATGAAACTGCAGGTACTTGTGCACTACTTTTCAGTTTATCTAAGAGGATATTTTACTTCTGGTATTATTTTTTTCTTTGCAATGTGACTGGGTCAGGCAGTACAACCACTTTTGCCAAAGTCTGCAAGCTTCAAAGAGCTGCTTAATTAATTCCATTGGCTTTCAAATGCATTAATTTACACCATACTGTTTCGTATTTGTTGCCAGACAGAAATATCTCAGACTGGGAAAGACTGGCCCATTCAGTCCAGTCCCCCATTCAGCCCAGTAGGTACAAGGTTTCTGAAACTGAAAACCACTAGCAGCGCAAACCATTAAAAATTACATATTCATAACTTCATTTGCCAGACAGGCAGCAGAAAAAAGAAATCAGAAAGCAGATTTCCTAGAGGTACAGAAGGGAGGTGGCACCTTGACTGAAATGATGGCTCTGTGACAGCACCAGCAACTACTCCATATACAACAAAAGTTCAATTGAAATTATTCTGCTCGATATTATCAGAAATGTCTAACTGGGGCTACTTTGACAGTAAAGTCAGGATACTGGAAGAAAACATTTTTCAAAAACTAGCCAATGTAAAATTTTAACAATTTAAAATATTTGCTCTGGATTTTTTCTCTCCAATATAAACTACTGAGCAAAGTTACCCAGAGTCATTTGACTGCAGTTCTTGAGGCTCACAACATGGGTAATTTACCCTAGGACTCACCCTCTTTAGGAGGATTTGGCATAGCCTTCCACTCTTAAACAAGAGGAAACTCCTTTGGATATCATTACAGATCATCTAACAATTGAGAAGAGAGTCACATTCTATGATTTCTGTCATGAAACCACCATACTTCTGTTTTAATATATAAACAGAGAAAAGATGATGGAACAGCAGTGATTTGATGTGAAATAAATTTCCATAGTAATTTCTGTATTTGCTGATCTTATACACACTGTGTCATAACAGCCACTGGAAAGAAACAGCAAACCCAGATATAGTCCAAATAAATAACTGATGAGGTCAGTTTTTGTACTCAGAAAATTATGTTTAATTATATACAAACATCACTTCTAGCAGTAGACATCACTTCCAGCCAACGAATGAGCCTAAAACCCCCAAGTATCCTGCCATGTCTACATTTTCCATGAAATAGAGACACTCAAGGTATAAACAGAGAACATTTCTAACTGCCATTCACCAAATATGGATTGTGGTTTCTGCGCCAACCTACTCTGAATACATCTATTTTAGAATATGCGGCACTGTGTATTAGGAGCTGCCTTATGGAAACACGGATTCATTCACAAACGTTACACGGTTGCCATGGCTCTCCCTGTTTAATCTTTTCTCACAGTGATTAGTAACAGCCTGAGGCTTCTAACACAACCACACAACTCTCTCTGTATTTCTACCTTGTTATTTAGGATACATGGGGAAAAAAAAAGTTTAATCCTCAGATTTCGATTCTCTTCCCTTTCATCGCTATAAGCCACTTTGATCATAAATATACACTTACCACATTACAAGTGAAAAGGAAAAACAAGACAGAGTTCAAACCCCCAAATTCTACTCTTCAAACATTCAAACTCTTTTCATGGAAAGGATGCACTGGTTGTTTGATATGGAGAAATTAACTTTGCATTACCATGCTCGAGTCTACCAGAAAATATATTTCCATTTTCTGTGGATCTGCTGAAAAGTGGAGGTATCATGTGAAGCTGAGAAACATACATTTTGCAGCTTTTGTCCCTTGGTGCATGCATTTTGACACTGCATGCAACAGTAAGAAACCCAAAGAAATGTGTCTCTTCTCCCCAGAACTCCCCTTTGTGTCAAGTTTACTTCAGTGCCAGTTAAGAAACTGCAAGTTGCTAAAAACATCTAGTTTTCCTGATGATTAGGAAGCTGGCACACAAGCAACTGTAGGAAATAAATCATCATGAGTGGTATCTAGGTGAACTGGTAAGAACTTATGTATCTCTACCATAAGCATATGAATAACATGTAGCCTTTGAAAGTGACATCTGCCTTTCCGGGATGAAAGGACTTTAACTTTTCCACAAGAATGAGAAATTGTAAAGTAGGTACATTGATAAATGTACTTCAGCCTCTAAATCAAAAACAATTCTATGTTCAGACAGCAAGCTTGCAAGTATTTAAGTATATATTAAACTGCTGATAAGTAGTAGATACTGATTAGGCACACAAACAAGTATTTTCAGGAATACTGAACCACAGAATTCTGCCTCTGCTACAAACAAATTTATACCTGTACAGATTCTACTGACACAGCATTTCAAGCACTTGAAAAAGAATCTTATAGAAAGAGACAGTATAATCCTGCAGATCAGAACTGGAGGTAAGGAAAGAAGATCGTTTCCCAAACTCTTCCTTTTAAAAGACCGATTGTCAAATTTCTTAGGAGCTACCTGTGCTTATCTTCACTGTATTACAGAATGACAGTATTCCCAATGCCAGTCAGAATAAGAAATAAATTTAGCTTTTTTAAAATATGGATTAAATTTGGTCCAAAAATGGCATGTTATGAGTAGGACAAAGGTATAAACCAAAAAAGTGCATGACATTTCATACCATCACTACTATTACTATATATTAAAGATTAATTCGAGAAAATTGGCGAGCTTGGAAAAAATGTGCACATACAAATCAGCCTGCAAATGATGCCCCAGTTCATGTACTTACTTTGGCCTTCATCTTAAAATACAAAGAATGAAGTTCAGTGGAGATGAAGGTTCCAAAGATTTCCGACACTTGCAGTTAATATGTTAACCTTGCCTTTTTCCTATCTGACTACAGATTCACCTGTAGTTATATAAAATACAGTAAATAAAGATTCTCCACAAAATTAGAAGTTGTTTGGAAAGGTTATTTTTGAAGGACTAAAAAATGGGTAACATCTACATGAAACCTTTTCTTGCAAGGTTTCACCTCAAATTGTCTACTTCGTGCTTTTCACTGCATACGTGGACCACAGATCTCTTTAGTATTCTGCACAAGTTAGGAATTAAAATAATAACACATGAAACAAAAATGGTAAAAGGACCAAGTATTCTTACTGCTTTGTGCAGTAGCACTCCTATAATCTGTCCTTGTCTCCTGCCACGCAAAATATTACCTGCATTAGTACTGTTATTATTACTACTACTATTATTATTATTATAATCATCTTACAATAAAATATTGGAATGGAAATGACCACCCAAGTTCAGGGTCCTGATGCACTGGACACTGTACTCTCCAAAGCACTTTTGCCTTCATAAAGATGCAGCCGCTGTCTCTCCTCAGAGAGCGAATCAGGTTAGTAAGTATCCTGCACTGTACAGTACCACACATTCCAGATTTTGGAGAACTAAATGCCTTACCAACCTTTTCCCAGGACTCCTCTGTAAAGTTGGGTATATTTTATCTTGGGAATTACAGGGATCATAATAAATCACATGTTCCTACTGTACAGATCAATGTTTTGTAGAAACCAAAAAAACACTAACAGACCTTAGAGTTTCACATTTACAGCCAAGGCTGTAAAGCACTTTTTCTTACCCACTATAAAATTTTTTCTTCTACTCACACTGTTCACAGTGGTCAGTGTATCTGTTCCAGCTTCTGTGAACCCATAACCACATTTTTTACCATTGCTTTTCGAGCAGCATTTAAAATATTTATTCTAATATCCCTAGAATATTATTCTAGTAGAAAGAGTAATTTCTTCTTTATGCACACCCCAAGATATTCCAGGATATAAATCCTGGAACACAGTAATGGCTCCAGTCAATGATGTGCAAACTACTGTCTAAGCAATTTCCTAACATTATTCAAAAGTATAGTTTTGGGTGAAAAAAAACCCAGAAGGAGCATAAGGGACATTTTTAGCAAAGTGAAGATTCACCCAGAGCAGTTCAGGCAGCTTCCCTCCCCCTCAAGCAGCCTCTGATGTTAGAACACCATTACATGTCTGGATAAGTTTCCCATTTTCCCTTTCCTTCCCTGCTTCAGTGGATGCTGGGGCTCTATGTTTATTCAAATGAAAACACCTTAATTTTTTAGCTCAGCAATACAATAACATGTGGCCTCTTGGCAGCTATACCTGCACACAGGATTTACCAATCCAGGACCGACCAGCTGTCACAAAGTCCCATATTCTGCTTCAGGACAGGCTAGTAATTGCTACTCAAATAGAAACTGAAAAAACCTTATAACGTAACTGAACAGGAGCATGAGCCAGGAAAAAAGTGTATTCCCAATCCTAGCATGAGATCATTTTTCACCTAAAGAGTGTAAGAAGTCTCCTCTCAGTTCTGTTTTACTAGTTATAAATTGATGGTCATGAACTTATGCAAATCTATTTTTAGTTCAGCTCCAGTATATGAATCAAAGGCTAGTCTGAAGAGATACATCTTAATAATTGCTGCTACAGTGCTGGTCTCCCTCTTCACATGCTACTGTCATAGAATGAGATGATCTATTAATTTTACATTATAAAACCCCTATGATGCTCCCACATGAGCATCTAATATTTTTTATAATAATGCATCTTTCTTTTCACAGTTTCTGATGCACAGGCATCATCCTGATGATCAGCTGAGAACAGATTAATGCAAATTGCATTATGTTTTACTTCTACTTTATCCTAATAGAGCAGCATCAAGTGCAAGACTGGATTGTTACTAACTTGTTTGACTGACCATTTGCTGGTAATGCTGTCTAACTACAATTGCACTTGAGCAACATATTCTGTTAAAATATTGATGATTCACTTAAAGAAGCAACCACAGCATTTAGTGAGAGGGAGAGAAGAAAGGAAGAGGACAAGGGGAGAAAGATAAAACAGAAAAGCTGCATAACAAGTGAGGAAACACACTGTCCATCTAGGAATAGGACAGTGGGAATGTCTGCTATTCCCATTTAATCCTGCTTATATACCTGACGGTGAGTCTTTCATCATAACTGTACTGAGACTTGGAGTAATCGGCAAACATCAGGAAGGGAGCTGTGTGCTGTGTTTAAACTGGCACACTGAGACACAGTGGGATAACTTTAAATTGTGTTGCTGGGCCTGACTCTGCAGCTTGCATTTGTCTTGACATCAGGACCTAAACTGAGGCACAGCAGGAGCTACAGGTGGCTACAGGGCCTGTCTGTGTCCCTGAGCTCTGGCAGTGATGGCTCACAGTGTGTTTTTCTGCCTCCTGAAAGAAGAGATCTACTTCCATATTTTAGTAAGTGGTGGGGTGGGAGCAGGGGAGCTCCATCAATAACAACTGTTCCCAGTGCACCCGAGACAGAAGCAAGACCAGCAGTTCCACACTCACATTCAAAGAAAATAACTTCAGTCTCCAACATTAGAAATGCTGCCAACTACGGTAACATAAAACAATTTAAGAAGCAATAAATTAAGATTAGGACCGTTTACAAAAATATTTTGATACTGGGGAAACAGTTTGCTTTATTCAAGCAGCTTGCTTGAGATTGAGAGGACCAGAAGGAAATTTTAAGGAGCCTAATTTTTTTTAAATCAATGACTGTAGTCTCTGGTGTGAAAAAGGAGTAAGGGATTATGTCAGCTGCCCACTCATCAGCAACCAAGCTCCTACACACTCACCTGGGCTGTGAAAATAGGTTTCAAATTACTTCCAAAATAATATTTATTGTATTGTCCTCTAGCAACAGTAGATACTAAAAATTAATGCTGCATTTACTGAAATTGAGGGAAAAGTGGGTGGCGCAAGAATGCTGTCACTGAGTTTGTGCAGCATGTCCTGATCACATTACCTGTGCTCTGCTGTCCTCCCATTCCCCTCAGAGAAGCATCTCCCTCACTTTTCCTTTCTTATGTTGCATTCTGATTTGCTTAGAGAATACAATTTTGCAGCTATAAGCCCTTTCTGTAGAACAGAAGAGTTTACTCTTCTTGAAGCTCAGGAAATGTGCGTTACAAAGTAGCCTCAGTTAAAATCATAGCGCTCTTTGCTTTTCTGATATGTTTTTATCTTCTTTTATTGCCTGTGATATCTGCTTTGTCACACTTATAAATCCCTTATCATGAGAATAGTATTAAGCAACTTTTAATAAGCAGTAGAGAACCCAAAAGAAAGGATATACTTCTGGATACAGTACACACCTCTGTCACAGTGTTAACAGTGGACAGTAGATAAACTGGGATTGGGAGCAGCTGGAAGATGAGTTAATGGTTAAATTATGTGGCAATCAAAGAAGAATGTTTTTTTCTGGAATCATGCAATATCCAAAAGAAAGATATTTCTTTAAAAAAACCCAAAAAAACCAAACCACCAAAATCCAACAACATAACAAAAAAGCCCCACTACAGTTTTGTTCAATGAAATCAGAATAGAGAAGAAACAAATCCAGATATTTCTTTTAATACAAAAAACCCACTCATCTTTTCTTCAAAACACTAAGAAAGCAGGAAGCGTAAGTCTATTGGATTCTTCTGTATTCATTAAATTGAAATAATATTGTTACATTTCAACTGACTTGAGAGAAATAACCTTTGTAGTATAAAACTTTTTTCTTTGCATATAAAAGAACAATTTTTAGATAATCAAAGGATTCTGGTCCTAAATCAATCTATCTTCATACAAATTTTGATCCGCATCCCCCACCACTCACCTTCCATTTATATCCGTTCAACATTCAAACCTCTCCTGTACTGGCACTGCTTTTCAGTTGTCTTGCAAATGGATTGAACAATTAAAAATCAAAACCATAAAAAACCACTCTACAAACATCAGAAGAAATTACTCCACCAGCCTGTGTTAACACAATTTTTATGTCTTTTTCTACACACTGTTCCTAATATGCCACATTTCTGCCACTGATAAAACATCAATGCTCCTACAAAGAACTTCAGATTAAATTAGCTACTTCACACTAATTTTCTGCCATCAGTATTTCAATTAAACTAAGGCATTTGAATGCTAGAACTCATCCAAGCCATTTAAATTATATATCCGCCTTTCAGACTTTGAATAAAAATTATTAACAAGTAATTTATGTGCTGGGGAAAAAATTAAATATTTTCCATTGAGGAATGAGAGTTCATATGCTTTTTATAATCCTGTGTATTAATAAATCATTCCTTTCCAAATGGATCTCAGTCATAGAATAGAGCTATAATAAATTTTAACTTAGTTATGGTTTCACTTTTGCAGAAGAAGTTACAGCCAATTATGAGACATTTTAGTATCACTGATATGTAGAGTCACCTAAACAGAGCCCAGCCCACCCTACGTGTTGAATTTCACAGAATCACAGAATATTCTGAGTTGGAAGGGACGCACAAAGATCATCAAGTCCAACTCCAGGCCCTGCACAGGACACCCTAAGAGTCACACCATGTGCCTGAGATCATTGTCCAAATGCTTCTTGAACTCTGTCAGGGTTGGTGCTGTGACCATTTCCCTGGGGAGCCTGTTCCAGCGCCCAGCCACCCTCTGGGGGAAGAACCTTTATCTAATATCCAACTAAACCTCTCCTGACACAGCTTCAGGCCATTCCCTTGGGTCCTGTCCCTGGTCACCACGGAGAGAGATCAGCGTCTGCCCCTCCTCTTCCCCTCACAAGGAAGTTGGAGACTGCCATGAGTCTCCTCCAGGCTGAACAGACCAAGTGACCTGGGATGCTCCTCAAAGGGCTTCTCCTCAGGGTCCTTCACCATCCTCATGGCCCTCCTTTGGACACTCTCTAACAGCTGATTATTTTTTTATATTGTGGCACCCAAAACTGCTCCCAGCACTCGAGGTGAGGCCACCCCAGAGCAGAGCAGAGCAGGACAATCCCCTCCCTTGTCCTGCTGGTGATGCTGTGCCTGATGTCCCCAGGACACGCTTGTCCCTCCAGGCTGCCAAGGCACAGTGACGGAGGTCCCCAGGTCCCTGTCTGTGGCGCTGCTCTCCAGCCCCTCATTCCCCACTCCGTCTGTACACCCAGAGCTGCCCCAGCCCAGCTGCACAATCGGCACTTGCCCCTGTTGAGCTTCATCTCACTGGTGATTATCTCATTAAAAAAACAGGTAGCTAAAATTGAACACACTGAAATTCAAAGGCAACAACTGTAAGAAGAGTTTTAAGGATTCATCTGCACTATAACTTTCATTTCTGTTTTCAAGATTCTCAGAGTTTTGGTACTGAATGTTTTGTGGGTTTCCCCAGTTTGAAGCCTTAAAATTTTTGGGGACTCTCTCTTTTCTGAATTCTCAAATAAAGGTGGCAGCAAAAACCCCTTCATCTTCAGAAATACGTGGGGAAGAAGCAAAAATCCCAGAAGCCCAGCTACTTGGCAACCTTAGACACCATGAATATTGTCTGCACCAATTCCACTTCAAATACAGAGTTCATTTAAAGCTCTTTATGCAGTTATTCAAAGCCAACGTGAACTTTATACTTACTAAGGAGATAACTTCACCCTCTGTAACCACAGTCCATGAGAAGCATTAAACATTGTCTGATAGTAAAGACAGCCCATCAGTTTTGTCCAGAAAACAATTTTCTTGGGAACTAGACCTTGATAAGGAACTTGTTGCCCTCAAAACTCCAGAATTAATACTTACTTTATGTGAAGAGTTAGTTACATTTCTTTCACGAATCTATGCTTGATATTAGTGTGGTCTTCACATATATACCAACATTGACTCTATAATGCACTCAAGTCAAAAAAAGAAAAATTAACTTTTTTTTTCTTCCCCAGGGAGCATGGTGTGGGGTGGAATTTCTTCTGTCTAGAAGAAAATTATGCTGACATTATCCTTTCATGGCTGCACTCTCTCGAGGCCGCAAGGTGCTTCCATAAAAAGAAGCCAAACAGAAGGAAAATTTCTGCTGTCTTTTTACTGAGGAATTAAAGAGTCACAGTTACACATCCATATTCTGTAGTAATAACAAGATTTCTAGTAGTAACAAGTAAGGAAGTTCCACATGGTACAAGTAACTTATTGTGTCTCATATTACACAGAAAGGTCTCTTTGGAAAATTACTTAACAAAACGTTTAGTCTTTTTATTGTGTTCACTATAAATTATCACTGTCTAGCACCCATTTGAAACAAATTATGTAAAAAAAAAAAAAAGAATGCTAAGCAAATATTTTCCTTCTTCATAGCCACAGACAAAAGACAGTATCTGTATGTTTCCTCTTTAATACACTTGTTTCAGTGTTGTCAGACTAAGCCAAATATTCTAATTTTTTAATTCTTATCAACAGTTTCCTAACAATACATCCATTAGGAATGCATATGACTGTTGAAGCAGTCTGGATTACAGTTTCTACCACAGAATCTTGATGTTCCATGAATGGAAGGCAATAGCTCAGTCACAACAGGTCTGAAGTGAAGGCAAGTAGCCTAAGGAAACACTTAGGGAAAGGGGAGGTAGTGAATTTAATACATGTGGCACTGAATAATAATGCATCGTCCTAAGAATACTCAGAGGATGAACATGCCCAGGATTAAAAATTAACTGTTGAACTTGACATGAAGAGGAAAAACAAGTTGCATAGATTTTACCCTATGTTAGCACTGACAGCTGCCTTCAGCTCAACTAATTTTCTGCAGGAAAACGTTCTACATATTCCACATATCAAGTAGACAAGCTTTTAAATTTTTTTCAAGACATTACAGATTATTGCTTTACTTACACATGTAAATGAACACATTCACATGTGCAGCTGCTAAAAGCCTCCCTCCCTCCCAAAACAAACAAGCAAACAAACTATAGTTGATAATTTAAATTATTAGAGGACTAAAGAGAGTTGGAAATTAGTGTAACCATCGTAATATGAAGATACTGGTAAAATGGTATTTATTATTCTACTATCAGTTAGTTTTACAGCCTTTTACTCATGTATTTTATCCTTATCACCTTATCTACAGTAATTGCACTTTGGATTTGTGACACATTTCTGTGTTTTATTATATATAATAAAAGTCAGACTGTAATCATCTGATGATTAGAAAGAACAGCTGCAACCACTACTAAGATGAGCAAATAGAGCCACTACACACACAGGGAGAGAGCAAGTTTGACACATGCTACCAATGGAAGACAGACTCTTTCCTTTTCCTTCCCTGTCACAGCCTTGCATTGTAATGCTCCAATGTACAACCAACTCACATCATCAGAATCACCTTTAAGGGCAACTGGAGCATCCATGTTCTTCTTGGAAGAAAGCTGAATCTCTGCCTTCCTGTCACAGAGGAGTTAATCATAAAGCTGTTATCACTTCATGTTCTTATCGACAGAAAGCAACAAATTTGAACAAGAAGCAACAGCTGAATAAAAATCAGTTTCTGGTCAAGAAGAGTTATGGCAGCTCCTTCACGATAGGAGCTGTCTGGCACAGATATCTAATGGTTTTATGATTAAAAGAGCATTGAGGGGCCAGCACAATGAAAATAATGACCTGTCCTATCAGCTACCATATCAACAGCAGAAAAACTGCATTTTTATTTCACCAGAAAGGGCAGACATATGCAATCCAAATCCACAATGCCTCTGTTTCCTAGAAATTCACTGCCACTTCTATCATGTAAACAGTACTGCAGAAAACACCCAGGAGTTACATACTTCTCCTTTTTGTTTGTTTGGTTTGCAGGGGGATTTTTTCTGCCTGTAACATTTTTCTTTTGCAAGTCACAACTGAAATCAAACAAAGTGTATGAATCTGAAATTACTGCAGTTTTGCAGAGATTTATATATCCCTACCGTCAACCAAATAACCTAAATCTCTTCTAGACGTATGCATGGATCTAGTTGCCAAATAAAGTGCAGTTTGTGTTCACTTTGGAAAGAACACAGTGGGATTCTTAACATTTTGTCCATAGGAAGGATCAAGTGCAGATGAAGTAGAACTATTGTAAAAAGAACAAACATTGACTGTCTTTTAAGGAATGCAAACATGACCTGCATGAATTTCAAGTACATCACCACTGTAAAACCAGGATAAAAACCACCTGGTGAAATACAGGCAGAATAGCAGAATTTTATTTTAAAAAACCTATAATTTAAACTTTTTTTCTAAAATGTACACAGCAATCATACTTAAGACTGTTGAGAATTAGCACAACACACATTAATGCCATTACAGGTGAGGCTGAATCAGGAGGTCTGGCCTTAAACATAGAATTTGTTTTAATGCAAATTTGTTACATTCGTACATTACATTAGTAAATACTGTAAAAGTAAATGGCAAGTAAAAACAGAGTGGAAAGCCATGCAGGATAATTTTGATTTACATTTGGGAAAATATTTGAAGTAGAGGCCAGACTGGTACCTGCAATATAGCTGTACAATGTGATATTTGCTCTAGATGAAAAGACTTCACTGAATAGCTTGAGAAGTTAGAACTGACTTTGAAGAAATCCGAATGCGGAGGTCAGCCAGATAGAGGAAAAAACTTGCTATAGCTTCAGGATACATCTATGACATTTTTTATTCACCACTACCATAGTATTCCTGTTACAGAACTATGTTAAACAAAGAACACTTCTGCAACTGGATATGTTTGAGTTCAATTTTTCTCCAAAGTATGAGCAATATTTCAATTACTATGAGACTGAAAGACTGTTAATTATCTTAAGCTGATGTACTCCAGCATATCCTCTCATCGGCCCTGTGAGCTGACGCTGCAGGGCACCACAGTCTACAGCGATGATGGAGAAAGCTCTGGCATTACCCAGAATGAGCAGCTTAAGGAACAGGTAGAGGAAGCGAAAACTGTGACAACGACCACGGCAGGTAACTCGTGAGGTTGTCTCATAAACTACAGAAGGGAGAAAAGAATATCCTGGAACACACAGTATGCTGTGGCATAGAAGGTCTAATGTTTCCTGGCTGCAGTTTTTACTTAGTTTCAGTCATATGCCAGAGCTAAAGGTATAGAGTTACAATAGATTAAACTTCATGTGATATTTCATTCTGTCCTTTGTCATGTAAACGTCCTTTTGGAGAAATTGTTGAGCATTCTACACCAACACTACTGATTTTTGTGTTTCAAGATGGCAGAAACACACTATAGTAATAAATACTGTGGGATGTAGACAATAAAAAACCCTTAATTTTTCTACAGAAAGTATTGGAAGAAGTATAAATAAACTTGACCTGTGTAGAATTATTCTACATATTTAATCTCTCTGTGTTTTAGTTATTTACTCAACTTGTTAGTTACTTATGCTCCCTTCACATCAAACAAGGTGCAATTTCTCTTCCTTTATTGAACTTCTTGCTGAAAATAAAGTTCAGAGGAATCCTCACTATGTTTTTTCCTTTTGGTTAAAATCAAAAATATAAATCTTTTTCAGAGAGAAATATAACTCTTTTTTATCTTCCAAGCAATAAAACCCCAGTATTTTCTCAGTAGGACACATATCAGGAATTGCATTCATACAACTTCCTGGTATCCCTGCACAAATACAAGCATGATAAGATTATAACTGAGTGAAGATTATGAGTGACTTATTACTGTTTCTCAATTTGTCAGTACTTTTGTATATAGCACATTGTTTACTTAAAATAAATGTACTCCAATTAAAACACTATTCTAGTTATATTATAAAATATTTTAACTTATCTTACTTTTCTTTTTGCAAGTGGACGAATGAGTCACCCTACCTGGATTTTCTTTCACTTGCCACTTCGCTCTGCCATATGCAAAGAAAAGAAAAAGCAAGCTAAGTTTTCACTTAAAGAAAAGAGTTATTGGGCAAAGGGAGTACACTCATTCAAGCCAACATATGTTTATAGTACTTAGTATAGTACTGACATGGCTGTGGTAATTAATCCCTTTAGAACTGTGAAAGAAAGATATATATCCCTCTGTTATAAACACCTCCCAAGTTAAGGACAAGTGCAAAAATAACCTCTAAAAATTCAAATGTGTTATCAAAAGTTGATACAAGATGCAAAACCAATGGAATATCAGTTAATTAGAGAAACTGAAAGCAAGAATCAAGTCAAATATGTATATGAGGTACACAAAATTAAAACTCAAACTGGAAAAACAGAACAAATAAAAAATTACTTTGAAAGAAAAATCTTGCGTGAAGCACCTCTCCAGGAAGGCATCAAAGAGGAACATGCCATTCAAATGACATATTTTATCTGCTGCTTAATTTACCGAAGAGTCCAGACAATGTATCACTATTCACACATCAGGGTTTTTTACGATGTGTTGCTGCGATGACAGACGCATACAGGATACAAGAGTTTAGGATCTCTCCTCTTCCACCCTCCCACAGGAAATATATATGTCAGTCCTATTGCCTCACAAAATATCCAAGCATCATCAACCACATGGCTTGGTTCAGAACTGCATCTGTGCTGATGCCTGTTACGTCACGATTGTTTCTCTCCAAAATTACAAAGCCTTCAGCTGAGAATCACAGAAGGAAACAGATTCCACAAGTCCTATGGAAACCTTTGCCAGTGACTGAGTAAGCAGATACTTACTGAAATCAGGGAAAAAACAGTACCACTGCAGAATGTCAATTAGCACAGTAGTTTAAGTGCTGTTTTTCATAGATAACTTGACAATTTAAGGCCATTAAAATATTGTAAAGTAGCGTGTGGGGGCTTCTTGAACAGGGATGTAGTACTTTGTGTCATGACCTGAATTCTGCTTCAGGTAACTTACTTACCAAAATTTTCTCTGTAAAAATTAAACATTCATAATTCTAACATTCTGTCAAGAATATCTTCCCAGATGTCAAAACTTTTACTTGAGAGAGAGATTAAATATATCACATTTTTGTGTTTTAATATATCTATGGCCTAGATACTGAATGCAGAAGTAAAAATGAGAGCACCCCAGAGCTTTCAAGTATGAACACCTCCGCTAGCCCTATGAAAGAAAACCATAAACCAATACTTTAAAAGATGCATTTTATAAATAAATTAACGCACAAGTGTCATTTTTGCAAAACTGAAGCAACACTTTTTTCTTTTTCATCCCAAAACACCTCCTTTCAGAATTTCCTCAATGAAAGGGAAAGTAACTTACTTGCAAATGTCATCTTCTGGGTCCTCAAGCCCAAATCTTTCATCAAAAGTAAGCTGTATCCATACATTTTCATCAAGTGCTACTAATCTCCACACTAGCACAGTGTTGCGTGGGTATGTGTGTGGAAACTTGGGGCTGTGAATACTTCCATTAGTAGTCACAGTAATTATCTTCTCGTGGTGAGGATCCTGCACACCTACAACAGAGACAGAAAACAGTCATCAATACTCATTCCTTCTCCTTTTCCCAAAGCATTTGTATAGCATGCACAGTAGAGACACTTTTCTCTTGTTTGCTTTTCTCCATATTGCAAGAATTCCTGCTTGAAAAGTCCAAAATAGCAACAACATAGGAGTCATAAGTATTACTTTGATGGCAAAAAGCTATTCAAACCCAAGTTTCACCTACTGTTTAGAAAGCAGAATGGAAGTTCAAGTGGTGATATGTGACTGCAAAGTCCTGACTACAAGACTGGACTTCTCAAGTCCACCAGCCCAAGGGCCACGTGACGTAGCATCCTGCAGCCTGCTGATGGTTTCAGTTCTTGATTACTGGAGACTGCAGAGACCTCAGAAGGTTACAGAGAGAGGTCTGCTCACACCTACCACAGAAGGGATGCTTCAAATTTGTTGCTTGTTAATGGAGACTGTCCTACATTTATTGGGTCCAGTGATAAGGGATTTGGTGACTGCCTCCTTCCTGAGGGCTGTATCAGAGAAAAGCTGTCCCTACAGAGGAACGAAAGCGGGACATGCTTGGGAAACTTGGGAAGGACATCAAGTGTAAGAAATTGGGCATTTACAGATGAGCCTCAATGATGGGTACTGCTCAAAATTGTTCCCAACATTATTAGATTAAATACATGTAAAATTAAATAAATGTTTCATAATATGTCAGGAAATTAACTCAAAAGAAATAAGTCAACTATGTTTGATTTTTAAAGCCCACAGCAACAACGAAACTACTGAAAAAAACTCTTCAGGTTATGGATTCATAATTGTGAAGAGTTAACCAAAAGAAAAGGACTCATTTGGTGAGCAGCAGCCATGCCTTTCAGAGTCTCAAGAATTATCTTCAGAGTAACTCAAGAAACGTCATTCTCAAGTGTCCAGTATTCACAAGAATGCACATTCAGCTGCTGGAATCAACTCATATTGGATATTTAGTTGCAAAAAAACTGCTGGTATTGACCTAATCTGGATCCATTTTAACATTGTGACATACAATGATGAGACCTCTAAACTACAAAATTTACTTCCGTAAGCATGTCAAATGAAAAACACCTCTTTTCTGCTATAGTACATGACTTTTATTATTTTCGCCTTTTCTAAATCCTGTATATGGTCAGATTGATATTTCACTCTGTAAATTATAGGAATTCTGTGAGGTACCTATTAATAACTTCTGTAACAAAATAAAGTTGTAGTTTTGTACTGGAGAGTTAACATTACTTTCTTTTCAGCTATTCATTGTTTTTTTCAGTTACATATTTTACCTTCTTTTTCTGACCTTTTTTATAACCAGCATTATGATGAACATTCATTTGAAGTTATAAAAGACATACATACTTCAGTCTACTATGAAAATACACACTGCAATTGTACCTTATTTTAGCCATATATAAAGGTCAACAGCTAAATGAATGCAGTGCAAGAAAAGAAGGCCACAGAGATTGCGTTGCTGTTTTAAAAGAATTAATCTATACTTAAATATAATTTAAAGTCTGATGGACTTTTGCCTTCTTCTGGACTTGTGCCTTCTCCTTGTGGTATGAAAATGGTAAATTTTCTTTTAAGTAGAATAGCTGCTTATATAAAAGTAGGGGAGTGTGTTCTTGCCAGTATCTACACACACTTGCAAAAGACTGACTGCAGTAAGAGAGGACAGCATACAGTAATAAGAAAAAAAGGCACCAAACCAGAATTCCTAATTTAGATACTTCATTGGGTTTTTGTTAGCTGAGTCACAAGCATTTTTCTATAATGTACAGTCTGTCAGCTGAGAGCTGCATGCTAAACACAGGAGCCAACAATAATAGAAATTACTTTCCCAGAGATTAGTACACCAGAGTGTTATTTCCAAAATATTCAAAGGACCACCATTTCAGATAAACATGTCAAACTGTGGTATCTGATGACACTATACTTAGTGGTACATTTTTGTCTTTAAAAACACAAACAGGATTACAAACCATAATATATTTCACAACATGTTAAAAAGTGTTTTCTTTTGCATCATCAGGGCACTGATAACAACAGCACTGCAAGTAAGGACTGTAAATATTCCAGGCATATCAAATGAGAAATCAATGAAAAGGGGAAAAGGAATGAAGAGATATCTACTAATTTAGTGAACTGCATCTCCAGTACCTTCAAACTCCTCCATTAGTAATGGAAAAATATCTATTTACTTTACACATAACAGTGTTACATGAATGTATCAAATTCCCACACACACTACTTGCTCCTTTTCAAATATTTGCTTTCACACAGTGGAATTTCTTCTCTTACAAAAGAATTATTTTGTATGACTACAAAGGCAAGTAATTGCTGTCACTGGAGAATGAAGCTTGTTATTTCTCTTCAGATAAGCTGCAATATTCCTTTTTATCTGTTCTACATAAATTGTACCAGTGCACCTCAAAAGGCTAGCCTTTTTCTATTGAGTTCATGCACGTTCTGAAAATTTCTTTTGAGTAGACAGTGTGAAAAGCACAGCTACCTGTGCACAGCTAAGACTATGGTCTCTCTTCTTTGTGGAATGACTTTGCAATTCCTGGCTTTATTTTAGGTATAAAAAAGTCCAAGTTACACTTAAAAGGCAATAACAAGCTCACTCAGATTTACAGTAGTCAGCTGTAGAACTCCAAAGCTATACACATAGCTGCTGTGGTCTGTCTGCCATTCTATGGGAAACTATCCTAATCACCTTCACCCTAATGCCCCTCCACTGTAAAAAAAATTATTGAAAAAACAGCATTGAATAACTCTGAAACATCAGTTTAGGTGAGGATTGAGGTAGACAAGGCACCATCTCAGCCAGGAGACAACAACACCACACTAGGAAAATGGGGACAGAAAACAACCAAAACAATGTATTTGTATCTTCAGCAAAAAGCTTCAGCTGATGACAAGCAGCTGAGATCACCTTCAGGAGAAAGTCCTGGAAAAGAGTCAAACTAGACAGGAAAAATCCCTGAGCTGACCCAGAGATATGACATGGTTACCCTTACTAGGAAAGGACAGCACACATTAACATAGCCTGAAGTTGAAGAATGAGTCGCCGCAGTCGTCTTTGATGTGGTACAAGATGCTATCACCAGATTTATATATCCATCAATGCAGAAAGTCTGCCCCTGAAAATTACAAGATTCCAGGCATTCTGAAGGCACAGCAGTGCCTAACCCTTCCACCAATGTAGTAATGCAGATGAAAAACCACAGTATCACCAAACAGATCAGCAGATGCCACTGTAAACTGAAATTAAACCCACTGACTAGACAAGCTCATTCCTGCCTACTTCAAAGTAAGTCTCTTTCCCCATGGGCACAACACATTTCACAAAGATCAGCGCTGACACTTTTTAAATATAGCAAATACCTCTTTCTTAGTACATTGTAATCACTACATTTTAGCAAGGGTCATGGTTAAAACTCAGACAAATTGCATGCAGTTCAGGAGACAGACAAGGAACTGCAGAAGATGAGAGGAGCACCATGGGTGGAACAATGACCTCAGCACTGATTCACTTAAAAGGTCACACAGTACTGGGAAAATTAATTTTTAAGTCCTTTTGCTAAAACTACACTTATTTCACAACAGGACGACATTACTGCTCATCACACAGTGTTAATATATATTATTTGGTTAATTTCATTTGATAGCTCTAAATTATGAAAAACAACTTTTAGGCCCTCAGAAACAACATTAGCTCATGTGTCACTATCACTGCTTAAAAAAATAAACTCAAATATTTACCAAAGAACATTAGAGATTTTTCAGATATACAGCAATGTTGCAGTTTGTGAATTTTCTGTTTTAAAACTGAAATAAAAGATAACAGTAACTAAGTGATCATTACCACAGAACTTCAGAGGGAAGCAGGGTTTTTTAATAAATTGAAAGGCTATCCAGACAGCATTCCCATATAATTTTTACAACACACCCATCTGTACAGAAACAGACTTTGTAGAAGAAATTCTTTGCAATGTAACTTCCACCAGCCTTTCAAGAGGCAGTAAGCCTGCTTTCAAAAGTAGTAACCCAAGGCACACAGGGGTGCGTCTTTCTCTCCTGTCTCTGATTCAGTTGCCTCCAGGCACTTCTTAGCTATTATGTGAATACAAAAGTCAAATTTAACTCTTTTGCCAGGCACAAAAGGAAAACTGGAAAATCATCTGCTATTGGCAGAAAATTGAAGACAAATACCTCTGTTCTATATTGTTTGCACATAAAATGTCTATCAGGGCAAAGTCATTCAAAATCATACAAATGATGCTATGCAGAGACCTCTGGAGACCTCCAGTCCCAGCTCCTGCTTAGGTTACACTTCCCACTCACACCACAGCAACACATTCATTGGGGAGTTGGCATTTTCTAGACCATGCTCAAAATCCCTCACAGATGGAAATTCCACAGTGCCTTGGGATAACTTGCTCCAGTGCTGCACTACCTCACTAGGTAAGATGTTTTTCCTAATGTCCAGTTTGATTTTCTCAAACTGCAATTTTTATCCATAATATTTGTTGGGTTTTCTTGCGGCTTTTGTTGTTGTTGTCAGGGGTTTTTTTCGGGGGGGGGGGGGTTGGGGGTGGGAGTGGCTTTTTCAGGTTTGGTGTTGGGTTTGTTTTTTGGTTTTTTTGTTGGGTTTTTTTTTTTTTTTTTTCCAGGATTTGTTCTGCTGTTACACCCTGTACCTTCTACCAGGAAGAATTTAACCTTTGCAACTGCTCTTCAGGCCATTGGGGGCCTCTGTGGCTGCCTCCCAGCCTCCTCTTCCTCAGACAAAACAAGCCCAGACTCCTCACTGTCCATCACCACCTGCCACCAGCTAGCTGAGACTTCAAGCCTGGCCATCCAGCCAATTTTCAACCCACCTAAGCAAGCAGTCTGTGCTTACCAAACACTGTGCCTCAAGTAGCACAAAAAATGTTTTTGAAGCACACAAGGTTTGCGTTCATCATCAGCTTTTCCAGTGCTAAGGAAAAGAAAACTTAATACTGACTTGCTGTATCTCCTAAGAGAGCTTTCCTAAGCAGTACCATCTGTGGCTTTTCTGGGATACATTTCTTGAGACAGATCTTATGTAGATTTTTCCATTTTCAGTTGCTTCTATGATACAGCTACCTATTTGAGTCTTGGTATGAGTCTTCAGGTATCAGTAAGAAATTAGACACTACTCATAGTACTCACACACACAATATACACATGTGATCTGTCAACTATCACAGCATGATAAATTCAACTTCTAACTAGAAATCTGCTAGTTTGCACAGTTACTTTTTAACCAAAATTAGAAAATGTAAGAAATACAATTTATAAGTATTATATGGATATAAAGTAACAAAGTAGAAATGTGTAAGAGAAATATTCCATGTTGTTTACATTACTTCTCCCTCTGACACATGCTTAACTCAAACACTTGGAAAGGCATGTGAAAAAATTCTAGTTCACACAACTCAAGACAAATGTATAGAACTATATTTGTTTTTTTAAATTCCTACTATTTAACACGTTCTTTTTTTATTCAGTTACTATTTTGAGTTCAAACTTGTACTGTTACCTTAGGCGCTGAATATCATACACTGTTTGACTGCTGGCTAAATGTCTTTCTGCCTTTCACATTATGTTAAGGACTGAGCACAGACGAAGTGAGCAGAGAAGAAAAAGCTTTCTAATTGATCTTCAGGAACCCTCAGTTTTGGCAGCTGGCCCAATAGGGAAGGACAAAAGGAAGAAAAAGAAAGGGAGGACAGAGGGGGTGGAGGGGGGAAGACATGGATGGGGGACAGAGCATGGAACCGCAGAAACAGATTAATAAAGTTTCCAAACAGCTATGTGATTTAATGTCTTGAAGAAGGTAATAATGACTAATCAGAAAGTTACAAACCCTTTTTCATTCCAAATTGCATCAAGAAACAAAAATGAATTTCTACTTTTACTTTACAAGCTTATACTTTATAACCTTCAAGTATTCTGCCAGCATTTTGCCGAGTACTCTGGCTTCCACTCAAAGAAGAGAATGGCAATGGGGTGGTTTTTTGGGTTGGTTTTATTTTGGTGGTTTTTTTGTTTGGTTGGTTGGCTGCTTATTGTTTGTTTGGCTTTCTCCTGCACAGTAAATCTTCTAGCATTAAAAGTAACCTCTCTTGAGATCTGTTTTCAGACCAAATTCTTTTGGAAGGCAGTCTTGGTCGTGAACTTCTCAATATCTTTTAAAACTAGATAAATACTACATTTTAGCCAAGATAAAGAATTCCTTTTGCTAAATGTTAGATGAGGTAACTTTTTGCTGTTATCACATGCTCAAAGATCTAATTATTCTAGAGTGTTTCAATAAGCGTTTATTCCAATGTCCACAGGTAAAGTCTTGGCTACACTGAAATTGATATTAAAGCCCCTGCTGACTTGAATATGAAAGGAATTCCATCTACACTAAATACATAAACCTGATAGAATTATTTAAAAATGGACTGTTAATAATAAGATCTGCTTTCCTTTTCCTGAAATAAATAGGATCATTAGTACATTGCATATTCGTGAGACAAATATGTATTCTGGTCATTTAACAATTAACAAAGAACTCTGCAATATCACAATTAGCAGTTTAAGTTATTATAGCAACATCCTTCTTTTCTCTTATGGATAAAATAAATACCAAGCTCATCCTTTTGATTTTTTTTTCACATTTGTTCTTGTCTCAGTGGTTTTTTCCTAATAAAATTATTATACAGTAATTATCACATAACATACAGACTCTAGTCAAGGATTGCTCTCTGTCTCTGTCCTCAAGCTTGAGAGACCGAAGTCATCTCAGACAGAAAAGGCATCACTTAAGGAAAGAAAATTCTGGCCTCTTCCCATAATCAATATTATTAATATCTTTAACAAATTAATCCAGAATTATAATTTTTTTCTGGAGGTACAAAGATGTAAAGAGGAAAGGATATCAAATTTCCAGCAGAAAGTGTTTTAGAAGCTTTAAAGGCCCTGTATTATAGTTAATTCCATTCCCATTTTTCTTCACTTTGAATGATTTACAATTAATTTACATTTGCAGTATGCTCTCTGAATGTCAAGGCAGTATCTGAAAGTGTGATGACAAAAACAAAGCTGCAACAAAACAGAGGGAGAATGAGTGGAAAGGAGAGAGAGAGGGAGAGAGAGGGATGGAGGGAGGGAGGGAGGGAGGGAGGGAGGGAGAGAGAGAGAGAGAGAGAGAGTGAGTGGAGAGGAAGAGGAAAACGAGGTAAAAACCATCATTCTGAGAAGATCACTCCCCCTACCCTTAGAGGGATTGGCAGAGAGTAAACAGCTGCAAGATTAATAGTATCCAGGGCAGACAAGAAGCGTAATCAGCCTGAATACCTGGCCTGGCCTTCACTCATCAACAGCATGGGCTCTTCATGACTTCCTCATCTTCCTACAACAACACCACTCTTAATATTTTTCTTTTCTGCTATATTCCAGAGCATCAGTCTGCTACATAATATTTTTATGTTTTCTGTTTCCTATTTGCTCTTCCCCCATGGAAGGGGGAAGCGTTTTACATAATCTCCACTCACAAGCCCCTCTGTACAAAATGATGTCAATAGATATTGAAAATTGTTGAAGCTGAAACAAAGCCTAACAATATACAGTGATGGATCGATTTTCCAGGCACATCTTGTGGAAGGCTACATCAGGTTCAGTCTTCTTTAATAATGAAGTAATTTTACTTCATTATTACTTTAATAATTACTTAAATTTAATAAAATTACTTTACCCAAGTAAAATGGGTATTCCTGAAAGATGACAAAACTCAAGAAGGGAAAGGCTTTTGAAAACTACTCACCCAGGTTTTGACAAACACATGATTAAACAGTGGGGGACAGAAGGAATTGCAAGCCTCCTTGCAAAAGTACAACTTACTATACACGAAAATTGTCAGTAGAAAAGACATGCAGGAAGATTTAATGCTGAGAGAGACCAGGAAGCAAGCACAAACAGTAAACCAGGAAACCAGGAAAAGGTTTTCCCAGCAGGAGATATTTATACCTACTAAGAGATAAAAAAGTTGTTTATTTAGTTTATAAAGAAAAAGTATTTTTAAAATATTACATGTTTGGGAGATTCCGGTTAAGAAATATTAGTGTTTTCTGATCTGTAATCTTGCCAATTCTGCTACTAAAAATAATTGTCTCTTTTTTCCTATGGGAACTGATTTAGAAAAGTTTTGAAAAACATAACTTAATTCTTAAATGCAAACAAACATCAACAGGAAGTGTAACTATAAATAGTATCTACAGCAACAACAGAAACACAACTGACTGTAAAAACTCATCACATATAAATGCTCAAGCCTGGAACTTCCAATTTGTTTTCAATTTTATTACAACAGCACTTACAAGCTACATCCAAAATTAGCTTTGCTAGTGCTGGAGACCACACACATGCCCACACAGTATCAGTCAGTCTGTCTTGAAAAGCTGTACATACCAGCTGAGATAGGAAGGGACAGGGAAACAGAGCAGTATTACCCTGATTTTCCAGACTGTGCATGGCACAGAGTGGTTACAAGTGCAACAAGATAACTTCAACAAAACAGTGAAATGAACCTGGATTTCCTTTCATCTCCATTAAAAGCATTAGTTTCAATGCCAATATATTAAGACCTACTTGTAGCTCATTTTCTAATACTATCTATGGCTCTTCATATGCTTTTAAATGCATGGGATTCATGTCCTTTATAGAAAAAATTCTTTAAAATCCAAACCCTTTGAAATTTCACTTCTTGATCTTAAGTCAGACTTTGCCGAAAAGCAAGGCTTAATTTTATTATACCCTTTTCTTTATGGTTCCTTCAGTTTATATTGTGCAGCACATTTTAAGAGCAGATACTAGTAAACATTTGGGAAAAAGATTATCCATGGTCTATGTGGAATTCAGTCTGAATAAATAGACTCTATGGATACGGTATGTGTTAAACAGCTCTCTCTCATTTTAGGTATTATTCAGAATGAAAACACAACCCCAGCCTGATCATGTTTCAAGAGGTGGAAAAGAAAAAAAAAAAAAAAAGATAAAACTACTACCCTAATCTTTAGAAATACCAATGCTGCAATGCTTTAATTTGCTCTTCGCATTGCTTTGCTTTTGTATGGACTTTATATTTTAGCTCCTCACACAGTAGAGTATGTTACAAATATAGCAATTCAAACATTTATGAAGATCATCAGTCATATTCTGGAAAGAAAATGCTACCCAAGACCATTTTGAAAAGCGTAACTGCTAACATTTTTAGTCAGAAAATTACAGTGAAGAAGTCATGTAAGAGGGGCCATAAAAGAAACCCAGAGATTTAAGGGTTTGTGCACTCCAATTGAGGGCATGAATGCAGAACATGTAGGGCTAAGTTTTACCTACAGAACGAGAGGAACTATAAGAATGAAGCCCATGTGGCATTCCATTCACTGTCAAAAATGCAGAGAGTCCTTTAGCAAAACTCTTAGTACAGAAGTGACATTACTACTGGAAACTCCAAAAGCCAGATGAAAGTTGTCCCAGGCTCACCTCACATATATACAATATGTACCTTCATTATGTCCTTGTGTTAAAAAGGCAAGAGAAACAAAGAAAGTATCATAGAGAAATAATCTGGTCTCTCTTTATGTATTTTCTGAACTGGACTACACTCTACTTCCAAATTCATAGACAAAAAACATTACCTCTTTAAATTCCATTTAAGCAAAAAAATATTTTAGCTGGTGTTAGCCTGTTAAAACAAAGCTTTTGGAATAATATGATATTTTCACCTTATAAAAATTTGATTTCTAGATGATTTTGCAGAAAGTGGTCATGCACTATCAATACAGATCTGCAGAGACGAATGTAATGCAACTGTTTTTGAACTGGAAGACCTTCAGGCAGACAGAACTCAGTGCAGAACCAAACTTGAAACACCCCTTTCTAGTATTTTTGAATGGAAGGTTAAATCATGAAACACTAGGAAAGTACTGTTCTGTAACAGGATTTGCATGTGTAGAAGAAATTCAGAAAGGAAGTGCAAGTCCAGCTACAGCAGACAGTCTGTCATCCTGCAAGGACAAAATGAGAAAGTTTTCTACAGCATAAAATCACCATATGGAGGAACAATATTTTTTACAAGTCTGTTACCATGCATCTCTGATCCTGCTGGCTATTGAACTCATGTATATGTGAAAACCAAGGATCTGTTTTTACAGACAGGCCACAATGACAAGCATCTGATATTTACACAAACTGATGAGAATTTTCTTAGCACAGAGAAATTTTCTAGTTTCAGGGAGAGAACTCTTGCCATTCTCTCTAAATAAGTAAAACACTTGCCATTTTCAGGTAATTCAAGTGGTATGAGCCTAACTGACCATTCAGCCTTTACTCTTTAGGGAAGTCAGATGAACAATAACATCACATTTGCAACCAATTTATCCTTGTTTTCCTGTGACCCTTGTATTCTTCCAAAGACCATAAAGGCATAATAGAACATCCGTAAGAGATTTGTATCCCATAAGCTAGTGTATTGCACAAGCTATTTTATGGAAAAACACTTCCAAAAGACCCTTTTGATTATCTAGTATAGCAGGTGTCTTTGAGGACTGACAGCAGGGTCCCAGCACTAGCAGAGTCACAATTTATGCCCCTGAGAAGAATAAATGCTGTGCTGCAGTCTTGAAAAACCTATTGATATACTGATTTAGGCTTCATTTCCCAGACCTGCCAATGGTCACCTTATTTCACGTTAACACCATTTAATATTTTTTCTGCTATCTTTAATATAAAAATCCTCTCACAGAGTTATGTTTAACCCAAGATCAAGAAGCCCTATATAGGTTCATCTAAAAAAGCTTCACAGTTATAATACAAAAAGTGCCATTAAAAACTCTTAAGTCACTCCAAAATCCCCAGTTTCAGCTAAGTTTCCCAATTGTCAACCTTTTTAAAACTATACAAGTTTTAAAACTTTAAAACTTTTAAAGCTGTCTGCGATCTCCCCAAGGGTCTTGGCAATGCTGTACAGAGATATATTCCTTTCGCATAATTTGCCCAATCAGCGTTGTATCAAAAGCTACTGTTCATTTTGAAATCCAGCATGAGAGGTATGCTGCTTTCCACAACAGTCTTATGTGTCACTCAGGATCAGTAAGCAGCCAGATCTATCACTTTACCTTTCTAAAAAATTTAACCCTTGCCAAACCATCCATGCATCCACCACTATTCTTAAAATTCTTTGGAAAACACAGATAGGCATATGGGAAGGGTGGGGGAAATCAATGGTTAAAATGCATTTTGGTTACAGTGGCCCTGCAGCTCTGGAGAACATGCAAACAGAATAAAAGGAAAGCAGATCCTTAGCAGGAAGCTTGAAGACTGCCCAAGTGGATTGGCTTCAGTCTGGAGAAAAAAGCTTTGCATTAAGGGTCAGTGGTAGAACCAATAGTGATGTGTGATGGAAGCTCATCTCTCCACCAACAAATAAGACCTCCTTTCCTGATAATTCATCCTGGGTGAACAGTAAACTAGGTTAGGATACCTGATGACAGCCATTTTCCAGTATCTTCACTCACTTTTTGTAAGGGGTTTTGGATGCCAGTTTTGGCTGAGTTTGTATTGTCATTGGAACTCCCTGGGGAGAAAGGTAAAACTATTAATTTCACAGGCACAGAACTGCATTTGTGAAGTGCAGTTTGGACAAGTTGAATTCAATGTTCACATCACATCACATGAGTCTCAAGATAAGAAGAAAATTAAATCCCAGAACTCTATTACTAGAACAAGTGAAATAGAAATCATTTTCCCCTAGTTACTCTTGGAATCACTACAGAATGACTCAAGTGTTAATTCCCATGCTGTAATTGCAAGTAATATATATATTTCAAAATAGACGAAAACTACAGTAATTTCAATTAAATGAAACTGCGCCTTGTACTAAGGCATTGCATTTCTGCAGGGCATAGCAGCAAGTTACTATATGAAGGAAAACAACTTTTATAAAGATTCACATCTTGATGCACACTTCATTTATAATTTTATGCCTAAGAATTCCGATGCATCCCCAACAGAAGGCATTTTTCAACAGCTTCAACACTAGTAGGTGCAGTAGTATTTCAATGGCAAAACAAACAAGATAGGAGTATCAAACCCTCAAGCTCATGTCTTCATGTAAATTAGAAGGAACAAAACAATGAATGCATGCATAATCTAATCCAGCACTGCAATTAATGGGATGTCTGAATCACTTGGTGATAAATGCTCTGCAATAACTAAACATATATATCTTACACATGATGGCTGAAGAAGAAAGTAAATATTTTTCCTATCTAATCAGTTTCCCTCTGCAGAATTTTAGCAATATCAGTTTCTACAAACTTCGAATACAAATTATGGTCCATAATTTTGTTTACTCAGTCCACCATAGCATTGCATGAAAAAGAATTCTAGACACGTAGAATGCTTAAGACTAATCTGAAGTTTGTTAATTAATTGCTTACTGAAATTTTTAGCCATGTTAATATTTTCTTATTTCTAGGCACCTTAGCAGAAGTCTGTTTTATTAAAATGTTGCACAATTAAAGAAAATAATAAGTAGAAAGATCCAAAGTGCTATGGCAGCTGTTCTGTTTGAAATTGAAAGCTTGAAGTTAAGATTATAATATGGCACAGGTAAAGTATTATCTACACATCAAAGCATCACTGCTATAAAGAAATATGAAGCACCAGATGCCAAATGTTGACTGCCTCCACTATGAAGCTGAATAAGAACCAAAGACTGCTGAATAAAAATCAACTCAGAATATGTTTAGGCTTTAGGGGGGTGGGGGTGGCCTCGTTGTTTCAGTCCCTGGTTATTTTGGGTTTCTTTAACAGCATATTAACATATTTAAAATATTTCAGGAACTAAATACATTCTGTAGTCTTGGTCTTCTATAAAAGCAGACAAGCTACATTATCACACCGGTAAATCTCTCTGGATGACTGTTGATTTTACTCTTTTAGGACTCCTTCCTCACTGAGTGGATTTGAGGGAAGTAATTGATTCACCTCTTACTGATTGCAATTTAAATTAACACAATCTGGATTTGTAGTCTCAGAGTGAAGAAGTTAGCTTCTGAGAACATTATTCTCTCAGATTATTTTAAACCATGAGCACCATACGCAATTTTTTTCAAGGTGCTCAAAAAAGCAAGGGTCAGAAATTTTTTAATTCAGACATATCTTAAGCTCACCTCACTTAGATTTAGGTCTTCAGAAGATGCAGAAAGAGAAGGATTGATATTTCATGGTATCACCTACTTGCATAGAACTAAATGTTACTGAAACAGTTGATTTCACTGCAAGTTTAGTAGATTCTCTGCCGTGAGAAGAGTCTTCAAAATAACCTTTAAGTTGAGCTATTACTGTTCAAAGAACAGCGCTGGACCATGAGCACTAAAACCCCCACTTTAAAACATTTTCCTTTTTAAAGCTAACAAATACAGACTTGCCAACAGATATACTTTCCTTCATAGGGTATTATGTTTATTCTGGTTTCAAATTCATTATTTTAGATATATTAGAGAGAATTAAAGCTCACTCAATTTAAGGTAATTAGACTAACTCTTTTTAGACTATCGGCAGGATACACGATACAAAAAATGACGGCTTCAATTATTATTTTTTTTAAATGCCTATGTACAGAACTTTCACCTAAACTATAAACATTCTTAGATGAAGAGCAGGAGGCATTATGAGTTGCATTGCTGCATTTATTGAAGAACTGGTGAAAAAATATAAATTCTTCCATGACTTAATAACATTTGTTACTTCACAGTTCAGCAGAAGTAGGTCTGTGATGTCTTTTCAGAATTCACACTGTTGTTTACAAAAACAGCCTGTTCTTGGAAGGGGATCGCATCCTAATCTTTTCATTTTTTATGGTATGTTTAATTACTGCTAAGTGCACTTCTGGAAGTAACAGCAAATCTACTTGTAAGGCCCAGGGAGTTCATAGCACAGGGCAAAATGAGAAAACAAAAGGCGCAACAACAAAATAAGTCGTCATCTCATTTTGAAATTGGCCAAATCTGATGAAGGCTAAAGTGATCACATACTCTCAGCTCATGGGAATGCGCATTTACCTCTGAAATATTCTTGTTGTACCAAATTGGAAGAGGAGAGCAGATACTGTTTCTGCTATCTTTGAAACTGCAGGCCTAAAACTAATAAAGATGGAAGTCTTTGTGCCCACTTCAGAAGGGATAGATGTGAAATATATCAAATATCAGAGGCATACATGATATCAACAATACTAACAGTTGTATTAAAATGAGTCTGTACCATTAGAATCATTAATAGCAGAAAAAGCAATTAAGGGTAGAAATCAAAAATGTGCCAGATTCAGACTAGCACATTTCCAGGGGTTTTCCAAATTACAACTCAAGGATGTCCTCAGATCAGGACTACCCAGTCTTGGTGTGGAAATGTCAAAAATATACTCCAGTTCAGCAGGGACTTTGAGAGATGTTAAACAGACTTTAGGAGAAACAGAAAGAATGGGGAAAAATCTCACCACCAGAAGCCCAAGTGATTCCACATATTAGGAGAACACAAAGTGCCCCTTCTCCTCCCACAGGCTGGATTTCCCATTTGCTCCATCATTCTACCACAGCTTACTTCAGCTGTGAGGATCCCCACAGTGGGGATTCCATGGGGTGTGGGAGATGAGGCCAACCCCAGGACAGCACTGCTCCTCCTGCTCTCACTGCCATCCTTACTGGAGTCAAGCCTGGCCCCAGCTGCACTCCAGGGGAATTCTGGCTTTAAACGAGTTCCCATCCCTTAGCGACACCATTAGAGAGCCACTAATATTCTGCTCAATATCTTCCTTTTCACACAGGGGTAGAAAGCAATTCCTGTAAGTTTGCTGGCTGGAGTTAACAGAACCCCTCCTTGATATAGGTATTCATTCTCTTAAGCTCAAGGTATATCAGCCCCTCCTTGATAAAGGTATTCATTCTCAAGCTCAGAGTATTTCAGCTGTTCTGGGTGCAGTTTTCCACACCATAATCATCTGATGTACTAAAAGAACAGTACTTAAGTGTGAGAGAACAGATAGAAGAACAAAGGTGTATTAGGGCAGTTCAGACATTTGCTGTACTGATAAGACTTCCTTTAGGAGACTTCCCACAAGCACTGGAAGTTTCCACAAGGGTCTGCATTTGTACTTTGTCCAGTGCTGCTTATTACCCACACCACTTCTAGAGACTGGCCTAGGAAAATGTTAGGCAAAAGCCCAATTGAAACAAAGTAACTTTTGTAAAGTAAAATAGTGTTGATTAATAAAGGGGCTAGAAGCAGTTTCTTTATTTTGGCAATTCTTCATATACAGCTCCCTCCAACCCCCAGCAGCTGGAAGACTGGGTTTTCATTCAGTTTTCTGGTACATCCTGCAGATGACAGTAAACCCCCTTTATCCATTTGCAAAACCACTTGCTTTCCTTATGACTGCTGTTAAAATTCAAGCTGATAACAAAACCACCCTCCTGCTCAAGGAGACACACAGCATTCCCCAGCACATACCCCTCAAGTGCTAGCGCCCTGGTGCAGGATGGGATTACTAGGGATCAGAAGTTGGCAAATCTGGGTACCTACTCACAGCTCAGCCCAAAGTCATTCACAAAGAAAATATTCTGGGTCTCACTGAAGGCATTTAGTTATAGCTGTTCTTGTTTTCAATTCTAATAAGTACCTTCACAGGACAAGTTTTTTGTTAGTGCCACTAGAAAATAGTGACACATAAATATTGAGCAACATCAATACTTATCAGCAATTCCCAATTAAATATCCCAAGGACTTGTTGAATTCATTCCCTAAAGCCTTTACAGTTACTGTATGAAGAGGAAAGCAATAGCCACTTCCTTATCTGTGTACTAAACTTCTTTTTAATAATATTTATTCAAATTCTGGTTACAAGCCAAAATAATTGTGTATCAATATGAAAAGGTAGGAGTTAAAACAACACTTTTAAATTTAAAAAAAAGCCACTAATAATAAATACTTACTGTGCCTGTCTACCCACGGAGATAAATCCTGAAAGATGATGAGAACCCCATCCCCTTTTTCAGCAGAACATGTAATTATCTTTTCACAAGGCTCATATTACCAACCAGTCTGTGCTGGAAGACCAGTCTTACATTGTTAATATAATAAAATCTTACACCTTTAGTACAATGGAATTTATCTTAAGTCAAAGCAAAAAAAAAGACCCAAAACTCTGAAAACATTTAATGACTTCCAAAGCTAAAGAAAACCCATTAAACAGCTTTTTTTTATTTTAAATGCACTGAGCAGTTCACCATTAAAGTCTAGATTTTAATACTACCTTAACATGAGAACACCAGAAATTCATTTCATTTTCCTTTATTGTCATCTATTACTGTCATTACTGGGGGGTGAGAGCAGGTAGATGTTTGCTTTTTTCTTCATTTAAATCCAGAGGACTGTACCACTATTAATACCTAAATGTTTAAATTAGTCATAGTCATTTGATGACACAACCTACTAGAATCCTTCGCTTCTTTCCTTTCCCTCTTTTATTCCATGTACATTACAGCTGGTAATGTGGATGAAATCCAGATGTTATGTAAAACAGCTGCAAATATGTGCTTCTATTTAAGCCTCCAGTACTTTTACTCATACACAGAAAATGCTTATACTATCAACGTCTGTGAGATCAGTTCACTGGAAAAAAAAATTAAGTCAGCTGCTATGCCTTGTTAACTAAAGTCAGAAAGAACCCTCAGTCAAACTCAGTTCTTTACTCTTAAAGCTGAATACCAGTTGCCTTATCAAGTTATTCATTCAACGACAAAATATACTATTTTGTGTAGCAGTTTTGTGGCTTTTTATTTCCCTATAAATTCACTATTCATTGCATTTAACTTTTTTATTCTGATCCATGCATACATAACAGCGCTATATAAAAGCTGATTATCTGTTCTCTTCCAAGGTTTTATCTAAATCTGCAGTCCTAGTTCATTAAGGCAAATGAAAGCCCTAATTTGTCTCACATTCGGTTGCCTTAGCTACTCACAATGCAATTTTTAGGTAAAATAAGTGAGAAGTAAGGAAATATTGATTGATCACAGCAGAAAAATCAAACAAAATAAAAACCAATAAAATGTCAGTACTAATAAATACATAGAATAACACCAAACTAAGAACAGCTTAGAGAAAAAAAAAAAGGAAAGAAGAGGACATTGACAAATTGGAACATGGAACAGGTCCTCCTGAGTGACAACATGAAAACATGTACAGGACAACTGGGGAATAAGACCCAGCCAGCATGACATAATTCTTGATTTTTTAGAACAAAATACCATTTTTACACAACATAATTCAGTATCAACTGCATCAGTCACTGACAGTAGTTGTGAAACTTTTTGATACATGCATTTTAAATAAAAGGCCTTTTTTCTTCCTGAATTATACTCTTTCATATTCCATTACTCATACTTTCCACTTCTACTTCCAAAATCAGGCGTTTAAATCTCTTGCTTAACAAAGACCAAGATTTACTCTTTCTCTTTAATTGTTTATGATTTACCCCTCCTTTCCATTTGAAAAAATCTTGATGGAAATGTAAAAAAAAAAAAAAAAAAAAGTCCATTTGATAAAAAAGTCCCTGCTTTCTTTTTTAGAGAGAAAAAAGGTAATTTAGAAAATGTTTTCACCAAATGCTTTTTATTCTTCCTTTCACAATGAATGAATAAGAAAATAAGCATAAATATTTTAATCAGTAATTAATAACTTTTACAAGTTGAAACATTTCTGGTTTGTAACAGAGCTTTAAAATTTAGGCTTAAAACTCATTTTCTGTTTTCCACTTACATGTGCAAATTAAGTTTTATACATGGAAAGAAACCATGGAAATATTCTCATTTAAGAACAGAGGTTAAAGATTTTTTTTAAATTTAACCAAATTTACCCAGGCAAAAGGAGAGTTCTACTAACCTACTTCTGGCAGATTAACTCCGTTTTCTGCAATAAGATCCCCCTCAAGAAGCTTTCCATTGTTTTAGCAGATTCATTTAAGTTACTTTCATCTCTCTTGAAAGATAAAAATCTAGTCAACAGCAGAATATAGATCAAAAAGCCTTTGCCTTCAAAGGCAAACAACTTCAAATTATGGCTCATAAAACAATAACAGTCCAAGTTTATTCACTGTGTCTTTGATTCAGAAAGGTGTTTTTAGATATTTTTCCTACAAATTCACCTTCTACATAACTATCTCTGTTACTAGTAAATCTAAAAATGCAGTGAAACCATACTATTTCTGGGACTTGGAAATATCAGGATGGAGTATAACTACACATATGCAAGTGTACAGGTGTTTCATATTTCTTAATTTAAATTAGCACTATCTGACTATCTGGGCACTTCTGCAGCCACCAAGTAGGTGCTGGGAGTGCTTTTTGAAGAGCTACAAAGATGAAACATTTTCATACCAGGTGCTTCCCTCCAGAAGGACATGTGTGTAGTTAGGAAACAGGCAAGCTAATCAAACTATTTTTAAAGCTTATTCCTGCAGCTGTCTTCATTCTCTTAATACAGCTGTGCAAGCCATGAAGTGTCTACGTCATAATTAACTACTATGTTTTCACTTTTCATCCCCTTTAGGAAAGGCATATAATCAGTCACTTTCATGCTGAAGCTTGTAATATACATCAGTATAATTACTGCTATAGTATTTAAACAAAACTTAACAAGTGCTATTTAGTCAGAATCATAGTGGCGCTTACCGTGTTAACTAATGTCTGCTGCTAGTGACAAATTAATCTCAGTAGATACTTTAGACAGCAAATGTCATTTCTCTGTTGGCTGCATTACTATCAGATAATGAGATTGCTTGTGCTTTTTGGGTTTTGTTTTTTGCTTGTTGTTTAAATAACTCCCGGAAGAAAATCTCCCCAAATTTCAAGATTAATTACAGGATTCTTACATCCTGTATTGCTTTGGTACTGTTTCTATGCTCTAACAAGTGTAATCTGGCAGGATTGTAACATTCTGCTGTGACCTCATTTTCTCCATCAGACTATAGGTAAAAATTCATAATTTTTGATAGCTGTATTATATAAATACACTTTTTTTTTTAAATGTCTGTATAAAATATCTGAGAGCTGTTCCAGTCTAAATATTTATTCTCACTACTGCTTTTGAGGTCTCCAATTTCTGTAGTCACTCTCACAACTTACAACTTTCACCAAGGTCTCATTGATGCACAGAGTCTGCTCCTGCCATCTCCCTGGGGGCTACTCTCAGAATAACACATTCTTCATAATGATTAAATCCAGTGGGATGCACTCCTCAGGAATATGAGACAGTCTGAATTAGCAGCATCTTCAAAGAAGTAAAGTACTTCAGAGTAAAAGTACTTTTTCAGAGCATATCTACCCAAAGCTCAGCACAAGTTTAACAAAATAAAATAGCTCTGTGTTTGCAAGGCTCGCAAATGGCAAGAGCCAACCTTTGTCTCACAGAATCCAAGATACAGTCAGGAACATTATTATGAGCACACTTGCCATCTGTACTCAAACATTAATGGCGCAACTGGATTGACTGTATATGGACAGAAATGGTCTCAGAAAGATTTGGATTACAAAACAGATAAAATATAACAGATGTGCCCATCAGCAGGCAGGCTGGCATTCGCTCCGCAGCAGCTGAAGCTTCCAAGAGTAAGCATACTGGAGTAATTCATCTCTTTTGAGCTTTCAAGTCACCAAAAGCACAAGTTCAAAAGTACCATAAATATATAAGGGAAGAAAAAAAAAAAAAGGAAAAAAAGAAGACTTGTTCCTTGGACCATGGATTATAAACAAGCTCTAGCTCCAAGCCCTGTTCTGCTCTGGATCCAGCCTTAGCCAAGTCATTCTGCAATTCCTTAGTGTGCCTCGGCTCCCTGGTGAGCTGGGCAGAGCGGCTCCCTGCCCACAGGGACTCCAGGCACATCAGAAATGGGGGAAAACGAGCTAATATTGTGGTGCAAGCCTCTAGCAAGCACTCTCGCACAGCCCACACTACTCAAGTAGGTTCAAGCGTTGCAATGCCCATGGTCCCCAGCACACCCATGCTAAGCACCAGACTGGAAAGAAAAGCAGATTATTTTGAAGAGTTCTTCCCCACGGGGAGGGCACTGCCTAAAGCTTGCTAAGTGAGGCACAGATTGCACCACTATGCTGCCAACTTTGGGCTTCTGCTTCAACTGAAGGTCAGCATTACACACTTTCAGCAGCATCAAAGGGCCACCTTCCTCATGGGAAACTGGAGATGTTTGAAAATCCTGGGAAAATCTTTTTGGGCTAGGAACTGATCAGTTTCTTAAATCCCATGCAAGTTTCTTAAGGGAAAGGGAAGGGAACAGCCACCATCTCTTCTTGTAATCTTGTTTCTAAATTAGCAAAGCCAGTGACAGATTTACACTAAAATTTTTTTGACAGTATGTTCAGATGGTGTTCCACTTTCAAAGACCATAATTTATTGTGTATGTCACCGTGTTCAAGGGGGGGGGGAAATTTTAAAATCCATGTTTTAATATTTGCCAAGCGTCTACCAGAGTGGCAGGCACATCTGATAGTTTTATCCTACTTTACTACTTTTGGAAAAAAAATGCAACACATAGAAATACTGTTTCCAAATCGAAAGACAGAATTTTGGAAGAATTCCAATTTTCTTCCACTCTACTGATCTGAAAATGACATAATGACCTGATGAAGTCAACTGCCAAATACTTCTGAGACAGACTTCAGGAGCTCCAGATGGCATTATTCAGAAGTTCTTATAGTCCTGGTCCTACCAGCTGGCTCAACAGCATTAAAAAGTTGTTATTTTCCATATGAAATCCTACTTCTGACCACAGCAATATTTCCACAACAAAAAGGATACATGCTTAGAGATGACATAAGGCAGATTGGATTTTGTCTAATATGTTCCCAGCCTTCAAATAAAATTAATATGTAATTAGATGGCATTATTAATTAATATTAAAACTAATATTGTATCTATATTAAAATTCTAAACAAATACACAATTGAAAATCAGATGTTGCAGATTATATGCATTCCAACCTTGTCTCACCAGTTCCAATGCTGGAAAATTCAACTTCTCAGATGATTCAGGTTAATGCCAGCATAGCTTTTAGTTTTATATAATAACACTTTATTATACCTCTACAAAGGATTCTCCAAAGGTTATCAGAAGTGCTGTCTGGATATGATCTGAACATTAGAGTCTAAAGTCAGAATTCAAGTACTGTATAAATTGGCATTAAAAGCAGCACAGGTCTCAATTTTCGACAGATCAGGACATAACTGAACTGATGTTAATATCCTGTGTAAAGGAGGCACTTTAAAAATTTTTCTTCTCTCTTCTCAATACCAAAAGAAATAACAGTATAATTCACTTTGCTGGAACTGAAACTGGGCTGGCAAAATGAATGCCAGGTAAAAGACCTGCAGCACTTGATTATATGTTGTTATTTTGTGAAGTCTGTCAAATACTTAGAAAAAAATTAAAGACTATGAGCTAGTAATGTTCCTGGCTACTTCTACTCCATTGCAAGGACTGATGTCCTGCTGCACATTATCTTTGAGAACCCGTACATAAATATACAGAATAAGAATGCAAGTGCATCTGATTTACAAAAGTCATGAATTAACAGTTACTTTTAAACCAACCTGTTAAGCAAAAAGAAAGGTTAATGACAATACTCTGTCTGAAAAATAGTTTGCCTGCTACTCCTCTTTCTGCTCCCCCTTCAACTAGAGTGAAAATTTCAGTTTGACCTTCCAGCAATTCTACACTCACTGCTACAAAATCTGCTGATCTTATTTCAACATTCCTAGCTTTTCTTTGCTCAGATCTCAAGTGGCCATTTGTGAAACGGCGTACATCAACAGTAAAGATGAGAATTAGCAAGCTAGCTGAACGACATGAAAATATCTTCCAACATATGGTCTCCAGGAGGCTGCATGTGAACACAACTGCCATTTCCCAGAGGGGCCAGTGGGACACGAGGCAGATTGCACTTCCATCGGCAACCCAACATCAGACTCTTCAGAGGACCAATCAGCAATGTAAATACTCCAGCACAAGATACCGATGAAGAGGGGACAAGCAGTCTGACCAAAAATATTCCTGGAAATATTTCACTTATATGAAATATCCAACAATGCCTTTGAGAGGTATTGAAATAAATTAATATTGAAGGCATGCAGCATCTGGGGAAGTCTGGTATTTAGTAAGGGATCCTCATTTGCGGGGCTTATTTCTCTGAAGTCAGCATAAGCAAAAAGTAGTGCAAGTTTTTGTTCTTTGAAGATTTTCTGTGCTCTTAATTTTGATCATTCTGAAATAAGAAAACACTGTTGCAATGCCTTGGTATGTTAATGGCGACCTTAATAAGGTATTTATGTGAACTGTAAATTTACAAAATCCTTCAAAACAAACAAACAAAAAACCACATCAATGAGACACATTTCTCCCTGTGAAACAGCTTACTATTTACAACCTCAATTTTGAAAACACTTATTCATGTGCTTAATGTTAAAGACGGCAGTTAGTACCACAAAGGTCAGTGAAATCATACAAGTAAATTTAGATCTTCACAAAAAGCAGGCACATAAATGAATAAAGTGGTTTTAAGGGAATTTTTTGTTTTGATAGAATTTATGTAGAAACCTTTATTTTTTATTATTTTTAGATGACATTTACAAGAGTGCCTTAGGTCAGAAGTGGTTTCCCCAAAGATTACTAACTGACACAATACAGAAAATGAAGGGCAGGTATTTTGGGGGTTTTTGAGGGGTATTTTGCTATTTGTTTGGGGTTTCTTGCTTATTTGTATTTTAATTAAGAGACAACCATGTAGTCCCTCAAGAAACAGTGCTGAGACTACTGTTGCTGGTGTGTTAGTGATTTTTTTTAAATATCAGAAAAGTGAAACCTCAAAAAAGTTAATTAGAACAGTCCTCCCAAGAAACAAAACAAAACATCACATGAGAACCTGAGAGAAGAGTTCACAACAGCGACTGACAAAGCTGCACCCACAAGAACCAAGGCACATTCTGGACTGGTTGGGTAGACAAGGTGGGTAAAAAGCTGATTGGACCATGAGGCTCAAAAGGTAGCAGTCAATGGTTTGAAAGAGCTGGCATACATGTAGTAAATATACCTGTCCCTCTAATAAGAAAAGCAGGCACTGCTTATGCTGTGTGAAAGACAGTGGAATGTGTTTTCCTGCATCAATAACATTTTGCTTAATTGTTGGTGACTTTAATTTTGCACAAATGGGATTTACAATAGGACCAAATATTGAGAAAGACAGAAAAAGAGGTCATAGAAAGAAAACTTTTAAAACTGCAAGTACAAGACAGTCCTTCCCATTTAAGATGATATTTCATGCAGGACATTCCTGCATGTTGCTGCAAGATAATCTGTAAAGTTCTCTGGAATAGTAAAAAAGTGGCCAAAACAATTATTATTGAAAAAGCAATAGCTTTCAACTCTGCTTCAGAAACTGAACTAGGCAGATGAACATTTAAATACAAAGAAGTAAAAGAAAAGTAAGAAAATGTTTCCCATGGAATTTCTCCTCTAAAGGCTCTATAATACATTTCTGGAATTTCACACACAGGCTTTGCAATGCACATTACATGTAAAAGTGAACAGTAGCCTCACAATTAAATCTCACACAATTTTTAAGTAAACAACATTCTGTGATTCAGAATTGTGACCAGTTCTGCCAACCAACACACTCACCAGTGTCAAAGTTATCTTGAAAGTGTGCCAAAAAGACATCCTTTCAGAATACAACTCTTCCTTTGTAAATTATGTAGACTTACGGCAAGTTGCAAGAAATAAGTGTTCCTTGCACCAGCAATGTCCTAGAGCATGCTGCTTAAAAATGAAAAAGGCACATTCATGAAACATTTACAGCTAGAACAAAGAGGAAAAGTTCCACCTTGTAAGACATTCATAAATGTACGTGCTTTAGAAATGTTTCAATGAAATAAAGGGGCGACTGTATCAGCTACACCAACAAAAGACTTGTACCTACAAAACAATACTAAAGAATTCCCTAAATGCTGGTTGTCTAAATGGGGATACAGTAAGACTTCAGAAGAGGCAAATATCCCTCACTTTGCCTTACTGGCCACTGGTCCAAGCCCACCCAAAAGAACAAATATGTGAGTAATTTTATTTTTAACGTGTAATGTGATCCCATTATCTTTTTTCTTTACTTTTAAGGTATCACATTTTTATACTCACTCAATGCATGGCTTTTGCCTTTAACTGGGCCTGAGTACAAAAAGAGATCATTTGTCTGCATCCAAAAGCATATAAGAGGAGACAGAATAGCTCTATTTCTCTCTGTTTCCTCATTAGGCATGCCACTTCTTGAGCTGAAATGAGGCAGCGGGAATCTTAATCTGCATAAACTGTCATCATTCTATGCTCGAATTTTTGTTGAGAAATTGGAAAGTGACATTACAGGGCAGATAATAACTTACTTCATATGGCCTCTAGCAATGACCAAAGTGTCTGTGCAATTTAGTAGTTTCTAAGAGAAACATCTACAGTACTCAGCTGTTCAATCACTTTCTTGAACTTATATTTCTGTCTCATTCCATTTATCTTATTTCCACCAATCACTGATACAGTATCTAATTTAACACCTACCACCGCAAACATTTACTGCCAGCAATTGTTGCAACACGATAAATTGCAAAGTAATTGTACAGTGCCACAAACTTTATGACTCTCTAGGCAATGTTAGTAAAATCAATAAATGAGCAATCATGAGAATTATTAAAAGCACAGAAAAGACATAGAACTGAGTTGAAGAAAGATGAAAATGGCTATACAATTATTGAGTAACAAAGATTCTCTTTGCTAATTCAGAGGACTTGATGTTGATGGTGGCTGGGGTTGGCCATACTAAATTAAATCCTGTGTAATCCCAACCAGAAATTCTATCACTCTTTGGGCTCATCTCTTTTCTTACACAATGCCCAGCTAGCTGGCAGTAAAGCAGATTTATAGAATAAAAACAAACTGCTGTTATTCCTTCCGGACTCTTGTTTTCTTCTGATTATCTTCCGAAAGCTTTGTAATAGAGCCAAAGGTAATTTATAGTCAAAGTTACATGAAATGAATAAGAGGCAACTGCAAAGTGTTAGATTTCTTTACAGGGTAGTTCTCCAAGGAGTAGACAAAACAAGCTGGCCTAGGGAGGCAGCAATAGTAAACTACACTTCATTAAACACATGAAGACTTTAATTCTGTTCAATAAGGTTTTGTTAAATTTCTGCTTCCTTGAAATTAAAATGGTCATAAAAAAGGAAAAGTGAGATAACTTTAAAGGATTATAGCAGGAAGGCATCTGCTGTCCCACAGACATTCAGTGAATTCATACTGTATTAATGAAAGGGCTGAGAAAAGTGGTGGACATGCCAATTTCACAGCACTACAAGCTATACAGCTCTTCAAGCTGGCCTTCAGTGGGATGGTCACAGGAGGTTAATGATTCTAACTTTGAGCATGCTCCCCCAAAACTCATGCTGTGATCATTGCTCCTGGCATCAGAACAGAAAAAGAAAAAAAATTCCACCAAATTTTATGCTATGAATGACTGAAGAAATGGACCAGCCAACACACCCATATTATAGTCTACAAAAAAGTTCACAGTCTCCACTTTTAAATGCATATGGATTGCAAGCAGAGGAATTTGCAAAATTATTGCTACGGTGCTTCAGCCATTCTCACCCAAGGTAAACATGAAGTTTCCAAGGACATTTATTCCTGCGCTCACTCTTTACAGTATCTCTATTTGCTATCCTACACATCAGATTTCTTATGTTAATATATATTTTCACTAGCCTCACATTCCTTCCCAATGAGCCACAAAAAACATTTTCACTTATATCTTCATGTGTAACCAGATTGTCAAATAAGACTGGAGGAAAAAAACCACACACAGAGGGGAAAAAAACCCAACACAACAAAATAAATGCAAAGAGTGGGTTTTTTTCCTCCTCTCAAGGGCCACAGTAGGTCAGTCACTTGTAAACTGGAAGTGACCCAAATTCTGCAGAGCAAGGCCAGACACAGGAACACCCACAGGAACATCATATTGGCACTTAAGAGGATGGCAAGATTTGTGTCTTTCAAGTATTTCCATTTCTTTAGGATCAGACTGGCATGGAAAGTGAACAGGATTCTGTCATAGCACAGGGTTCACAGAAAAAGGTGGGTGGGGAGAGGTCCAGTCACTGAGCAACTGCAAATGTAACCAGCAGGCAGTAGTCTCAAAAACAGAGAAAATAATTCTTTTTAAAAATGCATTACTAACCTCTAAACATCTTTACAATATCTTTGCTGTGCGTAATGAAAATATACATAGAGTGAAGTGAAAGCCAGACATGTTACCAAAATGCAAGTTCACTATGCACAGAAACTGCCTCTGATTCATGTGCTACAGCTTGGGAAAGAATTCATAGATAGTATATGCTTATTCTCTTTCATATTACCAATCTGTATACCTTTGACCAGTTAGACAGGGCATATACAGGCCTCTGAACATACCTGTGCTCATGGTTTGCAGAAAAGGAAGTTAAGCATGTATTTGCAGATTTTTCTTTTAATTTCTTCCAATGTTTCACGTTTCTATCATCAAAAAAAGCCTAAAAAACTGTGTGACAGACGAATGTAATGGATAAGAATGGTATTGACTTTTACATGGTTAATTACTTCAGATCAAATTGCATTTAAAGAGTCTCTTGTCCTTATTCAGTAAAATTTGGCACAATAACATGGGAAGATTCAGAAAAATACAAAAGAGTGGGTTAGCAAACAATGTCTTCTAAACTGCATCACTGTTAGACCAAGTGATCTAGTCATGTTGCAGTTCCTCCAAGGCACACAAATCAATGTAGTCTAGAATTACCAAAACATCTTATTTGCCCAACCTGTGCACTATTTTTTTTCAACAACCATAGAATCATAGATTAGTTTGAGTGAAAGGGACTTCCAAAATCATCTAGTTCCAACCCTTCTTCCATGGGCAGAGGCACCTTCCACTAGACCAGGTGGGCTCAGAGCCCCATCCAGCCTGGATTTGGACAATTCCAGGGATGGGGCATCCACAACTACCTTGAGCAGCCTGTGCCAGTGCCTCAGCATCCTCACAGTAAAGAATTTCTTCCTTGTATCTAATCTAAACCTACTCTCAGTTTAAAGCCATTCCTCCTTCCCCTTTCACTACATGCCCTTGTGAAAAGTCCCTCTCCAGCTTTCTTGTAGGCTCCCTTCAGGCACTGGCAAAGAGGTCACCCTGGAGCCTTCTCTCCTCCAGGCTGAACAGCCCCAGCTCTCTCAGTCTGTCTTCATAGGAGAGGCACTGCAGTCCTCTGATCATCTCAGTCTCCCTCTGGACTCACTCCGACAGTTCCACATCCTCCCTGTGCTGAGGACTCCAGACCTGGACACACTACTCCAGGTGGGAAGTGAACAATAAATGCAGTGAAGTAATTTAAATATTTAAAACACACCAAAATACCATGTTGCTATCAATAATAAACCCAGAATTTGCATTTTGATACTCTGATACAGGCTGCAGCTTAGCCTACCCAACCTGTATAACCAGACACTCTACAACACTCCAAAAGAGTATTTTGAAAGAAGTATCTCTCAATATAAGCTTTCTAACAAGAACACTGGATGTTTTAAAAGCTGAGGAGGGTTCATCCTTCATACTTGGATGAATTCTCCTAAGAGTATGCAACCATGGTAAACTATGAGGGTCGAGACCACCACTTCTTCCAGACTTCTCCTCTTCAGGAAGAAATAAGGCGCCTTGCATGTAAGACTGCCAAAGCAGGCATCCAACCATTGCTAAATTTTATATAAGATACCATCCTTGGAAGGTCAAGGAACTAGGATTTTTTCTCTGGTGAGAAAGGAGACCAAGAACAGTAAAGAAGTATTTGTTTGGTCCTATTTTAACCCAGGCAGGCCAGACATTGTGCCTGTTCCTTTTCAGCTTGATGAAGACAACTAACTACATATTTCCTGCTGCCTAGGGTGAAAAAAACACATTACTTAACCACAAAAATACAATCAGTGTTGACAAGAAATTGAGATACAATTTACAAATAAAATGCAAAACACATGACTGGCTTTCTTCACTGACATTTAGCTGCCATATATGAAAAGAACCTAAAAACCAACTAGAGAAACTGTAGGCTAAGAAATATCTGTTTAAAGAACCACTTTATTTATAGCCTATTAATTTTAGGCAGATGTCCCCAGATCAATATTTATAGTATTTTTAACCAAGAGTTGTTTAAAATAAATTATTTTATTCAAAACCTATTAAAAATAAATCCCACAGGCTTGCAATCTCTGTAGTTTTATTACTGCAGCACCAAGCATTGATAGCAGTGTGTGGAATGCGGGTGTTGAAGAACAGTGCAGATGCAAATACATCCCTTCAGAGAGTTTGCCTCAAATCTGTTCCAAGCTTTGAAGATAAGAGTATTTCGGTTCTCCTCCAAATGGGGGAAGGGGGACAACAAACAATCCTAACTCTTCTTTTTCAACAAGTGTTTGACTAGTAGGGGTAGTGGTCTCCTGTGCAAACAATATCTGAGCCTGGGTTCAAAGTATTCTCAGGAACACACGGGCTTCTTTTATAAAGGACAGAATAGGTCTGCTTTGTAGTTGAGCATATGGAGCCCTGTATTCACTTCTCAGAAGGGCAAACTAGCCCATGCAGAGAAATCCTGGTCCAGAGATTCCTGGAGAACACTGCACAGGGTGCAAACAAAGCCCTTGTAACCCTACTGAAGGGCACCATAGATTCACATCTCTTTAAAACAAGACAAAGACCCCCCAAAACTTTTCTGCCATCTTGCTACACTAACACTGCCAACACGCATGGGGAGTAGTGCTTTCTCAGTTTTAATTTTCTCCTTAAAAGGAGATTTTGTCTCGAAGAATATTATCTCCATGTCCCCAAGAAGTCACAGAAACCAGAGCAAAATGTTATTTTGGATGTTAATCTATTATTTTACTTTCTAATTTAAACAGTTCTAAGAAGCACCAAGTTCAGATTTGGTTTACACACGTTGAATGCCATTTAACATAAACATCTTCCTTACATCCACTAAGGATTGCCATGTCATTTTCAAATGTATGAGGCCTGTGCACACTGACCACAAACAGCCATTCTTAACCCAAGCTACTGAAGTCCTTCCTTGCAATGCAGCAATGACTACATGACCACACTCTCTTCGAGTAGTTATTTGCCCATCTCAGATACTTCTAATTAGAGGACAAAACTAAGCTGCTGTCTAAATTTAACAGGGAAGGCCAGAGTTGGGGATCGTAATTCTGGTCTCAAGGGCATTCCAGTCATATCCACTGCCTCTAGCCAGATCCCACAGCTCTCACATCCTCCAGCTAAGCCAGTAACACAATTTTAGAAAGCTCTGTCCCCTCTGTCCGCAAGGCACCATTCTGCAGAAAAACTGTTCTCATTAGCTCTAAGACAAGCAAGCCAAGTCACTAGACCTCTTATCTGCAATTTTACTCATCATCCCCAATAATCTGTAAATTCCTGAGAGAATCGCTGCAGAAGGAATTCTCAAGAAATGTGATTCATTCTACCCATCACGTACACACGTGTAATTCAGAAAATATTGAATGTCAAGTATTCTGTTTCCATCCCCACCCCCTTTTATCCTAAGCTACAGCAAAAAATGGGTGGAACTTAAAACTGTCACCAGAAAAAGCAATTCGTGGCAATCCCTGCATCTTATTTTAGATTATTTTCAGCCTACCTGAAAGGCAGTTTTCAAATTACTCAGAAACATTTGCTAGTGGGTACATTTTAAAACAATATACTTATGCCCCATCAGCGTGATTGGTGATACACAACTCCTAAGAACGCCACTGCCACTGTATCACTCACAACATATCAGAAAAGGTAGTATGCTAAAAAAAGAAAAAACACTTATTTATAGCTTATCTTTCCAAAACAAGAAATAAAGAGCATATCTGCAAAACATTTAAGTGTGAACAGAAAACAAGTATGCTTGAAAAAGACTGACTGCTTGAGTCAGGCAGGGTACTTAAAACATGGCTGTTACAGACAAAGACTAGAAGATTTAGAGTTGGATTATCCATTTTGAACCATACACCATCACAAAGCCCTTAATTCACTGCCTTTTAAACTTGTATCCACGCTGAGTTCTTGATCTGCTTATAGCCCAGATTAATTTTGTCAGTCACATGGTTTATCAATATTATTTCTTCTCCTTTTGAAGAAGTGCTCCTCAAAAGATGCAATTTTGCATGGGAAAGGTGTTCCCCACATTCTCAACCTGGCAATGCACCTCAAGTTCCGCAAGGCCACTAATCTTCCGGTCTTACTGTTCAAACTGATGTAATTTCCAATATTACCCAAAGCACAGGATCTGAAGTCTGATAACCTCCTGTGCTTAGCACACCTATAAGTATATCCAGGAAGTAGTTGTAAAACCCACATGAAAATCATGAACCCCAAATATTTATAGGAAGTACTTTATAAAACCAAATAGGCTTTTGGGAAACTGAAAACACTAATCACTCCCTCTCCCCCAAACAAATCGAGGCCCTGTTTAAAAATGACTGGCAGTTTCATGAACAGAAAGGCAAAAGAGATTCTTCTGCAGACTTATCAATGAGGATTACAGCATTACCAGCAGAATTAATTGTCAAGAAGACAGTGTTTCCATTTTCACTTAGAAGTATCAGCTCATCCCCCTAATAATTAAAAGAAAAAAATCAACAGGAGTACAAAGTTTTTCCTCAGAATTACAAATATGTTGAGAGCAAAAATTTTGGAGGTTTTTTTGTGTTCAAAAGTATTACTCTTATTTTTCAAAATATTTTTTAAAAAATTCTACATATTCTAAAATAGAAGGAGCCATTCACAATAACCCAGTTTTTGCCCAAACTGCACCTAACCATAACACATTTCTAAATGGAAAAGGTAAGAAGGTAAATTTCTTAAACTGAGCTGCATTATAATTAAACATGCTGAGCATTTGTGAGAAAAATATTGGAAAGACAGACTGATTTATAGTTATTAAAGCTTGAGAGGAGGATAAAGGTTGTTCTTTGAAGTTTTAGGAAGGCAGGTATCATTTCAGTGTTGACTTCAATAACTCCTGCTTTACAATTAGAAGTCATACTTCTTACAAGTCAGTCTTAGCATATCTAAGCATTTTACTGATAAAAGGTAGGACAACCTGAAATCGTTCAAATTAAATTTGAATGGTCCAGTGAACCCCTAATGATGCCTAATCCCTTCCTTTTTGAGACTGTGGATGTATTTCCAAAAGGCTGTTGAAAAGACTATCTTCAAATAAGCCTTAGAAGCTTCTTAAGTCTCAAAGAGATTCAGAACAAGAGAGAGTAAGCAGATCCAATGTAAAACCAGGAAAAACTGGAGTGAATAAATCTACTAAAAGCTGGTATGAAACACAATAAATTATGTCATGAAAATTAAACACTATGGTTTACATACATGATTTAAATAACTATTTCACAAAATTTTCCCTTGCAACAACATCTTTATAATTATTAATTAGTATTACCAGAATCTGAACATCTGGCAAAAGTACTAAAAATGTTTTTGAATTGAAAAGCTTTGGAATATTTCTGCTGATTTTGCTGACTACTATTTCAAATAGTCAACAAACCCTCCTACTTCTAGTCACAAATTATCTTGGTATTACTTATTACCCAGGTTGTTTAGAAAATGTCATACTTCAAAAATAGAGAACCATTAATTTGTAGATAGATTTCAATCTACATATATGCTTGCATATGTAGCATAAGCAATAATCTAAACGCAGCTTTAAATGGAAAAAATAAATGCGTTTTTCCACCACTTAATGGCTCATGAGACTGAATAGCACACAACGAAATTAATCCAACATATGTGTTTTACTACTTAATAATATTACATTAGAGCAGCCAAAAACTCTTATTTTAATGTTCTTGGAGAGGCAATTAAAGGCAGCATTGCTCAAAAGAGGGAAATACAATTATTCCCTGTACATATTTGGGTGCTGAAATAATAAACACATCAGAATATATTCTAAAGGACCAGAAACTCCACTATTCTTGAAAAGAAAAAAAAGAAAAAAAAAAAGAAACAATCTAAATATTGATGTGTTCTTATTATAGGCATAGACCTTGTAATGAAGTTTCCTACGAAGGGAATCTTCACTAGGATATTAACACAAATTCCTTTACTGAAAGCTTCACCTTACTTAACAGACAGTAAGAGAATCATACTTCAGATAATGCACTCTAAATTCTACTGCATATCTACCTACCTTAGCTTTTTATGCTAACTGTATTACTTAATTCACTCTTTTGTATTACTTAATTCACTCTTTTTTAAAGGATTATGCTTTTAATAGCTGTATATAATGTTCTACATGCAATAATGCATATATTTATAATTTTAAAATATTTTTGCTATAGGAAAAATGGCTAAGCCCTTCTTAATCAGACTTTAAACCTCCAGAAATTTATCCTATGACTTTTGAAAATGTGTTTGTGCAAATCAGTTCAGTTACTGTTGAACTTTCATAAGATAAAAATATTTTGAGATTTCAAATATTACTTGAAATCATCTTACCGGTTAGAAAATGGGATTTTCAGCAGCCACCTTCTCTAGGGCAAGACTCCTAGTGATGTGAATATTAGGAAATTACATTCAATAAGCAGCTCAAATGCACCTTATGTTTGGTTCAGTGCACACGGAGAAAGGTTGAATGCACCTCAATATATTCTCCCTGCTGCAGTTTCCCCAGAAAGGACAATGTCTGGCTTGCTCAGATCATGCCTGGTCCCAGCACTATCAGCTGACAAATCCTGAAATTGCAGCAACCACTACAGTAGGTAAGCCTTACATTACTTTTGTGAAAATTTTATGACTCATCGTGAAACAAGGATGAATACCAAAAGCAGCACAGACTTATGCATTTTCTAACCAACTGTGTTTTAAGAGTCACATAAGCTTAAAGAAAAAAGAATTGTAATTCTTTCATATTGCCCTACAGAGCAAGGCCTCAACAGACATGATTTTTACTACTAGGAAATCTGTTGGTTCTTCATATATTGTGCTTGTTGCTGCTGATTTTCTTTCTTTCTTTTTTTTTCTTTTAATATTTGGCCATCTTATACTCTACAGCATCTTTTACTAGACTCTAAAAGGGATGCTTAAGTAGATGCTCAGCTTCCAGTACTGCCTACACTGTATGTGCAAACACCATTCTGAACCATGTTTAATAAATGTGATCTATTTCACATTTTCCTCACTCTAGGAAGATAATTCTTAAAATACCCACATTGGAACAGATTCTGTAATATTGCTGTTCAAAGGACTCAGAGTGACTGTGTACAGGTTTGCTTTCATGACTGTCTCTCATTCTGTGTTTCAAAAATTTACACCAATGTCGGTAATTTCAACTGCTAATGGGAATCTCAAGAGAATCGTATAAACCAGTAATATCTCAGATGGCATACCTGCATCCTACTATTAGATCCTCAAATAATTATCAGCAGCTTCACTGAAAACAACAGTAGATAAAAAGGGAAAACTGATGTAAAGTCTAGGAATTTACAAGGGGAATATATTCTCTCTGTTAAGTCATGTTACAATCTTCATTTTAAATCACTCTTGAAAACAATGGCATTCATGGCTTTCACCATTAGCTTAATATTCTTTAAAATTATTTTTAAAGGATTTGTTCAGGACTTCCTAAACTTCCAAAGGGTAAGAGAAAACCTTGAGAAATTAGGTAATTTTCCACTTTTAAATATACTTTTGTGTAAGTTGTCTTGTGTGCCACTCCCTTAATTATCCTTCTACTACTGCAACTGTCCAGGAGCTTTCAACAGTCAAACCTTGCAATGTTGATCAATGGGGTTAAACCAAAGCTACATTGGAAAACTGAATGAAGAATTGTCTGTTGGACCTCTAGCTGCCTCAGGACCAATTCTGAACAGCACACATAGGAGGAGAAAACAGCATTATGGGAACAAATACGCAAGCAGGGATGCTTAAAGCTTTCACACAGCTACTGCTCTGCAATTTGAAACAATACCTGAAGTTATACGGCAGTTTTCTGAGTGAATTGGAACATGCATCTTCAACCCATCTCTTGACAACCCCTTCTCAGGTGCATTCAGCAAACTATCTGGACAATTTGTCACTTTTCAAGCTGCTGTACACTCACAGCATGAACTACAATTGTTTAAGAGCTCTCAAGTTCTCTAGGCCTTTTTAAATAGCTACGGGTTGTTCTGCAGACTTAGAAGGTGAAGTGCCAAGCATTAATACATCATTACATTTTGAGATAAAGACAACTGAACTTGTCCCTCTCCAAGCTCAGAGGGCAGAAGAACAGTTGCCCTTGTATTTCTTTTCAGGCAAAATGGAAACAAGGAGGAAAAAGGAGGTGATGAAAAGCATGTGTGGTTACAAATTTCTCCAGTAAATAGATTTTCCACTTCACTCAGAAAACTACCACATAATTTCATGTATTTTTTCAAACTGCACTTTATTCCTCATAATAATGTCTCTTTTTTTTTTCCTTTCTTCCTGTCTGTCTAGCTACCATTTCTTCTCACAGACACCTAAATAAATTTCCTTTTTCCCTAGAACTGAAGCAGTTTCAATTGTTTTAAAGTTTATTACATTTGCCTTAGGTATTGCCTAGCTAAAATACACATATTCAGCTCAGAATTCGCTATAAATAACTCTGCAACTTTCCTTTGAGCTTTATCCAAGTCATAACAGTATCTAGCTCCAAAACCAAGCTCATTGGAGTCCCATACTTTACATGAGGGAAGTTACAGCTGCCCAGCATCTCTGGAAGTTGAAAAAGTCTTTTTGCTACCATATGACTTCACAGTCCTGACACCACTATTTTCACTGGTTCTTCCTTGGATTGAATTTCCATTGCCAGTGCTATCAAAGTAATATTTTCATCTTCTATTTTTATTTCTTGATTCTTGGCTTTCAGATACTCATTTTTCTTTATCTGTCTATGAAAAAATATTCAGAGAAATTCTTCACCTTTGATTCTACTGTAAATTTTGTTTTTGTGGTCTTCATAGTTTAAAGCACACGTTTCCCACCTCTTTTTCTGATAACAATACCAGGAAACCATAATGCAGTCTTACCATTCTGCTTCAGCCTTACCCTTCTCAGACCCAAGTGAACTGAAGACAGCACTTCTGAATTTGAATTGCCTCCTAATTCAATAATGCATAAAGACAAGTCAGCTCAGCAGTAAACATCTGCTCTATTTCATTATGTGCCTACTCACCTCCTCTATACTTTCTCTCTCCCTCTGGTCTTCTAAAGGAATTTCAGAGACCAAAAAAAACCCAAAGTAAACCAAAAAATTCTGGTGCCTTTAAAGATAGAGTTTGATTGAATTATCAAAAAGATTGTGCAATTTAAAAAGAACAATCTGAGGCATCAAATTCCTTACCTCTATAAAAATAAGCTACTTTTTAGCCACTATAACTTACAATGGTAGAAGATTCAACATTGAGACACAGAACACCCAGCCACAGAGATAGTGAGGAGCTGTCTGACTAATAATACTTTTTCTACTGCTCTATACCACAGTGAGAGTTAAGGATCCATTCCACAAGTCATCATAGATAATCCTTGCCTCAAATAAGCTTTAATTTAAGGCAGAGGCTCTGGGAATTGATGTGGACTTTGCACATTTAAAACTCAAGAATCCACAACATACACAAAAACCCAATGTATTTGTTCTCTTTTGCCCTACTTGTATTGTCTCTTTCAGTCCACTATCTAAAATTAATTGCAACTTTTAAGGGATACAGATTTGTGGGGCTGTTTGACTTGTCCTTCCACTGCAAAATAAAGGGAACATGCACACGGCATGGCATTAGCACTGAGAAGTACTTCAGTGCTCACGGTTTTAAAACTGTGTACTTAAAACAACTGGATGTGGCACTTAGTACTGCAGCCTAGTTGACAAGGTGGCAATCAGTCAAAAGTGGGACTTGATCTTAGAGGCTTTTCCCAACCCATATGATTCTGTGATTCTGCAATTGCTTCTTACACATAGGAAGTATATACAGAATTTCTTGTTATACATATTGTATGAACATATAGCAACAACATGACACCTTTAACAGAAATTACTGCTTTGAAAGAGAAGTCATCCTTCAGAAGAATAACTTTAAGGAACACTTTAGATATATATATTTATATCTATCTATATATCTATATATATCTCTGTATATCTCTATATATTTATATCTAGATCTAGATCTAGATATATATCTATATCTCATCCAAATCCTTCTTTTCTATGTAATGCTTCAGAAAAAAGTTTTGCCCTAGTACAGATTATTAGTTTATATTAGATGAACTTTGGAGCCTTTCAAGAGTAAAAACACACATGAAGGTAACTCTGAGGTAGCATTTTGTCGTAATCCAAGATTGGGACTTGGAAGATACAATCTTTAATATCTCAGAAATGTGCTCAAATCTCCACATGTCCTACTTTACTGCAGTCTTCATTATCAACAGTCCTCCAGTTAGTTTTGTGGTCTCTAAACTATGGACCTAACACACTGAAAGAAAAATAATTATCAACATAGTAATGAAAAGCTAAATCACACAAACCCCTCACATTGCAGTCAAAATTATAGGGTTTCCAAAAGGAAAATATAATTGTTTTTAAAATAATGCAGGCACTGGACAAGAGCAGCTAACCTCACAAGAAATACTGCTGCTACTTCAGGTGTGTTTCCCAGCATCCCGTGCTCCTGGCGATGTCAAAAGAAAAAAAAGTGGATTAATTCAAATATTGTCAAAAAACAACTGTGCCTCAAACAGCAGCTGTGAAAGAAAGGAAAATCAAATTTGCAATGTCACACAGTGCTACGCAAGCTCATTTTCCCCACACGCCCAGTGTATCTAGCAAAAATACAGGTACATCAGCATAGCAGGTAGTCTGCATTGGGGAAACAGTAACAGGCAAGTTCCGGTGCCAAAAAGCCACATTTTCTTACTGCTGAGAATAGCTGGTTTGTATTTGACATTCTGAGGGAACTATAAGCTGTATTCCATTTAAAAAATCTGTGTTACATAGAAAATTTCTATGTATGTACCACAACACAGAGTAAATAACATTGTTTAAAAGTATTGAATAACACATTGAACAGGCTGCTTCACAGTATAGCAGCATATCTACTTTTTCCAGATTACATGTTTTGAATTACAGTAACCACAGGTTAAGTTGAATGACACCATATTATTTTAATCAATTGCAATTTTAACCTAATCATCCCAGTTTATCCAGTATTTTGCCTTTCCCAAGAAGGTTTATTTATCTTCTGCATCTGTGCTTCTTTATCGCCCATTTCTTTCATTTTGCCATTCCTCCACAAATGAGGAACTGAAATCTTCCCTTTCCTCATGCTCTCCGATTAGTTCTTACACTCCTTTGCATATCAGTTTCTCACATATCCCCTGTCTGTCTATATCCTTCCATACATGAAGGCATGGGGACCACCACTGTATCATTTGCTAACATGCTTTTATCTAGAAATTTTTCCTGCTGTAAATTCTGCCTAGTTCATTTTAAACACTATGGGATTTGGAACCAAACACCTAGAAAGCAACCTCATAAAATTCTGTATGAGCAGCTGGAACAAGGATGGATGAAAATACAGTGTGATGAAGAAACAGAAGACATTATTTTGCAGCTTAACACAGGACTTGTGACCAGGCTAATGAGGAGCACCACAAAGACACACCTCATTGAAGCAGAGTGAGAGAATCCTCTGTTTGCAGGAGGAGCTTAGCATACTCTTTAGCTGAAATGTTTATGTACAGAACTTCAGATTTATGCAGAGATTAAATCCATTACTTCAGAGCACTCAACCACTGCTTCTCCACGGGGGGCCTGTTACTAAGAGATTGTACGTGGTGGATCTCTGCTGTGGAAACAGCTGATTACAATACTCAGGTCAAAGAAGTCACCTCCAACACACTAAACAAGGGAGCTGAGCACCACTACCTATGTAAGGCTACCCAACACATGCCGGGAGTAAATGCCAACTTTATCCCTCCAGCTTTGTTTAATAAAAAAGACCCCTTAGGATTTTTAAGGGGAAAATATTTTCAAGAAGCATCTTCTTTGTCTCTGTTTCCTGAGGCGTACACAAGCAGGGACTCCTCGGTCAGAGCCATGTTCTGAGGTCCAAAGAAGGATAATGAGGATCACTGCTTCACTGGGGTCAAGGAGAAGGTTTCCAATGACTTCAGCAGGCAGCAAGGTCTATTTTCTATGTCCACAGCCATTGTAAACAGCTGACAGATTATCTTTTTTATTTATTTATTTGGTTTTTAAGCTACTTGTCTGAGGTTATTTATGCTAAAAAAAAACCAACATAAAAAAAACCCCAAAAAACTCAAACGAACAAACAAACAAACCAAAAAAAAAAAAAAAAAACAAAACAAAAAACACCAAAGAAACAAACATGACTAACCAAAAAACATGGTCTTCCATGTAGGTGTAAGGTAGGAAAGAAAAAACACACAGCCCAGTGAAGCAAAATGCAGTTTTTCAGGTTAACACATTCATGTGTTACCACATTTTCCAGTAAGAAACCTAACCAATTTCACATGAACAAGTGAACTAATATGTGAAATGCCGGCTAAAATCAAGAGAGGTATATGTTTCAATAGTCAGAAGTTTGTAATTAATACAATAGTCAAGTATACACAATTCAGAGCATTTTATCATTCATAGGAGATATAGTACAGGCAGTTTTACAGTGAGTGACACTGAAATTATCATTTGTTACTTTCAAGGGAAAGTAAAATCATTACCAAAAAAAAAGAAAAACAAAGCACTGCAACTATGTTCTTTTACCAAACTTGAAACTATGTCAGCGGGTTTAATCTGACAAAAATAAAAAAGCTTTTGAGCAGGACATTCATGCCATGTTTTATTCTGCAATGGTGACAAGGATGCTGTTTGTTCACTGAAGTTACTGAGACGGCAAGGTTAAACCACATGTCCTAGACACTGCTTCTGGCCTTTGTCATGGAAAGCCTTAGGAAAGGGCTGCTGAGGAGCTAGAGCAGGCTACAAAAGTACCAGCTTAAAAAAGATAAATACCCATTATTACACCTGTAGTGCTTTGCAGATGTTATATCACAGACACTAATTAGGAGCCCAATACTTTTCAGGGCATCTCATTAAGCCTGAAAATTACAAGTCCATCGTGATGATTATCTGACAATGAGGCAGGTATTCAGAAGCCATTAGGATGATTTTCATGCAATTAGGAGATCCTTGAAGAACCCACATGTAAAGCAACCACAGTCACTAACACAGAGTGGAAGAACTGATCATTGCAGCCATTGGAAAGAATATTAGCTCTATATTTAATACCTGGCACAGACCTTTAACTCTTTTTTGCTTGCCACAGCTCATGAGACTTCTTGTGTCAAGTCAGAGTTACCCACAGAGCTCCAGGATTCGTCTAGGGGAATGCTGAAAATGCTGCTTTGGGATTGCAGCAATCTTACACAAGCACAGATGAAGGCAAGGAAAAAAAAAACCCTACCCTTTTATTTCCTGGGAAAGAGTCATCTCTATGTTTTCCACATCAAATCAGTATGGGATCTAAATCCAAAGTAATGGAGTACATAATGCAACAACAGCACTTTAGTGAAAGCGGAGATTAATACAGACATATAAAAATTTAAAACCAGTTCAAAATATTCTTAACAACCCTTTCACTATTCTGCTGGATTTTGTGGGTTTTGTTTCCTTTTTACCCTTTAAAAAAAAAAAAAAAAAGCAGCAAGCCTTCTCATGTATTAGCTTTTGGGAAAAAATGTTTATAGGATTCAATGTTTGCTGTCCAGTGTGAAGTTTTGAATAGTGCAACATTAAACTGATAAATGTGTGACTAATTCATGGATTATTTAAATAGCATGCACAATATTACACGGACACTGCTCAGATTTCTAGTGTTAAAGATTTGCCCATGTTCCTTCAGTAAATTCCTGCTTTTACAGGGATAGAGATTAGTATTTTGTAACCAATCTGGAATGGAATGGTTTATGACATTTAATCTCAAAAGCATTGCTAGTTTTGTGTGTTTACATACTTATAGGACCAGAGATTCAACTATATGCATAAATTTATGCATTTTAAAATTTGTTGCACATTGTACGTAACCTGTCACTCCACTACATTTGTTATTTCTAACAACTTTGCCTGATTCTAGACAAATTCAAAGGTTTTCCTTCGAAACCATCATCTTAACCCCAAGTTTTGCTGTTACAGCATTTCACATAAAAATATTTTATATACATACATATATATGCTTTTTAAAAATATATGTATACAAACACGTATATACCCACATACCCTCCTCTCAAGGAAAAAAAAAATTTAAAAAATCCAGGCCTTGTGTTATTACTTTTTTGCCCAAAACCCAAGTCTATTCACAGTAACAAACTAAAAATAGATTTATTTTTTTTTTAGGACAGTTATACTTCAGAGTGTTTGACTTTATTTTCTGTTGGATGTCAGCTTCAAAACTAATCTATATTTCTCAAGGCCCACCAGAGTCAGGCAATTGCAACAGTGCCTCTTGATGGACCCACAATCAAAACAAGACAAGGTGCATAAAACAAAGTAGAAAGGTCTGCTGCTGTTGCCAGCTTCATGGACTTCCAGTGTCTGCAGACCATTTTTGATTTTTCATTCATCCAACCTATTCTACTTTGCGAGACTTTTGCTCCACCAGCACAGTTTCTCAATCTCCCATTATTTTCAGTGCTCATGAAGAACAGTTTTCAGAACAGGTCCATTTTAAAAAATATAAATGTCACTGACAGTAAAAAGTACAAAGACAAAAAAATCAGATTTTAATACATGTTTGTGGGCCACTGAATATATATGCTATAATTTGTACCATGCATTCAATTTAAACAGTTGCTTTAATTATTAATATGCTTAACATATCTCCACAAGTTTCATTTTTTTTTTCTTTTAAGCCAGAAAAGCTACAGGCTGGAAAGAGAACTCCATCAGCCACTGGTTACATGATCCTGAGGACTGTTCAACAAACTTTACCCCAAAAAATAATATGTAAAGTAAACGATCACCGTTATTAAAGGGTAAACAGGAAAGATTGATGAACCAATTTGCCAGATACCTTAGAAACATACCACTCATGGGAAAATTTTTGCTGCTGACTGATCTTGTATCCCATGTGTATCCCAGAATGTTTTACAAGTTACACATAATTTATTGCTCTCTTGCATAAATCCTATGTAAGGGTTTCTAAGCAAGATCAATCCTAAATGTAAAAACCAGCATTATTCAAGCAGTCTCTTTATATTGGTCAAGCAACTAGTTTTATAGCCTGACAGGACCACCTGTGTGAGCTTAGCTTTAAGTAATAAAAATAGCATTAAAAAAGAGAGAAAGAAAAATAGGAAACATGAAGAGGTGAGGGGGCAGACACAGGAGGGAAGATGACAGTCCTAAGATTCATTTTGTAGGCGCAAAAACATTGTGCAATTTGTAATCAGCTCTACTTATTCAGTGGTTTCTCACCTAAGCAAGGGACAGAGTTTCAGGATTTCAGTCACACTGCAAAGACAACCAACTTAGAGAAGGTAATAATCATGTCAACAAGAAGCACCAAACATAACAGCTCAGTTGTATTCACCTTCCTGCAAAGAAGCTCATTGCATACATAACATCACACCTTTTAAGATTTTCAGGTTTCTCAACTATTTCTTCACTTACCGCCTAACTGTGTAGGTTAACTTACACAGCAAGCAGATGAGATATCTTCAAGATTCACAGATCTAGAACATGATCACAATTTCCCAGCTCAGCAATTACATGTGAAAACTGATCCTATATGCCCTTAGCCGGACATTTCATTGGGATTGACTCCATACGCTTTGAATGATCCCACTACCTGTGTAAAGCTGTCTTCAAAAGATCAGAGGCTGGTTCTGCCAAAATATGCATGCCCAACAGGGTCTCATTCCTCTTTTATTATAGAGGAGAACAAAGCCTGAATGGAACAGTGCTCCACTGCTTCACATGCAGGGGACAACCTTCATCTTTCTCTCATGTCAACGTAATATTTTAATGCTGACAGCACGTCTTTGATGATAAATTAAAAAGCTTTCAAATTTTACACCTCTTTATCTCCCTGGTGTAACATCTTCTCAATTTAAAGAAAAAGAACTCTCCTTTTATGGCAGGATAAAATGGATTTATGTAATAGATGGCTTCCATGTGAATTCAGATATAATGGCCTTCATCAAGTTGATTATGTGAAAATCCAGTTTTTTCATATACTTGGTTAAACAATTAGAATTTTGTGGTCAGTGAAAATCTACATATTTATCCATGCTCCAGTTCTTAATAGGACCATCATAGTAATAGTCTACTTTTCTAGTCTACAAAGCAGACCAAACAGGACAACAGCGCTGACACAAACTTGTATGTTGAAAAAAAGGAGGAAAAAAAAGCTCATGTAAAATATCTCAGAAGTCAGTGATATTTACGTCAAAGAAAACTCAACAATATGAAAGCAACAACTGGAAACTGGAGCTACCCAAGACCTCCATGAGAAGTTGCAACTCTCTTATCTATATATGCGCTGAGCTTTCAAAATTCCTTGAAACTAATTTCAGTTTTAAGCTGGGATAACATTACAAAGTCAGCCCCAACCCTGAGTTCAGTTGAACTGGGTGCATTTCTAACACCACATTAACTACAAAATTAGAATTTCAAAAGCCTCAATTCAGAACTGCCTCAGTTGTCTTTCCTCCCACTTACATAAAGCCAAAAATGTTTTTTATTTCCAGAATCAAAACAGGGCACCAGAAAAGCCACCAAGTCACAGCTTTCAGAACACCCTCTTTATAGGTCTGTCCACCAGCTACTATGAATATTGAAGTTGATAAGGTATAATACTATTTATCCACATCTAAATTAGCGAGTTTACAAGACACACTTGATATTACAATACGTTTATACAGCAGAAAAATAAGACTACATTTGTTGCTTTATCGCCACTACATGTCTGAGCAAAAGGACTTCATTATTGTACACTCAAATTTATAATACCTCTGAAAAAAAAGTATCAATACATCCTAATAAGTACAGAACTATTATTTCATACTCTCACAGTATCAACGAAATTATCATACTCTATTTCATAGATTTGTTCTGCTCGCTTGTTTCTAGAAACCAAAGGTATATCAAATTCTCTAGCAAATTCGATGATTTCTTGAAACAAATACAAGAGTCTCTAAAGATAGTAAAATACTTCAAGCATAAAGCAGTAATTATATTTATTACCTGTTGCACAGGCAAAATTTTCAAAGTTTTGTATTTTAGCTTTGCTCTTAAAGCACAAAGGGTCAGCTGCAACACAGATTTCTGGAAATCTCAGTCAATGAGCCTTAAGTTAACACTTCACTGTAGGCTTTACGCAAACAAGAGGAAAAAAAGAAAAGAGGCTGGGGGGGAAGAGAATAATGGGGAAATGAGGTCTAGAAGCTGAAATGATTGACCATCTCTGAACAGAGTACAGCTATTTTCTTAAGTTTGTATTTAGCAAATGAAATAAAACAATAATAAATGCATCCCACCAACAGTAATACTTACTACCTATTGATATTGAGACGTGAATTATCAAAGACTAATATTTTAAATACTATAAACCTAACTGTCCATTTTCATAAACTCCTTGAAAACGGAGATCTTAAAGCCATGTTTCACAGGTCTGTGCTTTTTTTTTTCCTCACTACAGACTGTTCTTTCAACAGAGTAGTATTCATTTACAGAACAATCCAAATGAAAAGAGTAAATTTTACTTTTACGAAAAATAGTTCCAGACAAACGCATGTGCTTTGGTTTTTTGGGATGGCAGGGTGTGTTCATTGGTTTTGTTTGCTGGTTGGCTTTGGTTTTTTTTTTAAAAAGGAGACTGGTATCAATTTTTAGAAGAACCATACAAAAATCAAATATTCAAAGTATGAAAATATGAAAGGAAACTTAGAAGAAAAAAGAAATCTCATGGGCACTGTCATAACTAAATGTTTGGCACACGGTTTGATTTTCAAACAAATCTGGAAACTTGTATTAGGCTCCTGGAAAGAAAAATCTTATTTAAGCAACAACAAAGCACACACTCATCCCAGTTCAAACCAGTATGTGTACCATGGAAAGACTTAAAGCAGACTCAAGAAAATGAAACACCATGGTAGAGGAAGATGTGCTTTTTGGGGGTTTTGCTTTGAAAGAAGACCCTCTTCTCTCCAAGACCTCAGTGCTTAACTCAGAGCTGATCTACTCAGACCTGCAAGTCAAAATCTCCTCCTGAAGGTCCTAAGGACCATTTAAGTCATATTTTAATTCTACTCAGTCACAGACGTGTTCAAATTTATGAAATTATATACTCCTGGAGAGATCTTGAAATGCCATGCTGCAGCTTTTCTCCAAAAATATCAGACACAAGGTTTGAAATCCCTCTGAAAAAGGAAAAATCTTGTGTCTGTCCCATCATGAGCTAAAGCTTGAGGAAAGAACAGCAGATTTCTTTACTACAAGCCAGAGGCACTGCCAGCGTGGTTTTTTGAGAGCATATGTATGTAAACGTGAATAAAGCCCAGATTAATACTCAATTAAAAGCCATCTGGGAACTTCAGCAAAAAAACATAATCTGCATTTAGAGACAGATCATATGATGAAAAAGCACCACCTCAGCTTGCAGGGGCAGAGAATTTCTGGATATACACAGAGGCCAAGCTTTTTTCGTAGTCAGCAACTACTAATAAGAAGACTATTAAGACATCTTAGCTCTTTGCTGCTATCCTATCTCAGCAGAAAAGATAGGACAGTCATTTTGTGATGGTGAAGATAATATGCACAAATGACAATAAGTACCTAGGCCAGAATTGCAGGATAAAAACCCTGGAAAACCTTGAGATTGAAGCAAACTTTCCAGCCAAGGTCAAATGCCTTAAAATACAACAAAAACTTACCTTTCCTCATGCGTATTCTGTGAACTGCATGCACTTTAACAAAAGAAGACAAAGAAAATGCCTCCATCAATTACTTCAACTTTGAATTATGTCAGCTCCAAAATATTCTTCTGTTACACTACAATTTTAATAAATGAATAACCTGAGCCCTGAACTTGAGCAGTAACTGAGGATACTATTACAAATATAAAATTGGCAATAAAATCAACTTTAGCTGAATCTAACTTAGTAATACCAAACTCAGTGTCACATTCCCCGCCTCATCAGTTTAAAAACAGTACTTCAATTTTCCTGTCCAAAAGCTTTAAAATCCTATTTTCATATCATTTTTCTGCATCCCATTTAAAATCCCCACATGCAGTAAGAAAAAGCCCACCCACACCACAAAGACCCAAACCAATCACTATCTGGTGGGAATGCAAAAGAGGCTGACTCTAAACAGACATAACTGAAAGGAGTTGAGAAAGCAAAGGATGCAACAGCTCCACAGATCTGACCTTTAGAAGGACCCAGCTTTTCAGCAAACATGAATTCCTTTGTATTGAAGGTGAAATGGCAAATATTTCCTGTTATTAAGGAAGGTTTTGGATTACCTTCTCCTCACTCAAATACAAGGCTTCTGATAACTAACCACAATGCCAATAAAAGGACTAAGACTATCCTGAAGCTGTACTTAAAAGCAGATCATGTTGCTCTTGGGAAGAACAGTAACACTGCATACATGTCCATCACAAAAATTGCATTAAGCTTTTTTGATGGTGCAAACAATTTCAGGGCCCTGACAGCTACGAATTATTCCTCTCCTAATTTCAGATATAAAACCAAAAACCATGGAACATAAAAACTAATGACCTGCTGCTTTAAAGATGAAGAGATCTGAAAATAAAGACTGAACTTTAACCCTTTGGTGCCATCACAACCACAGCTCCCACAAATATGCCAGGCTTACAAATATAGCCTTCCTATCAGCTTAGTCTGGAAAGGACTAGCAGAATTTTTAACAAGGCTTTGAATCACAGAAAGGTTTTGTCTTTGGAATTTTTCATTCATGATTCCACAACAAAACAGCAGAGTTTTGTTCCTTTATTCCCTACACACCATGTTTTCAGCTCCAGTGGTAATGGAGGATGCCATCTGCTTCATTATCATTCAGGGCAAGAGGTAGCCTTTAAGTGACCAAACAAATTTTTGTGTAGTTCAGAGCAAAAACTGGTGTTACGTGCACAGAGACCATTAAAAAAGCACAGATAAGATGCAAAAACAACAGGGCTTTTCAGTTTCATATGAAATCTTTTACTTCACAGAGGCAGTCAGGTTCAAATTATTATTTTGTAGCTGTATTTGAGTATATGCACTTATAATGCACAGGTTGTTATCTGAAAACACTCAGCTCCTGTCTAGTAAATCATGCATGTGATTCGCACCTGAAACATGAATCAGCTCCATGAGACTGTGTATGGCTAACTGAGGAACAAGTTTAATGTGCAATCACAGGAAAGGGAGGTCAATAAAGCCTTTGAGAAGTCACCTAGGTCATTCCCCTGCCTTCAGCAATGACATCATTAACCAACATCAACTACAAAATCACACAGAAGAGAAAATAACTCATATCATGCTACCAATAGCAACCACAGGCAATGGGAAAAGAAATAGGAAAGCAACACAAAAGGTAATTAAACTGATATAAGGAGGCAGGAGCAACAAAAACTAAAGAAGAAAGGAAAATAACAAAATGGTGCCCTGATTTCTAGAGTAAGACTTCATAGAAGACATAGTCTAACATCAAAAGGCAGCTTTAACTCAAAAATTTGCAGATTAGTTATTTGTAACTCCAGCTAATTGCACATGGCATGCCCTGTGAATCGAGAGATAATTAAACACATTAAGTGACAACAACTGAATTCTAAGAATACACTTGATCCCCTTGAGGCCCAATTTTCTCTGTTTTAATCCTGCTCACTTATTTCCACTTAAGTAATAGCTTTACTTGCCTCTGGCTGAGCAAAGTTCAGGATTACACCACTAATTAACTAGTGGCACTGGGATTTCTAGGCCTACACAAAGTAACGAAGACTTAAGTTGAAAAAGTGCCCCAGAAACTCTACTATGCCACCGATTTTTACTTCTTTGGAACAGGAATTACTTTCTTGGTTCATCTGTGGTAGGGCTACGTATTTTCAAAGATTACATAACATTGGGTAATGCAAGAACATGACCTTGGATAGAAGGCTCCCTATATTGTGAAAGCATCTGCAAGGTAATCTTAATTGTCTGAATTCCTACTTGGATGGACTGATTCTGAGAACTTACACACATCTGCCTCACAAATTTTTAAGCCAAATCCCTTATGGATGTCTCCACTGACTGCAAATTTAGACCCCTGTGAACTAAACTGCACCAATTCTGCCTTTGCAGAATGGTATGACCAAGGCAGCCTAAGTGAAAGGGAACTGGCTATTACATGCAATTCATCTTTTTGAGTAGAAAAAATGCAGGCTTCCCAAAGACTATCTTGAATTGAAACTGAATATTTAAAATGCCTAAAAATACTATAATACAAAATACATTCTCATCACATATGACACATACTATTATTACAATGTTCAGCTTGTCATTTTATTTTGACCTAATTAAATAGTTCTGAAATCAAACAACACTTATATGGCAACTCACGTTTCACTGCACAAAGATGCATTTGTTGCAATGCATCTTTGGGAAACTAAGCAGAAATTTTGAAACTTATCCCTTTTAGTATTCAACAAGCGATTATTCCTCCTCCTGTAGGCATTTTTCTTTTCCAGAAAGTATTAAAGGGGTTTTTTCTGCTTAATCTGAGGACAGCAAGTAAGCACTTTTAAGAAAAGTGCTTACTTCTAAAACTTTTCAGTATAAAACCTAGAGTGGTATACTGTGTGCATCATGGCAGAAGAAATAAAATCAGTTTTAATAGCTAAAAAAGCTATAGCTCTTGTAGCATATTTCAAGTGTTTCCAACTGTCCAGCAATTTTCAAAACAGTTGACGGAAAATTAAATTCCACCTGGACATGTTTTGTACTGCACATTACAGTTTCCCTAAAACAGTTCACATAAACCATTTCACATAAAAGAACACATTTATTATGTTCTCTGCAGCTAAATTGCTACATAAGTTGATTTTTTTTTGCACCTTCTCAATACAATGATACTTTTTGACAATGACATTAAAGTGTTCTGCATTCAACTTAAATGGCTGGAGATCACTCAAATTGAATTAAAATTCCTTTGATAGGTGAAATAGGCCTGCAAAAAACTACTGGTTTTGAAATATTTCCATTTCCATTTCATCTCCGTGAGTTATTCTTGTTTAAGAATATTATTGCCAGAGACTATTGATCTATTATGATCAACTGACACTGAGTATCCAAAAATAAGTTCTTATATTTTAAAAAGTCATTATCAGCTGAATCTCTCTTGATAAATAGACATTTTGAAAAGAAGACACACACAGTCATGAGAGCTTGATCTAAGGGTTATTTTTATAAGTAAACCTCAACGAGGCAACTTAAGTTAGGAAAAACATCAACTTCAAAACCTATTTGTTCAAACATCAACTTCAAAACCTATTTGTTTATCATAAAGTATTTTACTACTAGAAAAAGAAAAAAAATACTTTTTTTGCCTTTAATCCCTGAAACTTCTTTATTTAAACTGAAGTTTACAAAGTGTTAGCTGCAAGTTTCTGAACTGCATACTTGGAAATGTGTAGTTCTCTGGGCAGCTCACAGACAGAGGGAAACACCCCTTCCTGACCATAAAAGGTCCGAGTGCATGTTCTCAAGCGGAAAATGTGTGGGATCTTATTTACAAACGTATAAATACATGCCATTCCTTTGCGCTCACAGGCACAGCTGAACGCGAGCCAGAAAAGGAAGTACTAGCAACTTGATCTGAGACTTCTATTACATTTCGTCTGGCATGGTACCCCTTTGGCCTCTGTTTTCATAAATGCCTAATTCTTGCGGTGAATAAGGCCAGACAATATTATCCAAGTACAAATTGCATTTTTCAGTTTGTGCACCAAACATCCATTTCTCTTCATTCCTCCCCCAATACCTTCACATCCTCCTAAGGAAAAGGCTCAGAGATCAGTACTGGATCCAGCAGCAGTCAAGAAACGTATCTGACAGCAAGCACCTTTTCCCTAGGAAAGGGTACCCAGCAGATGAGAACCACTGGCACCGTCCCCAGGGACACAGGTCCCTGCTGTTAGCACTGCCTACAAAGAACCAGGGTTTTGTCCCTACAGGCTTGACTTAACAGGGTCATCCAAATTCCGGCAGAGCACACGTTAGGTTGTTCATGACTGCAGAATTCATTCATTCTCCCAAAATCCATTAGAGAAAACAAAAACAAAAGTCAAGCAATAGTTCAATTGCTAGGCTATCTCTAAACATAAAAGGCAATCTTGAAAATTGTTCCTCCAAGTTATCTCAAAATAAATTTCAAATAACTTCCCAGGGTAAATTTAAAGGCGACCTTCAATTTGGCAATTTGAACATCATAGTGCCTTGTCATAAACATTTTCTAGAACTGCAGAATTTAAAAATACTACTAGAAAATAAGTACCTGCTACTAGTTCTTATCTTGTCATCTCTACCTGATGAGTTTAGTGAGGATTATCAGCTGAGTAGTTGTTATTTATTGCATGCATAAGAACCAGAACTTTGGAGCACAGAAAGAATCAGATGCACACAAGTTCTCTTATTAATTTACTTTTCTAAGAAGAAATATTTTTTATTTTGGTTGCAGTCAAAAACCACATTCCTAGATCCAGAATGGCATCCAAATGCTGACTCAAGAGAAACTTGAAAGGTAGTTAGGTGAAGTACCTGCTATTCTGAAATATGTTTTTCTTCACTTAAGAAACCCTAGAAAATATTTTGTTTAAAGATGAGTGGGGAGTGGAAATCAATCACTATCCACAAGGAAGACAAAGGTGGGGGTTACCTCATGAGTGAAACTCAATAGTAAACAAATAAAAGTCCAGTATGCAATAGAGCAAGGAACAGGATGGGACCAGCAACTCCTTTGCAATATCTTAGCATCACTGTCCACACTGACAAACCTGCTTACCCCCAGGGCCAGGTTCTCCTGCAAACTGGGATCTAAAATAATAAGCAAGGACAAAAAACAAACAAACATGAACAACAACAAACACACACACACACACAAAAAAAACACCCCCAAAAACACACACACACACACACACACACACACACACACACACACACACAAAACAAACAAAAAAAAACCCTAACCAAAAAAAACACCAAAAAAACAAAACAAAACAAACAAAAAACCCCAAAAAAACTCACAACCACCTAAATCTCTCGTCTTCTTAGTCAGAGGCGTAATGGAGGAATAGATTCTGGTCATGCAGGTTTAGAAATGAAAAAAAAAGTCTATGGGAAGAAAACCAAGGCCAAAACAAACACAACACCACTTGACACCACAAGCTGATACTACGGAAAGAACACTTGAGAAGTTTACTTTCCAATTTTTACAGTCACCACCTGATTTAAAGTATCTTTTACCCATCTTAACAATGATATACTTGAAGTGGAACATTGAAATGTCTTGATCCTTTGAAATTTATGGCTTTGACTCACTGCAGTTTCTATCACTTCCAGATCTGAGCACAACACAAAGCAATTTCTGAGCATCTTTCCCATGTGCAGAGTTGCTGTCTGTCCTACTGGGACAGAACTACACTGCTGAGAGGAAAAACTGAATATTAAGAACCTGAGGCAAAAGCACAGAGAACTAAAGAAAACATTATTACTGTGTAAATCCAGGGTGTACTCATGTCTTGAACACTGCTTGTCTGTATTTTTTGATACTTGAAATACCAGAAGATACATACTTTAAATGCATTTTTGCCCATGGGCAAAAGCTTGGAGCAGCTACTGGCTGCTAGCAGCTGTGCAGCTGAGGCTTCACAATAGCTGGTCAAGTCTAAAAATCAGGCAAAACCAAAGAACAAAATGATACTGAATAAAATGATCCAAAAGCATGCATGAAACAACCAAAATAAGATATTTATCAGCTATGTAGTTAAACTTCCTCACTAGAAACTGTAAATAGCAAAAGCTTACAAGATGTCAAAAATTCCTTGGGCTACTAAACACTCAAATTCTGCCTGTGCTTTAAAAGAAAAATTCTGGCTCTTACAACACTAGAAGGCAGGAGAATAGTCCAGGAAATCATTGTTACATTCCTTACTGGGTATAGTCAAACACAACACGTTGAGCCAACCAGACCTTTAATTTGGCCTGGAATGGCTGCTATTACCTTCTAGAACTTTCTCAGGGAGTTGCCTTGGCAGAGAGGTTCCATTACTAGGGCATTCTTTTAATCTACAGTCCTGAGATCACAGCATTATACTTAACCTTATCTCTTCCTTTTGGCCTCATTACCATTTGATGATATTCAAAATTCACATATTATTCCATATCTTTAATTACCTTGCTTTGCCTACCTTTAATAAAATTGTTTCATCTTAAATACAAAGCACTTCTTTTTGAGTACAATCAACAATATTTTTTTCTTGAATTCTCCTAAGCTTAATATTAATTAATATCTCCTAAGCTACCTAAAACTAAGTTTTACTTCTTAAAAAATTTCCATATTAACAAGATAAATTGAAAATTCTTAATTAATTTTTTCTTGGTAAATAGGAGTAATGTCTGAGTGACCTCTGTAATTTTTCTGCCCATAACTCTTTTCCATTCCCCTTCTCTTTCTCGAAGATTTTACTCTTGTTTTCAAGCCCTGGTTCCTGCAGTTTCCCCAAGTTAAAAATTAAATTTAACAAATGAACATTTAGTCACATCTTCTATATAAATATCTCAAAAAATACCAAAACAGATCCAAAGCTGAGCAACAGAAAAGCAACTACATTCTTACAGATCCAAGTGGTAGATAAGAACCTCAAAGTAATTAATCCAGTGTTGCTCTAATCGCAGGCATTATTGTAGAGCAAGAAAATTAAGTGTTTAGAAAGGAATTTATGGGGACCAAAAGCAATTCTCCAATTTGAATTTGGTCAAAACTGTGTTATCCTGAAGCAAGTAATAGGCAATCTCAGTCACTATCTCAATCCTCCAGCATGATTGGGGGAGAGAAGGTCAAAAACATAACAAAACAAGCAACAAAACCCCTCACAAACAATTACAGAAGAGCCTTCATGTCCCATTCAGTACCAATACAGACGGAAACTTCTACACTGTCTTCAAACCCTCTTATCTAACACTATTTCTTTGAAAGCGTACTCAAGTAGTATCCAAACCTAATTTCATGTAAGATACAAGAACAGAACCTCAGCCTTGTGTTTTCAACTGCTCATGCTTTATTACTACCTGAATGATGCCATGATAGTGAGAAATAGAACTTATTTCTCTCAGTGTTACACTGAGAGGCCGCCATTAAATGAAATCCCTGGAAAAATTTTTGCATCAAGGCAGCAATAAAATGATCTTCATGATCCTTGGAAGGCTTCTGCAGGTGCTTTAAGAAAGTTGCTGACACTACCTAAAGCCTGATATACAGCTACAGCTTGAAAAGTGCATATTTAAATTGCATATAAATACAATTGTTAGAGGTGGCATCTTCATCATTAGATAATCCTCTGCAGATAGATCAAGATGGTGAAATTTGAAAACGAATTATGAGAAAGCTATGAAAACAGAATTATACCTAACCTCGGAAATTAACAACATAGAATTTTTTTTTTCACTTCAAAAAAAGAAAATTAGCTATGCGAAGCTATTTAGAGTTATTTCCTGGACACAATCTGTTTGAATGTAATACTGTTTATTTGAACTGGCATTTGTAAATAGAGGTTTTAAGAAGTAGGGGAAATATTGTACCTAGAAGCAGTGCACTAGATAGTCTATTTATAAAGGAATAAAATTCAGAAAAGCTGAATTACAGATAGAAGGCTTCAGTTGTGGGGTGGAAGGAAATTCCACAGCAGAAAGAATTTTAAGAACAAGGATACTCACCTTAAAAATAAAACACAAAAGTAATTGTCAGAGAATGAAAGTGGTTTCTGTGAATTAGATCATTTGCTTAAAGACATTCTTAAAATCTGTATAATATTATTGCTTTTTGCCTTGCTACTGTCACTACTGTTTAAATACAGAATTTATGGAACTGCGGAAGACAGCATCTTAGCAGCATCTCTTCCTCTACTGCAGAGAAAGCATTTATTCGTATTACCCAGCTAAAAGCCATCAGTATCTTCCATGGAAAAGATCTAGAGAAAAATTATTTACCAAGCATGGTATTTGATTGATTGGATGTCTTTTATTTTTTTTAAAACCATCTTTCTTATGATGTTTCTCTACTGTTTGCTACCAAAGGAAGCAGTAACATAAAACATCTTGGTCCTTTGAGAAAATAATCTCACTGTGTTTATGGGGCGTTCTTTGTTATCAAGTCATCTTGAACAGAAGGATTGATTTGATTTTTGTTTTGTTCAGTCTTCAGGAACTGCACCCCAGACAACTCCAGTTGGATGCAAGATCATTCCCTCTAGCCCTTCTCTAACTGTGACTGAAAGCAAATGCTAGCTGAGCATTCAAATCCTGATGGTGACCATTATAACTGCTATTTCTGCAAAAGGTGATTCCAGAGGCTCCAGGGCTGTTCACAGGCAGAGAAATTACCAAAGCTCTTCTTTATCTGGTTTTCCCCATCCATATATAAACACATATCTAACAATTTCTGACCAAAATCTTTGAAGCAGGTGCAAGATGCTGACCTTTCTACTCAAAAAATCAACCCTTTAACCACTGTCTGGATCGCACACTTTTTCCTTAGGGCTCAGTTTACTTCAAAAAAAGCTTCCAAACCACACATACACACACCAGGAAAAAGAAAAAAATAGGAAGGAGGGAAGCCTTGGATGCAATTTAATTCCTCCTCAGAAACATTTCAGGCATTATAAAATCATTCTTTAATAAAGTGCCAGGAATAACAAAAACAAAACAAAACCAAAACAAAACAAAAAAACAACAACAACAAGCAAATCACCTCCCCGAAAAAGAGAAAGAAAAAGTAAAAGAGAAAGAAAAAAAGAAAAAGAAAAAAAGAAGGGGAGAGGGGAGAGGGGAGAGGGGAGAGGGGAGAGGGGAGAGGGGAGAGGGGAGAGGGGAGAGGGGAGAGGGGAGAGGGGAGAGGGAGAGGGGAGAGGGGAGAGGGGAGAGGGGAGAGGGGAGAGGGGAGAGGGGAGAGGGGAGAGGGGAGAGGGGAGAGGGGAGAGGGGAGAGAAAAAAGAAAAAAAAAAAAGAAAAATATTTAAAATGGTTGCACTGAATTTATCTTGGCACCAAGGTGCCACTGAGTAGTTTGTTACATTTTCTCCTCTGGCTTTAAGGATCAAGATCCTAGTGGTAGCAGAAGCGTATGCCAGAAAAGTAAGTATACGGATAATTTTCAGAGAGACATATGATTTTCCAATTATTAGGTTTCATTTTTTAAATACTTCAGTCTTGATTTTTACAAGTATTATCATTTCCTCTTGTTTAAAGTAATGACAATTATTGGTACAAAGCTGTCCCTTAAAACCACACTTACTGACCACACAAAAGACAAGCAATTTGAAAGGCCATGTCTGACATTTTAATTTTGGTGCGCCATAAGAAAACACAAAAAAAGAGGTTTCTTATGTTATGAATCCAATATTGATAAAAAGCCTAAGAATCTGCTATTTTATCTGCAGTTCATCAGACACACAAATGCTTACATGACACTGAAGAATGTTTTAGCATGAAAAAAACTATCACAGCTGAAAGAATGTTTCTCTCTTCACTCCCTGGATATGAACTCTGATTAACATGAAGTGAGAGAGCAAATGGCACAGTATTCATGTCTTTCTCTGAAAAAGTAAACTTCCACTCACTTTGACCATTACAGGCTAAGCCAACGACTTACCAGTATTGCCTTGTTACAAGCCAGCCTTGGGACACAGCAAATGAAGCATTAGAACCTTGCCCACCAGAAATTTGTCTAAATTACAATAAAGAGCTACCTGTTCAAACCACCTCCAGCACCACACACACCCTATGTTTTGAGGAACAGCACCTCAAAAAGAGCTGTCAGTAATGCCGAGGACAGAGGACAAACCAAGCCCATATACTGCAGTGTTTATTAATTGATCGCTGTCTTTGCTGCTTACAGCTTCATGTTCTGTTACAGTGAAATATCTTCCAAAGTCCCCTTTTAAATACCCTTACCTGACAGAAAAATCAGGTGATATCAATCTAGCAGTATAAAATAAATTCCTCATGCACCACAGGATGAAAAAAATAATTAACCCCATTTAGTAATTATCAAAAAACAGTCACTGTGCTGGAGCCCTTTTTCTCATTCCTCTCCTACAGAAAGAAAAAAGATACAGAGAAAAACAGTTTCTATGCACTGTTGTCACAGCATCTTGGTTTTTCCGATTGTTGGTTTTCAACACACACTTCTTTTACATTTCTGTTTTTACCTCTCAACATATACCACTTCCTTATGCTTTAATGCATTCAACGTTGTCCAACAATTCCGCAAACTGTAAAAAAGAGCATTTCTCCCTTGCCATAAAGGAAGAAGTATGTGGGGTTTTGTTACAGTTTTTATCAAATTTTTATCACGAGCACAGATATTCCTGTGTGTCCATCAGTATTTTACTGTAAATGGAGTAGAAATCCTGTTGTTCATCAAACAGATTGGATTCTTTAGCTTACTGAGTATAAAAGAGGTATAAAAGAAAACAAAACTCAAAATATGAAAGCATTATTTGCTTTTATCTTTCAAATACTATTTTATATATATAAACTTTATTATACTTAAAACATTATTAGTTGGGGTTTTTTTTCAGATAAGAAGTAATTCAGACGGAGTAAATGATTTTTATAGCTGGACAGGCACAGCCACCATAGTAAACATGAACACAATTGCTGAGCTTTATTTCACATTGACATAATCAAAAATCTGATAAAGAAGTCATCAAGATATTTCCCTTTTCCAGGCTTTGAATCAATGACAATGTCCTGATCCTGCAAATATGCATCATGTAATTTTTTTCATTCTAACTAGATCAAATCACTTCTCAACTTCAGTGGAATTCTCATAGAAGTTCAAGCCTTTCTGCGTATCTTAGTGAACAACTTCACAATATATCATTGCATCTTTTATATCTCTCCAATCCAGAGTACTGTCAGTGGGGAAGTTCAGGGATTAGAGCTTGTCAGCTAGTAACACACTATTTATAAGGAAGTACACGTACTTAGAAACAGTAGGTAAAATAAATTGCTACTAGATATAATAGCATGCTTTATGGTAACTAGCAAGTTTAGAACTGCTTTTATGTTAAGGATTTGACTAAAACAGGGACAGAAGTTAACTAAACACAAGCTGTTATCAAAAATATTAACGGTGTTACAAGATGTCTTTTGGAGTAGATTTTGAGCTTCAAAGAAATGAATATTCTACAAAACAAAGGAGGAATGTAACAAAAAGCCCAGCTACCTCTGAATATAATTATGTGTTAGTAGTCTCTGAACTAAGTCAGCCAAGGGCATGCAGTAGAGGAAACAATAATAAATTGTTCTTAATAAATTAGGTATTAATAAATAAATGCTTATTTATAAAATAATTAACTTTAAAAATTTAAAAGAAAAATTAAAACAAAAAAAAATCCAAAAATCTCCCCCCCCAAAAAATAAAAAAAAACCCAAACAAAAAAAGAAAAAAAAAAGAAAAAAAGAAAATTGAAAATGCCAAACAAAAAACTCCTACACATTCCAGAGCTATTTTTGAAGATCCTGAAGAAGGGCTGGGGTATCAGGACTCAGAAACCAACAGCTCCTATATTCTGTATTCAGTAGCAACAACTGGGTGTACATGCAAATTCCAAAATCAGATGGTGTGAACCCTCTGCAGCCACACAGATGAGACATTTTTCCTGTGTGAAGCACATAGCTTACCATGCAGCTTGGATGTGGCTGATGATACACACGTTCAACAGCCACTATTGCCTGGAATCAAATGATTTTAAGAGCAGTTGACATGTACAAGAGCAGGGAAGATTCCATTCTTCCCAAACCCAGGAAAATGAAAATAAAATGTAAATATTGTCATGTTACCTAGCACTAGTTGATCGCCTTGTATACATACAAGACTACTATTTAAACTCTACACAATTTATTGGATATTTTAGGACCTGTGTGACACACTGATAGCCCACTTTGAATTCAGTCAAAATAGTTTTAGCTCCAGTATTCACCATTGCTTGCCCAAGTCAACTTAAAGTAAGGGATTCCCACTTTCTGAAAAACTACAGAGAACACATTCTCATCTGAAATGCAACTACTGAACGTAAAGTTATCAAGCACTTCCAAAAACTGAAAAAATCTGGACAGGTCAATCTAGCCCAAGAACTAACCTCAAGAAACAGAATGAGAACAAATACATATTAAGCATCCACATACATAAAAATGTCAGAATAAACCACACCCCAGTGCATGTAACTATAAACTTGAATAATTAATGAGCATCTACTGAGCAACTGCTGCTAGGAAGAAATGTTGGACTGTTAAAATTGTCCCTAAGAAAACTAAGCCTCCCTTCTATAGTGAAATAATTTAAACTGTTTCAGATGAATCAGAACCATTAACAAGTTTTGGGGGTTTTTTCTATAATAATCAAGAGAAACCAGCTTTATACAAGGGCATTGATCCAACCTGGAAGCAGTATTTTTAACAATAGATAGATCCTCAAACTCAAAGAGAAGCTAAAATCCCACAAAACCCATGGTCAGTGTTAGATACATTACCAGCACATCATTGTTTTCTTTCCCCAATGTGAAGGACTAACTGGGTCCAAATTTTGGTAATATAACTATGCAAAAAGCAATAACAATATGGAAACATTTCACTTCTACTTCATTGGATAGTATCACTACACCATACCTCCACATGCATCTTGATTAATGAGGCCAATCAGAGTTTTGTAAGATTCTTGCTGATAAGGCAAGCACATGTTTTAGAAGCGTGTTTATCTTTCTGCTTGACAACTATACAAAACCATCTTTTTCCCCACAAGCAATATGATAATTTTGCAAATCTGGTAGGTATTTAAGAAACAGAGCTCTCTTTACTGGCATACTCTGCCAAGGTGTGGCATTTCTGTAATGTGTGGCACACATCACCTCATGTGTGAGGTAAGACCAAAGACAATCTCAATGGTCTCTCTTCAGATGAAAATTATTGAACTCAAACTCTATGCCAGTCCTGTTTGGACTCAGCCTAGGACACCCACTTCCCCACACACATACTAGTTCTTGCAGGTACTGAGAACAGGTATAAAATAAAGATTCCCAATGAAAAAAAAGGGCCGTTCTCAGCATCTTATGCCAATCTTTATAAAGGATCTTAGGCAGACAGGTAAGGATTGCTGAAAGACTCAACGGTCACAAATTCAATCTCCATTTCAAAAGGAGCAACTACAAGGCTGCATTAGTACTACAGGCAAGTACTTTCTGATTTCTCATAACAGCAAGTACTGCAAGAAATACAGTGAGTGCTTAGCAGAAATGTTTAGAGTATTTAAAGTTTCAGACTGTAGTCTGCCTATAGATATGCAGTGCACCATGGGCCTGGGATTTTGGAATGACACAAAGAAAACAAAGCAAAGCCATCAAGAATCTTCAGCCATATTTTAAAACAGTAGGCAAGGTCATATACAGCAGTTTCATCTCCTTTTATAGAAATAACATTTGTTTTGGAGCCATTACTTGTTAGCTGTCAATTAAGAGGTTTTACCTGCCTTTCAGAGCCACTATAATTTCACAAGCAACAGAAAAGTTGGTAGGTATGAAACTCCCTGCGTAACAACAGATCAACTAAGTAGTAAGACATGGAAGCTTTGAACTATTAGCATAGACCACTTCCCCAAAACTTTTTTTTGGAACACAAATTGCCAATAATATACATACAAACCTTTTACACTGGATACTGTATGATGCCACATTCATTCAAATCCCTTTCTGGAGTTCCTCAAATGCTATGTAATCACACAAATACACTTCCTAGGCAACAACTATAAGTTTCACAGGCACATTATCAAGCATCTAAAAGATACATCAACAGTTCATTATTTAGCACTGTACATACAAATAAGGAGCTTCAGCCATGTACAGTTAATTACAACTAACTCTAAAACTTGCGCATAGTAAACTTATTTTCATTCTGAAATAATCTGCAGATTTTAGTGCATGAAGAGTTATGAAAGGTAGCTGAAGTTGCTTTGGTAGTAACAGAGCTGAGCAGCCACATCTCATGAGAAGGGAAGCATCCTGCAGTAGCTAACACCAATGTCCCTCCCTCAAATATGAGAAAATTCTCCATGTTTAGACTTACATTTACATCAAAGCAAATAAATGACCCACAGAATGCATATTAACATGCAGAAGTCTTTGTTATTGTATTTTTCATTCCACTTCTTCACTCCTCTCCAACAAATGATGGAGTCAGGAGGCCCTTTTGAGTTGACACACCATAGATAAAATGCTCAGTGCTTCAACGAGATATGACGCAAGCTTCTGTGACTAGCACAGTTTAGCCTGGATCATAGTCACTGCTGTTCTGTGCAAACCTATTTATACTAACAGAGCAGAGAGCCAAAACGGTTGCTTTGTAATTAGTTCAGGCATGTTTGAATCCAGAAGGGAAACTCTTTTAGTTGATTTTCCCTGGGAATACTATGAAGTTCCAGTATGGCTTCACAGTGTAACCATGCAGATCAAGAAAGGCCCCTCATTCACCTAGAAAAATAACAAATCATAGTACTAAATTGTTCTCCTGCATCTTGGCTTTTCTCTGAATGCACTGAAATGTTTCAAAACACTGTTTCTAAAAATTTGTCATCCGTAGTGTCAAAGGCATTCCTGGCAGGGATAGAAAATCTTGTTGAGAGCAAAACTCAGTCAAGATGACTGTAAAAACCTAATCCACACCTTTGAATTTGGACGGAATATCCATCACTTAAACATCTTGTAAATGACCCAATTTGTTTACATGGCCCTCTAGCTTTTTATGACTTTTCCATAAAGAAGTTATTACATCCATCCCTTTTATTTTGTTTTAGAGCATTTGAATGAGCCCCAGAACCACAAGCAAGTGAAACAGATTCTCTGCAGATGGAAGTGGCCTCATATAACTCTCCACTACCGGTGAAATAGTTAGAACAACACTTTCAGTTTGGAAATGCCATACCTTCACACACAGAAAAAGAATTTCCTGTGCCATATGTCTTCTTTAATGTTTAACTATTGCATAAAATGAGTGCTGGTTTCCTGTCAATCCAAGGAGGAACATGGAGCCCCTAGGACTAATGCCTCGGATTGTTTGGAACAAGAGTGAATGAAGTTGGGTGGTTGCACAGGGAACTACATGGGGGGAGAAAAAGTAATAAAATAGAAAATAGTAATGATCAAACTTAGATATTCTAGCTGCTATCATACAATAGGTCATCCAATGAAGCTCCCCAGATAATCATTTAAGAAAAGACTGGACAACTGAATTTTACGGAAAAGACTCTAACTAAAGATAACAATTGAAACAAGTGATATTATGCATTAGTTCAGAAGTAAGTACCTCTTCCAGAAAAGTCACTTTCCCACTTCATGTGCTTCTAAATAAATGATGCTTTAAAAGAGGCATTGAGAAATCAGGAGCTATGGATTGGCAGGGAAGGTGTGCTAAGAGCATCTCCAAAACCATTTTTCCAGTGTAAACTACTCTTCAAACATGACACTCCCTGGTATTTTACACATCAGCCTTTTGTTCACAGAAACTTACAACTTAGCTGATATGTGCCAAGCTGAATAATGGTTTAAAGATGTATAATATCAATACTACAAAAAGGGCACCACTCCTTTACCTTTTACTGACTGAACCTAGTTTGAAACCCATTTATCAGATTACAGGAACAATTTCCAAATTAACTGCAGCATCTAACCCCCTTCCCCCCCACCTTCTTACATGATTTATTGCCAATTCATAAGAATACTACAGCAGCAATGCAAAAAGGAATTAAATGTACAGAAAACACAAGCAGCATTGTTTCCTTTCCCCAAGACATTCTTTGCTGTTTCTGAGACAAACAGACTTAAGGTTTCAAGGAAAGCCATGTAAAAATGATAAGAGAGTTTAAATCCAGCACTAAAAATTATCACTGACTATGCCAGACATTTACTGCAAGCTAGGAAGGCCTCCCCGGCTTTCCTTTATTAGAACTTTAGTATTATAGGGAACGCAATAGGATAGGTACCCATCCAATAGCACTGTTCATCTAGAAAACCAAGCACTAAAAAATTAAAACCAAAGATTTTTAATTCCAGCCACAATGCTGGCAAGGTGCACAACCAAAGGAAGCCCCAGCCTCCCTGCCTTTACCAAGCTTTATTCAGGTTAGTGGTATCTTCCACTTCATGTGGAGAAACTGGCACAACAGTGATCAAACTGAGCCATGCCTGCTTACTATTTGAATGCATTTAATAACTAGTTCTAATGAATTCAAGGAGAAATTCTGGTGTTTTGGGCTTTCAGGGAGTATCGGAACAGAGATGACCTTCAGCCTAGAAGAATCTCCTTAGAACATCCACGTTTATAATGATACCTTGAATTAATTTACCATAAAATTTCAAGATTAGTGAATACTTTATGAGGATTAATTCACTAAGAGACACATTGCCAAGGAAAAAAGGCAGCTCTCTCATTCTTAGTAGTATAAAAGGATGCCACTTCATGGGAAATAACCTTTGAACATTTCCTTATTTCATTTTTCTTTCTGCCTGCATTGAATTGGATTGCAGGGATGTTAATTCATATCCTCTTTGCCCAGCTCCAAACACCTGCATGCGAAAATGGCAGTATGAAAATAAAATTAAAAAAAACAAAAGCAGCAACTGTCACTGTGAAGATCCTCACTGCAGAATTAACCTGCATAGTCTTAAATTAGCCCACGAGAATGAGAATAGCCACACAGTGAAATAATAACCCAGTGGCTCAAAGAGACTTAGCTAAACAGCCAAGGCGTTCCTTTAATTTCAGCTGCAGCCAGCTCATGTGATGGTCTAGTCAGCAAACGTGACAGCCCTTGTGAACCCTAATGCAGAAGGCCTGCAGGAGATCGAGGAATTAGCCGGGCTTTCTCCTTTTGTTTACATTAGTTTTTTAATAATTCTCATATTCTCTCTGTGTAAGACTTTCTCCAGAGTCCTGCCTTTTGTCACCGAGCTGACCAATTGCTGTGGAAACTGATTAAGTTACGAAAATGTACACAGTTGGTATTGTACACATGCTTTGTAAAGATGAGGTACCTTCACACATAAGACTGATTAGTATGGTGTAGGATCATGAAATTAAACCCAAACACCCCGATATCATGCTGGAGATATGTTTAAAAACAATCTCAGTAGAATGATGTCAAGAAGAGGTGATCAGGGGACAGATGAGCCCTAAGGCTAGGATGCCTATGGACGGAGCCAGGAACAAATTTTCCAGGCATTGCCACCTTAAAATAACATCCTACAATCTAAGAAAGCCTCTTCAAAACACCAATATATATTTTAGCTTCAGAAGAACACATTAGGAATTTTCACTTATCTACTTTAATAAAAGCACTTCACATTCAAACACAGGCTGTAAAAACTTCTCCCCAAAAGGGAATGACAGGGCTGAGTAAGTTTTAACATTCAATTAATTTCTCAGAACCTCTGACACAACAAAACACTCATACAGATACCTAAGTGCTACTAAAATAACTATGTTTCTATGTGCTAGCTCTATTCACTTTCTGTTCTGTAACTTTTTCTAAGTCCCAATGTTTTCTGTGAAAAGGGTCCATGTGTACAAGGTAATTCTTAAGATACTTACACACCAAGAAGTGCATTTTCCATGGCATGCACTTTGGGACTAAAAAGCAAAGGCAAGGCTCTCTGGTAAAGCCAAGGGCTATCTATAAAGCAATTGAAGAGGCTCATTTCCCGATAAGGGAAGTGGGCTTGCTCAGCACATCCTCTTTCTAGTAATCAGGAACTGCCAGACATAGCAAAAACCAAAAGCAGCAACCACCCAACAGAGACAGAAACCCCCAAAGCCACTCTGCCATAATGCACAACCACTGCAGCATTATGTAAACCAGTAGTTTGCTATTACATGTTGACTATGTAATAATTAAGACTCAAAGGGTTTGGATAAAGTTATAAGATATACAAGACATTATGTTTATGTGAAAACAAAGTTCAACACAAGCTTTTTGGCAATATAGTTGTCACGGTCTCAAGGTATGTCTCCTGTTTATTCTCCATTATAAAACTCTATCTGACTAACACACAAACTAAAAACCCTCAAACAACATGACATAAAGTTTTGAAGCCCGATCTGCAAACCTAGTAAGAGCTAGTTAAAGCAAAAATAAGATTTTACACTTAATTCCATTCAAGATATTTAAAAAATACATGGGGAGGTTAGGTTGGAATGACTACATATTTGGGACAAGGAGTAAATGGTTTGTGCTTTTAAAACCCTTACTTTTACCTAACAGAAGAAACAGAGGAGCAACAGGACTAAGGAGAAGTCCCAAGCAGAACTCTGCTGAATGGCAAACAATATGACAGAACTCAACTACAAACACAAAAAGATCCAGTTTTTAAAACTTTCTTCCTCTGCAATTTATTGTAATGCTGAATAGCTTCTCTAATTTACCACAATCTTTTGCTTAAAGTCAAAAGAGAACGTGCTGTGATTCATTACTTTCCATGAAAATGTCTTTAAAATATTTCAAAACAAGTCTTTGACTAAGCAGAAATAGTTTTAACTTGAGAAAAATTGCATCACTATCAAGTTTCCCTTTAGATGGCACATGCTTATGTATTATACTTCCTTATCTTCTCAGAACTAAGACAATTTCTGCTACCCAGCAGCAGTCAACAGGCTGTGCAGGCACTCTTCAATTCAACATGAGCCAGTGGAAGTGGCATCACACCACCACCAACTATATCCAGTTACAAGAGATAGTTTTGCAATCACATGACCGCCTTCAAGGTAAAGCACTGAAATTCCCATCTGTAAGGATTCAATGTGCTGCATCACTTGGATATCCACACTTTTTTCTGATGTTCAGCCCAAGTTAAAGGAACTTAATCAGAAACTCTTTGTAGCAATGATGGCCCCCTCCCAGAATAAGCTGGAAGCTCTCTTTGGAGATACACAAATCAGGGAATCCTCTGTGTGGTTCAGAGTAGGTGTGTCAGGCCAGACACACATGGAGGTGATGAGAGAATCTTCCTCTGGCACTTCAGCTACTCACTCAGTTCCAGCTGTATCCACCAACTTTTCCCAAGGATGGCCTGAAATGTGCAAGTTTCCAACTGTCTCAAGGACGCACATTTGGGTTTGGGTTTTTTTGAGCTACATAAAGTTTGTCCATTTCAGAAAATTTAATATATAGATTATGAAGTGGTCAGTTAATGAAACATTATTAGGGGTTTTCATTCATGTGGAGGAAGAAAAAAACAACTAAACTCCTTTTGAGATCTGTGAAAAGACAGATCATGACTGACAGATTACCTGTGCTGCAAGATTGACAGAAATCAAGTAAGTGCTTCGGTTTTTTAAGATTTACTTCAGCAACTCTATTTACTGCAGTTCGTTCATACTTGAAACTGACTGCAGGAAAATCAGTCTTTCTTGTTGGTCCTGGTGAGTTTCTAACTGACCTCTGCTTCTCAGCCTCCTGAAGTCATTCAGTACTACACTTGAAATGTACACACCACGTAAGCTGTACACCACCCAACAGTAGTTTTTACATTATATTCTATAGCGACATTCTTATGTTTCTCATAGAAAACATAACAGCTGGTAACTCAGCAAAATTACTTTAAACATTTATTGCATTTTTTTCTAAGGCAGCCAGGAAAACAGATCTTAGATCCTCCTGCCATCTCATGTTGTAATCAAATCCAGATTAAACTAATAATATCGCATAAGCAGGTGCACTCAGACCACCAGGGTTAAGTCACTAGAATTAATTCATTCACAGTGCTCAACCTACCAACAGTTCCGTCAGACACTTCTTAAACTACAGAAACAGCATGAAGATACTATGTCAAAAACAGCAGTCAAAAGTAGATAGAAATGAATCAAGAACTGTAAGAGAAAGAAGAAATAAGTAAACCATCCAATCCATCAAATTCAATACGCAAGAGATTCTGTTTTGTTCTTTAAAAGAAACTGAGCAATTTTTCTTGACTCTTTGTGTCAATATGGAAAAATGGTACTAAATACATCAGAAAGCCATAAGAGAAATGATAAAGCCACCTAAGTATGAAAAACCCTTCAAAGCATAATCTGTTTTTCAATATGACAAAGAATTGTAGAAATTAAATCCACACAGATTAATGGGAGCCATCACTAAATGCACCATTTACTGCTACTTTGCTTTCCAGAAAACTGTTGCATAAACTTCTTTGATCCTCCAGATGATTATTTACTCAGTGGAATAAAATTAAAACATAAAAGATAAATAGGATATTTTTCAAGGAAATCACATAAACCCCCTTACTGTCAAGCAGAATTACAAATAAAACCTGTTCTTAAAGAAAATCTCACTATAACAGAGGGCAGGCAAATAAAAACATGGAGGTAGTTTTAAGTGGTTTCAAATGCAGCTACATTGGCCCCACAACAACCAACACACTGAATTTCTAGGAGGTATCAGCAAAACACTGTGTTCCAAAATATTTAATTTACAATCACAAAGAATATTTACACTAAGAAATTGACAGCTGAAATAATATTCACAATGCACCAAAATCAAGAGAGCTTCTTGTGCCCACTATTAGCAAATAAATTGAGTCAAACTGTAATTTTGAAGTTAATAATTATTTAGTTATTAAATAAGTAAATATCAGTTATGAATAAATTAATCCTTAAGCATATGCTTACCCTTTGAAACACAACCGTGTTTCACTGAATTAATCTGAATTAATAACTGGTCCCACTGAATTAATAACTGGTCATAGACATCTTCAGTATGACCTTGAAGCAGCAGCTACAGCACCCATGTGTGTGGCTGAGCAACACTGTAATCCATTCTACTGCAAAACTTCTTGGCCACTTAGCAGTTTTACAAGTTGAGGACAGAATTTTTATTTGTAGACTGCGCGAGTAAAAAATCTCCCTCTCTCCTGACCAGAGATTACTTGGCATGTGAACTGCAATATCTCATTCTCGTACTCCAGGGAGTTTTAACCTGCCTCTAGCTAAAAGCTATACAATCTTTAGATTGCAGCAGAGTGTAAAAATCATTCTAATTAAATCAAGTAAGAACTGGTTTGACTTGTGTTACTGATCCCCCAAATAATTAAAATCAGTTAAGAAAAGTCAGGGGTTGGTACTCAACTATACTTAAACTAGCACTAATTTTTTTAAGTAAGTTTTGCAATTGAACAACTATAAGGCAAACTTAAAGTAAGCTACAAGAGGAACCTGGACTGTTCTAAATATAAACTACCACAGAATATAGTTTCAGGGCACATTTAAAAAAAAAAAGAATAAAAGTTCTCCTGGCTTTGCATTTGTTCTAAGATGTAGTGACTGTATCTTAGAGCATGCCAAATTTCATTGCAAACCAGTTGAAGCCTGACCTAAGGCAGCTGCACTTCTGATATATGTGAACAGAATCTAGTTTGTACTGTCACGTATACTTACACCTATTTACATTAGTTTTGCCTCTGTGCTGTATGATCTACCTTTTACACTGTTGTGCTCCCATTGTTGCACCCTGGAGGCCTTTCAGGGCCCAGCTGCATTATCCTGGAACAAACCTTTTAGAAGAGACTGACAGCATAGCAGGTTTCTTTGCAATCCTGACAAAGTTAAAGCAGAGCAATGACAATACTCTGTGTGTTGATAAGCTCCATATGCACACCATGCAAATTTAAGAGAAGGCAGCATAACACCACAAGATATTAGCATATAACTGCCAAGCCCATTTTGTCACAAGCTGGTGCCCTAAGGTCTCTAAACACCAGGTAGGATGGGAAAGGGTAGAAATGAGTGATTTCTCACACAGAGCAGATAATTTCCTGTACTGTGCACAAAGTCTGATTGGTTTCCTGTCAGAATAGCCGGGTCTCTGAATCTTTTGATCACTTTCCTCTGGCCCTGCACAGTTGCTCTGATTAGAGATTGATTCTCATGCTGCTCTTTGATCAGCAGCTCCGGCAGTCTGCAGGTGCCATATATCATCACATTAACAGGCCAGAGCAGTATTAATCTTCCCCTTTTAAATTTGTTAGTGCACTGCATATTCTACCCATTCACAGAGCACTTGCAGAGGTCTCTGAAACTTTGCTTTCTATTATAAGATACGAGGTAGAATACTTTTATCTGGGGAGTCCCAAGTTCAAAGTTGAGAGAATTGAATTAGCCTCGAATCTGAGTTTCTGCTTTATTTCATTACAGTTCAGAGAGCTCCCAGCTTGGCCTTTTGTGTTGGTTTGTGCCTAGGGAGAAAGCTTGTTCTAGCTGACATGCTAAGTACTAAATTTTTCAAACACACCCCCCACCCCCGCCCCGTACATTAAACACCAGGGCTTCCATGAATGTATGCTAACAGCTTTAATTTTAGTTATTCTACACTAAGTGTGGTTTCATGCAGTATATAACATTACAGTTTGTAAAATATTCTTTAAAATGACTTCATAATAGCAGATCAAGAGGAAAGGCGCTTAAAAATCTGAATAATGTAAATCATATGGAGTTCAGAGGCTAAGCAAATTACACACCCCGAAGCTGCCCTTGCTGTATGAAAGGAGTCTTTCTCCAGCTCTGCACAGCCCCAGCCCAGGGGAACTTGCATTTGAGAGTTTTCTAAACATTTCAGGTACACTTGAAAGTTGAAAGTAATTCTCATTTCCTATGCAGGATTAGCTCGTTTCCAGCCCGTACAAAATACCACTCATTCACGCACAGACACAAAAACCCACCCCCCGAGAGCGAAGCATTTAGGGTACAAAGGTGCGCGGTCGTCGTTGGGTTCGGGTTGTTGGCTTTTTGTTTGTTTCTTTTTTTAGCAGGGCGAGGCGGCGGAGGGGAAGGGGGCGCATTGTGCACCTCAAGTACCGCAAAAGAGGGAGTCGCCGGGTTCCCCCCGCGGCGGCCGAGCCGCTGCCCTTTACCCACAGCGCTGCCCGGAGCCGGCGGGCAGAGCCGCGCTGCCCCCGCGCCCCCACCCGCGGGGCCGCGCTCCCTGCGCGGCGCGGGGCTGCCCCGCGGGCGGGAGGACAGGACACGAGAGGAGAGAAGACGCAAGGAGAGCTCCGCTCCGCGCCGCGCCGGCCGGGCGCCCGCCCCCGCCCTGCCCCGGGCTGCGCAGCGGCTGGCGCTGCGGCTCCTTACCGTTCTGCTCCTTGGCGCCGGAGAAGGCGAACTTGCTGCTGAGATCGGACTCGGCGACGGCCCCGTGCCTCCGGCCGGCCAGGGCAGATGTCAGCAGGAGCAGCCCGAGGAGGAGCATTGGGCCGGCGGGGCGAGGGGCTCCGGCACAGCAGGCACTGGCGGCGCGGCACCGAGGCCCGGGCGTCTCTCAGCAGCGCCCGGCGCGGGCTGCGCCGCTGGGGAGAAGGCAGCACTGAGCCTGCTCTGGCAGCGGAGAATTGCAGGGTAGTTTCCACATAATCCCATCCAAAACTTTTTCCTAGAGCCCTTTTCTGTGTCTCCAGGTTTTGTTTTCCTTTGGCTTTTTTTCCCCCCACCCCTCTCTCTCTCTCTTAAAAAGAAAAAAAAAAAAAAGGAAAAAAAAAAAAAAAACCCAAGATCAAAGGAAAATCTGGACCCAGACCAGCTTCCCAAGGACTAAACAATCCGTGGCCGTGGCGGGCGGGGGTCGGAGGAGCCGGGCTGGTGCGGGGCGCTGGTGCCGCCGCGGAGGAGCGCGCACCTGTCAGCCGGCGGGGGCGGGCAGCCCGCGCTCACACAGCAGCACTTCCCTCGCCCGCAACTCGGCTGCCAGCCCGGGCCGTGTCTGCCGGCTCCCCCTCCCTCCCACGGCCGCCGTCCCATCACGGCGAGGGCGGCACCTGGCGCGGCCGTTTACGCCCCGGGAAGTTGTCGGTGGGAAGAAGGAGGCGAGCGGGGCGGCCCCGCTGCTGCCCCTCTCTTGCGGCCAAGTGGCGGCGCAACAGGTGCTGGGGAGGGAAGCGGGGGCGTCTCCCGCAGCCCCGTCTGCCTCACCGAGGGGGCTCCATCCGCCGTCCCCTGCCCGAGGAGGAACCGAGGTCACCGCGGTCCGGAGTCAGTTCGTGGGTTTGGTAATTAGGGCGAGGTGCTGACTTACCAGTGTTTGTTTACTGGGTTGTTATTATGCTAATTGGGTTTGTGCTTGAAAACTTGATGCTTAAACATTTCGTCTAAAGGATGCCCTTGGTAGTAGGAACTAAAACACTGAGAGAAGGTTTTAAAAAGTCTCTGACTTTTTTTATTCCCCCCTTGTTTGCATTTGTTTGTTTTGGGTTTTTTGTACTAGAAGTTGTTTTAGTTACCCTGAACTGAGACATCTAACAGTTGCATAAGCAGATGGAAATACAGGTTCAACTCTTTGTGCCTGGCTTGTTGCAATGCCATGCAGTACTTGATGAGGTGGTATCCGTAAAGCAGACAGGATTGGGTTCCTTTTTGCCATTTCACCAGAAACCAGAACTGATATTATGGCAAGAAGTATTCCCCTATTAATGCTTGTGAGGACTAAAAGGAGTGATGATGTTCAGCACCCATATAGGTTTTTGTTAGAGATGGCATTTCTAGTTTGCTAGAGGTCTTGAACTATGGCCGTGTGGTGGGTCTGGGTAACAAGACCAAATGCTAACTGGATATCAGGAGGGCAAAAGAAGCAATTAGGAGAAATCTTTTCATCTTGACTGAGAAGTTTTGGGAGAGTTTCTTAAATTTGTGGCTTCAGCCCCCATAGTTCTGAGGTAGTTTTGGGAATGGATGTGGACCTATAGATCCATAGATATTTTTGGGGGGTCTATATAACCATGATATGTGCAAGACACACAAGAGAGAAACTGAATCTGCATTGCCAGAGTCTCAAGCACACGCTACATAAATTTCTTATCCTTTGACCCAGCTCTTTCCATTATATAACTGAGCTGTTTCTTCGCCTCAGCCAAAGTAACCCTTGAGACAGTGATAAACAACCCCACTGTTCCTAATAAGTGACATATTTCCAGTAGCAACTGAAAGCTGTCCAGCCAAGTTGGGCTGTCTTCTGAAAAGCAGACTTAGAGCATACCGTAAATAGCAACCCTTCACTTACAGAGCAAGAAGACAGAAATGTGCTGCACAAAGCAGACTACGTAGTTAGTTTTATTATTGTTATCCTTATAATTTTTTTTGGCTTCACTGATGTTATTTTTAAATGGAAATAAAAATAACATGTACAACTTTCCTGGTCTCCTACACTGATGACTACAAGCAGTGTTTTGGGATCTTTTTTATCAAATCAATGAAATATTACATTGTAGCTTAACCTTCATTGCCTGAGGATTTTGTGGGATTCTTTGTAGTTTGCAGAACTGATGGCAAATTCACTCTAAAAAACATGGACCTTATGTCTTACACTGTGGACATGAAAAATAAACCATCCATTGAAAAATCTAGGCTCTATCAGACCAGGGCTTCATCTGGAGGTGCTGGACCATGCCCAGAGAAGGACAGTGGGGCTGGAGAAGGGTCTGGAGCACAAGTCCTATGAGGAGCAGCTGAAAGCTCTAGGGTTGTTTAGCTTGGAGAAAACGAGACTCAGGGGAGAGACCCTATTGCTCTCTTCAGCTGCCTGAAAGGAGGGTCTAGCAAGGTAATGGTCTCTTCTCCCAAGTAACAAGTGACAGGACAAGATGAAACAGCATCAAGTTAGGTCAGGGGAGATTTAGATAGGATATTAAGGAAAACCTCTTCACAGGAAGGGTTGTGAAACATTGGAATAAGCTGCCTGAGGAAGTGGTAGTCATGATTCCTGGAGGTGTTTAAAAGATATGTAGATATGCCACGTAGGAATATGGTTAAGTGATGGACTTGGTAGTGCTGGGTTTGTGGTTTTACTTGGTCATCTTGGTCATTTCCAACCTAAATGATGCAATGATTCTGTGGTCCTGGCTCAGACTCTTCAAAGGAAAATGCAAGAACCCACATAGTGGATGAATATGGAATAACATTACCTAGGGAGGAAGCTTTCATTCTAAACCTCCTGTAATTAAAGACTGGGTATATTTTTGATCATTAAGGCTTTACTTCTTTCAAAAATGGTTTTGTTGCAAATTCCACCCAAAATCTTATGTGTGGTAATGTCCATCCTCAAAAATGTCCAATCTTCCCTGAAATTCATGCTAAGCATTTGTCACCAGCTATCTATGCTTATTTTTAATGTTACTGCTCTCCAGTTTCATCAGGTATGTGTATGTGCTTGGGTTATGAAAATAAATCATTTATATTTGCCTTCTTTACCCTGTTCATCTTCTGAGTTACAGCTGTATTACGTCCTTTCCCAGACAGGCATTTTTACTATGGTTTTCACATGAACACCTCTGTACTTCTAAGGCTTTTCAAGTGCCATCTGTTTTTGTTGTGTTTTATCTGGGGTGGGACAAACAGAACATGACATTCCAAGTGAAGGCCTAATCTAACATTATATGGTGAATGAAGATAGAATGTTTCATTGTATATAGTATTTCTTGTTCATGCCTTTAACTTTTTACATTATCTACTCATGTAATAACCCACAGAAGTATTGGCATTAAAAAAGTATTCTAAATGGCTAGATAATTATGGCAAACTACTGTATGTGTAGTTCAGATAATGCCTGCCAGTGCATACTGCGTTGCCTATACTGAATTTCACCGGGGACCACGATGCCAATGCAGCTAAGAGTTCTGGTGACTAAATGCTCAGTACAAACTTCTCTGGATATCATTCTTTTCTACATACATAATAAATATTTATAACTACACAGAGCTTTATGCTCCTAAGTTTTCTCCATGATTGGACTTGCACTTCAGTTTTTGGATTTTTGTCAGTCACCTCACCTTATCTCACAATTATTTAGTTTACACTCCGTAGTCTTTCAAAGACTGTTTTCCCCAAAGGTTTTGTAATGCAGTCTACAAAATGTGTATCAAGTACTTTTCAATTTAAATATTGCAACTGATGTTTCTCTGTAAGTTGCAATATTCAAATAGTCTGAGATGCAGACTTTGCTCTGTAGAACAGGCACACTGATTTGACATATTTGCAGATTGTTTTATGACTCTGTTTTTTATCATCGTCATTTAGAATTATTTTTGGAAGGAGTATTTCTTTTACTTGAATAAAATTTGAACTATCTAGATTATCCAACAGGAATTTATCGTATTGAGACTTAGCCACCCGAGAAGGCAATGGAAATTTGGCCTGTTAGTATGAGACTTACTGTGATGCTGTATAGCCTTTGTACTCCTGAGCTATAAATATCCTTGAAATGAAAAGGCTTTCTCTGTGATTATTATTAACTGAGTTACCAATAAGGTACACATTCATCACATAATCTTCAAAACCTTCACTTACATCAGCAAATAGAATTCCCCACACCAAAGTCAAACTAATATGATCACCGTGCCAACAGAGGTGGATGGTCCCATGTGCTCCATGGCTTGTCCCTTCACCACTTTGCAACAAGAAAGGTTCCCCATTACTTTTGTAAGTGATCTCTAACTGGCAAGGTGCATAGATGTTCACAGACTGCCCTTTATGATTTGAGCTTGTGCCAAGAGATTTGGACTGATTTCAGGGAGCTCTAAATATCCCAGGGAAGTCCTATGAGGAAGTGTACTATTTTCTTTTCCTATATGCTGTTTCAGAAAGACTCTATTTCCCCTCTATGAGGTTTGCAATGAGATAAACATTTCTCACCTGAGAAGGAATAGGGTGAGGAATACAGTCTTTGGGAGGAAAATAGCAAAAGGCTGAGATATAAACCCATTTTTAGGCATGATGTACAACCAAAGGAAAATGCTTCTGGAGATGTGTACCTCTGCAAATGCAGTTACTTCTATCAAATTCATGTCTCACAGGGGTTAGAGCCAGACATTTACATACCTTTGCAAGGCTATCATCCACTGTTGGGAAAAGCAGATTGATTCCCTTTTCTCTCCAAAACTTGTTTCACTTCTTAATGAGAATAGTGGAAAAAAAGGTAATTAATAGGTATGTACTTTTATATTCCTATATATTCCGAATGCACCTGTATAATCCTTGTAAGGTCATACTAAAAGCAAACCAGCATTTTGCAAAACTTATAATATAATTTAGAACTAATAAATATCTGCTCATGCAGACACACGGGCAAGTGTCTGCGTTTGTGCAAAGTGCTCCTGATTTCAGTGTCGTTACACATTAATTAGTTGCTGGTATAAAAGGGCTGAGCTTTAAATGCTTATGTTCACATTATAGAATTATTTTTAATTATTAAATTAGTTATTAAATATCATGTTTTATTAAATTTTTTATAGATGAGTGATAAATATTAAAACGGAAATTGCATCACCAACACTGATTGCCTTCTAGAAAAGCAGTTATAAAATATTCTGCTCTCATGATCACTGAGCAATTGGAAAAGAGACATTTGTACAAATAAACACAACTCTTGTAATCTTACTCATGTGAGGTGAAAAGGCTGGGTATGAAATTGAATAGAATATCATTCCCATGTTAGAAAGTACTCCTGTAAATAAGGTAAAAATAAATTTTAGCGTTTCAGTCTTATTGTCTGTTCCTACTGAATTTATAAATCAGTTGAAGACTTCTTGTCCCATTTCCATGCTACATTCAAAAATATAATGAAGAAAAATGTGAAGTCCAAAAAAGCTTCAATTATGTTGATGCTTGTGTGGTGTGGACTGCTCAGACACGAACAGAGAGGGAACTCCAAACACTGGTCACTTGAATCACACCTCTAAATAGAAGGTGCCTTTTCTATTTTGCAAATCCTAAAATGGGTCTTAAAAATACACCTAAAAATAAGCATTTGAAAACAGACTTCTAAGCATATCTCTGTAGTTCTGCTCAATGGGGCATAGCTTAATCATTTTTCAAAATGACTCAAACATTGGAGATCAAAGTCCTTATTGTACTTTTGTGTGGTTTCCTCTTATAAGCATTGTTTTAGAGCAGTCATTTATAAGAATTCCAATGATTTAATCAATTACATACACATACATAGTCCAAGTTACAATGCAACTTTGCTTTACATAGGCTATGGGAGCTACACCAGGAGACAAGGAAGGAGGCCCACTAGAGGTCTCCCAAACTGTTTAAAAAGAACACTACCCATTTCTGGCACCTGCTAGCTCATTTGGGTCTTGATGGGCTTCCAAAGTCAGCATGTAAAATGTGGAACGTGGCGGTCACTTATGCTTTGGTAATGTGTTTGCCAAACTTCAACATGGACTACACTAAGGCCTGAAAGGGCAGAAGTTACCAGTCTGAAAGCTAGCATTTCCCCATGGGATATGTAAGAGTGTTCTGGATGTGAAGATCTCTCTCTCAAAGCATTCACATTTTTCTGTATCCTTCCAGAGTAGAATGCTCCTGTCATTTTACCCACCCATTGAGATGCGCCTTAGTATTCAAATACCATGTGCTCTTAGGCACATGCTTGAGCAAGTGCCCAGATGTGGTAGTTTTGCCTGGCCCAGTTTTTGCCAGTGGATATGGTGGGGTACAAAGATGGCTCCTGCATGTCCTGAGTAAAGATTCTGGAAATTTCTCCACCATGTCCAGCAGAGCCAATCTCTGATGGCTCTGAAGATGATGGACATGCTGCTGGCCAAACCTGGGCCAATTAGAGATGTTAGTTATGCCTCTGTGAAAACATGTTTAAGAAGAAATCAAAACAATGTGAGCATGCACTTCTTTGTAGCCAGGGAAGGAGGAGGAGGAGGTAAAAATATGTGAGGGAGAACAACATGGAGGCACCAAGGTCAGTGGAGAAGGTGGGGGAGGAGATGCTCCAGGCGCCGGAGCTGAAAACCCTCCGCCAGCCGTGGTGAAGACCGTGGAGAAGCAGGTGGTCCCCCTGCAGCCCATGGAGTCCAAGGGGATGCAGAAAACCCCACAGCCTGTGGGGAGGTGCCCATGCCAGAGGAGCAGGTGGATGCCTGCAGGAAGCTGTGATCCAGTGGGAGTCCCAGAGACTGAGAGTTGCAAAGGCCTTGCCCGAGAGAGAAAGGCCTTGCTCCCGGGATGGAAACAGCCTGGCCTCGGCTTGGAAACCTGCAGCCTGGAGAGAATCTCGGACAGCAGCAATCGGGCGGGGCTGCTCGTGAGATTGGACCCATGCTAAAGAAGTTCGCAGAGGACTGTCTCTCGTGGGAGGGACCCCCATGGCTAAGTAGAGGACTCTTCTCCCTGATGGACTGACCCTGACCAAAGGAAACCCCCATACCCTGCTCCCACCCCGGAGCTGTTGGTTAGAAGGAAGGAGGGAGGGGGTGAGCTGAGAAATGGCCTTAATAGGGAGAGGGGTGAGCAGAGAAACAGCATTTGTAGCAGAAGAATTGTGGCGTTGGACTGACTAAGAAAAGCCACATACCTTGCCCCAGCCCGGATCTGCTGGTTGAATAGAAGGAGGGGGCGAATAGAGAAACAGTGTCTGTAGTAAAAGAATTGTGATGGACTGACTTAAGAAAAAAAATAACCCCACACCCTGCCCCTGCCTGGGAGTTGTTGGTTAGTTGGAAAGGTGGGAGGGGGTGAGCTGGGAAGCGGTGCCTTAAGAGGGAAGGGGGGTCAGTGAAGAAACGGTGTCTTGAGAGCTTATTTTTACCTCTGATTTATCCTCCGACTCTGTTAGACTAATAAATCACTTTTTTTTTTTGCAACTTTAAGTTTTCCCGCCTGCTTTTGCCCTGAATCTCGTGCGTCCCCTTATCAGTGGTCTTATCTCAACTCATAAGTCCAGTGTTTTGTGTTAATTTTCCCTCTCCACTGCATAGCTGCAGCAGGAGAGAGCACAGAGAGCAAACGTCATAGGTGCCTGGCATCTAGCCAGGGTCAAACCCACGACACCAGATGACAGGCTTGCTCAGGTACTCATGAATGTTCACCTATTTATGACTATGTGTGTCATAAATAGCTCCTTTTTAATCAGATTACATCACTTACTGATCACTAACATCTTTGGTTCGGTCAATATGCGTGAAATCCTGTCATGATCTCAGCTGAAGATGGCATGTCTCTGTATCAGCTCTAAAGAACTATTGAATTCTGGATAACTGTTGATCTTCCTGCCTGTCTTACTTCCAGTAAGCATTGCAAGATATGGATATGCAATCAAAATACAAATTCTGGTTAGTATTTGCAAGCATTACTAACCACTGCTGTTTGAAAAAATAGTATGTGTCATGTAGTTATAAAATTGCATCACTATATCCTGATTCAGTAAAATTAAGGGTAAACTGTATTATTCAAAACACATATAGATATAAACAGATTATTTCAATACTGATAAAACCCACTTATAGCATTACAAGATTTTTTTTAGTACTGAGATAATTCTAACTTATTTGTATATGAATATTCAATGGCTTTGAAACTGCTCTTCAGAGAAATGAAACTCAGCTGAGAGTATTTATGACACAGCAGCATAATTTTGCTACCAATATTTGCAATTTGTCTAGAACTTAACAGCCTGAATTCAGATGGTCTATCAAATAGTTATACTAAGATCTGTCACATTTATTTGAATGGAATATTTATATCTATTGAGTTTGAACTAGAAAAATAACACATCTTGATTTACTTTATGTTGTAGGCATTTTATGTTTATGTTATTTAGAATGGTATTGATACTAAGAATTTTGGTTGTTGAACATGTTTAATTGAACCAGAATTTTTTATATAGCTGTTGCGCTTCAGCTTTAGTCGTATGGTACTTCAGTCTACAGAAAGCAGGAGTAATGCTGAGACAATTACATAGCTATGAGCCTTCATTTAAGTACAAATTCTGCAGAAGAGAACAGGAATCGTATTGATAACATCACCTTCCAAACAGCATTGTTTAAAGGCTAAGCTGAGATTACAGTTTAATTGCTTAATGAAATCCATCTAAGAAGATATGGCAAATGAGTCCATAGATGAGAGAACATCGGGAATCTAACAGGAGTAGGGGAGTAATGGCGAACTGAAGAGCAGGAACCTCCACCTAGGAATGATGAGGCACTGGAGCAAAATTTCTACTACTTATGGAACGTTTATCCTCCCTAACCCTGAGTCACCACTTTACATTTCCTCTCATCTGTTCTTTTTCTGTTTCTTCCCTAGTCTTCCTCTCTTTCACCTCCTCCCTTTCATCCTTCTCAATTAATTAGTTACTACTTCTAATGCACTCATTATTTAATTAAAGTCTTGTCCTCCTAATCTTATCTCTCCACACTTCATTTAAGTACTAGCTTTCCTAATCCACCTCCTTGCCTTCGTAACTGGTCCACTGATACTCCCTAGTACAGAGATTTGTTTCCTCTTTGTACTTCACCCTGTTTTATTTCCTGTCAATCTCCAGGCCACATTTCCTTACCACAGCAAACTTTTTTCCCCATTTTCGTCTTTCAGAATGACCTTCGCACAATTTTACTCAGGCCTTCATTGCATTGATTTGTTCAACAGAGGCTAGTGGAGTGAATCAGTTGGTGCTGCAGACCCAACACCCACACTGTGAGTATGTTGGAGAAGATTTTTCAGTATGCTTCCAAAAAGAGTCATAATTCTGCAAGACAGCCATGGGATGATAATCGGTTGTAATATGTATCAAAAGGTATCTTTCCTATCAAAACTAAACTCCAGTGTAAACATGCCTGCTATTCTGTCTGCCCCAACTGTTATGACACTTTTCCCAGAACTCTCTTATTTTAACCTACAGTACATACATCTCCGTATTGACAGAGTATCTCTGCCTCTGAGCAGCTTCCCTGTCCCACATTGCAGAGAGTCAACTGGAGAGAGAGAGAGTCAACGTGTTCTAATGATCCACCTGAACCCAGGCTTGGCATCATCTACAGAAGCCCACCAGAGTTTTATTTAGGCCGTCTGGAGCTCTTCCAGAGAGGAGATGAAGAGCTTCCAAGGAACTGATCTGTAATATTTAAGAATGTACAGATCAGATGCAAAGTTTAATTTTCCAAGTTTCTTAAAAATTATTAACTTATGTAAAAAGAAAAGGCATCAGGCACATGTTCAACCTGGTTGATATCACTTCCTAAAACATGAACTCAGCAGAAATTTAGAAAAAAAGCTTTAACATGGGGGACATACAAAATAATAAACACTGAGTTTGTCATGATTTGCTTCATTCACAGAACTATCTAAGTTATTTTGGCAGAAATAAGGTTCAAAATGGAACATGGAGGCTTTCATCCCATGTATTTTTCCAAAGTCAGAAACAGTAAAAGTTTTTTAAATTATCAGGTCACCTTAGTAAACAGCAAAAGTTCTTATATTTTCAGAATTTTTAAAAATATCTCATTTAACCTCTTCATTCATTATGATGTTTTAAAAGCAGATATAGATTCTGCAGGGTTTTTTCCATAAGATAAAAAGTTACTGCTAAGGGCTGAGCAGTTTAATTCTACCAAAGTTTTTTCTACCCCTTCTTACATCAATAGCGGTAAAATTTCTGCATTTTATAAATATATTAGAATAATCTGAGATACTGAAGAGCAGTTAAATTTTTACTTAGGTACGCTGCAAAAGAGCATAGAGTAAAGCCTATTTTAGTATTAATATTTCAAATCATACATTATTTTTTGTATCTGGAAATTCAGGTAATGCTGCAGCAACTGGACTGCCAGCTGGACAAGAGTATGAAGAATATAAGAATGATGTATTATTCATACCAATAAATTCTCATTGTTATTTCCTTGCCAATTCACTGAATGGAAATACACTACAAAGGAAAATAATTTTAAAGCTTTTTCCAGCAATTTTTCAAAGCTATCCCACAACTAACCACTGGAGTTCATGTCATCCAGTTAAGAATGCACAATATTCTGGAGTATTGCCAACATTTTTCTTTATTGATCAAACACTGGCATCAGTCTCCCATTCCCACAGCACCATAAAAAAATAAGAACTTCAGCTTCACAGCCATGTGGATCACAGATCATCCCATAAAATGTGTTTAGGTTGACAGTGGGTCTTTATACTCCTTATTCCATATTATGTTTCTAATACTGTTGTATGTTGTGCCCTGTCACAATCCATTTTGAAAATAATACCACTCCATTAATGTTCAAATTTATAAAAAATACTCTTTTCTCCTTAGACTATAATCTATGTCTAGTTAGGTATTTAGAGTGGATTTGCAGACATAAACAGTGATATTGTCATTCCCTAGTGCTCCTTCAGCATTCTGGTTACTGTCAATAGTCCAAAACTTAACATTTAACAGGAGATGGAGGAGCTGAAGATGCTGAGGTTGTCAGCATCTTTTTGTTCCCGCCATCATCTTTGGCGGGAACTCAGTACCTCACAGAATTATGCCTCCATTCAGAAGGCATATCAGCAATGCCCAGAATGAATGGTGTGAATAGGGGTAGAGCTGACGAAGCTCTTAATCAGTGAAAAATATGAATGTTATTCAAAGGATATATTTTGAAAGTGTAAACCAGTTTTGAGATGATAGTTCTAAATCTGCACAATGGCTACTGATCTAAATGGATTGGTAGGACCAGGTTCCTAGTCTTGCCCACTACACTATTGGATGAGAGCCTAAAAATGCTTATGCACAAGGAGTCCTATCACACACACAGAAAGAGTAAGCCTGTTCATGCCTGAATAAAGCAAATATGACTTGATCCTTTGTAGTTCAACACATTTCTGCTCAATCCTGTGAACCACTGAACTGAGTAATGTTAATTCCATTATATTCATTAAAAAATCAAAAACAAAGCTAAGAAAGAGTGCTCAGTCCTTCATATAATTGGAAATTAATGAGAAAGATAGTTCAATGGAGGGTTCTCTGCATTCAATTCAGCTGTCCTGTTTACAGTCTGATGAATGGATTTTGATCTTTTTTTGATGCAGGAAATAATGAAAGCTCTATTTTCAGTGCCACACCTGGTCATGACCAGCAAAGTCATACTAAAGCAGAATGATCACTGAGAGCAGGTAAAGCCACAGAAGCTGAGTTATTACCTTTTTGGTTGTCCAGTTTTTATTCCCCTCGTCAGTTTTCAGGACTCTGGCATTTCTACTCTTTTCCACCCATTTTATTATTAATTACTTGTGTACTTATTGCTACCTACAAAAACATTTTGTCACATAAAATTAGTTGTTATGGTTGTATATTTTGAGCAGAAAAGTTTTGTGTGCGGTAAGTTTTAACAAGTGATTATAGTAATAGCTTTCTTGTGCCTGTTGTATATCTTATGAAAGCAGAAGGAATTTTACTTTGGCAAAGACAGCAGATGATTGCCAATAGACTGTCCTTTTTTATTCTGTTGTAATGCAGAAGAATTCTGCTTATGGAAAGATAAATCAGTGCTGGTTTTGTAGTGGAGACTAGTTATTATTTTAAGGGCATTATAAATCTCTTCTACCAGATTTATACTTACGAACCATATTTATTCTTCCAGCAATTTCCAGAAAAGCTGTTTGTAAAGATAATTCAATCAAACTGGGACTACTCTAGCCACTGAAAGATGATACTTCAGTCATCATGCCCCTTCATCCCACAAACTATGGACAGTCAAATATCCATGTACTACAAATACCAAGTTATTGTAAATGTACTTTTAACATCTGCAGTTTTAGTTAAGACTAATATATGGCTTTAGGTAACCAAAAGAAATTAGTGCTAATTGAATAGATGAGAAGAATGTCATTCATTGCACAGACTAATTCAAAACTGCTAATGCAGTTATCAGATGGAAGTCAGATTTGTCATATCAGTTAATTCTTATATGTGTATTGTGGTATTAAGAATAGCTGCTACATGTTGAGACAGTGGAAAACTAAATGCTTTTTGCAAACCTGTTCCATTGCTTTTTCCAAGGTTGTTAGCTTTGATTTGTAGTTCTTTATCTTATATTGAGTGAATTTTTTCATGCAAGACCAAGTGCATTAATAGCTTAGGGCAATATTATGAGTTATTTTAGGTAAATCTGCCCATAGAACAATGTTTACAACTGCTAAATAATACCATTTTGGTTCTCAAGGTTATTAGACCAGGTTCTAACTTGTAATGACACCATACAAGGAAAATAAGCAATATAATAAACGATATAATATCTTGGAAATTAATGAGTTTAAGAATCTGTCAAGTATTCAGTGTTTAAAATAAACATTCATGCCTCCCCTTGCAGACGTGAACTTGTTCATTTTAATGTATAGCAGATTGCAACATCCATAAGGAAAAGAGAAAAAAACAAACAACAAAAACCTTCTAGCAACACATTCTCTTTTCTGTAGTCACTCATCACTCATCTCTGGTATATCAGGGACAGAAAGCAAAGGGAGTAAAGCATAAGAATCACCAAGTGACATCTGACATTTATTCACTAAGAACTGATGAAACAGCTACAAAAAATGAAAGCAAAATGGAAAATTTCCCTACAGAGAAATCACTATGGGGATTAAGCAATGGCTAACCAATTTGAATGCAAAGTTGTGCTAGCGTGATCATGCTACTTTTTGAGTGTCAGCTTGTGTATTTTTGCAGTGCTGCATTCTGCCTTCAGGAGCTATCAGTCCTCTCAAATAGCTGAAGTTTTTTCATCTGGCCCAGCTCAACTTAAATCCAGCCTGATCTTGTTCCTCCCTGTGGCAGGTTTGTCTGGATCCTCAGTTTGACAGCCCCACCATTGTGGGGCAGTCTGCAGGCCCCGCAGGTACGTGGCAGCACTGTGTGGGCATGCAACAGCTTATCTCCAGCAAACTTAATCAACACGCAATTTTGGAACATTATGCTAGGGTATTACCTAAAATTCTGAGGGAAGTAAGACTTGGGTCAGCTCGGCACTTTGCTTGAGATGGAAACCATTCCTGCACTGAGAGTGTTGTGCTCATAGGATGTACCTGGTAATTTGTGTGGCTGACTCTTTTGGCTCTAGTTTAGGCTTTCCTACATGGTGCTCTGCTAACAGGATTTTAGAATCATACATTTTGTCCTTTTGATTGTGAGTTTACCATCATCTAAGTTATGCTTCAGAATACTTCTATTTCAGCCTATTAAATTCTCCTCATTTTCACACCAGTGGAAAAATAAATGCTTCTGCAGGTATGGAAAAGTCTGTGCTAGTACAGCATCTCCAGTGAAAACTATATCCTTTCTATTCCCAAAGTAACTGAGGAGACTGGTAAGCAGCAGTTACTAAAAGTAACCATCTAAGTCTTACTGACTTTTTCCCAACCCAAGAAACTTGTCTCAAGGGAATTTCAGTATTTGTGTTAATTTTGGGTAAGCCTGGACTAATAGAGGAGATTCATAAAACTGGAAAAAGCAAATGGTTATAGTTCCACCTTGATGGGAGTGGGATATAGCATAATCATTGCCACATCATGGCCTGTGGCAAATTAAATCTGAAATTATCTGTAAATCTCCAGTTCCTTAAAATGGGGATTAGAATGATCCAAGTCAGAAAAGGTGTGTTAGCTTGACTTTGATAAATTAATAGAGAACTAAGGGTGATTATATTTTTATCCATTAATTGAAATCATTCAACACTGTTTAAGGCAGAAAGGATTTGATGCCTTTTTTTTTTTTTAAAGTGAGAATACACACTTTGTTGCTAAAAGTAATAGTGTCGGTAGTGTTGATGTAAAATGCCTCATAGAAATTTGAGTGTATGTTATAGTAAAACATGACATCTTGATTAAAAGACTGGAATGTAAAATCAACCAGGAATGGAAGGAAGAGCTGTTTGGAGCCCCAGGGGCTGAAGGCAAGAACAGTGTCTCAGAAAAAGTTCTCAGCTTCATGATTCAACAGATATGTAAGAACTCAGAAAAGCAATGCTACATGATGCCATTTAAAATCTGATCCCTGAAAGCGTAGGGGAGGAGCACCACGAAGAAACAGAATTGATTTATTTGTGACCATGAAATGAGGACAGGATGTGTCCCAGTGCACATTTACAAACAGAAGATAATACGAACATGCAGTGAGGCAGGCTCATATCCAGCCACCTGGCAAATTTCAATTAATTGAAATCACATTATCTCTCCAATTTAGGATAATATTAAAATGCATTAGTTCTATGTAATTCAGCAGAATGAGGCTTCCTACGAAAGGTCTACTCATGAAAAGAGTGCCCAAAGGGCCATCTGCCTCACCATTAAATAGAAGCTTTACTTTGACTAACCCCTTCTGTTGCCCTACACCCTCAGAAATCCTTCAGACTTGACTATGACTGACTGTGGTGCTGTGAGTCTTGCTGGTTTGGACTCAAAGAGTGAGTGGACAATTAAGTAAATGCATGTCCTGGTCCCCATTTTCAAAATACTTAGAAGCCTTTTAGTCCAGATTTGAACCCAACTCTCCAAAGCACCTTTTTTGGCAAGGGAGAAAATGGCATCATGCTCTATGTATAAAGCTGGGGAAGATGAAGGAGGAGGAGATTTGGAGTGCTGACATTCATCTTCCCAAGTCACTGTGACATGTCATGGGGCCCTGCTCTCCTGGAGGTGGCTGAACACCTGCCTGTGGAAAGCAGTGAATTAATTCCTAGTTTTGCTCTGTTTGTGTGCATGACTTTTGCTTTCCCTATTAAACTGTCTCTGTATCTCGCATATACCCACGAGTTCTCTCCCTTTTACCCTTCTGATTCTCTCCCCAGTCCCATTGGTGAGAGAGTGAGCAAGAGGCTGTGTGGGACTTGGTGGGTGTCTGGGATTAAACCACGACACCAAGTTTTAAGAACCACTGGAGAACATTTAAATGAGGTGCTGCAATACTCTATTCTGTTATGAATCTTCTAAAAATAATGCTTTCTTTGATTAGTAGGTCATTTTAAGTTACATCACAATGTGACCATGGAGATCAGACATCATGTACTTATTAAAGCTGACATCTGAAGGCTTTTCTAAAAATAACTTCTCCCTTTGCAGAGAGGATTTCTCAACCACCTTAATCTTTTGTGGTATTTGAGGATAAAAAGACTCTCCAATGACTGGAAAATTTCCAAAAGGATGTCTGGAAAATTGCAAAATAAAGACCTATATATGATTCATGAATTGACCATTCATTCATGAGATCATCCTATCATACTTTCTAGCCGAGGACTGAAGGAAACAGGCACTGCATTATTCAACATTCAGGTTCTATGTCTCCATATATTAGATCCTTCCCTGATACACCAGGAGATGTTCTTCTACCATGCGAATCACCCACAAAGGATGTGCCTTCCTGCCCTGCCTGCCCCTTAGGGAGCCCCCTCCACTCCTGGCTTAGTGGTTTGAGCACTTAGGAAACAGAAAATCTAGGTTTAATTATCTTTTCAACCTCATGGTGGCCTAATCACACCTACTCCTCTGAAAGGCTATGAGGAAAAAGATGTTCTCTAAATGACCTGTAAAAGTGATGTTTGTGTTCTGTAGCAAATCCCTGTTTCACTGGATGACACGAAGAATGCATTGGCTCCCTAAGTCCAGCTATTTTAGAACTTAGTGGAAACTACAAACACTAAACTAGGATTTTCCAACTCTGTTTTCTCTTTTCAGTGCTGCAACAAGTAAATAGTAGATTCATGTTGCTGATTGTTTGGGGTTTTTTTTCTCTCTCTTATAATCTTGCATCCTTTGCACAGTAACATTTATTCAACAGGAAAGGCTTTAGATATTTCTGTTGTTTTGTATTGGAAAGGACTCATATTTTGTGTATAGACTGGGAATTCCAGGAAACTGTTCTACGTACTCTGCCCTTTCCAGTTTTGCTTAAGAAACATTTAGTCTCCTGGCTGTTCTCCTGGGAGTCTGGAAATCTGCCCAGTCCAAAGTGGTTCTGAACAGAAACAGTGCATTGGGCATCTGAAGAAATTCAAGGGCTTATAAAAGGACAGAACAGCACAAGTCTATGTGCTGCTAGTCTCTACATAAAAGCTAGATGGTTTTGTTTCTTTAGTTGTAGTATCAGGTAGAGTCACAAGTTGTGGTATTGGACAGAGGCAGAGCAAAATGCTTAATCATTGAGGCTGATGAGTATTTAATTAGCTTAATCATATTTATAAAACTGGGTAAGTAACTTCATTGTTTCTCAAATGGGCAAGCCGATGCATAAGGAAAATAGGGAGCTATTTTAATATAAGTGTTCTCTGCTTCTAGCTCAAATCGGAAGGCCAAATGTATTTTTCCCTGCTTTTTCTGGTCAGGCTTTTAGTGAATATTAAATAATGAAATTATACAGTGAAGTTTGCCAAGATGCATAGAAATGCATACCTAGAAGAGACTTCCTGCACCATTGACACCTCCCTTACCTGATGGCTGTGTTTTAGAATTGTTTTCCTGGAATATTGCCTACACTATTCCAAATGAGATTTCCACTTGCTTTAATATTTCTCCATCACTACTTAAAACACTAAATCTAGTTGGAAACTGCTAGGCCTCAATGTCACTAATGTATTCCAATCTTTTCTGCATTGCAAATCCTAATAAGCCTAATTCTTACAGTTTCTGCTACAGCAGAAATTCTTATTAGTATCTTTTTCTCTGAGTTTAAATTCATATTATTTTCTATTTCAATATTATTTTTCTAAGGCTCACCATCATTCCTCATGTATAATAAGCTACTCTCCCCTTTCCTTGTAATTCCCCTCAGCTTCACTATCAGAAAATTTTGCTAACACAAAGCCTTTAAGGACATAAACATCACTTAAGGGAATATGAATTAAGAATCTAAATGCAACACACCTCAAAATTAGTTTAAGACAGTTCAGAATAAATAACTATATCTTTAACCTTTTGCCTCTCAGCAGAATATATTCCTCTTCTGGGATGGATTTAATCAGGATGGTTACAACCATATCTTGGAATAAGCTATATATAATTAATATTCCAGAAGCTCCATGTTGCTGTATGCTTCTTGTTTGGGGTAAAACCAAACCCAAACACAACAGTATATACCAGATTATTATTTTGTAAAAATCCCACTTAAAACTCTAAATACTGAAGAAGAAAAGATTGTTGGTCCTAAAGTGCTGTCATTTTAATAAGAAGCAAAACTGGGTTAGACAAAAATCTGGAAAAGTAGTGTCATAACTACTGCATGATATAGTCATTCTTAAAAAAACAAGCCAATAATGAACTCATCTGCTGAACTAACAGCTCACTGCTTATGCTACTGAAAAGGTGTTTCAGGGAAAACTGAAAGAAGCTGAGGGGAAGGTTCTGAGAGACCACTTTTTTTGTTTCAATCCAGTATTTTGAGGAGAAGCACAAACAGGATTTATGTACTTAACTTTCATTTAAGATGGGTTGATATTTTCTCACCCAAACTAATCAACTTTCCTAACTTTATGATGAAACTATGCACACTTTACCGAACTTTAATCAAGTAGGTAGAGTTAATTGAGTTCCTACAGGGCTTGCCAGGTAGGCAGACTGGCAGCAGCAATAGCTATTCCTGACGTTTTCAGAAGAGGTTTGGGTTTCCATGGCCCAGAGACCTGAAGCAGATCTGGCCAGGCTGTGTTTATGTGCTGCAGAGCCATAAAACCTGACCATATCTTAGCTTCAAAGAGGCAACTGGAAAGCTGTGTCTCACCAATGCAGGCAGGTTATGCTGCAAACTAGGGCCATCTTCGGTTCGCCTTCAGCTTTCAGCAGCAGCAGGTCAGAAGCAGCTCAGCATTAAGGTTCAGCCTCTCTGCCTGGTATGGCACTGAGGGGTAGGTGGACACGTTAGGAGAAAGAGACTCTGTTACCTCTGCCTGTAAGCAGCCATTCTGGAAGCTCAATCCCACATTTTACTTATGCAGGCTCAGTCAGGGAACAAAAAATGGAGGGAATGCAGCTGGCTCACCATGCATGGTAATCACTCAAACACTGCAAATGCAGTTTCCAGTAGGGAACTTTCCTGGAATTTCTGGTTGCAGGTCCCTGGAATGGTATTAAAGTTACAAAATACTGGAATTTCCCGGTTTTACTCAGTATGAGTCAAAAGCAGATCCCACAATTAACTGCCGTTTGAAAGAAACCTCTTTTGCTGTATTTGTTAGTAAAAGATAACTTTCCACCCCACACCCCCAAGAATGTCAATAAATAAAAATGCTACACCGAGACCTGGAGCTTTAAATTTAGTGAGAGTTAAGGCCTCACATTGGCATCTACATGGTGTCTTTTGACCAAGCTCAGCCTAGAAATGGCATTGTCTCATGTAAGATCAATCCCCATTCCTTCTTTCCTGGACACACCTCTTGATGTTTTCAATGTTTCTTATTTCTCTAAACTAAAAGAGTTTTGGTTTGATTTGGTTTGGCCTTGTTAGGATAACGTGAAAGACAACTTACAACCCCATAGAATATGTAATTTAATGTTAATATTTATAAGTACTATAAAATAGCCTAGCAGATTTGACAACATTGTGAGGTAATGTGTTTGAGGATGTTATCTGCATTTTCACACCAGTTCTCATCACACACCTTCACTCTCATTTCAGAAAGACTAAAAGCAAAGATATATATATAGATATATATAGACATATTTCAAAAACTAAATTTGTTTAATAATGCTTATCTCTCCCTGCTCTTAAAAGGGTTTTTTTTGTCTTTTTTTCCTCATATTAAACATAACTATGTTTCTATTTCCTTTTGAACTGAGAGTTCAGGCAACTTAGTACCAGAGCTGCAAACAGAATGCAGAAATCCTGTACATTGTTTCTTTGGTGTTGTAGACAAGAAAAGAAAATCAGTAATTGACTTAACAGTCATAACATATGTTGGTAATCACATCACTTAAACTCTGAACTCTAAACAATAAGGCTAGAAGCATATACTTAAATTGAAAAACTTTTAAAATATTTTCTGGGTTTCTCTCTCTCATTGAGACCTTTCCTAAGTTCTTTAAAAGATTTCAGACAAGAGACAATAATTGTATTTCCAGACATGTCTTTATTACTTGAACTAGAAAGAGAAGGCCAGAATGAATGGTCTAACTTTTTGCCAGAATGGATTTATAACTTATATTAACTGACTCTGGTTTTGCTAGTCTAGGAAAAGGGCCCTCTCACATTTATGCATTTATAGGGAGTCGGCTACTCAGTCTTTAGAGATGAAACAAGCAAAGTACTAGTTTTAATTTCATACTGATCTGCAACATTTATGTAGACGCTCATTCAAAATTTAAAAAAAAAACAAAACAAATCAAAAACAAAAAAGCAGAAAGACTGAAAATAAAACCAATATTACTGTATTTTTTAAATGTGTAAATTTTTTTGTTATTGTTTTTAACATGATGTCTTTCTAAGCTAGAAATGTCCTTTCCCAAAAGCATGCTCAATCTGGCATTCTGGTACATTATTTTTTAGCAAACTTGCTGCTTGTCTCAAAGTAGCAGAAATCTGTCTTGTTCATTTTCCATCAGAGGTTTCATGAGAAATTCCTAAGAACTAGGAATTCATTTTGGACAGAAAACACCAGCTCAGTTACACCAGGAAAAAAAAAATAAAAGAAGCAGCATTTACAAAATAAATTACTTCCTTAGATTTACTGTACACTTGACTGATAAATATAAGTGATTTTTAACAATACACTGCTGAATGTCTATAGGCTTCTTCCTGCATTGAGAACAAAGCACCTTTTCAGACTGAGTTTGTATTCCTAGCTCAGGAAATTTACACTATGTCCACCACAGGACAATACCCCCAAGGGGAATGGCTCTGACATGTCTGTGATTCTCTAGAGCTGGACACCTGAATGGATTCCAAAATACATCAGTGAAGTGCTATGTCAGTGGCTTCACATTCAAACTCTTTGCTAATATGGGAATTTCCCAGTTCAGCCTCTCATCAGATCCTACAAGGACTGAAGTTGAGTGGTATTTTTGGTTCAGACATCACCATTAGAGCATGAAGCAGAAATATCTCCCAGTTTAAAGTGTTAGTAAACATGATTATTCTGTTAAACTAATTCTGTGCATGTAATATGTGTCAGAGAAAAATCTAGTATACTTTCTCAAATTTTCTGTTATACTAACCAGATGAACATACAGACAGAGAAGAAATGTATGTTTTAATTCTGATTTCACTTGGGGATACATCTTTATACCAGATAGTGCCAACTTTATATGACTGTAAATATCCTTTGAAAGGCATCATTGAAGGGCACTATATTGGTTTCAAATCTATTTTTTTTTACATATTCTTTATACCTTGTTTCATATCCATCCTTAGATTAGAAATATATATTTTTAACCCTGGAAAGCCTTAGGAAAGACATACTCTAATTGTGGCAGCAAAATATGGCATAAATGCTGGGCAGATAATGAAAGGTTTTCACAGGTTTCTAGCCTTCATCAATTTGATGGCTTTTGACTAATTCAAGTGAACTTCAAACAAATGCACTTCTTCGAATTAAACGTAAACTTTGAACCTCCTTAGAATTGCCTAGAATAAAATATCCCAGAAATTAATACTACCTGAACTTCTATTTGACAGTATTATTTGCATTGACCAATATCCAGGGAAAGGACTTTTAATCTGCTTTGCTCCAAATCAAACATAACTACATTGAGAGTATTGCACTCACAGCAACTTGAAGTTAGCATGGTGGGTTAAAAATATCTTAAGACTTCCTTCCTTTTTCCACCCACAACTATGAACCTGATTATAGTGTCCTTAAATCCTGTCTGAATCTCTGCTAATTTTGCCAAAAGAACTGATTATGAAGCAATATTAAACACTCCTTAAGCCTAAGGAGCTGTTGCATATGGCCATAATTATGTGTTGACCCCTTGGTGAAAGAATATGGTCATATATAAAATGTAAAATGGTATCAAAACTTAAAACAAAGCAATAAAAGAAACAGAGGTGGCAGTAATTTTTTTCCTTTCTTGGATCAAGATGTTCAAACTACTAGAAAATGCATTTACTTTTCTTTGGGATGTGCCTGAATTGTGCTTGCAAACCAATGATGCTGGGAAAGAGAAATTTTGCTGGGATATGACAACCTTCAGATAGTTTACTTAATTTAAACATAAATTTATAAGCGATCTTGATGATGCCTTTCATTCTCTCTTAATCTAGATTTTTTTAATCGGTTTCCTACTTTCTAACTTTACCAGGTGAACTTTACCACTTTGCATTATAGACTAATTCAGGCTACACAGAATGAATGCTTCTGGGGACAATTGCAGCCAGGTCCACCTACAGAAAAAAAACTCCCTGCTGGCCATAAGGGGTTTGGTGTCAGATCTCAGCTCCAGTGCCCTGTTTCTTGTTGACCAAAAAGGAGATTCTATTCCAAAAAGAAATTAAAGGAAAAAGGAGGATGTTTGTGACTCAGCAGATATTAACATACATTGTAGGAATTCCAGGCTAAAGAAACTAAACTTGTTCAGTCTTTGTCATGCCCTTGAACTGAAAGAAAAAAGGAGAGGAATGTATTATCAGTATGAAGCCTTGCATTTTTAATACTAGGCCTGAGCTGAAATTCTCTAAGCAGGAACAGGTTTGTTTTATATGACAGAAGGATTATTACTTCTCAGCTTCTATACTGGCATTTGTTCTTCTATATTTGAAGATCATTTTATTCTTTTTGCAGTGTTTTATTGTACTCTCTCTGTTTTTGTAATTCAAATCCTCAGAGGTTCTTGAGTCTGCAATGGAAAACTGTAAAACTACAGAAAATGAATTTCCTGACTAATTAAAACTTCTGTGGGGACTGTTTTACCTCGTTATAGAACAAGGCTTGCCATTCAGTCCATCACTGTTAAAAGAAAGTCCTGGTCTTTCCCTCATTCACTGCTTGCTATTCAAACCAGGACTGTTCTTTTTGGAATTGACTGAAATTTTTGTCCTCTTTTGCTTCTTGTGTATTCAGAGATCACTCTTGAACAAATCTCCCCAAGGAAGAGGCCCATGTGACAGCAACCTGAAACTGACCCCTGGAATGAAATGACATTTAAAATTAAATTATAGATTTGCTTATAGAAATGTTGACTGACTAAATGCCTTAGGACTGCCAAGGTTCTCCTGTGTTGCTAAAATGACTTCAGAAAAATTGTGGTTGTATAACAACTGCTCGCTCCCATTCATTCATGTCCAGTCTGGTCCACCTGGAAATCCCTCCATGACCTCCTGCACCAGTGCTGCCCTCTGACTTTGTCAGTTCATTTATCTGTCGAGGGCACCCTGGTTCCAAATGAACACACAAGGCAGTTATCCTGGCCTAGGAAGAAGCATGACTGCTGGTGACAGACATAGCACCAGAGGAATCTGTGCTGTCCTTGGCTACAGTCCCTTCCAGTCAGGAAAACAATACCTTTTTCCTTCATCTCACAATTCCCAGCTTTCAGGGCAGGAATTTCATTATGCTTCGGATGGGTGGAAAAGTTATAAACAAATGCCTTTGGCAGGTAGACAGAAAGGTTGCAATAGGCTGTCAAAGCAGAAGAAAAAAAAAACCCACCTTAAGGTTTCAAGAAAAACAAAAATTTTTCAAAGTGTGTTTTAAGGAGCAGCACCTATTCTAGCTCACTCAGCACTGTCAGGGTTGATGACTCTGCAGCCATCCCTGCTGTCAGGAGAGAAATGAGAAGTCAGAGCCACTAGCTATGTCTGTTGTGAAACACCAGGAATAAATTGCTTTGTATTCTGAAGACACAATGTCAAATACTTGTTTAAATGAAAATTTAGAAAAAGTGAGTGGAGGATTTGCCTCTCTTAAGTAATCTGCTTTAAGGTCTTCTAAGCGTACCTAACAGTTTGTAACTGTCAAACCCAGTAGGAATCAGAACAGGACATGCACTTTAATAGAAATACACATATTAGCCTTCAGTTTGGTTTGAAAGTTGCTGGTAGGGTCTTGCCTCATGTTTATTTTAATTAATATTTTCTGCCCTTAGAAACATCCTAACTTTTCTCTCAAGCAAAATAAGAGGCAGCAAACTTGAGTAGTGAAACAAAAAGGGAAAAAACTCCAGACACAACAGCAGTTGGTTGAAAGTGAGTATTTCTGCACTTGTTCTTATGTGGCTTTGAGCAGGGAGCCAAGAGAAGGATTGATGCTTTTCACATCAGCATTCTCACAGATAAGCCTCTGGAGCAGAAGGAAGTTCTGCATCATGCTCTCATCTTTCCATGAAGCCCACGAGAGAGTTACTGGCTCTTCTGCAATCCCTCCAAAAGCCTACTAAAACAGAAAAATACAAAATAAAGATACTTGGTCTTCATTAGACTTTCAATACAGTAGGATGGTGCATTTTCTATCCTATTCCTATGCAGCATGGTGGAGGCCTCTTCCATAACTGAAAGTCTGTGAGCCTCTGATGAAAGAAAATAATGCTCTTATAGATACTTTGGGTAAAAAGGATTTCTAATGAAAAATTTTATTTTATACACTTTTTTTTTTTAAAAGTCAGATTTCAGTTGGTTGAGTTTACAGTTTTGAAATCTTGAAAGCAGAACATGTGAGTCGCCAGTTTTCATTAAAGAATGGGAAAACTTCTAAAAGTAATTTACATACTTTAAACTAAAGGTAACTTCTCTGTCTTGTTCCATATAGACACTGTACCTCATAAGACCTAGGCCTTAAATTATGGATATGATTTGTATCACATGCCTTAAAGCACATATAAGATAGATTGTCAGACCAGCTGGCCAATGTGAACAAAAATATAGTAGCATCCTTATTTAGATGGAAGCCAAACTTTCTCATTTAATCTTTAACAATCCTCTGGACCCTTCTTTGTTAATTTCTGTCTCTCCTTGAAATCTGAATCACTAACTATAACTAGTAGTGAGATGGGGCTGTGTTTGTTATGGACTCATAGAACAGCCTAATACTGACGTGTATCTGAGCTGCTTCATGCAAGTAGCCCCACCAAGGTCACTGCTGAGGACAGGAATATGCTAACAGCAGCAAATGCAGAGCAAAGGTATTCTCACAAAATATCTTCCCTCTCTGATTTGAATACACTTGCTAAAAATGCACTTCATGCTTTGACACAGAGAATCACTTTTACAAGTTTAAATATTCACAATTGTAAATATATTGTTCAGTTAGAGAAGGAACAACCATGACGCAAACCTTCATGAAGAATTAACCCTTTTAGTCTGAAATCTTACTCCTACTTTATACCCTTGAGTTTCTCTGAAGCCTGTACTTAAAATTTAAAAAAAATAAACAAGATGCATTGCAATACCTTTTCTACCAAAACAGAAAAACAAATATTTACAGGATATCTGAATATTCTTTCAAGGTGGTAGTCTAAAGAGATAGTTTCCAACAAATTTTCTTGTCTGCTTGTCTTTATTGCTCTATGGTGCTAAATTGGTTTACTTTTAGTAACTTTTAAAATTGTTTAGTCTGACTTTTTTAAGAAGTAATTCAGTCTTCAGGAAATTAATTTAAACCAATGGGGTTTTTGGGTTTTTTTGTTTGCTTGTTTTTGTTTTGTTTGTTTTTTCAATAAACCTTCCAAAAAATCTTGTTGACCAGGAAATTTTTGAAGGGTTGGGTAAGGTTATGAAGTCAATAGCCTAAAGAGGAAACTGCAGCTGGCAGTGCTGGGTATATTGAGCAATTGTATTTTCAAGAAATCCTTGTTTGTTTTTAGCATTTATGGTAACCTTTCATGAGGCTTCATGTGGCTGGTGTTTCTCATGTAAGGGAAAAACCTGTCTGAGAGATTTATTTTTGATGATTTTTTCTTTTGAAACTGGAAAGTAAATAATAATTACTTTTGTAAACACGATGCAGGAGTTTAATACTAAAAGTAGGGAAGTGCAGAGTACTCATGTGCATGGATATCAGGAATATATGCAATTTAAGAAAGTAGTTACGGGAATTTGGCAGATACTTTTCATTCTTCTCACATCCTTCTCTTTTTATGATGTTCCTTTGGGACTTGTTCATAAACAACTCCAGGCTAAATTTCCCTGAAGTTCCTCAGGGACTTTCTCTGAATTTTGGTTCAGATTAAAACTTGTGCTTGACACTAAATGAACAAGAGACTGGAGAACAGCTCTGCAGAAAGGGATGTGGGGTCCTGGTCAATGGCAAGTTGAACACAAGTCCTTGTGCCCTGGCAGCCAGGAGGGGACATCAACCCTGTCCTGGGGGACATCTTTGCCAGCAGGACAAGGGAGGGGATTGTCCTGCTCTGACCTGGGGCGGCCTCACCTCGAGTGCTGGGGACAGTTTTGGGTGCCACAGTATGAAAAAAATTAAGCTTTTAGAGAGTGTCCAAAGGAGGGCCATGAGGATGGTGAAGGGCCTTGAGGGGAAGCCCTTTGAGGAGCATCCCAGGTCACTTGGTCTGTTCAGCCTGGAGAAGAGGGGAGACCTACTGCAGTTACCGCTTCCTCATGCAGGGAAAAGGAGGGGCAGGCACTGATCTCCTCTCGGTGGTGACCAGGGACAGGACGCAAGGGAATGAAGTTGTATCAGGGGAGGCTTAGGATGGATATTAGGAGAAGTTCTTCACCCAAGGGTGGGCACTGGATCAGGCTCCCCAGAGAAGTGGTCACAGCACCTGGGTGACCGCAGGCAATTCAAGGAACATTTGTATAATGCTCTCAGGCTCATGCTGTGATTCTTGTGGCTGTCCTTTGCAGGGGCAGGAGTTGGACTTCAGAGCTCCTTGTGGGTCCCTTCCAACTCAGCATGTTCTATGATGCTGTGATCAAGAATCAAGTAATGAATACTAGGATGGACTGCTCTACAGACACTGCTATTTGTCAAGGTTACAAAGTCAGCCAGCCTCTAATAGAAAAAAATTTGAGATTGTACTTTTATTTACCAGTTTCAAATAATTTAAATTCATAGATTACCCCAAGGAAAATCTGTAAAATACATGTGTGAGAGAAGTGACCTTGGGTTTTTTGTTTAAAAAATATCTAACTCCAATAGAATTTAAGCATTAAATAGTTTTTATGGTGTGGGGTTTTTTGTTTTTTCTTTTGGGGGGGGGGGGTGGTTGAGTGTGTTTTTTGTTGTTTTTTTGGTTTGGTTTGGTTTGGTTTGGTTTTTTAGTTTGATTTTGGTTTTGTTTTTTGGGGGTATTTGTTGGTCGGGTTTTTTGGGTTGTTTGTTTGGTGGGTATGATCTAAACTAATCTGGAAGATATATACAAAAAGACACTTTGAATTCCCATATCAATAGAAGCTGTTTTTCAGAATTCTTAAGCTTTTGAATAACAAAAAGAATCAAGTCATGTTAAATAAAAATACCATATTATAAGGTATATATCACAATGCAATGTTTAAAAAAATCAAAAATATCTGGCCAAATTATTTGTGTGCCTTTTAAAATGTTACCTCATATCTTAGAAAGCACTGGAATGAGTTAGTATTTCCATACGGAAAAGTTTTGTCACTGGTGGGGCCTTGCATCATTCATCACTTTTTTTTCCCATGGAAAACAAGAGGTAAGGAGGGTTAATTATGAGGAAAGGATAAGTGTAGTGCTCCAAATAAGAAAGAGGTGGAGCATATGTTGATAAAATATGTACTGTGTATTAAACGTGCAGCCAACCTCAGGTCCAGCAGCAAGCAAAACGTTTTTAACTTTGAGCAAAAAAAATACGTTAAAAATCCAGTTAGTGAGTCAAAAAAATAAAAACCAACCAACCAACCAACCAAACATAAAACCAACACTATTAAAAAGTTTATTAAATTAAATGTATTAAATTGTCACTGGAAGAATTAAACTAGCTGATGAAACACAACTTTTGTATGCGAGAAAATCCATCAGTCAGCATGACAGCCCAAACAATAGTGTTTTCTGCCTAAGTAGGACTTATCTCTAATTGGGGTCTAGATTCTCTTGAATTCCATGCAAGAGAGAAGTCAGAAAATTTGGTCACTTGAACAGGTAAACTCTCATTTTGGAGGTCAATGGCGTCTCACCATCATGACAACTGCCTGAGAATGTCTCCCTCAGCCTGCAGTCCTGTAGAGAGGTATTCTGGGAAGTATTTCTAAACTGTGTTTCTGTCAAAGCTTTTTCTCATTTTCTTTCTGGTAAAGGCGTGTATTCTGTACTCCTTAAGGTTTATCTAACTAATGATTAATACCCAAGGGGGAAAAATAATCCTATAACTGATTTCGTATTGATCATACTGATGTTTGTGCTGCTTATTTCATTATTATTGCCTTTGAAACAGACCTAAAAACAAAATTTCCGGAAACTTTGTCAAACGTGCTCTGACCCATAAGTCACGACCAAGCAGCAGAGTCTCTTGCACAGTCACATTTTTCAAACTGTTAAAATGTGGCTGTGTTTGTCTTTGAATTGATGGGTCCCCTGGAGCCTGGAAGTTTTGAAGTGAACCTGTGCAGAGGATGGGGACAGCACACTGGCCATAGGCAGTGCCAGGTGTCACCAGTGGAGTCAAGTGAACAGCATTGTGAGCAGGCATGGATTTCTTTAACAATATCTGTTCTTCAAAAAGGATGGCTGAAGTTGTGAAAGGTGTTAAAGAACAGGTCTCTGTGTATACTCTTTCTGGTTGCTCTACTAATACAACTCCCATGGACATCAACTGGAGTTAGCTGCTGGCTCAAAAGTGGGGAACACAATAGTGAGGGAAGAATTAGGGACTTGTTTTTATTTCATTTATTCCTGCTTGAAAATGAGACCTTATCATATTTTGTTTTGAGAACACTTTAACAGACAAATGCAGGACAATACAGGTGGAATATGTTGGTGGTCATATGTCCTTAAACATGGAAGGAATTATTTGCTTGTGCTCTTTGCCAAGTGAAAGGATTGCAAAATAAATCAGTGCCTGCCTGCCTTGGAGGCCTGCTCTTCTGTCTGCTCATCTGCCACACCAGTTTGCATTTTAGTATTCTATCATCTTCTTCTTCCTATAGGTAGTGAATTCTTTAAACTCTTAACTATTCCTCTTTGTATAAGCTGCATAGTATGCAAGACACAGGCAAAAAGATCTCTCTTTCTTCATATATGGTAGAGACTTAAAAAAGAGTACATAAGTGCCATTATCTTCTTGTGAGGCATTAGAGTTTTTTATGGCAATCACCCTCCTTTTCAAAGAGAAACTCAAAGAATGAAGGAGAGGTGTTGAAAGTACACTTTATCTGTCTGTTGTGAATGACTTAATCTCATAAAGTTTATAAAGCAGGTAAAGTTATTATTAAGCTTTCCAGATCTAAAACATGAGAGCTAAACATTTCTTAAATATGAGAAGTGATTTTGGCAGAGAATAGAGGAGAAAGGAAATTTTACCAGGTACTGCATTGTCTTTTCCTATTTTTTGAGATTGCTGCAATGAAGTCATTGGCAACCATGTTCTTAACCACAGAGGGTTTTCTGCCATTTTTATGTGTGAGAAATTGTTTAGAAAACTGCCATTATTCGAAAACTAAGCAGCTTGTCATTGTTGCTTTTAAAGCTGTCTGCTGTTTAAGCCATTGTCATAATGCACCTGTAGGTCAGATTCAGGGACTGTGTTTTAATATCTTTACATACATGGAGATGCCAGAAACTGTGCAAAAATCTCTTTACTTTGCCAAAGCAAATAAATGAAGAAAGTCTCCAAGGGTAAGGGGTAAATGGAACAGATGTGATAGCTTTACTTTACAGTTGCCTGCCTCATACATAGGTGCCACATAAGAAATATTGTTTGAGTGTTGTCATACTCAGCCAATAGAGAGCAATAGAAAAGGCTCTTTTGGTATGTGGGCAGCTACATTTAAGTCACATCAACCCTAACACTGCTGCAAATTATTCAAGATGCTGAAATTTGGATAATTTACAAATGTCTTTTTGAGCCGAGGCATACAGACCAAGTGTTACGTTACTTGAAAAGGGAATTGCAGTTTCATCCTTGTAATCTTGTGCTTCTACCTTTTTCACCCTCATAAAGTGGGAATTTTTTTTCTGTTGCAAAACACAAAAGAGAGGGAAAGAAAAAAGAAGTTGCCAACTGGCTGATATCCAGTTTGCATGGGTATAACTGAATACAGAATCAGCCTAGTATTTGGCTTTATTTAGAAACATGGGCCCTTTTCCAGATCCCATTAAGACTGATGAAAAATGCACTTCATTGGTTTTGCTGACAGTGGATTGAGTCCATTAAGAAAAATGAGTTTCGTGTCAGGATAGTGACAGTTTCTGTGTAAAACAGAAAGAATGTGATAATTTGTAGGCTAAAAGAACATATTTTCACAACTCTAATATGAATTCCAAACAAACTTTTTGAAAATTAATTCAAAATTAAGCGAGTGCCTGTGCACATCTAGGTTTTTCTCACTGAGAAATACAGCTGGAGGAGTGTAATATGTCTCTTGCTTATTTATTAAGACAGATATTCATAAAGACTGTGACTACCTTTCCACCATATCATTCAGTGTGGCTGCAGTATCTTTAAAGAGAAAACCATTAGCTGTGCTAGACTTCATAGAACCATTTAGGTTGTAAAGGACGTCTGAGATTATTGAAGCCAGCCATTAACTCGGCACTCCCAAGTTCACCACTGAACATCCACCCATCTTCTCAATACCCCAGGGGATAGTGACTCAACCATTCCCTGGGCAGCTTCACAACCCTTCCTGTGAAGAAAACTTCCTAATTTCCAGTCTAAACCTCCCCTGGCCCAACCTGAGGCCATTTCTTCTTGTCCTGTTGCTTGTTATTTGAGAGAAGTACACGACCCTCACCTTTATACACCTTCCTTTCAGGTGGTTGTAGGGAGGGATAAGGTCTGCCCTCAGCCACTTTTTCTCCAGGCTAAACAATCCCAGCTCACTAAGTAGCTCCTCACAGGACTTGTGCTCCAGACCCTCCACCAGCTTTGCTGTCCTTCTCTGGACACACGCCAGCCCCTCATTGTCCTTCCTGCAGTGAGGGGTCCAAATCAGGGCACAGGACTCAAGGCGTGGCCTCAGCAAAGCCGAGTGCAGAGGACAGTCACTGCCCTGGTCCTGCTGGCCACACTGTTGCTGATCCAGGCCACGATGCCTTTGGCCTTCTTGGCCACCTGGGCACACCCTGGCTCATGTTCAGCTGGCTGATGACCAACACTCCCTGGTCCTTTTCCACCGGGAAGCTTTCCAGCCACTCTGCTCCCAGTCTGTAGCACTGCACGGGGTTATTGTGACCCAAGTGCAGGACCCAGAACTTGGCCTTTGTTGAATCTCATAAAATTGGCCTTGGCCCATGATCCAGCTTGTCCAGATCCCTCTGCAGAGTCTTTCCACCTTCCAGCAGATGAACACACCCACCCAACTTGGTGTCACCTGTGAAATGACTGAAGGTGCACTCAATCCCCTTGTCCAGATCATTGATAACTACATCAAACAGGGCTGGCCCCAACACTGGGTGACACCACCTGTGACTGGATGGAACTCCATTCACCACCACTCTCCGGGCCTGGCTGTCCAGCAGTTTCTTAGCCAGAGAACAGTGCACTCGTCCAAGCTGTAAGAGGCCAGATTATCCAGGAGAATGCTGTGGGAAACAGCATCAAAGGCTTTAAGAAATTCCACGTAGACAACATTCAGAGCCTTTCTCTCATCCACCAAGTGGGTCACTTTGTCAGAGAAGGAGACTGGGCTGGTCAAACAGGACCTGCCTTTCATAAACCCCTGCTGGCTGGATGCTAATAGATTACTCCTACCCCACAGTCTTTGGAGAAACAGATAAAGAGCTGGTATTTTCTTTTACTGACACTAAATGGCAAATGTGAAGTTAACTCGAAATGACTGTTTTGCTCTGGGGGAAGAATAGCTGCACATTTGTTATTTAGAGTACCAGAGGGGTTGAATACGCCTTGCACTTACAGTTGGAGTCTTGCAGGATGTGCCAGAGTGTGACTGCCGTGCTGGGAAATGGTTTCTCCCCTGGTGGAACCAAGGTTGAAGCCACTTATCAAGTGCCCTTGGCTCACCTCACTTGCAATGTTACCTCTTCATGCATGTGCAGTGTGTGTCTACAGTCAGATGTTTGCGCAAATATAATTTTTGGTAAAGACACATACACAGTCCTAGGACCACATAGAAATACAACACATCTGCACCACTTAGTAATGTCAATGCAACCCTAGTGTCCCTTAAAATAGGATTTTCACTTCAGCTGTCAGACAGGAACAGCATGCCTAAAGAATGTTTCAAATTTGCAGTGAAACAAACCCAAACAGTGAAACAAACCCAAATCACAGCCTAGTTCATGCCCATGAATGGAGATCTATACTCTGTCAGAATCAAGGAAATGCCCGAGTTTCTTAAGGAGAGCAAGAATCTATGGACAGATGTATTAAGGGAAAGGTAAGATTTTAATTTTCTTTCTCCAGCAACACAATGTTCTTATATACTGACTGCAATAGCCTTTCAAAACAAGGTGAGTCTCATGGAAGACCTGGGGAGATTTTAGTAAAGAAAATGCTAATAGGAACTTCCCTGCTAGCAGATCTCAGAAAAACAGCAAATGAACAAACAAACAAACAAACAAACAAACAAGATTGGGGTGCCTCTCTCCCCATTGATGTGGATAGCGTCAGTTATCAAATCAAGAGAAAAAGTGCGTGTATGGGGCTCCGTTTATATTCCAGGGTCTTATTTGGGAAGATTATTTTTTTCCCTTTGTCCCTTTCCCCTTTGTTTCCATTTTCCCTTTTTCCTCTGTTTTTTTCTTTTTATGTGCTCCCCTCTCCCTTCCCCTCTCTCCCCCATGGCTGCTTTTTTGTTGGTTTGGTTTTTTACTTTTTTCTTTACTGTCTAAATCAGATCCCAGGCAGGGTTCAAGTTCATTCAGGAAATGACAAAACCTGACCTCACTTCTGAGCTGAAATCTCTGCTGGGATATATGAGGATTGCAACTCTGTCCCAAGGCAAAGTCAAACAGCTTAGCTTTGTGTGGCTTTCCCTTTGACAGAGGAAGAAAGCAGTGCTTTCAGAGCTTGGAATCATCTCTTCCTAAACATCAGTGGCCAGCAGCACTGTCTCCCAGCAAATCTGGATGGGAGATGCCTGAGTGGACAGAGTTGGGGCTGCTTTGGATGGCTGGATTTCCTTCCACACAATTGCCATGAGGTCAGAGCAGGCCAAGGTGGGGGCCAGGCTTGGGTGTTTCATCGGTCAAATTGCAACTCGTATTTGGACTGAATCATCAGTATGCATCAGCAGTTGGTTTTGCGGAAAAAATATTTTTTTTTAATGAAGATTTTTTTATGCCATCTTTTTCTGGCTAAGCTAATAAAAGATTTTGGTTATATTTCTTTACACTTCAGTGTTTGCATTTGTATATTTTCCACCACTTTAATAACAAAAGTGTTGCTCTGAACTTGTGCTGTAAATAGTTGACTGGCAACAAAGTTGTTTTGAAAGACAAGAGAAACAATTAAAAAATCCTTTAATCTACACTGACAAAGATATTCCATAACTAGAGAACAAAATCCTGGTTCACATGTACTAAAAGGGAATTTTTTTATTAATTGCGGCTGAGCAAGGACTGTCCATGCTTTTGAACAAGTCATCAGGTTTCTTTTCTTGTTTGCTTTGTTCAAAAAGTTCACTGGAGCATTTCAGAGTAATGATAATGTGTTGTATAGAGAACAGGGTTGAATCAGCTGCATCAGTTATATATGGCTTTTTCCTTCTTAGTAAATCACAGTGAGCATCTCAAGATTTCAATGTTTTACTGTGATCTGTACCTCTGTAAAGCTCCAAGCCAATGTACTTACCAAAGGGAACTGTTCATTCATTTTTGTTTTATTTAATAAAATACACAGCAGTTACACATTGTTAAGTGGCCTTATATCCATTTTTAGCAAAGGGTCCAGTATTTGAAGTAGATTTAATAAGACCATGAAAAAAGGAAGTCACTTCATTTTTGAAGTGGCTAACGTAGCTACTGATCTGAAAATTCAGAGCATTAGTATTAATCTGATTATTAGCATTTGTGAGTTAGCCACAGATTTAAAGACAGGAAACAAGACATTGCTAGAACTGTGAACCTGATGCTCATTCAATTCTATTCAACCATCACAAAAAGAGAGCAAAAGAGGAATGTGAAATTCTAGAAAGGGAAAGGGCATACCATATTTGTTTCATCAAATTGTATACACCTAAAAGATGAGGTGCTAAGAAGCATACAATACGGGCTTGTCAAAACACATCGAGGCAACCATTCACTGACAGTGCACTCTGCACTGTAAGTGAACAAAGCAGGAGTGAAATCATTTGACTTTAGTAAGATTGGGCTGTATTGTCCATCTCAGCATAAGCAAACAAGGAAATGGAGTCTAGTTTGAACCTTATTAGTGCTAATTCAACTTCCTTATCATCAGCTCCTACCACAACATTACACCACTATTTGTTCCTTCTCCCCAGGCAGTGTTTCTAATGCCCAGTTCTGTTCAGTCACCATTCAACTGGAGACCTTCCTAGCTTGTGACTGCCAGCCTAAACATCCAACTTAAGCAGTGTAACTCATCTCCTTTATGCCAGTTGTCTAAAAGTGTTTTATCTAGAAGTCCTTAATTCCAATCGAGGCTTCGCTGATGAGCCCACCCAGGCAGTTTGGAACTGAGTCCCCCATGCTGGCAATGGGTGAGAGAGCCCTGATATCTCCCACATGCTCTGCATTAGTGTTCAGGCCCTCAAGGAAGACTCAGAGAGTGGGATTGGATAGGCTGACAGTAGTCATTAAGATTAGATTAGAGCGGGCACTGAGAGGCTGGACTGCGAAACTCCATAATAGGAATTGAGAGAGGAATACAGTGAGATCATAGCAACTGAAGCAGAGAGTAAAGCAAGGACAGCTTGTGTGGTAGACAAGGTCCAAGCAATCTGAGGTCAGACAGCTTGGGATGTGAGCCTGAGATCTACAGATGGAAAGGCTGGAAACTGCTCTGGACAGCAAGCTGCTGTGTTTGCATCACACCATACTGCAGCATGCCACTGCAGCATGGCAAAACATCCAAGAGGAGGCTGAATGGCAGTAAAATGTCTCCTGTTATGTTTTCCCTGAGTTTCATAGCTGAGGAGTGTAACTGCAACACTGATAGTGTTTATTCCTTGTGTGATTTTGAGACCATCTGCCTCAGATGCATTTTATTTATGCTATCACTTTTCCATCAGAAAATATCACCCTCAGCATTTACACCATTAAGTAACTAGTAAATAATGTCAGTAATTAAGAGCCTCCAGATTCTCACTGACTGTAAGGAGCTAGATGAGATGAGCCACCAGAAAAGAGGCCTTCCTGGATATTAGAGAATGTTGATGGGGCTTATAAATGTTGTAAAACCCATTAGAGACACACTTCTGCTACCCTTGCTGCTACTAGCTATATACAGTGACTATAGTGGCTGTCCCTAAAGTCACTGTCCAGTTTGCTGACATCTTTACTGATATGATATATGATACCATGACTCGGTCTCAGCTTTTGGTTCACATGCCAGTCATAAAGAGATTGATCAGGTCCTTTTTAAGTGTGGTCTCAGCAGAATCTGTGGCCTTTTGCTGGTCAGCTGCACTTCCAGCAGCAAGAGACTCTAACGAGACAGAAAACAGCTTCTGGAGGCTCCTCTCGGAGATGTGCTCAGGGCAGATTCAGAGTCACGTTCTCCTAATAGTTACTGTCTGGTCTGTCTTCACTGGAAGTCTGTATGTTTGGATCCCGATGCTGGCATGCTAACCTAAGATCTTTCTTCACAAACTTATTGGGCAGATTATGGGAGAAGCAGGGAAGGACCAGAATAAGGAATAAAAACCACTTCTATTTGTGAGTCTGAGTTAGATTTGAGTTATAAAACAAGAAAAATAGGGAAAAATAGAAAAACTGGTGTAAATACTTATGCACATGTACTGCAAATCAAAAGAAAACAATGTCATAAAGACCCTGGGTTTCTGGCTCTTATTTACCCAGCTTTTCTGCCCTACGGGAATTTATTTCTTGAAGCAGAGGCATAATGCTAGACTGGAAGGTTGCAACAGCCAGTCTCAGACTATTTCTCTGCAGTCTGACTTTCCTCTGTGCGCCCAAGCTTCCCCATATTCTTCTTTTTCTAATCTTGGAGTGGCAGGGTAGCAGTGCCCCTTGTTCTAATATACTAAGGTCTGTGTACTTTCACAATGGTATTAAGAAATCCCCTGAACTGAAAATGGTTGGAGTTTTGAAAGATATTTGGGTAAAAAGTAACATCTGCTGGTCCTGTTCATACTCTTCCCTAAGCACCTGCCTCAGCCACTGGTGCAGACAAAATGTTGTTTTATGGGGTCCAGTAGCCTGAAGCAGTGTGACTGCTTTTATGAATTCATTAGATAAAGTCGTTATCAAGTATTTAATGACTACATGGTCTTCATATGAACACTACTGAATTCATACCATATACAGAATAAGTGAATGGTACTTTCACAAAATATATCTGTCTGGGCAGACAAACCCCAGTGCTAATCTTTTAGGTGTTCAAAACGGAACATTTCCATTGAGTTTGGCATTTAGAGTCACTGCAGGAGCTATGATTTTAACTACTACGTTCAAGATGAGTGCCAACATAAAATACAGATCATTAATGAAAAAAAACATTTCAACACATACTTAAGGATATGAATAATTACACTAAAGGTAATGGCTCTGCTGACTGGCCTGAGTTGATATAATAGTGAACCTATGTAAAGGCAAAAATGTAGCAATAACCAGATGTAATCTGAAAATGAGAATGTATTTTTTCTAGCATAAAAACAGTTCTCTCCACCAACACTGATGTCAGATCCATGAGCATGTATGAGTATCTCCTAGTTTAAGAAAGGAGGGATGATGTCTTAGAGGAGAGAAAATTATGTTAAGGATGCATTTAGAGGTCAGTATGTTCTTTAATATTAAATGACCACCTGGCATCTCTGACATCTCTGTTTACAGTTAGACACTAAAAAAAAAAAAAAAAAAAAAAAAAGATTAGCAGCACAAGAACTTTCACCACAGTTTCTTGAAATTTCAGTGCTAGATTTATTTTTAATGTTGATGTAAGGTATGTAATTTACCCTGTACATTTCAGACATAATGTGTAAAATACTTGTTTCCATAACAAGCTGTCATTTTAGGATAAATGTGCTTTCTACAGGGATTTCTGGGTAGCATATTTTGGTTTCTATTTTGAAAATTATTAGTTGCTATTATAATTTCTGAGAAACCATGTAGTGCAGTAACTAGGCACCAAGTATATAATTATGATTACTCTGAAGTGTGTTTTTCAAACTAGAAGGACATGGCCTTTCTTGCATGCCTAATTGTATTCAAGCCTCTGAAAAGTATGCTCAGTCAAGAGGGTTCATACAACAGTTATTGTTCCAACCCCTAATTTTGTCCAACATTCCTATTCTTGAAAAATATCTCCTTAAATAGTGTGCCACATACCTGGATTGGTGCCTCAGGCAACCGTTCTCTTTTTGAGTTCATTGATTCTCCAGGACTCTCAGTGCTGTATAGCTAATGGTTCTACTACATTTCACAGTCCTCATTCCACTCCTTACCCAAACAATCAGCAGTCAGGCATTGCTAGTTCTTCCAGTTTTCTGAAAGAAAAGTAGCAGAGCTTTAATTTCAGGGTAAATTTAATAGTGCCTTTTAGGATCTCCTAAGGCAGGTCCTTTAACATGCATAGATGCTTCACACTGGTGTGAAAACCCAGACATTCTTTCATTTATTATGGTGGTGTCCCTTTCCTGAATTGCTAAATCTGGATGAGGGGACAAATTCTAAAGTTTGTACTTATATATATATATCAGCACAAATATAGAGAATATCAATTTTTTAGACAAGGAACCAAACTAAACTCTTAGAGTGAGATTCTGCTGAAATAGCTTTATTAAAGGCAGAAAGGATCTGTATTCTTAAGGTGGCAGTTTTGGGGCTCAGGTTTAGTTTGGTGTTGGAGCCACAAATCATTATAACACCATGCCAGTGTGCTAGAAGTGTTCCAAAGACTGCAACTGAGCATCTTGTGGGTTGTAAGAAATTTGCCCTGCAGGCCTTTGGCACCATATGTCTAGCAGGTAGCTGACAGCTGTTCAGACTGAGTGCAAATCAAGAAGAATTTAAGTAAAGAGCATCTACTACAGTAAAGCACATCAGCAGTGTGATTTAGGTAGAATATATATGCTATGGTGGGCAAAAAGGAAATTTGAATGTGATATTGCAGGCTGTCCTTACTTTTGTCCTCAGAAACATCTAGATACCTTTCCAAAATAGTCAGCCAGGAGGAATACTGAATCATACTTAAAACTCTTATTAGATGGAATTGCCTTGACTTGTCCAACAAGGCATCTGTCTCTTCTTTTTATTATATAAGTAGAGGAAATAAAGAAAGGTACTTAATTCTGTATAGCACTTTGCATGCAATAAGTGCCTTTAGAAAGTGTTTATGTGGCAGAAAGTATAGAACGCATTACTGAATGACATCACAATAATAACTGTCTTCCTTGTTCTTTTCAAGGTTAAGCTATATTCTTTATCGATTTGTATAGATAGTGTAGTGGCACAGTTATTTATCAGGCATGCAGTACATGCCTGTAGCATGTTGATAACAATTACTAATCATGCATTAACTCTTCATAAGTCATTTACATCTACCATTTATGCATGAACAAACACTGCCTTTAAGAACTTTGAAGCTGACAGGCTAATTCTTTTCACCACTGACTTGTATCTCAATTCTTCAATGACAGTATAATCCACAAAAGAATCCACAATGGCACTAAATGTGTTCAGCCAATTAATCACACAGTTTTATTGAGACATATGGGTTAAATGAGAGCATATGGGTTAAATGTGGATGCAGACAAATAGGCATCTTTTGATTTAATTACATTTTTTTTCTCAGAAACTAATGTGACAATCTTTCTCAACTTTCTAAAACATTATCTTACAGTAAGAAAATGAGCATTTGTAATCTTCAAGAGACATTTAGTTGTTTTTTAACACTATTAAAGGTATATCACTGTTCAAAGCTTCTTTTTAAGGTACTAACACTGTGTTATAATGTGCAACAAGAGTTTAAAGTTACTTCAGTGCCACTAGTAAAACACCCCAACACAAGGAGAAGTGTTCCATATCAAAGAACACTTTTTTGACAGTTAATGAATTTCTCAAGCTGACTAACCTGTCTTTTATGAACATGCAGAACTTCACATAGCAAAAATGTTAATACTAGGTCCTAGGCTTATTTGCATAACAACAAGAATCACAAATTTAATAACATTGGAGACTGGTTTTCAAGTTGAAACCTCTTAAAGTAATTTTCACCTACCAAAATCAGCAATTTAAATGTTATTGGCTTCGGTGAACTGGGATTAAACTTCACTCTCTTTGGCAATGACATTAGAGAAATGTAGAATCAACTGCGATTTACATACACTTGCCTCTTTGGTTTTTCCATACAATGTAAGGATATCTTTATTCTAATATGGATACCTCTGCTTTCTATATTGATCAATCCTTTCGAGGATTACAGCATATCTACTCTGTTGTAGATATACAACCCCAGTTGGTCTGAGGTTTTTTCCTCAGCTTTGGGATTATTGCTACTTTTTTTTTTTTTTAAGAAATAAGAGCAGAGTGAATGAGTGTTTTAAGGCTACTTAAGGAATCACTAGCAAAGGTATTGGCAAAACAGGTTTAATATAAAAGTGAAAGCATGACAAAGTTTGTTGACATTCACTCTACTAACTAGAGAGTTAAAGCACACAGAGAAAAAGCAAACCAAAAATCCAGAATCAATCAAAACAAATCAAAATAAACACAAAACTATATACATGGAGCCTGAAGGGTAGAAGGGGTGGGGGTGGGGAGGAAGTCAGGAAGGAAAAGGATAGGAAAAAGTAAGGAAGAATAAAAAGGAGTCACAAGGTTCAGAGTAGACCCCCATGCTAAACTGAACCTGACCTTGACCAACTGTTTATGCCTGAAAGTTCAACAGCACTTAACCTTAGGAGCACTTAAATTTAACAGCACTTAATCCATAACTTAGGATCAACAACTTGGCAAAGGATTCATATAGAATTTGCTATAGCACAACAGTGACTCACAGGTCTAACTTGCTTTCAAATCTCTAAAGTATTTAAGAAACTAGGAGAGCAACATTCCTAGTAATTTGCCATAGCATATTCACACTTACATGCACAGACATAAGGAGTCTGTACAACGTACCTGTGAAAAATTACGCTTGAGTTCAGTGAAGTGCTCACTTCAGATGCCTTTCTATCTTCTCAACAGGCACAGGGTTGAACCTCAAGGAGTTGGGGTACCAGCACAGGATCCATCGTCATCATTCGGTGATCCTTCCGGTAGAGCAAATGTGAGGGCTCACTGGCTCTGAGAGATGTTCCACGCAGAGGGAGGTTACTCATCACAGCTGCTGCGGTCCAGGAGAGCTCAGAGGGTCTCACTTTGGACTGCTGTTTTTAGGATTACAGAGTGGCTTTAGTCATAGTAATCTTCCATTCTGGCCACAATTCAGGTCAGAAACTTTCTCTGAGAATTTTATAATTAAAAAATTGTTTCACTTGGGTTGTTGTTCAGACAAGGAAAACGAGTTTCCAAGGCTGTTTGTTAAAACCCAGGTGTTCATTAGACAATACTAGTTCCTGGAAGCAGACAGTGCTCCTGATAAGCTCCAGGTGCATCTCCTCAAGGCCAAGGCCTAGGGAGTGTTTCTCAGTTCATAGTGTGTTCGGTGCTGGAGGAATAGTGTGTGCACCAGTGCATGGGGCAAAACATCTTGAGGTTGTATGAATAGCCTGACAGTGGTTTGCACATGGAGATCTGTCAGCAAAGGCATAGCTACATAGTAAATGTTAGCAATAAAATGCAAAAGGCTGCAAGGAACATATGTTTTCAGCATCTTGTATGATCTCAATTTTCTATAAATCCATGACAGCACTTAGACATGCAGCTGCTTCCTGTGAAGCACAGGCATTATGAATATTGTCTATTATGATCAGTGTATGCCATTGCTATTTTGACAAGCTCTTTATCAGATACATAAAGACTAACATATATATATACACTTAGCAGCATTAACATGTTTGAAGGGGCACAGGTTTCCAATAATCTTCTCATTTAATTTTAATAAATGAGACATCTTATTGTGTGTGCAGCTCTCTCAAAAGTCTTAATTTTAGAGCCTCCATCAAGGCACAGTAGTCTGAATTTTCCAGTCAGATTTGCCAGATCGACCCTGTAAGGATCATCTGTCATACTCAGTATCTGTAAAGGAGAGAGAGATGAGGGAACTGGAACATTAAGGAGGACAGACTATAATTTTCTTCATCTGACGGTTCATCTGTTTGATATTTTGTTTGCTGCTGGGTTTGCTACTTCAAATTTCTGTATTTTAAAATGAAAGGAAAATCACTAGCCTTCATTTCGAAGAAACAAAATCAGGTTACTTCCACGGTTCTGGTCATTTGTGCCAGATGGGAGAAGCCTTTTATACCAAATACCTATTTTGTCCCATTTTCCTACAATGACCTGAGGATGTATACCCCTTTACAATAAGAAAGAAGGAAATAAGAAGAAAGAGCTTTCATCATCCTTTGGAAATCAGTCTTTCTTAGGTGCTCTGTAAATCTCTAAACCTTCAGGATGATCACCATAGCCAGAAAGATGTGACAGGTGATTAAAAAACAACATTTGTAATTTAAAAGGTTGCAGACATGAAATCCTTTCTAAAACTGTTTTCTAACTTTGTGAATTAAATCAACTTAATTTTTAAGAAAAACAAGTTTGGTGAGCACTGGAACTAATGAAATATGATTTTCATTTGATTTGGGTCTTCTGTCTACCAGGGTTTTTAACTGAATTAATCTGAAAGCCAAGGCATAGGTTCTTGTGTTAATAGAAATTTTAAGATATGTATTTGCTTTCCTGAAAAGGGCTTGGTAAAGCTATTTGACATTAGAAGTTCTGTTTTTCAGTCACAATTCCTCCACTAGTAAAGTAGATGTTTTATGAATTATATGTGTTTGTGGCTAAAGAGCTTGTAATCACTTTTTCCTTGGTGGTTTATCTGATGTCTAGTGACCACTCAAGCCAGTCTTCTTGCTCTCTTACTTTTCTTCCCTCTGCAGGAACATTAGCTTAATCTGTATTTTCAGCCAACTGCCTTTACAGAACACACAGAACTAATCTGAGTTCTCTGCCTTTTGGTTTTTTTAATGTTATTGTTATTATTTTAAATGTGGTATCAATCACTTGAAAAAATCAAAAGTTTGAAACAAGCTGTTTGAAATATGCACACACAGTGTTATTACACAAAATTAAATACCTTAATGAGACTAAAAAGAGCAATAAACCCAAAGAAATTCTATAATATACAGCTGCAAAGTATCTTTTGTGTGATTGAACAGCAGAGCTGCACCTTCAGATGTCTATGTTCTACTACTGCAAACTAAAGAAACAATTAATGTCCCTGGGCTGGTTACTAGGAAATGTCTTGTTATATTTTGCATTTGGTTTACACAATTATTTGCTAGTGAATATTGTCTAAGATCAGGAATTTATCAGAATTATTCCTGAATTAGACAATTTAACATGGTTAGATATTCCCAACTCTGGACAAGGCAGCAACTGCAAGCAGAGGAAAGATATTAAGTCTACCTCTGCACTCTGAAATAAAATGAATATTGAGATGGATGTGGGTCTGCCCCTATACATTAATTTACTAGTAAAACTCGTATTTCCTTTACTTCTCTTCAATAGGATGTCTGAAATACAAACCAATATGACAAAAACCAATCAGCAGAAGCTGGACCATTACTCCTGATCAACTGGCGTGATATAAGGCTTTCCCATGAGACTGTTTCCTCCATTTCTTCCCATTTGGGCATTGCCAGCTCGGTTGGCACTGAAACAGGACATCTGAACAGTGTGTGGGCTGTCCTCCAGAGTCTTGCATGCATGATAGCTCTGGCTTCCTCTTGCAAGTGCGGATTTGGGGGGGGTGGAGTGATTATTCTGTCACTGCTCCTGCCAAGAAGGTGCTGCCAGGTAGGAAAACAGTTGTCTGTGACCTTGGACAGCTTTTATGGGGTGAGAGGCAGAAGAAGAGGCCTTTTCCTACAGAATCTTCACTGCAGTGCTCTGTATCAGGAAGCACTCGCCAATGCCTGTATCTGATGGATCGAGATGGACCCTGCTGCCCAAAGCGAGCCTTCTTCCTCGCTCCCTTCTGGCTTGGATCTGCCTCAGTCCTGGTTTTCCTGAGTTTGTAGCAAGTGCTCTAAGATGACAGCATTGGGAGGACATTATCTTTAGAAGAACTGAAATAATAGTAAAACATTTAAGTCATGAGAAGTGATGTAATACAGGTTTGAGTAGAGATCTGCTTAAAAGGCAAATGAACAGAAGTGGCAAGGAGGGAGGAAGCAAGTGAAAAGCGAAATTAAATGTTTGTAGAGACAAATGGAAGCGGGTCTGTGTCCCCAGCAATGAATTGTGGTGAGTAAAAGGAATTATAAGGAAATGCAGGCAGCAATTAAGAAAAAATCCATGTGCCTGGAGGCAGTGGAAACCTGGCAGGGCAAGGCAGAGGGATGAGCGCCCTGAGGGTCAGGCTTTCCAAGCTTCTGAAAAGCATCCTGCGGGCTGGGAGGGGAAGAGATTGCCCTTAGCAGTGGGGTGGAGGCTTCAGGACCTGCTCCGTGGTGCCACCGTGTCTGGCTGGCAATGGATGGGGACCATGGCAGGGCAAGGGCAGCCAGGACAGGGCAGCTGGCAGCAGCAGATCAACCTCACAGCAAGTCAGGACAAAGAGTTGGTGCCACTGCTGAGGAAAGTGGAGGGTATCCAGCCAAATATCTAACTTTGATTGTTGCCAAAAGTGGAAAACACTTGCACAAAACTCTTTTTCTCAAGCAGAATAGAAAAACTCTCTCCTTTTTATTTTTTAAATTTATTTCATCCATGCATTTCCCTGCCAGGAAACGTGCCTATGGGAGGTTGGGGATGACCTACTCTTTATTCCCCTTTCTTCATGGGAGAGCCTATCTCAGGATGAACAGCCTCTGTGGGACTTGGTCAGGTTGGGTTGAAATAGGAATTCTTCTGGTTTGGGCTGCAATATATACTTTTTTTTTTTTTTTAATGTGGTTTCTTGGTGTTAGAAAACAACTAAGTGTGCAACCCAGCACTTGCTGTGGTTGACTGTTGGAGGAGAGATTTCTTTTCTGAAGCTCACATGGAATGTTGTGAATCAAGGGGGGTTTTATGGCTCTGGGGTACTAAGCACCACAGAAGAGGTCCCAGGATCTTCCCAGCCAGCAGGGCTGGGGCTCTGCACCTTCTGGGACATGCCAGCTTCTCATGTGGGTTCCAGTGCATGGGGGCAAGCCCCAGCCAGGCTTGCTGTAGCTGGAGGAAAAAATTGGAGTTTCCCAACAGAAAATAGTTCTGAATGTAATCATCAGCCTTCTCCACTGGCATCTGCTTCCTGGTGCCATGTTCTCCTCTTCAGGTGCGTGGGTGAGGGAGGGATATGGAGCTGGGAGCAGCATGGAGGCTTGTGGTATCTCAGTTCTGCATGGGCAGTTCTGCATGGGCAGTTTCTTTTACTTGTCTTTGAAAAAGGTCTTGGAAGAAATGTTACTGGCAAGTGTGGCATAGAGCCTTATTTGTCCCTTGGGGAAGTTTTTGTTTTGGAGAGAAACCACTTCCAGAGGAGAGGATGACCTGTGCAATTGCTGAGGCATTCAGGATCCTGCTAGTTTATTTGGTGGGTTTGTACCTGGAAAACAGAGACCTTGTCTATGAGTTCAGCTGTCTTGGGACTTACAGGCACACTAGTGTGGACACAGTGACCTGCCAGGCTGTGGGTGCCCTCCCTGTCACAAAGCAGCATGTGCAGCAGCACCTGAGGAGTCCAGGACAGAGTCTATACTTCCCATATTCAGCAGCCAAAAAAAAAAATAATTAGATGGAGTGCCTGTTCTGGTCCTCCTGGTACTGCTGTCTTTGTCCCCAGAAAGCTGGAGCCCAACCTGCCTGCCCAGCTGAATATTTGTGGGCAGGGAGCACACTGGAAACAGCTCAAAACCAGCTGCTTCTTTGTGTCTCACTGTGACAGCTCAGGAATGTGGAGAGAGGGAATCAGTGGAGAAGCAAGGAGGGGGCTGGGGAGAGAAGCCATAGCTGCTCCCCCAGCTGCAGGAGGATGATGTAGCCACGGTCTTGGAGGGAGGCCCAGGCTGTTCCCGGGGTTTGTCAGGTGCTGCATTTACCCATCTGGCTTCTGGAGCTTCAGCTGCACTTCCCAATATCCCTCAGGTTTCACTCTCTCTCTCTCTTATTATCATGAGCTCTGGGCCTCAGCTGCCCTATGGATGTCCCCCACACTGAGGAAACCTCACTGTCTCTTTTTACTGCCACAGGGACTACAGATGCAGCAAGTGTTAGCGCTGAAGCTCTGTCATACAGGATGTTCTTTTCTGCCCAAATCATGCCTTTTTCCCCCATCTGCTTTAAAGCTCCATTGGCTTTTACATAAGCCAGCCCCAAGCAGGGCTGTGCCATGGTCCTGATCTGCAGCATCATCCTGAGGGGAGAAGAACCTCAAATGGGGTCTGCATCCTCTCTGTTTTTCTGCAGGGGTCTCTGAAGGCAGGAATCGCCATCCCTGTGGGATGGGAGCTCCACATGCCTTGCCCCGGGCATTTGGGAGAGGGTGATGATGAAGGTGCGCCATGGGGTTCACAGGCAGTTAAACATGGCTGGGTGACAATGTCTTCCCCAGCTTGGCAAAGTGCTGCTGTCATCTTTGAACAACAAGTAGGAGAAACAAAAGCACCCCAAGTCTTTTTGCACCAGGCAGCTTTGCGGTCACTGCCAGCCTGCAGCCCCGCATAGGGTTGTTGTTGTCACCTAGGGGCGGGACCCAGCACTTGGCCGTGTTGAACCCTACACAACTGGCCTTGGCCCACTGATCCACCGTTCCACTACTCTATGCAAGACTGCACTCTCTCTTCCTCTCATCCCACTCAGACCCTCTTCGCTAATACTCTCTTGTTCCTGCCAACTCCATCAGATATCTCTCAACAGCCCCATCGAACGCACTCTCCTCCCGCCAGACACTAGAGGATGCTTCGCGCCGCCACCCCCATCTGCACCTCGCACGGCCTCGCCGGTGCCCCGTCCGCAGCGGCGGGAGGGCCGGGACGGTCCGGGGGTCGGCCGCGCTGCCCCTCCCGCCGCGCAGTGCCCGTGTGTGGGCGGGCTCCGGACGTGCCGGCTGGGGAGCGCCGCGGCGCCGCACATGCTCACTGGCCGCGGAGGCACCGCCGGAGGTAGGGGCTCGCTCCGCCGCCGGAGGAGCCGCGCTGTCGCTGCGGCCGGGCCGCGGCATGGCCCGCCCGCTCCCGGGCCGCCGCCGCCGCTGAGCGCGGGGGGATCGCAGCGTCCGGCGGTGAGCGCGGGGCGTGGGGCGCGGCCGTGGCGGCGGCGGGGCCGCGTGTGCGGGCGGGGCCCGCGCCCCCGGTGGGGCGGGCGGGGGATGCGGGGTCCGGCCCGAGGGCCCCGTTCCGCCGGGCGGCACCGCCGAGCGCCGTCAGCACCTCGGCCAGCGCCAGTGGGGCCGCGGCGGGTGGCGGTGGGGCACGGCCCGGGGGTGCTGCCGGGGCCGCCGGGGAAGCCCCGCTCGTCTCGTCCTCCCGCTCCCCGCGGTGCTGGCTGCGCTCGGCGGCGCGGAGGCCGCTGCCTGCCCGGTACTGGGGCCGGTGGGAGGCCTCGGGCCGGGAGGCCGGCCGAGGGGCGAGTGGCGGCAGGGGCAGGTCCGCGACCTTTGCCGGCCGGGCCGAGGAGGGTGGCGATGCTGCGGCTCCCGGGGAAGGGGGAGCTGAAGCATCCCCGTGCCTCCCGGAGATGGGGGGAGAGAGAGAGAGGCACGGCTCCTTAAAAACAGTGGGGTGAAAAAATCCAAATAAATAAAAGTGGGAAATGCAGCAGGTTCTAAGGCATCTGCGAGATTTCTGTTGGCCCAAGGAAATGCTTGGGAATTATCTGTGGGATGGCAAACAAATGGAAATTGCCTGGGGTGCCGCAGTGCTGTGGCCAGGGGCAGGTGTGGCTGGCTCTGGTCAAACACAAACTCAGCTCCTGGCCTTTGGGGTATGTGCTTTTGCCCCAGAGAAGTTAAAATATTAATCTGAGCACAATGCAATAAAGCACTGTATTGCAGGTTGTGTTTAGTCATCTTCGCAAGGCCATTTCAGTGCTAGCTCTGCAGTGGAAATGCTTCATGCAAAATAGTTGTGTTTAAATTCTGTACATCAAATTATATTTGTAACCCCTTCTCATAACCAGCATTGAAATGATTGCTATTTTATCTCTGCAAGGTCATAGAGGGCTTGCAGTTCTTCGCCTTGCTACATGACTGGTTGACATTGTATTTAGTGCAGTTGATATATGACATTTCTAGTGAGGAACCTTGTTTTCAAGCTTCTGAGTATTTTGGGTTAGGCATTCTTTGAAGGACATCACGTCTCTTCACCGGAGCAAACTTGCATTTAAATCTGTTCCTCACTGTCAGTCTCAACTTTGGGACTCTCTGGAAATTGCCTAAGTCAGTTCCACGTCAGGGATACACCTGAACAGACTCACTCTCCTAAGGCAACTATGTTTCCAATGTTTCCCTATGAAACATTTCTGTACATTTTGTAGGTATGTGTTTCCTTTTGCCATATCTAGCCCTACTAACATAAACCTCTTTCTTTTGTTTTGCCACAGACTGAAAATTTCTCTGAAGTGTAATCTTCAAGATGAAGTTCTTACTAGCAATTTTATTTTTCATCTCATTCTCCTTATGGGTTGAAGAAGTCTATTCCAAAGAGAAGTCTTCAAAGAAAGGAAAGGGGAAAAAGAAGCAATATCTATGTCCATCGTATGTTCCTGCTTTCTTTTATGCTTTTGTCTGATGGTGATCCTGCCCTGTTTTTAACAGTGGAAATTATGTAGCAATTGAAGTAGAAGGTGATGTTTTCTCTTGAAAGAATGGGGTCCGTGGTGGGAATGGGTTTGACCAGCATCATAGCTAAGTTCTGTCAATGTGTTCCTTCCGCACCAAGTCCTCTGTTTTAGTGAAAGGGAAAAAGTAAGCCATAGTAACTTTTTCCTTTCCTTGTGGTGGAATTCAGCCCAGTGCCTTGATGTTTATGGGGACACAGTAGCATGGTCCCATAGTGCTGTGCTGTCTAGCATTATGTCGCAGGTGTATTGAAGAAAGTGAGGGTACAAAGCTGTCATGCTGAAATTCAGCCTTTGGTTAGCTAGTTCTGTAAGAGAAGGCTTGTCCTAAGCATATTCTTATTGCATGTTGACTAGAGCTAAGGTCTAAAGCATCTTTCATCAATTATTTACAGTTCTATAACTTTCATGGAGGTGGATTGATTGATTGATTGTTGATATAAAGTATGCCCTTATGCAATAGTCTCCCTGTAAAAATACAGAAATTAAAATCTGTGATTGCCCAGTTGAATAGAGAATGTGTTCTGGACACCTATACTTATTTGTTGTTAAAAATGTTCCCTCTTTCCAATGCCTACCACATTTTAGGTTGTGATCCATAGTACAATGCAAAAGTTTTATTTGTGAGTGCTGTTTTCAGCATTTTCTTGGCCAACCCTACTCATTTTCTAGTCATAGGAGGAAAAGATTGATGGACTATGATAAGTTGCCAGTAAGTGTAGAAAAACACTGTGCCTGAAATAATAAAATTGTCTAGACTAATTTAAAACATATTTCTTCTTTGACCATAAAAGAAGAGGTACAGAATGTTAGACTGGCTATTTAACATTAATCAACTTTTTCCAAAGAATAAACAAAGCAAAACAAAAAGTGGAATAAGCAGACAGAAGCATTGTTCAAGTAATATTTTTTAAGTTTCCACTCTTTTTAAGTATTGACGGTGATGTTTATTTGTAACCCAAATTTTTTATGATGTTTCTATATATGGTGCATGTTTTACTTCTATTTTATATCAAGCTTAAAAAAATGGTATCTGTCCTTAGATTTGGATACATTAAGATTTGTGTCAAATATGATCATGACTCATCTGAAACGACCCCTACCTGTTCTTCCACTTTTAAAAGTGGAGTTCTGAATGAGGCTTTTGGTCTGAGCTACTGTGGGGGTTTATAGCAAGGAGAGAAATGTCAGGGTTCCTAGGACAGGCATCAGAACAGAAGCCCTTGGAAAGTGAGTTAGGCTGCTGGGAACTGAATCCAGATCTTCCATGGTCTCATTTAAACAGCCAGTATTTCCCCCTGTTCTTGACTTAGTCTTTGTAGAGTTCAAAACAGCAAAATCATTTTATCTTCGTGAGTGGATTTTTCTTGTTTGTTTTTATTTTAAGCCCTGTATTTCTTGGTACCATTAAATACGGTGTCATTTGTTGCCAATATACTTGAAAAAACATTGAATACATGTTAGCATTTTCAAAGCAGTACTTTTCCAGTTGAACCTGTCTGCAAAAGTACTGGTGGAATCCAGTACTTGTTGCTTGCGGTGTTGCCAACTAGAGTTGCCATCGAAATGAATCTTCTTTGATTTCCTGGGTAATGACCAAGTTGTCTCTATCTTACTTGGCTGAAGTTTGCATCTTGAGAGACAACCACTTTTAATAGTGGGGTTGCTGTTTCTGTGGCTGGCATCTAGACGACCTCTCATGTGAATGACCAGTGAAAGTCAGCTCTGTCTGGCAGAGAAATTACCTAATGCTCTCTTAACTCAGGCTGCTGTTGGCAAAATTTCGATCATCAACATTTTTTAAATGATCTTTCACAAAACTTCTTGATTTGGTGACACTCTGTGTTATAAAAAAGGCTACCTACTAGTAATAAGTTTTTCTTTGTGAAAAATGAAACCATCTTTCTTCATAATCAAACCAGAACACAGTGCAGTGGACTGGGAATTAAGTGACATTATAAGTGTTGATTAAAAGTACTCAAGGAAGTGTCTAAATGAAAGTAAAGCATAAAAAATGTTTTAGAAGAGTACATTTAAATTTTTTAATTATTTTTTAAAAGAAATAGGATTTTGAATAATTTATAAAATTCAATGGTACAAATTCCTAATGAAAAGATATATTTATAAGTTAAACTCTTAATCCACCTTTAATTTACATTGATTACTGGTGCAATAAAATTTAAACCTTAATTGGAACAAATTATTGCCTTTTATTTCCTTGCAACATGTGAAAAGCTAAATTTCACCTCTTCAAGAGAAAAAAACCTGCATTAGTAGTTGTATACAGGACAGTCTTCTCTTGCAAACTTTATAATGAAATTCAAACCTATGCAAATAATTATCCAAGAGAGAATTATACTGAATCTGATATTACTGCCTGAGTTCCTTAATTTGATGTTAAGAAATGGATGGCTATAAGACTGGTTTGGGACTTTAGCATTAATTTGTTTGTATAAAAATGAAGCACACTTGGAGTTTTCCTTTTATGGCTCTCCAGAATACAAGCCTTTTGCCAAATGTGCCCCTCTGGCATGATCTTAACTACTTATTAGGATAAGATGAAAACAAGCTGATTAGAAACTCTATAAAAAGTTCATTATTGTCTGATAAACAGCTATTTGATTCCTTAAATTAGGAAAATTCTATTTTGTAACTAGAGCAAACCTTTTTACTTGTGATTATTCATAATGCTGTACTCCTCAGTGCATTGTGTGATAGCGGCTTGCCATCTTATTTTCATTTATTCCTTAAACTGTTTGTCCCATATTTTTATTGAAGGGTTTATTGAAGCTGATGCTTAATCATTTGGTTCTTACTTTGATTTAATGCTTGCTCAGAACAGATGTAAGATTTCACGTCTTACATTTAGATAATTTTCCTTCTTACCTCAGGCTTTCCAAATGACACACAGAGTAATTATACTTCTGTCTAATTCCTGAATCTTTGTTGATTAACAAAGAAGTTGACATATTGGGCCTGAAATGTTGTAATAAAGAGTTTTGCACCATAAATCTGAGAAACTGGCTTCCACAGATGCCTAGTACAATGAAATGCAAAGCTTTAGTAACAAAACTTTTGCTTTTTTTTCCATGGAAAATCTTTAAAAAAACCAATCAGGCCCACCCCTTCAAGAAAAAAAAAACTCTGTATTCCATTCTTCTGTTTACAAATCTTATTTTGAAATTTCATATACTTAATACAGATGATTTTGTTACAGCTACAGATGGATTTAGTCACTTGATCTCTTTCTTGCTCACAAACTGCCCATGCATGCATGACCTTTGTTACTTGGTTCTTATTAACATCTTCGTAATTCCTCATAATACCTGCTTCTCTTGAACATGTGGTACAGTTAACGGTGACTTAGAGCACTGCTGAGAAATGTTTTCCCTTTTGTTACACTATAATAAATAATGTGGTTATTTTATGATGTTTGAGCTGCTGCTGTTATCCCACAGTCCTTAGTAGCCTAGAAGGTCTCTACTCAAAACTGCTTGCAAGATCTCTAGACAAATGAAATGATAAGGAAAGGGAAGTTTGGTTATTACAGTGTAAGAGAAGGCATAGAGAATAAGTGTCACATAGCAGCTAACAAAACCAGTAATGACTGTGGTCATTTGCACAGCTATCCCTGTTAATTGTAGTTGTAGGATGACTCAGCTGTTCACTTGCACAGTGTTCACTTCTGAAGATCTCTCGGCGTCCCTAATACCGTGGCAATGCTGATAGCATAACCTCAGTCACTAAATCACATCCTTTTGTCTGGATATCAAGACTGTGCTTTTACAGCAGCATCCCTCTTCATCTTTGTGCATTTGTCCACATGGAGATTCATGTCCATATAGATGATTAACTAAATACTGTATAATATCTATAGAGACCTTTTTTACCCATGAAACTGAAGTACAAATCATATTTGGCTTGTATTCAATAAAGCATATCAGCTACTTCAGAAACTGTGAAATGGCCCTCTAAGCCCTCCAGAAAACATGGCTTGTGCCATCTGCCAGGGCAGAAGCTTAGAAAGGTCACAGATGCGAAGGTTCAATAAACAGCTTCTTTTAAAAAACAACAAAAGACAGTGGAACTGAGGGGAAAAGCCTTTGATGTGTTTAAAGCATAGAGTTGTATGAAAGCCTGTTCTAAAATTTCTTTTGGTTAACTTTAAGCTTCTGACATGCTTCTCCTATTAAGACTAAAGTAGAAGTTCAAAATATATTTTATACCTTGGGTCCTTTCCACTTCTCCATGGATTAGAACTTTTTTTATCAAGTGTTTGGGTATACATTGCCTCTCTATCTGTAGTATGTAATCAACCCTAAAATGTAAATGGTGGGAAAGTGGAATCATGTCTATCTTCATTCCCATCATCTAGAAACACTGCTGATAGTCTGTGAACATTTTCGTTTGTGATGGAAGGGTTGATACAGTTTTTGGGAGGAGGTGGAATAAAATTGAAAGGAAAGCCTGAGTTTGGTTGTGGAGGAAGATACAGCTGACAGTCATTCAGATGATAAGTACTTTGCAAAGCCCAGGTCTTGTTCCTATAAAAATTCTTCTGCCCTGTAGTAACAGTAGTTGGTCAATGCTTTTATTATTCTGTGTCACGTAACTCTCATGGAAAGCCGTGATCCCAGACAGATAGGGCCACATTCCAGAAGGTTTGCGAATTTGTTTTCAAAGTAGTCAAATGTGGTGGGCACTAAAAGATAAAGCTACATAAGCAAAACCTAAGCTGTCCTGTAAAACAGTAATTAAGTTTGATAGACTGGTTCTCATTCAGTAACTTTCCCTCTCAGTGACCAGGATTTGCCCCATTCTCAACACTGGAGTGATGGGACACTTTAATTGTGTGGAAAAGTTACAGACTGTACTTCATATACCACCTCCAGACTGAGAAAAAACTTGGATCTGTGGGTTAAGTCATGCCACCTTTACCTAAGCCCAAGAAAACCATAGGTCTAAATTCTGTTGTCAAGACAAATTACATAGAATGTATCTCAGCTTATACTTTCCTCTTATATCGCCACTTACACCACCATGTAGGTGGTTAGATTTTACCAAGATCCCTCAATTGTCTCCCTACTTAGAGCATTTGGAAAAAAAAATACTGGGACAAGGAACTGATGTGAATAAATTACTTTTAAAATGTCTGTAGTTTTGCTTAACCGTTTGGATGCTGATCATGTTTTACATTTGTGCGCTATATCAGGACACAACAGGACACCCATTATAGACAGGGGTCACAGGTGGTGACTTTGGTGGGATGAGAGATGCCTAAGCTAGGAGCAAGCAAGCTAAGTTCAAGAAACAGAAACATTGCTGTGAGTAGTACTAGTTCAAGCTGGGTGAAATACTATGCTAACCTGGTTCTGTTGGTTTGGGAGCTGTCAGCTCTGTGGCAGGCAGATTAACCAGCTTGCTTTTCTCAAGTGTCGTGAATAATAAGGCGTTTCAGATTACCATATAAACACTCCTTAAGGTGTCTAACCCTGGCAATGTTGAATGTGAAACTAAAGCTGGATTTAAGGGGTTTCTGCTGGACAAGGACTGAAGTAGTGACACTAACAGCTATTGGCACTACCTAACTGCAGAAAGGTTGTCTACGTGTCCACATTAGGAGACTATTCTCTTTGGTCTATCTACCGCATGAGATGAAAGATGATCTGTTTCACCCCCTCAACTCCCAGTTCACGATTCAGGGTGCCTAATCTGGGTTTCTGTTTCAAAATTTGCTATGAAGGAACCTTTCTCTTTGTTCACCACACTGTATTACCTCCAAATTTAGGTACTGAAGCTACATATCTAATTTTAGGTATTTAGCTGTCAACTGCATTCATGAAGACATGTAAATGGTGACTCAGAGTTCCATAGTTTTAATGTAATTAGTGATATCACTTCTCATTGGAGTAATTGTAATTAATCTTCCTAGGAATAGACATGTCACCTAGCACAGTTTGAAAATGTAGTTATTAAACATACTAGAGATCAGAGAAATCACTCAGAAGAGTTATATAGTATGTCATTGATATGTATTAACCTGTTTTTATGCTGAGAGTTATTGCACTCAGAAAATCAAATGCCTGCAAATCAGAACACTGATAGTTTATATCAGAAAAAATGTACTTTAAATATATGGTGAGATAATAGATATTATGTTTTCCAAAACTTATTTTACCTTTCTCAGATATACATGACCATGTTATATGACTAAAATATCAGTTTCCATCATGTAGGTTAAGTAAACTGCACTGAAATATGTTGTTTCAGCATCATATAGGAAATTTTGCTGGAGATAACTGAACAGTGTGAGTTGGAATACATATTTTTACCTGTCAGTAATCTAGAACTATGAAAAAATTTTCCTTCCTGCTTGTGTAGAATATTGTTTATATTCTTTCCTCCTGAAACACTGCATGTGGTAAGGACTCCTTGTAACTTCAGTGAGCTCTGAGAGAATAAATGTCATGATGACCTATGGAGATATAATGTCTTCTGACACATTTGCCTAACACAAATGTAAGAAGCTATATAAATTTCAAACCAAGTGTAATACATGCTTCCTTTTGTCGTGTGTCTCTGCTTATCTGAACTTGTGGATCTTGATTAGTGAATTATGAAATTATCTGTTGCCATCAATAGAAAATATTGATCATGATCTTCAAAGGCAGTGATAAAATGTGTAGAGCTGCAGTGGAAGAGGAGATGGACACCTTACTGCATCTCCTATGAAATACAGTATGTAAAGTAATTCTTTGATTCCTCAGTTATACCAGACATAACCTCTGAAAGACCAGACATTTCACACAGAGATTTTATACCAAAAGACTAACTGTACTTTGTTTTCTGTCTGGGTTTTGAGGACACTGTAGAAGTGAGAATACTTTCATGTATAAAGAATACTTTTATTTATTCAGAAGAAGAAAAATCATACTTTGGGTGTTTTCTATATTGATTATGTGGGGGTTTTTTAATTGTTACCTAGGCAAAATTTTTGGTAGGGCAAGTTCTAGCTTTACAATTACTTGCTTTTAAATTTTCTTTATAGCACCTGTGAGGCTTCTGTTGCCTTATCCTTTAGTATTCACCATATCTTGCTTAGAATTCATCAATTACTGCAAAGAATGCTGCATTCCATTTCTTAATTCTTTCCATCAGCTCTGCATGCATTCAACACAGGTTGAAATAAATGCATTAAAATTAAAATGCATGCTGCAACTGGTGGAAATCTAAGTTACCATCTTTTTACAAGTAGGAAAATTGTAGGTTGAATTAGAAAAGGTGGTGAGTAACTTCTCAGTTGGTGTGAATGTTGTTATATGGGACTCAGCCTTCGGGACATTGAAGTGATGATTCTTCTAGGAAGGCAAATCTCAGCTCAAGTCCTTTTTCTCTATTGTAATATACAAATATGCCTATCATTAATTCATTCCATACTGGTCAATTAAGCAGGGGTAGTTGTGACTCTAGGTAAATATCTTACCTTAATAGTCCCAGCCCCTTTATCTGGGCACCTAACACATCACATTCACTGTCTCCTTAAGTCTTCCGACTCATCCATTGCTCTGAGTGTCATTAATTCACCCCAAGGAACACATCTGATGTATTGATTTGCATGTGAAATTTAGACATTTTGGTCAGCAAGGCTCTCAGAAGGAAATCCAGTCATTGTGATGAAGTTTGTTGTGTGTTACTGTATGATGGTAGTTTAGACAGCATGCTGCAAAAGAACCACACTGAAAATGTGACTGATACTCAGCAGAGCTTTTTTTTATTCCAGTAGGTATTTCAACCACTTCATTCAAAGTGACCTTTAAAAGTAGCAATTACTGAATCTCAACACTTCTCCTCCTAACCGAAAACAGTCAATCATATTATATTTTACTTAGTTCCTAGATAAACAAGGACAAATGCACTTTTACACTTACATAAGTTCAAAACACAACCCAACAGCTTGTGGTAGATGTGATTGTGGTGTACCAGCAAGCTGTGCTGCCATTGTTCTTCCCATCACTGTCTTCCCAATGCAATAAATCTCCTTTGCCCAGTTTTTGGATGGCTTTTGAACAAATAGCCTGAACAGATATTTGTATTAATATGCTTCTGCAGTGCAGCTACGATCTCACAGAACTACCACTTTATTCCTCTTACTTGAAGAGATGAATAAACCTGTCAGCTGTATTTGGCTTTCTTTTGCTGTTTGTTGCTCACTCATTTAATTTCTCAGAGTTTTTCCTCTTTTCCTCATTGCTTTTTATGAGCATCTGTATTTCGTTTATGTGTCCATGTTATCCTGTGTGGTTCAGATTACTGTTTTCACTATTTAATGAACTTCTTTGTAAAACCCATAACAAAAATAAATTTTTTAAAAAAGGTATTTAAGTTTGTTCATTAGTTGTTGTTTGGATTTGTTTTCATATTTTGTTATACTGGACGTACATAATTTAGAAAGAAATCTTATTGTCGGTGTTTAGGAGATTATTTTTTAAATGTAGTTTTTATAGTCATCTGATGTAGATGTTTTAGATGTTAATGTGTGACCTGCAAGGAAACAATGCCATGAACCTTTCCGTGTCAGATAAAAGGCAGTGTATGGAGTGCTTGCCTGCCTTTTTAATAGCTAAATGGACATTCTCTTCTGAATTGCTCTTTCTAGAAAATGGAAAATAATCTTAACCTTATGTTTTCCTTTTGTCCAACTAGTGGTAACTGCAAAAAAAGCATACAAAGCTGGTTTATGATATTTCTGTAGCGACCTCTTCATTGATACGGGTCATCACTGAAAACTGAACACATCTCAAAATTACGGAAATAGAATAGAATAGAATAGAATAGAATAGAATAGAATAGAATAGAATAGAATAGAATAGAACATTTCAGCTGGAAGGGACCTACAATGATCATCTAGTCCATCTGCCTGACCAAATGAGGAAATGAGTTAATTCTTTTACATAATGATCCAATTCTAAGTCAAATATAAAAATGTATAAACTTAGCCCTGGGAGGATTGTATGAAAGTGAATTTATCAATTATTCAAAGTAGTTAGAACACATATTGCTTTTTTATTTCTCTAATATTGAATTAGCAGAGGCCTATTGTATACAGAACATACAGTTCTGTATACATAACAGGAAGTTAACATATGTTGCTAAAAGTAAACACTTTATTGTTTTATTAGAAGACCAATAATCTCTGGATAAGTTCTTCTGGAGCAATTGGTTCACCTATGTGGTTGTTACAGATCACAGAGGTTTTAGTGTGTTTAGTGCAAGAGATGGGTGGGGAATTATATACAGCAGCCACTTAATGCTGCTCCACAATTCTTTTCTCTTCCTGTATGTTATAGCTTAAGCTATATGTGGATACATACTTCTTGGTAGGTGCATTCCTGTGGAGTCTTTGGAATGCATACTTAGCCTGCTAATTACTGTTGAGTAGTCCAAAATTTCAAAGAGGATTGAGTGCCATTTTATTGCCATAATTTTTTCCTCATTTATAATATCAAGCAAATACAAGAAAATAGCTAAGCGGATATGCAGCTATAGGTTTCAGAAATATCTTGAATACAACAGAGAAAGCAGAAATCTGTTTATTTTTTTCCTGAACAATAAAATACTCAGAGGGTGTCAAAGAGACTATGATATAATAAAATGCAGTTATGTTATCATAAATGGTTGACATGTTTTTAATAATAGGGAACTGCCTTGTAGTTTTATTTGTAAATGTTTTAGCTGTTGAATGTTAACTGAGGAGATTAAATCTCATTGGGAAGGCATAGTGAGTGCTACCAAGTCAGCACATCTGATTCCTCCTGTTTCCCCCATAGTTGGGGTTAAACCAGTTATTTCTAAAGGTGAGGTTATTCATAAAAGCTCTTCAAGGGCTAGGATACAGGCTCATCTCCAGTTTTCAATCAAATGGTGATGTCATACTGACAGTTATTTATTAATTAATTTATTTCCCAATAATCAATAAGAAAAATGCTGAACAGGAGCTACTATAAATTGGATATTTTAAAATCAGGAGATCTATATTCATGCTTTTTTTTTTTTTTAATACTGGTCAAAAGCCTTCTGTAAAGTTAGTGTTTTCTTCAACAAGCATTTGAATAAGGCAGAAATCCCAGAGGACATGAAGCAAACTGAGGGATGAGAAGAAAAAGAGCAATGAACCGAGATGTTATAAAGAACTTCCTGTAGGTCTGTCAAACTGACATTGTTATGGGCGAGAATAATGCAAAAAAAGAAATTGCAGGGTGAAGGAGGCAACAGCAGCTGATGTTGGTTATGGAAAACATTCAGGAAATAACCTTGATCACGTTTCAAAATACATTCATACCTTTGTGTGCAAGAGGTGATAGTGTTGATACCTATGACTTACACTTTTGTAGGGTGACTTTGTAGGGTGACATGGCATCCTGGTTACTGAATTATAATGGCAGACAGCAGAGTAGTCATAAAAGGGATGGAAAAGTGATTATGAGACAGAATTCAAACAAGAAGCAGTCACTGAACAGGTTCTGGAAACAATGCAAAAATTCATTTACATAACATTATCAGCCTGCTTGGTGTTTAAAATACCTGGGGAGGGGACTGACTCACCCATATTGCTTTTTATCCCACTGAATTTCATGTACTCTTGTAGCTACATTTACCTGTCACAGGTTCTTTTTGACTGTAGCAATGGTTTGAATGTAACACCCGGCACAATAATGGCAAGGTAATGAAGATGTTTAAATTCCCCCTGCAAAACCAGAGGAGAGTCCAAGGCCTTGTTTTCTGTAGCAAAGCTTTTATTAGCACTTGACAATGAGATTATGCAATCCTCCATCTCTGGGTGGAATAGCTGGCGCTGGCATGCGAGAGCAGAAGGCTGCCAAAAGCCTCTGCATGGTTTGGCACCTACAAAGTGGCTGTCAATTTACTAAGGTTCCTAATCTGACAGTCACTAAAAATAGTTCAGGTGGCTGCTTTCTACTGATGAAGAAATCATGTCCCTCTGGATATTTGTGTTAGGAGGGAAGGGAACAATTAGTGAATTGCAGTTTATTTGCTTCCAAGTTTACAGTTGAGAGTATATAAGAGAGCATTTGTGTTTATTACACAAACAGGTTCTTGAAAAATACTGGAACATCTCAAGGAAAGGAAGACTATACAGTATGGCACCTGAAAATATTGAATGTATTTTGCTTGTGAAATGGCATTTGTGGCATTACTTTAAAATTATTTCAGTTTAAGCATGGAGTTGTTTCTGTCTTGATAGTAACTAATGAACTTTTTTTTACAGGCAGCAATCAGCTGAAGACCTCGCAAGAGTACCTGCTAATTCTACCAGCAACATCTTGAATAGGCTATTGCTCAGCTATGATCCCAGGATAAGGCCTAATTTCAAAGGTTTGTCAGATATTTCGGCCTTTTTTTTGTCTTTGGATTTTAACTTTTGCTCTTTTCACACAGAGAAAATTTATGTAGAGATAATATTCACAAGCTAAATTTCTGTTGTTGAGGGTTTTTTAAAATGAAAAATTTCCTGGATAGTGTGAAACTGCAGAAGATATTTATTCTTTGAAGCTGAAAGATAATATGTTGAAATCTCATTATCGTAATAGTGTGTGATGCCTTATTACTATTTGGCTTATTTTATAAAAGGCTTTTTTAAAGTAGAAATAGAATTTATACAGTAAGTTTTTAAAATATCTTTTATCCCTATATTTTAGTTAGACTCTGCTTTACAGTATTTTACAACACCAAATTTTCTCTACAGATATCCTTTAAGATGACTATAAAAAGTTGGAATCAGCAGTATCACTGTTAGGAAACTGTACAGTTATTAAATCCTTTATTAGTTATAAAGCTTACATACTTTGGGAACTCAGATGTGTTTAAATGCATTTAAACACATTTGCTGCCTTTAAAACATCCCCCTGGTAGTCAGATGTTGCAGGATTCTTCCATGTAGGCAAGTGTGAATCCTTACATGTGCAAAAGAGGCTGGAATACATCCTCTGTGCAAGATGTCTAATAACTCACACAGCTATAAGTTAGGTTTTCCAGGAATTAGATTATTTACCTTCTGAAAAAAAGATATAGGCAATTTTATTACATATAGGCAATGCAGTTTACATAAAACAGTTCTTTCATTTTAAAACTCCCCACATAATTATATGTGCATTAAGAGATATTTTAACGTGACTATTAATAGTACGAAAAGCTTGGAAATCTTTAAATTTTTTTGTGCTTTTGAAGAGGCTAATTACAGATGTTCTATTTAACTGTTTTATAAACATATTAAACTCAGTTCCCAGCAAGTGTAATGCTTTTTTCTTATTTTCTGTAGAACCATATTTATATGTTTTCAGCACTGAGCCTTGTCACAAAGAATAAATGTCCAGCCTCTTCTCTACCTGTTCTTCAGCATAATCAGCTTGTAATCACAAAACACATTGCAGATTTCTTTATATTTTTGATAACCCTTCTGGCAGTCTGGTAAGAATCAAGACAGAAGGGAAAGGAAGGGCACGTAATGTTAACTCAGAGGGAGGTGGAAGAAAAAGAACATTTTCTGACAAGTGGTTTGCTCATGTTAAAATGTTCCTCACACATGAGTGATTTTCTTGGATGGCACTTCCTATTCAAATCTGGAAGAGAGAGTACACTCTTGGCTATTAGTGGTGTGATGGGTGCTCTGTCACATGCAGCAGGCATTAAAAGAAGTATTATGCTTATTGCATAACCAAAAGCATCAGACTTAAGTAGTCTGATTAAAAAAAACCTCAAAACCAAAACCAAACCAAACAAATTGGTTTAAATGAAAAAAGTGAAGTTTTATCTTTGTAAATTTCTAGTGACCAAGAGAATGAATTTGAATTTATGTACTAAATGTACATAAAAATATTGTGTGCAGACAAACGCACTATTAGAAGAGGCATATATTACTTCGTATTGTATTTGCTTAGTCTGTCAAAACAGTCTTCACATATTCTTATATCTCTTTTGTTGCTGAAAATAGGAAGAAACCCCCTGAGTATTTGTAACAGTGTAAATGAGATCAGATACCTGCATCTAGTGGACATACTGACACTCACACCATAGAGATACTAAATAAAACTAGTGGTCCATAATTAGTTCTCTCAACTATCAGGCCACTTCTCCTTACTTTGTGATAACTCTCTGTTAACACCAGATTAAATGACTGCCAATCAATTCCCGCAGGGTGACAGAGGCCAGATGTAGCAGCTGTCATACTATCCCTCTTCAACTACAGGAATCCTGGCTGTGGAAAAGAGAAAAAATTCCAGGCCATCTTAATATCTTCACAGCTGCTGACTTACAGAATTTTTTCTTGGAAAATTGGTAACCATTTTAAAATGGAGCAGCTTTCCAACTCTTATACTGAGGCTCGATAGCTGTGAAAGATGCATGCAATAATTGTTACATGACTGTATTCATACTTTACAGTTATGTACTTGACTTGCAGAGAGGTATCCTCTTAAAATGTAAGGAAATATCTCTCATCATAAATCATAAACAGGTAATTTGGGATGATAGATTGTCATTATGACCTTGACAGGTAAAAGTGTCTGCTGCTAGAAATGTCAATTGCCTCTATCTGTTACGCTGTGTGCAAAAGTAATACTGGCTTGTGCGTTCTGTGATAACGGAAAATAATGGAATTCAAAAATTATTCATTTAGCTATATGGTCAGTGGAATTCTTTAAGATTAGCTCTCTGGACTAAGGATTTTTATTTTTTCTGTTTTCTTATCACTAGGTTGAAAAAACATTTAGTGATTGCCACTGACTTTGAAAACTGTGTATGTACTAACTTAAAAAGATAAAGTTGTATGACCCTATAAAAAAGCATTTTAGATTGTGATATTGCAATAGCAGTATAAAGGAGCATTAAATGAAGGATAATGTACCTTTACTGGATTGTGCAGTTCACTAGAATTATCTTTTTTTAAAGGAATTCCAGTGGATGTTGCGGTTAACATCTTCATTAACAGCTTTGGGTCAATTCAGGAGACTACTATGGTAAGAGTGAAATTAAATTCGTGTAGTACACATGGAGATTTTCTTATTAAATTAAATTTCATACTGAGGATTATGGACTATAAAATAGAAATAATTGTTGTGGTTGCAGACACTGAGAATTAAGTTAATGGGGTTAGGGAATGACTGACTTTGCTTTATGCCATAAACCTAAACCTGTTAGTCTGTTTCACTCTGTATGTGTCCACAGGCTATGGTAGTTTTTAGAATCTGATTTACATGAAAAGAAATCCTTGATTTCTAAGATGCAAAGATAGACTAATTTCCATAAATTATTAAATTCATTGGAAGAACCCACTTGGTAGTACGAACTAAAGAATCTTCCTGAGCTATTACATAGGTTGCTTGATGTGTTATATGAAAAACTCCAAACCACCAAGATTGTGTATAAGAGAAAAAGAACAGACATGGATGAGGATGAGACACATGGGTTATTTGTTTAATGTGGATCTGAGGATGGAAGTAAATCGTAGAGGAATAGAAGGAGTAGTAAAGGAATAGACTATCAATGACCATAGCCTTACTCCTGTTTATTTACTGCCTGAGAGAGATAAACTGGGGAGTGAAGTTCCTAAAAATGGGCATCCAGTTCAGCCAGAAAATTTCTATATGTCAATAACAGAACAAAATAATCCTTATTGCAATTTTGACTTCTTTTGTTTCTTTGGGAAGTAAAATCAATTTCAAAATATGAGTTGCTTCAGTAAAGCCCTTTCTGATATTTTGGGACTTGTAGATCTTTTTTTGCAATGGTGTTTCCAATAAATACTATCACAAATATTGCCTAAAAATGCATTTAGTTATTGGAGATGTTCTGACCTAATCAGGTTTTCCTTTTGTGTTAAAAAGAGGGCAGTGCACCATGTTGTTCCAGTATATGGAAAGCCACAGCCACGACATGTAGTGAGTGGGAGCTCTGAGGCATTCCCCAATTGCTTTGGTGACCTGCTGCATTGAAAGCATGGAGACAGTTCCCAAAATCAAGTTGCTTTTTTTAATGCTGTGACTAAGGCAGCATTCTGACTCATAATGGCAGATAAGCAATAAACGACAATACCACTAATAAGCAATAAAACACATTTTGTTGTTGTTGGAAGTGACCACTTCAAATTCAGAACCAGCTTACGTGTTACCCTAATGACATTTCAATAGGACTGCAGAGCCACTCCAAGTTGAACACATGTGGTTGCTGGAACAGTTTTTGAATAGCTTGGCCAGAAATTTCTGTTTCTTTAGCTAGGAGTTAATAAAAATTTATGTTTGATTGCAAATGATAGTAAGTCAACTAATGGCATTAGTGGGAAGTAATATCAAAACAAAAAAATGTAAGTTTGCCCAAAAGGCCAGGAGATTTATTTCTGAAAACAAGAGGAGGACTCAAGTTTAAAGAGGGGCAGGGAGGAAGAGCAGGAAAGTAGGAGTGAGATAAGTGTCCCAAGATATCAAGCATATTAGGCCAGGCAGCCCTTTCCAGTTTCTGAAATTAATTGCATGCTTTAAAAAGTGACGTCTAAAGAGGCTTTTTTATAATTCACCCAGATTCAAATAGTAACAAAATGTGAATGTGAGAGGTGTGCTTCCCCCATGCCCTCCAAAAAGAAAAAGAAGTCTGCTCTCTACGGCTATGTATGTATGCCTGGCTGTGCTTTCCTCATACGGTCACTCGCCAGTTCGCTGGGATGGACTGTAAGATGAATCATGTTCTCCTCCATAATTCAGAACTTTAGACACCATCCTTAATTCATTTTTCTTAGATTTCTATGTCTAGCTGATCATGATGATAGCTGAGTATGTTTGTGTGAAATTTGGATTACTTCTTGATTGCTTTAATGTAACACAGGAAGCACTGGCAAAATAAAGTCAATCTGTTCTTCCGTGTATTACTTGGAAAACGCTGCCTGCTGCAGTGGGCATTGGACATTCAGGAACCACAGCTCTCTTGAGGATAGGTTGGTACTTGTCTTCAAATAGTCTGGTTAATAAACCAGACAGTAGGAATGGGTCCCTTAGACTAGGGAAAGACTTTTACCTCCAGAATCACAGGAAAAATATTTCCTGGAGATGAGGTACCAAGTCTGTAAAGGATCAGAGGGGCCTCTTGTGTTCAAGGAGTACCAGAACTGCTGAAAAGGCTCCTTGGTGCTGGGGAAGAGAGTGGCTGGTTACATCTCTACTGTCTCGGGTGGTGGTGAGAACCATGAGGAATATTGATTTATAGACTGTCTCTGAAATTACCAGAACCTACTAAACTGGTTGGAGTGATATCATTACTGATAGCAAAATTTGTGAAATTATATGTTTCTAAGTATTTCAGTCAATGAATTATTGTGATGATACTTTGCTCTCTAGCCACTTCTAGCTGTATTAATTGATCTCGTAAGTGTTTGCAAAATCAGTGTGGGGGTAAATCATGCTGCCATAGCCATGCTAAAGCAATGATTCAATGATTCCTACTTTTGTGTAGTGGAAGTGTGGGGAAAAATAATAATGGGCACCAGATGATTGGAAGTAAGGTTGTGGTAGAAGGCCCAACAAACAAATGTGTAGAGTGCCAGTGAGAAAAGGCCTTGCTTGCTGTTCTGGTCCCTTGATATTCTTAGCTATGCAGCTGGCTCATCTTCAACAAAGAGTAGAGATTACCTCCCTCTGAATTAGAGTCCACTAAGTTTTAAGAGAGAAAGGAATTTCTTTATAGAAAAGCATCAACATGGTTGAAGTTACAGTGTTTTAAAGCAAGATAGTACCCATTTTATGGGTCCTATACCCAGAAGCCTGTATTGATTTAATTAAGTCCTTGTGAAGAATCAGAAGGGCAAATGTTTGCTCTGTGTCTAGAAAAGACAGTGTTCATGTTGTGTTGTTTAATATTGAAGAGAATTGCAATTTTTCCACACACTTATCAAGGAAGTTACTGGAAAAAACTAAGCAAAATAACTAGTTAACTACAGAGAGAATCAGAATTTGTACAAATAAAAAGAAGAGCTTATGCCAGAGCTGCTACCTTCCAATAAGCTCCTTTTATCTTGAATCCTATATCTTGTTTCCTTCTAAATTGTTAGACCACTTGTCTGGGATCCCATGTTAACTCTGCTTCTGAGTTTGCACACGTTTTTTCAGACTGCACATTTGTGGCATAATATGGTGATTATGTCACATTTAGAAACGGTTTTAAACTGGATGACCAGTCAAGGATTCCTAGGGATTGAGAGTTTCTGGTATAAATACCCATAGGGCTATAATATTTTTTTCTGTGATGATGGTCTGACTCTCTGTCTACAGAATCTATGTTCAAGGGTTTTGCTTGCAGTGTGACCTTTCTTCACTGGCTCAAACAACAAAACACTACTTCTTCCTTCTCCTTTAAAACATTTCAGAAAGGTCTTTTTAATATCCATGAATATAAACAAAAATTCAGTTTCCTTATTTTAATCTTAAAAATGACATTTTCTACTTTATTAAAAGGAAGCACTATTACATTGCCTTTCTTTGTGTGAGTGCAGTTTATGTGGGAAGTGTTTCATGATCTTCTATGTGCTCCATTTTGCAGAGAGATGTATAGGCTATGCTTGCTTTCTGGCCTGAGGTGTATTTCTGGCCACATGCCCACTATTTAGTAGACTTTTGAAATATTTCCTAGAATGCCTCCCAGCCTCCCTGAAAAAAACTTGCCTTCTGTTGGAGTTGCATGGGAAAACAAAGCCCTGTAGAATACTTCTGTTTCTTTCTACGTGGCAGGTCCTCCTAGCTGTAATGCTGACGAATATCTCTTCCATCCTCTTCCCCGAGTTTCAGGCTTTTTAGTTGCTGTTTGACTCTTCTTCACTATAAAATGCCAGTCACTCTGCAATATTCAAAAAATATTGTAAAATGTACGGCAGGAAGACCATGTGCTCCATGCAGACTGTTCAGCCTAATTGTAGTGCACTTACTGAATCTTAAAATCCATTGTGTAAATTTGAGAGGACTGGTTACAGACTTCTTTCAAGATAGATTTATACCAGATTGTAGTCTTTCCTGCTGCCAGATGCTGTAATAGTGCATATTCTTCTAAGAAGCAGCCCTTTTGCACATTGTCGTCTGGCTAGGCACAGTTTTTTATTGTGACATCTCTTTGCTTCCTTCTACGTTTTCCATATTGCCTCAAGTATGTGGTGGCCTTCCTCTCCAAGTACCCCTGTCAAGGTCTCTAGTTTAGGCCTGAACCTCCCCATTTTAGATTAATGGGATTTTTCTTCCTTTGAGGTAAATGGGGACAGACCCAAGTTCTTAAAACGTTAAAACATCAGATTGGTGTTTAAGTTCATTTGTAATAGAGCAAGGAAGGAAATAAAATAGCATATACCTGATCTTACTTCCAATTCTTATTTTGCCAGTGCATTCTGCTTTTCAGTGATGTAAGCAGCTCCTTCTACTGAATGGGTAAGCTGAAGGCAAGTGTTGGACAGTGCTTATCATTTGCCTATGGCTTTGAGAAGGCATCTTATTTTGTTTAAAATTAGGGTAATGCACTTGTTTATGGGGAAATTGAGTTCAGTGTAACAAATAGTGTAATGCTTGTGAGCATGAATGGTATGCAGTATTTATCTCATATGGTTTACAGTAATTTTTTTCACTGAGAAAAGAAGTGCATATGGAATGGGAACTTCAGCAAGAAGCAAGTAAAAGAAATTTTCAATTATACACATATAATTGAAAAGATGCTTTCTGAGATAATGACCTGAATTCCCTCCAGTTATGAAGCTTTTCTATGAGAGCCTTTCAGTACAAATTCACTTCATATTAACTATTTTTTTTGCTTCTTCTTTACTTTGGCAAGACAATATAGATCTTTGTATAAATAAGAATCAGATTATGTATATTTTCTCCAAAACCGACTACCAACAAGTAACAAGTACTTCATTTTGATGCTTTGCTTTTCCTTGCAATGCAGTAAGGAAAAATATTGCACAGTGTAGTGTAATAAAGAATTACCCAGGCTAATTTGACTGGTGGACTGGACATGGAAAAGTGGGCAGTGTATTTAAATTTACAGAACAAATCAACAGAATAAATTATTCTGCATGAGGTCTTAGCCAAATTGACTTCTTCTGGTTGAAGTTAGCATGAGTGTCTCAACATGGAACCTGCTTTGGACTGTAAATGTAGTAAGTACAACAGAAAATAATTCCCATTGTATCAACAAAAATGTGTAAGAGTTATTGACATGTAGAATAAAAAACTTCATAAAATTAGTTTGTATGCAGAATCCATTGACAAACCTAAAATATGTCAAGAACATCCACTCACAGATTTCTAGCATTTTGCTATAATTGTAGAGCAGTAGCAGTGTTTTCACTGCTCTGAAAGACACAGCCCTTATCTCAGGAGGCTTTGTACCTAATAGACAGTTATGAAAAAGCTAAGCACACTGTAGAAGGCAACTAGGAAGACTGGAGATAGAAATGATCTTGCATACAAAATTTTGGTTCACTTGTTTGGGTTTGTTTAACTTTATTTCAACAATGACTTTATTCTTTTTCTGTATGTTCTCTACCTAGTTTACATATACATCAAAAAGAGGCACTGGCTTATGTGTAAATGTGAAAAACAGAAAGACTTAAGAGATAAGACTGAGAAATCATAGCTGACATTCTAGGTCAGATTTTTCCTTTGGATGCACACAGCTTTCACTAAGGACAGAACACGTGCAGGGTATCATTTTGCCCTGAGACACATGCTACTCCAATTCCCAAAAGCAAAATTAGGTTCTCATTGAGCATGGCTCCACTACTGTCCGTCCTTCAGCCAGAGTCCTACTGAATCCAGAAGGAAATTTCCTCTGCAAAGCCTCGATTTTGTCTCTTTGAGACTGATTCTGTTTCTCCTTTCATACCTGCTACCTCAGTACTTATGTTGCAAGCTGGCATCAGTTTTCCTGTTACCAAAACAGTCCTGGATCACTGTTAGAAGGTTTGAGGCTGTATTCTGAGTGTGTAGTATAAAATCTGTTATCTACCTGGCCTGTTTTCTGCTTTTATAGTGTGATATTTTACCATCGGTGTGCCACTTAACCAAATGGAGAATAAACTGGATTTGGCACTCACAGGATATCCTGATAGAAGTGATATCATGCCTGCTGCCTGCAGCCATCTAGTGTAGTCAAGCTATGGCCTCTCTCTGCCCTGCTGCATGCGTTTCTCTGTGCCTGGGTAACAGTGGGCTACTACTGAGGGGATGCAAAATGATTCTGGGGTGGCAATTTGGTCCTTTGTTTAAAGAAAATTGCTCTATTCAAAACATGAGTGAGATGTAATCTGACTGTTTGTAGTAAAGTCTGTTAAACATAACACTTCGTAATGTAATTTGAATAGTGATTACTGACTTTGTGATAGAAAAATCAGAGCATAAACTGTTTTTTCTCTTCTGAGTCTGATAGAATGTTTTTATTTCTCTGTGAGGTTTTTCCTAGACTTTTGGCTAGTCTAATATTTGTTTATTCTTCCCATTAGGATTATAGAGTCAACATCTTTCTAAGACAGAAGTGGAATGACCCCAGACTCAAACTGCCCAATGACTGGAGAGGTTCAGATACACTGACAGTGGACCCAACTATGTTTAAGTGTCTTTGGAAGCCAGACTTATTCTTTGCAAACGAAAAAAATGCTAACTTCCATGATGTCACTCAAGAAAATATCCTTCTTTTTATATTTCGAGATGGAGATGTCCTTGTCAGCATGAGGTATTTTGTTTATATATTTCCACTGTTTTTCAAGTGACTTTATGTGAAATAAATATGCTGTATTAGCCTAGGTAATGCAATACAATTTATGACTAATATTTAAATTTATATGACAGTTTGTAAACAATGCTACAATAAATTAAGTATGTGTAAAGAAATCAGACGAAGGTGTTTTAAAACATGTCGGTTGATAGCACTGCAGGTACAAGAAATTTGAATTGTATGTACATTTGTGTATCATGTTAAGCTAACACACTGAACTAGTATTATTGGAAACTAAATTTAAATGCTTTTGATAATTGCTTAGGTTCCTAGAAGCATAGTGGAGTGAGTAATATATCTGAAATAAAGCCTTCAGTAAAACAGTATAATGTTGCACACTACTTGAATTTCTAAAGTAAATGATGATTACTCACTAAAGATATAGGGAAAGGCAGAAATTACAAGATTTGTGAATATGTGTTTTGTAAAAGTACTGTGAATTAATCCTGATTAAGTTCTATGCTTTACAGGATATAATTTTTTTCAAAAGACCCAAATTGCTGTTCAATTTAATTGAAATTGGCATATCCTTTTTTTTGTGGTTTGACTTGGCTTATCAAAGGGATACATGATGCCACAAAAATAGTCATCCACTGAAAACAGCAGATTAGTTGATTAAAAAGGAGGTCACAGTGAACTATAGATCTGGAGAGTTTATATTTTGTAGAGATTAAACTCAATTTCCTAACAGCAAATGAATTTTCTTCTGGTGTGAGCTGTAATATGTTGCCCTGCTAGATATAAAAATTATTATCTGAATATATTGCAACATTACCATTAAGAGGGTCACATGAGCTATTTCTTCCTGGAGTAGAAATGGATAGAATAAAGTGGGAGTTCTTTTTTCCCGTTTCAAAACCGGATGAGAAAAGTCAGTCTCAAGACTATTGCTGTCAGTGATCAGAAAAGAAGATACATTGGGTAATCAAAGCATTTCATTTGGCCTGCTCTGAAGGTCTTGGTTTTGATTTCAGCTGCTTCTGTAGCAGGTTTTGAAGTGTGTAGAAATTAATGTTTCAAAGTAGAAAATAACTTTCAGCTGTGAAAGAAGCTTCCCATTTGAAAGAGCAAATGTTAAATGAAACATTGAAACATTTTTCAAATATTTTTTCTGTGTTGCAGCTATTTATAAATAAGCTCAATAGGTAAGGTTAGTGATTAGTGAATATTGGGTGAATGGCAGTGTTTCTGATGGCAAAATTATTCTCTGTAAACTTGCAAATCAGAAAACCAGATTCAATAAAGTTAGAAATCATCGTCATCCTCTAAAAATACTCTGTTTATTTTAATGGCATGCTATATTTTTACTTGATATGTATGCAGGTAAGATGAATTTTTTGAGAGACTGTGGTTTGGCGACATTTTTAAAATATGTAATTTCTATGTCTCGTTTTTAGTTTACGAGGTATTATGAAGTATAAATGAAAGACTCACCAATTATCTAAATACTTGCATGACAAAATGTGTATGAGAGAAGGCTCTTGCACAAATATTTAAGACTTAGGAAACTGAATGCAGGAATAAACAGCTACTGCTCACATAAGGGAAGTAGACTCCCATAATAAGAATCTCTGTTCTGTACTTTTCAGCATAAATCATCTGAAAAACTATGAATTTGCAAGTGCATTTCATGATACCAAAATATGCAGAATGGTAAAGATAAGAGACAACAGTGAGAACCATAAATTAATTTAATAACTAGGCAATGAAGTATGGGATGAAATTCAATGTAAACAGCTGGAAATGATGCATGAGGAAAAAAAAATTTAATTTCACATAAAACCTGATTGTTTTTGTGGTGGTCATTACCAGCTAAGAAAATTAGCTTTGAGTAGTAATGGTTAGTTCTCTGAAAATGTCAGCTAATAGCTCAGTATGGTTTGAGAAAGTGAGTTGAATTCTTGGAAGTATTAGGGATTAAAGAGAGTGTTATGCCACTGTGTAAATGTATGCTATACTTGCATCTTGAATGCAATTCTGGTCTTCCAGCTGTAGAAAGGGAGGCAGGGATGGTCAAAGGTATGGAACAGCTGAGCAAGGCTGAACTTTTCACACTGGAAAAAACAAAGTAATTGAGGTGGTGGCATAGAGATCTCTGAATCACAAATGGCACAGAGAGAATGGATGGACATTGATTTTTCTGCCTTCTCTTACAGTAAAAGAACTATGAGACAGACTGAGGATAGATAAAAAGGTGTGATTAAAGTCAGTAGCAGCTTAGCTATGATGTTCTTTGCTGCAAGATGTTAAAGTTTATGTGGTGTCATGGCTTAATCCCAGCTGGCAACTAAGTACCACTCACTCACTTCCTCCTGGCCCCGATGGGATGGGGAGGAGAAGCAGGAAAATAAAGCGTAAAAAAAGTTGTGGGTTGAGAACAGCTTAACAATTGAAGCAAAGTAAAACAAAATAAAAGTATTAATGCTAATACTAATTGTAATATAAAGGACAGGTGAAGAGAGACATAAAACCCAAGAGAAACAAGTGATGCAAAATAAAATTGCTCACTACCTGCTGACTGATGCCCATCCCTTCCCTGCTGCCTCCCATCTTGTTGTGCACCTGCTCTCTGGCAGAGTATGGGAAACTGGAAAGTCCTTGATTTCGGATAAGCACTACCGAGCAACAACCAGAAACATCAGTGTGTTATCTACATTATTTTCATACTGAATCCAAAACACAGCTCTGTGCCAGCTACTAGGAAAAAATTAATTCTGTCCCAGCTGAAACCAGGACACCTAGATTCCAGAAAGCAGCTGGAAGCAAAACAGCTTCTTGGAGACCGAAAAATCTGTTGAGGTCCCTTAAATAGTGAAGAATCACGTCTGGTTTAGGGCATCCTTGACGTGCAACTTTTGAGATGCTGCTGGGTATCTAGCAAAATAACATTTCCAGATTGCTGTAGTGTCATATTCTTTAGAAGTCTGCCACTGGCCAATGCTGGAGACTCTGTTCTGTATGGACATTTGGTTTGGTTATTCTTATGACCTATAAGTATCTTGTCTCATATTAGTAGTTCTCTAATTTGTGAACTACTATGTGTTTAAAACCCTCTGTGAAATTTTATTCTCTTATTCTATGCTAGAGATATCTCCATTTCAAACTGGTAATTATAACTTTTAAATTTAGTTTCTGCTCTTTTAGAAGATGAAAATCAAATGCCTGTGACTTTTTTTTCTCATGGCCATCTACTGCTTACCTGGCAGCTCACACTGCTTTTAAATACTTTTTCTGTATTTTCAGATTGTCCATTACGCTATCATGCCCTTTGGACTTGACTTTGTTTCCCATGGATACACAGCGCTGCAAGATGCAATTGGAAAGCTGTATGTAAATCACTCTGTGCATAATAACAATTCTTTCTAGGCCCACATGAGAATCAAACAAAAATTATCTATTCTGTATACTTAATCTCAACATTTTTAATGAGTCATTAAATTGATACTCACTGGTTCCTACCAATGTAAATTTCCCTATCAAAGATGTTTCTTACAGTTATGGCACTGTGCACTCTTCGTTTTTGCTATCAACCAAAATGACAGCCAAGGCCTTTTATAAAAGCATTTACAATAAACTTAGGCAAATGGAAGCACATATCATTTGAAAAGAAGTATGTCTTTGCCAGGTAGTTTTAACTTCCACAACCTGTGCTGCTTTGTAGGTCGTTGGGGCCCAGTTTATCTCCTTATATTGATGATGCATTGGTATTGTTTGGAACTCCTTTGATACAGTACTAAAGGAAAAGCAGTGAGATCATTTCATATGAAACCTTTTGAAAGTGGTTTCAGGATGTGTTGTGGATGTTGTCAGGCATCTATTCCTGGTCTCTAGGTGATTTAATCTTACAACAGGGCAGACAGGTCACATCTCTGAAGGGCTTTATGCCATGCTGGAAGTTGCAGACAAAAGGTTTCTGAAATCCATCTTCCTTCCTGTGCCCCAGGTACACAGGTACCTACTCAACTACAGCTTTTTCCAACACTTTGACCCCTGCTGATCCCACTTGCTTGATAATTCTGTTTTCCTGAATAAGGATGACTGTGAAGCAGAGAGAAGGAGGGGAACTTTTTCCAATCTGTTCCTGCTGTAACAGAAAGCTCGTTCAGCTCTTACTCCAGCATGTCTGGTGGGAAAGGTGAGGTTAGGGAAAGGAAGTCACAAGTGAAGAAAGAGCAAGGTTAACCAAAGCTGGGCAGGGCATCACAGTGGGGACAAGTGATAATGATGATGATAATGATGATAATAATAATAATAATAATAATAGTAATAATGGAGTTTTACAATTTAGTTTTTGATTGCCAGAATTTATCTTTAGAATTTTAATATGTCCATAGTAGTTTTGCTCATCACTACTATGTATGCACATTAGCTGAAGTAAACTCTTATGGTAAACCCAAATCAGTTTGGGGTTAAACTGGAATTAGATAGTAATATTAGTGGAAGTTCGCTCAAGATTTCTCAGTCCAGGTTGCTTCACAAGCATTGCAAGGTATATTTATTCAAAGATGAACTACTCATTAAAAAATCATGCTAAGGTGATATATTCAAATTCAGGATGAATTTGCTTCTTTGGAAAGACTTTTAATTCAGTTCAAAAGTAAGAAAGGTACCTATGACTTCCTATCTATCCTGCCCGTTCTTTCCCTGTTAGCAAATGGCCTTTTTGTTCTTCTTAAGTTACTTCCAAATCAATATTTTGTTCTTACTTGCTAGACTTCAAAATCAAGAAAGGCCCCCAGTTGTAATCAAGATGTTCTCATATCCAGTTATTATCCCCAGTTCTACATACTCTCTGTAGACATAATTTTCACTGTCCAGTAATTGTTATCATAAAGGATCTTGGCAGTTTTGTGGTATGCTCTGTGTTGGAATGGGGTGAAAACGATCTTATGAATGAAACATTAAAACAACTATTTTTTTTATATTATAGAGCTTTGAAACATCGTGATTTTTATTAAATTGTTGTGAATCATAGACACATCATTTATGAACAGTTTAACTTTCTTAATCACAGCTTTTTTTAAAAAATTAAAAAGAATAATGCCTCCAGAAAAGAATTGCTCTTTAAACATTTTTCCAAGGCTTTGAACTGCAAAACAATGCATTCCAGCTCCATATTCTTTATGTTTCCTCATCTCTGTTCCCATCTAACACACATTATCTCTGTTTGAATTAAGTTAATCTTTAATGAACAGAAGGTAGCAAAAACATGGCATGTAAAATCATTATTCTGATTATGCATATTTAATCAATATTTTATTTTTGAATATTGTGAGTCTAACTTTCACTTCCTCTCACTTGGTGGTGGTATAGATTATGATTTAGGCACTCAGAGGTTTGCTGAGGTCTGTCCGTACTCAGGAGGTCATGAAGGCACTGAGCTGATTTCTGTAGGAGTGCGCATCTGCTGTAATTCCTCATCAAGTATTTCCTGAATGGCAATGCTTTCATGAATCAGGGCTTTTAGTCTGATCAAATAAGCAGAGCAGTTGTTTTACACAAACACCAAGATTCATCACAGTAATTGAGTTGTTAAATTCTTTTGAAGTTACTCAGACTCATAAGTGCTGTTAAAATTCAGCTTTTTCATATTTTGCTGAAGTAGAGTATGAATGAGCATGGAGGCTTGAAAGCTGTGGAAAATAGAGCTTTGCTTTCTTTGTTTGAAAAGTACACACTGTAACAAATACATCTTAGTCAGCCTAATATTGGTGATAATGTAATGTTTCACCCACTCAGTCCTAACTTAGGCCTACATAAAAAATGCAGCTATGGATTATTTAATTTTTGTATTTATTGATTTGAACAGGAAATAAAAATAAAAAGACTGAAATATATATAGTACATATATGCTAGGTTTTCTTGCCATTTACTGTGATTGAGGTGGTTCTTTAAGCAATTATTATTTTTTTCTTGTAGTTGGTTACACAACTGATGACTTACGGTTTATCTGGCAGTCTGGAGATCCTGTACAGCTAGAGAAAATTGCTCTGCCTCAGTTTGATATTAAAAAGGAGGATATTGAGTATGGTAACTGTACCAAATATTACAAAGGCACAGGTAGGTAATATAAATTATTTCCTTCGTAAAAAACTATAAGCTTCCTTCAATTACTGTTTATAGTTAATGGTTAATATTCCAGTCCATGTCTTACATGGGATAAAACAGATTACTTTTAACTAATGAGTGGTTCATATAATGATAAGTTTAATATGTGATCACTACTAACTAATTCAAATATGGAAACACCCAAACTGAAGAAGAGATTAAATGTTTGCTTTGGTTTTGCTTACGTATCTCATGATCTTACTGTCACCATTTTATTTCTATAGTCCTAATACCTGTTTATGCGTGTAAATATCTAACTTTTCTGAAAGAACGTTCATACAGAATCATGCCAGTTGCAAAAATGGGTAAATTCTGATTTTCTGGTTAGACTTTTGTTCCATAAGTGGATAGTACTAGAGTGTAATTCCAAATGCTTCACTCTGCAGGTTCTTCCTTTCTCTAAGTGTTCTGGAAATTCTGTCATTTTTGAAAGGTGCTTGCAATCTCAGCCCTGTATTTATTTATTCCTATGATTTTTTTTTTAATGTGGGCTCAAATTTTTCCGATGGTTTCTGTACTCTGGCTTTTAATGATTTTTTTTTACCTTGATCGATTCCTGCCTATGATTATATCCAAACTATTCACGCTGTGGTGACCACAAGGCTTTCTACAAGAATAGATGTGTTTTAGTTAGTGCTTTTTGCATCATGTGAATAAATCTCCTATTAAAACTCAGCTAGGAAGGCTGTGGTGCTGCAGCTTCTGAGGACCCTCTGCAAGTTTCTAGTTGCCTATTCAGCTGAAGTGGAGGGTCTGTTACTTGCAGGTGCTCCTGTGGTATATTCCAAGCCTGGAGAAATCTCAAGAAACCTTAGCAGATCTCTGACTTAAGAATTTAATTTGAAAAGATAACGAAAATAAAAGTAGGGTTTTGCTTTTTAACGGCAGAATGAGCGAGTTCTTAGCCTAAGAGCATGATTCAGCATCTCAGGTGATTTATAATTTGTAAATATTAAGAAATTAGCTCTCTTCAGAAAAATTCTGGGTTTTTTGAAAGCATATCCATCAGCTAGCAGTGATTGCATTCAGGATACGGTAAAACCTTACTTAGCAGTGAGAAATATATTTTATTCTTAATTAAACAATGAATTTACTGAAAAAAAAAAAAAAAAGTCTATAAAGTAGTGAAAAACTAAAGGAATTGATCTTGCATTTCCCCAAGTGAAATTTGTGAAAATGGGAAAATTGTAAAACTTGTATTCTATTTGTGATAATTTTGAGGTGTGACCTAAATCTGAAGTTAAATGTCTAAAAAAATTTTAGATATTTCAGATATTTTTAGAAATCTTAAAGAAAAATATTTAAGAATTATACACAAATAAAATCAGTGATGTTTTCTCAAGTTTCAGCAACTTGTCACCACAAATGACACTGTGCAAAATGCTCAGTAAAATGTTCACATTCTGTGTGTGTGCATTTTGAACATTAAGGAAAGAAAATGACAGAACCATTTCTAAAAGTTTTCACAATTCTTTTATTGCAAATCCTTTCTGTTAAGAACATCCGTTTAATCTCATAATCAAACCCAGAATTAATACTTCAGTAATGTGAGTGGAATATTTAGTATTCTGAAGTATTTTTAAAGGCTGTTTTCAATAATCCATTTTTAAAATTTACTTGAAAATTCTTATGCTGAAGGTATTTTTTAAAAGCAGATTTCATACACAAAGCTAAAATTAATTCAGCTAAGGACTTCGTTAGATAAGCAAGACAAGTTTTACATCAAGGAGCAGATTTTCAAAATTACGGCTTATATAGGAGATTCCTTTCAACTGCAAGAAACTTAATCTTTACTGCCTCCTTTTGTCAACTAATGTTTTATCATACCTAGCCAAGTTGAAAGAGATTCAGTAAATCTGGGCTGCTTTTGTGGCAATACATTGAATATTTATATTTGTAAATTTCCTGTTATTCATCAATTTTATGATAGATCAAATAGGTCCTTTTGAGCTGAATGGTGAGGGCAAAACATACTATACTCTGATGAAATATTATTCAAATGAAGGCATGCAGAATGCATTTCCTACATAACACAAACAAATAATGATTTTGAAGGTCATCCCTCATTTGAAAATAAAACCTAAAAGTGTCTGGAAACCACTCAGTAATAATAGACAGAAGATTTTTCAGCCAACAGATCACTGAAGATGATAGAATGTACTATAAAATACAGTATAGTGTCTTCTACACAAGGGTGTTTTGTCTTAGTGGTTTATTGTTTTGTTATTTTGGTGTTTGTATGCCCAAACAGTACTTTTATGATGACTTATCATTGTACAGCACTTAACTGATAAAATGTGGAAGATAAATACTAAACTTTTTGACACATTCTGTCTTCTAAATCATTTTTGTACCAACTGGATTGATAAATATCTAATCTGAATTTTGAAGTTATTGTAATATAATATGGGAATGCCTTTTCCTGGTGATAGAAGAGTTTTTGAAATTTTCAGGTTTTTTACGATGCTGTTGTGTTACTATTAACATAAAAATTCCACCACTGCTAATTGAGTGAAAATACGGACAGAAATTATTGTCTGGTTATTATTTGATACCTTTGTTATCTCCAGCAAAACATCTAGTAACTGCAGCATTTTTATTTAATTCATCTTAAACAGGTATCTTCTGAAATATCTATATTCTTTATTTTAAAAGATTTGATACATTATTCCTTGTTTGCAATTTTTCCAGCTTTTCTAGAGTCTTTTTTAAAATGCCTGTACCAATTTTAGAAGTTACCTGTACCAGCTTTCAGTATTGGGGAAACCTCTGGTTAGAGTCACATTCACATCACCTCTTTCCATTCTAAACTTTCTAGAATAATATTTCTTAGCTCATCTTTTGCACAAATTAATGCTAAGTAGGATTTTCAAATAAGCTTAAGCTGGTAGGACTGCTAGACTCCGTTGGTTTTATCTGGACTGCATCTTGAAGCCAGCATCAAGGTGGGAGTCACTTCAGCCTCCTGCTACTGATGTGCTTTGAAAAGATGAAGGGTTCCTTACAGACCACAGAGCACCACAGCCTGACCACACTTTGTGCTTAAGTAGATCTGTGTTTTGAATTTTTTCTTTCAAATTAAACTCTTTACCTCTATAAAGAAAATCAAAGCTCTGAACTTTTGCTCTTAAGCAGAAAAAGACATAGAAGATATGGATCAGAAGTTCAACTGCAAAGCACATTAAACATGAATGCATTTATTTCTTTAAAGGTTATTATACTTGTGTAGAAGTAATCTTCACTTTAAGAAGACAAGTTGGATTTTACATGATGGGTGTTTATGCTCCTACACTGCTAATTGTTGTTCTGTCCTGGCTGTCATTTTGGATCAATCCTGATGCGAGTGCTGCAAGAGTCCCACTGGGTAACCCATGTTTTCACATACTGTCACAATCCACTGTAGCACCATTGAGCCATTCTCAGTTGCTTTGGCTACATGACACTGGACCCTGAAAGCAACTTCACTTCCATTATCCACTCATCATTTTCACTGAAATCTGCTCATTCCTAGTCCTGTGAACTCCACCTCGACATTAAGACTTCACTTGATAGTAGTTCCAGCATTTATGTGACAAACATACTGTCTCTGCTCCTGTCAACCTGGACAAATCTGGTCTGTCTATGCACAGGTGTTGCTGCAAACACTGTGGCAATATGCAGTTTATAGAAATTTCAACATTTGAATAATCAGTAAGAAAGCAGGATGATAAGTAAGGCTCTAGCTACCTCTTGGAGCAGTCTTTCTGAAGATTAGTAGAAAATAATGATGTTTGGAAAAGAACGAGCATTCCTGTTACCTGACTGGCTTTATTTCATTAGAGACTCGGTTCATGAGAGTACTTCAAGCTCATGCAGTCAGGCTGCTCAGCACAACACAGTGGGCAGACCCTTCACTTATTATGAAATAGCAGGACACAGACTTAATAGAAACAACATTATCCTGACTAACTGAATTGTACACGGGGCTACGGCTCTGGGGTGGCCAAACCTGCTGACCGCAAGAGCTCAGTGGCATGCAAAGCCAGGCTCTTGCATCCTGACACTTCTCCTATTTGGATTCCATTTCCCATGTTCTGGCCTCCCAAGGCTCCTATTTTCCCTAGCACTCCTTCCTCTCCAAGTCCATACTTTCCAAATCTTTGCCATGTCCCAGGAGGTTTAGTACACCTGTTTTCAGTACCGCAGTGGTGCAGTTGCAGAATCCCTCCAGCTGCCTCCCTTCCTCAGAAACCTCTTACCCACACTGGAACCTCCATACCCCCACAGGACGTGACTCCTGTGCAGCCTTTTTTTCTTTTTTCTTTTTTTTCTTTTGACCTTTAAAAATAGTTGCTTGGGAAGTAGTCTCAATCTGTATTAGCTTCATGGCAAGTAATGAATATAATCTTTTACCTTGAAAAGTTACATGGTTGCATTACAAAATGCAAAACAATAAGAGAGCATTTTAAGACAAAAAAGGTGGGGAAAATGTTACATGCATTAACTTAAAAAGAATGAAAGAAGAATTGGAAAAATTTTTCACATAGTAAACGCTAATCCAAACCAAGTTGTACTGCCAATTTTATGATCCCATGCTTCAAATAGTGAACCAGACAGGCTTACTAATTATATATTAGATTTATAAGAGTCTTAGCATGGATATAAGTAACATGGATGTCTTTGCACTAGGTATACATGTTTATTTATTCTTAATTAATTTTGTTAAGTGTTTATTGGCTTCTTTAATGTGTTAGCTTTTCTGAAACAATGCATTTTCAAAGATACTGGCCATTGGCCTGTCTATGTGACTTTTCCTTTATCCCCAGAAAAGAAAAGAAAAGAAACTGTAAATCTGACCATCCTTTAATTGAGGCAGTATTTAGTATAACAGTTATTAACACTGTCACTGGGTAAGATTTATGTTTCTCCAGTTTCAGGAGAGCAACAAAGTAACTCTTCTAGCTACATCCTTGAGAATGTTGACCTTGAAATATAACGAGATTAACATTTGTGTGTTGAGTAAATGATACCTAGCCCCAAGAAAGTGTACCAGTGGCTACTTAGGGATCTCATTAGATGAGCAGCTACTTCAGATCTTTCTGTTTACTTGTTTGTGCTCCGCTTTCATATTTGAGCCTTAAGCTTTGGACTGTGGTAAATAGGTACTTAGTGCAGCTGCTGCCAGAGCTGCAACTCACAATTCTGATACTGGGGTCTCCAAGGCCATGCCAATGTTCATCAGGCAGTGAATGGCTGCTGAACTCAATATTTCTGTGCTTCTGTCCCACTTTATTGTTACCTTGAAAACCTAGAAGTTTCTTAGACTCTGAGAGAGAGAGCCTTTCATTGTAGGAATCTAGACAAATGGAAATTAGCTGCTTGTCACCATGACCTCTGTTGCTCTACTGAACATGTTAATGAAAGCTCCACAGAAGTATTTTCAGGTAGTAGAATTTGTAAGTTAGTTCTGTAGAATTCAGTCCAAGATTGTAAAGTATAGTATTTTAAGGTCTAAAAACTGTACAAATGTTTTTGGCACTAGGCATGATATTAATTAACATATATTATGACAGTAAACACTTTTAAAGTTAGTAAAAGAAGAAATTATTATATGCAAGATGTTGAGCCAGTCCATGTCATTGGCTAATTTGGTTATTCAGAAGGATAGAGGCTGCCCTTCAGAAGTCAAGCATAGCCATGCCTGCTTGCTGCCATACACTGCTGGAGAATGAACAGTGTGCTGGGCACAGGCAGATGTGTCCTGTATATGTTAAGAGGCAGAACAGCCTTTTTTGTACTTGTTAATGCAGTTCCTTGTGATCCATAATTAGGGTTCATACTCAGTCTGCAGGTGTTGGTAAGTGCAAATAATTTTTTTAAAAGAGGAGTGTTCTATGCTCACTTTTTATCCCTGTGGGAATATTTGTGTGTGAATGCTTCAGATTCAGTAGATGGAAAGTAAGGCAGAGTCTACACTGAGGATTCTGTTCAGTATTTGCCATATCATTCTGTTCTGAGATAATACATCTGGTAATTCTTTATTATCCCCATGGAAAAAAAAAAAAAAAATCCAGCTATGCAGTGATGCATTGATACCACACATTTCTAAAAAAGAATCATAAAATTTTGTGGTTTAAAATTGCATGACTGTAAACATTTCTTTATGCTTCACAGTGTTTTAGGAGCTAGTAAATTGTCCATTTGAGATTAATGCCAAATAAAGTATCATATCAATCTTACTGCAATCCAAATGGGAACAGTAGCTAAAGAATGTGTCATTTATGATCAAATAGAAATGAATGTTTTCATGGGCCAGTACAGATATTTTCATTTTAATTTACATTTTCTCATCCTCAGTTACTTAAAATGGATCTGAAGGAAATCCTCTCTCTATGAATGACAAAATTTTTCATGCAATATTAGAAACATAGTTGAGACTAACTGAATATCTCCTTTTGGGTACTATTTTCTGTAGATATCAATTCTATTTCATTAAGCTGCCCACTCATAAGGAAAGATTTTTATCATTAACATTCACAAAACCAAAATGGGACATTCTGAACTTGGAGTTTGAACTAAGTTTTCCCCACAACAGCCATTTCTGAAGTTAGCTGTTTCCAAATGTAACAGTTCATGCTACTCTTTTCACAGGAGCCTGTGTGAAATCTTTCTTTGAGGTCAGGCTTGTATTTTGTCTCCTGTGATATGAATCCTGTGTTGATGGTGACATTTGGAAGCCTTATTAGGAGAAAGGCGTGTTGAAATCCCTAATGAGTATTACCTTTCAACAGCATTTGCACATATGGGCTTTTTTCATGATAAGGGCTACATGAAATGCCCTTTATCTAGAAAGCTTCCTCTATATCCTGGAAGCTCAAATAGGGAATGGTTGTAGACCCTCATTCACCTCCACATTTTCATCTTGTCAGTAAATTGGGAACACAAACTTTTTGATTTGCTCATACAGCTTTGCTCTTCAGCAAAAACTTCCCTTTCACCTAAGGTTTGAATATCATACTTGTGAACAGGCCATTCAGAGAATTGCTCCTGCTATAGCACAGTTTAGATTTCTGGGACAATGACAGACTAATTTAAAGGACTTGGAGTCTTTTGGTTTAAGTGTAATATATTTCTCTTCCACCTTCCCAGAATTAGATGCACATTGTGAGATACGTCTTTGAAAAACAAGTTTCCCAACTGTGTGATGTGTGATGGGACAGGAAAACCATAACAACCAGTTTAGTGCCACTTGTTTGTTTCTGTTTACAAAATGTAGGTCAATAATTCATCATTAACTGCACTATCCTACCTAAATGTTCAGTTTAACTTGTTCATTAGCTGAAGGCATATGCACTTTGTATACCTCTGCACTGACCACATTGTGAAGTCCCATTCACTGTTACAAAACATCATTCACTATTGTCTGTTTCAGAGGAAGAGCACAGCCAGAGTCATTAAAGGGAAGTTTTCTTTTTCAATATATTGTTTTTTTCTATTTGCAGGTATTTTCTCAGTGCTCAGCTTGGCATCTGAATGTACCACTCTTGCTGCTGAACTTCCCAAAGTGTCTTACGTGAAGGCCTTAGATGTCTGGCTGATTGTTTGCCTTCTCTTTGGGTTTGCATCCCTGGTGGAGTATGCTGTGGTTCAGGTAATGCTAAATAATCCAAAGAGAATTGAAGCTGAAAAAGCAAAGATTGCCAAGGCAGAGCAAGCAGAAGGGAAGGGTGGAAATGCTGCCAAGAAGAACACTGTGAATGGCACAGGGACTCCTGTTCACATCAGCACTTTACAGGTAGGAGCTGCAAAGCTTTGTATGCAAAATCAGCATTCTTCTCTATTCACCCAGTTCCAGGAATATACTGTTTGTAATACTTTTGAATACTGCTTAATCTTGGAAGTGGCCAAGACATTAAAAACATGCTGGTAACTAATGGCTAGCAATCTGACCAATTGGTCCCTAGTGATTTGGGGTCAGAAGTACTAAGTGAAAAATTTGTCTTTTAATGTCGTAGCACCATGGTTGCTGCCTAGCTTCAGGTAAATAAAGTAGCAAGCAGCTTTACAGTTGCTATTTTTCTCATAATAAATAGCAGCTGTCAAACTGTAACTATTCAGGGGACGGAACTCTCAGACAGTACTTGCTGAGAGCATACTCAAATATCACCCAGCTCATTGCATTCCCCAGAATGGCCACAGCTGCACTGCATTGCATGCCTATGAAGCCAGGAATCCAGAAGTCTTAGCATTTGTAAACAAAAGACAGGTCTGTTTGTGTCGAACAGTTCCCAGACTATCTGTTGCCAGATAGAGTTTATGTGTAAATCAGTCAGATTTCATTATATGGATAAAGATGACATGTACGTCTTCACTCAGGCCAAAGTTTTCCATCATGTTGCTGAATTCCTGATATTTTAGAAGTCCCTGTTTGTGCTCCAAGAGTTATCTGACATCCCAGTCCAACTGCCTTCAGTCCTAAGTGATATTTATTTGACATTTATTCTGCAGAAGAAAATACATTTTTCTACAACATGTCTAATATGAATTTGGCTTGTTCCATTCAATGACTCAGCAATTCTGTTGTATAAAATAAAACTATTAGGCCAGATCTGAGTGGTAATATTGGTACACCGTGACTTCAGTGTTTCTTTAAAGAAGGAGTAGTTTATGCCAGAATGGCTGAAACCCTGTGTTAGTATCAGCTGGGATTGCCCCATAACTGACTGCCCCCAGTCCAGAAGAGCTGCAAGTATTGCAGAGCGGTGCACTTTGCTACTGTAATTGTCATCTGGTAGAAGAATCTTTGGGAACTGTTTTGGCAGGCAACTAGTCTCAGCTTAGAGTAGCCCCATGACTGCTTTGACTTGTGCCACAAGTAATTCCCCAAGCCCAGGCAACATGAGAACTGAGTAGAAAAAAAATGGCTTTGCTACAGTTTTGCTTTCCTTGAACTCAGTGTGATAATTTTGTGTTCAGAAATATGCAGGTCCCAAATTTAGGTGTTTCTTCTGACAAAATAGTTGCAAAAATCCAGCAGAGAAGCATATTTTTCCTATTTCCAGTACTTAAAAAGTGTTAAGTGTTCAGCTTGATCAATGACAAGTTTAAGAAAAATCTACCATTTTTTAGTAGTGTGAAAAAAACCAGTTGCTAAATTACTGAGTCTCCTTGGTATGTACACCCTTTAAGGTACATGCTATTGTCATATCTATGTGGAAAACAAAATTATATCTTCTATCACCTATGTTGTGCTTTCATCGTTCAATTTTTTTCAAAAAGGCACTGGTATACAGTGTGTTTTAAGACTTAGAAGAATGGGAACCATTATCCACAGAACGTCAGCAATGCTCCCCATGATTGGTGCCTAGCAGTAGGCTTAACGTTTTCAGAAATCAGACTTGAGTCTACCCTACTCTCTTAGCTTCTCCCCTCCATGATCTTGAAACATCAGCCTTAGCTTCTCACATTTGACCTGCACTTTTCGGGGTCTTCCCAGTTTGTTATGAGAAACCTTCAACATTCCAGTAGCTTCTGATGATCTTTATACAGAGATTTAAAAAAAAAAAAATATTTACCATGACATAGTGGAAATAGGTATTCATTGCTGTAAAAGTTGGTAATGTGGCTGAGTGGCTCATGGCTAATGACCCAGCTTGAATTAATCCACCTGCTTTGAAGCACAACTTACCAGAGGAAAGGTATTCTGCGCTGGTAATTTCTGGGAAGATGACCAGGCTGAGATAGAAAAAGGCCCCAGACCAATGAATCATTTGACATCAGGATGTGGTAGGACAGTGATGTTAGATTTTATGTATTTGAAAGCTATAAATCTGCCTAGCTGAAAACTCCCTCTCTGAACTTGCTACTGCGTAGGAGTACTTTAAAAGTTCTCAGCCCTGGAAAAGCCTGTACTAAAGTCCTAAATCAGAACAGGTGTAAATCTTTTGGTAGCTCTGACTCCTAATCCAAAACTAGGCCTGCCCCACAAAATTTGGATTGCTCCCATACAGACCTAGTAATGATCAAGTAGAGAATGCATTTGTCATCTGGAAAATATGTGAAGGAGCGAAACATTAAAGAAGCAGGTAATGGAAAAAACTGTATGTTGAAAGGCATAAAGAATATGAAACAAAAAGAGGCCACAGTGCTGTCCCAGAACTTCAGGAGCTGTTTCTCATCAGGGTCATGTAGGATTGTGTAGGAGGCAAGAGCAATACTTTGCTAAATGTCTGGAAAGACTTAGGTGACCCAGTATATAACTTTAGGAGAAAAGAACAACTTATAACTGCACCCCTGAAATAAGTATATGTCCTGTAGAAATGTTTAAGGATGTTCTTTTTCCACATAGGAGGTGATACTCAGGCAAAAGTGACTGAGAGTGTAGCTGGAAATGTCAGTATAGCTAGGCTCGAAACAGTGGATAGACCAGATGAGACTTGAAGGTAAAGCCAACAGAAAAGACATGGAAAGAAAGCAGAAAATTCCAAGTGGGGAAAACCAGAGCATGAATAATTCCATTTATAAGTGTTTCTCCTGTTTAGATTAAGCTCTTACATATTATGAAACTTTAACTGAATCGTGCTTATACGTATCTGTAAGTTATTAAAGGGGAATCAAATTTAAAAAGGGAAGTTACTTTGTGTCACTTTAAAATGCCCCTGATTCTGATGCTGTGACAGTTTGCATTCCCTGAGCAGCAAGTTGGGCTCTTTCTGCTTTTACAGTATAGCAGTAGTGATGTCTCTGCAGGAGATTTGGGAAAAGATCCTGCATGCGAGGTACAGGGGAGTTGCTAGGTTGAGAAGGTCCTTGGTGTGGGTCAGAGGGAAGCAAGTGGAGCGATCAGGCATCCCTGGTTGCAGTCTTCAGAACAACTTGTTTTCATGTGCTTGCTCCATTTGTGAAAGTTAAAATGGCATCTCATTTGGAGACTTGGCATATTTTATATTAGTGAAAAACAACCACAACAAAACTACATGATAATCCCTAAAAATGCAAGCAGCTATTGTTCCATTTTTATGGAGTAAAGGGATAAGCTTTTCAGTGTATCCTAAACATTTAAAGCTTAATGTAATTCACAATTTTAGGCTAGGAGAAGAGATTCACTGTAACCAAACCTGCAAGGGTCCACGGAAAGTTTTCAGTGGAAGGCACTTTTGGCACTGTGTCAATAGTCAATGATCATGACTGATAGTCACCAACAGTGACAGTGAAGATGGCAGGGTGAAAAGAGTACTCACAATTTTCCAATCACCCGAAGATGGAGAAAAGCTTCCATGGATGTATAGCTACTTCTCTTCTCCGCCAGATCCTGGGAACTGGCTGATGTAAAAGCTGCGTGTTGCTAGCATACGCCAACCCCTCAAGTCCATGCTTTATGACTCATGCTCCCTCCAACAAAAACCCTTGAAATGTCAGTGCCATTTTAAACGCAGAAGTTTATCAATATGACTGTCTGATTAAAGTCAAGTGGTCTGTCTGTCAAGATCACCCTGAATCTGTAGGGAAAAAAAGAGAAAATAAGCACTTCTGATGTGTTTTTCTAGGAGAAGCAATGGCTATGCACTTATAGGCAAAAAGCCATGAGAAAATACAGCTTGGCTCCCTTAGCTCGTAGCGGCTGCAAGTAGATGCTGTTCTAGGCAGAGGAGAAAATTATGCAACCTGGTGATAACTGCTTGCACTGGCTTTTTATTGGGAATCCTCAGTAGGAGTTTGCATGTGTTTCCTAGCAATGAAACATCATACAGTGAGAAAAACAAGCAAAAAGGGAAATGTTTTGAAGATGAATCAGTTTCTTTTTGCTTTCATTGCTGACGTGATTACAGTGAGAGATTGCACTGTTAACTATAACAACACCCCTCAATTTGAAAAGTCACATTTTCATCAAGCCCATTTATAGAAGCTGTCCCCCACAGATAATGTGCTAATGACTGGAGAGAACATTTGCTAAAAGAATGGTTCTGGCAGATGATGAATAGCACTATGCAAGTGGTGGTAATAGCTCTAATGCCAGTTATTTTTAAAAAGAAATGGTGCTATTGCTTGCTTTGTCTTGTCAGAGACACATCTAGACTCTGAAACCTGAGATGGGTTATGTTCATCTCTAACAAGTTATAATATACTTGACCACTGGTGGTGACCTGTGGTGACATGGTCTTCCCAGGTTTTTCCCCTCAAGTGGCTCTCCAGACTCAAATTTTTATTCTAGAACCACCAAAAAGCCAGCTTATATTTTACCTTGTACACAAAACCACGGGCTGCAGCCTATTTTAATAGTTCCTGACAGCATTTCAGGTACAGAGTAGGTACTTTCTGCTCCAGTGACTCCCGTATTCATCCTTGGAGATAATTCAAAACACGATTGTAAAAAGGCCCCAAGCAGTCTGCTTTGAGCAGGGGGTTGGACTAGATGATCTCCAGAGGTCCCTGCCAGCCTCAGCTGTGCCGTGATACTATGATATTTTATGTATTAATAATTTTTTGTCCTGTACTTTGCAAGGAATATTTGGAATGTGGTAACATATTCCTGCTGAGCTGCACCAGAAAATATACTCAGTCTGAATACAGACTAATGCTAAACAATCTTTACCTTATTGATGATCTGCATCTATCATTATGGCAAGAGCAAGAGAAGAGCACAAAACAAGGGCAAGAAAGATTAATAACAGAGCTTGTTAGAAAACCCCTCCTTCATCTTGTATGGAAGCCCCTGACAGAATTGGCAGCATTAATGACAGATCTGCTTGCCAAAAGGAGGTTGGGTGCACAGCAGCAGAGAAGGTTTTCTGGCAAGGAAGATGTGCTGTGTAGGGCAGGGAATGCGGCATTACAGTGGGGAAACTCTTCAGCCTGAGGGACACGTGCTGAGCTTGAGAGGCTGCCAGTGCTATAGCAGGTTTGAAGCCTTGCTAGGCGTCATGGGCAATACATTTCTGCTCTCAAAAATTATGGCTTTTATATTACATTTCATCCTGATGGATAAAGAGGACTTGATCACAGGACGAACAGTCAATTGAGAAGGATCTTTATTCTATTTGCACAAAACAAATTGAGCCAAGTCTTGGTATTTTTGGTGCTGTGAAAGGTCAAATTTCACAGATTTGAGAACTGTCGAATCTGGATGGAAGAATTTAAACAAAAAATATGAATGGTGCTGGTGAGCTAATAATGTTCAAACAGCTACAGAGCTAAAGTGAAGCTATACTAATTTAACAGAAACTAAAACCTAACAAACTGCGCAATTGAAAACAAACTCCCCTAAGATTTAAAACTAACTCAGCTTCAAGCATTTCTCTTCTCACTGGCAAATGGAAGGCAATAGCAATTGATATAAGCTGATATCAAGAAAATGAGTGTAGATAATAGGTGTAGGTAAGAAAAGAGGTATATGCTTAGCATAACTGAGGGCAATAGGAAATTATTTTGCATATACGGCAAGAATACAAAACCTAGTAAGAAGAGTAATAGTACTATACTTGGTAGAGATGCTGTAAGTATCATAATTAGCTGAAAAGGGAAAAGCTGTATGTTTGGGAAAAAGTCAGATATATTAAATCTGAGGATGAAATAGCTCTCATTCGCAGTAGCTAATGAGAATATTAAACAGTAACTATTGAAGTTAGACATTTTACAGTCAAGATTTCAGCTTAAGTTGCATCTAGGATTTTTTACAGAGCTGGTCTGTGAGTGCTGTGGAACATTAATGTTGATTTTTTAATAAATCATTTAAAACTGGGAGGGTTCCAAAGTACAGCAAGAAGCTAACTTCGTGCCAATACTTTTAAAAGCTAAGTGGCATAACATGAATAATTATAAGCCTGACATCAATCTGTGGAGAATATTTCATAGCTTACAGGGCGCTGACTAATAATTATTGGTTTAAAGTGTTAATTATCTTTAATATTATTCATAATTCACCCCCATGTTAGCTAATAAATGGGTCAGTGAGATTAAAGTTAATCTGTGTGTTTATTGATTTAATCAAACTGAATTTTTTTTTTAAGTGTTATCAGTTAGGCTGACAGAGGTAATGATGCAAAGGTAAGAAACTCTTAAGAACATTTTTCTTGGCTTCATATGTAAGCCTGGTTACATCATCTGAATTATGCAAAATCGAGGTTAGATTTGTTACCCTCTCTAAGTACCAGCAGTTAATCAGACTAATTACAGTCATGCCTCTTGTATGAATATTCAAGCCAAATAAATTCAGGTTAGAAATAAGGTACATATATTTGTGGGGAACAAGGTCATGGAAAAAATTCTCCATCCTGGATGTTTTCAAAGGAAAATATAGTGTAACTAGTTTGGGCAGTAAATGTGGAAAGTGAGGAGGAGCACCAGAAGCAGCGGAGGCCGAGATGGGGAGTTAATCACTCCTCCCTGCCAGTCTGCATGCACAGGCAACACTTATTCTTTCTTCTCTTTCCCCATTTTCTTCTCACATTATTCCCCTAATTCTGCAACCAAAGGCTTCCTGCAGAGACACACATGCTGCAGCTCTGGAGCAGCAGCAGGTGCGGAGCTTGGCAGCGAGCACCAGTCAGCCTGAATTTTGTAAAAGGTGAGAAAGGATCATCACAAGGAGTATTCTGGATTCTAGGAGTCATTTGTAGGTACTTCTGAGCTGTTCATCAAAAGACAGGTGCCCTGTCCGTCGTACCAAGCCTAGTCAAGGTGGTCCAGTCCTGGAAGAAACAGGGAGTCTGTGTTTTGGGCCAAGCCCCAAGAGCCGTCACCTTCCTGTGCTCTCCTTTGCTCCCCCACCTCCATGCCAGAGGGACAAGGAGTGGGTGCCCCGCTCCCTTGGAAATGTAGGGTGGCCCTACACTATCCTAGAAGCCTTCCCTTCCTAAACCTAAGCTGGTCCCCACCCCCTGCTGGGGAAAAGCCATAGATCTGGTGGAGCATTCTGTGGGTTGTGTCTGGCCCACAGGTCATGATGCTGGGGCAGGCTAAGGCAGATGATATCAAATATTTTCTTTGTCAGGATGAAGTCAAAAGGATATAGAATTTAACATTTTACTTTTCTTCACACAAATTCAGTGTAGTACTCTAAAATCAAGTCCTGCAATATCTTTTTTTACAGAAAAGGTTCCTGTAGCCTTTGGTAAATGTTTTGTGCAGTAAATGTGGAAAATGAGGAAGAACAGAGGCATTGTTAGGATTATTGTTAGGCTTCTAGTGCAAAACAAGACAAAATCAATAAAAAGTAGATAATTATACATACTATATATACTTTATATTATCTCACATTGTTTAGGGAAAGCTGTAGGCCAACTGGAGTGAATTTAGATTGAAACTAAAGAAACATTGGAGAGTTGAAGAGATGTATGAGAAGAAATTTAAAATTATGTTTAGGCAGCAGCTGACTGTACTAAACAGAAGAATGTCAGAGCCAAGGAAATGGATGAAATTATTTTCAAAAGTAACATATACTTATTAAAGAAAAATTTAGGCCATGTTGCTCATACAAGGAAAATTGTGTCACCCTGGTAAATCGGTACTCCAGCTGACACTGAACTAAGCAGAGCTCTGTGTGAATATGCTGTGAACAGTTCTCTGCTTATAAGGCAGAGGTGACCTAGAATCCACTCTCAGTCCTGAATGGGAATGAGAACCGACTTGTAACAGCCTTTAGGGGTGCACTCTAGATACTGCTGTTGGAGCAGGAATATTCTGTGCTGTAAATGAGAGAACTTAGGCTACAATTACTGTCACTGAGTTTTACAATGTATTGCTCGGTAGTATGAGGAACGGACTACGAGTTTTTAAATCCAAAAACAGGCTTATAAATTCATACATGATTCTGTTTCTTATAGTAGTCTTAATAAATCTTACTACGTTTGACCATGGAAAAAAAGTAATACTTCTGTGACTCTTCAGCTAACATACACCCCAGTCCTGCAAGTTCCCTTTTCATGGCACAGTGGTCTGCTTTATATCTTTATTACCTATGTCATTGGGTATGATCTGACTGGAAGGAACATCTCAGACCAGTGAATAAGAGCATCATGTCACCCAGGGTCACATAATTATGTTTATCTGTGTCTTAGTCACCACCTTACTGGACATTTTGCCCCTGTTTCTCTAGTAATGAACTCTGTCCTAAGTTGTCAGGTCTTTGAAGACTGGGAGACAGCTGCAAGAAATTTGTATATATAGTTTTGTCCTACCATTAGGGAGCAGATATCTTGTTTTTCCTTTTTATAACCTGGAATCTTGATTTTGTTGTGGCTTAGGAATGATATTCACCAATTTAATACTCTCCCTAAAACCATGCACTGCTCCACCTCCTTGCTCCAAGTGGAGGCACAAAAGGTAAAGATCATGGGTTGAGATAAGAAAAATTTACTGGAAACAGCAATGAGATAAGAAAACTAACAGATAACAGCAACAATATTAATAACAAAAGGTGTAAGAAAATAAAAGATTCACACTGAAAAATTCCCTGCTAGCAGACAACACCGCTAGCACCGTGCCACATTTTGTCAACCAGAAGGAACCTCTTTTCTCCGGAAGAGAATCCCTTTCCCCAGCCCTGGCAATGATATGAGGTGGTATAGAATAACCTCTGTGCCCTGGCCATGCTCCCTCCTGGCTACTGCAAAAATTAACCCTGGCTGGAGCCAGGACAAACTTGTACCTCCATTTTAGTGCATCGGTTTCAAAATTTACTGCTTTCATGAGAAATATAACTCTTGAATATTTGGGGAGGTTTATCCACTGTTTGCAGAAGGAATAATGCCATGCTTCTCTTCCACCTTGCACTAGAATCAACATTGTCAATAACAGGAGTAAAAGCCCCAGTCAAAGTTCAGGTGTCTTACTGACTGCCTCAGTTCCTTCCATGCAGGATAACTTGTCAATTGTCATACAGAAGCTAATAATATTCTTCAGAATATTTTTCATTCATCCATAAACCTGGTACAGTATTACAGTATTATTATTTTAGTAGTTACAAAATATGACCATGCAAATATCCCAAGCTATCAGTCAAAGACTGCAGGAAACCAGAGTTGGAGAGAGATGAGGGTAAAATACCTGAAAGGCATTGTGGAGAAGAGACAGGCTAATGGGAAGAAGGGACAGGCAGCTTTTGGAATAACCAAATTTTAGTGGACCAGTGGCTCCAGGAAGCCTTAGTGAAACTTCCATTTATGTCAGTTGCCCATGTGTATAGCCTGATTTGTGAGCTAGCATTTTTTTCAACTAACACTCAGGTTATATATGTGAACAAATTCACAGTCTGTATTCTTTTTCCTTCTTTTATTTCCCCCTGCTTTCCTGAGTAGTCCAATTGAAGTGAAAGTCTGCGAGAGGTTTACCCTCCCAAGTCACAAAGTACAGTGCCTTGCAAGTCATCTCTAAATAACTTCAAGCTCCCTGAACAGCGTGGGATTGGTTCTGCTAGAGATGTGTTGAATCTGAAATAAACACTTTGTAAAATCCAAGGAAGGAAATATAGGAACCCTTTTTTCCCCACAAAAAAAACTATTGCTCGATCCCCAAGAGCACTAAAGGAGCTGTAGGAAACACAGGAATTCTGTTGTTGGATTTACATTTCCCAGTTAAACACTTCTCTAGTGTTGAGAACAGTGTTACATCTGTGTTACTTGTCTTTAGAAAGGCACCAAGCTCTGCAGGTACAAAGACAGTGCTTTTCACCATGCAAGATGGTTGCCCTAGGATGAGGATCCTGAGCTGGCAGCTCTTTAGAACAGGCTGAAATTAATTGCATCAAACATTGAATTTTAGAGTCAATTCTGACTATTGCTTTCAGAGTTCAGAGCAATGCAGGTATTAAATAGTATCTTGCTTGCAGGTTCATCAGCACAGAAGCAATATCCAAAAGTACTCCCCACAGAAATATTCTCTCCCTTTCTATCATCTTAAAATGGAGGAGTCTAACTATAGCAGATTGCAGAGCATGAGGCACCTTGTGCATGAAAAATTACACAATTATGGATGTTTGGATTAGTTTGTATGATTGACTGATCATCCTTAAGTACTTTATAACATAACCATTCCACAAATTAGTCTGATGTAATGCATCCCTATCAACAAGTAATTTCTTATATGTGTATTTGCAGTGTTCTTTAACAGCTGCATGAAGTTTGCTAATGAGTTGTGGTGAGTAGATGGTGATTCCCCTCACTCTTTATTTCATAGGTTGGTGAGACCAGATGCAAAAAAGTTTGCACTTCGAAATCTGATCTGAGATCCAATGATTTCAGCATTGTTGGAAGTTTGCCAAGGGATTTTGAATTATCAAATTATGACTGTTATGGGAAGCCCATTGAAGTGAACAATGGGCTCGGGAAATCTCAAGCCAAGAACAACAAGAAGCCTCCTCCTCCCAAGCCTGTCATTCCGTCAGCAGCAAAGAGAATCGATCTTTATGCAAGAGCACTGTTTCCTTTTTGCTTCTTGTTCTTCAACGTCATATACTGGTCCATATATTTATGATAAATCTTTTATTTATTTTTTCATATGTGTAAAATATAGCCCATTTCATTATCCCTTCCCAGTCATGAAGGCCACTGTGTGAAATTATTTGCATTTGCAAAGCAATATGTTGCATTTTGATGCCGTGCGATTGTACTGAACATATGGCATCTGAAATTTGAATGAAAGCATGACACTGCAATGTCTGTGCTCTGACCAACTTTGTATATAAATGTACAGCATACATCCTGCTTTAGGAATATATACGATGGACAATGCCTACTACATTATAAAGCTGAATAACGCTCTTCAGTTATTAGTAACATACAGAAATTTAAAGTGTTTCTGACAATGAAACTGATGTGCACGTTGAGTATTATTAAAATCAGTATTCTAGTAAATGTAGTATTTAACAGCTTTTCTGCTGACTTCCAGAGGAAAAAAAAAACACCCACCAAACATCTTGTTCTTGTATAATTTCAGCTGGCACTGTTGAAGAAAAAGCTAAGGTGTAATTATTATTATTTAGATTTTGTAAGTGAAGGCAGCATCAAATAAGCAGATCTTGTCTATGTGGAAAAATAAAGATCAAAGAACTGTGAATTTTGTAAAATCAGCTCATTTAGGAAAAAACCCCTAACAATTGTGTCCATGAAGCAGGCACACTTAAGTGTGTTGGAATATGCTGACAATAAAACATTGGGCCAAATTTTAACTGCTGTTTCCTTAGGCACAAACTAGACACAATACATAAAAAATGAACAGGCCACTTTCTAGACTAAAGGTATCAGGAGTTTTGGAGAGGCATCACAAGATGCAGCTCAGTATCAGGTTCGTTATACATTTTTACATTACTTTGTCCTCTGGCTCAGTTTCTATAGCATCTGGCAAGCCTGCAGTATGTAAGTCACAATTTTTTTGTTGTTGCATTGAACACTTCTTATTTGATTTGGTTTGTTTATCCCCTTGAAAACTTTCATTTTAAACAAACCAGTTGTCAAGATGAAATCCCATTTTCACCACTAATTGCACCTTTTCTGTTTGCGTGCTCACTAGCACGTAGCCACCAGTAGGAGTGAAAACATGCCCGAAGGTCTAAGGAGCTGAGATTCTCATGAGCCCTGGTGTGCCTGTGTGTTAATTAATGGCTGCCCTCACCAACTCGTTGATTTGGCTGCTATGTTTTGGAGAATAAGGTCCCATGCATGAAACAGTTCTGATAGGAGACCGCTTTCGCTTTTCCAGAGGAAGCACTGCCATCATGGAGACTACCTAAACATGAGCTCCTTGGTGTGCATAGGGCAGGAGCTGTGGATGCCAGGGTACATCCCTTCATGAGGGCAAGTCATGAGAAGAAATGCAGCCTAAAGAGAGCTGCATGTAGGCTGGCATCTGAATAGAGTATGTTTTCCACTTGGCCTCAGCCCATGAGAACGTGCCATACAGAAATACAGCTCTACTTGTAAAGCTGGGGCACCACAGCTAGTTTCAATATAAAAATAAGGCAGTTCTCACTAACTTTGCAATTCATAAAAGGAAATCTGGATTATTGACCCCTCATAGGCTAGGAAGGGACTGGTTTAAATGCATGAAACATTCCATAGTGGAAATAAACAATCCCTCTTGTTGTGTTACATTTCTGGCATGTCCAGGGTGTGTTGAGTCAATGCAGGCCACAAGTGGACTGTTGGATCACTTGGGAGGTGCCCACCACGAGAATGTTGTCCACATACAGCAATCCTGCTCAAAAGTGGGAATATAAGAAGAGGAATGGCATGCCCCACCGGCTTCACTGAACATCTGGTGGACCTGCATGTCCAGGGCTTTTTTAAACTACTGCCACTTTGTGATCAACAGGCTGGCTGCGATGATTTGTGTTTGGGTTGAGATCTGCTCTTCTCAGGATGGTCACGTGCACTCCATCAGCTTCCTGGCCACTGTCTCATGGAGGTTTCAGGCAGCCACTCTTCCAGGTGGCCACAGTTTGTCCTTTGGATTTCTTTCTGATCCAAAGAAATGGAAGGCAAATCACAGATGGTATTGAGCCGTGTTGAATGGGGGCTGAGGGAAATGATATCTTTAAGGTCTAGTTCAAAATTTTAATATTTCTGTTAGTTGGAGGTAATTGCGGAATTGTCAGAGACTCTAAGAAGCAATAAGGGTAAGTGAAAGAGAGGAAGGAAGGGAGGGGGAACTTTTATACATACAGAATGGTATATTTATAGACATTATTTATTCTCATACTTGTATTTTTTCTTACAGTACTAGAAGGCAAAAAAATAATTACCTTGTGTTGGAAATTATATGAATTTTGGAAGATAATTTTCTTGTTAGAACTCTTATTAAATGATTTATCTGTAATTAATGTCCACATTCTATCTGTAAAATCTCAATTATAGATTTTATTGTTAAATTAATCTTTGTTCTTTCTTGCTTTCCTGCTTACTTGACGGCTTTTGTGTTTTATCATGAAACATTTAATCAATAATACACTGTAATTGCTTTCCAACTCACACAAAGGGAAGCAAAAGGAATGCGTATTGTTCAGATAAAGGCTTTTCTTTCATTACAGCACAAAAACTAAGGCCAGAAGCAAAGTTTAACAGCAAATTTGAAACTAAATTTAAAATGAACCAGTATCAGCTATAAAGGATTAATTTTCTTGTTACTTACACTAGATAATATTGCCATATTTATATTACCTTGGAATGTATTAACTTGTCCTACTGAGCAGTAATAATTGATTTATTTTATTTTTCTTCTTTCCACTAAAGGTCATCAAGAGTTTTGCATACCATCTCACATTATGGTCCACCAGCACCCTCTAGTTGTAAAATTCATCCTGTTGACTGATTTCCAGAATAAGGTGCAGATATAAAACTGTATAGGCAATAAAGGATCTTAATTGATCATGATAATATGAAAGGAAAAAAATTATTAAATTAAAAATAAATAGGCATAAAATCAATGTACACCTATAGAAATTTGCCATGCAGTTAAAATTTAAAAGTATAGAAATGAAGACATTGAAGTAGTAGCAAAGGCGAGGTTCATGAAGTGCAGATTAGTACCTCAATTAACTAGTCATGATGTCTGAACAAATGACATGACAGCAAAATCTGGTTTTGAGGGACAGCCCATCTGTGTTTGAGCTGAGATTCACTTTAAGTTCTGCTGTTAACTGGTAGGAGAGTTACAAATTTTTGTTCTACCCTTAGGATTAACCTTGGTATTTTCTTGCTTCTTAAGCATCGAGGGGTAGTATTCAAATAGTTAATTCTGTTCTTATATAGTATCATCACCCTTTAGATATCTTTCTACATTTTTTTCAGGATTTTAGAACACATTCAAACACTGTATCCGAAATTTCCATGGAGATTAATTCATTACTCAACCGCATCTACAAATTTAAGGTAGGCAGTAAGTAAGGACATAATTTGAAAAGTATATCAGCTGCCATGTGTTAATTCCCTGTAGTCCACAGCTCATGTTTGACACCCAGTTTTACGAGCAGCTCTTTACCATGTAATGGCAACTCCTCTTTTCTTCACTTAATTCTATCTGAGATGGTGTTTGCGAGCAATTGGTCTTTTGAGTGAGGAAAGGAGTTTATTTTTGTAAGTGCTGTGTACAGAAGATTGACCGCTTGGAAACACTGCCAAACAGCTTTCATTCTTCAAAGTCTTCAGATTAATTTGGACTTGCTAACAAGGTAAAGGAAGATGTCTTTAGCACCCTATTACCCATTAAAGAGAAAGTAGCAATACTGCCTTCTGGGTTAGTGTCAATGGGCATGACCACAGTGATTGATCTGGCTGTATAACCATTTAAAGGAAATACACTTACAAGTAATCTTTATTTAAAAACATTTTACTCTGAAGAGAGACAATACCTTACTTAAGCAGTCTGTTATAGCTGTTAAGGGAATCCCTTAAGAGACTTTATAATACAGTTATAATACAGACCGTAGTCTCTGCTTCAATTAAAGCAGCTTATTCTTATGGTTACTGGGGGATTGCAATGGGAGTATTTACAGAACAGGTAGCATTGAATTATTTATTTCCAAGGGAGTGCAACCTGAATATATGCAGTGTCAAGTGATTTTTCAGGCTATTGAGAGATCGTAGTGCTGCAATGAGTACAAATGAGGTGTGTAGGAGATGAGGGAATGACAGGACACTGTTACTTGATGCTTTCATATACTAATTCCAGGATTAGAGAAGATAATGTGAAAAGAAATTCAGATAGAGATAAGTTGAATGATAGTTTTGTTTGTGTCAACAATTTAATTTGTGGCTAGAAATTTGATTGTCGTGTATATAAATAAGTTACCTTCTTTTTACATTACTATAAGGAATTAATAAAAAACCAGGAAAATTAAGCTCATCTGTGGTGCCCAAAAGATACAGAAACTAATGCTTTTCATGTGAAGCTCTATACCCAAGTAAACAGTGGACTATAAAGAAAAATTTGAGGACATAAATTACTCATCATTGTGGTTTTGTCTGTGCCATTGTATCAAATCAGTCGCAAGCAAGCTGGGCTACTTGCAGCACTCCCTTGCATTTGTCTTACTGAAGGGAAGTTCCCCACCCTTGTACTCCCCCTGCACCTGTCCTCCTTCCATTAGTTGGAATGGTGTCAACAGACATTTAAAATAAAGATTACCTGGCTATTTTGAAATCTTTCTGAAAGCCCTTCATTGCTACAAGTGTGTCTATGCTGCAGTCACTAAAATGTCTGCAGCTAGAGCTTATCCAAATCAGCCTTAAACTAGCTGTTTTGGGGAGGGCTGGAAACATCACCATGGTGACGGTGAGCTGTGGCTGGGAAGCCTACCTGCTGGCTAGGGCAGGAAAAAATATGCTTGGTGTTCACCCCCACAAAGCTTTGTGCTGCCTTGGCTGTTGCACTGAAGTGGTTGGTTTAAAGTTAGCTCGTGTGGGCGTTCATCAGCCCGTGCCTGTGAACTGTAGGTGTGCTGGGTGCTGGGTGTGCTGGGTGACGCACTGTGTGCTAGCACAGAGAGATCCTTCCTATGGGTGATGTGGAAGATGGCACTGTAAAATATTCTCTCCACAGCTCTTGATCACATACGGGATTTCTGACATATTTAATTTTGTGTACTGACAAGAGCGTTCAGTGGCAGACACAAAAAAAATGCCGGTTCGTTTTTCTGAGCCAATGCACGTGTAAATGAATGAGATTTGCCCACCTGAGCATGAATGAGGTTTTCTCCTGAGTCTAGGTCATAAGACTATCCTTCTTATGAGCCATTCTGTTCAAAGTCCCTACCTCTAATAGTGGATATTAGGTCACAATCTTTTGAATGAATAATGAGACTAAAGAAACTAGTGAGACTGACAAGAATGAGACTGTAAAAGTCTTTTTGGCTTCCATGTTGTCCGTGGAGGTCAACTGTAATTTTGAGGGGCATCGATTGCTTTTCAGCATGGGATTTCTCAACATGTCAGGTTCTGGAGAACAGCATGCACTGACTCCCTCCTAGCAGGGAAGGTATTTGAAGGGCCTTCAAGTTTGTTAGTCAACTCATCTTTCAAGTATTGAGCTAGAGCTAAAGCTGCCTGGCACCATTAGCTGTCACACAGAGGCAGCTGGTACATTAAGCATATCTTTTAGTACAAGAAAATTAATGGCCTTTCATCTTATTGCATGAAAATATGGTTTTCTCTGATGGAGACCAACCAATAAGACAACATGGATTACTAGGGATTGCTGTCCCATCAGGCAGTTACTTAGGCCACACAATGTGCTTTGAAAGGAAGAAATATGAGGGTTGTAGAGTACAAAGGATAAGGTATTGTATAACTGTTTTCCACCTGATGAGTTCTTTGGGCTATGGCAGTGGGAAGTGTGGGGTTTTTCATATATATCTGTGTCAGTCTGTTTCTTTCTATGAATATTCACAGTAGGAGTCATTTTTTTACTTGAAGTGAACTCAAGAGGTTTTTGGGCCAAGGAACCCTCCTGAGTATAGCAGGTCATGCTGTTGTACCATTGCCCCCTGCAAAAACCTTTCAGCTCAGGGAAAACCTTCTCTAGCAGCATAAACTGCAAGAAAAACCTCTGCTGAAACTGTGGCTGCTTCTGAGAGGAAAGTCTGTGTGTAGGCAGCCCCTGTGCTTCCACCTTCTTTTGCTGTAGCATACATCATGATAATCAATAGTACTGTTTAGCTTTTCTGCTCTGCAAAGCACTCTTTTTATCAAGCCTGGGTTATTTCCTTGGCAATACACTTCAGATATCCTACCTTTCATCTCTGTCCTGTCAGAGCAAAGACTGTGTGTGTGACTCTATCAGAGTTCATGAAGGCAAGCCAGTGCTGGTGTTCAAGAACACATGAATGGTAATATATGAGCAGACCCGGGACCTACCTGTTTCTCTAATTTTAACATTACGTGTGTTATGTCATTTCAGTTATGTCCCTATAATTCAGAGTATTCTGATAGTTGGATAAGATTTCACTACATGTATTGTATTTTTGAGTTAAGTATATAAATTTCCTGTGAAAAGCAGAATACAAAAAAGTAGTCTGTGTGATATTTTTAAAGTGTTGATTTCCTCTACTAACCTTAAAACTTGCATTTGACCCAGAGGCTAGGACAATAATGTTTCTCAGTGTTTAATAAGCCTTACATTGTCATAACAGATTTATCAGTGTCTCAGGCAGGCTCGTTCTTCCAGATTAATTTGTTTGTTTCTTTGACTCTCAAAGGCCAGCTTGCTGAAAAACATTAATTTGGGGACTGGCTATTTCAAAGGAATAGTACTGACAGGAACTGATTTTGAAGAGTAATGGTTCTGACCAATACCACTCTAGCATCAGCTTCTTCTGTTGACAAAGCTTGTCTTGATACCTGCTCCCACTTCTGACAAATTCTGTTTAGCCTCAACCTACTGGAGGGTGTAAAATCTTTGTAGGCTGTTTAAAATATTTGTCTGATTGTGTCAGCTTCTGAGGCAGCCCTGCTTGCATTCCCCTTCTGGATGTGCTTCGGGAACAGGCTGTTACAGAAGCAATCTTTTTTCAAGCAAATACAAGTGCTATACAGCATCCACCATGAGATATCATCTACTTTGTGGGATTAAACATTAGTCTTTATTTAGTAATTCTTCATATTTTCTAGTCGGTTGTTTCCCCAAGGTGAGAACTTCTTAAATACATAATTCTTACATGAATAAAACCAAATGTGCATAATGGCAGGAGAGAATCACAGCAGCCTTATTTGTTTTCTCTGGACTTAAAGCTCCAGAGAAAGCTCCGTGCTGTGGTCTTTAAGCCAAGGAGGTTTCGAAGGATGTGCTGTACCTAAACTCATGCTGACTGCCCAACAGAAGGCTGGACAAAGACAAGACCCACTCCCTGCATAGGACCTGCCCTGTACAGCTGCATTCAGCGCACTAACCTGTTCATCACATTCACCACTTGATGAGTTTTCTTGCTACAGAGAGGCATTTTCTTTAGAAAAATAACAGCAATGATGCCATAGTAATATTCCCAGATGCTGCAAATTCATGAAAATATTTTACACCACTACTGTAGAATACTGAATGTTACAAATTCTACCATGGGAGATTTTAAACAGCAAATGCATATCCAAGCTGGCAGCACTTTATTATCTGTTCCCCATAAGCATGGCTTTATTGCTTTATTTGTTATATGCTTCCATATTCTTCCTATTTCGGGAGCAGCATTTTAAAATGGACATTTTTCTAAGCATACTAATTGTTAAAATATATTGTGGTTTACCCTATTTTTCCCACAGGAACATAAGGAAGAGATAGTGTATTTTACATTACAGTGCTCTTGCAGCAAGATCGCTAGTTTCTGTGAAGGAAGTTTTGATGAAATTAAATAGGTGGAAAAAAATTTCATGGAGTGTGCAAATGAAACAGCCAGGAATAAACCCATTTATGCAAGACTCATGCTGAGAGTCTGATGAGCTTTGACAATTGGAATAAATTATTTTGTCTGAAAGGAGATTCCAGCCTTAAAAGACAGGACAACATTGAATCTTTCAACAGTTTTCATTTTTGAGATGAAACTAAAAAAGCTTTATAAAAAAGACCAGATAGTCTTGTCCTTATTGACCTCATGTCTGCACAGGGCCATCATGCTGTTCTTTAATATAGTCTTTTTGCCAGTTCATGCAGCAAGAATTCCATTATTGGAATTCAAGAATGGAATTACTTCTTCTCTGCCCAAGCAGTAGGAGGATCACTGTTGGCTCAGTGCACACGGGGCCTGGCTGGGGGCATGGCTCTGTGCACAGCCCAAGTCTGAACATTGTGCACAAGTGACACTCTGTAGCTAAACACAGTACACAGTAAGCAGAGGCAGGTGTCCCTTCCCCATGTCTCCAGTCCAAGCTTGGCAGATTATTTCCTCTATTTTCTTACATTCCTCTGCACCGAGTGACAGAGAGCAATAAGGTGGCTTTCTATTGTGCCAAGGGCCTTTTGTTTAGATTAGATGTGGCTGGGGCAAAAAATATTATCTTGCTGTATGTTGTACTATGTTTTATGGCACTACTGTAATGCACATAAGTAGTAATAAAAATATTTCAGTCGTTATTAATCATAGATTCAGTAGCATAAAATAGTGATATCTCTATTTGTCCTCTCCTAGTCCTAACACTTCTGGAAATCTTCTGACAGATTCCAAGTGCCTGATCTTCCCCCTTGTCTACATTGGCTTTCCACTGTAGTTCTTTCTGATTTATTGTCAGAGGAGAATCAAATCCACTACATGCATGCATGCATACATTCTTTCTTTTAATATTACTTCTTTGTGATATCTAAAAAAGATTCTTAAAATAACCTTATATTTCTTTACTTGGATCCAAATTCCACAGAAGACTGCAGAGAAACAAATGAAGAAGTTGTAGCTTTTAAAATGATACATTTATCCATTTATAATTTAATATGCATAAGCATCTATATCTATATTTAATATAATGGCATTCCTAAGACTAAAAATGGTATGTCAGAATTTAGTAAGTTACCAGTATTTTACCATTCCATTATTATTATTATTTTGTTTGGCAAGTATTTTCAAAGTGCATCCATATCAAACCATGTATTTTGTATTTTTCCAGGTCCCTGTAAAATAAATCACCCCCTGCCATGGCACAGAGTGAGCTCTGTGGGCGGTGGGATATTAATTCATGACAGAATCACAGAATATTCTGATATGGAAAGGACCCATCAGGATCATTGAGGCCTCCAGGGCCTGCACAGGACACCCCAAGAGTCACACCATGTGCCTGAGAGCATTGTCCAAATGCTTCTTAAACTCTGTCAGGCTTGGTACTGTGACCACTTCCCTGGGGAACCTGTTCCAATGCCTGACCACTCACTGGGTGAAGAAACTTGTCTTGGTATCCAACCTTAACCACCCCTGACACAACTTCAGGCCATTCCCTCGGGTCCAGAGAAGAGATCAGTGCCTGCCCTCCCTCTTCCCCTCACAAGGAGGCTGCAGACTGCGACGAGATCTCCCCTCAGTGTCCTCTTCTCCAGGCTCAACAAACCAAGTGATCTCAGCCCTTCCTCATACGGCTTCCCCTCCAGAGCCTTTGCTGTCCTCATGGCCCTCCTCTGGATGCTCTCTAATAACGTCTTTCTTATCCTGTGGCACCCAAACCTGCCCCCAGCACTCAAGGTGAGGCCACCCCAGTGCAGTGCAGAGCAGGACAATCCCCTCCCTTGCCCAACTGGCGATGCTGTGCCTGATGTCCCCAGGACACGCTTGTCCCTCCTGGCTGCCAGGGCACAGTGACTCGTGTTCAGCTTACTATTGACCAGGGTCCCCAGGTCCCTTTCTGCATCACTGCTCTCCAGCATCTTGTTCTACCATTCGTTGTCTACACACTACCAGGGTCGCCCCCATCCGAGGGGCAGAATCTGGCACTTGCCCTTGTTAAACTTCATACAGTTGGTGGTTGCCCATCTCTCTTAATTTTTTGAGTTCTCTTTGCAGAGCCTTTCTGTCCTCAAGGGAGTCAATAGCTCCTCCAAGTTTAATGTCCTCAACAAACTTACTTAGTATTTCTTTGAGTCCGGCATTCAAGTTGTTAATTAGGATGTTCAAGAGAACTGAGCTGAGGGTGGAGCCCTGCAGAACCCCACTAGTAACAGGTTGACAGCTTGATGTCACCCCATTCACTGTAACTCATTGTGCCTGACCAATAAGCCAGCTGCTCACCCATCACATGATGTGTTTATCCAGCTGTGTGCTGGACATTTTGTCCAGAAGGATCCTGTGACAGACAGCATCAAAAGCTTTGTTGAAGTCCAAAAAGATTGTCAACTGGCTTCCCTTCATCAACTAGGTGGGTTACCCTGTCGTAGAAGGAAATCAGGTTTGACAAGCAAGGCTTCCCCATCATGAGGCTGTTCTGGCTGTGACCGATGATTGCCTTGTCCTACAGATGTTTTTCAATACTTCCCAAAATAACCTTTTCCAGGATTTTACTAGGCACCAAAGTCACATACTGGAGTAGCTCCTTCAATTACAAATCCAAAGCAAATGTCACATAGAATGTACAGTAAGTACTTTTCTTTAGAGAAAAGGTGTGATTAGTTGGTATACAGTATTTTATTAAGTCACTAATGCTAGAAATTATCTATAGTAATTAATAGGTATATTAAGTGAATAACTAGTAACTGTATGAATAAAAGGGATACAGTTAAATATGGATATGTTTCTTGGGGTTTGTTAGCTAAATCCTTGAGGTGGGAAGCTCTTGTCAGGCAATACTATCTGTCCTTTAAAGGATGTAATCCAAAAGCAATGTAGATAGTATCACCTGGGGACTGGTTTATACACAGGAAGTTAAACGTGTGTGCTACACGTCTGTCTGACTCATGGATTGCTTACTGCTGGGTTGTCTTTCATGGTTGACATTCAAAAGGAAAAGACTGCAGGAGCCCATGAAGGGTGGTATTTTCAATCCATTTAACTTCACTGTCATTTCATGGGATATTACTGTAATTGATTATTCATATGTATCACACAATCATTTGTCAATAACACCAAATTGTCTGTTCATCTAATGAGGCACTGAATTGAGATGAGCTATAATTAATAAAATTATAAAATAATCAGATGATGAATGGAGAAAATTCCATTCTGAAGCATAACATTTATTCTACAGACTTTTTAATGTGCAGTGCTGCAAGAAGCAAGCGAAAAGCAATATTGCGATCTGTATCTTGTTCAGCAGTAGTGCTTGGAGTGCTGGTGTGATCTGCGATTTTTCTTAACTGCTTCAAATAACTGAATGTTTCTTGCTGTGAAGAAAATCTGAACTATTGCTACCATTCTAGTATGAAAACATCAGTAAGAACTGGATGATTCTGGATATGTTGGAGGAGAGAAGTTTCTGATCTCTTTTTTTCCCTAGCATTTCCTGAAGCACGCCTTGTGTGTTTTGCGTAAGCTCATTTCATTGCCTTTGACGTTTATTTGCTACAGCTGACCAACCTCTAAAATTAAGGTCCTATTTTGTTAGTACCACTAAAACCACAGGGAGCCCAGCAGAATAAAGGCAAATATTGGTGAGGGTTCTCCTGCAGAAAATGCCTTTTAGTGTTCTTATTTACGTCAGATACCATCAGCAAAGGAATTTTTATAGTTTTAGTTATAGAAAATGAATTCATTAGATCACATCAGAATATCTGCTTAACACAAAGGCATTAATGCTGTTTTCACAGTAGCTACAGCTGGTACTGACAGGTTGGGTATAGCCAGGATTTGGGAGAGAGGATGTGTCCCTGTCACTGGCCCACATATTCCTAGCTGTGGCATAAATCATCTCTCTGCCCATGTTTTCCTTCGTAGCTTGTTTAGACTTACGGCAGTGATTTTTCCAAGTTCAAGGTTAGGTTGTTGTTGTTAACTACCACTTTTAAACTGCCCCTGAGACCCCACCAGCTCATCTCTTTATTTTGGAGCTCTTCATGTATTCCCTTCATTCATTGTGCTGCGTATGTGTCCCTGTAGTGAAAGGAAACCAGAGACTGGAATTGTTCAGAGCCCAGCTATGTGTGCACAACCCCTCTGTGTGTACACCTTACTATGGCAATGCAATTAGCAAGGAGCAAGGTCAGTCTCAGCTTAAATGGCAGCTCCATAGACCACAATAATGACTAGCAATTAATATGTATAACTTTCCATTGCAAGTTTCAGTGAAGACAAGCAAGCATCATTTAAGTTGTCTTTAATGCCAGAAATTCTATAAGCAGAAAATTTTCTACTATAAGCTCATATATTAAACCCTATATTTAAAGCAACTGTGCAGTTAGGAGAATGTTATTTTCTGCATATTTACTATGAATTAGATATATTTCTAGTCCAAACTATGAAATTAAGTGCCTCATAAGAATTGTTTGTTTTTTTCTTACATTTCTGGTTTTGTTTGTTTTTTTTTTCCCTATTGTAAAAGCTTGCAATTAACACCACACTATCACAACTAATCTCTGGGAAGATATGCCAATGCAGAGGTGAAAGTAAAAATATCTGTGCTGTGAACTAGTTCTGGCACTGAACAACTGAAGCAGTTTTTCAGAACTAAAAATAAACCTCTGTTGAGCACAACTCTGTACATTTCCATGCTAACTTGAGCAAGCTGTTTCTTGATGGAAAAAATTTTAAAATAAAAATTACTGATGTCAAACAGGTAAATGGTGAAGACAAAAGAAATTTCTGTTGGGGAAAGATCATAATGATAGAGATAGGAGGGCTGATGTTTCAAATCACAAAAGTCCTTTTAATCTTATATGCTATTTTTGATGTGGTTTTTAAAAGTATAGTGTAAAATGTCTGCAATGGATAATTGGACAAAACAAAAACTTTCTATCTTTTGGATATTTCCTGAAGAAAGGAATTATTATCTTGTCTCGTGCAATACTATCTATTTCTCTAACTTAATTTCTTTTTAATGTTGCTAAGTGCTTGAACTCCATAGTATAATTTCTGAAACAATTTATCTCTTACTTATTTGTGTCATAAAATAAATTATTTTAACATTTGCTTGATGCTTTTTGTGTGATTGTTTTTTTTTTTTTTTAATGAAAAACATAATAGGGACCATTTGACTGATTGGTGTTTAAATTCTTAGTCACTATAACTTAAATTTTACTCTATTTTTCCAATGACAGGAGCTCTGACAAAATTATAAAACTATTAAAGTGATCTAAATAAAATGAACTGCAATAATATAATAATTTTTTTAACTAAATCCCTATCATGAACATCTTTCTTTTTAAAAGAAGGTTTGTGGCTTGGCACGATGTGCTTATGAATGAACCTATGCCCTAATTCTCAGTTATGTGTGGACACATTAAAACCTGTGACAATGCCAGTTCTGTGTAAAGCAGTTATGACTGAGACCACTGCTGTTGGGACAAGTGGAACTTGGTGCCTGTGTGCCTTCTGATACTGCGGTAAGGTTCAAAAGGAAAACACCCCTACAGAAGAAGAGAAATGGAGCTTTCATTTATTCCCTTGGTGACTGCAGTGAATTTTGTTCTCCTTTACTGCGGAGAGAGCAGCAAAGCAGCCTGTTACCATCACACATCTCCCCACGCTGACAGCTGGCCGAATTGCCTGTGCTCCACGAGCAGCCTGGCTCGGGGCTCCCCCGCTCCAAGGGGTGGAAGGAGGTGACATACTGCCCTCTCCCCCTCCCCTGCTCTGGCCCTGACTGCTTTGGTCCCCAGCCCAAAACCAGGATTAGCACTGGCATTGTCCTTGCAGCTTTCCTGCTTGTTCACAAAGCTCTTGGCCTTGAAGCCTTGAGCAAAGGATGTGAACAAGATCATACAGAAACTATTCCAGAGAAGAAGGAGTGATTCACTCCTGCAATGTGGAATGTTATGAGAAGCTGTCTTCTTTGGATTAAGGAGTTTAGCTGTTTGTTCTGCTGTAGTGGAAAGCACCTTTGCAAAGGTCATGTGAACACTGTCCTGAATCCTGTGCACTGTCATAAAGCAAATTAAAGTGTTGATTAGCATGGAAAACCACAGTGAGAACTTCCATTTTCTGTAAGAGATCAGTGTTCACGAACTAATTTTACCTTTTGGGATACAAAAAGGAGTCAAGTCTCTGATGCTCATCAGCTTTGCAACAGGTTCAAATTCAAAAAAGATCAGCTGATTTCTCCAGGTTTCTAAGGTAAATGGAGTAGGCTTATATTTTATGAATAGTTTTTATGTATGAATGAAACATTAAACCGAGAATGTGTCTTCTCCATGCTGGGAATGATCATTATGCAGTCTATTTCCCATGGGCTGGTATTTGTCCAGTGTCCTCATTTGAAATACTACTTCTGCATACTCACTACAAAGATAGAATCAACTTCCTACAATTCTCATAAATTTAAGTGCAGAGGAATATGCGACCAAGCACATACAGAGGTTTTACTATCGCTGGCACCTATTTGCCTTGGGTTTCAATCTGTCTGTAATTTGTAGCTCCAGAGCTGCTTCTCAGTATTATTGCCTGTGATTCTGAAGATGTGGGTTTACCACATGCTGTTGTGATTGCTGAGGGAAAAAACACCTAGTTTTCACAGAAAAAAGGTCCAAGTCACAAGTGAGTAGAAATTAGAGTAACACTAAAAGTGTACCCCAGATATGTCAATAGAGAGCAGATTGTAACATTCTTGTCAGCTCATATTTGCCTTTTACCATTTTAGTATGTTGTTTATGAATGCAGGTAAATGAGCTGGAGAGGTGACTTGATGAGTACTGGGAATTTGACAAGTACCATACCTCAGCAGGGAACAGTCCACCAGTATGTGAAAGGTGATGTCTTCATCATCTCCAAAGGGCTTTTCGTTCTGAATAACGAGTAATACCATTCTCACAGGTAACAGAAAAGGCGCAAGGCTAAAGAGGAATGTCAATGGTTAAGAACTGACCTGAAAAATGGGTGTAGAGTTGATACTTCAAATATAGGTGCCGGCATGAAAAAAAGAGTAAGAATATGATGAGAATAAAAAACAACACTGGAGTCAAGGCTGGCATTGCTCATGGAACAGATGGAAGAGGTGGTGGATGAAAAAAAAGATGATCAACGCTGGTATTATAGTTTACTGCAACAATCCAACACATTTGAATTAGCTGTGCTCCACAGAAGGAATGGGGAGTAAAATATGAGGGCAAAACCAAAATAACCATAGGGAAAAGGAGATTCTGATGGCAATGTGTTGGAAAACCAGATGGAAATCAGTCAAGAAAGGAGACAGCAAAGAAGAGAAGTAGCAGGTAGGCAGGGGAAAAATTAGGACAGGAATAAGAAATGTATCCCTTGGGTCTGAGACAAAGCAATGTAAGTTTGTTATACCACTGAAAAAAAAAAAAAAGGAAAGATTTGCCAGACAAGAATCAGGGATTTAGCATGCATAGTCTAATCTGAAAGTGTTCCTTTTATATTTTTCCAGAGGCTTAATAATGTAATTTGCTATAATCTCAATAGAAAAAAAATGAAGTAATCTATAGTAGATTTTCCACACACACGGTTAATTCAGCATATACTTAAGTGATATCATTGGCAAAATAAATAAAAATTTCTCCAAACAGAAAGAACACAAGTAGCTCAAATAAATATAGTAAATCTCAAATTGCTATAAATTTCTCACAACAGTTATCTAAGCTAGTAACAAATTGCACTGTCACAGCTACTACACAGCAAAGGGAAGTGACAGCTGTATGATTATTACTAATTATTTTACATTAGTTATACCAGAAGGGTCACGATGTTGTTTTTTCCATCATCAAAATCACATAATAGAAGGTAACCTAAGTTATTCCTTAGAGCATGTCCTCCCTGGGTGCTGTTAATGGGAACAGTGCATGTTTGCTAATCAGAACAGGAAGCAGAATGAGCATGGAAGATCAGGACGTACTTTTTATTTTTAAAAAGACTCTTGAGATCCAGAGTGAACATATGGGACTACACACTTCAGAGAAGATTTGGAACTTGGAACCTTCATTTGTATTTCCTCTTTATTTACATCTACTGGTATTTGAAAAGGTTCTGCAGATTTCAAAAATCCAAAGACAATAATCTTTTTTGAAGGGAACTATTTATTTGATCAGCCATGGAATCAAAGGATTCATACGTTGGTAAAGCACTTTTGCATCTGCACATTTTGAGATTTTTTTTATAATGAAGAAGATAACAAAAATAATTCTGAATATAAAACCCAAAGACTGATTGAGTAAAAGGCCAGAAGGCCCACTATAACCATTTAGTCTGAGCTCTTGCCAAGGACCTTCTAAGGATTTAACTTTTTTCAACTAGGATTTTTAGAAAAGAGTCTGGTTTTAACTGAGCATTTTGCAGGGCTGAGGAATTTGTTACACGGCTCAGCATATGACTGCATGGCCAATGACACATTACTAAAACAGCAAACAAAAGATAAACTTTATTTCTAATCTGAATGTGATGAATATCGACATTCAAAACTGAGTTTTTTACTCCATCTCCTCAAATGTTTTATATTGTTGAAGTTACTTTCCTGAAGCATGTACTCTATGTCATCAAGCCGTTCCTGAACTATCTTTTTGGTAAGTATATGGAGTGATTGCTAAATATTTCTGAGCACAAGGCAAAAATTTCCACTTCTTCAGTCTTTTCCAAGTTTCTTTCTGCATCTCGTATTCAACTGCTAAAACATATGAACATTTAGTTGTACTGCAGCCACTGTCTCAATCAGGATTGTGCCAGGATGAATTGCAGAGGAAATTTATTCCTGATAAATTTTACTTCTGATAAGCACATATATCAGCTCCTTTTTACTTCCTCACCAACTTCTGCCTTACATTCAGAATGTCCATTAGACAATATTAATTTGTTAAATCAAGTATAGCCATGATTCTTTGCAATAAGTAGCAAACCTCTCCTGGAGTTCTAAGGAATCAGGATTAAGCACTTAGGCTTTTCAGGGGTCTGACATCTTATTATTCAATATCTGGTCTTCTGTCATCTGCCATTGTTTTCATTATTATTGCACTGCTATGTTCCTTTCAACAAGTGATTGATGCTCATTATTAACAGTCTCCCTGTTGATGCTTTCTTCACATTCTGGACTAATCCATTTTTATATGAGCTCCTTTCATGGATTTAGAAGAATGCATATAAGACTATAATCTTCTGTTTTTAAGAATACAATCCCTTACTTACCTCTTGCTAGATTCTTTTCCCTTGAGCAAAAAGTATTGAATGTGATTCCCAGTAATGTAGTCTGATTTTCTCATGCACAGTGTTAATGAGTATGCCTATTCTTAGTACACGGTCATAAATTACTATCACCTATAAATTTCTTTTTTCTCCTTTGCCCACTTGCATCTTTTTGATTAACACAGGATTTTTATAAAAAATCGAGGGTTGAAGAAGGCCTTTTTTAAAATTATTGACATTTTTCACTGTTACTAAATTATGATTAAACTGTTTCCTTGCTGATCGACTAGCCCATGCTGTCCTTTTGTACTTACTCATATCAGTTGAAACCTTTTATTTTTCCCTGCCACACCAACAGTGGAATATGGTCACACAGTTTGACTTTTTTTTCTACATCTTCTGACTTTTTTCTACATGTTCTGACATGATCACACAAATTTAAAGCACTGCACACACACTGTACATGATGCATACCTATACATGCTCACAATTCTGAAATGGAAAAATATGCATTAGAAAATCAACAGCCAGAGTGGTATCAGCTGGGATTGCCATGGCAGCTGTTACTAACTCACTACAATCTGTACAGAACTCCCAGCTGTAATTGGCAATTACCTTCTTACGCAGATCACTTTTATTTTATCCACCTGCTATGCTATATTCTGTATGTCTTTAACTGGGAACATGTAGTAATGACACTGTCATGAGAGGGATTGGGCTCAGGACCTTCATCTATAAATTCTTTGACTCAGGTGAGGTTGCTCATTCTGTAGTGCCCGCTATAGTGGGATCCAAACTTAGTATAGCATTTATCCGTGCATTAGTATAAACAATAAAATAACATTTTGCTGTCTAAGCAGCTAAAACGTGCATCACCATGAATTGAATTATTTTTACTGTTCTGACAAAGGTCTTGTTGCACATGTGGACTAGCACTGTTCTCTATAACACAAAAAAACCCAAACCCCCAAACCAACAAATAAAACCCCCAAAGCCTCAAATAACTGTTTAAAGATTTAAATCCTTTCCATAACTGTAAATACAGCTAATTCAAACAATAGGATTCTTCTAGATTTCATTTTTATGCCTTACACCACCCATTTTTTTAATATTTTAGTTCATTATAATGCATAATAGAAAATATGATTTTTTGTTTTATTATAACGTATTAAAATACAATCTTCAAGCTGAGATCTTGACTTCATTTTAACCTCATTTGTAATACATAAGGGAATGCTTTAGGTCTCAGTAAAAAAAAAAAGCGTACAATTTATTGATGCTGTTAAAGACTGGCAGTGTTACACTGAAGTATTTATTAAAAGTAAATGTCTGTACATCTCATTGTCCAGGATGCAGTGGGGACTACCTGAATATAATCTTTCTTCTGATAGCTTAATCTGTTGATTGTCACAGTGACTCTGCCTGCCCCTTTCACAGAATTCAGCAGTAGGTTTTACCATGGAGTGCAAAACGTGACTTCTGGGAGAGACCAGGCTGAGGGAGAGAGCAAGGAAGGGCTGTAGCAACCCTGCAATTCCACCCAGATAAGCCCATAGGAGCTGTATGCTCAGGATGTTACAGCTTGCTCTCTTTTACAGGCTCATCTCATTTTGTGGGTGAGAGAGAGAAGATGAGACAAGTAAAGACAGAAGCTGGTACAGAATTTCCTGGTGAAATGACTCAAATGAAACAAAACTCATCATGAATTAGTGATGAGTAAAGGGCCTCAAATTGCCTACTTCCTATGTGTTCAGGATATGTACTCATATCGACATCTGAATATCTGAAGCTTTGACACCCTCCTCCTGGAAAGGAGAATTAAAACAATTTAATAATAATAATAATAAAAAATAAAAAAGGGGAAAGGAAATGCAATTCAAGATCAGTATCCTTTCCTATGTGGATATTTCCCATCATGGAAATTTATCTAAATATAAATTAATAAAAAATATTCCAGAAGTTATCACTTAATTACAAATTCATTGTCATGGTCACAGGAATGCTACACTGCCTTTTCTTCTATAAAATATATGTGTATGTGTGTGTGTGTGTGTGTGTGGTGCACAGCAACAGACTTCGTGCCAAACTGAGAAATGTTAAATTTAGCTTGCAGTAAATAGCATGTCTAGCTAATACAGCTGGAACCCATCTTGGAAAGAAAAAAAACCAAAAAAACCCGTTATGCATGAAACTGAAATATCAGAATAGCCTTAACCCTTCCTGCATATTAACTTCTATGGTTTGGGTACAGCAGCTAAAACAAAAAATAAAAAATTGATTTTCAGGTGCATTTGTGAGGTGGCTCCATCCCGGGGAAGGCCGGCGAAATAAATAAATAAATAAATAATTAAATACCCCCCCCCCAATAAATAAATAAATAATCCCGGAGAAGCGGGGCCGCTGTCCGCGGTGCTGAGGGCCGGCGGGCGCGCGGAGGGGCGGGGCGCGGCGCGGAGGGGGCGCGGCGGGCGCGCTCCCGCCGGGGCCGGTTCCGCGCAGGCGCCGCCGCCGCCGCCTCGCCGGGAGCGCCGCCCGCCCGTTGAGTGCGAGGAGCGCGGGCGAGCGCGTGCGAGGGCAGGGCCGGGCCGGGCCGGGCGGCGGGAGCGCAGCGGGCACAGCCGGCACCCCCAGAACCCCCACCCCGCGCATCGCCGGGGCCGCGAGCAGCACCGCAGCGGCGGCGGCAGCAGCTCGGACAGCGGCTTCTCCCGCGCTCGCCCCGGGGCTCTTTTCGTTCCTTCCCTCCCGTGGCTCGCTTGCTCCCGCCGGCCGCTCGCCCGGAGCGCACGGGATCTAATTTGCTGACGAGCGCGCTCCGCGGAGGAGAAAGAGGAGGAGGAAGAAGAAAGGGCTGTTTCCGTGGCTTTGTGGATGCTCTACTTTTCCTGGAAATGCAAAAGATTATGCATATTTCTGTCTTCCTGGCTCCTGTGTTGTGGGGACTGATCTGGGGGGTCAATTCTAACAGCATACAGATCGGTAGGTGCCCGCATTTGGGGCGGCATTTGGGATCTCCTCCCGGCGGATCTCCCGATCCCTCATCCCCGCCGGTGTCACTCGGGCATTCCTGTCATGTCGCCTCGCGCCCGGTCCCACCGCGGTGCCCGCCAGGCGCCAGCGAGGTCCCCTCGCCTTTTCCCCGGCCATACCGCCCGGCCCCCGCGGCCCCCGCCGCGGGACGGAGCCGCGGCCGGGAGCGCTCCGGCAGCGGCGCCCACCGAGCTCCGCGCCCAGCCCAGCCCCGCGGCGGGCACAGACCTGGCCCCGGCACCGCTCCGCCGGTGCCCCCGCCCGCTTGACGCGTGTGTGTTTCCCTGCAGGGGGGCTGTTCCCGAGGGGCGCCGATCAGGAGTACAGCGCGTTTCGGGTAGGGATGGTTCAGTTTTCCACCTCGGAGTTCAGGCTGACTCCCCACATCGACAACCTGGAGGTGGCCAACAGCTTCGCCGTCACCAACGCCTGTGAGTAGCGGGCGCTGCCAGCCTGCCGTGGCGGCGGGGGCGGGGCGGCTGCGAGCGGCGCGGCGGGGGTGTGTGTGTGTGCGGGGGTGTGTGTGTGTGTGCGGGGGCGTGCGGGGTACGTGTGTGTGTGCGCGGAGGTGTGCGGGGTGTGTGTGTGCGGAGGTGTGCGGGGGGAGCCGCCCCGCCGCCGAGCAGGTGTGGGAGCGCCCTGCCCCGTGGGAACGGGGCGCGGGTCTCCCTGCGCCCCCCCAGCCCTCGGGGAGGTGTAAAATGGTTCCCGGCGGCTCCCCCCGCGCGTTACGTAAGGCTGCGCGGCCCCGGGGCTGCCCGCAGCGCTCCCCCGCCGCCCCGGGGCTGCCCGCGGGCTGCGGAGCCACCTCGCTACCGACGCGGGCAGCCCCGGGGCCCCCTCTGGCCAGCAGCCGAGGGGGTGCGGAGCGGGCGGCTGGGGGCGATCAGCCATTTTACGCCGCGCCGTGCTGCGGGCTCCATCTCTCCATCTCGCCCCCCGCCTGGCGCGCTCATGGGTGGCCGCGCTCACCGCCCCCTCAGCCTCGCCGGGAGCCCTCCGTCCCCGCGGCTTTCCCGGCGGGGCAGTGCCCCGGCTCCGCCCGCGGCTCGGCAGGGCCCGGCCGCACGCGTGCCGCGGGGCGCGGAGCACATGCCTTGCGCGGCAGGCGACGGGGAAGGCGGGGCGGGGCAGCGAGGTCGTGGCAGCGCCGAGAGAGGAGCCCCCGGGCGGGGCGGCGAGTCCCGTAGCGCTGTGCGCTTCTGTCTCCTGTCGCTCGGCGGCCGCCCCCGGCAGCGGACCGGCGGGTGCCGTGCGACCCCCGGAGCGGCGGGGCTGGCCGGGCGGTGCGCGGCCGGGCGTGTGGCCAGTGGCGGCCGCGGCGAGGGGCTGCTGGCACTGCCCGTGCCGCTGGTGAGAGAGGGGAGCCGGGGTCAGCGTTCCCGGGGCCGTCAGGGGTGCCCGCCTTTGCCTCGCTGCCCCCGCTGCCGCACGTGCCCGGTTCAGGCGAGCCCGGAGCCCCGCGGCGGCGGGGAGAGCGCTCGGTGCCGTGCCGGCCGCTCCCGCCCAGCGCCGCGCTCCCCACAGGCGTTTTCCCGTCCTTCCCGGGAAAAAGGCGCAAGGGACACTGAATCTGGAGGTTAGCTGTCAGCGGGAGCAATTTCCCTCCATTGGCGACCTCTTTTTTCCCCCCATTCAGCTACCTTGTGGTAGGTGCGGTGGTGCTGAAGACGGGCGGCTTGGCACAGACACTGGGATAGGTGGTGCAAGAGCTCAACGCAAGAAGCTTTCAGTGCCATGTGTGAGGGTAGGAGGCTATAGCATACATAGCTGAAGGCAAAAAAAGGTTATCAGCCACAGTAAAGCTAAGTTGTTATCTTTACAAACTGCTTGGATAGTTCTTCCTTTCTTAGGTAATGGGGTGGTCATTATTTGCAGATGATGTGACTTGGACTGTTGGTGAAGTAAGTGTAGCAGTTTATATGGCATTCTGCAAAAATGCATTCTTCAGTTCTGTTAACAAAACCCTGAAAATAGGTTTTGCAAAACACCAGATACTTTTCCTGCTAGTACTAGAGATGAGCCTAGTCGCCTTGTCTTTGAGAAAGTAAAGGTTACGTATTTTTCTCCCGAGACCATCAAGTGCTTTTTATCAGTGTTTGTGTGCACATATTAGCCTCGTTGTCTTCCTTGGAGAACTTTTACAACGCTCAGATTATATGTGTAGGCTGTAGACTGCAGTGGTGGACTTTGAGGCTTCCAGCAGAACGGAGATGCTGTCCACGTTTTGGATTTTCCTTTGCCTGAACCTCATCCAAGGCTTCAATTTTCAAGCAGTTTGAAGAGCTCCAAATTAAGACATGAACATGTACTTGTTTTTCATCACCTCGGTTATTACTGATGGTTTAGTCAAGTTATCTTGTGGGTTGGATTTAATTAGCTAGTAAAGCATATGCTAAAAATATATACAGTATCCCCTTGATTACCTTCCCAGAAGGGTTTAATTGGAGAACAAGGAGTACTGAAGACAAATATTTGGTGTACAATGAGTAGAATTTAGGTGCTGATTGCAGAGCACTGCATGCACAAACGGTTAAGAAGGATACACCTTTTTTTGTCCCCTCTGTGCTTGTTCTCATTTGAAATACTGTACATTCTGCAGGTTGGTTTTTTTGGTTGGTTTTTTTTTGGGGGGGAGATATGTTCGGTTTTTTTATTTCCAGAATAGTGTATAAAGAACTTGTGCCCAAAACCAGTGCTATGAAACAATGCAGGTGTAAAAGAAGGTCGCAGAAATGTAGGATAATATGAATCTGAAAACGCTTCAGTATTTACCCAGGTGTTTCACTCCAGAAAGGTGAATGTCCTTCACAGAAATGTGGTGGCTGGCTTATACCATCATAGAAGTGGTGGCCTTTCTCTGCCCCAGATCGACCACTGAAATATTTTGGCTCTTGATTGAAACCCCTGAACCAGCCGTGTTTCAGGCTGCAGAAGCTGCAGGGCACAGCCCTGCCAGCTTCTCCTGACCTGGCACCCGCAGGTGGCAGCCGGCAGCGCCCGTGGAGCTCGGCCTGCCTCCATCCCACCCCTGGCAGCTTCAGGGAAACAGCACTCTACTCCATCTGCTTTAAAAACAAACAAGCAAACAAAAAGCCCACTGTAAAAATATGTAAAAGTCTTCAAACTAATTATCAGCACTTGCTCAGAATTTGTTGTTGGAGCCAGTGGTTTTTAGATGAACTGGTATTGCTGGTACTACTTTTAAGTTAGGTTCCTAAACTTCAGAAAAGAGGGAGATGATGCTCATGTACCCCTGAGTAATGTTCCAAGCAGTAAGACTACTCAATCATTTAAAGGTGACCAGAAAATGGGTTTAGCAGTGGAGTGGATAGCTGTGAGTAGGTAGCCTTAACTCACGTGATGACTTGCACTTCAGTGGGAATTTCACATCATCATGAAGAGATTGTGTCATGACGTGTTGCATGACAACAAATTGGGCCAAAATTCTACTGATTTTGACCAAGGTGAATGGGGCCTGGGAAACCTGGGAAAGGGACAATAGTCAATTATGTTCAAAAAGTAGCCATAAAAATAGTCACTTTAGTTGTTGGACTGTATCAGCGCTGCAAAGCTGTGTTGACACGTCATTGGGAGTAGCTGCTGGAGACTAATTGCAGTTTGACACTTCATAAGTCAGCATCACTAGGAGGCTTAATGGTTTTGATTGAGAGCTGGTGCGTGTTTTTTTCAGAGTAATGGCACAATTAAGAGCAGTGTTTGCTGCCATGACTGCTGTTATACCCTTCAAGAGAAATGGGCTGGGCTTAGCACTGTGTGAGAATTCCTGGTTCATTTGAACACAGCCTCCTTGGTTCTGTTAGTTTGGTTTAACAGCTGGAGCAAAGGTATGGCAGTGAGGGCAATTCATAGGGCAGAACTGGAACATATCCAAACCACTGGACTTCATTGTCTTTCAGTACAGTGTAATTGAGTGTAGTCTAATTGGAGGAGTGCTGACCATCAGTAATAACAGATTTTTTTAAAAGTTTTTAATTCTGTCAAAACAAGAAAGAAGGAAACTGATGGAGATGAAATTCTTTGCTCTTAAATCTGCCCACCCAGCAACTTCAGGGGTAGTTGTATTGTGTACTCACATATTTTAGCCCTGAAAGGATATTGGAGTCACTTAAAGAGATGTTTCCGATGGAGTACTATAAAAATGCCATAATGGTAACAAGTTTTTCATACAGTAGTTTGAGCACAGAGGTAATATATGTGCAATCTTGGATGTTTAATCCTGCTGGCTCAAGAGCCAGTGTTGAGCTTTTCTGTTTTAAATCAAGTCTTACAGCTCTGCAGGGATCACTGCACCACGACATTGTGACAAGGGGATGCTGATTCATGCATAAACCTTAGATCCTTTCATTATATCTTCAACCAGCAGCTTTGAAAACCTATGAATATCTGGCATGTTTCAACATGGCAAAGGTTTCCTCAACCATTTTGGAATATAATGCTATAGTTTCATTCTTAAAGAAATAGCATTGAGCCTATTGCTGGCAAAAGGCTTAAAGTATAAGCAAAAAAAAAAATACCCTTTAACGGGAAGGACGGAAAAAAATTTAGATGTGTTTATTTGAATTAAAATTACTGTGGACCAAACCTAAATGTATTTCACAATAAATTATTAGAATTGATTTTAAGGAAAGGAGGAATTTATTAGCTGCTTGTGTTTCAGTTCATTTGTATTCCTGGTTGTTCTCATTTCCTTTTCACTATAAAACATTTCTCAGGCTCAGTGAGCAGATGTGAAATAGGTTCTATGCCTCCTTGTAATTAAAATGGTCAGGATCAGATGGGTTTCTGCAGTAAAATGATACAATAAAACCAGGATGTAGCCTACAGTGATTTTTTCCTCTGATTTTTCTTCTCTCAAAACATTTCTCCTTTCAAAATTGATCTCTGTTGCAAACTTTACACATTCTTCTACTCCTGAGAGTTATTCATAAAGAAACCTGGGGTATTTATTGTGTGACCGTGCTGTCCCTGCTGTGCATCTTTGTGCCTGGCTCACAGACCATTTTCGCACAGCCGTGATCCAGAACGTGGGCAGATACAGAAACAACAGTTTTCTCTTGCCTACTTGACTTTTCAAATTCTTACTATGTGTTTATGGACAAAATTAATGCAATAACATCTGAAATAATTTACCATGCAATTTTGAATACAGTATGAATATATATTTTACTCTTAAAAATCTGAAAATGAGTTATGTTTAACAGTAATGTGTGAGTAGTATGGCAGTCAAGCCTTAAATGTGCCAATCAAGCTTGTAAATAAGCCAATATTATCAGTCAATTTCTTAAAAAAGTTAATGTGTTTATATGTGATTTTATTCATATATAACTTATGGAAATACAGTATTTTTTTTTTCTATTTGTGCTAATGAAAGTTTTAATTTGCACTGACTTCGATAGGTGTGATTGACTGCACATAGTTGGGGGATGTACTTAACTCTTTGTGTACATAAGACTTCTTTGCTATGTATCCAATGTGTGTTATGCACCCAAAGCAAGCACCACTGCACAAAGCGATGCTGTTACTGCTGATTTCATTAGCTCTTCTTTTTTCAACCTTCTCATGATTAAAATATTTTTGAGAATTAAGGCATATTTAACAGATAAATATTTCCTTTTGAGCAGTCGATAATTACTAGGAAAGTATATAATAGCTGGGAACATATTAGTTTGAAAATACATTAAATAGGTAAAGACTGTTCTGTTAACATTATTTTGAAAATTGAGATAGCATAATTTGTCAGGCATCTTCTGTAAAAACATGATTAAATTGTTAAAAACTGTTTTCATAAGGAAAATATAATCTTAAATCAATTAATAAAAATTGAATTAAAGTTCTATATGCTGATAGGACTAATTTTTAGGAAACTAAAAATAGGACATAACCCACAGTAAACATAAATGTGTATATGTACATATATAGATAGACATGTATGTGTGTTTATGCACATGTATGTATCAATGTACACGCATATGTGCTTAACAGAGTGAACAGTAGTTTATTTTGAATGCCAGATAAATAAAAAACAGGACATTGGTTAAACTCTACAATCCATTTTCTGAAGAGGATTATCTCAGAGCACTTACTAGTAAGCTAATTCATCTCTCTCAGTCGTGTTCTCATGCCTTTGAACCAGATGAATGAATTACTAATTTTTTATATTGAAGGCTCATTCCCATGTTCTGGAAGCAACATCACAACTCAAGCCAAGGAATGTCAGGTCAGGCTGAAAATAACACTGAAAGATAACCCAAGTAGGTAAAAAATGTAGTTTTATAGATCAAACTCTCTCTATATATGTGAATGGGCTTTTTGTCTGACAGTTAACTAGAACTTTTATATCTGAAATGAACAAGATTTGTCCCATTGTTTCTTAACTGATCACTGCATTTATCAGAACATGAATACAGTGGCATCTGCTTTTAGAAGACTGGGGGCAAGGGATTACTTCCTTTTGCCAAATAGGTTTCTGAAAAGGTATAAGGCAGAAGTCCACATGTTTTTATACCAAATACATTGTTTTGTGGAGCATCATTATTATTTTGTCTCGAAACCTTAATGTTTTCCTTCGGTAAGTTCATAAAAAGAATTTACATTGACTACAAGTTCATATTAAGTGTAACCTCGTTAAAACTGAAAAAGAGCTTTTATTTAAATTAGTAAATAATTTCAGTAATGAATTCTGTATGGATATGCAATAAGGAGTGAATAAAATAATCAGATAAACATAGTGAAGGCATACTGTGAACCAGCTCAACAGTAAAGAGTGCAAGCAGGTTTTAAATAACCACATGTTGAACAAATTCATCCTGAACCTTCTAAAATCAATAACTGTGCTTAAAATACAGCTATTGTATTTATTTGGGTGCACTGACAGAGTGGTATAGATGTCATTTGAAATACTTTTTCTTTGTCTATCTGTATGTGGGACCACCACAGAACAATTTTTACTTTCTAATGCAGTACTTCTATGCCCCTTATTTTAACAATTACTCCACCACAAATCTTTGATCATTTTTTTCTTCTTTTTTTTATTGTTTTAAGAAAGATTCTCAAATCACTCAGCTTATGGGAAGTTTGCCTTTCCCCCTATTTTGGAAATTAATATAGAGAGTTAACATTCCTGTCCTGAATCTGATTTAATGTACATATACCTAATGCATTGTCCAATGGCTAGTCACTTTATGAAAGTGTAAAAAGAATTTTGCAAGACAGCGATATTCACTGTGATTCTACAGCAAGGTGTGCTTCAGCTCCAGCTATTACTCTCTCCCACCATTTGCCCCCAAACCTGACTCAGAGAAATTAATGGGATTTTTAGAGGGTTGAAATGTTACATGCAGTTCAACTAAAGGTGACAGACTCAAGCTAAAGAAAGGTCTTATTTCAACTCTAATCTACTGTTTTATTTGATATCAGAGGAAAAATATTCAGGTCTATATTCATTATCTTAAATCAGTGTGGTTGTTTTGTATGTTTTAGGATGCTGGCTCTGTAATTGAATTGCCAGTCACTTCAGCTAGTACATGAATGACTTACTGGGCTTTATTATACATGAAAATAGCATCTTCGTCACTTAACTACAGAAGATAAGTGTTTTTGCATTTCTCTGTTAATTAAAAAAAAAGAATAGTTTGCCATTTGTGTTTTAAAATGGACATATTTTTCCCCAAGGATTCTTCCAATGAACAAGAGACGGGCAAAATTCTGTAAAATGTTCAAATGCCCTGACTCATAAATGCGTAGTCATACAACTGTTACAAGAGTTTCAGAGCTCAACAAGGAACAGGGGCTAATTCTATAAAATGTTCAAAATCAGTATATGAATGTGGGCTTACTATGCTATATCACCTATTCAGTTTAATCTCAATTTCAGATAGTTTTAATATTGGTAAAAAAACCCATAATTGACTCGATGTTTCAATTTTTCAGGCTGCTGTGGTTAAGGCTGTCATACCACTGTAATTTCTTCTCAGTATAAATGTGTTTAGAAGTTTACAAACATGACTTGGACTGGAAAAGATGCCTGTGTTTATTACAAATGGTATGAACTGGTTTTCTTTCACACATTTGAAGATTACAAACAACAGATTGTTTCTAAGCACATGGTATGATAGAAAATTTAAATAGCAATCTGGTAGGTAATGCAGAGATTTTTCTCATCATCTGTATGGGGAAGACTGCTTTCAGCGCTCATGACAGCAACAGGGCGAGAGCTCAGCAGAACAGCTTTGCAACTGCTTTGCAGCGTGAAGAAAGGACTTGTTTTCTTTGGTTTTCTGCCTTTTATGAATGTATTTAGAAATTGTAGGATTCTGGTTTAGATCCATAAAATTAAAACGTAATATGGGTTACCATCCCATGTAATGTGGATCTAAATTATTTGAATGGGTTGCATTTCCTTGTATATGTGTAAACTGTCTCAGAATGTCTGCAAATGTATGCTGATGAAGTAGGCTGTACAGCTCTGAACAAGCCAGATTAATTTGTTCAATAATCTCATAAATCTTTGAAATTGAGGTTGTTGAGGGTTAGCTTGCTCAAAGTGTTTCTTCCTGATACTAGTTATGAGTTGTTTTGTGACAAAATGTCTTCCAAGCCAAAATGCTGATTTATTTTTTTCCCCCTCTATGAATGTAGCAAATTCCATTACACTGTACTATTACAGTCTCAGAGGGGGTTCTTTGTACAAATGTGAGTTCTGGCAAGCAGCAAAATGTTCCTGTATGACTGTACCTTGGACAGAGACCTACTGCTACCTGAGAGTTTATTCCAGGTTTAATGTTTGTAAAGCAGGGTAAATAATTTGCATGGCTAGTTCATACCAGGCACATGCTTAAATAAACTATGCCAGTGCTTCTTACTGCAAAAGCAGAATTGATCCACGTTGGAATTACAGTGAATGGTTAGGAGAATGATAAAGAATGTAACATAGTTATTTTATTTGTCTTGTCCAAGTCAGGCAGAAGACTTGAATTTTAACCCTTTGTCTTTCATTTTCAAGTTGAATGCCCTTAGTGCCTGGACCATTTTTGTTTTGACAACAGAATCTCTGTCTATTACTCTTCTTCATTTCTCCTGCCTCAATTAGTTTTTGGTTTAAAAAACCTTAGTACTCCTACATTTTGGCTGGTACAGAAAGAAGGAAAGTAACTTTGAGATTTTGGAAGCAGGAGGACAATTTCTTGCTCTTTGTTGTTATGGTAAAGCATAGAGGGGAAAAAAACCTGTTGGGAAAATTCAGTTGTATTAATTTAAACAATTGTTCAACCAACAAATACTAGTGGGCTGGATTAATAACACAGCTTTAAACTTTTGAAACCATTTTAACTGAACAGTTGGAAATATAATCATATAATTTTATTATATTGAAAGACTAGATGGATTTGAGGGATCAGGAAGATGAGAATATGAGTCACTATATATTATATATTGCAGTATAAGTGTGGTTTTAATTTCACTCACAGCCTTACATCTGCTCCATCTGAAGGAGCTTTCATTTGGTGAGAGTGGAACATGCTGAAATTCTGAAAAGTCACAGCTGGAAAGTCATTCAGTCCTTTTACCAACTAATTGGATTTGTCGATGTATTCAGCAGCCTGATCCTATGGTCTGGAGTCCAGACCAATAAGACCAGGCTTTTTTCACTCAACCAAGCATCTGCTGATGGTAGTAGGAACACAATCAGATCCAAAGATTATATTAGTCATTTTTTCTGTATAAATGTGGAAAATGGATTTGGGGTTTTTTTGTATATGGAAAGAGGCAGAAGTGATACAATTCCTAAAAAGAGAAATATTGTTTGAGCACCTATCTGACCAATGCAGTATTGTTTCCAAACTTTCTGGTACATGCTCATGTAAGACCCCATATTTGTTTGGTTGTTTGATTGGGATTTCTTATGTGTTTTACACTTTCCTTAAGTTCTTTGACAGATTTCATTGTGGAAATCTTAAAAAAATTATTAGACTATTTTAACTCAATATAAATATGTAAGTAGACCTTCTAGCTAAAAATGGAAGAGTTTGGCCTATGCTTGTGTAGGTGAAGGGAAAAAACATAATGCTTACTCCTTTTTTTTGCATTTGATCTTGGTTGTTATTATTTAATGAATCTTTGCATAAGCTTGAAATTTTAGTTTTCTCTTAACTTCTACTTATAGTAAAATGTGTTTTAGCTTGACTTTATAAAGCTGAGTAGCATACTTCCACTGTAGAAGTAAGCAAGGATCTGTGGGGTGCAAATACCGATTTTATTGGCAAGTGAAGCACTTAATGTTTCTTTGAACTTATTTCTTTACTTCTATTTTAATATGATAAAACCAGAATGTATTCTTCAAGGTCTGCATTTGTGGAGGCACTTTAGATTCACTTGCAGTTAATATACCTGCAGACCCAGTTTGTGATATTCACCCTACCCTGTGTCACCTCCAGGGGCAGCTCCAGACAATGTGAGTGTCCTTTAAGTTCTGTGGCACATCTGGCAGCCTATGAAGGTTCTTCAGGTTCCCTGTTGTCTGAAATGGTGCTTGGATCATGTATTTTGTAACTTCAATAATTTCCCGAGTTTCCTGAGAAAAGAGCAAGTCTGTAAACACCCAAATGACTTCTAGTAGCTGTGACATTTTTGTAATACTGTTGCAATTAGCTGGTTTTTGTAGTGGACATGGATTGTATTAAGGTCATGACTTAGACATGCCAGATAAATACAGGTTCAAGGATGGTATATGCCTGTTCCAACACGTTGAAGAACCTCCAGCATTACTGCATCTAGTTTTGTTCTTCTGGAGATGCAGAAAAAAATCAGTGATTTCAAGATTTTTGTTTGCCTTTCTGTGTGGAACTGTTTCTGGCTTCATTTTGAACCCATGAATACAGTGGTTCTGTCACTATTGTGTCTTCTAGCATTACTTTCCATTTTCTGATACACAGAATCCTCATTTTCTGTGCCAGTGTTTGTTGCTTTATTTTGGATTTTGAGAACTGGCAGTTCAATTTTTGCATGTAACAATTTAGTTGTTACATGATATCTTGAGATGTATGTGTTGTGCTACATAGAAGCCATGTTATAAACTAAATATCAAAAGCCTTAAAAAGAAACCATGTTAGGAAAAATGTTCACTTGTCTTGCTCCTCCCTTCATATTGGTGATAAATTCAACAATGTAGGTTTAATTCTGAAGTTCCTTTATTTCTTTTATGGTTTATTTGGTGGGGTTTTTTCCTTCTTCTGTCCTCATAGTGCTTAAAACAATTATCCAAAACTAGTGTTGCTATTACTGGATTATTAAAAGACTATGAAAATAATTGTGTTAATTATTTAACTGTGACACATTGGTGGCTTCATAGCAAGAAATTTATGCCTTTAAAATTGTCTTATTTACTGGATGTCCTTTGAAACTTCCAGGGAAGCTAGCAATGTTCACATGGTTAACCTAGTCATTTCACTGTAGATTGCTTAGCAACTTTTGTGCACTGCAGTTGAATTGTATTTGCTTTTCATCTAAATTTTGTTTCTCTTCAAGAAAAAATCTGGCATTTTTTCTGTAGGGTATTTTTTTCCTCCTTTCATTTTTGCCAGACAGCTAAATGTATCAAAAGTAGCTGTTTCAGGAACCATAGTTCATACAGCTGAGGTTTGTCCTGCACATCCTTCCAAACTTTTAAGATGGGTCGGATGTGCACATTTCAATTTATGTTGCTTCTGGTGTTTCTGGGAATTTCTCATTCTGTAATCCTTGCTGGCTTTGTATACTTTCTATGAGTCCTTACCAGCTGTGGTGAATCTGCAGCTCTCTTCCATGCACTAGGCCAGTACTGACCAGTTCCCCAAGTGCTTTGGAAACTGTGGTGTGTGACACTGCCATGTTACACATATCTGACTGGGAACGTTCAAGAGTCCAGGTGTGGGTCAGAGATGGAAGCATCTGTGTTACCCAGACTCAGGGTTAGAATGAGGTGCCTCACAATGAAATTGGCAGCAGCACCTAATGGAGCAGACGCCCAGTCAGCCTGAGTGACAGAAAGCTGCTCTTTTGAAGCTTCCAGCTGAAACAGTCAAACTAAAACTGCTGTTCTCCCTTCCTGGGTGACAAACCGCAGCCCTGAGGCAAAGGAAGTGGCATTACTGGCCAGAAGCTACTTTCTGAGCTATAATGGGTTAAAGCACTCTGGTTATCGTAGTGCTTAGGGTGCTGTGCTGATCTGCCACCTTTCAGTGGGAGCAGTCCAATGGTATAGAAACAAGTGAGAGAGTCTGGGAACTCAGAGCATGGGAAAGAAGAGGAGCTGACTTTTTGCCTTTGGAACAAGTTTGGGCTGGGATGAGAAGGGTTTTTTTAAAACATGTGAAAAGAGAAGCGGTTAGACAGTGAGGTCTCCTTTTCCCTGCGATGTACTAACCTTGGGGTTTCTCATTAGATTGAAGTGCTTCATCTTAATTTGTACTAGCAGATGTGTAGTTTTGAACCTGATATTGTAGCAGAAAATACGTTTTTTGCCTCCCTTAGGAGGAATTGCAATGTGGGGTTTTTTTAATTAGTTCCATATTATGCTGAAGTTACAGTTGGTAAGATCTGATGGATATTTTAGGTAGCTGTTAAGGCTCTTTGGATTTTAAGTTGCACTGGCTGTGTTCAACACGGTACTTGCTATTCCCGTGGGTCTAGTCACTCTGTTGTTTCTAGGTTACATTCAGGGTAGGGAGTTTAATCTCTAGAGGTCTGCATGTTTAGTTCTGGCCATGTGGGTAAAGATTTCTTCTTGTTTAGCTTTTAGGACAGCCACATTTATGGACACTTAAGCTAACAGGCATGAGATTTAAAGATTAGAAACCTGTTGACAGGATATTTTCTATGATGTATGCTGAACTTTCGATATGCTTTCCATGATCTCTCAGACAGTCTGTTTCATCCAAAGTATTTGCTGAAGGAGCTTGTTGGAAAATGACAAAAAGGAATTATTTTTAGGAATTTTACTTTCCTTTTGGTCATCAGGTAAAATAAGGTTACCTTGTCTTTTTTCTGTACAATTTTCATGCAGGGAATAATTAATTCATATAATGGTCCATTTCTATGAAGGAGAAAATAGGTAGCAATAAAGCACTCAGATTTTTTTTCCTCCCCTTTTCTGAATTACTGAGCATAAAGAATGGAAGTTCAGTTTAGGGTAAAGTGCATAAGGCAAATATGTTGCTATCACCCTTTAGAGGCACATAATATGTGTTCTATACTATGCTGATTTTTCATTTCCTGTAGAAATAGGAAGGAACATTTCAAGGAAAAACATGTCTACAAACAAATAAAACAGTGTGGTCAAGATCTAGATTGTTCATGCACAGGGTGACAAGTGAGTGATTTAAACTGCAAGTCCAAATAATAGCATGAAAAACAGTAGTGATATGCTGTTGAATAGCAAATGAGGGCATCAAGAGATAAATGAGCAGAGCAGCCTTGTTCTGGTGGGCCTGTACCTTTTTACAGGCAATGAAATAACAGGGATCACAAAATATTATGCAGCCCTCAGGAAGAGGTTTACTAGATTTTTCTTCAAAATCTCTATTCAGCTGATGTAACTCACTCTGACGGCTACTATAGGACTGAATGCTGAAAGGTCCAGTGTACCTGAGCATGCCAGCAGTAGTTATCTAGAATTGCAAAAGGTCAGCAGCACTGTGATTCACAGGACTTGTGCTGGCCTTCCCCATGCATCTGGCTGTAGTTCATCCCATTTGTAGCTCACTCAGGTAAGTATGAAAAACAAAATACGTGGAAAATACTTGGTGTTTTAAATTAAGAATAAACATTATACAGAGTTCACACGTGGCTGAATTAAATAGTGAGTTTTCTATTACTAAATAACTACAGCTTATGTCCAGTGGAGGCTGTAGTTCTAAGTCTGTGGTAATCTCAACTGGGTGCCAGTGCACACAACCATTTTGTCTTCTGTGTATCTGGATTTCCTTCCCACACAGAATGGTGTTTTTGAATGACAGTCAGTGCTCTGTCACCCTCCCAAATGTCAACAAGATCTCTTGTCCAAACTGGAGGTGCTTTCCAGGGTTCCTGGGTCTGCTGAACACAGGTACTCAAAATTGAGTAGAACGCCCAGTCCTTATTAAAAGCATGCCATTTGCATAGGTAGCAGTGCTAGCAGCTCTTAATGATTAGTTTGGAATATATCAACTGCTTGGCCTTAAGAAATAGTAAAAAAATACAGGAATTCAGACAGTTTTCAAGATGGAAATTCTGTTGAACCATTGCTTGTTCTTCAATGCAAATATCCTTCTTCCATTCAGATTGTTTGAAAACAGGATGTAAGAGAAATCTTGTTGAACAGAATAGTCTAGAGTGAAGGTCTGTATCTGCACCCCTCCCTGTCCCTAAGATTATTCCTTTTTGAGGTTCATTATCTTTAGCCATATATTTTCCCTCATAGTGAATATCATGGAAATTTTTTTTTTTTGAGAAATGGTTAATTTTAATCACATCTAGTTCTAATTCATAGTAAGGTGTAATTAAAATTTTTAAAAGGAATCATTTCAATTAAATCATCAGCATTGTGGTTGATTTTTCAGATAAAATGACAAGTAGCAGATAGCGATACCTCGAAAATGAAACCTTGATGGTATTTCTTTCAATCTTTTAAATTCACCAAATTTTAACAGTGAGTGAAACAAACCAAACCAAAATGTCTTTCTCCAGAAAATACCATCCTGGGGTGATAGTCCACCACATTTTAAGATTCAAGATTCAAGAAGCACATAGAGCAGAGAGTGGCTTTTTTTGTTCTACCTTTGTGCATGTTCTAGACAAAGTACACAAGAAGGATTTTTCTTAAAATTGCAATTGAAGCTCATAATGTTGTCATTTGTTTTTTCTTTAATTTCTAATTTCATGTTTTGGAACTTGGGAAGATAGTCATTTAGCAGAAACTTAACCTGTAGTCGTTTTGTGACTGAAAACTAGATTGTGGCATTGGAGAAGAGAGCTCTTTCTTGCTACCATGACATTAGACTTGCTTCTTGTGGGCAGAAGTTGCAAGCAGTTGAGTTAAAAGTAGAGAGATCTGTCAGTTTAAAAAAATTAATAGATGTGATGTATATTGTGAAGGGATTGAGGAGGTTTATTGTAACTCTTGATGTTGTGCTTTTGGAGTTCTTCAAAATAGAAATTATTTTTAAAAGTGTAAGAATAAACAAACAATTCAACTCGAGACTTTATGATGCCATTTTTCAATGGCATATAAAAGACTTTGTTACAAAAGAGTATGTCATGGTGATTAAAATATTCTTATTACTTGATATGGTATAAAGTTTTAGTGAATAATAATGTACTATTACTGCTTAGCAGGAGTTATTTCAGCTTTAAATAAACTTCCTGAGCTGTCAGAAGTTTCAGTATGCTTCTACATGCATGGTTTTGATAATGAAAAAGATTACTCTTTTGTGCAAAAGAATATACAAAACACAAAGGAAATGTTACTGACTTAGTTTGCATTTAGCTTAATAGAAGGAAATCTCCAGAGAAAGATAGAACATTGCTTTCCAAGTAATATACGAAAATACTTCTTTCTGGTTGCAGTGGTCTGTGGTTTCATGTTGCATTAATTCTCAGGTTTGCTAAAAATTTTCTGAAAACATTGACTAAAATGAAGACGAAAAAAGATGCAGTTGCTGTGGAAAGCTCCATGCACTTTTCTGACAAAAGATTCCGAATGTATTGTGATGTATCCTTCAGGGAAACTGGGTGCAGTTTTTCCTATGCTTTTCTGGAATTCTTATTAACTTCTGGCAATGCATTAGAGTGGCATTACAAACCCCAGAGCCTGTTTCAGATGCTCATGCTGCCAAGTTCAATCCATGTGTTAGTTATAGACATGATAGTTTTTCTGGGAGAAAAATGCATTGCTATTTTAAGAGCACTCTTGTGTTGTTTGCTTTGCTATGTCTTTTACCTCATGAAGCTTTAACAGAAGTGAAATGTTTGATATAAGAAATTGATTGTTTTACTGGGTCTAATTTAGTCCTGAATGTGAACAGCAGTGTTTGCATTGTTCTGGACTTCTGTTTTAACTGTCACAACAGTGTGTAATTCTAGTCTGGGATTTGATATTTCCCCTCAAGAAGGAACATAAATTGGACTGAAGAGTGGCTTTTTGCTACCAAGCTACAGTTTGAGGGCTTTCTAGTATCAGTCCTTCATTTACAATAGCATTTGGTCGGTTTCAAAAAGCCTTGCAATTCTTTGAAGACTGACCTTATTTTTAGACTGTAGGCAAGTGTTCCACTAGGCTTTAAAAGTGAACTGATTTTTGAAATGGACTTGTCTTCAAGTGTCAGTGATTCTGGAGGGATTGTGGTTTTATTTTGTTTCTGTGTTTTTTGGGATTTTTTTCATTGAATTGTTCCTTTTAAATTACTTTCTGAAATATTTAGTTCACATTATGCTCAAATTGAACAAAGTATACATACTCTGGAATAAATGGTTTAAATATTAATCCTTAGGGAAGACAATGGAAAGTGATATTGCTCTGCCAGTCAATTTGCAGCATAGCATGAAACAGTCAATTACAAAGGTGAAGATCCTGACTTCAAATGCAAGCTATTATAGTCAGATGTAAGTTGTGTATAATCATCTCATATAAATCCCACCATTACAACTCATACCATTGTAAGTCAGTGTGCAGAAGACTTGCAATCTGATTGCGAATCAGTGCTTTTTCTCAAGTCCTGCTATCCATTTCAGATTATTTAATTTTCTCAAGGGTATCATACACTCGTGACAAGGGGAGTGTTGAAGATGGTGATAGAGAGTAACAGTACTTGTAATATTGCATTTAGGCTAATATGTATCTGTCAGTAGTTTTGGGGGATTTGAACTGAATAACCTTTTTATCAATTATTTTTTGCATCAGACGGTATCGTATGAGATTGCTAATCTGCGATGACTTTGCTGAGTGTTCCAAAAGCCTGTAAGCAGTTATTGAAGGTGATTCCTGTGCATTTGGTAACTGTTGTGATAGAGCCCCTCAGCAGCTAACTAAGAAACCAGCTTGTACTGCAGAGCATCATCTGCATTTATTTGCATTGCCTTTGTGTCTCCATGTCCCCGAATGTATTGCAGTTTTATTATATTAGGCATTGCACAGCTTTGTAGTAAGTGCCAATTCTTGGCCCAAAAAGCCCAGAACTGAAGTATACAAGGGAGACTAAAGAACTTTCTTGCTCTTTTCATAAGCAGTGCAAAATAGGGTTGGAGGGAGATTAAATTATTTACTCAAGGTCACAGTGATGTGTACAGCAGAGCTGGAAATAAGTCTAGATTTCCTAAGGGCTGGTGAGAAAGTAAGAATTCTGTTTGACAGAAAAATTCATTGTTTTGACATTCATTTCTTTTGTAATGAGTGAGGGAAAACAATTTATCAGAAATTTTTTATGGGTTAGGAAAAAAGACAAAGTTGAAGATTGGGAGAAACATAAAATAAAATGGCAGGAAAAAGAGAGAGAAGCATGTCAGAGCATTTTTATTAAAAGGGGAAAAATCAAAGTAATTTTTCCTCTGCATGATTTAGGTCCTTGAACTGATGTATTGTTTTAAATAAGCTCCAGTTAGAGAACACTTGTGTTTTCTTTATGCTTGTGACCCAGAACTCTATTTTAGAACTTAGCAAAAAGTTTCAGTTGACAGAAAATGGATTTTTTCCCAAAATGTTTCTGACTACCTCCATTCTAGAACCTTAGGTCATATTAGTTCTGTTCATTACTGCATTACTCTGCTTTCGGACAAGAATCATTATATTCCAGAAGGCACATAGGTGCAGAATGAAAATTTAACTCTTATGAGTCCTCTCTGTTGGAGAAGAGTCTCACTAAGATGCACAAAAAATGGAAAAATCTGGGATTTTCTTCAGGCATAGATTTTTATTATTTTTTAAAGCAGGTGTAAGTTCATATATATATATATGTATTCTAAGAATATTTATAAATGCCATTTAATACTAAATTTCCAGGTGGTGATATTAAAAGGGCTTACATTTAAATGATAGCGTAACTGTATATGTTATGATTAATGAGAGTAGTTTTTTATAATTCTTCCCTTGCTGACATCAGTAACTTTCATATTTTCCTGGTTGTACTGGTGGCTATATGTCAGTTATGAATATAAGGGGATAAGTTATAGGTATACGTTGCAAGTAACCAGATTGGTAGTTCTGGTTCCATTTCTCATTGTCTAAGAACTCAGATTGGTTTTGGCATTTTCGTAGTCTCCCATGGACACCTGACTAGGTTAGCATTAGTCTTTGATTGACCCAGTAAATTTTAGGCTACTAACCTTGTCTAATGAATGCAGAGGAGAAAGTCATAGAGCTTAGCTGGTTCCTGTGTCAGCAACTTCTCAGTAGTAGGAGATTCATGCTCTCAAGTTTGTTACTTCAGCTACCAGATTATGCTCACTCCAAAGGAGGGTGAGAAGGTTGGTTCCCTAAATGGTGAAATAATCCTTCCTGCTATTTGTTACTATTTTGTATTACTCGTGTTTATTACAGAAAGTTTGATTAAATTGCATGCATCTGGTCTTGGGGAAAACAGAATATTCTTTAGTCCGTAGCATGTAGGCTTTTATCAAACTGAGATGGTTTTAAAGGACCAGAAACTTAAAATACAGTAATTCCTGCTAGTTCAAGTTCCATTTTTAGACTTAACAAACTAAATGTTAAACCTCCAATAATAACAATTCTGTCTTAGGGAAATTTAATTTAACTTCTTCCTTTTTGGAAATAAGCTATATTAAACAGTTTCCCAAGGATCAGAACAGGCTGTAAAACAAGAAGAGTGTAATGAAAAAGACCAGTCCTGTCCTCTTAGTATTACTATTTGTAATTGGACTTGAATTAAACGTGTCAAATGTGTGTTCCTGGGTATCACATCAGTAATAGGTACTTCAGCTGCTGTACTTCTCTCCTAAAGCTAAAAATGTAATCCAAATAATCTTGACTCAATGGTTGTAATTCACCCTGTGATGTTGACATGTGAAAAAGGAGCAGAAGGTGCACCTATAAATCGCTTTAATCATCTATCTAAATCACTGGTCACTGATTTCCTCTAGGTTTAAACAGGTCGGTTGCCCATGTCTTTGAGAATACTTGGTCATGTTTTCCTTGAGATTCTTTTAATCTTCCCCCATTAGTTCAGCCTCTGCTCTCAGTCCTTTTCTTATATTTGAAGTACTTCGATAGTCTGGAAATGTGTTGTTTTTATTTATCACATCATTATTCTCTTCAAAGGGTTGTTTGCTTCAAATCTCATTTATCCTGATTTTCTGCCAGTTTATTTTCATATGCCAGCAGGTATTTTGTAATAGCAAGCATACATCTCTATAGCTTGCTTTTCTTTTTGTTTGGTCTGTCTAGAAAATGGAATGACTGTACATCTCAGGAATTTCTCTCCAGAATATATTTCACTTTAAGGGCATATATTTGTATCTCTAAGATCATCTACCTAAAATCTTGGCACTGAAGAAACTAGTGGTTTGCCAAGAAGATGATCAGTAGAAGTGTTGCAGTGCTGCTATGTGCAGATTAATGGAATGCCAGACAGTGAAGCAGTGGATATTTCTGGGTTTTGGTATAATTTTGCTGCATTGGTGTCAGTTTTCTCACTGTATCAATGCCATTTCTATCTAGAAGTATGCTGCCCTAAGTCTTTCTAGCATTTGATGCTTTTTCCTTGCTGTCATTTTAAATACTTTATTTTGGATTAAAGATGATACAATCTTTATGTTTTGAAAATCCCCGTTAGAAAACAGTATTCCATTCCCCTTTTCTTTTGCTTAGTTTGTAATTTTCATAGACTGATTGCAAATTTCTGCTAATGTAAATAGGAATATTGACATTTCTTACACCACTAAACAGGGTTGATGCTCTTAGCTGCTTTCCTCTTTTCTACTGCTTGTGTCTGACCTAATGGCCTCTTTTTGTGATCTGCATTTTGCTGCGATTTGGTAAAAACTGGCATACACTGCCAACTCGCAATTTGTGGGTTGGGATTTAAAGGGCTTTGATGGGTTCCTCTCTGAGAGTGTCATGCACTAGACTATAATTCACAATGATTTCATCTTCCATAGGTCCTTTCAGTATTTAATACTCTTTCTTGGAATGTAGACAATATACCAGAAAGTACTAAATTCACTGCAAGCCTTGTCTTCCCAAAGGACCATTAAAAAAGATTGCTTTTCTCCTCTGACTGATCTGCCAGTATTTGGATTGACCATTTAGTACCTTAAGTGAACCTGTTAGGAGGGATCTCATCACAAGCAGTATCTCAGGCTCTCCTGAAATACTTGCTCTTTTGGATCCTAATTCTGTTCAGAGTACATTTAGGATGTTTTTTCACTAAAGCTACTCAACAATGCCTCCATTCTTATAAAATGAGACTGAAATGTGCATCATGAGGATGGATCCCCACTAAAAGTTAATTATAATAATGGTGGCTCACTACTGCAGTTACACTTGTAAATGGGTTGGTTTTCTAAAGATAAGTATTCCACGCCTTTTAACACAAAAGAAAGTCTATGTCATTTGCAAGAATTACCCCTAGGAGGACCTCTGTTAATTGTAATGATTTCTGAGGCATTAGCCGTGTTGCTGATCTCACTGCTGCTTAAGCATCTAAAATAGCAGACTGTACTCTCTCCTTGTCCCCTCATTGCCCCCGCTCTGGTTTGGGGGCCCTAGTTAATCTGGCAGTGTGACTCACTTCGTGTCACCTAATAATGCACAGTTTCAGGTACTTACAAATGCCACTTGCCAAGGGGAGTAACCATTCAAGGGGCAAAGAGTTGTAGGGCTGGGCAACTTCAGGTGCTGAAACTGAGAGTGGTTGAGGTCATGCCATATTAAAGTGAGACAGAAAACCAGTTTATATGGGACTTTCAGTTGGGCACCTGAGAACAGCAGCTTGTCAGCAATGACACAGCATTCTTTCTAGCTCTAGTACAGAAGGAGAGAAGGGACACCTTCAATGGTTAAGCTGTTTGGCATGAGAAAACAGCAAGAAACCTACAACAAAATACTTTAGCTGGGTAAATTGCACTTTTCCAGTGATGATTTTGCAGTTGTTCTTTCTTGTCTTTGCCTTTACTTTTCACAGAAAATAATGGGTTTTTAATGATTATTTTTTTGTTTCATCTGCCTCCCTCTTTCCATCTACAATTAACAATCTTACCTTTCTTTTCTGGCTTCTCCTTCTTTACTTATAGAAGGTTGTATGAGGTCATTCAATCTTGTCATAAACATTCTCATACTGTGGGGATGAGATAAGTATAAGATACATCTAAGAGTATAGAAAAAACCCCACAAAAATAGAAGTTTGTACAGTCTGCTGTGAGAACATTAGGGCACAAGTCGTCTTTGATCTATGTTGTGCTGTATTGATTTAACTTTTAGTCCACTAATTAATATTATAACTGTTTGGCCTTCAGTACACAGTCTTTGAAATCAAGTCTACTATTTCAGCTAATTTTTTTTTTTTTTTAATTTTTAGTGCAGGCTTCATTTCTTAAGGAATATTCCAGAGCAAGAGCATCCATGGTAGAGTTATGCTGTCGTAATCAATAGTGTCATCTATTCTGGTACAGTCTGTGCTGGTAATACGTTTAGAAATAAAAGTTTTTAGGTATTTTTTAAATTTTAAATGTCACCATTATTTTAAATATTTAAGAGTTGTTTTTTTTTCCCCCGACAGAATACCCCTCTCTGAAATGTTACTGAGGGTTTAAACATAAAAGCCCACCCTGTAAAATGTGTTGCTGATTCTGTGCAGTAACTGCATGTTAGCATCTAGTGATGATAACATGGTTAAATGACTTTCCTGCTGCAGTGATGGAAACTCTGACATGTCTACACAGACATACCCAACAAAAGTTAGGATGGCCTAGCTAAAGTCATAAAGTTAATAATGTACGTTTTAAAACCTGCCAACAAGGTGAATTCAACCTTCATTTCTGTATGCTAGAGTCCAAAGAGAATGTCAGTGTACTTTTTGTCATTTACAGCAGTCATGGCTTAGCTCCTGAATGTGAGACTCCCTCATGATTGATGAAAGTTGTCTAGTTCAGAGGGGGTCAAAGACATGGTCCTGTTCTGGCAGGAGAGTGACTTAGATGAGAAGATTTTTGCCATCTTAGTCATCTCTACTGCTTGCGATTTTTGTGTGAAACTGGTGGAAGTTTTTTGAATGTATTCAAGAAGCTGGCAATACGGACAGCTTAGAACTGAACATTTGCTGCAGTGTTACCATGGTAATAATAGAAAGGACTTTAAAAATTTAAAAAGGAAAACAAAGAAATTGAATGTAAAAGAAAATTCACTATTATACCATTCTTCAAATAAATCATTCTTTAAATCATCATTTTAATGCAGTTTCACAGACTGAGTTAGTATCCCTGAAAAGGGATCTGAGACAGAGTAAGCTTTTTAATAGAGTAGATGTGATAAACGCAGGACAAGTCACATTTTTTACATAAAATGTAAGTAATGCTTGAGATACCCTTTGCTTAAGGTACTTAGCTTATGCTTGCTCAGGATTTTACTTTCATGATTGTCATTTGAATTTTTCAAGGAAAGCTATGAATATCTATATTTATATAAAAATAGTAATTGATCTCCCATATTTGTGTGATGCAGGTTAAGCCTTTTGCCATCAAGAGTGTTGCTTAACCTTTTATGTTGTATACCTGTTCCATATTGTGCTTAAGGGTTATTCATCTACTTCAGAATTGTCATGTGGAATAAAATACTTGTTCTTTTTGAAAGCTCATGTAATTTGGCCTACTTACAAAAAGTAATTCAATAATTTTAAGTCCCTAGCTAGCATATTTTATGCATATTCTAATCTTTCAAACTAGTAATAAAAGCACTCCAAAATATTTTACGTTTTTAAGCACACAAAACACTTGCCTCCTTTGCAATTGGCAACTATATAATGAATGATATGTCTGCAGTATTTCTAATGTACACCATATTTAGCCAGGGAATTGAAAACAAGAAGTAGTCTCTTCAATTTGAACATATTTTTAAATTGTTTTTTGAATATACAAAAAACCACTTCTTATGCATTGAATGCAGATTTAATAGTCATGAAAACAAACCTGATTTTTATGTTCAGGTAGCAGTTTTCCACAACTGTTCTTGGCACAGTTTTTTACTTACATGACTTTTAAGACACTGTAAGGTAGTTTTAAGATACTGTATGAAGCAGAAAAGGAGGAGAGGTTTTGCCTTATTTCTGACTTCCTTTGGTTTTCTTTTTTTTTTTTAACCTCCTCTTGTTCTTTTTCATTTCACCTTTCAAGATACTGTGTGATTTGTATTTGCAGTTTACTAAACTATATTTTTTGTCTGGAATTCTTGTAAATTTTTTAAAAACCCCTGTAAATATGCATCTTTTTATGACTTGCTAGCTACATATAAAATCTTCATGCTGCAATAAAAGGTTTTTATTTGATTTGCATTTTTATCACCGTTCAAATTAAAAGTGAACCGTTCCTATATTCACTGCTTTTATACTGGATTCAGTTCAGCAACATGGGCTAACAGTGCAAAAAAGTTCTGCTGAAGGAAAGGATCTTCATATAAATTGATCAAGACACATGGTTGAAGTGTCTTGTAAAGGTTCAACATTTCTCTACCATTCTGGCAGTCTGTCTTCACAGTAAGAGTTGATGAGGTATTTGACTAGCATTTACTTGACAGAAGATAGCAGCAACATGTACTTTATCCCCTCTGTTATTTATCATTGTCTAAACAAATTTATTCTTGCTGTTACATAAAATATCTTAGTAGAGCCAAATACTATAAAAATGCAACTTCGTTCTGGTTTCATTAAAACCAAATATATCTCCGGACAGAATTGCCCTGCCTGATGCTCTGAACCCGTAGGTGGTTTCAGTGAGCTCTCTGGAGAACTGCATTTTTGGTGGGCTTTACTTGTGTGTCTGTAAGGTGGGGAGTTCTGTAGGGCCTTGAGCCCTGAGAGTGTCATGGACACAAGAGACCCACCCTGCAGCTTTGACCAGCAGTGGAACACTGAGGGATGATAGATTATTCCCAGAGTTTCTGTGGCAGAAAGGTTTTGTCCCCCTGTGAAGAATGAGACTTCACTTTTTCCTGCGCAGGGCCATTCTGTATGTTCCATTGGTACCTGGAATTAATCAAGTGCTATTTGCACAATGGTGAGGGAGCTCGGATTATTAAGCTTCTTGTGTTTGATCTGTTTCCTTTTTCAGTAAATAGCAAAACTTCCAATGACTCCAATGAGAATAAGATTAAGCTGCTACTGTATTTCACATGTTTGCATAATGAAATGGTGGTTCTTGCAAATATTTTCAATGGTAATTTCAGTTCCTGAAACACCATCTCCGCTCAGGGAAATGCTGGAATCGACTTGAGCTGTTTTCCATGTTTCTTAGAGGGTGAACTGAGGCACTTGTAGTTTTCAAGGCAAGGCATTTCACAGTATCCCCCAAAAAAGGATGCTCAATGAAAAGGTGAAAATCCCAGTATTGGTTTATGCAATAGGTTCAGCCAGGTGATGAACAATGCTTTTAGTGTGACTTAATATAGAGAGCAGCAAAAAGTCTTTATAGGTTTCAGCCTTTTCTGATTTATGAAGTGTTAAAGGGTACTGAACTGGCAGTGTTTGAATGCAGAAGCCCTTCTGTCAATTTGTGGTCCTTTAGGGAATGAAGCCTAATAAGCTCAGAGGACTTTTTGAAACAGATTTCTTATAGTCAGGTGGAAAGCAAGGGAGAAAGACTACATTAATGGTGAGAATCAGAGGCAGAGCAGTTCTGAAATAAGAACCTTGGAAGAGCCAAGACTGGGGAGAGCCAGTGTGTTAAAATTTTCAGATTTGCCTCACTGACAATTGAGCCAGAATAAATGAGATTTTGATTCCATGCTGATGACTTTGTTTCGGAGGAAGTCAGGGAACCCATTTGCTGTTGGTCAGACACTACATACTTTTTCTTTTAAATGCATCCTTGTTCTGTGGTTTATATAACTGTCACTGAGCATTAGATTAGGCTTTGTTCTCCGGAGGGAAATGTTTTTAAACAGTAGTCCGTGTAATTAAGTATTTTGTCATGTGCAGGTGTCATGCACAACTTCTGTTTGTTTCTTGTAGTAAACCCTATGTAAATTTATACAGCAGAAGTGACACTGAATATGGGATTAGAAGAGCTGAGTTCAGCTTTGTCACATGGGTCACAAATTCAAGTGAAAGAGTACACACCTGTGTTTTAGTGGTGGCTTGCCACCTAGGATGAGCCATATGGTAAAATAAATGTTATGGAACAAACTAGGTGGCATGCCACAGCTGAGATCTAGGCTTGCCCTTCACTTCACTGCTTTGCATGCCATATGCTGCAAAATGCTGTATTCTGTTGCATTACAATGCTGATCAGGTATATTTATAGAAGCTGTTTTAAAAGCCTGAAGCATTAGAATGCTGTATTTGCAAAAACTAATTATTCCAGGCAAAACAGTGTGAGGTACTAGATTACACTGAGCAAAGTTACCGTAATAGAGGTTACATTTCACTTAAATGTAGGAAGTGTGACTTAGAAACATAAATAACATTTTTAGTAATCATCATTTAGAGTAATCTAAATGCTGTTTCTTGGTCAAACTGTGGAAAAATGCTAAACCAGCCAAGCATACAGCCCCCCGACCAGATTATCCAAAATTTGAAATAGCTATTGACTGTCAACTAGGGGGAACACTAAAAAGCATATTCTTTACTTCATTTTTAGGATAGAGCAAAAAATCTTAGCTGTTTCACTTGAACTTCTGCAACTGATCCAGCTGTTGTTTCTTAGCTATGAAAATTGTGGTCTGATTTTACAAAAGTAATCGAGGGTGTTAGAGCTGCCACAGAAATTTTTTTAACTGCAGGAGCTCAATTGTGTTTTATAACTCTGAAGTCTAATTATTCAGGATTGGACTACTCTCCCATGCATGACAGTGCATGACAGCCACTCCAGCTGGCCAGTGCTAGAAATTTTAAGTTGCCACTTGTAAGTATAACAAATCAGTCTACAAGATCTACAGTATGATTTACTGTATTTTGCCAATGCCTGGTGTTTACTTCATGAAATAGACATCCAAATCATGACGCTGATTTGAAATGCATGAGTTTTTAAAAATAACAGGAGAGAAGGGAGGTAATATTTCTTTGGGAAGTGACATATTTAGGATTATTTCAATGAATTAGGACATCAAACAAAACACCAAGCCAGATGCTAGTGATAGGGCTGTGCAAGATGTCAACATGGGTAAATGAGTTGTTCTGGGTTTTTTTGTGGGAGCTGGTGCACCCTGAACGTATGTGACTGAAAAATAAAGTACCTCTTAAGAACAGGAAGTTAAAGACTTGAGGCTTAATACTTCTGTTCTTGATGTAAAGATGTTCTTCTGTTCTTGTTCCTTTTTAGCAAGTTGTCAGTGAAAACCTGAAATACTCAAAGGACACTAAATTTATGCAGCCCAGTGTAACCAGTTTTAGTGCTATCCCTTCATATAAAATTTTACTTATGTTCTAATGGAAGTACGCTTTTCATACCTGCTGGGAATAGATGAGTGTCTCCACCTGAATAATTCAGTTTGGATTAAGAGCAGATTATTTCAAGAAGTTTCCCAATCAGCCCTGACTCTGCTGCTTGTTTCTCATTCTGGAGTGGTTTAGGTGCACAAGGAACACATTCTTTTTGAACTAACTGAACTGGAGGATGTTTTTCTGGAACTCCAGCAATGCAATCAAACTGCTAGTGGGCATTTAGTCCACAGAGATAACCTAAAGTCAGCCCAGGGTAAAACCCCTGAAACCAATATATGTTCAGTCTTCAGTAGCAACTTTCCATTCTGTTCATGTGCTCTGAGGGCAGTGTAGTGCTTGCTACCAAACTCATAGTTGAAGGCCAGTATGAATGAACCGAGTGCACTATGTGCTGGGAGTAGGTCTTCAAGTAGCTGGAGCATTCAGACTAGACCCTTAGTCTGGCCTTTTATTGTGCTGTGCAGGTGGTAATATCTTTCTCCTAGTGTCAGTAATCTATTTTTAGAGGGCTTGTCATCAGCTGCTTAAAGTGGATGTTTCTCCTTGAACCAAAATTTTCTGGAAGGACTCTGTACTAAATACTTTTTTTCTGATATTTGATAAGAGGAGAAGTGGATTTTAATTTCTGTGATGCCACTGTGGCTGGGAAAGACCATTATTTTGACATAATATGTGCTTGGAAGCTCTTAAGGTCAATTTGAAGTAATTATTTGCAAGGAAAGGTGAAAAGTTTATTTGCTTTACTAGAGGAAATGTACTAAATAGTGTTGGTAAATATTTTAATGATTATTTGTCTCAGGTAAATTACAGTAAAGTTTCAAAGCGTAAAGACACGTGGTGAAAAGCTCCTTTTCCAAAAATGAGTTGCTGATCTTGTATGGGCATCAGACAGTTCCCTGTCATTAAGGTCTGCTTTGCTCTGCTAAAGAAAGAGGTATGGTTTGAAACTGTAAGGCCATAAAATGTCTTTTGCTTTGGGTGGGGGGGAGTTTTTTTGTTTGTATGTTTTTGTTTGGGGGGTTTTGTTGTTCTTGTTTTGGGGCTTTTTTTATTGTGGTGACTTGGGCTCATCACTGAAACAGCAGTGAGGATGGGTGAATGGGATATTTTTATACGGCCAAATCTAGTAATCCTGTAAGCCTCTGCAAAACATATATTTAGAACATACATAATTAATACATAAAGATACAGAGAACATACATAATAGAGCGGGAGGTTTTCAATAGAGAACTTAAAGGCTCAGAAAATGTGACTCTCTGACACTATTTCAGTGCTGAGTGGGAATATTTTTTCATGCTGTTTTAGACATTGCGTAATTTTCCTCTATAAATGATTTTATTTTTAGTTTGATGTAGTGTATGTGCATGTCTATACATAGCATGCAGTACAACGTAGGTGCTCAAATTAGCTCAGGTAATATAGGCAAAACATAGAGGTTAAACAGTGTAAAATTTCTTTAAACCAATTAGCCCCACTTCTGTGAGATCTGAACACAGGAGGACAAAGTCTGGAAGTATAATTTCAGTCACAGTGAAGCATAAGGGTGAATCATTGCTTTGTTAAAGTAACTGGTAATGATGTACTGTATCACATCTTTGCAAGTTTCGTTAATGAGTTGATCAGCCAACCCTAAACTGAATTTTCCTAAATAAAATCACAAAAGTTTGAAACTTTCAATGCATTTTGAAGTGCATCAAGTTATTGAAGATTAAAGCAATTGACAAAGGAGAGGCAAGGAATATAAATTTTCTTACTATGTTGCAATGTTTGCTCATTTTACTTTATCATTTTAAAGCTCTCCATGCTGTTTTATTTTTGAATATGTTTGTCTCTTAATTAAATAAGTCATATAATCAGGACAAACAGCTGTTCACTAGAGTGACCTAATTAAGAGGGTCTTACTGCTTTTCTGATTTGTATTAATAATAATGTTTATTGGATGGTATTTGAATACTTCCCAAATAAATTATGTTTCTCTAACTTCTACAGTCATTGAAAAAATTGAGCATGCAGATAAGAAGGTGTGTGATGTGAGTACTGGACCATTTGTAAATCCAAATAAAACCTGACAATTAGGTTAACAGTTGATTATCCCAATGAATGTCATAAATCTGAAAGATGCTGCAGTAAGTTAGACTGTGGCTGAAAGTACTACTAAAAATTCACCAAAAGAGCACATGAAGGCATCCTTTGCTGTAGGCCAGTGATTTAGGCTGGAGCAATGCTGGGTGGAAGTTGTTAGAGGTGGGAGAGATCCATCATTATTCCTGTGAGGAGTAGAAGCTGTTAGACCTGTTACAGCACAGGAAGTTGAGGTCTCTTGTCTTTATTGTTACATTTGATCATGAGTTTGTGTGAGATATTCCTCTCAGCAGAGTTATGTTTATGCCAAAATTTTTAGTTAGTTAGGTAACTTAGTTGAAAATGAGGTTCAGCTCCCTCAGGAGGGAGGGGACCTTAGGCTGGGTAGGACAGGTTGTAGCACAGTGGAGTGACAAGGTGTAGGCTGGCCTGTGCAGGGTGAATGAAGTACACTCCCAGCTGCAGAATTTCAGACAGAGATCTGTCAGCAATAAATAGGACTAAACATCTGACTTTCTCAGATATATGGCAGGTCACCAGGGAACAGTTGGAAAAGCAGTTTGTTCCTTTTAAAATGTAGTATGAAGCCTTCTTCAGAAGTAACAGAACACTTATATCTTCTGCTGTACTTGCTCTGCCTCATGAAGTCATCTTTATTCCTTACAGCAGTTTCCTTAAGATTTGTTCCAGATTTACTTTTTTTTATTTTTATGAGGCAACTTTAGGTTCTTTTGTTGTAGCTATTCCCATCCTTCTAACAGAGAAACTGTGCTGAAACCATGTTTCCTTGTAGATGCTGTTAGACAATCTGTTCAGGAGTGATGGTTGGTCCTTCTGTCTCAATTAAAGAAAAACAAGTTGATAAATTGAATCCCAATCGGTCAACATTTTAACAAAAAGTAGTTTTACCTACCAAGTTAATTTTATCTCTTTCCAAATCCTTTTACAGATTTTCAAAGACAGTTTTACACAATGACATTTTTTTGGAAACTGGAATATTATTAGTTTAATGAAATGTAGAAACGGGATGCTTCCCGCAATGCTGATTAAGGGGAAGAGGAGATGATGAGTTTTCTGTTGTATATAATATTTCTGGTTTGAAAACATGTGTGAAAATGGTTGTGCTAAAAATGGAGAATTACATTTTTAGTTGGGATAAATTATATTGGCTCTGTTAAATTCAGTAGACTTATGCTGATTGAACAGAGCAAGCCTGACCCTGAAAGAGATGACTTCTCCATGACTTGCAGTGTGGCTCCAAAAAGCCAGTAGCCTCTTCTTAGGTTTGATTATCTGCCTCTACGTCTAGAGGTAATACTTTGTTGGACATTCAAAATTTTGTGTTACTACAAGGTTGTAATTGTTGGGAAAGGTAGAAACACAGTCAGAAAGCCAGCCAGGCATATTTGCAAGGTGAGTTCTTAGATTTGAAGGAAATTGATGAGTTAAAGTTTGTGTAGTCAAATGAAAACAGCATGGTTTTTATTTGGGATGGTGAAAGGAGAGAAACAAGTCAGGCAGGGGAGAGAAAAAGGAGAGAAACAAGTCTGGCAGGGGAGAGAAGCTTCCTGAAGAATATCTGGATTTTGGACACAAGAAAAATCTATATTTCTGTTATTTAATAGAGTTCCCAGGTCACTGTATTTGGGGTTCAGGAAACATTGTATCTCCTTCAGCTGGAGGAAATGGAGATTTAGACAAATACACTAGGATCCTATCAGTGAAGAACTGTGTAAGAATTATTTGGAATATGGAGAAGACTTGCATTTTAATTTTTTAACATGAATCTTATTTGATTCATAAAAAACATAACAGTTTTAACATGATTCTTACCAATGGTGTTTGCAATGATTCTTTTGCAACATGATAATTGTTCTAGCAATGAAAAAGATCTTCAAATGCCTTACAGTGCATAGCCAAGCAATATGTAATTGAATGCAACTGTCATTGAAACAGACTGTTTTTCTGACCTGTTGTTTCATTGTGAACATGATGTTTATTTACCACCTTCATTATTGCAGCATTAGCATATAGAGAAGCTGTGCCTATCATCATGTACTTTCCTAACAGATGGCTACTAACTTCTTGAAGGCTTTTTTGTGCTTGCCTAAAATATCCCATATTGGCACAAAGTTTCTTTCCTCAGTGTGAAGTATGATTGACCGGTCGCAATAGATTAATTTGCCTCTCCTCTGGCTTTTGAGCTTGTTTCGTACTGCAGCAAACCAGGTTTTGAGTCTAATTTTACAAAATGATCAAAGCTGCTTTTGCTAATAACAAGGTGTGGAAAGTTCCATTCAGTTGCATAATCTCTGAGCAAACAGTTCGGGTTGTAGCAATAACTGAAGATGGCATTTCTGCCAGAAAAGGCGAAAAACTGCTCCATCGTAATTGTCCTCTACAGACATTCCAGCCTCAGGATTTAAATCCTTCCTTTTTCAGTCTCTGAGGCTGTGAGAATTTCCCTAGTCTGTGAAAAACTGAGCCCCCCTTGTTCTGATGCAGACCGATGGCTTGTGAGCTCCGTGTCTATTGCTGTAAGTCACGTTTTGTGCATTAATGCTGTGTGCAGGTGAGGAGCTCATTACTGAAGTACTTATGAGCTCCACATTGTTCTTTATGTGTGAGCTCAGTATTCACTGATTACCTTTCCCAATGAGGTCTGATGTGTTTTTGGGTTTTCTTAGCCATAAGATATGTGTGTGCACAGTATGCAAAGAGCAAAATACACAGTTTAGATCAGTATTGAATGGCTATAATTTTGGGGAGATTTTCTTAAATGCTTAAAATAAGATAGAACTCCACATTTATCGGTGCTGGAATTATAATTTGTAGTGATAAAAGGGAAGGTTTTTTCATTGTAATTCAGTGCTCTATTATCCAGAATTTTCGCATATTTTTAATTCTGATTGCCATTGATTTTTTAATTGGCATTGATTGCCTCTCAGCTTTAGTAAAAGGTATCTTGGAATTTAAAAATGCCAGCCCTTATTTGGTTTCTGTGCCCATGTTTTATTGAATACTGCTATGAAGCTTTGGTCTCGTCTTTCGGTGATTATGCTCTTTTTTGACCCTTGGGGAGCTGGTTTTTCCCCAATTTCATTTATCCTACCATGGCCTTTAGAAAAAAGTATTTCCATCTCAGGTTGTTCTGCTTAAAACATACTTTTTTGTGCTTCTAAATATCACTCTGGATGGTCTTGGGTGGTTCCTTATGCCTTCTTCAATCTTGCTGAAGGGAAGCTTACATATAGGAGGTAACAGTATAAGCTGAATGGGTAAAATACACCATGCGGACTATATGTATAATATTAGCTGAAAAGAATTTATTTAGTCTAGGAACATGTATGCAATGTGCTGTGTGCTGTGCTGTGTTTTTTGTACTGGCTTTGGAAGTAATCCATACTGTTTTTTATTTTCACGATGATTTTCTGATACAGTTTCAATCACATGTGAGTTCTTTCTTTTCTCTGTCATTCCTGCTTATTTTTTGCTCCATCTATTGTTCCTTTCCACTGTCTGCTTATTCATAATGTCATCTTTCAGAGGCTGAAATGATTGTGTAAATTGGGCATTCAGTTTCCACATCTTGTTCCTGGCTACTTCCGACTCATCTATCAACTTTTCAAACCAATGAGTGTTTCCTTTGTGTTTTGGTCTCTTTTGGAGAGGCAGTGCTTGACTTATGCTATAGTTTCCTTTTCATAGAAGTAAGAGAATGATTACTCCATTGAGTGTGATTAAATAATTGCACTGAATACTTATTTCCCTATGCTAATATTAAAATAGTTTTGTTAGTACTATAGTAAACCAAGCTGTTATAATAAAGTAACATATAAAGCCACATTAATACTGGACAGCATTTGAAACCTAAGCATTGAATGGCAAATACTTTCTCATTTTAAATATTCATCTTTGGACAGAAACCAGGTATCAAAATTCTCAAAAATTCAGAAAGTCAAGAGTCATGATACCAGTGTTTGGAAATTTACCTGTAAGTAGGTACTAGTAGACATTTGTTTCAGGAAGTAATTAGCATTTTGCTAATTTACTTTTTCCAATTTAATTGTCCCTGTATGTAAACAATTATTAGGTTCATTACTTTCCCTTTGGAGACTACTGAAGGAAAAAAATCTTGGCTTAGGAAGACTTAATCAGGAAGAGTTTCTGAGCATGTGTATTCAAATCCAACTATTTCTATGTGATTTAATGATTCAGTTCTTCAATCATGCAAACGAACGTTCATTCCTTAACTGGAGCCACTTCATTGTGTAAGGCTTAGTGTATCTGTAATATTTTTGTATTTGGAATTTGCGAGTGTACTCTTCAGTTGGCATTTCCTGAACTTTGGGTTTAGGATGAAATGCATCACAGAAATATGCTCTATATGATGAGAGGCAAAGAGTGTGTATTGCTGTATTTGTTTCTGAAGAACCAGTTATGACCACAGTTGTAAATATCAGGTTATCCTGCTTATAGAGTTCATTGACAAAACAGAATAGTGAAAGGGAGAGAAAGTGGGAAGGAGAGAAAGTATGAATGCATTGTGGTAAAAAGGCGTTCTAAGAAGAAGCAGCTGTAGTTAACAATGAAAGAGTTAATAATGGAGAAAACAATTCTGGCTGCCATCTGACAGGGCACCTATTTCTCTTTGCAGGAGGAAGCTTAATTTTGTTGTTGAACAAATCTGGCCCCTAGCTTCTGGAATAAAAGTCTAGGGCACATTTTCAGTGCTCTGGAAAACAAAGGCAAGCTAGGTTTGTGCCTGGCTATGTTTGTAGAACAAGAAGTCAAATTTAAAATACTTAAATCTTAACTGTAACAAAACTTTCTGGTGATTGTTCCTTCTCAGGAATCTTTATTTACCCTGTTTCTTGGAATTCACAGTTATTTGCCATTCTAGGAGAATCTCTCTAGAAAAATGATCCCAAAGTGAGCTTACCCTCTTGTTGCTAAGTAAGCCATAGACTATTTCTAGAAAGGACCCCATAAACCCAAAAAATCCCAATTCATACAGGAGAGCTTGAAAGAAATGAATCCTGGCAGTTGATTCTAATGTCATTAATGAAATAGGTCTTTCATGTTTCAATGGCTTATGGGTCCTAATCATCATGACTTTTTTTTTTACTCTAATAATTGTGAGCAGCTTGTGATTCACCGTTATAAAACTAATGTCTTCCAGCAATAGCAACATGACTGTAGACTTAGTCTAAGGTGGGAATCCTGCCAAAAACAATTGCAGTTTCTGCATTATCCACTGGATCACCGTTATATTTGGGAATACTGTCCCTTCTTTTCCCTTCTGCTTCTAAAAGACAAAAAAACTCCAGAAAAATTGCAAGAATTTGTCTTAGACAAAGTCTAAATGCGTATTTGTAACATGTTTTTATTACATGGCATTGGTGCCTGCCCACTTACCTTCAGTGGAATTTCACACAGAAAAGCACAACAGTGAGGTTCTTCAGTGTACAACTGTGACACTGATCACTGGTGATGAAAATTTATTTTTACCTGGATTATAGTTGATCCTGATTTTTCTAGCTGACCCAGATGCGAGTTATGTCCTTACTTGAAGATTCGTGTTACAGAGATTTTGTTTCACATTAAGGGAGCTCTGGTTGAATTAAATGGGGCATTATCTCTGTTTTGTGGGTTTCATAATTTAAAAATATAAAATGTTTTTGTTTTTACCATGTTATTTGTTGAGATTGTTTACACATGTGTGTGTAATTCAGCTGTTAAACTGAAGCTCCTTTAGGTACTTGGAACTCCAGCGACTTGACTTTTCCACCTAGAGGTGATGCTTTTCACTTGTCTTTCACTTTGTGCAGGAGATGAGATCAAAATTCCAGTTTTACCAACCTTTCCCAGAAGAAGACACATGTGTGTAAGGACTGATGATTTATCAGGTGTAAATATTATTAAACGGAGAGTTGTTCACTGTGTTAATCCAAGAGTGCTGTATTTAAGTAAGTTGTGATGAGAGGTGTTATGAGTTTGTGCCTTGTCAGGGAGGATGTTCAGTTTGAAAGAATAGCAGTTGCCTTCTGAAGAGAGTGGACTGGCTGCATGTTTGTGCTACTGAAGAGGCACAGTGGAGCACAGGCCAGGAGTATTAACAGGCCTGTCCTGTGGGTGGAAAGTGGAATAACACCTTTTACCCTGTCCTGGGTTAACTCTGCCAGCTGCAAAGCACTCACAGCCACTCACTCTCTCCTCTGTCCCCGGTGTACAGAGGGGAAAATAAGAAAAGCAAAAGTGAGAAAACTCATGGGTCAAGGTAAAGGTCTCCAGTGTCAGGAAGGTGAGGAAAGGATGGGTGGTCATTCTGAAAAGGCATCACCTATGGTTTTCAAATTTCCTGGTTGCTGGCTGCTGTAGGGAACATTATTCCATCTATGCCTAAGATTTCTGACTGGTGATGGAAGGAAAGCAGGAAGTGTGACAGGAGATGTGGTAGCATCCTAGGTGTTGGCAGTAGTGACATAAAACATATTTTTCAGTGGTCCTTTGATGAGGCTGTTCTTGCCTCTGTCACCTTATACACAGCATTAAAATGGTTTAGTACAGAAGGTCACAGTAGTGTACTAGTAACAGTCTTCTGCAAGGTTCTCATCCAGCAATCCAGAAGTAAACTGATGGTTTATTTTAATGTGAATTTTTGAAGGTGAGTTATGAGGCATTAATGCCTTTATTATACCAAGTTCAGACAGTATTTAGCCTTCACTGCACATGGGAAACAATTATTCATGAGTGTGTGGGGAGGTAGTGAGTTGGTTTTCCCTCAGTGAGAGCATAATGATGTGTGGAATAGAACAAGGAGTTCCAGTAACTTAAACAGTAAAGCTATTCAGAAAATTCGCAGCCCTTTTCAGAAATCTTTGCTCAACATGACACAGCTGCCCAGGCAGGGCTCCGATGGGAACATGGTGATGCACAGGTGTTGGGCTGTAGGGTGGAGCCTGCCCTTACCCGTACTGACCAGCACAGTGAGCCCTCCTGTGGGAGGTGTGCCTGAACAGGGGAACACCTCTGCTCAGTGACACAGTTCTGGGAGGTGAGTGGGTTGAGGAGTGGCAGGGAGAGTGAGAGAGAGAGAGATTGATGGTGTTGTACCCTTTCCCCAAGACAGGCTGGACAGGCAGACTGGATATGTGACACAGGGGTCACATGTTTGTGACCTTTGCTCTCTCTGCCTTGGGTGCACACAGTGACTTAAGGAATAGGGGGCAATGGTGACAGGTTCCTGCCTGGTTTACCTGGTGTGTCTCCTCTGGGATTGCCCCACCTTCCCAGGTACCCTCCCGTAACAGGAATGAGGGAAGTGAAACTGAGCAATAACAAGGACCATGGTTCATCCAGCATGGAGGTGTTGCTGAGGTTGGCTTACCCTCTGCATCAAAACTGCTTCCATAAAGAAAAAAAGGTGGGTCATTTTCATAAGGCACTCCCCTCTGAAGGGAACAGAAGGCACTTTATGCCAACCAGATCCACTTTTTAGGGACATCTGCTGCCTCCCTGGGGCTTGGGTTTAAGATATGAAGAGTGAGCTTCCTGCCCTGAATACTGCCTTTGATTTTTATCCTTGATTGATTTTTTTTTTCATGTAGGCAGCAATAAAGTTACAACAAGAAGTCTGAGAGCAACCAAGAGACTTCAGGGACTTGGGACAACTGGTTGAGGGATCAGGAGCACAAGGCATTTTTGTCTATTCTTCCAGGTGCAGAGAAGGTCAGGGAAGAAGCAGAACAAGCAAGCCAGCAGATCAATACCTGGCTCTGAGCTGGTGTCATCAGTAGAATTTTTTTTTATTTTTTTTTTTTAAATCATGGGTCATTTGACTTGACACCAAGTCTGCTAGGACTGGGGAGGTCCCAGTTGTCTGGAAATTAGCAAATGTGGCACTCATCTCCAAGAGTCAGAAGGATGACCTGGCCTGTCAGCCAAACCTCGGTGCCAGGGAAGGTCATGGACCAGGTCGTCTTGAGTGCTGTCACAAGGCACATGCAGATCAAACAAGTGATCAGGCCCAGCCAGCAGAGGTTTGTGAAAGGCAGGCCCTGCTTGTCCAGCCTGATCTTCTATAGCGAGATGACCTGCTGGTGAATGAGGGAAAGGCTGTGAATCTTGTCTACCTGGACTTCCGTAAAGCCTTTGACACCATTTTCCACAGCATTCTCCTGGAGAAACTGACTGCTTGTGGCTTGGAGGAGTAAAAAACTGGCTAGGTGGTCAGGCCTGGAGAGCAGTGATGAATGGAGCTCCATCCAGCTGGCAGCTGGTCACCAGTGGTGTCCTCCAGGGCTCAGTGTTGGGGTCAGCCCTGTTTGTTGTATTTATCTACAATCTGGACAAGGGGATCACTCAGTTTGCAGGGAACACCAAGTTGGGTAGGAGTGTTGGTCTACTGGGGGGTTGGAAGGCTCCGCAGAAAGATCTGGACAGGCTGGATCAATGGACCAAGGCCAATTGTATGAGGTTCAACAAGGCCAAATGCTGGGTGTGCACTTGGATCACAACAACCCCATGTAGTGCTGCAGGTTGGGGGAAGAGCAGCTGGAAAGCTGCTGATGGCAAAGGACCAGGGAGTGTTGGTCAACAGCCAGATGAACATGAGCCAGGGTGTGCCCAGGTGGCCAAGAACGCCAAAAGCATCGTGGCCTGGATCAGCAATGGTGTTGCCAGCAGGACCAGTGCAGTGACTGTCCTCTGCACTCGGCTCTGCTGAGGCCACGCCTTGAGTCCTGTGCCCTGATTTGGACCCCTCACTACGGGAAGGACAATGAGGGGCTGGAGTGCGTCCAGAGAAGGGCAGCAAAGCTGGTGGAGGGTCTGGAGCACAAGTCCTGTGAGGAACAACTGAGGGAGCTGAGGGTGTTTAGCCTGGAGAAAAGGAGGCTCAGGGGAGACCGCATTTCTCTCTACAGCTGCCTGGAAGGAAGGTGTAGCAATGTGGAAGTTGGTCTCTGCTCCCATGTAATGAGCAATAGAAAAGGAAATTGCCTCAAGTTGGGATAGGGGACGGTTACACTGGATATTAGGAAAAATTTCTTTGTGGGAGGGGTTGGGAGGCATTGGAACAATTGTCCCAGGGAAGCTGTTGATATTTTAAAGACATCCCTGGATGTCTTTAAAATATGTTGAGATGTGTCACTTGGGGACAAGGTTTAGTGGTGGACTTGGCAGTGCTGGGTTAGTGGTTGGACTTTGATCTTAAAGGTGTTTTCCACTCAAAACAATTCTATGATTCTGTAACGATTTGCAGTTGGAATGGAAAGGGTTTGACCATCTTGTACTCTAGCCCTGGAAAACCTGCAGCATCCTTGTATAAAGAGGTGTTACTCATCAAGTTTTTTAATCACTTGTATTTTCTGACCTGAGGCAAAATTCTGACCTAATTAAAGTTAATAGGTGAAAACTTAAAACTGGCAGACTCAGATTTTCACTCACACTGTTTAGGTGCTTTTAATTGGAGTATAGGAATAATTAGGGCGTGAGAGATGACTGGTAACAAAGATACATCGGCAAAGCCATGAAAAGGGAATAGCAATGAGCAATAACAGGCATAAAGGGATAAGTTGGTTTCTTTTAAAGAAGCATAATTTTAAAAATAAAGATACAGTAACTTGGAAAGATAAAAATATTGTATTAATTCAAATCTTAGAAATTCTAAAAATAAATCAACTTATTTTTGCACTTAAATGAGTTATATTCAAGGATTAGTGCACTAAATGGCTGGGCAAAATTAGCATCAATTACACTGTGATTTCTATCTATAAGCAGGTCAGGTGTCTCTAGAAGGATGTGTCTAGTTCAAGGTGACTCTGCAAACCAATGAATGCATAAGTGATAAGTGTGAATTAATCAGAGATTAGTATTTCCTTACTGTACTCTGGGTTTAGAACTTAGGCACAAGTATACCCTGCAACCTCAAAGAAAGGAATACCCTGGAAGAAGCAGCTCTTTAGCACAGGCTGCAGCGGTCAGTCGCATTCATCAGCTGGCTTGAATTGTCTCCAGTGATAAAAAGTGAATGATCAGCATGTTATTTACACCTATGAGGTTATTCTTACTGCAACACGACCGCAAGTGTCATCCAGAAGGACCAGCTTTTGCTGAGTCCTACAAAGCAGGAATTAAAATAATGCTTTGATACAGAAGGGTTCTAAAGCAAATGGACTTCTTACTGCTCTTGATAGATTTGGGTTTAGTTTTGGCTTTATATTTCCACAAATGGAAAGTTATTTAAAGTATTTTGCAAAAAGCTCAGTGAGTCTTGACCTCAGAGGCAGTTTATTTTTAACAAAACTTTATCTATTTCCATAATGCTGTGTGTGGTCATAATGTCTCATTATTTGAATTGCAACTGCCATTGATGTCTGCATCACTATTCTTTACAACATAAATTGAATATAAGAATAAGTTGGTGAGGTTTATTTCTGAATTTATTGTCTGGGATTGTGAACCACATATCTGATATTTTCTTTTTGTTGTTTTTTCTAGCGCAATTTTTCTGTTATTGATTAATAATGCTAAAAAGTAATCTCCATAGCAGAGTATGACTTTTTTGCCTGTTATGTGATCAGACACTTTTCAGACATACATTTCTCATAAATATATACATTATAGAGTTTTCAATATTTTTTTTAATAAATTCTCCCCCTAATTGTCTGTCTTTCTTCTTCCTAGTCTGCTCCCAGTTTTCAAGAGGAGTGTTTGCTATTTTTGGATTCTATGACAAGAAGTCTGTAAATACCATAACATCATTCTGTGGGACTCTTCATGTCTCCTTCATAACTCCCAGCTTCCCAACAGATGGAACACATCCCTTTGTCATTCAGATGAGACCTGACCTCAAGGGAGCTCTTCTTAGCTTGATTGAATACTATCAGTGGACCAAGTTTGCATATTTGTATGACAGTGACAGAGGTAAGGTGTGGTATTTCTACCTGCTCCCTGTTTGTCAGATGTATCTCATTGAAATCTGGAATTCATAAGTAAATAATGGAAGAAATATTTACTTCCAACATGTGTAAGTGTAATTGAATCAAGTGTTTCTTGAGTTTAGAAATGAGCTTTTGGGACAGAAACAAAAATGTTTAAATGAGAATAAAAATATTATGGTATGCCTTAATACAATTGCAAGTGTTAAGCAATGTGAGATTAGTCACATGCTGTAAAACAGTTTCTATGTAAAGTTGTTTTTTTTTTTTTTTTTTGTTAAAGAAACATCTCAGGAGAAAAAAAATCTGAACTTGAAGGGCTGTCTGCCACCACAGATTCACTCCACACATGCAAAATCAGTAGTTGGGCACCAAGCAGGCAAGGATCTCAGGTGCAGTCAGTTCCTACTTCTTTGGAGACTGCTTTTGGTATCAAGTTCCTCTCCTCTGTTGAGCTTAGATTTTTTTGTTGCTGTTGATGAACCCAAACCCATTGCTTGGAATCAATTAACTCCACCATACAGCCTTCTCAAGGCCTATACCCTTTTATGGATGTAGTAGTAATAATATAACAGTTTATAAACTTGAAAAAATCACTGGCAAATTGTGGTATATCAGTTAGGTTTCTGAGAAGAAGCAGCTTTATCCAGGAAAGGGTGTTTTTTTGACCGCTTCTTCTGTAATTCCATTATTAACATTCCAATTTCGGGTTCTCCTCACCTAATAATTCTTGGTTAACTTTCTTCTATTCTTACCTGCCCCTGTTCCCTTTAAAAAAGCTATTTTTTTGCTTGCTTGTGTGTTCATTTGGTCAGAGTTGAATATTAAGTACATTTTAAATTATAAAATGCCAGTAGATAAAAAGTTTGGTTATACCACTCCACAGTTTGTTGAGTAATGGGGTGACATTAAATTCCCTGCATTATGATGCCATTTTATACATGATGTCCAGGAGCTGAAGTGATCTCCTCAAGAGAGTTCTTTATCGTTGTTGTAAGCACTAAAGTTAGAAGAACCTAATCCCAGTGTGTAGCACCCACAGGTAATGTCACATGGAACCATAAATCCTAAGCTCATATCTCTGGCAGTTCCTTTTCACATTCACATCAGAAGCATTCACTGTCTTTTTAGAAAGGACAGATGTAAAACTACTTTCTTAGCCAGTACTCTGTCAGTCATCTAGCAGTGGGCAGAATGTGACCTGCATGTGATTTATATTTAGGAAATACTGAAAAACACTTAGTTCTTGTGAGCTACACTGTCTGGATCTGGCCAGGAATAACAGCATGAGACTGTTCTTTCTAGTCACCCTTTGGTTCTTCCTGTTTTTTCTTACCTGTTTGTTTTAATTGTGGCAAGGCACCCCAGTGATAACAAGCTCCAAGGCATGAAATTCCTACCCTTCTGTGGAGTAAATTGTTGCTCCTCAGTGCTTCCCACAGATTGCATGAGGTTAACCTGCAGAGTCAAGCAGTTTGTAGCCAGCACCATTGACATAAAACCCTGCATACACAAAATCTTTTAAGCCCTTTTGCCTAACTGTTAATGTAGTGGCAGTGATATATATTTAAGGAATGATATATACGTGAAGATGTTTCCACCTTCAGGAGTGAGATAAAAAAGGCAAAGAGACTTACTCTTCGTGGAAACTGTGAAGGCTAATAGGAATTAGTTTGATGACTTATTTCTAAAGAATCCTTTATTGGTAGTGTTGGAGCACCTCTGTGGTTAGGGACTGACTGGCTGAAGTACAGGGCAATTTCCTGACTATAAGGAGTGAGGCCATTCAGTATATGTGTGCCCAAGCTATTACTGTTTTAATACAATTATTCTCTTGTAATGTGGATTAGTGTCCTTCACCATCCTTACCTCCTCTGTGCTACCATTACTAACAGTGAGTTTTGGAAAAAGTAGTACCATTATTGTAACATTCTGTCTGTAAAAGAATTGCTAAGTTATTCAGCCTCTGTTCAGTCTTCCTTTTCAGAGCTCATTGATTTAAGAGTTTGTCTCATGATAACCAAAAGAGGTTCAGGCACATGAGGTTCACAAACAGAAATGTTCCCACAGCTTAAAAAAAAGCCACTGAAGTTGCTGGAGTTTTCTCCTCTTCAGTCTCCCACTTTTATTATTACTCTCCAGATAATTTCTCTTACTTTCACAGAAGTTTTGCTGTGAATGCTTTCTGTGTGGTTGGTTTTTTGGTTGGTTTTTTTTTTTGGTTTGGTTTGGTTTTTTGAGTTTTTGTTTTGTTTTGTTCTTCTGGGTTTTTTGGTTTGGGTTTTTTGTTTGTTTGGGTTTTTTTGTTTGTTTGGGGTTTTTAATTTTGTTTTTTGCTTGTTGGGTTTTTTGTTTGGTTGGTTGGTTGGTTGGTTTTGGTTTTTTGTTGGTTTTGGTGATTTTTTGTTTTTGGTTCTTTTTTAATGGGGATGACAAATCTGCCACCCAAAAAGAAAGCAAGCAATCCAGGCAGCCATTTGACATCTCTGCAGAGAGCACCCCAAGGAAAGAGAAACCCTAGGAAAGATAGATGATCAGAGGAGTAAAATATAGAAACCATTTGAAATGGATAGTATTAGCGCTAATAGTCCTTATTAATTTGTGCCTAGTTGAGATTGTTTAACTCAGAAGAAATGTAGACAGGTTGGGACGACCTGAAATCTGCTAAATGATATTTGAAACAATTATTCGGATTAAATGTTTTTCAGTTTGGCTGGTTTTTTAAAAAAAATTGTAATTTATCATTTCAAGCAGTGTTTTGAGGTATAAACATAGTTGGTGCTTTTTAATTTTTTAAGATGTTTCCTGCATCTCTTAGTTTGCTTGCATTTCTTATCTTTCCCTTTTGACACAAGTTCTCCACATTTATCTTTAGCATTTGAAATAGTTGAAATAGTTTATATGTACTGGTGGACTGTAGTTATCTGTGATTTTAAAATAAATATTCATTAGATGACATACAAAACTTAGTACCAGTCTTTCGTAAAGAGGCTTGGAAAAACAGAATTATATGAGATAATAATTGAATTTATGCTTTTGGAATCCTGCCATTTTCTACCTTTGCTGATGACCAGTCTTGTATAGTGCTGTAACTCATTATCATTTCACTGATGAAGCTGAATTGCTAAACTCTAACCAATCATAATTTAATATTATACTTGTAAACTGTGAGACAAATTAATTCTTAGTGTTTTCCTTCTATGTTTATGGGCATAGCCACTATTATTTTTCATGACAGTTATACCTGGAGCTCCCTTTACATACCAAGTCAGAATTTGTCTCAAAGAAATGACTCCCGATGTTTGGTTGTTTCAGGAGAGAAGAATGTGCAAAAATGTCAGTTTGCTCATAAGAAATGAGCAATGCTCTAATTTTTTCTTTTCCTATAATAGTATCTAGTATCCTTAAAACTCCTCGCTACAATCATGTAGAATTCTCTGGTAGGAATTGAAACATGCTAAGTCTCATTCTAGTACTTCTGGAAATCATTAAAATTGTACATTTTGTATAGCAGGAATTAATTTCCAGCAGCAATTTTCATGTTTCCATACTACATTATTTAATCCCTAAAAAGTAAAATCTGTCTAGTTAAGTCTTCACTGGTTTTACAATATATCATAGGCAGTTGCATCTGTACAAACATTACAGTTTCCTATCAGGAACATGCCAAAAGTGTAAGATGGAAGCAAATTTCTCTACACTGTTTGTAGGTGTTAGCATTGAGCCTGCTTATCTATATGGAAAAATATATCTCAGCACATCTCTCATAATCAGGGATATGACTGTAGGCAACAGAAATAATAAATGCATTACCATCACTGCAGAACGTGGGAATTCTGCCATAGACTTCAGTGGGGTCTGGATTTCAATACAGTACTGCTCAAGCGCTACTGAACAAAAGCTGTTCAGTAGCATTTTTTAATAAGCAGCTGATCCTTTTGCTGTAATTGGATCACTCTTTTACTAGAAGATGTCTTTCCCACTCTGTGGAATTCCAGCAGTGGATCAGTGACACTGGCAAAATCCAGTTCTGAAGAAGGTTCAGCTAAACACAAAGGTTGTCCTTACAAAGCTTTACCTTGATGCCTTGCACTAATATAAATGGAAATTTCATGCAATAATAATTGATTAGGCCCACACATATCTTAGTTTCTGACTTCTACCTACGTGTGACAGGTCAAGCAAGTTACAGGAGATCTTAAATAAGTAATCTCATGAATCATTTGTTAATTCCTTGATGCTTCTTTGTCAGTCACATCTTCTGTTTTCTCCTGTGCTTCACTAGGCTTATCAACATTGCAAGCTGTGCTGGATTCTGCTGCTGAAAAGAAATGGCAAGTGACTGCTATCAATGTAGGAAATATTAACAATGAGAGAAAAGATGAAACTTACCGTTCACTGTTTCAAGATCTAGAGGTAAAAAAGGAAAGGCGAGTGATTTTGGACTGTGAACGTGATAAAGTCAACGACATTGTTGATCAGGTTTGCTATTCTTCATTCTTCAGTGACAGTAGTTAGCAGTGTTCTATAAGTAAATGTAATGAGTTCATTTTTCTTGGTGATATTTTTGTGATTATTAGGAATCATTTGGCAGTGACAGGTTTGTATTGAGGACCGCGTATGTACCAGGCACAAAGTGAACGTACAAATCCTATAATCCCTCCCTTTGCTCAAAGACAAGATAATTCTATCTGGATGATCCTGTATAGTTTCCTATCCTGGTAATTTAAAATAAAAACAGTCATTTACACAATGCCTTGTTCAGACTATTTCACAACCTAAGTAGTATACTGTGTTATACTTAGTTGATACACTATTATATATGGTCCATCGTGAATAAGTATGTCTAAGGATTAGTCTTTTTTACACCTAGAAGGTATTTTCTCCCTCTAATGCTTTTTCTGAGAGCCTTTTATGTCTTGAAAAGACTGTATGACAGCTTCTCTTTCTCATTTAATACCCTTTGAAATTCATGTTTTGAAGCTCTTTGTCATTTGTACTTTCCTTGGTTGTCTCTTCATTTTGTGTCACTCTTAAAATATGTTAACCAAAAGTGGATGCTGTTTTTCATAGCTAAGGCCTCCTGAGCTTTAAAAAGAACAGCAAAATCTGTCTTTTCTCCACCCATGCAAATTATTTGCCAAAATGATTTTTTAAAATTTTCTTTTTAGCAACATTATTACAGGGCTCTGACTCAAATAACTGCATTACTTTGAAATCCACCATTTCAGTCCTAGTGTCCAGGAAGGTCTTACTGGCTCTGTATCTTACTACTTCTTTTTATGCATGCAGAGCACAATGGAAAATTGTAAGGATAGTTCCCTTTTGGCTTGAGCTTCATCATGTGAGGCTGTGCAGCATCACTAGGGATGTATCATCAGAGTATAGATGTATTTGTTTGAAGGTTTCTTGAAGGGCTTGTTATTTTGGTCTTTGTTTTGAAGGTCATTACTTTTTGAAGAGGCTCAGACAATGAGCAGTGTCCTTAATGGAGTACATTGTGTTTGTGTGTTTTATTTGGAATTCATATCCACAAATTGTTTCTCTAATTTTGAAGATAAATTTGAATTTGATCCTGTTCTCAAGAGCATTTGATCTGAGAGTGTGATCTCCCTATCATCTGCAGTTTTTCAAAATCGTATTTTCTGACTTATCAATGTCAAGAAATGTACAGTGTAGAGAAATGTTTGACATAAGTAGTACTTATAGGTCCTCTTCAGTTGGTTCTGTGTGGCTTTTCAAACGGTTCTTTACTTACCTTACAGTGACTTTTTGTCTTGTCGATGTCTCTTGTGAGTTTCTAATGACGTCCTACAGAACGAACACCTTATTAGACTCAAGATATGTCGCATCTGCTGTTTCCTGATTATCAGGCCAGAGAAAGGAAACATACTGCTTTGACATATTTTGATCTTGACAAGGCTATTTTTACTATTTAACTTACTATCCTATGCATTCTTCTAAAAATACGTATATAATATTCATTATAATCTCTGATATGGAAGTTTGGCTGACTGTACTTTTCTTCAGTTTCACCTTTTAACCATTTTTTAAAGACAAAAACCCTCTTTACCCTTCAGTTGCCACTCCTTTTTACAGTCTTTGTTTCATAATAGACCTATTTTTGTCTTTGTCTGCTTCTTATTTTGATTGCAGTTCTGGGATATTTTTCTTGCCCTAATTGCACTTTGATAGATTCTGCCTTTTTTAGATGCTTAGAGTTTCTCAGCTTATCCCCACAGACTTGTGCTACTCCGTAAGCATACAGATGGCTAAGCTGTTGTTTCTGCTCTTTTGATTTGTAAGTCACTGAAGAATTCTAGATAACCGAATCAGCCTCACAGGTCAGTTAATATAATTCTAGATATTTGTTCTCCTCAAAATAGTTTACTGCAATGCCCTGACATATGTGTTTTTAAACTGTCCTATATGGGTTTAGTCTTGAAATTTTCTTCACAAGATAGCCTAGTTGTTTCTGGACTTTGGTCTGTTTTTTAAGTCCATTATTCTTACACTCAGTAACTTCCCTTCCTTACATTTAAAGGTTAACCCACTTTCAATTTCTCAAGTAGCCTAAAAAAAAAGTCTAACTGATTCTCTATTAATTTTCTCCATCTCTTAAAGTGAAGTGCTGAACAAACAATGGATATCTTGGCCTGTGAGTATCCTTTGAGTGCGTTCTTCTGATTTTCTTTTCTAATAGCAGCATACTTTAGGTCTTGTTTTGCTACCAGATGTATTTTTTAAAAATTAATTCCTGCCTGGGAAAAAACCCTCAGAAATTTCCTTCATTTCATGAGGATGCCTGAAGTCGACACATCATATCAGTATCCCTTTTTCTGTGTATTTTTACTGTGAGAAATCCACAGGCTTTCTGTTAACCAGATTTTCCTTGAATACCATAGTATTATTTGCAGTCTCAATACTTAAAAAAACTCGGTCACTTTCTTCCTTGCTCTCTATTGTTGAACAAATCTTTCATTTTAGTGCTTTGATTTACCCTGCAAATATTTTAAGGTGAGGTGACAGCTTCAGGTTTACCCAGTTACGCTTTGTAGCCCTTGGGTCTTTGTATAGCCACAAAATGTGTTTGCAAAGTTGCTTCATCATTCTTGGTTTTTGTCTCATGTTACAGTTTTGCTTCCAAATTTCAACAATTCATGTAAGTTGAAAAATACTCCAGTTCCCCAGCTCTTCTCAGACTAGTTTATATTCCTCTTCTCTGATCTGGCAGGTTCATGTTACCGTGCTCTTCATTATGTAGCTTCTGCCTCTTCTCAGGCAGCATCCTTTGCAGAATCTCATTTCACCCTGATGACACCCTTTGGGCAGCTGTGTAATTACTGCCACTGCTTGTCTATCTCTGCTAGAGAAGGTCCTCTAAACTGCTGAATAGCTTTTGTATGCACAGCTCCTTCATTGTGGCTTTTGGAACTACCACTAAATTTTCTGGATCAGAAATCAGAGCTGGGTTAATAAAACAGTGGCAGCTAGAACAGAGTTACCAAGCATTGATTCAAGGACTTGCATGTACGGATTGTCTTCTCAGATCCCAATGATGAAGAAATATTTTATACAGAAGAGCTAATCTTGTTGGTCTAACTGATATTTCTTTGAAAGCAGCAGCTACGTAAGAAATACATCTGAACATAGTTCTTAAATCTCTTAATAAGTAGTTTTAAGTAGTCTGATCCAAGTAATTGTTTTAGGATACTTAAGTTCATGTATCATATATACATTGACCTCAAATGAGGAACAATTTAATGACTTCTATGGCCTGTGTAATGTGATCCCTCTCAGTCTCAAACTCTAGTAATGTAAACTCAGTGTTAAAACTGCTTTCAATTATATTTCTGTAACTTCATTAAACCAAGTATGTGAAATGTCACTAGGACCTTGATATAAGTTTCGGGGTTCCTAGTCTGAATATTTTAGTTATATGTTACATGTTAAATGAGGAAATGAATGAGTCATCCTCTCTTCATTTTTCTCATTGTTCAAAAGATGGAATAAACCTCCAGACTCCTCTTAGCTCCCACATTATTCCTCTAGAAAAGTGCTTGGCTTCAAAATGCCAACTTCCCCATGCAGACATAGCCTTAATTAGGCTTATTTGGGAGAAGAATCCATGCTACATCTACCAGCAGAGGCTGTTGAGAAGCCACCAGCTGGAGATTATGAGGAAGACAATAGGACAATAAACAATTTGAACTTTGCAAGGCTTCCTCATAATGCAGGTGCTTTCATTAATGTCAGTGGGCAGAATCTAAGCAGGAGTCTGTGAGGCACAGTATTTTTAATGTGTGATGCCTGCTCTCTCTCTCCTGGCTGGCTTGTGCCTTTAATACGCAGCCTAGTAATTAGCATTCAGCTTCTCTGTCTGGAGGGACTCCTCCTCTTGGGACTTGGACTTCAACATGGCTAATTGCTATCAGCAAAAAGTATGTTCAGTGGTGCATTAGGTAAAATAAAGGATACAGCATTGAACAAATTCAGCATTGTATACCATAAAGCTCTTAACTAGCTTCTACATCATACTGCATTTTGTACCTTTCTAGTCTTTGTCCATATACCAGGTGCATATTCTTCATTATTTCTTCTTTTTTACAGGTTATCACAATTGGTAAACATGTTAAAGGATACCACTATATCATTGCAAATCTGGTAAGCATTCTTAATATTTAAAACACCTTTATTGCTCATTTTTCTGCTTATGGAAGCACATCAACTAGTATTTGGTTTTTAAATACATTTTAGAAAACAGAAGAAAAGCTAGATGTCTTTACCTTTGCTAAATGAATGCATGTGTTGAGATGATACTTGTTTTATTGGCTGAGTCTTTTCAGGACTTAAATGCCTCTCATGATACTCCCATCAATGGGAATGAAGGCTGCTCAGCACCTTCAATAGAACTTTTCTTTTCTACATAGTTCAGTAAAAGAGGGTAGGGAAATTATAAAAATTACTTTCTGCATCATAGGCTGATACCTTCATTCATCAATTTCTCTTTCACAACTTTTAACCTACTTAAAAAGCACAGTTCTCATTTCTCATTCCGCTAGAATAGTGAGTCTCGGATTTACACATTTCATCCCTGAGATTGGCTGCATAATCAGTTTGAATTCGTGTTTTCTTGAACATAGGTGATCAGACAGTATAGTGTTCCTGTGGGGAAAGTTCAGAAAACTCACTTACCTGTCAAGGTAATTTATTTGAAATTGTGTCTAAAGGTGAAGGGCCATTTTATTGACATTAAAGTCAACACTTACTTACTGAAGCTACGGAAACTAATCCAGTTGTTTCTTTGTAATAGACAAAGCAAATTCTGCAGCTTGTATCACAGTTACCATGTTCAAGAAAAGAGTTTTGGCAGCTATATAGTGTGAGTGGCACCAAATCATTTTTTTCGTCATTTATTCTGGAACTGTGACAGTGTTTGATATAAATTCCAGCAGGGCCCAGAGTGCCCCAATTTGCACTGTCTTCCATAGTCCTTTGAGGAACCTGAGGAAACAGAAGGACCATGGTGTGTCTATGGCACTTGAGGCATAGCCCTTGTCTCCTCCCAGCCTTTGATGAAAACACTTCCCCCTCCAGGCAGGCAGTGCTCTGAAGGGTCATGTGGGTGCCATGGTGTGAAGAAGCCTTGTGCTTTAAAGGCCTCTTTAAAAGCCAGATGCTGGGGTTTCATTCTTATATCTTAATAGCTAATTTTTGGGTAAAGAAGTTAAGGTGCTGATATTCACAAAGCAAGCATTGAAGTCTTACAAAATGTGAAAAATTATCTTAACTGTTAGACATTTGTGGTTTGCATTGCAAATGTTGGATAAACAGTATTTTGAGTCTTAAGGGAAATTTTAGGAAATGTGCCCAGTGGATTTCTTTATGTTAACTGGTTGCTATTTTAACCATTGCTTTAAATTTGTAACAGTAAGTCCCTAAGATCTAAAACTTACTGAATCTTGTCTTTTAAAGCTGTTTAATATCATATATTTCATCATATATATCATCAAGTATTTATGGTAGTGATTTAAAAACAGTGTTTTTCCCTGTCCAAAAGAAAATGTATTTAGTATTTGATTCATATCTCAACTTCACTGAATCCACCTGCTTTCTTCTTTTTGGTCTGTAATAATATTCTCCTCCAGTCTGATCAGTCAGTCAAGAAATTGGTCTATTTTAAGAATAAAAAATGCTGATAGATGGAGAAGAGGTTTGAGTATAGGATGAGTGTTCCTGTTCAACCGTCAAGTTACATGAACCCTGTAGAAGTGTCTGTATTAGCAGGTGGCAACACATGAGGATCATTAATATGCAATAATTAAAGAGCATCTAGTATATCAGTTGTAACAACTTACGGTAATATGGTCTGAAGTTGCTGCTTCTTTTTGTGTCCACTCACAGCACCCATTCATACTGAAGTGTCTGAAATCAGTATTTCATGTAAATACATTTGTATGGTTATTTGCGTGACATTAAATCCCAGAAAACAGTACACAAGAACTGTTTCTAAGAATGAAAAGTAGTTCTTTATGTCAGAGTGAGGAGGCAGTGGAGGTGGTAAGTCCTTCCACATGCTTTAGAGTTCCTAACAAAAAGAGGATGGATAAAACTGTGGCTCTAAGTATTCCTGGCTAAAACTTGCTTGCCTCTTACTCCTATCAGTGTTCCCTTTCTCACTTTAAGTGGTCCCCTTAAAATTAATAGAATGTTTAGGAAGTCAGAATGGCAAGGACAAGTCTGCTTAGCCCTTGCTCTCTATAAAAGTGTTTGTCCCGTGGGCAGCAAGAAGCACTGCTGGCTGATGGAGTTGATGACTTAATCCTGGCAGCCCAGGATTTAAGTTGGATATAGTCTGAGGAAAATGTTGGCTTACACTTATGCAATAGAGGTCATGTGGTAACTCTTTCTTTGTATACGCTATTGAGAGAACTGCCAAAACTATTGAAATAACAGACATAATTTTTTTTGTGCTCAGGGATTTACTGATGGAGATTTGTCAAAAATTCAGTTTGGAGGAGCTAATGTCTCAGGATTTCAGATAGTTGACTATGATGATCCTCTGGTGTCAAAATTTATACAACGTTGGTCAACACTGGAGGAGAAGGAATATCCTGGTGCACACACTAGTACAATCAAGGTATGTCTTATGTTTGTTTTAACTGCACTAGAAGTACAGGAAGTGAAGGGTTTGGAACAGAAACACAAGAGGCAGAGAAAGCCCTTGAAAATCAACAGTGCCAACACAGTTTTATATTTCTCTGGGTTACTTTTAACATTCTCTGTCATAGGACTGATTGAGCAAAGATGCTTCACTCTGTTCAAGACAATTTTTTCTTGTGTCACTGTAAATATGTGCCTGACAGCTTGTTAGGTAATTGGTTTAGATACGATGATATATTAAGTATTTACTGACTATTTTTGATTTTTCTCTTTCTCTGTCTTTTGAAATGTTTTAAAGACAAATATTTAGTCATGCTTCTGGGGAGCACAGATTTAGCACTTTTTTGATGTAACATAATATCCCAAAGAAATGGTTAGACAGTTCCTTTGAGACAGATGCCTAAGTCTTACAAAAACTTACAAAATGAAATGCTATGCCTGACGTACAGAATCATGGTCTGATTTCAGGCCTGTGTGACACACGATGTGACGCTGGGCAAGTGGTTAAGCTTTTTTACCTCAGTTTTACCTCTAGGTAAAACTAGGATAGTAGTACCTTCTTCCTTTCTCTAACCATCATGAGAATCAGTTAGTGGCTGCAAGATATTAATAAGAATAACTCAATTTTAATGCTAAATAATTTTTGGTTTAAGTTATACAATCAGAAATTTTAATAAGAACACATTCTTAAATGGCTCTAAAAGACAAAAATCCTGGATAAGTTGCAAATGTTCAGGCTGTATCTTGTATTGTGCTATAGTTTGAATATGAAGCATGTTCTTAATTTATAATGAAATTAATAAAAAGTTTCAGCGTGGAAGGAAGAACCATTTTTTTAAATGCCTGGAAGAAAAGTCCTTTAAAACACACAACCTTAATTTTAATTAAAAAATAAAGGTTACAGATTCCTTTTTTATGAGGTCAAGTTTGGTGGTAGCTTAGTCAAAGCAATTTTTTTTCTGTGGTTATTTTTATAGTTTAAAATCTTTATGACAGAGGAATTTCTTATTTGATGTTTAAGAAAATAAACTGGAGTCTGTGTCAGGTCTTTAGGTACATTTTTATTACAAATGTGGAGTATGTGTAGTCTGTATTGCTCTCATTTAGGAGAAGGGGATGTGGCTGTGGGGGATTAATAGAATCCTTTTGTCTCTCTTGATTTTTGGATGCCCAAATCTACCAGCCTATCCATGTTGCAGAATCATGGTCTGGAAATAATAATAGTGAAATACATGAAACACATGACTAAAGTAAAGCAGTGAAACTGAAACCAAGATGCAGTTTTTATCATTGATGGAAAAATAAATGGGTGAGACACAGTAATAAGGTCTCTGGTGTTACTTATGCTGGGGGGAAATTGCATTGTGTTAGATAACATGAAGTGCTTGCAATGTTGTATTAAAGCACTAAAATCTCTGTCACAGGTATTCTCTTTATTTCTTCCATGATAACCTCTTTCAAGTGGAATAGAAATTGAAAGGGTTGAAGGATTCACTAACTTAGAACACATTTTAAATTCCATTTAAAAGGCTGACCTCTCTTCCTTTATATAATGTTTGCTCAAGGTATATATAGGACTGCACTGATACTCACTCAAGAAATTGAGACCTATATTGGATTATCGGATAATTTCTAAATGCTAGAGGTATTGATGGTGAAGAAAGTGTGGATGTATATTGGAATATTTGGTGACGTTGAGTGTATCAGTTACTGTATTTCTTGTGTAGCTTTCTATCTCTTGCCCTTATACATGTATTACTTGTCATTTTTGCTTGTCATTACATGTAAGGTTAGAGATATGTCACATTTCATTCCTGTCCTTGAGGGAGCTATCGGCAGGGCAGAATCACAGAAATCATAGGAACAGGGCAAGAAAGGTCTTTGAGCAGTCCATCCCCCTTGCCTGAAGGCAGAATCAGATAAACCTGTGCAGTTCCTGTGGCCAGTAATTTCACAACTTCTCCAAGCATCTATTTCAAGGCTTAAATTATCTTATTTTTGGCTTTTGTCTAACCTTAATCAGTCTCTATATCACCTAATCCATTACTCCTTTATATGTTTCTAATGGCTATGAGGGACTTCTACTTTTTCATTGTCCTTCTGTGTTTGAAAATGTTTGCCATCTTTCCTGCCTTGCTTTCCTCCCTGCAAAACTAAATAATCCCTTTTCCTTTGAATTTTCTGCTCTCATATCCTGTTTGTCATTTTGCTCTGGAACCTTTCTATTTGGTACCTCTTTGAAATGCCAGACTGGCTATTGCACCACATCTGAATGCAGTGCTGAGGAACTGGAAATAATGGCTTCATGTATCTCAGAGACAGTACTCATTTCAGGGTTTTCTTTTGTGTTAGCTTTTCTTTTTTTTTTTTCCTCTCCTCACCACCATGACCCTATTGAGATATGTTTATCATGGGATCCGTGCTAACATCCAAATCTTTTTCTGCATTGCTTTCTTGTGCTGCTGCCAATTTAGATGGGCTCATACCATATCTGTCCACTTAATTGTTAATTTTAAGTACAGAATTTTTTCATCGATTCCTGTGGAATTGCATTCTTTAGCTGTCCTTCCTGAGCATTTAATTCCTTCTTACGTTGTTATTCTAGCTGTGTTACCCTCTGCCTCTTGGAATATTGTATAAATATCTAAGTTACTAAGCAGGTTAATGCGCTGGTCTCCCACTTGTCCCTTAAGTGATCTAACAAGTAACTTTTCTCCCCTTTTGACTTTGAGGTACTTGGCCAAATTGTCACTGCTTATAAAGGAACTTTTGCCACTAGTCCCATGGAATCTAGGAAACTCTCACTGTTTCATTCTGTATGAAACAGTGAGGAAGGCTAATAAAGGCTCTGCATCATCAGTATAGAAATGAGAGGTGGTTACATGCCCTAACAGGTAATATTATCTCTGGGATTGCAAATGTCCTATCATTGCAGACAAAAACATTGCAGCTGTGTTGTATTATCTTCCTTTTGTAATCCAAAAGTAAGCGCACATTCATTTCATGTTACAAAATATAAGTTAGTGGAATATGACTGAGCTGATAAGACATGTCACAGCATCCAAGTGGAGTCCTGAAAAGAGAAAGACATCCCTTCTAAGAAAAAATGCATTTTGTAGGAACATGCTCTTCAAGAAAGAAAAGCATTGCTAAAAGCTTCTTCCACAGATGCCCTGAAGCGGACCTGGATCAAATTGCTTTAAAAATGCACCTTTACAATTTATAAAATATTAATTATAAAAAATTGCAGTCTTAGGACATAGATGAGAAAAGACACTGATATAATTTGTTGCTGTACTGTACCTGTACTGATAAAACCACAAGATTTAAATATTAAGCCGGATGCTTAAAACCAGTGCTTTGCAGACTTTTTACAGAAGGTTTGTGCATCTTTCAAAATCAAAGCTGATACATGGTTTACCTCAGATTAAATTTAAAACGTCTGTTGCAACCAAGGGTGTTATCCGTTTAAGCATGCAGTTCTGGAATAGATAATGATGCATAGATCTTGAAACATACAGTTGGCCATCCTGGCTAATTTTTTGTCAAGTAGCAAAACCAAAAAGCCTTGTTTAGTTTTATTAAGGCATAATAAGAAGTTGAAATCTTCTTTTTAAATCTTCTTTTGATCCAGTATTGTGTATTTACAAATACGCTGGGCTTTCTGAGCCTTAGTGTTGGGTGAGACTTATGTTTAAGGCAATCTTCTTGATCTTGTGGAAGGACACTGAAGGAAAACACATCCATTCATATCCAACTGCTCCAATTTGCTAATCTGATGAACCCATTTTGTTGGGGGGCAGCCTTTGGACTATTTGCCAGAAAAAGTTCAATCTGTATCTCTTGAAGGCTCGTGAGACATAGGTTGTATTGCCTTTGTGTGGTGGGGTTTTGGTAGCAGGGGACTACAGGGGTGGCTTTTGTCAGAAGCTTCTGGAAGCTTCCGCCATGTCCAGTGAAGCCAACACCAGTGGGCTCCAAGATGGACCCACCTCTGGCCAGGGCTGAGCTCATCAGTGAGGGTGGTAAAGGCTCTGGGATAACACATTCAGGAAGCGGAAAAAACTGCACAGCAGCAGCCAGAGAGAGGGGAAACAACATATGAGAGAAACAGCCCTGCAGACAATCAGTGCAGAAGAAAGGGCAGGAGGTCCTGCAGGTGCTGGAGAAGAGATTTCCCTGCAGGGGAAGAGTGTGAGGAGTCCACCCTGCAAGGAGGAAGCAGTGACAGAGATGGGTAATGAACAGATGGTAACCCCCATTCTGCGTCCCCCTGTGCCATTGTGGGAACAGGGTATTAAGAATTTGTGAGTGAAGCTGAGCCCAGGGAAAAGGGAGAAGTGAGGTGTTTTGAGATTTAGTTTTTATTTTCTCATTATTCTAGGTTGGTTTGATTGGTAATAAATTAAATGTTTTCCAAATTGAGTCCTTTATGCCTGTTACAGTTATTTGCTAAGCGATCTCTCCTTGCCCTTATCCAAACCCATGAACCTTTCATTAAATTTTCTCTTTGCCATCCCTCTGAGGAAGGGAGTGACAGAACAGCTTCAGTGGCACCTAGTGTCCAGCCGGAGTCAACCCCCCATGTAAGTAGAAAGCTTCAGGCAGACTTGTCCTGTGAGGGACTAAGGACTCTGGGCTTGTCTTGTTTGGAGGAGAGGAGGCTGAGAAGGGACCCCATTGCTCTCTGCCTCTTTCTGAGGAGGGAAGTGGAGAGGAAGGTTCTGGGACCTACTCCCTGGTATCCAGTGAGAGGGGGATGTGTAAATGGTTCAGAGCTGCACCAGAGCAGGCTCAGAGTGGATCGTTGGGAACGTTTCTTTACATTTCTTTCATTTAGGGTGGGCAAACATGGGAACAGGTTTCCGTGAGAGCTGGTCCATGCCCTGAGCCTATCTCTGTCTAATACGCATTTGGACAATTCTGGTAAACACACACTTTAGAGTTGTTCGGCTCTGAATTGTTCAGGCAGTTGGATGGGATAATCCTTGTGGGTCTGTCCAACTGAAATAGTTTATTCTCCAAGCCACCCTACTTAGTGATAAGCTTTTCTAAGAGCAACCCTAGGCTTGAAGTGCAAGAAGTGCCTGAGACAACTTGCATATGATATATACAGAAACTGCCCAGCATGCAGAAAAGATTTTGGGGCTGCCTGGTTGAAGACCTAAATCAGCTTAGACTCAAAGAGAATCCCATTGTGTTGGAAGATGATAACAACCCTGCTACTCATTGCAGCTATTTTGGATGGATGTAACTGTTTCATGCTGGCACATAATGTTTCAGATGTTCTTCTTTCATGATAGTGTTTCTGGCTTCAGTAATCTTTTTCCTCACCCAACCAATGCATAGCTAAGATACCAAAATACTGAATTGTTTTTACCTTCTGATTTTGTCTTCCGTAGTTTCATATTTTCAAGCTTCTTTGTAGTCAAGTCATATAGTCTTTCAGGCAATTATTTTGAAGCCATAAATCAGGAGTAATGATGCTTGTAACTGAGAGATGCTGGTTTTACTCTGCTGGTGCTAATTTACCTCAAGGATGCAATATAGATAACATGCAGAAGAAAAAATATGAAAATATATAGCACACAGTTACTTACCTTGCAGTAATAATTAACATTTAGATGACTCACTTATAATAAGGAACAAAGAAGAAAACAATGTGAACAAAGAAGAAAACACTGAAAACAATTATTCAAACTGAAAATTCAGAAGGCAGTTTATCTAGATATAGATGACAAAGCAAAAGTGTACAGTTGATGAATTAGACAATACCTTCCTCTTGGACCATGCCTCTTATGATTGCAGTGTGTAGGAAAATGGTTTTATAATGCAATGAATTTTAATAAGAGTTACACGGGATATTGTGTGGCACCTGCTCCAGTTTTAATAGAAAACTATGACTGAATATGCCTTAATGCAAGTGGATCATAATGATTTAAAAATAAGATTTTTTTTTTTTTTTAATAGCTAATTTTTCGTATTTATTACAAGGTTTGACGAGGAACTGATCTGGAGTATTTTTGTTTTTTCCTAAGTGCCCTTGTAAAACTGTAGATTTTTGAGATTGTTCTGCCTATTTCCAGTCCTTGCCTTTTGGTTTCCTGGGCATAAAAAAAAATATGCATTTGGCAGTTGGTGGTCCAGCAACCTGGTTTCACTGGGCCACTGAATCCCAGTATTCAGTCTTCTCTATTTGAAAAAATACATACAAAAATGTGGGCATAAGGAATTTCAGTGTTTATCTTCATGCTTCTTTTTAATAGCTTAAGGCTGTTTTGTGTAAGTATTCACTCATTCCAGCATAGTTGGTTTGGTTTGGGTTTTTGGTTTTTTTAAAAGAAAACTCAATTAAAGAATGGAACGTTTAGTCACTGAACGCACTGGGTGGTTTGAGGCAATATCTGTGGATTTGTCTCAGACATACAAAAGACCAGTTGACCCAAATCCTTCGATTCTGCAAGTAGAAGTGGTTGAATTGTGCTAAAGCAGACTACAGAAAACTACAAAGCCAAGTCCTGATGTCTCTATGAAGCAATGTTTCTTTGAATTTGAATCCACTTATTCTTAGTAATTATAAATTTTTAAGGATCTTCAGCCAGCAAAGTGCAGTGGATTCCTCCTGCCTATTTTCCCAGGAACTCCATATTGCTTTTTTTCAACCAGCAGTTCATCTGGATATAGATGATATAAGCAGGAAGAGCTACTATTCCTTCATGATCCAAGTGTTCATCAGTGTCAGACATACCTCTGGCCTCACAAAGATCGATGTCTTTTAGGACAATAGAGCTTGATGGAGAAATGGGGATAAGAGGAGAAGAGGGAGTCATAGACAGAGATGAAAATAGTAGTAGGAGGAGGAATGATGTCATGCAAAAAAGGGGTCAGCAAAGTGAAAAGAGGCTGTTAAAATGTGAGTGAAAGACACAGAAAAGTGGTGCAGCTGGAGAGTCATCTATGACTGAAAGTTGGGTCAAGGGAATAAGGGAGGAGGAGGAGTGTTGGGGATACTTAAGTGATTGGGGTAGATGAGAAGTGATAATGAAAATGGGGAATTGTGGTTTAGGGGGTTTTTATGTTTCTTTTTTTCCCCCTATTCTTTTAAATCTAAGATTGAATTATTACTATTATACTTATTTTGCTCTGGCTTAGCCTTGAAGGAAAAGGTTTTGTGTATTCATATGGTGACAATTAAAAAGTTGTATATTCTTTGTGTTTTACAGTAAATTCAAGGGGATTTTATCATTGCTCTTTTGCATGTGTATTCTGTTTAAGGTTAGAAGTAAGATTACACAAATAATTTTAAAATCTTATTTATTTTGTTATTATGTATATTTTCCATAGGCAGTGGCATAATTAGAATACAACAGCACCTTTTATAAGCAATATGCTGTGGGTTCAAATCCAAATAATTCTTTTTAATAGCTCTGTAAAGCTCTTTGAATTCAAATCCAAGTAAATGGTTTTCATTTACTCTAATGGAAGACTAAAGTATTTTAAAACCCCTGTTCTCAGTGTAAAATGATAATAAAATTAAAAAAAAAAATTAAAAGAAGTAGGTACCTGCAGTCCTTCACTGTTTTTATTCTACTGAATTAGTACCTCTGATGATTCTAGTGAGAAGGATTGTTCTGAATTGGAAGCAATCTTGAGGGAGGAATTGCAGTTCAGGAATCTCATTCCTATTAGAGTAGTAGATAAAATAGGTAGAAAGGCCGAGCACTTTGAGCTTTATAAATCTTATGATCTTTGCTATATGTAGTTCTTAAAAGAGTGAAAGAAGGTCACTGTCTCCTATAAATATCCTGCAGTTGGAGCATTAGGATAATTCCAGTGCCCCAGTCTTGTCAGTCTTTGCTGGATGTGCTGTGAGTCTGTCTTTCAAATAACAGTTAGATTTCCAGGGATTTAGACTTCGGCAGGTGCCTAGCACTGGGCTAGCTGTTCTGGCTGTGCCAAAAGGGAGATAATTTAAATACGTAAACATGTCAGATTTTCTGGATAGCAGTTTTGGAGCTGAACACTTAAGCTTTTCTAAGGTGACAGGTTGCTTAAGGTGTTCTTTGCATCTCATGCCAGTATGGCACTTCAAAGCAAAAATGCCTCTTTGTTTAGCTTTTCTGTGCACACAGAGTGCTGCAATTGTGTTCAAATAAAGGCTGTTATCAAAGAGTAAGTTGATGTGACTGTACAACTTTGGGAATCAAAATTTAACAGATAGCATATTCATTAGGATAAATAGGGGTTGGTCTCTAATCCCATCTTTACTGAGATTTTTTTAGGTTAATTTTTTTAAAAGATCAGATAATTTTACATTTTATTCATTTCTGTTCCCCTTTTAGTCAAGACTGATGTTTTAAAACACTTTTACAATTAATATTTCCAAATACCTTGTGTATATATGCAATTGTCCTCAGCTGTAAGCAAGTCCGTTGTTAAGAGTGCCTATTTTCACAAGAGCATCGTCCTAACAAAGAGGAAGAGCTATGCACTGTCTTCTCTGGGCTCCCTGACCTCTATCTCACATTGCAGTATTTGAAGCACGGCCACAGGTAATGAAATGCTCCTGTGCTAAAGGCCCATTTGCAGTTTGAATGCCCACCAGCTCAGCACGCTGCTGTGTACAGCCCCATTCATGCCACTGCCTGCACAAAACAGATGAGAACAGAACATGATTATAGGCACAGTCAAAAGCCATCTTCACTTCCAATTACACTTATGTGTACAAGATTTGACAATGTCTCTTATTGCTTTTGGAAGTAGCTCTTTGCATTTCTGTGTCCTGTCAGGATGGTATGCAAGGTGCCTGCCATGAGATCCGGGAGGAGGTAGCCATTTCCTATCAGTTAGATAATTTTCCATTAACTCTCTTATCTGTCAGACCACTTTAAACTATTTTCCAAAGTGTGTGTAATACTGCTTCAAAATAGCTCCCAGCTACATTAGTTAAAAACCCTTAGGAAATAGGTGTCCAATGTTGCATCAATTTGACTACACTGGAAGTACAAGAGACGGTTGCCCAGTTCCTTTACTACTTCTTGACAAGTAACTTTGTGTCTCATTTCCTTTTTGCTTGTGGGTTTACGTATGTATATACTTACGTTTTCTTTTTAATTTATCAAGATGTAGAAATGTTTGTATCAATATTCCTGGTTTTGCTGCTTATATTAGCATTCAAGTAGAGAAGTACTTTGAGGGAAAAATGTGCAAAATTAAGATGAGAGATTTTATTATAGTTTATATTGTATATTTGCTGGTATTTAAATTGTTTAAACATAAGGAAAAAGGGTGAAAGTGTGTTTATATTGATTGATTCTACCTTCTTGCTCTTGCAAAAAAACATTTCCTATATTTCATCTCTCAGAGTTTTACCCCTCTCCAAGGGAAAATACTTTATCCGATTTTAGACCTCCTTTCTCTTAGCCTCTGTTAGTGATGCAGTGTCCTTTCTCCTGCTGTTCCAATAGCAGCCCCCCATAGATGCTGAGGAGCCTCCATCTGTGCATGTTTCGGACTGATTTCTGCCTTCTTGAGCACTGCCGCAGAGACACCTGCCATTCTAGCTGAGGTCCCCCCAGTGTCTTGTACAGCAGCACTGCATTCTTTGACATAGCTGGTAGAGTCCCTGCCAAAATTTTCCTGTTATTTTGTTTGTCTTTCTGACTGTTGTGTTTAATTAGGGATGAATGGCTGGTTCGTAGCCCTTTTGAGTGGTTTTAGGTTGTTACTAGTCTGTCTACAGTGGAAACATCTGTACCTAAGCTGATCGCCCTGGACTCCTCCCTAGTCTCAGAAATCAGTGGAGATCAGAGTGAAATGTAAAGCACAATTAATTTCATCTTCAAGAAGGTGTCTAACTGGTCAAATGAATCACACCTTAGAATGCTTATTACTCTTCTCTGACTGTTAAAAAAAACCCAACAACCAACCAAAAAAAACCCCAAACCCAAACTAATCTGTCAAGGATAGATCTAGACATTGCAAATATCCAGATCAAGAGGGAAAGATTTTGATTTCTTCTAATTCAGAATACTTTCCTTTTTTCTCTCTCTTTTTTTTTTTTTTTTTTCATTTATGTCTGCACATTTTTATTTCTTTTCCACTGCTAAGTATACTGTTTTAATTATTTTGGATGTCTAATATCTCTCAGCTTTGTCTTGAGCACATGGGCAGGCATTGAGTTAAATGCAGGTCTAACAGGCTAACTTACCTTTCGTATAATATCTTACAACTTTGAAATATACATATAACAAAATCTTGTGCTTCTGGGGTTGTGATCTGCCATTTCAGCTTCAGAACATTCTGTTACTAATTGTACGCAATAGAATCATGCTCCTTTTAGCTCAGGATTTCTGGTATCTTCTGAGTTACTGGAAAATAGCTGAAGTTGCAAAAGGCAACATCTTGCCAGTTTTTCTTGGATAGCATATGAGTAATAACTTCTACTTAGTCTGGGATGACTTTGTTTTGTCTTTACTTTTCAAATTCATCTTTGGAAATGCAGCTTACAGATTTTACAGATTTTAAGGTCTATAGAACATTTAAGTTGAAGCTAGGAAGTTAAGTTATAAATTTAAGTTGAAGAGAATTACATGGACCTTGTGTTTTGTCTGCTTGGCAATTAAGGCACCTACTTAGAGAAAATTCTTTTCATATGACATTCGTGCAATCCATGTTTCATAGTGAATGGCATAAAATCTTTAGGCAGTTTATATTATCAGCTTATTATCATAGTTCTAAAATTGAGATGCAGGAATTCTTTTGCTTATTCTTTGCCATGCTTTAATTAATGCAAGTGATTCCATAAGAACTCTACTATAGCACCTATTTAATTTTGTAATGAAGTTGTTGATCTTACCATATAAATTTGAAAGGAACTGAAATGAAGTTGGGAGATTTACACTGCAGTAAAAGTAGTAAGAGGTAAGACTCCATCCCGCTTCCACAGAATAATGTTCCAAATAGTGCTCTCATTTATTTTAATAGTGCAGATCAGAATGTGGATGAATCTCCAGTAAAATTAAGTGAATCAAGACAGGGCTAATGCAGCCTTTAACTTATGACCATTTTATTTATTTTGCAGACACACACACACACCTCAGCATGAGCAGGTTATTGGTCTGTCATTTCTTGTTTATGGTAATGAGTTCACTTCGGTTTAGTTTGTCAACTTTACATCTATTTATGAAGCTGTAGATAGTTTTAATGAGCCCCATGAAGGTTATTAGGAGCTGAAAGTGTATGCACAGTAAAGCAGTAAGAAATGATTCATGGGCTGTTTGCTTTCATGGCATCTCCAACAATGCTTGTGAAATATTTTGAGATCCTTAGATTAAAGCTGTCTTAACCTAAATTATAACATGGAGATTTTATATATGTGGTGACATGTATGCACATACAGATAGTGATTGATAAGCAAAGCTCTACATAAACTTCATGTATGATTGAGCTGTGAATATTCAGGCCAGTAATTATATACTATAAAGATAATATTTTTGAGAGAATGAAATATATCTCAATGACCCAATGAATCATAGAATAACTGAATTAGATATATAACTTCTCAACTTCAAGCTCATATTTTCTGTGCTACCCAAAGTATGTTTTGATGGTTAATGGCAGCAAAGAGCTATGTTTAAAGAAGTATTGCTAGTCAGGGTCCTTTCTCTGTACCTTCTCCTCATCTCCAAATTCACATACGCCACTTAATCACTGCTACTTCAGTAGGAGGAAGTAGTAGTGATTCCAGCCAGTCTTTCACTTCATTCTTCTGCTGTTCTGATCCCTTTAAAGATTTCTGTTCAAGTCACTGCAAAAACTTTATTAGGAAGATTCACACTGATGACTGAGCTTACGGATCTTTAAAAAAGAGTTCTACTTTCCCTTTTCTTCCTTCTCTAAGGCCTAATAGTTGCATACAAAAATTAATCTCAATTCAGGATCTTGCTTTGGTTACAATTACAAGAGCCTTCTGCATGACTTGAGCTAATTAAAATTCTCATTAAAGTCTGAGCCATTGAAGCAAAGAGCCAATACATCATTTCTCTCCACTTCACAATTTATATATTTTCAGCATCTAACAGCCTTCACAGGGATCATTCCATTCATTCATATGCCTCTAAGTAGTTATATTCTGGCCCATATTTCCAAAAATGGCCCCTATTTTTGGCATAATTGCAGTATTCTGGACTCAAAAAGTCCACCCAACAAAGTCCTCAGTGTATGTGCACACGTGGTTTCAGTTCAGTTAAATAGTTGAGATGTAAAATTTTCCAGTCACTGAAAATAACTGCTTTTGACCATTTAGCCCCAGTTTCTGATGCTTGTGATCACAGGATTCCCCTCTGATGTCTCAGAAGTTGTAAAGCTCCTTATATTACGTCAGATTAGGAACACGTGGCTCTTCCTCACCTATATTGCTTTTTGAGTGGCACCACTTTTTCCAGGCATTTCTGCCCTAAAACTGTTTTGCATGGTGTTGACAAGGTATTGCATACTTGAAAATAGCTACCCTTGAGATTTTATATTTAATGGGAAAAAGTTAAGCACGTGCATATACAAATACATGCTCCTTGGGTTCGTGTATATTTGTGTTTGTTTGTCCTCCCACATATGTGGGTGGAGATGAAGTCTACAGATCTGTGAATAAATGCTTCTCCATGAAGAGTGTAATCAGAGGAACAATTTCTTATTTTTACAGGCTAGCTCAAGTTAAACATTGAAAATAGTTTCTTTTTTCCCTTTCACCTACATAGACTTCCAGCCATATCTGCACACAGAACTGTTACACAGCTGTAGTGAGAAAAAAATATAATTCACACTGAAGACAGCTGTAAATCTTTAATTTGGATTTATTGGCACTGCCCCTAACCATTCTAATGACCACTTGATTAATTTTCATTGATGCACCTCAGAGGGTAACTACAGAAAAACTGGATTGATTTTAAGTGTATCTTACTATCCTTTCTATTTTTAATATTTGTGTTTAATGGATGACCCAGTGGATTGGAAGGTGTAGTGGAGCTGAAGCTGGTTTTTAATTAAATATTTTCACTTCTTTTCAGTATACCTCTGCTCTGACCTATGATGCTGTTCAAGTGATGACAGAAGCTTTCCGTAATTTGCGTAAACAGAGGATTGAGATTTCCAGAAGAGGAAATGCTGGAGATTGTCTTGCAAATCCAGCTGTACCCTGGGGTCATGGTGTAGAAATAGAAAGGGCATTGAAACAGGTAGCTTCTCTGGAGTGGATGCTGGGATGAGTGCATGTGTGAAGTTCTCTACAAATGCTTGAAAAAATCTTGTAGTCTCCTAAGATCCTGTCTGGATCTTGCTGGGAATAATGTGGAAGTGAAGTCCTCAGAAACCTGGCTGAGACAATGTATTGCATATGAAAAGGACTCTAAAGTGAATGTTTTTAAAATATCAGTAATCATTTGTGGAAATAAAAAACACATTTTCTAAAAAGAAACAAACTTAATTCTTCTGCCACTTTCATCTTCATCTATTATAGGTTCAGGTGGAAGGGCTAACAGGAAATATAAAGTTTGATCAGAATGGAAAGAGAATCAATTTTACAATAAACGTCATGGAACTCAAAAGTACTGGTCCTCGGAAGGTAATTTGAATTGTCTTATAGTGCCTTTAAAGGTTTTACCATTCTAAGCAATCAGTTAAGGTAGGTACTGAAACATTAGATTAATTAAAGCATGAGTTGTGATAATATTCATTCATAGATGTATTCTACAGTGGTCTTGCAGAACAAAGTAAACATATGTATTATTTATTTCTAACAAATATGAATTATTATTTCTGGTAAGTACTACATAAGAGTGCTTTCCTTTAAATTTTGTGGATTAAACTTTTTGCTGTCCGATCTGAATTGCTAAATGTGAGCCAGCATTTGGAGAAATATGCTTCTGAAGGACAAAAGCTGGATACAGCTTTTCAGTGTTATTTTTATAAATGTGTTTGTCTTTCTGCTCTAATTTTGAATCTTGCAGAAAAAAAACAGTTTATCATGTCTTCCTAATCTGGAGTATTTATATTTTACAATGTGTGATGTTGATACTAAAACCTGTTAATATGTGAATAAAAAATGGCATACCTGTTTTAGAAAAAGTAGTGTGAACAAATGTCATTAGTTCAATCTTTTTACTGTTTGTTGTGGTCTTTCACTACATAAATAGAAATGTTTACAGTGGTAAATCCATAGCTGAAATAGTTCTCTTTGAGCACATATCAAGGGCATAGTAATAACATGCTTTGCCTTTTCTAGCAAAGTTCATATTCACTAGTGTTTGTGCATCCTGTACACTCTCTTTAGATTGGATATTGGAGTGAAGTGGACAAAATGGTTGTGAATCCTCTTGACGGTCCTCTTGGAAATGAATCTTCAGGACTAGAGAATAAGACTATTATTGTCACCACTATTTTGGTAATTAACCTCCTACTTTGTCAGAAGACAGTCTGTCCTACAATGATTTGTTTCTTGACATTATGTTAGTTTAAATATACTGTCTTTTTATTATTTGAGGTTGTGAGCTGTTACTTATTGTGATACATAATAAAATCTAGGCATTAAGGAAATGCATGTGATTCAGTATGCAGTTTTGACCTGTAGAGGATGAATGGTCTTTGATTGAACATCCTAGAAAGTTATGGTTTTTAAACCTGAAAATGGAAATTAAATACCTGCTTTCAAAGGAGAGGAACCTTCTGAAAGGCAGAACCATAGTATTAATTTAGAGAATAGATTTTGACAAACTGCAAAGAGACTGATTCTTATGTTTCAGGATTATAGCTGCTATGGATTGGTAAAGTGTAAAATAAAACATTAAAAGTTGTATTCTGGTTGTTTAGAAAATTAAATTGTATATTATCATAGAATAGCATTTTCATGTAAATTACACAGCTTGATTAACAGTTTGGGTAAGTCATAGGTTAGCATAGAAATTTCTCTGGATGCAAGAACAGTTCTGTAACAAGTGAGCGAAGAGGAAATACATTAATACGACTTATGACTCATCACCAATTTTGCTGATGATAGAACTTTAGTGCGTAGTTACAGATGCCTTACCTATTGTTTGTATAACAATTTAATAAAAATATGGCTTTAGAGCCTCGAGTGTTTTCCCAGGGAGAGATGTGGTTGTGAAATAGAAAATAATTTTCTTGTATAAGACAACAACAAAAGCAACTAAATACCTTTGCCTTCTTCCATCCAAACTGTATGAGAGAAAGAAACTGATTTTGGAATTTACTCTTTCTTCTCTGAATGCATAACTCCTGTTAACATTCATGGTCATTATTAACATACTTCTGGGAATCACTATGCCTGTAAGTATTGTTATTTGTGTATGACTGTGGAGAATGCAGCTTTTAAATGTGTTAAAGACATGTCACATTAATAATTAACAACTAACGTATACAGAGCATGTATGATTCAGATGCTATCTGCTCTCTTTTTTCACATGTAAAAGGAAACATATTAATCTGTGAAGTGTACAGCTTCAAAAAAAACTGATGCACCTGTCTCTATCAAGTAGCTAAGGCAAGTTCTTTCTGTGCAGGAGTCCCCATATGTCATGATGAAGAAAAATCACGAAATGCTTGAAGGAAATGATCGATATGAGGGCTATTGTGTGGACTTAGCTACAGAAATTGCTAAGCACTGTGGATTCAAATATAAGCTCACAATTGTTGGGGATGGCAAGTATGGGGCAAGGGATGCAGACACGAAAATCTGGAATGGGATGGTTGGAGAACTTGTTTATGGGGTAAGAACATTTTCTGTAATAAAGCCATTAAAGATGACTGATGGAGTGGGATTTGGTTTCATTTTCCATTTAGAGTGTAGGAAAGTAATTGAATTAATTTGATAGGAAGTAGTAACTTCTAATGACTTGGAAAATTTTGAAAGTAAAACATTAAATTACTTTTTAAACGCAAATAAAGCTGGGGGGATGTGAATACATATTTCATCCTTCTGACCAGGTGAAAAGCAAAGTACTTTGCTAAACTTTTAAATGCCATATGCTTTTAAAAGGGCATATATAAAAGCAAAAGCTTGCAACACACCAACCATATGGCTGTATGTATTTCAGTATGAGTTCAACTAAAAATTTCTGAAATTCTCCACAGGATGTTCTCGGTGAAACAAATGTTGCTGATGTCTCTCCTGTCCTATTTTCTATTTGTGAAATGCCATAGAAACTAAACCACTTTTTGCTCTGTTCATTGCATTAGCTATTATTTGCTTTTTTTCTTCCTTTACAGAAAGCCGATATTGCAATCGCTCCATTAACTATAACATTGGTGAGAGAAGAGGTGATTGACTTCTCAAAGCCCTTTATGAGCCTGGGGATATCAATTATGATCAAGAAGCCTCAGAAGTCCAAGCCAGGAGTGTTTTCATTTCTTGATCCGTTAGCATATGAAATCTGGATGTGCATTGTTTTTGCCTACATTGGGGTCAGTGTAGTTTTATTCCTGGTCAGCAGATTTAGCCCATACGAGTGGCACACTGAGGAATTTGAAGATGGAAGAGAAACGCAAACTAATGAATCAACTAATGAATTTGGGATATTTAATAGTCTCTGGTTTTCCCTGGGTGCCTTTATGCAGCAAGGATGCGATATTTCGCCAAGGTTGGTTACTCACTCATTTCAACTTTGTGCATTTTTGGTCTCAGCCATCTCAGCCAGAAGAGGTTCGTGGTGCATATATTTTCATTCTTGGAGAGAAATTAATTGCAATGTTTTTTCCTCTCCCTGAAGTCACAGAAGTCCTTGAAATAAAAGCACTTGTCTGTGACATAGGGTCAGGATGTAGCTGGTCGATATTATTAAGCGTCGATCGTAAATTTGCCAAGTGAAGTTATATACACCATGAAGAGACTGTAAAATGCATAAGGTTCACATCATTCCATGCCTTCTTGGAGGGGTACCGTGTTTTTGCTGCATATTCCCATTTTACAGTTGACAGTGCATATGGTTCACAACAACTGTAATGGGAAAAAAGGGTAACATACAAGTCACGAACTACACAGGCAACACTTTCCCTCTAAAACTCACTACATATCATAACATGGTTATTAACACACTCTTACTCCCCAAGAGAACCTTGAACTGAAATAAAAGTCCTGTGATGGCTCTAATTTCATATGGTAGTTGCAAAACACTGCTGTTTTTCCATGGCCTAGTTTTAGATAAGTCACAAAGGAAATTGCGAAAATGAATCTGAAGGTCCAGTTTATAAGTGCTTAATTCCTTGTGGGTTTTCATCTACTTTATTAGGGACAACTGTAAAGCACTTAAGTTAATTCCTTTGCAGTTCATTACATACTCTGTTTTGCTTGTGCACAAGTGGTTCTAGCCTTGATTCAGCAAAGTGGTAAGTAGGTAGGTAAGTAGCTGCTTGCTGCTTGAAGGAAGTGTAGTAACAACTTAAATAGGGCAGCCAGGTTGAAGGAAATCAAACCAGAAGACTTAGGTAAAACAGCTAAGTATAATTACATTTCTTGTAAACATCCTGAAGTAAAACAGGGAACAGGTCAATTTCTAGTGAGTCTAGCAGTTGGTGGTCAAAATGAATCACACCAAGGGAGCATTTCTTAGATATAAGTCATGCATCCCAAAAGGCAACAGCATGTTTTCAAGTTGTTCTACCGCAGAAATAACAGCATTTATTGTGTAAGAACTTCAGCAATTCTGTGTAAAGGCTGCTATATCACAGTGGGAGATGCCAGCCTTTATGGTGAAAGATGCAATGCATTTGGCATGTAACACAGTAAGAATTGTGTACAAGAGACAAAACGGTGAAGAGGGCAAATTGCTGCAGATCACGAGAAGTTGTGTTAATTTCACACTTCACCGTTGGAGTTGTCTGCTAAGTCACCTATTAGTACAAAATTATTTTTATTGAATCAAGGCTGTAGTAGAATTATGATCTTTTTCTTGTTATCTTTATTGTTTTACTGGCTGTGAAACTACAATGGTTGTTTTGCATGGTTTGATAGCTTTTGAAAGGTAGTGTAAGAATAATCATAGCAAATGGTCATCATAAAAGGTGCATGAAACTCAATTTTGGATATTCAGTACTAAGTTTCAGTGAAGCATTTAACTGTATTTCATTGCAAACATAATTTTGAGGAAGGTGGTTAGTTTGTATATTACCTGTTTATTGTAAAAAGAGAAAAGAGCTGAAAAACACTTGTTATTTCTGGTTTTTCGCCAGAACATTTCATTATGGAATTTGACCTGCCTGCAGATGAATCAGAGTAAATATAAAAAGGACTGTCTTCAGGCATCAATAATATACCTTTCTGAAGTTAAATTTTGCACTACTGCAATAAATTCTCCAATAAAAATGACAACTACTCTTAAGACTTTTGGAGTAGAGAAGTTACTAGGGTTCCCTGATTCTGAAATAGAAGGTGGTGCTGAATAAGACTGGACCACCTGGAAATGGTCTGTAATAGCAGTCTCTATGTTGCCTCATGGCTAGTAGAATAAAAAAGTAGAGCAATATATTATGTGATAATGATAATTTAGAGTGAAGTTTTCCTCATCTTTTTTGAAATGGGAGTGTGCTCTCAGTTCTATCAAATCATACCTTTTTAAGTACAAAATATGGTATAAAAATTTATGTAGTTGTGCACATAGATTTTTATTTTAGTGCTTAAAGGTCTGGTCAATTAGGTGCTTCTAAAGTGTAGGCTCATGCTAGTGCATTTTAGAAATATTTCAAAATGTACATAAAAAAAGAAACTATTTATTTAACTGTGATTGACAGTGTCTGGGGAAATTTTGAATACAAATGACACCCCAAGTAATTTCGCTTGTAAAATTCATGTGGGATCATAATTTCTGGATTAGTATTGAGCTTATTTTTTCACAAAGTCAGTGGCAACTTTGCTCACAGATCATGGACTTTTGAAAATTACTGTGATTTATGGATGGTGTCATCAATACAATATAAAGTGCCATGAAGTTGTCAGTTATTAAATACACACTGGCAGATTTTACCTTACAAATATGTAATATAATATATTCAGTATATCTTGTAACTCAGTATTTTACTTGTAGAATTATTTAATATTCTAATTACCTCTATTTCAAAATAAGCATGTGATGTTTTTTTCAAAGGTGACAAAAAGCATGTTTGCAGAATACATCTCACTTTAGAATGAGCTTGAATTTTCTATACTCCTTTTAATAACACATTTTGGACCTTATCTGACTTGATTTTCACGTAGTATAGTGAATTAGTGAGTCTGTTGTGACATGGAGTAAATCTTTAATGTCAGAATTACAGCAGGGATTTTATACAAAGCAGTTGGAAAAAAATCATTTGTGCAGAATTGGTTGCATTTAATTTTGTTCCTAGCTTACTAAACCCACTTTGCATAACTCTCATTTTTAAATGTACATATATCTCTATGTAGTTATATCTACATATATATTCTATGTCAGAATTAGTTTGTACTCATTCACAGTACAGTAGATGGTGTGAGTGATTCCTAATTTGTTTACTTAATAAACAGAGGAGACACACCAGGGCATACCTAAGGTGCTGCAATATCCTAGTACTAGACTTTCAGCTACATGCACAGTTCTGCCAAATAACTAAGCACATCTCCAAAGATTACTTACTGTTTCCCATAATGTCTTGTTTGGAAACAAAGTAGTAATTAATTTCAAAGTTTAAAGGATCGTGGAAAAAATGCCAAGTTCAAAAACAATGTAATATCAATATTTCTCTTTTATTAGTTTTCTATTATTGAAAATTGCTGAGTTGAGTTGTGTGTTTTATGCAGTTTTGTATATTTTCTTGAGTTCTCTTTTCTTCTTTCTTCTTGAGCAGGAGAAGCAAAACACAGATCCATAAGAACCCACCTGCTGCAGTTATAAACATCAGATTATTATTAATATTTTAAATACACTTTCTTCACCATTTGTCTGTATTATCACTGCTTGTTTCATGTCCAGTCCTCAGTTTGTTAAATGCTTGTATCTTTCCAAAGTTGTGTGCACTTTTTAGTCTATAGATATTCCCTGGGCAAACTTTTCTTACAAATAATGCCATTTGTTTCTCAGTACAGATTGTGCACAGCAGCATAAGCCATTGTTTTGTGGAAATTAGTCTTTGTCTGAATGTTTTAGGAAAACTATCAAGGCACTTGATTTTAAAGTGCATACTGGTTTATCCGAAGGCACTGTTTTGCTGATTTTGTTTGATCCTCATCATAATGTCACACAAAATCTCTTCAGAGGGAACAAAAAGTTTGTGTTAAAAATAGCACATTATGATGGGAGCAGTTTCCTTCACGGGTTGTCAAAACTTTGAAGAACTGGATCACTAAGTTCTCCCAAAAGTAAACTCTGGAGTCCTGATTTCAGCAAGATCCAGTGGAGAATGCCTTGATTTCCCATCTGATGCATATGCAGAGCTGGACTCTGAGATAGCCTGAAATATTTCCCTGTAGTATAATGCACCAATTGTGTAAAACTGATAACATGTTCCTTTTTAGAACTTCCATTTCACTTTACAAATCCATTTCATACTTGTTACTAGATCCCTGTCGGGGCGCATTGTTGGAGGTGTGTGGTGGTTCTTTACCCTCATCATAATCTCATCCTACACGGCTAACTTAGCTGCCTTCCTGACGGTTGAGAGGATGGTGTCTCCCATTGAAAGTGCAGAGGATCTTTCCAAGCAAACAGAAATTGCTTATGGGACATTAGATTCTGGCTCCACTAAAGAGTTTTTTAGGGTAAGAATCTCTACTTTTTAGATTTATTTTTTTTTAGATTGTTTTAAGTAGGTCTTCACTCATGTGAATGTGTTTTCCCTTGGCTTTATTAAAAGCTTGCTATGAAAGTGTGATTTGCATAGCTTAACTCACAAGTATAAGTGTTTCTGTTTATTTGTAATTGTTACATTTTAGTATTTATATACAAATATAGGGGTCTTGATATAAATATGCAAAACAAAATTACCTAAAAAAAATACTCCACTATACAGTGAAAAACAAGGTATGTTTGAAGAAAGGAGTTGATGTCAATTATTTGTTTAATAGCTCTGCTTCCATTTAGGCACTCACACAGTGAATAAGAGCACGGAAACGTGCACATTCGTGGCTTAATAAGTATTCTACATGATTTTTCAAGCTTGCAGATGGGGAATAGAATATAATCCTGCTGGCTGCTGTAGAAAATACATGCCTGCTTTTGAAAACAGTTCTTTCTTATATTTGTGTTACATTAATGCCTTGGAAGCCTGTCAGTCCTCACCTTCTACCTCTGGGTATTGCAGTTTTAAAAGTACGTGGAACTTCCAATGTGTGAGTCTCAGGCTGCCCTTTAGACATCAGCTATCCGGTGAAATCTATCCAGCAAATGAGTGAGAGACTAAGGCTGCTGCCAAAAACAAAAAATAGAATGGCCTCGCCTTGTCTGTGTGGTCTGAATGTCTCTCGCTGTACAAAGGAAGTGCATCTGAAGTGCTAAAATAGAAAACAACTTCTGTTTTTGTGTTTTTAGTGCATGATGTTAGGTTTAACAAAATGGATTTTAACATAGTTATAAATAATTCATTTACATTTCAAACATACACTGACATGAAGCAGGTTTTCACAGATATTTTTATTATACTGTATAATTAGAGCAGTAGCTGCTAGATTATAGTTTTCACTGGATCCTGTAATGCATACTTAACTGGTAATGGACTAAATAGGAATCATATTTGTCTCAACTGTAGAAATTTTCTGATTTTGAAGATAGTTCAGTAATAATACCTGCTGCTGATTGCATTCCTGTTGGCTAAACCAAAACAAACATCGGTGTGTAAGCTAGTAAAAATGAGACTGGGTTTGTGCTTAGTGTTTAGAAGCATTTAGAAGCATACAGGCATGTTTCTGGTTTTGTGAACATAAACCTTTTAGAAAATGGCTGTCCTGGGTATTGAATGTGAATTAACAATAGGTCACTTCTTTAGAATAGTTTCTCTTTAGAGATTTTTAAGCATTTCCTTTTTTAAAAAAAAATGCTTGTATGTGCATGCATTAGTATCTAGTTGTGCTCTTAGCATATATGTACATATTTCCACTTTTACACAACTAGTGTTCCTGGCAATCACTTGAGCATTAAAAACTTACTGTTGTAAAAATTAGGTAGAGGCTTTGTGAGGGCATATTCTTTATCTTTCATTAAGTTATCTTTGGCTCTGCCAAAAAAACTCTAATGATCTCTGGAAATTTCTACTCAGCAATTTCTATCACAAGTCAGTACATTATGTGCAAAACAACTTCTTATCCTGATGCCTCTATCTACTATTTGCTAAAGATCTCTTAAACTTGTCCAGTTACTTTTCAAGAAATAATAACTGTCAGAATTTCTTTTTAAGGGGCCTGAAACTCAAGTTTCAAGAATGATACTCTCTCTGCTGAAGGCAATGTGAAAAGAATCACTAGCACTAAGGAGACTAAAATTTCACCCAGAGTATATCTGTATTCTGACTGGATTGGAGTGGGTGTGTGATTTTTATATGACCTGAAATTAGCACTAAAATTCTTTGAGTAGGTGAAAACAACTTGAATACATTTCTAGCATCAAGCTAAAATGGTCTGGCTTCTGCTCTGTCACTCTCAGGAATTAAAAAAGCATATGAGGTTTTTCAGTTAGTCTGTTTTCTCTTAAGAAGTAGTGTTATTTACAAGTTTGTTTTCTATTGATGGAATGTATACTGAATCCTTACTAATAGAAACCTAATTCCTGGGGCAGCACAAATAAAGGATAGTTGTTTACTGGGAATGAGAACAGTACACCGCATTATCTTTGCTACCAAAACATGTTTTGTGATTTTACTTTACACAATTGAGAAAGAGATGTTCTGCAATATTCTTCGAAAAGGAATTCTCAGCCTAGATAGTGAAAGTTAGCTGAAAAATACTGATCTGAATAGCTGAATATATATGTTTGCATGAACATATATGTTTGCATATATATATATATATAATGTTAATTGTAAGAGGTGGGGTCAAGCCTTTTTCCAGCTCCTATGACTGCTCATCACATATCCTACAGACAGTAGGCTTCTGAGCTAGTCCATATTGCTTGACTTGGGGATAACATCCTTGGCATTCATGACAAAAGAATGTATTGCCTTTGCACTTTACCCTAATTTAGGTAGGCACTCCCTAGCTTTAATGATAATATGGACCAGGAGGAGATATTCTTGCCAACAGTGCGTGGAGCATCAGTTGGCCCTACACGAAGAAACATACCTGAGAAAAAGGGATGAAAAAGCATTGTACGCTGGTGTTTCTAGTGCTGCTTTAAGATGAGAAGCAGAAGCTTGGTACATCCTACGTAGGAAATACCTGTGCAAAAATAATGGCTTTTAAAGTACTTTTAAAGGAAGAAAGTGGCAAATAAAAAGTAATGACACTGCTTTGCTGAGTAGTACACATCAGCAAGATACTGTTACTTGTTAATAATAGTCTTATAGATAATTTTATAGATATAAGTCTACAGAGACAGAATTTTTTACTTTAATGGCAGATCTGTCAGGTCTCTGTAAATACCTGGGTGTGTAGTAGTTTTCCTCAGGAGATCTCAAAGTTGGTACTAGCAGAACTGCAAGTACAATCCAAGTCTAAAGAGCTCTGTTCCACTGAGTTGAGGTATTTACCACTTCTGATATTTGCTAATGCCTCTGCTTTATATAGTCCTTGTAGAGTTTTTAGTGCAACTGAAAGCCTAAACAAAGGCATATATTGAATTGCTGTTGCGTTTTCTCACGGGTTATGGGCAAAACAACAAAGTATGTGTGGCCATGGTTTTCCCAAAGTGCATCATTTTTCTCAAATCAATAGTGGATTATAGTGGTGAGACTGCAAATAAGTCTGCAAGCACAGCTGGGAAGATTCCAGAGTCATTTCAGTTGATCTTGTGCAGGTGCATCATCTCTCTAACTGTTGGATCACAGGTACCACTTGATGGAGAGGTAAATGGTGGGCAGTGAAATGTCGTCACTGCTACGTCCTAGTGACACTGTCCAGTCACACACAGTCTCTTTGCCTTCAGTGATTTCTCAGTTGGTACATGCATTAGCCAGGACACATAGTTGAACTTTGAAGGGGAGAAAAGTCCCACGAAGACAATGTACTGCTCACCTGCCGCTGCAGAAGCTCATTTTAAAGCATTATCTGTATGTGTTAACTCCTGAAGTTGCCTCATTTACCTTCATGGGCTGTGGCACTGGAAGAAAGAATCAAAGTAAGTATGCAAGCATTCAATGGAACATTTCCATGCTTTTCACCTGCTTGAAGGCATATTGAAAATTAATATCAAAATTATACAACAAGAACAAAAGTTAATTTTTTTTACAATTCAGTCATATTTTTGCTGTATGTCTAGCTCTGTTCATTGAAGATATGTACAAACCGGATCAACAAAAGAAATCATCATACCTTTTTCTCCACTTCAGAAGATGAATTGTAACTAGTCCTGTATGTAAGGTAATAAGGCATCTCAAAAAGAAAATGATATGCAAAGCAATAATTAGACTAATTTACTTTCTCTCTGCATTTTATTTGAAGAGTTTTTATTTAAAATCTCTTCATATGTACCTATTTTTGAACCAATGGTGTTGCACGGACAGACCAGTCTGTTTTGTTGTAACTGTTTTGGTGGCCTTTAAAAATACATCCTCTGCCAAAATAAAAGCAAGCAGTCTGTCACTCTTCTGTGATACTGGGGGTTCAAGTGATTAATTTTCACTTGTTCTTTGAGGTCCTTGCATCTGGACAACACAGAAGAATTGATTTAGGCCCTTTTGAAAGTTATTTTAAAAGAAAGAATGTAGTAATCAGTACTTCCTTTTTCCCCTCAAAGCATCTCTTTTTGTTATTTTTCAGGTTTTGGTTTTTTCTCTTTCCACATTGCTCTTGCTATGGTTAGAAACATCTTTTATTTTCCAGCCTACATGTATTTATAACTAGTTTGTCCTCAATTTTTACAGTACATTGATAATTATTATGTAGATTTTTTTCTGCTTGGTGTTTATTTTCCTGATGCATTAATCCTGAATGAGCAGAAGTATACTTTGTTTGCCATCCAGTATCTTAGTTTGTTTTATACAAAGGCATTAATATTTCTTTATCTTTTCTGGAAATAGTTTTCTCCCAATTCTATCACACTGTTTTCTGGTAACCATTTTGATCATAGTGACAGATCTGTGTTTCTTTTGTTTTTATCAACCGATGATCTCCTATTTTATTGCAGATTTTCTCATTGGTCCCAAACTGCTGGATCATGCTTTTGAACTAGAAAGTTTCTTTTCATTTCTATCATGCTAGTGATCAGAATTTTCCACTTCTTATATGTAATAAATAAATAATTTTCCATTGTCTGTTTTGACATCCAAATTTCCTTTCCTGCTAATCATAGTCATTTCTGTCTTGCAATGTTTTCACTTTAAAATGTCATCTGAAGCTGTGCCTGCTGTGCAGTACTTACACCAAAAGAGCGGTAGTTTGAATGCTTTTTCATTCCTTAGTCCAGGCAGTACGTTTATGGTTCTAGACTCCAGGAACAGCATTTGCAGTTGTCTACCAATTTGTGACTGCTTGAGATAGTACTTTCGTGTTTTGCGATTTAGTTTATTCCCTTTCCCCCAGTATGGGTGCAATAAGTTCTTTGTATTTTGCATTCATCTTGATAATCTCCTTTTCTGTAGCTTCATTCCTATTACTTAGAATGGTCTGGGTTGGACAGAACCTTAGTCATCATCCAGTTCCAATCCCCCTGTCATGGGCAGGGACACCTTTCAGCAGACCAGGTTGCTCAGAGCCTCATCCAACCTGGCCTTGACCACCTCCAGGGATGGGGCATCCACAATGTCAAGTGTTCCATTTCTCCTTTACATTAACTTCATCAAAAACAAGGCTCAAGTATATGTTTAAATTATATTCCTTTGTGTAGATTGTCTTCGTTTTTTGCGTTTCTTCACACCATAGAGCAGATACACTTTCCTTTCTGGCATTCGTTTTTTCACGTGAGAGGTTTGAAAACCTGCTGTTACTTCCTGGATTTTTTTCAGTTCACAATATAGCACATACTGTTTCCTCTTTGTTACCAGTTTTCATCTAAGCAAATTGAGATCCTACTTACAAATCTGCATTTGTATTACAGTGCTGTTGTAAAGCTGTAGTAGTAGATGCCACAACATGACCGTAATACAGTTGTCACTATCAGTAGGTATATTTCTGTAAAGTTAGTCCTAGGCGTGGACAGCGGACTTTCCTTGTCATCAGCATTTCAGAATTGTAGATAATAGGTTTTTGTGACATTTATCTGAGAAATTTAAAGAAATGACACTGAAATTATCTGCTTTGATTTTATGAATATGCTAAATGATGGGGAAGAATTATGATTCTGGGAAATTGAAATTGGTAAGTCTCAGAGGAGTCATTTCAACAGGTATTTCAATGGCAGTTAAATGATTTGGGATCATACCTTTGTAAGGCCAACCTTGGTCACTTAACTCTTTAAATCACATGGAGAATATGATGATTATATTAGGTCATTGTCTGGCATATTTTTGGAGAAAATTATTAAGTACACTTTTGAGGAATTAATGAAGTAGAATGTTTTAGATTTTTTATTAGTAAGACCAAATATAGTGAAGATATTTTTGGTAGCTCAATTAAATAATGGAAACTGAAAAGCCATAAAACTACATCTTAAGAAGATGTAAATCATTTTTACCATTACTGAATAAATATATCAATATATTACAAAATTTAGAATTTCCATTTATTCGAATTTTCATTCACCTTAGGTATTCACCCAGTATAAACAAGGGTGTTTTAAAGTACTTGATCTTTAGCTATTTAGAAAGGCTGAACAAAAAGTCCTCATCTTTTCTGTGCTTTTTGGATCTATTAATAATTGATTCACTGACTAAATTAGGAAGCTTTGGGGTTTGTACACTTTTTAGCTACTGGTGACAATACCACTTCCTGTCCTTTTGTTCAGTACAGAAGGTCAACAGGGTGGTTTCACAAATTGTGTTTGAGAATTGGAGATCTGCTCCCACAGTACAAGATCATCATCTAGTAGAATGTTAGTAGTTTGAGGAGCTATTTCTGTCAATGGCATGCTAATTACAGCACCCCAATTTTAAGAATAATCAGTCTTTGAATGTCAAAATAGAAAAGTTGTCTGATGACCCACAAAATAATTAAGTTGATAAAGCTTTACATAAATTAATTTCCTAATTAGTTTCTTAATGAAGATAGTATTCTGCATTTGAATTGGATATGTACTTTGTAATAATAATCGTAATTGTAAAATAAATTTTAGATATAATACAAAATTATCCCAATATATTGCAATTATATATTGAATAATTGTTAATATTTATTAATCTGTATTAGTTATATCTTTATAATTTTGAAAGTTTGTATAATGAATTTTATATTGCTGATATTATTATTATTGTTGTTATTACTAATCATCATCATCATCATAATTTCATAGTCAAAATGCCCAGTGGTGACATGATATTAAAAAAAAAAGTGTCAGTTCCTGGGACATTTTTGTGTCATTGTATTGTTGTAGAAGACTTAAATAATGGGACAAAAAGTGTTCATTGTGAGTATTAGAGTCTTGTACTGCCATGTTGGTGTTGATTGTAATACCAAAATTACAATTAGCTTTTAACATTTCATGCATACACTGGAGTGTCACCTTGCAGTAGCAATCAGCCACAGTAGTTAGGAGCAGCGCAGATCATTTCCATAGTCTTGCATTCTTTTGATCATTACGGCAGTCTAGAACCATTTGTTACTTGTAGTGTATGATAGCAAATTGTGATTTTCATGGAGCACTGCTGTCCTGTCAGGTTTTTGATGCCTTTGAAGGAAAGGGTATATTGAAAGAGCTGTAGAAGCCCAGCTTGCACCTGGCCCATCCTGCATTCACAAGGATTCTGTTTCCTCAGGGTGCAGTCCCCTGCTGATAATGACTGCATGCTTTTCCACGTGCACTTCAAGGAGATGAAGGCTTCATAAGAGGTACTGGGAAGGAAATTAACTGTAGTCCAGCCAACACCAGCACAGCATAGAAAAAACTGTGGTCAGCTCAAGCACTGCCAAAATTTAAGTAACAATGCAGTGTGCTTGTACTTCTTGTAGTTTGTTTTACAGTGTGTTTGAATTAGGATGTGTACATGTGCATTTTTTAACTATCCAATAAAGTGGGCTTTATGAGTGAGTGTGTGTGTGAGTGTGTGTGTGTGTACACAGAATGCTAGATGGCCTCTTAACACTGCCATTTTCTACATCTTTAGCTCTACCTTTCATATAAAAGACTAATTCTGAAAATAATGAAGAAAATAAAATGACACTGTTCTGAAAACAAAATGTGTTACTAAATATATTGTGTAGCAATCGAAACAAAAATCACCCATATTCCCTACAGAGTGGCTCACTGCTCTTATTTTTTAGAGTCTAGACAAGGTCAAGGAGTAGGTAAGGATCCAGATTGCAAACTGTATGAACTCCAGCATGAAGTTTTTCAGTATTCATGGCTACAGAGGACTGCATTGTCATGGCAAATCCTGAGTGTTAGTTTCTGGTGACTTTCTTACAGATTTTCATTTTTGTGGTTGCTGGATCAGATATTCCTACCTTCGTCCATGCAGCAAGGACCCTGTGAGCCATCTAGTGGGAGGTTTCTTCTTAACACTTGACCATGTGGGAAACCTGTTCCTTGCAACCTTATTCTGTTCAGCTCCCCAACTGATAGTACACAGTGATGGTTTACTTTGTGAACGGGCTGTTCAAAAACGGTGCAATATGTAATTTTTTAGGATCATATGTGTTGGGATCTTTTGGATGGAAAAAAACCAATATGTATGCAGTAGGATAGGTGTTCCAAGAATCTGAGAAACTCACTGTGCCTTCCGCACACAGTTATTTTTCTGTCATTCTGATTATGCTGAGTATATCCAACTCTTTTGGTATTTATGGGTATACTGAGTATGTATATATCAACAGGTTAGAATATGCAACAACTGGTCTTCAAGAGAACTTTCAAAAAGCCAACTGTGCCAATGTATATGTAGGTTCTGGTAATATTTGGAAAATTTAGATGTTAAAAAAACTTTAGTGGTACTTGGTACTGCCAGGACATTTCATACTAATAGACATACAGAGACAATGGAGAAATCTGAGCCTCAAAATCTTCGTAGACTACATTTCTGGACATGAAAACCACGGTAAGTCTGGGAAAATGTTCATGCTATGCCACAAGAACAGTGAAGCTTCGGTAGATTGGTGAGGGTATTACTGATGCTTTTATACTTAATATGCTCATTTTTAAAATGGTGTCATTATAGATGTTAGAGCAGAATTGCAGTTTTGAAGTGTGTGTTATGTTTTTAGTTCAGAAGTGCATCTAATGCATTTTATCATAGTACAGATTTGGTATATTAGCACATAAAACAGTAATATCTGACCTTGACTTGTCATGTGTCCCATTGTACCTGCTGTTTCTTTGATAACACTGCTTCCTTTCTGGTGGCATCTGGGTGGCAAACTGTCGTCCTCTTTTTTTTTTTCCAGGTTAAAAAATAAAGATCAGTTGGTAGTTAAAACTGCCAATTATAGTTATAACTACCAATTGGTTAAAGCAGAAAAGTGTACTTCAGGTAAAAATCTTTCTGAAGGAAAACCCTGACCTGTTGAGTTGGAGAGGCACGTGGAGTATTAGAACAACCTTGAACCAGTGCCTCACTATTAATGTTCCCTTTGGCTTTCACAGCAATTTTAGTTTCCTCTGTGGAGCAGTCTGAAGTTTTCTAGTGCCGCTGACGCACTTCAGCTCACCTCTTGTTTGCATAATGCACAGCTGCAGAGCTGCAAAAAAGATCATCTTGTTTGAGTGGGAGCTCCTAAATAACATTTTGCTGAAGTTTGAACATAGACCTTATCTTTTAATCTGCACACCTGTTACAAAATGGAAGTAGCACTGTTTGTTTCAAATTTTTAACATACATGTAACAAATGAAAAAAATACAGTGACAGCATAATTAATATTAATATGACAGCATAATATTAATAGAAAAGGAGAATGTAGGTGCTGCTGTCTTTCAACGTTGGATAATAAACTTGTCTAAAAAATGACATAATCATATTTTCCCAGGTGTGCTTTTTCTGTCCACATAAAGATTAGTTAATTAGGCTTCATATTGTCTCCACAGAGATCTAAAATTGCAGTATTTGATAAAATGTGGACCTATATGAAAAGTGCAGAACCATCTGTGTTTGTGAGGACTACAGCAGAAGGGGTAGCTCGAGTACGGAAGTCCAAAGGAAAATATGCCTACTTGCTGGAGTCAACCATGAATGAGTACATCGAACAAAGGAAACCCTGTGACACCATGAAAGTTGGTGGGAATTTGGATTCCAAAGGCTACGGCATCGCCACACCTAAAGGATCTTCATTAAGGTGGGTGGAATAGTATAACAATATGCT